>JBAJHW010000016.1:10352486-13216635 GCA_037013535.1 Intellagama lesueurii | reverse complement strand
TTAATGAAAGTACTCTGCTGGACCTTAATTCCTCTTTAATTGTATTTCAATGAGCTTCATCTAAACCATGATTGCATCAGACTTCAAGTTAATGAAGGTCAGTGGCCTCTGTAGGGAAGGAGCCCAAGGAGTCTTTGAATCTTCCCCTCCAGCCGGTGAGGGACCCTAACGGTGAGAGAGAGACTATGAGAGAGTGGCTGAAGGTGGTTCTTCTTATGTTGTCAGGTAGCCGTCGCCTCCAGGCAGGCCATCCCTCTATGTACAGGACCTTCCAGCCGCACCCACCTAAATCCTGTATGGTAAGTACAGAGTTTGTGGGAAAGGGCACACCTCTCTGGGCTTTCTGGGACAGGGAGAAGGGTGGGGAAAGGGTGGCGGTCCAGAAGTGGGGCTTCTCATGCACAGTGGCTTTTTCTTTACCAGGCAGGAGTCAAACCGTTCCGTTTTTCCCTTCCCTTCCCAGGACGTGTGCGGCTACCAAAGGAGGCCGTGGAAGGTTGCGCTCTGCCATGTCTTCTCGGTGCTCACGGTGGGCCTGCCGCTTGTCATCTTTCATTGGAAGCCACGTTTCGAGGTCCAGGCCAAATGCAGCCGTTGCCCACTTCGCCAGGCCGATTGGGTGGTGATCAGAGTATGTGGAATTGAGGAGGGGGGGGAGGGAATGTTTTGGAAGTTTTGGCACCAGGAGGGGCGCGAAGGCAAATGTTGGACACGTTTAGTCAAAACATCACCTTTTTACAAGGGACAGCAGGTTTGATGGCCCCTTTGAAGACTCAGCCAAGACTCACATTACATTATCCATGCTTTTCATTTTTAAGAATTCATTGAAGTCTTTTAAAAAAAAAAATAAAAAATCATCTTTGACCTTCAGCAAGCCATCATTCCAGACAGGCGATGCCCAGTGTGCAATCTACTGTGCTGAGAAGAGTCTCGCTGGAAGTAACCACTCCTGGTCCTTATTTATCAGAGGAAATTTGAAATAAACTAAAGCATCATACAACCAATCAACAATGTACTTTAAATAGCACAGTAATGGTATTAGAACTGTTCCTTCTTTGTTTCCTTCCTGCCGATAGAAGCCTCTTGTATAAGAGCCATAAAGGCCCCGCAGCCCAACAACTGTCTCATGATGACCCAACTGTGGTGTTGTGGGT
Source organism: Intellagama lesueurii (assembly GCA_037013535.1). Lineage (NCBI taxonomy): Eukaryota > Metazoa > Chordata > Lepidosauria > Squamata > Agamidae > Intellagama > Intellagama lesueurii. The sequence continues at coordinate 13,215,481 of JBAJHW010000016.1, read as the reverse complement.
TGTCAGTTGAGGCCTTCCAACATTTCCAAAGCCCCCCCCCCCCGGGGTGTGTGTGTACGATTCCTCCTCTGAAATGTTCCCAGTGGGGGGGGGGGGGGGAGGGGAAAGACTTGTGGCTCTGCAGGGAGGGGAGAGCTGGGTGGAACATTTCGGTTCTCTCTGTTTAACTGTGTGAACCACACTTCCAACCAGCTTCTTCCTGTTCTTTCCTAGGATCCCTTTGGTCAGTATTTCACAGCCAGGGTCCAAACAGAGGAGATGGAGGAAGGGAGGTGAGTAAGGCACAGAGCCAGTTCCCAACGGTCACGGGTACAGGCATGTCCTGGAATCAATTTCAAATCCTCTTACCTTTGCCTCTCCAAACGTTGGAGGTGTCTCTTCGCAGTGGCTTTGACATTGGTTTCACAGCCGTGCCCTTAACTGTCTTTGGCCCACCCCATACTTCAGGGAACCTTGAGGGTGGCATGTTTGTGTTCCCTTTGAAGCCTTCACTTGCCCTCTCATGCCACAGTACCAAGATGTCTGACAGGTTTTATTCTGGTTTGTGCTCTGGGATGCAGGTCTTCCTTTCCTTCGGCTCTAATTATGCCTCTCTAAACTTTGCCCCTTAGTCATGGGCTTGTAGCTGGTCCTGTGAGAAAGAAAGCCAGCCTGTGCCGTGCTCTGAAACATCTTGGGCTGAACAGGAAATGCATTTGGAGGGCCAGCTTTTAAAACCCTCCCTGTAGAACAAAAAAAGGTCAAAATCATGGCAGTTTGCTGTCAGGGCAGTCCAAACACAGCTCCCCAAGAGCCCTGCAGAAATTCATACACCTCTATGGAACAAGCAGAAGCTTCTGTTCATCACAGCTGGCGTTTATTCCAGTTAAGGATTAAATCCAGAATGACAGGCGGCAATTCGATCCAAACAGATCTAGATTCATCCGGGCATGAGGGTATAGGACTTTGTCATTGTTTCCATGATTCCGGCCGATGTCAGTTTGTCTACTTTTGCAAGTTTTATGTATCTATATTGCTTCCATGTTCCATAGGCACAAACACACTCTAAACCGTCTTGAGACAAAATACCTAGAAACCATTCTTACAAGGATAAGAAACACTGTAGGTGGGAATGCTTTAAAAATATATGAGAGCTAAACTTAAATGCCATGGAAATTCTCAAGTCGGAATTCCGTCCAATATACACTAGTGTGAAAAGTGTAATGAAAGAGTGAGGAGAATGTTGAAATTACGTACATCCTAAAAATACAGGAGTGTATATCCAAAGAAGACACATTTAGAAAGCAGCAGGCAGACATTTCTAAACTTGCTTGGGTGGAGAGTTGGTTGATTGCTTTGCAGCTTAATTGTTTTAACGCTCTATACATGTAAAACTTTTATTTTTTTTTCTTTGGCCTCTTCCCTGTGAAGCCTAGAGCACCAAAGAGATGACGGAAGAGGCAGCGTTGTTGTTGGAGTGACAGATGATGGCGAGGAAACCCGAGACACCGTTGGGCTCCATCAGGAGGCAGTGGGTGTCCTTCGTCTCTGTGACAAACTCAGTCAGACGACTTACATCCACAGATGTGGTTAGAAATTGCCCCCATCAGCCGTTGTATTTTAATGTGGTCACTTTCTGGCCGCTTATTAAAGGTTTATGTTCTTCACTCTTGTGAGGAGTTGGACGGGGGTGGGTGGGGGGAGATCCACCAGGTGTGTACAAGGTTTGCATGTGACATCTTGTGTTCTGACAAGTTCTAATTGGAACTCTACAAGTTAGGGCTGATGGAAGGGGAAACCCATCCAGTTGTATTGTCTGGGACTAACTCTCTTTCCTAACTCTCTCTCTTTCTCTCTCTCACTGGGGCAGCCTGGTCTCTTGATGTTTTTTGCCTCTCCCTCCTTAGCCCTTTGAGTGTGATTTTTGGTTCTAGCATCTATGTAGTTTCCTTCTCCTCTTCAGTAGCAAGGTTCATGAAGTTTCTTTCTAATGACACTTCTCTTCTGTTTAGAAAAACATCCTTCGATACTATCTCTTTGAAGGTTTGCGCTACATCTGGATTGAGAAATGGCAGGTGTTTTGCAAGGCCAGGTGAGCAGGTCCCATAAGGATTCCTTCTTTGGATTCTTTGAAAATCACGGTCCTTCATTTTTGCACCTTTCAGTAGAAAGGTGCCTTCCCCCTTATGTTTTGAAATAGTCACAAAGGTTCGGTGAATTTAGTTGGGTGCAGCCAGTGGTAGGTGAGGTTTTTGAACAAATTGAATTGCTGTTTTACAATGCTGGTACAACGTGACTCATCTTTCATTCATACTTTGCAGCGTGTTAGATGATAACTGGACATGTTCAGATATCCACCTCTCGCACTGTGGGCTGAGTATCGAAGAACAGGTTGCACGGTAAGTAGGCGCAACCCTTCTGGATAAAGGAAGTTAGCAAAGCTAGTTGTGGAGCTTAAGGAAGCCTGGCATGTTTGCTTTCATGACAAAATATCCATAGTGTTTTGGTATCACAGAAACATGGATTTCATTGATTTCTCAACACACAGGGTAATTTAAGATAGGGTTTTTAATGTTCTGATTTTTTTTTTAAATCTTGTGATGAAATCAGGGGACACAAGGCTTTCCTGCCGCAGTTCCTCTGTCCGCACCCCTTGCCTTGACTTTTCCTATTACTACTGAGCTATAGGAAAACAGGGAGGAGGTACGAACAGGTTATTTTCAGAGGACCTTGGCTCTGGAAAGTGTAAATTCCCACGCGCTTACAGGCACAACAAGTAAACTCCTGAAAATCACATTCTTTTTTCCGTTTCCCCGAGTCCTTGCTTTCTTCATATTCCTTTCATTTTTGAGTGTTTGCTTTGAACCCTGCCTCCCCCGTGCCCATGAAAGCTAGGGTTGTCTAGAAACGTGAAGTACGGTGGCCTTTCGTCCAGAACTAAGCTGGGGGAGGCCTTCTTATGACCATCTCTGTCCTAAATCTGCTCTGTGTGCACTTCTTTCCCTTCCCCAGCCTAACCCTCCCCATGCTCTCCACCTTTTCCAGGAGAAAGCTGTATGGACCAAATTTAATTGATGTCCCAGTGAAGTCTTACATCCAGCTGCTGAGGGACGAGGTGCGCTGTGAGGAAGGATGGGTTTGTTTTTTTTTTGGACGGGAGAGGGACTCTTTCCCAGTAGTAAGAAATCTCTCCCCACACTTCCCACCTCTGCCCCATGCACCACCACTTCGCAGGAGACCCTACAGGTGGGCCCCAGGTGGGAAGGCCTCCACAGCCTCTGGAGTCTTTCTAAACTTGCCCTCTTCCTCTGCTTTCTCTCCCGGATTCTGTAGATTTTGAACCCATTCTACATCTTCCAGATATTCAGTGTCATCCTATGGTTGTGTGAAGAATACTACTCTTATGCCAGTTGCATCTTGGTCATCTCCGCCTTCTCCATAGGGATCTCTCTCTACCAGACAAGGAAGGTGGGTCACGTGAAGGGATGGGTGAGAACGGAGATGTGCGGAGTGCACACCCCCTCGCCTTTAGTTTTAGAGGTCTGGTTGGCCGAGTCGAGATCCTGCTCCTACCACCTCTTAGAGGTCAACTCCCATCGCATTGCCCCGGGCAGGGAAATGGCGGTCCTGACCCTTCTTTTTGGTTCTCACAGCAAACGATCACCCTAAGGAACATGGTGAAGATGTCTGTCTGTGTGAGGATCTGCAGAGCTCCCGGGGGTGAGTGAGTGCCTGCAGGTGGCTCTTATGAGAGGTGCAAATCAACGAGGCTCGGGGCCTCCCTTTTCCCCTGTGACAGGGCGCACTGCTTCCTGCATCAATCCTGCAGGGCTCTGAGCCAGGGCATGGGCAGTCACAGGCTTCCCTTTCTTTCCAGAAGTTAGACCCCGGCCACCTGGGGAGAGGGACAGGATGAGCAGGAAGCGCCCTCTCTTCTTGCCCCCCCCCCCGGGAGAAAAGGAGAGCTGACTTATTTCCATTTCTTTTTTTTCCCTACAGAGGAAGTGACGGTGAGTTCCATGGACCTTGTGCCTGGTGACTGCTTTGTGGTACCCATGGATGGGTTGCTGGTTCCTTGCGATGCTGTCTTGCTCTCCGGTGAATGCCTGGTCAACGAAAGCATGCTTACTGGTGAGAGGCCACGAAGGGAGAGAGTTGTCACGGAGACAACTCTCCGCGGAAAGAGAGTTGGGGAAACCTCCTGTTCAACAACTGTTTCACATTTGCTGTTTATTGCCTATTCTCCATTAATCAGTTGGATTTTATACCACCTGCCCTTCACTGAGTTGGGAGACGTTGTGCGTGGCTCTCTTCCCGCTCCCCCCCCCCCCCCAGTCTTTACAATATTTACAAGAGCCGCTTGCAGAGGTATGTCAGGCCAAGAGAGAGTGTCAGGTCAGCAGTGGCTGGGCGTGTTTCCTCGCAGGAGGGGGCCAGTCCTGGGTCTTTGGCGTCCTACTCTTATGCTCTAGCCACTGAACCACAGGGCTCTGTGGCGAGAAGGGGCAGCCTTACCTTAACAGAAACAGTCAAGCTACAGTGAGCTTTTATCGGGTGGCACTTCGGTTTGGACTCTTACAATCCAGTCAGTGAAGAAAGCCTCAGCCACCATGTAGAGTGTGGTGACTGCTAAATAGCTGGGAAGGAGTCATTCACAAGGCCACTGCCAGTCACAAGCGATGTGATACCCATTGCAGGAGACCACCGTTCATTTCCATTGGACGGCCACTGAGAAATTGTCCTGTTGTCCCAGGAAGCTTTGGCATTTTCCTTTGGGGAGAAGGAGGGGATATCTAGTAAAAACTGATCTCAGCTCAACTGTCAGGCCTGATACCTGTTCTGTTCCTTTTTTTTTTTTTTAAATGGAGCAGTAAAACCTTGATTGCATTATGTTGTCCTTTCCTATCGTATTAACCGCATCTTGCAGTTGACTCAAACAACTCTGAATAGCAAAGAAAGGTCAATACCATCCATCTGTTCTTCCTTTCTTTTTCAATTGCCTCTTCCCCCCCCCTCTCTAGGAGAGAGTGTGCCACTGATGAAGACCCCTCTGCCCAAAGGCGCCCAGGCAGCCAGCCCCGTCTATTCCCCTGAGGAGCACAAGCGCCACACCCTCTTCTGTGGGACTCGGGTCCTCCAGGCCCGCGCCTACCTAGGCGCTGAGGTCCTTGCCGTGGTCACTCGGACAGGTGTGTTTCTCTGGGCCTCTCTCTCTCTTGCATCAGGAGCTTTCCTTCTCTTGAGGGCACCCCTGAAAAGGCTACAATTAATATGTGAAACCCCACCGTACCCCCATTAAAGAGCAAATGTGGCCATACTGATACAGGAGCCCAAAGGACTTTTATCAAGACTGGCCGCAACTCCGTAAGGGAGTGCAGGGTTTAAAGGACACCAGAAGTCCTCCAGCAGGCCAAGGCCAAGCTGCCTTGAGGGCTGCAGATGAACTCCGTCCCCGAACAGAGATTTCTGTCTCAAGGAAGCTCAATTTCTTTAGATCTTCATTACATCCTGGTTCGAAAGCTCATTAGTTTGGGTCTCTGGCTGTGCAGCCTGAGGTTAGGAGTTTGATTTCCCCCACTATGCCTCTTGTGAGTAGAGCCAGCCTGTATACCTTTGGGCAAGCTGCACAGTCCCAGGGCGCCTCCAGAAGAAGGGGAGGATAACATCTGAAATAGCCTTCAATATAGTTTGGATCTGGACTCAGAACCACGGCCTTCACAAGAATGCACTCTCTTTTTCCAGCCCTCCATCGAGGGAGCTGGGCCTCTGCTGCTCTGCTTTGTATGTCTTTTAGGCAGCCTTCCCTGTGTTTTCTGTTCCTTCAGTGAGCGTCTCGTTACAATTTTTTGTTCTTCTCTTTCTTGCCAGGCTTCTTCACAGCCAAAGGAGACCTCATCAGCTCTATGCTTTTCCCCAAGCCGGTGCATTTTAAATTTTATAAGGATGCAGGAAAGTTTGTTGCCTTCCTTGCAGTCTTGGGTAAGACATCACCCAGTTTTTAAAACTAAAAACAAAAGCTAGCTGCATCGGGCACTTAGCTGGATTGGGGTGGGGCTGGGAGAGAATTGCAGTGTTGGACACGGACTCTGGCATTGGCACCCACAAAGGGGGTCGCCCTTGTTCTCTCCAGCAGGAAGGATCTCTGGCTCTGTGAATGACTCTTCATTGCTTAGGCTGACTCAGGGCAGCTCCCTTCCTCTGCTGCTGATGTTACTTTGCAGAACATAGGTTGTGATGCTGTGAATAATAGCTTAACAGAGCCACAAAGGCTGTGTGTATTTCTGTTTCTCTCACCCAATTTTCTTCCTTGGTGTCATGTCTCCAGTCCCTGTTCTTACATTTATCTCTCTTCCAGCTGCTCTTGGTACTACCTACAGCATCGTCATCTTAATTAAAAACAAGGTATGTAACATTCCTGAGGACCCGGGAGGGGGGGCCCTTCTCCCACTATGGGCAGGTGATCGATGCTTCTCAACACAAAACAGAGGAGATCCATTGTGATTCCAAACCCAGCACTGGTTCTGTTTGTGCCCCCAGATCTCTGCCAGCATACAAGGACCCACATGCACAGTACCAGCTGGCAGCGAGACAGACGGTCCCTAATGCTTGAGAGCAGGCAAGCGTTCAGAGGCTCCCTCGCCAAATTTTTCAGAGCCTAAAAAACTTTTTTCATGGCCTAAAAACCTTTAGGGACAAGGCTGAGACCTCCACTGGCACCGCTGCCCACAGAAGGGCTTATCTGGAAGGGCATGGCTTTGTTTCTAAAGCATCCTTTGATCATGTTCTGATGTTTGCAACCAGCTTGTGCTCCTTCTCTTCCTTCTTCTTCTTCTCCTCCTGCATCCAGTGGCAGGAAGGATGGCTGCAGATTTTGCAGTCCCAGGCAACTTCCTGCAAGGGCCCGGGGTGGTGTGGCAGAGCACAGCTCAGGTGATGCCAAGATTTAGGATTCTGCAGTGGATCCTTCCGAAGTTCAGCCTCAACCACTGGCTCCCTTGTACTTTTGTGATGCACAGGTTCCCCTTGGGCAGATTATCACCCGTGCCCTGGACATTGTGACCGTGGTGGTGCCTCCTGCTTTGCCGGCTGCGATGACCGTTGGCACCATCTACGCCCAGACACGCCTGAAGCAGGATGGCATCTTCTGCATCAGCCCTCCACGGATCAACCTTTCTGGGAAAGTTCACCTGGTCTGCTTTGATAAGGTACGGGTACCTGAGGTTGACCCGGGGGTGTGCCTGCCTTATTCACCTGCTTCTTTGGCTGGACTTTGATTTCATCTGTGTCTTCCACCAGACAGGGACCCTGACGGAGGATGGACTGGACGTCTGGGGTGTCGTCCCCCAGGATAATAACTATTTCCTGCCCCTTGTCTGTGAGCCGTACAGCCTGGCAGCCGGGCCCCTCCTCCATTGCCTGGCCACCTGCCACTCCATCTCTCTGCTTGGGGGTCAGCCGGTCGGGGACCCTGTTGACCTCAAGATGCTGGAATCCACTGGATGGGTGAGGAGGAGTCGGGGGAAGAAATAGTCAGAGTTTTGCTCTGGAGGAAAGTATAAAACTTTTCCTTGTTATTGCATCTCCCTTTGAGCACCACACGGAGCCACAGATATTGCAGCAGAATCCCTTGGACTTGCAAACCAGTCCTTGTTTTGTCCGTGAAGAGAAAGGAGAAGTAGGGGCTTCCGGAGCCCACGTCTGTGATGCCACCTCCGATCTTGTCCAATTGAAATGGTTCTCTCTTAAGAGGAGGACACTGCTGGCCTCTGGCAACGTTGTGGCCCTTCAGGAAAGCCCCCCCCCCCATCCATTCCCATTTCCCCAACACCCCATGGCTGGGGCTCAGGGCCAGACTCCCTCTTGAAGCAGGGCCACGCTCTCTGCAGAACACCATCCTCACTTCTTAGGATGCGATCAGGATCTGATGCCTCACGTTCTCTCCTCCTCCCCTCGTTGCACCACTTGAGACCTTGGCTCTGCCTGTGCATTGGGGGCTGAAGGAAAGCCGGGGGGGGGGGGGGAACGAGGAGAGACTGCTTCGTTTCCTTCTAATCTCCCCCTCCTTTCTATTCAGACCCAGGAGGAGATTGAAGAGCCAGAAGGGGAGGCAGGAGCGGCCCAGCTTTTCGGGACGAGAGCCCATGTCTTGATGAAGCCCCCAGAGCGGGAGAAGGAGCCTCACAGCAGGGTAAGCCTTCCAGATCTTGGCCCATCCACTTGCATGAAGATCTGGTCAAAACAACAACAATGGGGGTGGGGTTTAGGGTTGGGTCATCTGGCAGAACAGGGGCCTCTTCCACCCCCTTGCACCTGACGGAAAGGAACCGGAGCTCTCTTCCTCTCTCCCCCCCCCCCCAAATCCCTTTCTGGAGACCCAAGTGGCCATGGTTGTGCCATTTCTTCTTTCGAAGGACTCCACACCACCCCTGGCCGTTCTCCGCCGCTTCACCTTTTCCTCCTCCCTTCAAAGAATGAGTGTGCTGGCAAAAGCCCCAGGCGATGGCCTGGCAGAGGCCTACATGAAAGGAGCGCCAGAGATGGTGGCCAGTCTCTGCAAGCAAGCATCAGGTCTAGCACCCCATGTCTCCCTTTGTTCACCCCCCCATCTCACCCCCCCTTCCCAGCGGGCTCCTCCCTTGGCATGGCTCTGGGCGTCGCCCCACCTCTTCCTGCGGACGGCCAGGGCGCGCCCTGGGTGGCCTGGCATTCCCTTTCACAGGAGAAAGAGGGAGGGCTCTTTCCCTTCTGGACCTGTAGGGTCATGCTGGTCACGGGGGCTTCTTCCCCATCTTTTGCAACAGCCCGTGGCTCGCTTTCTAAAGGTTCACCCTCGGCCTTGCAGTCCCTGCAGATTTCTCCCAGACGCTGCGGCGTTTCACCAGTGATGGGTTCCGTGTTCTGGGCCTTGCCCACAAGACCTTGGCTGCCACCAGGACTTTCGAAGATGCCCAGGAAGTAACAAGGTAACTGAATTACAAGACATCTTCTTTTTCTTCCTTTTCTTCTTCTCCTCTTCCTCCTCCTCCTCCTCCTGATCAAGGCTTTCTCCTTGGATCAACAGGGACTCTGTGGAGTGTGAGATGACCTTCCTTGGGCTTCTGGTGATGAAAAACGTCCTCAAATCAGAAACGGCTCCTGTGATCCACTTGCTGCGCAGTGCTCAGATCCGGACGGTCATGGTCACAGGTAGGAAAGGGAGGCAGGCCTGTTGCTGGGGGGTGGGGGGTGGGTAGCGCCTCGTTTTCTGCAAACCTTTGATCTCCTGGTGGGACACAGATCATGGAAGGGGAGCCTGTCAGGGTCCTTCCTCCCCGCACAGGGCTTCTGCTCTGAAAAGCCTCCACCGGCTGCCTCATTCTATGTCTCTTTGAAGGAAAGGGTAATTGATATTAACAGCTGACCATCCTGAAAACAGAGTCATTTTTCATTTTGGAAATAAATCAGCCCCATTTGAGCTCTCTCGGTAGGATGTCGGGACCTTATAAATCGATCCCTAGTGCTGTCAGGCTGTCAAAGAGGGAATTGGAAACAGAGTGGTTGATGTCGTTGTTGTGGTTTTCCTCCTTGCCTCCTCCATGTTAGGGGACAACATGCTCACTGCCGTGAACGTGGCCAAGAGCAGCCGGATGGTGGAGGTGGAGGAGCAGGTGGTCTTTGTCAATGCAGCCCCTCCTGTCCAGGGTCAGCCGGCGGCACTCAAGTTCATCCCTGCCGAGCATCCTGCTGAGCCGCCTGAGGTGAGTGGGACGCCTTTCAGTGTGGCTCTTTTGCGGGCTGCAGGCTGAGGCCTCAGCCGTGGAGCGCCCCCCCCCACACACACACCCACACCTGACGGCCTTCATCAGGCTCCATGGGCAGTGGTTGGGGACCTGAGAGGGCCACTCCTTCGTTTACAGGGACTCCCATCGGGAGACAGTCCCACTGCAGGTGAGCGGTGGTAGAAAGGTTCAGGGGTGTGTGTAGAAAGGTAGGCTGTGGGACTCCGGAAGTTAACGGTTGGGTTCTTTTCAGGCGTCATACCAGCGGGAGAGCTGCTGCTTCGCAAAGCAGAACGGGTGCCACTTTGCCTTGAATGGAAAATCCTTCGCTGTGCTTTGTGAGCACTTCCCGGAACTCCTGCCAAAGGTAGCCCTGGGGAACAAACTCACAGGCCGCCATTTAGCCCCTCATCTTCCTCCCTCCCCCCCTTCCTCCCCCTGCAGACACTTACCGACAATTGTTCCCCTGCTTGCTTTTGCAAGAGTTCCTTCCTGGACAGCCGCCTCCCAGCAGCCAAGGGCTCAGGTTGTACAGACAAACCAATGATGTCCTTAAACACCGGTTGCAAGGTGTGGAAAGCATTCTCTGGCGCTTTAGGAGCCTGTTCCTGGGCCTAATGGTTCAGTCTGGCTGGAGGCAGAGGCTGGCTGGGCAGCAGAACAAAACCTGTAGGGTAGACTGGATGCCTATTCTTTGCAGTTTGGGCATCTTGAAGCTGTTTAGCCTCCCAGAGGAATATCACGCATCTTGCCAAAGGCTTCTGCAAAGTTGTGGTTGAGATATCACACGGGCCTTTTGCGGCATCCAGCTATGAGACCAACAATGACCTGGGTCTCTCTGTATTTGCAGATACTAGTCAGGGCCACCCTTTTTGCCCGGATGCTTCCTGATCAAAAAACACTCTTAGTTCAGAAATTGCAAGACTTGAGGTGAGTGTTTGAGGTTGAGGTACAGTATATATATTTTGCATAATGACTCTATCATGTCTAATTTTGTAATCTGTTTGCGCAGTCTTTGGATATTCGCTGATGAGGTGTGACACAGTTGCATCTTTTTCTTGGCAGAGTCGGCATTTGCTGTTAGCACTGATTCCTTGGATCTTAGCTTTCATCACGTTGGTTTGGAGTGCTTGTTCTTGTGCAGCAATAATCAAACGTTTGGTTTCTTTTTCAATGATCCTCAGTTTTAGCCATGTCCATGTTGAATCATGCTTTCCATCGATATTTCTCGAGTGTGGTCCATGTAGTGGTTTATTTTTCCAACCGTATAATTTATTTTCAAGAAGTTGTTGTTGCTGTTGTTAAATATTCAGGAGTGAGGTGTAACTCCATTGTGGGGGTGCAAGATGTTAGGCAGGGTTAATTCAGGGTTGCCGCTTCAGAGCTCTGGGAGTGAATTTGCCATCTGAAGGGGTTGATGGGTTGCATTGCTGATCGTTGGGCATAAAAGGGGCAGAGAGTGGGGTAAGAAACCTGTATTGTGGATGCTACTTGTACTTTTTGCAGCTACTGTGTGGCCATGTGTGGAGATGGTGCCAACGACTGTGGGGCACTGAAAGCGGCAGATGTGGGAATCTCACTCTCCGAAGCCGAGGCCTCTGTGGCATCCCCATTCACTTCTAGGACTGCCAACATTGAGTGTGTCCCAGTCATCATACGGTAGGTCAGAGGAGCTGCTCTGTTCAGGAAAGAGCTCAACGTTAAATTCTCAGCAAATTCCCAGCTTCTCTGGGTGAGGGCCTGGTGGTGTTTTCCCTCAAGCTCAGAACATCCAGTGCTGTTCATAAAATGTGGATGAGAATTTGGTTTGTTTCTTTTGAAAGTTCCCATTGTACACTTTTTTTGGCAGATTAAGCAACTTTGTAGGACAGCTTTAAATGCAGCAGCTGCCATTTTCCTCTCCCACACCTGCCCGTTGAACATTTTGTTTGCAAACATCTAAAGTCATAAAGATGGTCCTTCTCTTTCCCTGTGGCTGTTACCTGGAAAGACTCTTTGCCTGTTGCAACTGGAACCTGTCCAGGTTATCCTGCTGCTGCTGGGAGTAGGGATCGGAGCAGCATCGGAGGAATTGGGTCTTGGAGTGCAGCTTCTCCAATACATTCTGTAGAAGCTCATTGGTACTTAAGCAGACCTCTGGGTACCTCATGTAACAACAAAAAGCAGTCGTTTGTTTTGTTAAGTGAAATGCTTTCTAATATGCAAGAAGACGATTCCATTAAGTTCATGGTCTACTGGGAGAACATAACAAAACTAAAACTACAATGGATGTACTCTGGCACGTTCTCCTTCCATGACAGCTCAAGGTCTAGCCTATAAATACGATTTCTCTTCCGCTCCCACTCCCACCCTCACTTCTGATAAGTCTGTTTTCTTCCGGGTGACCTTTACCTTCTAGGGAAGGGAGATGTTCCTTGGTCACCTCCTTCGGAGTTTTCAAGTACATGGCCCTCTACAGCCTTGTCCAGTTTGTCTCGGTGCTCCTGCTCTATACGGTAAGCTTTGTGGGCCCAGGGGGCAGCTCCTGCCACAGTCCTCCTCTCGCGTTCTTCGCCTTCTACTCAGCTGTCCAGTATTCTTCCTTCTTGCTACAGACGGGCAGCTGGTAGAATAGCGAGCAAGACACCTGGGCAACTGTTAGAGTGATTATCTTCTGTCAGAAGGTGGGAGAGAACGGTAGGGAAAAAAGTGTGTGTTGGGTTTCAAGGGGCAAAACCACCAGTGCAAGACAGCCTAGCAGGCATGATTTTCCGAGCAGAAATGATGCCAGTCAATTTAGTACTTCGTTCTTCATTATGGTGGAATGTTAAATTCACACTTACTGTAATTATGCAGGACCTCTTTTTCACAGTTGAGCGTATCTTTTTCTTCCAAAATCCTTTTATAAAGCTACCTCTGTTGCTGCTTGTTGCAATGTCTAGAGTTACTGGGGGTTTCAGGGGTTATTGCGGCTGTGTAAATAGATTTGTACGACATATCTATCTCCATTCAGGGTATTTTGTAAAAGATTATGTCAGAAATAGTTTTCTAAGTACATGATGAGAAGTAAGTTTCCAGGCAAGGGTCTGATCTTCACAACGGACTCCAGTTCCCGGAACTCCCCTTCCTCCTCTCTGTCTGTCTGTCTGTCTGTCTGTCTGTCAGTGTTCAGAAAGATGAGAGTCTCTCCCTCTCCTCTCCCTGTCACTCTTCCTCCCTCCCAGATTAACACCAACCTCGGCGATCTGCAGTTCTTATTCTTCGACCTGATCATCACGACCACCGTGGCTGCCCTGATGGGCAAGACTGCACCAGCAAAGTACCTTGGCCCCCAGCGCCCACAAGGCGCTCTCCTCAGCATTGTTGTCCTGGGCAGCCTTCTCCTGCAGACTGTTCTCATCATTGCCATCCAGGTCATCAGCTACTTCATCACCGTCTCCCAGTCCTGGTGAGTGGCAGCTGCCGGCCCACAAGGCATGGCAAGGCTAGGGTGGTGCTGGCAGAAGCAGGGGCATGCTTTCTGGCTGGCTGGCATTTGCCTAGTCTGTAGCCACTAACTCAGCAGCCCATGGAGGCCGCAATTTTTCTGGTACAAGAGGTCCTCTCATTGTCTGTCCCTCAGACGCATCTTTGGGATGCAGCCTTGACTCAGCCTTTCTCTCTTAAACCCAGGTACGTTCCACTCAACAAGACGGTGACAGCCCCTCACAACCTCCCCAATTATGAAAACACCGCCCTGTTCTGCATCTCAGGATTTCAGTATCTCACCCTAGCTGTGGCCATGTCAAAAGGCCACCCCTTCCGCAAGCCACTCTACACAAATGGTAAGCTTGCCCCTCTTCCTTAGCCCCCCCCCAACTCTTCCCCACTCTTCCCCACTCATCTAGTCCAGGGGCAGCTGCAGGGTTGGGCAGACAGCTTTCCTAGCGTCCTGACATGGTGGATTTGGAAGTACTTGTAGGTAAGAAAGACCCCCTGTTGGAGGGCCAGCCAGTCCCTGCTGGGCTTGGTCTTTCTTCCCCCACGGTTCTGCCCTAGGCTTCCTTCCCTCTTGCACCTCCCCTCCCTTTTCTGACTAACTGCTGTCAGCTGTGGTAATTACCCTTTCTTTTCATCTCTTTTACTCCTGTTCCCTGAAGATACGTGGTTTAGGCACATACTGTGACTCACTTTCAGCATGAGAAGCAGAGCGTGTTTCTGATCGATCTGTTGCTTCTCACCACCTCTCTGCTATATGTTTTGTTCTTGTGGAAATGGGGAGAATTCAAAAGGCTTCTCTTTCTCAATTACCTTTCATTTTCCAGTGGTGTTCTTAATCGCCTTGATACTTCTTTTCGGCCTCATGATCTGGCTAACCCTCTACCCACTGAGTTTCATGAAAAGCTGGTTACAACTGAAGGACATCAGTGACCTCAACTTCAAGGCGATCTTGCTTGGGATGGCCACGCTCCACTTCTTCTTGGCCTTTGTGCTGGAGGTATGTAGGACATAAGTGGATGTTGAAATGGGGGGCAGGTGCCTCACAGAATTCACATGAGATGTTAGAATGTTAGAGAGGTAGAAGCTGCTTCTACGTAAAGTATGGCCTGGCCCAGCTAAGGAAAGACCCAGGCAGGAGAAGATAGGTCGTTGTGGAATTGACTTCTGCCAGCTGTTACCTCTGAGAAATGGCTGGGTTTAAACAAGATTAGGAAAGTTCTTGGAGGGATAATAAGTCCCACTGCTGTTAGTCATGATTGATTTATGGCATCTGCATGTTAGGGTCTGTTTCCCCACGGGGCAGGGTAGTGGGCAGACCTTGTTGGTTACCTTTCTGATTCATACATAGATTAGGGTGGTGATGGTAGTGGTGGGGTATTTAATTAGATAGACTTACAACAAATCTTACCAGTACACAAACACACACACACACACACCAACCCTACACTCCGCCTTTCAGACTGGTTTGGACCATGGCCTGCTCAGCAGTTTACGGGCGCTGCGGCGTAAGAGGTCACCCAAGAAGCTCTTCAAGAGGCTGGAACGAGAGTTGAGCCACCAGCAGCCCCCTTGGCCACCCTTCCATGAAGCCCTCTTTGCCAACAGCAAAATCTCCATTGCTTCCAGATGATCACAAACCACACACCACTGCCTGGCTCTGTTCCTGCTCTGTGTGAACTCCAGGGACTCTTGCTCCTGCACGACAGGCATCTTTCCTCTTAACTCTGGCTACTTAAATTATTCCCACCAGAAGCCGTGCTGGCCATTGTGGCTTCTTAGCTCTGCAAGCCAGAGGCCCTGATGATACCAGCAGGCCTGGTGAAAGCCTGGGGTCCGCTCCCCTCCACCCTTCGGGAGATGGGCTGTGCTCGCTCCCAGCAGAGCAGGAGCCCTACCCTTGCTCATTCCCCCTGCACAACGGCCCAAAGGCACTCTCCTCCTCCCCATGGGAGAGCCAGAGGGGACAGGAATCTGCCGTAGCACACTCCTAGCCTTCGAGCCTTCTCACCATTATGGGTGTGGAAGAAACTGGCCAATTCTTTCCTCTTTGTAATGTTGGAGAGGGGGGGGGGGATGGTTGGTTGGGGTTGGGAGGCTCTTTCCATTCCTGTGCAGAGGCAGGGGAGGGGCTGATGGTAGGTACAGAAGGCGGAGCGACTGTAGGGATGGCCATTCTGGTCTTGGCTTTGGAGAACGGGCCTCCTGACTCTCCACCAGGTTCTGGAAGGTTTGGCAGTCTTGAGAGATCATTCTGAGTCCAGCAAAGCTACCCCGATTCTCCCTTGAGCTTGGGGGATGCTCCTTGCCTGGTTTGGGTCCCTCCAGAGCCACCTCCGTGGGAGCGTCAGTTGGTTCAATGTGGCAGCTTTGGCAAGGGACTGCTGGCTCATTTCCCAAACATGGCCGTCCCCAGACCTCTCTGGCACTCAACGCGATCAAGAGTTTTGTGAATCATGTTTCTGGACCTGAGGCAGGCCCGATTCCCCTGTGCCTCTTCCAGGAGATCTGGAGGAGAGTGCGCTGGCTTCATGTCGCTTCCACCCAAGGCAGTGTCAGAGTGAAAAGAAAAACGGGCGCTGCTTCGTGACATCTGGGTCCAATCTGGAAAGCAACCAGCGGGGAATCCGTGTTCGTTACCTCCAGGCCTGGCTTGCTGGAGTGCCTGCTCTTTTCCAGCTGTGCGGCTCTTTGTCCGTGCATTCCTGAAGTGTGTCGTCACTTTCTCAAGGCATGGATGCTGTAGGTGCCACACGGCAACTTCTGCACACAGACCTTTTTTTTTTTAATGGAACATGAACGTGGATAGTTTTACTTGTCCACTTTGGTTCCGATTTGCAACCAGCTCTGTTTTTTTCCGGGAGTCCACCAACATCAGCATAAGCAGCTGATTGCAGGGAAAGGAGCCTGCGGACGGGAAATTTTTTCCACAAGTGAACCACATCTGAGTGCCATCTCCTAATCTCTCTTTCACCCCTCTCACAAACCAGCCCAGAAAATAACATTTATGTGAAAACTGTCCATGTGATGAAAGACAAATGAGTGCCCGCTCTCGTCTCTTAAGAGTCAGGATATGATTTCCCCCTTCATAATGCTTCTTAATGATTTTACGTGGCTCTATTAATCCACAGTATTTTCAGCGCTCCTTGTGAAACAAATGTAACAGCACCTGTAATGTTTCAAAACAGCAGCTGTAGAAATAAAAAACAATTTGATGAAAAAAGCGGAAACACCCGATACAGCTGTAGGGGCAGATCGGGAGAGGGACGTGGGTGATTTTGCATGAGCTGGAGGTCTTCGGTGACGGCGCTGCTGCCATGCGCTGCCCTCTTCCATAGGCCACAGATGAGGCCACGCTGAACGGGCTGTTTAGTCTGGCCTCTCCTGCTCCAGGATGCGGGGATGAGCTGGGCTCCCTTCTTGTTTGCCTCCAGCGTTTTAGGAAGGAACCTTGCCTCTGGACGTGTTAAGTTGGAGGTCATTCATGGTGGCTAACAGTGGTCTGGCCAGGGCCTTTCTCACCCCCTTCCTCAACTGCTGCAAGATCTGAGCGATGCAATGCAAGGCAGTGCTCCCATGTTCCGGTTGGAGAACCCTGGCCTCCTCTTTGTTCCCAAGCTATGGACTTCATGGAGATATTTCAGCCTAAGGATTCCCCCGTCGTCGTCTTCTTCCTCTCGCTTTATAAATGCCAGTCTTCTCCCTTGTAGCAAGGGAGCAATTCCGCCACACACACCCCATGTAGCTTTTATGCGGCTCCTCCTTGTGAAACGAGACGGGTCCCCCTACGAGGCTGCACGCAGACCACCTGCTGGAGTATGGTGAGCGCAGGGCAGACCAAGCAAAAAGGCACCGGCTGGGGCAGGGAAGACCCTCTTCCCTGAGGGGGAAAAACAGAAAAGCAGAAACGAGGCCCAGAAAGGAAGCGTGGAGCTGCCACATCCCAGCCTTTCTTTGGGAGGGAAATGCCGTCCCGAGAGAGACCTGCTGCCTCGAAGCCAGGCGGCATTAGGACCCGGGGAGGGGCTGCGTTGGAGGCCACTTAGTCTTTTCGCCTCTTTTCAGAAGCAGTCTGAAGAGGTCCCGAGTTAGAGAGAGAGGAGAAGAGCAGAGCAGAGCAGAGAGAAAGGAAAAGAGAGCGAGAGAGCAGGAAGGAGACCTCCACGCTGGTAAGGGACTGGGCACACCAGGGAGAGGGGGGGGGGGCTGCGTGGAGGGGAGGGGGGCCTGCCTTTACACCAAGCTTTGGACTCTATGTCGCCTGTGAGGCACTCGAGCAAACGTAGAGCATCAACTTGGCCCCCACGATTGGGGCTGAGCCAGGTGGGTGATCCACTGGGCTATTCTTTCAATCCAGTGACCGAAAAGGAGCCCTGACGAGCTCTTAGAACAGATTTGGGGCTACTTGCAGTGGTCCCCACACCCGTCAGCTCCCTGTGATTTTTCAAAGTGGGTGAGCATTTTTTTTTAAGTGTGTGTATGTGTGTGTGTGTAGGGGGGAATTTGTAGAAGGTGGAAAAGCAGCCTCCGAGTGCAACTTATGGGCCAGCCAGTGGAGGGCTGATCCGGTGGGCTTTCTGGCAGGGAGCCCCCCCCCTTCCCTCCTGTCTGGAATGTGTGGGGGAGGCGCTCCTTTTTCCTTTTAGGAAAGGGGCTCCTTGAAAATTCTCCAGAAGGAGGGAGGGAGGGAGGGATGAGAGCGAGAGGGTCTCAGCTTTACCCATTGCGATTTCGGGGTGTGTGTGTGTGTGTCAGTTTTCCCCTTTGTTCTCCAAAGTGTCTCAGCTTGCAATGACAAGGCCAAGGGGGGGGGATGGGGGGAACTTTTCCTGGAAGGTGGGAGTTGCAAGATCTGCCTAGAGAGGTCTGCGCTTTGCCGGAGAGGGCTGATTGTTCCCAGATGTGTCTTGCAAATACATCTGTTTTTTCTAACGTGTTAATCTCCAGTGTTTGGGGCACCAAGCGTCTCCCTTCTCTGCTCTCCACGGATTGGCATCTTGTGCTGTGTGCAGCCTGAGGCTGTGAATGAGGACGAGGTCACCCCCATCCCAATTTCCAGTCATCCCTCTGTGCATGCTCAGAGGTCTTATGTGATCTGCTCCCCCCGCGCAGGTACCTTGTTTTTTCAAGCAGGTCATCCACGGAAAGACAAGGGGCTGATGTTGGCCACGGAGCCCAGCATTTTTCAAAAAGCCTCCTTGTGAAAAGACAGGTACCCCTGCCAGGCAGGACACGGAGTCCAGACAACCTGCCGGAGTTTGGTGTCTCTCCTCTGGAAAAGACCTGAGGGAGGTTCATCGATCACAACTTCCTGCTGCCACGCTAGTGAAGCATCAACCAATAGGTGTACCTGTGAGCATGTGAAGGGGCCTCCTCTGGACCGGATCCAACATTTCTGGGCTGCCGTTCTTCCTGCCCTGTCAGTTGGAGACCACCGACATCTTGCTCACTGCTGGATGCATAGATACGTGTGAATGTGTGTGTGTGGAGGGGGGAGAGGTGCCTTTGCATGAGAGTGCAAGAGGAGGATGTGTAATGTCACAACGTCTTTGTTCTGGAGTTCAGCATGGTGTGGACATGCTGAGGCAACTCACTGTAACCCATAAATGACTTCTGCAGAAATGGAAGAAAAAATTCCAGGAAACTTTCCTCAAGTGCAAACTGGGATCAGCTCCAGTCTTCTTTGCAGGCGGTGGCTCGGGACTTGCCTTCACTTCAGTGCCAAGAAGCATCTCGATTAGGTTTCAGACGTTGGCAGACACAGCTGGCTGGGCCCGAGTAGAGGACGGGACGGGACAGGACGGCGGGGTGTGTGTGTGTGAGAAAAGAGAGACCCATCCTTACTGCTCCTGTAGTGTTGGACTGGCGGTATTATTCATGCATGCAGAAGTCAAAGCAATTGGAACATGCATGGGATGGGTCAGGGATGTGCTTCCCCAAGAGAAGATTTTGAACAATGGCTTGGTCTAGCTGAGGCCTCAGGCTCCCCCGCTCACGGGCACCACTCCCTCTCCCCCCCCCCCCCGAGAGAGAGAAAGCCCGCTGGAGAACGAGGCTGCTGCCCTTCTTGGCACCCTGCTACCAAACCCACCCACAAGGACCCAAGAAACCCGAAGGAGCTTCCGTCCTTGGTTGACAGGGTGCCTGTTCCTCAGAGATCCATGGTGCTGGAAGAGTTCAGCCCATGCCCTGTTCTGGAGATGGCTGGAGAGGCCAGACAGCACGTGGCTCTTATCCCTGGGCATTTTGGCAGGCTCAACTGGGAGGAAAATGCACTTTGCATGTGAGCAGAAGTCCTGTTCTTTCACGAATTCTAGGGGCTCTGTTCCCTAGACAGGAGGTCCAAGCTGACCCCATGTGGATTCAACTCGCATTCAGAAAGATTACAAATATCACCAAGGCCTGCCTCTAAAGCAAGCTGTCATTCAAAAGAGAAACCGTGTTATTTCCTCCTACTCCAGACGTGCAGTTTGAAAAACAGATCCTAATGAGTGAAGCCTTCTGGAAATATTTGTCCCAGTTTTGTGTCTCTTGTTCAACTCACCATCTGCACAATCAGCTTTAGACTGGCTCCCTGCCACCCCCAAATGCTGCTAACCACACATCTGGCAGCTTTTATGCCTGGTTCCCCCTAGGGCCCCCACAGACAGCCTCCCCCATGGGGGGGATTCCTGCGCCAGTGGGAGGACTTTGTTAGTTCTGCAAAAGGGCACAGGATCAACACCAGCTTTGCAAAGTCTGCAGAAGAGGTTGTCAGCTGGGTTGACTTTGGAAGTGATGCTGGAAGCTGGCTTGTTCCTCTCCTGGACACACACACACACACACACACACACACCCCGGGGGCTGAGAAGGGAGGGGGAAGGGCCGAGACACCCCTTGCCCGCCAGAGTCTGGTCTCTGCCTGAGATCCTTTTGCGGTTTTGCTCCTCACTGGGAATGGCAGCTCTTTTCCTTCCGTTAGACCAGAATACACCCTGCAGCCTTCAGAGAGTCTGTCGGATGCCCGCAAACTCTGTCATATTTACCCAGCGCTAGACGCTTCCCGCTCTCGTTTTGAACAGCAACAATAACCGGATAGCTCCGAGGACATGACACGGAGGGCCTTGAATCAGACAGTGCTAAGATCGTTACGACTGGCCACTGCTGTAGGAGGGCTGAGCAACCTAGGCACTGGAGCCGGGTGGGGGAAGTGGAATGTATTTGTCATGTATACCTAAGATCTGCAATCTACGGTCACACTGGCAAACCCACAAGCCGCTAGCGAGCATAAAGGCAGGCGAAAACGAACACTGAACTGGAATAGATCTTGCTCGAAGACCCGTGTGGGTTCTTGTGCCCACAGCCAAGTCTCCCCGTCTGCCAATGGCTTTCCTTTGCTGTGTTTCCCTCCAGCTCCTGCTACCGGCTGACGGCCCTGCGGTGCCACCCCAGGCTGAGAATGGGTGCTCTCCCTCTCTTTCTCCTCTGCCTGCCAGGTGAGTAGGAGGCCCACCAAGGGAAGGATTTCAAGGGAGCCTCATTAGGCCATCCTATCAGGCGCTCTGACTTCCTGACTGATCAACGCCAGGCTGAGCATCGGAACCAGCTTAAAGTGAAGGGATCTTTTCTGGATGCCTCCTTCGGGCACTGGGAGCAGCTGGTCGGAGCCCTGAGCGAGGCTGTGGGGAATCCTTGACCCAGCCGCCTCTGCCTCGGTGGTTCCCCAGACAGGGAGACGGACACCACGGCTGCTCCCAGGCCTTAGAGGTCCGGAGGCACCCTCCCCTCCTTTCTGGGGTAGGCCCCTCGAGGGAGGGTCTCTGGACGTCCTCCGGTCCCTGAGCCTCAGGGGTTCAAAGGGAGGGAAGTGACAGGTGGGTTGTTAGGGCATGACCCGGGGTAGACGAACGATGTTCTCTAAAAAATACCCCTTCCCCACCCACCCACCAGACATGACGCTCACCCTCAGTGGCAAGTCCTGCCTGGGAAGAGGGGTGGACAGGGTGGGGCTCCCAAAGTGCCCTCACCCCCCCCATGGGGAAGCCCTAAGCAGCCCTGCCTGCCAGACAAGGAACACGCCAAAGGAAAAGGGGGGCTGCTCCAAGCCCACTCTCAGCTAGACTTCATGGGACGGCCGCTCCCTCTTGCACGAGGGCTCTGTATAAAACAGAGGATGCAAGTAAGGGGGGAGAAATACACACACACACCCCACTCCCTGGGCTAAGGGAAATGGAGGTGCCCCAAAGGGCAAGGAAAGGGCACCTAGTTGTGTTGTGTTGTGGAGGGCAGGCACCTCTCAATGCTGGGCATCACTGATTTCACAATTTAATATTCAACACTACGTAGAAAAGCTGAGCCCAGGCAGCCGGTTTGAGAGGGTTGATTTAAGCATGTTGAGGCAGGCAAAGAGCAGATGAGAAAGGAGAGCGGTTGTTAAACAAGGCTTGCCGGGGACCTTCTTTGTTAGCCACACCAGGAAGTGGGGCCGGGGGGGGGGGGTTGTTTTCACTTGTGTTTATATTCCTAGGGCCCCAAAATCTGCTTTTTTTTTTCCTTTCCCAAGGGGGAGGGGGCCTCTTGGGTGTGAGTTTCTTTCTATACTCTTTTAATCATTGTCTTGTGATATTTATAGTACAGGGAGGAGTGCAGGGGTGGGGATGGAAATGTAAAAAAAAAATTAAATAGACCTTTTAAAGGGTGAGCGAATAAATTCCATCTAAGCCAGAGCCAGAAGTAGTGTTGGCAAGTTTTTGGTTTTGCTTAGTAGCAGCCGCAGGAGGAGGTGGTGGTGGCGGCTGTAGGGGAAGAACAAGGGTTTGCCACCCCCTCCAGGAAAGCTCCCCAACCCGCCTTCCTGACCTGAATAGAGTGGGGGGGGGGCCAGAAAGGTTTCCTCGAGAGCAACATCATGGAAAAAGAGGCTCTTGGCCACCAAGATCACGGTGAGGCCACGCAAGGCGAGGTTCTTCCTAAGGGGGGGGAAGGAAGCTCCCCGTGTGGGGCAGACGTGAGCCCATGATCAGAGGGGAATGTGAGCTTGGGATGGGGACGCTCCCTACCCCCTTTTCTCTTTGAACAGCAGCCCTCCTCGCTCAGGGCCAGTACGACATTGAGGATCCCACTTACCATGACACGCCGTACGTCCCGTATGAAATCGGTGAGTCTTGCCGTCCGACCTTTCTGCCCCAAACGCGTCGCATGGGACGGGCCGAAGGCAGCCCTCGGGAGGCTGCGCCGCAACAGCCGCTCCCTCGGGTGCCCCTCCAGGGGCCAAGAAGGCAAGCGGCTGGAGGCCATCGTCCCCTTGGAGAGCGGCTTTCACCAGCCCCCCCCCTTTTCTCTTCCTGCTTTGTTTTTTTTTTCTCTCCAGAAAATCAAGATTACTATGACTATGCTGGCAACGGTGAGCTCCCTTCCCTTTCTGCCTGGCTTTCGGGAGGGCGATTCTGGGGGGGGGGGGGGGGGGAGGCTTCCACAGACCCGTTGGGGCTTTGACTTGGGTGTGAGGGTCAGGAGGGTTATCAGAGGCATTGAGCACACTGAGTGCCCCCCCCCTTCCTGTTTCAGACATCTCCCCACAGACCCCAGAAGAGCAGTATCAGTATCAGTCACAGCAGCAGAACCAGCAGGAGGTCATCCCGGCCCCAACCCCAGGTAAACGGCAACCCCCCCCTCTCTCTGGCGGGAGCCTAGTGGGAGAGGCAGGGCGTCTCACAGCTCCTAGGGGCGGAAGGGACCCACCCTCATGGCTAGGGACCACCCGCTGGCCACCTGCTTGGGCTCTTGATCTGCTCCAGGCAGATGAGACGGGCCTTCCTCTGCTCCCGTCTCACACCCTCCTCTCCATCCCGTTCTGTGTCCTCAGTTCTCCTTTCTTCTGCCTGTTTTCAGACCTGCCAGAGACCGAGCCCACCGAACCTGGTCCTCTAGGTAAGGGTCAAGGCAGTTGTCATAAAAACCTCTAGCCCAGGCCGGGGGGGGGGGGGGGGAGGGAGGCATCCCTGGGGAGGTTTGTCAAGGGAGGGAAAGCGGTTTCAAGTACACAGAAGAGTGAGTCCTTCTCTTCCATACAAATGGGAGAGATTCTCCATGCCGGTCCCCTTCCAGACTTCATCCCATCGGGGCGTTGGGGTCCCATGACCTCACTGGACCTCCAAGATCCCGGCCTCCTTCCTCCTGCTCTTTCCCTGCCATTCAGGATGGTCTAAACTGTGCCCAAGGGGGTGTGTGGGGGGGTGAGGTCTTCCTTCTCCTGGAGAGCAGCCATTGCAAGGTGGAGGAGTGCCACTTGTATCTCCTCAAGGCAGCCATTCTCAACTGGGGGGAGCTCTTCTCTTCATCCCAATGGAAACCCACACAAAGTGGAGTCCAGGGTCTCGGGGAGCTCTGCGGTGTCACCCTCCTCTCCGGGACGGCCACCGGAGCTACTGCTGTGTCACGGTTGCTAATTCTGCAGCCGAAAGCAAGCGGGCAAACGGCCCTCAGCTGACCACCCAAGACAAGCCGGAGCCCTCACCCTGGGGGAGACCTTGCCTCCCTCCGTGACCGTATGCCTCGCCTTCCCTTCCAGACTGCCAGGAGGAGCAGTACCCCTGCACTCGTCTGTACTCGGTCCACAAACCCTGCAAGCAGTGCCTGAATGAGATCTGCTTTTACAGGTAAGCCGCCCTTTTTCCTCGGCCTTCCCCTGAGGTCAAGCAGAGCCCGAGGCATGTTTCCCAACACGCCACAGATACATGTATACGTACATACGCAAACACAGTGGGTCTGTGCATCTTGTGCCTACGCATAAAAACATGCCCACAAACCACCCAAGACAGGCGTAGCTTGTGCGTCTACGCCGCAACGGACCTCTACCCAGAGTCAAAGGTATCAAATACCGGCCTTGTGCGTGTCCACTTTGGTGAACGATCACCGTCCTCCCTTGACGGCGCTGTCGTCACTGGGACGCCAAGTGGGGTTTCCTCCTTTCACTTCCAGTCTCCGCCGGGTTTACGTGATCAATAAGGAAATCTGTGTCCGCACCGTCTGTGCCCAGGAGGAGCTCCTCAGAGGTAAGCAAGCAGAAGAGAGTGTGGCCATCACCCACGAGGCCACTGACATTATCTGTGGCACGCCAGAGTGCACTGGGGGGGGGGGGGGAGGCTGAGTAAGTGATCCTTGTTACTGCATGTCAGACCTGCTTCTGCCCTGATGGACGCCAGGGACAGACGGCTGAACGAGGGAGGCAGGTTGCCTGAAGCCCGAGTGCTTCGAAAGGTGGGCGGGTGGGTGGCGGCTGTTGCCCCCAAGGGCACGAGAGTGGGCCAGCGTGGGAGACTGGCTCAACCCTGGGCAGATCTGTGGCCAGTGCCTGACGGGCGGTTCCCTCTGCCTCTCCCCTCCACAGCTGACCTTTGCCGGGACAAGTTCTCCAAGTGTGGCGTCATGGCGACCAGTGGCCTCTGCCAGACCGTGGCCGTCTCCTGTGCTAGAAGCTGTGGTGGCTGCTAAGCTGGGACAGTGGATGCAGAAGCAGCAGCAGGAGGGGGGGGGCCTTTGCACCCCAGAGGCTGTGGGGGCTGCTCTGTCTGCAGCCACGGAAGGAACCAAAGAAGCCTCGCCGAAGCAC
Organism: Intellagama lesueurii; assembly: GCA_037013535.1. Classification (NCBI taxonomy): domain Eukaryota; kingdom Metazoa; phylum Chordata; class Lepidosauria; order Squamata; family Agamidae; genus Intellagama; species Intellagama lesueurii. Next base: position 13,190,698 of record JBAJHW010000016.1, on the reverse strand, counting down.
CGGGCTTGGTCCCTGCACTCCCCCCCCCCGCCCACCCTTTGGTGCTATGGGATCATGGCACAACACACAGGGCCACTGTGTGTTCATTAATAGCCTAGTGTTTTTTTTAATGTGTGTGTGCATGTTTGTGTGTGTAATGTTTTGTATTACTGGGGTCTTTTCTGGAAGAGCTGCTGGGGAAGGGAGCAATCAAGGAAACACAACAGCCCCCCCCCCCCTTCCCTGGTACATAGTTAGGGAACCTCGAAGGATTGCTGCCCTGGCAACCTCCCTCCCCCCCCCCCACCCAGGCTAAGCCCCCACACTTACACACAGGTTGCTCCTGCAGTTGCAGTTCTGGGGGCCACACAAACAAACTGAGGAACAGCCAGGACTCAAAACACCTGCCAAACCACAGATTGCATTTAACCCCAACCAGCGAGTTGACACTCCGGAGGATGCTGGTTGTTTTCTCTACCTGTAATTGTGATTCTCCCTTTTCTATAAAAAAACCCTCTTCCCCCCTCCCCTCTCCTACAAAATGTTTTACAACAATAAACCAGAAGTGTTACAACTTGGTTTCTGACACAACCTTTGTGACAGAGCTGGAGAGCAAAGGGTTTCTATTCCCCATGGTGTGGAAACGTGCAGGGCACCTTGGCTCACGCTTTTCCTCACCCTCAAAGCAAGCACAGGTGGGTTCATATAAACTGGGAGGTGTGCGGAGGGGGGCGAGAAGGCACCTTTATTTGGGTTGGCCCAGCATGTCAGGAGAGGGTGGACCACAGTTCAAACCTATCCATAACAGGAATAAGTATGACGACTATAAAAAAATAGTTCTCTACTTTTCTTAAAAGTTAATTGTGATATAAAAAAACTAATCTAAACCAAAAGAAATTATTATTATGTATATATGTACACAATTAGTGTCTGTATTAGGGTCAACCATGCCTTGGTGAATTTTAAGGGCCATGAAGGGTGGCCTTCTTGGCTCCTGGGATAGGGCTATGAAGAAATGCACCTACTCCAAAGTAGACTTTTGGGCAGGGTGGCGAACACAGTCCCACCTCCAAATAAACCGGACCACCCTTGGGAGGACACAGCCAGGAACTCACATCCACGCTGAGAAGCCGCGGCTGCTGCAGCAGCACTACGGACATTCCCGGGACGATCTGGAGCAGGAGAGCCCCGTCTGAAAGGCCGCCAATGAGAAAGCTGTGTTCTTACAGGATAGTGGCCAGCAGGTGCCAGCAGAGTAGACTTTCCTTCCATGACACGTATCATTTGGGGGCTCAACATTTCAAAAAATGGTTTTGATTGTCAAGCAAACCGGTGTGGGTAAAAGATCTAATGACTTCTCCCAAATTGTCAGTGTGGGGACCTCTTGGGTCCCTCAGGTTTCCCTACGAACGGTTAGTTCCTTGGCCATCGTCATGAGGCGAACCGTCCTCCTCTGCCAAGCGAAGGCCAGGGGCTCTGGCTGGAGGTGGTGGCTTGGGCCAAGGGGCCGGCAAGGGGAAGAAGGGTCTCTTCACAGCCACGGTGTTCTCAGCAACAGAAGGACTTCCACGGCATTATTTTCCAGAAAGGATGGTGAGGGGAACCTGGCCCTTCTGGGTCTCCTGCTGGAGCTGTTCCTTCAGTATTGAAATCTGGCAGAAAGGGGGGGCAGGACAGAGACCCTGAGTTGCACAAGGCAGGCACGGATGTTGGGGGGGGGTGTGTGGCGGCAGTAGAAGGAACTGGGAAGGTGACATCTGGCCTCTAGGGCTGCCCTCCCAGGCCCTTCTGTCATGCACTGGGGGGGGGGCTTGGATGGGGACCAGGGTCAGATCTCAGGATCTCACCTGCTCCTCCAGGCCTTTGATGTGCTGTCGATGAGTCCGCTCCCGGGCGTCCAAAGGGCTTTCTGCCTGGAGCTGTGAGCTGTGCAGGCGTTCCGTCTCCACCTGCAGCTTCTGCCGCTGTCGGGTGGACGTCTCGGACAGGCTCTGGGCCTGCTCCAGCTCTGCCACCTGGGCCTGGAAAAGCAGGGGGAAGAGGAGCCTGAAGGGAAAAGAGGCAGCCAGGCACGGCCCGTGGCGCGCTCGCCCTTTTCTGCCACCGCTGCTGGGCCGCCCAGGAGCTTCTCTGCCATTAAGCTACACCAGAAGAAAGCTCCCTTCCTTGGAGAGAGTCAAAACAGGTGTGAAAACATGTTGTTGTTTCTCTCTCAAAAAGGGAGGGCGGTTTTACCTCAAGCAGCCGGATCTGCTGCTGGGCTTCCATCAACTCCTGCTCCACGCCTGTGAGCGACCGGTCCAGGCGCCCCTTCTCCACGGAAAGCCGAACGGAGTCCTCGTGGGTTTTCAGCTTCTCACGTGCTACCTGGCAGCCCACCAAAAACAAGAGGGTCAAGATATGAAAACAGACTCCCCCCCTCCCTCCTCCCAAAACCTCTTCCTTGCCGCTGGAGCAAAAAGGAGGCCCAGGGGCTCACGAGCTCCAGCACTCAAGACGAGGCCACAGTTGCTCTGACACAAGCCCTTTCTACCTGGTCAGGCTTCCCTCGTGTGGTTCAAATGACTCCTGGACTTCTCTCGCGGCCTCCCACCCACACGCCATCGTATTCCCATTTACTTTCCTGACCTTACACCGCCCAGTAGCCCAAAAGGTCTTTGCCAGAGTCAGAAAAGGCGGGAGCCAAACGGGAGCCAAACCCTACTCAGTTCAGGGGGTCCTGCTGCTGCTGCTGCTCTTGGGAGGATGGATGGGGGGCTGCCCCTCCCCCCGAAGGGGACCCACCTTGTCCAGAGTCTTCTTGAGGGCGTTCTTGTCTTTCTCCAGCCGCAGGGAGCAGCGCTCGGCCTCCCGCTTCTCGCCCTCCAGCTGAGCCAACGCCCGCTGCAGGTGGCCGAGGCGCTCTTGCAGCAGGCGCCGGTCCTCCTGCACCTTCTGCAGACTCCGCAAGGCCACGGCCTCCCCCTCCTGGCGCTGGCGCAGCAGCTGCAGAGAGGAGGGGGCACACACACACACACCCACGTGAGGCGGGTGGAGAGCCCGGCAGCACCTCCCAGCACCTCCCCGTCCCCTTAGGGAAAGTCTCTCCTGGGCTCCCCTGGCACGTTCTCCGTCTCTGCCCCCTCGGGCACCCTCCGGGCCTGAAGCACAACACAAAGCCTCCCAGGACGACTGTCCTAAGACGGGTGCCTCCACTCTACACGGTCTTCCGTAATGTCACAACCTCACCTTTCAATGAACACAAGTCCACACTTACGCCTAGCGACACAAACCCACAACCACCCTAAAGGAAGTGAGTAGGAGAGAGAGAGAGAGAAAAAGAACGAGCCTCGGACTCACTTCCTCGTGCTGCCTGAGGAGCCCCTCCAGCTCGTCCCGTTGGAGCTCGAGTTCTGCCTGCTCCCCTCTCAGGGACTGGAGTTGCTCCGTGAAGGCCCCGTTTTGCTTCTTGGCTTCTGAAAGCGTCTGGCGGGCCGCCTCTAGGCGCTCCTGAGATAAAAAACAAGGTTGAAGGGGTTGGCATCCAGCACCGCTGCCCGAGGAGTGGCGTCGCTCTGCCAGGGCCGAGGCGGTGGGGGTGGCCTACGCAAAGCCCTTTCCGTGCCCTGCCCTGCCTTTCCCCCCGGGCATACCTGCAGGACCCTCCGGTCGTGCTCACTGGCCGTCAGGGCCTTCTGCAGCTGCAGCCCCTTCTCCTGGGCGGAGGTGGCACTGCTGTGGCTCTCGGACAGGGAGGCGGTCAGCCCCTGCACCTTCTCCTTCAGGGAGCTCTCGGCCTCCGCGGCCTTGGCCAGGGAGAGGTGGAGACGGTCCAGCGAGAGCTGCCGGGAACTGGCCTTCGTCTCGGTTTCCGCCACCTGGGAAATGGGAGGCAGTGGGAGTCGGGCGGCCTCCCCGCAAGGGGCCTTCCGAAAGCCTTGCCCTGGCTTCTCAGGGACAGCGGCAGAGGGAGTGGGAAGCTCCCTTCCACTTCCACCAGAGGAGACGAAGGGAAGGAAGGCTTCTTGTCCTCCCACCCTCTGGGAGGCATTTCCCAGCACCGGTGTGGGGGAACCAGACGCGGGACCTCGGAGACCTTTGGGCCTAGTTCCAGCTTCAGGACTCTTCTGAAGGAGAACGAGAACTCCTATGGGAAGCCCCCCGAAAGTCCCCCGTTCTACCCCAGGGGTCTTTCCAGAGTGGACCTACTCTTGTAGGGCCTCGTCGGAAGGGCCCTGTGGATCCCCCTCGCGAGGAAGCCTGCCGGGAAGACACGGGGCCCGTACCTCCCTCTGCAGGAGGTCCATCCGGTCATGGAGCCCCTTGATCTCGGTCTCGCGGTCACTCAGGGCCCCCTTGGCCCGCTGAAGCTCTCCCTCCAGGGACCGCCGGAGGAGCTCAAGCTTGGTGCCGCGGCTCTCGGAGGCATCCAAGACCTCCTTCAGGCGCCGCTTGTCCATCTCCAGCTTGGCCTCGTTGGCCTTCATCTTGTGGAGCTTCTCCTGGAGAAGCAGGAGGGAAGGAGGAAAAAGGAGGCCTTTTAAGGGTCTTCCGTGGGATGGGGATGGGGAGGAAGAGGACCAGGGAGCCTTCTTCTCTCACAAGGAAAGGGGAAGGAGGACAAGGCCAGGCCAAAGCCCCTTCTTCCTGCATCCACTCCCACTGTGGAATCTCACTTCTTCTACCCCCCTCTTTTACGCCGTCCTCTCTGTCTCCTTCTAGCGAGTGCAGAAACTTTTGATGAATTTCAGGAATGGACCAGAAAGGGCGAGGGTAGGTAGAGAAATCAGCTCATCCCAAAGTGATTCACATACCAGTTTGAAGACCGTTCAGAGGCCCCTTTCCACTCCCCTCCCTTGGACACTCACTTGGGTGGCTCTCCGCTCACTCTCGTCTGACTGCAGGTTGCGCTCCAGGGTGGCCAGCTTGTCCACCAGGGCCTTGCGCTCCCGCTCGTTGCGGCGCAAGGTCTCCTCTTGCAGCATCAAGGCCGTCTGGGCCCCGCTCAGCTTCTCGTCCGTGCTGCGCCTCCCTGAGGAAGAGAACAGGGCAGAGGCTGTAGACAGTGACGGAAGCACCGTCTTGCCAGGCCACCACAAGCAGGCCAGCGATGCTGGAGGTCTGGCTCCAGAAATGTGTTTTAAGGATCTGGGGGAGCTCCCTATCCCTCTCAAGTACACCATTTCCCCAGTCACAGAGCTGACTTGCAAACTTATAGGACGGGCCAGTGAAATGTTCTCCGTTTTCCAGGTTGGAAAGGAAGCAACCCCTCCCAAATCGCTGGCTGATCCTCTGGAAAGAGGCATCATTTACTCCCAAAACATGCACCATCCTGCCAAAGGGCAATGGATCATTAAGGAGCCAAGTTGCTTCATTTATGATCAGACTTAAATACACCGAGAGAGACGCACACAAAGGCACACACACACGTTTTGTGGACACTTAGGTCGATGGTGGCCTGGACAGGGCGTTTTGTTACTTGTTTTGTAGCAACACACAACAGGCAGACCTTCCTGCACCCTGTCACCCTTCGGGACCAGCAGAAGCCACCCTCCTGGGACAGGGAAGTCCACTCCTACCTCGTCCAACCTCCCAAATTCTGGATGCAAGGCTAAAAGCAGCCACACGAAACAAGTCCCGTCGGGACTTTAGGGCTGGGGGGGGGGGAAGAGTGGGGCCTCTGTGGCCACCCACCCACCCACCCACCTACCTTCTTCGCAGGTGGCCAACTGTTTCTGCAGCTGCTGCACTCGGGCACTGGCCGTGTCTCGTTCGGCTTCCATCTCAGCCAGCCGGCGGTTCAGGATACCCAACTGGGAACGGGCTTCATCCTGGATCCCAAGCAGGCAGAACAAGAAGGAGCGTGGAGGAGACAGACAGACCACAAGGCTGCCGAGAAGGGCCAGCGACACCAGGGGCCGGGGCGGCGGCGGCGGCAGAGGCGCCTGCGAGGGACGAGCCCACTCCCTCTGCTCGCTGCCTTTCACCTACCCGGTCCCTCTGTGACTCCCTCAGCTCTTGGAGAAAGTCCCGGAGGGCCGCCCGCACCATGTCCGGGTCGATGTCGGCGACCAGCTGCTCACTACGGGAGGGCGAGAGGGTGCGCTCTGGGGACAGAGGGCGGGAGGCCGGGCTGCTGGTCTGGGCGGTGGGGCTTCCCGGCCCCTCCTCTGGGCTCAGGTCCTCTACAGAGAGAAAGAGAGAGAGAGGAAGACACGGCCGGCCCTCAGGAAAGAAACCTGCTTCCCCAGGCCAACGACGGGGTGACGGCAGAAACGGGCCCGCTCCGGCTCCTCTGAGGCCCTTACCTTTCAGCGGCGGGAAGAGCCTCTTTGGGGAAGCACTGCGGCCTCGAATGGCTGGGCTGGGGGCACGGCCATGGCGCCCGATGCCCAGGGTGCGCCGGAGGGCAGAGTGGAGGCTGCCCAGCTTGAACTCCACGTCCCGCTTCAGGGCCTCCACGCGGGCCAGTTCCCCCTCCAGGCCGTGGACCCGGCCCTCAGCCGCGCTCAGGCCCAGGCTTAGCGCCGCCACCCTCGGCCTGGGCCTTCTCCAGCTTGAGGGCCAAGTTGTGGCCGTTGTCCAGCAGCTTCTTCTCGTTGCCCCGGGCCTCCTCCAAGCTGCCCAGGAGCTCCTTCTCTCGCTGGCGAAACTGCCCCTCCAGGTCGGAGAGCTTCCGGTGCAGGTTGTGGAGCTGGCAGAAAGGAAGAGGAGGAGGAGAAAGGCCAGGCCGGAGGGGGCTGGTCTGGGTAACAAGGCTTCTAAAAGGGTCCCAAAGAATTTGCCACGAGAGGAATCCCAACGGGCAAAGAAAGAGAGGTTTGTCCCTGATTGAGAACTAGAACCAGACTCTCTCCTTAAGGGCAAACAGATGGCTCTCCAGTCAAGATCCCACAGCAAAGACCCTGCAGCACGATAGACTCTGGAACTCAGACCAGGAAGGCCTCCTGAGCCCAGGGGTGGGGTGCTGCTGCTTATATCACCCCCCATAGCACTTAAAGCACTCTCTGGGTGGTTTACAAATTAATTTTACACATTCCACTCCCGCTCAGCAGGCTGGGTCCTCGTTTTACCAACATCAGAAGGATAGAGGTTTGAGCCAACCTCGAGCCAGCTCCCTGGGATTGAACTCCAGGCCGTGAGCACAGATTTGGCTGCAGGACAGCCGTTCAGCCCCCGTGCCACAAGGCTCCTAAACACCACAAAGCTCTCTCGCCACGGACTTCAACCTAGAAGATCCCTGCAGGCCAAGGATCAGGGGAACCAGTGTCTGCCATGAACATTTGAGGGAACAGAAAACAGCAGTGGAACCCCTGCGGGAAGGAGCAGTGTCTTGAGCCGGTCCCACAGAGCCCTCCACCAGGCAAGGCCATCCCTCACCTCCTTCTTGGCCGACTCTCTACTGGCTTCGCTCTCCACCACCTTCTGCTTGAGGCCAAAGGATTCCCGCCTGCTCTCCTCCTCCCTCTGCTCATCCAGGGTCACTCGAGCCTGCAACTCCGCCACCTCCTTGCTCTTCTTTGCATTCTCGCTGTCTAGCATCTTGACCTGTGGGCGAGCCAGCAAGCTGGTTAAGCCAAGCAGGTGGGGGAAAAAGAGGGGAAAGAAAGTGTTTCCATGTGCCTAAGGAAGATTCCCTGGAGGGGGGGGGGTCCATCAGAGGGCTAAAAAAGACACTGACGGGGGAATTACTGCTGTGTTACTCTCTGTCTGCTCGTCCCAGGGCAGAACCTTCTGGGGTTTGTCCTCTTTCAAATAACTGCTGAATTGCTCAATAGTTTAGGCATCTGGCTGCAGAGCCAGAGGTTGGGAGTTCGATTCCCCCCACGGTGCCTCCCTGGCAGGGGCTGGACTGGATGATCCACAGGGTCCCTTCCCGGCTCTGCAGTTCTAAAATGATGAGGATGACGTTGATGCTTATGCCACACAGCTGACAGTAGGACAAGATCATGAAAACAGTTATAGCTTTTTTTCCAACCCTGCCTCCACACAGGCACCAAACGAGGTGAGGGTAGTTTAAAAAGAGAAAGAAATACCACAACAAGGGGAAAAGAAAATAGGAGAGAGAGAAGCCAGAGAGGACAAGGAAGAGCAACGCTTCCTTCTTTGCTTTCATGGAGAGAGAGGCAGGTCAATTCCCCCGCGAAGGACAGGGAGCCAGCAGAGGTCCAGCAGCAGCTAGGCTGAGAGGACCGGCCGCAGCCCCAGTCCGTGAGGAAGCCGGCGGCCACGCGCTGGGCCAACCGTCCCCCTAGGCCTGGTCTCCCCTCTTCCTCTCCAGCTCAAGCAGGCACCGAGTTGACACGGGGACCTGGCATGGGGGCTTCTCCTCATCATCCCAAAGAATGACAAACCACCCAGCTCTTCCTCAGCCTCCCCTTCGCAGTCCCCCCCCCATCCCTCCGGCACCTGGCGCCGCAGCTCTTGAAGTTCCCGGCGGGCCTCCAGCCGCGACCGCTCCACCTCTTGGAGGCTGCTGCGCACATCGGCGGCCTCTTTGCCGACAGCTGCCCGGGCCTCCTCCAAGAGGGAGATCTTCTGGTCCTTCTCGTCATTGGCTCGCTTCAAACTAGAGAGGGAAGGAAAGAAGCCTCAAGGACCGGCCCCACCTGGTTCTGGCCCAGAAGGCTGTAAAACAGCTGCAAGGGCTGAAGGAATGCCCGAACGCTCCATCCCATCGGTGGGAAAACGGTCCCTGTGGAGAACCAGTGGCTGTGGTTCCTCGGGAGGCATCAGTGATCCCGAGAGCAGGCACATCCTCTTCCTCACCTGATGCGATCGCTCTCGGCGCGCTTCACAGCCCCACGCAAGTCCGCATTGGACCTCTGTAGTGCCTCTTTCTCTCTGGTCTCGTCACTCAGGGCCCTCCGCGAGTCCAGGGCCTCCTTGCGCTGCGTCTCCTGGGCCTCCCGGGCCTCCCGGACCTTTCGATGTGCCTCCGTCAGGTCCCTGCGGACCGCGTCACGGGCCTCTTCCATCAGGCGCAGCTGCACTTTCAGTTCCTCCACCTGAATGATGGAGACAGGCAAACCAACAACCCCCCTTTAGGAGCTGTCTCCAGGAAGGAGACTCTGGACAGGCTGTGGGTCTCTTTGTCCTAACGGAGAGGCCTGCTGTGAAATAGACATAAATCAGCCCCTCTAGGCTAGAGGGCCCTCAGCACCACGTCAGCTCCCTCGTTCCACTCCCGGAGGCCACACCGGCCCACGCGGTATGGCTTCCTTGGCCTCCGTCGGCCTGCCCTTCCCGCGCCACGGTCTCCACCCCACGGGGTCCACTCACCTCCCGCAGGGCAGACTCTCGCTGCTTGGTCAAGTCCCGGGCTTGTTCGTGGAGCCCTTTCGCCTCCCGCTCGTGATGAGCAATGGCTTCCTCAAACTGGGCGCGCAGGCTTCGGAGCTCTGCATTCAAGGCGCTCACGGTGCTCTGTCGTGGGGCAGCAAAGTTTTAAAAATGAACCATGATGACTCAGGCCTAGACATCCCTGGATACATCTCGCCCTGACTGGACCGTAAAAGCATTCGGACAATTGAGCCACAGAGAAATGCCAAGTAGGTTCAAGAAGAGCTGAATTCTGAAACCTGGATAATCAATGCAAACCTGCCCTATTTCCATAGGTAGAGCTGTTTGTAAGAGGGCGCCTGCTCTCTCTCCACCCTGCCACCAACCACTCACACATGCCCTCTCTGTCTCAGAGGTGAGTCCCATCTCCATCCATCCGCCTTCCTGAGATCTTACCCGCTCCTGGTCCTGGCGGCTCCGGGCTTCACGCTTGAGCCGCTCGGTCTCCATGTGGACGCTGGCCAAGCTCTGCTGAGCCGCCGAGAGCTTCTCCTGCAGGATGGCCTTCTCCGACTCCTTTGCTGAGAGAGCCTGAAGGAGGCAGAAGCCAGTGAGGGAGTCAGTGGGAGCCCCTGCTGGGCACACCCTGGGCTTCCTTGCCCGCAGAGGGCAACGTGTCCAGATGCGAATGAAGACCTGTGCTCACTGTGCCCCCTGCGGGCAGGAGACGACCACAGCAGAGGCCATCCTAGCCCCAATGCCTCCCCTCTGTTTGGATCACTCCTTACGGAGCAGGGTTACCTAACTGTCCCTTTGCTCTGCCTTCAGCGAAGCCGCCTGGCCTTGGAATCCAACCACAACCAAGGATGGCCTCCCAGGGTCACAGAGATGGGGCAGAATGGGTAAGTTCAGTGTACCCATCTCTCCCTATTTGCATTCAGCAGAATCAGCCAAGTAGGCAGAAGGGGGGGAAATGTTATTTGCTGCAGAAAACTGGGCTCTCTGGCACTAAGATCAGCACGCTCAGTAAGGAGCCATCGTTCGGTGGCGCTCTAAACAAGGCAGTTTCTAGTCCTCATAAAGGAAGAGAAAGAATCACACCCTTCAATTTCCCTGAAATGGGAAGTTTATCTTACTGAATTATTTCCTACAAGTCGAAAAAACCTAGAACGCAGCAGAATTCAAATTCGTGCAAGAGGTGCAGGAGCTTGTCACCTGTCGACTCTGGTGCCACAATCACCACACACCCTCTTTTGCAAGTAACCCCTCCTGAGGCGCGCGCACACACACACACACACACACACACACACACACACACACACACACACACACACACACACACACCCCGTCCTGGCCTTCACCTGCTGCTTCTCATTCTCGGCAAGCAGAAGGCCTTCGTCTCGCTCCTGCTGAAGGGCTGCAATCTCCTCGCTCAGCTCCTCTTTCTCGGCCTCACAGCGGGCCAGCAGCTCCTCCCGCTCTTGGGCCAGGCGCCGCAGAACCTCCTTGTGCTCCGATTCCAGCTCCAGGTGCAGCACTTCCTGCAAAGACAGCCGTCGAGCTCAGTCGGGGAGCCTACTCCTGCCTCAAGGCCACCAATGGCATGCAAGCCATGGTGGCCGGTGAATGGCGGCACCCCACAGCCCTGCAAGGAGGGGTGCAGGATGTCCCAAGGGCCCACATCACCCTCACAGCCCCAGCCACTGCGCGTCCTTCGTTGGCACTTACCTTCTCCCTCTGGAGACGATCCACATCCTCCTCCAAAGCCACCTGGGCCTTCCGCAGGGCAGCCTGAGCGTCGATCTCTGACCGAGTGAGCTTCTGAGCAGCAAGCTCCTTGTCCCGCTCCAGCTGGCTCACCTCAGCCTCCATCTGCTTGCGCGTCCTGGAGAGTTCCGCTGTGTTGGAAGAACAGGAAGACAGGAAGCCGTCTGTGGGGAGAACTGGAGGAAAGGGACAGAGAGGGCCCGGAGGGGAGGGGAGGGGAAGGTGCCCCCACCCATTCAGAGCTCCCAGGGCTTAGAGCAGCATGGCTCCTATTCAATAGCTGGAAGCAGGCTGGAAAACGGGGAGAGCTCAACACCACACAGCCCTGCCTCTCCAGGAGGAAAGCTCTGCCCCCCCTCGAAGGAGAAAGGGGGTTGCGGTCTCTCTCTCCAACGGCTATGCCCTGGTGCTTCCCCATTCTCCTTCTGCCGCAAAAAAGGCCAGCTGGATTTTTTCCAGGGCCAGAAAAGCGGCCTTGATCATGATCTTGCCCTTTTTCCTGGCTGGGAACCTTTGAAGCCCTTTATATCAAACACTTTTGAAAGAAGCAGACCTGTTAAGTCTGTCTCTGCCTGTGGGCAAAAGAAAAACAAAAGCCAAAGGCTGTAGCACTTTAAAGACTAACAGTTTTATTTTTATGTGAGTGGTCATCAATCCAAATTTATTTTCTAAGACATAAACAATGCATACACAACAGTCCTTCTTCTCCTTATGCCTGATGGAGTGGAATTGGATCCATAATATCTCTCACTGAGATACATCTGTTTGTCTTCAAAGTGCTACGATAGTTTGCTTTTTTTCATTTACCAACATTTTGAGGAAGAGACTCCTGAAAGGGACTCCTACCTAAGGAGGTAGGAAAAACAAACCCCTCTGCAAATGAAGAGGAACAAGCCATTGACAGAGGAACCAACATGGAGACAGGTGGAGAAGATGAGATCCAAAGACCCTCTCCACTCTTCAGAGAGGCCACAGATGGAGCTGAGGGAAGAAGACAGGTCTTCCCGACACACAAGACGACTGTGGTGCGAGGAGTACATGGGATGACCACACTGCAGCAGCAGAAGCACAGAGCCCCTACAAAGGTTGCCCTCCAGGACGGGGCCACAGGAACGAAGAGAGGGAAGAAGCAAGAAGGAGGATCTGAAAGAAGGACCTCCTTCTCCGAAGCCCGCCCACCCACCCGTCCTCTTACCCTGCAAGGCTTCCTTGGCCAGAAGCAAGGTCTGGTTATCCGCTTCCAGCTGCTCCTTCCGGGAGTCCAGCTGTGCCAGATGTTGCTGGATCTCAAAGAGGGTCATCTCTAGAGTGTCCTTTTCAGACCTGGAAAGAGAGGTGAGGGCAAAGCATAGTCTTGTGTTGGTTTTGCTACAGAAAACACTTGGCGACCCAAAGCAGCTCCTGCTTCAACGAGCAAAGCTGTACCACACCTTGCCACACCTTCCTGGCAACTGTTTACAAGCACCCCTGCAGCTTGGTTACCGTCTGGCTGTGCCCAGGGAAGCCGCTCAGAGGGCAGACAGGCAGAGGGACACTTCATGCCTCACCCCACAGATCGACCAGGCTCCAAAGAGGACCCTAAGGTGCTTCCATTCCCCCAACACTCACCTTAGGCCAGAACATTCCTCTAACAGCCCTCGATTCTCTCGCTCTGAGGATGCCAGCTGTACCACCAGGCAGGCTTTCTCTTTCATCAATGCCTCCTTCTCCTTGGATGCCCGGAGCAGGGCCTCGCTGTGACACGCCAGTTCCCTGCGCATTTGTGCCAGCTCTTCAATGGCTGAGTTCCTCTGGCGGGACATCTAAGCAGGCAAGCGAGCAAGGAGGGATGTTAGCACCAAGAACCACCACAGGGCCTCCCTGCTGCTGCCACGGCCACTCCCAGCCCCTCTTTCATCATTGGCTCTCTGAACTTGCCCCAAAGTAAGATGGCTCCTCACGCCTTTAGGACCGGTCCTCCCCCCTGCAACCACTCATGAAAAAGATCATGGATCCAGGACTTGGGTGTAAAACAGCTGGGTCAGAGCGGGGGGGGGGGGGACATGTCAATGCAGGCTCTGTTGCGTGGATTTTAAAGCTGACCCACCCAGCAGCCAAGGCTCCGTGAAGTTCAAACTCCGACCAACCATTCAGGTCCTGGAGGGTGTCTTTGCGAAGCCCTCTTGCCGCTCAGGTCTAGCAACACTCAAAAAAGCCACAACACACCCTAAGGGGCCACCAGCAGATCTCAGGGTGGCAAGGCCTGCTTGGCATGGCTTTGCTGAGCCGCCTGAGCCCATTGCCCGTGCCAAGAACGGCCAGGAGGGCAACGCCCCCCCCTTGGAGGACCCACCTGCCCCAGCTGCTCCTGGAGGGGCCCCTTTTCCTTCCGCAGCCCCGCCAGCTCCTGCTCCAGCCTCTCCCGGCTCTGCTCCGCAGCCTGCAGGGAGTGGCCCAGCCCGTGCCGTTCGGTGTCCAGGTCCAGCTTCTCCTGTTCCAGCCGCACCAGCTCCTCCCGGAGGGTGGCCTTCTCCTGCTCCACTTCCTGCTTCTTCCCCCACAGAGAGGCTTTCTCCTCCTCCAGCTGAGCCCAGTGAGAAAGGACAGAGAGAGAGGACAGGGGGAAGGGGGTAGAAAGAAGGGGTTCTGGCCTTGCTTCTGGTGCTGCTGCTGCCACTGCTGCTCACTCACTGACAGAAGATCGGCGGACCTTTTTTTAACCTGGGCTCCTGGGAAAACCTCCCTGACCTTCGACTCCTTCCACGGTGCTTAGGGTTACCCCTGGGCTTTCCTTTGGAAGCAGATCTTCCCTGGAAGCCAAAGACTGTGCCCGTGCAGAGGCCATGAGCCAGACCTCCCTCCCTCTCTTTGGCCCCCGACCCCCCAACCCCACCCCTTAGGCTCTCTCTAGACTCCCGGCAAGCCTGCTAGGTTCCTGGGGACTCTGGAAGCCTCCCATACCCGCTTCCCCAAGCTAGAGGTCAGACACTGTCCCCCCCGCCCCCAAAAGGCCACCGATCGGAAGCGTGCCAGACTGTGCTACTCTCCTTGTGAGATGAGCATGCGGAGGCCTTACCTGGATGATGATCTGGTTGAGCTCCATCTTGTCTTGTGCCAGGCCCTCATTGAGGGCACTCATCTTAGAGAGGGAGTCATGCATGGAGGCCTCCTCAGCCTTCAGACGGTTCAGGGCCAGTTCCACCTCAGCCCGGCTCACTTCCGCCTGGACAGGAATTCCAGTGGTGAGGCAGCAAGAGAGAGAGAGAGAGAATAAAGAGGTGGCTCTATATACCAGCAAGTCACCTTCCAAGAACCCACTGTTCCATGGGAGGACAGCTTCGCTACCCACTGGGCTCTACAGAGGGCACCTCTAGAGGAACCCCTGTCCCATGAAACCCTGACTCTCCCAGGTAACTTTCCTTCCTCTGGAAAAAGCACACGATGGGACAGAGGCCCACGGAAACTGCTTTGTTAACTCCTGTGTTTTGGCTATATTTCCCAGACTTTTTAAATGGAAGAATCCCTGCAGGTTTCTAGGAGTTACAGTCCACAGAATGCAAAAAGCCCCTGTCTCTCATAAGCTCAACCGCTTCACTGGCAACCTAGACACATGGGTGTGAAACAATTAGAACAGATACTTGTTCACTTTTCCAGACTTCCAAGGTCAAAACGATTTCTCTAACACCCTAAGAGTAGAGAAGCTCTCCAATCTCCATGCCACAAACCAAAAGAAACATGGGCACGTGACTTCAGTATTTGAAGCCCCAAGTGATGCTTTGCAGACCACCCATGCCAGGTTCACTGGAATCTGAAGGTGCCTCCCCGGGGTGTTCCCAAGCTAGAGGGCAGACGCCGAATCCTTGCAGGCTGGCGTTCCCAGCCACAGCCCTTCCGAGGCACTCTGGTCCTACCGATGCAGAGAAACATGGCAGATGGGGACACCAACACCCCCTCCACACACCCAACAGACCAGGGACCCTACTGGCCTTGGCAAGGGCTTCCGCCACCTCGGCCTTCTCACTTTCTGCCACCTCCTTCTCCAGGACAGCCTTGCTCAGAGCCTCCTTGACCACAACCAACTCCTTCTTCAGGCTGGACTTCTTCCCTTCCAGCTGCTCCACTTGCCTGTGACTGAGAGGAAAGAAATAGCCGGGGGTGTCACTGGGTCAAAACGGAGTCAAGGAGACCCAAAGGGGACATGATCGCTGCAAACCTGCTTCGTCAGCAAGGAGACATATTGGCTACCTGACCAGAAGCCTCCTGCATCTTCGTCTCTAAAGGGAGACAAATTTATTTTAGACTGTTTTGACATTGCAGAGGGAAAACCCCGTGTCAAGTCTGGCTCCCGATTGCCCCCCCCAAAAGTGTTGACCTCTCTTCTCATGTTTAGAAATACATCCCAAATACGCTTCTTCTTAGCTGCAGATCACCTGCTCGTGAAATAAGATCCCACGGATTGGAGATGTTCAGCCCAAATCTGGCAGGCGTCATCACAGCCTCTTCCAACCACAGCTTCTCCGCCTCCCTCGCCACAGGCCCAGAATCCCCTGCCTGGAGGTCCCCACCAACCTCCGCTCCACCTCCTTCTCGGCACGCGCCTTGTCCTTCAGGAGGTCCTCCTTCTCTTCTGCGAGGCTGTCACATTGGCGCTGGACGTCACCGAGGGCCAGCTGCAGCTTCTCCTTCTCCTGACACAGATCTTCCCGCGCCTGCTGGGCAGTTTGTAGGCTCTTCTCCAAGACAGTCTTTTCACTGGGGTGGGGAGGGGGAAGGAAGAGGGAAAAACTTCAGCCTTGGGAAGGCAGGAACCCCAGCAGCCTCCGCACACACAGAACTTCTCGTGTGTGTCTGGAAAGGGCAACAGGAGATAACTGCTCAGGCCCAGCGGCTCTGCCCCTAAAGCAGGCTCAAAGGTGGACGGCTGCAGTGAGGAGCCTTCCATCAAGACATCCCACAAGTTGCTTATAACATCCCAACAACAAGAAACCACCATTATATTTTTCCACCCTCTCTGCTTCACGCAGAGAGTTCTAAGCAGCTGGGGGGGGGGGGCAGTTATCCATTTTAATACTTCTAACAGCCCTGCAAAGAGAGACAAGGTTCGAAGAGTGACCAGCCTGACACTCAGCATGAAACCCTGCTGCTGGACTCAGAAATAGAAGGAGACAGGTTTCTACCACTGCCTTGACTCCCCGTTTCGCAACTATTCCTGGGAAGAAGAAAGTGCATCTCAAAGACACACACACACACCTCCTCTTCAGGCAAGTCACCTTCTTGTACACACACACTCCACTGCAGAAAACAGAGATTGCCTCATGATGCTTGAATAAACGCACTCACTCTGTTGGAAGAACCAACGAGGAAAGAGCCAGAGCAGTGTGAATCATCCAGAGAGGCAGAGGAGCCCCTCTCCAGCCAAAAGTTTTTTAGATTTTTTTGCTAGGCATAGTTCTTGAAGTGCACAGAGCCTGGGGGAGAACAGAGATGCACACTCCCTCCCTCCTTCCCTCCTCTTCTCTCCAGAGCTCACCTGCCAAGGAGATCGGCCATGGAGCGGAACCGGCCGGCCTCGCAGGCAGCATCCTCCTTGGCCTGCGTTAGTCTGTCTGCCTCATCCTTCAGCTCCTGGATCTTCCGCTCAAGGGAACGCTGTTCATTGTCGCTTTCTGCCAGCTGCTTCTTCTGGGACAACATCAAGTCTTGGGTGGCTTCATATTTTCCCCGGAGGTCCTGCCACAACAAAGACGGTCAGCCCAGGCTTGAAGGGGGCACAAGAGTCTTCCCGCCTTCTTGCGCTCACTGCTCTCTCCAGCGGGTGTCCGTGGCCCTCCTGGGCTCCCTTTCACTCTTGGCAAGGACGGGGGTCCCGGCCCCTTCCTCACCTGAAGCTGCCGCTGCCGCTTCTGCAGGGCTGACTGCACCACGGCCAGGGTGGCCTCTGAGAAGATGGGGGAGAGGCTGCGTCGGGGAGATGAGCCGCGCCTTGGGGAAGACCGCCGCCGTGGGGAGGGGGTCCGGAGGCTCGAGGACAAGCCGCGCAAGCTGAGACCGGTGGCATCGCTGTCGGAAGCCTCCGTGAGCCAGTCAGCCGCCGGGAGGTGGATGGCGCTGTCAGCATCGGAGATCACTGCCTGCAGGACAAGGCAGGGAAGAACCCCAGGGTGGGGCCACTTGAAAGGGACTCCTCGCGGCCCCCCAGCTCCCCATTCCACTTGACAGACTGGCAGGACAGACCATTTCCGTTTGTGCTACTGATCGCCGCCACCGACAAGGCAGGCAAGTGTCCTTCCCTCCTTCCTGCCGCCCTCCGTACCTGAGCCAGGTCTCTCAGGGTCTGCTGTAGCATCTCCGACTCTGTTCGCAAGGCTTCCATCTCCTCCGTTTCTGCCACTCTCTGGTCCTGGACACGAGAGGCTTCCTAGAATGAGAAATAGGAAAGCAGTCAAATAAGATGGGAGTCTCTGGCCTCTGGATCTCCTGCCTGCCACCTTCTGCACTTGTTCCTCCTGGACGGCCCAAACAGGGCCCAGCGGCAACTCCCTCTTGGGCTGCCACCCATCGCCCCCCCCACCCCCCCGACCGGCCTCCGTCCCAAGCCCAGCCTCTGCTTCTCTCACCAAGGTCTCCAGCTTCTGGGTCAGCATCTCAAGGGTCTTGCTCTTCTCTGCATTCTGGCCTTTCAGGCGCTCCAAGCTGGACGTGACCTCATGGATTCTGATGTCAGAGAGAAGGCCGGGGAGAAGGCCGGCATCAGCAGCGCTCCACCCAGCCGACTCTTGGGTGCCTCCCGCCCAGGGGAGCCGAGGTTGACGAACAACCCCTCTTGATCGGCAGGGGGGGACGGCCTCTGGACGCTTCAGGGTCTCTCCCAGGAGCGTCAGCCCTTTCCTCCCCAGCGGAAGCTGCTCTCTCTCTCTGGGCTCCTGAGGCCCCCGGCGTTGCCTCTGCCAGCTGACTAGGTTTCCCACCTCTCAAAGACAGCAACAGCCTTTCCTTCTTCGGGACTTTGAACTTGGGAGCCCCTAGAGCCCCCTACTTGCCGGGGGGGGGGAAACCTTTGCATACACAGCCCCTTCCCCGGGACCCTGTCTACACAAAGTACACATTCTGCCTCTCCATTCCCAGCCCTGCAGATCCTGCTGGCCCCCCTCCTGGTTTCTGACCCCAATGCCCACCTGCTGCTGAGTTCTGCCTTCTCCAGGTCACAGCGGACCTGGAGTTGGATCATATCGCGGACCTTGTCCTTGAGCTGCTCCTCCAGCTGAGTGGTCAGCAACACCTGCTTCTCTAGGGCTGCGCTGGCACTGCTCTCCGAGAGGCGCACGTTGCTCCCCAGGTTGAGGCAGGCGGCGTGCACCGTGCGGCCGGAGCGGGACAGGTCATGGCTCATTTCAGAGAGGTCCCTGCCAAGGAAAGAAGCCAAGGCACACGTCTGCAGGAGGACGAACGACATGGGCTGCACCACCAGCATGCCAGGCCACACTGGGGAAGCACACGGCAGCAGCCCCACTCTGAAGCCTCACCCAAGCTCAGCCCAGGCGTAGGCGGGGCCCATTCGCTGCCTAACGGACAGAACTGAAGGTTCCCCCGGTGGTCCAAGGGACCCTTGGCAGGCAAGACTGTCAGCTTCAGGCTAGCTTGAGTTGGCAGCAGGGAGGCTATCCGGAAGGAGGGGCAGCCGCCCTCCCTGGCCAAGCACTGACCTCTCTGTCATGGTCTTCATTTCACTGAAGTGCCTCCTGAAGCCCACCAACTGCCGCCAGAGGGTGAGCAGCCGGTTGTGCTCGTTGCTGAAGTAGGTGTTAAAAGACTTCGGAGGGAAAAGAGGGAGAAAGAGAGAATCAGACAGATCAGCTGAAAATCAAAAGAACCTGTGCAGACACGGCTCCAGAGGGAAAAAGAGGGAAAGAGTTAGGGGTCAAACAGATATTGCAGGTTCCTGCAAAGGACCGTTCACCTATCTCACCAAAATGCATGCAGGAGAGACCATCCTTGGAATGGGATGCCTTTTTCTCTCTCTCTCACACACACACAGGTGCCAAAGAGCTTCAGCCCTTGACTTCTCCATCTCACACATACGAATTATTCTCCCACTCTTCGATTGGAACCTGCCCCCCTCTCTCTGACACCAGAAGCCCTCTGACTCCCACCTCCTCTTCTCGTCTCCACTCTGCCTCCCGCTGCTCCAGCTCCTCCCGTGCTTTCGTCCAGTCCGTTGTCAGCTTCCGGATGTCCTCGCTGAGGGCCTGGTTGGCCGTGTTGGCTTGGTCCAGCTGTTCCCTAAGCATGGCATTCACCTGGGCCAGGCTGGCACTCCTGAAGGCAAAGGGGCAACAAGCAGGCCCATCAGTCTCAGGCTGGCACCTCCAAAAAGGATTTATTTTGGGACCAAGCATGCCAGGCCAGGGACAAGACAGATATGAAATCCCCTGGGAGTCTTGCAAGTGCCTGCACTCCATCACAAATGCATGGAGACTGAGCAGGGGGGAAGGAGAGAGTACGAAGTGGTGAAGGGGCGACCAAGGAGGACGGTTGTGAGGGGCAGAGAGGCTGCCGTGGTTTCCTCTGCCCACTCAGACCATTCTCTTGACAAACTAGCCTTTGCTGCTCTTCCTCCAGACGGATCAAGGCGTTCTCTAGGTTGTTGCTGTGTTCCTCATCCTGCTGGAGGCGCGACTCAGTGATGTCCAAAGAACTCTACAGAAGTGGGAAAGGAGAGAAGCCATGGTCCTTCACTCCAGGCTTGGCTCAGGCACGGTCTCCCCCGGTGATCCCACTCCCCTGGAGGCAGGGAGCACTCACCACGAGCCGCTGCTGCTCCAGCTCGGAAGATTTCTCCAGCAGCTGTTGCTCTTGCTCCCCACATTTCTTCTTGTACTGGACCACCTGGAAGGAAGGTGAGAAAGGTGGAAAAGGTGATCCTCAGGAGCCTGGAGCAGTCCTAGTTCCACTCCTATCCTGGCCCTCGCTATGGGCCCACCTTCTTTCCGAAAAAGGAAACAGGCTCTGGATGGATACTTCCTGGTCAGGACACTGCCTGCCTCAAAATAAACCCTGGGAAAAGCAGCAGCCTGTGATAACCCATCCTTTCCGAAGGCTGGCCGTGGAAAAGTCTCTCCGCAAGGGATCCTCCCAGTCAGAAGAAGCCCGTGGGAAAGATGGAGGTCAGGCCTCGCCCTCCGCCAGGGCTGGCCAAGCCACGTCGGACTCCGATATGAACGAAGAGTCCTTTGGAGTTCTGGCCTCCCGGGGATCGGAGCCCCTCCCCCTCGCCCAGTCCCAGCGGGGCTCACCTCTGCAATGCGGAAAGGGGTACTGGACCCACATCGCAGGGGTGTTCTTGGGGGGGGGGGGAACCGCTTGTCACAGCAAACGGCCGCGCCTGCTGTCTTGCTCTCTCTCGCTCGCTCGCTCGCTCGCTCTTCTGGGCTGCGCAGGTCAGCCCCAGGGAGGGGAGGGGAGGGGAGGGGAAGGAAGGGGGGGGTGTCCCACCTTGACCTGGAGCTTCTGCACCAGCTGGGCCTGGCGCTGCTGCCCCTCTTGGTAGGCCTGCAGCTTGCGCTTGTAGGCGGCTTGCTCCTCGTCCAGGCGCCGGCGCAGGTCCAGGTTCTGCTGGGCCAGGCTCTGGTTCTCCAGCAGCTCCTGCTCCCTCTGGCCCGTCTCCAGGTGCAGCGCCTGCTCCAGCTGAGCAGAGGGACAGCAATGGAGGAGGCGGAGGAGGAGGAAAGAGAAGGGGAGCAGAGTGAGGGAGGGAGGGAGGGATGTGTTGAAAAACCCTCCTCATCAAGGACTTGGGGGGGGGGGGCGGGGGGCGCCCTGCAGGAAGGCAACCTCTGAGCCAAGGCATGGGAGCTCATTCCTCACCTTCCCTGTTCCGAGTCTGAGAGAAGGAGAAATTCAGGGATGCTTATGGGAAGCGGGACGACCCTTTCCCTCAGCTTGGCTCTCGTTTTCTGGGACTGACCACCTTCGGCCGACCCACACCGGCGGAGGAAATCCTCCCGCCAGGCGACCCTTGGGCGCCCTCTCCTCCCCACCGGATTAGGGCCTTCCCCGACCCACCCCCTGGGAGAAAGAGGGGCCCAAAGTGTCCAAGGGGGTGTGTGTGAAAGGGCTTCCCAAGCCCCTTCCCCTCCTCCCCTGGGAAGAGGCTGCCTCCAGAGCCACAGAGCCCACTCGCAACCCCTTCAGGCGGGTCCAGGAGGACAGCTGGCCAGAGAAAATCCACACTTTTTTTTCTTAAAGAAAGGAAAGGCCGACCCCAGTCCCGTATCCAGAGATGCAGCCACCAGAGGGTGCCCACCGGTGGGAAGGGGGCCTGAAGGACCCCACATAGAGAATGAGCCTTCCCTCTCCCCTCTTGTGGGCGAGGGCTGGCCCAAGGAGGAAGGCCTGAGGAGAGAGAGGGGGAGGGGGTGGGGAGTGGGAGACTCTGTGTGTGTGTGGGGGGGGGGGTTGTCTTCCCCTCCCCTCCCCTCCCCACTCTCTTTTCTCCTATGGGTCCCCAATCTTTTCTTCACCAGGAGAGGGAGAAAGGGGGCTCCCTGCCCTTTTCTGGGCTCCTCGGAGTGTGGGGGTGTCTTCTTTGTCACCCCACTGGAGAATCCAGCAGCCAAGGCCCGGCCTGAGAGTGGGGCTGGACCCACGCAGGAAGAGGTAAGTCCCTCCCGTGGGCGTACCTGCTACCCCCACCCCACCCCCCCTGGCAGAGAAACCAGGGGATTTGGGAAAGAGGGAGGGAGGGAGCAGGGGAAGCAAGGGGGAGGCTGGGTGGGTGGGGGGTCTTTCCCGCCAGCCCTAGAGAGGGGCCCATGGAGGGGCTGCTCCCACCCCATCTCTTCACCTTCCCTGGTCAGGATGCAGGAGACCCCCGGCGTCCCCGGCCTTGGCTTGCCTCTGCCTTTCCTGAAACGTTTTCTACCCACCCCTTCCCCATTGCGCTGGGTTCTGGGGAGCCCTATTGGTGTGTGTGTGGGGACACACCCTGCCCACCTACAAAGGCACCCCATATGTCCTCCCAGGGGCAGCAGAGTCCTATCTGGTGCTGGGGCACCCTGCATTCAGAGCGGGCATGGGGAGAAAGGCCCCCCAGGGCCAAGGCAGGGCCCACAGAGGGGCCGGGGGGGGACGACATCTGAGGTTCCCTTGCCCCCCCTTCCTGCCCTGAAGGCGGGGGGCGCTGCTCACCCTCCGATGGCTGCTGGCGCTGAGCTCCGTCTCCCTTCGCTGGGCACCCCGCCCTGCGGCCCGCCAGCAGATGTCCAGCTCCAACTTCCAAACCAAGAGACATCGCCTGGTCAGTGGGCAACCGGGGGGGGGGGGGGAGGAAGAGGGCAGGAGTTCTGGGGGCAGTGGAGGGGAAGGGGATGGGTTTGGGGGTTAGAGCACCCCCCATAGACCACCCTCTGGCTACCACGGGGGTGGGGGTGGGGAACGGGAAAAACGGGGCTGCCCCTTGCAAAGAAAAATGCCCTCCCAGACGCTGGGGCAGACTCTGCAGACTCATCCCTCCCAGGAATGTGAGTGCAAGACACAGGTTCGAATGAGCCAGGCAGCGCTTGGGGGCTGTGGGGCTGTTTCCATCCAGAAACCACCAAAGAAACCCAGAGATCTCAGCCCTTTAGAGAGAGAGTCGGGTCCGGGGGGGGGGGGGTAGGAGGAGGAGGAAGAGGAGGGCAGCGTTCTGCAGGGGCTGAGTCGTTACTTATGAGAAGTCACACTGAATGTCTGAACTACTCTATTAAAACAAGGATCCTGGCCCATCGCTCCCCGACCCCATTCAACACTCATCAAGGATCAAGGGGACCCGGACGGCCAGCTCGCTCGGGGTCCTGGGCTGAGCCTCCTACAGCAAACAGTTCCAGGGTGTGGAGGGAGGGGGGAGGGAGGGGGGGGAAATACCCACGTCTGCATTGGTCACCGGGTCAGGCCCCTTGAGGCGCAGACTTTCCTCCAACTGGAAAGCAAAGTGGGGCCAGTGAGAAAGAGGAAGGGGAGAAGTCAGCAGCCCAAAGCAATTTTAATTCCCCACAACTAGGACGGAAGCCGGATTCTGGACCCCATCCCCATTAGGAGCCACGGGTGGTCTCTAGAGCAGTGGCTCTCATTTTTTTTCTTCTTAAATGCTCGTACCCCACCAGAGACTCTATCACAGAACTATGATTGAAACAGAAGGACCACTTTTCTCAGAGAAGGCCCATTACAGGTGTACAAGCATCCTGTGACGAGGTTTTTTAATGGCCCATACTGGGTGAAATCCAGTTGCTGAGCACAGTAAACCAGAGTAGAGGAGGCCCACTGAATCGATGGCAATTTGGTCGTCTCCTCTGGAGGCCCTCTGGAATCAGTAGAAGTCTGGGTGGTTAAATCCTGTGGTTTTCAAAGCTAAGCAACAGGATTTCAGCCAGTTCAATTAAAACCATTGCAGCACCTTTGTGGAAAGTTAAGATATAAGAGTTTTTCTTTCTTACCATGACAATCACCAGTGAGACTATTATTACTATAGAGGAATACACACACACAATGATTTCTCAGAGCTGTTGTGAGATCCCACGGTCCCACCTGGACCGCTGGCATATGTGCCACGGGATGAAGACCACTGGTCTAGAGCACCACCGGCTGCCCCCACCCACCCAGGCTATTTTGAGCAGCAAAGGCAGAAAGGCAAGTAACACGGATCCAGGGAAGCCCTTAACCCCTGGCCATGGCCATTATTTGCTGCTCCAAAAAGCAAAGGGCAGAGGTGAATAATTATTTCAGCCCACCCTGAAGATCACTGTACGCCATGGCTAAAACCCTAGAGGGCAAATGGGGGTTGTATGGGGGACGCCTTCCCCCTCACCACCACCACCCCGGTCTCTCGGCAAAGAATCATCATCTCACCCGCCTCTACCATCAGACAATCAGCCCCGAACATCCCCCCCCATCCCCGTTACTTGCCCGCTCCACTCGCTTCCTGACATACAGTCCCACGGGTTCTTCAGGGGATGCTGAGGGGCCCAGCCCCCCAGGCTCCTCCATGGGGCCAGACATCAGCCTTCCACAGCCTTCCTTTCCTCCCCGCCTGACACAACACAGAAGCCCCGCAGAGGCATCCAAGGCGGAAACAAAGAGACTCGGGGAGGCGAGAGGCTGCCGGGCAAAGAAAGCAAGCGAGGCCCATTGTCTCCCTCAAGCCCCCAGGAAGGGAAGGGGCCCTTTTCATCTTCTGAGGCAGGAGGAGGGGAGGGGAGGCTGAGCAGCAGTGGCAGGGGACCCTCCTGCCCTCGGGCCTCCCTGGGTGATGGAGTGGCCAGCGGCCGGCTTCTCCTTTCCCTCTCCACCACCCCAGAGGACCAGAGCAGGGGTGGGGCTTCCTCCCAGGGGCACGAATCCTCCTCCTTCTCTCCTGGCCGTTGATACCCAGTTTCCTTTGAAGACCCACATGGCATTCAACAGGCCGCATGGGCTGCTTACTCTGCATGGTATCCCAGGAAGGCAGGAGCCCTTGAGCAAGAAAAGTGCACATGCACACACACAGGCAATGCACAAACACACAAACCCATCTCTATAGGGAAGGGGAACCCTCCACAGGAACACACCACAGGTCCTGCACCCACTTCACAGCCAGGACAGCCTCTCCAGGCACTACCTCCAAAGGGACAAGCCAGGGAGCATCGTTGGAAAAGCCCCTGCCCCCTCCCAGACCCCCCCCCCAAAAAGAAAACCATGGGATGGGGCAAGAACCTTCTCCCCCGAGACCCGGAAATTCCAAGCAGAAGGAGAGAGAATCCTGGAGCCAAAGAACAACAGTTATGGGCTGAATCCGGTGAAATCAGAGCTAGAGATGGACTGCAACACACTCCCTATTTTATTTAACAGCCATCCATCCTACATATGAACCATTGGATCACAGAGAAACTTGTTGCTCCAGTACAGTTCTTACTCCAGGCCCTAATCATTTCTGCAAACCCTTTTTCAACATCAAACCAACTAGTGTTTCTTTTATCAACCCCTCCCCGCAAACTAACAACACACTTGTATGAGCAAATGTACCCTTTCCCCAGGCGACAGCTGCCATGGAGACCAGTGCCCCCCCTTGAATTTCTCTAGCAGGTTGCCATGCTCACCAGAACACAAGAGCCCAGACCCTCGCAAAGAGACAAGATGCCCCCCTCCCTCCCTCCACAGGCCTCCCAGCCAGCAAGTCATTACAAACAATGTTTTTAAGAGGAGTTTTGACATTTTACCCCAGCAGCCCAAAACCTTCCTTCCCAGCACTCCTCCAACTCCTGTGAAGTGAATGAGACATACAAAATATATAAACAGGTAGCCATTCGCTCTAAGCAAGCAAGACACGTACACTTCAACTTTTTACACAGTTGGGTTTTTTTTTTCCGTGCATTCCTGAGCCCCCCTTCAGAGTCCGGATGAAACTGGTTTTAATTGCTTCTAGCCCTTGGAAGATGAGACATCCAAAAGATGTCTCTTTCTGATGGTAGCTCACTGTGTTAATGTATAGTAAAAAGCCTCTCAATTAATAGAAAAAGAGAGGAGTAGGTTTTTGGCTTTACATAGATTGAGGATCGAGTATCATGCTAGCTAAGGGTATAAGAAAGCTGGGCATCCTTTGTTCTGGAGGCCCTGCTTTTTGGGCACCCACAGTTGCATTTGTGATTTCTGAGCTAAAAAAATAATCGCATTTTCGCTTCGAGAAACTCTCTGGTCTTTTCCTCTGCTCATTTTCCTGAGGGATGTTCACTTTTTGGAAGAGTTTAGAGTGACACTCTCTTGCTGGTCCCTGTAGTGAATTCTCCAGAAAAGCTTTCACGTTTAAGGGTCGAAGAAGGCTTTAAGGCTTGTCCTATAGGTTTTGCAAGAATTCTGAGGTGCCTTGAGCTATGATTGCAGTTCTTAACCTCTTAAAAAGCTGCTTCTGATTAATCAAACAAACTTTTTTTAAAAAATAGAAAATTATATAAAATATTGATTCTTACACTCAGCATCTATTTTGAGATAGCTCCTAGTAGCCTAAAGGATTTTGCCCTTTTTCCACCTTTCCTTCTCCATCCAAGGAAAAGTGTGGTCCAATCTAGAATTTGCCACCGCATACATGTGTGTAAAGCACACACACACACAAAATTTCTTTCTCCAAACCTACCTTTCAACTCATGTGAAAAACAATGCAAATTGGAAAGAAAACAAATTATGACTCAAAAGTCCCACATCTAATCCACTGTATTTGTTTTTCCTAAAACAGTCACATCCAAACAGGATAACGTTGAACATTATTGTTTATGACCAAGTATTTGGTTCCTCCGTTGGAATGATTCCCAAAAAGAAGCACAAACCTCACAACACCCCCCACGGTGCCTTTCACAGCCAAAAGGCTTGTCCTAACAAGTCCTGATCTCATTCAGCCAACCAGACATGTCCAGGCAGGCTCAGGACCTTGGAGGTGAAGGAGGGGTGGAAAATAAACAGCCTAGAACGCTCATGTCCACGCTCTGCAAAACAGCCCCCAGATCCCTTCCACTGGGGTAGGAACAAAAGTCCCTTTCCTTCCTGCTGCTGGGAAGCAGGACGGAGGGACTCCTTGCCATTCACTCAGCAGGGAGACTCAGACAGCAGGACAATGGGTGCAACCTGCAGTCCGCCCCCACGCAGCGCTAGAGCCGACAGGAGCGGCCTCCCCCTGCCACGCCATCAGGCAGAGCACGGTTTTGCGGTCCTCTGAGAAGGCCCCCTTCTACAGTTACTGCGCGCGTCCTCCAGTAAAGGGGGGACAAGGAACCATTTTACAATCAGCATCTGGGAAAGATCTGTGGAAAGCGTGGGGCAAGATCAACACCACCACCACCACCGTTTGCCCCCTCAGGCATGGCCTACTCCTCGCACCTTTTCCTCCACACCCCTTGCTTACTCAAAGAACGCACCCTGCAACCTGCTCTGGAGAGCACGAGCACGCTTTGCTGGGACCAAATAAACATGTCATGATCCTGCTTGACCTGGGTAGATGGATTCTAGGGCGGGACGGATCCCCCAAGCAGCAGGAGCCCCTCCCCCACCCCCATCTTCCGGCCACGTCCCACTTACCCGTTCGCTAATGGCGTTGTATTTGATGGCCAGCTCATCGCGTTCAGCACGGCTCTGGGCTAGCAGGTCTTCCACTCGGGAGAGCTCCTGTTGCAGGATGTGGTTTTCCTCTTGAAGGGAAATCAAGGAGGTCATGGTGCCGTGGCCGGCGGCTGCAGGAAGGGGAAACAGAGGTTCAGCCAGGGACGCTTCGGCGTGGGCCGGAAAGCCCAGGAAAGTGGGCCTCCACTTCACGCTAGGCAGACAGGACCAGGCAGGCTGGCCAACTGACTTCCTGGCCCACTTGGTTAGGTCTAATTAGACAGGCCACAAGTATAGGCCACGTTGGCTTGAATATATTTTCTTTCTTTCTAATTCTGAATATATACTTCTTGCTACAGATAAACGCGTGCACAGATATGGTGGGACGCCAAGGCAATCACAACTGTGTTTTTGATATGGTACACAGACAGAAAGCTAATATGCGAACCCTGGCAAGCATGTGGTGAGGGCAGACAGAGCGCTCATCTTCCAGAAGGAATTTTGAAGCTTTCATCTCTTCTTCCTGCAAGTGAATATTCATCATCTGGGGTGAGTAAGCATGGAAAATGTGCTGGAATTTCCCTTCCATGAAATGATTTTTTCTCCAGAAACTCTGTCTTGGAACTGGTAGTTATGCATTCTGAATGTATACAATGCCTTGTCAAAAGATTTGGCTGAGATAGTTGTGGGCTTGAAATACGAGATAGGCTACACTCTTTTTGGGGAGCACAATATTGGCTTGGTGGACTGATTTAGGTTTGACTCAGTAGCAAAGTTCTTCATAAGGACATATCAGTTCTCCTAAAAAATACATGCATCAATTTACACAGCACCTGAAAGGTGCCAGCATACCTAACCCGGGGCGGGGGGCGGGGGGGAACGGGATGTGTATTGCTTCCTACCCCCCTGCCTTCTCTTTCTTCTTCTCTGTCCTTGTCCATCTGCCCAAAAACCTGTTCACTTCCCAGGGGCCAATTAGCAGAAGAATTGCAGGAGAACCAGCAGCAAGATGCTGGCTGGGTAAAGAAACCCCGAGGCCACCTTGGCACAGCCTGAGCCTCTTATTCTGGCAAAGGCTGGGGGAACAAAGGAAGGAACCTGCGGTTTAGTGAACAGTGATGCAAAAGGGAAAGCAACGTGTTGGGTTTCAGATTCCTGAAGGGTGTGAAGAAGCAAAGCAAAATAGAGCAGAAAAGGCACAACCCGTGGAGTCCCTGTCTCTTCTCCTTAGGAGCAGGAAGAAGGAAAGGTTCTTCCTGCCAGGCCATGCACCTAAAAAGCCAGGCCAAGCCAAGAGCAAGAGGATCTGAGCAGGATCTGGCTCTTCTTAGGAGGAAGATCCAGGGAATGTGCAGGAGATCGAGCCACACTGGCTTCTGGCCGACATTTCTCCACGTCACCAAGCGGCCACCAAGACAAGTCTTCTCTCAAACTGTACCTTGGTGATCACTCTCCGAAAGGTTCTTGGTGATGATCTCCCGGATCCGTGCCGGCAAGCGGGTGGGGGAGGATTCCTCAGATGTGCCCCGGACAGAAAAGTTTTTCCCTTCGGCAGAGACCAGGACACTGCTCTGGAGTTTCTGCAACACAAAAATAACAGGCTGCTTCAGGGCGGAAGACAAAGTCCGAGAGTGTGACCAGGTGTTTCACAGCTTCCTTTGGGACTGTGGTCCTCCAAAGGACCTTTCAGAATTCACCCACTGAAACGCAGAGGCTGGGCCCAAGGGCAACCGGGACGAGGGAGCAGTTACACGAGCTGGCTCAGGAAGGGAAGAGGGTGAACCAGCTATGAAAATAAAAAAGTTCCACCAACCCATTGAAACACACACACACACAATATATATATATATCAAACACAACACGTCATTCCCATGTGCTCGGCACTTCAGTCCTGAAGCTCAGGGAAGGAAAGTCTCCTCTTGACGCCCGCCAGATTGAGTCTCAACTGAGCCAAACAAGGTTCAAGATGAAGCCAAAGTCTAAATTGCAACCAGAAGCTTTTCTCTCTCTCTCTTTTTGCACTTGGGAGTCCCCAGCTGAGAGACATACAAGGGGTGGGGCGGGGGAAGGTGAACGACACCCCCCTCTCTCACCTATACTGGACCTTCAAATCAGACCCACCTGTGCCTTGGGAGCAAGATGCTCCGGATCTCCTGCATAAAAGGATAGACATATATAGAGCCCTTAATGCCCAGCAATCCAATCAGGGGACCTGGCTGCAGCCAGGTGATCCCACGGGGAGGTTTCAAAGGTCACCTGCCAGACAGGGAGGTGGGCGGCGCCCACATACCTGCACAGGGGGTACTGGAGGCTGCTCCGGGACGGGGGAGGGCAACTAGGGGCCCCTGGCTTGCGGGCCACAGGGTTTCTGGCAACCATCTCAATGGCGTTCCCAAAAGAGTCGTTGCTCTCGGGCCACAAAAGCGCTGCCCGCCCTGTGGCCTGGCGTCGAGGGTTGGCCTTTTGTGGTTTTTTCCTTTTCCCCCAAGGAGGGGGGCGGACCGAGCAGGAGACCTTGCCATCTCGGCACCGTTGCCTCCGGAAAAGTCCGCCCCCCTTTTAGACCAGTTCCTCCACCAGCCTCCCCCCGCCCCGCGAACCTGGACAATTTTTTTTGGGGGGGGGGAAGAGCATGTATCTCTAAACGCGCCGGAAAGAACTCTTCCCCATCCATCTCGGGTTGCTTTGCGAATCAGGAGAACGCCTCGAGGCCGCCCCCCCCCGGCCCCTGCCCGCCCCCCCGGCCGACCTGAATCACCGCCTCCAGCTTCAGCTCTGCCGCCTCCGGGGCGCTCATCGGGGGAGGGCGAGGGGGGGGTCCAGAGGAAGGCGCCCCTTCTCTCGCTTGCCCCGCTCCGGCCACGGGGGCGCGGCGGCTGCTGCGACTGCCGCCGGGAGGGGGCGCCCGCAGGCCGGCAGGGATTCGGGCTGCGCTCCGCCCGCTCCCGACCCCGCCTCGCCTCCTTCCCAGCCGGGCGCGCTCGGGGAGAAGGGGCGGGCTTCCACCCAAGGGGCGGGGCCAGGGCTGGGAGCCCGACCAGGGGCAGCCGCCGAGGCCCAATGGCCTGGCAGGAAGCGAGGAGAGGGCGGGAGCTCCCTGGGCGGGGCCTGCAGCCCGCCTCCCGCGCCCTCCTGCTCCCGGGTCCTAGAGCCCGCGTCTGCGCGGGTAAATTCTTTGGGGAGCGCTTGCCCCCCCTGCCCATCTGCTCCCCCCTTCCTCTCCCTCCCGGAGTCCTGTTGGGGCCCTGAGGCCAGTCCCTCATCCCCCCCCCCCCACAGGCCGAGCTCGTCTCCCCCCGGAAATGAGAGGGACCTCTCGCTGATCGCCAGGCGAAATATTCAACAGGTGATGCACAGAAATGGCACACCGGTTGGGTTTCTGCATCAGAGGCCGCCGTGCAAAGCTGACCCCCGGAAGGGAAGCGGCCGTGCGCTTCCACGCTGCTGGCGGCCTGGTGCGTGCCCGCGGTGCCGGGGCATGTGCAGAGTGCATTATTCCCTCCTGGCCCACCACTTCCCCCGGGACGCCTGAGCCGGAGCCCACGTCCTCTGGCCGGACCTTCCTTTGGCTCGCCGCCGGGGAGGGGGGGCCGCCTTCCCGAGGCCGCGGCGCCCTGCCTGCCCTCACCTGGTCGTCGCCTCGTCCGCCCCACGCGCCCCGTTGCTATAGCGCCGGCCACCTGCTGCCAGTGAGGCTGGGAGGATGATGACGGATGACGGCGACGGAGGCGCCTCCACCCCTTCCCCCAGCAGGCGGCGTCAGGCAGCGCCGGGGTAAGCGGCTTAAACCAGGAGCCGCCGGCTCTTCTCGCTCTGCAACCCCTTTTCCCGGCAGGAAGTCAGGCCGGCCCGACTGACCCGTGCCGGGCGGTCACCCGGGCCTCTGACCCCCACCCCCCCCCGTGCTCTGCTGCCCGGACCCCTGGCAGGCCGGCAGGGGCAGGGGAGGAGGAGGCGGAGGGGCCCGGCCCTTGGGGGCCCCGGAGGTTTCCCTTGGAGCCCTTGAGAAGGGAGCCAGATGTATTGGGGTGGGGGGGGGGGAAGGAAGGGCAGGGGATTTGTGGTCAATCCCATCCATCCAGAGAAAGAAGCCAAGCTGAAGTCTTGTGGCCTTCAGGGCCCCCGGGTGATCCCTGGCGCTGCTTTCCTCCGTGCAGGGCGCGGGAGATGGCCTTCCGGCACAGGGCTGGCTGTCCTCTGCCAGAGACAGGATGCTGAGCAACAGGCAGATCTCCCGCCCTCTGTCTCTATCATGGGGGCTCCTACCCCCTTCAAGAGACATCTCTCCTATGGAATTTGAAGAGGGCCTCCGGAGAGGAAAAGCACACGCTGACAAGGGTCCCTTCACCAGCCGCTACTATTTCACGGTCCCATTTGAGGTTTACACACACACACACAAACGCTGTTCTGGACCCAAAAGACAACCACGAGGACAAGGTCCTATTCCACACAGTGAAGTGATACAACAGGACCTCTGGGCAGAAGGGGAGGCCTCTAAGCAGCTCAGGGCAAGTCCTTGGCTTCGCCTCCTGTTACAGTCCCATTTCCGGCTCCCCGTCTGGTTTGGGCTGTCAGCAGGAGGTCAAAGCTGTTGGTGTCCATGAAAAGGGGTGACTTGGGAGGCAGGACAGCCGAGTGTGTAGGATGTGTGGCACTCGGGGCCTCTGAGTTCTCATTTTCATAAGCCAGACACACTCCCTTCTCCTTTTAGGGTCCCTGGCCTAAAGAAGTCAGGTTTGGCCCTGCAAAAGAGGTGCTGTTCCACTTTCTCCCCAAATTACAATAAAAGGCATTTGGATAGATTTAGGTATATATTTTAATTATGAACCAACTCAAAATGGATCACATAGAGAAAACCATCGAAGCCACATCCTAATAAAACATATCATGAAAACCTATGCCTAAAGTACGTATGTATCAACAGTATTTGTTAGATTTTGAAAGAGAATTCCAGTCCCAAGCCTTAAGAGAGCCTAGGAGACAACTTGTCCTTCAACCCATCTTAAGGCCTCATTCCCATAAAAGGCACAGATCTAGGAATTCTTCAAAAAAGGAAAGGATTGAAACACCAGGAACAGTCAGGAGTGAACCATTTTAGAGAAGGAATGACCGTCCCGTTAATTGCTCAAAGGATCTGTGGGAAAAGGCACCTCGCAACAGAGAGCCGCCTGTGATGCCCCACTGGGACCAACCACCCAGAATGCCCACCCAGGCTTCTCAGGCTCCCGGCAGCAAATACCCAAATCCCAGGAACCTAAAGTCTGTAGGTGACAGCCTTATACCACAGCCTGGAACAGAGCGACTTGCATTCTGGAAAACAGGCCAGAACTTGCAATGCAATGAGAAATCTCTATGCTGGAGGCGCAGGGCAGTTCAGTCTGGTGAAAACCCACCTGAGGAGCAAAGGAGGGGAGCCACACTGGTTTCCTTCCAGGCGCTGCAGCTGCAGTGCCAGAGAGGGTGAAAAACCCCTGAGAATGGCAGAGGCAGACTCAGGCACAGCCAGGCCACCTCCACCAAAGGGCCCCCGAGATCCCTCTGGACCAGGGAAACTTCATCACTAACACTCAGTTGAGTAGCACTCCCTTCCCTCACTCTTGACAGAACATCTGAACAGCAGAGGCAAATGCCTTTTTTACACAAGCACCCCACAATCCCTCCAAAACCTCTCACACCAGGAATTCTCTTCCCTATGATCCTCAAATTAGTGGAAAAAATGACAGAGTATCCTTCATTTCCGAATAAAAATAAAAACCTCTGCCCTGCTCCTTTATGCCAAGAACCTCCAGCTGGCCCTCCTCTCCTCCTTCCAAGCTGTGAGGTGAATCCGTTGTGTTCGGAGTGCAAAAAGGATACTACTTGGGGTATTCTGGAGAAGGATCTGCACCAGATGTGGAGGCCCCCCTCTTGGGGAATATAGAGCCACGGCCTTCGCTTCTCTCTTCCGTGGCGCTTCCTGCAAGCTCTCAAGACATGCCGACAGCAGAAGCCTTCCTCCAGGCCTCACTGGTCCACACCAAAAAGAAAAAGGGAGGAGGAGCAGTCCCTCTGGAGCCTTCCCTCCAGAGAAGCACGGGGTGGCCCTCCTTAGAACTGGACCCAGCTGGAGTTCTGCTGAGCCTGGCTAGAGAAAGACCTGCAAGATGGCAGAGACAGACATCACCTATCAGCAGGTGGGATACAGGTCTTTCTCCTGAACAGGTCATGAGGGAGGATGAGGATGATTCCCTCTACGGGCAATGATCTGCATGTTATATTCTGTCGTCACATGAAATACAGTGGCAACATTTCATCCAGCCAGAGTTCAGGGCAGGAATCCCCCGGTATCCAGGGATGTGGTAGGAGAGGGTGGTTTGCAAAGAGAAGAGCCAGGAGGGGAAAATGTGTCGTTCCCTCTAATATACAAATGAGAAAAGTCCACATTTTTCTGTCTTAATTTGTGAATTAAAACGGCCTTACGCTCCAACTGACAAGATTTAACCCTGAGGCTTGGAGCTTTTCTTTGCCATCATCGTTCAACTCTGAAACTTAGTTTAGAAATAAAACATGAAGACCATTCCGGAGCAGTGTGTGAACTGCAAATAGCCGCCTTTCTGTTTCGACTTGCTTGGCTCCATCAGCAGTGCTGGCCAAGTCCCCTTGAGAGGCCAAGGAAGGAGGAATCGCCTGGGAAGGGAAGTATCGTTTGAACCATCCAAGCAAGAAAAGGGTTTAAGGGATACATGGACTCACCCTGAGGCTTTGGTGAAGTCTCCCCATATGTCGGCAGCATCTTCTCCTGTGGAGACCCGGGACTCTGGAGGCCAAGGCATGGAGGGATCTGTTGACAAAGTGGGGGTGGGGTCAGGTTGATGATTGTCTCTGTGGTGAACCTTCATAAAACCGCTGGCCTTTAGATGAGAAAGGTGCCATTCTCTGGTGGGAGGGAGGGGGCATTAGCTCCAGACGTTGGAGGAACTTATTTGGCCACACATTAGGATGTTCCATAAATGTTCCCAGCCTAATTTCCACACACACACAACCTCTGCGATGGATCTGCTTTGGGACTACTAGGCAGAAGCCTTTTTGCGGGGGGAGTTGTAAAGTTTAAACAGTGGACCACTGGCCAAGGAGAGTTCCCTGGGCTCTCATCTCCACACAACCCCTTTGAGGATGCTACTTGGGAGAATTCTCCAGGGATCCGTTAAGTGGTAGTCAACCGGATGAGTTATTCCAGAGGATGGAGTAAAAGGAAATACTGACCTGCTTCAGCAGCACCTGCCTGGGAACCTGTCAGCTGGGGTGGTGGATGTTCCTCCCCAGGCAGTGGGACAAATGGGGTCTTGCTTCCTGGTGGGGGTGGGATCAGGCCAGCACCTCCAAAGCCTGCCAACCGTGACCGGACCCCTGAAGAGCCTTCTTTTTTCTTCACATTCTAGAAACAAACCAAAACACATTCAGAGGATTCACTTGCTCCAAGGAAAGACCAGCCCAAGAGAAACGAGACAGGCTGGATGCTGGCCCAGCCCTATCTGCAGAGCGCAGTGAAGAAACCACCCCTGCCTTTCCTTTGATGCTTCAAACTCTCTGTACTCAGACCAGGCAGCTGAGAAGAAGCAACTACCATTCTCTGAGCATTCAAGGGGTTCTCATTGCTGACAGTAGCAATCCAAGGTCTTCTGGCAGCCTCAGTGAGGATCTTTAGCCTGTCCTCTCAGTGACATTAAGATGCCACTCCCACCCGCTCACTACAGGCCACACTCAAACACAGGGTACCCTTCGGAGCCAATTTATCTCAGTTTAAGAAATAAGTGTAGAGACAATCTGTTGCGCACCAAGTCATATAACTTAAGGTCTACATGGACTTAACTCGAGGCACTTCAGGTACAGAAAGTGATGCCTCTTACTTCATGCCGCTAAAGATACATACGCCTCTCCACACACTCTAAAGATAAAAGCTCCTTCCTCTCCTACCATTTTCTAGATCCTTTGTTTAAAACAACAACAACAACAACAACATCATGTGGGCTGGCTAATCTACCATGTGGCCAGATACAAAAAGGCTGTGTCTCCTCTGGGGAGAGGCAGGTCTGCATCTGAGAAAAAAACAGCTTTAATGAGTAGAGAATTTGTTCAGGCTGCTTTGGAAATCAGCCAAATAGTCTCCCTCCCGAGTGAACGGCCATGGCGCAGGGGGTTCCAATCTATTGCAGGCCTGCTTCTTGGACCATCAGGAATTGTGTGCACTGCCACCCACTATTATGTAGCGTGTTTCAGTCTCATAAACTCCTCCATCCTCTCACTGCCTGATCTCTCAGTGCTGAAGGCAGCAGAACCAGCCCTGAGATGCTGCTCACCGCAATGCTGAGCTTGATGGTCTCTCCTTCTTTGAAGCCTAGATCCAGTTTGGGCCCCTGGTCTGGATTCCGGGCCTGTTTGGCCAGCTCACTTTGCTGCTTGACCCACCTGCAAAGAAGACAATTGAGAGGATTAACACAGCCTGGGGAACTGGAGGAGGGTTCCACCTTGAGCGGGAGAAGGAGCACTCACTTGAAGTGGTCCTGAAGTGCCACATTGAAGTCAAAGGCATCACCTCGGTCTACAAATCCAACTCCAATGAATGCCCGTCGGCCTGCAAGGAAAGTCAGATTCAGACATTAGCTACAACATAATGACCAAGCAGGAAGCATCCCACAAAAAGCAGAAGGCAGGAGCAATGCAGCTGAAGATCTAGGAGGCAGGTGGGCCAAGACAGGCTCTTCCCTCCCAGCAGACTTGAGGACATCCCATCAGGATGGATGCAAAGTGGGGAGAGGTCAGTTATAAAGCTACCATTGAGGGAAAGAACTGGGAAGGAATATCCTAGCAAACAGAGAAAGGGGGAAATGAAATACGTTCCCAAAGGCCACTTCTGCAATGCTGCAGCTGAGACTGGTCACCCTTGGTGCCACATGCCAATGAAAGAGCCAATTAGGCTCAACACTGAAAGGTCCCAAATCCCACCTACCTGCCCAGACAGAGCTTTGAACCCAAAGGCAGGCGGCTTGTTTTGGACCACGTCAGACTCATCTCCAACCCAGCAAAAGCATGAAACAGATGCACCCAGCACTGCACACCAAAAAGGACTAGATCCGAACCTCCACGCCCATACCATTCCCGTCCTCGATCCGGATGACAAAATACCGACTCGAGTCTGTCACACCTTCCACAGCGATGCTAGGAAACTGGTCTACGGGCGCCTGGGCAAACAGCTCTCCTAGGAGGGACAAAAACAGAAGGTGAGACAGCTGTTCATCAACCATGTTGCCCCCCCCCCTGTGTTTTCTGCCTTGTACTCCAGGTGTTTCCCAGCACTAAGGGAGCCAGTAGCTTTGTTTCCCTTCACACTTGCTCACTTGTATTCAGGTTTAATTTTGTAAAATGCTTACTTATGCAGTTATTTAAAATAATAATAATAATACTTAACCACACAGCAGTAGTTTTGCATCAACACTGAATACTATCAGACCTACAAAAACTAGTGCAACTAGAAAATACTGATTTTCTTCTCTCCTGGATGTGTATCTGTTCACCTTTTAACCGTGGGGAACCCAGAGCGTTATGTATACAGGAGGCTTTCAGAAAGCTCTGGATGTTCACGGAGAAACTCAGAAGCTTCCAGAGAGCCCTCGGAGGACTCCTCAAAACCCTTTCCTCCATCATCTGCTCGGACCACCTCTGCCTCAACAAGGTTGTTCCCTGCCTCCCTTCTCGGTGCCCTCCATCATCCTCAGGGGTCCAAAGCTTCAAGGCTGCTGCCAGGAGCTTCCAGCAGATGCTGCTGCGTCTGTACCTGAATTCTTGTCCTCCAGCTTGATGTAGGCCAGGTTCCCTCGGGCGGTGATGCGCATCCGGCCGCTCCAGGCAGGCTGGTCCAGCTGCCATTCTGCAGCCCTGGAAGGGGAAGGGGAAGGGGTCAGGCCACCAAGGACCGACCGCGCCTCTGCCCGGCCCTTGTTCTGGGCAAGGACGCACAGGGACACCCCCCCCCAACACACACACACCCGAGGCCAGCTCCCTCCCTCCCTCCCTCCCTCCCTCCCCTCCTCGGCCAGGACTGGGGAAGGTCGAGGGGTCGGTCGGCCGCCCACCGGCGGGGCCCCTCCTGCGCCTCTTCCTGAGACTGCCCAGCCCGGCCTCTGGCGGAGCCCTCTGCGCGTGCCCAGAGGCCCCGCGGCTCACCGATAGCCCCGGTTGGAGGCCCGCGGGGGCACCCGGTAAACGTGGACTTCCGGCTTCACGCACAGCACCGACTCGTACTCTTCGGGCGCCGCCATCCTCGCCACCCGCCTCCAGAGAACCCGGAAATACGGGTGCTGGCGGGGCCCCCCCCCTCGGGAGCGGCGACGCATGCGCGAACCCAGCCGCCTGGTAAAGAGGCTCCTGTTTTTCCCCCCCTGACGGAGCTGACTGCCACTTCCGGGCTCCCGACGGCGCCCGCTTCGCACGAAGGGCCGTAGGCTGACGGAGGATGGAGCCGGTTTTGCCCGGCTTCTCGTAGAGGGAAGGGAAACGTAAGCGAAGGTATGATTTCTCTCCCGGCCTCTCTGAGGCCGCCGTCAGTCAGGCCTGCGCGACTTCTACGCCGGTTCCTTCCCGAGGCCTCCGACTGGCAGCCGGAAGTGCGGGGCGGCTCACCCACTGACCGCAACCCCTATACTGTACCAGGCCCTGCCGCCGGCCGGACCTCGTCGGGTTGCAGCCAGGGGGGACGCCCGGGCCCGGGGGGGGGGGGTTACAAAGACCTCGCCCGCCCCCCCCCCCCGTCCCGGTCCCAATGTCCATTTCTCAGGGGTCAGGCCAGCTTTTCCTTTGCAGTGACGGCAAGCGGGCTCGTCTCATCTTTTAAAATACCACGGAGGAATAATGAAGCCATTGATTTTAAAATTTAACCATTTATTTAAAATACAATTTATAAAATGTTTTCCTGTATATGTCAAATGTTTGCGGGCTGGTGTTGCTTCTTTGCGTACCAGACCAAAAGACCAACACACTTAAAGTGCCCAGCGGGAAAAACACACGTACAGAACTTTTAGATTTCTTCCTCCCCCCCAATTACTTTTGGAGCAGAAGGAAAGACCGACTCTCTACTCGGAAGGAAGAGTGGCTACTCCCTCGTGGCAGGCGGAGAAAAAGGCACCGTCTCCCTGCCGGCAGGCAGATCCACACGTGGGAATGGACACAGCACTGCCTTTCACACAAAAGTGCCTGCTGTTGTTTGAAGAGAAAGAAAAGCTCCTTGGCAGGGAAGGAAGGAAGGAAGGAGGACAGCGAGATGAGGAGGATAAAGCAGAGTAGAATGACAAAGACATGGTGGAAAAAAGAGCCCTTCTTACACCTCTTCCATCCCATTTTTGGAAGAAGCCGCTCCTTCTCCCCAACTCCAAATCCACACATATTTTTTTTTAGAAGTCTGTTGCCGGATGTTTCCTAGGACAGTCCGGCAGGAAGAACAGACCCTTTTTACACCTCCGTGAAAGAAAAAAGGAGACCCAGCCCTTAGCAGGTGCTCAGCAGGCCCTGGATCTGAAGGGAAAAAGGGGAACACATTCAACACAGCAACAGCCGGTCACATCTTTTGCTTTTTGTACACAGGGAGCTTTATTATTATTGTTACTCTGCTGACCAGCAATGTGTTCTGAAGTATTCTTGTACATGTTTTGTCTTACAAAGACATCCCCTCCCCTCCCCTCCCTCCCCCTAGGCAAAAGTTCCACTTCTAATCAGAAAAAGAGGAGATGTTTCAGTGTGTCAGACGCGCCACCCAAATTAGTCAAAGTTAGGTCCTGTTCCACACCTAGCGTGCCCTCCAAATTCAGAGAGTAGAACAAAAAGGCAGACTGGAAACACAGTGAAGCAAGCTAGCCCACGGTCCCTCGGAGGTGGTGCTGGAGGAGGGAGGCCTAAAGCCCGCCCACCCAATATGGCTGCTAGAGAGGAAAAGGGAAGGCCTGGCAGGTGGATCCACCTTTCGGAGCATCTACAGCACAGCAGACCAACTTCACAACATGTGCCGCCTCTCCTACTGTCCCTAAGCTTCCCCCACACACACACATTTGGCTCAACCGCCCCAGAGCTGCCTGGCTTGGCCTGGCCTGGCTCCTGTGCATCTATTTCTGCCAGGGCAAGACTAGCAGCGACGCTGCCCTCAGTTGCCCTGCATTCCCTATAGGATTCCTCAGTGCTACCTTTCCAAATATCCCTGCACCAAAGAGCAAGACCCTGGCCTTGCCCTGGAACCAACCCACGCTGCAGGGAAAGACATCCGTTCCTGAGCCACCACAACCCTCAGAACGCTGCTCGTGGCCCCATCTCTTCCGTCACAGGTGTGCCGTTGCCCAGGGCCAGAAGGACTTCCAACAGACTTGGAGCGGCAAGGCTAAACGTCGGGTCAAGGAGGGCTCACAGATCAACAGCCATCGATTCCTTTATCAGGCCAGCACAAGCAATGGGCGCCCACTGGGCGGCCTCACCCAAGGGCACTGGTGGGAGAGGAAACTAGTCTACTCCTAGCTCACATTCCTAGCAGCAAAAAGCACCTGCCCTGCCCCCCCCCCCCCCCAGGCCTCCATGCAACATGAGCAGACCAAGCCAGTGCCGGTCCACCTTCCCTTCTTCCAAGGAGAGACGAGGGGAGCCATGCAGTCCCTTCCAAACCTCATCCCACAGACATGGAAGCCCTGGCCCTTCGGACTGCCCTGCATCCGTGCAGGCAAGTCATCGGGGCTGTGCGAGGAGTGTCCTACCTGCTCCTTCGCAGCTCTGCCCCTCACAGAGGTCCTCGCGCACCAATTTTACTTCAGCAGGCATTGTCCCCGACACACATAGAGGCACCCTGCAACTGGGCAACTTCTACAGACTCTTGCTTCGCAGAGAAAGCCATCCGACCGCTAACAGGGTCCCTTCTTCCCATGCCATCGCCTCCCCCAAAACAAACCAACACAGAAAAAGAGGGTGCCTGCGACCCCCTCAATTCCTTCTCAAAAGCCACAAAGTAAAGCACGCTTGCTGAAAGGCAGCACTCCTGCCACTCATGCTCCCAAACCTAGGCAAACCCACGCGGATAAGTTATTATTGCTGCTGGGGCTGCCCCGGCCGGCCGGTGGGCACACAGAGGGGAAAAGACACCAGCCCTGGTCGCCCTCCTGCCACCCTCACCAGCTGTCCTTGGTGCAGCAGTCCCCACAGAATGCAGGGCTCACAGTGCAGGGGGCTGGAGGGCACAGCAGCCTGAGCAGAGGGGGTTCTTCTTCGAAGCACCCCGGAAGGAAGCCTCCTGCTCAGGTTCAGGTCGGTTTGTCCGCTGCTGCTGCTGCTGCTGCTGCCCCAGCGCAGCCCAGGATGGGGGAAAGAGCTGGCTCTCGCGCCGCGCTGCTGGCCGACCATTCCTATCTGCGCTGCTTGAAGCCATGCGAGCCATCCGGGCCAAGTGGCTGCCGGATCACATTGCTGGCTAGACGAGCCTCTTCCGGCTGGGTAATCCTGGTGGGCCTGTGAGGGCAAGAGAGAGAAAGCGTAAGATTCCCCAGCTATGACGTGTCATCAATCCACATGCAGGTGGAGGCATCAGACAGGACGATCCTTGGGTCAGGAAGGGCCACAGGGCCAAGCCGCAGGTCTCCTCCCAGGGGGTGCAGTGGAAGCCCTTCCCCCACCTTGCAAACCCTGAGGGGGGATCCCCAACACTTCATCTACCCGACACAGAGCTTCACTGCGTCTGCAGTGGGCCAGGCATGGGGTGGAGGACTGGGGTCCTTCAACAGCTAGGCCTGGCTCCTGGACCCTGTGCCCCAACACAGCCAGGCACGCCAGAGGAGGCTCTGGGGCTCCATGGACAGACCCCACTGGGTCCCACCCTGGCTGCGGCTCACCTGTCAAGGATGGGCTTGTCCTGCTCTTCCTCCTCAGGACTGGCACTGCCCAGGATGCGCTTCCGGGCTTCTGCGTACTCAGCCTCCCGCTGGGCAAGCGACTTCACCGGGAAGGCAGGTCTGCTGGCTGAGTTCGGGTTGCTCAGCACCCCGTTGCTGGTTGGCCGTTTAAGGATCCGGATCTGTGGCGGGGGTCCTGTGGGAAGGCTGTCGTCCTGAATCACAATCGGCACTTTTGGGGGAGACTTGGATTTCCGGCTACTGAAAAAGAGAGAGAAAAAAGGTCAGCTCCTGACAAACCCAACCCAAATCGTTCCCCACTTTAAAGATCAATCAATGTGGGAGCTGGCTGACCTGGTTCCTTTTTCACAGCACAAAAAGACTACCCCCTCTAGGCAAAAGTACGCAGATAGATACACCCAGGCCTCGGCATGTGGCTCTCTCTCCCCCCCTTCTATAGTACTTGATGCAACATAAAATAAAACAGAAGGAAGACCTCTCCTCCCTCTGCCTTCATTTCATAGGGTGGCCAGCAGAACAGGCCAGATTTTCAAGCAAACCAACAGGGCTCTTAGTGGCAGAGTACCCTGCCCTGTCTCCTTCAGGCAACATTTCATTGTAAGTAACTTCTGGAGCTAAGAGAATCTGCCCAATGGCTGTCTTACCTTTCCTTCTGGGTGATTTTCAGTTTCTTCTCCAAACGCCTGTCTATTTCCTGCAAGGCAACAGGACTGAGTCAAGATCCATTTCAAACATTTTGAAAGCTACTTTGCTTGCAATCCACATTCAGTCCAAATCAGTTGTCATCCAGCCAGTCCAGAGCAAAGCTCCTTCCACGCGGCTCAACCACCTTCCGTGACCACAAGTTGACCTACAGCCTTGGTGCCCACCAAAATCTTTCCAGAAAAACACAGAAGGATGCCATGGCATTTGACAGCAGTTCTCACCTTCCAGGTATCACAGAACCTTTTTTATTCTACCAGCCACAGAGAAAGGCAGCTACCCGCTTCACAATGAAGAAGAAGGGAAAGAGGGAAAGGCAACAACGAAACAGCCTCCCCCACCCCCCTCAAAAAATATTTAAGCTGTCTGCAGAGACAGGAGAGAGCCCAGCTCTGCTCATCCACGTTGATGTGGCTCCAGATCTCTTGCGCTCGCCTGACATCAGATCTGCCTGCGACTATTTCTGCCACTGGCTCTAAGCTATCACCCTGTAACACAGCTGGTCAGACAGTTGGTTAAAATTAGGGTCTGACTGACTCACTGCCCGAACAGAGTAACTGAGACCCATTAAAATAAAATGGCTGCATGGTTAATTATAACACACTCATGCATGGCCACACCTTTGACAGGTAGATGGGCACATCGAGGGGGAGCTGTGGTTCTCTGCCATATCGATGCACGCTAGCAAAGAAAACAACTCTCACCACCAGCAGAGAAATTGCGCCCAATCACTGCTTGCACATACTTCTCATTTTCCCACCAGACGGGCACTAGGCCGGTTTCCTGCCGCCCCTTCCCCCCTTCATGCACACTGGCGGGCTTATCTGTGCAAGGGTCTCCAGGGAGAATTGAAATAAAGGAACACAAAATACAAAACCAAATCCCTGTGATATCTTAGAGACTAACTATTCTGCTTCAAGATAAGCCTTTGTGGATCAAATCCACTTCCTCAGACCTTGCCTGCGGAGGCTTCTTTTCTCTCTCTCTCTCTGTCTCTCTCAGATAAAACAGTCATGCATCATCAGTCTACACAACCAGCCCCCACGTCTGCCACATGTGGGTCTCTGTCATGTGGCACTTCCCCAGCCAGACACCCAGAGAGACTCTCGCCCACCTTTTCTGATGTTCAAAAATTAAATCAGGTGTCAGACTTTGAACGAGGCAGCAATTTCAGTTCACCCTCGACGAGGCAGCTCTTGCAGGATCACTTTGGGGGAGCAAGAAGACCTCCTCTCTCCCTGTGCGTTCAAGCCTTCCGAAACCTCTCGCCCCAGAAGAGGCACCTAAGCCTGTTTTGGACGTCTGAACGTGTGGCTGGGGCCTCTTCCTCCCTACGCCTCCCCCCCCCCCCCGCAAGGGTGAAAGGGAAAAGCAG
The DNA here is from genome assembly GCA_037013535.1 of Intellagama lesueurii. Lineage (NCBI taxonomy): Eukaryota > Metazoa > Chordata > Lepidosauria > Squamata > Agamidae > Intellagama > Intellagama lesueurii. The sequence continues at coordinate 13,147,630 of JBAJHW010000016.1, read as the reverse complement.
GGACCAGGCACAGGAACCGAGGAGGATCAGGAAAGACTCACCCCTGCTAGGAGGCGGATGCCACCCCCCCCCCCCGCTGCCTCCGACCCCACAGGCTCGACCAAGGGACAGCCAGGGGACGGTCTCGGGGATCCTACAAAGGGATGGGCGAAGGGCACTTTCAGGGGTTGGTGTCGGGGGGGGGGGGTGCATGGGAGAGCCTCACCGGGGCAGACACACCGCCGGCGGTGGCGGGGGGGGGGACCCAGACCGAGCCCCCTTCCTGCCCCCGGCCTGTGCCCTGTGGGGGCGCCAGGGTGGCTTCGTTCTCGGGCAGCAGGCAGGGGAGGGCATGGGGTAGGCGGCAGACCCACCCCCTCGGGGGGCCCAGACGGTCGGCACCAAGCCCTCTGTGTGTGTGTGTGTTGGGGGGGGGGTCCGCCAAAGGCACCCTGAGCCCCTCCAGGCTCTCCGGGCCGGGCCGGGGCCTCTGCCGCCCGAGGAACGGGGGTCGCCCGGGTGCTCCGGACAGATGGGCCCAGCCCCCCCGCGAACTCCCATCCCCGGCCAGGGAAGTGGCTGGGCGGGCGTCCGGCCGAGAGGGACGAAGGTGGACAGGGTGGCGGCGTGCCCGGGGGCCAGCCGTCCTCCCCGCTTCTCCCGCCCGAGGCTCCCCAGAGATGAGGGGCGACAACTCCCAGAATCCCACGACCGGGGGCGGCGTGCCCGGGGATCCTGGGAATTGTAGTCCCTGCCCCAGCAGCCGGAAGAAGGGGAGGGCGGCCGTCTTCGGGGCAGGGTCACCAACCAGCAGCGGGGCCGGGGGGGGGGGAAGGAGGAACAGCCCCCGAGCCCCGCCCGCTACCTCCGCCGAGGCCCCCCCGGTGCGGGGGGGGCAGGAGTGGAGCGAGAAGCACGTGCTGCCAAGAAGGGGGCGCGGCCCCTTTAAGAGGCCTAGCCTCCTCCCTGGAGCCCGAGGCGCCTCCCCGCCAGCCCCAGGGGCCGGCCCGGCCCCTCCACTCGCGGCGCCCACCCCAGCGGCGCCCATCCCGCCTCCCCCGCAGCTCACCCCGCTGTCCGCCGCTTCCTCCCAGCTCTCGGCGACCTCCTCATCTTCCATTGTAACTCCCCTCCGCCGCCAGCCTGCCCGATACGCATGCGCGCGGCCGTCCCAAAGCTCGGGCTGGAAGTGGCGGAGGCGGCCGCCAGGCGCTGCTGCTCCCTTTCGCAGGATGCGCATGCGCGACTCCGCCTTTGCCGCTTCCCGGGCAACTTCCAGCACCTGCGCCCTTTCGAAACTTTGCCTACCCAGTGCGCCTGCGCAGATGCTGCTGGGCTCAACAAGGAAGGAGCATACAGTATGCCTCTCGGAAAGAAATCCACAGACGGGTTTTCAAAGGCGCGCATGCGTAGGGGCGCGAGAGGCCTCTGGCGTTTGGGTGCATGCCGCGCACGTTCCCGCCGGTTCCTTCGGTTCACGCGCCCGCTTCCCAATTTGGACAGGGAAGGCAGAGGCCTGAGAAATGACTTCGTCCCATTTTTCATGACACCGTTAATAAAAGGCCAAAGGCCGAGCATATCAATTAGGAAAATAAAAAGAACACCAGAAGAAAAAAATATTGGCTGCTGTATTTTAATGTCAGCTTTTGGGAGGCTTAGGGCCCGATTCCATAATCGAAGGGATGTTATCTTAAGATACAGGCGAAAGTTTTTTGTCTCGTCTGCTTGCAGGGACTAACACGGTTACTTCGTTGAAAATTAGGGATAGAACAACACGGGACAAGCAAGCGGCCACCCCTGCGCGGGCTTTCCATCGGGCTCGGCCAGCTCCGCGCCCCGACATGGCGTCACAATCCCTCCCAAGATGGCGCCCCTGGCCGTCTGCGCCCGCCACCCCCAAGATGGAGCCCGCGGGCCTCTCGCGGCACAATTGCGACAGTTCCCTTCTCCCTCTCGCGAAGTCCCTCCCCGACATGGCGGGCGAGCCGGAGCACGTGACGCGCGCGCTCCCCCCCCGCGGTCACGTGAGGGGAGACGCTCCGCGCCTGCGCCGTAGCGCGTCCGTCCCCTCCCTCCTACCTCAGTGTGTTCCCGTCCCTCGGCGCCCCCTCCCTTCCTCCCCCCTCCCCCCCGCGGCCGGGACGGTGGCGGCGGCGGCGTCAAGATGGCGGCGTCGATGGTCGCCCGGAGGGCTCGGGCAGGGGGGGCTCCGCGCCAAGGCGGCTCGGGCTGCTCAGGGCGGCCGCCCAGGCGGCAGGAAGGGCTGTGAAGCGGCGGCGGCGGCGGCCCCCGCGAGGAGGACGGAAGGGAAGAGGAAGCGGCCGGGAAGCAGCGGCGGCAGCGGAAGGAGCCCAGGTGAGGGGCGCCTCCCCCGAGACCCCCCCCTCACATCACACCGGAGGCCGGGCTGGGCCCACCTGAGGGCCTCCCTGCTGGGGAGGGGAGGGGAGGGGAGGGGAGGGGGCTTCAGCGCCCCCCCCCCCAGCCGCCTCTGCCCTGCCGTGCCGGGGGTCGGGGGGGGGGATTGTCGGGAAGAGCCCCTTCCCGCCTCGCCTCGCCTCGCCTCGGAGGGGCGGCTCCCCGGTCGCAGCCATTGAGTGTGTGGGGGGAACAGGCAGGAAGGCCCCCTTGTCTTGGGGAGGGCTCCTAAGGACGCCCCCCACCCCGGTCGTCGCCTGGCATCCCAAGGGAGGGGAGGGGGCGAGGGGAGGGGTGGAGGAAGGGGAGGTGGGCTTCCCGCTTCCCTCAGTGGGCCTTCCTTCCTTCCTTCCTTCCTTGGGGGGGGGGCGGCGAGGGTGCCCCATAGAAACGCCTCAGCTGTTCCCCCCAGACTCTCACAGGTGGATGTGGGCGTGTGAGGAGGGGAGGGGAGGCGGAGGGGAGACTGCTGACCCTGGAGGCCAGGCTCCCCCTCAGACAGGACCGGGCGGAGCATTCCTTTAGGGAGGGAGGGGTCGGAATACGGGGAGGGGGGGGCTTCCCCCTTCTCCAAGAGGAGGGCTGACCCTTTCCGGCCTTCTCCCCCCACCTTGCCAAAGGGGGCCACAGAGGGCTCCCACCCTCCACCTCAAGTCCCCCCCCCCGCCCTCTCTGCTGTGGAGGAGGAATTGGGGGGAGGGGGCGTGACTGAGCAACCGGCCCCACTGGGGTCCCACCAGGCTTCCGGAAGAGGGAGGGCCGGGGTGCGGAGAGACCCCCCCCACACACACACACACTTTCCTCTGACCAGCATTTGTACCTTAGGAATTTCTTCACAAGGGAGGAGGAGAGACACCCCCCCCCCCCCCCGTCTCCTCGCCTGTCACGGAGATCCAATTCTAGACCAGAGAGTCAGGAGCGGAACGAGCGGGCATGGCTTTTGGTCGGGTGCCACTGAGCTGATGGCGCACACTCTTCTCAGCCACTGCTGCCAGATCTCCAGACCAAACAAGTTGTGGCTCCCTTTACCGTCCGCCCCTTTGTGCTGCTGTGATGTGGCAGAGCAGGCCTGCCCTGGCCGGGAGTGTGCCTCTCAGCAGCAGCCGCAGCCACCATAAGGCTCAGCCTTCCTCCCACTTTTTTCACGGGGGATTTTTTGGCACCCCCTCCCATTGACTTTTCCGTTTAAAGAATGGATTGAAAGAGAAGGGCTTCCTCTAATTCAGCAGCACTTTTTCTGACCAATGTTCTTGGACCTTTAGCACAAAAAAGATTTACCCACTGTTTTCTTATTACCAGAAGTGGACGCTTTTCTTTCCGATTAGAATCCTTTAGCATTGAATCCGGGCAGTCAGGCCCTGGAGTGTGGAGTGGAGGTGACCGCACAGGTTGAATCTTCATGGAAGCTGCCCGCAGCCCTGTTTTCCTCAGTGCTAGATGGGTGTAGAGGCCGTTGAGGATGCCACTCAGGCGAGGGAGGTCAAGTGCAGTCCCCTGATCACCTCTGTGGTTTCCCTCCAGAGCCCACTGGGCATTTCCAAGGGACAAAAGTGGCTTGACCTCTATTCCTTCATCCACTGACATCATCACACAATTTCAGGGTGGATTCTATTTCAATATAGAGGTTTCATGTATCTAACATGGATTAATTAACTCATTAATTTGCTCTTCTCCCGTCAGCCAGTGTAGCTGATGATCCTGTCATGCTGAAGAAAAGGGACTTGGCATATGCTCAGAGGCACTTTACAAGACTTGGGTATGATCTTAGAACTCAGCAGAGACCATCTAAGCCACTCTTGTGTTGAGTTGTTGCTCAAGTTGTAATGCCTGGTCTTAGTCTGAGAAGTTTAGGCTTTCATGAAAGTGTGCAAAATTTGGAAAATATCCCAGGACTTAATTTTTGGGAGATAAAAATATTTTCTTCCGGTCTGTCCACATGCTGGACAAGATAAGTGTAGTTAGTGTGGAAGAGTCTGTCTGTGCACACACTGTGCACTGTGACCGCAGTCTGTACACCCTGACTATCCGCTGCTGTTTCAAGGGCAGTTGCAGGAGAGGCCCATTCCCTTCCTGTATGGTTTGTATGCCTCTGGATACAGGTGGCCAGGAACCAGCTTTGCCCCAGGTCGCTATGTAGGTCGTCAAGTGCTTCTTGACCACCTACAGTTGAGAAAAGTTAGGAGTCATTGCCTGATTTTCATAGGAAGTGTAAATTAAGCACACACACACACACACACACACTGATTTTTTTTATTTATTTATTTAGCAGATTACATATTATTTGAGTGGGTGACTTGGCACATTCCTCCAACAAGCCAGGGCTGACTCTGGTGGGCATTCCTCAGTCTGTCCCCACGAGGCTGGCCTGGTGCGCGGATCAGAGTATCTTGTCAGGCCGAGACATTGGAGGTCTCCAGTGATGTTGAGCACAGCCAGGCAGACCAAAGTCTCTCCAAGCCAGTCTAACTGTAATGAAATTTCGGCATGACTTTTAATTGGGGAGTGTCTCCCCAAGGAGTTCCCTGCAGTCTTGATGGAGTTGTCTTCTGGAAGTATCTCTGATATGAGCATCCTCTACTGGGCAGAATGCAGGCTTAGGGTCCAGCTTTTCCCTCGGCAGAAAGCACCTGCCAGCTGGACTTTGATCTGCCTTTTTTGGTGGCTCTGAGCTGCTGCTTCTGTCTTCCTGGAGGAGAGCCATGTAGTCGTGGCTCCTGCAGGAGCTATTCAGCACAGCTTGTTTTTGCTGGCTGTTCCAGCTGGGGCCTTTTACAGTGGTGGGATGGCCTTCATGGTAAGCCTTTGGTTTTTGAAACTGCTGACCCTGCAGGATCCATCCTTGGCAACAGTAGCACCAAAGAGCAATTTGTTCCTCTTACGGTTCCTCTTACGGGCCGTATTCAGAGAGTGAAGGTGCCTCGGGGAACTGGAATGGGCCAAGAGGGACCCTGGACTGTTCAGGGCTCTGCCAAAGCCCAACCAGCAGCCTCTTTGCAGAACAGTTTGCCACTTTGACTGTTTGCTGATTACATTGGAGTGAGACTAGTTTTTAAATTTATCCTGTGTTCAATACCTGTCTTGGCTCATCATTGGCCGGCAGCAGTTCCCAACTGATCTCTACTCTGTATCTTTCTGGTCATCCTGGGTCAAAACTGAGTGGCACTTACTCTTGGACGGCCCTGATGGAAAAGGCTACTTAGTCTGCAGCACATACCATCTTTGCCCTGAAAAGGGAAGGAAACAGAGCCCTACGGAACCTGGGCCATGCCCAGTAGTTCCTTTCTGTGAAATGTGGAAACTGATCATATTTGCCTTCCAGGAGGCCTGCATCCCATTTCTCTCTCTCTCTCTGTATATATGTATGTTCACCACTGTTAATTGAGATTCTAATAAAACCTGTGCAAGGTGAAAATTCATAGAATACTCCTGCTAGCTTCATGATGGCCCTGTGGAAAGAAAGCTCCTATTAACTGAAAAGCCACCGTCTGCTAGGTGAGCAAAAGAAGGCAAGGCAGATGTATGCAGTGTATTTAACATCTAGAAAAATAAGATTAGTGAATACCTGCTAGTCGGGAAGCCCCCAGCTGAATTCCTACTCACACAGAAAGGGTGTGTGTCGCTTTCTTTGCCCAGGGCACTTTTTGGTTTCATGTCTGGGCAGGGATTTCTTTGAGGGTCTCTCTCAGAACTAATTAGCAAAGATGTGGCCCCGTTTGTTTGTTTCACTGTAAGAGGAAAGAATAAGAAAGTCCTTGCAGCCTTCTTGAGTCTAGTCAGTGTGCTTTCATGCAAGCTTCCCTGACTGACAGAGCTCCCCTTTCAACGTGTGGAGGGGCCTGTCCAAGGCACCAGTCTGGGCCCTTCTTCCCATTCCCCTCTGGGCCCTGGCTGACCCCTTCCAGGCCTCACTGGATCCCCGCCTTTTTCCTCATTGTGCCCTCCTCGTAGGCAGCTTCTGGGTAAACAAAATACGCCCTTCCTTCATGTGTCTAGAAGACCCCAATACCCCTCTTCTCCTCAGGACCCATTGGGGGAGGATGGTGAGGAACCAGAGGGTGGCGAGGAATGCCCTGGCCTTGGCCCTGCTCAGGAGACACCCAGAAGCACTAGGCAGGTGAAGAGGGCATCCCCAGCGTGCCCTCAAGGGAGCCCAGGAGCCCATGCCCCCACAGGGGCACACACACACACACAGGAACCCATGGAAGAAACTGGTTTTCCCAGTGCTCTGCTCCTTCCTTCCTTTCTCATCTTCCCTCCTTGGACAGCGAAACAGTGACGGCTGGGCCTTTGAAAAAAAGGGCCAAGGACCTTTGGCTGGTGAGCAGATCTAGAGAGGGCGGGGCTTCTCCCCGACCCTTTCCCACCGATGGGCAACCTCTTCCCCGCTCTTTGTGTTGCAGGGCTGCAGTGGGATGCCATGGCGAATGCCTTGGGCAACGAGGAGGACAGCTTCATGGCCGTAGACCCTGATGACACCGTGGTGGAAGGGGGCATGGAGCCGGACGAAGGTCTGAGGGCCGGCGGCCAGGAGGAGCTGGAGGCAGCCCAGCCCCGCCGCTCCATGCAGGAGCTCCCGGAAGAGGTGTTGGAGTACATCCTCTCCTTCCTCTCACCGTACCAGGAGCACAAGACGGCTGCCTTGGTCTGCAAGCAGTGGTACCGTCTCATCAAAGGTACAGGTGCCCTTGGGCGGCCGTTACAACCTCCAGCCTGGAAACCCTCCGGAGAGGCCACCCCGTTTGCCAGGAGAGCAGCAAGGATGGGGGTCAGGGGAGGTGACGGTGTGTGTCAGGGACCATCCAAGGCTTCTTTTGGGCAAAATGCTGGCTAGCACTTCAAGCCGGACTGACAAGAAGAGCTTGTGATGTTCCCTCGGGTAGGATGACACGTCCTCTCCCAGTATGGCCTGGAATAAAAAGCCGGCCCTGCGGTCTTGGTTCTGTGGCGGTTCAGCTTTCCTGGTGAACTGGAGTCGGGAAGGGCAGATGTTTTCTGAGGCTGTGATGGGTCAGAGGCCCTGGGGACTCTCTTCTGGGCAATTCCTAGGCCATTGGGAGCTCCCTCCTATTGCCCTGAAGCCCCGAGGGCTTTGTGTCAGGGGAACCGTTTCTGCCCGTAACCTGTCACTGCCTTTGCCTCCTCCTTCTCCAGGCGTGGCCCATCAGTGTTACCACGGCTTCATCAAGGCAGTCCAGGAAGGGAACATTCAGTGGGAGAGCCGCACATACCCCTACCCTGGCACCCCCATCACTCAGCGTTTTTCCCACAGTAAGTCCATGGTTGAGTGGGGATACGGGGGGAGGGGGGAGAGGAAGCCTCCCTCAGGGTTGCAGAGTTCCTCAGCATCTGTGGGGGGGGGGGGCTCTGGAGAGCAGTGATGGGCTGAGCCAGAACCTGTGTGGATGCCATAACCCAGATGACCCGAAAGCCCTTCTGTCTAGGAAGATCCGAATGGGGCAGAAGCTCCTCCAGGCTGGTTTGCAGCCTGGGATGCCTTCACGGGGAGGCCTTTGCTTCTGAGCTTCATCTTGCGGTGGTGCTGAGCATGTGCCAGTGTGCTTTTTGGCTCTTTCCCTGCCTATTTCCCAGGCGCCTGTTACTACGATGCCAACCAGTCCATGTATGTCTTTGGTGGTTGTACTCAGAGCAGTTGCAACGCAGCCTTCAACGATCTCTGGCGGTTGGACCTGAACAGCAAGGAGTGGATCCGGCCCCTGGCTTCAGGTGAGGTTCCCAGGGATCTGGCTCTTCTAACCCACTGCCACAGCGAGGGCTGCCATGCATGCTCTTAGGGGCCCAGCGATTGCAGAACAGAAGGGAAATCTCTCCCTGCCCCCTGGGATCTCTAGGCACCAGGACGCCCCTTGGAGACTAATTGGGCTTAGTGGAAGCCCACTCTGGTCCATCCAGCCAAGAAGGTGAGGCTCTTAGGAGAGCTCAGGCTACTTACCCTGCTCTGTACATCTGAAATAGCTGGGGGGACTGTGGAGATTCCAGAGGACGAGAGGGCAGGGACCACCTTCTTAGCTCCATGGCAACATCTCCCAATATCTCCCGGTCCTGGCAGAGGGAGGGGGGACTGGGAGTCTTTCCCTTTGGAGAGTCAGGCTGGCCCTTGTAGGTGACCTGTTGCCTGGTGCAGGCTCTTGGGCTGGAAGCTGGAGGGGACCAGAGGGAGGCAGCTGAGGCAGCTTCCCCCAACCTTCAGGGGCAAGGGGTGCTGCTGCCTGCCACTGCGCCCCCAGCCAGTCTGGACAAAACGCTTCTGGCCTTGGGGGACCTCAGGGCCAAGGCCCTCAGGGGGGGGGGGGGGGAGGTCTGCCTGCCTGCCTGCCTCTTCTTGCTAGAGGGGGAGCCTCTTGGTTTGGGCAGTCCCAGTGCAGGCCTTCAAGAAAGCTGGTGGGACGTGTCCCTGCTGGTCTTCCAGCTTCCCCATGGCCCCCCAGAGGGAGGGAGGGAGGGAGGGAGGGAACCAGGCACCTTCCTAGAGTCATCAGGGTCTCCGCCAGAGCCAAGAAACTAGTTTCACAAGAACAGTTGTCTGTTTTCAAAAAAAGGAGTGGGGCTTTTCTAACTTGCTTCCCAGCTAATCTATTTTTAATGCTGCTGTGATGAGGAAAGACTTTGAGGTGTTTGAGCTTCAGGGAACTTCTCATCCCCCTCTTCCTTACATCTGGTGGCTTACCTCGTGCCGATCCTGGGCTCAGTGCGAGGCGCCTGCAGGGGAGAGAAGCATAGCCTGTCCAGCGTAGCTACTTGCCTTTCTCTCTCTCTCTCTCTTTACTCAGGGAGACGAGTGCTCTCTTTCTCTCTCCCCCACTTCACCTGTCCTGCTTTCTGGGGTGAGGGAACAGGTGGGGCACCTGCCAGCTAATGCTCCTGGGTTCTTGTTGCCCTCCCCCTTTTTCCCTGCTGGGCACTTGGGAATGACATTTATTTCTGGCCCAGCAGCATTTGGCCCTGACGTCTTCCTGAGCAGTTCTCCCCTGGGAGTTGCCAGCTTGCTGACTAGCCCCTTTTCCTCCCCACTCCCCAGCCTTCAGGAGACTAACTTTAGCTACCTCTTTTTTGCAAAGCCTGGCGGCCCTGTGGATTTTGCAGAAATGAGCAGCTGCAAATAGTCTTTCTAGCCCCAATTTTGGTATCAGAGCCTCCCAGCGCTTTCAAATGTGACCCAAGGGTCACATTTTAAGTGTCAGGGATGCCAAGCTCCCAAGGAGCCCAGCCAAAATCTCCCCCCCCCCCCCGGGCCTGCTACCTTGTCTGTCTGACTGGATGTTTTGGGGTTTTTTGTCTTTTGGGGAGGGGGGGCAAGAAGGCACTGAAATCTCTCTCCTCACCCCATTTTCACAGTGGAGGGAAAAAGGGAGTTCCCTAATGGAACTATGTTCCTCTGCCTCAGTCTACCCTCCCCTCCCCTCCCCCACAAAACTTTGGTGGCCTATGGAAGGAGGTTTTGTCTGGGACTCAAAGCTGCCACCCCCTCCAAGCCTTTCTTGGTCTTCCTCTGCCGGGTGGCCTTGCCCAAGCCCTTCCAGTCCTGCAGCTCCTCAATGCTGCACATGCTGGGGAAGGAGACTCAGTGAGGGTGCGACGGGCCCACCACTCCTCAAATCCCCCTTGCCTGGCCCCATTCTGCTTCACTCCTTTGCAGAGAACAGAGGCGGCGGCAGCTTCTTCAGTTTCCACCACCAGCCAGGTTGCCTGCTAAGGCTTAGGGGCCTCCTGAGGCTTAGATTCCCTAGATCATTCGTCGTAGCCAGCCATGGTTCCTGCAAGCCACGAAGGGAGGTGTAGGGGTAGACAGGCAAGCGGCCCAATAGCCAGCCAGCCAGCCAGCCATCCCCCTGCTTCAAGGCTGACCTCCAAGCTGTACCACTCTGTGTCCTTTTAGGGTTAGGGTCCAGTTCTCTAGCCAGCCTTCCTGCCATCTCTTTCCCTCCCCTCATGCAGGCTCGTATCCTTCTCCCAAAGCCGGGGCCACCCTGGTCGTGTACAAGGACTTGCTGGTGCTGTTTGGGGGCTGGACACGGCCAAGCCCCTACCCCTTGCACCAGCCAGAGAGGTTCTTCGATGAGATCCATACCTACTCGCCCTCCAAGAACTGGTAAGGGAGCCTCTGGAGGCCACAGCAGCCCATCTGCCGCTTCCATCTCCTGCTTCTGGCTTCACTTCTCCGAGGAAATGGAGGTGCTGCATGTGGCCAGCCCCTCGTTGATTTGGGGCTACTGGGGGCTTACTCCTGCTTCCTCTTTCTCCTCAGGTGGAACTGTGTGGTGACGACCCACGGCCCCCCTCCCATGGCTGGTCACTCCTCCTGTGTCGTAGAGGATAAGATGGTGGTCTTTGGTGGATCTCTCGGGTCCCGACAGATGTGAGTCTCTTCTCTGGCTTCACCCAGATGCTCCCTGTGCCTTTCCCTTCACCTCCTCCTCCCCCTCCCCTGGTGTCACTCTTGCCCTTTGCCTCTTGCAGGAGCAATGATGTCTGGGTGCTGGACCTGGAGCACTGGTCCTGGTCGAAGCCCACTCTCTCGGGGCCCAGCCCCCACCCGCGCGGGGGCCAGTCTCAGGTAACCGCCACCTCCTTCAGCCTTGGCCTGCAAAGCCAGCAAAACCTTGCCCCAATGCCTGCCAGCTCCAGGAGAGCACCCTGAAGCTCCCCCATCTCCCCCGTGGAACAAAAGCAGAAAGGGTCCCAAGTGCCCCCCCCCCATCCAGTCAGCCCGGTAGCCTGTCCAGCTTGGCCTGGGCTCCGCTGCCCTGCGGCCATGACTCCTTCAACATCGGGGGCCACTTTCTGCTGGACCCCAGCCTTGGTCCCCGTGGCAGCCTGGCCTTGTCGGATCTGGAGGGGAAAAGGGTCTCGCTTGCCATGAGCCCCCCCCCCCCCCCGAGCCATCCTCCTTCCTGGAAGGGCCAGGGACTGAGTGCTGCTTTCTGCAGGCGGGCCAAGGGGATCGTGCCCGGTGGCCACAGGAGAGGCTTAGAGAGAGCAGAGTAGGACCAGCAGCCGTTTCCCCACAGGAGTGGGCCAGGATCCCCTGGGCTCCTCCGATGACTTTCTGCCCTTTCTCTCCCTCTTACAGATAGTCATAGATGATGAAACCATCTTGATCCTGGGGGGCTGTGGGGGCCCCAATGCAGTGAGTAGACAAAGCTGGGAACCGGCGTGAGTGAGTGGGTTGCATGGGTGGAGAATCTTGGAGGGCCAACCCTCCCCAGCCTGCCTTGGGGGTTATGTTTCCTCTTTCTGCCTTGCTTTGCCCCCCCCCCATATTTTTTTATTTTTATTTTTTGCTCAGGTACTTCACTTTTAAGGCTCTAGTCCACATGTGAGCAGCCCATCGCCTGGACATATCTTAGATGGCCCAGCTAATCTCCCCTGATCCATCAGTCCTTCCCTAAGCAGAAAAGCTTTCCTCCCCTGGCCTGCTGGACTTCATGGTTTCTCTCCCTAGGAATAAAACAAACCATGACCCAGAGGATGAGCGAGGGCTAGAAACACGTTCCTCCCTATCCAACCCAAGCCAAGGTTTTTATGAAGTTTCCTTCTGGACCTTGAGCCGTCCTGTGAATTTTGTGTATTTTTTAGATCCAGAGCCCTTAGTTCCCCAAAGCTGTGTTTAGGAGCATATGGATCAGGCCAGCTCCTTGGGCAGAAATTGATGAGTCTTCTAGATGTTGATACGTATTTTACAGCTGTTTGTAACAGGTGCCTCTTAACAGCTGGCCTCAGTTTCCGTAGTCTTTGGGGATCTGCCTTGCCTTCTTTCTTCTGTGGCTAAAAGATAGCTTTCCAGCCGATGAAAACAATGCCAGAGGACAAGGCCCAGCCGTTGAATGTGTGCTGCTTTTTTTCAGATAGTAGGCACAGCAGGGGAGCACAAGGATCGGTCAGGGGAAAAACAGTAGTTTTAAGAGCTGGGCAAAAGTGTTTTTTCTTTTTCTTTTCTGGGGACGGTTCTTCCTTTTCCCAGTCACCTCCCTCTGTTTGTACCCCGAGTCTCATCTGTCCCCTTGTGGCATCCACAGCTCTTCAAGGATGCCTGGTTGCTACACATGAACCCCACCCCTCCATGGACGTGGCAGCCCCTCAAGGTGGAGAACGAAGACCAAGGAGCCCCCGAGCTGTGGTGCCATCCCGCCTGCAAGGTAAGGGAGGGCCGGATGAAGTGTGTATCATGGCCGGTGAAGCATTTCCATTGGGGCAGGGTGTGGGTGTGGTGAAAGGCTGTGTGCCTCTGAGCAAAGCCCCCTCTTCTGCTGCGGCCTTTCCATGGAAAAGGTCTCTCTCCCTTTTCCCTGAACCAGAGGGGGTGGGGGCAGATACCATTTTGAAGGGAGAAGAAGCACACGGTCAAGATCCAGTCCTCCAATGAGCTTGGGCCCTGGGTAGGCAGGGATGGCCCCTGGCAGCCAGCAGGAAGCAGCCGGGTAGCCTTGGTGAAGGTAGGCTAAATGCCCCTTCCACGCCCTGTGAAAGCCGGCAGCTTTTGTCTGGAGATGCAGGCGGCCCTGTTGCTTCTCCTCCTCCTCCTCCTCCTCCTCTCAGGTGGGCCAATGCGTCGTGGTCTTCAGCCAGGCTCCGAGCGGGAGGGCACCGCTCAGCCCCAGCTTGAACTCCCGCCCATCTCCCATCAGCGCCACCCCACCTGCCCTGGTGCCCGAAGCACGAGAGTACCGCTCCCATTCGCCGGTTCGGACTGCGGACGAGGCCCCCTGTGTGAATGGTCGGTGGGGCACCCTGAGGCCCCGAGGGCAGAGGCAGACTCCTTCGGGGTCTTGGGAAGGGAGCCTCTCCCCAGCCAGGGAGGACGGCTCCCCTGTACTGAACGGAGGGGGCAGCGGCAGTAGCGGGGGCCTCTCTCCTGGCCCCACCACCCTTGGGGGCCGGGCCTCCCTGGACAGCCCCATCCAGGCCCTCTCCCCCAGCACCCCTTCGGTCCTGGAAGGATATGACATGAAGGCGGGGGTTCCCCTGCCACCACGAAGGGGCTCGCTCCCAGATCCCAGGGACCTGCGTCTGGCTGCTGTGGATTTGAACTGGGAAGCCAAGCCCCTTTCCCTGCTCAGCCAGCTGGACGGGGGCTCCGAGAGCAGGACGGTCGGCTGCCTGGCCCTCAGGAACCCTCCGGAGCAGACAAATGGCATCCACACGCCACCATCGGTAAGCAGTTCTCTGGCAGGAGCTGTCTCGCCTGGTGCCCTGAGGAGGAGCCTGGAGGCAGTGAAAGCCCTATCATCAAAAGCTCCCCCTGCTGTGGCCGTCTGCAGCCCCCCCTCAATCTCTTCGCCGGGATCCCCAGGCACCCAGGGTGGCAGCAGTGGCACCACTGAGGCGGCGGCGGCAGCAGCAGCAACAGGAGTGGCACCGGCCGCCCCTCGTCCTGCCTCTGCCCAGGGCGATGGGCACGCCTTACCGCCCATCGCCCGCCGGCTGGGCCACCACCCACCCCAGTCTTTGAACGTGGGCAAACCGCTGTACCAGAGCATGAACTGCAAGCCCATGCAGATGTACGTGCTGGACGTGAAGGACATCCAGGCCCGGGGCCGGGTCCAGTGGAAAGCCTTCAGCAGCAGCTCGGTGGTGGGGCCACCGGAGACAAGCCTGCATACAGTGGTGCAGGGCCGGGGCGAGGTGATCATCTTTGGCGGCCTCATGGACAAGAAGCAGAACGTCAAGTACTATCCGAAAACAAACGCCTTGTATTTCGTGCGAGCAAAAAGATAATGCGGACTTGCTCTCCGCCGCCGCCCCTCTGTCCCCGCCATCCAGTCTCTCAGCACCTTCTGTGGAGCCAGTGCATCCCCTCCCTTTGCACTCTGTGAAGCAGGCTGTGAACTTGGGGTCCTCCCATTAATAAATACTTCTGAGCAAATGGCAGCACCAATGCTTCCCTCTGGTTCCCGGCATGACCCGGTTGCTGCGAGAGTCTCCCAAAAGGAAGAGAGAGACCAGCAGAGGTAGGGGTAGGGAAAGTGCAGGAGCTGCCACAGCAGCCCCTTCCCGGGGGGCATGGCGCTTTCTGTAGGCAGGAGCAGTCAAGGGCCCTTCTGGGCCATCTAGGCCACCACTGATGGGCGAAGTGCCGCCAGGCCCTTCCTTGTAGAAAGGCCAGGGGTGCCATCCCCGGGGATCCCTGCTTTGGTTCTGCCCCACAGGTGACGCCACTCTGTGGGGCACCTGGGTTTTGCCCTCTTGTGGAGATACTGGGCTGAAGCTGCATCAGGCCAATGGAAAACTTTCTGGGGAGCTTACCTTTCCCTGCTCTCCTGCAGAGGGGATGGGGGAAACTAGCCTGCCAAATAAGCTGGATGGGGTGGGGCCTGTCGCCAGGGAAGGGGGGGGGAAGCAACAGCCACAAACTTGTCGGGCCTGCAACACGGGGGGGGGGGGGGCTCTTGTGTAGCAGCTGTCTGCAGCACCAGCTGGCAGAGAGGACTGTGACGTGGCCACTGTCTCCATCCCAAGGAAGACTGGCCTGGATGATGCCATGGGACGTGGTGTTCTTGAGAAGCAACAGACGGAGCCCCAGGTGATGGGAAGGGCCTTGTCTCTGTAGAGGATGGGGTGGCACAGCTCACGTTGGTGGCTGTGGCAGGAACGGGCCTCTAGGGAGTATTCCTTACTAGGGGGGATCTGGAATGATAAAGAGCCCTGACTGCCCTAAGGCCCGGAGGAGGGGCTCCCTTGACTGCCCTAAGGGGGGGGGCTGGGTACCCCTGAATTGGTCCCTCCAGCTTCATGTGTCTCCCGTGCGTGTGTTTGCCTAGCTTCTTGCCATTTCTCAGCCAAAAGTGCTGGGAAGCCTGAACGCTGGGAGAAGACCTCACCGAGAGGGGTGGCTAGTTTCCACCTCAATCCAGGGGGTAGAGGAAGCAGCTTGGGCCCTGCAGCAAACCCTACAAACACACTGTTTGTGGGGCCCTCGACTACTTAGCTGGTCAGACACTTTGGTAACCCTGCCCTGCAGAGTGGAAGAGCAATGCCCCCCCCCATTGCCCCTCGGTCGAGCCCTAGACCCTGCAGAAGAGCGTCTAGGCTCTTGGGGAAACTGGAGAATTAAGGGGGGGCAGTGGTTCCCCTTCTGTCCTGACTTCAGCTTTTTTTTTTTTTTTTTTTTTGAAACCCATGCAGAGGGTAGATGGGGCCTGGCCAGCTCCCGGCCTCCACCCTCCCTCCCTCCCGTAGTCCTTGTGCATAGATGCACTCAGTGTACCAATGCCATGAAGTGGCTTCAGATCATCTCTCCTCTTCAACCTGCATCGGGCTGGGCTGGAAGCAGCTTCCTTTGGCTCCTGGCTGGCAGTGAGTGGTTTCAAGGACAGACAGATATTCCAGGCCCTTTTCTCTCCCTCCTTCCCGTCCCCTCTTCTGTGCCTGACGGATGTCTGCGTCCATGGGCTTGGCAGTTTTCCAGGGCTGGCTGGCACCAACCTCTCTCTCTCTGTTGACCCCAGAACACCATGTGGGGGGCGGGGGACGAGGGGCACAAAGGTGTCTTCCGTCTGCCTTGTCGTTGGTCTGAGGTTAGATTGAGTGGGGAAGGTGTAGCCATCCAGAGGTGGTTGGGCTGAATCCCATCTGCTCCAGCCAGCAAAACTAGAGAGTGGTGGCAGTGGCAGTTCAGGAACACGCGAAGGGCTGCAGGGGAAGTGGCTGTTCCTGGCAATGCCGTGTGAGACTCGGGCAGGTTGGCTGTTGGTTGTGCTGTGGTCCTGGCGGTGTGTGTATGTTTCTCTCGTTCCACAGACCAGATGTGTTGAGGGAGGGGGAGAGAGCAGTGCAGTTCCCCCCCAATTGCCCTGCCTTTGCTCCTCTGCTCTTTCCACTCGCTCTGTGGGTGACACCTTGAACCCAATCCTCCCCACCACATGTGCGAGTCAATTCCCTCATTCCCAGGCAAAACGTTTTCTGAGGGAGATGGGTTTGCCTTACTTGATTTCCCCACCCAAACATTTGCTTTGGCTGGCACGGGGGGGGGGGGGGGGGGAGGCATGCGTGTGCAACCAGGGCTGAGGTGGGTTTGATATGGGCTCCCTCTAATGGCTTAGGTCCCTGATCCATTTTTAGAAATGGAAAAGTTAATGTGATATTAAAAAATAATATGAAAAGAGATCTTTGGAAATCTCCCTCTTCTTTTCGGTGGTTAATAGTATCCCATTATCAGATTTTTAAAACAGAAATTTAACAAATAAATAATATTTAAAACTTATTTGCTGGCTGCACTCACAGAATTTTTTTTAAAAGCTCAGCCTACTAACACCCAAGTCCCCCCATTTCCTAAATCCAAGGAGATGATGGCACAGCCTCCACTGCACAGAGCTGTTTACTTGCTGTGGGATTATGGGAGCTCTATTCCCAACTGAACAAATGGGCTCCAGGTTGGAAAAGGTGCCCTTGCCATCAATAATACACAAAAAAAGGTTATTTTCTGCCCAAAGGCCTTTACAAGCATGGGCACCACAGGAAGGGGCATTAATGTAACTGCGTGCATCATGGCATTTTTACAGCCAGGAGCAAAACAGGCTATATCACAGCTATGGTTCTGAATTTTGCACCCGGGTCAGGCAGGCATCAGGGAAGACCAGTGATGTTGTTGTTCATTAAAAAACCAGGCAAGAATTCCACACCCATGACTCACACCCCCCAACTGCTGACCTGGCAAGGAGACAGTTGCACAACCGACTGGTCCCCAGACACGCAGCCCTGAGTACAGGTGAATTGTGTGCACACAGGTTCCCAACAGGATAGAAACCCATGTCTTGTGATCTGGTGGGGTTGTGACTGTTGCTCCCAGGAAATGTAAGGCAGATTTCAAAGTCACAGGCTCCTCACTTTCACCCCTGCTCCTGGCAACTGCTCTGATGGCCTTGAAGCTGAGCATCACCCCCTTTTGAAGATGCTTTTTTCAGAGACGCAAAAGGCAGTTTGCATGTCTCAAAGTGTCAGGAACCTTCCATGGATCCTTTCCTAGAAAGAGAATTATTGTCAGTCACAGAAAAGCACTCTGTACATGCTCCGTGGCAAACTCTCCCTATTAGCGGCGGGGAGGGGAGGTTTGGCTTTGAGAATACCGACCCAGGAGGCGGGAGGCTAGGAGGGAGGGGCCGGGCCACACCCCTTTACGTGATGACGCCAGGCACAAGCTGGGCGGAAATGCTTCCACGGAGAGGCAGGCCGGGCGGAAGTTGTGTTGGAGAGGAGGGGCGCGCGGGCGGGCAATAAGTGCGGCAAGGGTCGGAATCCGCCCCCGAAAAGCCGCCGCTCCTCCCGCCCGTCGGAGTCCCTTGGCTGACTCTCTTGCAACCTTGGGCAGCAGCAGCACCAGCGCGGAGATGGGCACGGCAGTCCCCCCGGGGTCCGTGGTGGTGCCCGACTGGCACAAGAGCCAGGAGGGCAAGGAGTACTTCGGGACCCTGCTGCGGCGGAACGGGCGCCGCTTCTTCGGTGAGCATCGGATGGCCGCCAACCCCCCCCCCCCCCGACCCCTTTGGCGTGAGCAGCACAGACGCTGGAGTGGGAAACAACGCGGCCCTCTGGGTACTTTTGGACTGCGGCTTCCATCATCCCCCCCCCGTTGCCCTTGCGGCGGCTGATGGGAAATGCGGTCCAGCACCATCCGGAGGGTCACGCCTTCCCGACTCCGGCTTTAACAGGTTAGGAGATCGGGGGGGGGGGGCGAGGGGCTGGAGCGGGAATCGAAAGGCATTCGCTGCCGTGGGACGGGCTGGGCAGAGCGGGGGGCTTCCCTCTGGCCATGCTGAGCATGATTCGTTCCCCCCCCCCCCCGCAAGACCCGGGTCCGTCCGAGCAGCGCGACTCTGAAACCCCCTCTGGCGGCCGATCCTCTGCACCGCAGCCGGCTGAACCCCCGTGTCCGCGGAGGGCTGTTTTCGCTGCTGAGAAGGCGCAAATCCTTCCTTATTCGTCTTTTCCAAGCCAGGCAATGAATCCCGTTGTCTCAGGCGGGAGGGGGCAACACACGGGTTGGCGAGAGGGTGGGATGGGGAATAAGGATGCCTAGGACTCCAGCCTAGAGCAGGGAAACACGAAACATATATATGTGATGTATTCAAACTGTGAACAAAGCTGGCTGCATTTTGCAAGGCCATTGATGTCAACGCAGCGGGGCTCTTCAGCTAGAAAAGAGACTTGAAACAAGGCCACCTGAGTCCGAGTCTAATGCTAACCACTTCACTGCCAAAATTATCACGCTTGATGTTGCCTTTTAGTAGAGAAGTTCTTCCAACATGCTCAGAGGCACTCTTGTCTTGCTTTCTCATCTTTACATTGCATTTTCCATATTTTCTGGATCTGACCTCTGGAACAGAAGTTTTCGGTTCAGGGCTTTGTTTTTGGGTCAGACTGGGGAGACTGAAGACTGGGGAAGGTTGGAGCTGCAGCCCATAACGTCACCCCCCCCCCAACTAATCCGATGCGATGATCCTTTCCAGGAATGATCGAGAGACCAGTGGTGTCCCCACAGCTGGCTGTGGACATTGCAGGCTACAAGATCTTTGTGTCGGGGAAGAGTGGAGTTGGCAAGACAGCGCTGGTGGCCAAGCTGGCCGGCCTGGAGGTTCCTTTGGCGCATCACGAGACAACAGGTGACGCCTGCCGGGCCTGCAGGAATGGGGTCTCCTCCTGCTTCTCCTTGAAACATCCGTCATGGCAATGAAGGGGGACAAGCCACTGTCGCCTTGCTTGACCTCAGTTTGCCTGTCCATAAAAAAGGAATGTTATAGTAACTCAAAATTAGGTGAAACTGGCAGTGTTTCGTAAGTTTTTTCCCTTTTAGGAAAGGCTATTTTCCAGGTGTGATAGGAAAGCAAGGTCTGTTCCGTAAGTCACTGTCAGGTGGGTGTGAATAGCTCCTTTGCTGAACCCTGGCCTGGTGCCTAGTGTTCTTGTTGCTTATCTATGTTTTAGAATACAGATTAGGGAGAAAGATGACGTTAATATGGCTCAAACAAATTCACAGAACTCTTCGCCTGATGACACTTTCTGTGGAATTCAGAAAGTTACAGAATTCTGCAGTGGCTCCAGCAGGAAAACAATTTCTCACCTTTGCATTTTTTTAATACTGAGACCCACAGAGCAGTGCAGGCACTTTAAGAAGCTGCAAGTTCCATTTCGCACAAGCTTTCATGGACAGGAACAGCACATTTCAGGAGATGCCTTCTGTTACCTTCTTCATCCACATGCCTGGGGGGATGGAATAGAAATGCAACAAAGGGGTATGAATAACCTGCCATTACCATCTGAAGATCAGATGAGGTGGGCTGCAGTCCTCACAGGCGGAAGCCACATGACACCTCTTACGTTTTTAAGGGGCACGAGACACGTTGGCTGCCCTTGTAAGAATGACTGCAAATAAATCTCTGGAGCCACAACAACTGTAAATTGGCTATCTTCTAGGCAGAAGGCCACAGTGCCTGCAATTCCAGCTGAGCTGAGGCTGTTCTGTGTTTCAGGGATCCAGACTACCACCGTGTATTGGCCAGCCAAGCTTAGAGAGAGTGGCCGGGCCCTCTTCTTCAGGTTCTCCATCTGGGACTGTGGGGATGCCGTACTCAAAAAGTTCGACCACATCCTGCCGGTGAGGGAGCCTGTAGGGGCACAGGCTGGAGGTGGAGGGGAGCCACGCACTGGTATACGTGGCCAGGCTGCCTTCTGCCAAGCCAGATGGGTGGAAATTGTGCAACCCCCTAAAAGAGGTCCAGTGCATTTGCCAGGGCTCGGCACATCCTAGTCAGGCACCACTTGCAGCCGGTGTTTTTTGTCACCTTGCAGTCTTGCACAGAGAAGGTGGATGGGTTCCTTTTTCTGTTCTCATTCACGGATCGTGCATCCTTTGAAGAGCTGCCTAGCCAAATCTCTCGTGTGACAGAAGGCGCCAAGAATGCGGTCAAGATGGTGATTGGCACCAAGTATCCTTCAACTGTTTGTGTGGGTGGGCTGATGCTCTCGAGTCAGGAAGTTGTCTTTCAACAGAAGGGGGAAGCAGGCTTTACGTGCTCAGAGGCATCTTACTTTAGGGATCTTCTTATAAAGACAGCAACTTTCCTGTGACCCAAGGAAGCACTTGGCATATCTTTGGAGTATCTTTATACTGTCCTGTTAAAACAATTACTCGTTGGCCTGAAGGTTAGGGACTCAAAAGTGCGGAGGCTTTGCTGTCTTCTTTATGGCCCAGTGGAGAAGAATTTTGCTGGACCCAACATTTGTGGGACAGTGGGAGATCCTCTGTGGGTTGTGTATCAGTCACTGGTGTTCCATCTCCTTAACCATTTCCCTCCAGGTTTGATCAGTTTGCCCACAGTGACGTGACTGAGCATGATGTGGCTGCATTCTGTCACACCTGGGGACTGCCCGTCTTGCGAGCAAAAAGCATTAACGCACCACGGCTGGCGGGTGGCCAAAGCTTGGATGGCCGAGCTGGATTGTCCGACATGGCCCACCTACTCAACGGGCTAAGCGAGCACCTCTGGCGGCAGGACCAGTGGGCGGCAGGACTCCTCCCACCGTTGACGAGCCCTGGGTCCTCAGAAGAGCCAGCATTCAACTGAGGCAGTACCCCCAGAAACACACACGTACACACATCAGGCAGGCTTGTGTTGTCTAAGAAACTGCTGGATGGCACTGGGATGGCCTTTGAATAGAAGCTTCTGCCAAGTCTCAGCGCAGAGGCTGATTGGCTGAGCATTAGACCAGCTTTGTCGTGGCCGTGACCAAAGGGCAGATTGGGCCGAGCCAGGATGACAGAGAGAAGCTTGGTCGGCCAAAAAGCAGCCCTCAAAGGCCTGGCGGTCCTTCAGGGAGAGAGGAGAAAAACCTTGACTCATGTGCTTTTGAGGTCCACAACCCCCTTCTTATTTGTGATTCCCCCCCCCCCCCCCAAGAATTGTGTCTGCCTTCTGTGGGTTAGACAAGGGCCCCAGGCTGGCTTGAAAAGGGGTGACACCTGCCTTCTCGCCTCACTTAGTCTTGACATCATAAGCCCCTAAACTGGATCATGTCTCCTTCGGATGGATATGCCTCACACCCAGAGAGTAGCTAGACTTGGGTCATGTCCTCGTGTCTTTTCCGTCCTTTTTTATATTGTGTTCCGGAGAGTGGATTTAATAAATACCTTGAATTTGGACCTCAGAGACTGTGAATATTTGTACTTGGATGCCATACATAAATCATGCATCCCCAACAGGACCGGCATTGCCATTATACTAAGCACGTGCCAGGCCTTGGCCCCCAGACAAAGGGCCACTTACCCCTTTCCATCCAGGGGGTGGAGATGACCATAAATACTTTGGAGATCCCATTTCCTTCACATGCCAGTTTTCCACTGCCATTCATCCCCAAAGATCGGTCCCAGGCAGATCCAAGGTGCTGAGTATGAAAGGAGAACACATGCTTGGCATCTGTGAAATGGCTCCGAGGCCAGCTAGTAGACACTTTAAGAAGATGAGCATTTCCAGGGTGCAGTGTTTATCTGCGGGCGGAGACAGCCAGCATTTCTTAATTTCAGGCCATTCTTGCTTCAAAGGACTGGGAAAATTCTGCTGTTCAGCGTCCATGCCTGTCTCTCAGGGTCGAAATCCACCACCTGTTTTCCTCTTCCCTTCTGTGGATGGTAGCATACCATTCCAAGGACTTGTAAGACACTCTCCTCCAGCAGGCGTGCAACAATGATGTCATGGAGTGTCCTGTCCACACAATTGTCTTGCGTTTGGAGGAGAGCACAGTCTAGGCCATCAGAGCTGTCAGGGAGCACCCTTTCCTGTTCCACCCAGGACCTGTCGGCTACATGCAAGGGCTGCACGAGATCAATCCATTCTCTGCCACATGGGTCTAACTTCGGTCCCCTTCCGTCTGGTTTACTGCGACTCTTCCATCTGGGTCTGGAGCAGCGGGAGGCGGATTGAATGCACCCCAAGTGGGCCTGGTTTCCTGCCTCAGCAGAGAACGCCCAGCCTGGCCTTCCACTTTTTCCTTGGCTCTTCTGCTTAGAACAAGAGTAAATATTTAATGGGCCAACAGCTCCCCAGGGGGTGGGGGCTGTGTGCAAACTGGAGAGCAAAGTAACTATGTATTTTTCTGCAGTCTAGCGAGGAGGCGCTTAATGAACTGGTTAGCACCGGGGGGGAAAAAAGGCTAATATAACTTAGATTTCTTTTCTCTAAAAGCTGTGCTGGGTCCGACAGAGTTCTTTCGCCAACTAACTCCCCAGTGGCTGGCATTACAACCAGCATCCCATGGCATCACAGTTAGGCAACACTGACCCACTGGCAGACCCCTGGTGCTTCCCTGTGCCTGGCCTGGCCTCTGCACTTCACATGTCCTGGTCAACAGGATAGAAGGAGGAAGGGTAGCTGAATGCAAGCAGCTCAGTGCCCCCCTTCTAGGAGGGCTGGGGGAAACGTCCCTGGAGGAGAGGGGCAAATAGGCTCTGTTTCCAATAAGTCTGGCACAGCAAGCCCCAAAAGGCAAGAGAAGGAGGGACAGCAGGTGGAACAGGGTGGTCTTCAATCCTAATCCCAGCCCTGGGGCTCTCTTCACCTGCAGCCCTTGCCCAAGGGGGGAATGGGAGGAACAGCAGCAGCTGGGCAAGCCCCTAGCAGCAAAACAAACCAAGAGACCAGTGTCGCCTGACAGACTGACTGCTTTCTCCTTGCCTCCCGTTTTCTGGCCACCGAACTCACCAGGAGGAGAAGGGCTGTGTCTCCGCCTTCGCCTCCCGCTGCCACTCAGCCGGGCGGCAAGCGAGGGCGGAGACTGGGGAGGCGAGGCAACCGACACCCCCAGCCCAATCCGCCCTGCTCACCTCCCTTTGGCAGCTGGACCACAGATGCCATAAGCATCCGCGGCTGCCGCTGCCCGTCCCCGCCTGGGACTGAAGGCTGCTTCTCCTCCATTGCGCCCTGGCTGCAGGAAGAGCCGCTGCCGCTGCCGCCACCCACTCCCCCACTTTCCCTCGGATGCAAGGCAAGCCGGGCCCGGATCCACTCCTCCGCCAGCACCATGATCCGCAAGAAGGGCTCCTCCTCCACCTCGGATGCCCAAGACACTGGCTGGCTGCTCGGCCACGAGAAGAGCCCCTCGGGCTTCCTCAGCGCCCCACTGCCCAACGGAGGCCTCAGCGGCGGCGGCGGCACCAGCTTCGTAAGTCCCCCGGCCAGTGGCCTTTCCTCCTCGGCCAAGAAGCGCTGGGAGACAGCGCGGGGTGGGGTGGGGTGGAATGGGACAGTACAGGGCGAGTGCTACTGCTCAGCACTGTCAAGTCGCCACCCACGTACGGCACCCCTATGAATCACTGACTTCCAAGCAGGCTTCCATTCACAGCCCTCAGGTCTTGCAAATCCAAGGCAGTGGATTCCTTTATTGAGATGCTCCCTCTCACCTCAGGTCTTCCTCCTTTCCTACTGCCTTCCCTTTTCCAAAGGCAGGTAGGACAGGACACTTTCAGTGCCTCCTTCCTTGACCCGTGGCTTCTCCTTTGGGACACCTGACAGCAATGAAAAAACACTCTGCTCATGCTCGGAGTAGCGTTCTGCCAGTGTCCCAGCTCCAGAGCAAAGCCCTCCTTGATTTTCAAAATTTTGGCAGAGTCCCAAAAGAGGACATAAGGGGTTCTCAACAGGAAGGCCACATTAAAGGGGAGGTTCTCGGTCTTTACTCGTTCTCCAGAAAAGGAAAAGATCAGCAGATGTGGTGCCCATCCAGCAAGACCTGCCCAAATGCCCTTGGCCCCACAGCAACCGAAGGGGGAAGTGTCCTCTCCTTTCTTCCATGTTGTTATGTGCTATCAAGTCGCCTCCCGTCCATGGCAACCCTTATGAAGGATTGACTTCCCCAAGGTCCTGTCACTCACAGCCTTGCTCAGCTCTTGCAGACTCCGGGCAGTGGCTTGGCTTGTTATAACCCTCTCTTGCCTGGTCTTGCTCCCTTTTCCTGCTGCCTCTCTCTGATGGAGCCACCCTAACGCTGAAGCTCACACCACCCGACCACAGGTCCTCTGTGTGGTCCGTCATACCCATCAAATGTTTGTGCAGTTAGGCAAGGCAGGCGCTGGAACTGCAGCACCCAAAGTGTTTGCTCTGGTGCCTCAATGCCTTACCTATGCCTAAATTTAAAAAATGAGAGAAAAAGGAATTCAAAAAGTGACAGGGTGGGCTGAGGAAGGTGGTGCATCCTCTCCATCTCACCAGGTCTCTGTGGAGGGTGGCATCCCCCACCCCACCCCTGAAGCGAGTGGCAGCACGTGGCCTGAGAACTCCAGACAGGGAACAAGGCACAAGGGGGAAGAGATTAGATCATGCGGAACAGGAGGGATCGAATTAAATGACTTGGGAGGGTCCAGATAAGTCTCCCATCGAAGTCAGGCATCCACTTCCCCAAAGCCCTGGCGGTCAGTTTCGGGCCAGACTGGACCAGCCCTGTGGGCTCCTCTCTCCACCTCGACTGCTCTCCTCTTGCCAGGACATGGGCGAGAGTGGCGATGATGAAGACCCCATCTACATTGACGGCACAGAAGGTTATGATTCTGCCAGCGATTGGACGGCCAGGGACAACTACTTCAGGGATGGGAAAACCAAGATTGGTAAGCACTTCTTCTGAGTGATCCCCCGGCCAAGGTCCTGGTCTTTTCTGCTCTGCTCATCTTCCTGAGTTGCCCGACTTCTTTGCATGTGGCTGGAGATCCCCTGACGAGAGCCGAGCTCTTGGTGCGTGCAGGGGGGTGGGGGTGGCAGCATGAGCTGCTGGAGGAAGAGAGGGTCCTTCTGAAGAAGGGGAGAGGGTGGCAAGGGGGTACTGTCACGCCGAGGCGCTCCGTGCCACTGACCTGCACCCTCCAGCCTGCTCGGTCTGAGACGGTCTCGGCCAGCCCTTTCAGCTTCTCTCTCTGCCTTCTGGCTTCCTTCTCCTGCTGCATCTGCAGACTTTGTGCTGGTTTGGGAGGAGAAAGTGCGCCCCTCAAAGAAGCGGCAAAGCAAGCAGCACCACGAAAGAAGCAGGACAGGGGCCAACTGGGAGCAGCCCCTCAGCAGACACGAGAGGTGGAGGCGGAAATTTCTCAAGAACCTGCACAATGCTGGACTCTTGCTGGAGAAGGTAAGCAGCCGGGGGGGGGGGGGGATGGATGTCTTCTTGGGCTGTGTTCGTGCTGCAAGAGTGACCTCTGAGCTGAGGGTTCTGGTAGCAGCCGAGGGCTTGACTGGCGGGTGGGCAATGGGGCTACCCCTTGGGTGGGCTATCAGCAAGCCCTCATGGGCCAGACCACCCCTGCCCACCCACACGCCCGTCTGTTCCTTCCACAGGAGGAGACACTAAGCGAGCGCAAGACCATTCACTACTTGAAGCTGAGCGCCCCCTGGGAGGTGCTGATGTATTATGCTGAAGAGCTCAGCATGCGCGCCCCGCTCCAGGTGGGTCCTTGGGAACCAGGCTGAGCCCTGGAGGAAAGAGGGGCTGCTGGCCTCCCTTGTTCTTGTTCCGGGTTGTCCACCAGGCCCCTGGTGCCAGAACACCCTGGCCTTCTCCCCAGAAGCTCTCTCCCCAGTGGCCCCTCCCTGTCACCCCCTCGTAGGCCCACCCCAACCCAGACAGGAACGGTTCGGCCGACCTGCTCCAGAAGCTGCACATCCCCAACGTGATGGAGCAATGGGTGCCAAACAAGCCCATGGACTACTACACCTGCGCCTTCCGCAAGTCCAAGCTGGATAAGTGAGTGAGGGACCTCCGTGGCTTTGGGGGGCGCGGGGACTGACAAGGCTGAACGAGGGGGCGGGCCCGTGTGGTTTTGGCTGACATGCCAACCCTCTAGCCCCGGGGTGGGCCAAGATGTCCTTGCACTCAGTGCCCAGCATCTTCTACCACTGCCTAGGCTGGGCTAAGGTGGATTAATGTTGCAGCCCAACCAGATCTGGAGGGCTGGGCTTTCCCCATCTCGGCTGTTGCTCTATCTTACTTTGCAAAACAAGTGCATTCCTAACACAACTATTTTTTTTCATACAATCCACTGTGTTGCAACCTCAAACCATTCCTGTTGTGTGGGCCGCCACTGTTGTTTTCACCCCTGTAGTAAGCTGGGGCTGAGTGTGTGTAGTTATCAATTGAGACGTCTCCCACAAAACTACACTCCAAATCCCCTTGTTCGGAAAATAGTTTAAGCTAGGAGAAGATAAAAAAGAGGGATTCGTCCTGTCCGTGGCTTCTGTTTCTGTTAGTTGGTAAAGGGTTTCTGGGATCTGCTTGGCTGGGGGCAACCATGGGACTCAAAGCTGCACCCTTGGGTGGCTAGCTCTCCCCTCCCACAGTCCCCTTTTCCAATCCAGGACCCTCTCTGTTGCAGGTTCCTGGGCAGTGACCGGCATGACTCCTACTTCACCAACACCCAAAGGCACCGCATTGTAAGTGCTGTTGCAATATGGGGTGGGGGAGGAGATGCATATAGGGCGTTAAGCTGATACACATCTGTGGCTCTGCAGCCCTTGACACCCTGCCCCCCCTTCTCACTGGATGGTGCTCTGCCCTGACCACCCTACCTCTCTCTTTCCCACGGTCAGGTGTATGAGATCTTGGCCCGAACTCTCTATGGGAAACGGAAGCATGCCGAGATTGGCATTGACCGCCTACTCAACGAAGGGGTGTACTCGGCAGCCTTCCCACTGCATGAGGTAAGGAGGGCTCAGCTTGGGAAGGGTGGGAGCAGGATGAAGGGCAAGGCCTCTGAGGAGGGTGTGTGCCTGATCAGAGTCCCTTGGGGTGGCCAGAGGAAAGGCACTCTGCACCTGCTCCTGTCCCCAGGCACCCTCGAGTCCTGCTTCTCCTACTTTCCATGGACGGTTACACACGAACTGCATTGAGCAGTCTGTGTCATTGGTCACCAATACCCTCCCAATTGCTCTGTGATGTCCCTCCTCAAAGACAAAGGGCAAGTAGGCCATGTGATTCTGCTCAGGTTGTACCTTCACTGCCGGAGGATGACCCTGGGAGACTGTTCCAATGTGTTCTTGACTCTCTTTCTGGACTGTGGATGATGGTCTAAGTTCCCTTTATCCTTTCCCTTCTTCTTCTTCTTCTTCCCCCAGGGCCCCTTTGAACTTCCTGAATATAATGTGCGAGGCGAAGAACTGAATCCCCGGCAGATCCTGTTCTCTTTCTGGGCCCAATGGCGCTGTTGGTACAAATACCAGCCCTTGGACCACATCCGGGAGTACTTTGGAGAGAAGGTGGCCATCTACTTCGCCTGGCTGGGTGAGATATGCCCAGACCAGGGGCCCTCGACTCTCCCCTTCTTTCCTTGCTTAAGCACTCCCTCTTTCCCTATGTCAGCTTAACATCCTATATGCAGTGGCAACCACTAACCTCTGCACATGCTCGTAAGTTCCCTCTTCTGAGCACTGCCTGGAAAACCTTGCACTCTGTATGTGCTGACAGCAAACCTTTCCCTTTCAACAAAAGAGGCTTCTGAGGCTCAGGCGAGTCCCAGCAGTTCTGGCCCAGGAAGAGGTGAGGTGAGGTGAGGTGGCTGGGGGGATGAGAGTCTTTACTCACCTTCCATGTGGCCTCTGGGTGGTGTTCACCAACATCCCTGGGGTTCTCCTCCTCTTCCCTGGCAGGATTCTACACCGCCTGGCTGCTCCCAGCGGCAGTCGTTGGCACGCTCATCTTCCTGGCCGGTCTCTTGGCTATGGGGACAAACACGCCTGCGTGAGTTGGGGAGACAGCCAGTGGGTGGTGCCAGTCTGCTTGCCAAGACTGGGGTAGAGGGATTGGGGCAAGATCAAGGGGTGTGTGTGTGTGTGACTGTGTTCACTGGACCTGCTGGTCTCTGATGGAAGGAGAGACCTGGGTCCTCTTAAGCCCCATCCGGCAGCATTTCTTACATTCTCACAGTTCTGACAGTGGGACTGAGACAAGCTGCACGCCCCCCCCCCAATCTCCTCCTCCTTCTCTCCCACTTCCTAGGCAAGAAATCTGCAACAGTGCGGAGCAGTTCCTCATGTGCCCTCTCTGCGACACCTGTGGGAACTGGCACATCTCTGAGATCTGCCCCATGGCAAAGGTGAGGGGTCGAGCAGAGGCTGGGTTGCTCTTGCTGAGACAGCTGTCAACAGCCTGTGTCCAAAACGGACACAGCGAGAGCTGCTGCAGGTTCGAGCCCCATCTCTGCTGGGGGTGAAATCGGTGCAGGCTGGCCAGCCTAGGGAAGCCTCTGTTTCTTCGCCTGTGAAATGTCAATTAGTGACTCAAAGAGCGAGGCAAAGACAATAGCAATAGGTTAGTTCATTGCTTCCTGAGAAAGGGGTGGCACTGGCTGTCCATTCAGTGGCTTGGTGCTTATCCAGGAAGGCGGGTCTGAGAGTCTCTCTTTCTCCTGTTTTTAGTTGATAGTCCATGGCAGGCACCGTCCTGTTTTAGCTTCACAACCACCCTGGGAGGGTGTCTGCCCAAGACTCAGGAGGCCATCCCCAACGTCTGTCCAGTTCTCTACCCACTTGGCCACACTGGGTTCCTACAGGACAGTGGCCAGGAGGTATCGCCGTGTTCTACCATTTCCATGTGAAATCACAAACTCCTCTGTTCAGGGAAGGCAGTTGCTCAGGGGTCTCTCTCTCTCTCTTTCCACCGGGGGCCACAGGTGGGCTACCTCTTTGATCACCCAGGGACCGTCTTCTTCAGCATCTTCATGTCCTTCTGGGCGGTGACCTTCTTGGAGTACTGGAAGCGCAAGAATGCCACCCTGGCCCACCACTGGGACTGCACGGACTTCCAAGAGGAGGAGGCAAGTGAGGCCGGATCCTGGCTAATATGGTTCCCTCCACCTCTCCCTTAAATAGCAGAAGGGAGGGGGTATCCCTGTGGGAACAAAAGATAGATCCCCCCCCAATCCTGTGTGCTTGTACTTCTATATTCTTGCCCTACACATATTGTGTGCATATTCTGTGGGTTTGTGGAAGTCTGCAAAAGCCAAGTTATACAGCCAAATGGGTACAAAACTCCCAGAATGTTAGTATTGAAATATTCCAGATGAAAAGGTTTCATAATCTACCTTTCTGTGGCATATGGACAATCTCACAGCCACTTAGAAGAAAGGGGAAAGGATGAAGATTTTAAAAACACATAAAGCTAGGAAATAGAATAAACAAACCTAAAAAGCCAGAAACCAGCAGAAAAAAAAGATAAACAAAGAAAGAGGGACCATATGATCCTTGCAAGTAGCGTTGCTTTGATGGGCATTATAATCCTGGAAACAACTACATCTGAATCATTTTTAAACCTTCTCTGATTCCACACTGAACTAGCCATCCTTATTCCCATTATGATCCTAACCATATCTGTTTGGAAGTGAACAGACAGGAATGCAGAGTTGGAAAGGATCCCCGAGGTCACCAATTTATCATTTATTTAATTTTTATACAGCCAAACTCCCTGTCAATAAAAGAATCTGCAGCTGAAACATGCCTCGCAGATGGCCATCCTACCTGTTTAAAAACCTTCCAAGGGAGTCCTCTCGACTGTCACACAGCAATGATCTCCTAACCCTTGGCTGAAAACCTTTTTTCTTATTGTCGGTACCCATTGGTTTCAGCTCCGCAATCTGCATAAAAAAAAGAAGAAGATTGTTCCAGTTGCAACACCTCCGACTCCCTCAGTTCCACTTGGGGTTGCCCTAATCCCCCCTCTCAACCACCCTCACTTACCATCAGGGCACATGTGTGATTTCGGTTTGTGTCTTCCCCTCGCCCCAGGAACGGCCCCGGCCGGAGTTTGCCTCCATGGCCCCTCGCATGGAGCAGAACCCGATCACAGGGATGAAGGAGCCCTATTTCCCCAACCGTGACCGGATCTCCCGCATCCTGACGGGGTCCATGGCCATTATCATCATGGTGAGCTGTCTTGCAGGGACCACTGGGCCTCCGGCCGAGGACTGAAGGGCAAGATGGGGCACCTTCTTGCAGCAATGACCTCTTCCCCCTGCTCCCATTTCCTGATTTCTACCCCCCCAGCTCTGCGTAGTGATGATCTTCTTGGTATCAGTGATCATGTATCGTGGGATAGTCAGCACCATGATGTACCACACAGGGAACATCATCCTGATGACCCAGGTGAGAGGCAGGATGGTGAGAGGGGAAAGACATATGGCAGTACATGCATGACCTAGAGACTTGGCTCCCATTTTCAGGAGAAAGGGCCCTCTCGGGAGAAGGCACGGGGCACAGAGACTCCTCTGTGGTCAGTATTCACTGGCTCTTTCTGTGATGGCTAATGCTTTGGATTCTGTAGAAAACACACACCTCTCTTTAGCACACTTATTTGCAAAAATGTACAATCATATTGACTTTTAGCTTGTACGTACAGAAACTGGCACTGGGTGCCAGGCGCTCTGGGGCTTCACAAAGGCCTTCCCACCTTCCTGTAGAGTGGTTACCTATGGTTAACTAGTAATTCTGTCTCTTGCAGGCAGGAAACATTGCCAACATCAGCAGTTCAATGGTGAATCTGGTACTCATCCTCCTCATGAGTCAGGTCTATACATCCCTTGCTGAGAAGCTCACCACGTGGGGTGAGTAGTTAGGAAATATATGCACAGCCTCTGCTCCTGGTACCAAGGCCAGTGACTCCCTGTCCCCCCCCCCCATGTGGCCATAGCTGGCTGAGTTTGGGTCATTTTCACACACCCCGGCCTGTGGTTCTAATGCCCTGTTGGCACTTGTGGGGCAGGGCGCTAGTGCCTGCACTTATGTACGACCGATGCGGAAGCCTTCCGCTGTGCCCAATAACCGGTGGTGCTCAAGGTGGCCCCACCACTCGCTTGTCTCCCCTTTTCAGAAATGCACCGCACACAAACACAGCATGAAGATGCCTTCATCTTCAAGGTGTTCATCTTCCAGTTTGTGAACTTCTACTCCTCCCCGTTCTACGTGGCTTTCTTCAAAGGCAGGTATGGTGGGTGAGGAAGGTGCTGTTTGTGGGGCAGGAATAGAAAAGGATTTCTGAGAAGAGCCCAGCCCTTTTCAGACAGCAGCAGATATTTTGGCTCAGAGTTGCCTAGCCAGGATAGCCAGTGGTGAGGGAGGATGGAAGTACTAGAACTGCAAAAGCCTCCAGACAGCCATAACCTTCCACACTGGAAGAGTGTCTACTCAGCCACAGACAGCAGGAAGGGCTTCCCAAAGGGTAGGCACTGGATATTACCCAAGAGGGGCCCAACTAACACAAACAGGATTCAGCTCTCTTCACTCATACCTTTTGCACAGGATTGTCTTGGCTTATGCTGGCCAAGATCCTACTGCACAACTTTGCAAAACTGGAAGTCAGCCAGAGGAAGCTGCACTTCCTGGCCTCCAAGTCAGTGTAGTAGTGGTGATCTTCCTGGTGGCCACACTGCTACCAGCTGGGCCAGCAGAGGCCTCCCTGGCTCTACGCAAGGCTTGGCTCATTCCTTCTGTCTCTCACCTGAAGGGCTGCCTCCATGGTTCTCCATCAGCTTGCAAGTTTCCCGTGCCACTCCCTGCCTTGTTATTGCCATCACTGGCCTCTTTGATTAGCCAGAATGGGACTCGTTGGCGGGAACCGGGCTTCTCCTATTCAGACAACTCCCTTTGTCTCAGCAGGTTTGTGGGGTATCCTGGTCAATATGGAAAACTCCTGGGCATGAGGAATGAAGATGTGAGTATTTCTGGGGCAGGAGAGGGTGGGTAGAAAGTCTCCCTCATCCAAAACTCTGCAACTTCTGTAGCTGAAGCCAGTCAAGGAATTTATCAGAAGAGAGACTAGGAGAGAGGTGTTTTTTTTTTTTGCTTCCTATGGAGTGGAAGCTCATTTTGGTCCATCCTATTGTCACCACTGATCAAATGGGTAGCGCAGAGTTTTGAAAAGGAAATCTCATGGCGTCTGCTGAAACTGAGGCAGGACTGGGACAAAAAAAAAGGTAGAGAACACCATTTTCCTCTCTAAAGCTGCTCTGCAACTCTATGCCAGTGCAGAGCTTCCTATGTGAACAGGCAGTTGGCATCTGGGTTTCTGAAGAGACAGCTTGAACGTGAGCGAGGGTGGCTTCGTTCGAGTTTTCATGCGCTGAAGGGGGCATCTCTTTAACTGGCCAGGCCTTCACTTGCCCTGTCTCTCTTCTCCTCCCTGCAGTGCGGTCCTGGTGGGTGCCTGATAGAACTGGCCCAGCAGCTCTTTATCATCATGGTGGGGAAGCAGGTGGTCAGCAACATCCAGGAGTTTCTTGTTCCGTGAGTAGAAGGGAGGAGCAAAGGTCTGTGGGGAGTGGGGGAGCTGAAGGCTTCTACATCACAGACTTATTTGCCTTTTCTTTGTTGTGGCTGGAGAAATGTATGCTCTAGACACGGACCAGGACGCAAGGGACTCACAGTTCAGTCCCCCATCTCAAGTTGCGCGTCCAGCATCTCCTCCACTTTCCTCTGCTGCAGGAAGCTGAAGGCCTGGAACCAAAAGAGGAAGCTGGCCCGGGTGCGAGGCTCCCAGATCTGCCAGGAGACCAAACGGTGGGAGGAAGACTATGAGCTCATTGAGTGCGAAGGCCTCTTTGAGGAGTACCTGGAGATGGGTAAGTGGAGAGCGGGGGCAGTGGAGGGGTAAAGAACACCTGATTCTGCAAAGTTTTATCCACCTGTCTTCATCTTTTACAAAACAGAGGCAAGAGCAAGACCACAGTTATGAAGCAGCATCTTCCTTCTTGCTCAGAAGCTTCTCTCCTGCCTGTTCCCCAGCAGGAGATGGTAGATGCATCTACCTTATTGCTACTCTTTGCTTTTCATTTCCTTTCTTCCCTAGTGCTCCAGTTTGGCTTTATCACCATTTTTGTAGCTGCTTTTCCACTGGCTCCACTCTTTGCGCTGCTGAACAACTGGGTCGAGATCCGCCTCGATGCCCAGAAATTTGTCTGCGAGTACCGCCGCCCTGTGGCTGAGCGTGCCCAGGATATCAGCGTCTGGTTTTTCATCCTGGACATCCTGGCCCAAATCTCTGTCATTGTCAATGTGAGTCTGTGGAGAACTCAGCTCCAGCCACCCTCTTCTGTGAATCAAGTCCGCTCAGGGCCCAGGGGGTGCTTCTCCCAGGCTTATTTCCAAAGTGCTCACTCCCCTGGCCCCAATCCAAGACTAGAACGCCTTCATAAGGCACGAAGGGCCCTTCTGTCATTGGTCATTTTATGACAGACCAAAGTTATCCAATGTTTGAGTGGTGAGAAAAGTTGCTGAGATGGGATTTCTGCCTCTTACCTGAGCAGAATGTTTGTAGGAACCTGAAGCCCAAATGCGGGAGCTGATTAGTTCTGCAAACTTCCTTTTGTGTGGCCAGAATGACACTGTGTAAAGCACACTGGCTTCAGTTGGTCCCAAGGCTGAGTAGCTATCCCAAAGCCTTTCCAGATTCTGGCTATTTCTCTGAAGCCTCCGCTTCCTGCCTGTCCCACAACCATCCTGGAACTTGTCCTTGGAAATCAGCCTCTGCCACACGGTGAGATGTGGCTTGCTTAAAGCTTCCTCACAGGATCGGTGTTCCCAGGATGGAGATCTGAATGCAGGCGTATCTCCAGCCCATGGGAAGCTGGCCTGCCTCAGCAGATGTACCCTTTTCGTGCCTAACTGGCTTAAGAGGAAATGCCTTGTTTGCGCCGTCCTCCCTCCACCAACCTGGTCCCTGCTGGGTGTCTTCTCTGCCCACAGGCCTTCCTCATTGCTTTCACATCCGACTTCCTGCCACGCCTCCTGTATCAGTATGAACACGACAGTCAACTCCGTGGCTATGTGAACTTCACCCTGGCTTATTCCCCACCCAGCTATGTGGACAGCAACCACACCATGTGCCGGTGAGTAGACAGGGAGTCACTTTCTCCACAACCCACCCAAAGACACCCCCCCTCTCTTCTCACTGACCGGCTGGGATGGCTTCTCCCTCCCCAGGTACAAGGCCTTCCGCGACACCCACGGCAACTACACCCTCTTCTACTGGAAGCTGCTGGCCATACGCCTGGGCTTCATCATCGCTTTCGAGGTGAGAGGCATGGCACGGGGGATGAGGCCGGCCTCGAGGAGCTGGAGCCCAACAAGCACATCCGTTGGGTTTCCTGGTGGAGTGGCTGAAAATAACAGAAGGCTTATTTTCACCCTGGACCACCCCCACACCGCAGAGGCCACCTTCATCTAGTTGGTGGCAAACAAGGAACTGTTTGTGCCAAGAGTAAAGTGTGGCCACCAAAAATAGCTCCTCAGCATTCATTTACCCATATCTGTTCCAAAGAGAATGGTCGGATTTTCCTTGGAAGGAATTCTCACATCCTGGGGCACAAACTCTCTCCCCAGGGGAATTTTTTTGAAAAGAAGAAAGAAAGAAAATGCCACTTTGGCTCCTCTTGTCCAACTTAATACTAGCTGGTGCAATTTTCACCTAAATTATCTTGTTTAATTGACCATAATTGGCTTATTTAATTCAATTTGCTTGATTTTAAAATTTAATTAAATAACCTCCTGGATTCCTCTTCATGTCTGGAGGCAACATTTGATTTAAATCCAGGAAATAAATGTCGTTTGCTTTACTTTCCTGCCAAGCTCATAGATTCAGATATGCAAGTGGAAAATAACGTTCACCTTGGTACAGTTTAATTTTAATGTGCCATTGAGAACTGGTTTTTTTCTTTTTTCTTTTGCTGGGTGGGAGGCAAATCCCTAGACAACTTACCCCTCAAACATACCTCACCTCCCTGAGATTGAGCTATGACTGAGGAAATCCTCCAACTGCATTTCTTGAATACTAAAACTCCCATAATCCTCTAACCAGTCCCTGTACATTAATGCTTCCAAGACACCCTTTGAACTCACCCAGGGGTTTAAAGGGAAAACACCATCTCTTAGCATCAGTCATTCCATCTGCAAAATGAGACCAATAACATTGGCCTATTTGTCCAGGTTGTGCTGAGGCTAGCAGAAGGTTGGGAAGGTGAAGCTCTACGCTCATGTGTCTTGTCCCATCTCCCTTGCCCAGCATGTGGTCTTCTTCTGTCTGCGCCTCATCGACTGGCTGGTTCCAGACGTCCCAGAGTCCCTGGACTTGAAGATCAAGCGGGAGCGCTACCTGGCCAAACAGGCCCTGGCTGACAACCAAGATGTGCTCCTGACGGTGAGTCACGACTCCTCTTCCTCACCAGGTCAGTGCACACAAGTAGCTCCACAGAGAGCACCTTTTATATCTGTGTGCATTTCTGTGAGTGTGTGGTTTTTTTGGTGCAAACACCCAGCAGCAGGGGAGGAAGACAGGGTGCTCGATTCCTCTCGCCCCAGAAGTCCATCTTGGGCTTCTTCTTCTCACTGTCACTCCAGGCAGGTTCAGTCTTGAGAAGCAGTGAAGCAAAGTAACTCCTGCCTTTAACTTTCACGAGTCTACAGAGGAATCACCTTCCCTCGTCATAATCCAAGACCCTGAACACCTGGCTTCCTGGAATTGTTATGGAGGCAGGTGTAAACCATGGCATTTATTTCAATCTTCATTTTTTTAAAAACCAAATTTCAGTCCTTGGTTTGAAGGTCTCCCCCATCTATCACTGTTTCTGGGTAGCTTTCAGCTGAGGTTGTGTACTTGTTTTGTTATCTCAGCATGTCGTCTTGTGGTGCAGCATGGGCAGTGTTGTACTTCTGAGGCTCCCTCATTTTAGGCTTCTCTGTAGTAGCATGATCGACTGGTGTTCTCAAGGCAAGAGGAACTTTGTCGTTTCCAGTCGCATAAGCCTTGTGCGAGGTGCGGAGCTTTGCAGCTGCTAACGTGTTAGGTCTCTCGTGCAGCACTGTTGTGCTTTGTTCCCTGTGATCCACCTGGGAAGGACAGTCGGGCAAGAGGGTGGGCCGTTCTCCTCAACCCAACACCTGTCCTTGACCAGGGTTGTGTGGCTGAAAAAGACACTTTAAGTTAAGGAGTTGGGCTGATTCAAGCAGGGAACTAAGGGGGAAAAAAATAGAGAGAGAGCGAGAGCACTGAGTTTGTGGCCTTGGAAACAGTGGAGGGGGATGACTTGTCTTCCTTGAGACCAGGAGAAAGAGCAGCACCTCCATCAATGCCCAGCCAGGGTCCAGCAGAGGTATTGTGAAAGACCAACCAGCTGGTCTCCGGAGACACCCTCCAAAAAGGAGTCACGTCGGACTCTGTCCTTTCCAGAGGAACTTCTCATCCTTTGGGGGAAATTGTCTGTGCACAGCAAGGCGGGAATTGGACGGTGCAACCAAACTTCTGCTCATTCCTTTCAGTGGAGGAGCCATAATGAATCCATGCTCACGGCCATGTGTTCAGCAGCAGATGGGAAGAGAGGGGAAAAGACAAAGATCCCCATAGAGGCTGGCAATGTAGAATGCTATGGCAGAGGGAAGCTGTGGGTGGCCATGTGGCTTAGGATCCTGCTTCCCAGACAGAGGCTTCCAAAAAGCCCCAACGAGGGAGTACCCGCAGTTTTCTTTCCCTGCTTTTTTTCTCAGTAGCACCTGGAAGGTGGCTGGTTCCATCTCTCTTAAAAACAAAGGCTGGGACTAGCATTTCAACTAGCATTCATCCAGTCCCTCTTTGCAATTTAGTTTTGCAAAGCTACTGATGCCGGTGGCTGCCCAGGGCCTTGTAGCAATGAGTTCTCTTGCCCGCCATGTCCTAAGGCAGTTTTCTTTGGGCCTGGTTTCGAAGGTAAGTGCACCCTTTTGCTCCTACTGCTGTTTTGATCTTGAAGAAGCAGCCCCTAGGACTTGGATGTTCTGTGGTGGGAACCACAATGCCCCTCCCTCTTGCTTCTTCACACCTCCTCCTGAGTTCCTTACTGGGGTACCATTCCAAGCCTGATCTTCCTCAACACTAGCTGGTAAGATATCAACCTCCTTCCTAGACACAATGTACTAACTTTGCTGCCTTCTTGGATTTTTATTTTGCATTCCATACAGCAAGCAGCTTTTTATCCAGCAGCATGATCTAGTGCAGTTGGAAGCGAGGACTGCCAGCACTGGTTCTCCCTCCACTGTCAACCATGTGGCTCGGCTCCAGTTTATAGTGAAAAGGATCCCAGAGGATGATGGAGACACAGAGAGGCTCTTCCTGTCTCTGCATAAGGCTGGGAAGGACCTTCAAGATGGACAACAGCCCCTGCTGTGGTGTGCCACAGGCAGGCCTTTGGGCTACCTCGTGCTGCTTAGCCTCCACTAACACCCTTGAGGGAACTGCTTTGCTTCCTGGCTTTCCAAGGACCCTCGCTTCCAGCGGCAAGAGAGGTCTGAGTCAGTTCAGCAGAGAAGGCGGCAGAAGGGCCGGCAGAGGCAAGGCAGCAGGTGTGAACAGGTGTGGACCAGGAAAGGCTGTGCACGGGCAACCTGCCCAAATTGGAGGGGGGCCATGAGGGGAGGCCTAAGAGCACAAAAGAGTGAAGCCTGGCTGCCCTTGGATGTCGAGCAGTGGGTCCACCCTCCTTCCGCCAGCACAGAGGGGGGATGCACCAAAAAAGCAGGAGTGAGGGAAGCCTTTCGAAGGCTGCATGCTTTGTGGAGCAACATTCCAAATGCGGCGTTCCTACCCACTCGCACAACATTGCTCACAGCTCTGAGTCTCCGTCCCAGACCATCCTGTGACCTGAAAGCAACTGGGGTGTTGTGGACTGCAAGACAAGGAGTGTCTCTTCCTGTGCCCATGTGCCACTCCAGCTGCACCTGTGGGGTGGACAACTGCATGCCTACCTTTCTATT
This sequence comes from Intellagama lesueurii, assembly GCA_037013535.1. Lineage (NCBI taxonomy): Eukaryota > Metazoa > Chordata > Lepidosauria > Squamata > Agamidae > Intellagama > Intellagama lesueurii. Next base: position 13,109,489 of record JBAJHW010000016.1, on the reverse strand, counting down.
GTCAATGCCTGCCATGTGTTTTCTCTCCCTGGCATGCTCTCCTCCCAACAGCCTCAAAGTCCCCTTCTCACATTGCCTGTGTCACGTCCCTTTATTGCCTTACGTGCCCTGGAAGCAAGAATAAAATGTGGAATGATACCATATGCCTTGTTCTATGAGGGAGTTGGGGGGGTCCCCGCAGCAGACATCCAAGTAGGGCTGCTCCAAGTTGTCATGGGGATTCCCACCGTGGGGGGCTTTCCTGCAAACAAACAAACAAACAAACAAACAAGAACTCCTCTCAGAGTAAGGACCCTTAAAAATGGATTGTTCTAATGAGACACACGTCCCTGGAAGTCTGTCACAATCCTTGGTTGAGTGCTTTTCAAACATACTTCCTGCACTTCCAAGACATGAATCTGAGTCTCTCAGCTGAAGGAAGCAAATCCCATCAAAGGAACCTGGACGGAAGGAAAGAACAGAACAATGTTTAGCTTTTCCTTCTTCGGTTAATAAAGGGACCCCCTCCAAGTCATATACACACACACACACACACAGTTAGAGAAAGACAGAGAAGTCACATAGACCAATCCCTTTGCTGGCCAGCCCTTTGTGCCAACATCTCTACAAATCCATCTGTGGACTGGGGGAAAAGATGGGTTGGGAGGGGGGAGCTAGAAGACAAGAGGTTGCTAGACATCTCAAGGGCCCTTCCTCGGTTCACCAGACCCTGTCATCATGCCAGCAAGAGCCCACAGCAGGGGCTGGGACAGGGAGATGGCCTGTTGCGTATACCAGAAAAACAATCTAACAGATCTCTAGTGCTTCTGCCCACGGAAGCTCATTGTTAGAAAAGGCATCTCTCTAGCTCTCATCTTGATCCTCTAGAATAAACATTAAGACGCCAAAGACGCCAAAGCCAGGACGCGGTCACCAGTGGTGAGGTATTTCATAGGCATGCTTGACATGACTTCCTGCATGTCCTGTGCCACTAGGAAGCTACTTGGCTAACCAAGGATGGTGAGCTGCTGGGGAGCCAAGGTGTGTTGCCTATGTTCTCACAAAGCCTGCGTCCCGAGGCTGGATCTGACTACCAAAACCAGAACAGGGCTGGGACCAGTGGAAACGGATGCTGGCCTCCCCCCCCCCTCTTTCTGAGCCAGGATCCCCTCCCTGCTCCCCCCACCAGCCGAGCCATACTGCTCCTTCCTGAGCCCCAGATAATCCCTTGCCCCTGGGGCCAGCTTTCCTTGGCTAGAGCCTCAGTTCCTCAACGGAGAGGAGAACAGGACAAGGAAGAAAAACACTCAACACCTGTTGTATTCCCCCTGTGCTCTTCTGGAACTGCCTCACATAACCCACCACCGCCCACCACGGGTCCATTCCTCTCCACTACCTGCCAAACCTGCTTTTATGGCTGTTGGGTGTGTGTGTGTGTGAGGAAAGAGAGGTAACCGAGGGGAGCCAGCAGGCAAGTCCATACAGTTCGCACATTCTCTGCTTCTCTCCCCTCAATGACTGTATTTTAAAGTTAGAACTATTTATTTCAAATACTTTTTTACCCTCACCTTTCTCCTTTAAAAGGATTAAAGGCAGCTTACATGTTTAAAAGAGAGCACAGAGGGGGGCAATCAGAGAGTAACTGAGAACAACCGCAGTGCAAGGAATTGGGTTAATCAGTAGTACTGCAGTCAAGCCTCTCATCAAGACCTTTGTTTGATCCCGATAGATTCAGGTAGCCAGCTCAAGGTTGATTCAACTTTCTGTCCTTCAAAGGTCAGTAAATTGAGTATCCAGCTTGCTGGGGGGCAAAGTTTTACTTTGCATAATTATGTTGCAAACCACCTAGAGAGTGCTTTAGCACTGTGGCACAGTATATAAGTTGAAACAACCACCACCATAAGACTTTTTAAACCTGAGTCTGAGATCACCTCTCCAGGCAGACTTGGCAGAGACATCCTACATCATTTTTTGGTCTCTTGTCTGCAATTTTTTCTGCATTATCCATGAAGTGGTGGTACTTTGCCTGATGAAGTGCAATTCCTCCAAGAATGATTGTAATTCGTTTTTTGGGGGGGGGGGGGTTTAGTGGCCCAATAAAAAGCTATCACCCACTCTTACAAATGTCAGCGGAGTCTTCTGGTCTTTTTAAATTGGATGAATTAGCTCTTCTTGCTTTCGTCCCATAAATGGAGTAACCCTGTTAACTCTCTTCAATTTGGCTGCTGCCTAGTGAACAAGATGTTTGAAATGGCAAGTGCACATTTGAGGTTGCTGTGATGCTATGGGAGGCCAGTTTCTAAGGCAACAGCAAAACTAGCTTGAAGCTGGTGTGTGCCCCTCTAAGCAAACGGTGCCCTTCTTTTCATGAACACTTGGGGGCAGCACAAACCTCCCAATGTGACACACCACCGAGATGCCTGCTGGAGAATCTCTCTCCTAGTCTCCAGACTCCCCAAACATCATGCTAGTCACTAACCCATAGGCTTTGAAACTGGCATTTCAGCTTATCTTCACTGGTAACTGCAACCTGTTCCACTGACAGGTGTCATCTGACGATGGAGAATTTGAGATGGGGTATCATTAGGGTCTAACACAATGGGTACTACAGGTAGTAAGGGGGACAAAGGCAAGCAGGCAGCCAAACCGACACACTTAAGGCGAGGCCCATTTGAAGCAGTATCACATACCTACACACGTGATGTGCCACTATTCTCCCTGCCTTACATAATGCCTGAATTTCCCCATGCCTACATTTACAGCTCTCCTCTAATTACACTTAATTTTTAGTCTCTTCTTAAAAATTTTAACGAGGCAGGCAGTAAAAGGGGGCTGGGCTCCACCCCACCCAGTTGCGGATGTTACCACGCTGTCTGTGTTGTTGTCTAGTTCCTCTGGGAAGAGGGAGAGCAGGACCTGAGCACCCCAAGGAAGCAGAACAGCCATTCCTTTTTGGCCAAGTTGCAAGCGGTAGAAGGTTTCTTGGCTTCAGGGTTCTGTCTGTCATCATCCTGGCACTGAACGAGACTCCAAATTTACTTAGGTGCAAATGCCTTCATCCTCCCATGGGTGCAGATGAGGATACCATAATTGGTATAAATGCAGAAGAGCATTTATATGGGTTTCCCAAGCACACATGTCAGGACACCTTACAACAGTCCTGACAGGTAGGCCAATAGGAACAGCGTGTGCTTGGGGCGAGGGAGGGAGGCGGCACAGAGGCTGGAACCTGGCCTACTGTGTTTGAAGCAGAAGTGAGATTTGAACTGGTGACTTCCTCTGGTGATGGTCCCCATCTGGTACACTGAAAAAAGAAATCCTTCTGTGTCTTCCTTTTGAGTTCCCACAGTCTGGCCAGAAGCCCTTTGTCAACTTGGGTTTATCTTTTTGAAATTTTCTTCCCTCTCTCCCCTACCTCAGCCACCGTGATCTTCTGTGGTCCTGGAAAAAAGAGGACTAGGTCAGTTGTCATATGGGTTTGGACTCTGCCACCCTTATGATGTTCTGGCTGAAACTGAAGTTCTGGTTTGTTCGGAATCATCTGCAGCCACTTTTCACTGATCCATCTGACACTCACTGTGCTCTTACATCTGGGGTCAGAACAGTGGTTCTGATAGGGGTAGATTTCTGAATAGAAGTGTGATGGAGATGACTAAATATGTCCTGTGTTTGGAGCAGGAAATGTTGCACCGGCATTTTTGTGCCTCATTCCTTCTAGTTTTCCTCTCTGCTTCTTGGCGATAAGTGCACCTTCTATCAGCATATGACTGCTGGTGATAAAGAAGACTTTCCTGAATTATAAGGCATAGATCCTTGGGCAGGGATCTGCTGGGGTACCATCTGGATGAGAAATAAAGAGACAAGGGGACCAAGGAAACTGTAGGCTTTCAAAGGAATAAGTCTTAATCTATTCTAGCCAAACTCTTTCTTTGAATGGATGCAGTCTTAGAGCAAACTTTCCTGCGCTGCAATCCACTTCTGGTGGTGTCTTGAGCTACACAATGTCAAGTGTTTCTGCACATGGAAGGATGAGCAGAGAATGGCTAGGAAGCATAGGCATTCTCCCCTTGGCCCATCCAAAGGTCTCCAGCAGAGAAAAGCCCTTTCCATTTTCTGCCCACTAGGCTCTCTTCTTCATGGCAGAGGCTTCCAGAAAGCAAGCACAGGTCCACCACTGAACACCACTCCTTGAAGAACCCTAAGATTGCTTGGGACAGCCTCGGAGAGAACATAGGAAGTTTAAGTCAGCCATCCTGGTCTCTTGGAAGTGAGCAGAATCTATTCATTATCTTCCGGTAGGGAATGGATGCTGTCTTGTAATGTTGGGAGAATGGGGGGATGGGCGAGTGTTCCTGTGGCTCACTGCCAGACCTATTTTTTGCAGTTCAGTGATCATCCGGGCCTGTCCCCTTTGGGAATGAAGTGGCCGTTGGACAAACGGCTTCCTTAAGCCTCCCATCCATCTTCTTAGTCGCGTTTTGCAGCAGGATAATTGCAACAGTTGTTCTCGCTAAGAAGAGGAAGAACCGGAATGTGGCAGGCCAACAATAGAAAGGAGACGGGAACCTTGACGAATGGGCAGATACGCCTTGGATTCTGCAGGGGAGGCAAACAAACCTGCCTTTGATCTTGAAGGAGGGATTGGCAGCAGGCCAGGGCTCTCAAATGGGCCCTGTGAGAAATAAGAATCCCAAGTCCCTCAGTGCCATTCCTGCTTCTACCCAGGACCCAAGCGTAGCTCCAGATGAGAGTGGCATTTGTAGAGGGTCAAGCTTTTTTTTCAGATGATTCCCATAAGTCAAAACATCAGGAGGCCCTTCTAGTGATGATACATTCAACCTACTCCACAGCACAGAGCATTTAGGGTAGTGGCACCCATTATGTGGAACCATCTTCTCTCTCGTATTGCAGCAATTCTTATTTCTTTGGCCCATGCTGAAGATTTGCCTATTTTTGCAAGCCAAAGAGGTTTAGTTTAACTTCACTTCAATGTAATCTTTACTCTTTGTATATTTATGCTGCATGCTTACTGTATACAATTTTGAAATTTTCAGATATAAACAGTTTATATAGACTTGTAAGGGAATATAGCTATCCTGTTCCAGAAGGAAAATACTAAGATCCACCATCAGGCAATATTTTCACTAGTCATACAGATTTGTGGGCAAGCTTGTAGGGAGGATAAGACGACCATTCTTGCTATCTGTGGAAGGCTTCCCACAAGGGGACACGTATGCACTGTGAAATTTCTTCACCATAGCCAACTTCCATCCACGCCCACAGAAGAGTTTTCACATCCCCTTCTTCAAATAGTTATCTAGCTCTGGTCAATTTCATCCTCTAGAACACACCTGTCCTGGTGATGATCAGAAACAAAAGCTTGCAGGATGTAGCAAGCTTTTTAAACTTCCTTGGGCTAAACAGGTTGTGTTCAGCACTTCCCCCACACCTGTTTCCTCCTTGTTTTGCAATGACAGTCACGAAAGTTCTCTCCATTCCTCCTTGGCTTTTTTCTCACTGTCCAAATTTTTGCCATGACACACCAGTGGACATAGATCTTATCTTGACAGGTGAAATATGCAAGCTCACAAGCCATCATCTGGGTCAAAATGAAAAGGTTGGAGAAACTGAAACATATAGTCCAGTCTCACTTCTTGAGATGTAGGATCCACACCCACCAACATGTGGGCCTGGGTTTGTAGGTCTGCTTTTCCATTAGGGCACCATAATTAACATGCACACAGAAATACCCATGTTTCTGATTTCTTTATGGAAAAACTTTTTTTTTCCTGCATGCCTTTTGGCATTCAGGATCAGGTAGATATTAAATTCAGCTTGGTCTGTTCTTTGGGTTTTTAATAGTTAAGATATTGCAATCCTTTCTGAGGCCTGACTGTGCTCAAGACAACCTAGGTGGCTTCAAGGCACCTGATAAGTCTGTCTTTCTGTGTCCCATAGTAAGATTGGGGAGCACCTTTTTTCCCCGTGCATTCATTACCCAAGCTCTAGCCTCAATTGCTAAATATTTATTTTACAGTAAATCATGACCTCATTGTATTTGACTGCAGAACTAGATGCCTTTCCATACTAGTTTGGTCAGAGGTGAGTTTCTCAACCCTTGGATTGCAAAGCAGCGCTGCTCCCCAAGGCGGGTAACCTAGAAGCTTCCTTCTTTCCCATGTGGCCTGGTTTCAAAGGGTGAGAAAGGCAGAGGTAATTGACAGGAGGGAGGAAGAGTCACTGTGGGGAAATCCTGGGGCCCTGAGGAACTGCAACTAGCCCTGCACTGCCTCTTCTTAAAAAGAATTCTGAGGCTAAACCTGACCCACGGGCTGCCTGGCCGGCCCACTGTGTCCACCAAGTGCTTCTGAGAAGCCCATGAACAGAACAATCTACTTACTCCCCAGCAAGTGGTGTTCAAGGCAGACTGCTTTGGCTAAGGATGCCTGCCCCCCCCCAGAACACTGACCAGGCCGGGGGGGGGGGGCTCTTTTCAAGGGCCACCACACACATTTGGGAAAAGATCTAGGCATGCCAGCCTTCCCATCTAGCAGGCCAAAGCCATCCTCTGGGGCATTATGGAGACCGCCTCACAGAAAAGTCTTTGTCGTTCCAGACTATCTTTTCATTTGTTAAATCCAAATGTGGCAACATTAGGTGGCAGGAGCCAACCACACATATCTGTCAGCAGCCCATTTCTACACCCCCCCCTAATTCCCTGTCATGGGCCCAGTTTTTTTATTTGCTTGTTTACAATATTTTTACCCCACCTTTTTCCTTAAAAAGGGCCCAAGGAGGCTTACATCGTTAAAGACATTAAAAACACATAGAAACAGTAAGTATATAAATACTAGAAAGGATTTTGTTTGTTATACATACTTTTAAAAGGCTGGCCACCTTGGGTTTTCCTGTTTGCTTCTTTTAAATTCTGGATTGGGGGGGGGGGGGGATGTGATTAGGCAAGGTTGCCTACCTATATGTGAGAATAAGCTCCCGTGAAAGCAGGGGACTATAATTCCAAGTGTGACTTCTCAGGAATTGCCCACAGAGACTTACTTGGTCAAGCAGCTAGGCTAAAGTTTAACATGGACGGGCCTGGTGAGGCTTGTTTCGGACGTATTACTGTGAGGTGGGCTGCAAAAGAGAAGTTAAGATGGCATTTCCTTCTCCAAAAGGGGCTACATTTTGCTTGTTCACTCCCTCCTATACCTCAACATGCTAACTATCCTGGAAATGACCAAATATGCCCTACAAGGTGTTCAAAGCTCATGTTTCCTCAGAATTGTTAACAGTCTGATAACTGTTGATGAACTTCTTAGGGGGGATGTGCTGCTGCAGAGAAGAAAGACTCTGAGGGCAGCTACTTTTTTTTTTTAAGATAAGAAAATCCACTCCTTGACATTGGCTGCCTCTTTGCTGGGCACAAGGAGGAATGGGTGCTAACGACACCTGCTGCTTCTTAGTCCAGAAACGGAAGGCGTTTCTGCACCAGCAGCTGCACTAAGCCTGCTAGATCTGGGATTCAGCAATGGGGGCTTAGTTCCTTGCAACTGCTTTGAGCAGGTATTCCCCCCCCCCCCAAGCTTTCTTGTGGGCAAGTAGCCCATCTGGGCACTGTGTGTGTTGCCCACTTCAAGCAGGGCAGATCAGAGACTCCCTTTCATGTGGCTGCCTTGCAAATGGCAGGAAGCCCCAGAGAGTTGCTTGAGCCGCTCATTCCAGGGGCTGCTTCCCCGAGGAAGATGAACAGAGGCAGTATTTTAAAGTTACACCGTGTATTAAAAAGGAAGGAATTTGCACACACGATTCCTGTGAATCATCATCCTGATTTGCTATTCCTGTAAAGTTGGGGTGAGCTGTCACCTGGGTGTGCACACCGCATTGGGTTGCTATTGCCAAACTAGGCAGCCACCAAAAGGCTGGCTTGAATAGGAGTCCTGAGGACAGGGAACACCGTATGACATTACGCCTTTTTATATTGCTTCACCCATCTGGTGGGCTTGAGTGTTCATTGGAAAGTGGCCAATGTATTTTATATGCACTGATAAACAAAATGTAAAGAACACACCTTTGAGCAGGTACCTTTCCTAATTTGGGAAACTCAGTATACCTTGGGCTTCACAAAATACCAGCGAAGACAGAAGTTCTTTTTAAAAAAAATCTGAGACAAGTTCTCATCCTTTTTTCTCTAATACTGAATTACGGCACCCTGGTCCCCGTGGTATTCAGGGACCATGCCAACCAAGTTTGAGATCCCAGGATTTCTCTGGCTTTTGCAAAATTGCACTCCAATCAGCTCCTCCTCCCTGTCCACTTTTTCCTTGTGCGCAATCTGTTCAGGCTGCACAGCTCAGCTCTTTTCCTGTGGTGGAAACAGAATGCAGCTGCTTGGCTATTGTTCGTTTTGTTCTTTTGAGCTTTCAGCACGGCAGCCTCTCAGCAAGCTTAGACGGATGTCCGGCATGCCTACAAGCCAGCACGCTGCCCCCCATCCACATCGCTGCCACCTCCATCTCCTCTGAAGCAGCAGAGGGAGACCAGCTGTGAATTTCTCTGGTGTTGCATTCTTCTAATCGACTCTGCTGCCAGCTGCTGATCAGGAGTTGGCTCTCATGACTTGTAGCTGGTAAATCCCATCCAGCAAGGTTGGCACGTGGCATTTTGCAGCCTGAGGGAGACATCCAGCAGCCGTCCTTTGCCCCCTTCTGGCAATGAATTCAACAAGAGCTGGCTGTTCTTCTGCATCAGTCTCGCTGGTGTAAGGAGGAGAAGCTCAATAACATATCACTTTCATGAGTCATCGCAACAGTCCTGTAAGGCAGGCTGCTGTAGCAGGTGGAGATCCATCCACTGTGGGGCAGGGGTGTGTGTGCGGTACCATAGAAGAACACCACAAAGAGCCATTTCTGTCGGATTGTTGGGGCTACATTTGTCACACCTTCCTCTGTGCTTTTCCTTGGATGAAGGCATAGCAGTGGGGAAGAAGGGAATCTGCCCTCACCTCTCACACCAATATGATTATGGATTGGCCTCCCAAAGGAAGGACTGACATTTTCTTGCTGTCTGCTGGCTTGTTGTTCAGCAGGTTGGGAGAATAACTTCACTCCTGTTCTGGGATTTGATTTTGAATGGACCGTATTGAATTTTAATGCAGTTGCTCTTGAAATATTTTATTGTAGTTACGAAGTGTAATACTGTGGTCGTAAACCCCATAAGCTGATCTGAGTCTTTAAAACAGGTACAAAAATAAGTATTTGCTGAGATATTTGGGCATGTCTTCATTTGGCATGACTATGCCGTGGGACTGGGACTGGTTGCAACAATCCAGACTAGAGGTGGTTGCCTGTCTCCCAAGCAACCCAGAACTCTCATCCTCTGCATGTGGAAGGGCCTTCCATGGCTGCGTCTGCTCCACATCCCTCCCCCAGTGTAAGCCAAGGGGCTTGCTAAGGCTCAGTAGTTATTTTTCAGGCCCTCAACCCTTGAACTTCCTGTTTGTGTTGCTAAGGCCTGTTTCCAGGGCTGAATGAAAAGGAAGTGCCAACCTCATCAGGTCTGGACGATAATGCAGCCTGGCTACATGCTCCTGGCCCTGGCCCAGGCCTGTGCTGGGAACCAGCTCTCGCATTCAAGTCTAAAGTCCCTGGGGCTTTGAATTCTTTATCAGCCAGACAAAAAACAGGAGGTGGGCTTAAGGCAGGAATCCCCAGCCTTCCCCCTCCTGACTCTATTGCTGCAGCTTACTCTGGTTATTCTGACAGATCACCATCCTGTATCAGGATGGGAAGGGGAACCCTGTATCAAAGTACTCACAGAAACTCCGTCGAGAACCAGCAGGGAGTTAATGGAAGCAAAATGAAATGTACAGCTCACAATCCATCCAGCTTGTGTTTTCCAGAGGACACACATGGAGAAGAAAGCAAAAACCTTTTGGAAGAGCAGAACAGAGTCCTGGCAAGAACACTTTGGAAAGAAAGGAAGCACACCTAATAAGAAGCTGTCCTGGAGAAAGGCACTGACTCTACCATCAGTTTAAGTTCAGACTGCAATTACAATCTTGAGTCACGTCTCTGGCCGTGGGCCTGCTTGAAAACAGTGGGGCAGATCTTTGACCACAGGATTGTGCTGTTAGAAAGTTTTCTATGATGTTTTCCCCAATTCAGTCAGCTATCTACCACTTTCTTGCATTATAAGAAGCAACCTCTCTCTCTCTCTGTCTCTCATACACATATATCCACAGGAGTTATGCAAACCACTGCATGTTTCCTAGCAGAGGACGGTAGGAATCAATGATACAATAAATTATGCCTTAACCCTCTCTCCATTGAGGAACCCAGTTACCAGCCCCCCCCCCCAAGCGCACAACTCCTCCCCTTCTCTGGACTGCCTGTGTTCAGCTTCTGACCCTGAAGAAAGAGGCAACACCAGGCCATGCTTGGCCTCCACCTCTGAGGGCTCCTGCCTGGTCCTGTCTGCCTTCCTCACACCTGCAGGGCATCCTCCTCCTTCAGGCTTTGTTGCAGGTGACACCGTGCCCTTCCCGCTGACTCACGCCAGCCTTGTCTGGCCCTGGCTCTTTCTCACTCTTTCTCACCTCTGCGGCTTCTCTGCTTAGCAACCAACCAGCTGCCTTGGGCAAACAGGAGGAAGGAAGCAGCACAGTCCACTTCCCTGAGACCTTGAAAACTGACACGCCTTGGGAAGGAATGTGGTCTGCATTCTTAGCCTGTGTGCGCCAGAGGAGGGAGGGAGGGAGGGGGTAGCGCCAAGCTCAGCAGATGGGGGTGGGGGGATAAAATGACACCTCCTTCCTGCCATGTCACCCTCACAGTTATAGGGTTCTTCCAGCAGTGTTGGACACTGGTATAATTTTATAAGGCAAGACAATCATTATCTAAACTTGTAAACTATGCTCTTTTTTTAACTACCAGGCCAAAGCAAACAGATTGCTTTTAAAGGCAACAACATAAAAAGAAGGCAAAGGAAATCCAAAATCCTGAGGAAATATCCCCTACTTTGACTTGGCTTGCTACAAAAAAGAAAGTATACGCATTCCACTAATTTCTTTCTAAACAACATGGAGACAAACTCAATTAGATATCATCACCCCTCCTTGCTTAACCAGTAACCACTTTCACCAGTCACTATACTTGGAAGAGCCACGCTACCTGGATTTCACTGCTTACTATGAGAGGAGCCTTGCTATCAGAAAAGGTGGCAGCCTCCAAGAGCTCACAAGCAACAATCCTGTGCTTTGTACTGAACATTAACTACAGGGTTGCCAGCTCCTGCCTTTACCTAGAATGTCCTCTGGCTGCTGCTTCCCTACGGGGATAACATGGAACCAGTGGTGCTCCTCATGCATCAGGAATCCACCTGGGTGTGGGCAGAGATGACACAATCAGAGGGAAGCTTCCCTCTACTTGGCTTGCCTTACCTTGCTAAGCATTCCTCTCCCTTGAGACGTTCTGGGGTAGCTTCTGATGCATTTGCAAGACAGCTTTTGCTCAGCTAGGAAACGAATCGAAAAGGCAGAAGGAGCCCCCTCCGCCACTACATCATGTAAAAATGCAAAGATGCCCATTTCCATTGCAACGGAGATACTTCCAACACTGTTCTCCAGTTTGGTTTTTTAAAAACAGCTATGGAATCTCAGTTCCATTTAAACATTTCCAACAACCAAAGGCCCCCAAAAGTCTACCCAGTAAGGACTCATCTACCCATCTGCCTCTTGTTCATTGTCTCAAGCTGCATCCATAGAAGTAATAATAGCTATACATCATACTTGTGCTGCTATGAAAAGACAACTATGTTATTTATTTATCAAGATTTCACAGAAAAGTAAGTGTGAGTTCTAGGAAGCCGGTGAGACTAAGCATGTGTCACAGTGTTAATGGCTTAGCTGTGCAAAGTCTCTCCAGGGCTATATACTGTACAAAGCACTCTGGAGCATGTGCAGAGTAAGCTGGTCTGTTCATTCGCCAGGTGAGAGTGTTGAACCAAGACCTTTTCTTTCAGCTCTCCTGCCTCAACCAAATGTTCCAAAAACAACATGCAGAGGAAGAGAGACATCAGTGAAGCTCACTTGAAGAGAAAGATAAGATATACGCTTCATGAGTGAATAAGCAAATGAGGAAATCACAAGCAGCCTCCATACATCAAAAATTTACCCAGGGGATCAACTTCAGGCTGCCTGAAGCAATAGGGACTGAAGCAATGCCACCACCACCAACTCCACCACGTCTAGTGGAATTCACCCCAGATGCTTCTACTGTGTGACTTCAGTGTTGAACCCCAAGGACTTGTTAGCGACTGACATGGAGAGTGAGGAGAGCCTTGTGGCCCAAGGCAACAATGACTGTTTCATCTGCGCTCCGGATCCCTGGGTGAGGATCCAGCTCTGGCTTTGAGGGCTGTCGCAGAGCTCTGCTGCTCCCGCCAGGGAACCCAGCCTAGTGGCTGAGCTCCGATGCTTCCTGTCATCTGAGATCAATTCAGATGAGGCCACGAGGCAAGCAGGCAAAGGACCGAACACCTGACCCTGCCAGGACGCCAGCTGCTCCCTTTTCCTTGCCCAGGCCATCCCAAAGCTTCAGGCCCAATTGTTTTCGAGCTACCTTAAAAGAGGAGCGGAACGGCAGATTAAGCTGACCCAAGCGCCCTCTGTTCTTCTACCACCCAGATTTCGGCCCCGTCATGTCGGAAGGAAACGTGCTATTCCTTCCTTTGACGCTGCCAGGACAGGAAGCCCTCTCAGGAACACGCAGCACATTCCAGACAGTTCATTATCAGCCTCAATCTCCTTGGGCAAGTTTGCCACTCAACCATTCTGGCTCACTTGGGAGATTTCTGGGCCAGGTTTCAGGTCCCTCGACCCATTTAGGATCCCGAAGTGGTTTGCAATAATCATGTTATCACATAAAAAACACAGGTGTTTAAAACTGAAGCGCATCACAAGTAGTTAAGCAGAAAACACTGTGCAAGAGAAGGAACAGCCCTCAGTCAAGCCTTTTGCTGTCACCTGGAGATGCCTAAAGAAGGGAAAATATGAGCCTCCCCACAGAGCGAATTCCACCGCTGTGGAGCCAGTCTTTAGAAAGTGTTGTCCCCGTCCTCCATACTTTTCAGGGAGGGGGGATGTGTGATAACATTATGCCGAGGCCGCAGGAAAGGAGCCAAGGAGCACCAGCCGCCTCTCCTATCAGCCCAGGAGGAGCTAAGGCCACCAGGGAACGGTTGCCCCTGCCCTGCCTCCCAGGAGGAGCACCAAGGTCGCTAACGGAGAGCTCTCCCCAACTCCATGCATGCATGCCAAAAGCTGGCTGCCGCCGACAGCACACAGCTCCAGCTGCCTGCAGGTCTGGAAGAGAAGGCGGCGTAAGGGGAAAGAAGACTGCTGCATCTTCCTTCTCTCCCTCCATCTCCCTGTTGCTGACCAGTGTGAGAGTGACATCAGCCAGGGAAGCTCAAACGGCTCACATGGAACCGAAAGGCCTGCCTCTGGCTCATCAATTTGTTTTGACCTGGCGGAAGGAACAGATTCTCTTCCAGCCGTTTCCCTTTGAGACTGTAAGACTAAGGATGGAACCTCTCTCCTATTTTTTTTAAAAGTTGATATGGGGTGCTTCAAGAGACAAGCGGTATTTCAAAAGCAGAAAGCACCCCATAAGCACACTGCCATGTGTCCTCTCCCATAAAGGTTCACCGTTTGTCCTGAAGGACTGCCAAAAGACAGTTCCCTTCAGGAAAGGGCCTTCTTTTTGAAGGGCTGGGGTCCAGTCCATGTCTGACTACAGACTGAAAGACCAGGAAGGAGATCAAAGACTTTGAAGTTAGCAGTTGCTAGACAGCAAACTCAGGGGCAAGAACACCCATCACCTGGTCACAGTCTTCGGCACATGAATGGGATGCCTTGAGAAATTCAAATTACAGAACCATTTCTCATTTTGCATCTATATGTGTAACTTAGCATCTGTAATGGCATGCAATTGCTCCTTTGCTTTGGTGATGAGCTCAGAGGCCACTTCAACCATCTGTAAGGTACACAGCTATCATTTAGTGCTTTAAAAGCTCAAACTGGCACCTTGAGCCAGTGTCACCAGCAATCGTACATCTGTTCTCAGATGGTGGCCACATTCTCCATGGGGGTAGCCCCTGGCCGCTGTCTTCTAAAAGCAGACCCATGTACAGGAATTCACTTTGAAGGTCAGTCCGTCGGACCCATGACATGGAGTGGCTGCCTACAGTGCAAAGAGACCTCCTAGGCAATGCTCTATACAGGAACTTTGCTGGAACCACCCCATCCTCGGATGGGCACTAACATGGAGGATGGACCCACACATCACCACGGAGGTGAGCATTCCTTGTATCCACCAGCGGAAAGCTAAGCTTGGCTGGGGTGATAGAAAACATCTGCCTCCTGTTAACTCTCTGGCACTAATGGGGGCACCCACCTACCTTGGAGAAGGTGCTTTTTTTCTCATCCCACTTCGCAGAAAGCCCCATTAAGAGGGATACCATTTTTCCAATAAATCTTGCTTTCCAAGCCCTTCAGATCCAGCTGCCTGGATGGATACCCACCCCATCACCCTTTCCTGCAAAAAAATTAAAACAAAATAAAATAAAACATCAGAGCTACAAATCCTTGTAAATAACACATTTGGACCAGACCTGGTTTTCTAACAAACAAAATTAACACAGGAGTCTTTGCCTTACTGCTCATATACGGGATGTTACATTTATACAGTTTGTGAAGTGTCTAGCCAGATGTAAAACTAAGCCTCTCCTCTTTGCCAGAGAGAGAGTTGAGCAGAGACGCTTTACATGTGAAAATGAGGGAGGGGAAGCCGCCTCTCGCTTTCTCTCCTGCCCATCAGCCAGGTCACACCTTTTGGCCTCCAGCAGAGCTGCTTTGTGGCTATTTGATGATGAAGGAAACAGCTCTCCCTGTCACACACTAGCCCTCCTCCCCACAGCAGGCCTGTTTGCTCCTCCACCCATTAATAAGGATGCTTCCTGGCCTCCCACTTGTCAAACCCTCTTAATAGATTTACAAGGGGATGAGGGACTTTCTTCTTCTTTTGAAGAAAGCCAGGCTTGTAAAGTGCTCACCTCCTGGCCCCTGGCAGCAGCGGAATTTCAAAGTTAACTTGTTACTACCAAAACTGAGAGATCCGCCCCCCCCCCCCCCCCAAGGAAGACAGTCCAGTGTTCAGGGATGCCTGAATGAACGGAAAGACCCCAGCAGGAAATCCCTATAGAATAGAAACCAAGGTACACGTAATGGTGGGAAAAGGGAATGACCAAGGGCTGAAATGGCTTTGGAGGGTGCTTTGTTGTGCGAGAGTAAAGGGAAGGATTTTAACGCCCAAAAGCGGGGGAACAGATATCCTGTAGAGCTTCAATGCAGGAACCAAAGGGAAGAAGCTGAACCATTGGAACGCCACCCAGGGAGTGCTGGCATGGAAGTCTCTCTTCGTACCAATATACCGAGCAGTATGCAGGCTCTGCCCTGCTCTAAACAATCACTTTGCATCACGGAAACTCACTGGGAGATGTGGCGGAACTGGTAAAAAACAACAACCACCCTCAAGTATCTTATTTAACTTTGAAAGCTCTATTAGGTTCACCTTGACAATACCTAACATCATCCATGGGAGTTCAGCTAATGTCTTCCATTTCAGTGGGTCTGCTTTGGAGTTTAGGATTCAACCAAACGTTCTCAAGTACCTTATATACAGAAGATTCCTGCATGTTAAAAAAATTATATAGATTCCATTAAATACTTGTCACACTATGTCTTTTGCCAAGTTTTATCCTGACAGTCTTTAGCTACTGGTAAGATTATTTATTATTTGAAAATAATAATTGGGTATTTTAAGGAGAAAAGTGGGGTAACAATATTTAAAATGAATGAAAAAAAAATAAGATTCTACTCCACCTCCAATATTTGGCTCACACAATTATTACAGAGGCAGTGGCACAAGAAATCTTATTTCACAGGGAGCCTCATGGTGCAGCGGTTAAACTGCAGTACAGACTCTGCTCACAACCTGAGTTCAATCCTAGGCTCATAGCCAGCTCAGGATTCACTCAGCCTTCCATCTTTCCGAAGTCGGTAAATTGAGTACCCCGCTCACGGGGGGTGGGGGTCAATGTGTAGTCTGCATAATCAAACTGTAATCAAACCACCCAGAGATTGCTTTAAGCACTACAGGGTGGTATATAAGCAGCACATGTTTTGCTTTGCTTTGCTTTCCTACAATGGGCCCAAAATAGTGTTATTTGCCCCTTCCTCCAACCTCACTTCATCCTCAGAACAACATTGAAGACTATATCAGGCTGTGATTGAGAATGACCAGCCCAAGGTCACCAAGACAGTTTCCATTGTCCCACAGGGCCTGGAAGCTGGATCACCAGAGTCCCAGTCTACTGCACTCAGCACTGCCTTAAGAATTTAGGGTTCTATTTGTATGAGAGAAAATGAACAGCCCTGGGCATTTCCTTCCGCACTTGAAATGGAAGGCACGTTTTTTTCACCTCTTCAGGTTCCATACTGGAATCAGGACGGCCCGAAGGGCAGGAACAGATACAAAGAGGAGTCCGTGCCTGCAACCGCTTGCAGGCCTTGCAGGACATTAGGATCCAGGACGTGCTGATGATTCCAGGACGTTTGTTTTCCTTGGAAGTTTAAAGTTGGGGTGAACAACCAAGGTGAAATACATCCAAAAAAGAGAAAAAGCCCAAGCAACAGTAGGAGAAGCAAAGAGTGGGTGGAGGAACTGGAACTGCCCCAAAGGCCGCTAGTCTGTCTTTCCTGCCACCCACCCTTTATTCTTAGTCTTGGGAGCCTAACTTCCTCCTCTAATGATTTATCACCCTGTTCCGGGTAATCCACCAATTAGAGCTAATCTGCTCCTGTTAACTTTTCCTCTTTTTTTAACGTGGATCTCCACCCTCCCTCGGGGACATACTGCTTTCATTGGTCATCCCACGGACACATTAGAAAATCTCACCCCACCTGATCTACCACTGCTGTGTAGCTCTTTGACCTGTCTTTACAGGTCACAACAAAGAACCAAGTTTTCCCAGCCAGCCATAGCTGGAAGCCATGGAAGAGGCCTCTAGGAAGATGGATGCTTAGCTCTACCCAGAAAACTGATTTCACAATTAGATTATGCAAATATTCATTTGACTCAACACCCTACACACAAGCCACAAAATTCCGTATTAAAAAGAGCCAGCTCCGAGGACAGAACTTGGAAGCTCATCAATATGAAAAGCAGTCGACTGAACATAAATTATATGCAGGTCTTGAGTTTGTCTCAAAGGCTAAAAGTTCAAAAGATCAAGGCTGTTTGGCAACCATACTCCCTGTCCTGGAAGCTCTGCCTCCCTATCCTGTTGCACGAGCAGAAGGCAAGCTGGTGTTATTGAGCAGCAGCAAGTCCTCAATATGTCCTCTGCTCATCCTCTTGAAATGCTCCACCTCGCATTCCAAACAGGCTCTGGGTCTGAGCCCAGCCTATGGTTAACCCCTAAGAAACATACTGAACTCCTGTGTACTCTCTGATGCAAAGTAAAGAAAATGACACACCTGAGGAAAAAGGGATCTTTTCACAGCAGAGATGAAGAGGCTGCTGAGGACACAATGTGCTCAAGCAATGCTTGCTGTTTCAATGGCACTTTGCACTCTACCTAAAAAGCAGGCCTTTGGGGGCAGCAGCTTTTCTCTGGCTGGAGGCTGTCGCTCTTCAGAATGTAGTGATATCACTGGGGCTACAAAAAAAGATTCACCCTTGTTTTAAAAGCAGTAGAACTGTGGAGCTACACAAGCCAGGGGCCACCTGCGAATCCATTTCACTTGGTCCCCCCTCATAAGGGCAGGGTTTTTTGTGTTTTTTTTTTGTAGACAAGCAAACACTTGCTTTGGCTCCTTCCAGGGAAAATTCCTAGGATCTTTGCTGGGTGACTTGCTCTGTGGTTGCACAATAGTTCTGAGGGACCACGGTGTACTCCGGACATCTGGCTGGATTGCACCACTCACCTCTCTTGAAAAACACTGATAGCAAGGGGACACTTTTTCAGAAAAATGTATTGCCTTCCCTTTGACCTTTACCTTCACCGCCGCCCAAAGGGACTTGGTCTCCCTACCTCAGAATTGGGATGCCCTGGGATCTGAAGCGACAATAGCACAAACATTATTAAAGGCTGCGGGGGGGGGGGGGGGCGGACAAACAGCCCTGTACAGTGTGGCTCACTTTGCCCTCTAAAAGGAATTGGAGATGGATAAAAGCAAGACTGCGTGCTGTCTGGTGCAAGAGAAGGTCCTGGCTGGCAGGGCTAACTACTGAGCCCAGAAATTGTGAACTGAATTTTCTGCCTGCTTTAGGCACCGGAAGGCCTTCAGTCAGTCTTGCTTGGGGATTATCCTGAAAACCACTTCAATGTTTCTGGCAGAGCTTTAATCCTATCATCTCAAAAGGCCCAGCAGAGCCCGTGGGCACAGTGGCTGGCAGCTGCCGTTTATAGCACAAGCACAACAGCTGGAAAAAGAACTTGTGGGGCCTTCCTGGTCTCTGCGCCTTGTTCTGGCTGCCTCTTGGTTGCCATCTGCACTCCTCAAACAATTTGGTGTTATGGCTATAAGCTGAACTTTTACAAGCTATTGGCTCACTTTTGTCTGCCGGGCCCTGCCGTTTGGCCTACGGGCCTCTCCAAAACTTTACAACCTTTCTCCATTCTTTGTGAAGGTTTATGATGGCAGAATACCAGACAGGTTTAGATTTTTATAAGAGTCACGGGGGGAGGGGGAGGAAAACAGAAGGAAAACAATAATTTCCCAATGTACGCTTGGCATGTAATACCAAAGGAGTCTGCATTTGACACTGAACTTCTTTTAAACGAAGCATTAGATGCTCAAGGGAAGGGAGGCGATCATTAAACATAAAAATACAAATTGTAAAATGAAAAAAGGCAGGGGCAGACATATGAGGAAAAAGTAAACAGAAATCCCAGATGTAAGCAAAATGATGAGGCACATCTTCTGTGCAACAAAAGGCAAGAAACAACTATTTGAGACATTTCTAGTTTAGAAAAACATTAAGATTATAAGATTGAGGGAGCAAGACATGGTTTTATGTCTCATCAATATAAGCTTATCCATATGCATAATTAAATACAGTGTGTTGTTAGATCTTTAATTTGTTTCTAATCTAATATGTAAGGCTGAGCTTATTTTATGTTGTTGTTCAGAGCAGATTTGGCAGGGTTCTAAGCTAATGGGTTTTAAACAATGCTGCCAAATACTGGAGGAAGATTTTTCTTCCAGTCTCATAATACTAAAATCTAATGAAACTGGGGTGTAGATTCAAGACAGTCAAAGAAAGCATGTCTCCACAAAACATATGCAGAGCCATAGTTATGGTCCTGGGCTTAGAAACAGGGGGACTGAATTCAAATGTTCACTCGGCCATCAGACCAACTGGGTGACCTCAGGAGAGTCACTGTCTCTTGGCCTGACCTACCTCGTAAGGTGTTGTAAGACTGAAACGGGCGAGAGGAGAAACATGGGTTCATCTTCAGCTCAATGGGGAAAAAGGCCAGACATTGACGTTATAAATATAATGTTAATGTTTGGAATTCAATGCCACCAGAAGTGCTGTTGTCAAAAATGTTGGTGTTAATATTTGATTGAATTATTTTGTTTTCTTGTATACTTCATCAATAAGCAATGCTTATTTTCAATATTTACAGTCCTTCTTTTCAACAAACACGTATTAACTATGCACAGTTCCATCATTTCCAACTTACAGTGACCTTCATAAGGTTTTCTACTTATACAGTACTCAGAAGTGGTTAACCATGCTGCTTGCCTAATCCTACCTTAACCCTTGCCCCTACCCTAACTTCATCAGCTACACCTACTCTCTCAATCTTGGTTCCCTAACTCCTTTCCCATGAAGCACAGTGGGCATCAAGCACTCAACCAACCAACCTAAGCCATGCTGGTGAAATAGAGGCAGCAGTATCACCAAATACCCTACTTACTGGG
Organism: Intellagama lesueurii; assembly: GCA_037013535.1. Taxonomy (NCBI): domain Eukaryota; kingdom Metazoa; phylum Chordata; class Lepidosauria; order Squamata; family Agamidae; genus Intellagama; species Intellagama lesueurii. Next base: position 13,089,457 of record JBAJHW010000016.1, on the reverse strand, counting down.
CCAAACAACTGCCAATATGACAGGGATGGGCTGTTTTGCCCCCATAGGCGTCCGCCTGTAGGCTTCTTGAAGACATCAGTTTTGGCCTCTACAGGCAGAGGGATCATGGACTAGAGGCACACCTTCATCTGATCCAGTTTCACAACTCCTCTTGATTCAGATTTTTGTAAACCAGAAGAATCTGAAATTCTGGAGAATTCAACACAATGTATATTTTCTGAATTTACTGTTTAGTCTAATAAGATTTTACCCATCTGAGAATTTTGATCAGAATGATAAACAAAAATACTTCATCTCAGAAGGCTGAGGGAAAGCAATATTTGGCTTCATCCAGCTTAATTCTGGAATAATTGTGAATGATGGAGTAACCAGTACCAAATCTATGGCCATATGAGAGTAGGTATGGTTGTATGGGAAAACAGCCTAACGGAATCCCTGATAGATAGATAGATAGATAGATAGATAGATAGATAGATAGATAGATAGATAGATAGATAGATAGATAGATACTGTAGATAGATAGACAGACAGACATGTTTCTATTCAGCCATATAAATATTAAAATTTGGCCATGTACATATTTCAATTTGAATAGCTCAGCCTTCCCATTGGCAATGTCTATAATAGCCCACTTTGTACAGTTGTTGCAAGTGAGGATTACTGAGAGTGTGAAACTCTTTAAGACAGACATACTCACTGGGCAATATTCCATGATTTCAACTCGCACCTTTAGCTCTCCCATTCTGACAAACATCTGAGAAATCATAAGCTTTAGAAATGCAGAAATATCCCCTCACCTCCACCAAAGGCTACCAGTTCTCAATCTTCCGTTGCTGGAACTTTGTTCTATCCCCCCCCCCCCCAACTAAGACACAGAGTCTAGTTGCCAAACTTGAACAAAAGTGGTGAAAAAAATTCTTTCCATACCTCCCCTTTGGCTAAATTCTTGGGGAAAGGTTTCTGCATTAGGTCACCCAAGAGGAAGAAAAATGGAAGTTTTTTTTAAAGAGGTGAATAATAGATTACTGATGTCATTGCATGTGCATGTGTGTGTATAACAGAGAAACAGAAGCTGTTTATGCAAGTTACAAAGACGATTCCATGGTCCTCATGCATTGCCTGTGGGCTTCCCAGAGGAAATGGTCTACTTGATGTGTAAACTGGCCTATTTCCACTTTTGGTCTGACCCCATTTAAGGGTGTGTCTTGGGTTCACTGATACTGGACATTTTTTGTGCTTTTGGCTGAAAGAGGTCCTCTAAAACAACAAAGAGCTTTGTGGCACCTTTCAGAACAAACAAGTTTTACTTTGCACATTTTTCCTTTGACTGACACATACCCTATGCCTCAAAAAAACGGGTCTGCACTCCACGATAGCTGATTTCTTCAAAAAAAATTTGTTAGCCTTTTGTGATGCAGCTCCCCACCTAGAGATGTCTCTAAGCACAGACCTTCAATGATCAAAGAGGCCTTTTAAAATTATTACCTTCAAATGACAAAGGGGGAGGGGGAAGCAGAACCCATGCAATCTGAATAAAATAAACTAATCCCACAAAATTTGCCATTATTATCCAAGCTATGTTGTTTCTCAATTAAGTTACATACGGTAATTTTGCCAATTTTGCTTTGCAAGATTATGTGCATATTCTGACTACTGTTGCTTTTAAAGTGGTAACAGGATGTGGAGGGACTCTTCCTCCCATTCCTATCCTACTATTGACCAAGGTTTTGTGGTATCATGGAATACTCGTAAGTATTTTAACTACTCATATTGAAGCTGTCAGCTCAGGAAAAAAAAGTTGGTCCAAGAGCTTCCATGTATAAAGATAACTTTATCACCATGGCTGGGAAGACTAAGCACAGGGCCTAGGAACAGGAGAACCTATGCACTGCTGGCAGGAAAAGCCGATCAGCAAGAGGATTTGGCCTGTTGGTCAGAAAGTCCGAAGAAACTGCGGAGATCTCTATGTGTCACATCAGTCTGAACCTAACCACCAAGTGTTCGGCCACTGGTCTCAAGGCAGGCTGCTAATACAGCACACCTCAAGTGCCCAAAGTAATTGTAGCACTTCCAAAGCCAAGAATGGGTTGTATGTTTTGTTATATGACTAAAATATTAAAAACAGGAAAGCATGAATTTTCTTCAAGCTGGGTGTGACAAATACCCTGTAAATGAGGCCATGCTTTCCTCTGTTCCTTTTCTGCCTCCAGCTTAAAAGTTGCTTAAGTATCAGTTTTATTTTGATTTATTCTATGTCTTTTTATGCTGAAACCCTCTTTGAGACCCAGGAGAAGAGCTCATTCCCTCAATATCTAAATAAATAAGGAAACTGCTTAAGCAACACTTCCGTTCCACACCCCAGACAATTACCTTTGGTGCAAAATGGGTGGGACCAGCCTTTGCCTTTAAACTATTGTGATCAGTTTCCTTGCAAACACACACCACAGGCTTCCAGTCAGCCACCAGAGAGATGAGAATGTGGCAAAGGGTTGATAAACACTCTAAAGAAGGAACCTGCATAGACCCTCTTCCTAAGCAAATATTGTGAGTTCCAAAAGAGAGATTCTATTTGTACTTGCTTCTATCTATGGGGATGGGGGAAGCAGAGCACCCATTTGGATTGCTTAGCTTTGTTGGGTTTATGACCATAAAACAAAGATTGCTTGCTTGTATTTCTGATCACAGTTCAATGTAAGCATAATCAGGCTATGGATGTTGTAGGTTTTTCGGGCTGTCTGGCCATGTTCTTGAGGTTTTTCTTCCTAACGTTTCGCCAGTCTCTGTGGCTGGCATCTTCATAGGACAGGAGTCAGAATATACATATACATAATCAGGCTATGTTTCACCACAAAAGTGTCCTTTGGGAATAATTGGTCAGGGCAATGCAATGGAAGTGAAAGTAGAACTTCTGGTGGGATGGGTCTACTTTCTGTCCAGACCCGCTTTCCACATCATGGTGACCTCCAGATGTGTTAGATTAGAACTCCCTTGGCAGCTAGACGATTATGAACATTGCTGTCCCACTGTTTAGACAAAAAAGACTAAGCTAAAGGAGGGGGCCATCTCAGTTCCCCTCCCTCCCATCCTTTAAGAGGATGCTAAAGACGATGCTCAAGAGGCATTCAAAACTATCCCCTCCTGAGCTATTCTATCTGTGCTCTCAGTGTTGCCATCATCATTTGTACACCATTTGTATCTATTGTTTATTTGAGACGTGTACTGTTTGGTGGTTAAGTCACTGTGATACTATGTTGCTACAAACCACTTAGAATAATATTTTGCATTAAGTTAGTGTTATATAAATGCACAAAGTAAATATATAAATAAATTTGAATCTACATGGACCTTAAGAGTATCTTGTAAGATCTGTGGGGCCAGCAGAGTCTTGCATAAGAAGAACCTTACTGGGTATTTCTTAAGTCCATTGTATGTCACCTGGTCAACCTACTGCCCCCAATGTAAAAGCCTACATGCAAGACATAAGCAGAAAGAGCAGTGCGTGCAGTAATGGGGCAGTATATAAATCAAATAAAGAAATAAACAGCACCCTTCGACTCACTCATATTCTCCAACTAGAAGAATTCAGAAAAATGGCGTGAGCTTGTTTTCCTCTGTATGTATCACGTGCCATCAGGTCACATTCAACTTCTAGCGATCCTGGTAGAGTTTTCAAAGTGAGATATTTAAGTGGTTTTATCAGTTCCACCCACCCTGCTCCCCATAAGCTTCCCATTCAAGCACAGGTCTCCTGAGTCCTAATTTGTTTGTTTCCACTGCACCAGCCTAGATACTGTTCCTTTACTAAGTAACAATAAAGAGAACTACATTTCTTATACAAAATATCTTTCTTAGCCCACATTATGGTCTTCAGTGCTGTGTTCTGAGCAGACTATGAATGATCACTTTGCCATCCGTTTGCTCCCAAGTGCAAGAAGAGTCCTTAGTTGGGTGGGACCCCAGGGGCTCCTCCACCTTCATTACTAGGCTGGTCCTCTGTTTCTAACAGAGACATCCTAGAAAGCTGGCTGAAGAGGAACATAATCCAAGGAAATCGTCACTGAACCTGGAGATCTCCTTTCCTGTCAACTTCCTTGCGAAGCAGCCCGGACGGACGGATGCTCTTTTCAGCAGGGCAGGGCGGGGGGAAGAGCCACTCTGTCTGGGGGCGTGGCTTCCTGACGTCAGCACAGGGCATGAATGAACAAGGCAAGAACTTTCCCACCAGCTCCCATTGAGCTTTTCTGCCGAAAGAGGTCCAGCGATTCCCTAAAGAGAAGGAGGGAGCAAGCGGCCAAGCAGCAATCCGTTTAGGCGCTCAGGCCACGGCATGGCCAGTCTCCGTGGGGTCAGTGGCCCCCTCCTGGCCCCCCTCTTTGTCCTGCTCCAGGTGACGCTCCAAGGAGTCCAGACCCGCGAGGGTAAGTCGTGTCTAGACTCCGCTCTCTCTCCCTCCTTTTTCACAGGCATACCCTGGGTGGCGGGTTTCTTCTTCTCTCCGATCGAAGGTCTCGCTGCCACCCACTGGCTGCCGAGTAGTGTTTAGAGGAGCCCGTGGGGCCACGGGGGGTGGGGGGGGGATAGAAAGCCTGTGAGACGCCCATCCGGCTCTGGCTCTGCCGTGCAAGCTGCCGCTGACTTGCTCGCTCACTCACACGGCTGGGAAGACTTGTGGCGGCAGCGGCGACCAGGCTCTGCCATCTGGCCAACATTTCTCCCCCACCTGCCTGGCAGGAATTTCCCAAAGCAGCTTTCCAAACTTCCCGCCCCCCCCCCCTTTTGGGAACAGTCCATGTGAAGAAAGCTTTCGCGGGTGCTCGCAAAGGTATAGATACAGGAAAGTGACCTGCGGAGGGTGTGTGGGCAAGGGTGGTTTGGAAGTGCCAAAACTGAAAGGAGCTGAAAAGTACTGAGGTCTTCCTGGCCCTCCACTGAGCTGACCTTGTGGAATCGAACTAACCCTGCTCGATTCCAGGGCCAGCCAAGCTGTGAAGTGGCTGAAGAAATCCATCAAAATCCATTGTGGCTCTCTTTTAAGCCACACTGAGGCTGGAATCAGTGCACAGGTGTAGAGGGATCACTTCATAATTCGTCTTAAATTGTGATAAACTGTATTGCAGGCAGTAGAATGACAGGAAAGAAGTATCTTTATCTGTAGGAATAAATTGCTTTTGGCATGAGCCTCAGGGTAGAAGGGGAAAGGGCAGCTTCTTCGGTGGCACTGGTAGACCTGTTGAGGAGGATCCATGGTAGGTTAATGGAGCCTACAGGTCCAGTGCCCGTCTATCTGCGAATTCCACGCACTGGGGAACAGCACAGGATGGTCTTGTCTTGTCTTGGTATCTTGTTTGTGGGCTTCTTAGGAACTTCTAGCTATCTGCTGTCAAGGGAAGGCAGCTTAGGTGAGCCATTGATAGAAGACTCCATTATACTTCTCTTCCTCTCTTTCTGAACTATGCGAACAGGAACGATCCTGAAGTAGTTAGTAGTTTCACAGGTTTAAGGAGCGTTGGGGTGTTGGGAAATTCTTTCTAAAGAGTGCTGAGGTACTTCTGAATCTTCAGTAGCACTGGGAAGAGACTGAAAGCTCAATTATCCACACAGCATTTTTAAAATTCCAGACTTGGTTCAATAGATACAGCTTTTGCATGGGAGATACCAACTGATTCAGGGTTACGGAATGCTGAGACTTGGCTAATGGAAGTCATTCTTCTTCCTTTGAAGAGATCAAATATGGGGGTACTTTGGCAGGGGAGGGATTGTGACTGAAGAAGAGTTCTGTGGAATTCAGAAAACTGCACCCAAATGAAGATTGGGGGGGGGGGGATCCACTGTGCATTTCTTTTCTACAAAACTAAACACCACAGCTCTGATAGGAAACTGCACAGCCCAGATCGGAGGCTGGGTGGAATTCTGATTCAGCACCCTGTCAAGTGAGGTGATTCACACACCTTGATTACACAAACGCACTGTGCCAGGTTGGGCAATGGAGGCAAATATTCCGGTTGCCACAAAAGAAGGGTGGGTCAAGGAGGGGCAGTGATTCACCATTAGGGGCTGGATGATCAATTCAATTTCCAAGCTTCATGGGAAGTTCTTACAAATGCATCAGCTTGCCCAAGAAGCAATGGTTCTTCTAATGCCATGAGGTTTAGGCGAGTATATGATCTCACTGCCCAAGCCTCTGCCTTCTTTTCCTGTTTCAGCGTTGCCATTAAAAAGTGTCTGCTCTTAGATATGCAGTTGTTAGGGGTCATCTCTCCCAGTTCCTGAATGTGCAGCTGCAGCTTGGGGGCTCGTTTGAACAAAAGCTAGAGCAGTTTTTCCTCATTTTCCTTGCTCAGAAACGCGGAAAAAAATATTTTCAATCCCGTACACCTTTTGCAACTTCAGATTTTGAGGGCCACCCATTTGAAGCAGGCTGTTGGTGTATATCTGCCATAGTAAGAATCCTCCCATGTCTGAAGCAGCCAGTCCACGGGCTTGAGCATTCAAGACTAAGTCATGGCCAGTCCCCCTTGCCCAGCACTCTGGCGGGGCAGAGGCCAAGGATGGGAGCAAAGGCTGATTTCCACTGGGCAAGTCCAGACACATCCTTGGGTGTGCAGGGTTTTTTTTTCCCCCAACCTGAAAGCCAAGATTTAATGGAGCCAGGAAGCTTATCTCACAAGCAGGTCTCCTCTCGGGGAGATGTGTTGGGTAGCATTTTAGCAGAAGTGGTGAAAACAAATCCTTGACAAATGTACAGAAGACTTTCTCCTGTCTTTATTTCTTGCCAGTGATGCGATGGGTTACAGACTACTTGTTGCCAGAGACTATCAACATTCCTTTCCCCAAATCAATTGCAAGTGCATCTTTTGAAAAAGGCTGGTAGCATACAGTAACTTCCTCTTCTTCTTCTGTGCAAACAGGTTTAGTGTTGTTCAAAATACACATAAGTTTTCATGGGGTGTTGGAGACCCCTAAAATGTGGAAGTCCAAAAGGTGGGGGGCATACTTTCCTATCCCACAGTACCATCCATGACTCAAAGAGATCCAATTTGCCACACATGAGGCTAACAGTTTTTCTGATTTTTGGCTTTGAATTTCGAATGACATCTTTTTCATGACACATAGGAAACTTGTTAATTATATCTTCTAAAAAAGAATGAACTGAGGTGGTGTCATGTATACGTATGTTGTGCATGTATACAGAACAACATTTGAATGGCATATACGTCTGGACAGCAACTAGCAGCCTTGATCCAAATCGAGTCTATAGCTAGCATCAACGCCCCCCTCCCCTTGTCTTGCTGAAGCAGTAGTCAGAGTGCGGCAGAAGCCAGAGAAGTGGCCCATGTCTCTCCTACTGTATTCCAAATGCATAATGAAGTTGGGCTAACCAAAAAGTCGTCTGGAGACAGAAGGTTTGCTGAAAAATGTGGGGTTTGGCTGCAGAATTTCTTCTAATCTCAAAAGGGCAGATGCTGTCCTTTTTCTGCTCATCCATCAACTTGCTTTAAAAAGCAACAAAAAAAGGGAGTGTAGGGTTGTCTGAAGAGGAGAGGCATCAGTGGTGCAACTAGACTGAGGCAAACGTACTCTGTAATGCCATGCCACAAGGCTGCTTCTTCCAAACCTCAAACCCAAAGGGCCCCGGCTTGGCTTGCTGGAGAGAAGGCAGGAATGTTAATGAAGAGCCATGGCTGCCTGGGCTTTAATTACGCTGGGGAACTAAAGAGATGAAGAGGGTTCTAGCCAGTAAACAGCTCTCTCTAGTCTGATTGTCTTGGCTCTGTTAACTGTGGACTCGTGCCTCTACTAATGGAACTGGAAGGTCTGCAGTTTCAGAGCAGCACCCAAAATTCTAAAAACATTACTATGGGGCAACGAGATGGATGACTGTAAGCCACCCTTTGCATCTCTCCGTTGCTGTAAATGCACCTTGTTCATCCATGCAGATCTCAATAGCTGGAGACACCACGAGATTAGACTCACGGAGTTTCTGCCTATGTGAGGCACATGTGTGGCATTCCTTCTTTCTTCCAAGGTACCTAAAAGATGCCAGAATTTCTCCCTCAGAACCACCACATCTCTTTCCTTGTCTAACACGAAACAAACTCCATGTATTATGACTGAAGTTAGTGACTTGCCTCTTCAACCCAGTCTGTGTTTACTTGCTGGAGAAAATGCCCACCGTGGTTATCTTTTTGTCCTTGGACTTTTATTTGCTAACTCCAGATCTGCAGGAGTTACTTCTGGCCATTGATGCTTAGGCAAAATCACTTCGCACATGCACAGAGGAATATAGGCATTTTCAAAGGTTGAATCCTAGGACTGTATTTACCCACTCATCAGCCTGCCCTTTATTTTCAAAGTAAGCATTGAGGAACCTTGTGCCTTGAATTGGATAAATAAGGTAATAGATACAAGGGGATTCTAGTACTTGTTTACCCTTCTGTTTAATGAGAATTTCCAGGGCTCGAAGTTGGGTCCCACTGAAGGATCCTCTTCGCCTGTTGCTTTCCCCTTATCTCAGCTGGATGTTTGGGGCTAGCAGAGAGAGAAAGAGAGAGGGAGAGGGAGGGAGAGAGAGACACACCGAGACATTCGATTTTGGGCTTCATTATCATTGAGCTCAGCTGCATTACTAGCTGACTCCTGCGAACCACTTTGTCAGGAATCTTCAGTCAAGCATAGATTGTGGTGTGGTTTTCTCTTTCCTCCCCATCTACCCCTGCGTTAGGCTTTCCATGCTACTGAAACAGACAGTTTAAAGAAAATCAAATACTATGGTGAAGGGTAATATTTAAAATTAACTCTGGAAATTGGTGGTAAGAAAAGCTGTTCCAGATGCTGCTTGCAAATACTGTGAGGGAGAATCCAGGGAAACTTTGGACAAGATACAAGTGTTGGCTTTGGTTTTTTGATTATAAGTCCAAGGAGAAGCATTTCCTCCCTCTTTTAACATTAAATAAGCAGAAGAGGCTCTGATTTGGTATTTGACTTTCTTATTTCAAGGTAGCTTGGAACAGATAGCAACTGCAGTCTAGCTGTTAAGAGAGTATATCAGAATTGAGTATGTCAGAATTGGGTCAAGCAAAGACAGGTCCCAATTCCCTTTTAGCCATGAGGTTCATTGGATTGGTGGTCACTCTCTCTCCCACAAATCTACTTCACTGGGGTGTTGTAAAGGTGAAACGGGGAGACTGAAATCACATATGCCGCCTTGAGTTCACTGGAGGCAAATTTGAGTGACTGTAGATACACCAAAGCAGGGTTCCTGCTTTCTGCCTGCCACAGGATCTTGACTAGGCAGATGGGATTCCTACTCCATCCATCCAAAGAGATTTTGCATTAGCTGCTGATCTCAAAAGGTACACAGAACCAAATGTCTGGAGGAAGCTGGCAATGGTCTTCATTCCTGCTTTGGAAGCCTGAGATGACGGTGGCTTCCGCCAGATTTCTTTACCTAGAAGAGGGCAAAGACTGGAATCCCTGCCACATCAGCTATGCAGAAATTTCACATGTGGCCTGTCAAAATGTCCTCAGTTCACGGGATAGGAAGCATATTCTGGGTGCCTACTGGGAATCACACACTAACCACAGAGGTACCAACATTCATAAACTACTATTCCCCATGTTCTGGGTGGTAGGGGTAGGGTTGAGAGGTTTCAAAAGGCTTAATGCTGCTGAGTAGGCACACACGCTTTTGAGGGAAAATAGCTGCCATTGATGCCTGTTTTCTCTGTAGATCTAAATCCAAGCTGGAGCTTTAAAACAAATTAAAAGATATGTACATGTTTCTGTCAAAGATTTGGATTTAGCTATCCCCATTACAGTTCATAGGCAACCCTACCAGCACTGATCCTTGCTTTTAAACAAAGGTTCAATACCGCTCTATTCCTGAGTTGGGAATTCCCTTCTGGAATTGATTGACATCTCTTGGAGCCATGGGTGCCTAACTCTTTAGCACCAAGACCTCGGTGACCACAATGACCACAATCCTAGTGGAGCCTCACATGCAGGATGGACTCCATTCGAACACAAGAATGGGGCAGAGTTATACACGTTCAAATGTGTCCTATGCTAAGCCTACCGCAGCAGCAACAGGACTAGGGTATTTGGGAAGGGATATCTTTATCTTAAAGAGCTGTAACTCTTGAGAACAAATTGCTAGAATCATGACAGGATATTGGCAAAAAAAAAAAAAAAAAGGAACAGTATATAGGTGTTGTATTATATTGAGAGTCTCCAGCCTCTCCCTCTCTCTTTTTAAAGCCTTTATTAGGAAGAGTCTAAGCATTTTGGTGGCATATGAAATGAAATGCACATAAAAAGGATGCCAACCCTCATCCGACACACAGGTATTGCTCACTCTGCAGTAGCCTGTATGTGCCACCTTCAGCTTTCTCCTCCCCAGTGTCAGCTGTTATTTCACTTACTCATCTCTCCCTCCAAGCCTCATCTATCATTTGGGCAGACTGCAAGTTTTAAAACGGCATGTATCAAGTTTAGCAAACCAGAATCTAAACAGTCTTTGCCTCTTACAAGCAGAGCTCATGTTGCCAGAGATCAGGCTGACTTGTTTTCAACAGGGGTTTATGGCACTTATTTCTTATCTATTCATTTGTTTTATTTATAGGCCACCTTTCTCTTTCTAAGGAGATCCAAGGCAGTATTCAGATGTATTCTGGCTCAGAGTTTGCTGAGTGTGTATGTGTCAAAGGGAATTTTCACAGGCACAGGGCAAACACTCCTAGTGCAATTTCTCTTGAGAGAAGACACAGAACAGTGGAATAGCCAAGAGGGAATCCTCATTTTATCTTGGTCCTTAAACGTAGAGCACTTTAATGCCAGCGCTTAGATCTGCAGGAAAACAGTGATTAGGCAGCAGGAAAAGAGGAAGACCAAATGTGAGATGGATTGACTCCTTAAAGGAGCCACATTATTGAGTTTGCAGGGCTGTTGAGGACCAGCCATTTTGGAAATTGACCATTCACAGAGAGACACCCACAAAGACCTGTGAAATCTGAACACAAAGAGGTCCTTTGGTGGCCAGACTCTGGGGTCTGTGGGCTCCCACTGGAGAGGTCAACGCTGCACTATTTCTTTGTGTTTTACATTTTGCCTAGCTCATCAGCGATTGCAGTGGATCTCTTCCCCCCCCCCCCGAAAGGGTAAGAGTCCTGCTTTGTAAGTGTCTGAAGCAAAAGCAGGCGGATACCAGTCCCTGCCCGCCACTGGTGGCATCCGCCCACCTCAAGATGCACCAGGCTTGTTCTCTGTGCTGGAATCTGACTTTAATGAGGGGTTTGGAGCTCTGGCAACAAAACATGGGTGTTTCATCCAAAAGCTGTGTCTGGAAGAGATTTGTGGAGGAAAAGAATCTCTGGAGAGCGGAACGGAAGAAGGCATAACAAACCCCAGAGACTGGCAAGAGTATCTGTGGGGGAGAAGGAAAGGGCCCAGACACTAAGAAGGATCTCCTCCTTTTTAGAGCGAGGTAGAGCACATGTTTGTATGCAGAAAGTCCAGATTCCATCTCTGGCGAGATAGGGCTTGGGAACAAAGCTAGAAAAACACAAGAGAGCCACTGCCTTTGTAAGCAATACCAGGTTAGACTGTAAGGGAGCTCCTTAGGAAAGAGATCAAAGATAATCAGACAGTGCGCCTGCTTCACCCATGGGAAGTTTTCTGGTTCAGACCCTAGCTGCATTTTCAGTTCTCAATGACTGTAGGGATAGAGATATACTCGTGGTCCGGTGTTTTGTTCCATGAGCTCATGGACTATTTGTTCTGAAATCATTCACCCCTCCCAACAACCCTGGCTTTCTTTTAGCCCAGGTAACCCCACTTGCCTCCAAGTGAACGTTCTTTTGAAGAGTACCTTGTGATTTCTGCTCCAAGGTTGGGGAACATGGTCCTTAGACTATGTACTTCCTTGTTCACAATTCCCTGGTGATCATCCACCTCTCTGTTTGCAGTTCTTTGCCCTTCCATCCTAGGGCTCCTGCCCTGTTCCCAAACAACTGGCCTCTGTATTTACAGCCTCAGCAGGTTAGTCAGCACCTTCTTCTTAGCTTGAGAAAAAAAATGCTATACAGTAAACCAAAAGACAAACTTTACTGTGAGATAAAAGCCAGATAACTGGACTTCCGGTTTTTTTAAATGGCACCTTCCTACCATCACACTTTGCATACTTAAGTACCGTGCAGTTAAGCTGGTCTTGCCTACAACAAGAAGCAATGCACACTCTGGTCCAATCTGGTAATCAGCCACTGTAGAGCAACAGCTTTTCATCCTGACATCCGTTTGCAAGATTTGCTTGGTTTCCTTTCCTTTTCTACAGTATGAGGTGTTTAGTTGGAATAGGATCCTGCTAGGCAATAACCCTCTTTTGTGTTTCTTTTCCTTTCCAGTTGTCCTGCTTGATTTTGCCAAGGCACAGGGGGATCTGGGCTGGCTCAATCATCCCTATGGGAAAGGAGTAAGTCTAAAATCTTTTACAGCATACTGCTTCTATTTTAATGGAAAGACAAGTTCCTTCAGTAATGACCTACAATATTTTGTTTTGGGGTTGAAGATCCAAAACTCCACTTACAGTAATAAAAATATATAATTGACAATAAACTACCCTTTTAGTGGCACTCGAAACAGATACCTTTAATTGTTTAAATATATGCATAACAATTTTCCCGGGATTCAGGAACTCCAAGTTGAATGCAGATGGTTGTACATAGCAGAAAAAATAGAATCACGGAAGGGGAAAGAATGTGTGTATTTATTTTTTCGTAAGCGGATGTGCATTTTTGGGGGGAAAAAGCTCTTCTAATAGGATTGATTGAGGTGATTACTGGAAATAACTTTTTCAAAATATTCAGCAAACTCATGGAAAATAAACCAATCACTACGAAGTAGCCTGATTTGCTGAATAAAACCTCCATGCAATATCCCTTGGATGTAAAGCCAGCAGGGAATTCTGTGTCCACTGTGCCCTCCCTTTTTGTTTCCCAGGACATCTAACTGGCCACAACTGAAAACGAGATGCCGAATAATACTGATTTAGCTTGACACTTGAACCTGCCTTCCACTTCTAATTAACTGTACAGAAAAATAGCCACTATTCAGTTTAAGGGTTAAAAGCCACCGTAGACTCCGTACTGTTCCCAGAGGAAGTGATTTCCACATCTTTGTGAATTTGCATGAAGGAACAGTCCATTTGTTGACTATGCTCTTCTCCTTCTACTAGTGGGATCTTCTCCAGAATGTCATGAATGAGTCCCTTATTTACATCTATTCTGTCTGCAACGTGATGGAGGGGGATCAGGACAACTGGTTGCGGACAAACTGGATCTACCGCAGTGAAGCTCAACGCATCTTCATCGAACTCCAGTTCACGGTTCGAGACTGCAACAGCTTCCCCAGCGGGACAGGCACCTGCAAGGAAACCTTCAACCTTTATTATGCTGAGTCGGACTTTGATTACGGCATCAATTTCCAGAAACGTCAGTTCCGCAAGATTGACACCATCGCCCCAGATGAAATTACCTTGCGGGAGGACTTTGACACGCGCAATGTCAAGATCAATACGGAGGTGCGCTCAGTTGGACCCCTAACTCGCAAGGGTTTCTATCTTGCCTTTCAGGACATTGGGGCTTGTGTGGCCCTCCTCTCGGTCCGTATCTATTACAAAAAGTGCCCAGGGATCTTCCACAACATGGCGAGTTTCCCTGAAACCATTGCTGGTGCTGATTCACAGCCCTTGGCCAAGGTGCCGGGGACATGCGTGCAGCATGCTGTGGCCCGAGAGGAGCCTCTCATGCACTGCAACTCAGATGGAGAATGGCTGGTGCCCATTGGCGAATGCCTCTGTCGTGAAGGGTATGAGAAAGACGGGGATAGCTGCAGAGGTAAGTCTGCTCTCATTTTATTTTGTTTTTCTGTTGTATTTCCAGCCTGCTTTAGTCCTAGGATTCTCAGCAACATTACAAAATTAGGTCCAGAGTCCAATAAAGGAGCCAACAATTGAGATGAAATGTGGAATTTATGTTACTTCACACCTTTCCCATTCTTGCTGTTCAGAAGCACCTCATTAAAGGCAGGTCACTGGTTCTCCCTTCTCCCTCCACAGATCTGTCTTGTTGTGCTGTGGAAAGAGGGAAAATACTGCTCTTAAGTGGTTCTCTCCTTCCATTCTTTTGACTTTTCTTTGCATTTCCTGTGCAGATGTGGAAAGAGCACAAGATGTCTCCTGATCTTGGTGGTCAAAGTTTGTTTTGTTCCATCTTGGCAGTTAGATATTTTGCCAGGATCAATGTTCAGTTGCAGGCAACTCTGCAAACTCAGTGCTGTGGTTCTCCTTTAGGTGGGCTGCTGTAGGCAGCCACACAGAATCAAGCAACTTCTTCCTTATGAGCTCTTGGTGGTGCCACAGCAGAAAGGGAACACCATCTTCTGCCTTGGCTGTGCTACCACCTGGCAGACTTTTCACCTGCCAGGAACAGATCAGGAAAGCTTTGGATGCTGGAGGTGCTTGACAGAGCCCAGGTAGGCATCCTTAGGGAAAATAATTGTTTTCCAGTGCTGCCAGTGGTTATTTGTCAGATGTTGTTCAGAAGTGAGGCGGTGCCACTGCTGCTACCTTTCCAGGTTTGAGTATAAAAACTGGGAACCAAGGGTCTTGGGTTTAATTAAGTAAGGGTTTAATTAAGTAAAAAGAGAATTGGGTAGCCCTGAATGCTAATGGTACAGAACTTACTTAGGCTTCACCTTCCAATTTTATTGAAAGTGAGCCAAATCTAAAGAGAGAACAGAAAGCAGAAAGATGTTATCCATCCCCACTCAAAGCCCTATTTTTGCCAAGTGGGAAGCCAAAGGAGGAGGGCAGGAGATAAGAGGCAAAATGCTTTGCTTTAGGAATGTGTCTGTATTTTGCAAGAAGAAAGAGATAAGGAATCTTCAAGGTTATGGAGCAATGCAGGCCTCCTGAGCAAGCATTCCACATCCCTATCTACCTGATAGAGGATACGGTCAGACTTCCTTCCTACCTGCTGCTGCCAGCCAGCTATGTTCTCAGGAGTGAAACAGGGGCCTGAAACATGGGCAAAGGGATTGCTGACAACCTGCTTCTTGAGATGCTAAATGCCTTTGTTTTAAGGAAAAGCAATCTTTGCCTTTTTCACAGTTCTTACTGTGGACGGGCAAATAATCTGTCAGAGGTCCATTATTCTGTGCGGCACTACCTGTTTTCTATCCTGAGACTTTCAGCATTTTACCCCAAAAATCAACACATTCCTTAAACTCACTATGCATTTTTTTTGGGGGGGGGGATGTGCAAAAACCCATGTGTACACATTTGCAAAATATGCCCTGCCAATGCTGTTAAAGTCACATGAACATGTGCATATTTCCATGAAGGAAAAACATCTCACATTTCAAAGTGGGAATGCCATCTCTCACGTCATCTCTGGAGAAAAAAAGGCACCCCAGTATTAGGGCTTTACTCCTGCCTTCTTCGATTCAGGATTTGCAAAGCATAAGTACCCTCCCCAGGTGACCCATCTACCTCTTTAGAGTGTCAACTCCAGAAGGCCATCTTTCCCTTACACGCTTTCTTTCCTGGATCACCTTTATCTCCAGTAAGCAACCCCTCTCCTTCCTTCCTTTGGCTCAGCTAGAAACAGGCCAGAATAACATTATCCAGAGCTTTTCACTTTCCCTCAGATTGTTCTGGAAAAATGTGGTGTTCATACACAAACTATACACCCAGCATCCCCCGCCTCACTATATAGGAAGGGTTCTAAAAACACTGGTTCTCTGTCCTGACGTCTGAATGGAGGCATTGTGCCCCAGGAGTGGGTGGGTGTGCGTGCGTGCATGTGGGTAGGGACCCCACTGCCTAATAATCCTCCTCATTAAACCCGACAAAGCTGTTGGAGCTGTGAATAGTGAGGGCTGACACTTCCCTTTGTCCCATTCAGCCTTCCTCCCTCGCATGTCTCCTCACACCTCCAACCTTGATTCACAGCAATCCTGCTCTGCAGAAGACTCCTCCTTCCCATTTTCTTCTCATCAAGCCACAACTGAGTCTTAATTTAAAGTTCCTAGAGATAACATATTGAACAAAGAGAATCCCATTTACTTGTCCAACACCTGTTGGTACCAAAAGTCCAAACACTTTTGTGGTTACATATACATATTTCAGATTTCACCTAGTGATGAGCTCCGCAAGACTTAAACCTGCTTTCTCTAGTGCTTTGAAAGCCAAGTCGCTCATATGTTCTTTACTCTGCTCAGTTTATAACTCTGCATAAAACATGTTTGCCTGAAATTTAAAATGTCTACTTAATATCTTCCTCTCTTTCACGGCATTACTACATGCTTCCTAGAGTTTGTAAGCTGCCCCCTAGGAAGAACTGAGAATCTCCCAGTGGTGGCCAACAAGGTAGCCAGTTTTTTAAGTTGGAAAAGTTGCTGTTGATTCATGAAATCACATTTAGACAAGGTGGCAAAAGTATCTGTATCCTTCACTGGCAACCCCACCCCTTCCCAATTCTGGGAAAATCCCTGACCCAGCAGAGAGCAATACTAGAGTAAAGGGGAGACACCAGTCTTGGGGAGCAGACAGGCTGCTGTGCCATGTGGGGCACCTTCTGTTAACCTGGCTGTCCACACCCACCACATACCATGTGGCTGCTTCCATCGTCCTTCGCCAGCCTGTTCAGCCTAAAGCAGCAGCTTCCTCCAGCCAGTGGGGGGAGGGTGTGTGTGTGGAAAAAGGAATTTGCCCTTTTGTGTAAAGATACTCTGACCTTCCATCCTCCATGGGGAGGCCCATAGGCAGGAAACAAAGGCAGTTTATCTCCAGAAATAAACACAGATACTCTTTGCTTCCTGTGCACAATCTCCACCACCACGCTTTTTTGCCTCCTGCTGCCAGCAAATTCTCTTGGGCCACCAGCCATTCCCTCTCCTCACCCCTCTTTTGCCTCACCCTGTTTTGGCCTTCAACAAAACAGCTGCCGAAGGGAACGGTATTCCTTGGGAACCCACTAAGGCCGGCTGCCTTAAGATCCTCCTAGCAAAGAAAGTCTCTCTAAAGGCCTGCTCCTTCAACCGAGCCCCTCGGCAGGAATGCCATACCACTGCACACCGACTCAAGCCTTATGCCAGCAAGAGTTCAGCACTGATTAGTAGTCAAGTGGTATAATATCTAAAAGATGAATTATTCAAAAGGGCCTGGTGCAGTCAAGCTCCATATGTATGCACAGGGTTGGGGGACAATGTTCTGGTTATCAGGTTGGAAAATTTTGTCTTTTAATTTTTACTAAGGTAGCTGCAAGTTGGAACTGACTTTAAAAAAACTTTGTTCTCCTTTTAAATGGGCAGCAGACTACTTATTCAAAATTCAAGCAAGTGTTTTCTTAAAATAACAGATGACAAGAACCAACTTTAAAAAGTGCCTCTTTGGAGATTATGCATCTGCGCATCATCTGAAAACAGACAACGCACCACGACTTGCTTGAGAACTGTGCTAGTGACTTCAGTACTGCTTTAAATTAGCAAACTAATCTATTTCTTTTCCTTTAACTCGGTTACAAAATTCTCTTTTAGTCTTCAGTGGTCAGGAAAAGAAAATAGTCCCTGTAGGGATACTTTAGACATTACTTGAGAGTTATAAAGAAGAGGGAAATGTTCAGCCTAAGGTCCTTATCCTACATCCCCTCTTTAATGCTGGGACACAGCTTATGGCAACGACCTGTCCCAGCAGGCAGCACTCCAAAGGCATAGAGAGAGAGTCCGTCTAATCCAATTTTTCTAGCCTAAAATTATGTGGGGCTGTTTGGATCTATGTGTTCTCGGCTGCTACGAAGACTCCACAGTAGGCCAGGAGGATGGTGCGAGTACACACCTGGCCAACATCCCAGTCCCCCCCCCCCCCATCTTCACCACGATCACCACTCCCTTTTAATATCGGGGAAGCAGCTGCTGGAGCACCTGCTGGTGGAAGCCCCAGGACAGCCTCAACATGCCTGAATTGCTCACCAAATTTTCTTCCCTGAAGCACGGAAACAGATTTTGGCCAAGGAAAGGGGGAGGGGCGTTATACCTCTTCAGATTGATTGGAAACTGACGGTTAATGATTATGAGGGCAGCCAAAGTGTTCCAATTCCTTTACAACCTAGGCAGCCTGCAGGAGGTCTCATCTTGTGATGGTGTCTCCCCATCCCACTGCACAAGCTTAAACGAGCTACCCCACATCCCTTGAACCCTATTCTCATCAGAGAGGGAGGGGAAGTACCCACCTCTTCCTTCTCTACCCTACATGGCTTTAGCACTGTGGATGCAAAAAGGGGGGGAGGGTTGAGGGCATCCCCTCTTGGGTTGTTTTAGGGGCTTTACCTCTCTGCAAGATGTGCCCCATGTCTCCCAATGTCCAGGGTGTACCTTTCCAACAGCTGTGCTAGATGCACTGGTTCTATAAAACAGGTCCTGGGGCTTATGCCTACTACTAAAGTATATTCTCCAGTCAGCAAGAGATTCTCTCCCCAACAATGAAGTGACAGTGCTTTTCCTTTACCTGCAGGAAGTCCTTGGCATCTACAGGTACGGAGGGAAATACCCCACCTCCAAAGGACAAAAAACTGTTACTGTCATTCAGTGTACACAACTCAGAGCTAAATGGGCTGAGGTTCTGGCTCAATATAATGTAGCTTCCTGAGTTACAAATTGCCTAGTGAAGGAAATGTATTGTTCACAGGTCCTAAATAATGCCTCTTTATGGTCTGTAGGCCCTGTTTAAAACTCTTATTTCATTGTAAGAGACATATACTTCTGTTCTAAAAATGGAATATTAAATCACCCTAATAATAAGTATTTCAGGGACTAAATGCTGGCATTGAAACTGCCAATTCCAGGGCTTGAGCCTGGTGTTACCTGCCTTGCATATGTTCTTTTTTCCCCTTTGCATATTCTTTTCTATCAACATCCACACACTTATTGTCTCAGTCCAGACAAGACTCAACACTGAGCACCTTGCCTGCCTGCCATTAGTTACACAGTGACAGTTTGTTTCTAAGCAAGAGACCACACACAAAATATTGATGGAGGTCTAACATGGGATGCCATTTCTAAATAATCAGCTTTCAAGGACCAGCCCTCTCTCTCTCTGTAACTTCACCAATTAGATATATTGGCATGTAGTTAAAACTGGAGTGGAACTAGAGACACAGCAGAGGCAAGAGTTTGGAAACACCAAAGATTAAAGCTGATAAGAGCGGGGAGTTAGTTGAATTAAGGGCATTTTGCAACTCCCCTTCTGGAATCTCAGGCATGACTGACTGGAACTGGGAAAGCTTCCCCCCCACCTACCCACCCACCCACCCTCTGTATATACATGTGGCTGCAGCCATACAGAAATCATACATGTTTCTCTGCCATTTTAACCTTCTTTTAGAAGGTTTTTATTTTTCCTTAGGTCACTCCAGGTCTGATGTCCTGGAATATGGTACAGATTGCTCTCAGGCCATACTAGACCACTAACCTGTGCTCGGCAAGTGTCATAAATATGTGCTTCTTCGCTAGCATGATTCTTCCTTTGGCTTACCCTGGGCAAATTTTTCTGTGACTGTGGAAAGATTCAATCAATGCAACACTTAATGCACATGCAACTTATGTCCCATCCTGTGTACAAAGGAAGATCTAGCAAATGGCCAAGAAAACTCTATCGTTGTAGTCTACTATTCATGCTATTTATTTTATTGTACTTATTAGGTCTCCTATTGTATTTTATGGTATTTTGTTTTGCACTTTTATAATTTATTGATGTAGTTATAATTTTGTGATTCTATTATTCTTACTGTTTAGTTGTTTTAAACCACCCAGAGTGGCCTTGGCTGCCAGATGGGCGGTATAGAAATCAAATAAATAAATAAATAAATAATTCTGGTAAAAATAATCTAATTATCTTAACATTTAAATTTATTTTTAATTTAAACTATATTTCATATATCTCCATAATTTGAAATTGTCTAACACTCTAATAGGAATAAAGAAAGACCCTGGGCTGGACAGGGCAGGAGGGAAGTTGCTGCTCCCATTGTCATGTTAGCAAGAGAGCTGTTAGGTATGTAGAGGATCTCTAGGAACTTAGCTTCTTTATATCCCAGTAAAAGAGAAGAGATAGAATCAGAGACTTTGGGGGCAGAGCTGAATCCTGTGGAAAAACTTATTCATCTAGAAAATACGTATGATGAGTAACTCAAGTACAGGCAAAGGCCAGATGTTAATTTCCTCTATAGTCATGATGCATGCAGGCTCATGTGATATGCTATAAATACTGAAAGAGCACCACAGAATTGCAGAGCTATGTTCCATCTACATGGGAGCCGGCGTTTTTAAGATACGTTTGTCCAGTTCTCAAAAGGGTATTTATAAATAGGTATAGAAACAAAGTATGTATCAGTTTGAAATATATACAATTCACTTTGCTGCTAACAGTTAAATTCAGATTATGATGATGGTCTATTGCTTCATTTTAAAACTAATTTTTTAAGCTGAGGATGTGATTTCAAAGATCTACACAAGTGCATGTACACAAGAATACCTCGTGTTTGGTCTTTGTGACTTGTCCTTTCCCATTTTATATGCAGGGAACATAAACAGTGAGTCTTGTTCGTGATCAACTGTTAATCCATGTCCATCTTTTAATTTACATCCTGATCTTTCTAACAGAAGCCACTGTCTCCAGTTTGTTGGCCCATCTTTTCTTTTGTTCATGTGCCCTATCATCATAAAGCCCAGGAAGATTAATCCACTGTCTTCATGCTCTCTTTGCAGCTTGTTCTCCTGGGTTCTTCAAAGAGAACATCTCTAACAGTGCCTGTTCGAAATGCCCCTCGCACACACTGCCCTCTTCCGAAGGCTCCACTTCATGTCCTTGCGAGGAAGGCTATTTTCGGGCCTTGAGTGATCCTGTCTCTATGCCATGCACACGTAAGTGAGATCAGAGTAGCAGCACTGCCTATGTTCCAAGGAAACGTAAAGGCTTCAAGCCCCGCTCCAGTTCCTATTATCATCACGAACGATGGCCACTTGATTAAATTAGGCCACCCAGCTCATTTACGGGTTTGAGTGTGTCTACTACGTATGTGGAAATGCAGCTGGGGATCCAATACGACGACACACACTCATGGAAGACTAATTGCTGCACGATTCTTCATTCTGACTGCATAGACCTTAACCCCCACATGCAGAGGCATTTTGTCAATGATTATTAAACAGCAACTGGGGACAACTATGGGCACCTTGCTCAGTTTGAGTCGGTTAGGGGAGGGCAGATAGAAAGTGATGACAGTAAGATGCTCTCATCTGGGCAAGGCAAGGGTTGTTATGAAGAGCAGAAGTCCACAGGAGGTAGAAGAAAAGAACCACCAAGTCCAAAGGAAGGAAGCAGGGAGAGCACTAGCAAGACAGATACCAAGAAAGGAAACTATGAGCCAGAGGCTCAGCTAAGCAAATCACTAATCTGGTGGGTGGCCTTCCACTCTGTATCAAAGGGGAATCTGCATTTTTAGTAACACTTCTCTGTTCTCTGCTCCGCAGAGCCGCCTTCAGCTCCCCACCGCGTCACAGCAATTGGCCTGGGTGCCAAGGTGCAGCTCCGCTGGTCAACACCCCGGAACACAGGAGGCCGCAAGGATATCACATACAGTATTACATGTGAACAGTGTTGGCCAGAGTCGGGGGAATGCCGCCCCTGCGAGTCCACCCTTCGGTACTCAGAAAACCTAGACAATTTTGCTGGCACATCCCTGACCATCAGTGACCTGGAGCCGCATGTTAACTATACCTTCACCGTAGAGGCCCGCAATGGAGTATCCTCTTTCAGCACACAGCGTAGCTACAGTGTCACCAGTATCAGTGTGAACCAGACAGGTAAGAGGCAGACACATTAAAGGGACCCAAGCAGCTGGTGTGGATTGCAGGACTCAATTATTTAGGATAACAGGGGGTTATTCATTGCACGTTGGCCTCCTCTAATCTTTCTCCTTCTCGTTATTGCTAAGAACCTCCCCGAGTGACTTCAGTGACCATGGACAGCCGTACTGCAACCAGTCTCACCCTATCCTGGACTGTACCTCACCGACAACAGAACTATGTCTGGAAATATCAGGTCACTTACAAGAAAAAGGTACCTCTGTCTTGTCACTTCACTGTATTTAATTTTTTTCTTCCAACTACCAGCAACCCCACCTCCCTACTTCTCTAACATTCTTGCATGCTGAGGGAGGTTTTACTTGCTGCTCTATCAATGCTGATTTTTTAATCAGCTCTGTGCATTTACACTGTTTTTTTCGGTTTGTTTTTTGGCAGAAGGACGAACACAGCTACTCTGTGTTGCGCTGTGATGAGAATTCTGTGACCCTTCCTAAACTTAGCCCTGGAACCAAGTACTTGGTGAGCGTCCAGGCACTGACCCAGGAGGGTCAGGGGGCCCACAGTGTGGAGCACGAGTTTGAGACACTTCCAGAACGTGAGTTTTTGGTGGGCAAAGAGAAGACGGGCTGGGGCAAAGTCCCCAGGAGAGAATCAAGGTGCAATAGCAGTCACAGTTCCCTAATCACAGCTATCATTCCTTTTCTCTACAGACTCTGATGGCACTAATACCACAGTAGTCCTTTGGGGTTCCATTGCTGGCTGTCTCTTTACGGGTTTGGTTGTCCTAGCAACTGTGTTCTTCATTCGACGAAGGTATGTATTTTACCCCACCCCAATTTATTTACAGATAGAGACAGATTTTAAGAAAGCTGAGAGAGGCTATTTCCAAAGTCAAAGACATACATAACATGTCACCGAGTTACCGCCAATTAATCAGCCTTTGCAGATTCAGAAACAAAACAGAATCTTATTTTCCAGAGGCAACAGTAGATGAGCATAAACTTCTTCAAGTGCCTTCGGATTTCTGTCTTTAACCTATTTGCCAAACAGTACATTACCTGATCAACTTGCCTCTTTTCACTTGTAAGTTCACAATCGCATTACTACTGGTTGCATGTCAAAATGGGAGAGGACTGGACCTTAAGCTCAGCTCCCAAAGCACCTGATGCTGATTACACACACTTTAGAAATCAATGCAAGAAAATGGCAATTTGTGGCTACAGTACATTGGTCTTTGTCTACATTTCAATATAGATAGATAGATAGATAGATAGATAGATAGATAGATAGATAGATAGATAGATAGATAGATAGATAGATAGATAGATAGATAGGTGTGTGTGTATATATATATACGTTTTACAAGGCTTTGATAATGAAGTCTCTTCATTGTATAGGAATGGTGATAGGACACACTACATTGTTTTTACTACTCTCGGTCAAACCCTTTTTGTCATTCAGGAAGAAGAAGCTGAGGTCCCGGCAAACATCAGAGGATGTTTACTTCTCTAAGTCTGGTAAGTAATAATTCCAGTCTAGATCAGTGCACCTGATGCATAAGCAGCATTTGCAAAAAATGGAACATTACAAAGAACAGGAAAGGCTCCAGAGCCACAATGTGGTGGCCATCTTAGACCCTGAGGATGAGCATTCACTGTTAATTGGAAGTAAACTTAACTGAGCATTCTTCCTTGCTGTTGGTATTCTGCCCCATATATGGAGCCAGGAAGGAATGGAATAAATGATGATACTTGGTATGAGAGCCTAGTGTTGGTTCAACTTTTCTACAACTTCTCTCTTTGAAGGGAAGAGTTCCCCTTGTTGAGAAGATCCTCTTTATCTTCTTTTCGCCCCAGATCAGCTCAAGCCCCTGAAAACCTATGTGGATCCCCACACATATGAGGACCCAAATCAGGCTGTGCTGAAGTTCACCACTGAGATTCATCCTTCTTGCATTTCACGGCAGAAAGTCATTGGGGCAGGTAAGATACATCACAATAAGCTCACACTTAATTAATGTGTGTGGAGGGTTCTCTTCTCTTGGTCCAGTTGTGACTAGCTCAAAAAGGTGACTACTCTGAAAGTTGACTACTGTCTTGAGCCTTTGGGTTGATGCCCCCGCATCCCCAAACCTCTATCCTTGTCTGGAAAGAGTCTTTTAACTCTCCCTGCTTTCCTCCTACCAGGTGAATTTGGAGAAGTCTATAAGGGGACCCTAAAAAGTGGCAAGAAGGAGATTCCAGTGGCCATCAAGACACTAAAATCTGGCTACACAGAGAAGCAACGCATAGACTTTCTGAGTGAAGCAACCATCATGGGCCAGTTTTGCCACCACAACATCATCCACTTGGAGGGAGTAATATCAAAATGTAAGAACCTGTAGTTGGAATTCCATGAGACAACTGTTTTTGCTGATTCTAAAATGCCAGCTCTTGAAGAACTACAGCAAGGGTCTGATTTTATGGATTGTTTCTTCTTCTTTATCTTTCCAGATAAGCCTTTTATGATCATCACAGAATACATGGAGAATGGTGCCCTGGATAAATTCCTACGGGTAGGTCCAAGATTTTCTCCCTGTCAGCCCTCTGCTGATGCATACAGAGAGAGGCCTGAAATGCATACAGTGGGGATTGGCTGGTCTCAACTTCCTAAGCATTCTTGACAGAAGCTTGCCGATTTCCCCCCAGAATTTCCCTTCAGAGGGGGATAAGAAGCTTATTCTGTACCATAACTGATCTTCTGTTTTAAAAGCCTCTCATTATTTGTTTAGCTCACATATGTGGTCCTGATTTCCTTCCTTCTTTTCTTAACAGGAAAAGGACGGGGAATTCTGTGTTATCCAGCTGGTAGGCATGTTGAGGGGCATCGCCTCTGGTATGAAGTATTTGGCCAGCATGAACTATGTCCACCGCGATTTGGCTGCCCGCAATATTCTTGTTGACAGCCAGCTGGTCTGTAAAGTCTCTGACTTCGGCCTTTCTCGTGTCCTGGAGGATGATCCTGATGCCACTTACACCACAAGTGTGAGTACTGCCAGCATGCTGGCCATCATCTTCAGTTATGACTATTTCTCAGTATTCCCAGTGAAGAGAGGGGACCCATTTTTGCCACGAATATTGTAGGGAATGGGATAAATAGCTGACTAAATTACATACATGATTGGCATCTGGAGGAGGTATTAGAAACAGAGAACCCAGAAGCAAGTGTGGAATTCAGGAGTCCAGACAGAGGAGATTGTTGGTAACACGTGATCAATGGCATAACTGTGCATTGCTGCACATTCTCCATTGGTAGGAATTCTGGTTGAGATCCAGGCACAATGGGGACCTGAGAAGAACCAAGCAAGGCTTGAAAAACATCCGAAGGAAGAGAAACAAAGGAAAGAAGGAACAATCCCCAGGCCTTCTAAGGTGGCCGGCTGTGGTTTCTGTCCTGAGAGATCAAACTCCTAGCCATTGTCATCCATGATTTGACTAAGTCTGGTTTAGACACAGCCTCCTTATAGGCCATTACACAAAAGTAAAAATACACTTGGAGAGCCAGGGAATTTGGTTGGTCTTCTCTCCTGTACATCAGAGTGCATTTTTGGAAACAAAGGTCTGGATACTCATTTCCTTCTTTCCCCTCCCAGGGTGGGAAAATCCCTATCCGATGGACAGCTCCTGAGGCTATCTCTCATCGCAAGTTTACTTCAGCCAGCGATGTCTGGAGTTATGGAATCGTTATGTGGGAGGTGATGTCGAATGGTGAACGACCTTACTGGGAGCTTTCCAATCATGAGGTGAGGCCTTGGATGTTCCTCTGTGGATGTTAGCTTAGGCATCAGTGATGACCTCATTGGGAATGTTGGTGGATTCCTTATTCCCACTTTCAGGGAGAAAATAGTTTCAGTCACCTAATCCATTTGACAATCTCACTTTCAATAAAGTGTTCTTGATGAAAGCTTTTCATTCTACCGTACCAGTGTGAATATTTTCTTTAACTCCCATTGGTCCTGGTGATGGGCTTTGTGATGTGAACTGTACCTATCTGTTATTCTTTCTGACCAGTCAAGTATGAGTCATCCATGAATTCTTGATTGAATCTCACATGCAAAGAAATGGAGAATGCTAATGTTGTCATTATGTGCCACCAAGTCACATCCAGCTTATTGTGACCCTATAAAATAATAACCTCCAGGTCATATCATAAGCAGTTCTGCTCAAGTCTTGCATACTAATGGCTGTGGCTTCCTTTAATGGATTAATCCATTTTATGTAAACGCTTCTTCTTTTCCTACTTTTCCTTGCATGACTCTCTTTTCAAATGATTTTTTCCTAAGCATAACAACCTCAATTTATTTGAACTTCTAATATGAGTTTACACTTGATTTTATTATTTGTCTTTCTGCCAGTCCATTGTATCTTTAAAGTTCTCTACATCCATTTTTAAAAAATATTTATCTCCTGTCAGCTTTCACAACTGTACATACTAATTAAGAATTACTATAGTACTAATGATCTTGCTTTGGTTTCCAGAGATACATCCCTACATTTAATAATATTTTCTAGTTCATTCATAAGCTTCAGTTTTCTTTTTCTTTCCTGGCTGAAGTTTTTGATTGATACTGGATGAAGGCACAGAAAAATCTAACTGCCATCCTCACATCTCTTCTAGTTCTTCCAGTCTCTATTAGTTCTCTCACTCCAAGTACTATCATGTTTAAAATTTTCTATTTCTTGATTTCCCATTTCAAGCTTATTTTGACTTGTACTTCTCACATTCTATGTCCCAATTATGTGTCACACAGCACAGGACTTTCATTTTGCTTCTGTGTACATCACAACTAGGTGTCCTTTCTGATTTAATCCAGTGGCTTCATTTATGACAGTGCTATCATAATTGCCTTTGTTCTTCTTTAGTAGCTGACCGAGTGCCTTCCAACATTGTCTCTCGTTTCATTTTGGGTCACCTTATCAGAGTTTTCAAAGTATAAATATTCAGATGTGAATCCTGATTTCTGCTCACTAATAACAAGATAGCTTGAGCATCGCTGCCACTGTCTGTAAAATATCCTCCTGCAGTGTTACCTTCCTCTTTCGCTGCAACCCAGTATCTCTTTTTTATGTTAGGTTGACAGATCGTTCAGAGTTTCTCCTCATCCATCACCACTAGAACTATTAATTCTTTGCTGCTAAAGAAGATGGGTACATCTTATTCTGGTGTTTCATCTTTGACCATGCCACCTTGAGTGATCCTGAAAGGAGTCTAGAATTAGAACGGATCTAGCCTTCTAAACAGTAGTGCTTTCAGGTTCCCAAACCCTCTTACTAGTTTTAGGTACGCATCCAAGAAGGGAAGTGATTGTCTTAGACAAGATTAAAGATGAGTTATCTGTCCTGCAATGCTTCTATCTGTCTCTGATACAGCTTCTTGTGATAGGCTGACCAATTAGTACTCCTTCCAGACTGACATAAGCTGAATCGATTTACTGTTGTTCAATCTTCTACTCTTGTTGTTCACAAACAGGTGATGAAAGCAATAAACGAAGGCTTCCGGCTTCCTGCACCCTTGGACTGCCCTTCTGCCATCTACCAGCTGATGATGCGATGCTGGCAACAAGACAGAAGCCATCGGCCCAAGTTCACCGATATCGTGAGCATCTTGGACAAGCTTATCCGTGCCCCTGAATCGCTCAAGACATTGGCAGAGTTTGATCCTCGGTAGGTATCAGTCAGAGCAGAGCTATCTCATTTCCAAAAATCCACTTTCTTTTCCGGTTCCTTCATTTGGAAATTGATTTTGCCCATCTTTGATTATTATTCCCCTCAAATTTTTGCCAACTACCTGCCCTCCACACCATAGAAAGGAGCTAAATCTAAACAGTGGGGTGGGGCTCTTTTTTCCCCCCTCTGAAGGATCTCCATCCGCCTACCCAGCACCAGCGGCTCAGAAGGGATCCCTTTCCGAACTGTGGGCGAGTGGTTGGAATCCATCAAAATGCACCAGTATACGGAGCACTTCACAGCTGCGGGGTATAATGTCATTGAGAAGGTGGTGCAGATGTCCAATGAGTGAGTTTGTCTTCACAAATAGTCCCCAAGGCAATTTTCACTTTCTCCATCCTCCTTTACCTACGTAGCAGCTAAATAAGATTTTTTTTCTTTTTGTGGGGGGAGGCAGAGTGCTTTTTCTTTAAAAATGTTTCTGTTCTCCTGACAGAGGAAATAGCTGGATTCCATGGTTTTATTTTAAAATGATGTTCTAGAGTCACTGAGAATATTATGACCCAACATGACCTCTTCACCATCTGTTTTAAAGAGAGAGGCTCTTCTTGGTTCCACTTTTGAGACAGAAGATCATTCTCTTTAATTGTACATGGACTTCACGGAAGATAATATATAGCAAAATGCAGATGATTAGGCACACCTTTCTCTTGAAATCCCTGCAGGAGGTCCTAATGCTGCTTAACCTTTTTCATATGAATGTGGCCTTGGAAATTCCTTGATGCTGCCATATGACGTATGGAGACAGCAAATGTCAAGATAAATATTGGAGGCAACAGAGAAGACAGATATTTAAATTAATAGAGATCATTTGCTTACCTCTACCCCTGCAAATCGCAGTACTGTCACCATTCTCATCATCTCTCCCTTTTCTCTCCATTTCCAGTGATATTAAAAGAATTGGAGTGCGTCTACCAGGACACCAGAAGCGCATTGCCTACAGCCTGATGGGATTGAAGGAACAGGTCAGCACCACTGGCATTCCAATTTGAACTGGGCAAATCTCACCCTTCACTTGTAGTAGCTCTGTTGCCTGATTTAGCTACTCAGTGGTCAAGCCAAGGACCATTTGGCAAACATAATTCCTGGCACATACTTGAAATGAAGAATCCAAGTGACCTCTTGCAAAGGATGCCAACTTACAAAAAACGAAGCAGATGTCTGTTTTCTTCTGAGTTTCCTCAGCATCCCTTAATATTTATTGCTTGGCCTCTGGTTTCATATGCCTGCTGAAGTCTGCAAGCATTATTCTGTGGTATTGGAAGGCTCCAGGATGAGGCGTCAGGCTTTGCCGCACATTCTAGCTTCACACTGCCAAGCAGAAGTGCCAAAAGCCACATTTCATTCATTCTGCCGTGTCTCTAGCTTGAATAGTTCCTGGGGCTACTAGAAGAGCATTGCCACGCTTTCTGCCAGTTCACTTTCTCCTACTTACAGTCCTGCAGAAGACCAACCAAAGTACCAGAGAGCTGTTTGTTCCACTGTCAGTGTGTCCAAACCCTCTTTACTGTTCCAACAGCCTACTCTTTTCCACATTCAGAAGCCTGAAAAAATGTTTTTCTTATAGACATGATTTCTCTGTTGCAGAGAATGAAGAGAGAGGACTCTTTTATAAACACAGCTTGTCTTTAAAAGCAAACCTCAGCTGTTTCAGCTTCTGCACATTCTTGATTTCCCCTTTTTTGTTCAAGCACTAAAGGACTTTTCCTTCAACCTTCTCACTTTTTAAGAAACCAAACGAGGTTGAATGAAGAATGAGGCCTTACACAGACTGTTCTTGTGACATTTGAGTTTCAGCTTTGAAGTGTTTTTTCCAAGGATGACCAACTATGACTCTCCAAAGAGTTATTTCATGCCTGCCTGCCTGCCTTTATTCCGTTTTTTTCTAGCCCATCCCTGAAATGCACTCATGACTTTTACTGCCAATTATTTTCCGTTCATTATTACTTTCCCTTTTTTTAAGATGTTAATTTATTTTTTATATTTATTGATTTAAAAGCAGATACAGTATGTTGCTAATAAGGATAATCATGCACCATTTATACATGTCAAGTTTACT
Organism: Intellagama lesueurii; assembly: GCA_037013535.1. Taxonomy (NCBI): domain Eukaryota; kingdom Metazoa; phylum Chordata; class Lepidosauria; order Squamata; family Agamidae; genus Intellagama; species Intellagama lesueurii. The sequence goes on along the minus strand of JBAJHW010000016.1, from coordinate 13,059,715 downwards.
TGTGTGTGTGTGTGAATATTCTCTAGCTTTAATTAAAAAAAGTGTTTTTTTCTTTGTTCTTGTTCCCACAGTGTATGTTTACACATGTTGAAAAGACTTTGTTTTCCTTAAGAATCCATCTACTGAGCACTATCAGGCTCACAACCAGAGTCAAAAAGGTCTTGTCTTTGTGTCTTCCTCCAGTTCAGGCAGGAGACAAGTGGAAATAAAGGAGCTAGAATTAAGGGTGTCAGACACAAGATAGGGCTTTGGAACCCAATACATTATTAATTTTATTAACTCTGTTTCCACAAGATGTGGTCAGAGCTATTCCTTTAGCTGGATTTCAAAGGGACCTGCTCCTGCTGTATTGCTCTTTTAGTCCTGCAGCCTTACAGTCTACGAGCTATAGAAATGGGCAAGACTCCACCTGGACTTGAGGAATGACTTAGAAGCATAAATATTTCTTGCTTTAAAAAACTTCCCCAGCAGCACTCCTCCTCATTCCCAGCAATGTCTTGCTTGCCTCCATGCCATGCTCTTGTGAGTCTACTTTGCATTATTGTCAAATGATTTAGCTAGCAGTGTGCACTTTCCTTGATTGGTGGGATTGTAATGAAAAAGGAGGAACAATTAGAACAGATGTTAAGAAACAGTATGAAGGACACACCTTCCAGGGACTGAGGCATGTCAGGAAGGTAGCATGGGAATCCCATCTACAAGAGCGCTGGATTATTACATCTCTGCACCCTGGAAACTACGATGACTGGAATCTTCTTTCTCCCCAGTATGCCATCTTACAACAGGGTGGATGTAGGAACCTTCGAATCAAGGGAATGCAAAAACAGCCTCTGCCTCTTCCCTCTCTGCCCATTGTACTGACATATTATGTGGACTACAGTCCCTGTAGGGTACCTCAATGAGTCTATCTGTTCAGTGCCTAATAGTCATTTTAAAGTAGTTACTCCTCCTCCGCTGCATGATAATGCCTGTCTTCTAAAGGTTGCACAACAATGTTAACATTTTAATTCCATGGTGAATGCCAGCCCCAGAAGGGAAAAAGATGGCAAGCCTGATAAAGAGAGATGTGGATGCAGCTCAAAAAGCCAAGCTACAAATTAGTTCTCAGTCTCTCTGTGGAGGAGCACGACAGCAAGGCAAACTGTCAAGCAGCATCCCTGGTCTTCGTTGCCAAACAGGAACAAGCCTCAGCTTGGCCTCTTGACTAAGACAAGGCTGCAGAGCAGGTCCTCAGCTTGTTGGTTCAGATTTCTAAGAGGTGGTTTATCCATGAACTGGTGGTATGTCACTGGGAAATGCACATTTTGAGGGCGAAGGAAATTAAAACTGATGTTTGCAAATTACTTAGAAGTCCCTTTGGCCTGCTTGGGATAAGGAGAACATCTGGTCAGCCAAGACAGCAAGGCTTCGGCTACCTTTGTGATGTTGATGATTGCTCTGACTGGCAGCAGCTCTTCAGAGTCTTGGAGACAGAGAAGGCCTCTCTTTGTTCTTTTAACTGCACCCAAAAGGAGCTTGTGATCTACCACTAAACTATGATCACCCTCTTTGCAGGAAGCATCCAAAAATTGGAAACTGAGGGTGGATAGAACAGGAAGAAAGGTACAAAGATAGGCAGCAATTCTGGCACGCTAGGAGGAAAAACAGAGGGGAGGGGACTGGAGAGGCTCTGCTGAGGGTACAGCTAAGTACAAATCCTTTTTATTGAAGCCTCCACCTCCTAGAACAAATGAAGAACCCTCAGGACTGGACATCCCCTCCCTTGCACTGTAGACAACTAAGGGACCCTCTTTGACCACTGGGGTTAATGTCTTAATTGAAAGTCTCTGCCCCACCCCCTCTGCTCCCTTCATCTCCTTCCCATCTTGCACAGCCCAAAGCCGCTCTCCTGCTAAGGGCCACCCCTTCATTGTCCTCCTAACTGTCCTGTGATCCCAGCATGAAGGTTGTTTCTCTCTGAGATCAAGAGGCCCATTTTCTCTAAACCCTCTTTTGTCCCTCTTTCAGTAGGCGAACAGCTTTTTTGCATTTTAATGCCCATTTCCAGGGAAGCATGTGCCATTTGCAATTAAAAGCCCTGTAACAAAGATCTAAGAGACAGAACAACACATTTTGGCACATGGAGGGGGATGATTATGGCAATGGGAAGGAAACTGGGGGAAGATTCCCAATAAAAATCACACTAACACCATCCTGTCTGTTGGTGACTGCAAGATCTGTTCTTTATTCTGCTTGCCATATACCCATAAAATGGGAAACCCATCACTTCATTTTTTTAAAAATAAGTATATTCTCAGCCATTTCACAAAACTGATCCTTGCCTCCAACACTTTCCTGATCTTTCGGCTTGCAGCTTAGATCAACACGGATGTAGCCTCATAAGAAGCGCTTATACAAACTACAAGAATGCAAAATGTACGTTTAAAATTCCCAGTCACTTTAAGTGATATCATTTAGTGGAAAGGTAAAGAGGAGACTCCTTTTCACAACGAAAACAGGATGAGGTCCATCCCAGAGACTGCAATGCCTTTGTTTCATTTGCTACCAAAACTGCACAGGTGAGCAAGGGCTTGGGTCACCCACAGACTAGAGGCCCGACCACCTTCACTTCACAGGGATGTAATAAGTGCTGTGGCAGACCCATGTGCATTCATGTGGTGCAGCATTCTGCCTTCTGCAACGGGCAGCTAAATACTGAGTGATTTCACTTGGCAGAACCAGCCGGGCACAATATTTGGCACATGGAGGGATTACATTTGGGACTGAAGGAATACAGACTCAAGTCTCCAATGAGCCATGGCAATTATGAGGTCACCTTGGGTCACTCATTCTCTCTCGGTCTGACCTTTCCTCCTAGCTTTATTGAGGCTAAAGCACAGCAGAGGAGGAGACACGGATGCTGCCTTGAGTTCACTACAAGAAAGTCTAGGTATAAGTTGTACTAACAAATTATACAAACATACATCCTGCCCTTTTAGTATTATGGCTGACGCACACTGATAGGTCAAATCTGCCACCCATTTCTGCCACCTTTTAAAGGCAGCCCTGAAACTGGATGAGGGCCCTGCTATCATTGTTTTTAGCCCAGTCTTCTGTTCATATAGTGGCCACACACGAATGCCTCAATGGGGAGCCCACAGGAAGGACACAGAAGTGATAGCCCTCCAACACTTCCCCCCTTGCGGGTATTCAATGGCATACTGCCTATGAAAGTGGAGGTTTCATAACCGATAGTGGATAATAGCAACAGACAAATGCCCCCCATTCATCAGTCTCATCTTCTGAAATCAATTACTGGGCATCACTACATCTTATGGTACCCAGTTCATTTAAAAAGTGCAATCCATTTAGGATTTTTAAAGATTTGATTCTTTACAAAATACTGTAGACCTACTGTAGTGTGGTGGTTACAGTGCTGGGATCAGGATTCAATTCTCCCCTTGGCAGTGAAAGTCCCTGGGTAAAATTACCTCACATGCTTGCTGCAGCTGTGAAGAGGAGGAGAAGGAGAGCCAGGTACACCACTCTCACTTTTATGGTGCAGAAGGTTGGAGCCTCATATGACCTATAACTGGCACAGCCAGGTAAAATCCTATTACAACAACTCAGAGGCAGCTATGATTAATAACTGTGTGCTGTCAAGTCAGTTATGACTTATGGTAACCATTTTCAGGGTTTTCCAGGTAGAAAGTATTCAGAAGTAGTGTACTGTTCCCTTCTTCTGGAGGAATCCTGGGACTGTACAGCTTGCCCAAGGCCACACAGGCTGGCTATTATCACAGAAGGCACAGTGGGAATTGAATTCCCAACCTCTGACTCCCCAGCCAGATACCTAACTTACTGAGCTATCCAGCGAGAGGGAGTTATGCTGGCTAACTATTTGCTAACCCAGCCAAAATGTGAGTGCTTAATTTCCAACACCCTAAAATGTATGACACTGAAATATCTGTAGGATCACCTCACCTTATATTAATCTGCCCATGACATAAAGTCATAGAGGAAGGCTGTTCTCTAAGTAGTTTTGGGGTACACTCTGCATCAAGGAATTGTTCATTTGTTGCACCCTCAAACATGAAGCAACCTCCTTGTGAAGCTGTGAATGGCACCAATATTTCAATCACTGTGCCACCAGTTCAAAACCGATTTTAAATCTACTTTGTAATAAGTCTAATGCTTAAAACGTAGCTATCTCAGACATCATTGCTAATTCTTCTGCTTTTCTTTGTTTTGGTGCCATGGCTGGAACTGCATTGTCCTAGTTTCATTTAATTTATCTATGCAACACCCTGGTATAGGTGCAAAAATGTGGTTTCAAAATGATGTAATAAATATATATTAATATCAGAAACATTTACATGTCATCTACTAAATATAGTCATTTCGTTATCATGCGGTGAAAAGGAACTGCCACAGCCTACCCTGTAACTATCAGCCCCGTTTCAACCTGCCAGTCAAGGGCATTTCACTTTTGAGTGCTCTTTTCCTTTGGTGAGGTTGAGGCCAGGCCAAGGCAGAGCAAAGTAGGAAGGAAAAGCTCAGGGAAGAAAGACAGAAGGCAATACTGTCCAGTGTCCATGCTTCTATATTCCCATACTTAATCACACAAACTGACTGCAAATTGTAAGAAAATATTTCCTATATGGGAGTATTTTAATAAGACTACTCAGTAGGCAAGGAAGCCAAATCTAACACATTACATATTACAATTAAGAGTCACAACGTTTAATGGTTAAGAGTGAAACAATGTTGTGAATAATAACCTATTTCATTATAAATCAACATACTTTAGTAGTTCTAGTATCACAATAGGAAAAAAAATATTCTGCTAAAGCAACTTATCCCTAACTCTTTGTTAAATTTTGTTGTAAACTAAAAAGGTGCAGGTTAATTTCCCTTTCCTTCTTGCGAACCCAGACTTTTCTGTAAACTAAAACACCCTGAAATGTGCTCCCACTTTCTGCTGGACCACTATCCTCCTGCCCCAGCTACAATATGCTGCCATAGCACTGATTCTCAACACATCTGGAATGAACTAACACAATAGACTAGTGAAGTTCTGTTACTTGATGTTGAGCAATTTAGCTTTAGAAGCTGTCCATGGCTCTTCCGAGTCTGAACCTATTCCCATATCACCACTTGTCAAAAGGTGGGTGGCTCAAGAGAATCCTCTGCCAGAGCCCAAGACAAATACTGGAGTTGAAATGTACTAGGATGCAGAAGTCTCCCTCGGGGCTTGCACCCAATCTAAAAATAACAGGCTATAAACATTTCTGGGTCTGTTTTGCCTGATTGCTGCTGCGATAAGCGGTGGATCTGGCAGAGAAATGCAACCCGACCCAAGCAGCAAGAGCAGCCATCAGTTTCTTGAGGAGCTCGGGAAACGCTGGCCTGGCCTGACTCAAACAAGGGCTTCTCTCTGATCTCATGAACCAGCCAGCCAAAATGCAAGTGCAGCTACTGTCTGGGAGGGAGAAGACAAGAAAGGGACCTGGGCATTTACAGCACAGTGAGCATCCAAGCTTTGTGACAGCCATTGATATACAAAGAGAGCCCATTTGCTGGGCACCAAGTCACAGTGCCTGCCCAGTTAAACTCCCTGCTTCGTTTTTAACCACTTCCAGTTGTTAAATGTCCCCTTCAACTTTTTGTTTTCTGCAGTAAAGCCAACACACTCTTGTGGCACCTTAAAAGACTAACAGGTTTATTTGGCTTAAGTTTTCATGGACTGTAGCACACATGTTCAGAAGCATGAACTACAGTCACAGAAAACGTACATTTATATATATGTGAGAAAAACAAGAATGTGAAAAGTAGTACAAAATATAAAAGAAGATTCAGCACACTAGTGATCGCTGGAGTTGCAGCTGCTTTTGCTTAACAAGTGCAGATCTTAATCAATCAGAGGTGACAAATACAGATCTTCATCCCCATTGTTAAGAGTCACTCAAAGATCATTGCTACATTAGAGGTATATCTAAGCACAGATAAGCAGATATCTAAGCACACATAAATGGTGAAGAGCACCCATTGTTTAAGCATAGTACAAAGGACCAGTTTCACCTAGCTACATAGACAACTGGTTCTGGATTTAAATCCAAGAGGGTAGAGGGAAGATAAATGCAAAAATTACAAGAAGGGAAGATTTTCCGAACGGTTGTCATAGACATAGGAATAGTACAGAAAGCTGACTTATATGTGTGCACCAATACAGTCTCTGATTCGGGGTCAATTATAAAGGTGTAAACATCTGCCCGTCTGAGGACATAAACTTGTCCACAGAAGCTCGTATTAAAACATAGCAGATTGTCTTTAAGGTGCCACAATGTTTTTGTCTTCTTTCTTTCTTTATTTTTTCCTTTTGTTTTTGCCCAATAAGACTTATACTGAGACTCTGGATCCATCCAGGTCATGTTTGTCAACTCCGAAAGGAAGCAACAACTCTCCAGGGATTCTGGCAAGATTATTTTTTTTGGCCTCCCTCGTATTACATGGTAGTCTCTGATCTAAATATTAACAAGGCCCATTTAACTTCTAAAAGCAAATAGGGCTGAGTGAACTCAGTGTGATATGGTTAATACAGCAGTTTTGTGGTATTACATAGATAAGCTGATTATTTTTACTAGTGAGATAAAAAGCTTTCAAGCCAAAAGAGATCAAATAGATGCCCATCATGTTTTGTTTTGTTTTCCTTTTCCACCCACTGAGCAGAATTTGAGCACTCCAAGGCTGGAGACACATTCAAGAGAAAACTGGACAACCATCTGTCAAATCTGCTTTTATTTGGATTTGTGCATTAAGCAGGGGGGTGGACCTGATGGCCTTAGAGGCCCCTTGCTATATCATTCCAGGATGTCATTTCTGTAGCTTTTAATGTTGTAAGCTACCTGGTATCCTTTAGGAGAAAGGTGGCATATAAATGTTTTAAATAAATAAACATCCATATTCTTTGTAAAATACACACAGAGATTATTATTCAGATATATTTAAATATCTCTGTTTCTAGTCATATTGTGCATATTATACATATTTGTTGCTTAGCTTTTGGTAATGCAATCACAGACCATTTCTTTTTTTTCTTAATCCCTGTATGAAGCAGGAGGTTGGACTTGACAGCCTTAGAGGACCCTTGCAACTCCATCATTCTGGATGTTATTTCTGTATCTTTTAATGGTGTAAGCTATCTGGGATCCTTTAGGAAAAAGGTGGCATATAAATGTTTTAAATAAATATCCATAGTATTCTATGTACAATAAACAGAGGTTACCATTCATATATATTTAAATAGAGTTGTATTGTGCATATTATGCATGTGTTGTTCAGCTTATGTAACACAACTGAAGACCATTTCTTTAGTTTTATTCCTGCATGAAGCAGGAGGGTGGACCTGATGGCCTCAAGAGGCCCCTTGCTACTCCATCTTTCTAGGATTCTAATTCTGTATCTTTTAATACTGTAGGCCACCTTGGATCCTTTAGGAGAAAAGTGGTATATAAATATTTTAAATAAATAAATATTCATACTGTTCTTTGTAAAATACACACAGAGATTGCCATTCATATATATTTAAATATCTCTGTTTATAGTCATATTGTACATATTATACATATTTGTTGCTTAGCTTTTGGTTACACAATTACAGATTTTTTTCCTTTTTCTATTTTTTCTAAAGTGTAAGTTAGCATTTTGCTTAGTTTCTTTCTATAACATTGTAACATTTTGTTTGGTAATACATTTTTTCCTGGGTTGGGCACAGCCTATTTATTAACAGTATCAGTGTCTGATTTTGTCAAATAAAATACATTTGATATATTACAGCTTCAATGTAACAGTGAGTGCTGTCAATGTTTCTGTCATTAGAGCTTAGTGCTCTTTTTCCTGCCTGTAGTTCCGAGTGAGATCAGAGATGGAGTGTTCAGTGAGACTAGTGTGATCTCCCCCTGATTTTTGAATAATACTGGTTTTCATGTCAGATTTGTGTTTGTCTTTCCTTCATGGGGAGGGGGAAAGATCTGTCTGACCAAGGCAAAATGCTGTGGAGCATTTCTATACTTCAGTCTGTGGAGCATTTCTATATTCTATCCAACAGTTCCAATTCCTAAACATCACGGCTCAATTACATAGCTGACAAATAAACACAACCATGTACCAGAAAGCAACAAACAGCTAGACATGTTTTCAGGCTTCCAACTTCCACACAGAACATACTTACTACAAAATCAATTACTTACAACCACAATCAACGATTTAAATAAGGCATTTCTCAGACTTCAATACAGAACAAGATGGGGTGGGAATGAGGGGAACCAGATCAACATCGCTGGACTTGTACCAAAAAAAGCAATTTCTACAAGGCAAACCCAAATCCATAAATGACAACAGAACATCTTCAGTTCCAACCTACACTTGCCAGCTCAAACCACTCAAACGTACCATCTGCAATCTACAACAAACCTGGACAATGACACATCTTTTGCCAACAACATTTCACAGCATTTTACAGAGGACAAACAAGTCAGCCTCTTCCTGAAAAGAATAAACTGACACAATCTTACATTACAAGCAGTGGGATAAGCACTTCAGCCTCACTGGACAAAGCAGTCTGACTTCAAGGTGACTATCCTTGAACAAAGGAACTTCAAAGTGAGGTTGGGGGGGGGGGGGACAACATGATCATGTTTTAATTTATTGTGATTTTAAACACATATTTTGAATTGTTGTATGCCTCTTTGTGTATCTTTTAGTGAAAGAAAGGCAGACTATGAATGAAGTTGATAAATAAATAAATAGCTGAAGAAGAACAAATTTAGAGGCTCATCTATATCTCCCTTGGCCCAAACAGGGACAGCTGCTTTTTATCTCTAGCCATATGTTAATCAGCTCATCCATTTCTGAGGAAGTATACTTGGTCCACAAAACTTTACATTATAATACAGAAGTTCAGTCTACAAGGTTTTTTTAAAATTTCCTGCGATACAGTTGCACAGGCTAAGGTGGCTACCTTCAAAAACTTTATCCAGACAGGTTTTTCTGTACTGCCATGAACTGCTACACGTTGTAGGACCACCATTAACATTTGCTTATCCGTTTCGGAGATGTATTTAAATGATCTTTGACAGACTCTTAACAACCACTTTAAAGATCTGTATTTGTCAATATTATGACCACTATCACTTTTTGCATTTTTACTGCCTCTCACGTTCCCCTCCTTCCCTGAATGGGTATAACTGTACCTCTGCTGAGGCTATTTTCCATGCATGCCAAGAAACAGGCCGCTGTCCATGAAAACACATGTCAAATAAAACTTGTTATCTTTTAAGCAGCACAAGGATCTTTGTTAGTTTTGCTGCAACAAATTACACTCTAACAGGACTGCCCTTCTGGAGTTTCTGCTTTTTAAAAAAACAAAACACCAGGGATCTCTGGCCTCTCTCCTCACTGTTGTCACACACCTTTCTCTAAACTCCCCTTTGTGTCTGTTGCTGCATCATTAGGAGGCTTACATGCAAGCAGACACTGGTTCTATCCCTGAAATCTCCAGATAGGGCAGGGAACAACTCCTAAGGAAACCCTGAAGGGGATACTGCTATTCTAAACAAGACTTGAGATGTCTCAATAGAAGACTCAGCTCCCCATGTTCTGTTGCTTTCTATAAACTATTTGGTGACTATGATTGGTTGGTTAAAATATGGTTTCCCTCCATATTTGTTAAATGAAATTTACTGTGAACTTTGGGAGAAAAAGCGTAGCAGCTTGGACAACATGACAACCGTTCCACGATTTTTAAACATCCTTATGGAGCAGCAGTGGCCACCCTAATATGACTTAGAGCATTTCTGGAACATTTAGCTCCTACAGTAAAATTTAAATGTGTGACGGACTTAAGCATCCACTTGGGACCTTGAAACGGGTAACGAAAGCCAGCTGTAACGTGTGTATGTGTGTATATTAAATATATCACTTTTTTCAGTTGCCTGTCACAATTTGTCAGTTTTCAGCTGTTTGCTGTTCTTATTTTTTAGCATGGATATGGGAACCCTGCTAAGTTTCCAGAACTCGCGTGTTATTTCCCTTCCCACAGTTTCCAAAAGGGAAAGGGAAGAGACTCAGTGACCCACATGGGTCACTTGGCACAAAAAGTGGCTTGGAGGAGCAGTGACCCTTTCAAACTGGAGCTTGAGAAAAATGAGTCAGCATGAGAATACATTCAGCTTGGCTGCAAAGAACACCAAATGCTCATCCCCCCACCCCCCACCCCTATCCTCCTCAGCATGTGGCCTAGCAGGCTCTCCAGCAATTCAGCTGCTAGCCTGGCTGTCATCGTTTGATATAGGGAGGGGGGGGGGAGAGATGCCTTGAGGTTGAGGGTAGAAGCAATTAATGGCCTAAATTTAGGGGCCAGTAGCTTCAGTACTGCTGTCTAACTAGGGATTTATCCAGCAAGACAGCAAGCAAATAACTAGCAAATAATTCACACAGACCTCAAGCAGTAAAGATGAGTGTAAATAAGGCCGACTGGATTAATAAGTAAAATGTGTCCCAGTTAATTCTCCACAGGCAATGGGTAGCAAATTCTGTTAATCGTTACATAGTCTGCACCCTGTCCTGCTTTGATTTCCATATTTGTCCATTCATTTTAAGCATTAAATTAAGCATCATATTAGGGCTGAAGCACATTATTTACTTGTAATGAGCTTTATGTTCGATTCAGTTCTCAGCACTGCTAGGTGAAAGGATCTCCAGCAGGAAATGGAGATAAAGGTGTATGTCTCTCTAGGGATTTCAGGCAGAAGGCAGAGACACTATGCAGTACTAAAAACATGCCAGAATGAAGATGAGGAATTCCAACCATGATGTTCCTCCTTCTTAACTATACACACTAATGTGGGTTTAAAATACATATCTATGCATTTATTACTTAATTAGGATATGAAATTAATTTTATTTACTGTTACTTATTTATTATTTAGATTTAGGTTCCATCATTCCCTCAGTGAGCACATGGCTCTCGCTCTCCCCTTTGTGTTAACAACCTTGTGAGGGACGTCAGACAAAGTGAAGAGACCTGTTCAAGGTCACTCAGAGACTTCCATGGCTCTGGAATGACTTGTACCTGGATTTCTATTTTCCCAAGTCCCACTTCACCACTCTAAGCAAAATTTTCAAATTATATAATTCAAACTTTTTAAAAAAATTATTGCTCTCTAATACGTTCAGTCTTTTGGTTCATCATTCTCTGCCTTATGGTTTCATACATCAGGTTTATTGCAATTCTACTTTTTTTAACAATAATTTTGCAGAACCACAAGCATTTAGCAGAACTTCCTACATTTATCAAAAACACATCTCAGTGAATATTTTCCTTTACTTTGGCAAACTGAGAAGGTTCTTGCAATTGCAGAATGGAATTTTAGCAGAAACTCTGGTTGTCTGGAGAGATGTCTATTTCAAACAAGAGTCTTTGAAAGCAGAAAATACCATTACCTTTTTAAGGTCTGATCTGGGGTATTTTTCAACTCAAGTATGGGAGGGAGGGAGGGAGACAGACAGCAAAGGCTACCATGATCCTTAGAGGAAAGCCATCAGTCTAAAAAGTGCAATGAGCAGTGGAGCAATCTCTTGTAGAGCTGCCAAGTTAAGGTTGAGCACCTGTAAACAAGCCATGTTAGCCACAATGTGGAAGACTCAGTCCTTTCCTCAGGGCGTGGGACAATGGCTTCTCTGCATGCTGCCGCAATCTCTTTTTATCCATTCACCCCCCCAACTTGGCACCTGTCCATGCGTCTGTGACTCATCTCCATGGCTCGTACTCCCTGGAGTCTGGCGCCTTACTGGTGGTGTAATTTGCTCCCATTTTATTTCACTAGCTTTTCATTCTTCTGGGGACAGAAAGAGCAGCCTCAGTAATCACTCCACTGGTTTGCTTGCTGAACAAAGCATGGTATGGGAAGGTATGTAGGCCACATCCCATGAATAAAATAGCTATAAAACAGACCTCAAATGAGATAGCCCACCGCCTCAACAAGGTTTTGTAAAAGGGTGAGTAGGTAAAGAAGTGTAGGCCTCTGAGCAGAAAAACATTCCTTATATGCTGCTCCGTTCAACCTAGAAATCCTGAGCACTTTCAAAACTAGGATTCCATAAAGAGAAGAAACTGTTACCATGGTACAGAGGAATACGAAACTCACCACGGTTTTAAAAACAGGCGGATTTCCCTGCCACTTGCCCCCACCCCCTGGGACACAAAGGCTGAATTCATGCAAGAGCATGCCAGCAGCTCAAGATTCAGGTGCAAGGACACAGTGAGATTTTAATAAAGGCATGCCCTACTCTTGTTTTTGCACTATTTACAAAGACCACATGCTTTTACATTTTTCCCCTGGACTTCTGTACTCATAAATTTGCATTTATTTATATCTACCTCTGCCAAGCATGTCCCTCTAGAATGTCTATTAGGATTAATATGAGGCAGCCCTCCGAACTTCATTTCAGTTCTTATACGAGGGATTCTTTTTTAATAGAAAAAGTGGCATTTAAATTATTGACTGACAAACACTGACACAGTAACACAACCCCCAGAGAAGGGGACCTACTCTCTATCCTAATAGGCCATCCTATGTGTTATATGATTCTTGCATATGGACCAGTGGCACATGAAGCCTCAAGTTTAGTTTAACTCAGATTCTATTGCATAGCTATCTAGCCAAAGTTTTGGATTTCCATATTTCTTACTCCCAGCTTTCCTTTTTTTTAAAAAAAACATTTTGCCTGATGAGAAGTTCTAGAGAACACAAAAGCTTTTCCATTATTGTGGAATTATAGTTGCTCCTAGTAAGACAGACCCTGCCTGTGGGTTTTCAAGGTTGTTTGTTCTTATAGGCCAACATGGTTACTTCATTTCTCACTGCTGCTTATTTGAACGGGTTGTGGCTCTTCCCTATAGCAGGACACAGAGCACATGCCTTTCTTTCACAGTACATCTCCCAGGCTTGCTTCATCTCACAGACTTTTCAGTGGCTTTAAGAGCCCAGGTCTGGGTACACGTTGAATACAAAGCATGATGTTCTGACCGTGACCTACAGTGCTACTAACAATAACAGACCATTGATCCATTTAGTCCAGAAAAATCTATTCTGACAGGCAAGATCACTGCAGCATTCCTGGCAAAGGGAGGCCTTCACCAGCCCCACTACTGAGCGAACTTAAACTGTGGGGTGCCAGAGACCAAACACCTGGGATCTTCTGCATGCAAAGCATGTGGTTCCCTAATGAGAGATGGGCCTTCCCCATAAGGTCTCCCATCCTATTGCCTACAATTTTAAAAAACCAACAGGTTTCACTGGCGGGCCAAGGCTGCAGGAGTATGTCACAACAGCTCCACGGTGGCGTGTGAAAGACACAATGCAAGTAAAACATTGAAAGTGGGCTAGAGATGGGACAGAAACCTGGCTCCCTTTTCCTCACTTTTTCAAAGCACAAATCCCTTTGCCTATTCCCTCTAGTAGTCCATGACTCCCACTCCTCACTCTTCTCATCCCCTTGACCTCTGCCTGACTCAGCCCTGATAGCCACGCGGCTTAGAACCCTGGCAGCTGCCTGCCCTCAGGAATGCTCCGGCGGGATCCCATTTACTGGATAGATTTATGAGGAGGCCTCTTCTGTCTGTGGAGTCACAGAAGGACAAACTAGGGAGAAAGGAGAAGGATATGCATGAATACATTCCTTTTCCTGGCCATCTTCACACTGAAGGCTCCTTTCTCTTTCTGTCCTACTCACATCAACCTGTTTGTTTTCACTAAGCTTCTGTCCCCCCCCCCCCCCACTTCCTGAGCATCTAAAGCCGCCAGCTGAATCTGATGCCCCATGGCCAAATATCTAATTAGGATTAGCGATATTCCTGTCATGTGCCTGTTCATTCTTTGAGTTACATTCCAAAGATTCAACCATTTCAGTTTGTTGGTGCAAAAACCACAAAAGAGTCCTGTGGCACCTTAAAGATTGCACACATTTATTACAGCTGAAGTTTTTATAGATTGCAATCCCTCTCATCAGATGCATAAAGGGTAATTTAGAATGTCAGCACCCATGGGTGATGGAGAGGTGGGACTGCAGACAATGGAGTCACAGTTAAATTAAAGGTTGCCAGTACCTTTAAGTACAACAGGGAAAGTACGTAATGGCAGTAACCATTACGAGAATGGATTAGCCACACTGGATTAGATCAAAAGCCTTTCTAGACTGGCATTCTGTTAATATAGTGGCCAATCAGTTGCCAATAGGGAGCTTGTTAGCAGGTCATTGGTGCAACCTCTGCCTCATGTTCTCCAGTAATGGATATGCAGAGGTATACTACCTCTGGTACTCAGCACGATTTATAGCCATCCTGACATATAGTCATACCTGGTCCTTGTCTTCATCTCTTTATTCAGTCCCCTTGTAAAGTCATCCAAGTTGGCAGCCACTGTAATACCTAGTAGCCCTGAATTCTAAAGCTGGCAAAGCTGGCTGGATAGCTCAGTGATATAGGTCTCTAGCGCCAGAGGTTGGGAGTTCAATTCTCCACTGTGCCTCCTGGAAGTAGAGCCAGCCTGCGTGGCCCTGGGCAAGCTGCACAGTCCCAAAATACCACCAGAAGAAAGGAAGGGTAAGCCACATCTGAAATATTTTCTACCTAGAAAATCCTGCAAAGGGTCACCATACATCAGAATAGACTTGACAGCATATTATTATTATTATTATTATAGACAGCAAGAGCCTGTCATAGATCGGCCCCAGGCCTGCCACATTCCCCCACTCCCATCAGCGAATATGGTATCTCTCAACAGAGTATGGGTCCCTAAACTATCCCAACAGGGAACACTTTTGTAAGGGGCACATGACACAGCTCTTCCAAAAGTTAGAACCATTTGTATGGTTGGTACAGAGACTACATATCTAAGGCCCTGAAACGGATAATTAGAGAGGAAGCCAGAATTCTCCATACTGATTACAGTGAGAAAGATGGCTCCCCATGTTGTCTCACGAAGGACAGTAGTCGGTTTCCTATCATTAAAAGTCCAACACATAAATTAATCAATGGGCAATGAAACAGTGCAGAATGTCTCACTGTGTCTCTGCCTGCCCACCCAGACATTGCCACAGCAATGAGATACCTCTTCCGCATGCCTCTGTATTCACACCCTTCAGCTTCTGGGGTGTCTTGCATAATTTCTTTCAAGTATCATTTTAGGTAATAGACCTCTCTATGGGAGCTGACCAGCCAAAGCTGGGTCTGGAAAACTCATAATGTTGTACAATGCAGGCCAGAGAAAACAGTCCCAACAGCTCCAGTGCAAAATTATGCCACTGTGTGCAATAAGTAAGGAAGGAGCAGCATGCCACATTTAGCCCCTTGCCACCTAAAATTTGCACAGAGCCTTCCTGGTGTGATGCTGGAGTACATCACCTTTCCTCAGGAGAGACCAACTAAATTAAAAGGAAGGATAAGGAGGACCAAGGAACAAAATATACTCCAATGAATATGCTTTTGTTTTTTACCCCATTTCCTTTTCTTGGCTGAGTCTCATGCTCTGCCAGATGCTAGTACCTATGGTTCTTGTGTGATGTTGTCCTGTGCAATTACTACTAGCAACTGGAGTTTTGGGTTAGTGCATATCCAGGCAATGAAGTGGCTTCTGAACACCAGTATGACTGTTCGCTCTGCTCAACAAGATATGCCTTGGGTCCATTTAAAGGAGAAAGGCAGGGTAAAAATATTTTTAATAAATAAATAAGTCATTAAGGCCGCCTGTTCAGGCTACGCAACATGTCCCTGGCGGCAGAGCTTAATTATTTACATACTAGTTAAGTTTATATCCCTCCTTTCCTTCAGTGAGCGTATGGTAGCATATATGGCTCTCCTCTGCTGCACGTTAACTTCCTAATAATTCTGTAACATAGGTCAAGCTGAGAGAGGGGGAGAGAGAGGCTGGCCCAAGGTTACCTAAGAAAATTGTGACTGAATCATTGGAGACTTGAGAGTGGATCTGCAAAATCCCAGGGCAATACTCTAACCACTACACTGTACTGATTTTGCCACACAGTTCTACATCCGGCTAGCTGTTACTGAAAGCAGAGGTCTTTCATCACTCTGTAGTACAGCTTCTATTTCTGCAAAGTGAGCAGAGTCCACCATGAGTGATGAGACTCTCCTGAGTCCAAATCCAACACTCTTAACCAACATACGACGCACTAACTCCAGTCCTGCTCCTCTCTGACAACGGCCCATGGCTGCCTCTGACATATCCCCTCCTTCCCATATATATAGCATAAGCCCCATATCTATACCCTGGAGACAACTTAATTCCAGAGAATCAATTCTAGTCAACATTTGTTCACTGAAGCTTAGTTTACTTATTTACTACAAAATCAATATTCTCCCTTTTTCTTTAACCTGTCACAGAGTCACATTTGTACCTGTTTTCCTGAATCTAATTCAAAGGCAATAAGTACATGCTTAGTGACTTGAGGCTAGATCTGCCAAATCCTGCTGCTTTTGCTTTGTAAATTCCCTAGTTACACAAGTTAACCTTCCCAAATACCCTGTGCTAATAATTTGTGGGGCAAAGAAAGGCTAAGTAGGAAAAGGACAACTGGCTTCCAATAGAGGATGTGTCCCAATCTAGTTGCCAAGACATGCTGGTTAGTCATCAGAAAGGATCAGGAGAGAATTTGTTTACCAGCCAGGTTTAAGCCCACTTGGCACCTCTAGCCCAGACACAGCAGGAATCCTATTCTCCTGCTAAGTCCCAGTTGAATCTCTGTACACACGCCTTACTTTGATAACCTTCCAGATCAGTTACAGGTCAGTGTGGCCGAAGCCGGAAGGCTGACACATCAGCAGCCACAGATAGAAGACTTGGATTAATAGTCTCCTTACAAAAGTGAGATTCTCATAAACATAAACATTACACAATCTAGCTCCTTTCTCCTCCACCTGAATAATTTTCTAAGTGTGATTCATTCTCCCATGCCTCTACCCTCTCTATCCAGGATGGTTTGGATCTTGTGCCAAAATGGTCTTCTTTGTTTTGCTTTCCTGGACATTAACATCAGCATACTAATAGCTCTTTACTTCCACCCACACTTCCTACCTTTCTAACAAACATCCATATGTGCCAGAGCTTGTGCCCAGAAAGAAAGAGGCATGTGAGCAAAGGCTGTTTCATATTAATGCCACCTGCACTACAAGTTCCACGGTGGACGTGTGTGTTTGTAGGGGGAGCTTCTGATGGAGGCTCAGTTACACCTTGCACATTTGCCTACTTTGGCCATCTCCATCTCCACTACTTTGCCCAGAAAGAAATTAAAGGTGAGATAGTGGTATGCCAACTAAATCAAACTAAATCAGCTACTCCTTGTTTTCTTGGTTTAATTCTTTTTAAATACTTGCATACTTTCTGTTTTAGCTTTGAAATATTGTATTTTTAATGATGTAAGCCACCTTGGGTCCTTTTTAAGGAGAAAGGTGGGATGGATGGATGGATGGATGGATGGATGGATAGATAGATAGATAGATAAATAGATAGATGATAGAAAGACAGATAGATGGTAGGCGGGCGGGCAGGCAGGCAGATACAGTAGAAAGTTGAATTAACCTCTAATTTCTTTCACCCTGATGATAAATTCTAACTCCTATTTCTCTTTTTGGAAAACAAACTTTAAAATAATAAAGAAGCACATAAAGCTTTGAGTCAGATTCTGACTAATTAGCAACTCAAATTTTAAGAATTGTCTTCATTTATATACAAGTGAGCTCGAAGGTTTAGGGGAAAGCTGAATTGTGTTCTTAAGAGCATTTAACTAAAACTTAACACTTGCAGTACCTTGAGCAGAATAAAAGAGGGTTCATGCTTACACATCAGGTAAGAGAACCTGATAGCCCTTTAAGAGCTATAAGCCGAGTGGTGAAGCATTAGCTTTGTGCACAAAGGCTTCATGTTCAGTATCTACACCTGAAGGTAGGATTGCTGAAGAGTCCCATGTGAAACAGGATAGCTTTAGATGTGTCATTCCCACCAATAGCCCACTTCTACATTTGACATGCACCACATGTATGGAACGGACAATGCCATTCCTCAGAAGTACCTTTTTCATACTGCACAACTTAAGAGGAAAAATCATGAGGCAAGGCAGGTGTTTGCAAAGCTGAAAAATAAATAAAGGCAACAAGGGGAAAAAAAACATTTATTTGAAATGTCATGCTAGAGAAGAGCTTTAGGGATATCCCTGGTCTGGCAGGAAGACAAATATATTTGTTCTAGAGTAAATCAACCAAACTCTCAATAACAGCTAAATGACTTTGGAAATACCCTAACACTCATCAGAAAATAAAATAACGTCATGAAAAGTTGAAGGCAGCAAAAAAAAAAAAAAAAAAAAAAAAAGAGGTATAATATGGATTGACTCCATAAAGGAAGCCTCAGCCTTTAGTTTACAAGAGCTGAGCAGGGTTGCAAATGATAAGACAGTCTGGTCATTAATTCATACGGCCACTATAAATCTGAAAGAACTCAACATACGTAATGGCAAGCCAACAGTTTGATTCAATGTCAGACCGTTTTATAAAGCAGTGGTTCATTTCCTGAGGGTCCCAGTGACAATTGCTGGCCTATCCAGTTAATATCCAGTTAATACCTCTGCTGGAGCATTAGAGAGTAACTCTCACCTGGATTAAACAACACTGGACTACATGAACCAGTCTTCTGGTGCAGAATAAAGTAAGTATGCAAGTTCAAGCATAGGATTTCAGAAGGGAGGCTTGAGCTCAAGTAATTTTGACAAAACTCTGAATGGAGCTCTGCTCTCAGAGCCCCACTGGGATTGAAGTGGTTTTTAAAAAAATATGTGCCACTTACATACTGCCCCATAACATTAAAGCACTCTCTGGGCAGTTTACAATTTAATTATGCAGGCTACACACTGCCCTCCCCAGCAAGCTGGGCACTCCATTTACCAACCTCAGAAGGATGGAAGGCTGAATGAACCTCAAGCCGGCTACCTGGGACTGGGAACAGCAGAGTTCCGAAAGGACACTCACACTATGCTTCCAACCCATCACCACCCTTTTGTAAGAACAATTCTACACATAACCAGCCTCCCACATTTTGCTTAGCCAGAGCTGTTTTGATTTGGATCTGCTTTGATTTGGATTCATGCACTCAGCAGGGAGTTCGACTCACTTGTCCTACAGGCAAAATTATTCTACGATTCTATGATCCTTTCAACCTCACAAAGCTCATCAAGCTGGCATTGAACAATTCTCACCTCATGCTGCAAATACAATAAAAAATTGAATCTATTTTAATCTTCGCTAGTTGAAGGCTGGGAAGAAATGTACATTGCCTTGCTTGGTTCAAGCAGCCTAATATTTATCTGAATCATGAATCCATTAATCCATATGCCAGCGCTGCAAAATGGAACAGGAAGCGTAGAGTGCCTGTGACTAGCATAAAGACCGGAGGTTTCAGCCTTGGGTGAATCATCCTCTCGGCCTTACCCAGCAGGGAATGTATTTGCACTGCAGTGGGTGGAGATCTTTTCCACACATTCTTGTGCCCCTTCCTCAGCCAATCCTAGCTTGTGCTTTGATAAGGTCAAACAGAGGAAGGAAGGAAGGAAGGAAGTTTGTGGTTGCACTGTTGTCTCTCCAAATACACTCGACTCTGTTGTCAAGTGAGGGATATTTCTCCTACAAGTCACACCTTCCTATGGGCAAGCCTCCCAAGGGGTTCCAGTTTTGATAAAAGGCATAAGATAAAGTCTGTGCTGTGAAAAGGCAAAAAGTGATGAAAAGATAAAAAGCAACTGACATACGACCAATGATTGAAGCAACCATTAACACTAGGATTTCCCCACCACTAAAGGCTACATGTGAGGGGCACAGGCAATTGCCAAAGGTTGCCAAGGAGTACCTAGCCCAGCTGTTAACTCTCACTAGTGATGCACAGTGGCTTTGAGGAGAAAGATGTGCTCTCCATCTAGAGCTGCTATACCTTTCACACACAGGGGTTGGGAGAAGCAACAGGGTATGCCTATGTCATTTTTTAGTATTAATTTATCTAGAGGAAATATAGAAAAGACATGGCCCTCGAAACGCTGAGGGACTGCAATTCCTGTGATTCCGCCACCATCAGTTATGCTGGCTAGGACTGATGGGAATTAAATTCCAACAACACCTACAGGACCATGAATTCTTTATTTTCAATCCCAAAATGTATGATTGTAACTGTAAGCTGCCTCCATTTTTTCGTATTTACATGAAAAAGATATGTTTTGTAACATTTTCATTTTCGTTTCCTCCTCTAAGAACAAAAAATATTAAGTCACTATGACTCACCTTTAGTCACTGGAATAGTGTGTAGGAGATAAAACATACAGCAGAAAAGATAAATAAACAGAATGGATTTAGACAAGCCAAGTTCCAGCCTACCCACCCAGGCAAGTGTTCAGAAGTTCTTCTCTGTTTATTTAAACCTGCTAGAACAGGTCAAGCTGTAATTATGTTATCCGAATCCTTGTGCTGCAATTTTTAAAGAAGGGTGTCTGCATTTTCTCATTCAGTAAAAGGCAGAAGGGCCATCCTATTTGGGGTCTGTAAGTGCTGACTGAGTTGGATATAACCATTCTACCTCAACCACCTTGCTGTGGTAGCTTTCAAACCTTTAGGATCAGAACAGAAGTGACCACCCATCCTGGGAAACTAAGGAGGCCATCATACCCTTTGGACTCTCATCGAAGCCAAAAGAGAGGTTACATACCTGTAACCATAGTTCTTCGAGTGGTCCTCCGTGAATCCACACAAATGGGTTTAGACTGATCGTCCAGGTCGTTCTCCGTGCACTCGCTCATCCTCCGTTTGAGCCCATGGCTTCTGCACACCTCAAACTTCTTTCCACACATCCCGCCCATCCTCCCCGCTGTCCGTCACTTGATGTCTTGAGCTTTGCTATGGTCAGAGCCTTGATAGCAGCGGACATTTCGGAACTGAGGTATTATGAGCGGGCGGAGCATGCACGCCACGGGGCAACGTCCTACTAATCACATGTTTTTAAGCTCTAGAATATTCCGAGGAGTCCTGCACAGGCACAGTCTAAACCCATTTGTGTGCATTCACAGAGGCCACGAAGAAGAATAAAACCATCAACAAGTCCCTGGGACTCAGCGGACACCTAGAGGTCACACAGCCTTTCAAGGACGGCTTTTAATTCATCTCATACATAAAGTCAATGAAAATTTCATGCTAAGAGGAGTTCCAAGACTTAATTCCTGCAGTACCACTGTAGGTTTCAAAAACTCCCTCCAGCCTTAGAGGGGTAGAAAAAGCAACACTGCAAAAGGATCGGGTAAGGGGAGAAAGAAACCTGTCCAAACAGTGGATTTCATCTTAACATTAGGAAGGAATTTTGAATGGTAAGAATACTTAGCAGTGAAGTCAATTACCTGGACAAGGAGCTTTCTCTCTCTGAAATTCACCAAGCTGAGATTTGCATATTCTAACTTTAGATTTCCTGAATGAAGCAGGGATTGGATTAAAGTAATCTATAAGGCGCTTCTGTATTGTCCTATGTGGAATTATATCATCCTACTAGCAGTTAGGATTTACATTAAGCCCCAGAATGGGGCACCAGTTTGTCTTTCCCAATGGCTACTATTTCCCTAGGGTTGGGAACATCCTGATGTGACTACTTTCTAATGAATGACCACAATGATAATGATTTAGATGTTTTCTACGGTACAGCCAATGAGAGGAAGAAAGCTGTCCAAATGAAAAACACACGGAGTGTAAGCAGGACATTTTTGGTGTGATGATATGAGCCATGAATTATGTCCTCTTCTGCCCATAGTTCTGCCTCCATATGATCTGAAGTTTTGGAGATTCCATGATGTACAGCCCTACAATAAACTAATCCACTGTTATAGGACATCCAAATTATTACTGCATCCAGATGGCAGGGCTGTTTGCCTTGGACATGTGTCTGATGCTACAATGTGGTGAGCATGAAAAAGTGTGTAAAATAGCATTACATACCTTCCAGGGCGATTGCAGAACTGCCATGCAGCTGAACCACAGCAGGTGGAGATTTTTTTCATGCAGGGAAGAATCATAGTGGCTCATCTTAGCAATGAAACCACAGGACTCACCAAACTTGTTACTGTAGTTCAGGATTCATACAGCTCATATTCTATAAATTACAAGAAAAAAAGACATGAGCACACCTAATTCAAGTGGATGTACCCAACCATCTCAGCTGACACAACACTGTAATCTGATGGTGAGGGTGTAGAGAGCCTGAAGTCAGCTTTTCTGACTAGAACCTTGAAAATGCATCATGCTGGCTGTAGGATCTGAGAACTATAGACCCAAAAGGTAACTTGTCCAAACGCCAGGAGTTTAGAGCTAATCTGCTTCTGTTCTCAATACTGAGTTCATAACAGTAACTCCATTTTGCAAATTGAACTTTTGATTACAAATGCAATTTTAAAATGCATCAGGAATGATCTCCCCCTTGTAACGGTCTGTAGCAATCTCACTGAGAAAGAACCGCACTTAAAAGGAATGTAGCTCATTTAGAGAATTACAGAGCAGACAATCATCTCAAGAGCCTTTCCTTCTTGTGGAAAGAACCTTGGTATTTCTGAGATTTCCTCTTCCTGCACAATATTGACCTGCTTTGAACTTACTTACTTACACAGCACAAAAGGATCTCTGCATATTAAGTCTAGCTTGGAACAGAAAGATGTAGGTGTTTCGATAAGATAACAAAATTTTATCTGATTGCATGGTGGCAGCACCCATGTTGTATCCCTCCAGCTGTCATGTGATGATACTCTTGCTGCTTATCAGAGGGTAAGTTATTATGCCTTCAGACTAACAGAGGAATTATGCTTACCTCACATAAAGGAAAGCAAAAGTATATAGGGCAGTTCTGACACTGCACAAGTCAGATTCACCAAAATGTCAAATCACACACTACTTCTAGGCTCAATCAAGGACCCTTATAATTTATTACCAGAGAATGGTCTCAGTTGATGTAATGATCCTAAATGTTTATCTCCTTGATTATCTCTGAATCATGTCATTCATATGGTTGAATGGGTTTCCCATTTTAGACAATGTGCCCGTAACATGAGAAGCAGCTTCAGAAATGGTACCATTAGGCCCTTGCTGCAGCAACCCCACTCCAGAGTGTCTCCCTCCTCTCTGCTTTTATACGGTATAATATACTGTCTTGAAAAAGCTGGTGCCACTTGGCTTGTCTAATGTAGGAAAGGGAACTTTTGTGTTGTTTGTGTCTGCATGTGAATAAGGGAGGAAAAATTAAGACAGAAAAAAAAACTGGTGAGCTAGTCAGATGTTCCCTAATTAGCTTGAATAAATATAGATGTTTCATCTCTTTGATTTATGCCAGGAATAGCACTGCCAAAGTTTTCTTTGTGTAACCACCAGGCAGATTTCACAGCAATGCTCTAGATTTATGCACGTGAGCAACAGAAAAGGGGAAGAATCTGGAATTTATCTAAGTGTGTGTGTGGGGGGAATGAGAATACTCAACTGTTTTGGCAGGAACTCCTTAAAAATCTTTGCCTAAACCCCCAAACTGGTTCAGGATATCTGACAGCCGATCTCAAGGGTGTGATCACCTATTTCATGGCTGGGTGCCATTTTTAGTAATCAGATCCATGTACATACAACAGTGGCCTTAAGGCTGTAACTATAATTTTACCCACCCTGCTGATGCTCTGCGAAGCTGTTTACACGTTGCTGCCTACTCCTGAGACGTGGCCCAATTCCTTTGAAGAAGAAATGCCAGCCGTTCCTGTAATAATCTAAATAAGTAACTTTATATCCACTGAGTAGAGAGCTCTTTTCTTTCCCACGTCTATCTGCAACTTCTGTAGACAAGAGGCCACTGGAATCAAACTGGAATGACATGGGTGTGGAAAGTAAGGAGACAGGCCCATAATAATGTTCCTGCTGAGGTGTTACAAAACATTTTATAAGCTTAAAAAGTATAATTATTGAAGAAATGAATGATGCCACAAACAAAAGTGCTGCAGTTATACACGGAGTGGCAGTTTGCACTATTGGAAGGCATTCACAAGACATTCTTAAGAATAATTAATGCGGATTAGTTAGTGCTTAATAATATGCATTAATCACTCTATTGAGTTCACTAGGAGTGTGGCTAAAGGGTGGTATTTTTCCCACAGGTTCAAAACATGTTTATAAATATCACAGAAAATAAACAAAGAAAGGAAGTGGTTGGCTACATCCCCCTCCTTCGTCCTGCTTTGGGGCCGGGAAGGGGGAGGGGGAAGATATGTAGGACCAAATGCTGCAATCACAGGCTAGATAACAACCTCTGGGTCATTTCAAGGATTTCTTGTCCTGTATTTTACTTAAGGTTTCCCTTCTTGAGGCAGCTGAAGCCAGGCAGTGTTTCTTGGGACTTTTTATCCCCACCACCCCTGCCTTCTGGGAATACAGTCTCCAGCTAGTATCGCTTCCTTTTAGCTGGTTTTCCCTTCCCTGGCACCCAGAAAGGCAGCTCTCCTCCTGGAGTCACAGATTTTGACTGACTGACTGACCGAGGAGGGCCTCCTCCTTCCCACACCCTTCCCAGTGCCCTCAGCTTTCTGGGAATGCCAGCCCTGGCCTAGGAGAGCGGGAGCCCCGTGACCTCCCTGCCCCTCTGGGGTGGCAATGGGGGGGGGGGCCTCTTGCCCCTTTTTTTCCAGGGGCAAGAGGTTCCCCCCTGGAAGCCCTTGGGCTCTTTCTCTCACCTGTTCACACCACCTGTGGCCTTACCGACCATCCATCCGCCTTGTGGCTTCCCCTTCGGCCATTCATTCCCTAGGCCTCCCTCCCTCCCCATGTCCTTCTTATAAACTCCCCCTTCCACCTTCCAGAGTCCTGGCCTTTATTTATTTATTTTAAAGCTCTCTTCCCTTTCACTCACTCTCTTTCTCCTGCCTTTCTTGCCTCTCCTATCCCTTTCCTCGGCCCCTCCGCATGGCCTCCTCCCTTTCTTCCCCAAGGTTTTTTCTCCCCCTTTAGCCCTCCTTCTTCCAGCAGCTCCCTCGGAAGGGCCTCCGGACGGGGAACAAGCTAATTCCCCCCCCCGCCTACAAACAAACAAACAAGCACCCGCCTTAATTACGGCAGGGTCTGCGTGGTCGGGGAGCCCCCGCTTTCTCCCCCGAGGGCTGCCCGGGCCTCCTCCTCTTCCTCCTCCCGCCCTTTCCCTCCCGAGGTCCCGCTTCTCTCCTTCCTGGGACGCTTCAGAAGGAAGAAGCTTCGCCTCAGGGGTTACTTCTCGCCGCCTTTTCTCCCTTTTCGCTTGGACCTCGACCTCCACCTGCCCCCCCTCTAAGAAAACCCCTCAGAAAGGCGACCTTCCTCCTCCTCCTCTTCCTCAGGCTCTTCCTGGCGTCTTTTCCTCCCCTTTTTCCCTCACATTTCCCACATAAAAAACATAAAGCACGTGGGTTTTCCTTTGAACCCCGGCTTAGTTTTCCCTCACAGATAACCCCCCCTTTTTCCTCCTTCAGGGCCTTTGCCCCCCCCACCTCAAAGCCGCCGCCCCTCCCACCTTCTCGAAGGCGCTTCCCTTCCCCCTCCTTCCTCTTCCCGCCTTTTTTCTCCCTCACGCGCCCCTTCTCTCCGCGAAGGGAGGGGCTCTTATTTATCTGCTCCGCCCCGCCCCCTCGGGATTGAGAGAGATGTGACGTCACGGCAGAAAAAATGTCAGGAAGCAGGAGAGAAAAAAAAGGAGCCCTAGGAGAGGAGGGTCGTAACTCGCATGCGCAATAGCGGGTGTTTTTTTTCCTTCCCGCCTTTTCGCCTGGCCCTTAGCTCCGCCCCTTTCTCCGCCCCCTCTCCCCCCCCCCCGGGAAGCTTCCCACGAGGAAGGGGAAGCGAGGCCCCCCTTTCTTTCCTTGCCCTAGGCGTTTTCCTCTAGGCGGCGCCCCTGGCTCTCCTCCCCAGTCGGGGAGGAACCTTCACAACAGCCCTGCAAGGTAGGCCAGGCAGAGATCCAGGTTGGTCCGAGAGCACCCATGGGTGCCAGGGCGATTCATAGAGGCCGCCAGGCGGGTCTGGTGGGGTCCCCTAGGCCAGCCCTCCGGCCCCCGCCTCACCCCAGCTGACTCAAGGCAGGGCCACCTTCCCGCCCTGGATCATCTTTTGTTCTCTGTCTTA
Organism: Intellagama lesueurii; assembly: GCA_037013535.1. Lineage (NCBI taxonomy): Eukaryota > Metazoa > Chordata > Lepidosauria > Squamata > Agamidae > Intellagama > Intellagama lesueurii. Next base: position 13,033,476 of record JBAJHW010000016.1, on the reverse strand, counting down.
ACTACAAAAACAGGAGGAGGAGAAGGTGAGAAGGAAACAAAAAACAGTGGCCACCCCACTTCCTGTCTGATGGGTTTCCACCACCCCCACCACCCCATCCCTAAAAACAGTACAGACTTCTTTCCATGGCTGGACCCGTCCTTACGATTGCATTTCTCACTCAGGGTAAAGATGGGCCTCCTGGCCTCACAAAAGGCGGGCAGGCGACGCCGGTGTCCCAGGCAGGACCAGGGAGGCCTGGGACGACCCCAGAGCCTGGCCCCGGCCGGCCTCCTCCTCCTCCTCCACCTCTGAAGCCGAAGCCAAGAGAGTGGTCGATTAATAAATACATAAACCAAGGGGCCTGGCATTGTAACCCAGGGGTAAAAAATGTAGCAACAGAAGGGGTTGTTTCATGAATGTGGCAGACAGGCAGGCCAAGGAAGAGCCAGAGGAAGCTGAACGGATGACCCTTCAAGGGCCCCCACCGGCAAGGCCAGGGCTTCAGGGCCCCCAGAAATCGCAGCAGGATGACCGCTTACAAGCCCACAGCAGGATCTGGGGGTGACGGAGGAAACCCACACCTCGTTTTTCATTCTTCCATCAGCCCCAGCTGCCCGTTAGGGGCCTTGTAAAATAGGCAGCCTGTTGCAAAGGGTGCCTATACTATATTGGACCATAAATACAGCTCATTTGATATTTTATTGTCCTCTCTGGAGTTTTTCCTCTCCGTTTTTTTTATGAGCCCTCCTTGTTTCTGTTAGGTGATGCAATCCTGTGTAAGAAATGGATACTGGCGGCAGCTGCTCCGTGGTGCTGGAAGAATCAGAGGCATCAGAGCCAGGTGGGGGCAACAAGATTTTTTTTTTAAATGTGGGGGGGGGACTTATTCTTTTTCCAGGAGGGAGGAGGAGGTGCACACCCGTTGTTAGCTCTTAAAATAACCCCCTCCTTTTCATTTCTGGATTCTGACTCAGACGTTATGTTCTGAGAGAAGCCACGGAACGATGAAATTTAAATAGGATTCATCGGGGCTGTGCTGTGTTGTCCAGATCAGTTCATTCCGCTTAACTGCTTCTATACATTTGTAGCTGGGATGACTGCTTCGGTGATACGATGGCCAAAGGGAAAACTGGAATCAATCTGTTTGAGAGTAGGGTCTCATGATGAGGTGGTGGTAGACTCTCTCCTTTGGTGGAAGCTTTTAAACAGAGGTTGGATGGCCTTCTGCTGGGAGTCAGTTTAGTTACTGTCTAACCCCTGCCTTGCCATGGGGTTAGACTAGATGACCCTTAGGGTTGCTTCCAGCTGCTCAATTCTGGGATGTGACTCCCTAAAGCTCTACACATGGAACAAAATGTGAGTTTGGGGGGGGGGATAAGGTGGGTGTTCTCTTCCTGTGTTAAAAAGAGGTAGCAGAGTGGGTCCACTCGGAGGAAATGGGTTTCCTTTCCCCCTCCACATGTGAACCAGAGGCCTTCAAGTCTATCTGCCCATCTTCCCGGTGAGGATCTTTGGGGCAAGGTGTTAACTGTTGCCATTGGAAATAATCCCACCTGCAGCCCCAGAGAGCCATGCCTGCTGCCAGTCCTAGGGGGTGATGGACTGAGGAGCTGAGCCAGTACAAGGCAGCTTCCTATGCTCTTTTAAGTACATCTTGGAGAGTTTCTGCCTGGCAGTTTAAAAGCTCTCACACACCCCTCCTTGCCGTGCATGGCCGTAAATATGCTGGCTGAGAGCCAAAGAAGTGGCATGACCTGGGAGGGACACCAGAGCCAGCGGGCAAGTCCAACAGGTCCCCCTCCTTTTTTCCCCCTTCCTCCTCTTAAAAGGTGGCATTTCCCCCTGGGCACCCCCCCATGTGCTGACAGATGTTAGATTGGTCAACCCCCCTGCTTTCAAAAGGCAGTTTGCTTTTCATCACCTCCACATCTGGAAAAGGGAGTGGGAGGCCAAGAGGGTGTCACAGAGGCTGGGGAGGGGTTGGAGAGAGATTGTAAAAGAATGATGGCTTTTCCACAGACACACAACTGCTCCCTGCTGCTACCTGTGGAATTTTGCTGTTGGCTCTGCCAACCGGCACTCCGGCAGCCGGCCAAGATCCCTGACACTATGGTGGGGGAGGGAGTGCTATGCCAGGGCATCACCGTCTGCCCCACAGCCAGCCTGGGCACCCTGGCAGCAGTGGCACTTTGACTAGGGGCGTTGGACTGTATTCCGTTCCAGGCAGAAATCAAGATCTCAGAGTTCTTTCTTTGTCTCTCTCACTGTCTGACACACACCCAGAGGGCGGCACCCTTATAAATGGCAGTGGAGCTGCCGCTGCCGCTGCTCCTGACGCCTCCCCCCCACCCCCCTGTGGTGAAAGACATGCCAATGCCCCTGAAACAATGAAGTCTGCAGGGCTCCACACAGGGCGGGCAGGCAGGAGCCATGGTGAAGTGGCAGCCGTTCTGCCTGGTGAAAGACAGCCCGGCCAGTGGCTTCATCAGCCCTGCCTCAGTCTCCAGCCTCTTTCCTCTTTGCTGGGCCAAGAACTAGCACTGTCCAAAGGCAAAGCAGCTTAGAGGAGAATAACACAGGACCTGCCGGGCAGAAGAGACGGAGGGCCACCTCCTGCTGCCACCGAGGCATCCCTTTCAGTCAAGCGTGGCACCTGTTCCTCTCCCGAAACTCTTGGTCTGCAACTCCTGCAATCCCTTCCCCTTCGGCTCTTTCAGCTAAGCCTGATGGGAGTTGCAGTCCCGGAAGGTGGTATGTGCCCACATCCGTGCCAAGCAGAGAGAGCGCGCCAAACCCTAAGCCAGTTCCCTCCCAGGGGTGTGTGTGTCCTTGCCAGCTTCTGAGACGCCCTGCAATGGCACTGCTCAGCTGAGCTACCCCATTGGGACATGGGGTAGCCCCAGATCCTCTGCTCCCATAAGAACACAAAGACACCCAGCCACCTCTTCCTCTCACACCAGTTGCCCAGACTAACAACAGAGGCGATGGGGAGCAGCAACGCCAAATTCTGCACGCAGAGTGGAGAGCATACAGCTGTGCCGGGGTCCCTCCTGTGTGCCTTCCCCCCCTCTCCCCCCCTTGCAATTCCCCAAGAGACTCCAAGGATGCCAGGGGGCTTGGGCTGCTGGGTGCCATCCATCCAGCCTCCAGGTAGGCCTTGAGAATCCCAGCACAGGTGGCTAACTGGGGCCGTCCTGTTTGGGCTACTTTGGTGGGCGACCAGAGGCCATGTCGAGGTACACATATGGATGCGTCTGTGGTGCTCCTCACCAGCGGCAAACCCAAGCCGATACAAACAGAGGCACCACCGTGGGCTAATTTGGGCTGCTCTAAGATCTGGTCTGGATTCGCCCTTTGTGGAAGAGATTCCCACGGAGGGGGTGTAGGCCACCGATCTTCCTTTGCGGCATGTCTAAGAACAAGGGAAGAGAAGGCCAAGACACCAGGCCTCTCTAGGTGGGTGTCGTGAAAGGCGTGCCTGGTGCTCCTGAAGCCGTGGGTGCTACAGTGCGGGAAGGAGGCGGCCTAGGGGTTATTGTTCAAGGTGCCTCATCAGGTGGAGCTGCCAGGCTCATTTTGTGGCAAATAAGGTGGTTCAGCAGCTCCTTAGAAGGATATTATTCTGTAATCCATCAGGGTGAGGCATCACGAGATGCTGGCCGGCAGGTTCCAACACAGGGCACCAGCATCGTTCTCGGATGATACACAGCAGGGCAGTCGTGTCATCAGCCACTGAGGCAACATGGCCTCAAGGGCGGGGGGGGGGGGGCAGATAAATGATTAATTCCTGAAGAAACAGAACGCCCGTGGCCTCTTCGGAGGCCCTCGTGTCTGTCCTTTCCACTTGCTGAGCGGGAAAAGGGTTCCCCCCTTAACAGTTTGGCTACCGTCTTTGCCCCACAGAGCAGGGCACCTCTCAGTCTGCTATCACAGGCAGACGTCCAACCAGTACAGCATCCGTTCATGTCTACAGCAAAGTGGAAACCCTAGAGAAGGAATAGTGAGGGATGAGACTGGGAGTCCAGGGTCCTGCTTCTTTAACAACCCTTCGGAGAGCCTGCATTTTTGAAGAGGGAACAAGGATCATAAAGTGAGGACTACAGAGCCTGGACAGAGTGCACTCAGTTTTCTCACTGAAGAGTTACAAGAACTCACAGCTGTCAAGAACTAAGCAGAAAGTCAGTCATCTCAGCACCAGGAAGTCAGTTGCTCAGCACCAGGTTCCTTTCTCCTTTGCAGGCAAGGTCACGCTCCACACCAAATGCCCCCTTCTGTTCTATCTGGGAATCTCATTTGAACGGCCCTCCCTTCAGGCTGAGTCTCAAAACACAGGAAGTCCTAGCTCACTGCCTGCCCCAGACGTGAGCCCCCACTCCAACATAAAGCTTTCCAAACACCAGCTCCTGTGTACAAGCAGCACCCCTGTCGTGCAAGAGAGGAGAAACCTCTTGTGAAAACATCCATAGTTGTGTAATAGAGAAACTTAGTCACATAACCCATAAGCAAAAGTTAAAAGCACAGGTAAGTAATGTTTTTATTGGACTGATTAAAAAAAAAGCAAGCTTTCTGGTTCCTCAGAACTCTTTGCCATTATGTGAAAGAGTATAGGAGGACTCTGAAAGCTTGCTTTTTTTCTTTTCTAGTACAACAACTCCCCCTGCTGGCAAGGTCAGACAGCTACATGTGTGTCCTTAGACCTCTCAACAAATATACTGTACATTGATACAGCTGCCGGGAGCGCTCATGCTTTCCCACACAGCCTCCCTACCGAGTAGGACAGTGGTTCCTCGGTTTTGTGGCTCTGCAGGGCACATGTCTGATTTGCTTGCCAACCAAACAGCAACCTGAGGATCATCTAAAATAGCTCTGGCCAAATACCGCCCTTCTGTGAAAAACAATAAACCAGAGGTTCTGCTGCAATGGCACCTCTTGCTAATGAGAGACGTGCATCTCTCTCCAGCTCCAACTATGCAGAATGCATGCTGACACACAGCAGAGATTTCTGCCCAGCACCCTCTCCACGGAGAACACAGCACCAGAAGAGCCCCAGTGGCAGAGCTCCTCAGCCTACGCGTGGAGGAGGTTGAACCGGCCAAAGAGCACCTGGCAGCCTTGTATTCACCATGATGTGATTGGGGAGGGGAGGCAGACCCCCTCTACTAGGCAGGACAAGGTACCAGCAGGGGAAACAGATACCCCACAGGTGAGATGTTTTGTGCTATCAACTTTATGGCAATGCTACAGTTTGTTTTCCAGGAACAAAAGTGGTTCCAGGAGTAGTTTACCATGACCACCACTTCCAAGTCAGTTCCCAGGTGGGGATTTGAACAAGCCTTTTGAGCCCTAGTCTGCCACTCTATCCACACTGTCTCTCCCACCCACAGTCATGCAGAGAACTTAAATAATACTAGTTAGGCCAAGTAGAAAGAAATGCAAACAACCACTTCAGAGCTTAAAAAGGCATCAAATGAATTTCTGTGGCCATTCATGGAAACCGTGTTGATAATTAACTGAACAGTGCCTAGATTTTGTAATGCCTGCAAGCAAGGTGAATATTGCGGTGGCTGGGGATTTCCCTGCCTGGCTACCTGGAGGCCAGGTCCAACTCCCACCCTGCCCAGAAGTGCCCCAGATTTTCATCCACATTCCAGCTCTCTGAAGCAAGAAATGATTCAGCAATTGCACCATGTATTTATTAAACATCTAACATCTTTAAAGTGTCCACAGCAGTTCGAGAGACCGCATAACCACTACAGCACATATATGGTTTGGGAAACAGGCTTATCATCAACAGCAGGGAGTAGAAAAGAAGGCCTGTCTCACAACCAGAGACTGTCCAGAAAACAACATGGAGCCAGGAGGGTGTCAAGCAGTGCCATGGCACACTTTCACAGAAGCAGGCAAGAATCCAAAACATACTCAGCAGAAGAAATACTGTCTGACACAAAGCCTCTTTAGCTGAGGAGTGCTCATCCAGTGTCCAAAAGGCAAAGGCTGGTTCAGAAATCTATTGCCAGGGGTTTGTCAAAGTGTAAAACAGCCCGGCAATTGTCAGCTGCTTCTCTGATTGCTTCAGAGAACTTAGTGGTGGAAGAAGCTTCTGAATCTGGGCCGAAATTAGATCCTGATTTTGAAGAACCAGTTGTTGAAAACCTCAGGATTTCCCTTTGACCTCACAAGGTCAACATGACTGCAGCTGAGTGAAGACATGCAGAAGCAACCCCAGATTATCATTTCTCACCCAGTCCAGCAGTTTACCAGATACCACTCCTGTTGATCGCTTGGCGGCCAGAAGGTGTTCCCAAGGGGATCCTGGATCTGTTGGCTATCTGCTCCAGATTCCAGTCATTTTGACAAAGTGACCTCTGCTAATCCATCCAGAGTGCCCTGTTTCCAAACCTGGCTGGTCCTGCCTTCTCAAACCCAATAAGGGCCCTTTTGGGATCACTGGAGGTTTGTATTTTAACTCTTCTGCTGCAAATTGTCCCACTGCCAGATTATGGTGCACAAATGCAGAAAAACTGAAGAGAAGTTGGAAGAAAAGACAGTCATTGAATTCAGATGAAGCAGATGGTCTGAAAGTCCCTCGATTTGCCTGCAGGAGGGAGAGAGAAAGAAAGAGACAGACTTCCATTAGAAGTCAGAGATGCTTTCAGCTGAAAACTCAGCTGGCACCAGCACACACACCCCACAGCTGACAATTTTGGCAAGAAGAGCTCAGCCCTTGCCCCCGTGATGCTTATATCCTTTCTGCCATGCCTGCCCCAGGTGTCGTTTCCCACAGATGGTGCCTCTTGACCCAATCCGAGAGTGATCCCAGCCTAGGAAATGAGAGATGCACCCCCTTTCACACAGAGCTGGTGCTCAGAAATCATGCACACGAGGTGAGAAGTTAAACTCCCAGTGGAGAAATGGAATAGGGTTTCATACAGGCCTGGGGAGGAAGAAGGGCACTCAGCCCCACTCAGGCAGACTTTGGTACCTGCAGAAGAAAGATGATGTAGCTTTAAAGGAGTCGGGGAGAAGCAGCCCAGTCATGGGTGGTCAGCGGCCCATGAGTCCCAGCTGCAGCAGAGCCTGAAGCGCTGGCCAAAGGAAAGCATGTAGACCTCCGCAGCTGAGTCCTTTCACAGCTCATCCATCTAGAGGTATCTCTCTCATGGTCCAGTACACTTTAAAGCAAGGCCTTTGGGATCCTGAAAACTAGCCTGCTTCTTAAAAAAGACAATTCCCTCCAGGACTTTTTTCCCAGAAGGAGCACTCCATGACCAATGACTGGAGGGCTGAAGGGAACCCAGAAGCAACTCTCTCTCCAAGCTGTGACAGCCTGCAGGAACAGGGGCAGGAAAAAGGGAGCTCCTCTGACTTCAGCAAGCATCCCCCCCCTTCTCTTGACCACCAGACTGTCCTGCAAAACAGAACTCCATCAGCTACTTCAAATCCTGGCTCCTCCCCAAACACACACAGAACTCACCTCTTGTGGAGGAGGAGCGTCTCCCCGGCCAGCATCCTTCCGCAGGAGCACCCGACCGTCATCCTTCCCGGGGGCTTCTGCTCCTCCCCCTTCATTCTCCTCCAGATCCACCACATCCTGGCCATGAGGAGCCACCTCACCCCTATGCTTCTCCACGGTGGTCTCCAGCACCCTGTGTTTCTGCCCTGTCAGCTCGGCAAGGGTGGCCTCGAGAGCCAGCCTCGCCTCATGGGCTCCTTTTTCCAGCCGGGCAGCGCTTTTAGCTGCCTCCTGGCAAGCCGCTTCCACCTTCCGCTCCAGCCTGGCCACCTCGGCCCGGAGCTTCTCCGCAAGGTCTTCCTTCTCCTTGACTTGGGCCAGGGCCCGCGAAATGTCTGCCTGCAGGGCTGCCTTGGCCTCTTCGTGCCTGAGGTTCAGGCCATCGATCTGTGCCTCCAGCTCCGTCACTTTTGTCTCCTCTGCTTTCAGGCGTTGGTGGGTCTCTAGCCAGTCCTCGCTCAGAGCCCTCACCTGGTTTGACAAAAAGAGGTGAAGTGTTTCTGGGCAAGCTCAAACCAACACCGCATGATTTGTCTGCAAAGTCTCTTCCTTGCCCCTGAAAACTAGAACGGTCTCTTTCTTCTGCCCGCTTCCCCCGTAAAAATCCTACCTTCAACTGAACACTTTCCATTTGGGCAAAGTCATCCTGAAGCTGTTTCTGTAAAGTTGTCTAGGAAGGAAATGGGAAATGAACAACAAGGCATGGAAGAAAAGTCTCCCGCCGCCGGCGCTTCCCTCCCAGCATTCCCAGGCCCCTTGCAAAGGGAGGCGCCACCCCTGCTGCCTCTGGAGAGGGCGAGGAAGGCCAGAGGCAGCTGCAGAGCCAAGCACCACAGCCTTCTCCAACATCCCCTTTATTTGCAAGCCTCCCTCGGGGGCTCAGAGGCATTCTCAGAAAAGGGAAGGGTGGGGGGCTGCCATGCAGGGCTGGAAGTCTGCCCAGCCACCCAGAGAGATAGGGAAGACAGACAGAAAAGATGAATCAGAAGGAGGTAAGAAGCATGTTGAGGGACTACAGTGGGTGGGTGGGTCTCTTTCCCCCACAAAAGGATGCAGCCGGGCTCCAAAAAAAGCACTGCCAGAGATAATTATGCAGATATAGAATGCCTGGGAAAAGAACAGGCCCTTTTCTTCCAGAGGAACCCAAAGCCACACCAGCAAGCTTACAAGACAGAGATACTCACTATATTATCTTCTGTGCATTCAGTTCCATAAACATTATCTTCACACCTGGAAAAAGAAAGACAGCCAAGAGGCCTAAGAAAAAGCAGATTTTTCATCCAGAGGAAATTGAAACCTCTTGCTCTAACAGAAACATAGACCTACTACCACTTGTAAAAAATGCTTTGTAAGAAAATACAGCTGTGGTTTTGGTTTGTTTCTTATCTGCTGTTCATCACAGCTGTGATTTTAACCCATTACATATATTCCTGGCATTTTAAATGGGCTATTAACAACACATTTTCTGAGCAATGTACAAATGCAAAACCAGCCTGACCTTTCTGAAAAGGTAATGCTTACAAAGAGTGTAACAGAAGCAGCTCTAGAAACCTGCAAATTGAGGAGCTTTACACAAACTACTCTTTACAAATTAAATTATTTATTTGCTGACTTAGGAGACACTCTTTGCTCAGTCCAGCTTTCAACGAACACCATGACAATAAAGCCACAACAGACAATAATATTTTAAAAACAAAAACCAGGCAGGAGAAAAATGTAGCAAACTCTTGTGCAATAATGTTACAACAACCGCAACCTAAAAGACCCAGAATAATAGCTTTCATGGCTACTGCATTTACGGCGGGGCAGGTTTTTAAAAACCACATTAAGAAGTTGAAGTCGAACGGGGTGGGTGTGGGGGGGGGGGAAACGTTCATTTTTTCCCGCCACCCAAAAGTGTCCAAGTTTTGCATGGAGTGAGGCGGGAGAGCCTCCTTATCTGCCAATCAGAAGCAGGCTTCTAAAAACCACGGATTTTCTCCTGTCCTCCTCCACCCGCTGTGCTCCGTCCAGACCCGCCCAAACCCTACTTACTCTTTGGACATCTTGGCGCTCTAGCCCGTTGACTCGTCTCTCCCCGCGTCCCTCTGGGCCTCCTTTTAAACCATCGACCTCCTGCGCCGGCGCTCGTGGTTGGTGGCCGGCCAAAGCCCGCTCCGCCCTTCTTTAGATCCTCTTCTCCGGTTGGTCAATTCGAAAAGCCCACGCGATTGCGCGGAGAGGATACCGGGAGGCTGGAGGGGGAGGTTCAAAACATTAAAGAGGCCTCTGCGCGGGAGAAGTTTCCTAGAACGGCGCGACGGCAGAAGAACACGTCTTTAAGTAATCCTAGAGAGGAAAAAAAGGCGGAGGCGGGGCTCTATCCGGGGCCTGGAGGGAAAAGGGAGCGCTGATTGGCCGGCGTGTCAATTGTTTTTAAAACAATTAGGAAGCCTCGCCTTCGAAACCTGGAATCTCGTGGCTGCTTGTTTTTATGACAAGTCCCCGATTGCTCGTGTATCCTTTTCCCTTCCAGCGTTCCTTGGAAGTTCTCTGCCCGGTTTGTGAACCAGGCGACAGCTTTCCGATTGCAACCCCCTTTTTTCTTAAATAAATAAACGAACCCTGCTCACTAAGGAGCAAGTTTGCAACCATCTGGTTCCCATTGAGGGGGAGGACCACCTCCCGCGTGCTTTTGCTTTTCACCATCCCGGCGACCCGGCTTATCTCTGGAGGCGCCGCTGCTTTGGGGCTGCTTTTTTTCCCCGCCCTGGGAGCCCAAGGCCCTTCCCCGCGCGCCCTCTCTTTCCCTCCTGCCCGCCTTCCCGCTCTCCTCCAGTCCCCTTCCGCAGCGATGGTTTGCAGGAGGCCGAGGCTGGCAAAGGTTTCCAGCGCGCGGAGTCTTCCTTCCTTCCTTCCTTCTTTCTCTCCAGCGTCGGACTGGCTGGAAGGCGCCGGGAAAAGAAGCGCATTCGTTCTCTTTTCTCCCTCGTGGGGCGACGCGTTTCCCTTCCTTGCACCCTCTCGGGTCCTGGCCCAGCCTTTCCCTTCCGCATTTAGGGCTACTTCCCTTTGTCTTCCTGGAGGGCGGGGGGCGGGGGCACGGAGGAGCCTCCCCGAAGAAGGGGAGGAGCGGGGCGGGGGGGGGGAGAAACACAGTCGGGGGTCCCCCCGGGCGGCGGCAGCCTCCCCTTCCGGCCCCAAAGCGCCACCGGCGTGTGTGTGTGTGAGAGAGAGAGAGAGAGAGAGAGAGAGAGAGAGAGAGCCGCGGCGCCCGGGCTAAGGAGCGCCCGCCTGCCCCCTGCCCGGGAGATGCCTTCTGAGCCGGCCACGGGCGCCCCCTGCTGGCCATGGGCTGCCAGTCCTCGACGGAGCGCGCTTCTCGCCGCCGGGCGCGGCCGGGGCCGGGGTCGCCGCGGGGCTTCGCGGCAGGTGAGCAGGGCAAGCCCCCTCGGGGCCACGGGGGGAGGGAGGGAGGGAGGCCGCCCTTTGCCTCCCCCTCCCGGCCCCAGCGGGACTCGAGACCGGCAGGTGGGGGGGGGGTGGCGTGCGCTCGCCGGCGAGGGAGGCGGCTCCTTCCTTTGGGCTCCACGCCGCCCCCGAGCAGGAGAGCGCGCCCCTGACGCCCCGAGCCGCGGGGCGGCAAGGCCACCGTCGGGGCCAGCCGGAGCCGCCGCCACCGGGTCTCGTGCTGCCCGGCCGGGCGGAGACGGCTGGGCTGGGCTGGGCAGGGCAGGACCGGCCGCCCGCCGGCGTCTCCTCCGCCTCCCGGGAGGCTGGGGCTGCCTCGGCCGCCGGCGCTCCCCCCCCCCCCCCGGGCGCCCACCATGGGCTTGTGCGTGACCAGAGGTGAGCCTCCCGCAGCGCCGGCCCCCCCCCCCAGGAGGGATCGGGGCCGGCGGTCCTCCCCCCGCCCCGGGGGGGGGGGGGCCCGGAGGGAGACGCCCCGAGGCCGCCCCCGCTCCGCCGCCGGGCTCCCCCCTTCCCTGCCACGCTGCCTCCCTCGGCCGCCCCTCGCCCGAGCATGAAAGCCTCTCGCGGATGGATGGGGCTGGGAGGGCAAGGGTCCAGGGCGCAGGAAAGCTCGCTCTGGTCGGCCTCCCGACGGCTGGCTAAGGTCAGTTTTCCCCGTCAGGGCGACTGGTTGCTCATGGTGGCTGAGAGAAGCCCTCCATGTGCAAGTCCTGTCTATCTCTTAGAGGCGGCAGCTGCCTGGCTAATGTGGGGCGCGCGGGCGGGGGGGGGGAGGCTCTAGACCCACCAGCCGCCGCCTGATCTGTAGCGGGACTGGGGTGCCTGGTGGCTGGCCTCTTTCGTCCTTTTGCCAGGCATGGGTGGGATTCTGTTCTACGCCTCAGGCCCTTGGTGGGTTTTAGGACTTAGCATGGTTTGCAATAAACCCTTTGCACTCTGCACAGGCTTGGTGGCCCTCTCATCTCTTCGGTTAGGGTGTGTTTTCGGCCTGAGCGCCACAGGTGCCAGAGGAAGTAGGAAACCAAAAGAGCAGGATGCCTTTTGAAGCAGGCCCCTGCCAGCACCAGCTTTTGGGCCACACCGGCCTTTTCTTCAGCTCTGCAGCAGGGGCCACAGAACCCTTCCTGCGGCTTGAGATCAAAGAGGGCAGGCAGGAGAGGAGGGACCGCTGGCAAGCTCTCCTTCAGAGGAAGCGCCTGCAAGAGGCCAAGAAGGCAGGATCAGTGCAATCTTATCTCCTATGAAGGAGGGAACCTGGTAGCAACAGGGAGAGCAGCCTAATGGGAACATCTGCCAACATCTGGAGCAGCAAAAGGCTTCTCTCTCCACTCCCTGGGACAAAAAAAAGGGGGGGGGGGAACCAACCCTGGGTTTTAAGAGGGGCAGGAGGTGGGGGTGCCACCTAGTGGTCATCCTTGGGGCTCCCGGTGGTCACTGTTCTGCCTGCTTTCTTGCAGATTTCTTCACAAGCAGCCGTAAGGAACAGCCAGTTCACTCCCAGGCAGAGGGCCCCCCTGTGGCCCCCCAGGAGAGCCCCAGCGCCCCAGAAAAGGACAAGAGCAAAGAGGTAACGTTGCTGAAGGGATTGCCCCTCCCTCCCGTGGAGCCTGGGGAGGGCTTTAGCCCAAGGGGGCTGGAAAACAGGAGTGACTGGGGTGGGAGAGATTGTTCTCCCTGTCTGAGGGAGGCCCCCCCCGCCCCGAGAGCCGTCATTGCCACTTGGTTTAGAGAACAGATTGGAGTGAAGAAGGCGGCACCCCAACCACCCACCACCCCCACCCCAGAGCCTGGCAAGGCAGGGCACCTTCCCTGTGAGTGCCAGGGCTTGCAGGGTTGCAGGCATAAGCCCGTCCTCTGCACACCCAAGAGCCGCAGGTGATGGGAGGACATAGGCCCCCAACCCCCGCCCCACCTGTTCATGGACAGAGGAATCCTCTCCTAAACAGGAGCGGCCGGGCCCGGCCTTCCCGAGGGGGGCTGGCCATCCTTCCTACCACCCCCCCGTTTCTTCCTCCCACAGAAGTCCGGTGGCCTCCTCTCCAGGGCCACCAACCCAGGATTCTCCTCTGGCAGCTACGACGTGACGGCTCTGGCCACGTCCTCCCTGGTGGGTAGGTACCAACCCCGGGCTTCTCGGGAGGCCAGCAGCTTCCAGCAAGGGCGACTCTGCTCTTGGGACCCCTTGGAGGAGAGTCTGCCAGCTTTTTATTCAGAAGGGCTGAGGCACCTTTAAACGTGGTAGCTCAATGTTTGCACAGCAGGCAGAAATCCAACAGGGAGTGCTTCCCCCACAAAGATACTACATGGATTGCTTTGGTCTGCCACCAGGGTGGGTGTCCGGGCACACCATCCCACAGGTCGCCTGGGTTCACGAGGCACCGGCTGGAGGCGGCTGCCAAGTCCCTTCGGGAGTTAGGACGTGTTGTGTGGTTGCTTTTCTTTCTGGCAGAGCCTGGCTTGGGGACGCAGGTACACAGGAGCTGTTGAACTGAGTGGGAAAAGGCCAGCCGAAGTCCGATGGCCGGGGGCCTCTTCACGAGGATGCGTTGCTTTTTCTTGAGCACAGGCGGGAAGGTGGCCGCTTCTAAGCAACAGGCCAAGAGATCTGAGGAGAAGAGGGCTGGAGAAAGGGAGAACGCAGTGGGGTGTGTGTGCGTGTTGTGTGTGAGGGGGTCCTGCCAGCCACGTTGTGTCCTGAGGCATGGTGGTCTGCAAGCCAAGCCTTGTCCTGTTCCCAAAGCAGCCTCCTCCCTACTTTCGGTTTGTCTGCGCTGCTTAAGCCATGAGACCTTGTGGAGATTAGTAGATCTTGGTGCGTTTGTTTCCATGGCAACTCCCAGCCCTATTTTTGCACAAGGCGGCCCCGGCCAGATTCCTCTGGCCTCCCTTCCCTCTCCCGCCAGCCTTTCCATGGCTCCCCAGCGCCTGCCCCTGGGCTCCCGCCTGGGCTCCCAGCTCCTCCTCTTCCTCTGTCTCTGCCCCCCCACCCCAGGCCTCGTCCAGACCATCAAAGACCACATCACCAAGCCCACCGCCATGGCCCGGGGCCGCGTGGCCCATCTCATCGAGTGGAAGGGCTGGAGTGCCTCCCAGGCGGGCTGGGATCCTACCCTCATGGGCGAGGAGCTCTACGCCGACCTCACGGATGAGCTGAAGGAGGCCCGGTTCGCTGCAGGTGAGCCTGAGGGGGAAGAAGGGGCAGGGCCCCCCTGGGGACAGTGGGGGAGCCCACCAGGGGGGGCCTGGCCAGCGAGCCCCTAAAACTGCACGTACTTTCAAGGTTGCAGTCACGGGTGGGCACCAGACGCCAATGGATAGATGGATGGCTCCCCTCTTTCCCAGCCAAACACCTCATGGAGAAGGGGGGGGGGATAGGAGTCGTGGCCTTGCTACACTGGGCTGAGGTGGGGGCTTCATTCCCCCCCCCCCCCCAGTCATCCCTTGCAGTTACCTTGCATTCATCCCCATTTAACTAACTCAGTGGAGCTGATGTCAGATTAAACCTGCACAGGTTTGCTCTGGATGTTTATCTGTCTCCCCAAAGCAATGATTCACTCCTGGGTAATGATTGGGAAGCCTCATTTCTGCTGGAGCAGGAGAGCTCTTATATCAGGCCTGATCTAGCTTCAGGGCTCCCGGTTGGGGGGGGGGGGAGACTTAGGACTCCCAGCCACGGCTGCCTCCCTGGCCCAAAACTCCTCTGGCTACCCCTCTCCTCCCCCACCCCCCCAGGTGTTGCCGAGCAGTTTGCCATCACGGAAGCCACCCTGAGCGCCTGGTCCTCGCTGGAGGAAGGAGCGCTGGATTACGGAGGTGGTCCAGCTGCAAGGTAGGTCCCCGCCTGCCCCTTTGGCTCACCCCTATCCCTTCCTCTGCTCTCTGCAACCCTCGAAGGCCTGGGCAAAATGGGGTGTGTGGGTTGGGTGCTCTCAGGAGGGGAGCAAGTGGAAGGGTCCCCCTGGGTCACCGACAGCCACAGCCTTCACATCTGGAAACCAGCCTCACTCCAAGGATCTTCTAGGTTCAGAGGGCATTTGGACTTCTTTCTGCCTTGCTACTCTGTTCAGCCTCGGCTCTTCTTTCAGCTCCTCCTCCTCCTTTTTTCCCCCTCCACTCTCCCGCTGTTGAAAGGTAGCTCCTCAAGGTGGGCGACCTTTCTGTCTCCATTTTATGTCTCTTCCTTCAAGTTCCCACGAGTAAAGAGAGCTTCCCGACTCTTCCTCATAGTCAAATGCTTCCAGTTCTGAGCCTCATTTAATTCATGTACTGCAGCTGCTCCATGCATTTCCTGCCCTTCCAGCGATGAGCTCAAGGTGGCTTACATGGCTCTCCTGCTTCCCAGTTTATCCTCATGACAGTGAGGTCGATCAGGTCAAGCGTGTGTAGCGGTCCCAAGATCACCTGAAAACCTGAGGGATTCAAACTCAGGTCTTTAGAGTGAGTCCTACCCCAGCACTCTGACCTCTGTCCCCTCCTCTTCCTCTTCTTCTAGACCTGGAAAGCATCTCCCTGCAGGAGAACGTCCTTTGGGGCCCAGCGGGCACTGGGAGCCCTCACTTCACAGAAAGCCTCCCGGTCTTCTCCCCGTCTGGCCAGGGGTCCCCCGTTCCAAATGGACATGTGTTGCCCAGGTGGGGGGGAGCTGCCCCCCTTCCACCCGAGGGGAGCAGCAAGAAGAGAGCATGCCCGGATCCCTCTGGCTTCGGCGCAGCAACACCTCCCTCCGATACGTGGACAGCAGCTCCGTCTCTGAGGATGACGTCTTCTATAACTAGAGGACGGCTGCCTTGGAGGCTGTGGGTGGACGGGACGGGCTGGCCAGAGGAGGCCGCTGTCCCCCTCAATGAGCTGGGCTCCAGCCTCTTCTCCCCCCCCCACCCCCCCAAAAGAGAAGAGGATGCCTTTTTTCTCAGAAGGCTGCAGTCCCTTTGGAGACAGGTTCCAGGAAGAGACAGGAACTGGAGGGGCTCCTGTTTGCCTGAGCTGCCTCTCAGTGAAACTCAGAAAGGGAACTGTTTTGAGAATATATTTTTTTTCCTTGAGGGGTGGGGGCAAAAAACAGAGACGGAGGTTATTGTTTTTTGGATGACCGTTCTCAATTCCACAGCTGATATGGTTTTAAAAAAACCAAAACCAACGTTGTAGCCCCTTGCCAAACACGCACACAAAGCAACATCCTTAGCAACCCCACCCGTCTTGCTTACGCCAAGCAAAACCTGTGGGTCCTTAGGCGCCCATCAGCCCTGGGGTGTTTGGGCCGACCCCTCTCCTGGCTTTTGGTGCCTGTTCTGTGCCTGGGGATCGACACGGACACGCAGGCAAAGTGGCTCCTTCTGCACTCTGGGCGAGGGTGTGAGAGGGTGACGGTCTCCGTCTGGCAACTGTCCCTGTTGACACAGCCTTGGGGGCACTGCCCTCCTCGTGCGTGCCAGGGAGTCTGGCTCGAGAGGGTTCAGGTCAGCAGAGTCAGCAGGACTGGGAAGGGATCGGAGCAGCTGATGATGATCAGGCTGCAAATCCTAGCTTGGTGCGATGAGCCCGGCCTCCTCTTGTCCTATCTGTCCGGTTGCTTGGAGCAGAGATCCACTGACCACTTTCCAGGCGTGTACTTGTGTGCTCACTAACGATCCAGAGGATCCTTTGATGTTTGCTGGCAGTTTGCTGCTTACAGGCTGTCTATTGTCTCTCTTTGGTTCCTTGTCACGTGTGTATATTTGTAAATAAAAGATACGCCGTGCAGAGTCGTGGCTTGCCACCAGATGGGCGGGGTGGACGTTTCATATATAAACAAACAAGTCAGATCCTGTTCCGAAAGGACCAGCCCCTCCTGCATCGCCCCTGCCCTTGGCCCCAGGGGAAGTCCCACCCCAGGCCTCCATGTTCCTCTCCTACTCCCAAGTAGAGAAACTTAGGTCCTCTAGAAGATTCAGACTACAATTCCCAAAATCCCCTGATGTTTGGGCAAGGCTCATAGAAACAGCAGGCCAACCCCCTGGAGGGTCCCCGGACCCCGCCCCTATTCAGCCCAGAGGGGCCGCCGTCTGGGGCCCTGGGGCAGGGAGCAGCTCCCCAAGGAACGGGCTTTGAATGGGGACAAAGGGCACCGGGTTTTTAAAGGGGAAAAGGTGCTGTGTTAATTCCACGTCCCCCGCCTCCCCATCCCCAGTCACCACAGGCTTAAAAGAGTTGGAAAACATTTACATATTTAATTTGCAGTCAGAATAAATCACGGGCACCTGAGTGAGTGAAAGAGCCGTTCTCTCCACTTCTCAGTCATGCTGGACGCTCCGTTTCTGCCCTTGTGAGGAAGCAGGGGCCTCGGCCCATCATCCTACTTGGCGGATTTGGGATTTGCCAGGCCTTCAATGGCTTTCCGGAGCTAAAGAGGGAGGGAAGGAGGACCATAGCTGCCGTCAAGACCCAAAGGGCAGCACCCCTACCCGGCCAGCCCCTTGGAGCTGGTTGGGATGGAGGGGGACTCTCTCTCAGCCCCCTTCCCAGGTTATCGCTGACAACCCTGTGAATGAGCTTAAAACTGGGGGCCAGGATGGGGGAACTGGCCGAGGCGGGCGAGTTTCCCAGCTGCAAAGGGGGGGGGGAAGGGGTGAACTCTCCTGCTTACAAGCATCAAGGTCAAGCACTTGTTAACAGGTCATGTGATTTGCACAAATTTGAAAACAATGTCAAAGCAATGAAAGAGAATGTGGGCAGCAGCCACCCCCCACCCCCCGCCCCACATCAGAGCTACGGAAGCCTCTTTTTTTTTCAGACCAAAGGATTGCTTCTTGGTGAGAGAGACCAGTTTGGGAAGAGGAAGGGGGGGGACTCCCTTTTGCAAGGGGGGGGATTTTCCTCCCCACCTTGACTAAAGGGCGCTTCCCAGGGTCCTGGAGCAGGGCCTCCCCAGAGGATGTCAGAGACATGGGGGAGGTCCATGTTTGGTCCAAACCGTTTGGGGCCTATGCCAGGCGAGTGCCCAGCGCTTTGCCTTAAGGTTTGGAAACAGTCTGCAGGCAAGTGAAGGAAAAGGGCTGGGGGGTCACCGGCTCTTCCCTGCTTACAACAGTGGGGTTCAGGGGGTGCTCACTCCCGGGAATGTGCGGCCTAAGGGTCCAGGGGAGGTTTTTGCGTGGGACAGCCTGCTTCCGCCCTGGGGCTGCCTCGGATTACCTTTGGAGGGGAGGGGGGGTTCGGGGGTCCCCTTCTGGCTCAACCGTTCTGAGTCTGTGGCCATCCCTTCCCGGAGAGGGTGAGGCTCCCCAACCAGGGCCCAGTGAGGGCAACAGGATCCAAAGCACCCACACTCTTCCCTGGTCCCTCAAGCACGTCAGACTCCTTACCTCGGACCGGGAGACGACCCCCACCACTTGGCCCAGCTGGGTGACAAACGCCCACTGGAGGTTCAGCAGCTCAAAAAGGTTGTGGGCCTGCCAGAGAGAAAGAGGGGTCGGGAGGGTGATCCGAACACCATCTTTTGGGACTACAACTCAACTCCAGGATCTCCCAGGAAGCTCTGGACAGGATCATGGGCGAACGGGCCCCTCAGCCAGTGCAGGATTTCTCGTCTGGTGCCTTCTTTTCTGCAGCTGTCCTCTGCCGCAGGAGACACGGGATGGAGGGCTGTTCTGAGCCTCTCCCCTCCCTGCCTCCGGTGCTTCCACTAAAACGTCTCCCTCCCCCCCCCACCCGCCCGCCCCCCTTCAGACCACATTTTCCTGCCAAGGACGACCAGAGGCCTGCCGGAGTCCAGGCAGTGTTTCCCAGCAACTGGTAGACTGCTGTTGCACACGGCCGCTCAGCTCAGCCCCTGGTAGCCAGAAGATGGACCCCAGAGTGCTGCAGCCCCCCCGCCCCATCCCCCCCCCCCGGCCCCTCGCTCACCTGGTGCAGGGATGTCCAGGGGGAGAGCTGGAGGGTCACAGGGCTGAAAGTGCAGACTTCTCCCAAGGTCTGGCGAGAGGGAGGCTGTGAGAGGGAGGCGCTGCTGGGTGTGGCTGGAATGGGGGGCAAGTCCTGCGTCCCCCCTACTCCCCCACCCTCACCCCCGGGCCAGGCGGGAAGGGCCTCCAGCAAGAGCTTCGAGAACCTTCCCTTTGGGAAGAAGAAAACCCCCAGGCTGGGCCGTCCGGAACAGGAACGCCTCCAAGCTCCTGGGCCAGTCAGGGCCCTGCTCCTCTCTCCCCCCCCCCCATCATCTCCCCACGGTTAAGTTGGCCTCAAGGCCATGGCAGGACCCACCTGTTCCCCGTCTTCCTTGTGGGGCAGGCTGGCCTCATCGTGGGTCTGCAGAAACTGGACGAGTTCAGATCTCTGGATGACCCCCAGCAACATGGAGGTCTCTGTGGGGGAAAAAAGAGTTGGGTGAAAGGAAGAACCCCCACGGGTTATACGGGGGGGGGGGGAAGGTGCACCTGCATAGCAAATTATAGTACCCTAGGGTTATGAAACAAAGCGAAGGAAAGTTTGCAAAGTACAGGAGGTGAGAGAAGCTCCTGTGGTGACAATCACACACTATCAGCACCCGAGGAATCCCTCTTCCAATAACGGGTTGTTTGCCATGGACAGTTTGGCCCAAAATCGGGTGCCGGACCTCTGTCCACAGTGGGGAGTGCCCTCTCTCAGGCCACCTGCCTTACCTCTGCTGTCCACCACGGGGTACTCTGGATCTTCGGTGGAAGTGACCACTTGGAGGACTTCCTGGAAGGAGGCGTCCTTGGGCAGGGTGACAAAACGGGTCTTCATGAACTCCTGTGTTGTGACCTGGTAGGAGCTGTGCAGGCAAGGAGGGGAAGGCGTGAGTCCCACCACTGTGGCGGCGGCTGCTGCTTTCAGGAACGTCCCAGAAAGAACGTAAGAAGCCTTGGGCCTGGTCAGCACCCGGATGCCCCTTGTGGCAGGGAGTTCCCCAGGGTGACGGTGCAATGGTAGGCCTAGCTGAACGCAGCCACCGCCGGCGTTTTGGGGAGGAAGCAGCATCGGGGGGGCCGGGGAGCCGCTCACCCAATGTGCCTGCTCCGGATGCGAGGCAGGTAGGCAGCTTCTTGACAAGGATGGTGCCGTCATAGAAGGACGGCTGCGACTTCTGGGCAATGGCGTTGGCCACCAGCACGGCCAGGATGACCGGCAGAATGTGGGCAATCTGTCCCGTCATCTCAAAAGCAAGCAGGGCCGTGGAGAGGGAGTGGGTGACGGAGCCGGAGAAGGCGGCTGCCCCTGTGGGGAGGAAGGCAGGGCTGAGCCTTGGGACCTTGGCAGCCGGCCCTGCCCTGCCCCAAAGGCCAAGCTGGAGGAGACGCCGGCAGCTGCCACCCAACCAAGGAACGTCTCCCCACATTCGGAAAGGAGAGGCCTCCTCTTGGCCCCCTTTCAATCTCAGGGGGCTGAGTGGGGAGCAGCTGGGGAAGTCCGGGGCCTCTGGCAGAGACTGAGGAGGGCCAGACTACAAGGTGGACAACCCTTTTGGAAGCAGAGCTCCCTTCAGCACAGAAAAGTGCCTGTGTCTCACGGGACTGCCTTTTCCTCATCTCCGTATCTTCCCTTCAGCGTGCTCTGTTTCCATTTGGTCATCGGGAGGCCAACACAGGTTTAATTTGCGAACCAGATGGCTGAGGAACAGGCCTCGGAGGAAATCCCATTAAAAGAGGGGAAATATGAAAATGGCAGAGAAAACGCAATCCCCTTAAACTCTGATCCTCAGCCTCCGTCCACACCCTGCCCCCTCCACCTGGCAGACGCACCTGCCAGGGCATACGCTCCAGGGGTGATGGGGCTGACCAGACCTTCCGACCAGATGCCCTCGGGAAAAAGGAGGGCGACCACTTCCCCCACCAGGCGCCCGATGGCAGCCCCTGCCAGAAAGGAGAGAAAAGCACGTCACCCTGAGTGAAGCGCCTTTACACCACAGTGTAAAGGCAGACATTCTGAACTCGTTTTAAACAGGATTAACCATTTTCTATCTCCACCTTTTTTAAAAAAAATATATGCCTGCCCGCTGAAGCTAGCCAAAAGAGAGGGAGGGCGGGACACGGGGGTGCCGGAGGCACTTACCGTACACAAAGACTGGCATAAAGTACCCAGCAGGCATGGGCATGGTGGTGGCCAGGATCAGCATCCAGAACTAGAAGAGGGAGAAGAGGGGGTGGGAGGTCAGTCCCAACCAGCCTGTGGCTGAATTTCACGACTTGATCTGCATGAATCTATCTCGGAAAAGGAACACCATCCTCTTTTAAAAACTCCCTTATGTGCAGAACTCAGCAAGGATAAGGCAGGGTCATCAAGCAGACGCAGGGAGAGGGAGAGGGGGAGAGAGGGGGAAGACTCTTGCCAGCTGCCGTCCTGGATACCCTTCATCCCCAGGAAGACCACCAGGGTGCCGAAGATGGAGAGGTTGGGGTCCCACCACTCAAGCCACAGGTTCTCGGGGTCAACCTGGAGGGGCCTGGTTAGCGAGGCATTCTGGGAAAGGACCCCCCAGGTGTGGTTGTCCAGAAGGGAGTTGAGGAGTTCCTTCATGGTCAGCTACAGAAAGGAAACGGATGGATCAGTTGTGGGAGTTTTTTTTCCCCCGCCGCCTGGTCTCCAATCACTCAGGGGAGAATGCCTGGCTCTCCTCTTTCCTGCTCTGTCTTCACAACAGCCCTGTCAGCTGGGCCAGGCCGTGAGAGCGAGAGGGGCGGCGACGGGAGGGACTTGGTCAGTCCGAGATCACCCATCAACTTCCGTGGCTCAAGGGGAACGAGGACCTGAAGGTCCCCATTTAAAGGCCAGCACGGCGCCAGGGCCTCCCCTTTGGGTATCCAGACCACCATCAGGCTAGACCCAGTTGCCAAGGGGTGGAAGGGGAGGCCATCCCCTCCTGCACATCAGCCGGTCCGTCTCCTGCCTGCGCACCGTTTGTGCCTCACATGCACCTACAGGCACACACCCCTGCCCGGGCAGAGGGGCAGAGGACCAAGCCATCCGTAGCTATGCAGCCTTGAGAAAAACAATCCTCTGTGTATGCTCCAATGTGCTCTTTCTCCAGCAGGATGGGTAGAAAAGAGTATTACTTACCCTTGAGGCCATGAACTGCCCCAGACTAAGTGGGAAGGTGATGGACGCGAGCACGAGGGCGACCAGGGCCGAATAAAAGGGTTTCCTGGGTGGGTGGGTGGGTGGGGGGAGGGGAAAACAGATCAAAGAATAAACTTGGCGTTATTTTTCAGAATGCAAGAAAGGAAGCCCAAACCTCTCTCTCCACAGAGGACTCGGCAGGGAAGCCAGAAACCCACAAGCCCAGGTGGAAAGAAAGACTCCCTGGCTTGGGACAAAAACAGTCTCCCTTGCGCTTCGTGGCCCAGGTTCTATCCAAGCTGGGGTCAGGGAGCTTCAGAGAGGGCACACGGCCCTTCCATCAGGCAGAAGGGGGGGGGGGGTTTCAACGTAAACCGGTACGCCTAAATAGACCGTTGGTTCTTGGGAAGACTGGCTGTGGGGATCACGGGAGGGTAAAACTCTGCCCGAACACGGGCTGGCCTGGGTTGCCCTCCACTTTCTGCAACACTTTCAAAAAGGGGGCAGAGGGTTTGGGCTTTCTCCGGGCATCCTGTGCCCTGCTTGGTAGCCTTGTTCGGGTCTCTCCAAGCCTGAACCCGGGTGGGTGTTTCGTACCCCTTGTGTTGCGGATCAGTAGAGGAAGAAGGAGGTGCACCAGGACGCCTCCAAAGGCAGAAAGGAGACCAGCAGCTGTTTGTCTGTAGCTTTGCAGGGCAGGGCGCTGTGACTCCCCTTTCGCAAAGGGTGGAACAGAGGCTGACGGGCGGGGAGCCTGGCAGAGCTGATCCATGGCATGGGCAGAAGCCCTGAATATGCCCCCAGAGAGAGATGGGTTCCCCATCTCTCCATGGAACGACCCTTCGCTCTCTCAGCAAGCCACCCCCCCCCTTTTCCCGGAGACCTACTCGGTGGCAAGGAGCTTGGCTGTGAGGGGGTTGATCCGGACGTAGCCCAGGAGCCAGCGCTGGCAGCAGAGGTAGGCGCAACTCACCATCCCGCAGGACAGCCCTGCAAAAGAGAAAGACGGCAGAGGGAGAGGCGTGGATCTGCTGCTCTTCTTTTTGGTGGCTGGCCGGCCGTCTGCCCCCCCTATCCCGGCACCCTTTTCTCCAGCTCACCCCAGGATCACGAAGAAGAAGGTCTCTGGCAGGTCAAAGGGCAGATCGATCTTAAAGCTGGTCTTGAAGAGAGCCATGATGGTTTCTGGAAGAAAGAAAGAAAGCCCCGTGGTTAAAAACAGGCTGCAGGTAGAGGTGGATCCCCCTCCAGTTCCCCCCTTTCTCTCCCTCCCCGCCCCGTCCCTCTTCCCCAGTTCTTCCACTCCTTCCCTCTCCCACCAGCCCCATCGTCTGTGTGTTCTCACCATGAACCTTGCCCCCCCCCCCCGACTTGCCTGTTTCCCTGCCTGCCTGTCCCTCACCTTGTTCGCTGTTGAAGACGGCCAGGAGGCGAAACATGAAGGCTCCGCAGGTGGCCGAAAAAAAGCCCCTCCAGTAGTCTCGGACGGCAAAGTGGGAGGACACCACCTCGATGCTGAAAAGGACTCCTGGGGTGGGTGGGGAGAGGAAGGAGAGAACGTGGAAGGGGGGAATGGCACAAGGGCATCTCACGAGGAGGGGCTGGCCAGCAACTGGCCACCCGTGGGCCCAATCTGGCCCCAGCGGCTAGACCGGGACCTGCCAATTCTCCCAGTTCAGGGGAGCCTCTCTGAGAGCTCAGGTTGATCTCGGAGGAGACTTCAGGGAGACCGCCTTCCAGCGGGGGGTGGGGCACCCAAATAGCGGCACAGTTTAACACCTTCCAGGAATGAAGTTTTAGAAGTCTTTTCAGCTTCTCCCTTTGGAGGCTGATGGGTGTCCTAGGAAAGGAGGGCTGGCCTAGAGGGACAGATTTGGCCCCAGCGCCTAAAGTGCTGCACTGCTCTACTGAAGGCAAGCCAAATCCTTTTTTTTTTCCCTTCACTACTCGCCTGCAAGTGTGTCCACTGAGTCTGAGCCATGGGCAAGCTCAACACAGTTCTCTTGCTAGCCCGCACCAGGCCTCCTGTCCCTATTCCCCCCATATCGCACCTGCTCGCCTTTTGCGAGGGGTGCCAAAAAACCCCTCTCTCAAAGGGAGCTTCACCCCACGTGCCCTGCGTCATGGTCTCATGTTGAACGCTGGCTTCAGCCCCTGCTCTGCGTCCCTGAAGGGCTGCCGTCACAGCGACACTTACCACTAATGGGAGCCCCGAAGACCGTGGCCACACCCACAGCCGCCCCGGCCACCAGCATCTCGTTCTGCTTGCTCTTATTCTGGAAGAGGGAGGAGAGGAGGAAGGGAGAGTGCCATCTGCACCAAGAAAAGTCTTCTTCTCATCATCCCCATGTTTTACTCTTGTGTTAGTACCATCTGGGAGGTGAGGAAGAGGCCCTGGAAGGAGGCGTCCGGCTCAGATGCTGGAAGAACTGGGAGATCTTTCAGTGTATGAGCCGAGGGGGTAGAAAGGGTGGCCCTTGGTCCCTTCAACCCCACCGTTCCCAGGTCCAACGACTTTCGGCATACCTCGTACTCCCCCGAGACGGTGGTCCGAGCCTTGCCCAGGTAGGCGGCCAGCATGCTGGACAGGTGGACAAAAGGGCCCTGGAAGGAAGAGGAGGGGTTAGAAAAGCCCCCACGAGCCCTTCCTGTGGATGGTGGGGCAGCGGGCAGGCACACACGCACACACACAAAACGCACGGGAGACTTGGAGAAGGTAAGATGGGTGGGCAGGGGGCCTTTCGGAGTCAGAGGTCGATCGTAGCAAAAAGAGGAAGATGGCACTTGTCCCTCTGGCTTCCCGGAAGCGCCACCCCGATGCTTTCCGTGTCTGCTCTCTGCGCTGGGGAATGTGTAGCTCCTTGGTTCTGGAACTCCGACTCCCATCAGCCACAGACGAGCATGAACGACTGGCCATGGGCCACCCTTTCCCTGCCTACGTTCTCCGCGGCTGGGCAGGTGGCTGGGCCCCTTACCACTTTCCCGAGGAAGATGGTGCTCCCGCAGGCCAGGGTGCAGGTCAGGCCCACCACTTTGGCCCCAAAGTTCTCAATGGCCAGGTACTCCTCCAGCATCACCCCGGTGAGGATAGTCTTCAGCTCTGGGATGCCGGACCCTGGCAGAGAGAAAGCCGGTCAAAAGGGAAGACGCGAGGGATGGGGGATAGAGGAGGTTTTGGAGGGGGGGGAACCCTGGGCTCACCCTCTCCTCTGGAGAGTATCTCCTTTGCCCCGGCTCCCCATTCCTCACACCTCTGCCCTCCCCGCTTCTCAGCTGCCTGCAGGGGCTTCCACAGACAGGAAGACTCACGGACCAATTTTCCTTTCTTAAAGAAAATAAAAGAAGGGACAGGATTGCAAAGTTGCTTGTTGAAAACTTTGTAAGGAGTAACTTCCGCAAGTTCCTTTCTAAACTCTAAAAGGAGAAGACAAGGACAAGATCCAAAAAGAATCTTTCCTGGTCCCTGGGGCTTCTGGCACTCCAGCCTTGGTCACCACTGTGAAACAGTACAAATCCATAGGGTTTCTGCTTCTGGACAGAGATTGGGGTTCCCTGCTGGGACAGGACAGGCTGAGCATGGTGGCTGGCCGTTGCTGACCCCCCGGTCCCTCCAGACTCACCTCCCGAGTGTGGGGTGATGCTCTGTGCAAAGCCGGTGGAGAAAGCCGAGAGCGCAATGGGGTACATGGTCCAGGAGAGGAACTTCAGCACGACGTAGTCCCCAACCTCTTGGTAAAGCCACATGTGGGCTGTGGAAGCCAGAGCACAGAAAGGAAACCGTGTAGACACTGAGACTTCTCTGGGGAGGCCCCGGCTGGCTCTCCGTCCACTGACCGGGGAGGCTGGCATGGCCCACTGCTTCCCCTCCTAACTCTTTTAAGGGTCTGGCGGGAAAGCTTGATTTCTCAGGAATGCTTTTAAGAAATGCAACCGCTCAAGAGTGACTAGTCACAGAGTATAATACACAGCATCTCCAAGACCAGAGCTCTGAGGGAGGGCTCAGAACATTTACTTTTTGGGCCCTACCGGCTGGGGGAACCTGGGCATGGACCAAAATCCAGTTCCACCACCTGCTGAACTTACTCCCTGCTCCACTTTGTACACCAAAACCCCGTAAACCCCACCAAGAGCGGAGGGCCGCAACATCCAGACTCGCCTTGGGGCCCCCAGAGGTTCCTGGACGACAACGCCCCAAAACCCCAGCCCGCACACCTGGCCGTGAAGGCTTCTGGGAGTGGTCGTCCATGCCTATCTGGGGGCCCAAGGCTGGGAAGGACCGCTCTGGGTGTTAGGCCTCAGGAGCATGAGGAATCCAAGTCAGATCGGGGCCCAGGGCCCGGCCGGGAGAGGCTCAGGGGCGAGGCGGTTACCGTTGGACATTTTGGCGACGGTGAAATCCATGGCAAAGCTGACCAGGGCCATGATGACGCCCAGGGCGAAAAGGAAGTACCAGTCGTCGCCCACGCGGAACAGCTGGCGCTTGAGCCACGCGAGGCAACCTGCAGGGAGCAGCGGAGGGGCCCCCGTCAGGCGGGTGGGCTGCTTGTCACTGGGACACCCTTCCCCCTCCCCTCCCTCCTCCTCCTCCTCCTCCTCCGTCCGCAGGGCCCTCCTCTTACCTCTCACCTTCCTCCGCGTTTTGGGCCAGGGCCGCCAGCTTTCCTCCAGCACCAGAAGCCTCCCAGCCTCCTCGTCCTTCTCTTGGGGGGCTGTCAGGGGCTGTGCTAGGGCCATGAGGTGCTCCCTGGGAGGCCAACACCTGTGGAGAAATATTAAGACACACACACACACCCTGGTGAGATGTGGTGGTGTGCATGTGTGTGTGGGGGGGGGGGAGGAGGAAGGTGGCACACCATGGGGCAAAAAGGGGCTGCCTGGGCCATTCCCACACTGCTCCCTTGAGGGCCGCCTGCTCCCTCCATAGGCACCACAGAACGGCCGGCCTCCCTGTGTCCCTCCTTTGGGATCGGGACGGGGGGGGGGGACCCTTCAAGCAGGGGGGGCACCGTGGCCCACGCCCCCAGAGGCCTCAGCCAGGCAACAAAAGCCAAGGTGGACCCTCTGGCTGCCCGCTTGCTTCCAGGAGAGGGCTTCCCACCTCCCCAGTCCTGGGTCAGGCACGCTTTGCTAAGCTCAGAGGTAAGCAAGGAGGATTCCAAGTGAGACCCTTCCCTTTCCACGGGGCTGGGCTGCGGTTTTTTATGACGAGGCACAGAATGACCCTATCTGAAACAAAGAAGTAACTAGTGTTAACAGTCCTGAAGGCTCAAATCCTATGTGTGTTTGCCAGGATCCAAACCCCGATGGACACGCCAGACCTCCCTCTCTCTCTCTCAAGCAGGCTGGAGTCGCAAGGCAGCACCACAAGGTGCTGAAAGGCTGTACAAAAAATGCAGTGTGGAATGCAGAATGAAAGGAAACAGCCCGGCTCTCCCCCAGGATTACCACCTAGGGTGATTTTTATTTGAAAGAAACAGCATTTGTTCAACATGAAGCAAAGTACCTATCAATTATTATTTTTGACTCAAGGCATCTTAAAGACCCACAACAGCAGGGAGAACAGAGTGCAAGCCACCCAATTAGCAGGGTGGAAGACAACCTCAGCAATACGGATTCCAGCTCTACAAACATAACCTTTGGCTGCAAGATCTTTGGCTGCCTCTCCCCCCCCCCCAACCCCCACGCGCACCTCCTGCAACAGACCAACTCTTCCCTGCAAACCACACTTACCTGGGAGTAAGTCCTGTCGAAAGCAGGGGAGTTGGCTTGTAGGTCCCGGATGACAGGGCTAGGAAAGGCCCCCCCCTTTATTGCTTCGGCTGCCCCGCTGTGCCCAGGGTGGGCAGTGCAATGTTTTCACATGGAAGGAAGCCCCTGGATCGAATGGGGGCTGCCCCCTAGGTCAGGGCAGAGGCTGGGAGACTCCCGTTTGCCGGAAGAGGAGTCTTGCCCTGGAGGTTTTAAAAGACACAGGCCTCTTGTGTCCGGGTGCCCAGCATCTCCTCAGAGGTCTGGCTTTCCTCGGCAACTTGTGCTGGCCAGGTTCACCTCCACCCCCGTCTTTCTCTCTCTCTCTCCACCACACCTTCCCTCTCTCTCTCTGACCTCCACCTGTCACAGGTGTTGTTGTGGGTTGGCAAGAATGCCCTTGAGAGAGGCACACAGGGAGGGAGGAAGGCAGCCAAGCCCACGCTGGACATAACTGGCCCAGCAAACCAAACAGAGGGACAAACCCCTGAGGGAAGGCGGCTTGGGCCCAGACTGGACCATACTGGTCGACTTCACTCCCCTCCTCTCCCCACCCCTGACACACACCCACACCTCCAAGGTGCTCGCTGATCTGAATTAAACACCCCAAGACCACTCTTCAGTTCCACAGAGCCTCCTGGGTTCCAGCTCCCAGAAACCTGACGTCCCCCTTTCGGGCGGCTGAGGTGACGAATCAAGAAGCCAAAAGCTGGCAGGAGCAGAACCTCTGTCCCCCCGTCCCCCCCCCCCCCCGTCCCCAGGATGGAAGTCCCTGCCTTGCTCACTGGCTGGCTGATTCAGTGGGTGGGTTTTGTGCCTGCTTACCTAGGAACCGTGTTGTGGATTTCGTATTATCTCAAACTGAGGGTTTTTCCATGAGGCCAATTTCTGCCGTTTGGGGAAAATGAATTGCTTTTAGAGACGTACAAGGTTCTTCGTTGGGCAGAACTCTCAAAATGCCCCCGGGACTGCATCTTGGAAACAAATGTCCCGGAACTGGAAAAGATGCAGAAACCAAGGAGTTCTTGTTTTTGGTTCATCTATAAAATATTTTGAAAAAAGAAAAAGAAATTCAGGGGAGGAGGGCCAAATGGAGCTTAAGGGACCCCTCCCTGAGGTGAGAGGAAGAACCTCCCCTTTCCCACACAGCCCAGTCAAAGTGTGGGGGCTCGTTCGCTGACAATGGGGGGGTTTCCTCCCCTCCAGCCCCTCTGCTGGCACAGACGGGATGTCGCTCAGCACCTTCTTATTCCTGAGGGGAGGCCCAGGAGCCCCGAGGGCATGGCTCTCGCCCAGCTGGGCTGCCGAGAAGGGACTGGGAACCATTCCAGGACGGGAAGTGGTGGTCAGGGGGGAGAGTTTCCACTCTCCACCCCTCCTGCCCCCCCCCCCCGACTGTTTGGTTTAGGACGGCTGATATTCCGGGCCAGGAAATGAGGAGGCAGCGGTCAAGAGCAGCAGGAGGGCTTCCATTTCCCCTGGCTTCCACTTGGGGGTGAGGGGGTGTTGTTTTGTGTGACCAACGTGTAATCAACACCTCTTTGAAAGTGTAGTTTTGCAAATCAACAAACATTTCACCTTTAATCGAAAGAGGGAGCATTTCCTAGAGACACACCTCAGCCGGAAGGGGGCTCGCGGTTCTCCCTCCCCTGAATTTCCCTGGAGATCCCTCAGTTCCATTTCACGGTCCCCCTGTTCCTACCCCCACCCCCACTTTTCCCCAGGCTCCACTCCACAAAAAAATGGCAAGTCTTTTAAGCTGCCTCCAAAGAAAAACCAGCTTTTGGATTGGGGGTGGTGGTGGTTGGGGGGGGGGGGGAACCCAGGGGGACAGAGGTCATGGCCAATGTTTAGGATCAACCCACATATCATCCCCCTCAAGCAGGGCTGGCTCCCATCAAGGCATTCTTATGATTATTACAATTGTGTCCCGATTCGGGTGTGTCTGTGTGTGATTTCTTTTTCACATGTTTGCTCAGCAGTGGGGCTACCTTGTTTGTGTGTCTGTTTATTTGCTGTGGTTTTAAAGGAGTGCTTTTCTTTTGTTGTTGTTCTTTTGCATGCCTGGGGGGTGTAGGATGTGGCGCGGGGGGGGGGGGGAGACTGAGACCAACATTTGTTGCACATCGAACTGTGGGCAGGCCGGCTCTCCCCCCTTCCCCCTCTGCGCTCCGTGCAGCTTTGGGGCCTCCAAGGAGGATTTGCCTGCCCGCCCACCCACAGCTGCTCCCAGGAAGACGGGGCCGGAGGCGTCAGACCTGACCCCTGGCAGGTTGGGCAAAGAGTTGTTCTGCTCAGCTCTGGGATTTATGGGGCTCCGGCAGACCTCCTGGGAGAGGGTGGGTCCGCCTTCAGAGCCCCCAGCAGGCAGACAAGCTGGCCCGCCTCCCAGGGGCAAAACATGACTCAGGCTGGCGGAGCTGCCAAGGGGAAGGCTGAGCCAGTAGATGCATTTAGACGTGAGCCTGTCCCTTCCACAGGCCCTGGGACAGCAACACATCACGCGAAATGCCTTTGGGCCCAGCTCATCCCTCCTGGGAACAGTCAGGAGGGTGCCATTCGCGCCCCCCCCGCCAGTCCAGCCCACCTCCGGACAGCCCAAAAGTCCAGTGTGAAGCCAAAGCACATTCCAGACAGAAAAGGGCCAGCTCTGTTTTGGCGCTGGGCCTGAGATCGAGGATGGGGGCAAAATGTTGTGAGCGGGCTGGAAAACCAAACCTTACATGGGCGAAGCCTCGGGAAGGGAGGAACGGAGGGGCTGGGCATGTGGGTGGACACGTGCCGGGAATAAAGGTGTTATTAATAAACAGTTGGTAAAGACCCAGGCCTGGGTCTGCTTCCTCCCGGCGTGGGTCCGGGTGCTGTGGCCCAGCCCAGCCCCTGCAAGGGGGTCTTTCCCCCTTCCCCTTTCAGGACGGGTCTGGCGGCTGCCTGGCACCTGGAGGCGGAGGCGGGCCCTGCACGGCCCCTCGGCCCCTCCCGCTCCTCCCAGGGTCCCGTCTTGGCCCCGCTGGGCTTCCATCGGCTGGAGGCCTCAGCTCTTGGGTCTCTAAGCAGAGGGGGGCCCCCGCCGTCCTTGGCCACTGGAAGCCAAGGTCCAGCTGGGGCCCTCCCCAGCCCTGGGGGCCCCTTCCGACGCCCCAGTTTGGCAGCGGCCCGGCCAGGCCCCGTCTTCTCCCCGAGGGCACCACATCAACACGCTTCCAGCCTCAAGGGAACCTTGTCTCTTTTCCTGTCAGGCCAGAAATTTTCCACTTTGGAGAGGTTCTACGCAGGCTGACTCCCAGCCGGCACACTCACATTCTTTTTTTGGAAAGCCGAAGGCTGAGAGAGTTCGGCTGAGGAGCCGGTGTTATTAAGGCAGGCAAGAATGTGAGGCACGAGAAGGCTGACTCCTCTCTCTCTCTCTCTCTCCCCACATACTCCCTCTATTTGTTTGCCCCCCCCCATAGGAGAAACTTTCCACCGGGACGGACAGAGTGATACTGGGTGCCCTAAATTTAGATGCTGTGACAAGGGCCCTGGAAGGCGGCCCAGAACCTCCCAGGACTTTATAAACGGGGCTGCCACAGAGGACCCCACAGGGCAGCTGAAGCCACTGAGTCCCACTTCCAGGAAGGGGATACGCCAGATCGCACATCGCTCCCCATCCTCACTAAACGGGGTGGTTGGCTTTGAGGGTCACACATCCTGCCGAAAACGTCCTGCAGCCATTTACACATTTGAAACGGCCCTCTGTTTCGCTTAGTGCTGCTGCCGCCGCCGCTGAGCTCTGGTGCCCACATCCACTACACCTTCTTAGCTGAACCCGAGCGGGCAGGGCTCCATCCATGGAGAAGGCCCACGGACTATTTGGCGACAAATTTGGAGGCTTCATGCGGCCATGCAACGAGCCCCTGAGCTTCTCAGGCAAGTTCTCTCTGTGTGTGTGTGGGGGGGGGGGGGGGTTTGTAGGGTGGGAGAAAAGGTGGGGAACAGCAGCCAGGAGTCCCAGGTGGAAGGGTGAGTTTCCTTTAAAAAAAAAAAAAAGGACCAAAAATATTTTGTCTTGGTTCCACGCAGCAGGCTGAGAGAGAACCTGGCAGCCCCTGAAAAACTTCCATTTCTTTGTTCACTGGAAGCGTTTTCACCTCAGTCCTCCGCCAGATAAAGATCCCTACCCACCAGCACACAACCTTAAAAGATACAGCGCCAAAGGGAAAAGGGATGAGGAGGGAAAAAGGAAAAGCAGGCCATTTGTAGAGTGAACCGGGGCCTGAGGGTTCCCCCAGAACCTAGGAGCGGCCTGAGAGCAGTGCTT
The DNA here is from genome assembly GCA_037013535.1 of Intellagama lesueurii. Lineage (NCBI taxonomy): Eukaryota > Metazoa > Chordata > Lepidosauria > Squamata > Agamidae > Intellagama > Intellagama lesueurii. The sequence goes on along the minus strand of JBAJHW010000016.1, from coordinate 13,001,428 downwards.
CGGGCCCGGTGTGGTCTCTGCTGATGGGCATCGGTGGTTCTCTGGGGCCTGAGGCAAAGCAGGGGGACGTGTCCATTACCGTTTACCTGATTCTTCTTCTACCTGGAGGTGCTGGAGAGCTTTTGTGGGCACCTGTTTTTCCTCTGGGCTAGCAAGGCACCTCCTCTCCAGCACGGGAGCATCTCGGGTTCTGTGGCCTCCGGTTCTCAGATGGCTGACGGGATCCTTAGGGCATTGACTGTAACTCCAGCTTCTGGCAGTGGCGTGTGAGACTCCTCTGTGGCTGTTCATCCCTGGATTCAAAGAAGTGACTGTGTGGTCAGATTTAGCCTTCAGAACAAAAAAAGAGGGGGAAAGTGGGAACAACAGGAGCCCCCCAGCAGGTCTTCAGTCACTTTTAAGGCGAACAGATCAATTTCAGTGAAACCCCCCTTGGGACCCACTCAAGCTCACACTTGAGCCAACTGGTTCAGTCTTGAAGCTGTCACAATACCACACGTGTGTGTGTTGTTTTCATTCCACATTTGCCCATGTTTATGTTTGCCTCTCACCTCATCCCAGGGTCTTAATTTCTAGGGTGGTGGGAGGGCTTGGGATTTGAGGCCAACCAGCAGCGCCAGCCTTGGGCTCGGCAGGGCACCCCTCTGGAGCCCAGCTTGGCTGTGCCGACTTGGTGATGATCAGGCCAAGACCCTTCGCACACAGGGGCCTCTCCTGGTTGTCCTTTCCCTTGTTCCAGGCAAGGGCCCCCCGAACAGGAGGTGGTTGACAGAGGATGGGGCATTCTGGTCTTGACACCCGAAGGCACTCTGGGGGATTCTGGAAGTGGTCCTCCACAAAAAGAATTACTTCCCCTGAAGGCGGCAGGGCCCCAAACAGCGCTGGGGAGGGCAGAGAGAAGGCCGTGGGGAGGGGGGGGGATCCATGGGTTGAGTCACAGCTTTGGGTGCTCTCTCTCCTCCCAGCAGGCCGCGCCAGTGGGATGGGTAACATCAAGACCCTGGGGGACACGTACCAGTTTGCTGTGGATGTTAGCGACTTCTCTCCAGAAGACATCATCATCACCACCTCGAAAAACCAGATTGAAGTCCGTGCAGAGAAGGTAGGGTCCCCCTCCCTGAGGCAACCCCCCCCACTTTACCACGGCCTAAGGACAGAAAAATTATGTCTAAGAGAGTGGAGGGCGTTTTGGGGTGGGGGTCTCTCACCTGCCACGCGATCGCTTGCTTGGCAATCTTTTGTCTCTTACACCAGCACCTTCCCGATGTGATGCCTGCATGCCCCTTCTCCTCTTCCTGCCAGTTGCCTGCCATCCTGCTTCCTGGCTTCCTCCGAGCCCTCCACCCCACCCTCAGGGGAAGAGGCTGGTGAGCCATTAAGGCAAGTGTCTTTGAGGAGAAGACTGGAAAGGAAGCCGGACCCAGGCATCTGTTAGGGCAGCAAGAGTGACACGTGTTATCATTCACTCACATGTTTATTTACCTATGTTTCTACGTACTTATACCAGTATCTCAAAGACAGCTAAAACAGCTCAGATTCTTTTAAAAAATGTAGAACATTTTAAAGCAGTTGTACAATTCCAACCACACAAAATGAGAAGAAACATGAGAGACCAAACTGCAATTGTGCAGAGTGCTGAATCCTCCTGGGGAACAGCCGGGTTTGACCTTGGTGCTGACCTGTAGGCAGGGCTGGCCCCTGCCAGGTCTCCAAAGACCTGGGAAGTTGCAGGAGCAGCCAGAGGATTCTGGGCTCTGGGTCTAGCTTGAGGGCCCGTCTCCATGGCCTCTCCTTGGGTGAAGAGAAGGCCTGTCTGGTTCGGAGGGTCTGGAGAATGTTCTGGGGAGGAGGAAGTCCTGTCTTGAGGAAATAAAAGGGGGGGGAGACACCTGAAAAAGGACCAGGCCTGTGGGCGTCCCTGAGCTTCTCCTAGGCCACAAAAGCTGAAGCTGGTGCCCGTCTCCTTTCCGAAAGGTCACTGAGGTCCTGGAGGAAATGGCTTCTGGGGTGGCCTCTGGGTGGCCATTGGCTTGAGAGCAGGTCCTTTGTGGTCTGATCTGCCTCCCCCTTCCCCTTGTACTTGAGCAAAGCCCAACTGCAGGAGTGTTAAATAATGAGCAGCCCAGGCAGCCTCCAGCTGGCCTGCAGCCCCAGTCACAAAAGTTACTGGGTACACACCGATCTTTCCTGCCACAATTGGACTGGCCTCCTGTGGGGAGAACGCAATGTTCTGGATGGTAGCCATGGCGACAGAAGCATTCTTCACTGAGCCATTTCCCTTGCAAGCCGCCACAGCCTCTCCCCCCCCCCCCCCCGCCCCCAAAAATATGATTGGAGTGGAAAAGACCAGACAGGGCAGCAAGCGATCTGGGCTCCTGGCTTTTTTTTTTTTTTTTTGCAGGGTGGGGTGGGGGTGAAATCCCCAGGCCTGTCAAGGGAAGAGGATGTTCAGGGACCCAGGCAACCAGGAAAACTGGAAGCCATCAGGTCCAGCCCATTTTACAGGCCAGGTAACTGAGGCTGGCAGACAAGGTCTTCTATCACAGGCCACAGGCACGGATGAGGACTTGAACCCTGGGCTGATCTTAAGATTCTGAGTCTCTCAGAATGGGGCAAATCTTTATATCAGGGGGAAGAGACCTGGGGGGCCTCCCAAAGGGCTGAAGCAGGAGGGAAGCTGTTTAGAGCTGTGAAGGTGGCAACGATGCAAAGTGTCCCCACGAGGCCAGCCCCCGGGTGGCATTCCCTGCGGAGCCCACCCTCAAAGGGGACTCTGGGCCACTGCCATGTCCCTGGGGGGTTTGGAGGGGTTAAGGACGAAGGCGGGCTGGGGTGGGGGCCAGGGCTACCCACCCCCACCCCACCAGAGACACCTCTCTCTCTTTTTCCCCCAGCTGGCGGCCGACGGGACCATCATGAACACCTTCACCCACAAGTGCCAGCTGCCAGAGGACGTGGATCCCACCTCGGTCACCTCCGCCCTGGGCGCAGACGGCGCCCTCACCGTCAAGGCCCGGCGGCGCGCCACCAAGCCCCCGGAGCACCTGCAGCCCCAGCAGACCTTCCGGACTGAAATCAAAATCTGAGCACCCTGCCAGAGCAACACACGGGAAAGGGCTGGGGTGGGGTGGGGTTAGGGTGGGAAGCCTGGTATGAAGTTGGGCGGGGGGAGGAGAGGAGGGCGGGGGTCCTGGAAGGCAAGAAGAGGGAGGTCTTGCATTCATTCCTCCTCGGAGGTCTCCCTTGTACATAATGGCTTGTCCTGAGTTTGTTATAAATGATTGCTGAGTCTGCCCTCCATTTTCTCCTCCTCCTCCTTTCCTTCCTTGGAGAAGCCTCCCTTTGCAAAAATCAGGCCACTTATCCTGTGCTTCTTCTCAATATTAGATACAGGGAGTTGGGAGAGAGACAGAGAGAGAGAGAGCATGTGTGTAAGCATGAGTGGAGGGGGCAAGTTGGAGGGGAGAAGCCTGGTGTTCTGCTGGGTGCTCTCTTTTTCACAGCACTGTTCTTCTGAGGGCAATGAGGACTAGAAACCTGTACTTCCTTTTTTTCTCAAGAGAGAGAGAGATTGTGTGTGTGTGTGTGTGTGTGTGTGTGTGTGTGAGAGAGAGAGAGAGAGAGAGAGAGAGAGAGAGAGAGAGAGAGAGAGAGAGGAGCTACCAGGTCTCCACATGCACCTAGTAGAAGTCCTCTGCCAGCCCAGCTCTCTGAGACAGAGGATCCCTTCCTTTCTGGAAATGAGGAGGGCTTAACGGAGGCCTCCTCCATCCACACGCAGCCCATGCCCTGCTCTGCTCCGCAAGACACAACCCTGCAGCTGTACCGGATTTAAGGCCAGCCTCCACATTTCCTTGAAACAATATGTTTCAGGCCGAGTTTATTTCTCTTCCTCCTGAGAGGGATTGGAGACAGCTCGGGAAAGTGTGTTTCGGAGGTTACAAAAACCAGCTGGGGAGGATCCTGGGAGCTACTGTTCAATGTGTTCCGTTTCCCCCAGTTCTGCATTCTGGAGAAGCGAGGGCAGCCGCCGCTATCCGGGGTGGGGGGTGGGGGTCCGACCTTCCCTCGGCAGACATCCACCTGCTTCTCACAGGCACCGCCTGCTAAGTCCCTTTCCCCTCCTCCTCCTTCCTTCCCTGCTTTCCCAGCGTAGGCGAGGGGGAGATCCTCACTGGGACCGGGAGGGCACCCGGCTTAACCCCTGTGGGGCACAGGCGATCCACGGGCAAGATCCCGAAACAGAAGCCTGGGCAACTACATCTGGTGTTTGCCCTGGGTGCCCCGTCCCACCCTTTTCTCTCCCCGGCCATCATTTTCTGCAGGCTGAGGGCCAAGGGCGTGGAAGGAGAGAAATGGCCAGGGACAGAGTGAGTCACCGGCTGCAAATAGACAAAGGACAGCAGCAGTCACTCTGTCAGGAGGACGCCTCAGCTGGGGGTGGGGGCTCTGCTTTTCCTTCCAGAATCTGCTGAGATAGGGGAGAAGTTCTTTTTCCCCACTGAAAAGGCTACCTACCACTGTGGGCAGAAGACCTGGCACTCCCTGCCACGGCCGCCAGCAGGGAAAGCCACATCTGCCCAACCCTCTCCCGTGGGTATTCCTTTAAAAAAAATGTGTGGGAAAATCTCCTCTGTCTTGTGATAGTGGCAATTTCTAGATGGCACCAACCGCCTTCGGATGCTGCAGCAAAAATCCTGATTCTTTGCCTTCCTCTCCCCCCTCCACGCTGCCAGTAGGTACTTTCACCGTGTCCCCCCTTTGCTATCCCTTGCAAGTGCCCACCCATCCACACTGCCCCTTTCACAAAGAGTTTGAGCTGTTAAAAGGTCCTTGCATGACACAAAAGCACCAAGGGCTGCATGGGGCTGGCCAAACCAACAGCCTGAGGTGAGACAGAGAGGAGAACAACTTCAGATTTAGGCAAGGAAGCTTATACACCACACCACTTCCACTAAGGAAAGGAAGGGGGGGGATCTGCATGCAGAAAGCTGGCAGGTCAAAGGGAAGGCAAGGTTAGAACCCTGAGACACTGACTTTCCAAGTGCGAGGGTTCATTTATGTATTTTGTGCGGGGAGTTTTCCAGGGCCATCAGCTGAGTCTCTACTTGCCCTCTGGCAGGCTACAGCCCAGATTCAGACCGACTGGCCTATCTGGCACCTTGGAATGGATCCTGTACTGTCTGCCTGTGTCCTGGGAATGGGTGTCAGCCTGTGCTCCCATTCCCTCAGGAAGCCAGAATTCAGTAGGAGGGGAGGGAAGCACACCCCTCCCCACCGAGAGAGACGTTCCCTGGCCTCCTCGTGCCTGCCCAAGTAGGGGCCGTGGCAAAACTCTTCTTCGGCTGGCCGGCCTCCCGAGCGGGCAGGGCAGTGAAAGCCGCCTCGGTTCACCCTGGTTTTGTCTGCAAAACAACCCGGGTGGCGCCATTTGTTTGGCCCCGTAACTGGGCTTGTTTATAGTGACCACAAGCTCTCTTGTCAGCTTTGTTGGTCCAAGGCTTGGATTAGCTCAGAGGTCACCCTGCCCTCGGTGGGCTGGGCTGCTGGGAGAGGCCACCGATTATGGGGGGGGGGGGGGAGAGGGGGGAGAGGGGGGGCAAGGGCGTCAGGAGGAAGCCCGCCACGCCCGAGCCGGAAGTGCCTAGCCTGGGGCCATTCGGGGCCAAGGCCGCCCCTCCCCCCTGGCCCAGGAGGAGGAGGAGGGGGGCCAAGGACAGCCCAGGGCTTGCCTAAAACAGGGCCGGTGGCCTGCCAGGCACCAAAGCGACCCCACCAAAAAAGGCTTCTATAACCGTCCTATACTAGGATCAGTGAACAGAATGGCAACCCATCGGTCCTGGATGGAGAGAAGGGGACATAGATAGATATATTAAAAAAGTACATACACAAATATATAAATAAATACATAGGTTTAAGCCAGCTGTGGGTTGATGGGGCAAGACTGGGGGGGGGGGGAGGGGTTGTCTTTGACTCCCCCCCCGCTAACGGAGAGCTGCCCTCCCCCCCCTTCCTACCCAGGGGCCCCCAAACCAACCTCTGGGACGGCCTGGCCTCTGGAGGGAGGGCCTTGTGGGTGCAATGGGGCTGGGGGGGGAACTCTCTTTGTCCTCCTCCTCCTCCTCCTTCTCCTCAGGGAGCAACTTCCTCTACGCTCTCCTTCTCCAAATTCAGCTTGGCAAGCCTCGGACCTTGGACTAGGAGTCCCAGAATCCCCTGACTGCTACAGGGGGATGATGGGAGTTGTCGTTTTTAAAAGGGGGTCTGAACCGCTCGCTACCCTCCTAAAATCCCGCTTTGCCGGGGGCTGCCGCCGCCTCACCTGACGAAGGGCTCTGCACAACCCGAAAGTTGGCGCGTTTGGCGAGGGCGGGGCTGCTCCGTGTCAATCAAACGGCAAACGCCCCGCCCACTCGCGGGTTCCCCTCTGGTCCGTGCAGTTGCTCGGGGGTTTTGGAGAGGGGGCGGGCGGGCGATTCCACGCCGCCGCGCCAGTCCTACCCGGCCCCCGGCCCCCGGCCCCCGGCCCTCACGGGATCCTTTCCCCCGAAGGGCTCCCGCCCCAGGCCTTCCCTCGGGCGCCATGGCAACGGCGAAGCGGCCCTTTGGCGGCCGACGGCATCACGTGTCCGTGACGTCAACCACTTGCTTTAAAAGAGAGAGAGAGGAAGCGCATGCGCACGAAGCCCCAAGAAGCACCGCGCCGACGCACCCTTCAGTACGCCTGCGCCCTCGCGCGGTGTTTGGGCGCCGCGCCGCCGCGCAAGAAGGCGGTGACCACGGCGACGCCGCTTCCGCCCGGCCGCAAGATGGCGGTGCCCTTTGTCCGTTCCGTGTCACTCTGAGCGCCGCCGGCGGCCGGGATTATGTGACGCGGGGGGATGGCAGGTGGGGGAGGGGCGGGAAACCCGGTGTGTGTATGTGGGGGGGGCAAGGGGGAGTGGGGGGCACAAGAATGGGGGGGCGAGGGCGGGGGCTGTCAGCCAGTCCTGGGCTGGGGCAGGTGAGGAAGAGGCCCGGGGAGGGGAGGGGGGAGTCCGGGAGGGGCGGGGCTGGTTGGGGGCCGGGAGGGCGAGAGGAGGAGGAGGAGGAGGAAGGGGGCTCCGTCACGTGGGCCCCGGTGTGGGGGGGGGGCTACGTTGGAGGGGGGGCAGCCAGCCTCTTAGTCACCCGTTTCGCTCGGCCTGGTCCTGGTCTCCAGATGCCGCCTGAGGCACCTCCGCGGGGGGGGGGGGCGGCGGTGGATTTGGAGCTGGGGGGAGGGAGGGGAGGGCAGGTCACCCAGGCGAGGGGTCTCCCTCCTCTCCCCTGCCTTTTGGGAAGAGGGCAGAGGCTCAACCCCCCCCCCTCCCGCTGCCCTCCTGGCTGAGAGATTCCTATCAGGGAAGGATCGGGGAGGGGAGGGGGGAGATCCATGGGGGGCAGAGGATGCTTCTGGGGTGGGGTGGGGGCTTCAGGAGGAGGCCAGTCAGAGTTGCTGCTTTTGGTCTTCTGCCTGCCTGCTTATGAGTCGGTGGTCTTGCCTGGAGCAGGCGGGGCAGGTGGGTGGAGAAGGGGGGCCTCCAGGAGAGGAAGGGGCTTCCAGAGGGTGTGCGCAGGGAGGCTGAAAGCAGGCACTGGACATGGAGCTGGAGGGGCCGGCAGCGGCGCCGTCTTTGCTGGGCCTCTGGCTGTCAAGTGAGCGAGTGGGTAGGACTGTTGAAAAGGGAACCTCAGGCAGAGAGAGCAGAGGGAGGGAGGGAGCCGATCTGTGGAGAGAGAGGTGGGGCACGTGGGATGTGCTGGCTGACAGGGGGGCCTTGGGGTCTCTCCTCAGCCATGGACTTCCCTCAGCACAGCAAGCAAGTCCTGGAGCAGTTGAACCAGCAGCGCCAGCAGGGCCTCCTCTGTGACTGCACCTTCGTGGTGGACGGCATTGACTTCAAGGCCCACAAGGCGGTGCTGGCCGCTTGCAGCGAGTACTTCAGGATGCTCTTTGTGGACCAGAAGGACGTGGTGCACCTTGATATCAGCAATGCCGCAGGTGGGTCCAAGAGGGAGGGGCTGGGCCAGTTGTGGGGACCCCGGGAGGAAGCCGGTCGCCTTTCTGCCCGGGTTCCTGTCTGCCAGAAGGGACGGACGTGCCTTGTTCTGCTCCAGCCACACGGATGCCTGCGAGTCCAGGAACAGCACGAAGGGCAGGGAATAAGCAGAGCTGGTCTTTGAGGACCAGCTGCTCTCCATGATGGGGGTGGGGGGGTGGGGGGGGTATTGCCTTTCTGCAGGGCAGGGCAGGGATCATCTTCCCGGCGTTGTTGGCAGGCATCTCTCAGGAGCCCTCACCATCGGCCCGGTGGGTTAGGGGCTAATGGGGGGAGGCCACAGGGAAACAGCCCTGGTCTAATGCCCCCTTTTTTCTGCTAGGCTGCCCAGCCCGACTGGACTGTTGGGTCCTGGAATCCCATCCAAAACGGGCCCCGCTCCGTCTGGGAAGGGAGGAGGGTTGGCTGCCCCTCCGGTCCTCACTCCCCCCCCCCCCCGCCTCTCTCGCAGGTCTGGAGCAGGTGCTGGAGTTCATGTACACGGCCAAGCTGAGCCTGAGTCTGGAGAACGTGGAGGACGTCCTGGCGGTGGCTGGCTTCCTCCAGATGCAGGAGGTCATCGGCGCCTGCAATGCCCTGCGGGCCCTCTCAGCCCCCGCGGGGAACAGCAGCCCTTGCCCAGAGGCCCCAGCCGCGGCTGGTAAGGAAGGGGCTGCCTTATTTCTCTTGGCATCCTTGCCTCTGCCAGGGGCATCGGTCTTGGCAGGGCTGGGTCTTTAAGAAGGAAGGAAGTCATTCTCGTCCTCAGGGAGCCTTCCTTGGGTTGGGCAGGAACCAGGCTCTTCTGATGCCCTCAAGGGTCAGGTGGGGCGGCCCCAACAGCTGTGAGACGGGGTAACTCAGGGAGGCCCTTTGGCTTTCTTGAGGCACCTGGAGAAAACCTCCCACTTTGCCCCCACGGATTCCTCAAGCAAGGCTTAGGCTGCCGGGCATTTCTTTGCTATGATTCCACCCCCACCCTCAGCCCATTGCCCAGTGCAAGGACAGGCTTGTCAAGACCTCTGTGAGCCTTCTGTGGGTGATTCCCCCATGCCCATTTCCCAGATGGGGAAGGTGGGCCACTCACAGCCCCCTTTCGTGTCTGCTGGAGAGAATGGGAAGGAGCGAAGGGCCATGAGTGTGTCCTAGTTGGTTTGGGTCCCCTTTCTTTCCCAGGGCAGGAGAGAAGAGCCTCCGGGCAGAAGGACGAGCCAGAGCCCGCCTGTGAGACGGGGGAAACAGGGCCGGGGCCAGAGAGCTGCAGCAGCAACCGCCGCCACCAGAAAACGGAGGAGCCCCAGGAGGCGGCGGAGGTGGCAGTAACGAGGGCAGCAGAGGGAGAAGAGGGCAGGGCCCTTGGCCAGGAGCCAGGTGAGTGCCAGGGAACCAAGGCCTGCATGCGGATCCATGCCTCATGAGGGGCAATGCTCTTCACCCGGCCTCTTACCATTTTGTGTCTGTTTTTTTCCTGCTGGGTGCTGCGGCACACTTGGTGGAGAATGGAGAAGGGGTGGCTTTAACCCTGCCTCCTGGAGGGGGTGCTGGGGGTCACACGGGTGCCCCCGTCTGTGTCTTTCTGCTAACCCTGTCCAGAGGCGGGCAGCCTAACGCCCAGCTTTCGTGGCCTATATTTTTCTCCTTTCTCCCTTTTGGTGTGGCTTCGTTTTCCCACCAAGGGGAGGGGCTGCCACCCTGGCAGTGGCCTCTCTTCCCCACCGTGGGACAGGATCGGTTTGCCTTCCCTCCTTTTCCTCGCTCTTGCCCAAGTGCATTGCTCTTGATTCTCTGGCCCTTCTCGAGGGCTCAGGTTGCCACGGCTGCCCCTTCCTTGCAGGCGCAGAGAAGGCTGTGGAAGGTGCCGATGCTGCTACTGCCGCCCCTTCCTCCTCCTCCTCCTCCTCCTCCATGGGCGTCCCTGAGGCCCTACGGCTGGAAGGGGCCTCCCTGGGTGAAACCAGTGCCACTTCAACGCACCTTCCCGTAGGGACCGCCGAGGCAGGTGGGTGGCTGCAGCTGTGACGTGGGCCTTGCATCTTGGAAGGGGGCAGGTTGGGGGGGGGGGAGAAGAGCCTCTGGATCCAGCTTCTTGCTTCCTCACACCAGCTTCGTTCCTGTCTTCTTTGTTGTTTTCTGAGCTCCCTGCGCTGCAATCTCTTGTAGCGAGATCTTATCATTTATGAGTAGATTTTATATACCTCCATTTTGTGTTTAGTTTAGAGCTGGTCCCTCCTGCTGTTTTTTCCCCTCTCTTTTTCTTTCTCCCTCTGCTGTCTTTGAGCCTCTGGCTAGAACTCTGCCCAGCTTCTTCAGCTTTCTGTTCCTACTGCTCTTCCAGAGCCCTCCGCCTTGAAGCTCCCAGCAGAGATGGAGACGGAGAGGGAGGTGGAAGGAGAGGAGGAAGAGGAGGAGGAGGAGGAGAGGGGCCTTCCCTCTGAGGCGGAAGTGGATGCCAAGGCCACAGAGCCCAGGCCAGCCCTGTTGGCCAACGGCAGCGCCTCTGAGGAGGTGGAGCCAGGGGGCACCGACCCTGGGCTGGAGAACCCCGGAGAAGCCCGGCTGCTCCGCTCAGGAACCTACAGCGACCGGACGGAGTCCAAGACCTACGGCTCCATCACACACAAGTGTGAGGTGAGAAGGCAGCCTGAGGGAGAGAGAACATGGGGCCCCCGTGCAGAGACGCCCTTTGCCCTGCCTCGGGCAGGCCGCCCCCCAGGATGGAAGGAAGAGCCTGGCCAAGGGGACGTGGCCTTTCCACGGAGGGCCCCTTGCCTGACTCAAGATGGGGTGCAGAGGGTGGGCCAGAAGCGGCGGCTCACGGGACCAAAATAACCCCACATTTCTCGGACGGATAAGGGAGGGGAAGATGTAACGCCTCCGTGATGTTCAAGCAGGGTGTGGAGGGAGGAGGGCCTTCCAGCAACTGAGATGCAGAGCGCGTGGAGCAAAGTAAGGGGGAGCCTTGTCCCCCACCAACTTCCTGCCTCACCATTTGGATAATGCAGAATTAATCCCAGACTGGCTCTTGCATCCAAGCCAAGCTTGCTGTTGAGCCAATGTGCAACTCTTGCGGTGTGTGTGCATCCGTGTGTGTGTGTGTGTGTGTGTGTGTGCGGGGAGGAGGCGTTTTACAAAGATCTGACTTGGAAAGGGGTTCTTGTGACTCCCTTTCTTCTGCCCCCCAGGACTGTGGCAAGGAATTCACGCACACTGGGAACTTCAAGCGCCACATCCGGATCCACACAGGGGAGAAGCCCTTCTCCTGCCGGGAGTGCAGCAAAGCCTTCTCGGACCCAGCGGCCTGCAAAGCCCACGAGAAGACACACAGGTGCGTGGGGTTTGCGTGTGCGCGCATGCGCAGGGCCAGAGGCCAGCAAGGCTAATCTGGGGCATCAGGCCACGACTACGTCGGGCCTTGCAGGTGGTGGTTTGGGGGGTGACGTCTCAGGCCTCCCGAAGGCAAGGTGGTGAAAGGGCGCCTAGCTGCTCTTTGAGTGTGTGTGGGGTGTGTGTGTCTTGTTGAGCATGGCTCCTGCCCCCTCTCAGCCCGCTGAAGCCGTACAGCTGCGAGGAGTGCGGGAAGAGCTACCGCCTGATCAGCCTCCTGAACCTGCACAAGAAGCGGCACACGGGGGAGGCCAAGTACCGCTGCGAGGATTGCGGGAAGCTCTTCACCACCTCGGGCAACCTGAAGCGCCACCAGCTGGTCCACAGCGGCGAGAAGCCCTACCAGTGCGACTACTGCAACCGCTCCTTCTCGGATCCCACGTCCAAGATGCGCCACCTGGAGACCCACGACACGGACAAGGAGCACAAGTGCCCCCACTGCGAGAAGAAGTTCAACCAGGTGAGGAGAGGAGAGGAGGGCGCCCCCCCCGCTTGCAGGGGCCGGGAGGGGCGCCTGGCCGTGGCCTCCCCTCCCCTCAGCTCACGGCCTCCCCCGTTTGCCGGCAGATGGGGAACCTCAAGGCGCACCTGAAGATCCACATTGCCGATGGGCCCCTGAAGTGCCGGGAATGCGGAAAGCAGTTCACCACCTCAGGTAGGGGGGCAGAAGGCGGGGGGGGGGGCGGCTGCCTCTCTTTCAGGCGGGGGCAGAAGCTCTGGGAATCCACAGGTGGGCAGGGATTCCTCCTTTCCGCTCCAGGACCCACCCACCCCCCCCGTGCAACCGGCGTGAACGCTCTGCTCCGAGAGGGGCTGGGAGCGGCCCCCCTCGTTTGAGAGGAGGGCAGCCTCTCCTAGAGGTGCCGTCCTTCAGTTTGGGGCCACTCAACGTTTGCCGCAGAAACACGGTTGGAGGGGCCCTGGGGCGGGGGGGGGGGAACCCTGTCACCCCCTCTCCTGCTCCGGGGGGTGGTGGTGGGGATGTTTCTTGGCACTGCCCTCCCAAGACGGTCCCTTCCACAAGCCCACTTCCAGTCTCAGGGCAACTGCCAGGGCCATTGGACTCTGCTGTGCAATGGGGGACCGAGATTCACTCCAGTGCCCCCCACCCCCACCCCCACCCCTGGCGCATGCGCCCCCCCCCCACCAGCTTTTCATGCCTCTTCCTCTCAATCCCTCCCCCCCACACACACCATTCAGGCAACCTGAAGCGGCACCTCCGCATCCACAGTGGGGAGAAGCCCTACATCTGTGTCCACTGCCAGCGCCAGTTTGCAGACCCCGGGGCCCTCCAGCGCCACATCCGCATCCACACAGGTCAGCCTTGGTCCAGGGGTGGGGAGACGGCCAGGAGAGGAAGGGGGCCGGGCCGGGCCGGGCCGGTGGTGGTGGGGGTGCTTGAGTTTGGGGCAGAATCTGGCTTTGACCTCTGGGGGCAAGCCGCCCCTCCTGGTTGGGAAACCTGCTTCCACCAGAGAACAAAGCCTAGCTTCAGGTGAACTTGCCAGCCTCGGCAGGTGCTCGGAGGCATCTTTCCTTTGAAAGGCCTGGCCGGGCTGGGCTCTTGTGGGTTGCCGCCACCGTCCTCCTCGCTTCCCTCCCCATGTCGTTTCTGCAGGTGAGAAGCCCTGCCGGTGCCTGATCTGTGGCAAAGCCTTCACCCAGGCCAGCTCCCTCATTGCGCATGTGCGCCAGCACACTGGAGAGAAGCCTTACGTCTGCGAGCGCTGTGGCAAAAGGTGACGTTCTCCTGTGACCACCATCTCGGGCAGGGTTGGCCGGCGTCTTCCCAGCTGTTGGCTTGGCCAAGGATGGCTGCCGGGTGATATGTACCATGCCTTCCACACCAGTGTCTCTGGGATATTACAACGACTAGGTGATATTATTGGGTGTAGCATCCTCCTCCTCCTCCTCCTCATGATCTGCCCCCTTACTCCTTACCAGGTTTGTCCAGTCCAGCCAGTTGGCAAACCACATTCGGCATCACGACAACATCCGGCCCCACAAGTGCAACGTCTGCAACAAAGCCTTTGTGAATGTGGGTGATCTCTCCAAGCACATCATCATCCACACAGGTGAGTCATGGCAGCTACGGAGACATTTCCTCCCCCTGAACCCCAGGATATGTGCAGGGCGGTGGTTTCTGGCTTGTCAAAAAGGATACTGGAAAGGTGAGGGAAGGCCCTGGAAACAAAACCCACCGGACCAGGAGAGAAACAAAGGGCTAAAGGTTTGTCATCTTGGGCACTTCAAGAGTCCTGCGTTTTATCGGGTATAGGCTTTCACATAAGCTTGTGTAAAGGTTTGCCCACTCAGGCGACACCTGGTGACCGGAGGAAGCAGGCTGCTCTTGGGGGAAGGCGATGCTTGAATTGTACCAGCTCCATTCCTGCCCTCGTGCAGGTGAGAAGCCCTTCCTGTGTGAGAGGTGTGGCCGTGGCTTCAATCGTGTCGACAACCTCCGCTCCCACGTCAAGACAGTCCATCAGGGCAAAGCCGGGATGAAGCTGCTGGAGGCCGAAGGAGACGACGTCGATATTGTCACGGTGGCCTCCGACGAGATGGTGACGCTGGCCACGGAGGCCCTGGCGGCCACGGCCGTCACGCAGCTCACCGGTGAGTCAGGTGACGGGAGCTCAGAGGGAGGCTGTTCTTGGGATTCTCAGGCGGGTTCCAGGGTTGAAAATCCACATGTTGTCGCCCCCGGGACTGGTCTGGAATCCGTGCAAGGTTTGCCCTTTCCCTCACTTTATTCGGCCTCCGACATCTTGGACAAATGAATCTGGCTCCAAGCAGTCACAACGTCTCGCTTCTGACATCACACTCGCTGTATGCTGAGAGTGTTGGATTTACACAAAGCCGGACAGAACCTACAGCTCCCGGAGGCCCTTCCTGGGGGCTGCGCTGTGTGGAGCTGATGTGAATTAAAGCCAAAAGCACGGAGGAGGGCCAAAAGTGGTCTTGGGTCTCTTTCCCCTTCCAAAGGTCAGGGTGGAGACCCCTCCCCTGCAGGACAGCCTTTACTCAAACAATAGCTTCCCCATCCCCTTCCATCTCTTGACATCAGTGCCTTTCCTGCACCGCCACCGCCCCCCCCCCCAGTCCTGACTCCCTGCTTTCAGCTGCTCCCGATCCCGAAAGGAAGGGCAGCAGACAAAGAGGGGGCTGTCCGGCTGTCCCAGGTGACCTCGAACTCCCCCCTCCCCTTCCCTCGGCAGTGGTCCCTGTAGCAGCTCCGGTGACGGCAGACGAGACGGAAGCACTGAAGGCTGAGATCACGAAAGCGGTGAAACAGGTGCAAGAGGCAGGTGAGTTTCCTGGCTGGTGCCCTGGGATGGTTCCCCTGCCGGTGGGGAAGGAGCCTTGGCGCTTCCTCCTGCAAGCCTTCGGGCTCTTTCTGTCTTCTCTACGCAATTCTATTCGGAGACCAGAGACTGCCGGTGGGTGGCGTAGCCACTCTGAGGTGGCTTTGGGAACAGCTGCCAAGGGCCTGGCAACGTAAATCTGGCCGCAGGGGGGCAGCACATCCCAGCCTGATGAAACATCCCTGCTCCATGCTCTCTCGCCCCCTTTCCTCAAGAGCCCCTAAGATTGCCAGGGAGGGCAGATGCAGTCACAAAACCAAGTGGGTGTGTTTTCTGCAGCCTAACGTTTCATGGCCCACACGAAGCTTCCTTCTGTGAACTCGGGTCTTTGGTCCATTCGCCCAGTATTGCCGAGATGCTTCTCTGGTGGTCACTGGCCACCCCTGAGCTGCCTGGTGAGCCTCTCTCAAAGACTGCCTGCCTTGGTTAAACAGACACGCGTTGTCCCCTGCCTCCTCAGTCACACACCCACACCCACGCAGCCACCAGGTGTTCTCGCCTCACAGCCCTCTTCAGGACATGCTTTTGAAGGAACAGGAATGAGCCACCCCCAGTGCTTTGCATGCCAGCATTCGGGGTTGCTTGGTTTCGGGGGGGGGGGGGGGGAAGAGAAGGCAAGTGACGACTGCTCTAAAAGGGGAACAGATCCATTCCACGGAGGTTTGTCCCTCAGCAGCGCCTGTGTTCATTCCCACCCCAGTAGCAGAGGAGCACTGAAGGGAGGGTGCGGTGGTGCCCACCTGCTACTTGGCAGGCTTTCCTCCAGTGTGGCCCCTTGCTGCCCAACTGGGGGACTGGGGGCACAGCGTGCAGCCTTTGGTTCCACCCAGCACGGGGGCTGACCACCTTCTGTCTTTCCAGACCCCAACACCCAAATCCTCTACGCCTGCGACTCCTGCGGAGAGAAGTTCCTGGATGCCAACAGCCTGGCCCAGCATGTGCGCATCCACACCGCCCAGGCCCTGGTCATGTTTCAGGCTGACACGGACTTTTACCAGCAATATGGGGCGGCCACTGCCTGGCAGGCAGAACAGGTCATCCCATCTGGGGAGCTCCTCTTCCGGACCCGGGACGGGAGCGATGCACCACCCGCCTTGCCAGAGGCACCGCAGACGGCAGAGTGAAAGTGGCCGTGCAGCCGTTTCTCCCCAGCACCCTAGGGAGCGAAGCAACCGGGTCCTGGTTTGGTGCAGAGGCTGCAGCTCGGGCTGCGCCCCCCCCACTCCCTCAGACAGTGGAAGGGAGGGGGTGCTTTGGTTCGGCGATCAGGCCCTTTCTCCTACGCTCCGTCACAAGCTGTTCTTGAAAGGAGAAAATGCTGAGCAGGATTGCTATAAAGAAAAGACATTTCTGTATGGGAGAGAATCACCTTCTGTGTTAATATGTAGAGGAAATAAATGCCATTATTTTCTAAGCTCTGTTTAAAAACATTAGCCAGGTGCAGCCTTTGTTCAGACCCAACTGGACACTCAGGCTTCGGTGTGAGGGTGGCCTTCGTTTCCAGTGCATGCTTGAAAATATGGCGCAAAAAGGCAGAGAGGAGGGGAGGGAAACAGCCGTTTAGGGGTCTTTTCATTCCTGACACTCCGGTCACCTTTTTTTTTGGGGGGGGGGGTAACCTGGACAATCCCCCCCCCCCAATTTTCCCTTTCCCTGCAGCCTTGAGCATTTGAAGACCATGGTTCCTTCTGAAGCAGATCTGGGTTGTCAAGGAAGGTTTTGCCTCTCCTCCCAAGAGGCTTCTTTATCGAAAGCCTTTCTCTCATCGCTGCCTATCCCACTTCACTATAGGAAAGGCTTCCCCACTCCCCATTTGGATTATCTAGCTAACTGATCTCTTAGGAATCAAGCAGCAAAACTACCGAAAAGTCCCAAACTACTGAGTTCAATACATTGGCTCTCCTTCATCAGAGTAACGGGACACTTGCTGGCCGCACCACTTCAGAATCCCGGACACACCAGAAGCAGCTGCCTAGCTGACACAGGAGGAGGAGGGAGGATGCCGGGGGGGGGGGGGGCGTAGCGCAATTCCCAAGTTTCCACCAGCCCATAGAGAGGCAAGACAGGGAAAGTGTCTGCTACTGCTTTGGCACCTACTGCAGTCAGATTTCTTACCGGCACCTTCTGCCTGCAGAGCATCTCTGGATCTGTTCCTTGAGCCCTGGGCCCTTCCTCTACCACCTGCAGGATACACACTGGTCGTTCTAACTGCTCTACATTTTGATAAGCAATTTAAACAAGCCACACACCGAGTGGGACGTCACACACCTTTCTGCTCCAGAAATACAAAGGGGAAAACAAAAGGCACCGCTGGGTGAAAACCAACTGCAAGTGTTCACAACAGCCAACACAATTCTGTTTTTGAAGAGCTACATATTCCATTTCTCAGCTGCACCGGAGCCTCATGAATAACATGTCTTTCGCTGGGATCCCAGTGGAACACATCTAGCCTAGATTTAACCTGCACTTTCTCTACTATTGAACTGATCCTTGGAGGGTGACTCAAAAACTGAAGCACCATGCCTAGGCTCCCACCTGGCCCTCCCACTTTTTAAAATTTATTTTAGTGCAGATCTCCTGTCTTCTTTCCTCACGCACCTCAACAGATCACCTTTGCCTGTTACAAGAAAGGAGTCCATATTTCAGATTTTTGCTGCTATGAATTCTTGATATACAAGCCCTAAAATTAAATGAGGACAGAAATCAGAAGCCAAACAAATTAGTTTCAAAACTAAAGTTCAAAGGTTCAAAACTAGAGACTTCCCCAGCCAAAGCTGGCGGGACTGTGTGTCTTTAACCACACGGCACCCTTACTACTGGAATGTTTTGTATTTTTTAATAAAGTTTGTAATCCAATGGACACACAAAACAAAACTGCGCTGAGAAAACAGTTCCATAAATTAAGTGTTAGGAGGAGGAGGAGGACAGGGCCAGAGATAAAAAAGTCTGTACAAGTGTATAACACTTCCACATGTTGAGAGGCAGCCGCAAAGGTGGGGAGGGAACCATGTCTAAATGAAGCGCACTTACAAATGAGTGACAAATACAAAGTCTGAGTATGAAAATAAGATTTTCTCTGAAAACACATTTTTTTGGCACAGATTAAAAAAAAGTTATGTTGTGGGGATCAGATTTCTTTTAAGTCAGTTTTATATGTATATATATATATATATGTATATATATATATAATTATATATAATTATATATATATTATATATAATTATATATATAATATATATATATATATATATATAAAATATATATATATATAGTTTATATACACACACCCACGGAGTCCTGCAATATCCTGCTGAGAAGGAAAAAATAGCTCTCCCTTTTGTGTTTTGCTTTTGGTGTAAACTGCACATCCCAGACGGAGGAGCACGAGGCAACTGCAGCATCGGGGTTGGGTGGAGGATGATGGGGCAGTTCAAGGAGCAAGGGAGGAACACCTGGGAGAATCAAGCACTCTGTGTGTGTGTGTGTGTGTGTGTGTGTGTGTCGGGGAGGAAAGGAACAGTGTGAAATGCTCCTCGACCCGCCGACAGGTGCACCACCTCCCAGGTCCTGCATCTCTCTCACGAGTCCAGTGTGTCTGTCTGTCTGTCCGTCCGTCTTGTCTGTCCGTCTGTCGGCTGGATGAGTGTACTGAGACTGCCACCTGGGATGCCACAACACACCTCTCAGCTGTGCAAAGGTCCAAAGCCACTAAACTAGTGCAAAGGCAGTTCTGGTTCCTTCTCCGTGTTTTTGAAACTTATCCCATCCATGTTGAAAAGACTTCCTTTTGTCTCCCCAAAGAGGAGGCGCGACAAGCCCGGCTCGGGCTGCCTGACTGAGCCCCCTCGGGTGACCGCCTTCGCTGAAGCAAAATGTAAACATACAAGCCAGTGGGGGGCACCACCCCATGAGCATTTGGCCAAGGCCCCAGAGGTGGGGTGGGGGCCGGAGGAGCCCCTTCCTCTCTTCCTTCTTTCCTTCTATTGAGTCCACCCTTCTGTCGTCCGTTGCCTCTCTGTTTTTGCTATAGGGCCTTGGAGGGGGAAAAAGACAGGTCCACAACTAATCCGCTGCTCAGACCGAGGCAATGACAATCATGAGGTGAGGAGAGATGTTGGAGATGCTGGCCAGGAGGTCTGGGGCCAGGCGGGAGAGGTGGTTCTCCGAGAACTCGCAGGGCGGGAAGATCTGTAGAACATACGCCGGCTGAAAGACAGCAAGGAGCAGAGTCAGGAAGAGGGGGACCCAGCCCAGCCCTGGGCCACTGAGAGCTTGAGGCCAGGAGGGGAAGAGGGAGGGACAGAACAATGGGCAGAGCCCCCCTCCCCCATTTTCAGCCCCTCCCCCTCAATAAATCTCCCATAGAAATGTCTGGAAAATATTGGGGGAATGTTTGAAGCATTTAGGAACCTTGAAAAAACCCGGGTAACCTCCTTTTTTCATTGAAATGAGTAAAATGCTTTCTAGAGTAAAATGCTTTTACTCACTCAAAATGCCAAGAATCACAACGTGAAGACTACTATGTAGGATGATGTACCAAATGAGAGGCCATGGGTGCCCGTGCTTGTTCAAAGCCCTGGGCGGGCACAGCCATTCCCTAAGAGAAGCGGGGGGGGGGGGGGGGCGGCGGCTTCGCATTGCCTGTGGACTGCCAGGCCAGAGGGGGCAGGAGTTTGCCCTTCGGCAGGCTCAGGGACTAGGTTCTCTCTCAAGACAGTCAATTAAGCCAGGATGAGGCCTGAAAGCCTGCCTACCTGAGGGGCAGGTAAGATCCCACCCAGAAACAAGAGGGGACCTGTTCTCTGTACCTGGTTGGAGCCTGGATTGGGAACGTTGATGATGCCGGCGGCTTGCTTGGCCTGTAGGTAGCTGATGAAAGCGGCCTTGAGTGACTCCGTCTGGCTCACAACATCCTCTTGGTCTCGGCCGCAAGGCAAGGCCAGCAGCAGGCAGTAGTCACTCTCCACCTGGAAGACAAGAGGCCACTGGCTGATGGAGGGGCTCGAGGGGCCCACCGTGGCCCGCCCACCCGTCGGGCAAAGGATGCAGCTCCTGCCCGGGGTGCGGGGAGGGTCCTTCCTGGCCCACTCTGGGAACCAAGGTGGGCTCCTCTTCCGGGGCACAGCCCGATCACTGGCCAGCACAGACTTTGGACTATACTTGCAAGCAACCATCAAGAACGTATGGCTCTTATTTAACCTTACTGGGCCCTCTTATGTTTCTTGACCACTCCAACCAGTGGTACACAATTCAACCTGATGTTGCCAGTCCAGGGCAAGGAGCTGTGTGGGGATACCTGCCGCCTTCTTGGTGACACGTAGGGCAAAATACACTGTTCCCTCCCAAACATGCTTTTCTCTTACGAGCCAAAAGAGGCAGAGAAGGTCGTCCTGTGAGTGTGGTAGTTTCTGTTTTGTTGTTGGAGAAGAGACTCGCAGGAACCTCCTCTTCCACATCCCTGCTCCACCCTTGAGACAAATCCTTGGATATTTCCTGCAACCACCAAACACCCTGCCCACTCTTCCAATGGAAATGGCCCAGGGCGCAACGGCTGTTCTCTTCTGCCAACTAAGTGGGGGCCCCTGAGATCAACCTCACAGGAGCACCTCGGATGGCCAGAAGGGAAACCAGGACACCAGAGGGGCCCCTTACCATCATCCTGCGGGCCACGCCTTCCAGCTGTGATGCTTCTAGTCTCATGCGCTGGGCAATCCTCAGAGGGGGCCCTCCCTCTGGGGCGGGCAGGGAGCGGTGGGCCAGGACGTTGTTGCCGGAGACAAAGTGCAGCTGGACGGCCGCCGTGTCGTTCTTCAGTGCCAGCAGTCCTTGCCACACAATGGGGTACTTCTGCAAAAGGAGAAGTGTGTGAAGGGGGAGAAATCTCAGAGGCCGAGCAACAGGAGGACTCAGGAGGCAGGAACAGTGGCACAGGAAGACAGGCAGGACACAGCACAGGAGGCATGGGGCGGGGGGCAGGGCAAACCACCCCCCTCTTCTCCTGGCACCAACAGGCCATGGCCTAGAGAGAGCCTGCCCCCTTAGCCATGGGACCTATCAGCTCCCTCTCTGCCTGCAGTAAAGTCCCGCTTCATGTTCCTCTGCTTCTGCCCCATGGCTGCTGCCCTCCCAAGAAAAGTGGGAAAGGATTCCTGAGGCTTTGCCATCTCCGCCCTGGCCCCTACCAGAACATCCACCGTTAAAAGCAGACTCACGGTCAGAAGCTGGACCATGTCCACGGGCCTCTGGGAAACAGTGTGAGCGGCTGGGTCGAGTTTGAGCACCGACTGGGGTTCGGGCCGCGAGACGAGCAGTCCCGAAGGAGCGGCGGGCCCAGCGGTGGTTGGGACGAACAAGGAGGGCTTCTGCAGGGAGGCCTGGTGGGGCGACGGGAGCTCCTGCTTGACCGAAACAGCCACGGGGGATGGGAAGGAGGTCTGGCTCGCTTCCGCCTGGCCTCGCTGGAGGTGCAAGTGCGGTTCCATCTGCTGCTGCAGGTGCCGGCTGACCGCCGAGTGGTGGGTGGGGTCTGGGCCCGCCGCCTGGGCCCCCTTGGGCTCCTGGGAGAGCTGGGGAGTCTTGCTGTGAGCTGGCTGGTTGGGGTGCGAGTGTTCCCCTTCCGGAAGGCCCTGCGGGGGGGGGGGGGGAAGAAGCAGCAAAAGAAAGTGGGGTGAGGGGAGAAGGCCACGCAGGGCAGCCCCCAATCCCCCTCTCTCAAATGGAGGAGCTGGAGGAGGGAGGGGGTCTCCTCTCTCACCAGTCGAAGAAGGAAGGAGGCAAAAGACAAGAGTTTCTGGTTTTGGCTCAGCCTGATCCTTCCTGTCTGGGAAGAGCAGGGGGAACGGGAGACAGTGGCCTGACCTCCACTTCATGGCACAGCATCCTCCTCCTCCTCTCTGGATTGCACCCTATAGCCCCCCCTAACTCTGCTAGACGGCCAGGCAGCACCAGAGCTCCTGGGTTGTCCCAAGGCAGGGGGGGGGGGGTCTGCAGCCCATCCTGGGCACCTCGTCAAGGAGGGGCACCTCTGGATGGCAGCTCCCGGGTCTCTTCTTCACTGACAGCAGTGACCGGGGCTGAGGGGAGCTCCTGTCTTAACAACCTCTGTGGGGCTCACAAATGCCTGCCCACTATGTCCCCCCACTTGTGGGGGGGGAGCTCTTGGGGACGGGGGTGCCCTTCCTTCTGGGTTTTACCACCCCCCAGTATTCCTCCTTAAAGCAAAGATCTGCCCACCCCCATGTGACCATGCTGCCCTGTGGGGTGACAGGGCAACCCCCCCTATCTCTTGCTTCTCTCCCCCCTCCCTGGGAGACACACCCTATTCTTGCCCTTCTGTCGGGCTTCCCTGATGGGATCGCCTGCCAGGTCCACGGGTGGGCTGGGGAGAGGAAGACAAGGCGGGGCAGCCCGGGCGGCCCTTCCTCCTCTCCTCCCAGCTTCCAGCAGGGAGAGTCCCTGGGCTCCCAGGCCTCAGCATTCAATCCTGGCTTACAGAAAGAAGGAACCTCTTGGTCTCCATGGGGCGGACGTTTTTGGACAGGATGAGGGTCCTCCCCTTACCTGAGAGGGGGTCATACTCCGGGAAGGCAGCCCGATCGGCGAAGCCCCAGAGAACGGTGGGTGGCCCAGCTGAGCGGCTGGATGGTAGCTCCTCATGTCGCTGTAGACTGTCCGGTAGTCGTGGAAGGAGCTCCCCGCGGGATGCATGATTTGTACGCCATGAGGGACGACCACTGGCTGCGTCAAGGGCAGCCCCGGGAGCTGGCTGCTCAGGAGCCGAGAGTCACTGTGGGGAGAGTGCGCCATCTTGACCTCCGACGCCTTGGGCGTCTCTTTGCCCGACTGCAGCGTCTTGGTGGCTGGAGGAGTCTTCACCGACCGCCCCTCTGGCGTCCTGGACTGCCGGCTCTCCGGGTGGTGGTCGCTGCCCACGGCGGCCATGTGGGGGTGCATCATCATCCTCACGTCCCGGGGTACGTTGTACTGGTCGAGCCGGATACCCGTGGGATGCATGCGGTAGTCCGGTTGCATCACCAGAACGTCCGACTGCACCGGGGCTGATCCACGGCACACTGGGTGGTGGTAGTGCATCTCCTCCTCGGAGGAATGCTGGGAAGACAGAGACGGCATGACGATATCCCGGAGGGGGGCCGGCTGGGGCGTGCTGGAGCGCTGAGGCTGCAGGGCCGCCCGCGGGGAGTGGAGCGCCTCCGGCCGGATGCCATAGGGCATGCCGGGCAGCGGAGGGGTGTTCATCCTCACTTCACCCTGGGTGAGGTGGCCCAGGGACACCGTCTGGGTGACGCTGTGCGGGGGCATGATCACGGACTGCTCCGGGTGCATGCTGGAGATGTACTGAGGCACGGGGATTCCTGGGCACGGGGACCCCTGGATCCCCAACATGGCGCTGTTCCCCGACAAAGCAGGGGAGGAAGGACCGCCCGGGTGACAAGCCCTGGGGAACGGAGACGGAGAGTGCCCGCTGGTCCGTGGGGAAAGGGGCTCCTGCTTGATGGCACTCAGGTGAGGCCCAGCCCGCTCCCCTGGGCCTCCGGCTCCACCACTCACATGGTTGGCCTCCGGATGCATCTTGGCAGACAAGGAGGCGTGATGAGGGCTCACGCCGGGGCTCAGGCTGGCTGGCTGAAGAGGTTTCGCCTCCCCTTTCAGGGCGGCTGGGTCTGGAAGCTTTTTGTTGGCGGAAGAAGCGATGCCCTGAGGGAGGACCATCTGGTTGTGAATGAGGATGGAGGGTGTGTTGGCCGACTGGGAGAGGACTTTGACTGGGCCAGGCTGCGAAGTAGGGGCCTGGACCGAGTGGTGGGCTGGCTCTGACTTCTCCAGACTGCTGCTCCGCTCTTGCTTGATGGAGGTAAGGACGGGGGAAGGGCTGTACGGCTGGCTTCCCAGCGCCAGAGATGGGGCAGATACACTCCCATACCCCACCACTGGAGCCTGAGTGCCCTTCTGGATCGCCGGAGAGGAGCCGAGAGGTTCTTGCTTGATCTGAGACTTGGAGACAGACTGCTGGAACTCAATGTCCACAGCGCTCGCTGGCGGGATCTGGCTGATCTTGGCGCTGATCCGCTGAGGGCCTTCCGTTTTTTGCCCCGAATAGCTCAGGAGGACCACGCCTTCAGAGGTGTTGACGCGCAGGCCTGAGCTGGATCCTGTTTCCACGGGACGGTCTTCAATCACAGACATAGACCCGGGATGGAACCGACTGTTGTCGTTGGTACTTGGCCTCTGCTTGTACTTGGGAGAAAGGGCGCTGACGAGGCAGGTCTGGGGCTGGGGCGCTTGCTTTACCAAGGTGATCCTGGGGGTCTCCTCAAGGTCAATGCTATGGGGCATTCTGCTGATCACGGAGGTGGCCTTGGGGGCAATGACTGAAATGATCTTCTCTTTCTCTGGGAAGACCGGAGCCTCTGCGGCTGCCAGTTCCAACGCGTTGGGGGCCGGGACTGCCGGCTTTTCATCCGAACCAGCCCTGACAGCCTCTGCAGGAGGATGGGCAGAGGCCTCCTCCAACCGAGGAGCGCTGACAGGCTCGGCGATGGCAGCCGTGACATGTGTGGAGGCTACGCTGGCGGCACACACATACTTGGGCTCCATCAAGATCTTCCGCAAAGTGCTGGAGTTTGTGTCTATGTCCGATGCCTTTGTGTCGGGAGGCAGAGCCGGTGGTGGGGTGGAGTGGGCCCGGGCCTCCTCGTGCTTCACAATCCACTCTGTCACCTTGGTGGTGCTGGAATGAAGCGGAACCACCCCGGCAGGGACAGGCGCTGGGAACTTCACGGCGGCCACAGGCGGAACGGTCTGCAGAGGGGCGCTGGGGAGAGTCACAGGGGTGTTGTCAGGTGTTGAGCGCAGCTTGAACCCACTCGAGCCCACTTCGTCGGCCGGAGGGGAGGGAGAGGGCCGATCCAACGGATCAGGAGCTTTGCGCAGAGGGCTGCTCTCTGTGGTGGGTTTGTGAGGCATCACATCTACGTTGGCCACCTTGCTCATGTCAGAAACACCCACTGGGGAGGCCGTGGGAGGAGAATGTCTCCCCTGACTGTCCTCTTTCATGGCCCCTTCGGGTTTTCCTTTGGCATCACTGGCAAGAGGAGATTTGCTCGAGATGTTTTCAGGCTCCGCTGTCCTCATTTCTGGAGCCTCCCCTTTCTTGCTCGTGCTGCGCTTGCGTCTTGCCCGGGTGACCTTCTGGCGGCCACGCTCTTTCCGAGACACCTCGGCCTCCTGGGTACTTTCTGCTTCCTGAGCTGAATTTGAGGATTCGCTGAAGCTCACTTCTGCCTCCTTGCTTTCAGTGTCTGCCGCGGATCCGGGGACGGGTGGGCCAGGCGGCTCCACAGACCCTGCCTCTGCCTCAAGGATGTTGATAACCGCTTGATCCGTCTCGGGCTCCATCTCCTCCTCTCGTGGAGGCGGCAACACCAGCGGTACAGCCGGTATGTCAGGTTCTGGCTCAGCCGGATACGTTGGGGGAGCAGGGAAGTTCTCAGCCTCTCCGGAAATGTCGTTGATGATGGACCCAATGGCGGCGGCTAGTTCCGTTTCACTGGCCTGATGAGCAGGTTTGTCCCCCTCTTCCTCCTGGCGTACCTCAGATACCTCGGCCGCCTCTGATACCTCGGCCGCCTTGTAAGGGGCAATCGCTGGG
Source organism: Intellagama lesueurii (assembly GCA_037013535.1). Lineage (NCBI taxonomy): Eukaryota > Metazoa > Chordata > Lepidosauria > Squamata > Agamidae > Intellagama > Intellagama lesueurii. The sequence continues at coordinate 12,975,950 of JBAJHW010000016.1, read as the reverse complement.
CTTTCGGTGAGCTTGGCTATGTTCTCCACTGCCCGCTCCAGTTCGATCTGCTTGGCCAGCTGGTCGGCCTCGGGAGACCGCGTGGACTCGCACTCTCCTTCTTGGGCCCCTTCCTGAAAGTGGTCTTCGGGATCATTCTTTCCGAAGGAGGGCGACAGTTTGTCTTCCTTCAGAGGGCTTCTGGTTTTGGGGGGTGAGGCTGGCAGAGACTCCCCCTCCTCCTCACTCGGCCGGAGAGCACCTTTGACTTCGTCCACGTTGAGGCGGATCTCAATGTTCTTCAGGCTCTTCATCAAGGATGCTTTGTCGACCGCTTTCACGTTCCTGGATCGTCCCCTTTTGGCCTTTGTCACTTTCTCTGGGACAGGTTTCCGTTCTAAAATCTCAACCGGGCAGGGGTCGGGCGGGCTTTTGTCCACTTCAACTTCTTTCCTGTCTCGCTTCGGTTCACTGGCAAGAGGCTCCTTCTCCACCTTGGGCTTCCCGCTGTTTTCGCCCACATTCAAGCTTTGGCTGGGAGATTCAACCGTCTCTTCAGGCTCCGGGGAGATCTCGGCCTTCAGCTCGTTCTTCCCTCTCTTGCCTGGGGGGCCGCCGGCAGCTGACGAGTGGCCATGCATTAGCTTCTGGGATCTGGGGGACCTCCATCCCTCCACAGGCTTAGGGATTTCCACTGTCTCTTTCACTTCTGTTTCTTCGGCCTCTGGCTGTGCCGGTTCGGCTTTGATGGGGGAGATCTCCTCCTCGGGCTTGCGGCGGGCCTTGGGAGGTCTGCCTCTCCTCGGAGGAGTTGGCACCGTCGTGGCATCGGGAGGTTCTCGTTCCACTCTTTTCCTGGTAGACCTGGTGATCTCCACGGGATCTTTCACAGGGGAGGGTCCTTCGTGATCCCCCATGGTGGCATAAACAGACCTGACGTTTCGACGTCTGGTTCGGCCTACGAGCAAACTGGGCTCGGGGGTCTCTGGTTCTGTTGCGGCACTTGGGGATTTTGAAGCATTTCGGGATCCTTTCTCGGTTTCTACCTTCAGTTCCAGAAGTTTCAGGGCTTCCCCACGGGGAGAGCCGGACCTTTTCAGCTTCTCGCGATCAATTCTTTCACTCTTCCTTGTAACGGGCTTCTCTGCAGCACTGGCCACAGACGACTGGACGGGGGTCTTGCAACGTTTGTTCTTGGACGACTTCTTGTCTTTTACAACAACAGGGGGCTCGGCTTCTGCCTCCGTATCAGAAATGGGAGGTAAAGCTTCAGACGCCGCCTCCACCTTCTGGCCCATGGATGGCTCCAAATTCAGGGTGGGGGACAATTCTTCCTCTTTCGCCTCAGGCAACTCCTCGGACTTTGTGGCCAATTTGGGAGGTGGTGAGACCGTTTCCCGTTCTGGATCAGTGCTGACGTCTGCTTGGGAAAAAGAAGATCCCGGTGTTGGTGGCTTGGTATCCAAATAGGAAGGATGCTCTACAGAAACGGAGTCACCCTCAGCAGCTGCAGCCGGAAGAACCGTCTCTGTTCTGTTGCCCTCTGTGCCTGACAGGGCTTCCGCATGCACTAGAAGTTCTGTTTTCACAGGTTCCAGGAGTTCCGGAAGAGGCTTTGGCTCTTCAGCAACAGGCCCGTGCTCTGGTGGCTTCTCGTCTCTTGAAGAAGAGGCCGCCTCCACCGGGAGCTTCTCATTCGCCGCCTTCTCGGGTATGACCAGTGAGGCTTCCTGTTGTACCACCATCACCCCGGGGGCTAGCCCAACAAGCAGTGGAGGTTTATGCTCTGGTTCTTTGTTCTCAAGCACAGCTTCAGGGGTCTTGGGCCGATTTTCCTTCTCTTCCTGCTTTTCGGCTTCTTTGGGCTTCTGGTCTTTCTCCTTCTTCTGCTGCATTCGAGTGAGCTCCACAAATCGGCTGTGAAAGAGAACCACCGGCTCTGGCGTGAAGTCCGACAGGCTGTTGGTACCATCCAAAGAGGTCTGCCTGCCATACAGTCGGCCAGAGAGGAAGTCAAGGTCGTCTTCTTTTCGCTCCAGATGCTGCAAGCGCTTAGAATCCTGTTCAAAGATTGAGCTGTGCAAGAACCGAGAGGCAAACAGCTCCTGCCTTTCTTGCTGCTCCTCTTTCTGGTCTTCTTTTTTATCATCCAGCTTCCCTTCGGAATCTGTCCTGATCTTCTTCTTTTTCATATACCATGAAGGGATAGGCCTTGGCGCCGAGTCTACTTTCTCTTTGTCCTTATTGTTTCGAAAACTAGCAAACCTCGAGTCCCAGTCGAGAAAAGACCAGTTCTCTTCTCTAGATGATGAGAGAGATTTCGCCCTCTCCAGCAGCGCTTTTGTGTCTGGGGTGATGGTCTTGTCCAGTGCAAAAGAATAAAACTTATTCCGTTCTAAAGATGTTGGCAGCCTTTCCTCTCTCTCCCGGAACTTCTCTTCCCTGTCCCGCAATAAAAAAGATAACCTGGAGTTTTCCAGTAATGAAGAGGACTTAGGAGAATGGGGCTTACTATCACCATCATCATCCGAGTCTGAAGGCACCTCCCCGGGCTCCAGATCCCTTACAGACCGCTTCCGTATGCTTTTCCTTTTGACAATGCTGCTCGGAAAGCTAATCTCCACTCGGCTGGGCTCCTGTTTCACTTGGGCTTCCCACCGATGGGATTCCTCTTCTGTACTCAGGGTAGATAGCTTTATTTTAGCCATTTCGGCCATCTGCTCTCGTCGACTGGAATCATAGGGGTTAAATTTCAAGGCCTCTTCCCTGACAGCCACGTTGGAGTACGGAGGGCCCTTTTCTTCCGTTTTAGGCGATTCTTTGGTTTCTTTTAATGGCACTGGCCGCGGGGAATCCAGCATCTCCTCTTCCTCGTGGAAATGGAAGGGCCGGAGGCCAGGGGAACAGGCCGTCCTCTCCGAGTCTTCGCTCACCTGCCGAGAGCTTCGGTAGTTTCTCTCTCTCTTGGTGCTGATCTCAAAGTCAAAAGCATCGGAAGATTTCTTCCGCTTACTGGGAGGGGAATCGTCGGTCACGTCCTGCGGGGGTTTTCCCACTTCGTGCACCAGGCTGCGCCTCTCGTACTCGTCGAGGTCTTTCTTGGGGCTGCCAAACTTCTCATGCTTCGCAATCTCCATTTCCATCTGCTGCTTCAACCGGCGGCTGAGCTCCATTTGCTTCCGATAACTCTGCGTGTGGTCAATGTCGATGGGGATTTTCTCCTCCATCTCGGAGGGGGGAGGCTTGTCTTGGACATGCTTGTGGTCAGATGCTTCCTCAGGAAGGCTGCAGTAGGTTTTCCAGGTGTCCTCTCTCTCTGCTCCTGGATCTTCTAACAGCTGTGTGTGCTTGTGCTGCAGTTTCATCAAATTTGCCTTTCGAGAGGGGATCTCGGGAGCTTCTGCAGCCTCCTCCGTTGGGTCTCCCAGCCGAGCTGCCAGGTCCAAACTGGGACGAGAGCCAATGCCTCCAGAAATGCCTGTCGGCTCTTGAGTATCCTTGGGACTGGCAGCGATGCTGAGCCTTTCCAGCTTGATTTTCTTGGACTCCCGTTTAAGCATCTCTTTCCTCGGGGGCTTTCTTTCCGATTCACCCATCGCATCCATCTGCTTCTTGGAAACCACCCGTGCTTCCTCTTCCTCTTGACTACCTCTTTTGATTTCCATTTTTGGCTGCTTCTCAGGCTTGAGGTTGGCATCAGCAAAGCGCCTCTTGCGAGCCTCCAGCTTTTCCAGATCGACGGGATTGGCCACCTCGCTGGACTGATCCACCTTCAGGTGCTTCTTGGGCTTCAGCTTCCCGTCCTTGTCCACCATTTCAATGTGACTGGCAAGCACCTTCTCTTTGGGTACCTTCATTCGGATGGGCTCGAGTTTCAGCAGATCTGACTTGATGGGCTCCATCTGAGAAGCCTGAATTTTGGGCTCGAGGGAGGGAGACTTCACGGCATCGTTCTCCGGCCGCCCTCTTAGCTTCTCCAAAGCCGGCTGGTCCATGACTTTCCCTTCCTTTTCTTTCACGCGTGTCAACACCACACAGGGCATCAGCTCCAGGCGGTTCTTTGCCGTCCCGTCTTTGTCCGCTCTTTCCCGGCTGGGTTTGCTGCCACTGCCTTTCACTTTCTCAGGACTGGGCTCTTCTTCATTCTCTTCAGCCTCTGAGGACGGAGAGCTGGGAGAAGGCACTTTGGCCTTGCGTTTCAGCTTCTCTGTCTTCTCCCTTTCGAGTTTTTCCAGCTTCTCTTTCCTCGCAAGGCGCTTGTCTTTGTCAGGTCTCTCTGGCTCAAAAGCACGCTCTTTTTCTGTTTTTTCATTTTTGGGATATCGCTCGAGGCGCGTTTTGTCTGGCTTCTCATAGCGCGGGGGAGAAAGCGAGCTGCAGCTGCCGCTCCGCTCGGAAGACCGGCTGTAGATCCTCCGCTCAGAGTCGCTCTGCAGCCGCTCCGACTGCGATGGAGACACCCCAGGACTCTGCGGCCGCCGAGAATGAGTAGGACTCTGGCTCCTCTCGATGGGCCTCCTTTCATGGTCACGGTCCCGATCAGATTCAAACCTTTCACGCTCCCGCTGTCTGTAACTGTATTCCCTTATGTCCTGCTCGTAAGGGTCTCCCCGGTAATCTCTGTACTCCCGTGGATCGTCGTAATACCGTGGGTCATAATAGTCTCCTTGGTAAGGATCCCAGTCTGCATAAAATTCCCTGCCACGGGCTGGATAGTCCCTCCGAGGGTCTTCCGGATAGGTCCCTGGCGTCCGAACAGCCTCGTAGTAGGTACGATCAGCAGCATAATCGTAAGAGCCTCTTCTTTCATCCCTATCAAAGCAAGAGTCATTAATATTTTAGGTCAGCCAAGGTGGCTGCAAATACAGGCTCCATCAAACAACAAATTAAAGCATGCCTCTTTTCTAAGCTGCCAGCAAAGCCTTTAGTTCTCTTCCTGCTTATTTCACCATGGAAGACAAGAACAGATGTCAAGGTTTTCAGGGAAGCTTGTTATGTGACTTTTTGGGGGCGGGCGGGCAGGGGGAGGCCACTCTTGACAGCAAATTAGGGAGGAGATAGAGCCAACTTCAGCAGGAGATGCTGAGCCCCTAAAAGGGCTGCGCAGCACCAGGTTCTAATCAGAGAAAGTGGAACAGCAAAAAGCAGCCAAAGACAGGTATACAAAGCCCAAGGAAAAAACTGTTCCTGCTTTCCATAAATCAAGATTCCTGGCCATGGAAGAACATCATGCAAATTATTATTATTATTATTATTATTATTATTATTATTATTATTATTATTATTATTATTATTACTACTACTACTACTACTACTACTACTACTATTGTTGTTGTAAAACAAACTGGCAGCAGAATAATGATGTATTCTGAGCCTTTGTAGAGACAAACAGCACAATCCAGCAATTCTGACACCCCTCCCCTTTAAGAAATGAGAAATATTTAGCTGCTCTGAAAGGTAAGAACTGTTTTATATACTGTTTATAAGAAAATAAATAGCCAACATCCATAGATACTTCTCTCCTCAGAGAAGCACATGGTATTACACTTGGGGCTTATTCAAAATCGTCAATATTTTATTTTTATTATTTATCAAATGTTTCAGCTACTTGCCCACTTAAAATTCAGAAGCCACAAGTCTCTCTTAAACTACGGATGGTTTTTAAGGCCCTCAGCATAAGGTGACCCGCCCAGTCCTCCAGCAGATGCCCGCCCAGAGCACTTGCCTTCTCTCGGCCAGCATTTCGTAGAAGTCTCTAATGTCCTGACCCGTTTTCTCCATGGAGTGATAGAAGGCCAACTGGCTCTCACGGTTTGCAAAATCCACCTGAAAAACCAAGGATATTTACAGTCCTATGACACCAAGGAACATCCAGTCATGGAAAAGTGCTGCCATCTGTCTTTAAAATAAGGGGAAAGGCACTCAAAATCCCATTAAGCAAAACTGTTACATCAGAAGAACGGCCCAAGTCCAGGGTGCAGGCTAATTTCCATGGGGTACAAATGTCCCCCAAGCCAGAGAAGGGCATGGCCAGGTTCTATACTCGCATGGCATGGCATTTAAGATGGCAGGAGCCTAAGGTGGCTACAGAACCCCCATCTGACCCCATGGTCAGCCATCAGTCAGACACTCCCGGGCCTGCAAAGGCAAGCAGCCACTGACGACTGTCCAGTGGTTAAAATTAAGGTGGTCTCCTCTGACTGCCTTTTGTTAAAAGGCCCACCAGACAATTCTCTCTGTGCACACAGATGCCGGGCAATTTATGACACATCCACTTATTTCTCAGGAAGCTTCATAAAGAGCGCCATGCCCAGTTTCCCACAGCAAACCAAACAAGGCATCCCAGAACACTTCCTCACTTCCTTAGAACATGGGACTCTGAAAGGTGCTTGGTAACACTTCTGAGGTTTTACCGAAAACCTTTTGCAGTTGCTGACTCTCCAGGAAAAGCACAGCAAAAGGGCGGACAGTCTTTGTGTTGTGGCGTATGCTCCAAAATTACCCAACCACGTTTAGATTTTTGGTCTACATTTTGTGTGGTTTAACAATTTTGAAGCACAGAACACGCCTTCTGTCTGCCCACCTTGTCACTGGGCTTTCCATGCATTTCTGACATACTCAGCAGCTCCTGTGTGCGTGCGTGTGCATACACCCGCACAAACAGAGCCACAGGAGAGACACCTTCTCCAAAGTGGTTCGACAAGCCGGGCAAAGTGCAAGGCCACTTCACAGGCTTGCCCAAGCAGGGAAGTCCCCTCCGTGTAGGAGAAGCAGGCCCTGCCTTAAATGAGGAAAGCACACAAACATTTACTGAGCCACACTTTGAACTGGTCACACACTTAGCGACACCCAGGGACTCCCCCTGGCAAAAGTCCTGGATCCAAGGCGGTCCACAAACACACACGGACATGTTCAGGAATGGTGCTGGGTGCAAAGCAGCCGCCCACACGCTCGTACACGTGCAAAGATGTTAGTGACACAAAGAGCAGCAGCCAAAGAGCTTGGAAAGAAAACAAAAAAACCAAGCAAAACAAATGACAGACAGGAAGGAAGGCCTACAAGGGGCAGCTGAAGGTGCTCTCGCCCCTCTGTGAAGCAGAGACGGGGGCTGATCACAGCAAAACTCATCACCCCCACCCCTTGGGAGTCCCAGACAAGAGACCCTGGGCCCCTGGGCCCTTCCCTGGCTGCCCTATCAGGTTCTCCCACTTGCTCCTGAAGAGGTTTAATTTTGCAGACCTTAATTTTATTCCCACCGATTTTCCGCCCCTTGGTCTCTTTTACAGCTGCTTGCGCATATTCAATCTCTTTGTAGAGAACGAGAGCCATGCCTTTTAAGCGGTCAAACACCACCTGCAAGAACAAAAAAACAAAACAAAACCAAAATAAGACCCTCATCCACAGGACGGAAAAATGAGTCCCAGTAAATGGCGGTGGTTTGATGGGGGCGGGAGGGGCAGGGAGGAGAGGGAGACCCTCAACGGCCACGGAGGAGAGGGAGTCCTCGGCTTCTCCCCCAAGGCAGCCTGTATGGCAACTGGGACAGCGTGAGGGACCAGCCTGGATGGTGCATTCTGTGGTTTGAGGAGTTTTTATGCCTTTATTTTGTTTTTCTGCAATTTGCCAATGTCCCTGGGAGGACAGTGAGGTTTTAAACATCCTTCTCTTTGTTCTTTTTTCCCCTTTTCAAGGAAAAGGACGACAGGGATGGCTCTGCCCAGGGAGGGGCTCAGCGTCCTCTTTTCAGAGACAAGTTCCACTGAGACAAGGCAAGAGCTCAAGCGGCCATTGGCCTCCCCTGAAGGGAAGGCTTGTCCAAGCAGGCCGCCAGGCTCCTCCCTCTGGTGAGGTGCGAGGAGTACTGTGGGGCTCTGAGCTGGGCACCCTGGCTGAGGGGTGTTGCAAGATGGCCTGGGCAGGTCCCTAAGACTTGGGCAGAGGGACTCGTACCAGGGGCTGGGAAAACCTGCCCCAGGGGATTCCCGCCGGCTGGGCACAGCAGAGACCTCTGCCCAGCCTCCTCTCCCTCCCAATTTGCCATGGGAGTCAAATATCACTCGAAGAGCCTTTTGAGTGATTTTACACCCCTGGACTATTCCACTCATGGCTGTTTTGCTTTGCTTTTATTATGATCCTGCACTATATTTATCCCCTGCTGTTGATTCTACCGTATACTGTTTTGTTACCATTGTGTGTGGCTTATCTGATACTCTTTTTAATGTACTTGGGACTCTGCCCAGAGACTGTTGCTACTGGGCAGCTTGAAAACATGGTACATGAAATACGCCACCTTCTGTAATACAGCATGCCCTGTTCCCTAAAGGATGGTGTGATGCTCCCTCTATTTCAGGATCTACCCAGAGCCTTCCCTGCAAACTGGGCTCAGTGCTCGGGGAACTTTTCATTTCTCAGGTTGAGAAAGGGGTGTTAATGCCTGTGCCATAGTTTTTAAAAAGCCCTTGGAAGGAAGGACAGGTTCAAGCCAGACAGAGACAGAGAAAGGACACAGCTGGAATGGGGCTGCTGGAAGGGACAGGGGTGTGTCGAAGAGGAAGGAAGACAGGAGAGCCTCATGCTGCGTGTGGACCTGCTCCCCACCTACCTTCACCACGGGACCGTAGCGGCAGAAGTGGCGTGTTAAATACTGATCCGTGATGTTGGTCGAAAGGCCGTCCAGCCACACGCAGTTGGTGGGCATACTCTTCCCAAAGCCCAGCTGGACACAAAAGAGCAAAAGCTCCAATCAGCTGAGAAATTCACATTCATGTCACTGAAAACCCGCTAGCTTTCCCACGGCAGGAAGGTGGGAGCACGCGCTAGGCTGGTTTTAATTCAACGTCAATCCTTGAAGCGTCTGCGGACACAAAGCCCTGCCTATCCCTGCTGAGGAAAGCCTCTCGCTCTGTCCAGGCTACAGGCAGGCCAGGAGGGCTCACCTGCCTGGAGCCTGGAAAGGGAGAGGGTCAGACCTGGAGGCAGCCAAGGCCGCCCCACCTCCCCTCAGGCTGCAGGAACCTGGCCAGGCCAGGCAACGGAGAGGCACTAGCGCCTCCTCTTCCCCCACCCACCGGGATCCACAAGGAAAACAGGGAAGGCCCTTAAGAGAGAGAGGCAAGGGACTGCCACCCTCGCCTTTTTTGAGACTCCACGTCACAGTCCAGCAACCTCTTGGAAACAGGGGGTTTACCTTCAGCCGGTTGTTTCCCAGATACTCTCCATCCATCTTCTTAATGGCTTTGCACACACTTGCAATGTCACAGTACTGCAGAAATGCATACAGAGGCACACCGTTCACCTTCTTGATGTCAATATCCTGTTGGGAAAGGGAAGCATTGTCTAGCTTGAGATGGAGGCAAGGCACGGGGAGCGCTCCACAGAGGCAGCAGCTACGCCAGGCGGCATGGGCCTGCAGGCCAAGGGGAGCCACAGGGAAGGCCTGGCTTCTCGCCTCTTTGAAGGCAGAGCCCCTCTGGGGATGAAGCTGCCCTCCTCTTCTTCTCGGTCCTCCACTAGAGCAGGTATCAGCATATTATGGCTGTGCTTGTTGGGAAAGATGGGAACCCTAACCTATCCTATTTGGAGGACATCAAGTTGGAGAAGGCAGGCCTTGCCCTAACGCCCACCCACCACATTCGGAACCCAGCAAGACAAGGCAAAGAGCTAAGAGGGCTCAGCAGTGCCAGGTGTTAGGGAAGCACACCTGCAGGGCAGGGGAACAGCCACCATTCACCCTAAGGCACAGCGTCACACTTCGATGAACAACAGCAACAACCATATCACAGCAGACGGCTGCTCAGCAAGGTATCTCAACGTAAACGTGGGTAGGCACTCTTTCTCCAGCAATCTGGTCTGAGGACTTAAACCTTTCTGGCCTAAAATCCTGAGGCTGGGATGAGTTTAAGTGGGCAGAAACGTCACCGTTTGGTTCACTTCTGCTCTGACCACCTGCCCCAGAAGCCAAGCCCCTGGAAGAACGGCTCCTCTGCCCAAGCCAGAAATGGAAGCCAGACAGCTTCTCCTCTGCTTTCAAAGCAACACCTCCGTCCTCCTTGCGAACACCAGCCTAGAGATTCAGGCCTCCTAACGAGGCTCCTCAAGGAAGAGGACATTCGGCATCGGACAGTTCTGGGAAGATGAGCCGCTCATTCCAGGAAGGCTTCTTTCTGCAGAAGCATTGCCTTTGTTTCAGGCAATGGGTAACTAAGACGAGCCCTGTCCACAGAGGCTCACCTTGAGAAAATAATCCTTTCACCCTCTCCGATTACCAATTAAGCACCACTTATATACTGTGCTCACAACCCCTATGGAGAGGACCCAAACAGGGAGGAATTAAAAGGCTCAGTCACATTTGGCACAGAGAAGTGGCAACCCCAAATGGCCACTGGACCCAAGGCCCCTGCTGGACACACCAAAAGGAGGAGCCCTCGGCCTGTCCATTCCTAAGACCTGGGGCACCTACCACAATCCCTCCAAAACGCTGGAAAATGTTGTGAAGGTCATGATAGGTGGTGGTTTTCTCCAAATTGCCAATGAAGAGAGTTCTTGTTGCTTTTGGGTGGAATTCATCTATCCTTTCATCCAAAGGTCGAAATTCATTCTCACTTTCTGTTTCTGAATGTAAAAAAGAAGAGAGGTTATCTCAACTTCTGCAACATTTCTTCCAGATCGATCATCTTCCTAATATTCCCGTGTCTCCTGTGTCTGTACCATTCACATCAAATGGGTTGCTCTCCCCCCCCCCCCGCACCCCGCCCCGCCCCGCAAACAACTCTGGATCTAGCAATGTCAGGAAATTAAGGGCTAGGACAGTCTGCCAGTCTCTCGGAAACCATGGCAACTTAAGGAATGCATTCCATTAGTGGCCCTAAATTGAACAGACTAATTTGGAAGGAAAGCTGGTAGAGCAAATTCAGACTTGATTCGGTCGTAATTTACGATTTTCCAACTATAAAAGCAAACATGTAGATGTAACTGGTGTGGACCGGACTGCACCAACTAACATGTGGGCTAGAACGTGAAGCCTCCTGCTGCAGCTTCTCCCCTCCCTCCTTCAGTCCTCTAAAAAAGAAAGACACCAACTATGGGTGCCTTCTTCCCTGACCCCACCTCTGAAGGGCTGGTCTCAGGCCCAGCTTGTGCTGAGGGACTCAAAACCCGAGAGGAACTCTCCATCTGAAGGGGCTCAGCAGGAGCCAAGGTAAGCCACAGAAGGATGGAAAGGTGATTCTGCTGCTGGCTTTCCTCTCCTTCTCAAACAAGGCTTCCTCACAGATGGGGCCTGAAACAACAGCCAGGCAGCCTCTGTCTGGGCTACTCCAAGGATCACGGCACAAAAGTGAGCTGGTTCTAGAATTCTCCGAAGCGCCTCCCCCCCCCCCCCCAGGCCATTGGGTGGTTCTGAGTGTTCTTCCTGGAGTAGCTGTCCTTTGGTCACACCACAGCTTCCTCGGCTTCTCCTAGGGGCCCCAATCCCTGCCATTCCCAAACAACAGCAGTGCCTCCCTTGCACTCACCAGGCCCGATCCAGGCTGTCACTTCAATCTGCATGCCAAAGAAGAGCTTTCCCTTGGAAGCATTCAGGGCTTTCTCCTGGTCTTCCTGCTGCCGGAAGAAGACCAGCCCGTAGCGCTCTTCGGAGGCCCCGTGGATCTGCACCGAGGTCACCTTCCCATACTTCTTGAACTCATGGAACAATCCATCTTTAAGGCTGGTATCTACACCCCAAGGAGCAAACCAGAAGATTCATGATGGTGCTTAAAAACGGGCCCAGCAACAGGGCGCCCAGCCCACTCTTCTCTTTCACCTTAGATGTGGGTTGAGAAGCACACGCCGATCAAGCTGCTGGTTGGGTTTGGCCAGCACCGCTCTCCAGCACAGGCCCAGAATTCTCCTCCTTGCCGAGAGCCCGTTACGTTCTGCATGCCTCTAGTGATTCTGTGGGTGGCACCAGCAGGGAGAGGGGCCTAGAGAACCTTTTTGGAGGCCAGAAGAGGGCCTGAAGAAAACCTCTATTGGTCAGAAAAGGATCTGAGCAGATCAAGTGCTTCTTGCCCCTCCCTTCTCTTGATATAAAATTATATCAATTATTTGGTGGGAGAGGGTCCTTTCCCTAGGATCTTGCCATCATAAACTTACAGACATGCCCTGTGGAGGACCTTATCCACTCTGGGTGTTCGGCCTAAACACTCAACCACGCTTGGGCGTAATGTAGCTGGTCCCAGTGCTGCCCTGCAATTATCTGGTTTGGGGTAGCCTGGACAATGTTTCACTTGTGGGTCCCCTTAGACAGCCAATCTATCCCAAAAATGGGACAAACAGCTCCATAAAAGAACACAAAGTTTTCTTTGCAAAGGGATTTACCATCTCATTTTTTCCTGAAATTTCTGAGCATGCATCCCAGGAAAAGCAGAAACAGATGCTGTATTATGCTAATACATGAATCTTCTGCATTACCTTATGCAGAATTCTGATACATTTTTAAAAGGTACACACCCGTACCTACATCTCGTGCCTCTTGCAGGCTGGAAATATCTTCCAGCTCTGAGTGATCACAGGAGGCCCCTGATAAGACTGACACTGGGACACAGCTGAGGAAGCAGCCGCCGGCCCAAGGGGTCCTTCTCTGGAAAAAAAGCAGGCTCCTGCACTGGCACAAGGAGGCTTGTCTGCAACAATTGGATCAGCACCTATCTATAACTGCAGTTCCAGGTGAGGCAGGCAGACATTTCTGAACAGGGTCTTACAGGCACTCCTTCCATTTAAGGTAGGGACACACAATGCTGACATTCATCCCAGGCCCTTACCTGTGGATCGTACTGGAAGATTCTGGACCTTAATCCCAAAACTTTTGCGGGGCTCATCTTTCTCCAGAGATGGAAGCAACTGGGAGGTGGGCGCCGGAACAGCCGTGGACTGAACAGAGCGGGCGGGGGACTCGTCACTCGAACTGCTACTGGAGTCACTGCTGTGGAAACAAAAAGAGCAATGAGAAAGGGGCATCAGGCAGGATACCAGGCATACTGCTTTAGCAAGCCATCTAGGACTGGTGACCAGTCAGAGTGAGACCAGGAGACACCACTGAATGCTAGGTTCACCCTGAAAACACAGCAGAGGAGGACAGAAGAGTCCTCCGAATAGTATTGTGCAATCGGATGCCTGCCGGTTCTCATCAGGGGCAGAGCTGCTTGAATCCACTATACCCCACTTTTGCAATTGTAAGCAGTTGGGCTATTCTCGTTTCTCCAAACTGGTGAGGCCACTTTTGCTCTCATTCTCTGCTCCAAAGAAAGGCAAGGGAGAACATGTGGCAAAAGGAAATGACGGAACAGCTTGAGAACATCAACAGGTAAGAGAAGCCCATCCCACCCACACCCCATTAATCATACTAGGAAAGAATACCACATTTCAAGACTTAGGTTTCTGAATCAGAAATGCCTTTATTAACGGAGTGAGTGGACACTTGTCTAGCAGAAATCCTGAAATGACTTCTGAAGGCAAAAAGTACCGGGCCAAGGTTCAGAACCACATCTGGGCCAAGAAAGCTGGAAGCCTCCTGCCCCCTGGGTGAGGAGAGGAAGAAACATTCAAGACTCTCACCTTGGCAAGAAAGAAAACTTTCTGGCCACCAAATCTGCACCTCCAAACAGCCAAGAGGAGACGAAGGAGACAAAGAAGTGTGTTTGGTAGAGGGTGTGCACGCACAGGACAAGGAACTAAAGACCAGAGGCATTCTCGTGTTGAGTGAGTGGAGGGGCAAGGCCTGTAATGAGGTGGCCCCTGCCACCTACTGTTCTTCTAATTGGGGGGGGGGGGGGAGTTGGTTGGACCACATGATCCCAGCTACCAGCCACGACAACCATGCATTCCAAGAAGTCCCGTAGATTGGCTTCTGGATGAGCAGAGCAGGAGAGTATTGTGCTCCTCCCCTCCTGCCTATGAGCTTCCCACAAGAGCAACTGGAGGGCACCTCAGCAGCTCGAATGCCTTTAGTCTGACCAATCATCATCATTTTAGAACTGCAGAGCCAGAAGGGACCCTCTAGATCATCGAGTCCAGTCCCTGTCAAGGAGGCCCAGTGGGGGGAATTGAACTCCCAACCTCTGGCTCCACAGCTAGAGACATCAACCACAGATTATCTCCCACTGAGCAGAACCTTAACATTTGGAGAAAAGTCAGAAGACTCCCAGCAAGGCCTGGAAATGGGGCAGTTCTCCAGAAGGGGACGGGCTGCAACTCCCAGCCCTCATCAGCACCTCCAATGGCAAGAGATGCTGAGAGCCACAAGTCAACCGTGAATGAAGCTGAAACTAACAGAACAACAGCAGGGCAAAAGAATGAAGAGGCAAAAAGTGGATTTTCAAAGGCTGATGGTTTCTATCACAATTACGCCCTCACATTCACAGTTTTGGGAGTGGTGGGGCTGGACTTCTGGACTTGATCGCGGAACAATACTGGGTCCTGAAGTCCATTCTGCTCCAAACTATAAAGCTGCTCCCTTCAAGGGGATGACGATCAGACCCACCACAGGCATTCCTCTACCGGCTCACCAACAACTACTCTGGATGGCCTCGGCTCTAGTTCCCTCACCCAATTCACCACTGATTCGTGGCCTCCAGCAGCAGGCATGCATTGGCCAGAAGGAAGAAGAAGCTGCACAGGAGGATGCGCCTAATCTGCCATGCCCTTGCTTCTTCCAGTCCGTACCTCATTGGGTGAGGCCAACACAGCTGCAGACCCTGCATGAGGAGGATTCAACTCACAGCCCAGAGAGAGCTGAACCACCAGCTTCAGCCATCAGTGCGAGGAGGGGCATTTACAGGCCCACCAAGGAAAAGACAGCGACACGCAGGAGTAAGATCACGGCACAGCGGGAGCTCTTTAAGCAGGGTCCTGTGACAACAGTCACGGAGAACTGGCCTCTTCCACTGGGGCTGAAACTGCCCCAATTATGTGCCTGCTGATCTTCAAAGCATGTTTTCTAGTATGGAAGACAACAGTTCGTTATCCCTGTTTTACACAAGCAGACACATGAAAGAGAAACGAAGGGAACTGGGGAAGCAATCAGGGACTGGTGGTGACATCCCTCATCATGCTGGGGCCACTTCACCCAAGTCTCACATGTTCCGGACAACAGGCTGGGGCAGGCAAGCTTGATGACAGGTTGGCAATCCAGGCTTGCTCTCTCCTTTTCCTGAGCTGCTCTCTCTCCAGCTCTGTGCTGACGAGACCGCTCATTTCCACGGAATAAACTACAGCTCCCCCAAAGGCCAAACCAAAGCTAAGGGAGCCTCGGTGATCCACCAGACCAAAATGGGTCTCATGGCAGCAAAGAAGAGGAAAGTGAACAGATGCAAATGCTTTCCTGTTATGTGTGTGTGTGTGTGTGTGTGGAGGGGGGGGTATCGTACATCACAAGAAAGAACCCAAGGCTCAGGCAGAGCTTGCCTCTGTTTTTTATTTATTAAAGACACAACACGGTGTGTGGGCACTTCCACAGTGGCTCCCTGGGTAAACTGCCCTTCTACAAGCCAGGTATGCCCCACCTCCCCTCCCTGACCATTTGTGGTTGGACTCCAACATCTGCCAGCACTGGAGGCAAGAAGCTTTTGACACAGACCTGGAGACCCAGATCCAAACTCCTTTTCTGACAGGAGTGTCATGTAGCAGACTCTGGGCTAGGCACGGTATTTTAAGATCAACCCATGAAGGGTTGCTGTGGGAGTTCCCAACTGGGCTTCACTTACTGCACTCTCTGAAAGCAATAGGATCAGACCTCTTCAGCAAACAGTGATGGCAGGAACAGAAGGCTGGATGAGAGATGCCCTCGGTCTGACCCAGCAAGACCACCTTTATGTTATTCCATCTGCATTGGGTGGCCAATGAAATAAGCTTTCCTGAACTGAACAATAGTTTAATGGCCAATGTGGGCAGCACATGGTCTATGAAACTGTGGAAAAAGCAAAGCGGACTTTATTTGCAAGGTTAAAAAACTCCACTTCTCTCTCTCTCTCTGCCCTAGAGGGCTGGAATGAGGGAATGCAGCGAAAGGGCCAGCTTGGCTTAGTTGTTTGACCAACCGCCGTCCTGATCAACAACATCAGCAAAGTTCAAGTATCCTAAAAGTGCAGGTTGTTGAAACAGGGACTGAGAGGAGCCCATGATTGCAAGGGCTCAGTCAACAGGCCAGGAGAACAGGCACCAGAGAGGATCTGAAGTCATCTTTCTTTTGTCTTGAAAAGCAAAGTGAGTGTGCTCTCTAGGAAACTCAGTTGCTAAAAAATAAGGCAGACCTGAGAATAAAACTACTTAAATGAAACAAGTAACACATTAGAGCCAGCTGTGCTTGCAGGCAAGAGAACACTTTGGAAACTGCAAACTGAGCCGTAGAGGAAACCGTGCAGCCCTCCCCTCGGCTGCCTGACACCACACCACACGTTACTACTGGAGGTTAACAAAGAGACCGGGGCAGCAAGGGAAGTGTGAAAGAGGAGAGGCTTCTGCGAAAGCCAGGGCTTTCATCTTGTTCTAGAGAAGGTCAATGGGAGGCCCAGACAACGGCAGAATAACCCTCCCAGCTCATCAACAATATGAGGGTAAGTACGTGTATGAAACGGGGCCTTTTTACTCCTCCTGCCTGGATGACTCCCTTGTCAATATTCTCCCCCTGGAGTAAGTTCCAAACCTCGTGAACATCCCCTCATCAATATCAATCATCTATCAGTGAAGTCACTTGCAAAATGGTCCCAAATGGGAATGCAAGTCTATCCCACATGGAGCCCTTTTCCTGCCTTCTTCCTTGAGACAGCATTTCAACTGGTTTCTGGCAGAGGGGACACATCCTGCTCGGGGCTGGTTTTCAAAGAGAGACGGCAAGGTTTACACCCCCACTCCCTGAAGTTCCTCAAAGCCAAGATGTTTCAAACCAAAAACAGGTTCGTAAAACTTCACGCCTCTTACGGAAGATTAACATTTCACACCAGTCTATGTGGAGAGGAACCCCCTCTGACATTTCAGAGCGAATTTATTTAGGTGGCTTCCAAACAAACTGTAATCTGATCAGACCACAAATTATAACAGAGCCAGTCTCTAGTGAACCCTAATCCACCCTCATTTTTTAGACACACGTAGGCGGAAATCATGACAGCTCATTCCACCCCTGCCCAAACATGGCTGTTGAAGAGCCAGAAAACACAGGGAGCAGGAGGACGCCAGAGCCTGGGTGCAGGGCTCCTCTCCAGCAAGATCAGCATCCACCTCGGGAGCCCACTCGTATCTCGGGTACATGGCTCTTCCTCAACTCGTGTCTCTCCAGATGGAAAAGGGGGAAACCAGTCGCTTACCTCAGGAGGACAGGGAAGGGTGAGGCCCCTGGCTTGCCTCTGAAACAAGGCAGAAGGCAAAGTTGGGAAGCGACTAACTGAGCCGGGCCCATGGATGGGGATCGCCTGAAGATTCAGCATATGCTTTCACCAAGGCCAACTCACTCTGCACTGACCACGGTGACCCACATCAGGTGGGGAATCAGCTGACAGCCCCTGTCTATCATGCCCTGCGAGTAAATACCGGCATGTGACTAAGCATGTGTCGATAAACAACTCCTGTATTTCCTCCCAAGGTAAAAATAAGCACAGAAGAAACTACTCTGTGCTCAGAGCTGCTTAGCCAGCCCAGCACCACAACCGGCTTCTTGATTTGCCTGCTGATTAGAAGGCAGGAGCAGAGGAAGACGGGTTGTGGGCATTAATTAGCCTCCTAACTGCACCTCTCGTAGTTAATGATATGAAGACTTTGGAAAACAGCAAGTCCTCCAGGAAAACATGCAGATCTTCAGTTGAACTGGGAAGTGAGGGCATAGGAGGGTGCCTCTTAAGGCAGCACAGAGAGCTGTTCCTGCACTTCTGACACCTGCCCACCAACTCTTCCTGGGTGGGAAGGAGGATGGAGAAGCCCTCAAGACATCTTGCCTTCCCCAAGTAGCCACCTCAGATGTGTGTGTGTGTGTGGGGAGGGGGGAGTGGTGGAGATCTGACTTATACTTCATGTTTACTCATCAGCCCAACACAAAACTGCACGTGGAACCAACAGGCGACTGAGATAAAAAAAGAGCAAAGCAGTCACAACAAACACATCCAAACCATGAACTAGAAACTGAGGGCAGCTTTAGAACGAACTGGCGTTCTTTGGTGTGACCTTCCCTCAATGGCAGGCAGTCCACATCCTCGCACCCATGTAGGACAGCATTCAAGCCACAGGTATACAAGGATAACTGGTTCTGGTTCCAGGGGTGGGGCAGGAAAAAAAGTTGATTCAAAAATGATAATTACATTAATTAACATTGGTCCATGCACTTCCAGTGGCCTCAATACCAATGTTAATTCCATTGTCATTTTCTGTATCACATTTCATTCTACCACACCTCCTTAGAAAACAGGAGGCTTGGGCAGAGTTCCTTCCCCTGCCGCTGCCCGGCCACATTCCTGGTTCCTAAAAAGCAGCACCTCAGGGCACAGTCAAGTCGACCATCCTCACAGGTGCCTCAAATACCTCCAGCTGTTTGAGGCACCACAACCAGTTTGTGGAACCTTTCCAAACTGCTGACGACTTCCTTTGACACAGATAATCGGATGACAAGATATTGGCCAATCCAGTCCGGTTATCCAGGTGATCTCAGGATAAGCAGTGTCACGGGTGAGGTGGCAGAGAGGTGTTTTGGTGGGTGGGTTTTTTTAGGACACCCAAACGGCCCAGGTCCATACAAGGTCCTTGTATGAAAGCATTATTTCTAAAGGTAAGTTTCAAGTCATGCCTGTCTCAAGAATTCTGCAGCAGACTGTGTGCAGAAAGCACACCATTCCCTCTGATTTAACAGGATAGCCTTAAAACAACATCAGAAATATTCTTGGATGGCCTGTAGAAACCGGGATAGCTTCCTATTTCTTAGACTGTTACGTTTCTTCCCATTTCGACCCAATTCTGCCTCTCCAGTAAAACTGGCTTCTGATCACATGCCTGTTTAATGGGTAGAGATGCTAATCCACCACTCCTATAGGATTTGTAACCCATGAGATTTTCTTACAAATTCTTGTCGTGACCCACACTATATTAATGTTTGTATATTTACTCTAGTTACTAGTTTGATTTCAACGGATATTTTGGATTTATCAGCTTTACCTATTCAACAAACTGGAAGGAGCGAACAACTCTCTTCCAAAAGGCTAGTTTAGAAGCTACCCTTGATCGCTGCTACCCGTTCGGTTCAATCTGGTGTTTGCAGATGCACTCTGAGTTATGCACTCCAGCAGAGACTTGGAAGAGGAGCTGATCACTAAACATCATGAAGCAACAAAATAATTATTTAAAACACTTATACCTTTCCCTCTGTGAACACAAGCTGGCTAACAGCATAAGCGGAAACAATTTAATTTTATAAACTATTTCAAAAGAAGCAAAAGAGAAAGCAAAGAAGACCAACAACCATGAACAAATAATAATTTAACCATTACACTGAAAACTGCATAAAGAAGCAAGTGCTTGTTTTCTACATTGAAAAGAAGGTTTCAACTATCCTCTGAAGACCACTAGAGCAGGGGCCAGGTGAGTCCCCCCTAAATGGAATTTCACAGCCCCCATACGGCTCCCAAGAAGACAGTCTCCTAGTAATAACCGCCTGCATTTCTGGAGGTGCTGGGATACAGCTGTAGGTCCATAGCAACATTTTCTGTAGGCCAGCGAGTTCATCCAAGAGAAGGCCAGCCTTCAAAGCAAACTAGGGACACTCACGTGGAGAAAGCTACAAAGCTGGCAGAACCTGACAAACCTCTATGACTCTTCCTTGGCAATTCCCTTGTCAGGGCACACCAAGCAGGTCAACAAATCAACCTGGCAGGAACCGATGCAAGAAGACGCAGGGCACACACATATGCCGCATAATTTCCTAGGCTTGACACACTCCAGCAGCATCCTGCTAATCAGTTGCCAGGTGACATACTAAGGAAGTACAGCTATTCATCCTGCCACATCTTTTAGCACACGCCTGTGAAAGGCAACTGGAGGCCGAATATTATTCTTTTCCACAGCAGTGGTATGAATCACAAGGTACATAACAGAGGCATAAAATACAGGAGAGGGTGCTGGTGATAAAACCCATCTTGCTTTTTGACGATGATATCCTCATACCATCTACTGATTTCTCAGTCACTCTGGAAACTGAGGCACAGAAGGCTTGGCCTGATCCAAAGGCACTTCCCAAACGTTCACCAGGCCATCTGCAGGTTTTGTCCAAAAAAGCCAGGTGGGCTGCCATTTGGGAACCTCACATCACACCCTCTACATTATTTCCTATTCTTGGTCTGAAGGAGACAGTACCACCCGAAAAGTGCTTTGTACATTAAATGACCTGTACTGCCTCACCTGCTCTAAGGATTTATGACCACAAAATGCTCAAAACATGCAAAAAGCACAAGGGATGTGAAGGATGCTGTCAACACAACCAACTGTCTCCCACCACAGATTGCCAGTCTCTGTGGGAGTTCTTGCCGCCAATCTAAGAACAAGACAAAGAACAGGATTTCTTTCTTTCTTTTAATGTTTCCGTAATTCACACATAAAATATCTCTCCCTGCAAAGAACACAGAAAACAAGCCGAGAACTGGCTGATGCATCAAAAAGATACAATGTGCCCATCAGAGGCTTTGGATTTTAAAACATCAATGCAAAGTGCAGCAGGCATTCTCGTTTTGCAAAATCCGCATGCAACAAAAGAACCTACCCTTTTAAAAACACATTTGAAAAACACTTGTCATGAATACTAGCAAATATCTCACCATCTTGCAGGTGGGTGCAGGGGAGCAGTGTTTCTTGTTTTCACAGGTGAGAAAATATGACCTAGGATTTCCATCCACACTACAACCTCATTAGGAAAAAATAAATGTCCAGTTCAGGGAGGCCCATCTTTGCACTAAGCACCTGCGGACGTGGACTGGCAAGAAGGATCTGCAGGGTGAGGGGCAGAGGTGGGCTTTCCGAGAACTCTGAGGGCTGCCCCCAACTGTCAGAAATAAACTATTGGGAAGAATCCTTTGCTCTTCTCTTGATGAGGATGTCAGTGAATGAGAGGCGATGCTACACTTTACCTGATCAAACAATCTGATTTAGATATCCCTTAATCCAGATTCTGCCACCACAGGTACAATAACTTTGTTCCTACCCGAAATAGCTGATTATACTAAAGGTGTGATCTGAAATGTCTCCACCACAGGAGACTAAAACTGAGTTTATATGCTGTATGTGTTTCAACTTCAATGCCCAGCACTCTATAAATATAGGAGAGATTTCCTGTGATCATTTTCAAGCTAAGGAAGACACTGTCTCCTTGGGACTGAAAGGTTACAGACTGCTCCGTTCAAAATAATATATATAAAAGTTTTTCCAGGCTGTAATTGCAAAGCAGAGACTGGGAACAAAGGGCCCTCCAGGTGTGGTTGCACAGTCACTTTCAAGAGCTGTCCCCAGAATAACCCATGACAGAGGGGAGATGCAAGGCCCAACAAGGTCTACAGAGGTTTAAGTTGTCCCTGAGGCAGAGAATGCATTAAAAATCTGAATGCCAATTTAAAGACTGAATGCTTATCATCAAACAGGTCTTCATGTCAGGATAAGCAGTGAGGCGGTCAAGTTTGCAGATGACACAAAACTTTTCCAGGTGGTGAAGACCAGAAGGGATTGTGAAGAGCTCCAGAAGGATCTCTCCAAACTGGGAAAATGGGTGGCAAAATGGCAAATGTGTTTAAATATAAGAAAATGTAAAGTAATGCACATTGGGGCAAAGAAATCAAAACTTCAGTTATCAGTTAATGGGTTCTGAGCTGTCCGTGATGGATCAGGGAAGAGATCTTGGTGTGCTGGTGGACAGCTCGATGAAAGGGTCAACCCAGTGTGTGGTGCCAGTGAAGAAGGCCAATTCCATGCTAGGTCTCATTAAAAAGGGGATTGAAAATGAAACAGCCAACATTATAATGCCATTGTACAAAACGCTGGTAAGGCCGCACCTGGGGTATTGCATACAGTTCTGGTCACCGCACCTCAAAAAAGACATAGTGGAACTGGAAAAGGTGCAGAAGAGAGCAACTAGAATGATGACTGGGCTGGGGCACCTCCCTGATGAGGAAAGGCTACAGCGTTTGGGTCTCTTTAGTCTGGAGAAAAGGCGCCTGAGGGGGGACATGATGGAGAGGTATGAAATTATGCAGGGGATGGATAAAGTGGATAGAGGGAAGCTCTTTTCCCTCCCAAGCAATACCAGAATCAGGGGACATCTACTCAAATTGAAGGTTGGGAGAGTGAGAACAGACCAAAGAAAATATTTCTTTACCAGCTTGTTGTAAATCTGTGGAACTCCTTGCCACAGGATGTGGAGATGGGCATATGGCCTAGAATGCCTTGACAAGGGGACTGGACAGATTCCTGGAGGAAAAGTCCATCGCAGGTTACAAGCCATGATGGGGATGTATAATCTCCAGGCTTAAAAGGAAGGTACCTCAAAATGCCAGATGCAGGGGAGGGGGATCAGGAGACAGGTCTCTCGTTGTCTCGTGTGCTCCCGGAGGCATCTGCTGGGGCCACTGTGAGATACAGGAAGCTAGACTAGATGGGCCCTTGGCCTGATCCAGCAGGGCTCTTCTTCTTATGTTCTTAAGGACACTAAAAAGCAAACCCCAGAATATCTTAACCCCTCCTTGAAATCAGCCAAAGGCAGCAAGAAACTCTGTGAAGGAATTAGAAAAGCAGCACTAAAACCCAGAGGGGGAAGGGACAATGAGTTCTAGAAGCTTAAAAACAAGCAAAAATTTATGTAACAGACAAACCAGGGATACAGACTGCAATATTTGTCAGAGCCTTTCCTCAGATTAGCAAGAGACTAAACATTACTTCTTAATATAAATAACTCTTCAGGCAATTTGAAACTGCCGAAAGTTGTCATTTGCATACAGAAGGGAAAATATTCTGAAGGCACCAATTCCTGTCATGAACCAGGATACAAAGGTCTTATTTTGTTTTTTTTTTCTTTGTATTTTTCTTTTGCCTGCTTATTTGCCCTCATTCGTGAAGTAAAAATGAAAACAGAATTTTAAAAATACACAGGAACTAATTAAAGGGCCTGAGGAAATAAATAAGAGAGCGAGCGAGAGCGAGCAGAGTCCTAAAGATCGAAGAGTAAAATGGAAGGTGCCACGGAAGCAGCCCTTCACGAGACCCGGGCCTTCCCAAGAGGAGGTCAGACTCTGCGGGAAGGAAGGTCTGTCCAGGAGGAATCGGCCACCCCTTCAGACCTGGGGAGCTCCCAGCATGCGGCCCGGCCTGCCTGAGCGCTGCCCAGAAGGCACTGCCCGTCACACACACACAGAGCCCAAAGACTTGTTCATTCTCCCACCCTGACCCACACAGCCGCCTGCTTTGTATCTCTCTCGCACACACACACACACACACACACACACCACAGGCAGGGAGGACGCACATCTCACACAGCGCCTCCTGGGAGGTGGCAGGCAGCCAAATCCAACCGGATGATTCCAGCTCAGACTGGTTCTGGAGACACAGACAAGGAGCTCCTCGCCTTGCCGACGTGATTCGGACACAGCGGCAGCTCCGTCCCACCGAGCACAAGGCGCCCCCCACCCCCGCATAGGACGGGGCAGAGGCAGAAGCCCCAGGGCCAACTGGCCAACTGGCCTGCTTTACGGCCTCCACCACATGTTGGTGGGGAAAGGGAGAACGCCAGGCCACCCATCCCCTAACCAGTTTGTCTCACAGAGGGATGTTTAATTATTTTTGTTTGCCTCTGTGTTACTGTAATGCATATTGGGAAAGGACGGAGACGTAAAGGTTTAAATTTATTTTATTTATTTATTTATTTGATTTTTATCCCGCTTTTATTTAAAGGCTTGCTCTTCTGGCCTTTCCCCTTTCTATACCCCCCCCCCCCCACAATGATCTACCTGATTATGAGCTCCTCCTCACCCGCAATCGCCTGCACACAGTTTTCTGTCCCCCACCCCCACTGGGCTTGTTTGGCCCAGTAAAGGTCTTGCCCTAGCCATGGCTCTTGGTGTTAAAAGCATTTTGTACATTTCTTCTTTCCTCTGGGGATGTGCTGAAGGTTGAAGGGAAATAAACAAATTCCACAAATGCCAAATTAGCAAATGTTCTTTGATCTGCACGAATGCTCATTCCCTCTCTTACACAGGCGCCTCTACGTAGACCGAGGAAGGGAGGGGGGCACAGACATTTTTGGAATAGAAAGCTTGATACAAAAACTTCCTCCCAGGTCCTGCCTCCCTACGCGATTTCCTCTTAAAGCAGGGAACAATCTTCCCATAGAAACAACACATCCGAGCAAGGAGCCTTGGAAAGGAACCCTGACTTTTTTTTCCACACACACACATACACACACACGCGCGCACACACCCTGGCAATCTACATTCCACACTGCTGAGCATTAGGGGATGGCTTAAGGCTACGTAAGGGAGAGGAGACGTGGAACCAAACGCAGGCAAGCGGACATGACAGGACAGCTTCACACACACACACACACACACACACAGACACAGAGGGAGGGAGGGAGAGAGAGAGAGAGGTACTTCTAGCAAGGAGAGCCTAACTTGGCACCCATAGAAGAAACACACAGGAATTTCTGCCATCAGGCGTCCATCTGAGAAAGGTTTCACAAGAGAGGAATTTAAAAAAGTGAACAAGGCTGCCTTCCTCTGAAGAGTTGTGGGGAGGAAGGAGAAATCTGCATTCAATTAGGAAAGTAACCCGATAAGCTCCTGAGGGAAACCTCTCAGAGGCTGCTTGGCCCGGTTGCTTGAGATCAGAAGGTATCCCCAAGCGTGTGAGCCTGCTGCCTCCTCTGGCTCTCCCCCCCCCCCGGTCCCCCGCCCCCTCTGGATGGACAGAAGCTCCCTGGCCTGCTCAAAGCCCTTAGAAGGAAGGGCAGGATATAAATAAATCAAGGCATAATAAATAATGCCAGGCTTGTTGCCGGCTGGCCCCTCACACTGAAACTGCCTTTGTTGCGGCTCAGTTCTGGAGCTCTTTCCCCAACTGTCCCCCCCCCCCATCCCCGCAACAAACAGGAACCTGCAAACCCACTCGTGCCTTCACCTAAATACCATCAGAAGGCAGTGAGTCATCCCTAGTTGGCAAAGGCTCGAACAGGGAAAGCAGGCGGGGGGGGGGGGCACTGCAGGGAAAGGACAGCATTATGTAAGGAAATTAAGTCTGCCAGCATCTGCTTTCCCTCTGGGAGACGAGGGGGACAAGCAAGACGGCAATCCGACAAACAACAGCAACAGCAGAGAAACTGAAAAGAAGGCCTTGCGGCATCTTAAAGGTGAACTCACAAGCCAAGTTTTAGAAAGCCCAAATATTTAAGTCACATTGTTTTATGGTCTTTTTCTAGTTTTCATTATGTATCTTTTCATCTTTATGTTTTGAGACAGACACAAGAAATTGACAAAAAGCACTTCCTATACAGCCCACTTCTTGTATTAAGGATAAATTTAACTGGAAAAGTTCATTTAGCTCAAACATAGTGTCCCAGCCCACAAATCACAGCAACTGTGTTATAAAAAATAATTAATTCAAGTGTAATTCAGTGGATTATTCCACAATTCTCAAAATATTGTTCTCGTTTAACATTTAGACAAAGATACATTGATTCTCTGAAAGTAACATGATTTGAAACTTAACTAGTCTCCACCTCAAGAACCAATTACCTTCAAAGGCCAAAATGACAGAATGGCCTTTAATACATGAGAAAGTTTTGCCAAGTTACTGTATGTCAGAGTCATGTTGATACAAGTTGTGTTTAAAAGCTCAAATCCAGCAATTTAGCATTGGAAATCAACCATTAAGTACAAAGCAGAAGGACCTCGTGACTTTTGATTACACGTTGAAGGCATGAATGTAGGTTAGTTTGGGCTGGTTGGTCAGACTTTATAGCTCTCCCTACTGTGGCAATGTTTGATTTGCATCCTCCAAAACTACCTGATGCCGTGGGATTCCAACCGCCAAGGTTTAGGGCCAGAAGCAAGGCTATTTCTTTCTTTCTTTCTTTTTTTAAATGTGTTAACAGTAATGACCAGGCATCCCTTCCCTCCATAAATCTAATCTGGATTCTACGTGTAGGTCTTGCAACCTGATGGGAAAGGAGGGCAGGTTCACTCGCCACCTTTTGTACTCATTGTTTCATTAAATCTTGTCTTTAAATGCTGTAAGCCTCCTTGGGTCCTTTTCTAAGGAGAAAGGCCAAATAAAAATATTTTAAATGTATAACTAAATAAAAGTTACTTTGGGTTAGGGTCACATTCTGTTCCAACCCTTCTTCCATTCTCCCACAGGGCCTCTCACCTGTAACTGAAACAAAGAAACAGGCAGAGTCCTCGCAAAGTTCAAGCCATGTTATTTTCCTACTCCAGCAGAAATCTAGGCAGCCAAAAACCAGAGTTTAGCCCTAGGCTCCAGCCTCCTTCCACCTCTTGTTCTAGCCATAAACTAGGTGCTGCAAGGACAAGTGTGGCCACAAGAGAGGCTGCAAGGAAATATGCTGGAAGGCTGGTAAGACCTATGGATGGCCAGTGACAGTGGGGTCCCCAATATGGAGTCCATCCCGCCCCTTGTTCCTTTGGGAGGGTGGCGTTTAGGATGCCCAGTTTAAATTCAGGAGCTCAGATGAGGAAGAGGAGCTGATTCTGTACTGGATGCTCAAATACTACAATTTGGGCACTGGAAGAGGTGGACTGTGAGCTACAGAAGTTCAAGCTGAAACAAAAATCCTTTGGTCTTTAAGGTGCCACAAAACCCTGTTCATTTTTAAACTGCCACAACTCTTTTTTTGTTTATTATCATTTAAGTTATCTATTTCCTAGGCAACAGTTCCTCAAATATTTGGAGTTTCTATAGACAACAGCCCCTGAGAGACTAGGAGGGTGTCATAAGTGAATCCCAGTCCCTATGAATGGGGCCTAAGGATGGCACCTGGCGGTGAAATGGGGTATTCTTCCATTAGCTATGCACAGACAGCATTGAGGAGGCAAGAAGTGTATGTGTGGGGGAAAGGAGCCAGATCTTTTTGGACAGTGTCCTCCAGAGGTTTCAGACTTCCACTCCCAGGATTTCTGACCACTGGTGAGGCTGGCTATGGCTTCTGGGAAATGAAATCCAAAATACCTGCAGGGCCAAAGATGGATGACACTGGCTTGAAAAATGGTATTGCCGAGGAAAGGGATGTTTTGATCAATACCAGGAGGAAGAAAGCAGCTCCCAGATCTGGGGTCACAGCAACAACACGCCAGCACTACCATCCCAGGCACTGGGGTTGGTGGGGGTGTTGACCTACCTGTCGCTGCTGGTGCTGGTGCTGCTGCTGATGGAATCACTGCTGGAGGACCTGCTCCGAGGCCCGCTGCCACTGGGCGACCGGGTCGGCCGCGACGCCTGGCTCGCCAGTCTCTGAGGGGACTGGGTCCTGGACTGAGACGAGTGTGGCGACCGGCTCCGGCTGTGTTGGTAGCTCCGCTCCGGCCTCCTCCCTCGGACCTCCCGGGTGAGATCGTCTCTGTAGATATCCCTGTGAACCACGCTGGGCAATGTAAACTGTTCCCGGGCCCGAGGTTCGTAACGGGGATCATGAGCGTCAAAACGGCTCGGGCTGCGGCTCCGAGAACTGTAGTAGAGTCCGTGTTGCAAAGTCCGCTCCCGAGGGTCTCGGTAGTAATCCTGATCGTAATGTCTTGTCCGATCAAATCCTCCTCCTGTCCCCCGTTCATGGTGTCCATAGGCACTGTGTTCATAAGCACGCTCCCTGTTATCTGAAGCCCTGCATTTGGGGGGGGGGGGGGAGCGGGGAAACACAGATGTCAGTCAGGGCACAAGGAGAACATCTTGGCATCATGCAAGAAAGTAACATCTAAACATTTAATTGGCTCTCTTTGCAAGGAATGCAAATGCCACATGGCCGCAATCTGTTAAGCAGGACTGAGGAACTTGTCCTCTCTCACAACTCCTCACTTATATCCAGATAACGGCAGCCTGGGCATGGATTCTGTTTCTCTGATTAAACAGGGCTTTCATGACTAGTGTGCTAACTCCCCCCAGTACTTAACACCAGCCTATATCTTAAATTTGGCAGTTTAAAATATACTTCTAGGAAGACATAGATCTGGATTCTGAAGAATGATTAACATTATAGGTATTTTTATTGCATAACTCTGACCAAGAGCAGTCTTACAATGTCCATCACTAGCCATGAAAGCCTCTGTGACAAGCAAGACCCCAGAAAATGCAAGTTACTATTTGTAAGAACACCCTTGTTATGTATTTTGCTAGCACTGGGATATCTCAAGTTCTTGACAGATCGGTCCTGGTGACTACCAAAGTCAAGGTATGGACCACTGTTAAGTGTTACAGATAAGGAGGAGACAGAACCAGCCCTATGAAGCTTTAAGATCCTGAAGCAAGATAAATAGATCCATTGCTGATTTAACAAAGAGATAGAGCTCTTTTTATAAGCAGTTTGGAATTATTAACATATTATTTATCAGCAGAATGTCTTGCTGGAGTTTCTGCACTTGATATACGGGATCACCATTTTGCACTGAAGCAGACTGGGCAACTTTGGAAGTTCTGGGAGCTTACTTGCTCCCCCACCCAGGCTGCACCAGAGTCCCCAAATGTGAAAAATGTTTTTTTCCCCTAAAAGGACACTTGCAATTCCTGTAGTTCCATTTCTAATTTTGTTTTTAAAATTAAGGGCCTTTCTGAGATTTTTTTTGGGGGGTTGCACCTCACTTTGTTATGAAACAGCTGCTTCTAGAGATGAAAATGACCTTATTTATTAAAAAACAAAAACAGCCCCAGTAACAATGTCCTGGGAGGGCCACAAAAATGGCCTTAGGGGCTGGGCTGTACTTTGCCTTCTCCTGCTCTGGTATCTATTGTGTGCATCAGACTTTAAAAGAGAGGACTGGCAACGTCCATGTCCCAGACGTTGAGGTCTCTACAGCCTCAAATCCTGATAGCTTTCACAGGATGATGTTAAAAAAGGGGGGGGGGGAAGAGGAGGGGGGGTCTGGAGGCTCTGGCTCCTTTAGCATTCTAAACGATCACCGGATGGCCCATTTTCAGTGGCACTGTATGGAAAGAAGAGGAAATAAATCAGTGCTTGCTAATTCCATAATAGAATCAGGGCCTGTATTAAGTTACAAAAGTGGAAGAATCCCCCTTTGATTTTCCCTGACATCCAATTAGTGGCTACTTCATTCCTCTGAATGTGTGCGTACAGATGTCTTCCTTTTCTGCTGGATTCCTGTGTTCCAGGAACTCATGAAACTGTTGTCCATCCCACCCCCATCCTGCAGTCTTAAGAGTGGATTAAAATCTTCCCTGGGTATGAACTTCTCCCCTGCTCTAAATGCACCCCAGACTCTTAATCCCTGAGAAAGTCTTAAGACTTTTGTCTCTCCGAATTCCTGCTTCTCAAACAAAATGCAAAACAACATTCCAATATCAGTGTTTAAAATGCATAACATACATTTCCAATTATTTGCAGCTGCATGCAAATATGATAGCCAACTATGTGTTTGTGTGTGTACATCTTTTTAAAAAAAAATTATTTCAAGAGCTCTCTTCCTCTGCCTTTTAAAGAACAAAATCAACAAGCACTCTGCACTTGTGGAATGTTAAATCAGTGAGTGCGGATATGATAAAATAAGAGAAGAAGGAGCACTCCTCACAAAGGTTACTATTATAGCAAAAGAGCTCCTAATCCATTAGAAGGACACAGAAGACAGACAAAAGAACTAGCAGAGCTGAAAAGCTAATGGCTACAGTAGCACTGAGTAACTATTAGTACTAATTGCTACCAGAGTTAGTGGAAAAAGGGATGGACTTGGGTTAGGAGAGGGGCTAAGATACACAGGGCAGGACATACCAACCTTTTCCAAGTGTGGAAACACGACCTATTTTCCCAATTAAATCTAGGGAGAGAATTGTGAACATAACTTCCCCAATTTTGGCCCCTCTTACAGGGGTAATCCACCTTCTTAATGGGCAAGGGTGTCAAAGTTATATTTTAGATGAGCGAGCAAGCGAAAATCTGAGTGAAAAGAGGAAAAAAAGAATTCCACCAGACGCCAGTAGTCCCAGGTTGGCTGGAGGACTCTGCGGTCACCCCAAGACTTGGTTCTTCGGAGAGCAGAAGCTTCTCGGTACATCCAAGGGAAAAGAGGGTCTCCAGCACTAGGTCTGAATCCAGCAGCTGGTAAGAAAAGAAAAAAAAAGGGACCAAGGCAGGAACCAAGGCCTTGCCGTGGGCGAGCAGGACCTCCTCTCCTCCAGTTTTGTAACCATCCAGTCAAGTCCAGTTCCTTTGATGTATCCACCAGATGATTATCAGCACCAAGTCTTTAGAGCTAAAGTGTTTTTTTTAAATGTTCAAGGGAAAAGAAAGGTTCAGCAAGACTAGGTAGTAATCCACTCTCCTCAGCCACTGGGAACTTGGCAGTAGGTACCATCCCGCAAATTCAAGGTAGCAGCCAGTATTCCAGCACCTAAACAGGTGCCCTGTAATTTCCAAGGCTTGGCCATGCGTCCATCTCCTTCACTTTTGCCCATACCATGAGGAACAGTAATCCCAAGATACACGGAAGTGAGGTAGATCCCAAAGTGGAAACATCAAAAGCTGCCTTCTGCTGTCTTCACCACACCATATGTATCCCCATGGTTAGAGAGTGTTTGTAGAATCCGATTTGGTGCATTTTTAAAAGTCTATAAGAATTTTTTTTGGGAACAATCCAATTTTATTTGTAAACTATAGAACCAACAAAACCCTGAAAAACGTGGCACGAACCTTTGCCAAGACTGTGCAGGTCCTACAATTCTGCAGATACTCCACCCTGGGTTGCAAGGCTTGCTGTAATAAAATAGCTCCATCTGACAGTAAGGATAGATCCGAGTAAGACCTTAAGGTTATCCAGGAAATGGGACCATTAAGTCCTAGAAGAATAGCTCCACAACCGAAGCTGCCCACCGGAAGGCTTCCATCTTAGGATCAGATATCCAATCAGCGGCAGGAAATATCCTCCATGGATCCACAAGATCCCGGCCAGTGGGTTGGGAATCACTTCCGTTTCCAACCCCAAATAGGAAACGCAGATAATTCCCCAAATTTTAAATCCATCTGGGGGCCCTATACAGGAGTTTGTGTTTCTCACCACATCAAATACAAAATACCTGCCTAGTGAAACCTTGGAACTTACCCATCAAGTCTCCGCTCATAGCGTCCTTCCCGTGCATGAAGTGATGGAGGTGGGCCATATGTGGGCCCACCACCACCTCCTCTGAACCCAGAAACCTCTCTACTACGAGACGCTATGGAAACTGTATCATCCAATCCACGAGCAGCACTAGGAATGGTTCCCGGTTCATTGTAATCCGTCCGGAGGTCTCTGTCTCCCATTTTGTTGACTGAGTTATGTGCCTTCTGGGCACTCTTAATGTCCACAAAATCCACAAAGGCAGCCACGCCGCCTTCCGATCCCCTTTTGGGGAGAATTTTGACACTTTCAACACGTCCATATCTAGAAGAGAAAGAGAGAAAAAATCATATGCATTAAGGTGGAGACATAAAACAAGTTCACATATTACTATGCTGCAATTTTCCAGCAGTGAGGACGGAACCCTAAGCACGCTTACTTGGGATTTATTTCAGCAGATCTTACAGCCAAGTAGTCAGGCTTCAGACCCAGGCTTTTGTTCACCAGAAGCAACATGTCAAACAAAGCTATTTCCTATTGAGCAAATTATCCTCACTTTGGGAATATATCCACCTTTACAGAGGTGCTAAAATCATATCTCCCTCCCTCTCCATTCTATCCTATATTTTTTTTAAAAATACACCTTGGGTCACAAAAGTGTGGTTCTTTGGTTTATCCAACATATGCAAGATTTTCTAATCAAAATTAAAAAATGATATATTAAAAGTTGTGTTTCCATGTAGTTATCACATTGCTGCAGTGCATGTCAATTCAACCAATGTTAAAATAATGAGCGACTGAAACACCATTTTATTAACAGCACTTATTTGCAACCTGCATGTACTTTGTTCAGCAAACACCTTTGATCTCTTAAGCAGTCGATGCAAGTAATGGTACAGTTTTGCAGCCAAGAACAAACGACAGAGCCATGCCCGCAGGCTTCCAAGCTGAATAAGGTCAATGGCTAAGGTCGGAAAGAGGGACTCACAGATCGGCGTTTAGACTACCACTCCTAGAATCTTTAATTCCCCTTTAGGCCTGGACTTCAAACTGTAAAGACTAATACTTGGTATTCTAACACCCTGGATGACTGTCCTTCAACAGCTAGACCCAGAATCTTATGGCAGAGATCCTAAAAAGCAACCATTAGCACCTCAGAAACGGTGGGAGTTTTTCCTCAACCCAATGACTGCCCAACCAGTAAAAGCAAGATTAGACAGTTTAAATGAAACTAAGGGATATGAACCACTTCTGACTACTTGCCAGTAAGATCTATGCTTTACGCAGGCTTGGATTTATCCTTATGTTTTTCTCTTAGAGTTACAAGGTCTCCAGGTTTAGATATGAGTGCAAACTATAGGATTTGTCAACATTTTTGTGTGAAAACTGGTGCCAATGAGAACAGGAGCAAAAATCCTGCCAGCACAGGATATTACTGGATGTTGCGAGGAAGCATCACCAGGAGAGTCCTTGTGATCTTGCCACACGGAAGCAAAGGAGCCACTCATAAAACAACACACCCATGTGGGCTGAGCACACGATGCCTTTGCTCACAAGAGGAAACCCCACCAACAAGCTCTGACAAATACTGTTTTATGAGTTAATGTTCACCGAAACAAGCCAGCACACAACACAAGAGGGGCAAACAAGCTAGCACAGTAGAAGAGGCAGAAAGTAAGGTTTGAACGCCTTTAAAAAAAACACTGCTCTGGAGGGTGATGCAACAATTCCAGAGATGAAACTGCCACTCAACCGTAACGGTCACCGGCTACACTCCTGCTGTATCTGCAGAAGCAACACATTTGGTGGCAGTGAGATATGCTTATGGGCCCAAGGACCAGGGCCAAATGCCGGTGGCTCCTGGGCAGGTGACAGGACAGGCACTGGAAGCCCTGAAGAACCAGGAGAGAACACCGGGCTACAAGTAACAGTTATGACTGCTTGCGATGATGGGAGCTGGAAAGCATAAGGACGAAGGACAGATGGGGAAGAGGGGCAGAGGCAGAATATTGCATGTGACACAGAAGGAGAAAAGGAAATCCACACAGGCCAGCTTTCTCTGTGAACAGCTTTTCAAGCCTGAGATGACATAGACATGTGTTGCAAGGTTTCTCCCAGAGACGGCCCTGCTTTAGGCAGCTCCAGCTCAGAGGAGACAACACTCCTCTGCTCACACTTAGATGCTCCAAAATGTGCCGCCATTGGGAGGTAGAGAAACAACTTTTCCCAAAGGGAGGAGGAGAGGGCAAGAGTCACTTATGCGTGCCACTGTGTCCTCCCCAAAAGGAAGGCCCTGCAAGGTGCTTGGCTAGCAAAAAGAGATTGGGGGATCTGTGCTCTCGCCCTGCCTGCAGCTTTTTCACTGTGCATAGCCTTCAGTCACCCACCGTGAAGATTACTCTGCCTAGTGATCCGACCTGGCCCCACCCATTGGCCACTTTCCCAACAGCTCCGGTGTCGGCAGTTACCGCTGGGAGGGGAGCTGCATTGCTTCATGCTATCTGATCTGGGAGGGAGGGAGGGAGGGGGAGGGGAAAGATCTGCAATGCTGCATCACGGGATCAGCGGCTGCAGCAGAACAATGCGCGCACCAGACAAGGAGCTGCTCCGAAGGGCTGCCGGAGGACAGGCAGGCAGGTGGCAAGAAAGAGAAGCCGGTGATCTTCTTTGCCGGGAGGCACGGCCAAGCCCCACCACCACCACCACCACCACCACCACCACACGGATGGGGCAGAGAGCTGGAGAGGGACTTTGGAGGGGACAGCCTTTGCTTGGAACCCCAGGGTGGGTGGGAAGAGAAGACAAAGAACAGGATGCTGTGCCGCCCTCCTGACCTTTACCGAGCCCAAAGAACAGCCCTCCTCAAAGGCCCGTTCCCTGTCTTCAGACCCCTGTCAGGCCTTTCCAGGAAGGCAGCTGATTTCCCAATCACCAGCAAACAGGAGGAGGAGGAGAAACTCAAACCAGCAGAGGGAACAAAGGGGGTGCTGCTCACTGACAAAAACAAAGTTGTCTCTGTGCCCCCCCTCTCTCTGTGTATTTTAGACAGCCTTCCCCATGTGTGCTCGAAGCACCTTTTAAGCTTGCACCAGGCATACCAATCAATCAATAAGTACCTTGCAACACGTTGACGAGCTTGTGATACTTTCTGCTTTTTGATGGCACCCCAGAAGCGCCCTCTTTCAAGGACAGTCCTCTGGGCTGCCCAGTCCCCTGCTAGTTCTTGAACGGATAGAACTTCCTCTCTCTCTCTCTCCCTCTCTCCCTAAGGCACCAAGAAACCACTGCCAGAATGACAGGGGCTAAAACTGGAACCCAGGCCCATCTGGAACAGTTCTTCAGGGCATGTTGTTATTGGGTTTCTCCCCACAAAGCTAGGCCACCAGCACAACGATGCTCAAAGCTCAGTTGTATGCTTCGCCTCCCTTGCACACATTTC
The DNA here is from genome assembly GCA_037013535.1 of Intellagama lesueurii. Classification (NCBI taxonomy): domain Eukaryota; kingdom Metazoa; phylum Chordata; class Lepidosauria; order Squamata; family Agamidae; genus Intellagama; species Intellagama lesueurii. The sequence continues at coordinate 12,941,219 of JBAJHW010000016.1, read as the reverse complement.
TTTCTCAACAAAGGGTAGAGGCAGTGGGTACTTTTCCAGGCCATGTGATGGCTAACATTTTATCGGAAGAGAGGCTCTAGCTGAATAGAGAAAATGGGGAGGCCCAAGGAAGCTGGCTGACAGAGCCTATCCTCATGATCTGTTAACAACAAAAGTTCCCCTACTCCATACTGGCATTTAAATTTGTTAGTAATGATGAATAAGCTGGTTGGAAATTATTATGACATTTCGAGAAGCCAGAGAAACCAAGATTTTAAACTGCTTCATGGGGGGAAAAAAACCCCCAGAAGAATCCATAGTGCATGGCTGGGTGGGATCCTCATCCTTCCAAGGAAGACTCACAGTAACCACTAGTCCAATTCTGCATCTACATTAAGACTGCACTCACATTTTATGCTGCTGTTACTGGTCTATTTAGTCTTCTTTAAAGCAAGGCAGTGAGACAAACCGTGTGGTCTGAAAAGGTCTGGAAAGCCTCTCTCTCTCTCTCTCTCCTCTACAGAAAGCAGAACTGAACTACTGCTGCTGCTGATTTGCTGGCAACAGACTCCCATGGCCCAAGGCCGAAAACAGTTTAATTAACAATGCTGATTAGGACAAAACCATATTCACAATGGCTGCAAAGCATGCTTAGCAAGAAAAAGGGTGCACAAAATACAGCGTGTGGGAGGAGAAACCTGCACTCAGTGGCTTGACAAGTATTTATCTTTAGACAAGCAGAATCTTTATGCAGATCTGCACAGCAGGTGGGGCCAGGGAAGAATAAGCAGGCACACTCTGTTCTGTGGGGCATGGCATAATCCCAGGGACAGACAACCACAGAGGCTGCAGGTGCACCTGAGGAACATGAAGAAGAGAGAGACTCTGTTCAGTTCCATGCCAGATCTTCAGTCTCTCCTTTCTGTAAGCTGTCATCCTGCCCTGAAAACACCCATCCATCACCAGATTTGGGAGGCTAAGTGACCTTGGGTCAGTTCCTGGGCGGGAGACCTCCAGGAATCTCCAGGAAGTTGGGGGGAAAAAATCAAAAAGCCCCAGAGAGCCACTGCTACCAATCAGAGTTGATAATGCTGTGCGAGAAAGATGGAGGATCTGACCTGGTATCAGGCAGCTTGTATTGCTCTCTGTGGCAGAAAAATCAGAGCCACCACAAAGGCTCCTACCGTCATGCCTACAAAAATATCAGGGCAATGCTGTAACTTCTCCTGGAGCCATGGTTCTCAGCACCGGACAGGCCTTTCCCTCCTCACTTGGATACAGACATCAAAGCCTCTCTCTCTTCTCTCTCTGTATGTATGTACACATGGATAAAACATAAAGGATATTTGTGCACAGACACAATGTGCACTCTCTCCTCTGGAGTATGAACTCCCCAATTATCAAGACAACAGGAACAGCACTGACACTGGGCTCAGAGGATGTCCTCAGGGTATTAGCCATCAGCACACCAGCCTCGGGTAAGGCAAGTGCTTGGTGGTCAGATCACACCAGCACTTTTGGCAGGTTCAGATTTGGACTGATACCACAAAACCCACCTTTGAAACTATGAGGAAATGGTACGGAAGCATAATTCTGCAGATCAACCAAGTGCCACAAAACTGAATAGCAGGGCCTGGGAGTCCCAACTGCTTTGACACAGACTTCCTGTGATGGAGGAAGAAGGCTCTTTTCAGAGCACGCCAGAGCACCTGTTGGGAGCTGTGCCGGAAGTCCTGCATCAACAGAGCAAGGGAAACGCTCTAAGCACACAAAGTCCTGCTTGAATCTCCAAGTAAAGAGGAAGGTAGGACGCACGGATGTATGAATGCTGAGCCATACGGGTATTTTTACATGTCAACATGGCAGTTGCTAATTCCCTCCAAAATGGTGCTTCTTCAAAACTTCAGCTGACGAAACCCAAGCTGAGGGCAAAATCAAAGCTCCACACCTCTTGCAGGGCAACTCCAGTGCCCACAGACCACTGCAATACACTAGAAATTGCACGCTCTAAGTAATGGACATTTGGTCACAGAGGATCAGTACCAAAAATATAATGGTTCTTTCTTTCACGTTGGGAATGGTTTCACGTATAAAATTACTGCTGGCCGTGGCCACATATTTTTTGCATTGTTACTAGGTTTAATTTTCAAGTGCCTGATGCCCCCCTTCAATATTTTCCCAAAAGGTTGTCTGTTTTAGAGGAATTCATACACTGTAACTGAAGTCCTATACCGTCCATTTCTGTGGATTAATTGACGGATTTAAGCTCAGAGACAAAGCGAGAGCTAGTACTAGGGCAGCAATTACGGAACAGAGGAAAACAAACTCACAACTCTAAGTCCATATCAGCAAAGGGAGGGGTGGGATGAGGGGCTTCTGGTCTCATGAATTCCACAACTGAGGGAGGCTTGTAACACTAATAGAAGGGGAAGGGTGGTCCTCCAATGACAAGATGAAGTTAACTGATAGGTTTTCACTTTAAATGGTTACAAACCGAATGATTATTTATAATATGAAAGGCACCCAAGACAGCATTCAGCAAAACACAAGACAACACCTGAGAATGATTTGGCATACCCAGTCTTCAATTAACTTAAGGAAAGTCATTTTAAAAAATAAACAGTTCCCCAAAACCCTATGGATAGGTGAGCATGGCAGGGGAAGTGGCATGAGGGTCCTACTCTTCCAGACTCCCCCCCCCCCACAATTGTCCAGAAGAGTCAAACCCAAGCATTAATGTGTCTAGTCCACCAGTGCCAGCCACATTCTAAAAGAGCATTAAAGGGTTCACCCTGAAGCAGCAAAACATCATGCAAAACAAGTTTGACCAGAGGCCATGGTGGAACAGGCACACACAAAAATCCAAAGGTGCACACCATAAGCAACAAGAGACCTATGCCAGTACCAATAACCCTCTGCAATACAAGGACTTTAGCTACACTTTCTTAGCCATGGCTGCTGCACGACTGAAGCCTGATAAATAATTAATGCATGTAATTAGTGGTCAAACTCCTTTTATATAGAGTCCAAGTGCCCACTAGTCATTTTCTCTGCCGTGATTCTAAGAAATGTTCACTGACTGAGAATGCACAGAAGCCATGGACATAAGACTTTAAAACAAGGAACTAATTAAACTCAGCTTTGCCAACTCCCAGCATTTGTGTGTCTGTTCTACAGGCATTCACGTGGACTTATGGCCCAGAGTATCTGGGGAGACCATGTTGGGGAAAGTCTGCATCAGCCCATTGTATCATTCATGAGCACTACCTAAGCTTTACAGAGCACTACTCACAATTCAAAAGATGCTACTGATAACTCTGCCTTATAATCTAGTCCCTGTATACATTTTAGATTTCCCCAAAGTTTTATATCCAACAAACAACAGCAATCGTGAACACTAAAGTTTATGATTTTTTTTTTGGCTCTGGCTTATTTCTTAGTTCTTTTTATTTTCTCAAACATGTCCACTTTCATGCAGATCAGCTAAGATGCCTGGAAGAAACTTAATTCAGATTTTGTAGAATATTTTTTCAAGACAAACATCCAAGCACCAACGGCTAGGAAGGAAATCCTATAGGTCTGCAGGGCTACCTTCCATGAGAAGCTTTGGGAATGGTTACAAACAGTCAAGCCCTCAGAAAATAAGGCAGCGGCTGCAGCACAGAATATCTGGTGCAGCATTATTACAGGCTGATCAAAGCACGATAGGAGAATCCTATGAACAAGAGCAGACAAAGCTCCTTCTCAGCCAACCCAGACAAATGATGAAGACTAAGGAAAACACCTTGTAAAATGTTTCACTCTTTCACTGAAACTTTCAACAGGTCTGACTGCTCTGAGGCTCTTACTTTTTTTCCTCAACTGTTATTTATAGAATGCTATCAAAGCGCAAAAAGCTCTCAGTGTGGTACGAAACGTCCTCCGCAAAGGAGATTCAAAAAATAGGTCATGACTACTACCACTTTAAAGGGGAAAGGCCTGCTTAAGGCCATCCAGAAACTCATACCCACATCGGATGTTGCAAAGGGAATTCTCTTCATCCCACACCATTTCTCTGCCCACTTGACCGGCAGGCTATTTAATGGAAGAAAAAAAGCTCAATGAGTCAACTTGAGAAAGCCACCGAGTCTCACCCAGAAACATGAAGACCTCTGTCTCTCACAAAGGACAGAATCATTCTGGGAGCAAGAAGGTGGTGATCCAGCTCCTGCAACCTAGAAGCCATGGCAACCTCCAAATTTTCAAGGAAATTTAAGTGACACTGAGGGGGTGGGGAGAACCTGAGGCAACAACTGTAACTGTCCAACAAATCAAATTCTGCTAATATTAAGTACAGTCATTTTGTCTCACAGGAACTCAGCTCATCATGAGAAAGGGAAACTCTACATTTTCTGTTACATTCTTCCCAATGACTCATCCTTCCTTCTCTGCACCAAGCCCTCCTCTCCTCTTCTCCCTCCAGCTGCAAAGCAGAGTGTGCATGCGTGTGCACACATGGAAGGAAAATGGCATTTTTAAAGGGAAGGTAGCAGCTTCTACCCTGCAGGAGCTTCAAAGCACCTCTATCTCTCCTTCAAGCTTTGAAAATACACTTAAGACTTCCATTCACCACACAAAAGCAGAGTAGCTATCAAAGGGAATAAATGACAGGTTTCCAGCTGTACACAGTGGTTGCTGCCGAGGACAGGGAAGTAGAAAGCCCACAGCTTGAACCTGCTTTTCCTGGTTGCTGACTTAGTAGCAAATGAAAAAGGAGGAGGGGAGCAGAACTTGTGTGCTGGGAAAACATGAAATGGAAGCTGCTAGAAACAAAACCAGGAATCTACAGAACGGCCATTTTTCTTGCAGGAAAACATGCCCAGAAGGATATTAAGAGTAGTGTGATGGGTGCATGTCTTCCTCAGAGATTTAAACCCCCAACGAAAGTGGTATTACAACCCAAAGACAGATATTTTTCCAAGAATCTTCTGAAACACTCATTATGTTTGCGATGCTGCTTTTTTACTTTGCAAACATCAGCTAAAATGCTGGTGAACATTACACTCATTTATCCTTTCTAGTCAAACCTTGCTGAGAGGTGCAAGCTCCCATTTTCCCTCTTTAAGGAAATCAAAATGGAAAGCTCTACACTTGGCATTTGTGAAGAGGACAAATGTTACTATATTTACCCACCTTCTCTCGCAAGCTGCTGCGCATCTGTTACAGTAGTGGGAAATCACATTTTACAATAGCTAGGGTACAATTATAGCTGTGAAACACTTAAGTAACAACTAATCAACTTCTGAGGTTCCTTACAGAAACCAAAGGAAGAGTATCTAAGATTCCTTAAGTGTATTTCACGGAATGCATGGAGAGAAAGAAATTAATCTAGCCTCTACTCCCCAAACATTCGAGAGCATTAGTAAGGATGTGGACAGAAAAATTAACATTGTGCAGAATTTATATGATCAATTTATCATGTCCTAGAGATAAGGAAATGCATGATTCAAGAATTACTAGTCATCCTCTCTGTCACATCCATCGTCATCACCTTTTAACATAGTAACCTAACAGTAAGCTTTAATGGTAAACTTCTTGAGAACACAGACTCAATTTTTCACCTTTTGAAACTCTGTAAAATATTAAGAACAGAACATTTTCAAGGGGTATTCAGTCCACTGTTGCAAAGCCAATAAAGGTCCCTGCAAGTACCTTAAAGAATAAAAAAAGAACATTTAGTTTTATTTGGCATGAGCTTCCATGGACCTTAGCATCTCCCACAGAAACCGCACTTCAGGGCTGTTTTCCAAAGAGGATCATGTTTACTTGAGAACTGACAAAAATACTGGATAAACCTTCTACATGTTTTGCATGCATTTTCTCCATTTGACAGAGAAACAGAGTTACAAAACAAAATAAACATGGCATGTAAGTGACTCATGGTTTTTCAAATGCATTTATCACCAAGTCTGGCGAAGACAATGAGTTTGCTTATATGTGATGCTGTGAAACGCATTTGCCACAAGCAAATAAAATTCCCTTCAGCCTTCATACAGTATCTTAATACCCTTGACATTTTTTTCAGGAAGGGTATTTCATTCTAAACCACTTTCTTCTTCACCTTCAAAAAAATCAACATCTCTAAGGAAGTTTATAACCCAGAAATATGGATCTTGTTACAACCAGAAATATGCATGCAATGAAAACATCTTGTTTCAACCTATTCTCCTCTGATGATTTTCCAGCAAATCTTATTGGGCTACATTCTGCTAAGGATCGGTTAGTTTGAGAGAGCTCTTTTGCTTCTGGAGCTGCAGGACGGTAATTACTGCTTGCCTGCCTGGGTGCTCTGCGTATTCTTTGTCCTATTCACAGGCTGGGGGAGGGGTGGGAACTTTATGCCACAGAGACCAGCTTAAATCCGAGAAGGATTTTTCCCCTCCTAAGGAAGGACAGCCTTTTCCAATCATTAAACCTTCCCCTGGACAGGCAACCGCAAGATGTCACCTTTCAGGTGGATACGGAGAGCCCAGTAAGGCAAAGCAAAGGAAGCTGCCAGACCATCTCTGGCAACTGATTCCTTCCCCCACCCATTCTAGGGACATACAAAGGGAGGTTTGCTCTATTGTGAGGATGCCGTACCAACACAATGGCCCCCTGCCAACCAAATCTCAATTCAACAGATATGAGATATTTAAAGCATCTGGTAAACCAAGTGGCCGGAAGCTGAAGGAAAATGTTTTTAAGTACAGGATTAATTCAGCAATAGGCAATTGACTCATTTACTGATCCTTTCCATACCAAATTCTAAATATGAGAACCAAATATATCCAAATGACCAGCTTTGGAGACTAGCAGTTATACTGATAACACATTCAGAAAAATGAGAGACCCAGTTCATTCAGACCCTTGTTTTCCTGATCTATCACTAAGCAACAGCACCACAGCAACTTTGCTCAGCATAAAAAAGCTCTGTGAAAACCAGGTGAAGAAGACAGACTGAAAAAAAAACCACCAGATTTAATTCTCTGCTGAGGAATCCTTCCACAATCCTAGTGCCTAATCTCAGATAATCCAGCAAAAGCAAACTTCAACCATTTTTCTATCACCCCCCCCCCCCAACATATTTTAGCAGTAAAAATTATTTGCCCAATAGAACAGAATTATATTTGTTTGAAGCCTCTGGCAGTCAGTATTTCCAAACCAAGGTTTCAGATTCTTGCTAAAAGGGGGGAAAAGCTGAAGGGGGCATTTTCAGTTTTATGCAATAGCTACTAAGAAATGACTTGCTGAATCTTCCCTGGACTTGTACTAGACTTTAACCTTAATTTAAATCTTCTCTGTGTTTCATACCATACAGCACAAGCTTGATCTTGACAAAATTGAGGAGAAGGGAGTAGTACTTGGCTCTTTGCAATGGATAAAGAGCCTGCTCGAAAGAGGATGTTCCTCATGCAGTCTCGTGTGCGTGTGTGTGTGTAAGAGAGAGAGAGAGAGAGAGAGAGAGCACACGAACACACTCCACCACAGCAACTGCTCATTTCTAAGTCATCTCTTCTCTTTGCACATTTCAAGAAAGCTCAGGCAGCCGGGCAAAGTCTCTGGTTACATTGCCCGCTTTACAAACCTCCCCCTGAGATGGGCTCTGTTCTTTCCTACATCAACTGGGTCCTGGCCGCCATTTTAGAAAGGCATTCACACCAGTTAAGCCACTGCACTCTGCACCACTTGGAAAAGAAACCTCCAAACACGCTTCTTCCTCCCCTCCCCAGCCAACAACGTACAAAGGAACATATTTCCTCTTTAAAGCATGAAAATGCCTCAGAACAGACAGGGCTGCCAAGGGACAAGCCAGGCTACAACCTGCCAAGGAGAACAAATGCTGCAATACACGGCCTGCGTCCATGTGCGCTTCTCTCAGTGCGTGCCCCCCCAGCCAAAACACAAAAACCACAAGGAAAGAAAATTGAGCCTTTCCTCCCGCACATTTCAATTTGCAGCAGGAGCACCAAGAGATTCAAAGCTGCTGTGTCCACCCTTCCCACCCCAACACACACCGTTTTAAATATTAAGGGCTGAAATAAAATTGAATGTCTGTCTTCTAATGCAGCACAAGCTGCCTGTTCTCTCTTGCCCAACCCATGAGATTAAGCTGCTGGGTGGGGGAGGGATGGAGGAAGAACAAAATATTCCTCCCCCCCAACCTAAAATTACAGGCTGTGGTCATTGCCATAAATTCATACCGAGTCTGGGAGCAGGCATAGACCAATGTATCTGACGGTCTTCACGTTTCTCCCCTGCTTCACCCACCAAGCTGGTTTCTCTCATGAGCTAGTAATAAAGTCTATTTTTCCCATGGTGACTCATTAGATATGCTCAATAATTTCCCCACTCCAGACAGCAGTAAGAAATCCACAACTCTTTTCAGATTCTTGAATGGGAAAAACAAAATTAGCTGACCAAAGCAGTTCCCTAGAATTCAGTGTCCTGCTGCTCTTCTACAAGGCCACAAATGCTACAGCCTGAAATTACTCCCACAACACGGTGTCCTTTTCTGCAACCTTTGCCTCCCCCCCATGTATCCATTATTACAAAAGCCACAGACACAAAGCTGGCATTATTAGGCTAACAATCATTAAAGTATCCAGAGAACCATGATTAAGATTCCTTGCCAGTTGTGAAAAAAAGGGCATTCAAATATAATTTTTGCTTCAATGGCTCTATAAAGCAGAACAACAGAGATTATGAATTCAAATAACAATACCAATTTAGACTTCAGAATCAGCCATTAAAAAAAAAAGTTCCAGAGCACGGAAGCCAAAGCAAATGGGGAGGATGATAGTTTTTCCTTGAATTTCCAGGTTTGCGCCTTTTTATAACTCCTTTACTTTGTCTTAAGAAAGAGCAAATTGAACAAAAATGTAAATAAATGGATGATGCAGTCACTGGATCATGACACAAAAGCCAACTAGCCAAAACTCATTAAGGTTAAATCCATGTTGTAATTACAACTTGCTTAAAAGCAAAAAAAAAATATAAAAAGAATAAAACCTCCTTAATTCCTGTAATGGACACTGGCAATGTGAAAACATGGGAAAAAAACGAATCTCTTGGGAGGTAAGAACAGTTTCCATTACAATCCCTGGAGCTGACGGCACTGGAAGTGTGTCCTGGCTCTGAAAGCCACCCAACTCTCCCGTCTTCCTGTGATCTTGAGCCCTGAAACTCTGTCGTTTCTTTCCTGAAGGTCCAGCCATATTCCTCAAGGTCCATGTGAAGGAGGCGATCCTTAATCCTTCCATATGGTTTTTTTTCTCTTCTCCAAGAGCAGTTCCACTTCCTTCTCTCAAGAATCCCAGATATTTCCAGTCCCACCAAGTCCACAAGGCTGGAACTGCTGTAAAGCCGAGAGAGAGATTTTCCCAGGCACCCGTGGCTGCTGCCGCCTCCTCCTCCTCCTCCTCCTCTGGCCTGGCTTCATACTGAAAGGACCGTGTCCAAATCAGGCCTTCTTTTCTGTTCATTTGTTCTGTCCACACAGCCCTTGGTGGATCGCTCATTTCCCCCACCCCACATCACAACCACATGCTTTTTCATCCATGCAGCCCCTGCCCCACAAGCCCTTCTCCAGGTAGGGCCCTCTGTATTTAGTTTTGTTTTAAATTTCGTTGACAAATTAACATAACCTCCCTCCTTCACTTCTCCCTTCATTCAACTTCAAGAGGAAAAGGCCCTCTTCTTGGATATGAAAGCTCCCTTGTACCTGTGTGACATTTCTCCTTCTCCTCTCGCCTCTTGATGAGGTGTCTAACCTCCCTCCAGTGTCTAAACTGAGTTTCCCTCCTTTTCCCTGGGCTCTTTTGTTTCTCCCCCTCTTCCTTTCCCCTGAGAAGGCAGGGTGCCCTTGCTTCCTCTGGCCCTTCCCAAACCCTCCCCCTAAGGCACCTTCCCAATTTCCCTGTCCTCCCATTTCTGGGCTCTGGAACTCCCTTCCACTTTAACCTGGGGGCTCAGATCCCTGTGTCACCCCACCCCCTCTCAGATCTTAGCTTGGATCCAAAAGGCTCTCCTCTTCCAAACACATGCAGGGAAAACACCATGGCCGCCCAAGGTGTTTCAGGCAGAGGGAATGGTGGTGGTGGTGGTGGGGGGGGCAAGAGGACTCCTTCTGCCTGCCTGCCTACTGGCCAACTGGGCCTGACACTCAGCTGAGGGGCCTATTTTTAACATCTGCTTTCGTCCCCACCCCTACCCTCCGAGTCACCCCCTTTCTCCCCCAGGGGCCTCCTTTACTCCCAGTCAAGACTGGGGTTGTGGTGGGGCAGGGGACCCCTCTTGCCTCCCCAAGGCTCCGACAGGCGCCTCTCCTCCTCCTCCCCATTTTAAGGCGCATGGGGTGCGAATCCCTCCCCCCCCCATGTGAACCCTCGCCCTCTGACTCTGGCGGACCCCCATCCCTTCCCTGCCTGCCAGACTCACCGCTTGAAGTGCTCGATGATCTTCTCCTCGCGGACGTTCTCCGGCAAGTTGCCCACCCAGAGGTGCCTGGTCTCCCGGACCATGCTGCTGCTGCTGCTTCTGGGCGAGCAGGCGGCCGGCACCGAGGACGACGACAACGACGACGACGACGAAGAAGAAGAAGAAGAGGAGGAGGAGGACGACGAGGAGGAGGAAGGCCCGGGCGACGACGACGAGCGGGGGGCCTCGGGCCTCCGGGGCGGCGGCGGCTGGTGGTGGTGGTGCTGGAGGGGATGCTGCGGATCGGGCCTCCGCCGCCGCCGCCGCCTTTGCGTTTGCTGCTGCTGCTGCTGCTGCTGCCTCCGCTGCCGCCGCCGCCGCCTCCTCCTCCTCCGCCGCCTTCTCCTCCTCCGCCGCCGCCCGGCCGCCTCCCCCGGCTCGGCTCGGCTCAGCGCCGCCAGGAGCGGGAGCTGCTCCTTCGCCGACTCCCGCCGCCGCTTCTGCCTCGCCGGCGCCGCTGCTCTTGCTGTTCCCGGCCTGCCGCGGTCGAGGCTCCGGCTCCCGTTGCTGCTCCTTCTCCGCCGCCGCCTCCTCCCTCCGCGGCGCCGGCGGGGGACACCATCCCACCGGGGCCCCCGGCCGCTCTCCTCCCGCTGGCGGGGTCGGGGTGGTGGCGGCGGCGGCGGCGGCGGCGGGGGGGGATGGGGCCGCTCCTTCGCCTCCCGCTGCTCCTTCTCCGCCGCCGCCTCCTCCTCCTCCTGCTGCTGCTGCCGCTGCTCCGCCGCCGCTGCTGCCGCTGCTCCCGCTCGGGCTCCGCGGCGCTGCTCTTCGCCTCCCTCCGCCTCCCCAATTTCTCCTCAGCAGCAGCAGCAGCAGCAGCACCAGCTGCCCTCACAGCGTCGCTCGCTCGTTCGCAATCGCTGGCGCGCAGGCGCACTCCAGCCCCCAGCCCCCTGACCAACCCGCGGGCGCGGGCGCCGTCCTCGCGCTTCGGAGGCTGCCTCCTGATTGGCCGCCCGCCTAAGGTGGGGCCGCGGAGGAACGAGGCGGAGGGGGAAAAAAGAGGGAGGGGGAGGTTTCCAGAAAAAAAGAAAAACCGCACAGACACACACACAGAAGAGGAAGCCGCCTGCGCGTGCGCGCTGGGACGTTTCCGCGCGAGCTGAGGGGGGGAGGAGGAGGGAAGGGAAGGGAAAGGGCCGTGTGGGGGAGGGGTGAGAGAATCCCGCTGTCCCCAATACGCCTCTCGGCGGGGAAGCGCGCAGGCGCACGACGCTGCCTTTCCTTTCTCCCACACGCAGCCGCTGGCGGCCCTCCCGCGCGCCTTTCCGTGCCACGCATGCGCAGCCGAGGCTGAGGCGGCCCCGTCTCAACGCTTCAGTGAGGTAAAAAAAAAAGGAAAAAAAGATGGCAATGGAGGAGCGAGAAGGAGGAAGATGGAGGAGGAGGAGGTTTCCTTCCCTCCGTAAATAAGGGATGGGAAATGCCTCTCCCCGCCCTCGTCGAAGGGTCACAAAGCGCGCCTCAGGTATATACCTCCACAGACATACACGGAGGCTCGCGGGTTTATTTCGAGGGCCCTGAAAAAAGGCTCCTCTGTTCTCCCCTCAGAAACGCTTCAGCATTTCACATCATCCGTAAAAAGGGACCGGGGGGGGGGGGGTCGTCGTCTTGGGCGGCCCTCGGTCCTCGGCCGTGCCTCCCTTCTGGGGCCACGACAGATTTTCAGTGATTTTAAAAGCTATTAAGGGACCTATCGATGAAAAGCAGACTTCTAAAAAAGCTTGTTTACCTCAGAACACTCGGAAGAGCGGTTCAAAAAGAGCCAAAGCAAAGCAAAACCCTGCCGCCGTGTTGCCAGTGCCGGTGGTGGTGTTAGGATTTCAGCCACCACACAAACTACACTCCTAGGGTTATTCAAACTGCCATATTATTACATTTTCTCCCCCCCCCCTCTGGTAAGAGTTGAAAGATATATATATAAATCTTGGGTTCTCAGGGTTGAAGTCAATTAATGGATAAATTATATACTATATGAAATATTTTCATGGTCTAAAATGTGTCCTATTTATTGAGGTACAATTGTTCTATTTTTATTTTTCTAAAATACATGTAAAAGTAGATAAATTTGTTGATTAGAAATATTTTACCTTACCTGTTTCCTTAAAAAGAACCCAAGGTGGTTTCCATCATTACCATACATTATTTAAAGCTACAAACAATGAGTATGCAAAGACTAAAAAGGATCAAGCGAATGCCATACTAAATTAAGGTCTGTCTTAAAAGATGAAGCTTTAAAGATAAACAGAGACTGACATTTCAGGTGGTGGGTTTCATGTGAGGTAGGCACACACACAAAGGCAGTTTCCTTTTCTTTTTAATGTTTTTTAACTTATATATAACTGCATGCAGATTAATAATGCAGGTCTGCTCAGAAGTAAGAATAAGGCTAACTTCCAGGTAACTCAGTTAAGACTCAACAGTTTCTTAGGACCTAAGCATTATTAAACACTGTGTGGGGTTTTTTTGAGTTTAAAAAGCATGGAACTATTCTGTTCATGGACTGATTAAAGATTGTGGTCTAAATTCATGCAGGGCAAAGAGGAAGTCTCAGAGGCTCTGCTACTGTTCCTCCACAAGAACGGGGCATGCATCTTAGATGTGTCCCAGAATCTTTGGCAATAGACAGAGAGGTCTTGCCAGAAAACGCTCACACGGAAGATGTTCTACACAGGCAGACGATACAGACAACTGTGGAAACTATATTAAGGTAATGGTTGCTGGATTATATGCCACTCTTTTCTTGGGATAGGACCTACAACACAAAGTGTTTGTTGTGGCTTTTTAATACAGATTTACATGAGTGGTCTTTATCCAATGAAGATATTTCCTTTGTACTCTGTTTTCGCCCCCTCTTCCCAGCACACAAATTGCAGAACATTATGTATACCAACAGAAGGGACACACAGGGAATCCCTCTCCTACTATTCATCTCCAGCAATTTGGGATTAGTAGTATCCTGAGCATTAGACCACAGTTTCTGACTAGTTTAGTTTCTCTAATTGAAAGGTACTTCCAGGCTATTAGTTATTCATTAGTTATATTCTGTTCTAAAAGCTCAGTATTTTTGAGTGAGTGGGATATAGGATCATTTAGGGTGTGGGGTAAACTCTGACTTAGGCAATTACATGCGGTCTCTGTATATACACACACACACACACACTCTGCTACAATAAAATATATATATATCTGTATACTTTGTCATATGTATAATCTGACAAAATGAACCACTGTAGAAAAAGACCCCAAAACAGTAAAAGAGTAAATAATCTATTACTATTTGCAGCCTATAGATCAGATGAACAATGGAACAGTAGGGAACATTGTCTTATTAAGACCTTAATAATAACACACTTCCTCTGAGAACAAAGTGCAGTTCCCTTACTAATGTGCAAAGATGCCCCATCCAGGATTAGACGGTCAAAGGGAGTGTTGGGCTTGTGGGCTAGAGGTGCCATTGTTTGAAATGATGTCGCCCTTCAAAAACTTTTAGTTTAGACGTTTCTACAGAGGTCACCCTGTTTGTAGTTTGTAATGTAGAGTGGTTGTGAAGCTTGCCACAGAGCAGGTCCTTCTGGGGACATAAGTGTTTCCGTTCAGAAGTTAATTACTGTGCCTGGTGTCCCAGTGGCGGGCATTGCAGCATCACTAAGGTTTGAATTCCAAGCCAGATGGGCTCCCAGCCTGTTCCCTGCTGAAACAGGGCAGAGGAGATAGAGGGCATTCCCCAGCTCCCAGACCTCCCTCCATTTGCCTGGGTGTACAGTTACGAGGCACCCCAGGTGGCAGAGAAATGTCTCCCAGATCGAAGACAAAACCCACTCCCAGCAGTGTAATTGTTGCCAGCAGAGGGGTGCATCATTAAATGTACCAGAAGGCTTCATTAGCTGTGCAGTTTAATTGGGGCTTCCAGACCTCTCCCACCAGCCCTTCCAGCTCTTGCCTTTCTTCTTCATCTTCCCACTGCCTGGCAGATCCTGTTGCCGATGATTGCAGGAACAGTTGGTATTTTGTATAGAAATGTGGCATTCTGAATTGTGCCTGACAGAAATCCACCAATTCAGTGACAAAACAGGGGAAACATTAATAACCATTGCAACTCTGGATGCTTTACTTTCTTGGCTCCTACCAGTCTGGCAGCCTGCATTGAGTGTGATAATTCTACAATTTAGAAAGGGCTCTTTAGATTCCAGTTTTATTTTAGTCTCAGAACGGCCCAATCCCTGAATTTTGCAGGGGGAATGTGTGTTTATCTGAACTATATTATCTTCAATTTGCAATCCCCATTCTCCCTTTGTTTCTTCCATCCTTTTTCTTAGGAGAGAAAATTATTTAAAGAAAAGAGACAGAATAACTGCATAATGCCATAGGACCATTCAGTCCAGTAAAATCCCACAAGTACAATACAATTCTCAATGTCACAAAACCATATTTTCACATAGATTATCCAGATAGCCTTGGCCATCAAGAGAAAGGAATCTAAAAGTGGCTTCAGCCTATACTAAATCGTAGGATAATAGTAGGTTGAAAGAAATTACCTTTTCCCCGTTGTTCTCAAACTGCTGGCAATCTGCCATTAAAAAGTTTTAGATTAGAGAGAGCACTTTGAAAGAAAAATGTGTATTTAGAATATTTGTATCCCACCTTTCTTCTGTCCCTTTTCTCCTCAATAAGTTGTAAAACAAAATTAGTTTTTCAGAAAACCACTATAGCTACAGTATATGCCTGAGCAGTTAACTTCTGTGCTTCCTCTCTCAGCAGAGGGAGAGGACAGTAGCCCATTCCTGAAAGTGTGGTTTGTGGTGGGCCTTGACAGAGCCCAACAAAAAGTAACAAAGGAAAACACTGAGTTGCTTTCCACGGCATGGCAGTCACGGATGACAAAGGTGGAATTATTCAGTGGCCACTTGTCGTGGTGGCAGTCTACTGTATTCAGGCCATGTGTATTTGAATACCAGTTGCCATTGCTGTCAGGTCTTGCTTGTGGACTTCTGGAGGCATATGAGCAGCCACTGTAGGAACATAATGCATAATGCTAAACTAGGTAGGCCTCAGTCCAATCCAGCTGTCCTGTCCTTATTTATCTGAATATGTATGAACCGTGTTTCAGGCGCCAGGGCCTGCAAGCAGTGTAGGAAATAAGTATTAAAACAGTATATAGAGTGGGTGCTTCCAGACAGAGGCATAGGAGCTTCTGTGTAACACTCTTGAATACTCTCCTCATAAAGGCAGAATAATCCTAGAGGCACATAGGGTTCTACCAAGTTGACAACCTGCTAAGCAGGAACTGAAAGATTTTAGAAGAAACAGCCTGGAGTTCACAGAGCTAGTGGGGGATTCAAACTGTGGGGCCAAGCAACTTGGTGCTCATTAAACAAATCAGCTCATTAAAACAATGCCCCAAACTGTTCCTTTAACAGCCACTTATCTGCTGAAATAAGCAAACATTAGGGATAAACATTATCAACAGTTACTTAGTTACTCCTGTGAATAATAAACAAACTATTGTTTCTTTATTACTTCCTCCAAGGTGCTCCCCATGTGCCCTTAGCCCTTGTGATTTCTGTATCATCTCATTGTTTTTATCCTCACAAGGAACCCACATGGTGGACTAGGCTGAGAGAGGGGATTTGAAGGCAGCCATCTCTGGCCAGCCTTTGAACAATATCTTTTTTTAAAAAGGCCAGTTGACAAGTTAACACCCTGGCCTTTAACACACAAATAAAGTGTATGTCCGAGGGAGAGGTGTTCTGAAGTCTGAAGACAACACTCGTGACTTCCAGGCCCCTTTCTCTTTAGTCCGGAGATGCCTGGCCGCTGTCTCCACTGACAGGGAAGAGAGAAGGACACCTTCTCTGAGGCACTTCGGTCTGATTTCATCCACCTCAGTGAAGTACGGTCAGCTCACGACAGACGGGGGGGGGGGGGGGGGCTGGAGCAATCAGCTGTAAACTGGAATTTAAAGCCAGCCTGTAATCCTAAACAAGGTTACTTGAGACAGGGGATGGGGAAGGCTTTCCAAAAGGTATGCTTCTGCCTTTGCCATCCATCAAGTTCCTTCCCTATACTATGGTAACCTTTGTTGGGCTTTTGAGGGATGTGACATATTCAGAAAGTGACTCAACATAGCTACTCCCTCCACCCCATGAATTTCCACTGAAATAAATAGGACTTTTTTTTAAAGTGTAAAAATAGATCACTAGCGTAAAATATATGGATGCTTTGTTTTCGGAAAGCCAGCATAAGGGACAAAGGCATGTGTCTGACCCCCTGCAGTTTTTCTCTTCCTTCTCTCTCCCATCTTTATTTCCTGGTGGTTCTGCGTTGCTCGACCGCATAGTAAGCCTGATAAACTTGAAGCGGGGGTGGGGGTGGAAGATTAGTGCCAGCAGTCCGTGATCCAAAAGAAAAGTAGGACTGTGGTTTACACCGACTGGAGGGTGGGGGGTTGCTCTCAGATAGGCGCAGGGGGGCGTCGAAATGGGGCTGGGGGAGGCAAGGTAGAAACAGTCCCTCACTACCTGGGTGGGCAAGGGCGAATGGAGGAGGACGCTTTCTTTCCGGGCGGGTGACGCCTCCCATGCCCTCCTGGTGCCTGCTCGGTGGAAACACCAAAACAAACCCGTGGCTCCGTCCTGCCCCTTCCTTTCTTTTCCCCTTGTCGGCTCGTCTTGGCCTGCCTTTTTCTCTCCTCCCCTCCCGTGGGGCACCCGGACTCCCGCCGGGTAGGAGCCCTTAGCCGCAGCCCCCCCTCCCCCGGGCTGGCCAGAAGGGCAGGGCAGCGAGCCCTCCTGGTGCACAGCACTGCCTTCTTTGGAAACTTCTCGAACAAAGCGGCCAATCTGGGGAGGGGAGGGAGGGGGAGGGGGAGGGGGAGGGTGGGGGCAGAAACTCCCCAGCCCCTTCTCCCTGCTCAGAGAGGAGGAAGGCCGGGAAAGAGCACCAGTGAGGAAGGCTCTCTCTCTCTCTCTTTCTTTCTTTCTGCCGCCCCGCTAGGCCGGCTCGTCCTCCTCCTCCTCCGCCGCCACAGTCAATCGCCATTACACGGCGAAACAAAGCACACACCCGCGTTGGGGACGCGTGGGATCTCTGGCGCGGTGGAATTGATTAAAAGAAGCCTCTCTCGCTCTCGCTCGGAACGTGAAGGGGAACACTTAAGAGCCTGCCTGCCACTTTTAACCTTTTGGGCTTCATCCTGAACCCTTCTGAGGGTTTGGCTGGTTTGGAAGGCATCTCTTTGCTTGGCATCTCCCGGGAGGTTTTGCTCTCGAAGGCGCTCGCTCGCTCTCTTATTTTTTTTTTTTTTAATATAAACGCCTTCAAGTCAAGTCTTTACCCTTAATATCTCAAGGATAAATCTGCACCGCAGTGGATTGAGCGTGAAAAATAAAGACTAAATCATTCCTGGATTGGTTTATTTTATTTTTATATTTTTATTAAGCGAGAGGGTAGCGCTCGCATTTTTGCTTTTGTAGGGATTGGTTCCCCTTCTGCTTTTAGGATATACAGTAGTTAAATGCGAACGGAACTATACAAAGGTAATATGCAATCAAGAAAAAGTGTATCTGTGTGAGATACCATGTTCCGTTAGGAGCTTTGTTTTAAGCCAGGGGCAAATGTGTTTGTGTGTGTGCGTCTCTCTTGAGTTGTGACGGTGCAGATGAGTGGGGGAGTGCATTTCTCGGGGCCTCGTTGAAGGGGAAGAGGACGGGTGCTTAGCGGAATTGCGTTTGGGCTCCGAAGTGCAGCTGTCGCAGGGAAGGGAAATAAAGGACGTGTGGTTTGGGCGAGGGGACGCGGTGGGCCAAAGCAGACAAGAGGGGATCCCAGATACGGTTGCGGGGCTGATACCGAAACCCCTCTCTTCCGGTGTGGCTTCATGGCGGCGGGGAAGGAAGATCTCCCGGTAGGGAAGCAAGGTCGTTTTTGCGCCCACGGGCCGACGGCTCAGGGCAGAGGGATCCGGTGGGCTTGGCTGGCAGATCGTTGCAGCAAAATGTCATTCCAGGGGTGGAAAAGGACTTTCCCCCGGAGGAATCGAGTGCGTTCGGAGTGCCGGTTTTGATTTGACTTGAGTGGGTGACAATTATAAGCCTGGGGTTCGGCGGATGAAACCAAAGGGCGAAAGGCTTTGTGAAGGACAGCAACCCCCTGGGAAAAGGAGGGGGCCTGGGAGGAGAGCGCCTGGCTCCGCGGTGCTCCTGGCTGGGTGGGTGGGAGGGAGGGAGGGAGGGCGGGGGAGTCGATGGCCGCCGTCATCCTGCCCAGCAGAAGGAAGGCAAGGTCGTGCGTGGGGCTCCCGGCTTCGGAGGGAGGACGGCGAGCGGAGGAGCGCCTGTTGCAAAGGGGTGCGGGTGGGGGGGGGCAGCAAGCCGGAAGGGGCAGGGGCCCGCCTTTCCAGAAACGGTGGGGGGGGGCTTGGATCGCATCGACGGGCATAACATGGCTCGGGTCAGGGGTCGGATGCTGGTGGCGGGAAGAAAGCAAGGGCACCGGGGACGAGCCTTTCCTCCTAGGGTTGAGAAGGAAAGAGGGGTGCGGAAAGGCGCGCGGTCATGTCCCCTGCCTCACCCTCAGGCCTGTTTCGGCTCACAGTGAGCAAAGGAAGAAGAAAGAGGGGCTATGTGAGCTCGGCTTCCCTTGGTCCTTCTCTCTGCCCCCCGCTTTCGTTTTCCTTTGTCCCTTCCGCGGGCGCCATTTTGTAACCTCTGCCTGGCGGGGCGGCCATTTTGTGGCGGCGGAAGGCGGGCCGGGAGGGGTGCGGTGCAGTAGCCCCGAGCGGCCACCGAGGGCGAAGGGGGCGCTGTCCCCGCCGCCGCCGCCGCCGCTTCGTCCGGCCTGCCTTGTCCTGCGCGCGGCGCTGCTCCCAGAGGCGGCCCCTGGATCGGGCCGGAGTGGAACGTCCTGGTGGCTCCATCAGCCCTGGCCTCTCGTTCCGAGTGGACGTGTCATATTTATGAGCCAGAGCCACCACCGCCCTGGCAGCCATGGCCCACGGGGCGGCGGGCTTCTTGGGACAGGAGGCTTCCCGGCGGAGAAGCCTCTTCTTCTTCCCAGAGGGATGCGCCCCAAACAGGCCACTCTGCCCATCTCAGGAGGCGGCTCTCCCGGGGCGGGGGCTCGGCCTTCAGCAAGGGGGATCCAGTTAAAGACAGGAACATCATATCTGTGAAGATACTCTGTCATCCCGGAGAAGTTAGGGTCGATGACAAAGATGGACTCATTTTGGACGGAGAAGATAGGTGGTTTGAGAGAGGGATCAGGGAGGCCATACGTGTGCATCTGTCTCCTATTTATCATGCTGCCCTTTCATTTGTCCTCAGAAAGATTAGGACCACACACACACCAGAAAGACCACTGTTAAGGACTGTTAATTATCCATGTCAATGGGTGGAGAAGGACTGCAGGAGTGGGATTATCCCTCACCCCCCCCCCCCCCCCAGTCCTTTGTATTTCTAACCAGCCTACTCTGACTAGGGGGAAGTGAAACCAACATGGAGGATATATCAGGGATCTCCTACCAACTCTCCTCAGACTGAAGAAGCTACAGTACTTGGATGAGTAGCAAAACGTTTCAACCTAACAAGAAAGAAGTCCGGTTGCCATGACTCAACTTCCAAATCCCCTACAAATGTTCCTGTCTTCATCTGGAAGTTGAGTCATGGCAACTGGACTTCTTTCTTGTTAGGTTGAAACGTTTTGCTACTCATCCTAGTAGCTTCTTTAGTCACAGATATATTCATAGGGGAGTTGCTAATAGTAATAATAACAACTACAACAACCTTAGAACTCCAGAGCTGGAAGAGGGACTCCATGGATCATCAAGTCCAGCTTCTGACAAGGAGGCCCGGGGGGTGGGATCGAACTCCCAACCTCTGGTCCCGTTAAGCATAAAAAGTTTTGTTGGGAATATTTAAATTGAACCATGAAAGAGGCAAACTGTGTACTGTTGATTAATGTGCCTGGCATGCATGCATTAGAAATGCAGTAAAAGCACTTTTAAAAAGTAGTGTTAGTAAATTTAGGTTGGGTTTGTTTTTCATTCATGATTTTGGACTGCTACTGGAAATTGTCTCGTCCCCTATCCTAAAGGTTATTAAGGCATATTTTGAAGATCTAGTTTACTTATAAAGTCTGTGTACAAAAAAAAAAAAAAAAAAAAGGCCAGGCAGCTTTCAAATGAAGCTTAAATAAAACCCAATGTGGTGATTAATAAAGAGAACTTTTAAAGATTAAAAAAAATATCAGAAAACAATGACCAAAAAAAAAAAAGAATAACTGAGAGGAGAAACAGATTAACATTGCTCAGAGACTAGAGAGTCCCAGACTTGGCTTCTTGTTCACCATCCCCAATCTCTCCCTCCCTTCTCTGTGTCAGTAGTGAAAAATTAATGTCTCCACGGTAATGTTTTGTGTCCTTTCTGTGTCTGGAGATGTATGAGCCATGTTTCACATTGTGCATTTCGAAGGAAATAATTACTATTTTGATTACCTTTCTACCCAGCTTTTGCAGTACTATGTAGTGCTCAAGGCCAGTTTGCAATCAGCATAAAACATAAAAACAAATTAAGCAATAAAATCATTAAATCAAACAACACCAAATAGAACAAATCAGTTAGGGCTGTAAAGTTGACTTAGAAGCTCCTAAACATTTTTATACTGCCTTTTCTTGTAATAAGGGTCCAAGGCGGCTTACATAATTAAAAGACAATATTTAAAGCTGAAAACAGTAAGTATATATAAATACTACAAAGGATCAAGGACTATTGTGTATGAAACTTCCACTTTTTGTTTTATGTGACAATAATTCTGTAACACTCTTCCTAGGAAGTCTTTGTGTTGCATAAATATTTTCAAATTAGATAGTTTATTTGTAGATAACTAATGATTGTTAACAGCAGCAGTCACTTATATAAGTATATCTTGTTTTTTTAATAAAGCTTCAAGACAGTTTATGGTCAGGCAGAATTAAAAATATTGAAATATAATTGTGTAATTTAGATACTGGCCACTGTGAATGAGGATGTGCAGTATTTTTAAAATGTGGTAGTGTTTGAAATACACAGTTGTTCTTTGGGGGGAACAGGTGCCTTATAAAGGAAGATGTATCCATTCAAAAACCATTTCCACTTCTCAACATTTCTTCATTTTTGATTGTTTGTTTTCAGATTATTTGCAAATCTCTTTTCCTTGAATGAACTCTTTGCATGGCCCAGGTCTCAAAATAGTTCTCTAGTTAGTAATAAAGTATCTGCTCTCAGAGCAAGTTTATGTAGTGAAGTCACAATTTTTTTCCTCTTTGCTAGAGGAGGAATTGAGGCTGACAGAACAGTTTTTTTCTCAATTAAGCCTGCTTTTTTGGGGGGGGGGGGTTGCTTTTGAAGCCAGATTAAATGTACAGAGAGTATAGCCATGTGCACTCACCTCTCTACCTTTGCACATATTCCAGCAAAGTCTACACAGAAAGTCACTAGAGGAAGAAGTCGGAAGTCTCACCCCATCCCAGCTATATCCCCCTCACATCTCTGGTGTTCCTTTGGCACTATTAGCCCAGTTTGGCTTTTAGTGAGTGAGTACCCATTGTTGGGTAATAAAGCAGAGAAGAATTAGTTCCCATCAGCTTTTTGTATGAACTCTGAAACCACCAATGGCACCTCACTGTCTACATGAAAGAGGCAGTCACCATCTCTCTCTCTCTCTCTCTCAAAGAGATGGCTTTAAGGTACAAGGGTATTGTTCCATTTTGA
Organism: Intellagama lesueurii; assembly: GCA_037013535.1. NCBI lineage: Eukaryota > Metazoa > Chordata > Lepidosauria > Squamata > Agamidae > Intellagama > Intellagama lesueurii. Next base: position 12,918,996 of record JBAJHW010000016.1, on the reverse strand, counting down.
AAACAGAGGTTCAATGTTTATTGCTTTTTATGTCAGTTCTTGTTTCCAGTAAGCCTGGTGGCAATTCATTGTGAAACTGAACACATCATGACCCTCACAACTTCTACGTATATGTTAGGAAACCTGGGTTTGAATCCCCATGGGGCTGTGGAAACGGTCTTTGTGTGTGCTGGGGTGGTCATAGCAGCAATGGTAAAACCACTTTTTAAATATCTCACTAACTTGCAAGCCCTACAAGGACCACTGTGTGTCACTCCTTACTTGATGGCAAATAAAACACACACCTACACCAGTGGATTGTTCCTACTGCACATCTTGGATTCCATTAATATTGTTTTTTTAAATGTCTTCTGGAATTACTGTATCAGGGAAGCCAAGAATTACTCTCCAGCAGCTAAAATGCGAAATGTAAACAATTTTCCTTCAGTGAAAGGGTAACGTTTTCAGAAATAAAAGGAATTGAGTTGTTAAAATAGCAAATGTGGGCTGGCACGCACATACTCATGTGTTATTTTCAGAAGCATTGTGAATAGTTCCTTTCCTTCTGCTTTTTTTGTGAAGTGTTGGACACATAGGTCAAGTATGAGAGAAAATGGTACACATGCTTGTTAGTGAAAGATTAAATTACCTCATTCTTTCATCCTTGGATGTCAGTGGTGTGTTTCTTTTTGTAAGAAGTGTAGAAACACCTTCTTTAGCCCCCAATGTGCAATATTATTGGGGCTAAATATAAAGTTGTCAGAAGTAATACATGATGACCTTTCCATTTTGAGAAGTATATGTAAAAACTTTAACGTAATATTGTTTCACATACAGTAGTGGAAGAGGAAAATTTAAAATTATGGAGCTGTATTAGCCGTCTGTGGGAGATTCTGTGTCCATGTCTTGGCACTTTTATGCCTTTTTTCCTTACATTTGTGTCTTGCCCTTTATGCAAAATGGAGTTTTCATCAGGGTCTTCACAATGGACCCTACACGGGATACAGTTCTAGCAGCCTGCTAAACAAAATGGCTGAGACCTTTCCTTTTTTTTCCAGCCGTTTGTCCAAATCTGATCTATTCTCCCCTTTGTCTGGTATCTTCCCCCCATTGTCCTTTTTGTTTTGTGGATGAAGATCAAACAGCTAGACCCTTCTGTCCACAAATTTAGAACGTTTGGATCCCCACCACATTCCAGCTTTGTGCATATTAATGACTGATTTAAGAATGCTAGTCACATGACAACATTATATAACCTATTTATACATTGTTTGCGGTAGCTGGAATCACAGAGAATGAAAACAAAGGCCCTTTGGGTTTGATTCAGATTTTAATCAAGTGGATCTAAAGATGGCAGAACTGTCCCAGGGATCCATTAATTTATTTTGCCAAGCTTTACAGCAACATCAGTACCAGCTGGTTGTTTTGTGTCTCATTTCTGGATGAGAAACCTATGCAAGCATTAAAAGTGAATCTATGAATGGGGGAGGGGTTATTGCAACAAATAATAGGGAATGATAACCACATTTGCTCCTATGTGAAGTGAGTAATTGTCCTTGTACCTGGATGTCTCCCAACAACATCTTAGTATTTTGAAATAATTTGTTAATACATTTAATTCTGTTTCAAGTCAAGACTGGAAGGTAATTGTTAGGGTGTTTTGGATAGATGGCAGCTTGTAGCTGGGGAGGAGAGGGGCTTGGTGCCCACACAATTTCCTAATCACTGTGCAAAATTGAGAGTGTTAAGTGGCTATAAAAAGGAAGAAGAAACCTCCTGTGGTTTAGCTATTTAGTCTTTACTATAAAAACCGGTGTGGTCTTTGCACACAATCGGAAGACAAGGGTGGGTGGATGGTCCCTTCTGTGTGAGATTTTAGTGGTCTCGTAAAGGCATCACCCACTCTTGTCTTCAGATTGTCTTTAATAGCCTTTAATTTTAAATGCTGAACAACTGTTGCCTTGTTCTGCCCCCTGGTGGGTATGGCATGCTTTAACGGAAGAGTGGCACCACATTTTCAGCACCAAAACCAATTGACATTTCTACTAATTTTCAAAGAAATAGTGATGTTCGATTGCTCAACCTTGTTGACCAAAGTAAAAGAAAATAAAAGGCAAAAGGAAGAATAGTGCAGAACTTTAACCGTCTGTTACGGTTTACGCGTACATGGATGAAGGTCTGTTGGCCACTGCTCACATATGCCCTCTAGTGTGAAAAATAATGCAAATAAGAAGGCCTTACTACTCATTCACTTTCCCAGGATAGTGTTCAGTGTGTTTAGTTAGCCACAGCTGGCTAAGAGTTTCCTTGCAGTGCTCAATGGCACAGTGATGTGAAAGAGATCATAATTCTGTCCTAGAGCAGCAGCCCACCACCAAGCATTGCATTCCACTCCAATTATACTCCAGGACAGAAAAACATTTTTATAAGACTCAAAAGGAAGAAACCAGAAGAGAGAAGCAGGGCATTAGAATACTGAAATGCATTATTGAAATCTATCTGCCCTGAACTGTCAGAGGCCACAGGATGCTTGTTTATGCCTTGTTTGCTCAATAGGATGTTTTTTTGGTCTGTTGGACGTGGCAGAACTTGCAGAGAAGGCAGCTGCCAAGAGGATAACATCCATCTTCTGTGGGTTCTGGGCAGAGCAAGATGTGGCATTTCTGTAGGAAGCACAAAGGAAATCAATTGTTAGATTGTGAGAAACCCCCAAAACTGGTGGAAATAATAGGACCTGCATTCATGCAGCAAGCCCATTAACCCTTCCAGCAGACAGGGATGAGAAAGGCCTACCAGATCTTCTTCTATAGGGTAGAAGGGTAGGTTAAAGGCCCTAATACCCTAACTGCCAGATGAGATCACATTCTTATGTTTGTTCTTGAGAAACATTTATATTTATGTTGTTCTTCCTTTTTTCTTTTAAAATGTGTATTAAACTAATAAAAAGACAAATACAAACAAAGAAAACAAAGCATCTAATTAAAAAGCAATCTATATGCATAGTGCTCCCCACCACCTAGACCATTTGGGAGTAACTGTATATTTCCTTTCCTTTGCAGAGCCTGATTTCCCTTCCAGAATTGTATAGACTCCTATATTGGGTGTTTTCCCCCTTCTCCTTTATTAATACAAAATTCAGTGAATTCTCCCCACAGGTCTATAAACACGTCTCTGTCAAATACCCCTCTTAACTTTAATATTATATGTAAGTATTGTTGATTGCTATATCCAAGACTTCCCTCTATCAAAACCAAAACAAATACCAAATCTTGACTCCATTCTCCATTCCCTGCCTGTCTCCCTGCATAACTTGTCTCTTTATTAGCAGCTTCTCAATCGACCCGTTCAGATTTTCTAAGAATTTATGTAACTCTGTCAGCAGATGTAATGGGAAAACTGATGAGATATCTCAAGTAATTTTCTATATCTACTCCAAATTATTAGCATATTTTACTATTTTTTTTTTAAATTTGTTCTGTTGCATGGCCTCCAGAATTCAGCACCATTCCTTTTCCTGGACTTACTTCACATCGATAGCAATCCTCATGGAAGTTTCTCCCCATGCACTCAATCTTATATGAGTCCCTCCCATCGCTTGGGATGATGGGTTTCTCACAGGAACCGCACACAGAAGCAAACTTCCTGAAAAACAAATACAGTGACTATGTTTATATGTTAAAACAACAAAAACACACAACAGAACAAAACAATGACAGCTCATATGGGGACCTACCTCCAAGAAAAAGAGCGTAAATCTTATTGCTTTACCTGTAAAAGTCATCCAAGCAGTGCACCTGATTGCTGTCATCCAGTGCAAAAGTCTCATCTCCGATGGCCCGAGCACACACCACGCAAGTGAAGCACTCTGGATGATAACTATTGCTCATGGCATGCACAATTTGGGTCAAGATTAAGGCCTGGCACATGGCACACTTTTCCAGGGTGTTCTGTCCAAGGAGGAATGCAGGAGGAAGAAGACAGACGAAGTTAGGTGAAACTTATGGTGACTTGACTCCAAGCCTCCCAATTCAAGGCTTTCTGCTGTATTTAACACACATGATCTCACAATCCTTATGCTGTTTGGGAAAGATGTGGGACCAAAGAGATCCTGAGACTGTGGGCAACCACTAGCCAGCACCCATGTTTCAAGCCATGAAGCAAGGGGAAGAAGACCTACCTGATAGCAGGCAACACACAGTGGCCGTCCATCTTTCTGGTAGTAGCGTTGTCCTGCCAGGGCATGCTGACACGTTCGACATGTGAAACAGTCAGCATGGTATTGTTTGTTCATCGCCTCGAGGGTAGGAGCCCAAGGGGATATGGCTTTGTGGCAAAAAGCACAGATTTCTGTAAAAAGAGACCATTGTGCATTTTCAGTTTGTGCCCCTGATATTTGTGGAGTGTTTCCAGCTAGACCTCCTTGTAGCTCAGAATTATAAGCAATCCTGAAAGAACCAGATCCTTTACCCTGTCTAGCATCTTGTTGTGTATTTTGTTCTTACCTGTTGAAACTGTGTTCTCCCTTTTCCTTACTGCCTGTTGCTCCTCAGCCCCATTGAGTGTCAAGGGCAGAATTTTAGATTGTCTCATTTCAGCTGGAAATGAAGAAGTCTAAAGAGCAGAGAGAATGAATCAAGACAAGTTTAGTGCTAAATAAGGTGGTTATTTCCAAGTGGACTTTGAACTTAGCTTTAAGGGGAGGCACCACAAAGAGATGCATGAACATGCAAAGCACTCCTTGCCCCTGAATAGTCGCATTCCTTTATTCTCTGACACAGCTTGTAAGGGTCCCTAGGCTTTTTACATTTTCTTTTTGCTTAGCTCATTGTAGAACTTATGTGTGACTGGGGAATTAGTGGTGAAAAATGTCTCTTCATGGTCTCAGTAATGGTTCTTGATTCTATGGGATAAGAGCTTTTGCTAGTGGATTGTTTTATTTCCTCATTAGTTACTACTTTCATCATATTTTAAACAACAGGACTGGAAACTTAAGAAGAATGTTAGAAACAAACCAAAGTTCAGTATCCTGTTTCTCTCTGTGGCCATTTGATTGAGATAGCACCTCCTTGCTTAAATTACTCAGCAACTAGAATTCAGAGAGAGATTGCCTCAAGTACCAGAGGGGGTATACAAGCATCATGGTTGCTCAGTATCAATATCCTTCTCTTCGATAGATTTGTCTGACATGGTATCAGAGCCATGTGGGTTGTGATTATTATTACATTCTGTAATTTAACCGTGTGTCGTATAAAGAAGTAAATTCTCTATCTCCCTAGAAACTCCAACCCCTTAGGTTTAGTTGAGGACTCCACTGGAGTCTAGTGTTCTACAAGCATGAAATAAATGTCTCCCTATTTTGTTTTTCCACAACATGTCAAGTTTTACACAGCTCCATCACAGTGTTCTTTATTTGCCACCTTTTCTGAGCATTTTTTTTCAAACACCTTAAGCTTCCCACACAGAGGAATTTATTCAGTGTTTCTGTGAACCTTGGCTGAAAAATACTTTGTTGGATAATAGAGTGCAGTACTGAGTGTTTGTATGAGCTCCCCATTCCTTTTTTTTTTCTGCTAGTATTAAAAACCATGATGGTAGTGCAGAAGAGAAGCAGTTCTTGCCTAGCTTGCATGTAATGCCTGAGTATTCACAATTACATTTACTACCTTTTAAGGTGATCATTTGGAAGGACAGCCCTTTAGAAAGATGACAGATTACCTGCAGAGATTTGGGCAACACTTCGGTTTCCTTCTGAAAATCAGGACCAAATACCTCTGCTGAGAAGGGTTTTGAATACAGGGCTGGAAGTAGAAGAGGAAATAAATGATCCAGGTCAGTGTTATTGAGACTGTTGGGTGGGGGCAAGGAGAATGAGCCAGTGGTGACAGCAGGGAAGAGCAACCTAAAATTAACAGTAAAAACAACAACGTTGCCTGAAGGTATAGGAATTTAACTTTTTTTTTTAAAGGTCAGTTTCTGAAATAAAAGCTTCAGGGACTCAAGGCTGCCTGGAGGGTGTATCAAAAAACAGTCTGCAAGCCCCTACTGCTTGGAGAAGTGATACTTTGAATTACAGCTCCCAGAAACTCAGCCATCAGGGCCAGTGGCTATGTTGGCTGAGGGATTATGACAGTTGCAATCCAAAACTCAGGAGATTCCCACTCTCACGGTTTCTGCGCCTTCCAGTTACATCTGATTGTAGCAAAAGGACCCCTGGTGGTTCCAGGGTGTAAAAAATGTTTCCCAAACCTTCAACAGTTCTCCATGTTGGCTGTTAATGTTCAGAAGTTGGCATGTACTTGTCCTCACAATGCATTCACATTTTCAGCAATCCAGACTGCTCATGATGTAAATGAGAGCTCCCAGACCTCATGCCATCTAGGGCATTCTGGGGTTTACAGTCCAAAAAAGTAACATTTCCAAGCTTTGTGTGTGAATCCTGGCTGTTATTTAAGCCCGAAGGAAAAAGTTTTGCCCAGCTGGCCTCCTGCCCACATTCAATTCCTTTAGAGCCCTGATTAGAATGGGTGCTGGACTGTTGTTCCTCTCACCTCTGTTGGTCATGCTTGAATCTCCTGGGCAGTGGTCTTTACTCCTCAGATTGGCACCATCAGGTGTTTGGGATGGGATGGGGCCCGTAGATGTCCCAGACTCTTTGGGAAGCTTGTTGTAGGGGAGGATAGGAGCCTTCTGTGGCCTTGTTTCCGTTTTGGCATAGAGATCTCTCCTGGGTGGTGCAAGGGTGATGAAGACGGAGGATGCCATCCGTTTCTGCACCTTTTCTGACAGCATCTTCACCTGGAGGAACAGAGAGAGAAGTGGAGAAATAGACCACTGAATGAGGGCAAGAGACAGGTTTGCTCCATGGTGGGCCTGTGAGGTCATGTGGAAGAAAGATCCCAGTTCTATTGTAACCTCCTGCAAGATGAATAAGTCTCCCACCTCAGTTTTTCCCTCTGTAAAACTCAAAATAAGCTCTGTGAAAAAGAGAACTTTGTGATCTGCACAAACTGTGTGGGAGCCAGTATGCTGTAATAGATAGAGCGATGGACTAGGACTCAGGAGACCTGGGCTTAAGCCCCTACTTGGCCATTGGAGCTAGCTGGGGAGTGGCACCGGTAAAACTACTGCTTAAATGTTTCATATGCCTTGGAAAAAAAGCCTATTAGGGTTGTTACAAATTGGACGCAACTTGACAGCAAGTAACAACACCATAAACTGTGCAACCGTTGCAGCACGTCTCCATACATTGGGAAAATTGTAATCTCTTTACGGCTAGGAGTGAAGTTGGGTCCCATCAAGCATTGCTTGCACACAGTGCCATAAGTAATCTACAAAAGTTTGAGGACCAGAGACAGCATCTGAGCTGAGAGTCTTAAAATGCTAAACTCCACAGTCTCAGAGGCCATCTTCATGCTACAGAATAATTTATACAAAATAAGAATATGTTCTTTAACTTGCGCTTGCAGAAACACCCGCCGTCTTGCACAACGCTGAGACACACCCACCCTTCTCTGCAAAAAAAAACCGCATACAAAAAAACCCTCATTCCTGGAAGCAAAGGAAGAAAGAATACCTGCTCCTCCTCAGGACAAGAACCAACAGACCAGGGAGGATTTAAGCAAGAGACAGCAAATTAAGCAGTTGGGAGCAGTTCTGAGCCCTGCAGTCTGTGGCTTTGCCCCATTCCACAAGGAGGGAAGCAGGAATGACGAGGAACGAACAAAGGGCAGCCCAGCCTCAAGCGGCTTCATATTCCTCCTGCTTCTCAGGGCGGCTGGGCAGTGTGACAATCAGATGGGCAAGGCGATACACCTTCTAGATTGTGTCGATACAAGTTCTTTTTTCTCCATGCCCTTCCAGCTGCTTGCTCTGCAATATGCCCTTTGCATTCGCAGTTCCACTACCTTGGGAGGCTGGCACGAGGCCACCTCTGCTAAGGAAACTAGAAGTCCAGGGTGTGAGCTGTGTTTTTTAAGTTGTGCCATGTTTGTGTGTAGCTAGATGTGCACTCCTCTCTCACAGTCTGGGATGTGTCTAGGATGTGTAGGCTGTTGGTTTAATTCCAAACCTCAGCTATCCCTACCTGAATAGTGGGCATCATAAACCTTTAATGTAGCTGGGAAGCCAGGTCATTCCTTCACCTGAGATCACCCTAGGTGATCCCCAGCACACCGAGCTGGATACCTAGGCTCTCCCTCCCACCCCGTGGACATTTTAGTTTGTGTGACTTCCATTCTGAACCCTTTTGCCTGAAACAGTGTTTCTTGCATCTACAGCCATGTTGCAGCACCAGCCCTTTCATTAGGAAGGATGATCAAGCAGCAGATGCAGGGAGTCAGGATGGGGATGAGGTTGACTTGAAGGATGGAGCTGTTTGGCCCATCCCACCCGCCCTGTGCCACTGCATCTCACTTGCTGCCCAGGGCTGTCGTGCCACCTGGTCAGAGCCTTAACATCAGTGAACTCTGAAGAGCCACAGGCATCTGAGCTGGGTGCAGACTTCTTTTTTCCCCATCCTCTCACCCCTTTGCCCACTTATTTCCAAGAGGGATGTTTCTAAAGACTGTGCCTTCTTAGAGCATCTGTCTGCCTGAGCCCGATTGCACTGAAAGGCCTTCCCAGCTGAGGGCAGGGAGATTTCCTTGCGGCTAGCGAGAGTGGCCAGGCCAGCATAGCCTCCTGAAGGAGCCACATCCTTACCTTTGTTTGCCCTTGGCTCAGCAGAGGCTTAGGAGGAAAGAGAGTGCTGTCTCTTCCCCCACCCAAAGGACCAAGTACCCTTGGGGAGAAGGAGGGTTGTTTTGCCAAGGCCCAGGAGGGCTGGGAAGAGAGAAAAGTCAAGGGGCAGAAGGGTGGAGACTGGCACACCTTTGGACAGGGAGGGACCCCGCTGATCAAGCCTTGTCACAGATCAGAACAGCTGGCGGGGGGGGGAGCGGCTGTCTTCAGGTGGGCGTGCCAGTGTTCCAGGTCAATCCCAGCAGGGGATGGCCCGTTCCTGCCCGGTCCCACCATCCCCTTCTGGCCGGGCAATCAAAGCCCCTTGAGTGTGTGCTACAGCTGGGCCCCGAGGAGAGAGATTAGAGCCTCCTTTCCCATACCAAGGCTTGGGAGGAAGGTTTCTGCCTCCTTGGGGAGCTTTGGTCCCCACCCCACCCTGACTGGGAGGTGTGGCAAAGGAGTTGTGCCCCCTGCAGCTCATTCTGCTGTGCCCGCGAGAAGAGGAAGCCAAGGGGGTCTCCCAGGAGGGCACCCGTCCGCGGTCGCACACCTGGCCATCATGCTACCCCCTTCCCTGGCGGCCCTCCCACCTCACCCTCACCTCACCTGGAGGATCCGCTCACAAGTGCAGGAGGAATTTTCCTTGCCTGCCAGCAGAGGTGGGTGAGCTCTGCGCTGAAAACCCGAGGCACTCCGCCGTCGCCGTCCCAGTGGTGCTGGAGTTCCTGCTGGGATCGGTGGCCAGCCCAGCGAAGGAAGGAAGGAAGGAGGGAGAGAGAGAGGAAGGGAGGGAGGGAGGCAACGCCAGCGGTGGCCACCCCTCCCTGCTGCAGACCCTGGCCCAGCCCTCCCCTCCTCTTTTGCTCTCCCCTCCCCTTTGTCTCTCTTTAGCCATAAAAGGTGAGTATGCGGGACCAAGCCCCTTTACCTGCCCAGCGGGCTGCCGGGCTTCCGCCTCCCAGCGCACCACCCTCATGTGCCGTCTTCTCTATCTCGCTTGCCTCCTCGTTTTCCACTGCCCAGTAGGAGCGCCTCTGGGTCACCACTGGAGATCCCTTATTGAGACACTGAGTCTGAAGTGGCTGCCGCGCCCCCCCCCCCCTTTAGAACAAAAGATCCCTGGGATCCTCTGCCGACACCCCCTTCTCAGAGTGCGGAGGCAGGAAGGCAACTCCCCCCTTTCGGAGTTCAAGAGACTGGCTGGCTCTTGGGTTGACGGTAACTTTCTATCTGAAAAGGAGACTATTTTTCCTGTGGTCCAATAAAGGGATTGCCTGCTTATGCATTTGTTCTCTTTCCGGGTAAACCTCCACTTGGATGAAGAGAGGGAGCCCGACTGTTCAGCATTCAAGTAGCATATTTCTGCCTGGGGTAGCTCTTGTATCCCCTGCACTAACCCACCCCTTCATTGGGAGGTTTGGAAACCGAGAGGAGCAGAAGTGTAAAGAGTCCTGTGTTTGTGCACCCTTAAGCTATCTAGCAGCAGTGACAACATGAGTTGCCCTTCAGATGTTAAAATCCACAACTGCCATCATTCCTTGCAGGTGATTGTGCTTACTGGGGCTCCTGGGAGTTGAACCCCCGACATCTGGAGGGCTGCATCTCCCCATCCCCTGCTTTGGAGGTGGGGGAACTCTATGCTACATGATGTTATCACTTAAGAGGCACAGGCATAAGATGATGTTGCAAAGCAAAACAAAAGGTTTGTGGTGGAGCAATGGATTGGTGGTGGCCCTGAGCAGAAGCTCTTGAATCTCAGAAGGAAGTGGGACCATGCCCATGAAAGAGGGTAAGGCAGGAAGTCTTTTGTCTTCCAGGCAACTTGGACAGATGCCAGATGCAGGGAAGTGGTATCAGGAGACAGGTATCTAGTTGTCTCATGTGCTCCCAGAGGCATCTGGTGGGGCCACTGTGAGATACCGGAAGCTGGACTAGATAGGCTCTTGGCCTGATCCAGCAGGGCTCTTCTTATGTTTTTACATTCTTATGACTTCCACCTACAGAAACCTCAGTCCCAAGGCCAGAGATAAGAATTTCTGCCCCAAACCCATCACCACCACAAGAATTTCAGCCCCATGTCAAGAGCAGTTAAACGGGCCACTCCTCTTTCCACCACATCACTGTTTCCTCTCCAAGACAGAGGAGTTTCCAGAATATCCTTCTTTATGACTCCTCAAGAGAGTCATAAAGTTTTTTGTCTCAACCCTCTGACTCACTGCCCAACTCACTGCCCAATGTTGTTAATGCCAAAAGAGAGTCTGTGTAAATCTGCAACACCACAAACCAACCTCAGACCCTACAGAAACAAACTGTCTGTTTTTTCTGTCTCTTGCCAGCCATTAGGCATCCAGGCCTCAATTCTGGAAGAAGAGGATTTCTGCTGATATCATTTACATTGAGTTACAAACACTGGAGGCCTCAATCTATTCTTTTGCTCTCCAGCCACCTCAGTAATGTGGAGGAACCTTTGCAGAAACTGTTTGGCTAGCCTATATCTTTTGTTCGGGTTCCCTTGGCTCCGCTTGCACCCTCTTTGCTTGGCTACCCTCCACCATTTTGCAAACTAAGGGAACTGTCTCTGATACAAGACATTGGCAGATAGCAGTGCCTCTCTCCCAGCTGCTCTTCCTGAGCCCCCTCTTCATCCCCTTCTCTTGGCAGTTGTAGCTCACCCCCTAAAACTATTTTCTGGCCCTTGGATACAGTTGAAGACCCTGTCTCATGGCTGATGATTGTTTTTTTGTCTCAAGCAGCAAAATGTATTCAGGCAGCCCTCCTGCCAAGCCCAATCTTCCTCTTTTCCATTCCAGTCCTTTCAAAAGAACTACACATGGCACGTTGCAAGACCAACCAAGGGAGGTTTATAATGTGAGGCACTCAAGATCCTCACAGGGTGGTGGTAGTGGTGGTGTGTTATATATATTATAGGAAAATAGGGAAGAGTTGTATAGCATTTTAACATGTGGGCTACGTGTTCATGAAAGTCCATGGCAAAATACATTTGTTAGTCCTTTTTTTAAAAAAAAAAATATTAAACAAACTTCCAACCTAAACAACATAAACCTAACATCACAATAAAATACAATTACATAATACACCAGTGCCACAATCACCCTCAGGGCTAGCATTGATAATATTTTAAATTTCATTCAGTCCATTTTCTCTCCAAAACGTCATTGTTTCCTCCCTCGGTGTTTACCCCTTCCCTCTCCGAAATACATATTCCAAGAATACACTCCATATTTTCTTAAAATCATTATTTTTTGATAGGCCTCTTCTTATTTTCATATCACATGTCAGTTTATCATTAATTGCCATATCCCATAGTTCTCTATACCATTCCTCTAAATTGAGTTGGTTATTATTTTTCCAGTTTCTTGCAAGAATTAACCTTGCTGCCGTAATCATTATTACTATTAAGTCCTTATTTTATTTCAACAATTGATCCTTCTTAACCAAATTCAATAAAGCCATTGATGGGGACATTTGAATATTTAATCCAGTTATTTCCCTTATTTCTTTAAAAGATTGCTTCCATTCTTCCTTTCTTAGTTCACATGACCACCACATATGTATATACGTCCCCTTCTCTTTTTTACACGTCCAGCATAGTGATGAAACATTTTTATTTGTTATATTCAGTTTTACCAGCGTTAAATACCACCTCCATATTACCTTATAACAATTTTCTTTTATTCTTACAGACATGTTCTTCATAATTCTTTGGTCCCACATTTTATCCCATTCTTCTCCTATTACTTCTTTATCCAAATCATATTGCCACTGTGTTTTTAATCCTTGTGTATCCTGTTCGGCCTGAATTAATAATTTATATATTTGACTTACAGTTCCCTTTCTTTCGGTCTTTTCCTCTAATTTCAATCTTTTTTCAATAATCTCTTCAAATTTTGTCATTTTTCTACTTTTCTCTTCCTTACTATTCCATTCCCTTGTCCACCTTTCTATTTGAATCATATTAAACCAAGAAATCCCCTCTCCTCCCAAAATCTTTTATATTTCCTTTATCTCTCATCTTCTCCATCCAGTCTTTTATCCTATTTATCCCTTTATTTTTTTATATATTCTTAAGAGTTTTTTTAAGATTTTCTGGAAAATTCTTTAAATCCACCACCTGGGATAAAGGAGAGATCGGTGGGCTCAATATACCTCTAAACTTTTTCCAATTTTCTAACATATTTTTAAGGAAAGGGTTAGTAATCTTTTTAATATATTCTCCAATTTTTTCTTTAAACAATACACTTTCAATTCTTTCTTCCTTACCCTACATTTCTATTTCTGTCCAAATTAAATTTTTATTACCTTTAATAATATCTGGAATATGTCTGAGCTGATTTGCTGTATAATATAATTTTAAATTGGGTAATCCAAGACCTCCCTTTTTTTGTGTTACATACCATAATTTCTTATTAATCCTCACTCGTTTATTTCCATTGCAATAACAATTTATCATTATCTGCCATTCTTTCAGTTGTTTTTCTGTAATCTTTATAGGAAGCATCCAAAATATAAAATTTAATTTAGAAATAATTTTCATTTTGCATAATGCCACTCTACCAAACCAAGAAATCTTTAATTTCTGATAATCCTTTATCCTTCGTTATCTCTTTTTTCAATCTATCCAGATTTATTTTAATTATATCCTGTAAATTCCAAGTAATATTAATCCCTAAATATTTAATAACATTTCCCATTTTACCTTCAAATATTGTTTTCATTCTTCTTTTCTCCTCATCCGAGTGGTTTAACAATAAACATTCTGACTTTCCCCAATTTACTTTTAATCCCTTTATACCCTCGAATTCCTCCAAATGTGATTTAAGCCTTTCTGTTGTTTCTATTGGATTTTTAACTATTAGTAATATGTCATCAGCAAACAAGTTTATCTTACCATTTTCTTTATGTTCTATCCCTACAATCTGTTTATCATCTCTAATTATCTGTGCCAATAATTCTATTATCATTGTAAATAATACTGGAGATAAGGGGCAATACCTCGACCTAGGTGTATTGTCTCAGTTATTCCATCATTAACTACTGTATTACTCTAGCTGTATTCTGTGAATATAATTGGTGAATTATCTGCCTAAAATTAGGTCCAAACCCTAGATATTTAATTAATGTCTTTAACGTATCCCATTCCACAGAATCAAATGCTTTAAATATGTCTAACGATAGTACTCCGGCTTTAGAGTTACTTTCTTTAGCTAAATGCATTAGATTAAGTACCCTTCTCATTAAATCTGACATTTGTCTGCCTTGTATAAATCCATTTTGGTCTTTTTCAATATAACTCCCCATAAAGTTATTTAATCTCTTTGCCATTATTGCCGTGAATATCTTAGCATCTTGATTTATCAGTGATATGGGTCTACAGTGGTGCCTCGCTAGACGATGTTAATCCGTTCCACGAGGATCGCTGTCTAGCGAAAACATCGTCTAGCGAAGCACGTTTTCCCATTGGAATGCATTGAAATCGCTTCAATGCGTTCCAAGGGAAAACGCAGTCGTCTTGCGAAATTTCCCATAGGGAAACATCGTCTAGCGAGTGAGGGTCCCCATAGGAATGCACTGACAGCTGCACTGACAGCTTTTGACCACTAGTCGGCGCACTCCTATGGGGAAACCTCATCGTCTAGCGAAAATCGCCATAGGGAAACATCGTTTTGCAAAGCGCAGTAGCGCTCGCAAAAAGGCATCGTCTAGCGATTTCCTCGTCCTGCGAGGCAATCGTCTAGTGAGGCACCACTATGTATATGCTTCCATATTTATTGGATTTTTATCTGGTTTCAATATTAAAACAATCAATGACTTTTTCCATGATTGTGGGATTTCTTCTCCCATTAATATCTTATTAAATAACACTTTTAACTTTGGTATAAGAATCTTTTTAAATACTTTATAATATTCTGGGCCTAATCCATCTGTTCCGGGGGTCTTTCCTGTCTTTAAGTTATTTATAATATCCTCTATTTCTTTATCAGTAATTAACTGTTCCATTTTATTTTTATCATCATCTAACAGTTTTTTATTAAAATAGTTTTTTATATAATTTTCAATTTTCATTATAGAAGGATTTTTACTAGTATATAAAGTTTTATAAAATGTTTGAAATGCTTCCAATTTCTTCTTCATTGTTATTACATCTTTTTCCATTCAAATCTTGTATTACTTCTATATTTCTTTTATTCTTTTTTATAGAAGACGCTTTAGCTAATAACTTGGAGTTCCTGTTACTAAATTAAAAAAAATCTCTGTTTAGATAAATTAAGTTTCTTTGTACCTTTTCCAGATGAATCCCTTCCAGTTCCTTCCTCTTTCCTTGTAATTCTATTATAGCTTTCTTATCTCTAGTTCTTATAACTATTTTTTTCCAATTCCTTTATATTATCTTCTAAGTCCTGTATTCTTTCCCCCCGCTTTTTAAAAAGTATATAAGACGCTTTACTTGCATACTCTCTTGCCGCATACTTCATAGTGTCCCAGATTATTTTAGGTTGACCTCCTCCCTTCTCATTTATTTCCCATGTCTCTTCTAAATCTTTTTGAAATTTTTCAATCAGGTTTGGATACCGAAAAATATTTGCATCAATTTTCCACCTTACTGCCTCCTTATAATCACATTTAAACATCAATTCCATATTCACTCTGGCGTGATCCGATATTTGGATGACTTCAATGGCTGTATCATTTACCCTTGGCAGTAAATCTTTAGAGACAAATATATAATCTATTCTTGAATATGTATTATGCATCTGTGAGTGGAAGGAGAACTTTCTTTCTTCACCCTTTAATTCTCTCCAAACATCTTTCAAATATGTTTTATTAATTAATCTATTTAATATTGTACATTTAATTTTCCCTTCCCCAATTCGCAACTTTGATTTATCCTTCATATCCATTACCATGTTAAAATCTCCTGCTAATATCACGAAATGTTTCCTCAATTTATCCAACCTTCTCAATATATTTTCAAAAAATTCCTCCTGTCTCTCATTAGGTGCATAAACATTTACAAGTGTAATGTCTTCTCCTTTTATTTTACCTTGCAATATCAAATATCTGCCTTGAGTATCCTTTTCCATTTTTTCAATTTTAAATTCACATTTATTAGTCCTTAAAGGACCATAGGACTTTGTTATTTTTCCAAGACTACCACTGTCTCTTCCTCCTCCTCTTGACCTTCTTTAACCCAGTTGATGGACTTTTTCAGTCAGAAGCAGTTGTGCTTCATCAGCACTGGACAAAAGTTCCTTAGAGACTGTCTGTGAATGTCTGAGTCAGCTTGTACTGGAGCACGGAAGAGGGAGGGTGGCACTTGTGAGTGTGTTTGGCGAAGGGAAGCAAGCAGTGCTCAACAGCCCTACTAGCTGGGCAGGGAGGGCTCTGCTCAGGAGAAGGAAGCACAGATGTCCCAGGAGGCTGTCTGCAAAATTGTCTCATGGTAACAAGAAGGAAAGGAAATGGAAATGGTGTGGAGACTGGTGGGAGGGGAAGAAAAAGCCAGGAAAGGCCAAGGGAGGGTCAAATATGTTCCCCTTGCCCACAACAAAGAGAATTGGGTTTCTACTCTAGCCAGGCCCCACAAATCCAGGCCTGCAGTGGGTCTTATACAACTCAATATTTTTGTACAAACAGAGGGGATCCAAGAAGTCTATGGAAGATTATGAAATAAAAATCTATGAAAACAAGGCAAAACTAAACAAGAGTCACCAACCTAGTTAATGTTTTATTTATTTCATGTTGGATATCAGAAAAAAGAAGAGTTACACAGTACAAAAATAGGAAGTAGGTTAGAAACCATTTTGAGGATCATGGCACAGTAATTTTATTTTTAAAAGTAATTTTCCAAACTCTGGTGGAAAGTGAAGAAGCCTAATTTCTCTTTTCTCCAGAGCCTTAGACTGGACAGAGTTTGGTGGCTGAAAAGGCTAGCTTTTTTCAGAATCCATTCTGGAAGCTATAGCCCAGAAAATGAATTCTTCCATGTAGGAGTAACGGAAGAGGGAAATGCTCCCTAGCATACTTGGTGCTAAGATTTGCCCTGTTTCCATTCCAGGGAGTTCCCTGAGTTTTTGTCTGATGTTTTGCCTTGAAAAGAGTACTACTGGACCACCAGCAACATCTGGTTGTCATATATTATTTTCTTCCTCAGCCTGGCACTTTCCATCCTTTGGAAAGTGGTCACTAGAGACTTACTGGTATTTTATAATACAATATTTAGTTTATATATGTGCATGTAAGTTGAGCAGAGGTGAGACACAGCCTAAACACACCAAAAGATAGCCAAACTCTATTGCAGCCAACATGCTCAGCCATGTCTTACAGTGGCTAGCTTAGAGAACACAGCTCTGCTACCTTTACTGACTCAGATTGTAGTCTTTTAATATAAGACAGCAAAACCATGATCCTCAACTCCTCATCCATGTCTTACAGTCATACAGATCATACTGGCTTTGCCCTCTGAGCATCTCTGAGTAGTAGGATAGCTTCTCTGCTTCAGGATGGTGCTGCTGGTGTTGCTGATGATAAATATTTGTCAGGAAGGTCTTCATGCTGTTTTGAGGGCTTCCAGGAGGCAGAAGTCAAGTGGGAATTTTTTTGATAATAGTCCTGAAGAGTCATAAAATAAAATTAAATTAAAAGTAAGTAAGTAAGAAAGAAAACATGTGATTTGGTGGTAGGTAAAAAGACATCTTTCTTGATCTAATTGTTATTTAACTTATGTAACCCACTGACACAAAGTGCAACTTTTTTTAAATTTTTTTAAAATATTCATAGACTATGAGTTGTCCAGGAGCAATGAGATGGGAAAATGGGATAAATGGAAGAGGAACCCCATGCTCAGAAACCAAAGGATCAAGATAGCACATAAAACACACATGCTGGCTTTCCCCCTCTTCTTTGAAGACAGTAGTAAATCCGCAGGACAATTTCGTTTCAAAAAGCAGCTGCCTCTGCTAAGGTCGTACCTGCTTTCTGCACACTTCCAGCAAGACTCCGGTCCGTACCAGGCACCAAATCTCCCCAACCAGTGAGACAACAATGTTGACGATGTCCATCCAGCGACCCACTGTCATTAGCAAGATCAAGAGCCCTCCCATCCTGACGAAGACAGTCTGGAAGGCCATCTGCTCTGTGGGATTTTGACGCTGCTCTTCTACCATTTAAATAGCCAAAACAAGCACACAGTTAAAAAAAGTTGTCATGTTTGTCTTGTCCTGTCTCAGAGCAAGTAAGTGAAAAGTTGTATGGATGTCCACAGCAAGTGTTTTGGTCCTTCCAGCTCTGTATTTTTGACTAGTTGCCTTCTAATGTTGTAAGCCGCCCAGAGACCTCTGGGTAGTGTGGGCGGCATATAAGTTAAATAAATAAATAAATAAATAATAAATAAATAAATAATGTTACTTCCTTTTAAAAGAGGATGTTGAGGATTATACCTGGAACCTCCTGCATCCCGAGAGCATGCTTTGCCGTATCAACCTGCTTGGTAAAGAAACCCATCTGAATATAGGAAGGAAATAGCTTATCCCGATCCATGTGTGGGCAGAAGATGGCTTACCATTGGTTCCCCAGGGTCTCCAGCAGAGAGAGGACCTTTGTTTCATTTAACACCTGATATATCTGAAACCTAAAGTGCCAGGAACTGAACCCTGGGCATTCTCATAGATTTACAGAATTGATGTGCCATCAAAAAAAAAGGCTCACAAACATTCAGAAAACTCAGGATAGGATTATGTGCCAGAAGCATTTAACTCTTGTACTGCTTCCTTGGGTGCCAAAGATTTCACAGTGAACGAGGAGAAAAGAGAACTCACCTTGCATGTAGATGACCAGGAGTGTGTAGCAGATTGTTAGTGGAGTCCAGAAGCGGACAGCTTCTGAGGTGGTGAGGAAGTCCCGGTTGATCAGAGCCACGGCAGCCAAGTCAGCCACCAGGAAGGTGACCTTGAGAGCATTGCACAGGAGTCTGGGAATGCCATGCCAGGTGGTAAGAAGGAAGAGGCACACACCACAGTAGCGCTCTTTGCAATGCAGTTCATACATGGCGAAGACATGGCGGGCCAGGCGCCAGACATACACGGTCAGAAGGGTGGCCAAGCCCACACTGAGAAGCAGGTTCCACATGCGGTGGGCTGCCCCTTCCTGGAGGTAGCTGAGGCTGCACGAAATGCCACAACCCAAGGAGTACTGGCAGAGCAAGTAGAGCTGGCTGTTGTGTGCCCCCTGCAAGGACCAGAGAGCTTATGGCATGAGGCATTCCTGGAAGAGTTGCTCAGCCAGGACAGCCACCCTCACCCCCCCCTCTTCATGAACAGAAACATATCCAGTGGAGTAGGGATCACGGCCAATGCTTGAAAAAGTTACTTTTTAAGACTAAAACGAACAGATCCATGATGTGGCTGATCTGGGAAGCAGAGGCTGGGTGTCATGGGATACTTTGGACCTGGGTGGGATGGGGTGGGGGGAGGGACTGTTTTCTGCTTCATCTCAGGCAGCAAAATATCTTGAGTTAACTGGGGCACTACGTAGCTGCCTATTGATACTGTATAAGGAACAGACCTTGTCGAGGGAGAGGATGGAAGAGACAGCCCGGAGGGAGAACTCCAGCACCACCAGGGCAGCCACACGAGAGCCAACCACCATGAAGGTGCCTGTCAGCACGAAGAGGTGCAACTGATCCAGCAGAGCCCACTGTTGCCGTATGGCCTCCTTCTCTTTCTGGCGTTCTGGATCACTAAGGGAGGCAGAAACAAAGGACTCAGGAACGAAAAGGCGAGCTTGACAGGCATGTGAAGAAAGGAACTAGGTCTCGCATCAAAATTTCAAAGGGAACCAATGCCGGTCTGGATTCAGCTTATATTCACTCCTGGCTTGCAGGCAGTTGCCATCTGTCCAGATGTTTTCTGGATTAAAGAAAAGGCAACACATTGGATTCTCCTGATTTTTAAGGTCTAGAAAGTCAAAGGGAGGCAACTACTATTTTGCTCCAGGGATTTGATGGATGATGGGCATTGCAGCCCAAAGCATCAGGAGACAGGAGGGTAGGAAAGGGCAGCTCTGTTGACCAGACACACCCAACTTTCATTCCAGGAATTAGGTGCTGTAGGACTACCCTCTCTTGCAATGGGAGGAACCCCAGAGGAATTCTAGCTCCACCAACTAACTTAAATCCATTTTTAAACACAGGTAACAGTCTTTTACAGGACTCAATCTCCACTGTCTTCCCACAGGCAAAACCAGGACCAATCTGTGGGAGAGACTGAGGACCAATCTGCGGCTCTACAAACAATAAAACCTGTTAAAGAATCAAAGCAGTGGAAGGTGGCTACTGGGTAAGAATCTTGCTTCCTGAAAGTTGGCTTTTCTCTACTATCCTTTTCTCCTTTCTGTTGTCCCTTATTAAACCTTTCAGGATGGCTTTCTCTAACCAGATGTGTCAGAGTACAATCTCCCTTGGTCCTACTAGTTGTGGTGATGGGTCTGAAAGTCTCCAGGGCCAGAGTGGACAAAATACATAAGCCTTTTCTCTCCTTATTTAAATAAAGGGAGGCAGAGAAACTCACTTCAAACACTGGATGTAGAGGTAGATCTTCATCAAGCCACACAAGACGGAGACAGCACAGGCTCCCACCAGCCCTGCAGGGAAGCCAAGATCAGAACAGGTATTGGTTTTGGAGGGAAGGGGAGATTTAGGGGTGCAAACCCCAGGAAGGATTGGCAAGGGGTGGAGAAGGGAAGATACCCTGGCTCACCTTGCAAGAGGGAGTCCACCAGGTTCGAGCCCCAGACCAGGCTAGGAAAGCTGGGCAGCCAGGAACTTAGATAGGAGAGCATGTTGCCACCCAGGTGTGAACAGAAAGGCCGTGGCACTGGCGCTGCTTGTTCCTGGCTCCCTTCTCTCAGAGCTAATGAGGAGGCCCCCAGCTGCGGGTTCAAAGGTCTTCTGAGAGGGAGGGACCAGCAATGCTGATAAGGGCTAGCAAGAGCTCTCGGGACAGGGCAGGGACCATTTCTGGCCGGGGTGAGTAAATCATTGCTTCCTTTCCCTATGGTGTCCGGGAAGAGAGGAGGTGGCAGCAGGAAGGGAGTCCTTCTAGGCTTGCACAATCCAGCCTTTCTGCTTTGCCAAAAAGGGACCCCATCCTGGGCCAAGGGTAATGCTCAAGGACTCAGTAGAAGAAGCGCCTGCCACTGCCAGCTAGCTGGGGTGGGTGGGATGGGCATGCTGTGGTTAATGTACACACATCGGGACAGGCCATGATGCCCTGGCTGGCCAGCAGGCTCTTGGTAAAAGGTGGTGAGGCAAGGGAAGGAAGGAGGGAAGCGTTGCCTGTTGGGTTCCTCCTAGGACTTTCTCCTCTTCGGTGGGAAGACAGCACATTTGAACATGTGCAAAATGTTTCCCTTCCGCTTTCATGCTCAGCAACTGCATTTATTTATTTATTTACTGTTATTTGTTAAGTGATTCACAAATAAAAAACCTTCCAGCTGTTCTACAACACAGTGAAAAGCCTAACCCTGACATGATCATCTCCTAATAAGAGCTATGGTAGTGTTGTTCTGTGTAGAGGATTGGGCTCAGACTGGGAAGACACAGGTGCCACACACAACTACACTGGCCCGAGCCATGACGCTCACAGGATGACCTTGGGCCAGTTACTGAGTTGTAGTAGCCTGGCCTACCTCACTGGCCTCCTGTGAAGAAAAAAAATGAGGAAAGGGACACCTGTGTTGCTTTGAGCTGCCTAAAAGAAGGGCAAGATAAAAATGGTAACAAATCCTAGTCAGCAAGATCACAGAACAATTCCGTGCAAGGGAAAAAAGGCTGCAGAATTGCCTCTTTTCCCCACATAGCTTTGAGCTGTAAGACTTCTAAAATAAATTGGCAAGAGGGGCCTTCGGAAGCAAGGGCCAGAGCAGCTGAGAGGTTTGACAGCGGCAACTCGTTCCTGTCTTTACCTGTGTGCCTTTTGTTTTCAAACCAAGTTGTGCAACACCCCTCGGCAGAGGCAAAATCCCCCCCTAAGGGCTGGGACCTGCCCAAGGAAGACTCCTCAATGTCTGTGTGTCCCTTGGCCAACCAAGGGAATCCTCCTCCTCCTTACCCTCTTTTATTCTTAGATGAGTGTCTTATCTTGGGGGAGAGGAAGGCCTCTGTCAGTCCACTGGATCTGCAGCAGGAGGGGAGGGGAGGGGGGGTGTACATTGATCCAAGTACCTGGTGCCCGCCCAGCCCTGGACAGGAAGAGCGGGCTGGGGGTGGGGCTGGGGCTGGAGGAAGTGGGTACTTCTGACACCTAGGTGGTTGGGAGTTCCTCTCGCGCGGTGGAACTCCCTGCCCAGAGAGACTGGGCTGACCCTTCCACAGACCTTTTGAGTCAGGCAGGACTTTAGCTCAGCGGAGTTGCTACAGACTGGTGCACTTTTATTTGTACCTTTAGTTGTTTTTGTATATTTAATTACATTGTTTTCTTTGACAGTGGTTGTTTTTATTTAGTTTTATTTTATCATTCATCAACAAGGGGTACCCTTCTTTGGGAGAAAGACAGAATATATATATTAAATGAATTATATATCCCAAATCCCAAACAGTTAGCCAGGATGATGGGAATTGGAATCCATCAAACCTGTCCTAGAACAAGTTCACCGTGAACAGGCGCCTCTCTTGCCAAGCCCATAAAACTTGTTTTTAAAGCAGTTCCTTCTTTTACTTGTTACAGTTTGAAAAGTAATGAGTTGTTGTTACTATGTTGTAACTACTTGTTGCATTCTTGTAACATTTTGTAACAGTTCAATGAAACAGGAAAACAAATCAAAACTGTAGATGTATCAGAGTATGACATAAAGCTTGAAAAAATCAACAGTTGAAAAATGTCTATAAAGTTGCCTTTATCAACTAACTTTAAACTATGCTTAGAACAAAAACATTTTGTTCCCACTAATTTTACAACTTTTGAAATGTAGTTTTGTTGCTCTCCTTGTGTGTGTGTTTTTAAAGAAGGCAAACCATTACAAGGACCTCCCTTTCTTGTAGCTTATTATTCCAGTCTCTGCCCACTCCTGGCCTCTCCCCACCTCCCATGTCTCCTAACCTGTTAGACATTTTGCCACGACTAATAGGAAAGCAGAAGCAGAAGCCGAGGAGATGGGTGAAAAGATCTCCTCCGTAAGTAAGGGTGCCTCATTCTCTGAAAACATGATCTAGGGCTACAGCCTTTCCTGACATTTTGCATTTCTACAAATGATGGGGTTTGTCAGATCGCCGTTTTTCGTGAACGTCCCAATGATTTAAGTGAGAAAATACACCCTGTGAAAGCTTTTCAGAATAGTTACAGGCGGGGGCAAGTGTGACAGCGAAGGCCGCCTTGTTGGTGACCATGTATTTTCTTTCCAGAACTTCCTAGGCCCAGAATGTTCTGAGATATACGTAATTGTGACCCCTCCACTAATGCAGTCACTCCAGTACTTTAGAACACCCACAGTGTTCTGCTTATTAACAGCTTTCATTACGCTGTTGATGTCTACCATGTCCTCGAGTGCTAGCCTGGAATAAAAACCCTGCATGCATTTTCCTTCACTTCACTTATACCCAGGCAGCCCGCAAATGAAAATTGCATGAGCCACTTACAGCAAATCAATACAGGTGGCAACAGATATTGTCGTACAATATTCAGTGTTGTATCAAGAAGAGAAAGCAGGGCAGAGAAGATGCAAAGAGCATTGGAGCAGGAGGACTTTTTTTTTTTCACGTTTAGAAATAATGGCATATTTCACATTTATTCTTTGGTCTGAAACACATTTGATCTGAAATATGCCCTCCTGGTATTGATGAGGTCAACTTCCTTTCAAACTTAAAAGAGCTCTGCCAAGGTTGGTTTATACTTTGTGTGTGAAAACTGCCTTTCTTTCAAGTCTCTACAAATATCTAACAGTGCTCTTGAGTGGCAGAGAGGCCATTTGTTATAGGACGGCTGCCTTAACTCTCCACCTCCACCCCCACCCCACACATGAGGACAGTCATTCAGTGGTTAGGGTAGCTCTTTGCTGTTAACAGCATTAAGGTATAAGACTTAGTTTGTGTGTTGTTGTTCAAGTCGAAAACGACCTATAGTAGCCCTAACTGGGCTTTCAAGGTAAGTGAGATATTTAAGCAGTGGTTTTGCAAGTTCCACACCCCCAGTGAGTTTCCATGGCTGAACGGGAATTCGAACCCAGGCCTCCTGAGTCCTAGTCCATTACTCCCTCCATTACACACACTGGATTGTGTCTTGTTTAGTTGAACAGCTCCTACTAGGAGACACTCCACCCTTGGGATGGAACAATATGGTTGGTGGGCACTAGATGGCGGTAGGGGTACATCTAGCTGCTCAGCTTGTCCATTTGAAGGAAAAATCCCAAATCCACTGCCTGTCCCAAATACAAGGATTAACTGAGCAAGTGAAAAGAAGGGAGAGGGCCTCTCAGTTGATCAACGTTTGCAGAAGATGTTTGGGTATGCAAGAAAGTATGCTCACCTATTTTGTATCTCTTCCCAAAGAAGAAGCCCTGCTCAGCTTTTGTAGGAAATGTATCTCAGGAGCTTCTGGCTGAAGATCTCATGGATTAGAGTCCAGCGGGTCAGGTGTGTGAAGCATAGGGCCAGTGTGGTGTGTTGGGGTCAAAGCACTTGATTAGACTTGTGAGATCATGGTGGTGGGGCTCCCTTGTTCTTTCCCTGCCTTGCAGGGTGGTTGTTTTGAGGACAAAGTGGGAAGGAGGAGAACCACATCCACTGCCTTGAGCTCTTGGAAGGGGAGATGGAATAGAAAAGTAACTATGAAGTAAATATTAATCCTACATTGGAAAAGAGGTGTATAGGTATTTACTTTGGGGCGGGGAAGGTGTAGTTCAATGCATTTATTTAATGTCTTCTACCCATGTAGTGCATTATATGAATCACTTCTAAGAGAGAACTTGCTGGTCATCAGTTGATGGTGAAATGTCTTGGCCTTATTCTGCTCAAGAGGAGAGAAGGCCTGGCTGTCCCTCTTCCAGGCAGAGTGACCTTCCAGGGCTGCTGTGTGGCTTTTAGTTTTACTTGTATGCTGGTTGCAGCTTCTTTTCCCTTCTGTGGCCTGTCTCCATGTCCTGATTGGTCAGTTGATGTGCATTGGCACCACCTCCACAATGACTTATCAGTGGCTCTGAAGAGTCAGCCCAAAGCCCTCTCCCCACCCATCTAAGAGTGTTCTCTTGCAGGGCGGCACTATCAGCTGATCCCAAGTGCTCACAGATGCCCATGTGGCATATTGTTGCTCATCCACATGCCTCTTCCAGGCAAGTAACTTTGGCTTTTTCATGACAAGTGCGGAGGAGGGATTCACAAAGGCATCCTGGCCATCTCTGGCTCCCTTTCTCCAGCACCTGGTAGAGGGCCTCTTCCTACTTTCAGATCTTCCCTCTCCCTAATACCCATTCTCTTATGCCAAATTCTTCTGTTGATATTAAAACAAACAAACAAACAAAAAAAGGTGAAAGCAGGCTTGAGCTAGGACTTTGTGTGCGTGAAGTAGAGGTTGGAAGCCTTCTTCGGGGGCAAGAGTAGGGACAGGACTATAACCCTTAGAATCATTTTAGTCCAAAAACTAACTTTTCCAAGCTTTGTTGTTAAGCTATAGTTGGTGCTAGGGCAGGAGTACGCCAAGCTGGAAAGAGATGCAGGCCCTTGCCAAGAGCCACCTTGTTTATATGACTCAGGTGAAATTTGGACTGTGGCCTTTCAGCTCCGAACTTGCACCCTTTTGCCCCATGTGTTTATCTGTGTTTAACATAGCCAAGAGAAGAAAGAGAATAGAGGAGTGTGAAACCCCATTCTTACTGACTTCTGTAAACTTTGGCCATTAAAAAACAAACAAAAAACAAAACTAGAAACAGCACTCAGAAAGAAAGAAAAAAGCAAGAACTAGAAGCATCCTATAAATGCAACAACTTAGGAGAAACATCTTTTATTTAGGAAGAGCCAGGAGAGCTCATTGGCAGGGCTCCAGTTACAGCAGCTGCTGTGAGGAAGAAGCAACACTGCTTAGCTGAGCAATTGCTTCAGACTTTCTGCTAGCAACCCTCTTTTCTGCAAGATGCAAGAGCAGAAAGGAACTTGGCAGGGCCCAAATGTCAGAAGCTCGGCAGCAGCAAGTTCTCAGTTCCCTCTGATGGTTTTGGCCTTCTTTAACCAAGATGCTGTGGGAAGATGTCTGCTGTCAGGGCCTCTTCTCTTCCCTTCTTTGCAGTTTGATGGCCTCTTCAAAACAGAAGAGTTAGCAGAAGCCTTTCAAATTCCTGATCCCTCGTAAGCCTTGCTGGAGAAAGTAGTCCCCTCATTCCATGCCAGTAGCCTTCAGCTTGTAAGCAGCAGCAGAGGTGGCCTCCGAACCCTTGCCAGATACATCTACCTGGTTGTTGATTTGTCTGTCTCTTTATCTTTCCTCTTCCTCCTCGTTTCCTCCTTCATATCTCTCCACGTCCTTTTTGCTGTATCCTATTTCCCGTATCCTTTGTCTAATTATACGGCAAGGAAGGGACACCTTACTCTGGAGCAGCAGCTCTGGCTGGCATTTGCACACGGAGAGAAGGACCCAATCAATGGAGCAGGGCTGCCCTGGCCGGAACATCCCAGGTCTGTCTGGGAAAGTCAGGGTGCCAGCCACCTCACCCACAGTTTTCGTCCCATCCCTGTGAGGTGGAGATGGTATCTGTCGTTGTCTTTCAACAGCACACAGAGAGGGTTATCCTTTTCAGGTGCCCTGGTGCTGGTATGTAAATTTCCGCAGTTCATCCCAGAAGAGGAGGCTGAGAATGGTATGTGGTCCCAAGCGGAGGTAAGCAGGTCCAATGCCTTTGTACAGGGCCAGGATGCCTTCTTTGCTGGAGATCTGCAGGAAGCAGTCAAAGAAGCCACGGTAGCGCTTGCCCTGGTGGTCACAGGGAGGAGAAGAAGACTGTGGTTAGGTTCTCTGGGTGTATGTTTGTCTTTCTGCAGGCATACACTCTAAGAGCCCCGCGGGATTAGACAAAGGCCTATGGCATCAGTGTACACCATTTCCCACAGATGTTCCATATTCTGATCCACAGAGGAAGCCCACATACAGGATTTTCCTTGCCCAGTTGCTATGTCCCTCCCAAAGGGTTGTTAAGCATTATTGGCACAATAAGGTCCCATATAGCTGGCATTACTCGTATTCACAAACAGTCACTCCCCTTCTTCTATCCATTTATTTATTTGACTTTTCCAGTAATCAGTTGCCACTACCTGTTCACTGCTGCAAATTTGGAAGCTTAATTCCGCATCATCTGAGCAATTATGCTCCAGACCTAGTGGTTTTATCTAGAACAAAGCAGTTTTGTTGCCTGACTCCAAGCTCTAGGGGGAAAAGGTAAAGGTTCCCTTTGACAATTTGTCCAGTCGTGTCTGACTCTAGGCGGCGGTACTCATCTCCGTTTCCAACCCATACAGCTACCGTTTGTCCGCAGACAATCCTCCGTGGTCACGTGGCCAGCGTGACTAGACACGGAACGCCGTTTACCTTCCCACCAAGGTGGTACCTATTTATCTACTCGCATTTTTGCATTTTGCATGCTTTCGAACCGCTAGGTTGGCGGGAGCTGGGACAAGCAACGGGGGCTCACTCCGTCGCGTGGATTCGATCTTACGACTGCAGGTCTTCTGACCTTGCAGCACAGAGGCTTCAGCGGTTTAATCCGCAGTGCCACCATGTCCACTCCTAGGGGAAGGAGATATGAAAAAAAAAAGTATAGCATTTTTCTCCATGCAATGTGTAATTTTATGAAAGCTTGTCAGGTTTTGTCACTGTCTTTCTAAACGAGAAAGCCCACAAAATTAGAGTCTGTCTTGGATGGAACCATGCCCTAAGCTCTTGGTGATCCCAGTTGTTCATGGTCTTTTTTTCTGCTGAGGCATCTCCTTTCTGAAAAGAAGAAGCAGAACTGGCCATTGTATTCCAGGTGCAGCCCACCATAGAGTTGTATAAAGACATTTTTATACAGATGTCTTGTGGTATTTCTCCCACTTTTCCAAGAGCTCAGGCAGAGTTGAAAGAGCCACACCACCCACTCACTACCTGAGGGTGGATAGTCCTCGGCCGTCCAGATGTTTTAAGCAACAGCTCCCATATTCCCATGTTGGTTGAAACTTCCAGGAGATGAAGCCCAAATCATCTGGAGCACTAAAAGGCCCCACTCTTGGGCTAGCATGCTTGGAAGGGTGGAGGTTCTCTTTGGCTACTATGGCCAAGAGCCATCCAACAATGCCTTTTTCTCCAGCCATTTCTGGGGCCTCCAGAAGTCCTTACCATCCCCTTCTCATCCACCGGCTGGTTGTAGAGTCTGGTGCTGACTACATCGAAGGGTGTCATGGCCACAGCCACAGCCACGCTGCTGATCATGCCTCCCGACAGGGCCACCAGCCAGCTTTCTTCTTGGAACCTCTGCAGACAGGAGAGGACAGCCATTACTCAACTGCTATAGAATCATCGAACTGCAACACTGGAAGGAATTTGATGGCCATCCCATCCAGCTCTTGCCAATATAAATTCACAGCTAAAGCATTCTTGACAGACTGCCATCCAGCTCCCATGTCAGCAATCTCCAGGGAAGGGAGAACCCACCACTTTCTGAGACCGTTCATTCCTCTGCCAAGCAACCCCTGTTCTCAAGAAGACCTTGTTAATGGGTAGTCGCCATCAGTTTCCTTGTATTTCAAATCCATTGGTTTGGGTCCTGTCTTCTGGAGTAGCAGAACACCATTTCCCATGTGGTAGCAGCATCAGGTATCTGAAGGGCTGTCTTCTTGTCTCTCTGCCATCTCTTTGCCAGGCCACCCATATCTCAGCCCCCTGACCTCGAACTGCCAAGCTCACCTACCATCTGAGAGGCAATGCTGATCATCCAATAAATGTTTTCTTGCTGGAATTAAGGGGCCCCAAGCTAAGCCTCGTCTCAGGCACCTCACCCTTCACCCAAGTCGAGAGCCCCTCTTCCTCCTCACCTTGTGCTTCCTGACCCACTCCTTGGCGGAAGCAAAAGTAGCCAGCTGCACAGCCGAGCCCACCATCACCCGAGGCACAGCACCGCTCACCCCTCGCCACAGTCCCAGCAGCCCTTGCTTCTTATATATTGTTTCAAAAGCGCTGGAGACACTCTAGAGAAGGAGGAAAGAAAAGTGCAGGCCTTAGTTTGGGGCAGGAAGATTGCAGGGTAGCAGGAGTGGTGCTGGGCACAATAGTGCCAACACTTGGCTGTGGCTTCCCTGCCTTCCTATCCACGTTCTCCTTAAGTGGGTATACCAGAAAATGGCCACAGGCAGGGCTGTGATCAGTGCCCTGGAAGGGGGAGGGGGCAAGAGCATCTGTGAAGGGTTTGAACTGGTGGAAAATCCACAGAACTTGGAAAGTTGCTTTTTAACATCATTCTCACTCCTCATTATAACATTTGAACAGGTATTGCTGCTACTTGTTGCCATGTTCGAAAAGTAACTCATTGTGTGGCTTGTTTATGATTGATAGGAGTGGCATACAATTAACAAAGTTCTGAGAATGCTTCTAAGATTATCTTAAAGTACCCTTGAAAAGTGACTTTAGAAAGTGACTAGAAAGTGTGGAAACAAGTGTGTCTTGCGGTGTCACAAAGGCCCACCGATTTTACGTGGCCTAAGCTTTGGGGACTCTAGTGGTGCCCTTCCTCAGCCACCTTTCTGTTCCCTCTTGGGATGTTCCCTTGGAACTGTGTTGCCTTGAGAGGGAAGGGCTATGGCTGGCAGCTCCATCCCTCCTCGCTCTGAAAGTGGAGGCTGTTTCTGGCTCACGGGGCAGAAGGGCAATGTCCAGCAAAACTCTCAGGGACAGGGTGGGATGCCCGAGGAAGTTGCCTCCGGATAAGAAGTCAGCTTCCTTCTTTGCACCACAGGAACAGAGCATATCCAAGCTCAGAAAGCTCTCCCCTGCCCCCGGAGGGCCTGGGGTGGGGTGGAATAGGTTTCTGGTGTTGTGGGTTTTATAAGGAGAGAAGCCCTTGCTGTGATGCCAAGGACAGAGGCAGCTGCCCACTCTGGAACCTTTTCTTCTACCTCTCCAGCTAGGAGAGGAGCCAAGTGGGGGGAGCTCAGGGGGAAGGGAGTGCGCGCATGTGCTTTGCAGAACAAACTTGCTGAGATGGTTGGAAAGTGATCCGTGCAGAGTGGCACAAACAGCTGACGTCACCAGATGCCCCCGCTGGAGAACAAGGCAACGTCTCCCTCGCCTCGCCCGCTCCCTTTTCCTCTCATTCAGCAACTTTGAGTGTTGCAAAACATTATCTGTGTCATCAGGCTGGGGAAGCTAAATGGCTAAATGGACCTCTCACAAACAACAGCAAACATTGGGCGGGAGAGAAGTTGTCGAGGGACGAGCATTCTTCTGGGGGAGGGAGAAAGTCCATGGCAAATTTTGCAGCAAGCCGTCCAGGACCATATGCTCAGCCAGAGTAGAGGCACCTGCAAGCAAGGGCTACAGAGCTGGGGGAAGGTGCTTGGGGGTGGGGGTGGGGGTGGATGACCCAAACAGTAACCTTTCCAGGATAGGCAACACCACACATTATAAACTCCTTGGAAATGTGACCATGGACACCTTTGTTCCTGGCTTTTGCCTCCAGAGGAGTCCCTGGGCTTATTCCCTGAAGCACCCCAGGATCAGGCCAGTGTGTGGCCTTGCAACAGCTCCAAATTGAGCTCTGGATAGTTCCATCTTTTGGTTGAACAGAAGATGCCTTCTTGTTTTCTCTGAGGGAGTCACAGGGCACTTGTTTTGCCTGCAAGAGGGGGTCCCAGCACCTCAATTTACTCAATTAACAGGCAGTGGGAAAGAGCCAAAGCCTACCAGCTTGCCACAAAAAGCGCTACAGCCAGGCCCCCTTGCGCACGCAGCGGTGCCCACTGCCAGCTCACCTGGTGATTGTGTTGGTGTCCCACAGCAATGGCCGCCACTGTCTGGGCTTGGAGATGGGTTTTGACCTGCAACATTAGAAAAGGAGAGATCCTTTTGGAAAAAAGGGAATGGCCTTGCTTCAGAACCCTGCCGCCTGAACCTGAAGCCTCAGAGGGAATAAAAGGGGCCCTCTTCCTGTCCATGCCCGTGGCAACAACAGGTCCAACCTGCCTCTGTTCTTCTCACTCCGGAAAGGCACCTTGGGGACAGTTACATAACTCTCTACGCCCACCTGGTTTTCTCTCAGAGTTCGAGCTCAGGGCCCGTTGCCATCTCTTGCTCTATGGACTTCCAAATGTCTTGGGACACTTTTCCTCCTTTGCACCGAGCCCAGCCCACACGCTGTTTACAAGGTCTAAAAGTCCAGCTCATCTTTGGAATGTGGCACTGGAAACCAAAGGGACTAGAAGCAGAGGATACAGCTGTTCAGTCCCGAAGAGGGACGTGTACTGATTTCTTCCAGGGTGGCAGTTTCCCCATGAGAACAGGAGCAGGACAGAGCTGTTGGGCTTCTGTCCGGCTTTGCAGGCTTTCCCATGGATGTCGTAGGCACTGTGTGGGACTCAAAAGACTTTTTTTTTAATTGGTTGCTTTGAAAAGCACTTATCAACTTCTTTCCCAAATTACATCCAATAGAACTTAGTTTGAGAACCAGCATGGTTCTTACTGTTTGTTTATTACCCAGATTTGTATCTTGCATTTCTTCCAGAGAGCTCACGGCAGGGCACGGGATTTCCTCCTGTGTTATTCTCACAACTGCCCTGTGGGTCACCCATGAGTTTCATAGCTTTGTTCAGATTACAGCCTGCGTTCCTCGCATCCTAGTCCAGCACACTAACCACAACACCCTACAGGCTACAAGCCACACTTGTGTACTCGAGGCAGAAAAGGCTTTGAGGCTGTTTCACAAAACACAAATGGGAACAGAATTATCACTGGGGTGGAGGGAATGGCTTGGCCTTTCTTAGAAGGCTGCAGGGCTTTGTTCACCCCAGTCCTAGGTGCAGGTGATTTGGATCTCTGAACCCCCTGCATCCTGGGGCACATTGTGGCTTACAGGGGATGGAGAGAGGATCTGATTTTGGCAGGAAAGGGTCATGGGCCCATACAGAGGGCTCCAGAGGAGGGTTGTACACTAGCTTACCATGTGCTGTGTGGCTACCTACTGTGAAGAGCAGTGGTCACAGAACTATTAGGAGGCTATTCCATGAAGAGCCGGATTCTGCATCCTGTACTCAACTCAGAAAAGTTGTCCAGGGTTGCATAATTGACCTCACTTCTAGGCCATAGGAAGGGTAAAGAATTCAGACTGTGTTTCCCCCTGCTTCCACATGCCCGATTTTGTCATGAGTTGGTCAAACTCACTTTTGATGGTTGTCTTCATAAAGACTAGAATTGGGATGGCTGTACAGAGGGCAGGGAGCTTTTCCAGAATATGGCACTCTGCATCCGAAATAAGCTCAGTGGTTGAATTACAGCAGAGCATCCGTAGGCCTCTGTGTAGCTGGCATGTTGACTTGAGTTGGTTAAGAATGGGTCGACCACCGGCTGTCCTTTCTAGGGTGGTAGAGGGGCTGGGAACTGTTTATGGGGAAATCGCCTTTCATTTATAGTCTGTCCTTCTCCAAGATGCTCATGGCAACATATAGGGTTGCCTGTTAAGTGTTCTGAAGTCACTTCTGTCTTACAGCAATCCTAATGGGGTTTTTGAGGTTTGTGGGATCTTCACAGAATGATTTACTCTTGTCGCACCCTGGTGATTTCCATAGCTGAGTGGGGATTTGAACCCAGGATTCTTGTGGATCTAGTCTGACACCCTATGCAATACACACCACGCTGATGTCCATTCACGGTTCTCCCTGTTTCATCCTTGTAAGTGCCCTATGAAGGGGGTTAGGGTGACTAGCTCTCTGTGATGGTCAGCATTGACTAGGGACTTGAACCTGCGTCTCCATAAGTGTAGCAGGAAACTATTGTGACTGCACAGCAAGTGAGTTATGAGGAAGAATTAGTTTTCATTAGTGTACTTATTACACTGCCATCCTGCCAAAAAATGGCCGTATTTGAAAGAAGGGCACCACAAGTAATGGTTCAGACCGGGGCTGAAATGGTGCTGCTGATGCTGGTGGAACCTTGGGGCTCCCGACCATGGGCAGTTCCACCGCTGTCTTTATAAAATGGGGATAGCCCTGGACAGCATTGGAGGGAGAGTTGATATGGGGTCAACCAGGATAAAAACATTGAATCTCAAAGCATTGCAACAAGTGGTGCCTTTGCTCTGTCTCTGTCTGCCTCCGTTTCAGTTCTGACACCTGGTGGAGGGTGCCAGGATGGCCTTTGGAGGAGCGGGTGGAGGTGGCTACCCAGGGCTAGACACAACCATGGCAAGACACTCAGCACAGACTTACCAGGTAGGCCGGACTGCCTACGAATGCTCCCAGTCCCCCAGCCATGGCTCCGGCCAAGATGGTCCCCCCTGGCTGTTGGGTCAAGCCGAGATCTTCCGCGTAGGAGTAGAAGCAGAAGCGGACTCCGTTCATCAGCCCCTGGTAGAGGAGCCCAGCTGTGAGTCCCTTCTGCAGGCCCCAGATCCCATCGGCCTGACTGACTGCCACCATGGCCTGCAGCACCCCTCGGTAATGGCGAGGGTAGGTCCCCCGAGAGCGGAGCTCCCCTTGCAGCTGCAGGCGCGTCTTGACCACCTCAAGTGGGTTGGTGAAGACACAGGCCATGCAGCACGCCGTAGCTCCCAGCACAAAATCCACTGGTGGGGAGACGGAAACCACAACTGGAGGGGTATGGGAGGGATCCATGCTGTGACCCCACTAGCCCTGCTTGTGCAAGGCACCTTAGGTGTACGAGAGGAGATGGAGGGAGAACTGCTTGTCCCTCCAGTGATGCACTGAACAGAAGCTGGACTCAACACTTGATTCCCAGGGTTGCAGAATGGCACGCCAGCCTGGTCCAATGGGGCAGCAAGCAGCCTCTCCCCTCTTGCAGGTCCTGTTGCCGGCTTCCCTTCTCCCTTGTGGCTGAGCTTGCTCTGTGCCATCCACAGCTGTGTTTGCCACTTTTGGTGTCGCTCTAGTCTCCTCTGCAGGCGCTCTCCTTCCTGCCTCTAAATGAAAAGGAGGGCTGAGCTTTCTTTTTATTAGCCTCTGTGCCAGGGAAGGGGTTGGGCAGGGGAGGGAGCTCTGCTGAATATAGGGGAAAGTTCATCCCGTGTCTCTATCAATCTCCTCCCACCACAGTTCTGTTGACTAAGGATCCTCTTACTCCTGAACTTGCAGGAGCAGAGAGTGCAGGAGGAGGATGGGAGAGGGATCCAAGCTCCTCCTGTAAAGAAGGCGTTTGTTTCTAAAACTAGCAGCTGGTCTGCCGGGCTCCTTCTCTGAAGACAGCAGATGAGAGAAGGGCATTCTGCAGTGTGAGACAGAAGGTGAGATTATGGGAGAGACTGAGAGTGCCTAAGGAGGAGGCAGATTACAGGAGAAGAGAGATCCCCTCCTAGAACCTCTTATTGGGGAGAAGCCGATTTACCAGGACCATGGGATAATAGTTATGGTAACCCGTTCCTGTTTGACGATTGGAAGCCCCTTCCGGACCCGTTGGCAGAAGGAGAAAAGACTCACAATCATGTTACAGACACTTGTTTATTGTTAAATGCACCAATAAATCTTTCACCTGTTTTGAAGCAACAAAAATCTACTGATTTCTTTGAACTGAATGTGGAGCCGAAAGTCGAACCCTCACATGCAGGAATACTGCTTCTATCCCATGTGCTCCTGTATATCATCGCAGCATACCCACACAGAAATGTGGGAACAAAACATCTCATGGAAGTGGCCTTCTTTGAAAAGAAATGACCGACTATACCTACATGGAGTGGAAGGCGTATCTTGTCCCAAGTCTGCAGGGGCAGAAGGAACTGGTGCAAAGCATTAGGGCTGAGAAACATTGCCAGCAATGTACAGAAGAAGGAAGAAAGAATCTTGTGACACCTTAGAGGGGAACAATTTTTATTTGGCGTAAGCTTATGAGGACCTCTGCTCTTCATGGCAGCAGGTTTGTGTTGCTATCCACTGAAGATTTCTGCAAAGGAAGGCTGATAACCCAATTGGCAGGGCCAGCCCTTGTTGGCAAGCCTTTAAGAGGGGCTCAAGAGGTCATGCGCTGAGAACATGGCCTTGCTAGACATAGTCACATGCAAGGACGATGTCGGTCAATCTGGGCCTTTCGGGAAGCAATGAGTGGATATGGTTGTAGCTGAAGAACATTCCTTCCCCACACAGGCTCAAAGTGTGGTCTGGATGGGTTGTGAACAGCTGTCTCCGTCAGTGTCCTGAAATTTCATATCTCAGGCAGGGGTCAGGTTGCAGGAGGCAGGACAAAGGATCAAAAGGCTGGTTGGGAACTAGGTCACTGAGAGAGACAACCAGTCTTTGGCCTTGGCAGGGCACCTCTTGCATTCCATTAAGTATTCCATGTTTTTTTGCTCTCCGCTGCCATCCAGAGAGCTTCTGTTCCTCAGAGGCCTTTCCATGTCAATGAGTGCTCCGTTCCGTTCCCTGCATTGGGTTCTCAAAAAATCAGACTTTGGCTCCAGGGCTGCAAAGGGGAGAAGATGGAGCCCCACATGGAAAGGAGATGGAGGAAATCTAGCCTTCATACTGGCTACAGTTTGTGCTGGGCTGGTGGACCTAATGGTTATATCTCAGGCAGAATCCCCTCCTTGCCCTTAAACTGGAGAGGTGGAGATCAGACTTTATTTCTCACATCCTAAAGTACAGCCAACAAAGGGAGGAAGCAGGGAACAGAAGCTGGGATTAAACAGAGATAAAGAGTCATTGAATCTATGATGAGAACAATAAAGAAGCCAGAAGGAACAGGGTGCAGCCTTTTTCGTCCACCCAGTACATTGCAAGCAGCTTTACGCAAGCTGCCTCTGGTGAGCCTGGTATGTGCTCTCGTATTATCTCCATGGCAAGAAAAGATTGGTGCATGTCAGGTCTTTCCCTTCAAAGCCACGAGATTAGAATAGAAAAGAATTCAGGACCTAAAGGAGACAGCAGGGGGCTTCTGCTTGTCCTTGTTACCAGCGCAAGATGCGGACGCACTGCAAATTAGCAAGGACAGTTTATTATTACAGGTTGGGATGGAGACATATGTGCAAGTACATCCTGTCTCAGAGGCCTCGCTTCCTGGGGAAACAAAGGCCCCTGATTGAACTTAATACATTAGCAAGTATCTAATTTTTTTAAAATACAGATGTTTTGAAATATGAAACAACTTTAAAAAACAAACCAGGCAAATAAACCCCCCACCCCACTTTTAGAGTGAAGAACTGCATGACTGGGATAAGTCGCATGGCCCCAGTTTGTATGGATTTGCCTTTGCAAACGGTGGCTTCAAGATGTTCTGTTCCATTGTGACCACTTCGCTCCTTCCCACCTCCAGCCCTCCAGCGCCTTGTGACTAATGTCACAATACAGGAGGACTGGGCCTTATTTCCTCCCTTACATTCAGTGGGTCTGGCAGGACTGTGAGCGGATGAAGTCTGCACAGCCTCTTGCAGACACATGGTGGACCAAGCAAAGGACGTTGGCATGCCCTCTGCAGATCCTTCTCCTTCGAAATTTCTTCAAACAAGAGTGCCACCTTCTGGCCAATCAAGGTTAAAGAGATAAGGAGTTCTTTGCATCACACAAGAGTCCTTTCCATTACTCTTTCTGAGCTGAGTCAGTGGGTGACAGGATTTGACCCTGCATTCCAGCTTTGCCCATCAGGTTACTGAGGTCATGTTAGATACCTCCTTTTTAGAGTGACAGTAGCCAAGGAAGAACTAAGGAGAGCAGCTTAATGGGCAGACAGGGAGGGCTGTTCTGTATCTCAAGGTGGATGAAAGCTGCACAAAAGGGGTGATTACTTGAAAGAAGGTAAAATGCATGCAGGGTGCCCCTACGTGTCCACTCTCATTACATTCTCAAAGATGAATGGCCAGTGAGCATGGGCATTACGGAACCCCCTCCCTGCCGTACACCAGAGTGCTCCCCTTGTCACTACCACCTGACTCCCATTAGGAGGAAGAGATCCGCTTTCCTTGTGGAGAAGCCAAAGACCAGCCCTGATGCTAAGGACTCAGCTGAGCTCTCAGTTCAGAGAACTGTGACACAAGACCTTCCCGCCAAGCTGCTACCAACACCAGTGGATGGTGTACCATATGCTGCTGCTGGGATGCATCAAGAGAGGAAGCGTACCATGACACCATCTTGGTGGGAGTTGCTTAAGGATCACAGTGCCTGGATGGCCTATTATGTGCAAAAACAAACAGACCCATTGGTTTCCACCTAGGCGTAGAGTAGTGGGACACCTAGAATGGGTTCTGCCTCAGCAGTCTCAAACCAAATGTAAACAGCAGCTAATGGAGTTCCTTCTACCCCTTGACCCTTCAGCTCGAAGCCCAATAGCCCCTGGGAGGGGTCTCCTCCCAGAAGCATGAGTGCCTCTAGCCTATGTCAAGTTGCTCATTGCATGTCAGAAGGCAGAACAAGGCTGCTTCTCCTGCAGAATCATGTCCCTCTTCTTCAGCTGGAAGGCTAACACCAGGGGTCCCGAGAAGCCCGGCCACGGCAGAGGCTGTCGCTGCGCTGCCATGCACTATGGATCAAGCTCAGGGCATCCTCACATTTCTTCCTGATGGAACTGTCCTCAATCAGCTTGTGTGAAAGGTCAATCTGTACAAACCAAGAAGGGGTAGAGGAGAACAGGTTTGTGGAAGGAAACAAAGCAAAAGGGGCTTGACAGGTTGGTCTGATGGCTTTAAGAACAGCAGGAAGCATTGAGGAGAAGTCCACCATCCAAACCACAGAGTTTCCAACCACCACTCTGTCTGATGGCTCAGCAGCAGCAATGCTTGGAATTCACCAGGGTTTGAGGAAAGGATATAACATGCAAAGGACTAGACATCATCAGACAAGAGCCAGCTCTCCTGGGCAGGAGAACAAGGCAGTAGCCAAGCATAAGACAAGAGATGCTACCTGGTATGTACTTTTCCACACAGCATCCAGAGTGGAAAGGAACCGGTCTAGTTCTGCAGTACAACTAAAATAGAGGACCCACGGGGGCAAGTATTGCTTACGGTCTTGGGCAAACTCCTAGAGGCAGACAGAAAGAGAGGAGAAGTCAGTGGCCCTGCCCTTCTTTTGCATTCAGAAGCTTCTAAGTTCAATCCTTGGCATCCTCAGGTAAGGCTAGGAAAGCCTCCTCCCCCCACTTGAAATGCTGGAGAGTCATTGCTGCCAGTCAGTGCAGGCAGTCCTGGGCAAGGCGGAGCAAAGCACTTGCCTGGCAGCAGGCGGCTGCCTAAGTCCTAGAGAGAACTCAGGCATGGCCAGCTGGCACCTGGACAGGCCCTTCTGTACTCACCACAATACAGTACTCCCGGCCAGCCTCTGTGGAGACGGAGGCTACATCTGCCAACTCGGCTGTGGCCAGCGAGCGGAAGAAGCTAGTTTGGCAGTCCTCGTGGCAGGTGAAGAGCTTCTGCTCTGTGACCACCAGGCAGCAGGGCACGCAGGGGGCAGGAACCACCCCTTGGGGGATGACCTGGGGGAGGCAGAAAGGGAGGGAGGGATCAATAAGCCCTGTGAACCTCCAGCAGAAGCCTCTGAAAAGAGCCCTCCAGACCCGGCCCAATCCTTTGCCTCCGCTTTTGCACAATGGCTCTTAAACCAGTGGCTTTTCTTACCCCTTTGGAGACGGCTTGGCACAGATACTGCATCCAGTCGGCCATCTCTTCCTCGTTCTCAGCACTCAGCTCCAGGGAAGGTCGGTCAGTCAAGATCACCTGGAAGGAGTGGGGCCGGTCCGTGGTGTTTGACCTCCGACACCCACCACACTGCTCTCCTCTGTCAGGAGGAGAGAGAGTTGGCTGTTGTGTGTGAGATGCAGGGGTTAGGGCTGAGGGGCATGTGAGCACTCTGGGCTTTGGGTGCCAGAGGGATGGCTGATACTCACCCCATGTTCACAGAGAGCAGAGGGGTCACATCTGTACGGTCGGGGTACTGGTACAAGATGCCATTGCTGCAGATGAAGGGGAAAAACCTGCTGTGATTTCTTGCTTCCATCCTGACGTCCCCAGTTCAGGGATATGGCCTCTGTTACAATCCAGAGGCAAAGCTGGGCTAGTACTTGTTTAGGGTCATATTTGTGCTACCTGCTTGTTCTGGGTCAGCCAAAACCCCAATGAGTAAAGGTTCTTTGAGTCCTGATGAAGACGGAAAGCCACAGGTGCCTTAAAGAAGTTTATTGTACAGATGGTGGACAGGGATGAAGCACAGTATGATGAGAGCAAAAGGAAAGGATGCAGGTGCCTTTCCATGTTTGGGAGCTTCCATGGGTCCAGCTAAGCACTGAGCAGACAGTTGGCTCTCCCTCGTCCCCAGGCAGAGGGATTCCCTTGCCCTGGGCAGCTGAAATGGTTCTTATAGCCTCCTCTGCCTGTTTCAAGATAGCAATACCTCCTCCT
Source organism: Intellagama lesueurii (assembly GCA_037013535.1). Lineage (NCBI taxonomy): Eukaryota > Metazoa > Chordata > Lepidosauria > Squamata > Agamidae > Intellagama > Intellagama lesueurii. The sequence continues at coordinate 12,879,735 of JBAJHW010000016.1, read as the reverse complement.
CACAGGGAAGGGGAAAGTGTTATGTGCTAAAACAGCTTCTCTGCCCAGGTCAGCTGGTTGTCCCCCTGCAACTCCAGGGAACGATGCTGAAACTGTACAGGAGGCCACTTGCCATTTCTTTCTGTACTCATGCCTCCCACTAAGCTGGTGAAGTGGCACCCATGGAAGAGGAGATCAGTGTGCGATTCCAGAACAGGATCCTGCCCTACTCTAGGGTTCAGGGTGAGCATAGGAAACGCGAGGACCAGCTAGCTACCCACATGGCCGTCCTGCTCGTGCTGCCACTGCCAAGAGCATAACCTTTTTCCAACTGCCCTCCCCGACCCCAGCCCTGTCACAGGAGTTGCCTGCATTCCTGTCAGCTGTGCCTGGCCTCGGGGCCTCACCTGAGAACCACAAAACAAGGCTTCCAGTTCTCCTTGCCCAGGTAATTGGTGCCCGCCTTGTAGTACAGGACGCCTTCCTTGGTGGTAGAGTTTTCTGCCAATGTGTAGTGCGAAGGGGTGGGTCCCAGGGTCTCATCCATGGGGTCTTCCCAGTGCACAAGGCCGTAGAAGCGTACAACCACCTCAGAGGTCTGCAGGGGACACACCCCATTCCCAACACAAGCATTAATGACCTCTCATGGCTACAAGAGACATAAAGGGATTAAAGCGCTCTGGGAAGCTTGTGATTGACACCACAGGATTTAAGAAGAGGGGCCTCTTTTTGGAGACAAACGGCTCCCCTGGGGGGCCTGCAACATGTTAGGGGTCTTAGGCACCACAAGATCCCCAACCCGATGACAGCGCCGCTTCCTTGGAAAATGCAAACAGGAGAAGGCAACAAGAAGTGTAAGATCCAACAGCTGGAGCTGAGGAACCTCTTCCACTCGAGCCCCAAAGACGAAAGGAGAGAGGGAAACATGCCAGCAGGATCATGAGAGGCTCGCCACACTTCCCTGTGGCAGAAGAAGGGCTTCAGGTGTGGTGAAAAGGAGGGCCTGGCTGCGCATTTATAATCTTCTTGCTCATGTACACTGGAGACTTAACCACAGCACCCGCCTCACCTCCCGCTTGGATTCCTGGGCCACAAATTTGGCCAGAGCGAGCTTCTCCATGGTGGCATCGGTCAAGATGCTTGGGTAGGGTGGCTCCCGGCATCCTTTGATCATCGCTGACTTCATTGCTGCCAGGAAGAACCTGCGGGGTGTCGTGGGAAAAGAGGGAGATCAGGCTGCCATAGAGCACCTTGTGGGAGCTGCATATTGGACCCACATGCAAGCAGAATGGGACCCGAGAGCATGGATTCAGCCTGAGCCGTGTGTGCAAAATCAAGACAGCAAAAACAGGTCTGAAATTGTGTTTCTCCCTGACGAAGGCTATTTTTTTTCTGTCCTAAATGTTGCCAGAAATTGAAGCTTATGGTTTCCAAAGCAGGTGGTGTGAGACCCTTGTCCCCTAAGAGAGTTCCCAGACCCAAGGCACACCCAACTGGGGGCTTGTGAAGCTACATTAAAAGGCAAAGCAAGAACCCAAACCATGCCAGTTTCCACTCCCTTGCGAGCGCCTTTACTCACTCGGTCAGGCTGGCATCAGCTGTGTCCAGAAGGAACTGCTTCCTACGGTTGGTGCAGACCAAGGTCACTGTCTGCTGATCTAGGCCCACCTGTGCCAGGGGAAGCAAAGCATGCTAGGTAAGGAAGATCTCTTGGCTCTGGCACTCCTTGGAAAAGGTCTGGACAGAAAGGCCTCCTGACTGCCACTTTTAGGGGCAACCAAGGTGGGCTCTGGAGGCAGTGTGGCACCCTACATGTTTGTGCAAGTCACAGAAGGGCAACACAGGCTGATCTCCAGGACAACTTCCCACTGCTGGAGGGCTTAAAGTCAGCTTGCAGTGCAGGCATATGGCTCACAAATGCAGGGGAGAGGTCCTAAAGGGAGGTCAGCCCTTTGTTCCCGAGGAAGCATCATCGCGTTGGAAAGCTCCTCCTTGATGAGAACAACCCAGGCCTTTATAATCAGAGAAGACGGGACAAGCCCTGGGAGCCTGGAGTCCTCCATGTCCATGCCACATCCACCCCTCAGGGTGTCTGCTCTCATTCCAAGAGGCCCCACCAGTACCAGAAGAAGCACAGGCCACATCTGCCCTAGGAGGAGAGGTGTCTTAACGTAACCTGGCCAGGCTTACCGAGACATAGTCCAGCTCATTATAGGAAACAGCTTCCTCCACCATGTATGGCTTCTCTGCAGCTCCTGGCAAAATAGGTGGGGAGGGGGAAGAGCGAGGAGGCAGTCATGCCTGTGCAGTCCCAGGGCAAGGGACATCACCCCCCCCCCCCCACAAGGGACTCTGGCTGACCCAACCTGGCTTAGCAGTACAACACCTGCTGAGGCTTAAACTTCTTGAACTTCCACTTGAGAAAGGGCCAACAGCAGCTGGTCTGAATGTGTCCCTAACAAAGAGCTTGGTGAGCCGGGGCTGCCAGTCAAAGCAGGCAGTGCTGCTCCTTCGGATGAAGCGGCCTCTAAGGCGCTGCCCATTCTCCAGGCAACCAAGGGAAGGAGTGTGGATGTAACTCACAGGCTCTCATTGGGAGCTGCACTTGAAAGTGAGGGGGAGGGAAGGGCAGAGTACCTTTGCGGATGAGATACACATAGCAGTCTGTCAGCAGCACGTAGACCAGTTGGAGGTTCCCTTCCATGTGCCCAGTGCTCATTCGGATCATCTGTTCAGGAAAAGAAAGGAGACCCCAGTTAAGGCCCTGTTGGAGAATGAACTGCCCACAGGCCACACCTCAGAGAGCCACCCTTTCTTCTGTTAAGAGACGCATCCTGTGTCTGTCTCCCCCCCCCCCCCCCCGGCTCTTCTGGTACTGCTGAGAAGGAACTGGCTCCCTTGCCAAGTGGGCTTCATGACAGCTGTGGCCTCTTGTCCCGCCCCCTCTTCCTCCTAACACTCCACTATGCTCCTTGCCCTAAGAGAGAAAGCAGGATGAAGAGGGGCAACCTCACCCCCACCAGAAGCCGCCATAAGACCGGGACCTACTCGAAAGAGTTGTTCCTCATTCTCCCGAAAGACATGGATCATCAAGAGAAGCAAGTGGTTATTGTCTACCCTGTATAGGGAGAAGAAAAATAGGCTGTTTCTGCAATCCTTCAGGAAAAACAGTCTTGTGTTTTGTAATCTAAAGAAGAGGCTAATGGTGTCAAGGTGAAGCTTCTAATTAAAGGCTCAAGAGCCTCCCGAAGCCTCAGCAACTTTTTGCCAGTCCATACAGGAAGGCACTGCAAGAATCTGAAAAGTTGCCATAAGCAAGACCCTTGAAAAGGCCAGTGAGTCCATCGTCTGGCAGGGATGGTACCTGGATTCTGTGCAGCAAGTGAATTACAATGGGTGGCAATTCCAGACTGAATGGCTAGTGTGGACGTATCATATACTGGGATATTACCCAAAGAACTAAGACTCTGACCTTCTGGATCACAGTCCTGCTAGGAAAAGCAGCCTAACACCATGTTGTCCTCAAGCACAGAAACATGGGTATTGTGATTTTAAGAAGGGAGTTTTGGTGAGTTAACTATTCTCCTTTTCACCTCCTCTCCTGCCCTCCTCTGAAACGGGGAACTACCGGCCTTCTGCTGCTGGTGAACCAAAGGCTCATCTTCAGACACAGGACCTCGAGGTGGACTTACAGCCCCCGGGTCCCCACTGCCACTTACCTGAACTCAGAGGGGTGGGCTGTCTCAGACGGGCTGCCCTGCCCCTCCTCCACCCCTGAGTCCTCGGCACTGCTTGGGGAGGGGCTTTTTTGGTCCCCCTTTAGCCTGCTGAGGGCCTCCACCCTGGCACTCTCAACTGCCTCCTCCTCTTCCTCCTGTGAGTCCGTTACTGTTGGCCCAGCCGTCTCTCGTCTTCTCCATCCTCCTTCCTCCTCTTCCTCAGCAGCTTCAGGGCCACCAGGAACATGTGGCGGTTGGCCATCCCCTGCAGGGTCATGGTGGCTACCACTTGCTGCAGGAGTGTTTGGACTCTCAACGGTAAAACGGTAGAAGTCCATGGGGGCTGAAAGCCTCTCACTAAAGCCGCCAGGGGGTGGCCCCTCCGATGAGGGGGCCTCCCCTGGAGAGTCGGTCCGAAAGGACTGGTCAGGGGACTCGAGGTGGTGGCTCCATCCGCGGCCCGTTGCTGGAGCCGAGGCACCCAAATGCCTGTCCAGGGAGTCCATCACTTTGCTCAGCGACCGGCCCACCCGCTCCATGGAGGTGTCCTTCATCTCAGGGATGCACAGCCCCAGCTGGGAGAGCGCAGAGGCCTCGGTGCTCAGTTCTGGGGTTGCCTCAGGACTGGATTCCTTCCCTCTGGCCCTGTCACTTGACGGGTTCCCCTCCTCTGCCTCTTGAGGCCCACCCTGGGTGGCCGGAACGGAAGTGGGCCCGGCCGCCTCCTCTGACTTGACCTTCTTCTTCTTGCCCGTTTTCTTCTTCTTGGCCAACCTGCAAAGGGGAGTAGCCACGTGAGGCTCAGGACACCATGAAATAAGAAGGCACCTCGGGAGGCTGCAGCACCTGGAGGAATGCAGGCAGGGTGTGTGTGTTCGCCCTAAAAACAAAGGACAGACCCCACCCCCTTTTTTTGAGAGACAGAGGCATTTCACAGAACCTGACAGGTGGACGCAATCTTGGAAACCAGACAGTCAAACCTGCTACTCAGTGTGGGATCTGTAACAAAAGAGGCAAATGTGACTGTCCTGACAGAGAGCCGCGCAGCCTCTGTTGAAATACCTCCAGTCATGCAGAGCCTCCCACCCACTGAGGCAGGAAATCTCACCATCCTGCTCTCCAAGCCTTTCTTTGGCTGCTTGGCTCCCATCCACCAGTAACAGGCAACGGTGTTACTTGTCATTTCGAAGCTGTGCTCTGGAAGTCGAGCAAGGAAAAGTCTTGAAGAACGGCTGAGCTGGGGCTACCGATACCTACGCCTTCACAGCCTGACCTGTGATGGAGGCCCGAGTTTCCCATGACTCAGCTTGCTGGAAGACGGCTGTACGCACCTGATGACTTCCAGTTCTGTACAGCTCTCTGACTGGTCCGTGCCCTCTGTTGTAACAAGGTCGGCCTTCTCCTGGGAGGCAGAGTGCAACGGGGTCGTTTCAGTGGAGGATGGGGCTTCTGCTTTCTCATTGAAAGGGTTGTAACGCTGCTGTGTTGGGCTCCTGGCAGATGCTCGGCTAGTGTTCAGCTCAGAAGTAACAGAACGTGGGCAGCTGAGGGTGTCTGTGAGATCTCCGTCTGGAGAAGGAAGAAAGAGAACACCTAGTGATCTCCCACAGTAGAGTAACATGGTTGTGAGGTCAAATACAGATGCAGAGAAGGGAAGAGTTGCCCACAAGGCCCAAGTGTTACTCTGTGGTACCTCCTGTCAGTTTCACTGCATTGGCACATCCTGATGAAAAAATCCTTGCTTAGGACCCTTGGGTGCCTCCACCGATCTGTTTCTTAACTAGTTACTTGGTGAGGAACCACGTGCTGGTCTCAAAGTTGTTAAACTTTAAAACTCTTTTGACTGCTCTGTAAATGATAAAACAACTATGGAGATGATGCCCGTCAGAATACTGTAGGCACCAACTCGATAGAGAGCAAGCAAGGATGGACAATGCACTGCTCTTAAGAAGGGAATAGAAAGGGGCCACAGACAGAAGGACCTCTGTTTGCACCGTTAAGCCCAGGAAATGGATGTCAATGGCAATTCATGTTTGAGACTGCGGAGAACTGCCCAAGTATGTCCGTTTTTTACCAACTCCAGCATATTATTGTTATCAATGTGTGATAAATTTAGATTCCCTTTTTTAATGCCTTCCATTAGCTTTACTGCTTGCTCTGAGGCAGATGGAGGTCAAAGAAACATTCCCTGTTCTTTTCTCATTTGCAAGTTTTGCTTTCCTGCTCTTCCCTTTGCAGTCATAAGAGCTAGAAACTTAAAATACAATGGTCAGCTGAATGCTAACATGAGTTGATGGGTTGTCTGCAGCCCACACCTCTTGTACAATCTGTGTGGAAGGAGGCCCTGCGTTTGGGGCAGCACTGGGACCTTGGTAAGGGGAAGTCAGCGAGAGAGCAAGTTGGCGGCTGTGGCCACTATCCCAACCCTGCTTGGAAAGAGAGGTTGGGGGAGCAAGAGTTTGCGGCCATCAAATCAGAGAAAGGCGGAGAGTGGCAAGGAGAGGCGGCTTCATTCTGGCCTGTTTCCATGCACTGTCAGAACAGAGAACACGGTTAGTTGCCTTGGGCGGAGGAGGGTGATCTCCAGGGCCTGCACAGAAATAGTTGGACGGCTTGTTAATTGGAAAACTAGAAAAACAAGTGTCTCATGCTTGAAGAGGTGAGGCTGTTAAGACTCCCAGAGACCCCAGGTAGGCAGTTCAGGTGGGCAGACAGACACCAGCAGCTCAGGGAGAAAGCCCATCATCCCCTTAAGGCTAGTGGAATCGCTATCCATACCCTTGGTTATGTCTGCAAAAAACCATTAGAAAGAAGGAGAGGGTAGGGGAGACCCCTGCCAAGAGTCATCGGGCACAACTGTCTGTCCATGGGGCAGGCAAATGGTGTTAGGGACCCACAGCGGCACATGCAGCAAGCTCTGGTGCAGGAACAAGAACAGAGCAGAGAAAACAAATATGGAAAACCAGGCGAGCTCATCCCACCTTCCCAGGCTGTGGTGGGCATGGACGGCACTGCGGGAAAGACATCTCCAAAATCATAATCTATAAAATGAGGGACAAAAATGAGGGTTAGCTCTGTTGGCTCTAGTCAGGGAGGGGGAGAAGAGAACTGGTGGGTGGAGCAAGGAGGCAGAGATCGGGAAGGGTTTCCCTGTGAAACCCTGTCCCTCCCTGTTCTCCACAAGCCACCGCTCAGTGCACACAAGCAGACAGCACTAGGGCCCCCTGAGCTGCGGAGCATCTGGAAATCTTGTTGAGGTTCTTTCTGCAATTTGGGGACAGCCCAGGACACTGAATGGGAGGCCTTCCCACTGAGCTGGAGCAGAACGTCCTGCCCTAGAGAAGAGCAACCCCCATTCCACTCCAGTCTTGTTCATTCACCTCATCACGAACTTCAGTCTCTTTCTGTTTACCCACCAGTGCCGCTGGGGCCAACATCCTTGCTCTGGCCGGGAGAAGGTTTGCATTCCTTTTGTCCAAGCCAAGGAAGCCCCACGCTCTCCTCACCCAGGCCCTTTCCTCGCAGAGAGACAGGGGCCTGACAAGAACCCAAGCTGCTTTAGCAAGGCTGGCTTCCGCTTTCCACGAGGTTGTAGCCTAGAGGCCTCTCATACAGGGCCACTGCTCCCGGGCCATGGCTGCTTGCGGGGACGGTCCCAGCACACAGCCACGGCTTGCTCCCACTCCCTCCGTAGACCTGCTCCAACCCCTGCTCCTTCCCACACCGCTTACCCTCACTGGAGGGCGCAATGGCACTGTCGTCCCACTCCAGGTTTGTGGAGGTGACGGAGTTGAAGGAGTTGAGCGAGAGGCTGTCCGAGCCCTGGACAGAGCTGGGCAAGCGATCCTCAAAGTCCAGCAGATACTGAGGCTTGTAGTATTCCGGCATGTAAGGCGCCAAGTCCAGGTAAGGAGCATCCTGCATGTATGTTGCCCAGGAGAGATGGGGGTGGGGAAGAACAGAAGCTGTGAACAGAAGAGCATCTCCAGAACCACCACCTTTGGATAGCTCGTTCATCTGCCAAGTTGTTCCAGGGATGCAAGCTAAAATAATGACAGGGTGAGTCAGCAAGGACTCCCTGCTCGTGTTCTGAATCCACTGCCAGTTTCATGTCCCCGACCCCTCCCTTCCCCCCACCTCAACTTGCATGGTGGGATTCAGTCCCTGCCCCTTTCTGAAGGATTTACATTCCTTTTAGGGGAAGGAATTGAAGCTAAGAGAAGGAAAAAAGAGAAGTCAACACACTATCTATTTTTTTTAAAGAGATAGGGTGGGGAACAACAGTGGGGCAGGTTTGAACAGCAGCATAATAGTGTCATTTTTGTTTCTTTACCCATCATCCCACTCCACAAAGGCTTCTTGCTTTTAGCATCAAACCCATAAATGCTGTTAACGCAATATGGGCAGAGCAAGGGCTATTAGTATTCTTTTAAAAATCAATGTGGCCACTTTATATGGTTGACAGGCTATTCAAATCAAAAGGGAGGGAGAAGGGTGTGAGAAAGGAGGGGTGGGGAAGAGAGAGAGAGACTGCCACGCTGAGGAATCCAAAAAGAACCAGAAAATTCTTAGGGAGTGTGTGTGCATTTGGAACACGGTGGGCTCTGTGTTGGCAAATGCCTGGAAGAGTGAAGGAACTGGGGGAACTGGGGAAGTATGGAGCAGGGCTGCTTCCAAGCTTGTACCACCTCTCTCCGTCTCTCTCTCTCTCTCTCTCTCTCTTGAAACAGAGGAATGTCTGCTCACCAGGTCCAGGTCAAACCGGATAAACTCTAGGCCAGAGACCAGGGTGAGGAAGAGGGTCAAGTGGTCATGGCTGCAGACAAGAGCATTCCTGTGGGACAGAGAAGCCGGTCATTCAAGGTTTCAGAGGTCCTGTGGCTCTTCCCCATGAAACAAAACTTCCCCAAAAGGATTTCCCCAAGGTTGGTCCTAAATCCCATTCCCATCTGTCTTGTATGATTAGAGTCAAAAGGAGCCCATGGTGTGGAATTCCAAAAACAAATTGAACCAGGACATGGTCTGATGCCCTCCATCAGTTGGGATCTGAATCGGCATATTGACATGACTTGTATTTAATAAACAATACTACACAAGTAAGGCAGGTTTAATGTTATGTGCCCTATAAATCTAATGAGACTTTTCCAGTTGCTAAAAGGAATTTCAGTGATGTAGCAAGCTAGAAAGAAGAAAAATCAATAAGGCATACTTGATGTGTTTGTTTCAGATGGCGTTTTGAAACAGTCTGCTAAGCAAAGCATTTAATGGGAACACTTGTAAATATCTGCAGATATGACAATTCAGCAGCATACCATTTAAGAACAAAAAAGAAGGCACTAAAACTGCCAATGCAGAGAGTTCAGCATGCAATACCCACATGGAAAAAAGGTAACTTAAACCTTACATGTCCCAATTTGACTGTTCTTGTTTGCATTTTGTTGTTTTTGAAAACACACACACACACACACACACTTGTGAAAAAATCCAGGTGCGAAAGATATGCCTCCTTCTCTCAGACACCTTCAAATTTGGGGTACTCTGCAGGCACTGTCGCTTCCTCTTAACAGTCAATTTCCCATGTCTGTCAGGACTGGGAAGTTTCAATAAAGGTGTAAAAACAGAAAGCAAGCCACACATCGGTGTAGTTGGGTTTGGGAGCTTCTCTCTGAATGCTATCTTTGCTCCCCCCCCCCCCCGGCCAGAATGGGGCGTTTTGCCCCTATCTCTTGCTCATGAAGCAGAACCCTCCACCTCCATCAGACTCACTTGACATAGTACTTGTGCAGCAGGCTCAGGTTCTCCTGGAAGAGACGCAGGTAGCTCTCCAAGGAGTTCTCGTTGAGGGCCAGGTACAGCCACGCTCGGCCTGCAAAAGAGGGAGACTTTACAGGAACTCATTCCTCTAAGTGTGTGTGTGCGCGCTGCAGGGGTGGGGGTAAATTCATCTTGAACCCTCTGCCCCCCCTAAATGCAAAGGCTGACCAACTGACCATGCCCTTCCCTGGGTGTGTTAGTACTGCCTCAGTATGACCTGAAGCTGGCTTGCCACCAAGAGTAGCTGAGGCTCATGACTGCTTAGGTGGCCTACTGTCAGACCTCCCCAAGCCCTTATCCTTGGAAATTTGCAGAAGATGCTGCCTCTGTCATACCAGGCCAGAGCCTCCCCCCCCCCCCCCCCCCAGGTTCAGCAGTGTTGGCTCTGCCTGGCTCTCCAGGGTCTCTTTTCCACCACCTGTTCTAGCTGGTCCTTCTGACAGGCTTCCCCAACCTTCCTCTGAACCTAAAGCATGAGGGAAAGGGCTCCCTCTGCCCTGTGTTCTTGGTCTGAGACAGGAAGGGAGGCCTTTCACCCTCTCTCAGTGTCTCTGCAGGTAACTGGCCAAGCAAAGGGGAAGCCTGACTTGTCCCCTTTACTTCTTTACAGCTATGTGCCACTGAAGGTTTCCAAGCAGTGCAGAACCATAACACAACACACCAGTACAAAACCATATGTCTTTCTTGGAATGTGATGGGACAAAGCAGAGGGAGACAGAAGGAAGGTAAGGAGCACAACTGCGCAATGAAAAAGAAAACACAAATCAAAGTGGAGGGAAAATGTGTGTTTTATCTGGCATCCTTGAAGCTGTTGAAAGGCTTGGGGCATTTGCCAACAGAAGACCTTGAGGGGGAGCTGCCGTCAGCAAACTCATCCTGCTGACTGGGCTCCATGGGAGAGAGAACATGGAAGGCAGGGAGCACCCTCGGCCATCTCTCAGAGTGCTACCAGCAATATATAAATCAAGGGAGTGCCTCCGTTTGGGTGTAAAGAAGACTCTCTCATGCATCTCGACCGGTCCAGACTCAGCCACAACGTGGAAACAGAGGCCAGCCTCCCACTCTGATCTTTAAGAGCAGGCAGGTTGGATGGGCGATGGGAGATGGACTGGAATTTCCTCAAGCCACATGGGACCCACACCAGGCTCCTTTGATATCCGGCATGCCAGAGGCACCGTTGCCGCCTCTGAGACCCCGGCCTACACTTACTGCGCCCGAGATTTGTGGACACGTGCTCGAGCACCTCTATCTGCTCAATGGCTTCTCGACGGGTGAAGTGGACCACCAAGACCCAGTAGCCTGAAGGGAGATCTTGGAGCCTGTGAGAACAGAAGAACGAGACAGGGATGGAGGACAACCACCTTTTTTTGCTTGCTCACGTAGCTGCTGTACTAGACCACAGAACCGCCTGGACTACCTCTCCCTTTCCCAGGCTCCAAATGGCTGTGAAACTGGTTCAGTCCGTCCCGAATTACATGCCTCAGCTTGCCTATGAAATACGCTCTACGTAGAATCCTGTTGACATCGCTTCTCTCTACAAAAGCTGAGCAGGTTCTTCCAGTCTGTTGCTTTAATAACAAGACTCACAACCTCTCAAAGTGGGCCATTCAAAGCAGGCCATTCAACAGACCCAGCTCTTCTTCAATAACGTGCTTTGCCTTTTCAGCTTTTTAAAGAGGGGAGAAGGCGGCACAGGTTGAGTGAGATCCCATCTGCCAGCGTGGGACCTGAACCTAAGCCTCCGAGGACCACGCCCCACTTTTTCCACAGTGGTCTGCAATCTTCTCAAGGCCAGGGCCCACAGGAACGTTTCCTTACCCATAAAGCAGTGCATGGTCGAGGTGTTCACAGAGACGCTGCAGGACTGTGTCGTGGTTCCTGATGGCTGGTGTCTCATCCTCACAGGCAGCAAAATAACTTTGCAACTAAGAATGAGAGAGGAGAAGAAGGATGTCAGCTAATGAGCCAGGAGTGGCATGCCCATATGATTAACACTGCCTCACAGTGCTACACTCCAGAAGGGTCAGAGAGACCACAAGGGAGTCGAGGCATCTCTCAAGGGCTGATGTGCTCCTGCCAGTTCAAGAAAATTATACCCATATTCCTGTCCCAAATTGATGCAGAGGCTGGAACTTCCTGCTCTCTTTAGCACTTTTTTAAAAAAAGTCACCATTCTGTAATACTCTTTCTGCAAACGTGCTTGATTCAAGCGATGTCTTCCAAACAGCAAACATAGATTAATTTTAAAAATCAGGATGTGGGAATGCAGTAGATCAGATTACAAGGAAGGCTTTGATGTGTGTGTGTGGGAGACTTAAAGCGGCCATGATGTTGGCAGATGTTACATTTTACATTATTGGTAGATGCTACCTGGGCACTTTCTTAAGCCTCTTTTCAGATATCAATTGCATTTTGTTTTGGAGTCGATTCTGGTCCTCCTGAGGCAAGTGCTCCAGGCATTGGTTTCCCCTCCTCACTGTCATGCGATTGGGATGCAGCAAGTTGGGGGCACCAGGAGGAAATGGGGAAAACACAGAACAAAGTGCCCACACTCCCAGCATTCCCTGTATTGGGATGCTGTGCTTTGATGCACCTGTGCAGGTGGAGTTTTGTCCCAGGAAGGCTCCACTGTAGGCCCCCAAGGAACTGAGGAGGAGGAGGAGGAAGAAGAAGATGGGGCTCTTTCCCAGCCAGGATTCTCAACTACACCACCGACTGAAAGAAAGGGAGCGCCCAAGCAAGGTGCTGTTATCAGCTGCCGGATCTTCGAACAAACCAGCAGGACAGCCTGGGGCAGAAGAGGCCAAGCACCCATCCATGGTGGAGCTGCTTACATACCCTGAGAAGTGCTCAGGATGGCTAGAGGACTCTGGGAGCTGTAGCCAATAATGTACAACTTCCAAGTGCTGGTCAGAAGCAGCTAATGCAACAGAGGCAACACCAAGGGACACCAAGCAGGAACCACCAGGAGAGGAGAGGACCATTATCGCCAAACCAATGGCACAAAAGTGATCCAGTATGGATTTGTGGACCTGGGCAGCTGTTGCCACCCACAAACACTGCCTCAGTGGATGCCCGTGTGGCACAGAACCCGCAAGACCCAATACGAAGTTTGCATGCACCCAGGCAGGCCCTGGGCAAGCCTTTCCCCGTGTGGAGGCTCCCTTGCTGGATACTCGCGGAACAGTGATGCAGGTGTATCACAACCACCCCAGAGGTCTTTAGGGAGGGCAGGAAATGAAGCCAAGCAAGCTCAGGAGGTCTGTTCACAATCTTCTGGGGACTTTCAGGATTCCTTTTCCTATATTTTACAGTCTCATATACAAGAGGAAAAGAGAAGACTGGGAATATCCCCATCTATATAGAGATCTGGAGAAGCAAGAGGCCCTACGTGGGCCACAGGCCAACAGGTCAAAAGGTCTCCCCTGTGGTACTTCTGGTGCTGAGAAATTCTGGCAAGCAGGAAGGGCAGCCCCCCCCCCCCCCATTCCATTCACGTCAGTGGCTTCTGGGCGGCTTTCCTGGTCAATGGATTTGGGTCCTACCAGTGTTGTAAGAGAAGCCGACCCCAGGGATGACGCCTTTGCCCCTTTGGGAATGTTTGTGTTTGAGTCATGGCGCTATTTATAAACCTTTTCGTGGTCAAAACAAACAAGGTTGTGTCAAGAGCCATGCATGTGATCGCCAGAGTTCATCTGCTGTGGCACCAGCAGCGTCATGAATGAGTCCCCACTTGGGATGGCTTGGAGCGGACGGGTCATTCTGTCTGACTGGTGGGAAAGTTCTCAAAGTGAACGTTGGCAGACATTTGGGGTTTGTTATTTAAACTTCCCTCTGCAAAATGTGGGCCAGGAGTGTTTCCAGAAGCAAGTGCTCCGTTCACACAAAGTCGTTAATCCTTGTTCTCTTCGTGGGGTGTGTGTGACATACACAACTAATCAGGACAAGATGTGGGGGACCGTTGGATCTAAGCTCCATGCCCCATGCTTGTAAACCCTGTTCTCACAACTTGTTTCTTCTCTGCTTCTGGGTCATCTGGTATGAACACAAGTTGCTCTTCTCCTTGATCCCCTAGTCTGAGCAGGGGCAACTGCAACCTTCCTCCCATACCTAGGGTGGACTACAGACACATCCTCTCCAGGAGGAAAATGCAGGCAGGGTCCTTTAACATCTGTAGCCCCTAGAGAGCATTATCCTTGAACCTGGCACTCCCCAAGTCTATTTATTTATTTATTTATTTATCTATCTATTTATTCATTCGTTTCTTTTGTCTCATTTATAGGTCACCTTTCTCCCTCTAAGAGGACTCAAGTTTGCTTGTGGCCAAAGATCAGAACACAGTGAGGTCTAGAAAGGCTGCTCATCCATACAGCAGGTGAAGGTGGCTGCAGAGGCTGCTTCCAGAGAGGAAGGCCTGTTTGGCCAAACTCGCACGTACCCTGCCAAGACACCGGAGGGGAAAATCCAGCAGAAAATCCTGCCACACATGGATCACCTGCCTGAGGGAGAGGTTGAGAGCCCCCACCCCGGCCTCAAAGCTCCTGGAAATCAGTTCTCTTGCTGATGTGAAACTCCTCAAGGGGAACAAGGGGAAAATGTCTTTGCAAGCTTCAGTCACGCTGCCACCCAAAGAAACACTGATGATCTCAGAGGAACTGGAAAACGGTTCTTCTCCATTTCATTGCACTCTCCGGCTTCCCTTTTTTTCTGGTGCCCATCAGGCTCTGTTTTGTGGCCAGAACTGTGGCTTTTATCAGTCTTTACTGCCACAGACAGATCAAGCCTTCCCACTGGTGCCCTGTGCTGTTGCCAGACACGGGCAAGGAATGGCAATGGCTCACTTCTCTGCCTGCCAGTGACAGTCTCCCCCACAGCCCCACCACCACCCTGTCCAATGGAAAATTTCTAGGCCTTAAGTTCCAGCAGGTGCTCCGATCTTGAAAGTTGCTCACTGTCTTTCTGCTCAAGATGCAGGCAGCCCCCATCCATTCACCAGCTGATTGCCACCAAGCACAACTTCTGATACAAGCTGGGCCATGTGTTAACAAAAAGTTAACAAAAAGCGAGTCAGTGAAGATGGCTTAAACTTCTCTGCAGGAGCCAGTTAGAAGGACAGTCACAGAAGTGAAGCTCAGCAATCTTGAGTGCAGCTGATGAGATGGAGTCAAAGCCTTTCTTGTTTATCATCCTTTATTCCACCTCCCCCCCCCCCCCCACTCCTTCACTCCCATGCGCCTCCTGCCCATACAGCAGAGGGGAAGGGAGCAGATTCTGAATCAGGGAAACCGAAGAAGCAACCCAAATGGCACTGAGAGTCACTTCCAGCTACAGACTTGGGGCAAATCATTTGGAGCAGAGCACAAGGTCTCCCCTGGAGGAACTCGCGGGACAGTCTTTTTTAAGCCTCAGGCCCTTCTGGAGGAATCTTCCTTGGAGATGGATCTGGAGCTGCCCAGCATGGTGGATAAGACCAGGCCAAGGGAAGTCTTCTGCAGACCACTCCAGAAGATATGGAGAAATAGTGGGTTTTTTTTGTTTTTGTTTTTTTTGCACTCTAAAGGACGGAAGCAGAAAGGAAGAAAACCCTGCTTCTGCCGGTGCTGAATACCATAGTGCACCATTCTACCTTGAGCACAGTTCTCCTGGACCACTGGAATAAGTTTCTTTTAGTAAGCCACCTTGAGAGAACAGTTGGAAGACATTTAGAATAAAGAAACATTTGCTTAAAATAGATTTATAACACCCTTCAGTAGCTAAATTATTCATCCTCCATAACACAATGGCCGGGATGGTGTTTCTGTAAAAGTAGAGTTCCCAGAATTCTTTAGGTGGACCTACCAGAGTGGAAGCACATCTGTGATCTTATGGATAACAGGACAAAACACAGCTCTCTGCAAACCACTTGGTGAGTCTTCCTCATCCGCTGTTCCTGCCGAATGCAACCTGTGACCACCCATGAAGGACTACAAGGATGGAGTCATGTTTTCCTCGCAGGGTGAGTCCCGGAAAAGACATTGGCTGTTTCAAAGTGCAAAGATGTGCCTCATGTGATCATTGATAATTGCAGGGCATTCTGTTTTATGAGCAAAACCATGTAGAGAAGAATCGCCAGAGAGTGGTGGGTGGGCAGTCTTTGCCTGCTTCTTCTTGAACTTGGCAGGGTGTTGGTGGAAGTATTGCAGGATTTCTGCGTTTCCACAGACTGGAACCAGGGCAGGAAACCTTTGGCCCACCAGATGTTTGAGACGTCAACTCCCGGGATCCCTTACCGCAGGCCACACCGGCTATGGCACCTGGGAACCCAAGTCCCCAAATGACCTGGAGGGCCCAAAGTTCCCTATGGCAGGACGGGGTTCAAAGCCACACCCCTCCTTTTTGCAGAAAGGGGGGGGAGGGAGGGTCAGCCATGGCACTCTTGACACCTGGTGCCCCCACTGTGACAGAAGCAAAGGCCGATTAGCCTGGGGACAGGACCGCCCCAAAAAGAGCCAGAGGGGCCCGGAGGTCAAGCAAGGGCCCAAGGGATGGATAGGCAGCAGAGAGACAGAAGGGAGAACAGGGGGTGTGTACTCTACGTTTTCAAAACATATAGTAAGTGACGTTCAAACGTGGGGCGATCCAACAGGCAGAGGCCAAGACAGTGGCTGGCTGAAGGCCCCTGGGATACCTCTGGGTTTCAAGGGGACCTGGGAAGCGACAGAACTGACAAAAGGCTGGCAAAGGAGGAGCAGCGCTGCTGGGGAAAGGTGGGAAGAAAGGGTGAATGGAGCAGGCTTGGTAGCTCAGTCAGTTGGAGTCAGGAGTGAGGATTCCCTGGCCCTAAAGCGGGGGCCTGAGCCGCCTGCTGGGATGGTGCAATTGTGTCAGGCTGGGCTGGATCCCGGTTCAAGTCCTGCTTCCAGCAGAGCCACCCAGAGGTAGGCTAAACCCTGGCGTGGTCTTGATCTCGCCCTTGGCACCGCGGGCCTTGCCCGACCACAGGGACAGAGGCGGGAGCGCCAGCCCCGAGGCTGTCTCGGGGAGGGAAGGAGGGCCTCCCCAGAGCCCTGAGAGAAAAAAGAGGGAAACCGGGGTGGGGAGGAAGAGGGGGGGCTACCGTGGAGGACCAGAGGGGCGGTAGGGTAGCCCTGGGGAGAAGGGGGGGGAGCTCACCCCGCTCCACCCTCCTGCCCTCCAAGAAGAAAAGGCACGGATCGCCTCCCCGAGTTCGGGGCCGCTTCCCCTCCGCCCGCATCCCTAGCGGCGCCCCCTCCGCCTGCCCGATCGCCATCACCCCCCCCCCCGAAGAATCCCTCCCGAGCCTTCCTCTTCCCTCCTCCTCCTCCTCCTCCCCCTCCGGCCGGCCTGACCTTCTTGACGGAGAGCGAGATGTTCTCCAGGATGCGGTCCTTGACCTGCCCGGGGGGCTCCATGGTTGCCGCCGCCGCCGCCTCTCCCTTCTCCTCCTCCTCCTCCTCCTCCTCGTCCTTCCTCCTCCTCCTCCTCCGCGGGCTCCTCTTCCTGCGGGGCCCCCTCCGAGGCGGAGGCTGCGGAGGCCCCCGCCGCCCCCCGCCGACTCCGCTGCCCCGGGAGCCCTCCGTCCTGGGCGACTGTGGCCGCGGGAGGGGACCCGGAGAGGCTGCGGGAGCGCCCCGCCGCCGGGCTCAGCAAGGACCCTCGGGCGGCGCAGAGAGAGGAGGCGGCGGCGGCGGGCCGGCCATGGGGAGGGGGGGGGTCCTGCGGGGCCGACGCTCCGCGATGCGGCCGAGGGAGGGGCGGGCTCCTTCCCCCGCTCGTGACAGGCGGCGCCCAGGAAGGGGCGGAGGCAGAGGCGGCCCCGCCCCCGGCCGCCCCCGATCTCTCTCGCCCAAGACCAGCCGGGCGCGCAAAGGAGGCCGGGAGTCGTAGTCCCGGCGCCCGTTCGCCAGGGAGGCGGGGTCCCGTCTGTTGCCCGACGGCAGCCCTGCCGGGGAGGCTGGAGTGGCCGCCCGCGGAACCGCTCTCCCCGGAACAGCCCCCGCCAGGCGGGCCCTTGCGGGTCCCTCCGGGCGCCCCACAGATCGATGGGCCGCGCGGGGCGCCGAGAGGTGGGTCAGCCCCAAAGGGAGGGACTGGGAGGGGGATTTGCGCCCCTGGTGAAGCGAGACCGCTTGGCGGGCTCCGGGGCCGGGGTGGGCCTTGGCCAAAGTTAAGAGAGTTCTTCTGTCCCGGAAGGCAACGGCATCGCCCTGCCCTTCTCAGGCAACGAGTCCAGAGATGCCTCGGCCTCCTGGACATGGAAGCTTCATCCTTTCGTGGCTTCTGGCCAGTGGCAGACGACTTCTTCTTCTGCAGGAATCTGCCATAGCTCTTCATTTAAAGCCAGTGCCTTACTATCAAACTTTTCAGCAGGAAATCCCAGAGAGCTGTTGCAAAACTAGTGGCTTGTTTGCCCTGGATTTACAGCCCACCAATTTTGGTGAGCAGCCCCAAATCTCCAGTGCACAAAGCATCCCATGTCAGTGCAGAAACGGCAGGACATTCCTCTTTCCAAAAGTGTCTGTACTTCGCTTCAGGAACAAAGTTAAAGAGAATTATATCCTAGATGTATCTGAGATCTCTCTTTCCTCTTTCTCTAGCTTGACCTTTTTCCAAGGGAAAGCCCTGGTTGTTTCTACAGTAAGAGCTGCAAAGCTAGTTCTCTTAACAGAAAGTCCTGGCCATCAGATCCCAGAGGTTTGAGACTCCCTTGTCATCTGCGAGGTACAGTAAGGCCTTTTCCCTGGCTACTCAGTCATACTGGCCATGCCATAAATGCCTCTCAGATCTCCTCCTTGGTGCCTGGAAGCATGCAGGGTACGCTGTAAACATCTGAACAAGCAAGGTCTATCAGAGAGAATTCCCTGGCTGCTCTGTCACACTGTCTAGGGATTGAGACCAGACTCCCAGGGTGGTGGTCTGGATAATCAGCAGGCCGTATAAGTCATCTTGTGACCTTGGAGCAGCTTTTGTCTTAAGCAGAACTTTTGCCTGTTGAGGAGCTGTTCTCACCCAACACACAGGACTCTGCAGCGGTTCAGACTGAGGCTGTACATCGTTATGCTTTGTAACAGGGTGGAATGAGATAAGAAATTTAGAACATTTTGTCCTTTGGGCACCTTTTGTGCCCTCTGAATTGCACTGGGCCGTTGCTGGGAAGAGACGGTGGCTTGGGTTCTAGATGGTCTCTTGAAGCCCAGCTAAAATGGAGTGCCCAGTGGAGCAAGGCGGAAACTGTTCAAACTGTTAAGCAGAGAGGGGACACATTCCCAGCGTGTGCGCCAGCCTTGGAAGCTGCTGATTGTAACATCACGGCAGCTTCTGCAGCTGGAATTCAATATGTGAAAAACATGGAACAGGACCCCAGGTGCTGTTCTTTACGGTGCCACAGGACTATTTGTTGTTAGGACTACAGTTTTGAAAGGCACCAAGTTAAAACCCTGTTCACAAATAAGGGTTATCTTTCTACCACCACCACCACCATCCCTGTACATTTTAGTTTCTAATTTGGTCCACCGACATTTCCAAAGTTTTAAAACAGGATGTCTGTTGTTACGAGAGCTAGGGAAAGGCACCGGCTGTTCACAGGCTGGCACATGGCCATCGCCGTTGGAGAACGGACACAAATCCTTGTGCAAAGGAAGATAAACTTTTCTTTCTTTCACTAGAAAACAACACCCACCCTGGGGGTTCATGTGGGTAAAAGTCCCCCCCCCAGATGAAGTTGTTTTAGTTTTTAAACGTTTAAATACCATCTAACAGGCATTTCCCACCAGCCTTGTTTTGCCACCACCGTGAGTTAGCTGGATTGCTGACTTTTCACCCAAGACTTTTTGTGCCTGACCAACAATGGACAAAACACCCTCTACGCCACGGATACCGAGAAAGAGCCATTCTGAAACCTAGCAAAACTGCCAGACAGGGCTGACAACACTGAGCTGTATCAACTGACTCAGGATAGGGCAGCTTCCTGGAACAGGTGCACACTGGCTAGCCTCTTAATCTCAAAGGGACTGAGTACTTAACTACTCAAGACAAATCTCGATGAGGACCAAGTACGCGGCTACTGATTTGTCAACGAGCTTCTATATTCTTTGTAAAGGAGAAGGAAAGGCAAAAGAAAAGCCAAATAATTCCTGCCTGTCTTCTTGAAGATGGAGACGAGGAATTGTTAGAGTCCTAGCAGCCAGGTAAACCTGTGTACAAGCACAGGCTGATTTATTTCAAATCCGTTAAAATCCTTCAGGGTGGTTACACAGCATACAAGAAGAAGAATACGTTCTGTACCTGAGTGTCTCACAGTGCAAGTTTGAGTCATACAGACAGAAAGATGTAGTGACTCCACCTTCTGAACCCATAAATTTAGTTCTAGGGCCAATCCAAACATGCAGTGCCCGCTGTGAGATGTTGAGCAGAACTTAGGAAAACCGGGTGAGTTTTCAGTGTAGCACCTCTTTTTGATGTAGCTTGTCTCTCTGTTGCACTAGGTCTAATTAGCGCTAGGAACAATAGCTGCTAAAACAACTAAGACTCTCTGTTATGTTCTAAAGAGCAGCAAGTTCTGTTAGTCTTTTAGCTACCACAACTCTTGGTGTTGCTCTTGCTGTTAGAGACCAACACAGCTACTCCCATACTAGAACCACTGGCTTCTCAATTTCCATCCCTTTCCTCTCTCTTAGTAGTTTTCAGTACTGCCTGGGACTGTTACGTTGTCCTTTGGACAACAGCATTCTTCTGTGCTACATACTTTAAACTATAGACTAGGATTATCTTCACCTTGTTAGAGAACATCAAGTTGTTTCCACCCCACCCATGTCACACCCTTTTTATTAAATGCTCTTAATTGGAGCTTGTTCGTTACGCAACAGCACCCTGGAGCGCTGCTTCAAATTAATGCAACCATTCACTCCCTGTCCTATTCCACTGGGAATTAGGTTTCACGGTTGCACTGTAAACAGATCACAGGGCAGTGACGATGCAGCTACACACTCCAGCTGCAAAGCAGCCAAAAAGTACAGCATTAGATCATGTCAACCTGAGTTGCTTGTTCTCTGTACACAGTGAAAACAGTGCCAGGTTCTTGCAGGGCCTAAAGTGACTCACTCAACAGAACAGGCCTGTGAACACACCTGATGGCCACATAGGAGATTGACTAGGGTCTCCAGGCATGCATTTCCAGAGCAATTTTGACACTACTTCTACTGCAAGCAAGTTTGGAGTTGAGATGTTTGTTGACACAAGGCAGGGTTTCTCCTTGGGGTGAGAGAGGACATTATCTAGAGAAATCCATCTTGTCTAAGCAGTCAAAATCCTCGACCAGGCTAACACCACAGCATCTTTTGGCTAACTATTAGCAACACATATTGGTCTCCCCTGGCCACCACCATTACCACCCCACCAAGTAAGCCTGTCACCAGGCAGGGAAGCCTGGAACATGTTGGCAATTGATGCATTTTGCTTTCCACCCCACCTCGGCCACCCCTTGTAAATAGGCATGAAATGCACAACTCTGCCACTAAATTTTTGCTCAGTGGCAATGCTTGCATCTCAGCCACCAGGCTGAGGGCTCGACGGCAACACAGATAATTTAATCAAAAAGCTCAGCATGAGGAGAGCCACTTGAGGAAAAAGGACAAGGTTGCAGGCTCGGTGTTGTTTGTGCCAGTGCTGACTTGCACGGGGGCTCCAGAGAGGCCCCGTGAGCTCAATCAAGGCAGCAAAGGCGAAAGCCAAATAATTCACTCATGTTGCCTCCAATACCCCTCAACGCCCCCAGATGCAAAGCATGTGCACCACCATGCTTAGGGCAAATCTTCCAGTCTCAGCAGACTTGTCAGCACGCTCTCCGTCTGGAGTGGCTCCTGTGTGTCTCCCTTGGCAAAGCAACACGTGCCACCCTTGAGTACGTGACTGCTGGCTTCCACACCTGTTTGCTGAGCAGGTGGCAGTTCCAAGAACACTGCATATGTGTTTACCCTGCTGAAGCAAACAGGAACACAACCTGCTGGTCCTGCACATTTCAGTGGGAAGGGAGAAGGGAAACTCACGGTGGGGGTCACATGCTGCAGGATCAGCTCCTTCACACCTCTAACCTTACATCTTGTTCCAGAATCAGGTACTTAAATAAAGATTCTTTATTCCATTATGCATTGCTTAATAATAAAAGCCATTGTGTTGATACAATACCAGTATTTGCGTCTTTAAAAAAGCTTAAATTCAACAAGGGAAACCAGACTCGTGGTACTTTGGCTGAAAATAAGCAATCTTTTCCTCCTTTCTCTTAAAGAAAAGAAATAAAGAGTTCAGGCTCCATCATCTAAGCAGGGTATTCTGTGTCGTCAAGACAGACTCTTCAAGAAGGTACAGTCTAGCAGTCAGGCGGATGTTCTTCTCGCGGCTACGTAGGAACTACAATATTCTTGGCTAGCAGAATGAGCAGAGCAAGCTCTGCATTCCCGCCTGCGTGCCCTAAAGCCTCAACAGCTTCCTGGGGTGTAAAGCCAGCCCTCACGATCTGAGCAATGTCTGCAGCACAAACCGCGGGAGGCTGAGGAGAGTCCACAGGCAGAGACGGTGAAGACTCTACGCGTTCGTCCACAGGCCTCTGAAAATCGGTGTCAGAGGCATCTTCGGACGTCTCCATTCTTTCTGAGAGGGGACTCTGGCCGCTCTGTGACTGACCCTGCCGGAGGCTGAAGGAGGGAGGCTGGCTCGGCTCTGAAACTTCGCTGCTGAGAACATGGCTGGAGGAGAGATGCTGAGACAAGATTTCTACACATTCACCCCCTTGAATTTGACTTGAAAAGGCCATTGGGCTAGGAAAGCCAGAGCTGTTCAAAGCTGAAGTTCCCTGGACTGAGAGTGTGTCCTGCTCGTGGCTCACAGCCAGTCTATGAATTTCTCTCATTCCAGGACTCCCCATCTCAGCCTCAATCCCCGGCTTCTTCCCTGACGATTCAACACCTGTATAGCCAGGGAAAGAGAGCTGCATGGCCTGGCTGTCCAGGGACGTGTGTTCGTGTTCCTCTCGATAACCCTCACTGTCTGTAGCTTGTTCTTGAGGAACAGCAGCTGAGTGGTGGCTGTCTTCCTGCTGGGAAACATTGAAATCCTGCTTGGAATTGACAATCAAGAGCTGGTGCAGCTCCTTCAAGGCAGAGGTGAGAGAGATGCACGGTTCTTCTGTCCAGTTATTCAGCTGGCCTCCGGAAGGCGTCTCCATCAGGCCAACCATGGCTGACACATCTGTTGATTTGCAAGCCACATCTCCAGTTTGCACCAAGTCACTGACAGGCAAAGAAGCAGGGTACTCAGATAACTCCACGTTCATGGTAGAACATTCGGCCTTTGTCACTGGGGATGTGATGTTTGGGTTATCTAAAGGGTTGTTGGCAGCAACAAAAGCCTCTTTCATGACATCCACTTCCAATAAAGTTTCACCTTCCTGGTGCTCATGTTCTATCTTTTCTAGCCTCCTCTTCTCTGGAGAGGAAATCCTCCTCTCCCCTTCAGTGCCTACTCTTTCATCAGAAAGGTAACAATCCAGGCTTGGCTCTGCAGCAGCAGCAGGCGATGGGGAAAAAGCCATCGTGCACAGAGGCTCCTCACTCTCTGGCTCATTCAGTTCATTTTCAGGTTTTCTGCATGTCTTGAGATCTAAACAAAGCTGATGTGTTGGATGCTGTTCCACTTGCTCCAGAAGCAAGGGTACATCCAGCTCTTCTGTCTGGCTGTGAGTGTCAGATACGGTACCTTGTCCTCCTGGTTCAACAGGAGACTCCAAATCAAGAGTATCATTTTTAGCATCCGGTTCCTGCAGGCTGCCACAAGTGATGGCTTTTTCAGAGATCATTTGTGAAGGGAGACTTGGACTGTCGCAGGACATTTTTCCAGTTTCTTCAGCTGGAGAAGCACGGATATTGGCAGAAACAATGTGGTCAGAAAGATCCAGCATGGATGGAAGCAGCTCTTTGCTTTCCAGAGCGACTGAGTGTTCATGAAGATAATCCACAGACTTTACCGCCCTAGGCTTGGCAGTCTCAGCCTGGCTGCTCCCTTGAGAGTAAACTGAAGGGTCAGAGACCGAACGGTCAAGTAATCGGCTTGCAGGGTCATTGCTTGGGGGACTGACCTCTGGAAGGCGGGCTGGACGTCGAAAGCCATCTGAAGATGGTACTGATGGTGTTCCTAGTGAGGTAGTTTCTTTGTCACTATTCTCTGTACGTGGAAAAGGAGAAAGAGAGAGAGAGAAAGAACACATCAGGCTGGGGTCGGCTGCACTGTATTATCTGGAAGCGCCTGCTGCTGGCCCCATCTTCTCCACCTAGCCATCCTTCAGCAACCTGAGAGAACTGGCCCCTGACCGTGTTCATTTTCCACTTCCCTCTTTGCCACCACACTCTTTTTTTCTCCATCATCGAGCCATCTAACAGCCTGCCCACCCCCTTTGGCATCAAGTTTCCAAAACTGTCCGTGATCTTCAGTGCTCCAGCAGAGAAAATATATAGAAATGTAGTGACTAAGGGTGTGGGAGAACTGCTGAGAGGAAGAGAAATGAGACTACAGACGGCTGTAACCTTTTTCCTCATTCCTCAAGAAAATTCAATGAGAAAATGTTTAGGGGAAAATTTATCTTTAATCGTTTACAAATAGGCTATAGATATCTTAGTCTGGGCACTTTACCTCTTCCTAGAGCAACAGGAGAGCTCAGTTTTAAATTAGCTTGAGATGGTGTAAAGATTCAACAAACCGATCCTGTCTGTTTTACTGGACTAATTGATGAGAAACAGGGTTTCTAGTCAGCTCGACGTAAACCTTCACAGCCTGTTCCGGCATGGTCACGTATAGTTCATCTCAGCTTATGAAAGTGTACAGCACGGGGTTAATCTCACTCTTTCCTCTCCAGTTAATTAGCTTTGCATTTTGAACCTGATTCATTCGGCAGAGAGCAGGTTTTATAAGCAAGAACTAACTACTCATATGAGAACCTTGGATAGTGCAGCACTGGCATCTTAACTTCCTCCTTCCCACACCAGATGATCCGGATAAAGATCCAGGGAAGATTTTTACCTACCCAGTGGTACATTAACTAAGAGATGGATGGTCAGGTTTTGGCATCACATACTGAATCAAGGACCTCTGTGGATGCTCTGAAGTTTCTGCGCTCTCCTTTCCTCTTCTCCCCTCAGCAGATGTCCGAATTGCACAGTGACCTGGCAAAATGCCCCTTGAAAATCCACACCCCACCCTCTTCATCCAGGAGCAAAGAGATGGGAGGAGGAGCTGGCAATACCTGGTCTGTAGCCCATTCCAGCGGCAGCAAACCCATATTGCATGCATCAAGGCTTCTGGCGTTCTGTTTGGATTAGGAGACAAACACACCAAACTCGTGTTAGCACACACTGCATGCAGAAAGCGCTGGAACTCGCAACCTCTTGTGCAGTCACAACCGCCACAGCAACCCCTCCCCACTTGGAAGTCAGTCCCTCCTTGAGTTGGCACTTTCTCCATCAACAGTGTTCAGCTACTCTCCTCTCCTCATCGCGTCTGCTGAAACGTGTTGCTGCTGCTGCTGCTCTCCTGCCAAGGCTTTGTGCGTTCAGGCCATGATTCATAGCCAGGGGAACACCAGTGGGGCTGTTGGTTTCTATTCTCAACTACCACTGGCAACTTCTGCTTTCTGCCTTCTTTCTGCAGCTTTCCTTTCATCTGTCTCTTTTCTCCAGGTGGCCCAGTGGAGACAAGGCCAGCCTCAAAGGAAAATGTACAAGAGAATAGAAGACTTTAAGATGAAAAACAACACTTTCAGGCCATCAGCTCTGCTGCATAAATGTGGAGTATTTCAAGTGCGACAGGATGCCAGATTTCAGAAATAATCCTGGACAATCCAGCCACAACCCTCATCTTTTGCTCCGTCTCCAAAACACACCGATACAACTATTTTCTGTACAGAAACAGTGTCCCACCAAGCTCCTGTGCTAACATTAAATACCCCAAAGGGAGGCCAGCAGATTGTTGGCTTGACTGAGAAAGGCAGTCTTTCTGGGCCATTTGCCTCTTCTTCTGGGCTGGCTCGGCTTCCTTCCCTGCCTTCTTGCCCTCTAGACTTGCTGCTCTTCTGAAAAGAAACTCTCCCGGATGCTTCGGGAACTCCATCATCTTCCTCCTGCCTAAGGATCTGGCTCTGGCTGACTGGATGTGTTCAGACATGCAGGGCGTACTTATGTTTCTCACTGCTATCCCTAAAGGTCTCGTCTCCATAATCTGCTGTGAAAGATCAAGATCGAGAAGGTGTTCACGAGGGGCGGGCGGGCTATGTGTTAATATTGGCAAGTTACGGGATTTAACTCCCTGCTCCTCTGGTTGGATGTCAGTTTAAATGCCCAGTCTCTCTTTTTCTGCTTTTCTCTCTCTCATTTTCTCTCTTTTTTGCAGAACAAATAATTCAAAAGGAACATGCAAGATGATTTCCTCCTTATTTGCTGAAAACATTGTACAAGGCAAACCCAGATCTTTAGACAGCAGGCAAGAAGGGGGAAAATCATCATAACATGACTCTTGTGGAAGGAAGATGACGAATGTAAAAGGTCAGCTTTGGGCCTTAACTCATGAAACAGCCTATTAATGCTGCAGAGCTAGATGGATGACAAGATATAGGAAGAATGAGAAATAAACACAATTCTTTATGCTTACTGGAACTAATTAAAAAACACCCTCCCTCCTAGCGAGCAGGTCATGCTAGGTCAAGCAACCAAGCCTCCTAGGGCAATCAAACTCTTTGCTGCTCTCATAGAAAGAAGCGAGGCGGAAAGTTTTGACTGGACTTGGGAACCCAGGAAGCTGCCTTCGACCAAACTGGACACCTGGTCCATCTTCCTCAATAGAGCCCACACGGTCCGGCAGCAACAGCAAGTAACTGGACGTGGCTTCCCTTGAGGCCGGAAACAAGAAAAGACTTGGATGCCTTTGAGGTTGCACGGTGGCGCTGAGAGTTTCACTCCACCAAGTGGAACACAAGTCATAGGTTTTCAGATCATTGCCCTAGCGACCAGATGGGCGTTGATGCCAAAACTGGGCCAACGCTGGGCCTTCTTGCTACCTAAACTGCACCCTCGGGCTTTTCAGTGAACCCCATCTTTGTTCATCCAAAATGTTAAGTGCCGAAGTACTGTGGATGAAAACTGCAGCTGCTCCCAAAAACCTATGACAGCTGCTAGAAAATGGAAGGCAGGGCATGCCCACACACTGTGGACATTGGCACAGGATAGCACCTAAAGGTCCCCCAACCATGTGGCCACAACATCCTGATGTTATCTTATGGGTTGGACCTGCTTCTATTCTGCAGAGCTGATGGCTGGCTGGCCACTCTTGGCTCTAAAGCTACTGGGCCGAGTTTGACTCCTCAGGGTAGCCCAGCGAGGTCTCTCAATAAAAGTGGAGGCTAAATGAGATCAGTTAAGAGGGGAGTTTTAATGGCAGAACAGAAATACAGAGCGATTTCCTGGGCCCTCCATTTAGGGCAAGACCGCGAGAGGGGGGAGAAGCCCCATTATCTTCTCCTAGAAGAGGATGCATGAGACCCTGCGGCCGGTCAAGAATCCTGAAGTTGGGTGACGCACCCTCACCCTGGTCCTCTCTTCTTGTCGTCTGACTCGTTCCTCAGGGATACATCTGGCTGCAACTCACATTTGCAAAAAGGAGACGGAAGTGGGTGAAATCATGTTTTGTGGATCTCCAGTGAATAGGGATGGTCAAAGCTACTTGCTCACAGAACTGCCTTTATTAGAGTGTGCTGTTTATATACTGCTCCATAGCACTGAAAGCACTCTCTGGGCAGTTTACAAGTTAATTATGCAGGCTACACTTTGTCCCCCCCAGCAAGCTAAGTACTCAATTTACCAACCTCAAAAGGATGGAAGGCTGAGTGAACCTTGGGCCGGCTACCTGGGATTGAACTTTGGTTGTGAGCAGTTTTGGCTTCAGTGCAGCAGTTTAACCACTGTGCCGTAAGACTCTGGCCAGGAGGCTCTAGGCAAAGAAGTCCAGGAGTGAAGCACCCCTGGTTTGTGTGTGTGCTAAATGGGTCCTGGCCTGTGGCAATCAGCTGCTGGTTTATGGATGGCAGCTCAATAGGTTGTGGGCTAGAGCCAGGGCTTCTCCTCTTTTGAACTACTGAGCTGGCGTGGCTTGTGGTTGTGGTGGCTGAGGCCTTTTGAGAGTGGTATTCCAGAGCAGTCCAAGTGCTGACTCAAGCCATTGGGTCCACATCCACTTGAGGATTTCCCAAACAGTCCTTGTCTTTCAATTTAAACTACCCTACAGTAACCCTAAACCAGTACTTTTTTCTCGGGACATAAAAACAAATAGAGCTGCAGTTTAAAAGATATTACTTTGTTAGAATAAAAAACATTTTTCAGTGATTAATCAACTAAGTCAACATCCTCAGTTAGGCACTTTTTAAAAAAAGTTAGTTTTCACAGAAACGGTTATAGCAAGCACCATCTGGAAGAGCTGTTTGTCTCTCACCATCCAGTCCAAAAGGGCACCAGTGACAAAACTAATGGGCTACTCAAAATCATGCTTTTTCATAAGGAAGATTATTCTGATCACTGGAGATTAAGCTGACCAGAAGCCTTCTGGTTAATTGGTAAGGTTTCTTCACTTGGCTAATTACCAAAGACACCATGCTGGTTTCAAAACAACCGTTATCATACTTCCGAGCCCAGACCTAAGATTACAGAGTCTCTTTTGGATTGACCAGAAATCTCTTGATCATTCTGCTCGCCCACAAGACCCTGCTTTGCCTTGAGCCTATTTGCCTATTCCTATCTGCGGTGCAGCCACACCCTCTTTGTGTAGACTTTGGGAGGCTCCTAAGCTACGGGCCTTCGGCAAAGCCAAACGGTCCTCACAAACAGCCTGAGCATATCCAGAAAATAGCAGCCTTACAAAAAAATCTGGAAAGAGAAGGATTAAGTCTCCCCTCCTGTCCATGTGCCTCTTCTCTCCACCCACTCCTCCTCCTTTAGCCCTCCTAGGGTACCTGCGTCCTCGACGGACTTCTGTAGGGCTTCTGCCAGCTCCTGGTCTGCAATGTCCTCGGGCCGCATGTCCTCCCGCCCGGCCCCGTAGGCCAGCCTGGCACACTCGGGGAGCTCCCCCTCAGGCAGGAAGGTGGTCTGCGAGCCCGTGGTACCGATCACCAGGACGTTCTTCTTGAGATCTATGGAACACTGGGGGAAAGATGCAAAGATAGCCATTTCAATGGAGCCTGGAGGGGCGCATGACAAGAGAACTCCCACACCCACAGGAGAAGCAGCAATGGCTCTTGCCTCTTCCTGAACAATTCTTCCTCTTGTCCTACCTCAGGGAGGCCAGGAAACTGTTTGGCTTTAATAGAAACCACCTTCCCACAGCTGGCGGTCACACAGACTCCCACCACCTCACCTGGTGCCTCTTCAGCATATCCAGTCCTAGGAGCATATCCATGGGCTGCTCCTCCAGGATGGAGAAGGAACAAGGCAGAAAGTCTCCTTCGATCTGAACTTGAGCTAGCGGCGAAGGAAGAAAAACATGCGGGAGGCCTGTTACGTCCATGTGAAGGCTCAGCCAGGGCAAATCCTGCCAGGTACAGCATGGAGCTCTTCAGAGCCGTGGGTGGGATGCCTCCCCCGCCCCCGGTCCACCAGCCACTTACCAAGGTGCACCCTTCCAATTATTTTCTGGGTACCCACACCCTTGGCAATGCCTGCCCACCGCCGGTCCACCAGCCGCATGATGTTGCACCGCTCGGCACATGCTTGGCTCATTATGGTCATCTGGGCACCTGCCAGTGGGATAGTACATCATGGTGACAACCCCCCCACACCACTCCTATTAAAACCCTTCTGCTGGGGAGGAGAGGAGACGAGGAGATAGAAAGGAAGCCTGTCCCTGCTCCAACTCCACTTGGGAAACATTTTACTTTGCAGATCCAAGCAGAACACTAACTGAAAACCATGAGAGCAGAAGCAGTGGCTGGCAAACATGAATCCTTCCATATCCCAGGGTGGCAAGAAGAAAGAGATGCACCTATCACTCAGCACGGCCATCTTCCCAACAGGGCTCCCTACAGATTTACTGGACTACAGCTCCCATGAACCCATGGGGTGACATAGGGTCTGGTCTGGCAGGGGCCTTCAGGTTCAACTACATCAAGCAGAGCATCTTGAGGATTTCTTCCACCATCTGACCACTGGAGATCCTTTCAGCTCTGCAGACAAACTCATCCCCTCTTCCTGAATTTATGGCCCCTCCCTCCCGTAAGGAACAATATGGAGCTACCCCCCCTGCAGCCCAAGAGCTCCTTTCTGACTTGCAGCCACAGCAGCCGCTCTCTCTCCCTCTTCGCCTACTGCTGCTTAAGGCTTTTTGCAGGAGGTGCAGACATTGGGGAAGCCTGGAACCTGTTGCATGCAAGGAAGAGGCCCAGCTATGTTGCAATGGCTCTTCTGAAAGATAGGCAAGCAGGCTGAACATTCTCTGTGGGCCAAGGTCACTCTGCATGCCAGAGAAGTTAAAAAAAGAAAATGAAAAAGGGGACCCGGAGGAAGGCAAGGAACCAGGAAAAACAGACCTGAGTCCACAAATGCTTTCACCGGATGGCCGTTGACCTTGCAGTTGATGTAAAGCATCACCACCTGGCCAAAACTCTCTGGGGCTTCCTCCATGGCGATGGTCATGTTCTCCTCAATGTTCTGCTGCCTGGACCCAACATCAGAGCAAGATTAAAAGCCTGTCCCCCATCCTCAGGCTCCTAGCTGTACAGCCAGCCAGCTGGCCTCCCTCCCTCCCTTTCTCAGCTAGAAGGAGATTCCAAGGAATGCCACTGGCTGTGAGTGTCAGAGAGCAGGAGTGGACGGTGGCAGTCCTGCTGGACTCTTCCAGAACCACAGCAACCTCTTTCCTCTGGGATTTCCCACCTGATGTCCTCTTCAATCTTGGCCTGAGCTTCAAGGTCAAAAGGGTCAGCGGAGAACAAACGAATTCTCTCCTGCTCCCGGCGGGCTCGATCCTGCTGCTGCTCTACTAGCACCCGAGTGAATCGCTCTAGAACAACAAGAGGCACTTGCACGAAACAAGATCCACCAGCACCCCTACTAGTTCATGTGAGTGTTCACACTCCTTGTCCAGAAGACTTACAAGACCTGCAGCATCACAACCATCTCTACCTGTCTGGAATGACACAGATGCCCTAGACCTAGAAGATCAGGGCTCTAACCCTCCTGCCTTCCTGTGCCTGGAGAACCCCAAGCAGCTTGTCTTCTGCTGCTGCTGCTGCTCTGCAGGCCCCTCCCCATGAAATACTCACCCAGGTCACCACTGAGCAAAGCCTCCGCAAGGGGTGGGTTGCGCTCCTTCAGCAGGGAGAGTTCGTGCGGGTTGGCCAGCAACATGTCTCGCAAGAGAGCTGGGTTATCCAAGCCCTGAGGGGAGGAGGGCAGCTCAGGAGGAGACGGTCGAGGGGGCAGGCCAGGCTGCTGCGGTGGTGGGGGTGGCGGCGGCGGCTGGGAGGGTGTGCTGGAAGAAGTCCCAGGTACTGTGATGCTGCTGAAATCTATCCTGGGCAGGCCTGGGGAAAAGGGAGGTTAACAGAGTGGTCACATGACTAGTGACCTTTTACCCCCATGGAAAAAGCCAGGCGGCGGCTGCTGCTGCTGCCCAGGTGAGCCTCAAGCCTCAGGTTAACAAAACAAGGGTTCTGGTCCATCGTTTTTACAGCTGGCTCACTAGATCTGACTCCTCTCTTCAAAACACACACGATCGGCAAATATTAAGGGCAACACCAGGCCATTAAAGGACTCCAAACTCTCCCCCCGCCCGACAGATGCTGAAATTGGGGGTAGTTAGAAGGCCCTCAGCTACTCAAAAACATTAAGAACCCATTCCTTTTTTCCTTCCAGGTCTGTGGCTGTTAAGGTCTCACCAGGAAATGGGACGGGAGGCCGAACGTTAGCATTCTCCACTTGCTGCAGGATCACCACGTCTCCATCTTTCAAGCCATAGGAAGCCAACGATCTATGATTGTCAGTCAGGGGCTGCTCTGCGTAGACAATCTGGGAGAGAAGAAGCAGCGGGTGAAAAAAGGCAGCCACAGGCATCTGTTCAGAAGGAAACACCAAAGAAGCCTGAATTCATAAGTTCCAGTGCCAGGATCCTTGCAAGAAGGGAGATACATCCCACTGGGGAGACTCAAAGAATTGGCCAGGTTTGGTTGTCAGAGAGAGGCTTTTTTTTTTTTTTTTTTGCTGAGCAAATAACCTCCCTGCCGATAGCCAGAACACAGCAAGGATGGGTGGAAGGTACATCTAGCTATACTGGAAGAACTCTGGGTGGCTTCCAATAGATGAGCAAAGACTTTTGGCTGCCAACTGCAACAAAACTATGCTTCCCTAGCCCTAAATGATGCCACTCACA
The DNA here is from genome assembly GCA_037013535.1 of Intellagama lesueurii. NCBI lineage: Eukaryota > Metazoa > Chordata > Lepidosauria > Squamata > Agamidae > Intellagama > Intellagama lesueurii. Next base: position 12,847,771 of record JBAJHW010000016.1, on the reverse strand, counting down.
TGGAAAACGCTTTAGCCAGGAGTGAAATCTTGGTAGCCCTCGTATGCCTGAGGTTTGCCCACTTTTGCAGCAGAGAAAATGGTGCTGTGCAAAAAGCAGGAGAGGAATGTCTCAACGGACTCTTAAGCACGTGGAGAACGTGTTGTTTTCCTGAGCAAGCCAACACAGCAGCAACAGGAACAAAAACCACTGCATACATGAAGCCAGAATCGTACCATGTTGCTCCGAAATGGTACTCATTTTATTTCATGAAGAACAAGGCCATGGTGAACACGAGAATTTTTTTCCTTCATCCCATGAAACCTCAGTTATCAAGTGGGTGTTTACACCTACAGATACCCCCACATCTCTCTCTCTCTCTCGCACACCCACCCACCCACACTGAGACAGCTGCCCTTTCACAGCCACGTTACCCAAACCAGTTTAACCAGCCATAGTTGCAGATGAGGAAAGCACAAACCTTTCCGCAGCCTTCTAGCTCCAGACACTATTGCAGAACCATATATGCCAACCACGATGCTGACCCCCTCCCACCAATTAAACAGAAAGTGCCAGCCAGGATTAAACCCACAACTGAAAGGAGAGGAGGGCCTGCCTTTCAATTTGCTGGAGGTACAGACTGGGCAAGGCCAACCCAGGGCAGAAAATTGCACCCAACTTACATGTCGCTTTCAGGAAAAGGGCTCAAGGTTCAAGATAATCAACACAGGCTCATGATGTAAGCAGTCCTCCCTCTAGGAGGTGAGCGCCTCTACTTCGGGGAAGTGGTCTCCCACTCCAGGCCCAGGGCACCCCTGCAATCTGGCACAGCGAACCCTCCGGCCCTAGGCGTTTGCATACAGGCACCCTCCCTGAGATCTGCTGCATCATTAAAGTGCACGATGGGAAGACTAATGGAGCTCCTCTGGATCCACCCACACACTTAAGCAACCTGGACAGGCTGGCAAGCCCAGCGTATTGTAGGTGAGCTGGTTCTGCTACAGTGAGAGAATCCACCAACACGGAGCGGCGGGGCCAGGAAACCCAGCCAAGGCTGCTACGGGTCCAGTGTTCTTCTGGGAGGCCTGGCCAGCTCCCCAGTTTGGCTAGGAGGTACTCCCTTGATGTTTCAGGGGGCCACCTTCCAGCAGCCTCATTTTCCACCCTTCCTCCGACCACAAAGAGCACACAAACGGTCCTCTTTCCTCAGGCAGGCACCCTCCGGTCACTGGTGTGGGGGGACCAGAAGCAGCTGAGACACCAGAGGGTCCCAGGCATCTGCAGAGGGCCCAGCAAGACACTGTGTTTACTGCTTCAACCGAGGAAGCCGTTGAGCCAGGGAAGGGAGGCTGGATGAACAAGGCCGAGAATTCACAGCCTCCCACTCTCTTAAAAATAGACAGACATGATACTCTGGCGCAAGAGACAGGAAAAGGTTGTTCCAGGGCGACTGGAGAGGAGCTGGACTTTGGCCACTGGCGGCCGGCCACCTCACAGCCTCTTTAGGGAGAGCTCCTGCTGCTAAAACATGGATATCTGTTTCATCTGGAGAGGACTCGCTCCAGCCCCGGGGCCCACAGTGGATCAGCAGCTGCAGCCCTTGCTTGAGTCAGGGGGTGGGTCATGTACAGCCCTCCAGGTAGTGCTGGGGCTGCACCTCCTGGCATTCCTCTTGTCCTTGGCTAGGCTGACTAGCGCTGCTCCAAAGCACCCCGGCATAGGAGCACGCCTTAGAGAACACTGTTGGACTACAGCTCCCATCATCCCCCACCACTGCCTCTCCTTGTTAGGCCTGACAGAAGTCATGTCCCAAGAACAGCTGGAAGGTCACACACCTTCCTGAAGCATCTGTTGCTTCCTCTTGCTGCACTCCGAGAATGGAATTCATCCTGCACTCATCCTGGATGAGGAAAGCCCTTCCCAGAAGGTCCGGCAAACAAGTGGAAGCCGAGGGCACACCCGGGATCTTACGAAGCCTCGGCCCTCACAAGACCAACCCCCAGAAAAACCAACAGCCTCCGCTTCACAGGATACAAGAGCAGAGCCCAAGGGGCCACAACAGCTAAGCCGGTCAGCAACAGCAGCTCGAGCGTGGTGGCTGCCGGGCGCCAGCTACGTTGCCCCTTCCTCCCTTATCAGTCAACAACGGCAAGGGGTGTAGCCAGCACAGAGGCTGCTGACGCTGGCAAGAGCTGCCAGTTCACACCCTTAGGCGCTCGCTCCCAAGGCTAAATAACCCGGCTCAGAGTCTGGAACCTCTTGAACACTGAACAAGGCAAGAGGACTCAAAGCTTTAGGAAGGAAAAGCAATCCTTTAAAAGCAAAAAAGAAAGCAATAGTTAAATGGTTGAGGCAGCCTGTGGACTCCCGAGTTCATTTATAATGAATCCTCATTTATAATAAATCCCTACCCCAGTTCCCTTCCCAGCAAAACCACAGCATTCATAGCTGGTCTGAAGGAGATGCTTGAGGAGAGACAGGGGACCGAAGCAGCCAAACACAGTAAGACTGAGGAGTCCGTAACGCCCCTTGGGCTTCTAAGTGAAAAATCTAATGGAGAGGATGAAATCCTCCTCGGCTTTGCTCGCCGACCTCCTGGCCACCAGCGGGTTTCCCTCGCCTGATCACGAGCTGGGCTCCGAAGCCAAGGCGCACAGGCGGCAACGCCAGAAAAGGGAAAGGCCGCCGGACGGGCCTGGCCTAATGCACCCCTCTCAACCACCACGGGCAAGAGGGGAAGCAGTGGCAGAAATGCTCACCTGAGGGCTAGGGGAGCCAAGGGCTACCCCCCACTGCCCACCTCCCTGAGCCCAGCCTGCTCCGCAGGGCAGTACAGTGGGGAGGTCACTGGACGAGGATGACACGCAAGTAGCTGGCTAGGCCTTGATGCAGACCCTCCTGTCTGTCCCGACAGACACCCACCCACCCACCCGCCGAACAGGGTAATCATCCATTCCATACCAAGGGGCAGAGAACAAATGGAGGCGGCCCCCCGCTTCCCTTTATGGACCTCCAGCGACCACCTCTCTCAAGTGGGGGCCCAGTGAGAAGCCCCCTCCTTGCTTCCTTCCTTCCTGCCCGGCGGCCTCCTCAAACAGGTCTCATCTCCCCTGAATTGCTCGACTGGGATTTCTGGGTATGGGGGGGGGGGGGGGGAAAGGAGGCATGCCCAGGGGATTCTGGGAATTGTAATCCAGCCCATGAGGGTGGTACTGGTGCTGGTGGGGTTCTGGGAGTGGTAGTCCAGCCACGAGAAAGGTGCCAAGTTAGGGAACGGTGGCCTGGGGATCGTGGGAGTTGTAGTCCAAAACGTGAAGCGCAGGTATGCGGGTGGTGGTGGTGGGGGGGGGGCAATGCTTTGCAGTACTTCGGGGCACCTGCAAAGGCTCGCCCTCCTCGGGTTCGGCTGCCAGGGCTGACGGGTGCTCCTCTCGCCCCTCTCCCACCCACCCAGGCCTCTTACTACAACTCCCATCCCCCCCCAAACACACCGAGTAGGGAATCGGGGCCTTGCAGCCCCGCCCGCCGGCCGGCCGGCCGGCCCTCCCGCTGCCCGGGGGAGGCATGGAGCCAAGGGCAGCCCGCCTCTTTCCCCTCTCCTTCCTTCCCTCGGTCCCCGGGGGGGGGGGGAGGAGGCCCCGACCTGGCTCTCGGCGGCCGGGATGCCGGACTCGAGCTCGCAGAGGGCGCGGAAGTTCTGCAGCTCGAAGTCGGCGTCCACCTGGAGCGAGAAGGTGAGCTCGGAGCGGTCCCGCCGCAGGCAGAACACCGTCAGCAGCATCGCCGGGCCCGGGAGGAGCGACGTCTGGAGAAGGCGGGCAGGCAGGCGGGGAGCGCTCGGGGGAGGAGGAGGAGGAGGACGGCAGCGACGCCCGGGCGAGCCCAGCCCGACCAGACCCGCCTCGGCACAGCAGAGCACAGCACCCTCGCCGCCGCCGCCGCAAAACAGGCTTTCCTTTACGGCCGCCGCCGTCGCAAAACGACGCGCCCCACGGCGCGGGCACGCCCCCCGCCCGGCCTCGCCACGCCCCCCCAGCCAAAGAGAGAAGGCGGAAAGGACGCGGGCAACCGCCTCCTCCGGTTCTCATGGGAGACCCGCCGCGGCCTCGGTCGCCCCCTTGACGCGGCCCAAGACCCAAAAGCAGCTGTAATCCCTGCGGCCCCCAAACCCTCCAGAGGGCTTCCCCAGCACCCCCTCCAGGCCCATACCTCTGCCCCTCTCAAAGGGGGTCGGTTTGCCCCCCGCCTGCACCGGGCCCACGAAGGCTTGCCCCCGAGGAGACCCATAACAGAATGGTGGGGCACCCCAGTCAGGCTGGAGGGCAGCTTCTCACTGGGCCAGGCAGAAGCGTTAGCCCTCCAGGCACATCCTCCTTCTCTGCACTCCAATCCCACCTCTGCCTTTTGCCCCTCGGCCTCCTGAGATCTTCCTGCCACCCCCCCCCCCCTTCCACTTAAAGGGTCTTGGACAAAAAATGATTTTTTTTTAAAATTGAGGATCTATTTCTCCAAAGAAGAAAAAAGGCAATTTTTGAGTTCCTAGAGTGACCACAGAAAACCAGTGAGTTAACAGGTCTCTGGTTGGGACCCATAAGCGGGATTTAGCCGTTCAACAGAGGAGATCCCCCGCTCTCTTGGGAAGATGTGTGAGAACAGGCGGTGTCACGTCCTGGACCCTCAAAGGCGAACCGGCTCTTTGTTCCCTCAGGACCCAACAAGAACAACTCACAGGAGGATGAGGCGGAAACCACTTCTTTTATTTTGGGAAAAACAAGAACAAAAACAGAACGACCCAGAGACAAAACCAGTGGTGGTGAAAATGCTTCCACAACACGGAGAGAGGGACTGGCCTTGGATTACAGGTTGCAGTTCATCCAGGCCTGATCGCCGCCCGCCCGCCCCCCCCCCCGGCAAGAGACGTGCATTCCCCACACCCACCCCAAATCAGCTTCTGGTCCCTAGATCCTGAGGCCTCCCGTCAACCGAGCACTTGTCCTGTGGCCCAGCACCAGCCGCCCTCCTCAGCCTGGCAGCACAGTCTTGGAGGAGGTGGCTCCCGCTTTCTTTCTGCCCCAACCATCAGTCCGACTTCTCCTTCTCTTTCATGTGCAGGAACACGATACTGAAGAGGAAGAGGCCCACCATCATGGAGAAGGCGCTGGCGTAGTAGGGATAGGCTGAAGGGATGAAGCGCTCGTACTGCGTGTGTTGCAGGGGGCGCACAGACACCTGCCCAACAAGAGCAACACAAAGTGAACTGTCAGAGGAAGCAAGCCCACACCGAGCCCCCAGGGGAAAGGGTGGCTGAGGGTCTCTCCTCCAGACAGGGATCTTACACAGCAACCCAGCCAAGCCACGCAGGAGAAGGCTCTTCCAGCCACAGGAGGTGGGGTGGGGCAGACCTCCCTGTGCCTCTTACTACTAAACACCAACTAAGTCATCATCCCATGAAAGGGGACGGGCCTCCAAGCAAGTATCCCAGCCCACACAGGTGGCACATTCTTTGAGAAAGAGAAGAGACAAGGGCCCTTCACTGATGCTCACTGGCCAAATTTCCTGAGAGGATACCAAGAGCAAAGCCTCTGACCTTGATGTTAATTCGTGAGCTGCAAAGCAGGCCCAAGGCACCTCTTTACCTGTGTAGAGGAGTACAGGTGGGTGTAGCCCAGCCGGTTGTAATCCACTTTGAACTGGAATACTCCATAGACATCAGGAAGTTTGAACTGGACGCTGTACTTGCCTCCTAGAAGCCAAAGACATTTCATTTTTGATGACCAAAACCCCAAAGGAAGTAAAGGTTTTGCCCATGAAACTCCCAAGCACTTCTCCTGTCTTTGTGCCAAAGCTACTGGGACACCTGCATTTCTGAAAGGGAGATGCAGCAGCTTCTGTTATCCTCTGGCTCATGTCACTACAAGCCAACCCCTATTCTCAACCAACGTTGCACCCATTTTACATATCAAACTAGAGGCCATCTTCTAATAAGGGGAATTCAGAGCTGACAGATGCATTAGGAGACAACGTTCCTCCCCTCTCTGGCTTGCCTGTGTCGACATGTCTCAGGTCACACACAGAATGCCTCTCTCTTCAAATGTTACCCAGATACTCTGTATCTGTACTCACAGCTTGTAAACAGACACTTCCTTGAAGCAAAACAGAAACTTTTAAAAGATGAGAATAGAGAGGTTTTCTTTTCCTTTCCGTGATGAACATTTTGGGTAATACAAAACACAGTAACAAAAAAGCAAAGGCTTGCTCACGGTTCCTCTTGAGGAAAGTCCTCACAAAAGGGTCAATGCGGACAAACTCAAGCTGAATGTCATCGCCATCAAAGGGGACCCACTTCCCGTCAGAGAGCTTCTCGATGACTATGCTGTACTCCTGCAACACAGAGACCCAGCTGGGAAGTTGGCAAAGGCAGACAGAGGAAAGAACATGTCTCTGTTTTGCATATGCGTGTGCGTATATTAATTAAATAATAATCTCACCACAAGGTCGGTGACAGTGTAGGCACTGGGGGGTTCTGTCTCTCCCACGCGGTGGTGGGACACCTCCCCCACACGCAGAACCCCCTCCTCCTTGAATACCCAGCAGGACAATGCCATGGCCAGCTCGTAGTTTCCAGTCTGGGAGTACCTGGATTGCAGGGGAAGGGACAGGAGTCAGAAGCCAAGAGGGAGCTTCGTTTGCTCAGCAGAAACAATTTGGTCCCATCTGCCCTGCCCACCACACACAATTTAGGTCACATATTCAGCACACAAGTGGGAAATCTCCCACAGGAACCGCCCTGAGTCTGGATCTCAACAACCAAGGTGCCTCAGGCCGGGATGCCAAGAAGAAGCTTTTTAACAGCTGCAGGTGGACTGAGGAACTCCCTGCTCCACTCAAGACCCTAACAAATTCCACCCCCCGGTTGAGTCATTCATTCATTGCCACCCTTAGTTCATCTGCTGTTTTGTTTCTCAGGGTAATTTATTTCTGATGCCTTTTTAACTGTAATCTGACAAACTGCCTCTACTGCACCAATACGGGATACAAATCTTATACACCACAAAATGAAAATCAACATCCAAAAATAATTCCAACTCTGTCCTAAAAACTCCACTGCTAGTCATGTACAAAATAGGCATGATGCAAACCGGACAGCATTGCAGCCACCCACTCAATTTCCCCCTTCTAATTTCTGGAAGGTAAGGCTACAACTGAACCCCACCCACCTCTGAGAACCTGGTGTCGCTTTCTGTACAGCTGAGTTGAAGAAGGCATCGCTGAAGAAATCTAGAGAGCCACTGAAGATGACACGGGCATTATTCCGGGCCTGGAGGCCAGCGATCAAGAGCGTGTTCTTCCCAACAGCATGAGGATACTATGAAGAGACCGTGACAGGAGAGGTGGTGAACAGTTAGCTTGGACAGGACTTTCTCTGGCCCTGCTTTCCCATGCATGGCCAACTGTCACACTCCCAATGTTCTTTCTTTAATGTGCTTCCCACTCAGAACATATGTGAGAAGCCCTGTCTATGACCTCTGAACATACAGTTAGAGAAACCTGGGTGTAGCACGGATACTAAAGTGAAACAGAAACCAAAGGCAACACCCTAAGCAACACTGCTGGAGTCCACGGGCAACTTCCCAGAGTGCAGGCAATGCAGCACACAACATGTTCCCATGCAAGGGAAAACATCTAGAACCTAGCGCTGAGGAATGTTTCATCTGACCAAAAAGTGAGCATCCGGTGACCTACCTGTGTGATGGGCTTGTCAGGAAAGAAGGAATAGGACGTAGAAGAGCCGGTCAGGATGTCCAGAACCAGGGGGTTCTCAGGATCAGCCACCATCCTGTGGGAAGAGTTAACTGTGACTCAAAGCAGCAAGAAGATATTCCCCAGTCTCCAAATGGTGAGGATCTCCTGCAAGGGAGGAGGAGCGCAGGGTGGCCCTCTGCCCTTGGAATAGGGCTGGACTGGAAAAGTCACTGACACATTCCTCAACGCAAAACCCACATTTCTTCTTTGTTTGCATTTGAATTTACAGTTAAACCCAGAATGGGTTGCTTCCCAAACCCTCTTGGTTTTTCTCTCCTTGCAAGAGACTTACCCAACTCCCCTAAAGAGAATGGGGTTCAGCGGTTTCTTGCCTACGATCGTAGGAGCCTTCAGAAGGTTGTCTCCGTCTGCCACAATGAGGGTGTGCTGCAGTAGGATGTCAAGACACTGTTGTTCAGCCCCTTTTACAGGCTACATATCCTGACAGGCAGGTTCTGTCAACCATGCATCCAACCTGGACTCTCTTTCAGCCTGCAGCCTCCACAACCATAAAAAAAAGAAAAACTCTCTCTGTTCTCATTTTTACAATACTTGTCTTCAGACTGACTATCTGACTATGTGGGTCATGGCAGGAAGACCACCTGACACCAATTATCCAGGCATCGTAATGCTCTCCATCTTGGCTTCTTCCCTGACACCGACTTTCTGTGTCACACACAAGAAAGTGTGTGGATGCAAGATGCACATGACTTTTGCCCCTGCAGCCTCTGCTCCTCCATCTGCAACATCTAGGGAACTAGGACTACCACTTCTGGAATAATCAAATAACTTAAAACACAGCTTGATATGGATTTGAGGGTTTAGCTTGTGCAGGGATATGCGGCCAGTAAAAACCCCTGTGGCTTACCTGGCCTAGATCTGAGACATCGTAGTTGTGATGGTCAATGACAGCTGTCTTCTCTTCATCAAATTCAATTCCACATTCGCTTCCTAGCTCTCGAAGAGGATCACCTAAAAAAATGGCAAAAACAGCAATTATTACGTGGGGTGGGGAAGAGTTACGTGGCTTCTATTATCACCAGCAAGCTACCATGATCACAGTTCACTGTGTTTCTACAAAGAAAAAAACCCTTGCATAATAAAAGGGGAAAAATGGAACTGAGCCTCACTTTAACACAGCAGCATTTATAAAAAAAGTCAAAGCAAATACAATAAGGAAGACTGGCCCCATTTTTCAATCACAACACCAGACAGGAAAAGAAAATGGACACTCTTATATGACAGTTTCTTATTGAAATTGTGACAATTTCTTATTGTCTGTAAAGCAGACCTGAAATACTGGGTGCTGATTAGGAGGCACACTTCACTTTGCTTTTACATTTTCTATTTAATTAATAAAGTAACCTGAAGTTGCAGGACAGCTATGACCAAAGCAATTTAAGTCACAAACAAACACAAAGTGAAGTATCTGATCCATTAAGAGCTATCTGTTCACCGTATGGTAAGGGTTAAACACTTTTTAAAGGCCCTTGATGTGATCAACCCTACTTTACTAACCAATATCTGAACTGGCAGCCACGAGGACACTCCCACCTCCATCAATGAAAGCAGCAATGGTCTCCACATTGATGTTGCCTCCAAAATCTGAAACGAAAGGCCCAAGATGTTTTCAACTGCAGATGCAAGAGCTTTGTTATGTACAAGATGAGTCTACAGCATAGTTTCATGGAGACAATGCCTCACCTTCGACCGAAGGAGAAAATATAATCAGGTTGTCATAGAGGAATTCACCATATTTAATGAGGGAGAGACCAGGGTCATCTGCAGTTCTGAAGGTAAGATCAAAGCCTCTATCTGGATATGAGAAAAAGAGAGAGAAAACCATGGCAGTTAAGAGCACAGAGGTATAACATGGCTGAGATCTTACAGTAGGGGCACTTTGTACAACTTAGACTTCTGACAGCTACAAAGTCCTGTCTACAAGACCATAAAGCAGAACATCTGTTTCATCTGCTAGTCCCCTCTTCTCCATTCCTTGCAAAAATCAAAACTAAGATGGGAGAATAAAGCAGGCTTCTTTGCATTCAAAGTACGTAGTCCTCATCGAAAAAAGCACCACTGAGCCATAACCACTTAGTGTAATGTCCCCTACTCTGATCAGCAAACATTTTGAAGCCATGCAATTCTACAAGGAAGTACATCTGCAATAATCTGCATGCAAAACATATTGTCTACCACTCAGTATCATTCCTCCTTAAAGACAGACACCCATTTCCCCCCTAATCATGCAAGCAGAAAGCTGGTGCTGTGGGATCGCCTCCAAATGCAAATTTGCAGGAATGCATGAGGCTGTCAGCTGGTTTTGGAGCCCACCAAAGTCTAAGTATGACGGTCTAAGACAGTGAGAGAGGAGCCCCTCTACTCCACATGCAAAAGCCGAAAAAACACTTGTTTTAACATTGCTTCCAAAGCAAGGAGGCAGCATCCTCACAACACCTGCAGGCAAAAGACTGGCGTGCTGGGATCTGCTGTTGTTCTGCCTTGGCGGGTCCTCAAGGCAGGCTACCCCAACGGGCCCAACAGCAGGGCCGGCCCTGACACCTCTCCCAGCCCTGCTCCCCCCGCCTGCCCACCCCCCTCCGGGGATGCCCGGCTTCGATCCCAGCCCTTTCCACTCCGCTCCCATTATCCCAAGCCAGCGACAGCCCCACGTGCACTGCGGCAGGACTACGGCTCCCATCATCCCCTTGCAACAGTTCAGTGATGGGCTTTGCAGTCCAGCCACCAGGAGTCCGGCCGGCCCTTCCTCCTGAGCCCTCCTTCTTCCCTTCCCCCGCCGGACCTGCCAGGCTGCGCAGGAAGAGCGAGTGGGTGTCCCTGAGGTTCATGTTCTCCAGCAACACGAGCGTCCGCGACCCGCCCCCTCCGGCCGCCGCCGCGCCCCGGGCCAAGCCCAGCAGGGCCATCGCCCACACGGCCGCCACCGCCATCCTCCGCCGGCTCAGCCCAGGGACACGGGTAAGCGCCGCCATTTCCCTTTCCTCTCGGCAGGCGACCCGGAAGTGAACGCTCCACGGGCGCCAATGAATTAACAAATCCTTCCGTGGGGAGGCGGGACAAAACCCTCAACCCAGCCAACCAGGGGCAGGAGCCGCCACGAGCTGCGCGCGCATCGGATGGAAGCCCGCCCCCTTTCCCTCAGGGGCGAACCAATGGCAGAGAGACAACTCTGACACTCGCGAGCCACGCCGAGCACCCCGCGGAGTCTATTCCTCCGGAGCCGACCAATCGCCGCTCTCCTCCTGACTCCGACAGCCAATCAGCGTCAACGCAGGCCAGTGGGCGCCCCATGGAACCCTGAGCGCCGCGATCGTTGCTACAGCAACGGAGGCGCCGAGGCCTGGCTATCCCGGAAGGCTTTGGGGGAAAAGGGGAAGGTTGAGCGGTCACGTCTGAAGGCTCGCCGCCTCGTTTCCAAAACACACCGAAGAAAAACAGCGCAGGTAAGAATTTTGTTTTCTGGATACAAACGTATTTGCAGCAGAGCTGGAGGCAAACGCTCTTAAAAGAGGCTTTTCCCCCTCGTTTCCTCCTTTTCCTGGAGGCACGTGCTCCTTTTTGGCCTTGCATGCGACCGGAAGGCAAGCCTCGAGCAGGGAAGGGGGTTTAAAGCCATTAGGTTGCCTCCCCCCCCCCCCCCAGGAGAGAGGAAGGCGCTCCCCTCGGCTGCAGAGGGCAAGGCCTGGGCCCCCCACCCCCCCTTCCTCCCGAAAGCTCTCCTTCAGCTACTAGGGGAGGGCCCTCGGGTGGGTCTTTAAGGCCCCCCCCCAAAGGCCTCGGCCTTCCCTCCCTCCCTCCCTTGGGTGGCGTTTGACCCTTTCCCTTATGTGTATACTTAACAGGTTTTAGCTTTAAATCTTGCCCTCTTTTTTTAATGATTTGAGCCACCTTCACTCCTTCTCAAGGAGAAAGGCAGGGTAAAGATATTTTAAATAAATAAAGGAAACAAGTCCAATACGGCGGCCACTTCGGAAACCCTGCAGAAATGTTCTTTTCACAGCTCCATCTGGACAGCCCCCCCCCCCCGGGGAGCTCCCACCTTCTTTGCTTTTTTTCTCCAGTCTTGGAAGTAATAGATCATTAGATATGACTAGTTATGTGTTAACAAATGACCCCCCTCCCCTCAGCCAAGGTTTGAACACGTTTATCTGTTAACCAGCACGAGTCTCTGCATTGCAGCCTAGCCACCTCGCCCAACCCATCCTTAAAGCCCTAAAAATACAGGGATTCCTGTTATGGATTTCTTTTTTTGTTTAATGCACTTGTAGAACACTTTGAGCTGCCTGGCTGGAGAAATGCAGCAAAAATAAATAAATAAATAAACAAACAAATAAATAAATAATTACAGCCATTAGCAATCTCTGGCTCTCTGCGCCTTGTTTGGCTGCAACTCTCACGTCCTCTCCTCGCGGAATGGGAATGGGCTGGAGTTGAGGCCCAGCAACATCTGGAGGGCTTCAAGCTGGCCACAACTGCAGTAGATACTCATAACCTCCCAGGGCAAGACAGATGCTAAAAGCTCTACAGACAGTAATATCCATCATGTTAGAACGAGAAGGCAAGCTGAAGAGCAAACGTGCAAGGCAGCTTGGGCACAAAAGCGTGAGAAGGCTTTGCCACGGACAGTGGGGAAAAGGAGCCCCATCCTCCTTTGCCAAGCATTTACCCCAGTTCCTGTGGGACAGCCAGAGATTTACTGGCACCGTGGAGCCACGAGGCCTGCCGGCGGCTCCGCTCATCCCTCCACGCATCCTCAGCCACGCTGTCTTGTTCCTCGTAGCAGTGGTTGATCCGGCCTGCTGCCAGGGAGCAGAACAGGCCCCCTTGAATCCCAGAGTAATGATCCAAAAGGGCTTCCATGCTGGAGAACTCCACATTCAGATCCTTGGGGAGGAAAATAACCAGTTACGATGGGGCTGAGAGCAGGGAACGGGCGCCTAGAAGAGGAGGCCGAGAGGTGCGAAGGGAGGCAATCACAATGGATCTCACTGTGTGGATTTGAAAGAATGACCCATCCAAGTTCACCCAGTCACCTGATCTGACTGTCCTGTTTGCCAAAGTTCTGATCTAGTATTTTAGCTCTTTATCTAGCAGGAATTTTTGAAAGTCTGCTTGCAATACCTAATCTATCGACCCATGGTAAGGCCTAGAGGTAGCTGGATACCTTTCTCAAGACTCACCTCCACAGAATACTTCCCCAGCTGGCTCCTGTAGATCTGGTAAGGGATAACTCCACATCGGGTCTTCACTGAAAGACACCACTGATTGGTAGACCCCGGTTCCGCCCAGAGAAGAAAGGCCCCAAGGATGTCCTTCCTTAGCAGTGCCATTCCAGCGTCCCTGAGAATCAGCAAAAGAGGAGACAGCTGCTCAAGGATCCACGCTACAGGATTGTCAGCACAACTTGATACCATGTCAGGTGGAGTCTTCTTCAAGCTTCCACTGTCCATCTTAGAATTTTTGCTGCAACTCCTGCAGCTTCAACATCTGATCAGAAATGACTTTTTAGTTTCATTCCCTCCCCTGATCCACGGTGCCAAGACTGGATGACGGACAGTCCCCTCCTCACCTGTCGATGCCAGCAAAAGACCAAACGCTCTCCATCAGGCTGTTCTCATTGTCCAGCAAGTGAGCCAGGCTGCCTCTGCCCCCTTTGCCATCGCAGCTGGTGGGAACTGACACCAAAATGGAAAGAGAGTGGGTGGGAAAATGATACTGCCATGGACCGAAAAGGGTTATCCCGCTGGGCTCCATCCACGGGAACCCTACCGCTGTTACCTTCAAACAGCTCCACAACTTGAGGGCAGATTACCTGCAGCTTGTTTGGGCCCCACAGTTTTGCCTGTTCCCGAAATCTATTAGCGATGACCTCTTACACGTTAACCCCACCCTCACAGAATGCTTTACTCCACCGACCTAATCTGGGTTCATCTGATAACCGCCACGTAATCCAGCCGAGCCACCAAGTGCTTGGTCTTCCTTGCTCTCTTTCTGGTGCACTGAATACTCACAGAGTTCCCGAGCGCACTGCTGCAGCTGAGCTTCAAATGTGCAACCCCGATAGGCTCCGGAACGGAGGATCTTGCTCCGGATGGCCTTCTTGCGCACCAGGATGGGGGAACAGTACGGGTTTCCAGGACGAGAGCTGCCCACACGGCCCCTTTCCTCCAAATCCAGCCTCTCTCTCTAGAGATGTGAGCCAGGAGAGACACTGAACAGGGGCCCACCAGTCATATGTGAAGCACGCATTTCCTCTGATGGATTTTAACAATAAAGTTGTTTATCATGGCAGGAAAAGTGAGGATAAATATAATGAACCAAAAAAAGAGAGCCTCAATTTTTCTCCCTTGGTGATGGGTGTGCCTCCTTCACCCAGGCACTAACTGGGCACTTGATTTTTGAAGCTGCCCTTGTGCACCTCGGAATCACAGCTCTGGGCCCAACACAATCCATCGTGTTTACTTAAGAGGTAGTGAACAGAGTTAATGCTAAGCACTGCACGAATGTAACAGCTTCTCATTGAACTAACATTTAGAGGAGAAGAGATCAGAAAAGCTGCCTTAATGTGCTCTAGTTGCTCTATTGAAATCAACTGCAAGATTAATGTGGATATTATTTTTACTCAAACTCCAGCCAATATCTGGAAATGTAACTTGGGAACAAATGCAGATAGCTATGAAAATTAATATGTTATTAAAAGAGAGGGGGAATATTTGGGTTTTTTGGACCCTAAATCCCATGCCCTGTATGAGCTACCTGTGGATACTGGATGTTATAGTATATAAAAAAAACAACAACCCAATACCTCCACATATTTCCTCCTTTTCTGAGGTAGCTTCTCCTGTCAGCTACAGTGGGAGCTGACCCTGGTGAGCGCAACAGATGTAACAAGAGCAGGGTTGAAGAGGAAAAGGCATGCCTCCCGTCATCATAAATAGCTTGGCTTACTGGCAAGAGAGATTCAAAAGGAGAGTTTGAAAGAGGACGCCACTCACCACGCTGACAGAGGAGCCAAAATCGGAGGGACACGGCAGCCTCTGGAAAGACACCAGGGCATTCACGTTTTGGGAAACCTCTTCTGGGTTGAGCGATTCCCACACCACCTGGCTGTCCAGCAGCTTGGCCGGCTCCCGTGGTGTGGGGGCCCCAGGGGGCCAGTCTTGCTCCTCCGGGTGTATCAGGAGGTAATGCAGTTGGAAGGAGCGGCAAAGCAGGAAGTGCAAAGACTGGACCTGGGAGACCGGAAAAAGGCCAAAAGCATGAAATCCTCCCCGCATCTGCAGTGCCTTGCTTAAAAACCACCCTTCTCTGCTTTAAGGGATCCATCCTTTTAGCATCTTCCGGTGGGCGACATTAGAGCCCTCCAGCTGCCTCCCCCCCACTCCCCGATTAGCTTGCCACATGGCCTAGCCCACCAGCCTGAGTTCAGGAGATGGCCTCGTGATGCCAGATGTGAATGCTGGGCTCTGAAGAGCTCCTCAACAGCCACAGAAAGAACAACCATGGGGGATTAGAGGCAGTTCCGTCTGTAAGCACACGGCAGAGTTACGTATGCATGCATGCCCACAAACACATACACCTCATTTCCCTCCTCTCGGTTACCTCGCTCGGCTGGCTGCCGACAAACAAGTGGCAGAAAAGCCGACTGTGGGGGCTGCGTGGATTGCGGGCCACGAAGGCGAACTGGCAGTCAGTGGACCTCCAGGCACTGTAGAGGATGCGCTTCAGGGCATGGGCCATGAGGAGGGTCTGAGGGAAAGAGGCATCGGGGCAAACCAAGCACAGCCTGTTCGCTCATCTGCCGCCACCCACCCCAGCAGCCATCTCCAAGCAGAGCTGGCTTCTCCAGCCTCAGGAAGGGCTGCTCTTTTTCTAGCCTCTCACAACAGATGCCGGCCACACTGGCAGAGAGACTATTCCCCCCCCCCCCCCCGCCGCCCCCTCTAGCATCAAGCCTTGCTCCCTCTTCTCTCTCTACGGGCGGAAAGAAGAAATCAACCCAAATGTCAGCTCTGCAATTAGAAACATCGCTGCTTTAACATTCCCCAACCTCCACCCTGACCGTGAGGCTTCCGCTTTGGGCAGTGGGCCATTTCCAGGTCGATTTGCTCCGACATTAAAGTTTTGAAGCCATGAATGCTCAGAGGTAATGTTTTGTCACCTCCTAATTGCAAAGCTGGGGCCTTTATTGCCTCTGCCCTGTGAAGGCCCAGCTTTCATTTCCAGGCAGCCAGCAACAGACTCTTCCTACCTCCCCTTCCGTGTTGTACATCTTCACGCCCTGGAGACAAAATTTGAGGAGGACGGACCGCCTTCTAGGGCAGGCCTGTGTGTGCCCAGGGATGAGCCCAGCGGGAGGCATGGAAAGAGAGAAGAAGAGCACACGCTGTGCAGAGGTGTCCCGTGACCAGGGGCTTCTCTGAAAGAGCTCTGGCTTCCGCAGAGTTTTGCTCTCACCCAGCATCCTTCAAATACAGTTCCCAGCATTGCTGGCCAGCTTGGCTCATCAGACAACATCAGTTGCACAACAACTGGGAGACAGAACGGACCCCTTTTACCAGCCACTCCTCTGGGATGTCAGGAGAGGCAGGCTTTTAAGCATGCAGAAAGGGACCTCCACAAGTGAGATCGAGACCACCACCACCCCCGTGCACCATCCCACCGTTCCTCACCTTCAGTTGCTGAAGCTGCTGATGGATCAGCTGAACTTTCTGTTGCAGTTCCACGTCGTCCACCACGAAGGAGCCCACATACTGTCAGTGAGAAGAGAGCGAGGGGGAAAGTGACACCCTATGTCCCAGTCTCTCTCTCTCTCTCTCTCTCTCTCTCTCTCTCTCTCTCTCACACACACACACACACACACACACACACACACACACACACACATTACAGGGTGCCACTGATTCAGCTCAGGGAACAGGACTCCGGGCATCTGGAAAGGAGTGTCCCCCAACCTTCCCCCCCAGCAAAAAAAAACCCCCACAAAATTCTGGGAAACTCTGTCTTCCAGCTCTGAGTGGAAGAGAGTTTAAAGATGCTTTAAACACCCTGCAGTGGGAGAGCGCCATACAAATCTTAAACCCATCCTCTCTCCTTATCCCGGAAAGACGGCCTGCAGCACCTCCTCCTTGCAGCTCCCCAAGCCCACCCTGACCCCGGGTCACCTGGGCCGGCTTGGCGATCACCCTGCCGCCTCGCAGGGGGTGTGCAGAGGCTGGCGGAGCTTCGGCCACCCTCCCGGGCCCTGGGGACAGGAGCAGCGGAGGCGGTGGCAGCTTGGGCTTCATGGTGGCGGCACTGCTTGTACTGGAGGGAAGGGGGTCTCAGGCCTGATCCACCGCACCTGTGGAGGGAGGGGAAGAGGGGGGCAGGCAAGGAACGGGTAACGGATCGTTGTTTTTAACGGAACGCCTGGGAGGAACGACAGCGGTTGGACCTGGGGGGGGGGGAGAAGCAGGGAGTCGCTCTGCCCCCAGCCAGGCTGCCCCTCTTCTGCCTGCTGCGGAGCCCCCACCCACCCACCCACCCACCCGAAAGGGCCAGGAGGCGGCTGGGCGCAGGGGGATCGGGGCACCTCTGGCCCACCTGCTCCAGGGGAGGCGCTCTGCATGTGCTCAGAAGGGGCCTCTCCCTGCCGGGCGCAACGCCAGCCCCTCTCCCCGCAAGAGCCTCACCGGCCGGGCGCAGGAGCCACATGGCCCGGGCAGCTCTCCCTCTTCCGCCGGCGCCTCGATCCCCGGGGGCGCCCCTCCACGGGCCCCGATCCCTGCCGGGGGCTCCGCTCCACTCCCGGCGGAGACGGAGAGGCCGAGATGCCGCCGCCGCCGCCGCGCAAAGCCGGCAGGTTGTCTCGCTCTCTCTCTCTCTCTCTCAGCCGCCCCCAAAACCCGGGCAGCCAATCAGCGGCTAGGAAAGCGTGACCACGCCCCCACCGCAAGGTACGCGCCCCACCCGTTAAGAATCGTTCTTTTTTAGAGGACCAGAACTCCTAGCCAAAGGCGGTGGGGGCTAGGGGCTGCTGGGAACTGTAGTCCGATAGGGGAACGTTTCCAGGGTCTGCCCCCTTTCCCCCCATTATTTGACCACTGGGGGGTCATTAAGGGTTGTTATTAAGGCCAAAGCTTGGAGAAGTTCCTCCCCCCCCCCCCCCCCCAGCCACCAGAATCTGCCAGGCTGGCCTTGAATCCCCCCACTGGGAGAGGCGTGGGGGGGTGTCGGAGCTTTCTTCCAAGGTCAACGGGGTCAGGCCACCCATTGCAGTTTTAATTTTTTTTTAAATATACTGTACTTTTAAGATTTTTAAGCTGGCTGGACTTGGGACCTAACGACCTTACAGGGTTGTTGTGATGATGGGGGGGAGGAGGGCGCCCTCTTCTGTTCACTGGAGGAAGGGCAGCCTTTGTGTTTGGCCTTTTCAACCACCTTCTGCAGAACTGGAGAGCCAGAAGCAGCCTTGAGGATTCTTCCAAGAACAGCAGAATTATTTTTGGCGGCTGAGTCAGGGAGAGGCCAGAAGATGTGCCACCTCGCCGGAAAGAACTGGGAAGAACAAAAGCACCACCAGATTTAGGCTGAGAACGGAGCGCAGAGGAGGAGGCGGAGAAAGAGACAGATGGTTCTTGAGGTAGGGGGGAGAAAATAAAAGCCTTGCAGGCATGGAGGCAGAAGTGAGAGAGCAGGAACCCAAGAGAGAGAAGGGGGGGGGGGAGAGAAAAGAAAGAAAGAAAAAGGAAAGAAAGAAAAGGAAGGAAAAGCAAGAGAGAGGGAAGGAAGGAGCAAGCCAGAAAGGCAGAGGAAAAACTCCAGCCACAAGCAAAGGCCCAACGGTTCTCTGCAAAGCCATCCAGAGCCGATCCTGAAGGCAAAGAGCATGTAGGAAGGAAGACCCAAGTGCCAGCAGTGGGGGTGGTGTTGCAACTGGACCACCTCTCATGCCCCACCATGGCTGGGCTTGCCAGGGCTTTCCTCCAAGGGCATCGAGAGGTTTCCCCACTTTCCTAGAACAGGTCCTTGTATTGCAGCCCACTGAGCTGGAACAGTTGCCGCTGGAATCCATCCACAAGGCATAGATGGCCAGGATTCGTGTTGGAGGCAGGCTACACCCTGTCAGGGTTAGCTGAGCCGGTGAGGCCCCTTCCAGATCAGACAAATGCCAGCTCCTTGCCCTCTTGAAGGCCACCAGGAGGGCAGTTTTCCCTCTCACTGGCACGCAAAGGGCCTCTAATCCTCCATCGCCTCAGCGGGTGCCGTCGTCCCAGCACCTCCCAAGCCTGTATTGCCCGCAAGCCAGAACCCGCCATGGCCGAGAAGGGAGGACCACCTTCTCCCCAGCCAGCAGGGCATCATTTGGTAGCCTTTCAAGAACTCAGACCACTGGCCCAGGCCTCCGAGATCTGTGTCTCTTCCCCCCCCCCCCCGGCATGGCCACCCCCACCCCTCCCCAGCCCCTTCAAGAGGAGACCCTGCGCTTTCTGGGTGCCAATAAGAGAACACGCCCAGGACAGGCATCACTCTAGTTTTTATTTTAGCAAACAGCAGGTTCCTCGTTTATTCACTCTACGTTAGCAATTAGATCACCCTCTGACATTGGTTTTGTTTGATCTTTTTTTTTAAAAAAAGGGAGACGAAAACTTAATCATTATTTTTCTTTTCTTTTAAAATGACAAGTTTCAAAAGCTGGGGGTTCAAGAAGACTTGTACATAAGCTTGGTTTTGGGGGAGGTCTCAGAAACCAAATGCAGGGAGACAGCTAAGCTAAAACAACAGAACACTCTAATGAAGGGAATGAAGAAGGCATCAGCAGGAACCTCGCCCCCCCACCCCCAGGTCCCACTCCTGTTCATCTGGCATCTGCTTTTCTCTGAGAAGACCAGCTGGGGTGGGGTGGGGTGACTTGCAGGCCTGCAAGGTTGACGCAAGGCATCCCACAGGCAAGAGGAGGGAGGAGGAGGTGTTTTAACGGAGCAGTTTCTATCTTCCTGGGGATCCATTTCCATGTTCAAAAAATATAAAAATCTCTGCAACCAGTTTTAAAAGCCAAAATTCCCAGATGCACCCTGTACAGTTTTCATTTTTCCCCTCTTAAAGAACAGTCCTATGTTACTGGTGATTTTTTTTTGCGGGGGGGGGGGGGAGAGGAGGAGGAAAAAGAGGGAGAAAGATAGACAACTGTGTGTGTGTGTGTGAAGGGACAGAAGAGGCCCAGGGACCCAAAGCCAGACAGAACCAAAATGCTCGGCTGGTAGGGGTCACTTTGATTTTCTGGTTCCCTACCTCAGTGCTGCAGGCAGAGAGAGAAAGAGAGAGAAAGAGAGAGAGGTGTTTAAGCCTCAGAGCTGAGATACCACGGGTGGTGTAGGGATGAGACAAGCGCAGGGGTTCCTCTCGGGCGCTGCCGTCCTGCCGCTCCGGACGCCCTACTTCTTCTTCATCCGCAGAGACTTCCGGACGGAAGGCTTGCCCTTCTTGGCCTTGGCCGAGGGCTTCAGGTCTTTCTTGGCGTTCACGGCTGGCTTCTTCGGGGCAGGGCCGTTGCCCGAGAGGTTCTTGGCTGCCACCCGCGGGGGGGCTGGCTTGGCTTTCTTGGCCGGGGTAGCTTTGGCCTTCGGCGGGGGCTTGGCTTTCCCCCGATGGGCCTTGGGGGCCTTGCGGGGTTTGGGCTTGGCCTCCCGGCGCTTCACCAGGGCAGAGGCCCTGTTCCGGGCTTTCGGAGGGGGCCGTTTCTGCATCCTGCAGAGGAGGAGGAAGAGGAAGAGGAGGGAGGGAAGAAAGCGCTCAGGACCCTAACCCTCTTGGAAGCACAAGGGGCCTGGGTGGGTGGGTGGGTGGCAGCCGATTCTACCACCTTCTTCATTAAGTGGAGTTCAAACTGGAGGGCTCCCACTCAAAGATGAGAAACTGTCAGTTTGGGGACTACAACTCCCCAGATCCCCCATACACATACAGCAGGAGCTGTGGGATACTGGTTGCTGCAGTCCAAAGAGGAAATCATTCCCATCTCTGCCATCAGAAGGACGGCTCATTTCCCCTCAAGGCCAATTCAAAGCGCCGAAGTCCTCCCCACCCAGAAGCCCCTCTGTAGCCGCCTTCAAGGTCAGCCTCCCGCTTACCTTTTCTTTGGGGGCGGCTCTTCCTCCTCAGAGTCTTCCTCCTCCTCTTCCTCCTCTGACTCCTCTTTCTCTGACTCTTCCTCGTCTTCCTCGGAATCTTGTGCTTTCTGTTTCTCTGGGAACAGGACGCTCGGGCTGCAGCGGTGGGAAGGAAAAGGGCAGCTGAGTAGCCGTCCCCCCCCCCCCCCGGCTTTGCCATGCTGAGTTAGGGAGAGGGTTCACAAGGGACCCCCCCCTCCTTCCCTTGGCACCTCCGAGCTCTGCCCTGGCCAACCAAATAAGCTCACTGCAAGCGGCCAAACTGCTTGGCAAACATCCCTTGGAACGGACTCCCCCAGAAGGTGGCAAACAGAGGCCGGACGGCCACCAGTCCTGGATGCCTCCACTGCAGAGTTCCTGCATCAGCCATGAGATGGTCTAGATGGCCTCCCAAGACCCCTTCCTTCTCTGCAGAGGTCGGAGCTCTAATCCCTGGAACGCCAGACAGGGTGGGAAGAAACCCAGGCATGAAAGGAGGGCCCCGGCTGCCTCTTACCTGGGATAGTAGGGGAAGCACAGCTGGAAGGTGCCGCTGAAGCCCTTCCCAGAGATCTGCTCCATCCAACCGTACTTCTCGCATTTCTGCAGGGTCCTCTTCAGAAGGTGGACTGTGGGGTCGGGAGAGAGAGGGCCTAAGGAGGAGAGCCTGCAGGACTTACGTGGTATGCAGGGCGAGAGCCCACCCTTAACCCTAAAAGAAACCTCTGCAGCCTTTGCAACCCCATTGTCCTGGGAGTCTGAGATGCACCCACCGGGGTTCCCGGCAGCCCTGCGGGGACCAAATGCTCACAGGAGGAGATGGCGCAAGAGAGCTGCCCAAGCCAAATACTTCCAAGGCTATTTGGGTGCTTCTGCCTTTCCAAACAGCCTCCCGGGAGCTGAATCTACCTGCTCCCTTGCTGCCTCGTCCCAGCAGGCACAGAGGGGACTCTGCCCTCCTCCCACCTTTTGCATTAAATGTCTCCCCCTCCCTCTTCTCATCTCTGACAAAGCCTGAAGAGATGGCTGCCACAGGGTGAGCTTTCACCTGGCCCTTGCTCCTCTTCCCTGGGCAGGAGAGGAAAGGGGAAGAGCACAAACCCTCCTAAGAAACCGAGCGGCTGCAAGGAGTACAATCGGAAAGTAAGGGCTCAGAAATCGCCTTCTGAACCATTATTTTACCATATATTCTGAAATTAGCACCTGCCTCCTTCCCTGATGGTTGTTCTGAGTGTAAAAAACATGTATTTTGTTTTATGTTTTGCTTCTAGAACCAGTGCCTTAAGGTACAGAGGCAAGGCACCGCATAGGATCTCACTTTGTTCCAACAGAATAGAAGCAGGAAACTCTGCTCGGAGCTGCCCACGGACCCCCCTCCTGGCAGAGAGAACAGGCCTCATTGAACCTACAAGGCAGCCTGCATGGATAATTGACTGGATGGCTTCCATCAAGCCACTTGTTCTTGCCAAAACTTGGCTATTTTCAACAGCAGGCATCTCTTTAAAACACACACGCAGAACAAGAGAGGGAGAGAGAGGCCTACACACAAGTTTTCCCACAGGGCCACGCAGGGTGTGTGTGTGTGTGTGTGCGCGCGTTATCAGGGCTAATTGAAAACCCAAGATCTGCGAAGAGTGACCCAATCTCCCTCCTACCCTGGAAGCTGGAATTTGTGCCCGGATGCTTCTCCAAGATGTATTTTTTCAGGGCGGTGGTGGAACAGGTCTTGGGCTCGTTCATGGCTGCAATGGCGGAGAGGATGGCATCTTCCATCAGGCTCCCACCCAGCAGAGGTTTCTCCCCAGATTTCTTCAACTGTTTAAAATCAAAAACAAAACGCATCAGGACACCTTGGCCCGGCCCAGCCTGGCCCCACCGTCCACCTGATCTCCCTCCCGCCTGGGCAAAGGCAGGACTAGAAAAGAAAACCCAGCCGCTGCCAACCTGAAATGTTCCGGAAGCTCCTTTGCCTGTGATTTGCTCCAGCTGGCCCTTCTCCACTGCCCTCTGCAAGGCATTCTTCAGCAGCTGGGGTCTACAGGACAGAGAGGGAGGGAGGGAAGACGCCCTGTTACAAAGCACCTTTTCGCTGGGACCACAGTCTGCCGAGAAAACAGACGGGGAAGGGGGACGCAAGAGGGTCTTCCTTCTGCCACCCACAGGGAGTGTCACTCCATACGTAGGTCTCCCGGCGGCCTGCCAATGCCCGAGATAAAACCACGGAGGAGCTGATGGGCCTCTGCAGAAACAAGAATTCCCCCGAGCAGAAGCGAGAGGCTTCCTACTTGGGCCTGGGGTTTACAGAAGAACTCAGAAGGGCTCTCCTGAAACCACAAGAGATGGTCCCTACAGGCCCAATGAACCTCACGGCTGAGCAGGGGTTAGACTCCAGGCCTCTGGAGTCCCCGCCAGGCACTCTCCCCCCCCCCCCCGGCCTCGGCCTTCTTGCCGGCCAACTGCAAGGAGGGCAGAAAGGGTTGAACTGAGAAAACGATGCCGCTGCCAGGGCCGTTGGTCCAGCTGTTTCCACCCACCTGATGTCCACTTTCAGCTTGGGGTAATACTGGGAGACATATTTTTTGATCAGACTGTACGAGGCTTCCTTCGGCTCACAAAGGCGGGTGAAGGCCAGCGGGAGGATGTCTTCCAGCTTCATCTGCTGCTCCGGGCCGGAGGCCGAAGAACTCCTCTGAAAGACCAACAAGAGGCCACCTCCTGCTTTTCTAGACATTGCCCGTTCAGAGGGACCACCGACACGACTGTCCTGAGGTTTAGGCACTTAACACTAGGATTTTTCTCCCCCTCCTCTCTCTTTCTCTCTCTCTCACACACACACACACACAAAGGACAGGTCAATCCCTCCTTATGTGTTTCCATGCAGCCTCATGACAGGTGAGTAAGTGGCTGCATCTGTGGAATATCAGCTTTCTTTGGAAGAAGCAGATGACCTGACCCATACGGTTATAAACACCTCTTTGCTGGAACCTCTGGAAATTATTTTTCTTACGGAGAATAAAGCAAGCCACCATGGGAAGGGCTTGGCCCATGGGCTACCAAGCTGACTCCTCTGATAGCCAGACAGTCTTCAAGAGTTACTCAGGGTGGGTGGGTCTGTCGCCTTTCATAACTGCCACACCCTCCGGGAGCAGAAGGTGGGACATGGAGGATGTGGCTGCCTGACTGGGCCCGTGCCTCCGGCACCTCCACCCAGCTTACCTTCCGATCCCGTGATTTGGAGGCTGTTTTCCCTGAGTTTGGGGCCACCACGAAGCTCCCCGAGGCTCCTTTTCCTTTCACCTAGATCAGCAAAGGGAGAAGGCTGCAGGCACAGAGTTGGCTTCTAATCTCTCCCACTCCACCTGCCCACGGCTTCCATCCAGGACCGGCTCAGCAGCCTGAGGTGCTGCCCGGCCCGGCTGAGCTCCTGCCCTGTTGGGTCACAGCAGCGCCTGCAACTCAGGGCCCTTACCTGCCGAATGACTCCTCGCTCCAGCTCCCGCTTGAGGGCCTGTTTCAGGAGGAATCCCCTTCGCTCCAGCTCCAGGGAAGGATACTTGTTGATGATGTACTTCCGGATGGCGACCACGGAGGCCCCACCCTTCTGATAGCAAGCCTGGAAGGGAACCGATTCGTTCTGTGAGCCGCCAGTCTTACGGCCAAGGAAGCAGGGAGGGAAAGGGTGCAAGCCAGGGGTGGAGGCAAAAAAGGTAGCCACGGTCAACTTTGTCGCGTGGCAGCTCCACAAACTGGATGCTTTGTTTTCGTTTTGTATTTTCACAAAGAGAAAGGCAGAAGGGTTTGTCCTTCGATCTTACAAATCTGAGACGAGATGTAGGGCTTCCATCGGCCTCCTCCTTCCGCTCACCTTGATGGCCTCGATCAAAATGGCATCCATCTTGGGGCGGGAGGAAGCGGCCATGTGGGTCTGCTTCTGAGCCCTTGCGAGCTGGCTGGCAGAAAGGGTCGCCCAGGCCGGGATGGTCTTCTTGACCTTCTTCTCCTTCTCTTTTGCAGCCGGGTCCTTCTCACTGTCTCAAACAAACAAACAAGCGGAAGCACAGAAATTAGGCAGGACCCCTGGCAGGCGGAAAGCATTTCCTGGGGCTGAGGGGGACCGAGAGCCCCTGGTGGTCTAGGACCCTCCCCAAGGCCCATGCTGTGGGGCCCACGGCTGTTCTGCGCTGCTGAGGTCACTGGGAGAGCCCCTTCCGCCCTCCCCGCCTTGCAGGCGCTCAGGCGGCCACGCTCCTTACTCCTTTTTGGCTTCTTCAGCAGGCTTGGCCTCCCCCTTCTCCTCAGCCTCGGCCTCCTTGGGGGGCTCCGTCTCAGGTGGGGCTGGGGGAGGCGTCTCGTTCTCCTGCTCCTCCACGGTAGAAGCAGATTCTTCTGAGCTGATGTCGGGATCTGAGGAGAAGTGGGTGTGGGGAAGGCATGACATGGAAAAGGCTGTGTCTGGAGAATCAAACATCCCCTGCTAAGGAAGCTTCCACACAGGAAAGCGTTTGACTCAGCGAGGGGGGAAAAGCTGAGCGCAGGCAGCCCAAAATCTCACCCAAGCAAGCCTGGACCGCATCGGGGGACCCATTTCAGCCATGCTCCCCCCCCCCCAGGGCCCCCTCCCAGGTGGGCTAGCAATTTGTAAGCAGGTGTAAGGGCAACAGTCTCTCTCTCTGATTCTGACACAGCTGCTGGCCGGTACTCAGGAAGCTTGGCAGGAGCTAGCAGGAAGCACATGCACGAACGGAGGCCTTTGCCTGTGCCTGCCTTTTGAGCCACCGTAAGAGTCAGGTGGGGGGGGGGGGAGAACGGCCGCTTAGCAAGCTCTGCAGGTCGCCAAAGGCTACTGCGGTCACCCTTCTTGCTTTGGGGGGGGGGGCAGCAGTGGCAGCAGTCTGGCTGCATGGCCAGCACAGCAGCTGCTTCATGTGCAGGAGCTCCCAGTTCTGTCCCTGGCCTGGTTCTCAGCGGCAGGGCTGGGTCAAGGCCCACCTCCCTCCGCCTGGGAGCCTGGAAAGATGCAGCTGCCCCTGGGTCAGCAGACACCGTGCTGGGTGAGCAGCAGAGCAGGAAACAGGTCATACTGGGATTACGGCTGGCTATGGCGGCAGAGGGCTTTCTGGGAACGGCAGGCCACAAAGCAGCTTGCAGGACAGCTGGTTCACTGGTCAGCCTGGAGGGCACTCCGTGGTGCTTGGCTGTCACAGGCCCCAGGACACACGACCACCAACCAACCGCCAGGCAGCCCCTCAGTGGGAGAAGCAGTGGGCACGGGAAGACCTGTCTTTACCCGGCTTGGCCTCCTCGCCTTCCGCAGGTTTGCTTTTTGGAGGAGTTTCCCGGGTGGACGAATTCACAGCTCGGCGGATTGGCATGGCGCCGTCTTCAGTGGTCTGTTGGGGGGGGGGGAGAGAAAAGGGGAGAGCAAAGGGTCACAAGGCTCCTGAAGGGTGTCAGCACCAAGGAACTGGGGGAGAAGCCCTGCAGGCAGCCTCAGCCATCCCACCACCTACTCCGTCTAACGCCAGCCCGTCCACAGACGGTGGCCGCTGCCTTCCGGCAGAGCAGCAGACGGCAGTATCCAACGCCCTGCTTCTGCGGGATCTTCCTGAGAACCACCGGTCCCTTTTCTGCTTCAGCTCGAGATGGCAGGAACAAAGGGACCCAGCGAGGAAGATCCAGAGGAGAAGGGAAAGGCAGGAGACCGGAGGGGAGGGGAGGGGGTTGGAGCAGCCCCAGCAGAGAGTCCTAGAAGCAGCAGCAGGGAGGAGGAGGAGGAGAGCAGCCCCTGGGAAGGCAGGTCCAAGGGCGAGAGCGTGGAGAAGGGTCAGCCCCTACCTCACTCAACTTGTCCAGGGGAGCTCCCGTTAAGAGGGGAAGCGCCTTAGGGCCTGCAGGATCAGCTTCTGACAGATCGGTCGCCATTTTAAATTAATGTCTAGCCCCCAAGGTGAGGGTTAACCCTTTTGGAGCCCCAGGTTTTTTAACCTCAAGGGGGAGGCCTTCCTAACAACCTGGAGTGCAGAAAAGACTTGGTGTGAAGGAAAGGAAACAAGAACAGAACTGAAAACGTCATATCTACATCTATGCCACCAAGGAGTTCAAGCCAAACCAAAACCCAACCCAACCCAACCCAACCCATCAGTTCGTGGAGGAGACGGATGGAAGAGAAACCCATCCTGGCTGCTTGGCAGAGAAGGGGCTGATGTTGGATGAACTGAAAAAGCTCAGTGCTTTCCATGTGTTGTCCACCTTCAAAGGCAAACGCCTTGCCTCCCCATAGGTCCATGCTCTCAGACTTAGGTCCCTTGCAGCCCAACAGTCAGTCACTCCGCCAAGGGATGTGTGAGGCCCAGGACAACAAAACCGAAAGGCTCACTTTCCCTGAGACAGATATCTAAACATTTACAAGCCTTTAGTCCACTATTAGAGCTACAATTGATAATGAGCTTAACAGATACAAGAACTGCAGCTCTGTTGTAGAGCCTAAACACAAACAAACAATTTAAAATAATCCTATTATTAGTCGAGAACTTCAATAAACAACATTGATTAGAAATAATGGGTAACTGCATGAAAACTGTGCCCTACCTTAAGCTTACTTCTGTGTCCCACTGGATGAGGATAAAGGGCTGCTGGTTTCCTGACCAGCTTTAAAAACAAGCCAACATCCAGCCCCACAAATGTCCCTGGGCCTCTTCCCTTCACCCTCACTGGTGTCCAGAGAAGCACCTGATAAACAGCAAAGCGTCTTCAGGCACCTCCTTACAAGCAAAAAAGTGTTATTAACAGGAGGTGTTTTTTGTTTTTTTCCAATTATTAATTGATTTTATGTAGCCTTTCTTTTTTGTTTAATTGGTTTATATGGTTATTAGATTTTCTACATTGTAATTACGCTTCTGTGGTTTTTATTTAATGTGTTATTGTTCTATATTTTGCTGTGAGCCACCCAGAGTGGCCTGGTTAGTCAGATGGGCAGTATACAAATTGGAAGGATGAACAAACAAATAAACAAGCAAGCTCCCTTTGAAACAAACAAAAAAAGCTCCCTTTTCTGGGGAATTTGTGCCAAAAGAAAAACCTCCCAGCCCCGAAGGCTTGCTTGCGGAGGGCCTGGCAGAGCGGATTGAAACAGGCCGACGTCTTTGGAGGCGTCTCGGCTCCCCTGCCTTTCTCTTGCTTCCCACTGACGAAACGTGACACTCTGGAGCCTGAGGAAAGGTGACTCCCTTCGTCTGTCTGCTCTGCCGGGGCAGCCCTCTTCCTTCTGGTGCAGACATGGAAACAGGGAGAAACCTGGCCTTCTCTGTTGAGGATGATGAATTCTGGGAAAAGAAAACCCGTCATCCGGTGTGCAATGGCGTCTGGGGGGTGATGCGTGTGGCCCTCAGCAACCAATTTGGGAGCGATGGGGATGTGGACACGGGCCAAACTGGAGGATCCCTCTACCCTGCCTTGCAGAGTGGCAGTTTAATAAGAAACAGTTGGGCTCCAAGGAGGGAAGGAAGGATGCTGTGAGCACACAGCAGGGCCAATTCCCTGCATTCTTCTGGGGTGGGGGGAGATCATGGGACTGATCTAGCCTCCAAACAGAGGGGGGTTGGCTGAGGCTGGCCCCACGGCTGGGGAAAAGGGTGTCGTTTCAGGGCAAGGATGCTTCCGCGCTTGGTCTTCTGCTGAGAGAAACGCAAGGTGACTAACTAGTCTGCCGTGGCCTCCCAACGGACAGGGCAAGCCTGCAAAGCCGCTGGGTGCTCCTTCCCTCCCTGAGTAAACCAGGGAGGGAGGACTGAGGGGCACCTGAGCAGCTGGTTTGGAAATCCGCGAATGCCATTTCCTCACAAGTTCTCTTGTGCACAGCTTTTCAAACCACGCCATGGTGGAGGTTGCAAAATTAGATTCCTCCACCTTGTGACTTTATATATCTATATAAAGACAAGTCCACTGGACCGCTACTGAACAAGCTTGCATGTTTTCTAACATTTATCTTAAAACAAAAGGGTGCCCTTGTCTATTCCACATTGCTAATAACACTGAAAGGGAGCAGAGCATTTGCTTCATAAAGATTTCTGTGGTGCCATGACGGTTCCTAAATCTCCATTTTTGCTAACAAGGCCACTCTGGGTGGCTCAGAGCAATGTGTAGCCTGCATAATTAGCTTGCAAACTACCCAAAGAGTGTTTTAAGGACTACGGGGCAGTATATAAGCAGCACGCTTTGCTTTGCAAACACACAGTACAATTATGTGTGTGTGAGTGAGAGAGAGAACTACACACAATGAGCTCAGAGGAAAATTCATTGCCAGAAGTACTGATCAGGACAGTCTACAACGAGCATTTTAGACATGAAACTAGCAGAGTTCCTTGTCTGCTGCCTTGCAAGTGACTCACACAGTCTTTGGAAAAGGGAAGACGAGGGTGCGCCAGGCCAGGATTGGGGGAGTTGTCACACAACCCCGTCCCCTCTGCAGTGGCCTGCTGTGCTTCCAAAACTGAGAAGCAAACTATATTTTGTTCTTGCTGCTCTCAACACACCGAATGGCAATTCCAGATGAAACTTGGTACCACCCATTACCTGAACCCTAGGTTTAAGGACTGCTGCTGGTGGGTTCTCTCCATAACATTTCAAAGCAACATGTCAACTCCAGGAGCTCAAGACCGTCCTTTCCTCTTCAGCCTTAAAAAGACCGACCACACCTGCCTGAGCTTCCTCGGGTTACAGCAAAAACACCGTCAAGTCCACTCTGTGCGATGGCAACCCTGCCAGAGTCCCCCAGGTATGAATGACGGCAGGGGTGATGGGCCACCCCTTCCCCTCTGGGACCCCCAAGGCCGCCCAGGCGACCTGTGTGATCTTGGCCGGCCCTTCTCCCAGGAGAGGCGGCACACACAGGGGGCCTCTGAAGGCTCAGCCTGCGGCTTGGCAGGCGGGGGGGGGGGGGCTCCAACCCACCGAGCTGCATCCGCTCTCTTGGGTTACAGGGAAAACAAACCAACACAGCCATGGGCCTGCCCTTTCTCTTGGGTTACCATAAACCGGCCTGAATGCCCGAGTCACGGCCATTCCAGCCACACGAGCGTAAGCCCAGCCCTGGTGAGGCCACCTCCAGCCCAGCCCAGCCCAGCCCAGCCCAGCCCAGGGTGCAGGCCCACCAGGGTCTGCTCAGAGGGCACCAGAGCTCCTTCCCTTGCCCGTTTCCTCCTGCCACGATGGCCACTTCTTTGGAAATGAGCGAATAAACAAGGCCTTCCCTGGCATCCTGGCTCCCGTCCCCCCCCCCCCCCCGAAGGCCGAATCCGCATTACCTGCTTCCTTAACGTTGACTCAAAGGCTGTTTTTTCTCCAGGCCGTTCAAGGGCATGTACTTGGGCCCTCCCCTTCCCCGCCGCGCACACAACCACCCTGCCAGGTAGGCCGCACGAAGGCAGAACGACCCCGGGCCACCCGGCCTATCGGTTGGGGGTCACCATGGGGATCGTCCAGGATCCCAACGGGGGGGGTGGGGGGGTGGGGGGTCTGGAAAGGGTCCCCGAGGCCGCTCCCCCTCCCCCAGCCCAGGTGTTTCCGATGCTGCAGAGCCCTCCCCCTTTTTTTAACCTGCCCCCACCTCCCCTCCAGGCCACGCCTCCCGGGGGGCGGGGAAAGGGGAGGAGGAGACCGGCCAGGTGGGCGGGGCTACGGCAAGGCTCGCGAGGCCCCTCCCCTCCCCTCCCCGAGGGGGGGCGCGAGAGGCCCAGGGCGGGGGGGGGGCGACACCCTCAGGCCAGGCCTTTCCAAGGAACGGGGCGGGGAGGGCAGGCTAAGCTAGGCCCGGTGGGGTCTCCGTATTTGCATACTGTTAGGATAGCCTCCTCAATTATGCAAGCAGCATCACGTGCCGCACCCAGGGAAGCCGCCGCCGCCGCCGCGCCCGCCAAGGCCCCGCCCCCTCCTGAGCGCGCGCGCGCGGGGGGCCTTGACCCCGCCCCCTCCCGGCCCCGCCCTCCTGCCACTCACCGCCTCAGGGACGCCCTCCCCCACCCCCACCTTGTCTCGCTCTCGCGCTCTTTCTCTCCTTCCCTTTCTCTCTCTCGCTCGCTCGCTCTTTCCGGGCCTCGGCGGGTGGCCCCTCCGGCAACAGCGGTGGAAACGGCGGCGGCGGCGGCGGCGGCGGCGGCAACGGAGGAGAAGCTGGGGCTCGGCGGCGGGGCAGGAAGGGGTGGGACCGGCGCGGACGGCGGACCAATGGGCGTCCCGCGAGCGCCGTTCGAATGCCAGGGCTGCCGCCACGCCCCCTCCTCTCGAAACGGCGGCCAATAGGCGCCGCCCCTGCACGCATGCGCTTCGCGGGGCCTCCGTTAATAGGTGTTCTTTTTCCAAATCAAAAGAAATAACACCTCAGCGCCGAACAAAAACACACAGCGCGAGCGAGGGGCGGGGCGAGCGGGCATGCGCAGTAAGGGCCGGCGAGGAGGCCGCGCGCGACCGAGCAAACGCGCCTGCGCGGCGCTGATGTCGGAGGGGGAGTGAGGCTAAAAGAAAGCGCGACTGGAAGGCGCCTCCTTGTTACCTCACGCGTCGGGAGCGAGCGAGCGAGCGTGCGCGCCCCCGTCACCCCGCCCCCGCCCGTGAGGAAAAGGGCCCGGAACGTCCCCACCGTGTAATAAGAACCTTTCAGCCGCCCCCCCCTCCGGGGACCGATGATGATGATGATGATGGTGGTGAGGAGGGCTCCCATCCTGATGCTCCTCAGCCCTCCCGACTCCAACCCCCGCCCCTGCTGGGCCGTGTAGTCCCCCCCCCCTCCCGGGCCCAGAGGGGGGGCCCCGCCCTGCTCTCCCGCCTCCGCCGGGGTGGCTCAGGACGACCAGCCCCCCCCCCGCCTCGGAGGCCCCTCACCCTTTTCCCTTTCCCGCTGGTCTCCCAAGGGAACCCCCCCCCCCCCCGCGGCCTTCAACAGGAGCCTGGGAGCGCTTTTCTGCAACTGACAAGGGCTGGAGGCAGAAGGCCTGCCCGGCGGCCCCTCTAACCCTAACCCTCCCCTGCCCGCTCGAGGTAAAAAAGAAAGGAGGAGGCTTCACAGGCGGAGCCCGGGGGGGGGGGAAGCAAAGGGGTGGGTTGGCCCGGCTCACTTCCTCAATCGCCCTCCATGCCCACCCTATGTAACCGTTAGGGATGTCTGCCACCTAGGGACTGAAGGGCTCAAGCACCACACATCTGGATTAAGTACAGTAATTACGTTTCAAAGCCCAAATAACCCCCCCCCCCCTGAATGCACACTCTCCAGTATACATGCCAAACCTCACGTGTCTAGATCTTGTGGTGGACAAGCAGACAAGGCAGATTTTTCAACCACAAAATATCCCAAGGTGCCAGACGCAACTGGCAGCCAGATCTCTTCAGAGAAAATCACAAACGGGGCATGGGAACACTGTATATTTGACGTACCGCTGCAATTTAACATTATCTAGAACTTCTGAAGACACAAGTTATTCACCAACCTAAAAGCATACCTTCGGCATCACGATTTCACCTCACTACCGTAACATGCTTCCTCTGTGAGATTTGGAGGCAAAACCTGGGCGCGCACACTCCTGAGCTGCAGCAAAGGCCACGCCGTAAGCTGTTCAGTGGCTTAATGCCTCTTTTAAGTCTTGGAATTTTGGTAGCAAATGTAGTATAAACAACTAGGCTTCTTTTCTTTTTTTTTGCACATTATTAGTACGAGTCAAAGCTGAACTACATGAAAGCTGGAAGGAAACAAAACAGGCTCATTAGAAAATGCAGCTTTAGTTTTGCTAGAACTCTGCAAGATGAGTTGACCAGCTCCCTCTCTCCTACAGAGGGACCACCTGAAAAGGAAAGAGGCATAACTAGAGGATGATTGCAATGACACAAAGGCCTTCCTTTTTGTTCATTACAACATCTGGTATCAGTAAGAGCATCTGCTCTCATCAGGGTGGGCTGGAAGGCTCGGTACGGTCCCAGGAGGTGGGAAGAAAACCCCCGTTGTTGCTGCTGCTGCCTTTGATATTGCCGGGCCAAAGACTGCTTATCGTACAGGCATGCTTTTAAAGCCCCTTTCCTTTCCTTTGACACAGCGTACTTTGCCTGTGCCAAAACCCACTAAGGATGAATAATTCTGGTGGTGGCTGTGAAGACACCAACATCAAAGGATACCCTTTGCTAAAATCAACAGCTAAAGCTGGGTACAGTCGGGCCACCTCTCCTGGGGTTAACTGTGCTCCTTGCAGCACACACTTCTAAACATTTGACCGTATAGGACTGTGGCAAGCTGAATGCTCCTGTGAGAACCCCAGCTGACAATTCTTGCATTTTCTGCTTATCGTCTGGTTCCAGGGCAGCGGGGCAGGCAGACAGGTCTCTGGAGCTGAGGAGAAGAGGCTGGCGACCACAGGAGGTGGGGGAGGATTCAGAAATGCAGGCCTGCAACCACTGGAGGATGGGCTGGGAGGTGAGCACCAAGAGAGCACTCATAGCTAGCACGTGTCTGGAGTGCAGCACACACTCTGTGAAGCAGCAGCTGCAAGGCTGGAGAACCACCGACCGACCCGCTCTGCTCCCCTGACAAGCCCCATCAGCTCCTTGCAGTCTCACCAAGGAATGGGAGACCTTGGGCTGAGGAAGTTACCTTGCACCAGTTCAGACCCTTGGTCCCCAGACCTCAAAATCTGTCTGGGTAAAATACAGGGTCTTTGGCACACGACACAGGCTGCTCTGACAAAGGCTGCTTAAAAAACAAAACAAACAGAAGAAAAAGGCGCAAGAGGTTCCTTGTTGCCAAAGTTGCAAATGCGACAAGGAACATCCTGACAAATTAAAAACAAACGTTTCTGGAAGTCCATTTCCCACGCCATTCTTGTGGGTTTGGTCTTTCCCCAAGGGCATTATTGGTTTTTAATTGATCCCACGCCCACCTCAACGGTTTTACTGAAAAGCGACCATTCCTGCAGACTTTATTTTTCCCCCCCTGTAGGAATGTCCACAGGCTGCCGAGAAAGCATCGGGGGGGGGGGGGGTGCCTTTTGCCACAACGGGCCATACGAAGCGGTGAGCCAACGGCTTCACCTTACAGGACGTACAGCACCTGGCATAAACGCTGACCTCTGTCTACCTTTTGGTGCGCTCCCTCTATTTCAGAGAGTGAAACAATCCAAATAAAAAGCAACAGTGCTTTGCAGAATTAACAAGCTGCTAAAAACGAACCTTGACAAGAAGCCCACCAACATATTTACCTGTCTTCCAGCATACCCACTCCGCTGATTCCCCAACAGGGTAGAAAAAGGCAAAAGACACAATTTCCTGAAGGTACAACAGGCGGGCACAGACAATTCAATCTACACACAGAAGGTTCTCTTCTTCGTTCAGCCCTGGGACACCACCCCTTCTCCTCTCAGGGAGAGGAAGCAGCTGCCCACACGAGCACCCGGGCACGCCTAGCGCACTGCCCCCCCCCCCAAACGGGAAGGCAGCCGTGGCCCAAGGCGAGCAGGCGGGCAGCGGCCATCATGCTGCCGTCAAAAGAGAAAGCCACGTCCTGGTCCTTTAAACTTGCAAGGTTTGTCTTTATTTTGTTCTTTGTATTTTGAAAGTGAAAAGAAATAGTATCGAGTCAATTTCTTTCTTTTTAAATATTTGTTCTATGTATTTACAAGCCTTAAAGTTGCTCTAAAGGTTCAGAAAGTTATCACTAGTACATTTCTTCTTCTTCCTGCTTCCAGGGCAGCAAAGATTTGCACTGAATGCGCGATTTTTTCCAAGCAGTCTGGTCCACAGCCATTTTTCTCAAACGTGGTTCCAAGGTTACACTTTTCATTACTTTTTTCCTTTTTAATTTTGGAAGCAAGCTGAGAGGCAGGCAAAAAGATTGGATGGCATTTTTCTTAAGAAAAATAAAAATGAAAAGTTCCTCTCCTTCACCCAGTTCATTCTCAACCCCCTTAACAAATTTATTACATCCCTACCATGCTTTGAAACAAAACTGAGGTGGATCTGAAAGGAGGGAAAATTTATTTCTCTTGCTTTTTAAATTTTTTTTTTTGCCTCTTATACAATTTATCACAGAAACTGCAAATTTTAAAATTACTCTGGCATTTGCAGTTCATAAAATAATAAATTAAAATTCTCACTTTTTAAAAAATCTAAACAGATTTTTGTGTGTGTGTTTAAAGTATGACTCCTTGTTTAAAAAGTAAAGAAGATTAAAACAGAAAATATTTTCTATGAATAATAGATGTGTTTTGGTTTAATGCTCCTGCCCTCAGATTTTAAATGGACTTGAATTCCAGATACTTTTTGTCCTCCATGATCACCTTGGCGCCGACATCTCTTCCTCAATCTCTCGGTCTTCTTGTTCTTCCCCTCTCCCACTCGTGCACGGGGGGTAGGGCGGCAAGGGGGATTTTTGCGCGAGAATTGGCCTTTCTGCACTGTGATTGGCGAAGACATGAAACTTTTTCTTAAAAAAATACTTAAATTGTTTTTGTTTGTTTGAGTTTTGTTTTTTGTATTCAGTTTTAATTATCCTCTGACTCTTCTTCGGCTTCTCGTAGCCATGTAAAGAAGGCTGTGACCGATTTCAGCGCTACGCCCTTCCCGTTCTGCTCGGCCGGGTCTTTGCTGCTTTCCCACTTATAGAAGGCATCCTCTGAGATCACCTCCTCATCGTACAGGCAATCAAAAAACATCCGTAATAAATCTGCAGGAGGAGGGAGGGAAGAGAAGAAGAAGAAGCCCTGAACAGTCTTTCACGACTGGGAGCCAGGGAGGGGCAAGTCTGTTCTGTTCAAAACAGCAAATGCAAAAGGGTTGCAAAAGGTGGCTGGATTCACTCCTCCAACCCCCCAACCCCCCAAATCGCATGCTTCAATCGTGTTCTCAAGTTTGAACTTCCAGTGCTTCCCAACAAAGCACAAAGACCCCTGTCGGCAGCAGCTGCTGCTGAGAACGCTTCCTTGGAGCGCCCTTTTGGGTGAGGAGAGCTCCCCGGGGCCCTGCAATCCACAAGGTTGGGGGAGATGGCACCCCGACCCCATTCCCTGCCTTTTTATCTTCTGAACTAAAGACTGCTGTCCGGGCAAGTGGAGCACCCAGACTAATACAGCATCCATCTTCCAAGGAAGAAGGGGCCAACAGTGTTGAGCAAAAGGAAGGACTACAGTCTGAACAAAGAGTGGGGAGTTGCTGGAGGCTGCCTTTCATGCTTCAGATTCCTGAAGCTAACCCCAAAATGAAGGAGGGGAAAAAAGGCTGCAAGGATTCATGTTTGTAACAAGGGACCTGCTTCTCTGGCACCACTTTAATAGGAAGAGGGACCCATCTTGGCTTAAGGAGACCCCTGATCTGTCCCACCTTCCCCATTATCTTGGGTCCCCTCTGAATGAGGAATTAATATGGCCATATTCTCAGGCTGCTGACAAGGAAAAATATGCAGCCTCCCAGGTGGGAGCCTAGCAGGATTCCTGAGAGGCCCCTACTAAATAAGGAGAATTATCCACGCTGAAAATTAGCTTTTGGGCTCCTACAGTGCTAGCCACAGGTTTTGCAAACGGACCGTGTATCTTCTGTTTAACCTCATACTGAGCGGTCTCCCCTCCTAAGGGAACCCAACACCTCCCTCCCTCGCTGAGATCATACTTACTAGGAGGCTGGTCAAGTTTTACTATTGATGCTTGTAGTGCGTAAAGTGCTTGTAGTTCCTTCTCTGTGTCTGAGTCTAGATACTTGAGTAAGATCGGCACTCTCTGCTTGATAACAGCAGTGTCCACTCGCAAGCTTGAACTCTCCACTGGAGGGAAAGAAGGAATTATCCATCAGCATTTCTACATGGCTGGCTGGACCAGGAAGTGGCCGCTGAGGCCAGCTAGGCATATCCGTGGACAGACAACACCCAGTTTAGGAAGAAAGAAGGCAGCAAGCAGCAGGAGGATAAGGGAGTGCTGGGGAAGCCTGCTGTCGTTATCTGTCTCGCCAGGACATGTGCTCAGGACCCTCATTTCCTCCAGAAATCAGAGCTGGGTGAAAGACTCCCTCTCTAACACAGCCGTCCAGGAACAGCCGCCCAGAACCAGGCCTAAGAAGTGAACTTTACAGAGAACCATACAAGTGGTTCAGGGTCTCCTCTGCCCACAAGAGTTTACCAAACTTCCGAAATGGTCACACACACATTAAGTCGTATGTGTGTGTGTTTGTGTGTATCTATATCTATTAAATGAAGGCAAGAAATGAACCTGCCTACTCCTGACCACCCAGGGTGACAGCCCCGAAGGCATGCACTGTTAGACTGACATCCCGCCGCGCTCTTCCCGTCTCCTGAAATAACGACCGCTTGGGGTCTCACAGTGAAACTCTGGCGATGAATGCTGGGACACTGGGTGACTCCGGCATGGCTGGTACTCACCGATAATGGCTGCTTTACAAACCGCTGTCATTAAAGCTCTAAGGAATGTAGGTGAACTCATCTGGCTTTCGTCTAGATTAGCCTGAAATCAAGAGCATTTGCAGAAGTTATAAAGCCCATCCCTTGCGGGACAGCCTCCCTTCTGACAGATCCCCCTGCGGACAAAGCCTTAATAGGCTCCTGCATGAAACCTGTTTCTATGGGATCAGCTCTCCCGGGGAGCAAAGGGGAGCTGGGGAATGGCTGGCACAACCCCTCGCCTTCCGCTCTGTTCACTCAGCAGGAACGTGGTCTGCGGAGTCAAACAAAAAAGCCCTTCTTCTCCGATAGCCCTGAAGTGCAAGGCTCTGAAACGCAGCTATGGCGGCTGGAAAGGCCGGAAATCCCCTTTGTCACCCCGATCACAACAGCAACATATTCTTCCAGTGACAGAGGCCGCCTCCGAGGACTAACCCAGGCTCTGCTGAAAGCAGTCAAGGGGACGGGGTTAAGGAAGGCATGGCACCTATGCAGGACAAGAGGCGGCTTCCATAGAACCTTGGTCTTGGCTCTACGGTTTTGAGTGCAGGAGGAACAGGGGGACCCAAAGACAAGGGGCCACCCTTTGGGACACGCTCTGCCTAGCCCCGGGCTAGACCCTGCCACCTACAGCAGGTTTGTGGGGCGTCAACATGACGGTTATACCTCTACCCAATCAAAGATCTGCTCGTCGTTTGCTTTGTCCTCCATAATGAGCTTCTCCAGCTGTCTGTTCAGCTCGTCAGCAGAGAGTTCTCCCTTGGAAAGTGCTTCTGAGGAACCGGGACTGTCCGTCTCTGTGAACTCCAACTTCTGCAGGGTTGGGAGAGGAAGAGCAGCTTCAGAAGAAGGGAGGCCCGGAGATGGCCTGAGAGATCCCGGTGTGGCATTAAATGACAAGCTACTGATTTGGCAGCCGCCGCCGCCGCCGCAGCCCCCACCCCAGAACTGGGTGGTACAGAAGGGGGACCCAGTTCTCCTGACCCAAACCCAAGAGTTCCAGAAGTGGTTGGCCTTCTCCCTCAACGTGACCGAGAGACCTAAAGAAATGCTTCCCGCAGGGTCCGGCCAGACTCACCTGTTCCACCAGAAAGGCGTGGATGTCCTCTTCTTCCGGCATGAAGTCT
Organism: Intellagama lesueurii; assembly: GCA_037013535.1. NCBI lineage: Eukaryota > Metazoa > Chordata > Lepidosauria > Squamata > Agamidae > Intellagama > Intellagama lesueurii. Next base: position 12,809,300 of record JBAJHW010000016.1, on the reverse strand, counting down.
TTCCAACTGAGGCCAGCCTCCTTCCACAAGGTGGCCACTTTCTTATGGCTCTAGAACAGAAAGGAACGGGGTTTGGCTGCGAGAGGCCCACAGAGGGACATCTGGGACCCTCGGACAAGCGCTCCTCTGGATGGTTTAGAGAGCAACCCTGGGCCCTACCGGGATGGTTCTTCACAACACACACACGCACACGTATATTAAGCAGCAAAAGTCTTGCCTTCCCCCAGCTCATCAACCCCCCCCCCCTTCTCACAGGTTGGCTCAGTTTTGTCAGCCCAGAGACGCACGGGAATCCATGCAGCTGGTGGAGCTCAACAAGTTTCTTTCTAACCAAAAGCCTTGGAGGGGCTCACCCACGGGCAGCGGCAGGCCAGGAAAAGGATTCTGACCGTTTTCAAGAATGGCTCAGAGGCCCAAACAGCAATTGGGCACAAATCTCTATTCTATGGATCTTTGAAACAGGGGGTCCTCTGTGACTGCGGGACCTCGGTAGCCCAGATGCATGTCTGCCACACACTTAATTAAGCTCCATGTGTGGAAGGGGTTAGGATCCCAGGTTCTTTGTCTGCTTAGACCACGGGTATTTTTTGCACACGGACTCAAACAGGGAAGAGTCCTGACAACACTTACCATTTGTTTGCATAGAAGGTGCAATATTTCAGAAATCAAGATGCCAGCTCTTCCCGCAGGGAGTAAAGGTTTACTAAATTCTCTGCAACACAACAGAAACAAGGGTCTGTGTTAACAAACATTGCAGACCAGAGCTGAACAGCGGAGGGTGCATCGTGGGGGAGAGGGAGGGAGCGAGCCCTCTGGCATCCGCTCCTGGAGCCACAGACAAGCGTCCAAAGTTTGGTATGCAGGTGACTCTGTAAAAGGGCAGCTCGTTCAACCCCCCCCCCCCAAATGCCTACGAAGGAGTCTCTCCCCAGGGAGAGTGCGCTGCTTACATCAGCAGTTCTCTCACAGAGATCCCTCCTTCCTTCAAGACGGGCGTCACCAGTTCAGCCAGGTAGAGCCAAATGTGGGGGATGTCGATGGCCATGTCGTCCGCCATCTCCAGGGTGTCTGCAAACCTAAGGAAGAAAAGGCCAAGTCCTTCTAAGTGCATCTAGCTGGGCGGGGGGGGGGGGGAGGAGGAGGGAGGAACAACCTCACTCCCCACCCCTCACTTCTGCCTTCTGGGGTCTTTCTTCAGAAGCACCCGCAGAGGACCGGGAACAAGGCCCAGAGATCTCGCCCCCTTTCTTGGGGAGGGGGCGGGTAAGTACCAACCCCTTGAAGAAGTCGTGTTTGCTGAGTTTCCCCAAATGCACCAATTGATAGAGCAACTGGCCCAGGTGATCTCTGGTGATCTGGCTCCTCTCCAGGGTGGATTCCACGCCCACTTGCACAAATACGGGCAGGGCACCCAGCACATTCAGCTCCTCCACACACTGCATGGCCTCCTGTTCAGAGGAGACAAAAAGAGGAGAAGGACTGCCTGGGTGCAGAGACCTAAAAGGATCCACGTGCCCAAACATGAGGTCAGGGAGAGGGACTGTCCCTTTGTAATGGCTGTGCCCCACTCCCGTTGCCCGAGACACACTTTTTCACAGTCTGTGGCAGGATGCCAGGCCAGAGTAGACTTCAGTCTAGATGGGCGGGGTATAAATCTAATAAATAAATAAATAAATTTGGCTCTATCAGGGGTCAGGGGTGGAGGTTCAGGGCAAGAGAGAGAGAGAGAGACAGAGCTGACAGGGAGTGGCGTTACACAGGCCAGGAGCACTCTTGTCCACTGCAGGCAAAAATCCCAAGGCACGTGGATCTACACAAGAGCCACACAACAAGCTGTCATTTTCCTTACCTTATAATCATTAATATGCAAGAATTCATCAACGATAGATTTGCACTTCCGCTCGATCTCCTCCTCTGACAAGGCCGGCTTCTCTTGGGCAGGGGATGTGGTCACTTCAGGCTTAGCTGTTCAGGAAATGGGGAGGAAGGACAGGAACAGAAAGGAAACCCTTCAAGGCCACGAGAAGGGAAAGGCAATCCCCGGCGCCTTCCCAGAATCGGAGAGGCGGCTGCATACACAGCCTGCCAAGTTCGTTTGGACACAGTCTTTGGATCACCTCCTGATGCCCCCTTATCCTCTGTGCCTTCTTTTGCAGTTTTTTAAAAATAAAATTGAACACTGCTCGCCCTCCAAAACTTTGGACTTGCTAACAGCAACAGAAACGGAATAATAGGAAAACCAGGCAAAGACCATAAGGAAGAGGCAGACAAATTGCGAGGGGAAAAAAGTTTCAGGTCACCGGGAAACCCCACAAGCCAGGAGAGGTGGAGTTTGGGGTGCTCTGGGGGACAGGGCCCCCTCCCTGGATACCAGCGTTCTGATTCAGAAGTGGGAGCCTAAAAGGCACAGTCCTGAACCAGGGTGCGCAAACTCAGCCGGAAGCGAGGGCCCCCCGGCGGCTGCCCCCCCGGCCTCGCCCAGAGACCAGCTCACCCGTCTCTTTGCCCTTGTGCCTCTCGGCCTCGGTGCTGTTCCGGTCGCTCTCCAGGGCCCCCCCCGTCAGCTGCTTCACCGTCTCCAGCATCTCCCTCCGCTGCTCCTCTTGGGCCTGGTTGTCCAGGAGCTGCTCTTTGCTCCCGCCGACCCGCAGGAAGGTGTTAGGCCGGGACAGGGAGGAGGGGAGCAGCTTGTCGTTCTTCTCCCTGCCCGTGCTGCCCCGACTGTGGGAGGAGAGGCACATTTTATGGCCCAAGGTCTTACCCTGCCGCTCGCTGTTCATAAGCATCTGAGGTATACTCAGCAACAAGCCCCTTTCTCCAAGAGAAAGTTTTGCTCTTCAACGTCTGCTTCGTGAGGGCCCCCCTGACTCCAAAATTGGCCTCATTTGCCCCCCCCCCCCCCGCTAAAAGCCTGTACCTTCCCCCAAGTCCTTTTGGGCTTCAGGATCTGGCTTGATCAGGGTGTGGAATTCAGCTGTCAGCCTTTGGCTGTAAAATGCTATGTTGTTTTACTCATTTCGAATGTTTACGGTGTCTTGTATATCCTAAATAGTTTTAAATTGCTTCTTCCTGGAAACCACCTGAACAGAGTTTGATAAACGGCAAGACGAAGACCTTCCAAGTCCACCGAACCAACAGCAGGCAATTCCCCAAAGGCATTCGGTGCCAACGAACGGTTTGAGCCGAAGGCCATGAAGGCCTTCTTTGAAACAGAGAACGCGAGACGGATGGTCCCCCAGAGTACGCCCCCTCACCCAGCACGTCCCACACGCAAGCGCACGTGTGCACAGATGGCAGAGAGGAGGACAGCTCACTCACCCTGCAGGGCGGAGGCAACAGACGTGTGCAAGAAAACCCGCCCAGGAGGGGGAGGCGCGGCCGCCAGGGCGGCTCCTGGCTTACCTGGTTAACACCCTGCGAGAGTCCAGCTCGGAGGAGGTGGCGGAGGCAGCTACCGAGGACACGGGAGGCTGCAGTGCAGAGAAGCGGTTCAAACTAGTGGCACTTGGTCGTAAGGAATCTGCAAGAGGACGTGGGGGGAGAGTGACAGCAGTCTGGAGGAGGCCAGGAAACAGCCGGGCGGGCAGGCGGGCGCCCAGAAGCCCTTCCGGCTCACCCCTATGCTGGGTCCCCAGAAGGGGGCTCTATCTAGCAGGAGAGAGGCAACCCTTGTGCTCCACAACCCAGAGCCCCTCTCGTCCAGCGTGCAGGTGGGGGAGGCGGACGGCCGGATGGCCGCAAGGACAGGAGACTTCAGAGCACTAAATACCCAAGGTTGGCTGGTTTGTTTCTGGATGCTGCCGAGTGCTGGCTCAGGGTGTCATCTGACGGCCCCAGTTTCACGGCAATGTCTCCCCAGGATGCCCATCGAGCCCTGACCCAGGGGGTGCGCTGCTTCCAGCCCAAGGTCAAAACTCCTCCTTCCCAGCTCGTAGCTCGGCTGTCTCGTGTCCTCTTCCCTAATCTGGGAGGTCTCCCAAGGGGCCAGAGTACAACCACGATCATCCCCAGCAAAGCATGGGTATGGGACATGTAGTCCATCTCAAGGGCTTCTGGCTGGGATCTGCTGTAGGCAGAACTGTCAGACGGTTGTCTTAAAAAATCATGTCTCTTCCGGCTGTGATCTTGCCCTTTGCTTGCATTCACTGTTTTTTTATCCTGCTACTGTTGTTTCAGACGTGAGGACTTTCTAGAGGGAGAGGCTGGCAGTCAAAGAATAAGCAGGTGCCAGCTGAGGACACCCGAACCAAGGAAGCCTGCACCCAAACAAAAGCAACACGGGCAACTGAGAACAGCAACCAGCTGCCTAAATGCCTCAGAAATCATAAGCAAGTCTCTAGCCCTCAGTGAGGTAGAAGGGTACAAATGGCGCCTCATGGCATCTCCAAAGGATGCCGGAGTCCCATGTCCAGTGAGGTGGCGTCAGTGGCGAGACCCAGGATTAAGCAAAAGTTCACCCAGGCTGCAGGATTTTAGTTTGTCCTGATGCATCCTTCCAGTGACTTTGGTGCAGGATTGAAAGCTTTTAAGAAGAACACTGTCCTAGGGGTGTTTCAGACCCATGAGAAATGCCCCTGAACCGCCTCCTGCCAAGCCCTCGAGGCCGCTTGCTGCCTGCGGATCCCCCCCAGAGCAGAGAGCAAAAAGGGCCGTCTCTCTCTCTCTCTCTCTCTCTCTGGGTGTGCACGCCTGCCCTGTGGCGCACTTACCCATCTCGCTGGCCTTCGCTCCGCCGCTGCTGCCCTTTCCCCAGCTGCCCATCTGGGCTTTAGGCACAAGCTGGATCTTCTCGTCGATGGTGGGCTGCCGGAGACACAGGAGGACCACCCGTCACAGGGCGGCCAGGGAGCGGGGCGGCCCCTGTCTTCCCTGCGCCAGAGCCACCAACTGCTTGGCCCAGAGGGAGTGTCCCCCCCCCCCCACGCCCTCGGCCCAGCGGCAAAGGGGCAAACGGAGCGTGGAGGAGCTGCCGGCAGACGGGGCCGAGGCAGACGACCGGCCAGCTTCCTGGCGGGAACAGGCCCGGCTCTCGGGCAGCCTTTCCCTTAAAACCCACCTTAGTGATTTTAAGGAACTTGGTGGGGTCCAGCACACGACTGTTCTTTGCGCCCTGCACGGTGTTCCAGCCACCCTCCTCGACTCTCAGGACTCCTGCAGAATAAAGGACCAAGGGCCACAACGAGAGTGTGACACACGAGAAGGCTGCGTGGATGAAGATGATGATGCTTCTCACGCTCTCCCCGATGGGCACGTCCTGTGGGCATTTCTTCTTGAGCCGCCTTTCTCTTTTTCCCTAGCTGTGCAATAACTGGCCCCACGTGGTCCAGGCACGCTGGTCTGTGTTCTGTATCTAAGGGTGCCCTTTTCTCCTCTTATGGGGCGCACGAAGGGAGGCGGTGCCACACTGGAGTGACCAGGGCTCCACCCGACACTCGGGCACCCAGCGGAGCCAGCCCACGAGCGGCGCCTTCCAGCTAGAAAGGGGGCTGAAGAACGTAGCCCAGAAGGCAATGCTTCCAAGGACCCCGCCTCTGTTCTCAGCATGCCGGGAACCTACCAGAAGGCCTTCTCTTCTCTTTGGTCATCAGTTGCTGGACTTTGCGCTGCTCTTCCTGCTCTTCAATTTTTGCCTCTTTGTGGATCTGCTCGATGGTCTTGGGGCCTTGATCCGCCCTCCGCGAAACCCAGTTACACTGCGGAAGGCAAGAAAGGGAGGAGTGGCGAGGGCTGCGCTTGTGCCTGGGACCCAGTGGGGCAGCCACGGGTGCTCGTGGGCAGAGGAACCAGGCTGCCCTGCTGAGGAGAACGCAGCCCGTCGGAGGACAGCGGAAGGGCACAAGCCCGTTCCAGAATGCTCACAGGGGTCCCACCACCGGCAATCCCAAAGAGACCCTTTAAATGCACCCACTGGGGAGGAAGGTGTCTCGTCATTCAAGGCCAGCCCTGAGAAGCAAGGCGCGGGGGGGGGGGGGGGGGGGACGACAGGATGGTGCCTGCCTGCCTGCCTGCCTGCCTGCCTGCCTGCCTGCAGCGCTGCACCCCAGACACGCACCTGCCTCAGATCTATGACATCCTGGAGCATGAACCGGATCCTGGAGGAGGTTTTTCTCTCTTTGACGATCTTCTCCATCTGATTGAAATACTGGTCCATCCGAGGCTAGAGCAAACCAGAGAGAGGCTTTTGCTGTCTTTTGAAGGAACAAAGGGCTCCGCCGAGTAACCCCCCCCGTTCCCCCAAGCCCTGCCTTCTCCCCCCCCCCAAAAAAAAGCCCCTGCTAGGTGGCTCTTTCTGTCTCGCCCACACAGACCAACGCGGGGGGGGGGGGGGCTTTCCCGGCCCCTCTCCCTCACCTTGGCCTTCTCAAAGTCCAGGTCCTTGCCGATGGTGGTCAGCAGGCGGCAGAGGCACTCCAGCGACTCCTCGTCGTGGTTCTTCAGCAGCTTCACCACGCAGTCGTGCATGATGGCCTCCGTCAGCATCTTCAGCTTGAACAGCTCCCCGATGAACTTGATGTTCCCGATGGAGCGCCGCCGCGCCTTGTCCTTGGCCTCCTCCAGCTCGTCGTGAAGCCGCGTCCTCTCTTCTGGCTATGGGAAGAAGGGGCAAAGGACGTGGGTGGGGAAGAGCCCAGGAAAAGCACCCGGGGCGGAAGAGGCCCTCCCCATCCCGCAAAAGTGTCCCCAGAACTACGGGCACCGACCAGGTCTTTCCTTCCTGCCCAGCAATCCCGCAGCCCTCCTGGACACGACATGCCGGGTCTTCAGCTCCCTGAGGTGGGCAGGCAAGGCTGTCCAAAGCAGATGGGCCCCCTCCGCGGGTGGGGCTGTTCTGGAAACTCACCGTGGTGGAAGCTTCCAGTTCCTTTTGCTTCTTCTCAAAGACATCGTCGTCCGCCTTGTCCTTTTCGAACTCCTTCTGGCACCGGTTCAGCAGCAGCTTCCGGAAGTTGACCGTGCTTCCAGGTTTGTCTGCCATGGGCACTTTCAGCTGCGGGCATGGCGAGGAGCCGAAAGGCACCGGGAGAAGGAAGGAAGGAAGGAAGGAGGGCGAACACACGACAGAGAGGAGAGAGGGCCTTTAATCCACCCACACTCAGAGACGGGGTTAAATCTAGGCCGATCCTTCCCTCCTTCTCGAGGGAGGCTATTGGCCAACAGGACAAGGTACCTCCAGGGAGACTCCTCCCCAACTGAGAGCCCAACCCAGAGATCCTCTCTCCTCCCCTCAAGGGCTCCGTGATTTGCACAAACATCTCTCAAGTGCCCTTGGCTTTTCAGAATGAAAGCCCTCCTCCCCACCAAGCACAGAAACACTGGCTGATGGTCACTAAATATGCAAACAATATCCATCCACCAGCCGCCTCCCAGCCTTACCGTGACCAGACACCTGCACATGTTGGCGTACGCCACGGAGAAGCTGGGCTCGTCGATGGCCTTCTCAAACACCAGGTCGATGACGCCTTTCAGCCTCTCCTCCGTGTCCACGGTCAGGTCCGTCACTTGTTTCATCAGCTGATTGAACATCTGGGGCGTCAGTTTGTTTAAGATGCTTCGCACCTTCCGAAACAGCTCCTGGAGTCAACGGAAGACCAAAAGGAAAAGGAGGAGTGAAGCCTCCGTGTTTGCAGCTGGCCGGCTGGCCGGCAGCACCCTCTCCTCCCCGGCCAATGTCCAGGGGATTCCCTGAGACCGAGTCTGTGATCCATACTTGAACAAACAGAATCCTGAGAAGGATCCTTTGGCCTGGGGAGACTTCGGAAGGGAACGACAGCCCCCCTCACAACCCAGCTGCCTTCCAGGCATGGAGGACAACAATTCCCATCATCCTTTGGGGAGATGATTGGAGTCCTGGTTTGACAGACCCAGAGCAGACCAGGCTGAAGTAGCTGCTGCTGCTGCTGCTGCTGGGGGATTCCAGACCCTGGGGCAAAGGGCTTGGGCGCCAGGGAAGCCCCACCTGAGCCACTATTCCTCTAGCACCCCCACCGCCCCCCATTCCCACCTCACCTGGGTCTTGATGCCTTCCGAGTCCTCCACTTGCGTGTCGCGCTTCAGGCTGGGCTTCCAGGCGTTCTCGGATTTTTTCAGGTGGACGTCCTCTTTGACGCAAACTGTTATGATCTTCCTAGGCTCCCGCCTCTGGCTGGTTTGGGGTCTCCGGGGTCCGACGTTCAAAAGCTATGATGGGGGGTGGGAGGAAATGGGCCCTCAAATATCCAATCCATTTCCACACCCCACAGACGGCAAGAGCACGAACCCTAGAAGTGAGCAAGGGACGCCGGGGGCCAGCGCCGGCCACCCCTCCTTCACCAAGAACAGGTTCGGCTACGGAGGGTGCCCTTCACACGGAGGTGTCAGCGGCCACAGAATGCGGGCCCCCCCACTGCTCACAGGGGCCAAGCTTCTGCAGCATCCTTGGGAAGATCTCCCGAAACCGGACCTCAGCACTGGTCCCATGAAGCCTGCTGCTGGCCTCTTCACAAGAGAGCTACAGCTCATCCTAAGCAACGAGCAGCACCACGGGCCATTTGCTCTGCCGAGAGACAGGACATTTGCCTTCCACCCAGAAAATCCAGGCACCTGCTCCCATGCTTTCTTCCTCCACATCTTGGGGAGGGGGGGGGAGAGAGAGCAGGGGGTTCTGAGGAATCCCCTCACAGTCGGCAGGGCCCTGTGGCTGTGCCCCCCCCCCCCGGATGCCTTCTCAGAGACCCTGCTGACAAAGGGGACACTCTGTCCTAGGTTCACATAAACCACCCCTGCTGATCATGACCCAAAAACACCTGGATCCCAGGAAAGCTTCCATGTCTCCTCAGCAGGAGACGGGACCAGCACTCCTCAAGTGAAAGCAGCGCAAAGGAAGAGCCGGCCACTCAAGATGCTGCGCCTGGCTTCCCTGTGGCTCATCTAGTGTGGCTCCTGCTCAGCCACATCCGGCTACACCAACAGGTACTGGTGTTTCTTGGACCGCCCTTGGCTGCTCGCTCTTCAGTTATTCATTCCTTCATTCCATTTTTCTACTGCCTATTTGATCACTGGTCACTCTGGGTGGTTCCTCCATCTCTTTATACTCCATACAGTAAAAGGCATTTCGAAGGCAGAGGTCTGTTCTCTTGTCAGGTGGGTCACCAGGTCCCTATGGTGGTGAAAGGTCGCTCCCTCCAGAGAGACAAGCGGCCACTGCCCGCGTGGAAAGGTGTGGACATTCCCTGGGCAGCGAAAGGTTCCAGAACAGGACTCACCTGGGGTTCCCCTCTCCACAGGACTGCGAAGAGCAGCCGCCCCAGGAGGGATCCAGCTGAGGCCAAAGGTCCAGCACGCCCTCGGCTGGGGAAGTCCCACCCACCACTGAAGAGTCGGCCCAGGCAGGAGTCCAGCCCAAGGCTCTGGCGCCAGGCCAGCCGGAAGCGCCGGGCTTCCTGGGCACTGGGCAAGGAGGAGCGGGGAGATGCTTTGACAAAGAGACGCCAGCATTAAGGAGGGAAGCGGGAGGGGAGGGGGCAGGACTCCGGCTTACCCCGATCTGGAGGCTCCTCAGTTGCGGGTGAGGCGAGACCAGCAAAGGGCATGCCGGGGGCCCACAGCGCGCGAGAGACGGGAGTCCAGGCGGAGGCTGCACTTTGCAGGCCTGGAGAAAGAGAAAGACAGGAGGGGAGCAAGGGAAGGGAAGGGGGGCACACGCGCGTGTTATCTCTCCACTAAGATGCCCTCGCGAACAAGGGAAAACCCACCATCAGCTGCCCCTGGCATTTTAAAAAAGAAGACCAATCCTGCCAGCTGCCTGGGTGGACGCTGGGCCTTTGGGACCTTCCCTACGAAGCCTCCCTCCCTCCCTCTTCTCCGCCACAGCCCCGGCGTCCGTGATCTTTGGGCAGGCGAGTCATCACTCTGGGCTACCACTCCAGGGCCTCTCCTGACCCTCCCGCCCATCATGCCTTGCATGTATCACAATATGGAAACAAGAGGCCTCTGAGGAGAGTCACACGCTGGGCAGGAGGAAACCTTGTCTGAGACTCAAAGGGAAACACAGTTCCTTCCACTCCAAGTTTGGGGGGGGGGGAGGGAAACCCACACTTACGGCTGCACCCCGCCCGCCTGGGATCTGTCTTCCAAAATCAGCAAATGCCGGTGTGAAATCTGGACCCCGTGCCAATATCCGAGGGTCCAAAGTTCGAAGAGGCAGCTTGGGCTGATTGATCTGTATGGGCAGAAAAAAACAAAGTTAAGGCGGACCCCACGGCTGCACAGCAGGCGAAGGTCCTGAGCAGCTTCAACTGCAATGAAAAACAAAACACACACATGCAGCGGGTTATCAGCACGGGCTGCTAATATCGGCGTCCGTTGTCACCTGACCTCCGTAGGGCAACGAGGGGAATATGTGCACGCTGTGGGGTGCCAGTTCAGAGAGAGGTGTCAACATCCAGGCCGCCTGGAACGGAGGTGAAATCACTGAGGGATGGAGGTGGCATGAAAACAGCCAGAAAAACATGGGGGCAGGTTTTGCAGGAAGAGTCTGCTTAGCCCCTACCCCAGCAACCCTTCCTTCCTCCAGACGGGTCTCTCGTGCCTCCCTTCCCCAGGGGTTCCCTCCACTTTTGCAGCCCCGCCTTGAAGCACAAAAGTATATTCCTTTCAACACCTTCCTGGTCAAAAAGCCCCTTCCACTTGTTCCACTATTTTAAAAAAAGTTTGCTTTGCAAACTGCCTGGCCGGTTAAGCCCACCATCCCCCTGGATCTCCTTCCGCCCAGTAAAACCTGCAACATGTCTGAGTCTCTCCCTGGCCACAAGGCGTCTGCACGCCAGCCTCCCCTCACCTTGTCAAGGACCACGTCACTTATAGGGGGAAGCCCCTCCGGTTTCTGGATGCAGGCGGGCATGAACTGGAAGTCCAAGAGGAAGTCCCGGTCATATTGCTTCTTCCCGTCGGAGTCGGCGGGCTTCCACGGTTCTGTAACCACACAAGCCACACCTCAGCCCAGGGCAGCCTTTCCTGTGTCAACCGCACCCTCGCCGGCTTCCCCAGGCAGGCCCACCCGAGGGCTCGGGAGGCCCAGGCAGCAGCTGGCGGGATTCACCTGGTTTGCGCTGGCTGGCGGGGGCTTCGCTGGCACCCTCCGTGCCGCCCGTCTTTCCGTCGCCTGCTTCTCCCTCAGAAACGCACTCTGCCCCGTTACGGATGGGCTCCGGTTCTTGCTCACCATTTTCTTCTACCGCCTTGGCTACTTTAAGGTCTGAGGGGGGGTCCCTCCTGGGACAAGTCCCATGGCTCACTGCCTCGGGTTCGGGTTCAAGTATTTGGTCGCCTTCAGGCTCCTCTTCTGCTTTAGGCTGGAGTACAAACAAACCCCAGAATCAACACCTCCCCTTCACACAAACAAACACGTGCTCAACCCAACAGCTTCTGCCTCCCTTCAAGGAAGCGTCAGCGTCTCCACCTAATCTCACACTACCTTTAAGCATTCCTTTTCTCTGTGCTGAGAAAGGAGGCAAAATAGTGGGTCTCTGCCAACTCCACCCCCCGCCCCCGAAGAAAGCCAAGAAAAACCACCAGCACTCCGTCTGGGGGCCTCCGTTGCCTCTCACCTCAGGCGTGGCCTCCACGCTCTCCTCATCAGCCTGGCTCCGGTCTTTTGGTTTTGTCCATGTCTTTGGTGCAGTTACAGCTGTTTGGGCTAGAAAAGAAGTTTAGGCTGGTAACATGCCCAACCATCAGACCTCTGCAACAGGGCGGCCTGTGAGAAACAGTTCCATCTTTCAATAAACGGAAGGCGGCAGAGCAAAGGAGCCGGCGGGCTGTCCCAAACCCCCTACAGGCTCTCACCTCGGGAGAAGGGGGGGAGGGAGGCATGCTTCCCACGGCTGCCCGTCCCTCCCACTGCAGTCGCAGGAAGGGAAGGAGTACAAGGAGATAAAATCAAAGCCCCACTGAGAAGAAAGGGCATCTCTTCCCTTCTTCAGACTTCCCCTCTGTTCTTGAAAACAAGGATCAAGAAGAGAACACATCGCTATGCGCGTCTGTGGACACCCACATCGAAGCTGTCTCTGTGAGTCTCATGGTCGGCTTCTACTGAGATAAAGGGCGGTGTGTGTGTGTGTGTGTGCCAGAGTCAAGGGCCTCTAAAGATGCGACAGCAAGAGCTTCCATCGGAAAGCGGGGCACCTCCCTCACCCCCGCTGCACCCAAAACACACAAATCAGCAGGAGGTCACAGAGAAGTGGCAGGGATTCTAAAGCTGGCGAAGAGGAAAAAATCCAAAAAATGCTAAGCCAGCTCCTACGGGCAGGAAACACCCACGGCTAGCCTTGGAGGGCATCCGTGTAGCTTCACTGCATGTCGGCCTGCTTTCCTTTGCTGAGGGAGAAATAGACAAGCCATAAGACGACCAGATGGCCTGAGAAAGGGACCTACTACTGCGTCTCTCAGGTAAGGCCGCGGGCAAAGTGTAAACTCTGCAGTTCTAGGTCGGTAACGCCAGAGGGCAACCGTTCATGAGAGAGCGAGCGAGCAAGACGAGCTCTGGGAACAGCACAGCCAAGGGCTCCCTTTGCTCTCAGCTGTCTCTGTCGGCAACGAGGGTGAGAAAAACGGGCCCAGCTCCAGGGATCTGAGCACATGCCAAGGGGTTTAGCACGCCTTCACAGAAAGCGTTTGGAGGAGAGCTGAGGCTGAGGGAGGAAGGGCAACGGAGCGCCTGACCAGTGACCGTCCAAGAAAGAGGCCGTGGGTATCGGGAGGACGAGACCCTGGGGCCGGGACAGAGCGAGGCGACCGCCCCGGCTGGGGCGGCAGTGACGGGGTCTCCGGAGAGGGCCGGAGAAGTCCCGTCGGAGCAGCCCAGAGGCCCCCCTGGGGCGTCTTCTGCCTCCCACAGCTGCCCAAAGGATGCTCCCGGTCAGACGAGTGGGTCATGCAGGGAAAGAAGCCTCTCGGGGTGGGGCGGAGGGGTTGTCTCTGGGGCTTCCTTATTGACGACGTAGCAGGTGGTGTAGAAACACCGGGCCCACAAAGCAGCACGCCCTGCTTCTCTGACAAGACGCACTGAACAAACCTGAAGAACCAGCCTTGGTTCAGAGTTCACAGGTCTTGAGGCCAGAATGTGGGACCGGGAGGGGCAGAGATTTGCATTTTGCACCAATATGGAGCCAACCAGCCCCCGTCAAAGCCGTCGGACGACAGGGCCAAGGCCTGCGGACCTAATGCCCGACCCGCCTCCCCCTCCCTCTTAAGGTCCCTTCACACCCCACCCCTGGTTAACTGCCAGGCAGTAATTCTTCGATGCGCACTTTGGCATCTTCTGCGATCCCTGAAGATCTCAGCCACGCATGACGTCGTTTCAAGGCCAAACACACGTCCACGCTTGGGACAAAGGCGGAGAGAGCCGTGGGACAGGCCCCGACCTGCTTACCTGCTCCAGGGCCCCTCCTCAGGCTCAAGCCCGGAGACGCTTCGTTCCCCTCCGGCCGGCCGTCCACCTCCGCCTCCTCTTTCGCTAGAGTTTCTTGGGGGCCTTCGCTAAGCGTCGTTCGGGGGGCCTCCTCTCCTTCCAGATCCCCCTGAAGGGCAGGGAGGGCACCAAGCTGGGGGAGAGGAGCTACAGGAGCAGCAGCCGCCGCAGGAGCAGCCACAGGAGCAGCCGCCGGAGGAGGAGAAGAAGGAGGAGGGCTCGAAGCAGGGGAAACAGCGGAAGAGGTCACGGCGGCGGTGGCAACCGTCCCGGCAGCCGTCGCCACCGCCAAGGGAGGACTGGGAGGCGCCGGAGGCGATGGCGGAGCAGCAGCAAGGGCGGTGGAGGTGGGCAAGGGCACGCCTTCTGCTTCAGCGAGAGAGGCTTCTGCGCTCTCCCGCTCCGTGGCCACCCGATCGGCCGCCTCCTGCGGATCCGGCTCCGTGACCACGCTCTCGCTCTCCACCGCCCTTTCGCCGACTCCATCGAGTTCATTCGTCAGGTTCGTCCTAGCCGTCTCCTGCACGTCGCTGGGGACCATTTTAGGGGGCTCCCCGCCTACGCCGGCGTCCCCCTCCTCTGCAAGGGGACAGGCGGAGCTTTCCACGAAGGGAGCCACGCCGGGAAGAGGAGGAGCGGCCTCCTGCTTCGGGGAAGAGAGTCCACGTCCGTCTTCCGTGTCCGTCACCGGCGCCGAGTGACTGGGAGCGGAAGGAGCCACAACGGCGGAGGCGGCCAAAGCAGGGAGGGAAAGCTCGGGCGAGGAGGTGTCCGTGGGCGCGGGGCTCTCGGCCGTCCTGGGGCCCGCTTGATCCCTTCTCTCTCCACTAGGCTCTGGTCTGAGGGCAGGGGAAGGAGATTTTAATACTGGATCTGCTTTAGGCTTCTCTTCTGGGGAAAAGAGAAAGGCACACATTAAAACAAAACAAGAGGACCCTTGACCCCCCAATGTTAGACTCAGCTCCCTCCTGGCGGCGGGAAACATTCTGCATCTGGGGGGCTACTGTGGCCGAGGGATTCGTGGAGAGCGTCCCAAGCAGAGACGCTGCCCACGTCTTCAACTCCTGGGGAAACTTCTTAGGCTCTCCGCTTGCTCTTGGCATTTTATTCTAAGCTGCCTCAAGTGCCAGGGTGGGTATCCCTCTAAAGAGTCGATACCCCTTCAAACAGGTTGCACTTTTTCTCTCGTTCAGGACCTATGGACGGAACAGTCCTCGCCGGGGACCGCTCTGGTCCCCGCCTGCCCCGAGGTTGTACAGAAAAGGACCTGCGAGAAGCCCCATACCTCTTCGGGAAAGAGCACCCCGAGACTGCCCTCCTGGTGCCCCTCATCTAGTCTGTCTCTTACTCTTAGGGAAACAACAGCCGTTTTTGCTAACACTCTTTAACGTGAAATCTCGGGTCCCAGCTGGGCCCCAAGAGATCCAGAACAATCCCAAGAAAGGAAAAACTTTTCCAAAGGCGAAACTGCGTCTGTTATGTACACGAGATCTGTTCCGCATGTTACTGTTTCTGCCCCCGTATTTATTAAAAACCAGCCAGGAACAGTTTCACCCCAAAAAGCGTACTGGGATCTGGAACCAAAGAGCCATCCCTTAATGCTGGTTAGGTGTACCGTTTATTTTCAATTTTTACCAACTGCCCCACATTTACAAAATACATGGTTTTAAAACACTGAAACACCACCGAACACCAAGGATAGAACTGCGAAACGAGAGGCATTCAGAAACACGAAGTGGCCTGAGCGGCAACAGGGAGGGACTCCGGCGGCACAAACCCTAAGGTTTGAACCTGGCTTCCTCTGAGCCGACCGCCTCTCCGCTCCTTCCAGAGACATATGGGCCCAGAGGTCACGGAGCCCAGAGACCCCTGGGGTGGCTTCTGCTCTCCCCACGGCCAGGAGATGTTCTCTGTAGCGCCACCAAGGCCTCCCTCTCCTGGAGCGTGCCATGACAAGAGGCAGCAAACCACCAGGGTTGGGTCCTGCTTATCCTGCCAGGCAAGGGAGGGGGTGTGGAGGGGTGGCTGCTGGGCCACAGACCGCCGGCCGCCGGCCAACCCGAGGAGCACACTTCCCACAGTGCCCTTGCTTCCATCTCGGTGCGCCACAGAGCAAGGTCTGAGGAAAGGGACACCCTTTTGACTCAAGCCCTACCCAAGAGCTGGGCCTGCGGAGTATACGGGCCCCTCACCTCGAGGGCCTCCCGCTCTCCCTGAGGCCCGAAGGGTCGGGCAGCCAGAAAGGCTCTCCCTTCTCGGCCAAAGGCCACCTGCACACTGCGCCTCCTGCACCAGCCTCTCCTGGCTGGACGACCAAAAGCGCTGCCAACTGCAGAGGGGGCACCCGGGAAGGGGGAGGCAGCGGGCAAGACCCCCAAAAAGCTCCCTGTCTGTGGAATGCCCTCCCCAGGGGAGACCCGGCTGGCATCCCCGATGGAAGGGTTTAGTCCTTCCCCGCCAGACCGACCTCCCCCGCTCCAAAGGCCTCCCCCCCCCCCGCTGTCTCTGACATGCCATGTTCCTGCTGAATGTGTTAATATTTGAACATTTGGACAGCGTTCGGCTACTTTGCTTTCCCTGTAACATTTATCCACAAGAAACACAAAACAAGACAAAGGCATTTCTTTTCTTTTTTTAAAAAAGGAGACAAAGACTTGGTGGCTCCTTAAAGACTACCTGCAGCATTGTTAAGGTGAGCTTTTGTGGACAAGTCCACCTCTTCACACGTCCGAGTGAGAAGACAGAGGCTACCTGGCAAAACATTTGTGCAGGGCATGTGTTTTGTTTTATGACTCTTGTAGATCTGCTCCCACAGACGAACGTGGCTACCGCTCTGAAAAGGACACCTGCAAAACCTGGGACTTTAATGGATATTTTTTTCTTTCTTTATGTACTTGTCAGCTGGTCAAGTAGGGCAATATACAGACATTTTAAAAACTGAATACTAAGCTGGCAGACTGTTTTATTTGGGTCCTGAGTACTTCAAGAATGCAAAAACCCCTGCTCCCAGCAAAATGGGCTTGGCCCCATTCTGGGAGGGGGGGGGGTTTGGGGAACGAAGCCCAGGAGACAAGCGGCTTTGGCTCAAGGTCTGGGAGCCCCCAGAGGCTGCCGCTCAGCCTCTCCTCTGCTCAAGAGCAGCTCTGAGGGGCTCCTCCAGGAGTGCCCCCACCTACATCCCCCAAGCCCCCCTCCGCCCCCGGGACCAGCAGCCTGTCCACCCACCTTGCTTGGGGTCACTCGTCACAGCGCTGGCAGTGGCGGCCGCAAGAGGGGTGCTCTCCACAGTCCCATAGACCACAGGGCTGTGCTCAGGAAGCTGGCTGGGCAGCTGCGGGGATTTGAAGTATAAAAAAGGGTGATAATGAGCATGCGAACATAAAAACTAGCAACATGGAACATAAGCGGGCGAGTGGGAGCAGCAGCAGCAGCAGAGGCCGGTGGGAAAGAGAGAGTGAGAGAAAGAGAAAGAGAGAAAGAAAGAAAAGAAAAAGCACATGGGGAGGGAAGGGAAGTGGGGAAGAAAGCCACAGGAAAGAGGCGGGAGGAGGAGGAGGACCGTTACTGTCAAGAGCGGCCACAAGAGACAGCACGTCACACCCACTCCCTCAGGTAGGAGAGGAAGGTCCTCAACCATTTGGGGCCCGTGGGAAGTGCCTCTCCCTCCACCTCCTGCTGATACAAAGGACCCCACACTTTCTCCGGAAGGCTAAACTCTGGGGTCTACCCCACTGATTTCCAAGGTTCGCCAGGCTGACGTGGTGTCCTATTCTACAACCACCGACACAAGAAGTGGACCGGAAACTGGCTGGGGAGGACGAGGTGCTGCCCAGCCACCACAGCCCTCCGGGCCTGGCCGCAGGCTTTTCGGTCTTTAGTCCTGAAGTCAATGAGCGGCTGACGTTCATGGGGAGCAACAAGAACGAAGGCGGGCACAAAGAGACCCTGGAGGAACCTCCCCCCCCGGGGGGGGGGGAACGCAGGGGCAAGCTTCACATAGGCAAAAGCATTCACACGGTTACCTGGGGGGGCGTGGGGGTCGAAGCGGGCCTGACGGTGGGAGGCGTGGGGTTCCTGCTCCCTCCGCCCGACATGATTTCTTCCGTTATGTCTTTGCCTCCCTGGTTTGGATCCCGGATGCGGATCTGGAAAAACCAACCAACCGAGCCTGTGAATTCCTCATGCTCCGATGCTCCTTGCCCCACCAGACACAAGGGGGTCACATGCTTTGCTGACTTTGGGAAAGACCACCCTGGGTCCAACTAAGGCTGCGTGGCACGCACGTGGCTGGCGGTGGACAATTCACAAAGAGACGGGCCATTCTCCCTGGGCGAGGGCATCACGGAAGGAGCTCAGAGGACTCTCCACTGATGGCACTCTGCCGTCCGAGGACCCGGTGCCTCCGAGAGGAGTTCCCTGCTCGCTATGGGATTTCACAGCGTTTCGACCACAGCCGTAAGGAGAAGCATCGCAACGGCGGATGCTCTCCATCCTGTTTTTGGGGGGGAAACCCGCCTTACCCAGGGCCCAAGAACAAAGCCTTCTGGCAGGTGACACCCCCCCACCCCAGCCCTGGCTGGCAGGTCAGCCTCAGAAGCCCCCCCCCCCTCACCGTTTTCTTCTCCCGCTTGGCTGGTGGGAGCGGCTGCTGCTGCTGCTGCTGCTGCTGCGTAGGCACTATGATGGGTGCAGACTGATACACCGGCTGACTCGGGTAGAAAGGCGCGCCTGCAGGGCAAGGAGAAAAAGGGTGAGGCTCGTCGGGCCGGCCAGCTCCAGCAAAGCCCACCCGTAAGGCCGTTTTGCCCACTTCAGAGGAGTGGGATGGACAGAGCACACCCAGGGCGGCTGGAGAAGGGAGGCAAGGCCCAGGGGAGAGCAAGGGCATCCGGACGGGTTCTCTCACGTTCCCTCTCCACAGAACAGGCAAGAGTCAGGCTCGGATTCGTGATGCCAATTAAGGCGGCCCAGGTCTGCTCAACCAAGCCAGGCCACAAAAAACAGCCACGACTGCTTTATCTGTGCTCTATGACACATCGAAGGGAATGCCAGCCCTGTCTCTGTTCAGCTCCACGGCCTGATGAAGTCGTGAGGCAGACATTCAGAAAAGAGGGCGAGCTCCTCGGAGGGGTTCGAGCCAGGCGAGAGAGGCCTGCCGGGAGCTGCTCTGGCAGGGTGACCGCTCCCATCCAGAGGAACTCTCTCCTTACCGTAGGCATTCGGGAATTCTCCAGGCCCCGGTCCTGGGTAAAAGGGTCCTGGCCCAGGCGGCTGAACAGGGTACTGCTGGGGAGGCCCGACGTAAGGTGGGCCGCTGTGACGATACTGCGGAAATAAAGAGCACCCGTGGTGAGAGGGCCAGAGGGCAGGTGAGGGGCAACCACCACGCCAGCTCTCCCAGGAAGGAAGGAAGCCGTGCTCAAGCCCTTCCGCACCCCCCTCTTCAAGAGTGTCGGCATGTCAGGCTCTCGTTTGGGAAACCAAAGGTTCCATGAAGTTCTGAAGGAAGAAAGGCCGAGGGGGGCACCGTCCCCCTCCCAGCTGCGCCGCCCCAGGGCCCCAACCTCCCGGTGTCCAAGAGGAGGCGAAGGGCCAGGGCTGGTACGCTGGGCAGTCACCCCTTGTCCAGTGGCTCCCTGGCCACTTCTTGCCCACTGGGGTGAAGATGGCAACAAACAGGCGCCCAAGGTTGCTCTTGCTCCCCCAGGGGAAAGAAAGGCCACGCCAGGAATCAAAACCAACCCTCTTGACGGCAAGGGAGGGGTGGCAGGAAAGGGGAGCTGCCCTGAGGACTCCCCCGTACCCCGGTGTCGCCTGACACTTGCTGCCACCTCCAGGGATGTCTTCCTTCAGCTGGGAAACCTCCACCTGGAGCCTTTTTCAACCCTGGCAGGGGTGCCACTGAGCCACCGGGACACTGGCTTGGGCCGCACACACGCAGAGTAGGATCTCTAACTTCTATGTCACGAGGCAGGCAAAGAGGGCCCGCCGCCCCTCCGCGTACGGCCTCGCCTCCTCCTCCCCCCGCCTGAGTGCCAATGCCTGAGGGGGCAACACCTCGGCCTTACCTGCGGGATACAGTACTGGGGTCCTTGGGGCATTGCATACGGCATCGGGAGGTGGTTCACCATCATGATGTGCTGATTGGTCTGATAGACGGCGGTGGGCGTCTGTGCCCCGGGACGGAGGGAAGGGCTGCTATTCTGGATCGTTGCCCTGGGAGGCTGTATTTGAGGCCTCTGGAAAAACTGAGGGGAGGGGAGCGAGGAGGAGCCCAGTCTTTTAACCAGCCACGTTCATGAAGGCACCAACCCGCCACAGTGAGGGGAGGAGGAGGAGACGGGGGCCTGGGGGTGGCCCTGTCCGCTTCAGAAGAGGCTCACCACCAAGCGCCCTGTCCAGACAGCCCACCTTGATCAAGGCCTCCCGGCTTACAAGTTCCAGACCCCCAGAGCAACCCCAGTGGGTAGGGAAGAAAATGAACATAAGAAGCCAGGACCCCCTTTGCCATGTCTGTGCCAAGAGGCCACAAGCCTGAAAAGGTCTGTCTGTGTGTGCGGGGCGGGGGGGGGGGGGAAGCAAAGAGAGTTTTAAAACAGACTGGAGAAAGCCACCTCTCTAGAACAGGTTTCTCAAGTCAAGAAACTACGATGTGACCATTGAGAAGAAGCAGGGCCCCCCGGTGGGCTAATTCCCCAAACTCACTTTTCTCAGCATCTGCCGTTCAGGAGAAGCCCCCTTGCTCCTTCTCTTTTGCATTTAAAAAGCAACAACCCCCTTTTGGGATGTTAAACTAGTTTTCTCCCACTACACAAGCATCGACCTGAAGGAAACAACCAAGCCAGAGTCCGGGGCGGGACGGGGGGGCTCCCTTTCTGAGTCGGTGCTGTCTCCGGCACTCCAGGCCTCTGTCCGTAGAAGCCAGTGTGCAAAAAGGGTGGGCCAGGCATGAAAACATCCAGCAATCCAATGGGGTGTGTGTGTGTGTGATCAAAAGACAGTTAAGGCCATGCAGAACCAGTAGTGAAAGGTTACCTGGATGGGTCTGAATCCTCCCTTCAACAACGAAGCAAGAAAGCAGCAGGAAATAGAAAGAAAGCCAATGGAACAGCTGACAGGTCAACGGGGGGGGGGGGTGGGGGGTGGGAAGGGGAAGGGGGGGGAAAGGGGATCCAGCACACAACCTCCTGCCTCACACTTCCTACCCAGCTCCCTTTGAGGCATGGTAAGGAGGACCCTTCCCTGAGGTCAGCCGGCGTCAGACACCAGAGCGCCCTCACAAACCCGGAGAGGCTTCGGCTGCCCTCGAGCCTCGCCCGCCTAGCTGGCGTCCACCTGCCAGGGGAACCTCCTCCCCCCCCCCCCCCGGCTGCTCTCACGAGACCTTCACAGGCCCGAGAGCACCAGGCCCTCTGCTCGGCGGCTAAGCAGAAGGGAAAGAGAGGTGCTGGAAGGGAGGAAGCTCGCTGGCCCGAGGGCAGGAGAAGAGAAGCTACACAGGGAGGGAAGACAGCCTCGAACGGGGGCACCGGCAACCGCCCCGAAGGGAAGGGGCGGCATGTCATCCCCCAAAGCGACAGGTCACTCTCCGATGACCCAAGAACGAATCCTGGCCTCCTCGCTGCCTCCCCACAGCCTAGCCAAACTCTTTTCTGTTCTGTTCCTTCTGGGGGAAAGCAGGGGGCGGGGGAGGCTGTCAAGCCATGGTGGCAAACGGCTTTGCCAGGGCTGAGAGCTGCAAACAGATCCCGAGGGGGATCAGGACAGAACTGGATCGGGACACGGCCAGATCCCTGCCCTGGCTCGGCCCTCCACCCATCCCACTTCAGCACATGCCGTGCTGAAATACAGGGGACAAAATTCAGGGACTGGAAAAGATGGCAGCGAACACCACAGGCTGTGGATACACACAGAACCCCCCCCCCCCCCCAAATCCCACCTCAGAGGAAAAGCGGGCTTCCCTCTCTGCCCGGCCGAAGGTTTGCGGCTCCTGAAAAGCCTGCCGCCTGTTCTGAATCTCGCCTAAGCCCACTCTGGGCCAAAACACCAAAGGGGCTGAAGTGGGGGGGGGGGGGAAGCAAGACAGCTGAGGTTAACTTGCACAATGATGCATCCGGGGGGGGGAAGCCAGCCTAGCTGACCCCCCCCCTCGCACCCTCTGAGACGGTGAGGTGAAGGAACAGGGTGAAGGACTGACCGAGGCAGCCACGGGGCCTGCGTAGACCTAGAACCAGGCAGATCTGCCCTTTGGAACGACAACACCCAGAATTCTGGACCCCGGAGTCCAAAACCCCAAATCTGCATGTCTTTGACTGAGGCTCTGCAAGCCACCAAGTCCCTCTTCAAAAGTGGGAGCCCCCAATCGTGAGGCTGAGCCACAGGGAGAGATGAAGAGAAGGTGGGGGAAAACCTGGGGGGAAGTAGACGCTGTGGCATCACGACAGAATCAAACCTCCCAGAGCAGGGTATGAGAGAAGGACCCACAAGGTATCAGGAGGCTGAGGCTGAACAGAACCCACGGCCTTCGCTCAGCTGGAACGAAAGCCCTTGGAGGTCGTAAGTGGGATCCCCCAATTCGGCAGGTGCTGGAGCCTGCCGTGAACAGAGCTAAGGAAACGCCATTCCTAGTCCCCAAAGCCTTTCTGTACACCCTCCCTTCATTTTCTCGCCAACGGAGGGAATTTGCCGCTGTTTTCCTAACAGCTTCAGGTTGCACCCCCATAGGTGCAGAATGCTTATCCAAAGTAAATCCAGGTGATTTAAGGATAAGACAGGCTCAGAGCAAGAAGGCAGCAGGTGCCATCCAAGGCGCCCCTCGGGAGCCATAAGGAAGCCTCGGAGCAACGCTTTCCCAAAGGAAGAAAAATCCGTTCTCCCAGGGAGATTAACCAGAGCCCAGGCAAGCACCAGGCCACTGGGCAGAAGCCACTGGGCAGAAGCCGGTTTTTGTTCGCAGTCCGTGCCCCGACGCTGCACTGGCCTGGACACCTCAGGTGAAAGGAACCGCAGGAGGCAGAGTTTGCTCTCACCCCGTCGGTTTCGGCGGAAGGAGGACCGCACGCGATGGCACCGCCCTCTGAGCCTGCCCCGTTCTGCACCTCTTTGCCTCCTTGTTTCCCGTAAAACGACCAAAAGGCATCACCCAAATGGTGGTCTGCGCTAACGCCATCTGGCACAAAGCACACAGGGAAATCCAGTTCTGGCACCGGGCAGTCCTTCCACGTTTTCAGCTACGCTCCACAGAGCAGCGTAAAGATTTGGATTTAAGTTGCAACCTCTTCCTAAGCCATCTCCAAATGTTAGGTGTCATTTCCTGATCTATTACATCCACTCCACCTTCCTGGCAACTGACGGCACTCAAAAGCACTAAGAGCGGCCAAACCCAATAAAAGCAAGCACAGTTGAAACGTTTCAAAAATCCGATGAAAAGGCATCCATTTAAAAAAAAGAGAGCAAAAAGCAAAAAAAGAAAAAGGAACATCCCTCAGGTACCCAAAGCTGCCGGACTGAAAGGTATTCCACCGGACGGCAGCAAGACCAGAGAACCCGCTCATGTCCCCACAGAACAGGCACCCAAGGGTGGGCGGGAGGTGCTCAGAGAATGGCCAAACCATTGAAACAAGGAGCCAACGTGCGCACGCACACACACACAAACAGAGTCACACAGCCTGGCCCTTGCTGCACCGGCAACAGAGGCGGCCAGGCCACCCTCCCTCCCTCCGCCTGCCCGGCCTTCCCCTCACCCATCAGCCCTCTCCACACGCCAGGGGAGCCACTGGATCGTTCCCCTCAGCCCCAAATCACAGACCACTAAAGGAGCAACAAGGGTGGCACCTCAAAATCCACAGTTGTCTCAATGCCTTCGGGCCAGGGGAGGAGGAAGAAGGGAACCCCCACTCCCTCCCAAGCCTCTGACCTCGATGACTCTTTGATAGGCTGTCCACTCACAGGACAAAGTTCCTGCTGCCACCCCCCCCCTTTTCCCTGCGCCCCTCCCTCCCTGCTCTGAGCTTGACCCGAGCGGAAGCGGAGCCTCCCCGCCAGCACCTGCGATCAGGGGGACGAGAGAGATGGGCCGGTCTTGAGCAGCCGGCCCGTTGGCCTCGGCCCCTTGTAAGGCACCCCCTTCCCCAACGTCCTCTCCAAGGCGGCTGTGGAGACAGACCAGCCAGGGAGTCAAAGAGGTCACGGCTCTCACCTAGAAGCATCCGACCCCCGGGTTCATCTAGCCCTGCCTCACCCCGGCACACAAATCCACACCTAACCCTTCCTCTAAGCGCAACATGCGGCCCTCGGGAGCAGGGAGGGGCAGATACTTCGGGTATTTTATTCTGCACGAGAAAAGACGGTCCCCTGTAAGATTAGGGCCATTCTTGTCACTCTCGAATTGGCCTCCTCAGCCACACTAGACGCCGTTCCAAGTCCTCTATTCAGAGCATGTTCCCATCATCTCTCGAGACTGAAGGAGGCCTAATCTAAATCTAATTCTCGGCACTTCTTCCCCCAGAAGAACTAGGGAACCAACCTCAGTCTCTAAATGGTGTCTTTCAATGTTGGAAGCCGCCTTAGGTTCTTTTCAAAGAGAAAGATGGGGTAAAAATATTTTAAACAAATAAATAATAGATCCAAAAAAATCTGAGGCCACCTAAGCCCGAGAGTGCTGTTAGTGAGGTCATTCATCAGCATTAGTAAAATTAGTAAAAGTGTGGGAAGCCCGAAGTCTCGCTGCACCATGGGTTGAGCTGTTTTTGTTTTTCCTTAGCAGAGCAGTGAGGAAAGCAGGCCTCAGAAGAGCCAGCTGCGGGCTTCGTAGCGCAGCCAGCCAACCTCCCGCCTTCCCCCGTCCGTGAGCAGCAGCAGGGGTCGGGGTGAGAGAAGGAAGGGGGCAAGGTGGGTACTGTACCTGATGATGGGCTGGTCGAGGCCCCGCGGCAAACTGAGGAGAAGCGGGAGAAACAAAAACACAAAAAGGAAAGGCACAGAGAGTCAGAAACACCACAACAGAAGGCAAAAATGTCACACTGTATGCAAAATGAAAAAACCCACAAGAAAAAAACAACGGAAGAGGACAACTAACGCGGTGGAAGCTCTGCTGCAAGAGAGGGTCAGACAGGCCCCTGGGGTTTAATCCTGCTGCCCAGAGAGCCTCCTGGCCAAGAGCCGCGGGGAGACCACACCAAGGCTAGCACCGGCAGGGGAGGGGGCCAGCCTGAAGCCTCGCGACTGGGATCCAGACAAGCAGGAGCAGGCCTCTCCTCGCCCTGCGCAGAAGGGAGGGGGGTGTGTGTGTGGGAAGGCAACCCCCCCTTGGTAGCATGGCTGCGCCTTGGGAGCAAGCAGCAAGATCCAGGACTGCTGCTCCCCGGCTGGGACACTCTTGGGTTTCAAAACCTTCAGAGTGTGGCTGTGAAGTCTGCCTCTGAAAACGTGTGGCAAAGGCGGCCTCCTTGGCAAGGGGGTGGGGTGGGAAGGAGCCCAATGGCTCAGGAGAGCTGCGGACCCCGTCGCTCCCTCGTCTCTTCCCAAGACAGGCAAGGAAAGAAAGGGCAAGACACACATGGATTATTTTCTGAGCGTTGGCCAAAAACAGCAAAAAGGAAAATTGCTATGAGCAAGAAAGCGATGGAGAAGCCTGGAAATGCATTTACAAGGAGGAATACACAGACGGGATTCAGCAGACCTCCAGGGAACCGGCAGTGCCTCCCCGCGGACTGCTACCTTCTCCTGGAAGGGCCTGGAGGGAACGGGTGGCGCGCCAGCAGACGTGCAGGTGGCCGTGCTTCTAAGCACCCCAAGTGCATTGTTCGGTGGTACTTACACAACGTACGGTCCAGCTCCCAGATTCAGACTCTGCAGGGAGGGAGGGAGGGGCAGCCTCTCTCTTCCCCTCTTGCATCCACACCCACCAAACAGACCATTTGTGCGGGAAGGCCTCTCCTGTCTCCACGTGCAGACTAGGACGGGATATTCTCTGGGCCAAACCTTGACATCCCACTTCAGGGGATCAGAGCAAATGTCCTGCACCATCCCGCACAGCTCCACACATCCTTTCTGTCTCATTTTCTCATCCCTGAGATCCCGCTGACCCTCCGGCTGGCAAAGGGGCATTTGGATTCAGAGCGAGGAGCCGGCTGCTGCTGACCAGGTTTAATTTAGCATGGAAATTAAGAGTTCTGCATTTCTCTCCCACTTATGCCAAGGGTGGTGGTGGAAGGAAAGACGCATAACTGACCTGAGGAAGGGGGCAGACACAAGTGGCTGGAGGGAAGGGAAAAAAACATTCAGCTCATGACCCAAGATGGACAGAAAAAGCTACTCAGAGAGGAGATAAACTGCATCCGTCTGCCCAAGAGCAAAAGAAGGACCTGTCTGACCACTGTTCCAGAGAAAGTCTCATGGCTACCAGCTCAGAAAAGGAGGAAACAAACCCTGGCGGCTCTTTCTCTCCCCTCCCCCCTCCCCACACCCTGCCACCAAAAAATTAGGGGAAAACCAAAAGCCTATGAAGTAAATCCCAAGTTTTATTTTTAAAAAGCAAAGCTTCAGTATTCGTTTGAAGACCTATACTCTGCACCCATCACTACTGGCTCTCTAATTCCTGCTGACAATTCTCTCTCTCTCTCTCTCTCCCCCTTAATGACTGTAAGCAACAGAACAAACTGTAGTCACGGCTGGCTCAGATTAAAAACAAAGGTGGTTTTTTTTGGGGGGGGGCTTTTAAAGAGTTTATTGGAAGAGAGCCAGGAGTTCCCATTCTTGTCCATGAGATGCTGGCCTCGATTCCAAACCCATCTGCGCAGAGGTGCTCGGGTGGGTTTGCAGCCGACGAGTCGGGGCTCGAAGGACAGGCATGCGTGCCCTTGCCATTTGAAAGAAAGACCCCAGCTGTCCCCTTCCCAAGCTGCTTTTTAAGAGGGGGAGGGGGAGAAAAAAACCCCCACCACCGGGATTCAGAACTGAAGGGGGGGGGGGAACAAAGGGACTCCAAACGGCACTCCATTCTTTTCTCTGACAGGAAGCAGCCGGCACCGTTTGTGCGACTGACTCTTCGTGTTCTTCTTTTTAAGAAAACTGACGGGGAGTTTGTTGAAGTCAGAAGAGGCAATCCAGCCCGAGGCTGTGCGCTTGCCCCTGGCCTCTGGAGGCAGAAACCGAAAGGAGGACCCAGCGGGGTCACAGGAAGGAGGAGCGGGCTTCTGTCCCACAGCTGGTCAGAGCTGGCTGGCTGAGCCAGCCAGGACCCCGGGGCATGGGTGACCCGGCCCCCTCATCCCTCGCTGACCGAGTGTCCCTCAACACCACAAGTGAGAGGGAGGGAGGGAGAGAAACAGAAGAAGCCAAACCCAGAACACAAAATGCAAGAGCTGCTCAGGGCTCGGCCGGGGTGGGGTGGGTCCTTTTTGCATTTGTTCTGGACCTGGAAGGGGGAAGGAAAGGAGGGGGGGCGGAAATGAAATGTTACGTGAGCAATTTTTAGTCATGGTTTGGTAATGATCACAAAACGCAACAGATGGCGAAGACTGCACGCAGGGTAATCTTTTAGAAAAAAAATTGTTCATGATCACAGAAAAATAGCCGACGACTTATAGTCAGCTTCTGCCCTACGACAGATTTCCTCCAGTAATTAGGAAGAGTTCCTACCATTTTGAATGTTTTCTGCCAATTCCCCTGGTCCAATTAAACGCAGACCACCCCCCACACACACACACACATCAGGGCTGGAGAAATGTCCCAGCGGCCCGACCGCTCCAGATCCTGGGAGTCTTCCGCAGCTTTTTCTTGCTGCTGCTGCAGCAGCTGCTGGTGGACCTTCAACTTGGCCACCACACCTGGGGGCTGCCTCAATTTCTTCCTACTGCCACCTGAGGGTGGGGTGGGGGTGGGGGCTGCCCCCCTCCAAACTGCCAAGACTGCTTGAGCCGTCAGGCACCAACTAAGCAGAGATCAGTGCTTTTCTGTAGATCAGTCAACAATGTGGTAAAAATAATAATAATAATAATAAGAGAGAGAAAAAAACTAGAAAAACCAAAAAAGGTAACAGAACTGAAACGGTGCTTATGGGTGCAGCTGCCTGCAAGAAGGGAGTACAGTTTGTTATATTGCTTACAATGTAGTATTTTATCCAGCCTCTTCCCGCCAGGGACCTGTAAACCGGACTCTGTTCCAAAACCTTCCTCCGCTTCCAGTGGTCTGTGCAATGGACTGGCACTGCTCTGCCGGGCTGTCGTCAAGAAAACTGGTTTAGAGATGCAGCTCTAGAGTCAGGCTCTCCTTCTAGCCACCGACTGTGACGCTAGCTCTAGAAAAGCCCTCCAGGGGAGGGAGGGAAGGAGGGCCTGGGGTTGGGAGTCCCTCCCTTTTGCTCTCCCGGCTTGTCTTGGAGCAGAACCACAGCCTGCGGGGAGGGCTGGGCGAGGCAGACTCTGTTGGCTGAAGGCCCTTTCTTCAGCTAACCCTCCGTCCACGCAGTCAGAACGGGCTGGCTATTTGGCACAGACATCCAGGGGCCGCAGAAGCCAAGCCTCCCACCTGCCCTGCCTGCCCTCTAACAAGAGCAGAGATGCCAAGAAACAAAGAGGGGTGGGGGCGAGGGTAGTACACAAGACCTAACAGAACAGCTCCTGCTGGAACACGGTCCTACCAGGCACAGCTTTCTCCCTCCAACTCAGGACGTCAGGTGGGGTGGAGCTATAGGGCAGGAAAGCGAGGAGGGCAAGAGGCAGCTGCTTCTGATCACAGGATGCTCAGGAGAGCCGACAGTCAGAGCCAGAGAGAGGAGGTGCTGGGGCCCATCCTGCCTCACGGGTGTCTCTGGCAGGTGTACCTGAACCACCCGTTGCAAAGTCCAGAACAGAAAGACTAAGCATTTGCCACACAAAGAGAGCCTCGCATTTAAGCCATCAGAGCAGATCCAGGAGCTGGAAATTACGGGCTTCTGGAGAACAGGCAGGCACCTCCAAGGGCCTGCGTCTCACCTTCCTGCTACCCCCTGGGGTCCAGAGTTTCCCTGAAAAGCCTTACGCGCCCCCTCGGGCAGTGGGTAGGCAGCCCTTGGGGTGGCAAGACATCACACCCACGGCATCCTTTCTGGGAAGGAAAACGGCCCCTCCGCCACCTTCCAGTCAGGCAAGCAAGCCAGAAAAGAGTGACCCAGGATGAGGCCAGGGCTTTGGTGGAGACATGGGGGGAGCGGGCAGGCGGGCGGGTGGGCACAGCACGAGAAAGATGAGCCAAGAAATTCTCCCTTACCGGCGAGCGCGTCTGAGGCTGGGCGCTCATCGTCTGAGGAGCCTGCGAGTAGACCAGCGTGGCCGGTGCTGCGTTCTGTCCCGAGGGATAAGGGGCCTGCCAGAGAGGGGAAAAGAGCACGTGGTCAGCACCCGCACTGGCAACCACCACAAAAGGGGCGCCGTTCTCTCCCACCCACGCTTCTCCCAAAGGGACTCCCTCTGCCCCCCGTTACCTCCTCTCACAGCTGTACGTTCACAGACTGGGGAGCAACGAGCCTTTGTTCCAAGCTTTGTTCACCATTTGGCTACCCATTCTATCCGAATGCACCCACAAAGGACATTAGAGCAGAACAGGCGTGCCTTCTGAATCCCTTCCTGGTCACTTTGGCCAGGATGGCTCTGCCTGGGCATTCCCCTGGTCCAGAGGAGGGCTGACTGGGTGCACCCCCACCCCGATGGACTGCAACTCCCATCGATTCTCGTCAGTGAGATTTGCAGTCCAACAGTATTGGGGGTGTGGGTGCGTTTGGATCCCCTGATCCAGCTCACCATATTGCCTCCTGAAATATGGTCAGGCGGGTGGTTCGGGGGCTCTTCTACAGGAGGGCAAGAGGGCTTCCCCCCCCCCCCACGGCTCCAGGTCCCCAAGACCCTCTGCAAGCGCAGGTCGGTTTCATTGCTCAGACGTTCAACGAAGAGACACCGAGCAATTGCCACACCCACATGGAAGAGCACAGAGGCTGCGAGCGAGCCCGTCGGCCCCAGCGGCCCGGGAGGCTAAGGCGCTGAGGAGCTCAGGGCATCCGCTTCGGGGTGTCCTGGGGAAGAAGTCCTCCAAAGATGTCTGGCTGCCGTGCTGGGCACGAGGACAGCCCCAGCGAACCCCCTTCTCCACTCTGCTGGCTTCCCGTGGCTCTCCTTACAAGGCGTGAGGCTTGCTTTCCCTTCCACCCCAGCTGAGTGGGATCATTCTTTCGCCTCCCGATCTGTGCTTGGCACAGAAAAATGTCTAGGATGATTTTAATTGGGGTGCCTTTTATCAGCAGGTGCAAGTTGCTGGACTACAAGCACACCCCCCCCCCCCAAAGGTGGCACCTGGCAGTCCCTCGGTTTGATCTTAACCCACTGCACGTTTCTGAGCTGACCTGAGACCCACTTCTGCCTCGGGCCAGTCACAGACTCTGGGACAAAAAGTACCGTCGCAAACACCAATGATCAAAAAGCAGAGCCTCTGACATGGCAGCTGTCCATCCCTGGTCATCGGGTTGTTTCGGACTTCAACTCCCAGAAGCCCCAGCCACCATGACTAAAGGCCAGGGGTTCTGGGAGCTGAAGTCTGAGACACCTGGGTCTGGAGACCAAGAGGACCAGCACCTCTGCTCTGAAGCAACGTCCTCGCTCACTTTCAAATCGCTCCTGACAGCCCACCCTGTATCCGGAGACCTCAGGGCTCTACGCGGTTCTTAAAAGAACGTAACAACCGTAAGGAATGGAAACCATTTAAAACCGTGCAAAGCCGTTCAGCAAAACCGACATCCAAACAGAACCTGAACTTGCCCGGGCCTCGCCCCTTTCGACTGGCGGGGAGAGGAACCTACGTACCCAAGCAAGGAGGCACTCGAGGGCCCGGCGGTGGCCTCTCCCGGCCTGGTCTTGGGTGGAGGGAAGAGGACTCTGCCGAGGAAGGGACCCTGGCAGAGGCTACCAGGGAACCCGCTCGGCTGGAACCTTCCCTCCACCTGGTGACTCAAACCGGCTGAGCAACCAGGGTTGTTTTCCTCTGCCTACCCAATCTAGTTGGCACCCAGTAGGCCTGCTGGGCAACACGAGCTCCCCCCCCCCCCCTGCTAACAGTGCTGGGAATAAACAGGCAAAGGACACCGGCAACCACGTCACAAGGGGGGGGTGGAGGTGGGGGGGGGAGAAAGTGCTGAGTCACAAGGCAGCTCTTTCGCTTCCTGCTCTGAACAACATCATGGAAATTTCTGCCTCGGCACGGCTCCCTCTCTGGGAAACAGCGCTGCTTCCCCCCCCCCCGCCCCCCGCGCTCCATGCTTTGGGTTTGGGTGCAGGAAAGTCACCTGGTCCTGCTGCAAAGACACCGTTGGTTGCTTATGGGCTGCTGGGAAACCTGTCCTACTCACACCGCGTCAGACAGCCGAAGGGGCTCTGCCCTGGCTAGAGAAAAGGACCGCCCAGAATCCCTGGGGCCAGTGGGGTGGGGTCGGCAGGCCTGAGGCCGACTGGATCAGTCCAGGGCTCCGGCTCAAGAGCTCCGGCGGGTACACTGAATCCAATGCAAAGCATTGCTCTGTGAATCCTTCATTAATGGATCTGGCTAACAAATGCTGTTGCTAACTCCATCTCACAGGGACCCTAAATTCCTCACCCTTTCATACAGAGGTTGGCAACGGCGGCCTTCTTGATCTTCCTGTCCTGCAACCCCCCCCCCCCCCCAGTGCTGGAGATCGAAAACATCTGGAGGGCTGGGGGTTGTCTATCCATGCACCAGAGGAGCTTTGCTGGTCTCAGAACGTCTTTCCACCCCCTGCAAGACCTCTGGCCAAAAGAGTCCCTCAAAAAAGGACCCCATCATCCACCAGAAGCTGCAATCAACGTAAAGCTCTCTAAATCGGCACATTCCTCTATCTACACAACGTTTCATGAAGCCCGGGCCTCCAGAAGCCCTCTTGCTTCAATGCAAGTGAACCACCACCTTCTAGCTCTGAAACAGAGCCAGGCACTCTGAAAGCAACATCTAAGCTAACGTCAGCAAACTCCGCCTTGAAAGGAGTCAAAAGAGGGAGTCCGGTGAAAGTGCAAACAGTTTGCTTTGCCTCAAAACACAACACACACACACAAAAAAGCGGAAGCAACCATTCTGCAGTTGTGCAGCCGGGCTTTCTGTACACATTCCTCTGGTGCGGAAACCACAGGGCTGAGGACACAAACGGAAAGCAAGCCGGGTCCCTCCAAACAGTGGCACCTAGGGCCTTGCTCTGAGGATGCCACTGCGTGGAACAAGCACGCAAAGACCCACGGGGCAGGCTTCTTTTTTAAAGGGATGGAAGATGCAAACCGAGTGTGCTCCTGAGCCCATAGCGTCATTTTAAGCCAGCAGCCTCCTGCTCTCCTCCAGACTGACTGGACTTCTAAACTACTGCACAAGACACAGGGCTGAAGATCTGGGGGGCAAAAGGGAGAAAGGGACAACAGGAGGGGTCAGGGCCCCACGTTCAAGCTGACTCCTCGTGTGCCTGCAGATAACGCCATCTCGACAGGGGGAAACAGGTCCATGGTGTTTCTGCCGCACACAAGGCAGCAAGATCCACCGTGAAGGTTCGCTCTAGAAGGTGAAGCAACCTGGAAGTGGACAGAACAGCTTTTTATACTGTTCAAAAGCGGGGCGGGGGGGGAGGTGGGGGGGAGGAGAGAGAAATGGACTCATCTGATTTGGCAGACGGAGCAGGAGGGAGGCCACCGCCTACGCTCAGAGCGCACAGAGGCCTGGCCCATCCAGCAGCCCCAGGGAACGCTTCACAGCCCCACAAAGCAAGGGCGACCCTTCCACTGAGCCTTAGCCTACCGGCGGAGACCCAAAAGCCAAGGCCACCTCTGAGAAGTCCTGGATCGGGCCAGCCCAAAGAGCTAGGCCAGCGGCGGCTCCAGGGGGAAAGCTCTTTGGGAAAAAGGCAGCGTAAAGAACCACCCAACCCCTTCAAAGCCCTTCGCACTGTGACTGGGCTAACCCTGAATGTTTGGACTTGGGAAGGCAGGCGCTGGCGGCTGGACCAGCAGCCCGCCAAACACCTTTCAACGGCAGGATGACGGCCCTCTTCAGAAAAGGGCAGAGAGCATTCAAACACTCTCCCTCAAGAGGGTTCTGCGCGCATGCTTCATCGTCCTCTGCTATTTACACAGGAAACCACACACACTCCATCCTCTTCTGGAGAAGAGCTGCGGAGGTTTGGCTCCAGAGGTACATGACAAGAAGCGGGAGACTGCAGAGTCCCCCCTTCTGAAAGCAACAGGGCCGAACCACGGTGTTACGTACACAAAAGCAGTCCCGTCAGCCCTTTTAAGTGTGTGTGTGTGGGGGGGGGAGGTGTTCCGTGACCCGTTCTTTGTTACCCCCCTTTCCCCCTGTCTGTGCCCACCGGGCCCTTCCTCTCCAACATCTCATGGGCATCTGCCTCTTTTGCCATGCCACCGCCCACGCTCCCTCTCCCTTCCTGTCGCTGCACTGCTGTGAAGTCAGCCCTCTCCTCCGGCGGTCCCTTCTCCCCTGTGTGCCCCCCCCTCTCCCCTTCTGCCTGACACAGGACGCTGTGGCTCCTCAGCCTGACCCCGAGCCCTGACCTTCTCCCTCCCCTTTCCCCATCCCCTCTCTCTCTCCATGTACGTATGCTGTTTCCCACTCTTCGCAGAACTTACAGTTCTCCATTCCCTGCCCGCTTTTCTGCAGCAAGCCTCCTCCCCTCCCAAGACAGTCATGTCAACAAACTTTAACCTCTGAGCTGCAACAGGCAGCAAAGACTTTAAGACGCCAAGCAACCCTTGGGCGGCTCTGTCCAGAGCCACGGCTCTCGGACCCGCTCGGATTTCCAAGATGCAGCACGAGAAGGGAAACCCTCTCCAGAGGACAAGGCCAGACGCCCCCCCCCCCTTGAGCCCAAGGCCGGTGTGGTCTCTCTGCCTCTCAGGCAGGGCTCCCCCCCCCCCCAACCCGGAGGTCAGGACCCCACCCTAGCCAAGGTCCTCCACCCATCAGAAAGCGAGAGCCAGGCTTTTCCGGCGGGGCAGCGCTTAACCTTTTTCCTCTTGTGACTCACCATCCCACATCCCAGAATCCTTTGCACCAGTTCCCTTGGATCTTCAAAAAGACTGCTGGCTCTTGGGTGGGGTGGAAAGCTTCTGTCCCTCCTCCCTCCTGGCTGCTGGAGCGAGAGTGGAAGAGAGCGACGACAGAGTAAGAGAGAGAGAGAGAGAGAGAGGGGGGAGAGAGAGAGAGAGGAAGAGGAAGTGGAGTCGGGGAGACACGGGGAGGGGGGGGGGAACAGGAGCTGGCACATATCTGCGGAAAAGCTCTCGCCCTGCCCACAGGCTCACAGGAGGAAAGCTGCTGCGCTCCCTCGACCCAGCCCGGCCACCTGGCAGACGGCCTTTCCCGCTGCCCTGTGCTAAGGGGCAACCCCCACCCCCCACCCCCCGCCAAGGACTAGCAGTGCTTCTTGGGCACAGCCGGGGCCTCACGGGGGGAGACAACACACACCAGGGAGCCGATGGGATGGCTTCTAACGGTTCTGCTGCCACAGGCATCCCCGGGATCATGCCTGAAGACAACACACACAGATACACGCACCCACACCCTGGGAAAGGCTGCAGGATTCTGCTGATAGCCACACTGCAGGGGAAGAGGTCTGGCCCCACCCCACTGAAACTCAGCTCTACCTGATTCCCCACCTCCCACCGCAGGAATCAAACAGCTCAATTCTCTGGCAAGCACCTCCCTCC
Organism: Intellagama lesueurii; assembly: GCA_037013535.1. NCBI lineage: Eukaryota > Metazoa > Chordata > Lepidosauria > Squamata > Agamidae > Intellagama > Intellagama lesueurii. Next base: position 12,775,109 of record JBAJHW010000016.1, on the reverse strand, counting down.
CACAGACTCCAGTGGGTGGGTGGGTGGGGGTGTGACTGGGGGGGGGGGGACGGGGACTGAAGGGGTCCACGAAGGCATCGCCTTTGCGGGACATGTCCTGCCACCAAGAACAACACCGCTTCAGCAACACCAGGGCTCTGGCCAGTGAACAGGAAGGGACACCTGATCAGTCATCAGAGATGGGGGCGGGGGCCATCGTAGGACTCTACGATTAACAAGCCACCCCCGTGGCTCCATCCGGGAAGTAACCACACATATCCTTGGTTCTAGGTCTTCTTATCCCCGAGCTCTGCCTAAGGGGAGCCACCCCTGGAGTCGCTTTCACAGTGAGCCCTGAAAGAAAGCAGCATGGAAGGTCCTTGGACAACTGCAGATACAGAGAGAACACTGGTTAACCCCTAAGACCATCAAGCAAGCGGTCTCGCCCTCTCAGTCAGAGGCAGGAGAATTCCTCCTTCTGACTTGAAAGTTGGGTCTGGAGAGGTGGGGGGAAAAGGACTCCAGATGACCTGAACCCACCAGGGAAGAAGCTGCCGAGCTGAGCCCCAAGCAGCGCCTCTGACCACTGGCGAGAGGAAAAGGGGCCCCTGACTCAGGCCGTGGGGACCCCCCCTCCCATCGCCCTTCTCTGAAAGGCAACTAAAGGGGGCCGCCGGCAAGCAGAGTGCGCGGGCAGCGCCAACCGCCACACTCTCAGGGTGGAAGTCGGGGAAAGCGCTGAGATGGCTCGAGGGGCACCATCCGGGAACCACTCCCCAGGGAGAACCTGGCCGCCTTCAAGGCCCACGTCATGCGTTCATGCAGAGCACTGGGACCTCCCTTGTCTGAGGCCTTGGGCAAGGAAGGCCTCCTGGGATTCAGGGTGGGGGAAACCCTAACCCCACGCCTCTCCCAGGAACTGCCCACAGGACTGGGGAGTGCCAGGGAGAAGCAGCCCTGCCGAGCCGCTGTGGTTAATGCTGCCGCAGGGACCCCCCTAGCAGCTACGCCATGCCATGTGACGCACCCTCCACTTCTGTTTCCCTGGCGAGTCTTCAACACACGCTGAAGTAGACAAAGCCCTATTCTTGGCCCCCTCCTCGCATCAAGACCCCTGGCAGGGAGCGGAGAGCCGAACGAGTGGAAAGCCAGGCCCTTTTCTAACTAAGAGTGAGGTCAGGCCCGCTGGGGGAGGCCCAACGGCTCCTGTGTACCTGCTGGGAGACCATTCCTTCTGGTGTTCCCCGCCTGTGCTTGACAGAAATCAAAAAGCTCACCCTCTCCTTCAAGGACCCACCCCCACCACATCTTTCTTCTCTGATGGGATCCAGACTCCGGCCGGGGGATCTGGCAGTTCTCTTGACGACCAGAGCACCTCCTCCGCGTCCTTCAAGAGTGACTACATCCTCAGCCGTCCCTCCAGCCCCGAACTCCTGCTTCGACCCTCACTTAGAGAAGCTAGAGAAGCAACCAAGGCGTCACTGCCTGCTGAGCCCGCCTGTGCTCTGGAAACTCTGGCATGCTGCCTCCACGTCCCAAGCTGAGCGAAGCCTTCAGGCTCACCAATCTGCATTTTCACCTCAGGTGAGTAAGAGCCCCCCCCCCCCCCTTATTAGCTGGGCAGGAAGGACGCCCTCGGCTCTTCATTCCCCTGCCCTTACAAACCAGAGAGACTTCCTCTCTCTCCTCCCTCTACTCTTCTCCAACTTCACTGCTTCTGTTTTAAAGGGGGGAAACCATTTCTTTTAGCCTACGCTGTGAAGGACACAATATGGTTTTCCATCCTGCACACGTTCAATCCTGCATCCCTCCTCTCCCTCTCTCTCAGCACTTCCTTCCTTGCCGTTGCCAGGAGTAGGAAAAGAGGAAGACTGGCCTGCAGGCACAGGGTGAAAACACCCACCGCTTAGCAAAACAAAACGCTCCCCCTGGTGCATGAGGCGTCCCCTCGCCGCCCGAGGGAGGATGGGCGCGGCGAAGGGCCCACAAAAAAGGCCCAGGGACGCCCAGGGGCCTTTCCCTACCCTTGCTTCCCTGGTCCTTCCGGAGGGACAGCAGTGCCAACAAGAGGAACGGGCAGCCCAGCCTCCGTGCAAAGGACGTCGCTCCTCCCACCCTCCTGCTCTTGGGCAGGCAGCTCCCAGAAGTCGGTCCGCTTTGGCCCAAAAACGGAGCAAGGGGTGGCGAGCACCCGATCTTACCTGGGTGAGGCCGGGAGAGGAGGCATGTCCAGGTGGCGTTGCTGCGAGGGCTGGGTGCCCTTTGCTTATTTCATGTGCAGAGTAAGGGGAGGGGGCAGGAGGGCCTGGCTGTCTTGCAACCTGGGTCACCTGTGAGGAGATAAACTGTTAGTCAAACCAAAGATGAGTCACACTGCCACCTCCGGGAAAGCTCAGGGCACCACACAAACCTCACAATATACTTCTGATTTCCTGGGAATACACATGTGACACTCACCACACCTCTTCAGCCTAAAGGGGAAATGGAGGTGAACAGGGACCACCGGAGGAAAAGCTAAGCTGCCCAAACAGCTTTTCACGGTTGCTCTCATGCCGCCACACTTCAGGATAAGGACGTCTCCTTCTGTCACAGTGGGTGGCGTCCGTCCATCCCAACCGATTCACCTGTGTCTGGGATATCATTGCCACCGTAGTCCCCAGAACCCACATTGTTTTGGCTGAGAACCTCAGTGACAAGTGGAAGGACGTAAAATCACTGCAATTCAAGCCTTACTTCTTTTAACCAATTTGAATCGAGCTTCCCCATCTGTAAATCACACATTTCCTGAACAAGGTCCCAGGGGCAGCAATTTTCTGGCGTTAAATCATTCCCTTCCCCGTTCGGAGCTTCCCAAAGGCTTCCTAGGATGAAGGGGGATCATGAGTGATCCCTGGAGTTAGATGGGGGAAGGAACGGGAAGTTTCTCATTCCCTGAAACAGCCATGGCATGGTCTCAGGTGATCATGTTATCGGAGATCCACAGCATAACGTGCGTCAACTGGATTTCAGCTGCCGTGTGATCACACGCTTATCTTTAAAGAGGCTGGTAGATGATTTGCGACCGCAGTACTTGGTACGGTAGACCAAGCGTTTTGTCTCCAAAAGGGGAACACGGCTGTCACAAGTTAGCAAAATGTTAAGTAAACAAACAAACAAACAAATAAATAATGTAAGTGGTCATGGAGACCACCTAGGTAAACATCAGTGAGATCTCAGAGCCTTGCTCCTTAAGGGAGAGTGCGATCCTTCAGGAATAGGCATATCTCCTGCAACAAGATCAATGGGTCATTTCATCTGGATTGAGCTTCCGTTTTGCAAAACATGCTAGTTCTCAACAGAGCAATATGTCCATTATATACCCTTCAAAGTAATGCATGAACAGGACACAGCTCTTTTTTAGAGTAGAAATGTACCTATTCCACAGGCATCAATTCAGAACAAGTAAGGCCCTCCTGTCCTCACTTCCTACTAGAACACCATAGAAATTAAACTCAGAATGTAAATTCCAATATTCCAGCTAAGTCAGAGAGAGAGAGGATGATCCTGAATGCCATGTTCCAGATCATCATGCTTATGGGTCTTTCCTTCAGCACTTTATCTTGAGAAAAAAGCTCTTGCCATGCATACCACCACTCAGTCCCTCTCCCCTTGCAAAAGGCAAGGCAAGTTTGACATGAAGCCAAAAAAGACAGAATTAACTCCGCTTAGGGATTTCCAAATGCCACTTTTGTTTGTTCATTCCATCTCATTTGCCAGGAAAAGCAGGAACTTCCCTGCTAGAAGGCGGCTGGGAATCTTCAAGTAGAAGCTCAGGTCTGTAGCTTTGATGGGAAAACCAAGCAGGCAGTTGCTCCGTCTTCTGTCATCCGACAAAATGGCTGTCTGGGGGAAGTGCTGCTTGTTTCCTCAATTCACACCCTGTCCTTTTGCCTCCCTAAAACAGCACCCAGTCGCTAGACAGACTGAGTGGCCACACAAAAAGTGGGAGGTATCGCTGTTCCGTCTCGGAATCCTTCATGCCGGTGGCTTCTCTGTTCTCCACTGGAACTGGTTTTAGTGGCCCTTGACATATCAAGACCACGGAAGCTAGAAAAGGAATAGTGGGATGGGAGGGAAGGGCTCAGCTCAACAGGGAAGACCAAACCAGTCTCAAGGCCCAGAGTCATCAAGGGTCTTCCCTTCCCCAAGGCTCAGGGGTCACAGGACTGTGGGGCCGGACATGACCCCACCCGCTGGGGCCTCTGCTAACTACCTTGAGGGGAAAGGGAAGAGGGACTCCAACCGTCTGTCCCTCTCCACACTCCCAGCTAAGTGCACGAAAGGCCTGGCGGCCCTGCTCCATAAGCACCAGCACTTTCTGTTGGGAAAGGAAAACCTCTATCTGGTCAAGGGACACACTGGCTTGTGGGGGGGGGGGGAGTGCTGGCTGAGAAGAAGGACCAGGGGTGAAAGGGCTCTTCGGGGAGAACCCAGGTGGACCAGAGTCCCTGGTCAAGGTGATCCGCCCGCACTCTGAGGCAGAAAACAGGAGGGCAGCCACTCAACCCCAGCCCAGAAGCCTTGACTCCCATTTCAAACAAGGCCAATTAACCCCTGGGCTCCAGCGGCTGCACGCTTGATGCCTTCTGAAGGGAGGCGCCTCCCGCAAACGTGACTCAAGCACTGAGCGCAAAGCTCATGTCTCTCTTTGATCAGAAATTATTCAGTTTGCAGAAACAAAGTGATGCTGAGAAGAAGCCAGCCAGTATTCTGCAACACAGGTTTTCCTTTGCTTTGCCACAGCACAGGATCCTGGTGACGTGTGAGAAGCCGCTACCACCTCCGTTTGGCCTCGCGTTCACGTACCTCCAGCACTGCTTTAGCGACAACGGCCCATGCCCTGGCCAGGATTGCTGGGGACCATTCTGCTGCTTGGTTCCAATGACATCAGCCTTTTTTAACGAGCAAGCCATTAAATCTACTTGATTCTTCATGGCTGTAGCAGAGGTCTGCTGCGGGCGCTCCAACCAAGACCTGCTCCTTCTGTAGCCCAATCCACCAACTGTGACTTCAGACTTCGAATCAAAGGCGAGGGAGGACAGGGAAGAGCTTCCCCGCTTGTGGAGGAGGGCACTCAAGCTCCAGCCCCATTCCGCCGATTTCCACAGGCTTTCCAAAGGCAGCCAGGCAACGCCCAGCAGCCGATATGAAACTGGAAGGATGCTGCCTTCTCTGGAGACACCTTCCACGGTCACACCTTTATTCTAAGCAGGAGAAGCCTCCCCCTCAACGTTACCTGCCAGAAAGGTCACATTTTAGGGAAGAGGCAGAACACCACAGTGCCTCGGATGCTCTCGGAACGCAACCCTGTGCTTCCTCAATTCCCACCGTTCCCACCGAGGTGCCCCTTGCCGGTGGTCTTGTAGTTTGGCTTCACACTCCTTCCCACAAATGCTGACCCTCTGCAGCACATCTGGCTCTTCTTAAATTACAGTGATTCCTCATTCGACAAACCCACCCACAAAGGCACACGCTTCCCACCTCACCAGAACAGGACACAAAAACAAAAGCAAAAACCAGCTGACGCCCCCCAGGAAAGAACATCCCTCCTCCTCAGAACTCTGGACACGAGTCCCACTCCAATCCCAGATATGCTTTCACACAAGCAGGTCCCACTCAGTGCCAGCAACTCACTTCGAAACAAGCTGCAGCTTTCTAGTCCGTTATCTGACAGACTAACCCTGTATCTGGCCACAGACAGCAAAACAAAACCCCGCCCGCCAGTGGTTTCGGATTATAGGCTTAATGGTTTTTTTATCTTTTTTCCCCTTGGTAACTTAAACCAATCCATTCTGAGGCAATGAGACACCCCAGCGTAATTCAGAACATCTAACAAAAATAAACCTTATTCTTGGCAATCAGAGCTGCTCTCTAGCAAAGGGTCCCTTCACCCTGCCGGGAAGCGAACAGGCCTCTTTGCAAAAGTCAGCTGGTGTCCCGCCGCTTCAGCCCCACTGCAGAATGGACCGGCCTCCTGACCCACATCCCTAGAAAAACCACGACGTGGTAGAGCAGCTAATCCTTCCTAATCTCTTTTCTGGAGGATTCCCTTCATTGTGGGAAAATCCCTTGAAAAACAGAACAACTCACGGGTGTGAAACCTCTGGGCATCCCACCAACGGCCACGATGGGTACCGTCAGGCAGGGCGTGTTCAGGCAAGGGATGCCGCAGCCGTGATGTGAGGAATCGGAGCTGTGAGGGGCTCTCGTGCTGCAGCCAGAAAACCAGGAACTCAGTAACACAAGGAAGAGAGGGGAAGGTGGGGGGGGCAGCCCCTCTTCTCAGCTGGCCCTCCCCATCTTCCACCAGTCTCCCCAGGGGTGTCACCGGAGCCCTCGGCTCTAGCAGTACTACTGCTCACACACAGAGGCAGTTCATATGGAGGAGACCGTGTTCAGTTGTAACCAGGTGGGTGGACGAGGGGGCCAACCTACCAACCTCTGACAATACACTCCCACCTTTCCCACTCCGTCCTGCAGTCCCAAGGGGCGCCACACCTCGATGTCTCTCCCGGCCCAGGAGGCTGCATCTTTCAATCTGCTTTTAAACGTTTTGAACCACTGCACATTTTTTTAAAAAAAGAACGGCATCCATGAATATGTCATAATAAACAACTGAACCAAAATCTGGCAGTCCCTTAGATTCTTGCCTTCACAGTAAGGGCTTAATTTCTGTTTATAGCACATCCGCAGCGACTGTAATAGGGGACTCTCGCAAGTGTGAAATGACTTTTAATTCTGTTCCCATGTGGCCTTGGGGCATGAAAACGCCTGGCGAGAGGGTTTAACCCCATCCCTGCCCTTTGTTTCAAGAGTTCACGCCAAGCAGCTGCCTTGGCTTGGCTACAGAACCGCACACAGGAAGTCTCTGCAAAACCTGAGGAGGGAAAGGGCCTGAACGGGCCCAGCCTCTGATGCAAAGCTCAGTTGTTGGGGAAGCCACGCTTCAAATGCTCTTTTTATTTGTTACAAAAATTATAACTGCTTCATTAAAACGGGGATTTCTTTTTTTAAGGGTGGTTTTTGCATGAAAGCAGTGATGCAGGCGCCCCCAAAGGAGATCTGGAGTCTGGACGTTTTCCACAAGGCAGCCCCACCCCCAGGCTCTGCAAATTCATCCCAGAGTCACCTGCGAGGCTGCCCTGCAGAAGCCAGCAGCAGGCCACATGAGGTGACCAGAGTCACACGGAAAAACGGGAGAGCTTAGCACCCCTGCCCATGGATACTTACAGTGCTGTACACAGCCGAGACGGTGGGGGTGAAGATCCGATCCTCCAGGGGCGGCTGCACGGGTCCCCGGGGGATTCTAAGGAGCAGCCAATTAAGGAAAACACACAAACGAACAAACAGAAACAGAAGGTTGCAGGCAAGGGTGTCTGGGATGAAAGAAACCGGCCCTTTCTTCTAAGGAAATGCTAGCCTCTCCACCAGGACCAGAGAAGGCGACAAACCATTGCTGCCCCTGCCCCCAGGAGCTCACATCTAACAAAAGTAGCTAGGATAGTTTTTCATTGCTGAGAACTTGTTTCTTAGGCAGGAAAAACAAGCCAATGGAGGTCGAATACACAAGAAATCCATGCTGAGAGTTGCAAGGAACAAGAACAAGACAATTACATTTCATTTCCGGTACAAAACAAGTAAGCCCTAGAATGCTGGATAGCAAAAAGGAATGTGACACCCACAATGCGGGGGGGGGGGGGGGCGGAGGGGGGGAGAGAGAGAGAGAGAGAGGTTGAGAGAGAGAAGTGGTCCATTTCCTCACTGGCGTTTTATGTTCTTAATCCTTTCCCTCACTTAACTGTTCCCTTAAAAGCAGTTCTGGGAATGAGAATTCACTTCTTAACAGGCTTACAGTTTTCCTTAAATGAAAGCTGCCATCGATCGGCTGTCCCACATCCACGATTAATTAAAAGTGCTGCAATAATGCAGAATATGCTCTTTAAACTTCAGATAAGGACAGCAAAACAAGATATTTTTTTTGGTCTCTAATGCCACAGAGGGATGCTAATAAAGGATGGGGGTGTTGCCTGTGCTTTTATATTACCAAAGGTATTCAAGTAGAAGAGCGCTCATGAGCACTCTTCGACACTGAGGATTTTCTCCCACAAGGTTTCCTTCTTAATCTTTCCTGCAAACCCACAAGCAAGCTAAATAAGAGTTTCTGCCAGCCTGCTCCATAAAAAGAGCACATCAGAACAAAAATCACATCTATCACAAAACGAAAAGGCTAATTTCAAATTGAAAAGAGAGAGGAAATTGTACTCTCTCTTAAAAAAAAAATAAAATCCACCTTTTGCTTCAGCATACTATTAGGTGCATTTTAAACTTTTCTCTCAAACAGACTGTTCCCACCAAGAGACTGCATCATGAAACACAGAATCCAGACAGTAAATATCAACTGACAGACATTTGTGTCTTTGAAAAATATGAAAATAATATTTCCTATCCAAATGCAAAATGGTTATAAAACTCTCTCCCAAGTATCTCTGAAAACTCATGTAACTCCCATACATATTTTGCACTATAAATCACAGAGAGACAAAACGGAAAACCCCCTAAGGCATTTCATAAGTCTTGACCACAAAAGTAGTTTTGCCCAGTGCAACCGGAACTCCCATCCTTTCTACTGCAAAACAAGGACACGTATTTCTCAAATGCAACTTCTAGGAAAAAGAGCCTCAAAGAACAGACCATGACGGTTCAGGACCCAAGACGAACTCCATGGCCACAGAATCCAGGGTGCAAACCCCATACAAGCCGTACATTTAAAGGCTCGGCTGAAGATAACAAAAAAGTCAAGCAGCAGAAGCAGCACAGGACAAGACTGGCAAGCTCACCTCACACGCATGGCTTCAGCTTGGCAACCGAAAAGAGTTTGCCTGGAAAAATCCTCTTCTCTCGAGAAAGCCGAAGAATCCCAGGCCCAAGGGCTGAGCATCCCCCACTGAGGGGAGGACAAGAGGGTGACTCAGGACGCCTCACATCAACCACCTGCCCCCGGGTAAACAAGTCCCTTTCTGACTGAGACACCAACTACTTTTCGAACACTACGGAGCAGAAATCTGAGCCGAACAACAGGCACATGTCTTAAAAATAAGGCACTCACCATGTGACACATCGCTGCGCAGAAAGCTGGCAAGGACAGAGCAAAGCACGCGTCCGTCTGTGTTTTGAAAGAAGGACACATGATACTAATAAATAGTGCTTATTAGGGGAGTGAGCCAGAAAACAAGCACGGCCAAAGGGGAACGCTCCTGGGCAAACGTGGACCCTCCCCAGGCGGCATTCTTTAGACAGGCTTATATTTACAGGAGAAGCAGCCACGCTGGCTACTGCCTGGGTCCCTTGCCCTCCTTCTCTGTCTGAGAGCAATTGCTAGGCTCTCAGACAGTGGCATAAGATCACCACCAAAACCCACTCTAGTTGCAAGAGAAACAACACCCTTCACGGTGCGATTCAAACTACACTGAAGTCACCAGGCACACAGGAACTCTCTTACTGGGCTCCTGCAGCAGCTGGGAAGAGGGGACCCCAACGTGACTTTTCAGGTCCATGTCAGAGGGGCGAGGGCTGGATTCTCAAAGACCCACTGGCCAAAAACGGCAGCATCCACGGAACGGCGTGGGACTATGAGACAGAGCAAAGTGCCCAGGGCGTCCACGTTCCTTCTGGAACGAGCCTCTGTGACTGACCGCAGAACACAGAAACTTTTCCAGAAATGCCTAGCTCAACCCACCACGACAAAACGTCCACCAAAACCACAGGTCCGGATCAGGCTCAGCCGGTCAGATTCTGGTCCAGTGACCACAGAGGAATGCCACTGCTCCGTGGAGGATGCCGTGAGCTGGCCGGCGGCCTCTGTGCCGTGGACAGGCAGTGGGACAGAAGCGCAGCAGAGGCAGGATTAGGACACGCGAGTCTGGGGATCGACAACCAAAAGGCAGACCGTCCCTGAAAAACTCTTCTGAGCCCTGAGACAGAAATATATGGACTTCCTTTCCTCCCCAGGTGATTTGGAAAAAAAGAAAAGAACTATGTACCTCCTGCCCTCCTGCTTCATCTGACCTGCGTGGGTCTTCCCACAGCAGGAGTCCACTGCTCCCCAAAAGCCTTCCCAATCACTTTCGTAGACTCCCGAGACACCAACCATCCCGACACCAACAATAGGGTGAGAGGCAAAGCACGGACTGTCTGGTCTCCTGCACTCCCCACCTCAGCGAAAACGCTGCTCTGCCCCACGTGGGGGGCCAGCCCTTCGGTCCCAGATTAGCGGAGCTGGTGGCTTTCTCCGTATTTTGACACTGCCTCGTTACTGCCTGGCAAAGGGGTGGAACAGCAGGGAGAACAATAGGAGAGCAAGAGTCCTTCCTGATTGGTATTCTAAGCAAGGCATGCCCTTCTAAAAGGGCAGGGCAGCACCAGCCCACAGGCAGACCAGGCGACAGGGCACTCCGAGGAGGAGGTTTCTCCAAAGGAAAGCTCCCCATCAGAACGCCTGTGGCCACTTCCAGGGGCTGGAAACACACCTGTGTGTACAACAGGGCTTACTGCATCCAGAGCATCACACTTTCAGTTCTCTCGCTTGATTTTGCTGAACTACTGTGAACAAGTTTAAGATGGGTCAAAGAGAAAGTTCACTTCAACCCGGCAGATTCTTCGTAGGGGTGGGGGAGAGAATCAGGGTGAAGAAACCGGTCCTCACTTGATTTGGGGATGCAAACCCCCATCATCCTCGGTCCCTGGCCATCCTGGCTGATGCTGATGGGGGTTTGGGTCCAGGAACATCAGGTTAGCCAGCCCGGCTTTACAAATCCCCACGCTGGTAGGGGGAGGACGGAAGCTGCAGCCCAACACAATGGGTGGTGCCGAGGCGAGGAAGGCCAGCCGATTAGGGCACTTCTTGAAGAGAGGCCGGATGCCATTCAAGGCGAGAGCTTGGCGGAGGCCGCGGTTGTGGGAGAAGGTTTGAGAGCCATCTCGTATGCCACCCGACTGCCGCTAGGTCCTGGGCATGCTTAGAAACCTCTGAAAAGAAAGATGGCCATTTCCTTGCCCCCACCCAACGCAGCAGACACAGCAGTGGGCAAGCACACCTGTTTTTGGTGGTTGTTTTTCCCAGGAACATAAATCAGCCCCTTGCAGCCCGCAGAGATCCACTCTTCATCAGAGGAGCACCTCGCATGACCAAATGAGCATGAAATCAGCCAACCTCAATTCAGAAGCAACCTAGGAATATGAATGGAACATATCCCTGACTTCTGCTACAACTGTGCCGTGTTCATTCCGAAAATGCCACTGTAGCTGCTGAATGAGAGCATTAATAATCAGAGTGCAGAGCGGGGGGGGGGGGGGAGAGAGAGAGAGAGAGAGAGAGAGAGAGAAACCAGGAGTATTAACAAAAGCCTGGGGTCTGAAAGAGCTCTTTGTCTCTCCCTCCCTCCACCTCCCCCCTCCCTCTCTGGTCAATGCCAGCCTTTTGAATGGCTGAGCAGAGCTGAAAGAGAATAAGGAAGGGAAGGAGGGGGCCAAAAGGGGGTTGGTGGAGGAACGGTGGCTCTTGAGGGGGAACATCTCCTCCTCCATCTGCCAAGCTGCCAGATAGACAAGGGCTCTGGCCTGCCTTCCGAAAGACAGGGCATTGTCCCCTTGGCAAAAGCAGCCTGGAAGAAAGAGCCCCCCCCCCTCTGCTCTCAGCCCCCTAAGAAAGGGGCAGTCCAGGCGTGGAACTGAGGACGGGCTTAGCCCTGCCCACAGCCAAGCCAAAGCACCAGGTGAGGAGAGGAGGGGACAGGAGGACACCCACAAGCCCTCCTTCCCCAGGTCACCCCTCTTCTTCAGACCTGGACGTTTTCCTCCTGGTCCAAACATTTATGATCAAACTTCCTCAGGCCAGCAGCACCTGAGAGTTTAGTGCTGTTTAAAAACAAAGAGCCGTGTAACCACACTATCTAATCCCCGCCCAACAGCCAAACACAGAAGGGTCACTGTGGGTCACGACTTGTAACAGAATATAACTGCTCTTGCCAGCAAAAGGAAAGCAGCGGTCTCCAGCGGCTGATGCAAGAGGTCTCATTCCTTCCTACCCGAGAATTTGTCCCCCAGGTAGCCTTCAAAAAACCAGACCGGTCCAGTTTCCTGGGCACCTGGAGTCACCCCCCGTGCTTTATTTCACCGCCAACAGAGGCTGAATCCAGTGCCATCCCAACTGAACAAAGACCAAGGTCATGAACCCTGCTCGCCTCTTTCCTTAGCCACAACTTCCATGGAGAAGGAAAATGGAAAGGAAAGCAAGGAGCCCAAAGCCCAAGACAGGCTCCACCCAGCCGGGGCCCCCCCCCCCAGGAACTGCCCCCCCGCCTTTGGGTCTCGTTCTAAGAGAAACATTCAGAAGTTTCCCCCCAGTTCAGCGTGCTCTGTCTATCAAACCGAAAAGCCTCGCTGGGCTCTGGGAGGAGCCAGAATCCGCGCCACAAAAACAGCAACCAGGAGACCAGCCCCGCCCCCCCCCCCCCCCCCCACCCCCCAGGGACGGAAGACATGGAAGGAGAGGAACAGACCAAGGTGCAAACGCTTCCCGATCGTGTGAAGGGTAGGCGAGGTAGCGCAGCAGCATCAGGGAACACCCCTCCCCCCTTCTCCCACCCCCCCCGCCCAACCCTTTCCTTGAGAATCCATCGTCTTCACTGGGCCACAAGAAACGCATCTCCAGCCAAGCAAATAAAAGTTGTAAGAAGCTTGCCTCCAACCAAAATCAAACAATAAATAAAATATATCTAAAAATTCACCCCCCCCTTACACAAGGATGCGTGGATTGAATTCACCTTCATATGCCCGTCCCGCGCCTTTCGTGGCACCGAAAGGGCCCACGTTCCATTGAAAACCACTCTCTTGCCACCAATGCCGACAGGGCCACATCTCTGAACGCCTGAGCTCTCTGTGACTGTAATCCAAGGAGCACCAGAGAGGGAGGGAGGAAAGCAGGCTGTGCCACAGTTAGTTTTCTGGGAGGAGACTACTTGTTCTTCTCTGAAATTGGTCTTTACACATGCTGTTCACTTTTGACCCAGCAAAGTCTGGTCTTTCCCAGAAAGCTTCCGGTTCACTGGAACTACTCCCCCCCCCCCACCCGGCCGAAGAGGACTTTTCCAAAAAGCCTAGCGTTACTTCAAGGGGGAAAAAATAGGTATTTACCACTGTTTGTTTCCTGGCCTCAGGTTTACCCTTCTACAGAAAAGAGGCAGGAAATGAATAATGTCCCATTCTGAAAGTGAATTCACTTAGATAACACAACAAAAACCAACTTAATTTCCCACCTAAACATTTCACCTGGTAGTTCAGAATGAAAAGTGAGGAGAAAAGGAATCTGTTCCAAGGCCAGCCCAAGAGTAGTTAAGCTCCAGAGAAGACTGGAACCAGGACGTTTCCGAGCCCAGGGTCCCCTTAACCTCTGAGCTTCACAAACCTGCAGTTACAGACCATCCGTTGATTCTAGAGATGGGCACGATTCACTGGTTCAGCGTGGTTCATTTCCTGGCCAAATAAATAGCTGATCCAGAGTTTGGTGCCCTGCCCCCTCCCACAGGCACCCCCTCAGCAGCAGCACCCTGCCCCACGTCTCTGGTCCGCTGCTCTGTCAGTATCAACTATATTCGGATATTTCAGAACTGTTCACAACTGCAAGTAAAGCACACAGCAAAGGGGACTTGAGTGAAAGGCCCTGTCATGGAACCCTCTTGCCCAGCAAGGACACCGTGGCGTCTGGCTTGTATTCCCTTTCCAATATTATACCTACAACCTTTGAGACGATGTTGTCAGAGCATCCATGAGCCTATCACCAAGGCCAAGGCCAAGGATAAGAGGAAGGGTGATGCATCAACCTCCGGAGTACCACAGGAGGCCCAGCCCTGCTCCAGATGTCTACAGGGGTGAGTGAAGTACAGCTCTCCAGAGGTCTTTGGCCACCACCCACCGGCAAAGCCCCTGGCAAGGCATGCTGGGAACTGAAGTCTGATAACCTCCGGCGGGCCACCTTCTCCCCATCCTGGTCTGCAGCACACCCGAAAGCACAGCTCTCAAAACGCTACCTGTCCCAAGAGAGGCCCTGCTGGATCACTTTCCTTTCCAGCTAAGTCACCGGAAGACCTCCTGGGAGAAGGATGCACGCCTGGGAGGATCATGCCCGAAAGGAAGTCATGTGACCTTGCAGCCGCTGATTCAGGGATCAAGTCACCAAAGTTGCAGTTTGAGACCAGCGTGTCCAAAACTACAGAAAGGCACCTCAAGAAAAGCAATTCATTCCATTTTAAAATGGTGCAATTGTTAATGTGAGGGACCAAGAGTGCCTGCCGTCCTTCCTCTCTTAGGATGAGGTCATCTAAACCGAGGGAGGGAAAGAGGGAGGGAGGGAAAGGGAGCCACGGCTTTTCTTCTCAAAGGCAATATTTGCAACACAGTTCAAACTCTAGCAGCCGCGTTCCAGCTTTACCGTTCAGCTGCAAACAAGTATAAAAATGTCCAAACAGAGGGAGGAAAGCTTTTGTGCTCAAAACCCATGAAGATAATGAATCAAGGAAGAAGTTTTGCAAGCTGCTATCTTTTCCCAAGGCCAGGGAATGAGCATTTTAAGGCAAGACTTATTATCACTGATACCCCCCTAATCAGTAAGGTATGGGGAAAACGCTGACATTGACCCTATGACATTCACCAATTAAAAGCTACAACCAAAAAGACACCCCTTTAATGACCAGGAACGTCCTCCCTAGGTGGTACTTCTTCTCCCCACCCGCAGTAAGAACCATCCGCTACGAATTCAAAGCACAAATACCACTTTGCTCTTCAAGGAAGAGGCTTACTTCAGACATACACCACTGTTGAGGTCGAGAAACAGAGAGCGCCCCAATCCTTCTGAGCCAGGCCGCAGGGCACTTGCTGCCAAAGGACGACAATTCCAGCTCCAGTGATGGATCCCTCAAACCCCTTCTGAGAGGGACCAACTCCAGCATATCCGCCCAGCAGCTCACAACCAGAGGAAACGCGAAAGAAAGAAAGAAAGAAAGAAAGAAAGAAAGAAAGAAAGAAAAGTTTTCAAGCCATCCATTCGGCAACTTGTTGAAGTGCCTTGCCAATCTTCCTCAAGCAAAAGCCCACCTGGCAGGATCAGCTGCCAAAAGATCCCTGTAAGACCCTCTTGCTTACCACTGCAGAACATGATAATCTGAATATTTACACAGGTGATTAATCCAAGGAGAGTAAGAAAAGCCAGACTTTCCAGAATCCCCCACAAGCACTAGCAAGGTCTGTGCAGCCCAGAAACGTTATTGCTAAATGGAAAGGAATTAAAGTCCATAAACATAAAGCAAGAAAGAGGATCCTGTTCCACTAAAAAGCCTGAGATCTTAAAACTGAGGAGAGGAAGAGGACTCAGCAATGACTGCCTTGCCCAAGGAACAGCCCCACTTGATTCAGACACCGTGCCACGCCAGATTTAAGGAAGCTCCACCATGGTTTGGCGTAGCCTCCAAAGGGATGGTCCACAACTACAGCTGCTGTGCTCCATCTCTGGAGGCTGCTGCCGTACAAGACAGACCGGGGTGGACTCAGGAACCACCGGGGAGACCCTAAGATGCCAACAACAGAGGCACAGCCCCAAATAACGGCTCTTCAGTTGCATGCTGGCCCTGTTTGAGTTCCAGGTCTCAGCTGCTGCGCTTGGAGCAATGAATGGCCGAAGCTCCCATGCCTGGCAAAGACATCAGCCACCCATTCTCAAGCACTGAAAGTTTTGAAAGGAAACCCAAAGGGCTTCAGCAAAGAGCCAAACCCTGAACGTCTCGGAAGGAACTGGAGCAGATAGCGCAACGAGCCAACGTCTTCCCTGACACCCAAGGTTCAATACAAATTCAATCACGTTTGCCCTTTCATCCTACCAAATGTGCTGATGGACAGAGCTGGAATAAAGAACCGGTGGCCGCCTTATGACGATCAACAGATTATTGTGAAGAAAGAGAACTAAGCTTAAAAGACATAGCCCAGGTCTTCTCTCTATATATTAATGTCCATCTGAAAGGAATCCAAGGTCCATCAGAAAAGACAGCAGCAGAATTCCTATCAGCTGCCTCACTGGTTCTTCTGCTACTTTGCTCTTTTATTTATGATGGGTTTTATTGTGCCGTTTTGGTGCAGGCTGCCTTGCAACTTTGATACAGCAAGATACCTCTACTGAAATAAATAAGCAGCACCCACTGCCCACAGTGCCAACCTGAGAGCTGGACAGACAAGGCCCTTCCTAAATGCTCCCCCTTCTTGTTGCTCAAGTCTACTTCCCACTGAATACAACAACACTGTCTCCTCAGGTGACCGTAGACATTTTATCTAAGTTTGTATTTATTAAATAGGCATGTCTAGCCTTTTCTTGTTTTGACCGGCATATTTGTGTCACGCTTGTGAAGAAAAAGAAAGAAAAACACAGATGATATACCACTGAATCCATGTCATCTCCAACCAGGAACCTCGGCTTAGTTTATAATCACAATTGGCCAGTTCACTCCTGCATCGCTTCTCCCACTCAGGGAAGCAGGTGAACAAAGCAGGTGTTGACAGCTTAGCCTGACATCTGAACCCAAGATTACAGTTCTTGCATCTTATCCTTTAGACCCACCTTTCAAACCAGGGCTTGCTGTTGACTTATAGATCTTGGATTGTTTTGGTGCAACAAGCCATAGCCCTGGGATTGCAGAACATGCAAAATGACCTTATGCCCAGTTTATTTACTTGCCTGCACGTGGAGCAACGTGAGACCCAGCACGGCACCTCCATATCGTGGCCTGAAAAATCAGGATACCTCAATGGCATCCTTTTATTTGCAGTCTATTTGCACAGAGGACAGGGCTGTGAGAAGGAGGAGCACATTTACAGAGGTTCTCACTAATCATGCATTTTAATCCTAGGAATTCAGTTGGCTCTGAATGTTTAGGCACATCGTTGGGAAAAGGTTAGCCTCCTAACCTTTAGTCTTGGTCTCTCCTAGCTTCACACTGACTCGGGTGGGATGAGAGGATGGTGTCAGCAAAATTTGGAGCAACTCTGAACAGGTACTTTTAAAATACTTCCCTACCCTTTGCTTATAAGACCGCAACACATAACACATAATGAGCGCTGCTGTAAGGGGTTCCACAGTGCCATTTCCTTAAATATCACCTCTGTTACCTCCACTTCAGGGAGTTGTGATTGGACATTCAAGACACTGACCTACATCCTTCAGGATTCTGCGTGCAACGTCCTGCTGATTCACACCATATCACTGAGATCAACAGCTCCTGAAGTTGGCATCCAGACTTCTCTCACCCGCACCCCATTAAAAAAAAAAAAAAAGAGCCACTGCCATTGAAGGCAACAACCATCACTAGGACTGGAGAAAAAAAATTAGCCTTCTCTCAAGAACTACATTTCTACAAGCTTTCACTGCTCACCTGTCTGACAGCATGCTTGTTTCCACAACACCCTCATGAAAGCCAGCCTGTGTGAAAACATTCATTAGCGCCAGGGCCATTATTTTTACGCTTCTCTCTCCTTCCAGCTTCCTTCCTCATTTTCACACAGGGACTTTCCATTCCCACCCCCTGCAGACTCTGCTGCTGGCAGGTTCATTCATAAACCAAATCCATTCTGCCTGCTTCAACATAAATAAAGGCACAGGAATAAAGATTCTAGGCTGCAAACGCTTCAGAGCTGGAGCTTAGAGTGGGGAGGAAATGTCCGCCACTGCTCATCCTGGAGTGAGAGGGCCAGAGTTTACTCCTGGAAGGCATGGTGCTCCCTCGGGCATAAGCCAAAACAAACAAACAAACAAAAACCAGGCAGCTGAATTTTGGATGGCTGTAAAGTTCATACAACTTGTTCCTCCCAAAGAGAAAGAACAGGATTTTGAAGGACCAAAACCATGTGATAGGGATACAGATTCCTTATGCACTAAAAGTGATATTCAGAATGAAGACACATCATCAACTAAAATCAAAATGCTCCAAGGTAAATCATCTCTGATGTCATCATAGTATATATTGCTTTAATATCTCAGCAGCGCTGACTTGCTCACTCTCCCCTTCCTTATCAAGTCATTGTTGTTAAAAATCTAAGCAGGTTCAGTCGTGGGAAACACCTCTGCAGATCTGCGGGGGGGGGGGGGGGTCCCCTGACAACCACCTACCATTTCTGTAAGTCACCACAAAGGGGCCCAGACTGCTTTCCTTCCTACAGCCCACTCAGGGAGGACAGCAGGGGAAACAGACTTACCGCTTGCAAAGACATTTCCAAAGGGAATACTTGCCAGCTTTCCAAACCAAACTAAGCTAGTTTTCACTGATGCTGAAAAATTAAAATCTGCTTTCAGTATTCACAGGAAAAACATACGATTCAGGGAAGTCCGGCCTCTTCACGTGCGTGCCACCCTTCAAAGCGAGACAGCCACGGAAGGGTTTCATTCCAGCGACAGAGTTCAAAGTGGTGTCAGAAAAGCTAGAAAGGGAATTTGAGAGAAGCAACCAGGACAGGAGTAGAAAATGTGTGACACAGGTCCATCTAGCTCAGAGGTTCCCCACCTTGGATCCCCAGATGTTCTTGGACTACAACTCCCAGAAACCCTGGCTAGCACAGGTAGTGGAGAAGGCTTCTGGTAGTTTTAAGTCCACGAATATCTGGGGGACCCAAGATTTAGAACCACTGGTCTAGCTACTTAGGCAAACCACTCTGAACTGAGAAATCCTCATATTGGCAGACACACGGGAAGTGCCAGTTTACACAGTCCTACTATATTTTAAAAGTCTCCATCTAGTAGAATTTATCCAGGAACACCAGAGGACTGTGGGAGTCAGATCTGAACCACTGAAGAATCTGTGGAGTTCCCTGATATTAACTACTCAGGAGGGTGACCCGCCCATATCCTCAGCTGAAGTTCAGCCAAGCAACCTAACAGATATGACAGATTTTGAGGGGCTTTCCAGCACCTCCCAAAACTGACAGCAAGAAAACAACAGAACTCTAAAAACAACAACAACCACCAGGTTCCCCTGTAAATATCTCACAGCTGCTCCCGTCTGCCCTTAGGACCAGGGGAGGCACACCTTACATTTGAGAACATTAAGTCAACCTTGCTGACAAAGGAAAACCAGGCCTCCTGGCCACCATCCACACCCTCGGGCACCCGTCCAGAGGCTGAGATTTTTCTCCACTTCATAGCATATCTGGCTGCTCCAAGTTACAGTCAGTGACGTCTTCACAGGTTTTCAATGGAAACCTCTCCCCCGCCCCTTCTTTTTGCCCTGTTGAGAACACAGGATTAGATGGGAAAGTTAAGAGATACTGTTCCCCTCTTCCTTTCTTTTGGGTGTCCGGCTTTTTCTCTCTCTCTCTCACGCACACACACACTTCCACTTTCCCAAGAGAGAAAGTGCATCCTGGCAAGTGTGACATTTCCACCTAAGCTTTCGCTTTGAGAAGAGGCTCTCCGAGCAGGCCTTTCTCCCTCCCCAGAATTTGCTGGACAACTTCCACCACCACGTTTGCAGGAGCTCCATCCCAACACTGGGAAGCCACAAGCGATCCAACACTTGCTTTGACGTAACTCAAAACGGTCCACTGGCACACACATCAATCCTATTCAGACACCAAACCTAAGTGGGATGATGGTCTTACTCTTGGGGACACAAGGAATCACAACAGTTGTGACAGAAGCCAACAACTGCACCCAAGAGTGGCCCCTTTGGCCAGCGACAACACCCAGCTTGCAAATAACCAGGGGCTCGCCATCCAAACAACCCTGTGTCATCTTTAGAGGCAGAACACAAGAACCACACCAACACCAGAGACACGCATGCCACCCCACCCCACCCCGTCCGCCTGGGGGTGCTCTTCCTTTCCCTTCCTTATCTCGGCCCTCCACCACTCCCTTAGGTGAAATAAAATTCTGATTCATGTGAAATCAAAAGGGGACAATCCCCCTGACAGACACTCACTCTGTCCCCCGCTCCCCACACAGAGAAAACGACATTCCTGTGCCAAGCCTGAATGCCAATGGATACAACAAGGTTTAACCCCCCCCACCCCAAAAACAAATGGAGTTAGGGGAAACTTCCGTTCCTTACAAAGCGAAAGAGAATGAAACTGAGGCACTGCCTCCCTTCACCTACACACAGGAACACACAAAATGCTCTTCCGGGAATGGCACATCTATTCACACAGGCGCGTATGGGGCAGGGGGCTCCTTCCTAAACCTTTTTTTTTTTTTTAAAAGGACTATACTATGCAATACTCTTCCCATTTCATATTGTGTAGAAGTTTGGTTCCGTTCTTTGCCTATGTGGACTCCCCCTCTTCCTAAAGACATGCTCATTTTTGACCCGCACTCACAAAGTCTGGAGGGTGCAGAAGCATCGACTTCCCCCTTCGTCCCGTCCCTACAGGGATGTGCCACCTCCTGGCACGCTGCACTATAACTTCCACCTGCCTCCATCAGCATCCCCCCCTGGGGGTCAAGGGATTCTGGGAGTTGTAGTTCGATGCACCTGGGAGGTGCCAGGTGGCTACTCGCTTGGACATCCACCCCAAAGAGAAAAAGCTTGGCCTCCCTTGCTGCAGCCCCCCCCTTTCTGCCCCAAAGCACCCTCCATCTTTTTGGGAGGCTTCAGTACCCCATCTTACAGTATAAGGGGATGTCCCCCTTCCCCCAGCCCCCATTCCGGTGGGTCCAGCGGGGACCTTTCTCCACCCCAAGGCGAGGGATGAAGCCCCCATGCTCCCGTGTGATGCTTGAACATGCCAAGGCCGGCTTCTCTTTTTGTCTCTCCCGAGTCCACACGTTTCTCTCTCAACCCCCCTCCCCCCGGGGGTACACGGGTCCAGCCCCGCGGGTGTGTGAAAGGATACTGCTGGGGCTGGAGAGCCCGGATCCCGGCAGGGTGAGGAGGAGGAGGCGGCGGCGGCGGCGGCGGCGGCGGCGGAGGGCCAGGCGGAGGCAGCGTCCCTGCTGCCGGTGGCGGTGCGGCGGCCGGAGGCGTCGGTGGCGGAGGCGCCCCGGCCGCGGGACCCGGGGAAGGACCCGGAGGCGCCGCCGGAGAGGGAGGGAGAGGCGGCGGCGGCTGGTGGGGCCCGCCGGCCCCGGAAGGGGTGGCTGCTGCGGCTGCTGCGGCTGCTACGGCTGGGGTTGCCGCCGCTGCCCCCGTCCCCGCAACGGCTCCTCCGGCCCCGGCCCCGGCCCCAGCCCCGGCTGCCGCCGCCGCCGCCACCGCCGCCGCCGCGCCGGGCTTGAGGGCCGCCTTCTGCGGGAAGCTCATGGCCAAGCGGAGCCACCACCAGGCCGGCGGGGCGGCCGCGGGGGGCGGCGGGGAGCGGCGGGGCGGCGGCGGCGGCGGCGGCGGGGGCAGCCCGGCGGGCCAGCACCCCCGGCCGGTCTCCGTGACAACGCGGCCGGCCTGCTCCTCCCCCCCCCGGCTCCCGCCCCCGCCTCCTCCTCCCTCCGCCTCCTCCTCCGCCCGGCCCGGCCTCCTCCGCCGCCGCCGCCGCCGCCGCCGCCTCCTCCTCAGGCCGAGCGAGCCCGGGGCCCGTCAAGCGGCGCTGCCGCTCATGAGGGCCGCCTCCGCCGGCGGGTCTCGGCACCTCCGGACCCCGTGAAGCGGCTCCTCAGAGTCAGGCGTCTCTCGGGCGGGCGATGCCGGCGGATTCTCCTCACGGACGGAGCGGAGCATCCAACATGGCGCTGGCGGCCGCCTCCAGCAGTCCGGCAGGACGACGACGACGACGACGGACGAACGAACGACGACAGTTTCGGGCGTTCGGCTCTTCGGCAACCTCCGGAAGCGCTCGCCACCCGCCGGACTCCAGGAAACCGGGGAAGGTGGGGGGGGGGAGGAGGAACCCGCTCGCGTCACGGCCAAAGCGCACGCGCCGACCGCCCTCCTCCGCCTCGCCTCTCGCTTTCGGGACAGCTCGGGGATTTCCGTCGCGGCCGCCGTTCGTCTTCGCCTGGCCGGAGAGTGCCCGCTCCCTCGGTCTCTTCTTTGGCTCCGCCTCCTTGTTCCGAGACGCTTCGGAAGAGCTCGGAAACCCCGCCCAGAATCGACCAATGAGAGGAAAGCCCATGGCCATAAGAAGCGTGCCTTATCGTTACTGTTGTTGTTAGCAAAAATTACTAGCAACAATAATCATTAATGATAACAATCCTTTTTTTCCCCACATAAGTATTTATTGTCATTACTTTTATTCCCACTAAAGCCAAGGAAGCTGGCTTCTGAGGGAGTTTGCGTATATGGGGGTGCAAGGATTATGTGCCCCCCCTTTTTTTTAAAAAAAAGTGTAAAACAGCGGAGTGTCCTGAAAGTGTCCTGGCTCCCTGACATGTGGCAAATTGCATTTGGCATAAACGTTTGTGGAATGCGCAACTGGAGTTGCTGGTTAAGCCCAGGAAGCTCACCTGTGCCACCGGAGCTGGGCGGGGAGTAGAGTGATCACCTGAGCGTGGGGGACAGAGTGCGTTTTCTTTCTCACCCAAAAATGCAGGTGAAGGACCTTTGGCTTGCTGTGGGCGTTGAACCCGCCATCCACGTGGCCTACAGTGAAGCCTTGTGGCCACCAAAAGCCCATGGAGGTCAAAGGGGCTCCCAATTCCCCCTTCGGGCAACCGCCCTCACACCCTTTGGGGCCAGTTAGTCATGGCGCAGACCCACTCAATCCCTTGCATGGAAAATAAGGCACTCACACACACACACTACACACACACAGATGGCCATTTTCCTGATCATTTCAATGTCTTTTTTTGGGGGGGCAAAGGAAAACTGGTCAGGTGGCTGACATCCTTTTACGCCTCTTCCCCGCAAAAAGCAGGAAGCCTTTGGGTGTTTCAAGTCTACAGAACGCGTGAGAATCATCTCAGTTTTAATTAACCCCCCACCCTCCCATTTCACTCTCAAGGTCAGAAGGGGGCCAGGATGGATTTCCTGCAAACCCCCACCCTGTCCCTAAAGGGAAGAAACGTAGGGCTCTGCTTATATCCGACAACTCCCAGAAACCTCAACTCTTATGCTATCTGTCAGGGGTTCTGGGATTTGTAGTCAAAAGTCAAGAGATCTCTGCACCCCTCCAGTAGCGAGCGCGTCCAGGGCGATGGGCACAGAGCCATCCAGAGGGTGCAACCCTGTTGAGGCCATGGGAACACCCTTGGGGTACCAGGATGGGTCCCACGTGAGTTCACACACGGTTTGGCCAAAGAGGAAAAGGGCCGGAAGGCAGTCCGAAAGAAATGAGCCTTTGGAGGGATGGTTCTTGGCTGGCCCGGCCCTCTCCCCTCTCCCCCCCCCCCCCCCGCCTGCTGATCTAAGGGAGAAGGGGAAAAGGCAGTGGACTTTGGGCAGGGATGTGCTGCCACCTGGCTGTCGCATCCTTTATCTTTTATTTATTTACTGTATTTATTTTCCTTTTTAATGCCACAGGCTGCAAGCGACCTGGGAAGGAAATCTTCTGCCCCAGAGGCCTCATTCCTTCATCCCCTAAATTTGAAGCAGGCAAGGATGATGGGATACCAGAATAGGCATCCTCTGGACGCCCTCCTCAGAGGCACTCTTGCTTTCCTCAAAACACGCCACACACATTTTACACGCCTGCTTAGTAGAAAGCACACGCGGCCAACAGAAAAGAGAGGGCAGCCAGCGTCCACCCGTTCTCTTTCGCCCCACCCCAAAAATCCAAACAAAATTCTCATGTTTGTGGGTCTTTTATTGCACCCACAAAATCCATGAAATAAACTGTTAAGGCGCATAAGGCAGCTCCAAAGCAGCTTCCTTAGGGCGAAAAGGCAACACGCAACAACAAAAAAGTTAAAGCTGGCTTTGAGAACGAGTACAGGGCACTGTTATGTATCCTCAGTTCTATTGTATGGTATCAAATCACAGACATCAACATAGGTGCCTTTCTTTTTTAAATGAAGCTTTTGGAATGTAGAATTATTTGGAATTTCTCTGACCCAGGCGAGCAGTACAGAGATCTTAAGCAAATGAACGGCAAAGCATAAAACAGATATAAAAATGCTGGAAGCTAGAACTCTCAGGTCACACAATAAGGAAGCAGGTTCCAGCTGTCACCCGAGGGACCACAAACGGGGAAAGCAGCACAGAAAGGGAGAGAGAGAGAGAGAGAGATCCATAAAACCCTGCTCCGGTCTGCTAGGAGGCCACTTAAAGAGGGCCGGCCAGCGGCTTCCAGAGAGACGGATCGATGCCGACGGCTGCAGGAAGGCGGTTCCTTTTGATAAACAGGCTCCGGTTCAAAAGTCGCGGCCGAGCCACCAAGCGCAGCCCGCCTCTGCTTGGCCCACCTGGAAGGTTGCTGGAAAAAACGAAGAGAAATCCTGAACCGTCTTCACTCCTTTGAAGCCCAGAACTGGTTAAACGGTGAATCCCAGGACGTGAGACCTGAAGCTTGGCAAAAGATAGCTTTTTCCCCCACCCTGGAAATGAGGCAAACCAGCCACGGGAGGAGGCAGACGCACAACATACCAAAAATCTGGCAGAAACCCCATCATAGGAAAGCCAATACAAACTTTTTATTTAAACATTACGATCATCCCAGAACACGGGGAGACACGCTAAAGAGCCAACACTCTCCCCCCCCCCCCCGCTTCCCTCAACCCCACCCCTAAGGATGATGACAAGATTCCTCCACAGAGATCCTCCTTTGGAGCGAGAGGTTCCAAGCCCTTCCCCGTTTGGTGGCGCCGGTCAAACACTGGGCTTAACACACACACACCCGCGGAGGATTACGAAGCCCCCTCCGGGGTGGAGGGTGTGCAGCTCCATTTCTCTCCTTTGGGGGCGTAGGGGGGAAGTCATGTTCTACAGAGTGTTTCCCCCCCCCCCACAATTAGAAACACAGCAGCACATCTTGAAGCGATCAGCCCGTTCCTGTTGGCTCCGAGCACCAAGCGCAGGCTGCGCAGCTGGAAAAAATCTGTCTCCACGCAGGGAGGAACCCAAAAGGAAAACCCAAAAGGAGGAGATGGAGGGAGGGAGGGGAAAGGAACCCTAAGCATCACACATGGCACTGGGGGGGGGGGCCCTCTGGCCTTTGGGGCACCTCCCCTGGTTCGCTTCCCATAGACACCTCTATAGGACAGGGCACGGTCCAACTTCAACCCAAGGATACTGGAGAGAGCGGAACCGAACCACGGCTGGCGCTCAGGGCTTGACCCACACAATAGGGAAGGCAGCCTTCGAAGACCTCCAGGAGGAAAGGAGCTGGAGGGAAGTAAGACCAAAGTCTAAATCCAACTGTTAATCCCCAACCAGAGCAGACCCATAGATTCAACAGAACCAACATAAACGTTGACTCCCTTCAGTTCCCAGGGACTCCATGGGTCTACTCTGGTTGGGAATCACAATCAGGTTCAGGCCATAGGGGTCCTGAGCCCATGAGAGAGCCATTCAAGCTGTCCCAACATGATCCGTATCAACTCAGTTCATGCTTTCTGTTCCTTCTGGGGAAGGAAAGCTATAGCCCACCGTCTTTTGACAGATTCCAACTCCCATCATCCCCAACTTCTCAGCCACGCCAGCTGGAACAGATGAGAGCCGGAGAGCCAA
Organism: Intellagama lesueurii; assembly: GCA_037013535.1. NCBI lineage: Eukaryota > Metazoa > Chordata > Lepidosauria > Squamata > Agamidae > Intellagama > Intellagama lesueurii. The sequence goes on along the minus strand of JBAJHW010000016.1, from coordinate 12,749,472 downwards.
CCCCATCGGGAGGGCCATCCATGGCTAGTCTTATGAAGTGTGGTTCCATCCAGAGGGAAAGCAGGCGTGTGAGGGCGTTGAGTCCCCTGCCTCCAGGAATCCCAGCTGTGTCTCAGCCCCCTCCAACTCTGTCGTCTAACCACATTGCTTTAAAAGCCGGTGCGCGTGCGCACATGCTCCTCCAGTCCTTGAGGCACTCGGGAGACCGGGAGGCCCAGTGTAGAGAGGAAGAGGACTGATAGGTTTCTGCTCCTCCAGAACAGCTGGCGGCATCATCATCATCATCATCATGGACTCCGCCGGCCTTGTTCTTCCTTCCTCCACCAGGGAAGCGCAGGGCGTGGCTAGGATTGCCACGGAGTGTGTGGCCCTGGAGTGTTCCATGCAAGAGGAGTCGAGGTGGTCTCAGGTCTGAAGGAAGACCAGCCCCGTTTCTCGAGGGAAGGACACCTGATGTGCCTGATGTGGAAGCACCTCTGCCTGGCTCTCCCCAACGGAGCCAGCATTTCAGGGTCATCTGCACAGCTTCATGGATCGTCTCTCCTCCAAAACGTGCCTTACGACAGCGGCAAACGCCACGTGCCACGGCGGGCGGCAGGAGGGCTAAAGACCTGCCAGGGGCCGGAACGAAGCTCCTAAGATTCCACAGGCAATTCTCTCCCATTTCCAAATCCACCCAATTAAGGCCACGAGAAGAAACGTCAGCAGGGACTGGGGTGGATCAGACATTGCGCTTGGGGACAGAGGGGCTGCTGGTGGAACGAGGAGGGCCTGGCCTTACGCAGCCCAGAAAGCGCGTCACGGACACTCGCCGGGACATCCCCAGGAGGTGGCCCTTTCTCTTCAGTGACCCTGGAGCCGAGGACGTGAGCGTCACGCCCCTGGCCCGGAACGGCATCCCCCTGCAGAAGCAGAGGCCATGGACGTCGGACATCTCAGACCCCTCTGCCGCCACACGGGAGAGCGTACGCAGCGAAGGTGAGGCTGGCTCGTGGGACACCCGACATGCAGCAGCAGCAGCAACAACGTCCCCACTCCGGATGGATGCAGTTTGCCACGAGGTGGATCATCTTCCTGGCAGGAGAGGCAGCAGGCATCACCCGGGGAAAGGGCGCCGAGGACAGGCCGGCGGTTGAGGGCCACGAGGGAGGCACGGGCGATACTGTTGAGCCTCCCGAGCCAAGTTAGGTCTTTTCGAGGGAGACCCCCCGTTTCCAAGCACAGCGTCAGGTGGGGAAGCCTTGCTCTGGGATGCCAACAGAGAAACCTACCAACCGATGTGGGCTGGAGGAGTCGTCCTCATCATCCCCGCCCGAGGAACAGAGCTCAGGAACACCGATTCTTTGCACAAAAAAGTCCCATAATCCCCCAGAGGGACTGTGGAAAACTTAGTCTAAAGTAATCGTGCCAGATGGTAGTTAAAAAGCCAAGCAAGTTTCCCAAACTTACAGAAATTTCAGGGATTCTTGTCAGTCCGTCTTCCCACTGAAGGGATACCAAAAGGAGAGTGCTTTTTAACGTTTGGGCGGTGCTGCTGGTCGGAGAGAAGAAGAAGACCCCCCCAGTCCCCCCCTTTGGATTTAAGGCCAAGCCTCTTGACCCACATAGTTACTCAAAGAAAAAAGTAATAAATATAACAATCTGTTCGCTTTATAGATATAATTCTAGATATAAAAACCTCAATACATTTTCCCTGAAATCTCCAGTGTTCTGCAAGATTTAAAAACAAACAAAACAAAACAAAACTAGTTTTGGTGCATGGATGTTTGTGTGTCACCAGCCAAAGGCAGGTGTTATGTGTCTACAGAGAGGGGTGGCGTTGGTACAGTTGGAGCAGAATCGGTTTTCTGGGTGGTTCTCCCTTTGAGCGAGGAAAACAAAATGGAGAGGAGAGCTATTTAAGGCTGTGCCAGACACGAGTCCCCTTGCCCTGCATCACAGCGTGAAGATCAGTCAGCATAGCTTAAAACGGACCCTGACTTGCCTGTGTAAAAGGAATTCTGTGTCCAGGTGAGGAAAAAAATATGCAGGAGAAAATGAAGGAAACCTACCCAGGCAGTTCACGAGGGAATTAAGAGGGCTTTTTCACAGTGGATGAAAATCAGGTGTTTTGGAGCCACGGAGATGGCTCTCCGCTTAAAAACGGCGGGGCCGCTCCGTAAGCAGAAGCCTTCCAACATGAGGCCCCCGAGTTACCGTTTGCTTCTTGGAAGGAGGAAGGCTAAAATGTGCCTGTCCCAGGTTTGGGCTTCCCCTTCCCGTGTTCTTGCTCCCTTTTTGAATCCTTTGGGGTCAGGATAAAAGAAAACGTTATCACCAGACTTCACACTTCTGCAGTGGATTCATCGGGGAGCCCGGCCGGCACTGAAAGTGTTCGGAAAACTCCCTGGAATTAGAGACAGTCCCGATGACTCGGAAGCGAGATGGGCTGTGGGAATCGGTGACCAGTCCCTCGTGGGAGCTCTCGGGGGTTCGGACGGAGCACCACACCTGGAAGGGGACAAATAAAAGAGGAGAGTTTGTGTGAGAGAGGGGGGGGGAAAGGGGAGGGGAGACAATCTCAGAAGCTTCTTCTTCAGTCTCTGGATGGAGAAAATAAAACTTAGTTTGGCAGGACTAAAAGAGAGACAGACAGACAGACAGACACCCACCCAGAGAAAGAGAAAGCAACCCGCTTAATCGCTGGGACGTCCCTCACTCCAGCTCTGTGTACACTTTTGCATCATCCTCTCAGCGGAACAGGGCAACCCTCCATTTAGGAACAGCGAGAGAGAGTTGCTAAATGATGCAACTCAAGCATTTAAAATTACTCCATCCTTAATTTTTTAAGGGGCATCTCTTCTGGCCTTCCGCCAGGTGAACGTCCTCTCCAGGGTCCCCGGGAAGCCTCTGCAATCCTCACACTTCCTGCCTCTTCACTCTTGTCTCGGGTAAGTTTCCCTCAGGCACGTTCCGAGAGCGTAAGCCTCTTTGGGCAGGGAGCTCTCAAGTCTGTTCTTGGCATTAGACCTCCAGAACACGCTTGAAAGAGAGCCTTCTGGCGCAGTGGCCACACTGCAGTACTGCAGCCAAAACTCTGCTCGTGAACCAAGTTCGATCCCAGGTAGCAGCCGGCTGGAGGGTCACTCAGCCCTCAAAACGTACCTGGGCGAAGCCGATGAAGAAGAGCTGGTCGTTGGTGAGGCCGAGCGCCGGCAGGGTCCTCTCGGCTCCGTTCTTCCTCACCCAGTTCTGGTAGGCCTGCGAGGGGAAGGCGGCAGAGAGGGGGTCTTGAGCAGGGAGGAGACAGGGGGGCAGTCCTCCTGGGCAGCCTCCCAGCCCCCACTTCCATGCCCCCGAGCGCCAGCGTGGCGACCCAAGGGACCCCCCCTTCCAGAACACAGCCGTGTGGGGATCCACACGGACGCTCCACAGCTCAAACCATGTCCCCGGACTCTCACCCGATAGGCCGCCTTGAGCCCTCCGTTGTCCGCGATGTTCTCCCCCAGGGTGTGCCTGCCGTTGATGGCCTCACCGTGGACGCTGTAGTTGCTGTACTGCTGGGTCATGCACTCGGCCCGCTGCTTGAACGCCTCCACCGAGGAGTTCTTCCACCACGGCCGGAGGTTGCCATCCTTGTCATACTCTCGGCCTGGGCAAAGGACCAAGGAAGTCGGTGGGGGCGGGGGGGGGCAGGGGGGGCAGGGAGGGGGGGCGACCGAGAGAGGAAGCCGTCAGGAAGAAGCGCTTCTCCACATCCCATATGGGCCCCCACCTGCGAGGGGAGCACCAGGGGCCAGGAGACGGAGGAGGGGCTTTGTTTCCGAAATCATCACACACCTTTCTTAGGAAATAGCCGGAGGCAGCCGACGGCAACAGGGAGGAAAACACACACGCCCACCCCAAAAAATAACACCAGCAGGCAAGAGAAAAAAATAGGAATCCAGAACAGCCACAGCAACAGCAGTGAGTGAGAGAGAGGGAGAGAGAGAGAGAGAGACAGACACACACACACACAAATGGGAGGAACCCCCCCCCCCAAGCAAATGAAATCAAAGAGAGCTTTAGCCCAAGGGCCACACCAAGCACCGTTCTCTACCAAGAACGGTGAATTTTATTATTTATTTATTTAAAATATTTTTACCCCACTTTTCTCCTTAAAAGGACCCAAGAGAGAAACAGAGGGAGAAATCACACCCAGAGGAAGGATGGGTACCCATGAGTCTCTAGCAGATGGACTCCAGCTCCCATCATCCTCCACCACTGACTACGGCAGAGAGATCTACCAGCCGCTGTAGTCCAGCCGCCTCTGGAAGGCCATGAGTTGCCCATCTCTGGCTTAAGAATGTCAGTCTGGGCCCTTCGCCATCAAGACAACCCCTAATGGGAAGTTTTGGAGAAGAGGTAAGACTTATTGACCCATTAGAAGTCAACCCAATGACAGGGCCGGCCGGCACACCAAAGATGTGCCCAGTTCTGAGAGCTGGAAAATGTTATGGAGAAAAGCAAAGCCTTGAGCTGGAGGAGAGAAGAGGGGATCATTCCTCACCTTGATCGTCAAACGCATGAGTCAATTCGTGGCCAACCACAACGCCAATCCCACCAAAGTTAAGCGCTCTGTTTTAGAAGAAGGAAATTTAAAAAGAGAAGTCGGGAGAATAGTTCACCAAACCACTGCCGCTTTGTCGAATCGATCATCAAGTAAGACAAACCATAAAGATAACAGTCCTCACCACAGACCATAAAGGTCTACTAGAGGCAAATAAGAACCAACCATGCTTATTTCCATGACACGCTCGTCATCTTCTCCAGAAAAGCATGGAATTGCTTTTCCTCCACATGCACCTCCTTCCCAAGGCACTCTAACAGCCTGGCTTTGGCAGTCCGTTCCTTGAGCTGCTCTGGCCATGGGTTGAGTTCCTGGGAAGCCACAGAATGTTCATCAACATTCACCTCCCAAGAGGGAAAAGCCCAGTTGTGGATTTTGGGTGCCAGAACAGCTGCTGTGAGAGACCTGGAGGCCCATGGAGCACGGTGAGGAACCTAACTGGGACTAGGGAACAGGAAGGGTAATCTCCCCGGTTGATCTCCAGGAAGAATCCAGTTGGGGAGTTGAGATCCAGATCCGAGGAGATGGTTTGGTCCGTCTTACTGTCCCATTTCCAACTTCTTGGGGCTACCAGCGTGTTTCAGAGCTGAGAGCGCTCATGTGAGAAATGTCCTGGACGTGACCTCCCTTCCTCTTTGCTAAGCTTTCCCTCACCTCCGTAGCAGCCGCCAGGGCTACGCTGGAGAGGTGAGGAAAAGGAGTCAGATGTGCTAGCGCCCTTCCCTTCCTGGAGCATGAATATCTGAAGACAGGAAAGAAAAAAAAAAAAGGAAGGGCTTTTTGTACCTGGGGTAGTCCCGGGTGTAGAAGGGAGACTGCAGAATCCCAGCCGGGAAAACGATCACGTTTTTGGTCGGAGAGTAATAAGCATTCACCGTCGGAGGAGTCATGCTCCACCTGCAGGAAAGTGAGCCCCAGAGAGAGAGAGAGAGAGAGGCTGTTAGGTAGAGATTAAACATACACACATACCCGACCAAGGAAGGCCCACCCAAGCCTTCCCCTTTGCCTCTCTGTCCCTCTTGCTCGGCTTAGGATGAGTTTTGATCTTTTAGGAAAGGGCTGTGATTGCATCCCACACTCTCAGCCTTCAACAGCCAACTCACTCCCCAGCCTGGATCCTTACACGTCCAAAACAGCCCGTACCAAACCACCCTTTGCGCCAGCCCTGCTCTACGGCACGGAACGTGCCTTTCCGGTCAGAAACAGGCAGGGCGTTTTGGAGCGGAGAACCGCTTCTCCTTGCTCTGGATCAGGCCAGGGCGGATCTACGTGAGGCTTAGACCTCCACTGCCAAGGAGGCCCCTCCTCTGCTTCCCAAAATGTCATCAGGAGTAGGGGGAAGGAGGGCCGGCTGTTGCCCTCCATTTTATTGGCACGATGGTCACATCCAGACCCTTTTGACGATGTTAAAAACTCCACTGGGACCTGTCTCCTTGCAGTGCATCCTCTGTCCTGCAGGGGGCAGCAGGTCATAAGAAAAGAGGAGACCTCCTTCTCAGCGGTTCCCAGATCTCTCGCTGCCTCCTAACTTGGGAAGTTACTTTTTAAAAGCAGTTGGTTCCTGTTACTTATTAAAGCCTTTGAAGAGCTGGCTCCCAGTTTTTACCCAATTCATGCCATCCCACCTGCCTCGAAGGAAGGCAGGAAGAACCCTCGGGCCTGATCCACCCCGAAGGCCACCCTTTGGCTCTTTACAACTTACTGGTCCCGGTTTGGGGGCTTCCGGAGCTGATCCGCAGCCACGCGGGAGGAGAAGTTGATGAACTGCATGACGTTCTCGTAGTAGAGGTCGGGCATGGCATCGTACTGCCAAAAAAAGGAAAGGAAAGCAAAACCGTCGGAATCGGGGGTTGTGGGGAAGGGGGACGCCTCGGCCAAGGTGGGGCGGCCCCTCCCTCCCGAGCCCCTCCTGCTTCACTCACATCGTTAAAAACTTTGTCCAGCTCTTTGGGGTCCATGATGAACTTGGGGTACCCGATCAAGTCGTAGATGGCGTCGGCTTTCTCTCTGGCGGATCGCCGGGTCTCCTCATCCATCCACGCCTGTTGGTCCAAGCTCTCCTCAAAAGCCCTCTTGATCTCCCAAATCATCTCCTCGGCCTAGCAAGAAAAGACGCGTGAAGGAAGGGGCCCCCCAGGAGGGGGGAGGTCAGGGGGGCGTGCATGCCTTGCAAGCCACTAGGGTGGGAAGAGCAGAACACCCCAGAGAGAGAGAGGGGCAGTGTGGCGTAGGGGTTGGAGCACCCGGAGATTCCCAAGCCCCTGCCCTCCATGGAGCCTGAAAAAGCACCTCGCCCTCAGGCCCCGGGGGGGGGGGGGAGACACACACGCCATGCAGGGAAAGGGGCCGAGAGGCACTTACGACCGCCTTGTTATCTTCGGCAAACGTGGCCTTCACAAACATCGCGCCCAGAGCAAAACCCAGGTTAATGTCCGTGTCGCTGATGCAGTATTTCCAGCGTGGCAAGCAGGTCTGCGGGGAGGACAGGGCGGGCGTTCGGAACGTTTAGACCTGCGTGGCTCCGGCGGGAGACGCACAGCCCCCACCCCCTGCGGCAGGTCGCTCCGCCGTCCTCTTCCGACCTCCCCGCCCGGCCCTCCCGGGCAGCGAGGCCCCCGCGTCTTCTCTCCTCACCTTCTTGGAGCCATACATGATCTCCATGAACTTCTCCTCTGCGTCTTGGAAGCGATGGTCCAGGAAGGTGGCTCCTTTCCGCACCAGGTGCCAGATCATGTAGTTGTGCAAGATCCTGGAGGGGCAAAGAGAATGGGGAACCCTCAGCCCCTCTCTCCTCCTCTGCTCTGAGCTGGATCACTTGGGGGTGTGGGGGAGTACCGGGGGGGGGGGAGAGAGACAGAAATGACCAAAAGGCAGGCAGGCCATCCTACTGCTGCTGGGTCCCTGGTTCAAGGTGGGCCCCAACCCTCCCGCTGCTGCCGCTCACCGCTTGTCTGTCCGGAGGATGAGGGAGGAGACCTGCTCCAGGTACTCTCTGGCATAGACCACCACGGGCTCCGACTCGTTGATCTCCGTGGGGGAGAAGAAGGCCTCGAGGAGGGGCATCCAGTCCACTGCAGGGGCCAGGCTCTTTTGGAGGAAGAGGAGGAGGAGGAGGAGGAGGAAGGCCGGAAAGGAACAGAAACCACACCAAGTCAGCTCCTCTCTACCCCAGTCCAAAGGGGCAGGGGGGTGGGTGGGGGTCAAGGTAAATGCAAACAGAGAGTGAGTGGGAGTTCTCCGGGTTGCGGAAACGGGAAAGGCCTCCCCCCCCCCCCCCCAAGAGTCTGCACAGAGAGTCCACCCGGGCCCTTTCAGTGACGCCCACCCCTCTCCGTATTAAAACCGAAGTCAGCCTGCTGATTCTCTCTCTGCACGCCCCCCACACACACACACACGTCCCGTCGCAAAAGCACAGACGCACGGGTCCGGCCCTCCTTCCCTTGCTCACCTTGAGCTCCCCAGCCGTGATCTTGTGGTAGATGGACTCCTCGTCCCTCCGCTTCTCCTGCGGGATGGTGAGGTTGGCCAGGGTGGTCTCAAAGTCCAGGATCTCTTGCATCTGCTGCCGCGTGGAGGCCTCGTCCCGCCCGCCCACCAGCATCCCCAGCTGGACCATGTAGTCCAGGTAACCGGCAAGCACCTGCGTCACCCCCACGGGAAGAAGAGGTAGGAAGAAGACGAGGACTCGGGTTAGCGGCCTCGCTTAGACAGCAGGCGAGGGATGCAGCCGACGGGCAGGGAGGGGCCAGCCGCCCACACCACGGCCGGGAGGGACAGAAGAGATCTTCATGAAAGCGGAGGCTCTGGACAGAAACCCTCCAGTTTTCACCTCCCAGGAGTCGCTGGCTGGAATCCTGTTGGCCCCGCTCCATGGCCTCAGCCACGGGCTTCTACCTTTAATTAAAAGGGCCCTGTTTTCCCTCTGCCCACATCCCGCCCCCCCCCCCGGTTCCAAGGCTCCCCAGGGATCCGTTTTCAGCAGGGGAAGCCTTTGGGGTCCCTCAGGAGGCCTGTGGGCGGAGAGACTCGTGTCCGAGAGCCGCCACCACCCCTGGTCCCAGATTCGGTTCAAGAAAATCCCGGCAGGTCCCGGGTCCTGAGTTGGCGTTTGTGGCTGGAGCCGATGCCAGGCGACCCAGCCAAGCTCTCCGGCCTGCAGCCGTGAGGAAGGGGCCGAGACCCCGGCCCCCCCTTTCCTTTCCAGAGCAACACGGTCCGTATGTGAAACGAGGCTTCAAGGAGGAGCTGAGCGTTTACCTTCTCGTTCTGCGTCTTGTTGAGATAATAGTCTCTGGAAGGGAGGCCCAATCCTGACTGATCCACCTGGGAAAAGAGAAACAGGAACAGGAAGGGAAGAAGCCACAGCACTCGGGCTGAGGGAGGGAGGGAGGGAGGGGGGAAACGGCTCCCACCGTTGGGCCTTTAAAAGACAATCAATGTGTCTTCCTGGTCAGAAATCCATCCATCCGATTCCCTTTCAAGTGAACACCGACCTGCCGCTTCTCTCCCCCTCGAACTCTCCCCACAGGCCTGCGCCCACCCACCCCCCACTGGGTGGCGGCAAGGGCCTCCTTCGCCCACCTGGATGATGTTGCTGCTGGAATTCTTGGAGTTGGCGCCCACGTAGATGGAGAAGAACGGGGCGATGTGATGATGGGCGTGCACCTCCAGCAGCGTCTCGTTGAAGTCCCTCTCGGTCCAGGACCCGCTGATGTTCCATCCGCCCAGCTAGAGGAAGGAGGGGAGAGCCACACAAATCAGCACACACACACACACACCAATTAAGCACAAAGCAATCAGCCCAGTCCACACACACACCTCCACCAGTCACCTCAGGAGACAAGCTGACCGTGTCCAAGGGGTGGCCCAAATGACAGGAGACCCCCCTGAATCCATGGGGTGTCCAGGAGAACCGAGTCCTCTTTTGCAAGAAACAACCTTCTCTCCTTTCAGGGCCCTTGGTTCTCAAAAGGCTAGTTCTTGTGCAACTGCATTTTGCACGAATTACAGAGACTCCGGGGGGGTGGGGGTGGGGGTGGAGGGGGACCAGGAGAAAGAACCCAGGGGCTGCTTCTCTTTCTCTTATTTTTCAGGCCATGAATCTCAACCGATGAGAACGAAGAACTTAGCAAGCACTCTTGACATTCCTAGCAAGAGGGCTTGGAAATTCACACAAGTCCAAACACCGGCTTCCTCTTAGCCTCCGAGAAGAAAAAAATACCGTTTTGCCCACTCTCCCTGGAGCCAAGAGCGACAGAGCTTGGCTCCGGGCAGCGGAGGCCTCGTACCTTCTGGATTCGGTCCGTCAGGGGCTTGGCCTTCAGCTCTTCGATTTTGGTCTCGTTCATGCAGGACTGGTAGTAGTGCTGGGCTTTCCGTTCCGCCTCGCTCGACATGACGGCCGTGGTGTTCTCTGCAAGGAAAGGGTTGGGAAGAGTCCGCACGGCTTCTCTATCCAGAAACCATCTGCCTGTTCCCTGTCTCTCCGGGAGGTCCCTTTTAAAAAAGCAACCGGACCCCTTAGAGCCACCATGGATTGATTGATTTATTTTTAATGTAAGTGAGCCACTGCCATCGTTCACAGAAAGCAAGAGCAATACAAAGTCAGAGAGTAGGTTTCGCGGCTCAGTGGAGACGTGAACCTGAAACCCCACCCCCACCCCCCAGGTCCCGCCCTGACCCTCTACAACCACTCCACCACACTGCCTCTCCCACGTATGGTCTTCCAAGGCGTATATCCCACTTTCCCTCCGGAAACGGTGCTTCGGGCAGCTCAGAATGACGTTAAAATATAAAAAAAATATGACCTAAAAAGAGGACAAGCACCACTGCAGTTCAGCCACTGTGGATAAAAGCCCAGCTGGACACCCTGGAGAATCCATTCGCCCAAATCAGACAAGCACAGAGAGAGACAGAGAGAGAGAATTGAGGGTCTTTTTTTGGGGGGGGGGGGGGCTACGAAGCTCCAGCCTCGGCCGCCCACATTCCTGCTTGCCACGTGGGTTGGCGGGGAGGGGGCAGGGAGGGCCTGGGTTTCTCCTCCTCCCAAGGACACTCGCCAAGCTCCATCAGAAACACCCATTTCCACCTCGGCTTCTGAATCTGGGGTGGGGGGGGGCGGCAAAGAGGGGGAGGGCCTCTGGCTTTTGTGCGTCTTCCTGCCGGGGAGGCAGAACGGGAGGCTCATTCAGGCTTTCTGCCAGGCAGCAACTGGACCGTCCTTTGGGGAAGGGTCCCAAACTCAGACGAAAGAGAGAAAGGGAGAACGAAAGAAAGAAAACACACAGAGAGACTTGTGCAGACATACAGGAAAACCAAACACTGCTTGGAAATGCCAGATAAGGCAAACAAAAGGTGCCCCCCCCCCCGTAGCTATGGAGACCCCGCCTGCTCCCCCTCGGTTGGCCTGGGAAGACGAGCGCTTGGCTGGCGGGGAGGAAGGCCAACCGGAGAGCAAACCAGCACCCAACCTGTTGCAGGCGTGCGGAGGGCGGCTGGGTGGGGGAGCAGTGCCCGCAGAAAGCAGCACCGGGCGCAGGGCTGAGAAGACTAAAGGCGGTGGGAGAGGGTGGACGAAGAGCAATCCGGGGTTTTCTGGGCATGTGCCTTTGTCTGCAGACCCAAAAGGGAAAGGCTCGGAATTTCCTACGCACAGGTGCACACAGAGTCGTGTGTTTACATGCACACACACCCCGAGAAGGCCAGAAGGTGCACATTTAACACACTGCCCTGGGAGGCCCGGTTCTCCTCCACCCTCGCCTCTCTCAGGCCCTGGGCGAAACCTTTCCCTCTGAGCCAAGGTCCCGGGAAGGAGCCAGCGTTCCCGTCTGTCTCTGCCGCGCGCGTGTGATCTCACCGGCAGCCGGGCACAGGATTTGAGGACGAGGGTGGTTCATCGGACGCGATGCCAACAGGGAAAGGAGAACGCCACTCCTGGGGGAGAACACCCACCGGGCAAGCCTCCTGCCGGTCCTCCGGCAGCCCCGAGGGAGAGGTGCAGGCCAGAGGGTACCGGGGGGGGGGGGTCGGGGGTCCCCCGTACCCTAACCCGCCCCTGCCCCCTCCCTCCCAGCCGCCCCTCCGCCTTACCCAGCAGGTGCTTGAGGACGCCCTGGTTGTGTTCCCACAGCTTGCTGAAGGTGCCCCAGCGGGAGTGGCCGTCCGGGATGGGGTTGGCCTGGACCCAGCCCCCGCAGGCATAGGCGAAGAAGTCCTCGCAGGGGTCCACGTTCCGGTTCAGCGAGCTCAGGATGGAGCTGGTCACTGAGATGCAGGACTCGGTCAAGCACGGCCCTGCAGCGAGGGGACGCGTCAGAGCAGGCCGGGAGGCGCTGCAAGAAGGCAGGCACCCCACCACCAAAAAAAAAACCCCAGCAGTGGGGAAGGGGGTGAGGGGGAAATGCTGGAACCAGAGTCTGACTTTGCATGCCCCTGTTCAAACCAGAGCCATGAGGACTAGAAACTTCACGGATCTAGAGAGACCAAAGGCCTGACCTGCAAAGCAAGGGGCGGTTGGTCAGGGGGACTTTTCCTAGGCTTGCTCGGGTTCAAGGGCATCGGGGAGCAGACGGCCCTGGGGTGGGGTGGGGGACACCGGGAAGGAACCAAGGGGCTTCGCGCAGAGACCCCAGACTCACTGTTTTGGAACTGGACTAACAGGAACATGACACAGGCCAGGAGGCCGGCCAGCAGGAGCCCCGCCAGGCCCGCGAGGCGTTTCTCGATGGGTGTCCGCTTCGCCCAGCAGTTCTTGCTTCCTCTGGATCCACGGAAATTGACCTGGGGGGGGGGGGGAAGAGAGGAAGGCGGGAGGAAGGGGCTGAAACCGGCCTCTCCCCAGGTGAGGGGGAAGCCCTTTGCGGGGAGAACAGCCGCCCTCCGTCTCTCCAGCCCACGGGTCGTAGCCCCCCCCCCCCGGCAACCTTCGGCCGTTTCATGTCACGCTGCAGACCCCACAACCCCCCCCCCCCAGTCCATCGGAGACAATGAGCACTGCAGGGCCAGAGGTTGGGAGTTCGATTCCCCCCACTGGGCCTCCCTGGCAGGGGATGGACTCAATGGTCTCAAGGGTGTCCCTTCCAGCAACACCGTTCTAAGATCATTGTAAAATGACATTTCCTTCCTTCCGTCTGGAGCTTTCTCTTCCCCGTCTCCTCCCCCCCTGGGCTCAGGGCACCACACACAGCTCCCCGCCCCCCCCCCCGGCTGATCAGGCAAAAGCGCCCCCACCCCACCCGACTTCCTCCCCTTGAAATGGGGCCACTGCAGGAACCTAAACGCCCCCTGGTTCACGTGCAGGACAATGTGGTTCCGGGTCCCTCGGCTGCCGGAAGCAAGACAGGCAAAAGCACCCCCCCCCCCCAAATCTCACCCCCTGCAGCCGCAGAGGCCTGGCCAGCACAAGGCTTGAGATGATGGGGGGGGGGGGAAGGGAGACCCAAATCGGAAAGGAGGAAGGGGCCACCGGTCAGGGGCTTCCTGTGCCTGGCGAGGTTGGAAGAAGAAAAACAGAGACCCGCTGCCGCCACGGGGCACCCGCCAAGCGGGAAGGCCAGCCCTCCCTGAGACGGGCCGGCCGGCTGGCTGGCTGGCAGGAACCAGGGCACAATGAGAGGAAGCCCGCTCTGCCAGGCTGTGGGTGGGAGTCGATGTTGGAGTCTCAAGGGATGGGGGGGGGGGGAGGGAGAAAAGGGCCAGCCTGCTCCAACCCACAGCTGGCCGAAGGGTTTTCTCCAGGGCTGAAAGAGGCATGTGAGTGTGATGGGTCTCCCCAGGAGAAGGTGTTCTCCCACTGGACCAGAAGGCCTCTCGAGTCTCCTTATTCCTCCCACCGTCGCCAACCAGACCCCCCACAGGAAGCCTGCCAGCAAATGAGGGGCTTTAGGGGCAGCTGCTGCCTGGAAAGGACGGAGCTCAATAGGGTCAGGGGATGGGAATAAGCCACAAGGGCCCTCCGCCGGGGTAGGGCAACCTGGATACAGATGGCAGGGGGGGACTGAGGGAGGGAGGAAGGGAAAAGAGAGAGGTGGAAGTAAGAAAAGCAGAAAAAGAGAAAAGGAAGGAAGGGAAAAGAGACAGGTGGAAGTAAGAAAAGCAGAAAAAGAGAAAAGGAAGGAAGGGAAAAGAGACAGGTGGAAGTAAGAAAAGCAGGAAAAGAGAAAAAGAAGGAAGGAAGGGAAAAGAGAGAGGTGGAAGTAAAAAAAGCAGGAAAAGAGAACAAGAAGGAAGGAAGGGAAAAGAGAGAGGTGGAAGTAAAAAAAGCAGGAAAAGAGAAAAGGAAGGAAGGGAAAAGAGAGAAGTGGAAGTAAGAAAAGCAGGAAAAGAGAAAAGGAAGGAAGGGAAAAGAGAGAGGTGGAAGTAGGAAAAGCAGGAAAACAGAAAAGGAAGGAAGGAAAGTCAGCTTTTCTAAGGAGGCCAGCAACAACTCTAAAGAGCACAGTAGAGTTCAGTTCAAGTTCTGAAGACACCAGTTGCAAAGCAGATTCTGCCCCACTCCCCTTGTAACCTGGTTTGAAGGAGAACGAGCCAAGCTGGCTTCCGTAAACAGCCCCTCTCTTCCCCCCTCCCATTTTCTTTTCTGGAGGGATAAAGATTTGGTTGCAGCCAGAGGGTTGGGCGCTGGCAGACAAACAATCCTCTGGTGGGGAAGAGCCAGTTTTTCAAGACAAGCCATGGAGACAAACAACAGAAAGTGGGTTGAGGTGACAGGGAGAGAAGAAGGACCCCAGTGGCTGGGGGCTGGGAAAAGAGGCCGCCTGGAAGAAGGCTCCTTCTTGCACCAGCCGTGGCATCACCAACAGTCATATGTGGGTGGTACTGGATCCCCCCCCCCCCCCGTGAGACACACCTGATTCCACCTGATTTTGGACCCTAAGCAGAGTCACAACCGGGACAGGAAAATACAGGGTGGGGAGGTGGAAATCACAGCTCTTCCAGACCAAGCTGGGACAAAGTTGTCCCTCTGGAGCCCCAGAGAGAGCAGCCGTGGCTGGGGGTGGCCAAGCCGGCAACTCTGGGTCAGAGGGAGCAAAAGCAAAGCAGTTTCCTCGCCTCCCGTGGAACAAGGAAAAGCAGCCATGCCGCCTGTCCTTCCAAACGGAGGCGCGTCCAGGGCGCCCTGCCCGGCAAGCGGGTCCTTCCCAACTCACTCACGTCATTGGACAAGGACGGGGCAGGGGGGGTCCTGGCGCTTCCTCCCTCGCTCTCATTATCAAACAGACGGCACATAATTTTTTCCAGGTTCTGCACCAAGACGAGCGCCGCGTTCCCACAGAGGGGAAGAGGAACGGCTCAGCCGCTGGCCCCCGACGGCTCTCTGCCCCTCGCACCCCAGGGCGGGGGCAGGCCGGAGGAGCCCCGAGGGAGGCACCGCCCGGCCCAACGTCCACCCCCCCCCCCAGGGCAGAGGGGCAAAAGGCACTTCCCCCCCAAGGGATGGAAATCTCACCTGGATCCTGTTGGAGTCCAGGTCGCCCTCCATGGTGTCCACCAGCGCCTCCTCGTCCAGCGTGGCCCGCTTGTAGGTCGACATCTGGAATGCCAAATGGAGGAGAGAGTCCCTCAGCACCTCCATGGGGCCCCAGGCCTGGCCCCGCAAGGGCCGCGACGGGGGCCGCTCGGCCACAGGCCGCCGGAGCGCCATCCTCCTCGGTCTACGCCGGGCACCGCTTTCCCACCAACGGGGAGGATGCCGGGGCCGGCCCCTCGGGTCCCGCCAACGCCAGGCCAGCCGGGGCCCTCTTCCCCGGCCCCCCGCCGCCTCTTCCTCCATCCCCCTGCAGGGAAGGCAGAGGCGGGGGGGCCGAGCCGAGCATCTGGTTCCACCGAGCCCCCCACGTCCTCCCGCGTCTGCCAGTCCTCCACCCCCAGCTCAGCCGTCTGAAGCTGCTCAACCAGCAGCCCCGGGAGCTGAGCAAGCCAGCCGGCCAGCCAGCCAGTCCGCCCGCCCCCCCCCCCCCGGGACTGGGCAGGCAGGACCAAGCGGGGCGGCCGGGGGGGGGGGGGAGCTTACGCAACCTCCTCCTGGCCTGAAGGAAACTCTCCTTTTCAACCCACTGGAGCCCCCCCCATCGCTCCCCCCCCCAGCAATTCTCCAGATAGTCCAGGGGGGGGCCAGTGCCCAGGCGCCTTCCTCTCGTGAGAGGGGAAGGAAAGAGCCCCTCTCCCCAATGGAAGGACCGGCCAAGGAGCCCCAAAACAGAAAGTGGGGTGTGGGGAGGGGGGGGGAACTGGGCAGGCGGATGCCCCGGTTTTGCCTCCCTCCCTCGGGAGGTCTCTGCCCCTCCCTGCTGGCCTCTTCCCCCCTTGGCCCCGCTGTTGCCCACACAGAGCTCCTGAGGGCAAGTACATGGGGCAGGCCAGGGGGCAGCTAGCCACGGGGGGGGGGATTGTCACCCCAATCCACCAGCTCCCCCCCCAACCCTGGGCCAGGAGGGCCTGCCAGCTCCATGACCCCCCCCCCCCCCGGCTGTCCCCTTTCCCCTGTGAAGAGCCTTCTTGCCTGGGACACTCGGTGGGAGCACCGTCTCCCCCCCCCTTGCACCCCCCAAAGTGCCCTGGTTTCCTCCTCCCCCCCTTTTTCTCTACCAAACTTTGGGGGTGCTTCCAAAGTGCTCTCTCCCCCCCCCCCACACACACACTCCCCCAAGCCTCTGGAGGTGGAGCTGCAGGGAAGATGTAAGCCCCAAACCCATTTCTCTCCCCCTTCCTGCTCATTTTTGCAAAACTTAGGGCGCTCCCCCCACCCCGCTCCTCCTCCTCAAATGGGCTGATCGGTCCTTTTCCACTTCCTTCTCCAATGCCTCTCTCTCTCTCTCTCAGTCACTGACTTAACCCCCCCCCCCCCGCAGAGGAAACAGCCTTTTGTTCCCACAGACCTCCCTTTCCCTCTGGCAGCAACACAACAAAGGCCTGGACGGATGGGGGGGGGAATTCCCCAGGCACCTCACACCGCCAGAGCCCCTCACCAGAGAGTCTCAGAAGAGGGGAGGGCAGCAACACACACCGGGGTTCCCTTTAAAAGAGGAGATTTGAGACAGATTTGTGGCTAGATAGAGCCTCCATGTCTAGGAGCAGTCTAGCTCAGAATGCCGGTTGCAGAAGCGAGGGGTAGAGGAGGACCAGCGGAGGATGGGTGCTGCCATCTTGTCTCCCTTGGGAGCCTTCCTGAGGCACCAACCTCTGTAAATCAGGAACAGAGCCTCAGAAAGTTAACTTTTGGGGGACTGCAACTCCCAGAATGCCCTGCCTGAGGAGATATATCTACGTATATAATTCTGACCTTCCGTGCAATCCCATTAACAACACCGTTATTCTGAGGACAACACCCTGAGCGTTTTCTCTCAATGTCGTTTTCAACCTGTTCCTAATTTAGTTCCCACACAATAACTTATTCTGCATGAGTTCTAACATTATAGCTTCATGGGTGGCACCCATCTCTTTAGCCCCAACAAGAGTAGAAAACTCCAAACGCTTGAGGTTCGTTAAGTCAACGCGCCTGGAAAGTCCACGGAGTCCACACGAGTCACAAAGTGGGTTAGAAAAATAATTTTAAAAAGCTGGACAAAAGCCAGAGCAAATTATAGCATTAAAACTTAATGGAACAATCCTATCATATGAAAGCAATTGAGTTTAAATTAATTTAGATCCACATCGGGGAAAAATTAAAAAGTACAGTAATCCATTTTGTCGCTGCCAGTCCTAAAACAGCGGGGGGGGGGGGGGGGCGGGAAATACCACTGAGCAATCCAGCAGCTGTTGGACAGCCCAGTGGCTTTGGGATCTGCTTGCGATGCCAGAAGTTGGGAGTTTGATTCCCCCCACGGTCCCTCCTTGACAGGGGCTGGACTGGATGATCCCGAGGGCCCCTTCCAGCCCTGCCACTCTAAGATGATTATCATTATGCTAGCTCAAGTCTCCCGTAGGCATTGAGAGACATCCGAGAGGGGAGCCCCCACGCACAGCCTTCTCCCTCTTTCTCCCCCTCTTCTATGTGTGTGTGTGTTTGTGCAAAGGCACCCCCTGCGCCTCCCCCCCCCCCCCGGCTGAGATCACTGGCAGCTCCCTGGTCTGGCGGACGAACTCCCTGGCACAGCCAGGTCTTCTGACGGCGCCTCGGGCATCACATCTCCGCAGCCAGGGCACTTCCGACTGGCATTCCTCAAACCCAGCCGGCTGGCTCCCGGCTCCACCTGCAGCAAACATCTGTCTCCCCCTTTCCCTGGTGGAGCTTATTTTTGGGGGTAGGGCTTATATTACGAGCATCCTGAAAAATCATACTAGGGCTTATTTTCAGGTTAGGTCTTATTTTGGGGGAAACAGGGTATCTTACCAAGGCTAAACCAACACCCTCACAAAAAGAAAAGGAAAACAAACTAAGCCCTGTAATGAGTTACTTCTTCAATATTGTAAGTGTAAATATAACTAGTTACTTTTCAAACACAGGGCAGAAAAATATGGAATTCCATTACTTTTTGAAAAGTAAACTTTCCAAAAGTCGGCTTGGCAATCAGGGGCTGGGCTTATCTCAATGGCAAAGTGCAGCTTCCTTACGCCTTGTGAAAGATCACTGTCAGATTCTGGGTGCTGAGTTAATCTCTCTGCTGGAATTATCTGAAAGTAAATATTATGGGCACCAAGACGTTTGACCTTTTCCCCACTACACAGGATGATGAACACCTTTGGATCGACTCAGGTGTTTTGTTTGTTTTTCCTTCAGTATATATATGACCACTGGAATCCAGATGCCATAAAAATCAAGTTTTGTGCAATTTCTATCATAAAAGAAAGGTGGCCTTTAACTACCTGGTACCCACGCACTGGAAAAACACACATCTGGCCACGCCTAATCCCATATCCCTCTCCCATGTGAAAACAGGAATCTTAAAGCCTGCAGGTATAGTGGCAGGGCAACGGACTGGGATGCATGGGTCCCAGGTTCAAATCTCCCCTCAGCCACAGAAATTCAGTGGGAAAGGTGGCACCAGTAAAACTGCTCTGTGAATATCTCACATACTTTGAAAACACTATCAGGGTTGCCATGGATCAGAGAGGGTGTGGTATAGAAATTTAATCAATACATTGGAAGTGACTTGCTGGCACAGGGCGCATTAGATAGAGGTGGAGCTGTACTGCTCTTGAATATGGAAGCTCTTCTTGGCCCATGCTCACCAGATAAAGAAAACCTTAACAAAAACTAGAATTTCCACAGGGGTCCACCAGGCTCAGCCTGTTGCACCTCAAGCAAGGCAGAGTCCATTCCTCAAAAGAGGCTAACTTTGGTCCCAGCAGAACCACCAAGAGACCTGCAGTGCCCTTAAGAGGGCCAGCTTTATCCTAGCCCGTGAGCCTTAGTGGGGCACCGCTCGCTCCCTCCTGCGTCGGGGGCAGAACCTGAGGGGCTGGAGTGGGACGGGCTCAGTGGACGCGGACAGGGACCGTTTGGTGACCACGCGCCCACGCGCCCCGAACGACACAGCTTGCTATGTCTCCTGAAGGCCCCCGCAGGGATCCCAGGCGTTCTTTGAAAACGCCAGCTGCCCAGGTCAGAGTGACTGGCCACCAACACCAGCCGCTCTGCCAATCCTTCCCCAAACCAGCCATTCGGGCGCTCCCCACGCACCCTCCAGCCCGGTTCAAAGACTGCAAGAGTTCCTTCTTCTGGAACTACACCTCCCAGGATGCCCCGGCCTGCCCTGGCCCGTGGAGTGGACAGGGCACACCAGCCCCTGGCGAAGCTTGAGAAGCAGCCCCCCGCGCCCTGTTCTTCCTCCGTGCCCAGGTGGTGTCCTGACCTTTTGTGGGAATGCTGCTGCTGCTGGGGGGCGGGGGGGGGGGCGGGTGTTTGGTTACCTCCTTAAACCCAGTCCACGCTCACTGACCGGTGGGTTGCGGGAGCTCCGGTTACAGGATAAACAAGCCAGGAATGCCGGCCTGGGCCAGGCGGAGAGAGCAAGGAGCAAAGTCTCGTTCCGGCAAGGCGAGGCCTGCCTTGGGTGTCGCTCCGTCTATGGGGCAAAGGTTCGCGGGAACACAAACCTCGCAGAAGGGGAGGGCAGGACCACTGGCCCCAGAAAACAGCCACGTCCTGTCCCCAGCTATCAAGGGCCACGCGGTCTCTCTCCTCTAAGGTTTCATCCATGTGTAAAAAGCCCACAGGAACTCGCTGGCGTCATCAACGGCCCCAACGTGGCCACTGAAGCAAGAAAGAGTCTCGGTGGTGCCTGTTGTGGTTTTTAATCCGGCCTCGGCTTCTCTTCTGGGGACTGTAGCCCATGTCTTGCGATGTGCTGAGGGGGCGAAGACTGCGAGCGATCTCTAGGACAGACGGGAGGGTTCCCAGAAAAGCCCACCGCCAGCCACCCTCGTGGGACTGAAACAACCACTGGGATCCTTCCGGGGGGCCTGTTGTGCGGAGACGCCCGAGGGGCAGAAAGGCAAGCAGGGAGCAGAGGCGCAGAAGGAACAGCAAGCTAGGAAATGCTGGCCCCACTGAGCTGCAGCAAAACGGGGGGGGGGGGGCGCGAGGAACATGGGGGGCCCCCGGGGGGGGGGGCTCCAGGGCGGCTGCCGGCTTTCTGCGGTTCCCAGCAGCCTCCCTAGAAGGACGGGAAGCGGCTTCCTGCCTGGGGAGGCCCTCCGGCACAGGCCGGCCGGCCCCAAGGTCAGGCCAGGAATGCCGCCCCCGCCACCGCCCCCCCCCCCATCCCTTCTCTCCCTCTCTCCGGCTCCTCTTCCTCCAGGGGCACCACGGCTGCCCTCCTTTGGAAATTTCCGCTGACTGGGAACAGAACAGGCGGCGCCTGCCAAGAGCACCGAGCGAGCGTCACAAGGCTACCGTTTCATGCTACCTCTCCCAGAAACTCCCCGGCCACAGGGGGACCCCGGCTGGCTGCCAAAGAGAGGCAGTGCCGCGCAGGGGTGAGAGTCTTGGACCAGGGGGGCCCCTCGGCCACCCCCAGTGAAATCCCCCCCTTCAGCCCTCTCTCTCTCTCCTCCACCTCCTATTTGTTTACCTTTTGGTAGTGTGGTATTTGTTTGATCCATTCAAACATTTGTATCCTTGCTGGGTTGTTTTTTTTTTTAACTTTAAATATTGCCATTTTTACCATACAAGCCATACAAGCCACATTGAGTCCTTTTAAAGGAGAAAAATGGGTTAAGGATGTTTTAAATAAATAAATATTTTAAATTAAATCAATATCAAGAGAGGGAGGGAGAATTAGACCCGCCGCCTCGTGCTCACCAGAGGAAGATCAGGATAAAATAAAAACGTCTCAACTCGGTTTCTGTACAACGCCTTTCCCTCAGAAAGAATTCCTCCTTTGCCAAAGGGGCCACTTTACCCCTTGGAGGGTGGGGGGGTGTTCATGTCCTCAGAACAGGCACGGTCCGTATCCTGGAGGAACGCTTCCCTCCCTCCCGGCTTTGCTCCAGGACCCCCGGCCCGGCTCCTGTGCCCAGTGTAGGGGGCTACTGCCCATTCTCCCCCTGAAGCTGCAACCAGGGTTGACAGCGCTGTGACTTTCGGTACAATAAACTCTCACTGTTCCTTTGCTTTCTTTCTGCCTTATTATTCAATATTTCATCGAAACATTTACGTGGATTAAGCAGGGAGCTGATTTCAGCAGGAGCACCAAAAGTTAGGTCAGAGTTAGGTCAGAGCCAGGCGCGAGGCCCGTTGAGTTCAATCCGGTGGCCGAAAACCCTGCCTGGAGAGGACAGAAGGCCACCAGGAGGATTTTTTGCCTGCAAAGCCAGTGCCCGGGGACCGAGCCACGGCCCATCCAGGGCAGGGCAGCCCCACACGGCTGCCCCACTTGGGTCGAGACCCTTTCCAAAATGGCGGTGCCAAAGCCGCCGAGTCCACCCTTGTTTTGCAAAAAGTCCCAAACAAAGGGAAACGGAAACACTCCTGTTTGCTCACCCTCTCTGCAGGTGGCTGCCCTCCAACAGTGCCGGGAACTCTCGGCGAACAAGATAAGGCTGATAAGACCGTGTTTCACACCAGCCCTGAGCGGAGCTTTAAGCAGGATGCGGAAACGTCATCTTCTTCGCTGGAAGGAATCTGGAGGCCGGCTGGCCCTCCAGCGGAAGATGATCGAGAAGGAAGCCTTCGCTTGCCCTGAGCCGCCGGCGCTCAGGCCAACCGATTCTCCTCCTCGCCTCGCCCGTGAAGACGGCTGCTCGGCACAGAGTCTGGACTGGGAGAACCTCCATCCCAAAGAAGCAACCGAGTAATAATTAAACAGGCCGCCGTTTTAAATGCCAAAACCCTCCACAAACCACCGCCGGTCCAAACAAATGCATCCGGGCTGGCCAGCTCCTCGGCTGGAAGTCAGCTCCCCACGCTCACTTCCTCACTCGCACACAAACACAAACACCCCCCCCCCCCCCCGAAAGCAACATGTCATGACTCTTCCTCTTTGGGCCCAGCAAAGAGGAACATGGAGGAACGTGGCTCACCTTTTTCTTATCTCTCTAGATGGCCAGAAGCAGGAGCCGACCGGAACAGATCGCGGGGAGCCAGAGGTGTCCGGGGGGGGGGGGCGGTGGCAGCGGGGGGGGGGGACTCTTGTTAGGTGCACGCCGCTACACACTCCTTCGGAAGAGTGTGTGCTGTTCGGAGGGCCTCCCCGGTAAGTCACTGGCCAGTTAATGCTGCTGCTGCTTCTGCTTCTGCCCGCCCCCCCCTCCTGCTGACACCCCGAGGGAAAACAGCAAAGAAAGCAACGGAGCTCACGGGCGTTCCAAGCCACTGAATCACTTCCCTTCCCGGGATTTCTCGAGATTTGTTGGAACAAGATGGAGTTGTAACATCGCCTCCTTTGCCAGCCAACCCACCCCACCCCAGACTTCTTGGCTGGCTTGGGACCGGCAGCTGGGGGAAGGATTTCCTTCCAAACACGAGGAGGGGGAGGAGGCCCACGGCCACCCCACGGGGACGAGGGAGGTTGGCCGAGGGAGTGGGGCAGGCGGCTCAGAGGGCTTCCTGCCCTTACGGACCCCTTGCTCCCTGCAAGCCGATCCCTCAGGTCGTCTGCCTTGCAGAAACCCACAGGCCAACCTCGGCCCGGTGGTCGGTCGGTCGCTCTTTCTGAGCCTCTCCTGCCTGGCACGCCTGCTTTGCAAGAAAAGAGCGGAAAAGAAAGAAAAGTGTACCCACAAAACCGGACCCAGTGCACAGCTTGCCTGTCCGGGAGAGGAGCAGGACAGAAAAGGAGCTGCTGGGACCCCAGAAAAGCAGCAAGGGACGTGGTGAGGTGGAGACTCTCTCCCCCCGTGAAGAAAACACACCCCGGACCTCACCGGGCCTCTCCAGCGCAGTCTGCCTGCCGTTACATACATAAGGGCAACCCTTTTTAAGCATGCTTCTGAAAAGAAGCAAAGAGCTGCTCTTGCTTGCATGTGGGAACCAGGCGTGCCCCCCATCTCCTGAGAACCCCCCCCCCAAAACCAGTCATGGCAGGAAGGAAAGCCCCCCCTTCTCTCCCAAACGGCAGATGCTTAATTTCACCCCAGCTCCCAAAGCACGCGCATCCTGCACCATCGAACGAGCTGTCCAGTGCTTAAGGGAGAGTAGGCACATTCCTCCCTCCGCCACCTCCTGGATCGGTGCCCTGCGTGCCCAGCTTCAGCCACAAGGCCACCTGCCAAACTCATTACCCAGCCCTGCCGGAAGAGGCGGCACCGGGGCTGGGCCAAAATATTCCCGTCAGCAGGTCCCAACCCGCCAGCTGGGCGCGAGGATGCTCCAGAGCGGCTGACGAAAGGGGGGAGAGCCTGGGATTTTAGGGGGGGGACACCAGAGATCGCTCTGAACCCCAGGTTCCAGGGCCGGACAATGCAGAACAAGTGGACAAAAAACACACAGAGGGAGGCCCAGGCGTTTGTAAGTAAGTAAGTAAGTAAAATGAAAATCAACTTGTTTGCTCTTCTCATGGTTTGCCATTTGGGGGTTTATTTTCAGGGGGGGAAATGGGGAAATGGAAAACAGGACAGGGCTACAGAACATTCTGTTTCAGAATGAGGCCCCCAAAGGATCAGCCGACGGTTCCTCCTTTGCTGCCGGATTGTGACCCCCTGCACGCGCCACACCACCACGTCTACAATTGGCTTAATTTGCCACATCCTCGTCTGGCCCTCCTGGACATTTTCCAGTCATAAAAACAAACAAAGGCCCAAGGCCATTAGAAAGACATAAAATGTCCTCTCAACCCCTTTGCTTAAACGGCTTTTTAAAAGCCCATCAAAAAGTGACCAGGAAACACTGCTCTTGCAGATCCAGGCAACTTCATCATCCTACCTCCAGCTTTATTTTGAAAATGGGACCTCCTCATGCCCTTGTGGCTCATTCCCCCCCCCAAAAAAAACTTCACCAGGACTAAGTTACTTCCAGCAAGTTACTTCCAAGCTCTGTTTCCCCCCTCCCACCACCATCCCCACCCAGGGAGAAGCCGGGCTCTGGTGTCCAGACAACTTTTCTCTTTTTCTACCAACTTTTATGCGATCACAACTGGACAGACTCCAAGGGGCTGTTTCACTTCTCTGTACCTTATAGGATGTTTTTATGCATTACATCTGGACACCATTCATGTCTGCAGAAGGTACATCGCTGGCTCCCTTCCTCCACCTTGCCCCTTTTCTGCCCCCCCCAACAGCCTCTGGCGTGATCCACAAAACCATCCCTCTCTCCCTCCTGCCCTCTTTGATCCCCCACCCACCCCATTGCTCAAAGCATCTCCTTCCAGGCGGCTGAGCCCAGATGCCAGAGGGGGCTGCAGCTCTGCGCCTGGGTGTGTGTGTGTGTGTCTCGGCCCTCTCGCAACAGCCCTGGCCCTGGAAAAGGCTGGGCACGCACGCACACACGCACACCCTGCCATGTGGTACAGCGACTCCCCGGCCACTTCAGCTTTGCCAACAGCCGACCTATTATCAACTATGCAAATGAGCCCAGTTCTGTAAATAGCTCATTATTGGGAGCAACAGAGGCACCGTTTTTGCTTCTCTCTCCTCCACCAGATCTCAGCCGCTCTGGTCTGTTTTTCCCACCCCCACCCCGCGGAGCCCGAGGCCCGTGTTTCTCCCGAGGTGGCTTGGCATGGCTGGCACGTCATCCTTTCCCTGCTGTTTTTATCACATCGCCCGTCTCTGGTACCAACCAAGCAACCCCTGCAGATGGCACCCACTTCCACACACGGAGGCACACTCTGAGCGAGGCTTAGGGCCCCCCACGCCGCCACCCTCCTGGGACGCTCTTTTGGACATGTTGACACCCTGCGAGTCTCAACCCCATAGAGGAGCACCAGGCCATGGGACTAGAAGGCCCATCATCCTCTCACCAGGCCGTCGGAGGCCGCAGGCCAAGAACAGCAGATCGAGAAAAGCTCACAGGAACGGACTCAGCACCACACCTCCAACCACGCACATGGCGCCTAGCTTG
Organism: Intellagama lesueurii; assembly: GCA_037013535.1. Classification (NCBI taxonomy): domain Eukaryota; kingdom Metazoa; phylum Chordata; class Lepidosauria; order Squamata; family Agamidae; genus Intellagama; species Intellagama lesueurii. The sequence continues at coordinate 12,724,444 of JBAJHW010000016.1, read as the reverse complement.
AACCTCTTAAGGAGACCCCCTGCGCCACTCAGCACAGGGGCCCCAGTCCACCCAAGTGCCTGCGGGAGCCAACCTGGCCATCTTCCCGGTGACACAAGACTCTTTCTTGGTTCATCACAGACACCCTGCCAGAGGAGCCCAGTTGAAAACCTAAGGGATGCAGAAGCCTGGAAATTTTGGGAGAAGGGACAAAAGGTCCCCCCCCCCACACACAACATTGTGTTTACTGTTTCATATGATTGTTTATCTGTTTTTTAGTTGTAAACTGCCCAGAGTGGTTTTGGCAGCCAGATGGGTGGTATAAAAGTCAAACAAATAAACAAGTAAACAGCAAAGACCGGCTGAAATTCACAGCAGGCCCCTTGCTTTCAGGAAAGCCCTTCCCAAAGGCCAGCCGTCCTGTTTCTGAACACAAAGAGGAAGAGAAACCCTACAGAAGCACCATAAAAGGCCTTCTGGTCTCTGGAGAAAGAAGGGAGCGAGCGAGCAAGCCAGCGTGTGTGCGTGCGTGCACGGGGTGGGGGTGGGAGATGCAATTTTGACAGACACAATTCTCTGATGAGGATCTGGAAGCAGCTGTCACAAAACAGCTGCCCCCCCCCCCCAACTCCGGCAAATTTGGCCGGGAGCTTTCCCACCCCCTCCAAACACCCGTGTTTTGTAATGTCTTGGCAGAAGGCGAGCACCCACGTCAACCAACTGCGTCAGCCCTGCAAGAGTCCCCCCCCCCTGCTCCGTCCCCCTCCCGTGGCTTGGCCGCTGCTCTTCCCCCCAACCCCGCCGCCACCCACTCAGCGTCCTCCCTGTTCTTCTCCCTCCCCACAGGACTCATCTGACCCCATCCAGGCAAAGGGAGGAAGGGAGAGAGAGAGAGAGAGAGAGAGATAACCCAGCACAGCTAGAGAGAGCCACCAAGTTTGCACGAAGCCCAAGGACCCGGTCCCACCATCACAGGCCAGGAAAGGAGGCCTCCAGGCACTCAGCGCCAGTTCCCGTGCAATTCTGCAAAACCAAAACAGCTCTCCGTGCAGGGAGCGAAGGTCAAGACGTTGTCAGGGCTGGCTGGCTCTCTCTCTCTCTCTCTCTCTCCTCTCAGGCCTAGATAGGAAGAAAAGGGCTCCCCGGTGGCGGAGAAAAGGCAGGTCCCCCCAAAACCACCCCCTGGTTTGGCCAAAGAAAGAGGCCGGCCCACAGGCGTTCTCCCCGAAGCACAGCGGAGCAGCAAAACGTTGCGTGGAACCTTTTAAGACTCATAAACTTTGGCACGGCGCCCTTTGAGCCCAGGAGTCTTTTCCTTTCTCTGACCATGACTGATTCCACCCATCATCCACCTCACCTTAAAAAAACCCCTTTGGAGTCAGAGAGAGTTTCGACGCTCGAAAGGTGCCTCCTGGGCAACGCATTCTGGACGCCTGGGTGTGCTTCGCCCATGCCCTGGGGTACCTCCTCTCCTCCCCTGTGCCTGGGTCAGAACCAAACCTCGGGGAGAGGAAGCTCAGCTGGGATTTGTCTGCCAGGCTTCACCCCGTCTCCCACCGCCGCCGCCGGATCCTGGCTGCGCTTATGGCAAATGTCGTAAGATTTCACCCTTTTCTTAAAGTGTGGGAACATCCCCAGCCCTGACTCACCTGCCTGGCTTCCCTCCCAAGCGTGTCCTGGCCTCGCTGGCTGTAAACAGGGCGCTAGTGGAAGCTGAACACTTCAAAACTATTTGGTTAATCTTTGACTGGCGAAACGCTCCAGGTTAAACAGATCTCACAAGGCTGCCCAGAGAGGCCCAGAAGCGAGTCACCAAACCCTTCCCGACGTGACTTGGGGAAACTGAAACCCGCGCAGAAAGCGGAACCCCCGATTCTCTGCCCAGAGCAGGCGGGGAACCACCGAGCATCTCCTGGCAAAAAAAGGAAGTTGAGCCGGAGAGGCCCGCCGGCGGAAAGCTGGGCTCTGCGCTTCACCAACAAGCACACAGCCTTCCCCCGAGAGCCCAGCGCTCCTTTTGCTAACCGTGCCCGGCCACTCCGGGGTAGGCTGCCCCCAGGACTGGAGGCTCCCTCGGGTGGGCCGCCTCTGGCCTGCTTTTCAAGGCCCCTCGGCCGCAGGCCTCGTTCCTCACACCTGGTGGCAGGGAGTCCCACGGGCGAAGCGGCAGGCGGGCAGGCAGAAGCAGCAACAGACCCCCCCCCACCCCCGCCCCCGCCGAGCCGGGAGCCCCTCGCACCCCCGCAAGGGAAGGGAAGGGAAGGGAAGGGCAGGGCCGGAGGGAGGGAGGGCACACCCCAAGCCGGAGCCCCGGCCCCAACAGCCTCCAACCTCCTGCCCCGCGGAGACCCCCCCCCCCCAGCGGGGCGGGAGGGAGGCAGGAGGCGAGCCTCTCTCTCTCCCCCCCCCCCCCCGGGCAGGCTCCGGCCGCGGGACTTCGCCCGGCTCCGCGCTGGCCCCTTGCCCCGAGGGCCGGGCCGGCGCCCCGGCCAGGGAGAGCCGCCGCCGCCTCCTCCGGGGAAGGCACCCAAGAGCCCGCCCGGTGCCCGGTGGCGCGCACCCGGGGACGGGGACGGGGAGGAGGAAAGGCGCCGGACCGAGGGGCTCGCCCCCCCCCCGGGTCCCTCCTTCACTCACCATGATGAGGGAGGGGCGCCCCCGCCGCCGCCTTCCGTCCCCCGGGAGCCGCACTCTCGCCGCCGCCGCCGCCGCCGGGCCAGAGCGCAACCCCTCGCCAAGTGCCGGGACGGCAGGAGCGCCGCGCGGCGGACGGACGCGCCCGCGGCCCAATGAGGGCCGGGCAGGAGGACGCACCTGGCCCCGCGCGGCCAATCCCGGGGCGGGAAGAGGGCTCTCCTCGGCCTGGGACCGCCCACCGGGCGCTGCTTCGCCCTCCCTCAACCCCCCCCCCCGCGTCTTCCCATCTCCCGCCGCCGCCGCCGCCGCCGCCGAGGAGCCCAGGTGCGCAGCGAGAGGGCGAGCCGGAAAACCCGGCGCGGGGCGCGGAAGGGGCTCCTCGGCGGGGGGGGGGGCAGCCGCGGGGTTGGGGGTTCTCTCGGGAGGGCCGCCAGCCCTTTAAGGGGTCGCCACAGCCGGTGAGGGGCTGGTGGGGGCGGGAGCAGCGCTTTGGAGACGGGCTCTTGGACTACAACGCCCAGCATCCCCCAGCTGTAGTCGGGAAAAGACACCTTTCCAAACGCCTGCATCTTCCGGCGGGGAGGAGGGTTTACAGTCAGCTGCTGTGAGTCCATCTGAGGCCGGCCCTGGTCGGAAGGGGCCCCAGAGGCCATCTAGTCCCACCCCGGGCGAAGGCAGGCTCGGTCTTCTCTGCTCCTCCAGCGGGGGCCCGTGCACAGCCGTCTTCCCTCTCTCCCAGTTGGGAGGCCAGGTGCTTGCCTTCTCTGCCTCTCTTCCAAAGCCCTGCCTGGCCTGGGGGTCTCCAGGAATGGTGTCATCACCGTGATTCGAACCCATGCCTCCTCGGAGAAGAAAATGGGAAGGCCCCCTCTCTCCTTTAGGGATAACAGTTGTCATGGGATGCCAAAAACCAAACAGACTGCGGGTTGCGTGTGCCCCCCCCCCCTTACAAAACTCCACTATAAAAGAAATTTGCTCCCTCAAGGCTGCTTCTGCCTCCTAAATGCCTCCAGGAGTGCCGTCGTTTTGCCTTAACTGTTCGGTTGCTTTCCAGTCCTTTTGGTGGACAGAGGAAATAAAAGTTTGTATCAGTAAGTGACATCTCCGGGGTGGTTCTTTCAGCAGGCAACGTCCGAGCGCAATCTACCACCACGAACAGCCTCTGACGGGAATCTCATTGAGAGGAAAGATGAGCCCAGACTGCAAGTGACCTCTGGCGCCGCTCACCTTCTTTCGGAGTAAAAACCTGTGCGGGCAAGGTGCCAGACGGAGTGGGCCCCTCGGCCCCATGCCTCTGGACGCCTGTCAGATGGGCCAGTGCCTTGCAGGCCACAGAAGCTGGGTTGACACAAGGCATCTGAACACAAAAACGGTCCTGTTTCTTTGGGTAGATAACTCTGCGAGATAAAAAGAGAAGAAACTTTATGGCATCTCCGTCGAGCCTCCAGGGAAAGAACTGTGGAAAATCGGCCTCCTTTCCTTCCTGCCTTTTCCTTCCTTGCTTCTCTTCACCATCCAAGGTGAAAGGTGTGCATTCCTTCGGGGAAAAGCGTAGGGCGGTCTCTCCAAGGCACTCATTTTGATTCGATTCATTCCCCCAAATTCTCGATGCCAGTGGCGTTGGGTAGCCGCTGTTGAAGCGGCCGTCTTGGGAATCCTGATACACACACTCATGGGGAAAGTTCAGAAACGCTGGCTGCTGTGTCGGTCCTATCAACAAGCCAAGCCCGCCGTCAGGAGGAGCAGGTCTTTTGTAAAGGTGATGACTCCTGATGGCCCATCCAACAGCACACTGCTAAACGCCTCTGAGCACAGAGCAGAGCCTTCTCTCACCTCATGTAGTTTGAAAATGAGCTGGCGCTGCTATGAGCTTGGCCTTCTGGGCTTCAGCATGGGATTCCTTTCAAGACTGATTTCTCAAACCTGGAAGTCTGTTGGATTCACGTGTCTCCAACACCAGCGTGCTGTTTGCCCTAATCACAGGTTCTTGATGAAGTCGGATTCTGCCCTGTGCCAGCAGGAGGAGAGAAACTTGATTTTTATCCTTCTTATCAAACTGAGGACAAATCCTTGACTAACTTCAGATGCATCTTCAAATCAAGTCATCGGATTCAGACGGATGATCCTGGAGTGCAAAGCCCATCATCCACCACCCACCATGAGCTGTACTGGCTAGAACAGACTCTGAAGACCACATGCTTATCCAGCTCCGATCGAACCACAAAGATTTACATCCTGAACCCTTTTTCCACCCATCAGTGGTTTTAAGGACTTATTGAAATTGCTTCTTTGTTTGAATCTTTATAGTGTTGTCCCATTTGTAAAAGCACAGAATGGCAGATGGGTGGGTGGTGGGTGGGGGAGATTAAACCCAGCTAGAACTATCTGAACACACATCGGTAAGAAAATACTATGGCAGGTGATGATTTAATGGTGATGGATCGTGCTGAGCCTGTCCTAATATGAACCAGAAATTTGTAAGTGCTTTTAAAACATTAAGACGAAAGATTCACATCTGTTTTCAAGATTTTCAAATGGCTACAAAGGAAAAAAAAAAAAGGAGCTAAGGAAAACTCTATGTACAGCTCTTTGTAGTCACATGGAGGTCTGTGGAACCCCCAGACCCAGAGGCAGTCTATCTGTAAGGAATGCAAGAGACAGGCAGAAATGGGAGAGGGGTCTCCTTATTTCTTTCCTGCCCTGCTGATTCTCTTAGAATCAGAAATGAAAAGTTGGAGGGCACCTCAAGGATCATCTGGGCCAGTAATTCCCAACCTTGGGTCCCCAGATGTTCTTGGACTAAAACTCCCAGAAGCCTTCATCACTAGGTGTGCTGGAGAGGATTTTTGGGAGTGGTTGTCTGAGGACATCTGGGGACCCAAAGTTGGGAACCTCTGATCACGTCTAACCCCCTCCCAAAGCAGGACAGCCTCAGCTTAAGACAGAAGGACAACCAGCCGCTGTCGAAAAACAGCTAGCTGTTCTTCCCAGAAATATACGGGAGGTGGGCTACCTCCAGCTGCAGAAAAAATGGCCAAGAGTTTTGTGACACCCTGAAGACTAATGAGCGGCAAAAACCCCGGCAGACGGCGTCTCTGCGCCGAATCCAGTGGGCTGCATTTCACAGCGACGTAAAACCCACACGCAACTCGTGGGCTCCTGCGGCCTCCGAGGAAGGGTGCGACCGGCCGTGAAAGCTTTACGCCAATCCATTTGGCGAGCCTCAAGGCACCACAAGGACCTTTTCTCTCTCACCCCGGGAAAGAGAAGCCCGTGTGCCCAGAAGGGCGTTTGCACGCTGTATTAGGAGCAAGGAACGCGAAACAGGCCCTCCTCCAGCCGGCCCCACCTTTCGCTCCCCTCCCCTAATCAAAAGCAGGATGCTCTCAAACCCAATTAGGAAGGGTGCTCGTCTCTCAGCTCCTCAGGAAGGCCGACGAAAGAATAGGCCTGGCAGAGCCTGGGGGGGATGGACGGGCGGGGGGGGGGGGGGAGCCACTGTGCTCTGTCACGGGGGATTAAACTATTGAGTCCGACACGCAGCGGAAAGGCGAAGAGACGCAGCCTGTAGAGCAGGGTCGCCGGAGGGGCCTCGATCCGACAGCTTGTCTGGCCCACAAAAAATCCCCAGGAGGGAGGGAGGGTCTCTCTGGGTACCAGATGGCACTCAATCCAGATTCCTTAACACCTCTCTGGGCCCTTCCGAATAAGCGCAGGAGGGGCGCAGGGGTGCTGCTGCCTGCGTCTCCAGATGGAAAGCAGCACAATGGGTGGGTGGGGGGGAAAGACACACATTTCCTCCCCTGGAGGTTTGGGTGCAGGGCCTGCAAGGAGCAACTCACCGGAAATCCCAAAAGGCAGCCCAGAACCACGCCAGGCCACGCGTGTCAGAGGCAAAGGAAGGAAGGACAGTCCGCGGATCCTCGTCCAGCCATCCTGGGGCCGTCCTCGTCCGTCGGCAGGGGCCAGCGGCAGGGCCTGGACGCAAGGAGAGCAGGGTCAACAGCGAAGCAACGGGGGGGGGGGAGGGTCTGGAGGGCGGCTGCCCCCCCCCCACGCACCCCGGCACTCCAGGGCCAGCCCTTGGCCAGCTGAGGAAGGCGTTGGGCTCCCTTTCGGGCAGGGCTTTAACGGAGAGGCCAGACGGATGGCCTCTTTTGGGCAGGGCCGAACGGCATCTACTTGAATCGAGTAGCCCGGCGTCTAGATCTTTGCTGGCTGACCTAAGAAGGGCTTTGGGGCATTTTCTCCCTCACCTTTCCTTGAGGACCTCTGCAAAAACTGCACTTGGAAAAGGAGCCTGCTGCTTTCAGAAACAAACCAGGGAACAGATAAGGAAAGGCACCCTTTCTCACGAGGTGTCTGGGTGACTCCCACAGGGGCCGCTGAAAGAGGCTTTCTCTTCTCTTCTTTCCAAAACAGAATACCAACATTGATCAGAGTTATCCCGTGTCATGCAAGGGCAGCTGGTAACTTATTAAGAGGAGAGAATACGCCTGTTTATTTATATATCCTGCTAGAACGCAGGGCTGGCTTTTGTCTGCTCTTTCCCTTTTGGGTTGTAATGCCCTTTGCAAAGTTTTTTTCTTTCTCCCAAACCTGGAAGTTCTCCTGGCATTTTGTTTTTAAAGAAAGAGACCAAAATAAATAAATAAATAAATTTATAAGGGCAAAAAGAGAGTAGTTAATGCGTGCAAGTCTGTTTTGGAAAACAATAGCAGCCAAAGAACTGTGTGTCGTCCAAAAGACTACCAGATTTATTGCACAAGCGTCTAACTCGCCCCACCAGAAACAAGAGCTTGGCAAGACTCCCTCCGAGGAAGTCTATATAGCAGGATTCGGGGAAGGAGTAGGGGGACACACCAGCTCTCCAGATACACTTTCTGCAGCCTGGCCTGCCTGGATCATTACGGGATGCTCTGAAGCGGCCACACGGCAAGCAATGTCATGGCCCTTCTCTTCTCCCCCCCCCCCCTCCGTTGTCAACGTCTTGTCTCTGGGAGATCTATGGGCCGGGCATTGTTGAGGCATCGCCCCCCTTCCTCCGAGGCCCTGTAACTCGGCCCCTGGTCCGACAGGGCACATGTGGCCATCCGGACTTAGTTGCTCCTGCTAGGCCCGTGGCAGAGAAGAGAAAAAGCAGGCAGTTCATGGGAGAGGAGGAGGAAGAGGAGGAAGTAAGGCCAGCATGGAGATGGAAACAGGGGCCCGGACTCCCCCAAGAAGGGCAGCAGAGCCCGCAGGGAGAGGAACCGGCTGCTGATTGGATCCAGACCCTGTTGGAGTTGGGCAGAGGGGAAGGGGGAGATTTTCAGGACGTGGGAGGCTGCTGTGGCCCATCTTCAGCTTTTCAGGCCCAATCACTTGGCTCTGCCTTGAGCTATGAAAAGACAGGGAAGACTTTCTCTACCCTCCTCTTCCTGGCACGCAGCTTGGCTCGCTTGCATGAGTAACCTGCAGTCCTTTTCCAGGGAGCCACCTCCTTCCCCTTCAGCGGAGGAGTGGGGAGTCTGGGCCAGCAGAGAGCAACCTCTGCAGCGTGGGAGCCGGCAGGGTTGGGAATAGGCAGTGGCCTTTCTTCTAGGGTGGCTGGGTCACAGGCGTCTCTCGCCTCTCCCTGCTCTGAGAGGCCCCCCTGAAGGAGGCTCCGGCAGCCAAGAGGATGTGGACTCCCTGATCTGAGTCCAGGGTAGGAACAGAAAAGGAGAGGGACAGAACGGGCCGTTCCTGCCGGGTAAATCCTGTTTTTACAGCTGGGGAACCAACCGCTGGCATCCACTCCAGACTGGCCACGTTGGATGCCCCTTTCCTTGACATCTTTCAGAGGCCTGCCTGTGTGCGTGTAAAACCAAGATAAAACCAGGAGCAGAGACAGCATGGGAAGGAATACCTAGTTATAGTTCTTACAAAATCTGGGAGAGAGAAAAAAGTCTGATTCACCGCTATTTCTTTTTTAAAGATGGTGAATTAGAAAAGTGGGAGGAAGACCCCGACCCATGGCCTGCCCAGATCAGCCCTCTCAACCCAGCTGGGCTACAACCATCCACCAGCCCAGCCCATGCAGGTTGTGGATGATGAGAAGTGTAGTCACAGATGGAACATGCTGGGTTCAGAGAAGGTTTGGGTCAGAGCGACCCAGTCTTGTGCTTCTCTTCTTCCCTAATAGAAAGCCTTGGGGGGGGGGCATGCAGGGGGACCAAATTTGTCTACTGAGCCCCCTCCCCACTCCCCCCCCTCCTAAACTCTTTACTGGAAACTGAAGCTGTGCAGAACCCATGTGCCAGCAGAGAGATCTTGCCCTCTTCCCTCCATGCTTGGTTCTGTGGGGGCAAAGTGGAAGGAAGTTTTCTGGGCGGGTGGGGGCGGACTACAACGCCCAGAATCCCCCGGAGCCCCTCCAGCCTCTCTCCGAGGGGGGTGGGGGGTGGAGGCGGCCTAATTCATTTCTTGGCCAACAGTGCCCCCTCCTGGCCACTCCCGGAGACTGCCCGAGGCGTCCGGTTCTTACATTTTTTGGGTGACGGGGAGGACCCCTCCAAGACCCGCGGAGGGCGACCAGCGCCTGGGAAGCTCCTTTGGAAAACGAACGGGTCCTCATCGGCCCCAATACCCCGAAGTCAAGGAGTCCCGTTTTGACGGCGTGCTTCCTCCGCTCGGCTGTGATTGCAAACGAACGGGCGCAGCTCCTTCCACCCGGCGGTTTGCAAGCGCAGTCGGGGCGCGGATCTTAGAGGAGGTCGTTCTCGCCGGAGACTTTCGGTTTCTTTTGCGGACGACGGGGCTTGGGAACCCCCGCAGCCCTGGAGAGGGTTTTGAGTCGGTGAGGGGGTGATGGGCGGTGTAGTCCAGCAAAGAACGGCTTGGCCGCAACCTCGGCGGCGCCTCCCCCCCCCCCCCCCGACCCGGTCTGGGCGCCCGCGGATCGCCCTCGTCCCGGCCGGCACCCGCCCCGGGCCAGCATCCTAGCGGGGCGGGGGCTTGGAGAGGCCGGGCTCCGGAGCCCCCGAGCCCCCCCCCGAGCTCCCCCGAGCCCCCCCCCCCCGCTCCACACCGCCGGCGGCTCCGGGCAGAGCTCGAGGCGGCGAGGCCGGAGGGCAGAGCAGAGGCCGGGGCGGCGAAGTCCAGGGAAGGAAGGAAGGGAGCCGAGCGAGCGGGCACGGGGGGGGGGGGGGGAAGCCGGCAGGAGGAGGACGACGAGGAGGAGGCGGCGCGCCGGGTCCCGCAGCCCAAGCGGCGCCCTCGCCTCCTCCTCCTCCTCGTGGCGGGGGGGGGGGGGGCTGGCGGGCTGGCTAGTTGGCCGGCCAGATGGCCGGCCCGGGTCGAGGGGAGCACGCGGGGAGCCGAGAGGCGGCGAGCGCGAGCGCGCCCTTCGCTTTCCCGAGGGAGGGCGGGAGGGAGGGCGGGAGGGGGGTCCCTCCCCTTCCCTCGGGCCCCGCCCCCGCCCCCGCCCCCCTCCTTTAAAAAGCCCCGCGAGGCCCCTCCGGCGATGCCCGCTGCGCAGCCCGAGACGCCGCCGGGAGCCCAGCCGAGCCCAGCCCAGCGCCGGGCAGGAGCGCACCGGGCGCCCGAGGGGAGGGGAGGGGAGGGGAGGGGAGCGCGGCGGCGGCGGAGCCGGAGGAAGAAGAGGAGGAGGAGGAGGTGAGGCACCGGCTCTTCGGGGGGGGGGGGGGAAGGCGCACTGGCATCGGGACACCCCCCCCCCGCGCGCCCCTTTCCCCGGCAGCCGCGCTGCCCCCCTCCTCCTCCGCTCTTCTTCTCTGCCAGCGGCCGAGCGCCGTCCACTTTCCCCCATCCAAGCCCGCTCCTTGGCAGCGGGTTCTCCCTCCCTCCCTCCCTCCCCCCCCCTCCCTCCCTGGCTCGCTCTCTTTTTCCTGCCCTCCGAAATGCCAGCCGCGCAAGGCTCAACGTCCTCCAGATCCTTCCCCCGGCCACGATCCCCAACGCTAGGCATCAACCAACCCTTCTCCCTCGCCTCCCTGCCCATGTGCAGAGTGCCCTTGCCAAGCAGCCGCAGGTGCCTCCCAGTCCCCAGGCCCGGGCCTTCCTCCCCCTCGGTCTGAAGCGGGGAGCGCGAAATCCGCCTCCCCGCTTGCCGATCCTCTGCACGGAGGGCGGGGGGGGGGCGAGAGGGGGAAGTTGATGATCCCGGGCCTCAGGATCGCTTGAAGACAGGAGGGACCCCGGAGTCACCGCCGGCGGGGAGACAGCGTCTCCATCCGAAGATGGAGCACCTCTGGCTTGGAGGACCCCCCCCCCCCCAAGTGAGGATGCACAGCCGGCTTCCACTCCCCGGTGGTTCTTTAACTGGAGAGTATGGGATGGAAGCTGGGCCCTCCTCCTGCCCCCAAAGCCCCTGCTCTACCCACTGAGCCACCGTCTCCCCCACTGCAAAACCCTCTGTCACCGGTGTCAGAGTGGGTGGGGAGGGGGCAGAAGGAGCCCGACCCTCCAACCCCCCCCCCCCCCGTTATCCACCTGAGAGGTCTGTTGGGGAGGGTGGGAGAGGAATCCCTGGCTTGGATTACAAGGCCCAGAATCCCCCAGGAAGAAGGAACTTCCCGGCAGGCAGGCAGGCAGGCAGGCAGGGCGTTTCCCGGGTCTTCCCCCTTGGCCACCCGGGAACAATGAACCGGCAAGGCTTCCACCTCCCCTGGCCAGCCACCCAACCGCCTGGGGCCACCCTGGGGTTCTTAAGAAAAGGAACTCGGGCCGCGCTGACTGCTGCCTAGAGCAAGACCAACAGCCTTGGGCGGCAGAGGCTAAGGGGGTGGCAAGGGCTCTGTGGCACACACCGCCTCGGTGCCCCCCCCCCCCAGCTGCCCGGCCGCCCACGTGAGCGCCAGAGATGCTGCCGGCATTAAAAGGTTGCTTCTCTGCTTGTTTTGGTTGACTTACATCCATGGAAAGTGGGGGAAGCACCCGTTGTTTTCCCCCCTTTGCCTCAGGCAGCAGAAGGTTTTGGTGGGTCAGCCACCATACATGGGCAACGATCCCACCTCTCCCCTTGTGGAAGTTTTCGCTCCCCTGGCTGATTTCGGGGGGCGCCCCTCTTTCATCACCTGGATGAATGCTACAGAATTCATTCCGGGCTCCCTGCGTCCGTCCGTCCCTTGTAACCGACAGAAAAAGCCATTTCGCCAAGGGCTGGAGGGACGCACCCCGGCCCCAGCCCCCGTAACGATCTGTGTCTGGCCCATTTTGAGATCCCGGCCATCTGCCTCCCTTTGGAGGCTTAATGGCAAATCGATTCAGTGTTGGGGGGGAGGCCAATGCGGCACCCCAGGAAGAGGAGGCAGTGGCAGGCTCTCAGGCGATGAGGCTGCCCTGCAATTAGGACGCTGGAGAGCTGAGGCTGGGCTGTCACGCAGTGACCCCGGCTGCCCTCCGTCCTCCCTCCTGGTCTGCCTCTCATGCAGACGCCCCGGCCGGCTGCCTGCCTGCCTGCCTGCCTGCCCATGGGCGGCCCCAACAAACCCAACCCTGGTGATTTCTCTCTCTCTGTTTTAAGAGGGGTTCCTGTGCTCCCCACACATCTGGCGGGTTGTTAAGCCTGGTGATCTTTCTCTTCCATCTGATTTCAAGCCCACCCCCCTCCTCCACCTCCATAAGGAGAGGAGCTTAACTGTGCTTGGTCAGAAGTAGCATCAGCCTCTGGATGACAAGTCCCATGCATTGTTCCCAGCCTGCAGGGATGATGGGAGTTGTTCTCCTGAACAGGCAGCGGGTGTCAGAGAAGTGTGTCAGACCACGGGGTTGTCCGTCTGTCTCTCTGTTGTATTTGGATCCCGTCTTTCCTCTAAGGAGCTCAAGCAGGTGCTCACTCACAACGGCCCTATAAGGATGGTGCCGAGGCTCCCAGCTGTGAGCAGAAGGTCCGTCAGGTTGTCCTGGGGCAGCCAAGCCAGTCAAGAGCCCGGTGACATCCTAGAAGGATGCCACGAGGAAGGCCGTTTGGCCGCCTTGCCAGTGAGGGAGGCTGTGGCCTCCCCCTTCCTCCTGTCCCCGAGGTCACTGTCCCCGCTGGGAGGCAGAAGGATCTGGGGGGCCTTGAGAGCGAGAGCCGGGCCGGGGCTTGGGGAACCTGGCGTCGCCTCACCCAGCCCCGCTAGGCGCGCCCTGCCTGGCGGCGCTCAGTCTAGAGCCCGCCTCGCAGGCCTGTTGTGAAAGGGAGGCAGCCCGGCCTCCAGCGCCTTCCAAGAAAGACAGTCGGGGGTGACATTATAAGAAGGATTAGTACAGAAAGATGAGCCAAAAAGTAAATATTGAAAGCCGAGTGGAGATTCACGGGCCGCAAAGAGGCGGCTTTGTCAGTGGTGGCTCTGCCAGAACTTGGAAACTTAATTTTACTTCTTCTTCTTTTTTTTCCCCCCGGGGAATAAGACTCCCAGCCAAAAAAAAATCCTTCCAAAGGAGGCCATCGGTTCATCACGGTCTGTTCTTCCCAAAGTTCTGCTGCTCAGCTTCCCAAAAAATCCTGGTCTCTCACTGTCCCTCCACACCCTCTTTCTCCTCACGCTGCAGGGGCTGGGTCTCTCCGAGAGAGCCAGAGCGGCCTTAGGAGACCCGTGCCACGGGACCGGCCAGGACGTTTGAGGGGGCCAAAGCTCAGACTCCCAAATGTTGACCAGCGGACGAGCAAAAGGTCCCCGGAGGGAATTCCCCCCTGTTCGCACCAGGGCGGCGGGTGGGAGGCCCGTTCTAGCCTGCTCAAGTCTCCCTTCCAGAGTCACCCCCCACGGGACAACTAGAGAGCACTTAGTGGATCCATGAAGAGTGGCCAGATTCACGGGCCGTGTGCAGAGAAGGTTTTCTCAGCAGTGGCTCTGCCCGACCGTGGAAACTCAACTTTCCTCTTTTTTGGGGGGTGGGGGTGGTGCTATCACAGCCAGCCTCTGAGCTCCCCATGATGGACCCAGCACTCCAGAGACACGCAGTGGGACCCCCCCTGGTTGTGTCCTTTGGAAAGGTGTTCAATGTCATCTTTTCCTTTGGTTAAAACCACTCTTTCTCGGCTGGGGCTCCATCAGCAACGGCATCTAATCCTACTCGGTCCAATTCCATTGGAATGCATTGCCCTTTTCTTTTCTTTCTTTCTAAAGTGCTTTTGAAGTTTAAAATCTTATCCTGGCTTCATATCCCTGCCCTTCCCTTTCTATGCTTGCACATCGCCCGTCACCTTGCTGGGCTTGGCAGAGAAAAGCGGGCCGTCCGTGTGGAAGTAAATCAGAAGTATTTAGAAGAGGCAACCGGCTGAACTTCGCACGCACCTCCTCTCGTCTGTCTTGGCCGAGGTTTCGCCAAAGACTGAGGAGAGAACCTTCACGGCTTTCCAAGGAGAGGGACTTGGGTGGATGAGGGTTTTTTGGGTTGTTCTTGTTTTTTTTTTCTTTGCTTACAGGGCCTCTTTCTCTGTCCCATTTCTCAGTCCACTTTGCAGCCAATAAAAGCCATTTTAAAAATCCTGCCGAAGCCAGGAGGGAGCAGCGTAAAAGGTCACTGACCAGTCCAGAGCAGAGACAGATTTGCATCGGTCTCCAGACAATTTGCCAGATAGGAAAACATCCTCCGTGTGCAGAGAAGGTACATTTTGGGGTTGCCGTTCTCTGAATCGAACTCCTTAACCCCAAGGACGATGCTGGCATGGGGATGCTGGAGTTTGTAGTCCCAGGCCTCAACCCAATTGCTGGCCCCGAGTTGTCAGCAGTATTGATTTGTCAGGGGGACCTGGGTTCAAATCCCTCCCTGGGTGGACCTTGGGCCAGTTACACTCTCTCTCTCAGCCTGACCTACCTCACGGGGCTCTGGGGAGGAGAATGGGAGCTGAGCTCATTGGAGGAAAGGCAAGAGAAAAATATAGCAAATAAGTCAACTAGAGCAGACCCATAGAAACCACGGGGTTTCTATAAAAGTCATCATTCAGCTATTGGTCCCACAGATTTGAATGCACTTTTATCCCCCCAGCCTGTCCCTGGCTGTTCCCCCTCCCCTCCCCCCATTTCAAAGAAAGGAGGTTCAGACTCACTTTTTGAAGAGGAGCCTCGGAGGAAATGAGCCTGTGAGGCGGAGGGACCCTCCTGTGGTGGTGCTCATTTTCACAGCAAAGTGTGAGGAAGGGCCCCAGAGATGCTGCCCCCCCCCCCGGCCAGCATCAACGAGATGGCCAGAGAGGCGGATGAGGGGCCGCGGGCGCTGCTGGCCTCTCCTCCTTTTGGATCCAGGCAGGCCTGCAAGTCGAGAAAGCCACAAGAACCGTTTAGAAGTATTGCAGGAGAGCGGTCCTGGCTGACCAGCAGGAGGCATTAAAAACATTCCCCCCCCCCCTCCGGCTCCCTGCCTCCACCCACCCTCCCACTTCGCCTGCAATAAACTCACTAGTCCTGAAGGTGCCACCAGGTGACCCTTTCGGTCGGTTTTAGGGTTACAGTTCTCCCAAAGCAACCCTCAGATTTGAGCTGAAAGGCAACGCAGCCACGCGCCCCTCGAGGTCCCGGCAACGCTGTGGGTGCCACCAGGGAGCCCCACCACCCCTGCTCCCACCACAAAGCAGATGATGGTGTGCCTTATAGATCATAGCAACCCCCCTTTAGTGCACGCATGCACAACAGTTGAGAACATGTCCTGCCAAAGAGACCTGTGTGACCCACAAGCCCCCCTCTCCCCCCCACGCACGCACGCACACACACACCCTTAAATTCATCAACATGAGATATATCCCTTTTTCTGTCCAGGGCAAGTTCAGGGTTCCTCCTGATTCACACGTTGCTAAGACAGTAACAGAAACTGGTGACAGGAAGGTGAGGATGATGGGTGAGGATGATGTCGGGAGATTCCTTCCCAAGTCTTCCCCTCTCCTGGACTGTCTCAAGGCTCCTCGTTGGCATCTCTTAAGGAGAGAAAACCCTCAGGCTCCGTGTAGGCCAGATTTCCACCCCTGATGTTTTATTTCCAAAGTGCTCCGTGGAAAAGCCAACAGGAGCAGAGCTGGGATAGGAAGAGCGAGCCTCTCGGCTGAGCCGGACCAAAGGCAGGGCCCTCTCTCCGGCCGGGCGTCTGGCTCCCACGGTGGATCGCCAGGCCCTCACTCCAGTGGGAAAAAGCCTGCAAAAGGCAGGGATGTTATTTTCCAGAATCTGGCACTGGCAGCAAAAAAAAATAATACTTGGAACCAAGGCAGAACCGTCAGGCATTCCTGGAGATTTGTGCCGAGGTGACGCTCTGGACTCAGCTTGTGTTGCAAGCTCAGGGAATCCATGCGTGACTTCCCACCAAATTATGCGTTACTGAGAACTCCCGTATATGTTGGAAATATCGGCTTCTCTTAACGGTGCCTCCCGTCACTTGCAAACGGAGTCGCTTTCTTTCCTAGACTGGTCTTTGGGAAGGAAGCACAGGCTTTGCCTACAAGTCCAGTCTCTCAGGCACAGAATTCCTCTCTGGAGTCAGATGCATTTTAACCTTTGAAGGACGGGTGGCCTGCGATGTAGAGTTCGGCTCCGAAGCAACCGCAGTCTTTTCCGGCCACTGTCCAGGGTGGGAGCAATACGGTTACCCTGCCCTTCTTTCTTCGTTTCGTTCAGCCTTCCTTGACTCAACGGTAGTGTTGGCATTTCTTCCCACCCACAAAAACCTCTACTGCGAATATCTGTGCCGTTGTGGGATGACACACAGATGCCCATTCTTTGCCCGCCTGTGCCAAGGAGGCAGGTGTTTCTCTGCAGTGAGTCATTCAGCAGGGACCCTCTCCCGAGTGTGCCGGGCCAGCCTGGGAAGTTCTCCCATCCGGCCCTTTTCTCTCCTCAGCCGGCTTTTGCCCAGCGGATTTGGCGCGGCTTCCCGCCAGCTGGAGACCTGCCAAACGCTCCCCGTGCTTCGCTTAAGAACATTGGAGGGTATCACTTGCGCTCAGTGGGGATAATCCCTGAGAATTAGATATGGCCCAGAGGGGCTTATTTGGAGACGGTGGGACGCAGAAGGCCGCTCCAAGACATTCTGCTGCCTGAGCTGGAGCAGCAGGGGGGGTACCCCCAAATAAATTAAGGGGTAGCGTCTTTGCTCAGAGGCAACTAAGACCCTTTTGCATGGGTGAGAACAATCCACACATGTTTCTAAGGCCATCCTGGCAGTAAGCCTACAGCAGGCGCAAACAAAAGTCATTAATGGTGCACAGCATGGCTTTGTCTGACAGGAGGGCCGGCCTTGACGGTGTGAGCTGGGCCCTAGGAAGACAGTCTTCAGCCATGCAGAAGCCAAAGCGGCCGATCTGGCCCACCGGTGCTTACTGATGTTTTAAAAATGAACGCCCTGAAAAAATTTACAAATTGGCTGAATTTCCTGAACAAGGTTTTAAACATGTATTACGTTTACTGCAAAGGTTAGAGAAGTCGTGTGGCTTCCTGGAAGAGCATTTCTGAACAGGAAGGGAGTACTTCTTCCCCAACCACACAGGCTGGTGTGGGGCGGATGAAAAACACTGGCAGGTGTTGATCAGGGTGGTTGCTGAACATCTATTGTTTTTATTCATACATGACTGAGTGAGGACTGACTAACTAAACCCTTTATATTTAATCAAGGTGGGGGACAAGTCTGAGGGCCTCACTAGAGAAAACAGTGATTCCGCATTTAGAAGGAGTGCTCCCTTACAGGGAAAAGATGGTCTGTTTAGTCTAATAGGAGCTTGCCTCAGTCCATGCAGTGTTCCTTTTTAGAAACATCATGAAATCATGGATGGATCTGCTGGGCTTTTTTTATGAAGCTGACAAAAATGAGTTTGTCGGGGGCTGGGCTTTCAGGTACGATGAGGTCGAGAAAAATTAGCTTGCTTTTGTTTTGCAGTTGGTCAGTTGGGAGCTAGCCAAGCTTTGCTTGCCTGCCTGATGTCTTGGGCATGTAGGACTGGAATATTTCCGTGCCTCGAGGATAACATTGTAAGAGGAAAAAATCATGCACCTGAATGTGCAATCCATCTCTCTCGAGTCTACGGGGTGTTTTTGTGTTTTGAAAAGGGAGACTCGAATTTTACAGCCTCTCTTGCTCCCTGACATGCTAGAGGACAGCCCACAAATGCTCCCCCTTTGGAGTGTCTCTAGGCAACACGCAGGCTATAGGACGGTGAGATCGAGTCTCCTCATTACCAGCACTTCTCCTTCCCCGTTTCTTGGAGGTTGCAACTCACCAGGTGAGGGAGAGCGATCCCAAGACCTCTTGGCTTGCCCGGGCATCCTTCCAAGGGATCCGCCGGTGTGCCTGTGTCGTGTCAGCTACCTCTGCACTTCCGCTTGCTGTTTGTCGCTAAGGCCTCTCACCGTTTCTGCTCCTTGGCGGTTTTATTCCCTTAACTGTTGTTCTCCCTGCTTCTGCTTCTCATTTGCAAACAGTTTTGAAACCTCCTAAAGGGTGGAAACAGTAATTACAAGTGCTCTGGAACGCATGGACTTTCCAGATAACGGGTCAATGCCGCAGGTCTTCCTGAAACCCCGAAGCTTTGACATGAACGAACGATGCTCCCTCTCCTTTGCCTTCTGACACAGAGCCCAGCCTTTCCTCACTTTGGTGCGCGGACCCTGCTGGATCTGCACCTCCTGCTCCAAAAGCCGCCATCATGAAAGCGCTGCTGGTTGCCTTCCTGGTCGAAGCCTGCCTCTCTTCTTTGGTTCCAGGTAAGTGACATCTTGCAGGGGGTGGGCTGGGAAGCTCCCAAGATGGGGTTCGCTGTGAACCCTGCAGCGCATGGGCCCCCAATATGAGGGAGCCCAGCTCTGCTCTCCCTGCCACCCGCTGCAAACCACACCCCCAGCCCAGCCATTGGCTGAACTGCGAGTGACGCCATGGAATGTTCACCAACATTCCCTTGCTGGCGAGGGCTGGCGCTAAAACACGGCAAAACCAAGAGGAGGAAGGGGAAGGAGGGTGGCTGGATTTTGACCATCTTGATGAACGCAATGTTTCCACACCTCCTGTTTTTAACAACCCTTGTTGCAAGGAGAAACGAACATCACCTCAAGCATTTGCCCTTTTGCAAGGCTCAGAAGGCATCCTGCCTCAATAACGTCCACACAAATTCGCAAAACGATCCACACGTGGTAGAAGGGTGCATGCCCCTTGGGGGAAATGTCTACCTGAGGTGAAAGGAGAGCTGGGAAAGGTTCTGTTTTGAACTAGGACTTTGCCCGCACTGACTGGGTGCTCCTGGGAAGAGTAGTTCAAGAGCAACCTTAACCCAAACTCTGGAGGGAAGGGGCCCATGCACGCACCCACATCTTGCAACTGAACAGGAAGCCCCAGCGAGAAGAAAACACAACACGGGGCGGGGAGAAGGGCCACAAAAAGGAGACGGAGAGACTTTTCACACCGCTAGGAATGGTTCGCCAAGGGGGGGGGCACGGGGTGCCGGCATGGGGTGGCCGCCTTCCTTCTTCTGTTGTTCCCCCTCGTAGAAAAGGAGAAGAACCCCCAGTACTGGAGGCATCAGGCCCAGGAGACGCTGAGGAAGGCCCTGAGCCTGCAGGCGCTCAACACCAATGTGGCAAAGAACATCATCCTCTTCCTTGGCGACGGTGAGCGTCTGGGGAGACCGGGTGGGGTGGGGGAGGCCGGGGAGCCCTCGCGTCATGCCCCGCAAACCTTTTCTACAGGAGAAAAGTTGGGGGACGCCCTCCGGGGGCCAGGGGAACCGCACCCATTCGGCTTCCCCTAAAGGTCCCCCTTTTTTTCAGGGACCACCATCCCGGAAAATATCTCCCTTGGGATTTGGGAGTGGTCCCCAATGGACCCTCGCTGGCCTTTCTTCCTCAGTGGCTCGTCCAGAAAGAGAGCGGTGGCTTGTCGGGGAGCCTGTTCAGCCTGGAGTGTGTTTCCCAGGCCCCCCCCGTTCCCCCCCCTTAAGTGTCTAATGGAGGAATGCATGAGCCTATGCACATTTTATGCAGAGAGCGGCCCTGACTGCCCATTTCCACTTGCGCCGCTTCCTCCGAGCGCGCCTCCTGGCTTGTGCTCCCCCTTCCCCACTTTTCCCACCTTGCGATGTCACAGGGAGGGGCGCCAGGGCAGCGGTTGCCAAGAAAGGCTCAGGAATGCATCTGCCCCCCCCCCCTTTCATTTCCCGTGGCCAACCACCAGCGGCCTTGAGAGAGAATGAAAGAGCAAGTTCGAGGATTGAGGGCAGAGACACGGCTTTGTGAGGAAGGACTCTGGGACAGGGTCAGGATGGGAGCTGCCTGGGGGGGGGGGGAGAAAGATGCCAAGGGAGGGGTGGGAAAAAGCGACAGAGGTCGCATCGCATCGCTCGATGCTGACCCCACTCTAGCGATGGAGTGACGCAAGGCCCCTGGCCCTCCATGTTTCGTGCCTGACCAATCCAACTCGCAAAGTCCGTGTTTGCCTCCGGACAACCAATCACAAAACAAAGCCAGCGGATCGGTAAAGGTACCGGGGGATCTAGGACCACCCAACGGCTTCCATCGTGTCAGGGAGCTCTGTCGATAACGACGGGCTGAACAAAACCCCTCTTCCCATCGCCTGCGTCCCGGTCCCTGCTGCCTGTTCCTTTGCGGATCTCAAGGCTGGGCGAAGGGCGGCTGTTCTCACTTTTGCCATCAAAACCACCACCCTCCCGGGTGGGTCTCTGTCTGCAAGAGAGACAGAGACGTGGCAGGTCCCAGGCCACTTTGTGGGTCTCGGGGCTCCCTGGGGTGAACAGAACGTGGGTTTTCTCAGTCCCGGGCCAGGCCTCTAACCCCGACCCCTCTCCCACCCCTCCACCCCTCGTGGCTGCAGGCATGGGCGTCTCCACCGTGACCGCCGCTCGCATCCTGAAAGGGCAGCTGGAGAACCAGAGTGGGGAAGACACCCTTCTGGAAATGGACCGCTTCCCCTACGTGGCTCTCTCCAAGGTAAGGACCCTTTATCCCCCCCCCCCCCCCCCGCTGCACGTCAAGGATACCACGGCTTATCAGCGCTCAAGGATTCGGGGAGGGCGAAGGGTCCCTGGCAAAGGAAGAGGTCTAGAAGTGGGGCTGAAGGAGGCAGAGGTGGGGCACCAAGCCGGCATCCCTCCCTGGGGTGGGGACGCTCCAGAAAGAAACCGTGTGTGTGTGTGTGTGTCCCCAAGTCACACGGCTGCTTCCCTGAACCTCTGAAGGTGGGGCCTGAGAAAGTGACCTCGGGAATCCTCTGAAGCCCACATGTGAGGTTGCCAAGAGAAACAACCGTGGTACTGGCAGTGCCAGCTTCGCACAGGTGCGGTCTGACCTTGGGGAAACCTTGCACCCGGGGCAGTTCCGTGTGGCAATCCAAGACAGAACAGGGCGGTCGTCTACACATATATTCTCGGAACCCTCCATATTCCTTATAATCTCTCACAAACAAGCTCAGGGGGATTTCCCCCCACACCCACCCACTTCCTTCGCAAGTGTGGAAACCTTTTGTTAAAAGAGATAAAAATACAAAACATTCTAGGATTATCCTGTGACTCAACCTTTCCCAGGCAGGCGCTGTCATCCAAAATGGTTTGGATTACAACTCCCATCATCCAGAGCCAGCGCAGTCATGCTAGCTGAGCAAACGTTGAAACCTGTTGGTACCTACCTTTCTTTTTTTTGTAATGAAGACGTAAGCCCATTCCATTTCAAAAGCAAAATAATCACTACCACTTTTAAAAGTCCCATTTCAAAAGCAGATGCAATGACTAAAAACACACACGTAACGTTTTTTCTGAGTATTTCAAGACTGCCAGAAACTTCTCCTGATGGGCCTTTTTAGCCCAGCCCTGTTGATTTTTGGAAGCATCCTGAGTGGAATGTTTTCAGATGGGGATCTGCTGTTTGTACCTTGAATCATCTCCAGCCCCTTTTCTTACCCATTGAAGAGAGTCTTTCTTTCTTTCCTTTTTTTTTTAGATTTTAAAAAAGCAACCAAAAAAAAAAAAGCAATCAGTCTTTGAAGAAAAATATAATTAGACACTAAAGCATGTTTGACTTTAGCAGAAACGAGTTATCTCAGGACTGGGTAGTTAGTTGCAGAAAGACGGATGCTTCAAGAGTAACTTCCCACATTTCGGGATCGTACGGATCGCAGTCTGGGATGAACCTGGAGGAGCTCAGAAGAGGAGGGGGGAAGAAAGATCCGAACACGGTACCAGAAGAAAGATCTCCTTCTTGTCTGGCTGACCCCACGCTTCCCCCGAGGCTCCTGGCCGATTCGGGAGACTGGTGTAGCCGGCTGGTGCTGTTTGTGTGCCAGGCTGTTTCGCCACCACAGCCAGGTTATTTTTAATTTGCACTGAGCCATTTTTAACTGGGCTGGAGAGGATTAAAGGGACAAACAGTGGATCCCATTTTGCTTCAAACGGCTCCATTCCTTTCTCCTTCCCCCCCCCCCCCCCATCCACCAACATCTTCCTCTTAACAAACTGGCCCTGGCCCGGCCTGTGGAGCCGCCGAGGTGCCAGCTGTTGACTTAAGCTTCGGAAGGGAAGGTCCGCGTGCACACAAGGAGAGGCCCCGCGGGCTGCTCGTGGTCAGCCCGGTGCCGGCGACCGGGCGAGGGAAGCCTGAGGAGGCCTCGGAAGCCCAGGCAGGGGGATGCCTGGCAGCCAGGGGCCACCCTGAGGTTCACCCTCACAACCCACGATCGGGGTTGGATCCTGCTCTCGCCTCCCAGTCGACTGGTTTCTCCCCATACGTTCTCCCTGCGTTGGGAGAGGGTGAGCACAACCCGGAGACCTCCTTTTAAAAAGTAACCTGTTCCCGATAGCGACCAGCTGCGGATCCCCCCCCCCTTCTTCTTCTTTTTTTCTTTTTTAGACCAAAAAAGATTCAACCTGCAGCAGGCTGTTTTGGCCCCTGCACCCATCCGGGCAGGCAGGCTCATTTGTCATGGCCTGTTTTGCAGCTACACTCAGAACCTGTTAGGATGACAGGGTAACAAGTCTCACTGTCTGGTTCATTAGGAGATTGGTTTCCAGACCGGGGGTTGAGGAAAAGATCTCTAAACTCATTTACAGAAGCCTCCAGTCCTGGCTTCCACAAAGGCCCGGCAGCCACTACGGGGCAGTTAGGATCTCAAAGAAAGAAAGAAAGCGAATGGAAGTAGGCCTAGGAGTAGCAGTCTGCATGTCGGTCTAGAAAAGGCAAGGGGAGAGAAAAGACCCCCTCAGGCTCTCTACTTGCTCCTAGCTGGCCTCCCTGGGTTCAATTCACTTGCCCCATGTGTCCGTGCTGAATTCCCGACACCCTTGTCCCGTTTTCTCCGACAGACGTACAACACCAACGCCCAAGTCCCCGACAGTGCCGGAACGGCCACAGCCTACCTATGCGGAGTGAAAGCCAACGAAGGGACCGTCGGGGTCAGCGCAGCGGTGACGAGATCCCAGTGCAACACGACAGCGGGCAACGAAGTGACCTCCATCCTCAAGTGGGCCAAGGCGGCAGGTGAGCGACCGAAAGGCCCTCTTTGGGCGCAAGGGTGTGCCTGGAAACAGAGGGTGTCCGTTCTGTTACGAGGGGCCGTCTCCCTCCTGTCCGCCTGAGGACCAGGAGGGTCTGCTGAACGGCGGTTTTTGGAGAAGGGCTTTTTACGTAATCCCCCCCCCCCTCTTTTAAGCCATGGCGCTTTTGGCTGGCTGAGCTCTACGGGATCCCAGGGAGGGCTTAGGAAGGCTTAAAAGTTCGGAGCACAGAGGGCTGGATTGGCCTGCTTTGGCCCGTTCCTTGTTTATTGACCGCCTCAAAAGCAGATTGTCAAATATTGGCTTTTGGAAGCTCTGAGCTTAAAAATGCCCCAAAGGCCGGGTGGTGTGGTCAGGGAAAACACGCGGAGGAATGTAGGATTTTGTTTTTCCCCTCTGCTTTTTTTATTTTTTTTACGGTCTCACTTTAAGAGCAGCAGGAAGAAGAGAAGAAAGGGGCTCGCTTTCCTTCATCCGGACAGAACTTTCTCCTCCTGCCTCATCATATGAGAGGTCAGGGCTGATCCGGTGGAAAGCATCCCCAGGAGAGGCAAAGGCAGGCAGAAGGGAGGGCGTTCCTCACACATCATATAAAGTGAGAACCTATGGAACTCCCCTCCACAAGACGGAACCGTGGCCCCTCAAACCACACTTCCCAGCGCATGCTTAATCTGTGGACTTCTGTCCTGTTCTTTTCACGGGCACACTTGGTTTTTCTAAACAGCCCAGAACCAAACAGCCCCAAAAGCCACGATCCTTGGTTCCTCCCTGGGGAATGCTTTCTTTTAGAACCGGACAGGAACAGAGAGCAGGAAAAAGGGTGAACTTTAATCACAAATGCATCACCGTTCACTGGACCTGAGTGTCGGTGGACTTGGGACCTGTTTGTGCAGGGCCTGTTGGAAGGACCTTTCCTGTAGGACGCCTCGGGTGTCTTGCCGGTGTGCATGTGTCTCGTTGCTGTACCTCTGTGGCCAAACCCACGGCCCAGCCCCCAAGTCCCATCCCTGGGCATCTCTCAAGAGAGGCTGCCAGTCAGAGTAAACCATCAGGAGCCAGGTGGGGAAACTGCACCATTTCTGTAAACTGCCCCCCTCCCCGTTTAAAACCCCCATTGCAAAACAGTTCTGCCAATAAATGTAATTTTCTGCTCCCAGGAGCCCCCAGCAGTGGTGGTTTTGCAAGGACTCCTGTTGGATTCCTTCCCTTAAGACTCAACCCCCCCCCCCCTCCAAAATCAGATCAGTTTTGACTGTGGGTTTAAGAAGAACCAACCTTTTCTTCATTCGCTGGTGCAAATGGCCTCGAAATGGCCAAAATCACACCCGCGTCCCCACTCTGAACTCGGCTGACCCCAGGTAGGGCTTGGCATAAGGTCAGGCGGATATAATAAGGAACACAGCCGCTCCGGGGATCTCCCCTGCCCAAAGGGCCGCCTGTGAATTAAAACCAGCTTCCAGGCTGTGCTTGTACCGTTCAATTAGGCGAACCCACCACGGGGGCGAGGGGGAGACGGCTGAGGCGACCAGATGCCCCTTGCGCTCAAAGAAGCGTTCTCTTTATCATCCTCATCACTTCAACGTCTGCCAGAGTCTCAAACTCTGATCCTTCCTGTGTTTTCTTTCCTTTTTTAAAAAACAAACAAACAGATGGAAAACGCCATGAAATAACTTTGCATTTTTTTAAAAAGGCATTCTGTCCATGCCGAAGTCCAGTCAAAACTTCTGGATGCAAAGGGAAGCGTATAAAGCCCTCATTAAAAAGCCCCAAACGAGAGCCTTCTTAATTCTTGTTCTTTCAGGGGTTGGGCTGATTTTCGGGCCGGACATCTGTGGTCATTCTGTACTCTTATTTTTCCCAAGAGATGGAGGAGCCTGAGCAAAAATCAGATCAAAGGCCGACATTTCCAGGTGCCCACGCTTAGAACATCTTTGCCTACTTTTTGAGGGGCGAGAAAAAAAGGCATTTTATTTAAAGCCGTGCCAAAAGACTGAGTCTCTTTCTATGGATCTGTTGAGCCGGGATTAAAAATAAACCTTTCGGTGGGTGTTTTTTTTTTCTTTCTCCTCCTTGAAAGACATGCTCCCGGCTCCAGTTACAAAAAAAGGGGCTTGTGACTGCACTCCCCCCCCGTTGCCTGCGGTGTCCCCCCTGGGGGGTTCTGCAGACAGACAGATAGACAGACCGGCAGGGGTGAAAGGAAAGAAACAGTGCTGAAAAATTAAAAGGACAGAGAACCTTGCTGTTTTCGAAGAAGGAAAGTGACGAAGCTCCAGGGCCGGAATGAGATGTTCTAAGTCCACAGAGCTGGACAATGTTTAACTGGCGGGGTCAGTCACCTTTGGGAAAAGTGGCATCTCGTCATCCTGCGTTGGCAGCCTCTCCTGATTGACCCCCTGCGGCCCGGACCCAGGCGAGAAAGAGGCCACTCAGCGTAGAAGCGAGGAAGAAAGCCCCAAAGCCCTCGGCTTCCTTCGACAACAGACCCCCTCCTCGCGGCCCTCTCGACTCGGCCCGGGACGCAGCCCCTGCTTCCCGACCTCCCCCTGGCCTCTCTCCCAGGTCCCTGAGCTTTGACTTGCAGCAGACGTCCAGGCAAAGCTATAGGCTACAGGGAATTAAGAGCTGAAATCACATGAGCATTTTAGAGATAGTGGTCTTTTGTGCCCGAGAAATCGGGACTTAACCAAGGAAGCCCGTGCTTAGGGCCTGAAAACCAATTTACAAGGAGAATGATAACTTGTGCACAAAAGTTGAGAAAAGTTTCCACTGTGACAGTCACACACTTAAGGCATTCTTGTTTCAAATTATGGGTTACCTATAACGTCTAGGTCAACTCTAACACTAGCTTCAAAACCACAGGACCGTTACCTCTGTTGATCTCTGTCTTCCTTCACGCACATTCACCCATTGCTGCCAGGAAAATCTGTGGGCATCGTCACCACCACGCGAGTGAACCATGCCACGCCGAGCGCCACCTACGCCCACTCCGCAGACCGGGACTGGTATTCGGATAACGAGATGCCTCCGGAAGCCATCCAGCAGGGTTGCAAAGACATCGCCCATCAGCTGTTTGAGAACATCCCAGACATTGAGGTCAGTGTGTACGCCTGTGTGTACGGATAGGATAGCCCTTTATCCACCATTCCTACATCTGAAGTTAGAACAACGAAGGGAGGCACATCCACAGGAATAGGAACATTAAATGAAAAAGAATGCTATAATTTTGGCAGACATGAAACAGAATATGTACACATGAGTTCTCTGGGATCTCCCATCTGGGGATGCTGGGGTTAAACCTGCAACCTTCTGCATGTCAGTTTTATATTCTGCCACAGAACTCCAAGTTTCTAGTCCTCTTGCTTCTGATCTCTGTATGTCGGGATCTGCCTCTATCTCCCAAGTCAGCCTGCTGCTTCGTCTAAAATCACCACCCACAACGGGAGGAAAGAGGAAGCCCACCGTCGGCTGTTGGACTACAATGCCCATCACTCTTGTCCAGCAGAGCCTATGTTGCTGAGGGACGAGGGACGTTACAGCCCAGCCAAGACCAGGGTCTCAGATACCTAAGATACGACCCTATTCCACACCCCATCAGGGATCCATGTCGCTCCCTGAGTTGTCAGCCCTACAGAAGGCTTCGCTTAGCTACCAGTTCAAGAGAACATGTTGCCTGTAGCATGGTTCAGATTTTTAAAAATGCAGTGCTAGGCCTGCGGTGGTGGCTGGGGGGGGGGGGGGGATTTCGGGGGGGGCTGCTGCAAATAAGGAGGCAAGGGGGGTGCTTTTTAAACCTTCCCTCCCCACCCGTAAGCCCAGTGGAAGCAGCCTCTTCCCAACAGCCACGAGCCATGGGGGGGGGGAAGCTCCCCTTCTCACCTGTAGACCCTTTTAAAGTTAAGCCAGCTCCCCGTGGGGAAGGGGGCTCCGGGGAGGAGGCCTCTGTCTCTCCATCCATCCCCCCACCTCCGCCTGCCGCACTGAACCGGTGGATTTCCACCGGCTCGTACCCCAAACTCATTATAGCATTTCTACAGCGTTGACTTGTGCTCGGGTACGTCATAGGAAGACTTTTCCTGTCTCCCCCTCAGTTCTCCTTCAGGGGCACAGAGTGATCCCGAGAGCTTTCTCTGTGCATCTGCTGTGTTGGGCAGGAGGAAATGAACATAAAAATTAAAATCTTTATTGATTTACTACTTTTTTAAAAAAAAGGCTGCCAAGTAGCATGGGTAGCATTTTATCCTCATCAATATCCCCGCGGGCTCCTAATTTCCAGATGTTAAATCCTGCTGCAGCAAAAGCAGCCCACAGAGACCTGTGACACTTTAAAGACGACCCTGTTTGTTCCGGTTCTAAGCTGTGGTGGACAATGGCGGACTCTGTAAAGGTGCACGGAGGCAGTCTGGAGAACAGCCCGTGCCTCGGGTGAAGGGGGCTAACGGTCCGCAAAAGCTCCCAACATGGTTCGTCTTCAGGACTCTTGGCTGTTTCTTCCAGTGAGGTCTGCTAGGCGAAAACTCTGGAGAGACACGTGACACACCAGGAAGGAATTTGAACACAGGGCTTCGGGCAACCTACGGCCCCCGCTGCCACCTGCCACATCAGCTGCGTTTCTTTTTTTCCCTTTTCATCATCCCTCGTCTCGTGGCAGACCTTTTCGGGTGTTCCCTCCACCCTTCCGCTGTGTTGTGGAGACGGAGGTCGTTCAGAAGACCGGTCTCTGCTTAATCTCCCAGAGAAAACATTCAGCCCAAGGGCCTCCTTCCCTTTCCCACGATCTCAGAAGAGGCCCGCTTGTTTGTTTCAGCTGGCGTGGCTCCTGTCACGACCGACAAGGGCGACACCGTCTTTATCCATCAGCGGCAAGTCCCAAAAACAGCCGGGCGGGTCACCTGATAGCTCATCAGGATATTTTACTTCCTCCTACTCAAATGTCAGTTCCTGGCAAAGAACTGAGCCAACAGGCCCCGTCCAGGCGCAAGAAGGGCATCTTATTTCCCTGGGAACCCCTTTTTTTCATCCTCTCCAGATAACCTTGGCCGGCTTCTCCCTGAGAAGACCAGCCGTTGCCCTGCCGCCCGGTCGCATCTCTAAATCTTTCGCCTCTCGCTCTTACATTGGCGTTGCTTATTCCCCACTCCATCCTCCGATATTCCTTTTTTATTCAAATGTTTCCAAGGGATGGCACAGGCTGGTTATTACAAACCGACCAACATGGAAAGTATCTGGCATCTTTTAAGGCTAAAAAAAAAAGATTGACCTCAGTGTGAATTTTTTTTCCATGATGGTCTATTTCTTCAGACCCCACACCATGTAGGCTTGCCACGGACACACCTCTCGGTCCCCTCACAGTTTGCAAAAAAAACCCTGCCATCCCTCTGAGGATCCCCCTGCCTCATGGGCTGGCCACGGGTTCGGCTGAGAAAGGCTCCGGCGTGGCTTCCAACGTGGGATCCAACGTGTCGGGACGGATCCGCCCCTTCCTTCTCTGAATCACACCTGGGCGTCCTCTCTGGCTTTCCCGTCAGAGCTGGCACCGTCCGTGGTCTCAAGACCACAGGAGCGGGGCGTTGCAGCCTCTCTTTCCATCAATTCTCACATCTGACCCTTCGGTAGAAACCCAGTACAAAGCACAGAGGAGTGCTCAACCCCTGAAGAACGACAGGGAAGTCTCTCTCTCTCTCTCTCTTCTCTGTCTGTTTCTACAAATTGAAAAAAAAAATGGCAGAAGGGGGAAGAAAAATCCAAGAAATGGGGAGCATAAAAGCAGCATGGAGGACGTTCCTGCGTTGGTTTGCTTGCTGGTGCATTTCTGGCTTGGGGTGGCCAGAGGCCTGGCAGACCCAGCAGGATGCCGTGGTGAATCCATTCTCTGGGCCACTGCCACAGAAAACGTCACTGAGGGCAGGGCAGGTGGAGGCCAACTGGCTTCGGTTCCCAACCAGCCACCCCCTCACCCCCCCCCCACCCTCCGCCAATTCCCTCTTGCCTGGCCAGCCACCCTAGAGAGGAGGAACGGCACCCCCTGCTGGCATAGGGATGCCCCGTCGTCTCCAACAAGCCCTGACGGTCAGCGGCTGAAGGCTCCCTGATGACCAGCTTGGATGCACCCACACAGACGTGCCCCCCCCTTTCCCCAGATCCCGGGCAGGGCTGGCCAAAGCCTCGCCGGTGCTTGAAGAAAAGGACAAGAGACCACATCCCGTTTGGGAGCTCAGTTCCTCCCGTGGACGCCGGCTCCCCCTGGTTTGGCCTTGGGCGCCTTTGACCCGAAATCCTTGGTCTGTTCCAGCAGCCGGCTCCATCCAGAACTCCCTCCCTTCCCCGGAGGGAAGAAAAAGGCCCAACTGTTTCCACTTAGGAGATGCTTGGCCATGATCTGGTGCGGCCTTTTTCGGATTAAGGACCCTGATTGATCGTTCCCAGCCTTTCTCAAGCATGTCAAGGTCATGAATGCAGAAGGAAATTTTTTTCAGCGGGAGCCGAAGACCGGAGGCACAACTTCTCTCTGTGGCAAACGCGATGTGGGTCGCCTGCCCTGGGATCGGATTCCTTGGAGCAGAGAAACTGGCGGCAGCAGGGGGGGGGGGGGACCCCAGCGCTCCAGGCTTGCTAATTAGGACTGAGCCTAAAGGCCCCTGGAAAATCCAGACCGACTTCTCGTAACTTGGGAGACTGACCTCAAAGCTCTCTTGGTGAGGTTCTCTTCCCAGATGATGTGGCTTCCCAGCTTCTCGTCAGAAGAAAACCACGTTCTCTCGCTTGGTCTCTTCCTGGACAGGTTATGAAAGCGCTGGCTGACAGAGGCCAAACCCTGACTCATTCTCATTCTTGTGTGTGAGAGAGAGACTGAGGAAATGCAACCAACTGAGGGCGAAGCACCTTCTGTCGGCCTCAAGGAAAGCATTCATATTTGCATGAACGGATTTAGCACCAGTGACGCAGAACTGCAACGGCTGCTGTTCTGTTTCCAAAGCAGCAGATGGGTTGTTTGCATCCTTCTGAAAATCCATTAACCCTTTCTGTGCTTCTTCTGTGTGTGCTTTGCTTCTGAAAGTGGAAAGAGGGCAGATTTTTTTTTCCCCAGAGGCAGATTGTGAAGAGAGTGTGATGGAGGGGGAGAAAAGAACTGTGTGCCTCAGTCTCATGGTGGAAGCGAGGAATCTTGTGAGGCCCGAAAGCTCCCCTCATTGGCATGCTTCCTCGTGTTGCAACAACCTAAATCAGTGAGGAATTTCACATCCCTGCTTTGAGAAGCTGGGAAACAGCAGGACATGAAGTGAAGCCGTACAATCCACAAGCGAGCATGAGGGGATTGGGAGGGAGGGGCAGCACCGGTACCGTCCCACCACCACAGATCCCACAGAATTCTTCTCTTGCACCACAGAGGTCTGGCTCAGCTTTGCCCGACCTCAGATTCCAGCTGACTCCAAGGGCGGCTTGAGTGACAGAACGTCTTCCAGGCAGAGTTTGGCCCGTGACTGGCCAGCAATGCCAAGGTCGGTTGGTGAGTGGGTTGACTGGCTGGTCATGGCAGCCACCACAGCAGGGCAAACAGCCGCCGTGACATGGTCTGAGGGACGGAGGTTTATCCCCAAGCTCCTTTCATGGCTGGCATCAGCGGGCAGAACCGAGCATGGCGTTTTCCCCTGGTATAAATAAATAGGCGGGCCTCTTCCTTCGAAAATAAACCCCAAACATTTAAAAAAATAAAATAAAAAAATAGGGAGAAAAAAGAACGGTCTGAATCCCTCATTTAAGCAGTTTAATAGGCCCCTTTAAGAATAATTTTAACTTTGTTCCCAAGCTGGAAATAATTACATGTTGGGCAGGCCAATTTGGATTCTCTGGGATTTGTCAGTGTGTAATTATTATTATTATTAGTTTTGGGTTTTTGCTGATGCTGATGCTTTTATGATTCACCTTCTAAGACCCTAAACCCCAGGACGGCGCTTGGCATGTCAGGCTGTCTCCGACGGGCGCAGAAGGAGCCTCTCGGCCAGAGGCAGGCCGTTCTGGGCCGTTCCGGTTGTGCCCTATAGAATGAGCCTCCTCTGCAGGGTTGTTCTGAGGATAAAATGTGCGTGTGTGACGAGGAAACACACAGATCAGGGAGGGACGGAAAGTCGCCCCAGACATCGTGGAGTAGCAACTGGAGCGTTGAGATTTGGAGAGACTCCCGTTTCTAGTCCTCCGTGAGCCCTGAAAAAAACAGGGAGTCGCTTTGGGCCGTCTGAGCCTGGCCAACCCCACTGGGTCCTTGTGAGGGTCAAACTGGGGAGAAGGTGAGCTGAGCAGGTTGTCTTGATGGCCTTTTCCCCCCCTCGGCTTCTGCGCAGGTCATTATGGGCGGCGGGAGGAAGTACATGTTCCCCAAAAACACCAGCGACGTGGAGTACCCCAGTGAGGACAAATATCGGGGGACGCGTCTGGACGGCAGGAACCTCGTCGAGGAGTGGAGGCAAAGGAAACCTAAAGATCAGGTGAGGGGACCCTTTGGGGTCGGAGCCGAGGGAAACACAAGAGAGAGAAGCCCCCTTGACTGTTTCACCTCGGGTGTTGCCCACGAGGGTGTTGATTCTCAGTCCCTGGAAATCCCAATGAAAGGGCCTCTGAATGGCCGGGGAAAACGTCCACGTGAAACCGTCTGTCCCATTCCCTGTGGGGCAGCCCCTGTGTGGCCCCCCCATCAGGCTTCTTCGGCATACCTCCTCTGTTCCTCAAACAACCTCTACAGAGCAGCAGACTGCCTGAACAAGAGGGTTCCCCCCAAACCCACAATGCCCTCCCCAGCAACGCAGGACTCCCGTTAGGAAGGGTCGGGGGTTCCATCTTGACTGTCTTTACCGCCGGAGCCCCAACAAGCCTTCCGAAAGGCAGGGGGCTTAGTGGATCCGTAGTCGGCCAACTCATTCTAGCAGTTTCCCTCTTTGCCAGGAGCAGGTCTTTTGTACAGGTAACGGACCTTAAGGGCAACTCCAGAACCAGCCACCCCAAGAGGCTTTGCGATGAGCTGTAACGGGACATGGTCACACCGGTTGCAGCAAAACTGAGGAGAAGGAGAGGCTGATCAAGAAGTCCTGGTGCTCTCGAACCAAGATAGTTCCCTGCTGGGCTACCCTTTCGGCATGACCTGTTTTCTCACTCAGTCTCTCTCTGACTTCTTCCAGAACGCCTACTACGTCTGGAACCAGACGGAGTTGATGAGACTCGACCTGAACCAAGTAGATTACCTGTTGGGTGAGTCGGGTGCAAAAGTCTGGCCACGCAACACACACGCAAGCGCTACCCACTGTACCAACAGCTGCGTCATTGGTGCAGAAGCCAAGAGATAAGATGATGATGATTTTGCCATTGTCCTTTTTTAAAGAAAAAAAAAAGGGTGCATGCTCACCGCGCACTTTCTTAAGAAGCAGACCCCTGCTCTTCATAAGCTCAGCTCCCCTATGGATTTGGAAACGGGGATAAAGCAGCCTGGCTGTCATGGACAGCAGAGGCTGTGAGGCTGAGAAGGGAGAACGACCTTGTTGGGGTGCCTTCAAATCTGTTGGAAACCCCACCCCAAACACGGCGCTCCCCCCCCCCACCTGCCGCTCCAGCCGCCTCTGGTGGTTCCAAGCCAGAGAAATAAATCCATGCCTGTCAGAAGCATCCACACCACCACCTAATAGGACCCGGGGTTCAAATCAGGCATCACCCCGCTCTTTCCCTTTTTCTTCCTCAGGTCTCTTCGAGCCCATTGATATGATGTACGAGCTGAACAGGAACAACGAGACGGATCCTTCCCTGACGGAAATGGTGGAGGTGGCCCTCAAAATTCTCCGGAAGAACCCCCACGGCTTCTTCCTGCTGGTGGAAGGTAAGAAGAGGAGAAGCGACCCGGAAGAAATAACAGCAGGGTCTCATGCTGGCTCATTCCCCGCCCCCCACCCCCGGGCATTGTGGCTGCAATAAACTGTTCAGCTGCTGAAATGTGCCTTGAATCATTAAGACCGTGGAATCCTGGATCTCTCTCTTCCAGGGGGCAGGATTGACCACGGGCACCACGAAGGGAAAGCCAAGCAGGCGCTGCACGAGGCGGTGGAGATGGACCGAGCCATCGGCCTGGCCGGCGTCATGACCTCCTCCAAGGACACCCTGACCGTGGTGACGGCCGACCACTCCCACGTCTTCACCTTCGGAGGCTACACACCACGTGGCAATTCCATCTTTGGTAAGGAAAACCCTGCGCAGACCGACGGCTGCACAGGGTTCAGAAATGCCCGGAGAGCCTGTGCGGAGGCCGTCCTTGCAGCGGAGGCCAGGGAGATGGGCCATGGGGGAAGGCAGGAGGACAAACCCCCCCCCCCCCACTCCTCACCTTTACGTCTTTCATGGAGACCTTCATTCCATGTGTCTGCACAGGGCTCTGGGGGGGGAAATCCTCTTGAACAAGAAAGCATTCTCAAAGCCATTGTGTTTCAGAGACATTTTAGAGAAGAATAGCACTGGATGGGATCCAGAGGGTCATCTAGTCTGCCCCTTTCCCCTGCAGGGAATCCACCGTGAAGCGTCCCTTCACAGAGAGCGATCTAATCCCAGTTTTAAAAACCGGCAGAGCAAAGGGACCATCGTATCCTAGAGGCCGTCGGGTCCGACCCCAACGCTCAAGGCAGGGATCCAAGTCCAAGCAGATCTTTGACGGAGGGTGGTCCAGTTTTCTCTTGAAGGCCTCCAGCCTTGGAGGGCTCACTACCGCCTCCCGAGGTCATGGGCTCCCTCGTCATACTGCTCCAGCAGTGAGGACGTTTTTCCTGATATTCCACTGAAATCTGGCTTCCTGTCAATTGAGCCCACTGTTGCGTGTCCTGCACTCTGGGAGGATCGAGGACGGATCCTGCCCCTCCTCTGTAGGACAGCCTTCCAAGTTTTTGAAAAGGGCTCTCCTCTCTCTCCCCTCAGGCTTCTTTTCTCAAGGCTGAACAGGCCCAGTTCTTTCCACTCCACTCCTGAAGAGCTCTACCCTTGAGCAAGTTCTTCCTTAGGTTTACTCCTCTCCTCCTTCCTTGTCGTTTGAATCCTGCGGGGTTCCAGGGCCTGGGGCCTCCTGGGAGAGTTAAGCAAGAGGGTCGACCGCCTCCTTCTCTCCCGGGCCAGCCATTCTCCTCATATTCGAGGGGCCCTCTCACAGCATCTCTCCGCCTTTCCATCCGCAAAAACAGACTTTGCCCGTTCCCCTCTGTTTTCGTGGCCACTTCCTCTTGTCGTTGGCCGATTTCCTTTCGGTCGGTCCCCCACGGACGAGGGTGAAGGCCTGCCGGTGGTTTTGTCCATCGATTCATTCCGTGTCAGGATCATTGGGCCTACGAGACGCCCGGGCTTTCCGTAGCGTCCTCGGGTGCCTTTCCAAAGCCGCCCCTGGGGCGAACCCTTTACAGGGCTTTGGAATTCTTCCCACAGGAAGGCTGCAAACCTCGGTGGCTCAGCTCTGCTTTTCAGAATTCATTTTATGGACCCGTCGGCATGGACTCATCGACGGACTTGCCTACTTGCCATCGCTTACGTAGGCGAGGGAGGAAAAGGGGGCACAGGTGGAAGTGAAATCCAACAAAGCGGTGCTTCTTATTGTATTTCTCTCGCTTCTCAGCCCTGCCCGGCTGTCCAGAAAGGCAGACGGAACTGGGATTGTTCTGCAGGGCTCCCGAGAAATTAGAAAGAGACTCCCAGCAGCCTGGCTAAGCCCTTGGGAGAGCCGCTGCTCCTTCTTCCTGCCGCTAAGCACGGATCATGCCCTATTTCTAATGGCCTCCATCTAACTGCATGCCCTTGCTAGAGTGGATCCTATGAATGAATAGGATTCACTTTAGTTCATTGACTTCTATCATTCAGCCATGAATCCTGGTTGATCTTCCCGCACAGGATTAGCCCCGATGCAGAGCGATATGGATAAAAAACCTTTCACCTCCATCCTCTACGGAAACGGACCAGGGTACAAGGTGGTGGCCGGCGAGAGAGAAAATGTCTCCACCGTGAATTTCAGTAAGTCCTGCGCCCTCTTCTTGTTTGATCCCCACCTACCTGTTCTCGTTCTCTCTCCCCCCCCCCCCACGGAGAAATGCAAAACCAAACTTCCCCTGATTAGCATCAATATATTGTGCAACGTGAATATAATAACAGCATTAAAGTATTAAATCGTGATAAAGCAGAGCGCTTTATTATGGCAACAACAGTGGCATGTCTTCAATATAAACATAGGAATAAAGTCTTACCTTCGATATCGAGGTCTCGGGGTGGCCTGCAAGCAATTAAAAAGAACTTTAGAACCAACCCTCACTTTTTAGAACAGCACAAAACATTTGTCCATTCATTTGCTCATTCGCCCATTCAATCCTCCCGCAACTTGGGGCTGTCCCAGAATTTGGAAAACTTTTTCTCCCCCCCCCCTCCCGACTTAAAACCCCAGTTGCATTCCAGAGAGGGAAAGGGGTGCTGGTGGTGGTGCTGGAGAGAGAGGGGGGGCACTTCCCCAGGGGGTTGTCTAACGGCTCCCCCTTCCGCGCTCTCCCCCTCTCTCCGCAGCCGATGTCAACTACCAGGCTCAGTCGGCCGTCCCTCTGCGGATGGAAACGCACGGCGGCGAAGACGTGGCGGTCTTCGCCAAGGGCCCCATGGCTCACCTCCTTCACGGCGTCCACGAGCAGAACTACATCCCCCACGTCATGGCGTACGCCGCGTGCATTGGTGACAATCAGGACCACTGCCTCTCTTCCGGCGCCCCTCGCAGCCTCTCGGGAGCCCTCACGCTGACTTCGACCCTCTTCTCCTTCCTCCTCCTCCTCCTCCAGCTTTTGTTCTGAGGTCTCCTCTTCCTCGCTGGCCTCAGCTCCTCACTCTGTTGAACTGTGCCAACGGGGGATCTCGCCGTGCTCGGAAATTTCCCGCATGGATCCCGACTCAGGATTTCGCACGTCTGTCAAGATGAAGCGCGCTGAAGTGCTCCTTTATTAGACATGTTGAGGAGCCATTTTCTGCCATAAAGAGACAACCAAGTGGGCAGCTGGACACTTCTCCTCCTGGCTGGAAGGTCCAGGGGTCCGGGACAAGGGTGGGATGTCTCTGGGAATTCCCGTTTCGGACGTGGCAGGATCCGTGCCAGCTGAAACAACTGGACATGCTGGGCTGTCTGGCTCTCACCATTTCCTAGACAAAGATAAGGTTTTGAGTTTCCGCAGGCAGGACAGGAGCACCTCAGCCTTGCAGTCCTTCGGTTGAAGCTTTTTTTTTTTTTTACTTCAACAGAACATTTCCACTGTTTTTCCTAGAAAGGTGTCTTTCCTTCCCTAAGCCTTTCTAAAAGTCACGCAGGGAGTGAAAGATAAACCTGCCACCTGCTGCCCGAACTTCCTGTTTGTCTGAAAATCTCTGTTTTTCCTTCCTGATCTGCCTTTTGCCAATTTATACTGTAAATACAAATTTAAGACCTCCATCTTGATTTTGGATAAAATATGAGGATGAATTTTCCACATCGCTTGCTGCCCAGTTTTACCGCCCTGGCTTGGTGTTTTCGTGGCGTCTTCACAGCAAGAGTGTCTGTCGAACAGCAAGGAAAACCTCTCGTCTCCTGAGCCACTTTGTGGACAGAAAAACTAGCAAGCTCATTCTTGGGATGTTTACCTTCTTCATCAGGAAACTTCTTTCTGGTCCACCTTTGCCTGCAAAAAATCCTTTTAAAAAAAGGGGGGGGGGATCAGCCTTCATTTGTTTGTAGATGATGTGCTTCGTTAGCTAACAATTTGTTGATGGATTTGCATTTTTTTAAAAAGTGCTGGCATCAAACTACCTTGTTAGAAGTGAGATTTACTACTGTTTTTAAACACTCCCCCAAAACAGATTTATTTTCTTGTCTGTTTGCATTATTGCTATTTTTAATTGCAAAAAAAAAAAAAAAAAAAACCTGAAAAAAAGGGGGAAAATTTGGGAAGGAAGGATTAAAAATAAAACTATTTGGGAACAGCGAGAGAATGGTCTGTCGGGATGAAGAAAACAAGATCACCCGGGGTCAAGTAGGGTTCCAAAACCCACAAGCGCTAACTTTGGGGACTGGTGCCCAGAAAGGGAAATGATAGAAAGACCAAGAGAGAGAGGGAGGAGGAGAGAGGCTGGAACCCTTTGTGATGAAACTGTGGCTTAGTGTTTCCATAGAAGAGGACTCTCACACCTGTAACAACTTTTGTGCAGAAAACCCAGAGCAAATTCTTCTAGAAAAGAAGACGCTTCTCTTAAGAGGCCATGCCGTGTCTGCTTTTAACTGATCCTGGATCAGAGAGCTGATCCATTGAGCTAAAAGTCTTTGATATTTTTTTTTTAAATTTGGGATGAAAAAGGAAGAAACATTAACAGCAACCTGCCAAAGGGGATCCAGACGTCCTGGCCTGGCCTTTGCAGCCCCTCTCCCAAAAAGAGTGGCTTCCAGAGGTTGGGAAAAGTTACTTTTTAAAAAACCCTCCATGGCTATGCTGGGTTTTTACTTCTGTTCTCGGAAATCAGACCAGGAGAGCCAACCTGAGTTTCTCAAAGCGGCTGTGTCTGGTGATCCGAGACCATGTGGTGTGTGCTTTGGAAAATGTGATAGTTCCTTCCTCTGGGGAAAATGGTCAAAAAATGTGCCATTTAACATAGGGAGCTGTGAGAAGATCACTACGACAGGGAGTTCTAGAATTATACAGCTAAGTGGCAAACTTTAAAAAAAAAAACCCTACACATTCTCACATCATACGAATGCAATATCTATGACTAAGAAGAGTAGCCGGACACCAGGTTTGCT
This sequence comes from Intellagama lesueurii, assembly GCA_037013535.1. Lineage (NCBI taxonomy): Eukaryota > Metazoa > Chordata > Lepidosauria > Squamata > Agamidae > Intellagama > Intellagama lesueurii. The sequence continues at coordinate 12,686,582 of JBAJHW010000016.1, read as the reverse complement.
CAGAGCCTTTGGCCATGAGGTCAATATTGAGGCATTAATCCTTAGCTGGCGGCCGGCACCCGACAGAAAGCCCAGGGGCTCAGGAAGCGGGGCTGGGCTGCCTCGGCCAGGTCTCGAGGCCTCTCCGCCACAGAGAACCCTGGAAAGCAACTCTCCAAGGGGGGGACCCGGCTGAGAAGAGCCGGGCGGCAGCCAAGCACACCAATCCGTAGCCGCTCGCTCTTCAGGGCAAGACCACAGCCCTCCAGAGAGGAACCCAAACAGTATAAATCTCACAGCTGAAGGGGTTTATGAGACACCCTTTGAGTGATCCGGCGACTGAAGCTGTTTTTAGAAAAATATTTAGAAGCCAAACAAAAACAGAACGCGGACTTTGCCTGCTTCGTTATTTGCCTGGCCTTTAATTTTCAAGTCCACCTGCCACCTTCAACAGGGAGATGGTGTCGGCCAAGGAAACCGAAGAAGGAAACACCAAGCCTGGCGTGTTCTGCGCCGTCGTGCCTCCCCTCCTTTGCTCTCCTGGCAGGGGTTTCGGAGGAGCAACCTCTGCAGGCTGAGGCCAGAGCCGTCCTGAGCCCGAAACACAGGAGTTTGCTGTTCTCCGCTCAGAGGGGAATCAACGGGCACTCTCTCTTATCATGGACAGGGTGGGGGGAAGGAATCTCAAGCACCAGCTTGGCCGGGGCAACACAGACTAACCCAAATGATTTCCTGGCACTGCCAGCTAGAAACAGGGGGGAGGGATGTAGGGCTCTCTAGACGCTGCAGGACCCCCACACACACCCCACACCCCAAATGGCGAGGGGTGAGCTGAGCCTGGCACTTGCTTCTCTCTAGCCAGTAATTTATTCCTGAAAATCTCGGGAGAGACTAAATTTAGCCATTTAGGTTGTGGGGTGGGGACCCCGCAAAAGCTGGGAAGTGAAGGCGCCCAATCATGTTGGGCAGGGAGAGGGAGCCCCAGCTCCCTGGGGAGCCCCATGACTTGTGGGGTTTGACCCCCAGGAGACCCATGACTCCCCACCCTGGCCCTAAAGCTTCTGCTTGTAACCCATCCCCAGGAGGCAGGCGCACCTGCTAAGACAACAACCACACAGTGTGTGTGTGTGGGGGGCAATCCACACATAACGCCCCTCCCACACTTCCCACAGGCTAACTGCTGAGCACATGTGGGGCCCCTGAGGGCTGGAACAGGGACCCACGTGGCCATGCCAGGAGAAAGAGGCATGGCCTATTTTCTTGGTGGAGGGAAGTAACTTTTTTTCTTAAATTGCAGACTATCGGTGTACAAAAGAGGGCACCAACAAACCTCTACAGTTTGATAAACATTACAGATATTACCAGTTGTCTGTCCACCTTTTAAGAATGATACCAAAACACGGGGCGGGGGGGGGGGGGAGAAGGAGAGAGGGAACCACCAAGCTTTCCTGGCCTACAAGAAAGAGAAAAGCTGATGAGGGGGAACCGGGCTGGGTAGGAGGCTCCCATGCAGCCAAGCGGTTACCGTCAACCTTTTTTTCTGTGTCCTTGGGTTTCGGGAAGAGTTGCCAAGGCACTTAACAAGCCAGCCAGCCAGCCTCCTTTCAGGGCCTTGCACCCTGGGAAACTCCTGGGCCAGCTGGCGAGCTTGCTTGGGAGTCAGCCCTGGCTGGCAGGCTGACTGACGGGCATGCCCCCCCCCGTCCCGCTCCCTCCCAGCGGACGGGCATGATCACAAGGGGCCAGCTCCCCTCTCAGTCACTCCCTGGCTGTTTGCCTTGCGGTCATACAGTTTTCTCCAGCAGGGAGACTCCACGGCCTGCAGAGTATAAAGTGGTTTTCTGTGATGGGGGGGGGGGGGAGTTGCAGAGAAATGGCACGGGAGCCCCTGGAGAAGAAACAGAGAAAACCACAGAGGAGGACTCGAAGCCAAGCGCCCAGGGACTCGGCCAGGGTGGCAGCGGGCCGGCTCCTTTCGGCACCTTCTTGTTTTTAGAAATACAGAACACTCCTCGTCCAAGCCCACTTGGAAAAAATATCTGCAGCAAACAGCCGGCCACTGTTTTCTTGGGTTCAAGGACTGGCTCTGGAGTGGCTCTGCCTTCATTCCACCCCCCCCCCCCTCCCCTGCAACAATCCCTGGCGTCTTCCTCTTTTGAGTTTCTCCACCCAGGCATAAAACTTCTGTTCGGGTGCCCTGCACCAGAGGGCTAGATTTCCAGCCGAGGCAGAGAGCAAGCGGTTGCCTGGAGAGTTTAGCGATGCTCGGATAACCAGCATTCATCAAAGAAAGCCCACGTGTGGGTGCAGGGAAAAAAAAAAGAGATTTCCAACCACCACCCTCTCTCTCTCTCTCTCTCTCTCTCTCGCACGCACACAGAGACACATTCTTTGTGTGCTCAGGGATTACGTGCACACAAACCACAGTTGAGAAAGTCACTTTTCAAAGCCATTTTTGGTCGCCACTTGCAACATCCCAGAAGTTCTTAGTTTATTACTAAAGCTATTTTTAAAAAAGAACTCTTTCTTGTTGTCCAAACACAACTGAACAGTGACTGTTCATAGTTGTCCTAAAAATATATTTTTTTAAAAAAAAACCCATAACGCTAAAGACTGCTAGCCAGCAGTGTAATTCCTTCTCTTACAAAGCTATCCCTTAAAGCACCTCAATCTTTCAGTGCGACGTGCCTGAGCTGACGTACAAACAAAGCCCAGCTTTTTATTTTTGTGGGGAACCAACATTTCGTTCAGTGAGGCTCCAAAATACAGCTAAAATTGTAGCAGAAAAAAAAGGAATAGCTTGTTAGAAGTGTCCTGTATTGAGGGTACAGGAGTTCAGGACCTTGGATAGCTTCTGTAAGGTTCAGACCAAAACTCGGAGTGAATCTCTCTCTCTCTCTCTCTCTCTCTCTCTCTCTCTCACTCACACACACACACACACACACACACACACACAGATAAAACCACAGTTACCCGGCTGCTGAGAGTCAACAGGGGCAACAGCTGCTGCCCCGAGGGGCTGGGATTCGCCTCTGGGTCTCCAGGCAGGAATACCTGTCTCCAGGCGAGCCGAGTGGAGGAGGAGGGCCAAAGGGGGCTTTCAAAGCTGGGCTTCCGTCTCTGCCTCTTCCCAGCGGGTGCCAGAGCCAACGGTCTCCGCGGGCAGGCTGGACGAGCGTGCGTGCGAGTCCTGTTGGCCTATGTCACATTAGCACAACAAAAATACAAGGAGTATGTATTTTAAGTATACCCGTTTGCATTATAATATTTGTTTAATCCTTTAAAAATATTGAAATAATTTAATATTTTTAGCTTTAAGCCTTGCCGCTTTTTAATGACATAAGCTGCCTTGGGTTATTTTCAGGAGAAAGGTGGGGCATAAATATTTTAAATAAATGAATAAATAAACAAAAAGTCTGAATCAGGGCTTTGGGAGAGACAGAGAGAGCCCTGGGCTCCTTCCCACGGGCCACCCAATCATAACCTTCGGATCGGGGCACAGAGCGGAGCGCCAGCCTCCGGAGCCATGGTAATTCCGCTCCCTGGCAAACTTTGTTGCCCTACCTCTGCGCTCCCGCCAAAGGCGCCCTTCCTTTCCTTCGTTTTTTGGCCCCGACATGTCCAGGAACGTCCCGTTCACAGCTGCTGACTGTGCCCCTCGAGGGTTGATCCGATGAGGAGGTGGACAGAAATGAATAACCATCCTCATGTGCCATCGAGTGGATTCTGACTTATGGCAACCCTCATCTCAAGGTTTCCCGGGTGTATGCTTTACCCTTTCCTTCCTCTGCGGGGGGGGGGGGGGGGTCGTCCCTGGGACTCTGCAGCTTGCCCAAGGCCACCCAGGCGGGCTCTTTGTGTGGGAGGCACCCTGTGTAGCCTTGGGTGCCTCCATGGTTTCGTATCTGGCTGTGGAGCCAGAAGCTGGGAGATGGACAGAAGAAGAGTCCATCGGATAACAGAGGCTGACCCCAATTTTTAAGAACGCCAACCAAAAGCACGGGCAGAGTCCTGCTTTTCTTCCTCCAGAACATGTCCCCCTTGAGTTGCCGCTTTGGGATTTCTTTTATTATTATTATTATTATTATTGCTTTTTCAGCAGAGGACGTGCTTCCGAGGCAGAATGCAGGCTTGCAGCCATTTGCTGGCAAGGCTCTTACAGGGCAGGCAACGAGGAGCGAGAAAGGCGGGCGGGAGTTTGCTCCCTGTCTAGAGCAACGCTTTATGTAACACCTTTCGGCACCATTTCTGGCAGGACTCTTCCGAGGTGGGCATCCTCTCTTGGGCAAGAAAGCTGAAGCTGCTTCCCTGTGCTAAGAACAGGGAAGCCAAGGTGGAAGAAAGAAGGGATGCGGGGGAAAGAAGAAAAAAAAAAAAAAAACCCACGCCAGCTCTGCTGGGAAGCCCAAGTCAGGTTTGGCTTGAATCCCCGCGGTGGCGCGTGGAGGGCACGCCCCTGGCTCAGCCGGTTTTATCGTCCACGGCCGGTTTTGTCCTCCCCCTGGTGACACCACAAGAGCGAGTGGTCTTCATGTGGGGGATCTAAACTCATCAGAGGGCGCAAAAAGACCCACAAGCCCAACGGCAATCAAGCAGGACAACGGCTGGGGTTTATTTTGTTCCCATAATAGCCAAGTAAACAGCAAAACCAACCGCTGGGTCACGGTCACGTAACACAGCCAAGCCCTGAGTGTGGATGGAGAACCCAATGGGTGGAAAGGGTGAGGGTGGCCCTTTGGCATCTAAACAGGTATCGGGCATCTCATCATCATCATCCAAAATAGCAAGCACAGTCAATCAAATTTACAAAAACATTGACTGTTATTATATAACAGATATAAGTTTTAACCAAAAACCTAAGTATCTGTTAAATATGGGTGCAGTATGTATGCTGTTCCTAATACTGCTGTTTTATGTAGCTCTGACGGCGTTATTTCTGAGATCTGCAAGTAACCACCACCACCACCACCACTACTTATTCTTAATTTGTTGGTCTGTTACATTTATGTCCACTTTCCCTCCAATGAGTTCAAGTCAGGGTACTGGGTTTCTTTCCTCCCTTCGCAACAAGCCCGTGAGGTGGGTCAGGATGAGCTGAAGATTTTTGTGGCCGAGTGAGGATTTGAACTCAGGACTTGCATGACCTAGCGCAATACTGTAACACATCGGCCACACTGCCTTTAAGTCGGAGTGGACGGCAAGTCGGGGGTTCTTCACGAGGTACCGACAGGCTCTAGGACTGGTTACCAGCCATGCATTTCTGTCTTACTTGGGCAGGATGGTTCACCAGATGGAGCTCTACGCAACCCATTTCCTGGGGGAAACCAACACCCTTTCTTCTCTAAGAAAACAAACCAGAAACAGGTTGTATGGAAACCTGAATTCCCGACCTGTCTGGACCAATTTCAGTGGGCGCGGATACTCCCAGGGGGCTTAGAGACCAGCCCTCCCTATCATCTCGGGGGTTGGCCTCTTCTCTTTCAAACCGTGCCCAAACCCAGAGGTCCGCCACCCAGCCCGGCGCTCAGTGGACTTCTCACCAAACTGTGCAACCCAATCCAAGTGAGAATCCTCTCCGTTCAGAACCATCACTAGGGCCCTTTCACAGCCCCGTCTGGTGGCCAACACAGCGAGCAGAACACCCCTCGATCCAGAGCTCGCATCCCCTCTCACGGACATGTACGGTCAAATTCCTGGACTTTTGTCTGCGATTATTTTTGCTGCATTATCCGTGGAAGAGTTGTGCTAAGCCTGAAGAAGTGGGATTTTATCCACGAAAGCTGGTAATTTAAATTTTAAGTGGTCCAATCAAAGGGATCACAACACACGCCTTTACACTTCAGCCCTTCGGGGTTCTACACTGTGGAGGCGGGTTGATCCTATTCGTTGGCAGAAATGCAGGCGATCCACGGGGCCTCACCCTGATGGACTGACGTAGCCCTTGGGATCCGAGGGACACCGAGTTTGCAGATGTTCCTCTCGGGAAGCACAAACCACACCATCTCCCCTCCAGTCTGGGCACACTGAGAGCTGCGGTCAACGGATAAACCTTCCTCACGTCTGGAGCAAGCCTGTCTCTGAATACCAGGTGCTTGCCTTGTGGGGCCCTGAACCAAAGGATGTCTGGATCGTAGCCTCCCCGAGCCAACTGGCTGGCCGCTGTGAGAAGCTGGACTTCCCATCCACCTTCAGGGCTCCGGATATTCATGTTTCCCCACCCCCACCCCCACCCCCCTTGTCCTGGATGCTAAGACGCCTGAGGTTTCTGCAAACTCTGAACAACACCAAACCTGGGAATCATTCGGCTTGCCTGACGTGGGTGGGCAACTGTGCATTACAGCAACCACAAAAATACATCTTAGCTGCTCAAAGGGCCTCTGGATTAAGTGTCAGGGCATTAAGCTCTACAGGCTGAGAAGTGCCGGCAAGGATCTGGGGCGTAAAGTATCGGCGGGTGTGTTTGGAAGGGGAAGAGCCACCGAGAAGCCTCGGGCGGCGGGGAGAGCGAGGCAGGTGGTCTCTCTGTGGGTCAGCCCGACCAGATCACCTACCGCAAAGAGTCATAAAACTCAAGTCAGCATTAAAATAATCAGGATGGCAATAATAATAATAATAATAATGAGAAGGAGAAGCAGGAGCAGACGCTGGAGAAATTGTTTGCATCTCAACGGCCTTGAGAAATCCTTTTGTTCCGTACACAAGCAAGAAAGGCACACTATAATTACCCCCTTTCCCCCCAGCCGCTTTAATCCTGCCAGATGGATTTTCCCAGCCTGGCCCTGGGAAAGGAAGGACCCGCTTTATGGCACACACAGAAGATCTCCTCCTTCTCTCTCTGGCCTCACATGGGTTTGCCTTCACCTTTGCAAGGATCAGATGGGTGACAAACAGGCCCTGTGGCTCTGGCCGTTCTGATAGGTAAGTTTCCAGGAGACATCCCTCCACCACCGCAAGCCCGTTTGTTCTCCCCACTCCTTGGCCCGCTCCCTGCCCCACCCTGCCTTTCGGATCCTTTCTTCTGCCTGCCTTTATTTTATAATAACAGACGGAAGAGGAGAAAGGAGGATTAGGTGCCTCAAGCCGGTTCTCAGGGTGGAGATCTGGGGCGGTTTTTGCAAAAGGAAGGTTAATACTCTCAGAGCACTACCCTCTTGCTCCGGCTCGAACGAGGGGATGCCATGAGCACATCATTAGAAACTGAACTCTCTTATCCTACCTTGCCTCATCTCTTCCTGCCGCACGTGAGCTTCTTTTGGCTTGTGACAGGTCAACAAGAGCAAGGATCGGCTTTTTTTACAAGCCTGATTTGAAGGGCATGCAGCTTTGAAGGAACTGTGTATCTGGGGGGAAAACACAGGAACAGCACGAAAAACTGGTTTCAGACTGGGCAGCCAAACGCTTCTTTCTTTTTTTTTCTGGCATGGAGAGCGAGAGAGATTCTAAGGACACGGATTCCAGCCAAAGGGCCTTGCTAGACCTTTTGCCAAATCATCCTCTAAAACTAATAAACAAGGACTTTTTTGCTCTCCCTGCACCCCCACCCCTTCCACCTCGCTCCTTTTCATTCCTTCCTGCCACGCAGGTGATGTCACATCTCAAGGAAGACCTACGGGGATGTTTCCTGCCCAGAGACTCATCCCATTCCCAATCCCGTCTTGGCGCACGAGCCTCCAAGTTGTTGAATCTGGATGGGGCCTCCAGTGGGAAGCACAGAAGTCATGATTCTCTGTTTGAGAGACTGTTGCCAGAACCGGGAAGGACGTCCGAGGGGAAGGGGGAGCCCTGTTAAAGAGCTGCAAAGAGTAAATAAATTGACTCTAGAGGTCTCCTTGGAAGAGGGTCCCCGTTCAAGTTTGGGAAGAAGGACCGAGCAGCAGCTGCCTCCAGGCTGGAAGCGGGATATATATATCCCCCCCTCCCTGCCCCGGTGGGGCTTGGATTTTGGCAGCTGGAGTGTAGAGTTTGGTTAGTTTTGTGTGACCATCACATCGTGGAACTCCGGAGGGCCCTTTCCAACAGCAGAGAACCGACCCATGCCATGTCATCAGGAGGAAACACAAAAGTGGGGAACCGCAGCTCCTGCGGCAGGATCCGGCCCTCCTGACGCCCCAGCTTGGCTCTCAGGATAATCCCTCAGCACTTCCCTGGCCTTTCTGTGTATTTTGTCCCCGCTCTAAAACTCCTGAACATTTTCTCCTGAGGCTTAGCTGCGAGCAAGGAAAAAGCTTCCGATGAACCTCTTTTAGTATTTTTGTTCCCACGTCCAGGGACGTGTCTAAACTCGAGAGGTCCCCCCTCCAGAGGCTGCTGGGCTACGACAGCCCTGACCATCAGCTGGGGCGAATGGGAGTCAGAGTCCAAGGACTTCTAGAGGAGCCAAGGTCCGGAGGCTTCCAACCGAACGCCTGACCAACCCTCTCACCACAACACAAAAAAGAATGACGTCTGCAGGACGTTCAGACTCTTAAAACCTGGCTCCCAAAAACCATTCTCCTTCCAAGTATCTAGATCCCACCGTGGCCATCAACTGATCACATACCGTAGGATGATCTTTGGCTTCCGTTCGGAAGCAGTCGTAGCTTGGAAAGAACATATTGGTAATTATCTATTATTATTCAAAAACACCAGACAAAGTCAATCAAAATTATAAAAACATTGACTGGTATTATATGACAGATACAAGTTTTAACCACAAACCTAAGTATCTATTATTATTATTATGATCAATTTCAAAAGAAATCAGAGGAGTGGGAACAGAGATATTTTATTATTAGCAACAGTTTCTAGTTAATTTTAAAAGTTACTCTTAAAGAGCATCTTTTGAAGGAGGGCAGGATTTTTCCATGTGTTTTTCCCCCTAACCTTAAATTTTTAAAAAAACAGGAACTCAAAACAAAACAAAACAAAAACTAGTTGTGCAATAAGTAAAGCAGGAAGAAACTTTTTTTAAAAAAATCATTTGAAATGGCCATGGATTACTTTCCAAACACTGTAACAAGTTACTGAGATCCATTACTATCTACGAAAAGAAACAGGAAAGTGACCCCAAACGCAATGCCTTAATTTGGATAGCCCCCAAATGAGGAATGACAAGGAAATATGTCCTTCCATCTTTGCAACAACTTTTTCTGGAAGGTTATGTTTTCAAGAAGAGGGAGCGATTCCTCTTTAGAAATGCCCCCCAGGAGGCTGGGAGGGGGTAGGAGCCCTTGGGCGAGGGAGCTGGCCAGGCCACCGAGGATGCAAACGCAAACCGCGGCAGGCGAAGACCTTTCCCCAAGTGACGGTGTGTGTGTGTGTGTGTGTGTGTGTGTGTGTGTGTGTGCCTGGGTGGGTTTGTGTGTGTGTGCTTTTTTCTTTTCTTTTTAATGGATCGTTGTACTTTACTGCTTTGAATGAGTTTGGGTGTTGCTTATGTTTCTTTAGCACGTTCTCTCTGTTCGATCCATTTTCAGGATGTGCCTACTCACAAGTAAGCCCTCTTGGGTCCCCCTGGAAGGAGAAAGGCGGGGGTGAAAAGACTCTTAAAGAGGTCAAGAAAACGGACGTCCAAGACCGCCAGGTTTATTTTCTCCCTGTTCGCGCAGAGAATCTGCACCAGCTGCCGGTGAGGTTGAACCTCTGGCTTCTAAGCCCGGCAGCCGAGCTGGCCGTGTTCTTCCCAACCCCATAAATAAAGAGGCCAGAACGGGGCCAGAGTCGCTGCCACTGCCTGTCCCAAGGCGACCCATGAGGTCAGCTGGAGCGGCCAGGCTTCCCGCCCGGGGTGGCCAGTTTCTCTCTCATATTTCTTGACGAAAAAAATATGTTTGGAAAAGCTTTTCTCCTATAAATCTCTGGCATTTGGGTATCTGTCTCGTCTTTCCCTCCCCTCTTTTATTATTAGTATTCTTATTTTTAAATACCCTCCACACAGGCCAATATTACATCCTGGATTCACTGAAAGGGCTTCTTCTTTGGGCACAAACATATGTATTTCTGTCCAGCGGGAAAGCCACCGACGGATGACAGAAAGGAGGGGATGGATTTCCTCCATAAAAGAAGCAATTGTACTCCAAAGCAAACAAAAACAAACAAAAAAAGCCATTAAATGGGCTTTCTTGCAGGAAACCATTTTGTATTTAAATAATGATTATTTGGGGCAGGTTCTGCATTTGTGGTTCTTACCAAGGCATCCGAAACAGGACTCAGAGACATGAGGATTGGAGGAAGCCCTAAGGGAGAGATTCCAGTCTTAGTCCCAGCTAGAGTAGACCTATTGAATCAGTGGGGCTTACATTTAGCCCCAAGGCTTGTCTGCTCTAATTAGGACTCCTTAGACCCTCCCAAGGAAGAGAGAGAACAAGCTTGTTTTCTGGCCATCCGGAGAGAAGCGAGACGCAAACCAAGCCGAGGGAAGGACCAGGGAGAGAGAGACCTTTTTGGAAAGTTTCCTCAGAATCTCCTTCCTTATTATCCAACTCCATGGGTTCATCTTCTCTGAAAACAAACCCTTTCGGCTTTTGAAACTATTTGATTTCAATTTCTTTTTCTGGTTTATTTCACTTTATCTTATCCCCAGGGCCAAAAACTCTTTATCTGTTTGATGTCTGATCATTCCTATGCTTTAGAAAATATCAATTCTCTCCTACGATTCCCCGGCAATTCCACGCAGGCCTGACTTACCCTTTCGACCCTCCAGGCCATGCATTTCGTAAAACAAGACCTGGCCCTACAGCAACAGAATGCTCTGTTTTTGTTTTAATTCTTACTTTCAGCTGAAACGCAAAAGCCTCGGGCACCGTAACACAGCCGGCTTCCGCCCAGCGACTCGAGTGAGTTTTGACGGAGACGGAAAGAAGCACGCCATCACTTTTTCTGCAGCTGGTGGGCTTTAATCAAACCACGGCTGGCCTAATTAAAAGCATAAAGGGAGGAAACCATGAAGGAGAAAGGAAAGGGGACCTGGCCTACGGACAGGCCAAAAACAGACCTGGGCGGAGGGGCAGAGGAATGAGTTTGGGAAAAGGGGCTTCCGAGAACCGCAACTCCCAACTCTGCCGGTTTCAGGAGTGGTCGGTCGTTCCCCAACTCAACTTTTCCCAAATTCTAAAGAAGATGACTCCACAGTCGTCTCTCTCAGTCTCAATCGGATACGTGACTCCTCTGGGTTTCTTCCCCCCCCCCCCCCGCCTGCCCGCTCGCTCGCCACAGGATTAGCTTTGTGGCTAGAAAGAAATAATACACTTTCCACATTTCCCAGATGCCCGGAGAGTAGCTTGTGGCTGTTCTTCTTTTCTCCCTCGTTTTGAGTCGCGCTACAGAAAAGAAAATTCCCGAAACCTCAACATTGCATGATGGAAGCAAACGCAAAGGAAGGCTTTTCAAACTGGCCTGCACAGCCTTCGCAGCCGGGAAACCTCCCTACCCCCCCCCCCCGCCCATCGCTTGCCTTGAGTCATGATCCCAGTAAAAAGGCAAGGCTCCCATGGGGGGCCCAGGAATGCAGCATTTACGGGAGGCAAAGACAGGGAGGCAGGCCTAGGACTCTCTTGCACTTTCTCCTGCATGCAGTTCAGCCACGTCTCTCCATCCAGAGGACCAAGCAAGCTGCCCACTCTGGAACGCTCTCGCCAGCCCCAAAGGGGAACCAAGTCTTACCCACCTGATGGGAGGGCAGGATTGGACCTTCATGGGCTGCTCTCAGCCGTTTCTACCCGGGAAGGCTATAATTCTTCAGCACTTCCTGGAAGTCCCTGAGAAAAACTGATGGTTTTCTGGGAGCCAGGTCCAGCCCGACCATAAGGTATAAGGGGGCAGTGGCCTCAGGTGGCAGCAGCAGAGAGGCAGTAGCGGTGTGTGCCGAAGAGGGAGAGCTTTGGGCTGACAGCTCTGATTCTGATGCTGGCTAAGAAGATTCTGGCGGAGCTGAATTAAAATGGGCAGCCAGCCCTATGGGCTTTTTGAACATGGAATGGGCCAGAACGCCACCTTACTATCATTTCTATCCTTTAACAGAACTTGGGGAAAGTAAACTTTTGGACGAGAACTCCCAGAATCCCTGGACGGTGTAGCCAGTGATTAAAAAAAAGAAAGAAATGATGTGGCTTTGATGTCTTTTAAAGTGTTACATGCCAGACTATAAGCTTTAAAGTTTGTTTTCTGTCAACAGAAATCATTGTAGCACTGAACTGTCATCAATGCCATTTGTTGTTCCAATTGGAACAAAGTTTTATGCATGGCCCAATGCATAAACATTACATTTATAAAACAAAACCGGATGCACGGAAGAAACCCTGTCTTCCCCACTTCCACTGAAAAACAAACAAAAATCTGAAAAGTTTCCCTGTTTGACTGAAAGATGCAGTTTCCCCCAAAATTAGAAACTGTACAGAGACACAATAACCCATCCTGCACACACGCCATTAAAAGCTTCTCTACTGCCCCCCTCCCTTTAATGGCCACCAGTGCATGCGTGCGAGAACAGATCAGTGAATTTGAAAGAGGAAAGGGTAGTCGCCCCACATTTATAGGGGGAGCTTTCCTTTTTCTCACGTTCCATCTCGTCGAAGGTGGGAATGTAGTCCTGGGGATACTAAGAGGGCTGGGGGAGAAGACGCTTTTCGGAACGAGGAGCCTATGTCAAGAATATCCTGGATTTGCAGAGGGCTGACAAGCGCCAAGAAACTGTACCCAATAAAAAGGCAAGATGAGTCGGGGCATTCATAAGCGGGAATTGGACTCTGGGAGTCGGTGCCCCCACCCTGTTTCCTCAACTTGAAGGGGAACTCTGCAGCACTAATTAGGGCTATGTAAACATAAAAAACGATACTGGAAATTGGGGGTGGGGGGGGGGGAGAGGAACTTTTCCAGCCAACATGCCGGCTGGAAGGATTCTGGGCCCAACCCCAATTCAGGTGGCTAAGTCCTGCTAAACCCAACAAAATGACCATCCCTGTGTTTGAAAAGCATCTGTCAAGAGCTGGATGATGAGCAGAAAAGAACAGATTAATCCTCATTTAAAAGCAGCCTTGCCCAGTCTGATGAGTCAAATGCAAGGAGACAGAAGAGCACGAAGACCTCTTCAGGAAACGCATCAGGGCCTGATCCACCAGGAAGAAGAGGAGGCACAGAGAGCAGGACCCCATCCACCTCCCCCAAGAACCCACCTCTACAGGGCTTGGTCTTTTCCCCAATTGTTGTCTGGCCGCCATTCTGCCAAGCTGTTGAGCTGTGTCAAATCCAGAGCCCTTGCTTGCATTTTCCTCTGCCCTCCTCCTTTGCTTTTCCTTTTGTATCACCTCTCTCTCTCTCTCTTTTCTTAGATGGTGAACCTAAGTCCTTGGTCTGGATCCGGTTAATAGAAAAGACCCAGCAAATCCATGGAATTTACGTAAAAGGGTTGATTCAACAATCCATTCAGTGGGCGCCTTTTTGCTGGATTTAGGGCCCCTCTCTGTCGAGGCAGAGTCCAGGAGAGCTCACGGCAAAGAAAAGTGCCTTGCCTTTTAGGTGCTGGTTTGGCTACCTATTCACAGGCCGCCTAAAACAGATGCTCTCGCCAGGCAGGCCGGCCGACGCAGGAGCTGTTCCATATGTTGCAACCCATTGGCCTTGGACCGCAGCCGGATGCGTCCCGATAAAACCGTACACCTGCGGCTGAAGGAGACCGTGCAGATCCCATGGACGAAAAGGGGGGAACCTGCTGACTTCTTATTTCTCATTTTATTATTTTCCCCCCCCCCAGCGCTGTATATTTTAAAAAGCATTTTTTTTTTACAAATAGAATCTTCTAACAATAGCGATAAATAGATTTTTTTTCTCGTTTTTATACATTATGTCACTGGAAACACCAACACAATCTTGGAAGTTTTTAAATTAAAAAGGAGGAGGAGGAGATTTTAGTGTCTGAACATTAATTTAAAATTTCATGGATTTTGTGCATCATTTAAAAAAAAAAAGTAACAAAAAACAAACCCTCAAAAGAACACACACAACACAGACATAAAAGAGGGTCCAGACATTCACAGAAGGGGGCTTATTCACATCTAGAGAAGGCAGTTGAAAACTAAAACAGGAACGCTTTTGGGGACTTGTGGGGGGGCGACTCTCCCCAGCCCACACACGGATGGCACGGGGGGGGCAAGGGGGAGAAGCCGTCAAGGTGCATCACATGTCAAGGGGTGGCATCTCTCTCCTCCTCCTGCCCGCCTTCTTCCCCAAACGGTTCAGCACGGGAGAATCAGTCAGGGGCCCCTCTGAGTTTTGTTGTGAGCCACAGATGACGGCTCCTGCCAAGGAGAAAGGAGGAGGATGGAAGTCAAACCCCATCTTCCTTCCTTCCTTCCCTCTATTTTCCTTCCTTCCTTCCTTTCTTCTTGTCTTCCTTCCTTCTTCATCTCTGCCCCTTACAGAAACATCTTCCTGGGGAGGTTTTCTTGACGAACCAGACATGTCGTGCAAAAAAAGGGGGCAGCCAGAGTCCCACGGCTGGCAGTGCGTCAGTCCAGCCCCCTCCCCAAGACAATCGGAAGATGGCAGGTCCTGAGGGGAGGGGGAATTCAATTGCCTATGGCACCAACCGAGCTGTGGCCGGAGAGGAAAAAGGGAGGGTGGGAGTCCCAACGATTGTCGGCTATTCTTTGGGATACACCTCCAGGGAGAAGATACCCAACCTCCACCTGGAGCAGATGAGTCCCCTCGCACCTCAGGGCACCAACGTGGGCCGGGGAGCCTTTGGGGAAGGCGAGAGGGCACTGCGCACCCCCCCTCCACTCGTCTGTCCCGCGGCTCCCAAAACAGCTCCCTTTCCAGCCAAGCTATGGCCAGAAGTGCATGGCTTGGAAACAGAAGGCTGAAGACGGGCAGAACCCAGGAAGGACGTTCAGCCGGAGCCGGACACAGGGAAGAGTCGCTCTGCTCACATCGCAAGTGTCTGGCTTGGGTGAAGACCTGCTGTCTGGCGGAACTGATCAGCTGGAGAGCATGACAGGGTTGCCTCTTGGATTTATACAGCGCTTGTCCGTTGCATGGATCAGTCGGCCCTCCATGGCCCGCAAGACCTACGACAATCAAAGACTCCCCAGACGGGGTCGGTGGAGGGAATTGTCCAAGTGACGCTCTACACTCAAATGCTGGCATCGAGATTCATCCCCGAAGATGCCCTCCGGCAGACCAAGGGAAGCGTTTCCTGGCCTTCTCCTGCCCAGCGTCCACCTTCTGAGGTCTTCCCCTCAGACGCCCTCCAGAGAGGCCTCCCCCTGCTCAGCGAGGGGCCGCCGTCCCTTCGGGTCTTACTCTCCAGAACCAGCTGTATGCGGACTATGGCTCTTGGGAAGGCAGGAGAGCTGTGCGCCGGAGCTCCTGCCACAGGGAGACCAGCCGCCAGGAGTGGCTTCCGTGTTAGCATGGGGGTGATTGTCCATGTTGAGATTCCAAGGGTTCGGAGTTCTCCCTTTGGGCTGGATCGGGTCCAGGAGCCGTCAGAGGCTTCTTGGCAGGCCGCGAGGGGTCATAGCGGGCCAGAGTGGGCTGGGGTGGAACAGGAACGGGGGGGGTGGGGGGGTCTTGAGCGCAGCTCATGGAAGGGATGAGGGTCAGCTGGTTGGGGGTCACACCCCAAGCACTCTTGAGGCTGGCCAGCCTGCCTGCCACACCAGCCCCCCTCCTGCCTCCCTCTGGCGCCTCGGGGACCTTCCCTTCCCTGCCAAGACGGAAGCAACCAGAAGGAGGAGGGAAGGAAACGGCTGCTTAGGGTGGAGGCCTGGGCAAGCCGGTTTTGCCCGCTGGACAGTCGTCCTGCACCGTGACAAAGAGGGGGGCCTTCTGCAGCTCCCTCAGCTTGTGCTTCTTCACCGTGTGCTGTACGAGGGAAGGGGAGGAGGAGAAAGAAGTCAGTGGAGGGGAGACGTGGTCCTGAAAGACAGTCGGACAATCCTTTAGGGAGGGGACTGGGTGGAAAAACTGAGGGCGATCACCAAGGAAGGAGCAGAAAGAACCACAAGAAACAAGGATTGGGGGGGGGGGAGAGGGGAGGACGGCAGAGGGCTGCGAGATCCATCAAGCACCCAAACGCCCCGCCCCTCCACCAATAATGCAGAATTGATCCGTGGCTTTGGGAGACGTTCTCCCTTTCTCTCAGCCTGGCCTCCCTGACAGGGTGGCTCCCTTGGCCCCTCGCGGCCTGAGGGAACGGTTGCAACCACCCCAGAGAAACAAAAGAAGGGCTAACCTTGGTGGGGTGGGGGAGGCACATCCATGGACTCTGGTTGGGAGGAAGGGCTAGCAGCTCTGGACAGACAGAGAAACAGAAGAGGGGGACAAGGTTAGAAAGGACACCCACGGGCAGGAGAGAGGGCGGGATGGCCGAGGAACGGATCAGCGCATGCAAGGACACTCCAAACCCCACAGCAAGGCACGGGGTGGGTGGGGTGGGTGGGGGGGAACAGCCGGCCGGAGCCTCTTCCCTGGCTGCCCCAACCTTCTGCGAAATTTCCACCAAATTTCACCCTCAATAAATCCCAGATTCTGGCCTAAATCAAATTGCTGCTAACCCACAGCTAGAACACATCCCAGAGCTGGAACTAAATCATTGGTGTTTAACTCATTCGGCTAAAACTAGTAACTTTTAACCTGCTGAGCGGCCAAACGTGATTAACACGGTGACTCAATGAGGTCCTGATTAATTTAACATCTACACCCATCTTTGTTAACTTTAGCAACTTCAGTTTGTCTGTTTCGCCAGCAGCAACGAGGGCCTAGCGGGAGTCTGAGCCGCAGCCAGGAGCAGAAGCCGGGGAACCGACCATGGCAGCGATGGGGATGGGAGAGGAAGCCATTTCTGTCCCAATCCCCCGGCTGCTGTGCGAGGCCGAGACGGCTGCCGCCAGACCTTCGCCCTCTGCCTCCGCGCGACAGCCCTCGAATGCCCGACGACCCAGGGGGGGGACTTACCAGGTGGGGCAATGGCTGATCTGATTGTTCGAGGTGGATTTTGATTTCTGGACAAGAGGAGTCTGCAGACTTCCTGGGGTCTGGTTGAGGGGAGCGAGAAGGACCTGGAAAGGTGGAGACGGGTGGGGAGAAGGAGGGAAAGAGGCAAAAGCTGTGCTGACTCGAGAGCCACCCAGGATAGAAGGAAGGCCCTGCCTCATCTCCAAGGAGAGCTTGGAACGGTTTCTGTTTCGGACAAGGGGTTCAAGAAACACCCCCCCCGACTCATTTGGAGGGGGGGGTGATGCGTAAGTAAAATGAGTAAACAAAGGCTCAGACTTGGAGAAATGCAGTTTTAAATGACGTGCATGAATTTCCCTGTCGGAAGAAAGTCGTCCAGCAAGTCTTGCCACCGAATACAAAGCGCAGGTGGGATGAAGACACAGGTAGGGTTGAGAGAAAGGAAATGGAAAGGAGATTTTTCCCCTCGGGAGGGAGAGGCGACCCAGCAAAGCCCGTGCAAAGCCCGCTCTCAGCGTGACGCACATGTCGATGCATGTTGCCAGCCTCAGCTAATCCAGAACCGCCGCCCGGGCGTCCAAAGCCGCTGAGTGAAATGGCCACCCCCTTTGTTCGCGCACATAAAGGGGGTTGGGAAGAGGCGGTCGGTGTGAGAAAGCAGCCCCACGGCGAAGGCGGGGAGGGTCCTTGAGACCCAGGCCTGCAAAGGTGGGCCTCCAAGCCCTGCCCTCTGCTCTCAAGCCTCGCTTCCCCGGGCAGGCGAAATGGGACACGACGACCTCCCGCACAGGGGTGGGGTGACAACGAGCTCAGGTGAGGCCGTGCGCTTCTCCAAAGAGAAAAGGACACAACAGGGAAAGACGGTTGAGCCGGGGTGCGAGGAAGAACGAGGCCGGCAGCCGGGAGGCAAAGCTCACTGGCTATCTCCCTCATCCGCACCCCTTTGCTGCCAAACCCACATGGCCCCGGAAGGAGGAGGAGGAGGAGGAAGGAGGAGGAAGAGTCTGGCGGCCCCACGAGAAATCGGTTGTCACCGCCGTCGTTATCGCGGCCTCCATAATTTGCACAAAACTGCACAGAGACACACACACGCACGTGCACACAGCGAGAACTAGCTAGTGATGAAGAAAGAGGCGAAGAACCCATCGAGAGCTTGAAAGAGCGGAAGCCCCATGAAACTCGGGGGTAGCGATCCTCCCAAGTTTCGTGCAACATTACCATGAATTTGGCCTTGCAAGCAAGCAAAAAGAGAAGAAGGTTTGACCTTCCCCTCGTCCTCGCCTGCAAGGAAGAAGCCAGGGGAGATTTAAATCCTTAAGCGCAAGACGCTGAGGAACTCTGCTGTCCCCTTGAGGCATCTTCTCCCCGGCATGAGAACCATACGTAGCCCATGAAAGCTTAGGGTTGGTGGGTTTTGGGGGTTCCCCCCCCCCTGGGACCAGCTCTTTTATTTAGTTGGCATGTTGTCATTTTTTAAAATATATGTACACTGCCCAGAATAGTGCTGTGCATTAACGACATAAATAGATAAATAAGCAAATAAATAAATAACAGGATGGGTACAAAAGACACTGATGAAAAAAACAACGCCTCCTTCTTCCCTTCATGAAGCGAAGCACATGCACAAAGCAAGCGAGCGCAGAACCCCTGCCTGATTGACCCGCAGGATGCAAACAAACCATGCCATGCCTTTGGCTTTTCTGCAAAGCCCATGCAAGAAGACAACAGCGACTGGCATTTCCTGCAACTTGTGGGAGGGGCACCCCTGAGAAAGCGCGAGAACGATTTTGTGAACAAACAAGCCAAGTTATCTCGAGATGACCTAGAAAACCAAGTGTTTTTTAAAGGCGGTTTCTCGTCCTCGCCTCCGGGAAGCCAGCAAGCCAGCAAGCAACCGAGGACCCACATTGCAAGTGTCTGGAAACCATCCATACCTGGAGAGCTGCCTCCGCTGGTGGTGCTGAGGCTGTCATCCAGCCAGGTGCTGTAGATGAAGGAGTCTCGCTTGTGGGGGGTTCCTGACGAGGACTGGCTCTCCTGGGGTGGGGGGGGGAGAGGCACAGAAAGGAAACCATAATTGTCTATGTGGTGGGGGGGGGGGGGAAAGAGAGACTATGCCTTCCTTTGGTACGAGAGAAAACACCTCCTACATCGCACGCACACCCTCCTTAACCCTTTGGCCCCAAATGCTAACGAGATCTCTTCGGCATCGAAAGGCATTTTAAATATTCTTGGAATCTGGCATCCATCAGGGCAGCCTACCTTTCCATGGATCCTCCCCCTCCCCCTCTCAAAAAGACAACCTGCGTTAAGCATTATGGGATACAGAAAGTCCCAAGGCATGGCACTGTTCTTTCTCCAATGGGAAAGCTTGTGCCCCCCCCCCTTTCCAGAAAGGTCGTGGGACAATTCCTTCCCGATAAACCAGAAAAAATATATATCTCCTGCATGGGACGGGGGTGCCCCCCCCCCGGGTGTTACTTTTACCTTTAACCACGGGATGTTCTTATTTGGAGAGGAAAAATGGGCCTGCCTGACGCTCTCTCAGGCCACAGCCAGCCACAATAATATCATGGAAGCAACACCTTAAAATCACAAAATCCCACACTGCAAAACTGCAGGGTCTGGATTTCTTTGCTTTACTCAAAACTCTCAGGTTCTCCATTTCCTGCAAGCTGCTTCGAACGTCTCCACAGTGACAGGCAGGCAGGCGAGATGTCAAATACTTGATATATAAGGAGAGCTGCAAATAAGTTGGGCCTTCACACTGGATGAGCGCCCCCCCCGCCCCCACCCCGCTGCTCCCCGTAGCCCATCCTAGCCCACGGGTTTTCGCAAACTGAGCCTTGTCCTTCAGAGTCGCTCACCATCCCGGGGTCGTCATCCTGTCCACCCTCTTGTTCTTCCACCACGCTGCCGAAGCTGCTGGCGCTGGAGGAGGAGCGCGAGAAGTCCCGGGCAGGGTCCGGCTTGGAGGCAGTAGGATCTCCCCTGCGAGGAGAGAGAACAAGCCCAATGGGAAGAAAGGTGGCCCTCTGCCACGCCCATGCCTCGGCTAGCCGGCCGGGCGGCCTGACTCTGTAGCCAGCTTCGGCTAAAGGGAGCCATGTTTCTCTGACAAGGTGTACTGCCTCGGGGCAGGGGGGGGGGGGGAACCTCTGCCATGAACATACACTGATTTCTGGTCTTTAGCAAACTAGCCTGCCTTTGCTAGACCGCCGTGTGCGTGTGCGTCGGGGGCTGACCTGTTCTTGGTGGTCGGCATCTCTGGTGAGCTCTGAGTGGACGAGTTCTCAGACTTGGGCTCCTGAGAGATGTGGCCACTGTCCGGGGTCTTCTGAGGCCCAGTTGGGCTCTCCCTGTAGGGTTAAAAAACACAGAGGTTAGCTTTCTTTTTTCATGCCCTAATCCAAAATAATAAAAAAAGAAAGAAAAAAAAAAGAAAAGAGAAATATAAACCCCAGTATACAAGAGGGGCGGAGACGCGACGGTCTTCCCGAGGTGGCCCGACACGCGTCCTGCCCCTTCCCCCTCCCTTCCCCCCCTCCCCCCCCTTCTGACCCCCTACCTTTTCTCTTGCACCTCCTGAATGTTCTCGATGCCGATGGCACTGCTCCGCCGGGAGCTGAAGGGCCCGGACTTTTTCCGCGTCGGACTCCTCCCGGGAACGATCAGAGACTGCAAGAGAGGGGAGCCCGTCAGGCAGAAAGACCACATTTGGGGGGAAAGGAGAGGCGTCAGGGAGGGTGGGGAGGGTCGAGCGGGAAAGCAGCACACGCCCAGGGAAAGAAGGGATCAGGACCAGCAGCTCCCACTGAGCGGACCCTGAGAAGGGCTCTTGCCTTCGTGTCTTGCTTAGGGGGGGCCCACCAGCCGCCACCGGCTGGCCGCTGGGTGAGGCAAACAGGCCTTCGGGCTCCTCCAGCTTCTGCCCTCTGCCTACCTTCTTGGGCCCGGAGTCTCCTTTTTACACGGGAGAGTGCCTTTCGGTGGCCTCGGGCACTGCTATTATCTTGGGCATCTAATGGTAGTACTGAACTGCAACCACTCCCCCCCCCCCCCCCGAGGAGCCCTTTCTCTGTAAGAAGACTGCATGGGCTCAGAACGGCAGGTCCCATGGATCCCAAGGGAGCCCTGGGAACTCAAGCCCCCAGTGAATGCAATGGAAAGTGAGCCTCAAGACATGTGTGCTTGGCCTGATCCTGACACAGGGGGCTAGGCTGAATCCTACCATCCACTCTGGGGGTCACTGAGGCAAGCAAGGGAAATTGGCGCGTCGTCTCTAAGGTGCAATGGGCAATCCATAAGTGGTGGGAAGGAGGGGAGGGAGGGAGGAACAGGAGGGTGGGTGGCAAGTGGGGGGGGGGGTGTCAGGGAAACAGAAAAATCGAACAACAGCAGTACAAAGGGGTGTCACGGGACGGTTCACAATTCACCCCATCCTTCTCCCACATTTGTGCTCTATTTTATTTTTAAGCCGCTCCCAAGGAAAATGGGTAATTTTTGTTGAAAAGGAGATGTCAACAAAAACAATCATTAACATTACAGCAGGGGCCGAGTGGGAGAGAATCAGCAAGGAAAGATTTTAAGCCATTCAACGGGGTTTATTTCTCCCCCTTCCAAACAGATTTTAAAAACAAAATCCAAAGCGCAATTATTGCAAGGTATATCTTTATGGCCAACGGAGAAAAAGCCACAAAGTCGTGAGCCGTCTTTTCAATTAAATTAACTGAAAGACTTCTTCTGAATGTTGAATTTGGGGGGGGGGGGGAGAGAGAAATCTAGCGGAAGGCGACCCAGAGAGACAGGCAGGAAAAGAGGCACAGTTGTAAAAGAAAAATGAAGAACAGGAGGTTTCAGATTTTCAAGACAGTCTACGTGTTTTCACCCCACTTTTTCCTTGGCTTTAAAACATTGTTCTTGATTTTGCTAATAATCCATCTTGAAGAAGTGTTTTGCTGAACCCAAAAATTTGCTCACTTTGACCCTGTGGCAATCAACTCGTATCTTTTTTGACTGGCAAGATCCTCTCATTTCTATAACTCTTCCTTAGGTGGGGATAAATGTAAGAATTTGGCTGGTAGTAATAATAAAAAATGCAATACCCATAACGGTGGGGGGAACTGGACAAAAAGCATTTATTTAGGGGGGGGGGGGGGATATTATTCATTCATTGAATAAAGTTGTTCCTCCTTCCCCCTCCAACTTTAAATGAAAATCTGGGCTCTGACCATAACAGTCACCTTGCTTATTTAAAACAAACACGAACATGAGCCCTAATCCTATAGCTTGGAGGGAGCGGGAAAATGTTTGGGGGCCCTTGTAGACCGAGCGGCTTTTTAGCTTCCCAAAAACTGGGTTGGGGTGGAGGGTGGTCGGGCGAGCAGTTTTTTCCCTGCTCAAAAACCAGAACCATTTTTTTTAGAAAGAAAGTGAGGAGAAAAACTTTGCAAAGAAAAAAAAAAAAAAGCAAGCAAGGAGGCCTGCTGGTTGAGGGAAGGGAAGAGAACACAGTTTTTATTTCTATTTATGTATTTTGTTTTCTTTCCAGGCCGCCTTTCTCCCAATGAGGGGACTCAAGGAGGCAAAGTTTGGGGATTTTGAAGAATATGGCAAATGGCTTGGATGCTTTGTTTTGTTTTGTTTGTTTGATTTATAGGCCATCTTTTTCCCAATAAGGTGACCCAAGGCAGCTCAGAGTGTTAAAAGGAAAGAGAATTAAAATGTGAGTTGTTGGGACTACAGGTCCCAGAATCCCCCATCTGGGGGGAATTATGGGTGTTGTGGTTCCCCAAAAGTCAATTTTGCCCCCCCAAAGCTCTGAGAAGGAGTAACATTTCACCCAGAGAAACAAGACTGGGAGTGGATGGGGGGGGGGGGTTTGGAATCCAGCATGCCAGTCCGTGGGAAAAGTAAGGGGTGGGGGGGCGAAACCAGAAAACAAGAGGAAGAAAGAAAGAAAACAAGAGGCAGAAAGAGAGAAAGAGAGAAAGAAAGAAAGAAAGAAAGAAGAAAGAAAGAAAGAAAGAAAGAAAGGAAAGAAAGAAAGAAAGAAAGAAAGAAGAAAGAAAGATAAATAAAAACCAGCCACCTCTTCTATCGTTCCTATTTCCTATGGCACTGCCTCGGCGTCCATGCCTACTTGATGCTTTCCCGGGGACAAGCAATGACTGGCAAGCAGGCGGAGAGAAGCGAGCGCAAGAGCGTGGGAGAAACGGGAAAAGAAAGAAGAAAAAAGGCAGATGGGGGGGGGGGAGGAGAAAGGAGCGAGAGAGAGAGAGAGAGAGAGAGAGAGAGAGAGAGAAGTCATGCAAACAAAATGGCGCTCGGTCATCATCACAACGGCTCAAATGTAAAGGCGGCTGCCTGGGCCAAATCTGCTTTGAACAAAGTGGGGTGGGGAGTTTGCAAGGGTCCAGCGGAGAAACCAGCCCAGCCAGGTTCTGGGGGCCAGAACGGTGGGGGTGGCCCTTTGAGGGGAAAGGAAACCGGGCGGGTCGCTTTCCTGATGTGGACTCAAAAGCCGGCGTTTGGGGGCTCTTTTCCTCCTGGACCGGGTCTCTCCCATGCCAGTCCCAGTCCAGCCTCCAAGCCCTCGGGAGACCTGTGTCAGGCTGGTGTTACGACACCTGGGGTGTCCGGGGGGGGGGAGGTTATCCCATTTCGCCAGCCGTGTGTCGTCCCCCACCCCCCAGTTCTGGACACTCCCACCGTACCTGGACCTCGTCGGATGCCCGAAGGGGGAGAACCACCGGGGGGGAAAGTAGGGATCTCCAGGTAAGGCTGAGACCAAATCCTGCCTGGAGGGGTGGGTGGGTGCTGGGGGGCCTCTTTTGCCCTTCCAGGGGCATCTCACTTGTCAGTGGAAACACAGGGCATGGGGGCTGCTTAACTCATTGGGGTTGATAAATTCCCCCGGAAACAAACACTGAAATCCTGCACATACCTGAGATTTTACAGCCGCTGCCCCCCCCCCCACTGCAGAAGTTGGCACATTCTTGGCACTCAGAGAAGCCAGAGGAGGAAAACGGGAGATGGGCTGCTCTGTGCCAACGCCAGCCTCTGCCTGCCCGCCCCCCCCCCCCCTCCCAGCCATGCCATTCCAGGGTTAGAACGTGGGCGCCATCGTGTGGCCCCTCCGCCACATTGCACTCAACTGCCCGCCTTAGCTTAGGGAGAGTCTGGAAACCCTGGCTTTGGGGGACTACAATCCCCAACTTCGCTCCACCCCTGCCCGCCTTGGCATTCCCCCCCCCTCTCTTTAATGGACTGTGCAGGAGCCACGAGGCCCGGTGGGGTTCACCCGGGCAAAAGCTCTCTCGAAGGAAGGCTTTTTAGCTCAAAGCTTCATCAGCAATCCTGTCTCAAAAATACTCCTCAACTTTTGGGTTGTGTTTTTTTTCAGGGGGGGGGGTTAGGTGCAGTTGCTAGGATGCAGGGATTGGGAAGACCAACTCCACGACACCCCCCAAAACGTATCCAGGGGCAGCCAGGAGAGGAGGAGAGAAAAACTGCAGGCATCGCAAGGACTAGGGTGGAAAAGGGTCAAGGAGGTTTACTGGGGGGGGGGGGGCGGAGAAAGGAAAAGGGGGTGAACCAGCAGCCCACGTGAAGAGGGGTGGAGGGGCAAAAGAGATGGAAAATCAATCGGGGAAGGAGGAGGAGAGAACCGGGGGGGGGGGGCGGGGGCCTCGTGCAGGGAGAGACTCACAATCCCCGCGGCCTTGGCGATGTCCGGGTTGTTGTGGGCCGAAGCTGCCGCTATGGCTGGAGGAGACGATCTGCCTTTTGCTGCTGAGCCCCATGGCGTCCATCGACTGGCTGCGGCTGCGGATGACCCGCTGGAAGGCAGGAAGATTCCCCCACCCACCCCCAGGTCACTGAGGGACTCGGCGGCTGCCTGGGGACCCACCCTCTGTGTGTGTGTGTGTACATATCCTGTCTCTCCCTCAAGCAAGCAACAGCCTTGTTAGGAAACCCAGGCGAGCTGCAACTCAAGGGGCCAAAGGACACGTTACAGCCAGGCCGTCGTTAAGCGTCGAAATAGCATCTCTGTGCCAGAGACAGGCTTCAGGCCGACTCTTGTGGAATGATTACCACTGCAAAGTGCGAAGGATCTCTCCATGGGTCCTGTTGTTGTCCTCCCCCCCCACCACCACACACTCTGCCAACACAGGAAATCGGCCATTAAAACATCCCTGACCGATGGCCACCCAACCCTCTGGAAGGTGACAAGAGCGCCTGCCGTGACCATCAGATGCCGTCAGCCTTTAAGAAATTCCCTCTTCTAAGGATGGGTTATTTGGAAACAGACATTTGGGGTTCTGGGGTACAAAGCTGAAAGGGAATGCAGGGAGAGGAAGTGCTTCAGAAAGGGACATCGGGGGAAATCCACTGGCCCAGCTAAGCGCCCCACAAGACGAGAAGAGTTTCTAGAGGAATCAAGAGCTAAGGATTCCTGCCTTGGGAGGAAGCGAGACTAGATAGCCCTCGGGGTTCCCTTCTAACTCTACAGTTCTGTTGAGGCACGCTTGCTTGCTTGCTTGCTTCCCTCCCCCCTCTCGCCCCCCCCCCAAGCTCACCTTGAAAGATTCAAAGAAGCCCCCGCCACTCCCACTGCCGTTCTCCATCTTGTCCTCGTCGCCCCCGAGGCCCATCATGGACTGGCTGTTGAGATGGAGCTCCTCGTAGAGGGTCTCCAGGAGGGCCGCCCTCGTCCGCTCCTGCCGCAGGAAGAACAGGCCGTGAGGGGGGCCCGCGCGCGGGGGGGGAGGGCGGGGGGCTCAGGTGGGGGGCGAGGTGGGGGGGGCAGGGCAAAGGACCTTCCCTGGAACACGCCCGGAGGCTCACCTCCAGTTTGGCAAACTTCTCCGCTTTGTAGCAGGCGTACTCCGCGTTGATGAGTTTGGTCAGGAGGAACTCCTGGAACTCGGGCCCCTGAGCATGGAAAGAGGGCAGAAGGCAAAGGGGTGAAGCAAGGATGACATTCGGTGGGGTAGCAAGCCTGCCTGGAGTGCTGGAAACTGTGATAGCCCGTTGCCTGGTCCAGCTGACCCGGTATTGACAACACTGACCGGCAGCAGTCATGGCTCCCCAGATTTCAAGAAGGGGCTGTTTTCCAGTCCTGCCAGGAGATGCGAACAGGGAAGGACTCTCAGGACCGTCAGCATGGACCAAGGGGGCTCTACCGCCACGTTCTGCCCCCCTCCCTCCCGTGAAACATGCTCAGGGCCCTTGGGCAAGCCACCACTTCTCGCTCCTGGCCAGACCTACATCACGGGGGTGTAGTGAGGATAGAAACGACACCACAGATGTCCGTGCGTCCGTCCCTTTCTCTGTCCGAGCATCCTCTGTCTGTCACGAACCGATGGAGGGACAGACGGATTGGACAGACAGGATGGTCAGTCAAAGGGACAGACAGAGAGATGAATGCACGGATGGACGGTAAGATGGACGGGCAGGCTGACCGACAGACAGACGGGACAGAGAGATGGGCACAGACATGGGTGGACAGACAGGATGGACAGTTAAACAGATGGATGGACGGATGGACAACCAGAGGCACAGACAGTCAGAGAGAGGTGGAAAGACGGACAGATAGAAGGACAGATGGGCGGACATACAGGTGGACAGACAGACGGACGGATGGACAGAGAGGTGCACATGACAACCCACCTTCCGGAAAACAGCCGGGTTGGGGAGCGGAGGCCCAAAAAACGGCACATCGTCCCGGGCTGTGACAGAGACCTGGAATGAAAGCAGGGACCCCCCCCCCCAAAAAAAGCTTGATGGGTTTTCTTTGACATGACCCCATGTGAAGCCTCCCCCCCCCCCCATCAGGCCTTGGCCTCCTCCTCTTCTGTCTGTGCCCACCAGAGAGCAGGGCTTAGCCACAGAGGAAGGTGGTTTTGCAGGGAGAAAGCCCACCCGACGGCCAGGGCGGAGGCCTCGGGCTTCAGCCCCCAGCCAGTGGCTCTAACCACTAGGCCCTGAGCTGGGCCAAGACTCCAGACCATCACAGAGAAGCTTCACAGGCTCGCAAACCCAACGTCCCACCCCCTTGGCAAGGAGGCCAGTCAAAGCGGGCCCGGGCACCTTGTAGAGGGTGTCGTCGGAGCAGGGACTCTCGGCCTGCACCACCACGTAGGCGTGCAAGAAGTTGGAGGCGATCATGTCTGGCACGAAGGGGGTGTTCTCGTCCTGGAAGACGATGGCGACAATGTCGTTCCCGATGTGGCGCTTCCTCTGCAGCTGAGAAGGTCGGCGCGGGGGAAGAGAGGGAAGGGAGAGTCAGGGGAGTCTGGACCCCGGAGTCACCCCACTCCCACAGGGAGGGCATGAGGAGGGTGGGAAAGATTCCCGACCCACTAGGTGACTGACCCCCCCCAAGCACATGGAAGGGCGGCCGCTGGCTCCCCCCTGCGTTCCACAGTGTGACCTCCGGAGCCCGCCGCCCCATAAAAGGCCCTCGGGGCTCTGCCTCTCCTGACCTGCTGGGCGTCCCCTTCCGTGTAAGGCAACTTGGTCGAAACATGGAACATGATCTCCTTGTTCCGGAAGTTGCAGTAGACGGACTCGGTCCCCGTCTGTCCGTGGGTCACATCCAGGCCGCCTCGAAATCTGCACGTGGACAGATGAGCTGCAGACTGGCGACAGGTGGGTGGGGTGGGTGGGTGGAAACCCCTCTGCCTGTATTTTTGTGGCCATCTTCTGAATTCTGCCTGTGTTTCCCCTTCCACTCATGTTTCATATCAAGCTACAAGACTGAAATTCAGACCCGGGCATTCTGAAATCTCTCTCCCCCCCCCCCCACACCCCCCGGAAGCTTCCTTCTCTGCTCCCCAACCGGGCTCACCCCCTTGAAATCCTGCAGTTTGACCTTCTGGCCCAAGAAGTCTAGAAACTCCACGAAGGCGGGGGCTCTCCTCCGTCGTGCTGAAAAGTTCTTCCTCTGAAGTCTGCAGAGACACGGATGGATTGGATGGAGGGAGGGATGGAGGGAGGGCCCCTCTTTATCCCCCTCCCCAGCGGAGAAAAAGGCACTGAGGCAGCTTAAGGACAATCCGCAAAAAACAAGGGTAGAGACCCCAGAATCCAAAAGTTCCTGCTCACCATCGAAGAAGGCACGACAGTCGAGGAAAGCAGAATGGGGAGGGAAGAGGAAGAAAAACACGAGCAAGCACTATCCTTCGGTGGTGAATTTGGAGAGGGCCTGGGAAGGGAAGGGCCGCAGCTCCCCCTCTTATTCTGACCCCATTCGAGGGGGGGGGGGCTTGTACTCCTGTCCCGGCCGTGTCCCAAAGGCTGCTGCTTAAGACAGCTCTCGGGCCACCGGGCCCGTTCTGGGGCCACTTTAGCTGGCCCCCCTAAAAGCACTGGCCGACGGTGGGGGCTGATATTTTTGTTTGGATGCCGATAAGACGACTCAGAAGCTTTGTTTCGTTTACACGGAGCAAAGCCCAGGTCCTCAGAGGAACAGGGGTTGGGGGGGCCCTGAAATCCCAGGACACATAAAAGGCATTCGTCTTCAAGATCCCGCAGACTGCTGGTTTTGCCACCCCAGGCGACAGAGAAGCTCGGCTACCCCTGGCTAGACGGTGACCAACGGAGGCCCCCGCCTCGGCCACGAGGTGGCGCTGCCTCCTCCGTGGAGAAGAAGAACCCCCCCCCCCCAAAGGATTCTCAATGAGGAGAGAAGACCGGGCAGGCGGGCGGTTTTCCTGAATGCTGGATCACAAAAGGCCACTCTCCCCCCCCACTCCCCACCTCAGCGGCTCCTTTCACCCCCTGGAAATATCAGCTGTCAACGAAGGAAGCTTTTCAGGCCTCATTAAAGGATCTGTCGTGACAGCCTCCAGAGGAAAGCTAGGTGGGAGAATGAGGGGAAAAGACGAGGCAAAAGCGGGGGGGGGGGGGAGGGGGAGGGGAGGGGAGGGAGCAGCTGCACAGCCTCTGGGGGACCCCTCCGTTTTTGAATGCTGAGGTAAGAAGCCTCAAGGACGGAGAGGGGAGGAATTTGGCCCCGGGGGAGAGGGAAGAACAGCAGGAGGAGGGGAGGGCAAATCTCAGGGTTGGCCGGGACGAGAAGGTGCTGGGTGAACCCCCAATAGGTGGGGGCAAGGATCAGGTCACCACCCTGTGGCCCCAAAGCCACAGCCCACCCCCCTCCTCCAAAGACATTTTGGGTCATTGACTGTGTCTCTGGACACCTCCTGGGGGCGGGGGGGGGGGGGCGTGTGTGCGTAATTCTCTGTTAAGACAAGGTGCACCCTTTGCTGCACCTTGTTTTGAAAAAGGAGAGAGAGGAAAAGACAAGGGCCTCCTGGCCCCTCCTGGCTTCCTTGCGCCTCCAGAGGGAGTCTGGAGAAGCCTCCGAGACCCTTCCTCCTTCAGGCCCGCCCCCCCCCCCCCCCCACGACAGGTCCCGGGCAGGGGCTGCCCTGCTTCCCATCCCCACTGAGACCCATCCTTGACTCAGATCCGCGAGATGGGCCGCTTCCGGGGCCAACAGGACACACCTGACCGAGCTTCTGGTAGATGACGCCGAACTTGAAGTTATTGCTGATGACGTGCTCGTCGAAGGTCACGATGAGCCGAGAGGCCTGGAGGTGG
The DNA here is from genome assembly GCA_037013535.1 of Intellagama lesueurii. NCBI lineage: Eukaryota > Metazoa > Chordata > Lepidosauria > Squamata > Agamidae > Intellagama > Intellagama lesueurii. The sequence continues at coordinate 12,657,059 of JBAJHW010000016.1, read as the reverse complement.
GGGAGGGGAGAAGAAGGGGGATCGGGGGTGGGGGGGTGGGGTAGGTTAATCCACAACCCCTTGTTCAAGCCATGATCCACAGGATGCCTTCCAAGATGGACTTCCCGTGAGCCCCTCCCTCCACAAGTCTCTGGGGGAAACATTTTCTCGTTAGAGGCAAAAGGCAAACCCTCCTGCCTCCCTGGGCAAAAAGACTCCCCCCCCGCCCCCACGAGAACAGGAAGGGGATTCTCCCAGCCGACCCAAAGAGCACATGGACTTTCCCTGGCTTCTCTTCCTTCCCATGGGGACTCTCTCTGGAGATCAGATTATTATTATTTTTTTTAACTACATTCCCCAGAATCCCCCAACCAGTGTGTAGGCTTTCAGTTCTAACAATGCAGCTGGTGACTCCCATTCCTACCTTTGGGTACAGAACGGGGGTAAAATCGGTCGACGTTCACGTCTTCACACACCAGCTGCAAGCCAAGGAAAGAGAGAGGGGGGGGTGAGAAGACAGCCGGAGTCAAAGCAGGGCCCTCGCACACACGGTTCACGCTGCTCGAGACAGGTGAGGCGGAACTCTAGCCCCACCCTTGCTGCACGGGGTGGGGGGCCCACCCTGCTCCCAAGGCAACATGTCAAGAAGGATTTTCCCAAACCCATGGGGAACATGAGCCCAGCCGGGGAGAGTCTGCGCCTCCTTGTTTTGCTTGGCTATGGCTGAGTGGTTTCAAGGGCTTCACTGCTAAATTTGCTCTCAGAGATATGGGCTGGCCCACCCATCACCCACAGAGGCGGTGCTGGAAAAGGCACGTGCGGGTGGCGGTGGGGGAACGGATGGATGGACAACCACGGCTCTCCATCCCAGAGGACCGGCGGGTCTCCCCCTCCTGCAGACCCACCTTTGCCATCTGGATGACGTTGGGGAACTCCGTCAGGCAGGAGATGGGAATGACGTCGTGGTAGGTCCTGCATTTGGTCCTGAGGAGGAAGAGGGGGAGTTGGACGCCTTCGCCTCCGGCCCCAGACTCAGGAAAGCTGCTGAGTGGGTGGGGGGGAAAGGGCCCTTCCCAGCCTGGCCCCAGCCAGCACGTTGCCAAACTGGCCAACTTTGCCAGCCTCTGTCCTCGCTGTGAACAAGGGAGAGGGGCCTCCATGCCAGCGAGTGCTCCCTGCCCCTTCCCCCCATTCTGCACGGTGTGGGCGGAGACGGCTGAGCTTGGAAAAGTTCCCTTCATTTGGACCATAACTTCCAGGGGGATGCTGGCCATTGTAGTCCAAAGTTCTGGGCTAGGCAGCTGATCTTACGTGGGAGCAGAAAGATGGGGGAGGAAGGCTCTGGTGAAACCAGAGAGGAGAAAAGGGGATGGGAGGGGGACTCTTTCCCCCATCAACCCTAAGGTTGCAGTTCTAGGCAAGGCACCCATCATCCTCCCCCACCGCTGCCACCGTCGCCTTCCCGCTCACCGCAGGAGGAGGCGCAAGTGCTCCTGGTCACCGATCACGTCATACTTGAGGGAGAGAAAACGAGGTGACCCAACGCCGTGTCGACGGAGTAGTAGTTGAAGTGCTCCTGGCCAGAGAGGAGAGAGATGAAAACACAGCCGTATTGAGGCAGGGACTACTATTTAAAAAACAAAACAAAAACAACGGCAACCAGAGCTCAGGCAAGCTTTCTGGTAGCTGATGGGTTGCTGAGGGTGACCCGCTGGGAGCCGGAGTCTCCTTAAGCCTTGTCTTTTCTACGTGGTGTTGTACCGATGTGTTTCAGCGGTGCCTTTAATTGAATCCGGCTTCAAGGCTTCCTCTTGTTTTGTACTGTACTTTTCATCTGATATTCTCAAGAGTCTCCCGGATCTCCATTTTCATGCCCAATTAAACCCTTAAATAAATAAGTCAGCTCTCGCCTGCACGGGTTGGGGCCCAAACGACCCAAGCCAGGCAACGAGCGGGGCCGTCCCTGGCACAGCCGAGCCCCTCCCTTGGCACACAGAGCTGTTTCCTCTTGGCACCGCCAGCTGAGAAGAGCGGCGGGGAGAAAACAATGCTCTGGAAGGCAGAGAAAGGACTCCGAGGCCAACGGGCCTGTAGAGGGCATCCAGGTGGGCTCAGGGCTCGCAGACCCCAAACCCTGAGTCAGAAGCTCTGCAGCCCTGCTCACAACCCATCCCGCCTGGCCAAGGGGGGACCTACCTCATCCCTCCACAATGGGACACAGAGTGCAACTGTACACCCCCCCCCCCAAATGTCCCTGCTTCCAGGCATTATTCCTTTGGACTACAAGTCCCAGAATCCCCTGCCAGGAGAATTTTGAGCATTGTCGTGCAGGAACAGCCACCTTTCCAAACTGGGGCTGCTGAGCTGGGAAGCTGATCCGGCCGGTCAGGTATGGAGAAAGGGATTCTGGGAGCGGCAGTCAAGCCACCTCCAGGGGGTCTACAAATGGCCCCCCACCCTGATTTTGCAGGCGGCCATAGAGCTCAAATTGACAACTCGCCCACCCAGCCCGATGGGGGGGTGGCTTTGGGAATAGTTTTGGTTCTCGGTTGGGACTTACAGCCCAACTGGCTTCTTTGCCTGGTTGATTCTTTGGTTTTGACCGAATCAATATACAGGAGAGGACGTCCGAGATCATCTAATCTAACCCCTACTTCCAACTGGGCTCTGCAAAGCAGCCACAGCTCCTCTGGAAGATGCTTGTTTACTCAATGCATTTGCATACTAAAACATAAAACATACAGCAGAGTTTACAAATTCATCCCTTGGGGCTCCTCAATTATATTTATATATTTTCATATTGTTAGGGATTGTGTTATGAAAAGATGATCAAGCTCGGCATTATTTTACTGCCAGTTATCCTTTTAATATCGCTTATAATTGGATTGGTATTTCAAAAGTGCCATTCGGAGGGTTGCCAGCTGGGATCTCTCGTTGCCTTAGCAATGGGTCTCTAAACGGTGCTTTACAGTGTTTTAAGTGAAGACTTTAATTGAATCCTGCTTTCAGGTGCCCTTTTTTTCTTTTGTACTGTACTCTGCATTCAGTGTTCCCGAGAGGGCACCTGGATCCCTATTTTAAGGTACGATTAAACCAAGGCTTCTCAGCCTAACTTGAGCTCCCTGTACCCCCCCGTATCAAAGAAAAGGCAGTGTCCTCTCCAATGCCCAAATCCACCAGGAATTTCCCAAATTCTAGAAGAGAGTCCAGGGGAAAATACGGGCCTTTTCAGTTAAGAATTGAGGTCTTCCTTTTAAGAAACAGCAACCTAGCAGTGCCAGGTTGCCCAACAGATATTTCAGAAAGGGGAAAACTCTAAGGTTTTCCTTTGCCCTCCTTGCTGCCTTTTCCTTTCATGTTATGATTTTTTTCCCCTTGATTGTAAGCCTCAGGTCCCCCCCCCCCCCAAACAAATTGATTATGTAAACCCTTTATAGGAGAGAAGCAGAATACAAACACTTTAAAAGTGCAATCCTCCCTCTGTTCTTGGATTGTTACTCACTAGAGGCAGGGGATGCCAGAAATCACAGTCTTAACAAAATCTGGAAGGACGCATCCTTGTTTGACCAGACTTTAAATGACGAAAGAAAGGAGAAAGGCTTAGAGAGAGAGCTGAAACGGAATGGAGACTAGCCAGTCAGTACTGGGAAGGAGCTACTGAGCCTTGGAGTGGAGGGAGGGAGAAAGAACACCATGGAGCAGCTGCACAGAGATACTGTTTTTACGAGTTGCTCTCCCACCTTGCCCAGAAAGTGCTTCCTGTAGATCCTGGCCAGGTGGTTGCATTCCAGCTTCACCTTGGAGGTGGGAGACTGGAGCTTCTCTGTCTCGGGGATGCTGCTCAGCTCGTGGTTGGTGCCTTCGATCCAGTAGCCCCCAAACTGGGGCAGCAAGATGAGAGGGAATGGGCCCTCTCGGCCCAGAACCTGGAAAGAGAAGGAGAAGGTTGAGATGCTGAACAGCTCAAACAGCTAGTCCTCAGTGAGGGAATCCCTTCCACTGGCAATGTGTAGGCTAAATACCACTCTTGATTAGCCTGGGATTTTGACTAATCTTGTATTTACATTTTCTAGCAATGACCAGCCAGACAGCTGAGATAAGACCACAAGCAGGGCACAAAAGCAGGAGGGCTTCCTTGTTCTTGAGCCCTGCGACAGTTGATATTCACAGATGGACTGCTCCTGGACATGGAAGCTCCACTGAGTTAACAAACAACAGGCCTGGCCGCTCCCATGAGACAGCTGTGAGCAGAATTTTCCTTACCTCGTGGACGCTGGGATACGGGATGTAATCCTCTTCCGTCTGCAAAACACAGAACATAAAGCAAAGTTGAAACACACACACACACACACAAAGGCAGTGAAGCACAGTGTTAATGTCTGAGCTTTATGACTTTACGTTATTTCTATTTGGATTTCTTACTGGTAGGTGGAATGGCCCCTCTGAGGAGCGAACAGGAGGGCACAAGCCATATGAAATGGAGCTAAAAGGGGAATCACTTGTGTTTCACCGAGAGAAAAGGTTCACACGGCAGAGGAGCAGTAGGGTGGGGCTCTGACCAGTTTGCAACATGACCAGAGGTGGCCGGGTGTGCCCTCCGCGGGGATGCATCAAGATACACCCAGTGCAGCAATGACACCCATGCAGGATTAAATCTCAGGAAACTCTCCCTGGATGCAAGAGCTCCGTTGCAAGGCATACAAGTCTACAAGGGGAACCCCACCTCCCTCCCCTCCCTCGTTCGGGGTCCTCCCAGGGAGCCTGGAAGAGCACCCGTCAGCATCTCGAGGACGTCTCACCTCCTCCCTCCCAAGTCGGAGCTGTAGCATCTGGACCAGATGAAGACAACAGGCAAGACTTGCATGGGCGGGGCCTGTTGCCGCCCCCCCCCCCCCAAGACCTGGCCCACTCTTTGGGCAGAGAACTAGAAGGGGAGGAGGGCCCCCCAATGTCCTTGGGACAGGTTCGTTCACACACACACACCCCTCTCGCGTCTTTCCCGCAGGGAAAAGCTCTGCTTGTTGGTTCGGTTTGTATGTTTTATGGCACTCGAGACCAGTGGCAAGCACAGGCTGGAAGCCGGCCAGGGAAACCCGAGCCAAGCGGAAGTCCCTCCCGAGGGGCTCTGAAAGGAAGGCAGACTCTCCTGGCCGCCCGGCCCCCTCCCCGGCTGGCCCGTAAATGCCCAAATGATGGATCCCAGAGAACTCCTCTCGCATTCCACCAGAGAGAGAGAGAGAGAGAGAGAGAGAGAGAGAGAGAGAGAGAGAGAGAGATGGTTGAAGAAGTGGGCGCCTGTTTCCACCGATCCCCAAAGAAGGGGCTGGAGGCAGGCCCGCACCTGGGGAGGGTGTGTGTGTGTGTGCGTGTGCAGGTGGGACCCATGGATCCAAGGAGGCGCACCTACCTTGAGAGGAGGAGGGAAGGAGCACCCGCTGTTCGTCCATCCTGCTTCCCTGAAAGACAGGCCAACCGGCCAAAGTCAACAGCTGGCACCTGCCCCACACGCCGGGGCTGCCGGCCAAGAGTGGAGGTGAGGGTGAAGGTGCCAGTGGGGGGAAGGGGGATGCATCCTGCTTGGCACAGGGCAGGGAAGGGCCCAGGATAAGTGCACGGGGTAGGGGGAAAGAAGGGGTTGCGCCCATGCCTCTGAGAGTGTGCAGAATACCTCTCCCGCCGTCAGCACCACACCTGCCCACCCAGTTAACACAGTCCTTTCTTTCATTCAGCTGGGCCGGGCCAAGGACGAGGGGCTTTGTAGTCCAACCCAACCCAAGGGCATTGTGTTCCCCCTTCCCTGAGCTGCTGTGAGTCATTTGGTCTTTTCTTGCAGGATGGGGTTCTTCCAGAACAGCCGATGGCTGCTTGGCCTAACCTGACCCCCCCCTCCCCCTCCCCTAAACACCTCCCCTCGGTCTGCAGGGCAGAGGTTCCCCAGCTGCTCCGATTGCCACATTCCCCAGACGGCAGGGGCCTCGTCACCCTCCTGCCTTGCCTTGCCAGACACGGGTGCAAGATCAGGCAGGCCCCGCTTGGGGAGTTCGGGGCAAGGGGGCGGGCGGGCGGGGAGGAAGCTGACTCACCTGCATCTTTTCAATCATTTCAAACAATTCTGTGTTCTACGAGAGAGAGAGAAAGATGGAAGACGTCACCTTTCCAACATCGAAAGGACCCATGTAATCCTTGCTATTCCATCCAATTCCCCGCCCCCCCCAGCCCCGCAAGAGAAACGTCAGGATATCCCACACGCTCGGCAGGACGGTGCTTGTTCACTTTTGCAAGGCGAGCCTTTTATTAAGCTTCCCAGCGAACCCATTTTGCAGATCAAGGCACTGAGGCCAAGAGAGGGAGTGGGCCCCCAGGCGATGGCGGGCGCATCAGGGACCCAGAGGGGGGCCCAGCTTAGCGTGCTCCAGACCGCCCAGTTTTCACCGGGGATCGACAATCGACAGGACATTGAGCAATGGGTGAGCCCCACCACCACCGGTCCCCTGTTACACCCCACCGCTAGTGCCCCTCCACTCAAACCAGGAGGAGGTGATTAAATCCAGTGCAAGCCACCTCACACGATTCCCAGGTAAGCAGCACCACACACAGTTAACTGCTTCTCTCTCCCCCCCCCCCCCACTCCATTGCCCTCCCTCCCCCAACCCTCCTTGAGAGCTCCGGCTGGCCTGCCTCGCTCGCTTAATTACTTTTCTTGGAAGGAGGTCAGCGGTGGGTTGGCGCGCAGAGCAGGAGCCCGAGAGAAGAAGAGGGGACCCCCTCCCCAGGTCTCAGCCGGACAAGAGGCATGCCGCCCGCGCTCCCAAACTTCAACAAGGAACAGGCCGGCTGGGGGAGACCCTCCCCTCTCTCCCTTTTGCTCAGGAAGCATCTCGATCCCCCCCCCCCGGCACCTCTCCTGCCCCCCTCCCCTCTGTGACCCCCAAGCCGCCCCTTCCCCACCTCCAGCCAGACCCCCCCCTTCCCCCTCCCAGCCGGCCTCATCTTGTCCAGGGTCAACAGCTGGGAGGCCGCCGAAGCCTGGCTGGGGCACAGCGCTCTCCGGCCACACAGCGCATGGGTGGCCACCCGGCCAGCCCAAAGCATGTGTCTGTGGGTGGGTGGTGGGTGGGGGGGGAGGCATCTACTCACACTCCAGCCATCCTCCAGGGAAGAGCCCCTGCCGGAGGGCCACCCGGGGGGGCGCCGGGCAAGGCTGGTGCTCCCCCCATCTGCCTTCCTCCTCCCTCCTCCTCTGTCCATCTCTGGGTCACATCCTCCTCCTCCTCCTCCTCCTCTCCAGACCTGGCCAGGAAGGCCAGGTGCCGGCGGCTTCCGAGGGACCGCCAGGTTGAACCACCGGAGTTGCTGCCCTTTCCGTCTCTCCTTCTCGGTGGCAGGAGGAGGAGGAGAGCCGGGCCAGTCGGCCACCCTGGGGCTCCTCCTGCTTGCCCGGCCGGCCTTCCTCCCTGACAAGGTCCTGCTGCAGCCCCCCTCCCTCTCTCTCTCTCCCTCTGTGTGTGTGTGTGTGTGTGTGTGTATTCTTTGGGCGTGGAGCCAGAGGTGCTGGGAAAACCTTCACACCAAAGAGAGAAGGCAAAAGAGAAAGCAGAGGGAAGGAGGGAGGGAGGGAGGCAGGGCTTGGCCGAGGCCCTTCCCTGGCCTGCCTGTGCAGCGGGCGGGGGGGGGGGGGGAGAGGAGGGAGGGAGGGAAAGGCTGGGGCCTGGACCACTGGGGTCACCATGGCAACGGGCCTACACTTGAGGGGGATGGATGGAGGACGGGAGGGGAAGGACGATGGGGGGGGGGGGACGGCTGCCGGTTGTCCTGACCCCTGCCCGCCGGGAGCCTGGCGCTTGCCGAGGGGGGAGAGGGCGGTGAGGGGGGTAGCTGAGGGGCTTCCTTCTAAGCCCACCAGAAAGGGCCCCCAAAACAGGGGCTGCCTCCGTGGTTCTGTGCCGATGACCTGCCCCCCAGGATAATTAGGCAAGGTTACCCTCCGGTTTTTTCCTAGGAACAACATTCCCCCCTTCGGGAGAACAACTTTTATCCCCTTTCCCGGGGGGGGGGGCTCTCGATCTTATTGTTCCAAGGGACACCCTCCCCCCCTTCCTTCCGCCTGGCCTGTCTTCATCATGAAGGCCACCCGCCGGTTATAATTAAAGAGAACTAAGCACGCTTCTTTAGCTGGTTAATGGGACACGTTAATTGATAATGGAGGAAGTGGGCGCAGCACATGTTGTGGTGGAGGATCTCCCAGGGGCAAAGAAGGACAAGGGGTGGGGAGGTCCCCCTGCCTCAAGACCTACTTTGCCCCCGACCCCCCAGCCTTCACAAGCAAAATCCAGCCCAAATCAGCTCCTCTTGATTCTCAGAGTCAAGCCGGTCCTTCCTGAACCCCTCCAAGAAGTGGGATGATTAACCCCCGCCGCCCCTGCGCGGTGCAGGTGGCGTCTCGAGTCACCCGCAGGAAGACCGGCAGGGCAGGTCCTCCTTAACGCCCTGGTTGGCACCACTTCCGATCTGCTGCATTACAATTCCCATCTCCCCCGGCTAGGTGGGGACTATGGGAGTTGTAGTGTGACAGAGGTGAGGCACACCCAGAGAGAGAGAGAGAGGGGGGGGTGTTTCCTTCACAGAGTGAGGCCCTTTCTCACGGCCTGCCTGGAGAGCAGGAGTGGGAGCGCAGGCTGGCTTCCCTCCCAGGAGGGCTCCCGGCTGCTGCTGCTGCTCCGTTGACGTTGGCACCCGCTCAACCCCGTGACTGGCAGCCGCCCGGAGTGCCCGAACAAGGGACCCTTTCACCTCCGAGCACCTTATTGGCATCCCTCTGTCCCAGCCACCTCTGCGCTGGGTGGAGGGGAATCCACAGGAGTCGTCCTTGAAGTCTTGACTGCTCCCTCGCTCACCATGCGGGACCCTCCTCTTCGGAGCCCCAAAGAAGACCGGGGGGGGGGGGGGCTGGTGCTTTTACCTTGCAACCACAGAGCGGCTTTGCACGCACACACACACACTTGTTCTAGTTAGGGTTCCCATGCTTCTCCAAGAGCGTTTGGCAGGACGGTGCCTCGTCACATTCTCCTCCCGGCTTCCCAGGTCTCCTGCCGCTACCTTTTCCAAAACCACCCGTGAGAGACGGTCAATGCCAAAGGCACATAAAGAAAGGAAATAAAGGAAGATGGAAAGGCTTCCAGGTGTCAGGAATTGGGTGTGTGTGTGGGGGGGGGGGGGGGGGGAAGGAAATGACGGTCTTTGCCAGAAAGGGAAAGCTGACCAGCACCTCCTGCCTGTTGGGGTTTCAAGACGGGGTCCAGGGGGGCGGCAGAGGCGCACAAGGAGGGCCCGGGAGCTGCTCCAGGAGCCCACATGAGTCAGTGCTCACTCACCCTAGATACTTGCAAGGGGGGGAGCCCCCTCAGGGGTTGCCATGGAGACCACCCACAAATAAGAGCCATTCATCCCAGCAGCTGCATGGCAGATTCCCCCCCACCCCATCCCATCCCCCCCCCCTGCCAGCAACAACTCCGTATATTACACAAGCCTTGCAATTCAAAGTGCAAGGTCCTCGAAGCTGCAGGCTGGAGGGGCAGAGGGTGTAATGGTTAAACTGGTGGCTCACTGGGAGGAACTGGGAAGGCGGAGTGTTGCAGCTGAGGCGGCCCAGTGCAAATAATTATAATCTCTGAATGGCAGGGCTGGAAGGGAGCCTGCAGATCATCCAGTCCATCCCCTCTCAAGGAGGCTCAGTGGGGAATCGAACTCCCAACCTCAGGCTCTGCAGCCGGACGCGGCCAAGGTGGGAGGCTTTCTGCTTTTGGACTGGGGAGCTGCAAGCTCTCATCCCACAGCCTGCTTCATTTCCCGTGCAAAACGCCTCGGAAAGGAGGCAGGGGGCAAGCAGGGCATACGGGGGGGGGGGGGGAGGATCTGCTGCTTTCGCTCTTTAAAGGCTCCCTCCTGAGTTCTGGTTGCTCTGCTGCCAGGAAGCAGCCGTGGGTGCCTCTGAAAGACCTCTCCCAGGCACAGTGTACACTCCTGTGGGCCACACAAAGGAGCTGGGGGTGGGCTGGCTTTGAATGAGCAACCAAGAGTCATAAGCCTTGCAAAAGACCTGTTCCTGAAAGACATGAGAACTCCTTGAAGAGCTTGGTGGATGCCTGCATTTTTTGCACATACCCACACCCACACCTGGAACAGCTTGGTGGGCCACCCAGTGATGCCTGGAAGCATAGAGGGGATGATCGTTGCCCACACTCCCCTTTGAGCTGCACCAGTGGAAGAGGCACCTGCTCTGCCCTCCATCTGTCTAAGAAAAAGGGAGCTTCCCTTACCTTGGGGTGGTGGAGAGCAGTGGGGGGCGGAAACGAGCCCACCCGAGGCGCCTCTAAGGGGTTGCTGAAGGAGGAGGACTGAAGCGGCCCATCATTCTTCCTGGGGAGGGAAAAAAAGAAGAAGTTATATTTTGAGAGAGAGAGAGAATCTATACAAGACGTGCATGTAAATAAGGCAGAGCCAGAAAATGTAAATACACTGCTTTCTCTCAAAGGCAGGATTAGAAAACTCCAAAGCACTTAAGATTAGGAATTCAGAATGTCTGACCTACCAGATATTTCTGGACTCTAGGTCCCATCTTCCCCCACCACAGGTGAATCTGACCAGGCTCGATGGGAGCTGTGGTCCACAGGCCCACCAGTGGCCTACTCTTAACATACAGGTAGCAGTTTCCTTTTAAGAATACATCTCCCCAAATTCTTCAAGGTAAAGCTAGAAGGCCTTTAAAAAAATTGACTAGACAGGATGCTGGGCATTGTAGTCTGCCAAAGTCATTTTTCCGGACAATCGGATGCTAGTAGGGGATAGTTTACTTCTTATTTTTATTTACTCAAATATTTATTTCCTGCCCCACACCAAAATGTTGCCAAGGTGAGACATAACAAGCTGCCAAAACGATTTTAGAACAATGATAACTGTTTCAAGCAAAAGTCAAAGAAACAAAACAGAACAGAACAAAACAAAAAAAGGCAAAAACATGTGGCAACTTAAAGACTAACAATTCTATTTCAATGTGAGCTTTTCTGGACACGTCCCCTTTGTCAGACCCAGAGGGGTAAAATACCGCTCTTGCTCTTTTCCCATCCACCAAGCCGGGCTCAATCGTAGAGGGAGGGGGGGGTCTCTCCCGAAAAAAAGCCCCTTGCAAAATATATGGCTTGCATCTTCTGTCAACCCACCCCAGCCTGGTGCGCGCCCACCAGAGTGGTCGGCATGAACTACAACTCCCATCCTATGCTGGCTGATGGATTATGAGATTTGTAGCCCAAATGGCGTGGCCTTTCGAGGCCCACGTGCAACCGGTAAATGGCTGCTGTCCTTCCCTGCTGAAATCTGGGCCCTTTCTCCGTGCCGCCCAGGGTGCCCCGGCGGGTGGGCCGAAGGGTCCCCAAGAGGGGAGGAAGCACGCACCCCCCCCCCGCACCCGAAGACCACAGAGGCTGAGCAAAAAGAGGCGAGGGCAGCAGCTGGCGAGCCTCACGAGAGAAGCAGGCGACTAGCAAGCGATTTTGCCACTGTTGTCGCAAAGGGGAGAATCTGAGAAGTGCAGAAGGGGGGGGCGTCTTCAGCTCATGGGGAGGAAAGGCGGGATAGAAAAGGGAACAAGCCCATAAAATAAAATCGGGGGGTGGGGGTGGCTGGGAGATGACAGGGAGGAAGAAGGACCACCTGTGGTCATTTTCAGGTGTAAGCGTGCCGGGCCATGGGATCGGCCAGCCTCCCTGGCTCACTGGGGGCGCCGAGCGCAGCCGTGGCTTGTGGCTTACGTGGCAGAGGACACCCCCCTCCCCAGGAAAAACCGGATGCTCTCTAAACAGTTTCCATAGCAATGGGAGAGGAGAGAGAGAAGGACATGTTTACGGAGGCTTTGACTCAACGTAATTGATTGGCAATTAACAGCAAGAGTCCAGTGGTGCATGGGGTGCCTGCTGCTGGCGCCCGGGAAGGTGGAGAGTCCTCTTTCCTCCTGCCCAGGGCCACTCCGCTCTGGTGCAGACGCCAGGCTCCTCTCACCCCCACTGGTCAGGGGCCACAGACTGATGGCCAATTTCTTTAGGCGATGTTGTTTACTTTTCATGGACCTAGCCAGCCTACGAGGCCTAGCCGATCTTGGAGAACCTAAGCTCCTTCTACGACTGCCTTTTGCACGCCTCTCCCCCCTCCTCGCGGATTCCTCAAAAATGCTTTTACGTTCAAAACCGGAAAGGGACGTCTGATCTACGTAGACGGGAAGATACAGATAAAGCATGGCATGGTCTGCCTCGTTTGTTCCCCGCTCAGGGTGCAAATGACAGCCTACAAAGCGAATGAGTGCCCTGGAAGGAGAAAAGCAGGGTGACGGATAGGACCCCCCCTCCCACCCCAGAAATCACTGGTAACTGAGGGGCAGGAAAGGATTTGCCCCACCTGGGAGTAAAAGGGCGGCGCTGAAAACCCAGAAGGAAGGCCCGATCAAAGCATGAAGGCTGAAAACAACCCCAAAGAAGAAGGGGCGGAAGAGGAAGCCCAATAGATTTAATGGCACCAGTTTAAAAATCTGCATCAATCGAGTTCATGAACGGGCTGCAAGAGATGCAAAACCCCATGCAAATAGGGAGCTCCTCCTGCAAAAAGGCATCCAGGCAGCTGCGGCAGGCAAAGGTTCATGCCAGAACACAAAAGCACCAGACGGACCAGAGAGGCAACTGGGGCAAAGAGGCAGCCGGGCCCAAATTTCCGCCGTTGCATTGACGGCTGACAACACCTGGGACAGGAAAAAAAATATATGTCCAGACGCCCCGTCCAAGGCTCATCGTGGGAATGTGTGTGGACTCTGTGGCTATGCTAGAAATATATCTATAATATATATATCTAGCATAGCATAGCATCTCCTGCTTGGTGTGCAAACTCCTGCAGCAGCTCTCAGCTCCATCCTTGCACACCGGAACTGGATAATCCCTTTTCTTCTTTCTTTTCTTTCTTTCTTTCTTTTTTCTTTTAACACCAGCAATGGACTTTCATTCTCCGCCCCAACTAAATTTCTGCTGACTCTGGAGAGCACTTGGTGCACCTGCTGACGTAGACAAAAGGAAAAGAAAAAGAAAATTCACAAGAAAGCTTCCGCCCTCATCAATCCGCTTGCCTGCCAGGGCCCCTGCCTAAGACACTTGTATTTAAAAAACAGAGAGAGAGAGAAAGTGGGAGGGTGGGATTGAAAGGAAAATGGCTACGACCTGCTGTTCCCAAGGGAGCCACGAGGTGGCGAGGGGGCACCCTCCATTCAGAGCCACAAGAGAAGAATGGGAAAACAGGTTTTTAAGCCCAGCCACCCCACAGAGCCACCAAACAATCAACCCCCCTCCTAGCGCCCGAATCCTCTTCCAAAAGCAAAACACAAAACTTCAGGTGTCCTGGCATGGAACTCCGGTGCACGCAGTTTTAAAAAAAATTGCTTCAAAGCCCATTCTTTGCTGGAGTGCAGCCGCCAGCTTCATTACCTACCTCGAATTTTAAAAAGAAAAAGGGGAATGGACTGCCCCCTCGGACCGCAGAGGGGTCCAACTACAAACCCCTTCAACCCACAGGCACACAGGGCTTTCCTCATGAGTATTCCCACCCCCAGAACAGAATTCCCAGAAAAGAAAGAAGGAAAAAAAGATTTAGCAATTTAGGTTTCTGTTTTCAAAAAAATTAACTCGTGCAAAGGAGAATTCCTCCATGTGTCAGAGGTATCAAGCTGGGTGCAGGCCACGAAAGTTTGCACCCAATAAAATGTAGCTGCCTCTCAGGTATCACAGGACCCTTTGTCGTTTTCGCTCCAACACAACTAGTACAGGAATAAACAAAGAGAATCGGGAACTCTGAGGGACTTAAGCAGACACCAAATAATTTAAAGGTGCATCCTTCTGCCCCCCCCCCTCCCCGGACGCTGCTGATTTCTTAGCAAAAGATGGCCAGCCAGCTGTACAAAGTAAACTAACCAAGCCAGACCTGCATTGATTCGTCTATTTTTAAAAAAAATCCTCATCAATTTGCTCACTTTGTCCACCAACACTCCTCCCCACCTGTGACACACCACACAAACTCAGTCAAGCCCCAGAGAAGGGAACCACGGACTTTTCCAAAACATGTTTAAATGCATTTGAGCACAGGTTAAGCAATACGGACCCAGATTTTGAGACTGCTGTCCCTTTTTTGGGCTGTCTTCTAGCGTCTCACTCCGTCTTTTTAAATGCACGCGGCGCACACACGAGAGAGAGCGAGAGAGAGAGCCAAACAGTGCTCATGGCAGCATCAGAGAACCGCGCCCCTGGGACGTGTTCCCCAGGGCCTCGCCAGCAAAGACCCCCCCACCCCCTCTCTGGGGGAAACCCAGCAGCCCCCGGGGTGGTCCCTACCTTTGCTCCTTCTTCCTCCTCTTCCGGGTTCGGTACAGCAAGCCGACCACCAAGGCCAGGGCTCGGAGGGTGGCTCCTTTGGAGGGCATGGCGGCTCCGAGGGACCCCCCCCCCCCAGCCACCCTTCCCCGGTGGCCTCCTTCCCTCCCCTGGCCTTCAAAAGCCTCCAGCCAGAGACTGAAGAGGACCCTCCATCTCCGCTGCCGGTCACACACTTCGGGCTCCTTCTAACAGTCCTTCTGCCGGCCGCTCGGTTCCAGTGGCCGGGAAGCACCAAGAAGCCATGAGAAGCAACACTGGCGTTCACTCAACCTCGGAGAGACCACCTTCTTCCTGGCAGCAGGGGCCACTGGGGCCCAGCTCCTCTCCTCGGCCTCCAGCCCCAGAAACCGGTGGGTCCCCAGGGCTCTCTGCCCGCTGTGGTGCAGGGCACCCAAGGCGGAAAAGGACGAGAATGGACTGCCTAACCTCCCCACCTCGCTCGGGCCATCTCGAGCCATGGAACCATAAATAATGCACGCCAGACCTGCTCCGTAGGGGAAGGAAGACCTGCGGCGGGGAGGGAAGCCTCTCCCCACCCCGCCACCGCCTGGCACAAAGAGGCCAGCGGGTGCCCCCCACTGCGCCGAGAAAGGTTAGAGCAGAGCTGCCCCCCGGGTGTGTCATCTTCTCGGGCTGCTCTCCTGGGATTCTCCTCCGGGCCACGCTCTGAGGCCACGTGGGGCCACGGGAGGGCTGTGTTCCAAAACCCGGCAGGAGAGCTTCAAGATTTGGGACAGGGCACGGGAAGATGCCAGGGCGGGTGTGTTTGTGTGTGTGTGTGTGTGTGTGTGTGTGTCTCAATTGGGCACCTTCTGTATGCCTTTACACCCCAAAGCACCCTTACACCCTGAAGAATGAGTCAGGGACAGATAAGTGGATGCATCCCCCCATTGACTACATTTTTCTTTAAAAGGTGGCTGGGTTTCCGTTTTGGTAAGAAAGTTCTGGCTCACTTCATGGGCAAAACAGCCATTAAGCCACTGGCTTGGCCGATGGTATTAAAATCTCCCAGCATTTCTAGATGGGGGTGGGTGGGTAGAATAAACTTTATACAGGGCGAGACTGGCCTTTTATGTAAGGAGCACAACTGATTTTGGGAGTTACTTCCCCCCCCCCCCGAGACTGACGGATACCTCCTTGCAATGTTCGGACTAAAACCCTGAGTGGAAATCTTGAATCAGGAGCCTCCAATTCCTTCCTGCTCCCTCAGCCCTGACAGGCAGCAAAACCCAAAGAGGCGAAAGGCTTTAAAAAACAACATCGTGGGCTTCCTACAGAGAGGGGAAAACAACCCAGCACTGTGAGGTTGCATGATGGGAGCAGGCGCATGAATGCACAGCTGCCTTGAGGGGGGGAGCACTGAGCAAAGGAGCTTCCCTGGGGGGCAGGAGGAAGCTGATCTCACACCCCACTGAGCTTTTAAAAGCCACGCTCAGCTTCGCTGAAGCAACAAGAGTCAGAGCCTGAAAAAAAGAAGGAAACACTTCAAACACACACACACACACAGAGAGAGAGAGAGAGAGAGAGAGAGTTTCTGCCTGAATCCAGGCAGCACTGACTACAGCTCCCATCATCCCTAGACAGTGTGGTTAACCAAGAGAAATAGGCCCCTTCAGAACCCGGCAAATTCTAGCAAAAACACAAACCAAGAACCGAAAAACCGAAACAAGAAACCAACCAACCAACCTACACAAACCCATACCCATACTCTTACGGAGTTATCTAAAATAATTCTCAGGCTTGGAAGCTCAGGGGAGCTTCCCTGGCCAAAAAACTGAAGAGTCTTTATCTTAGACCACAGTTTAAAATCATCTTCTAGTCTAGAGCCTGTCTTGATCGCTCCAGAAAACCACAAGAACGAACGACAGAAAAAGAGAAGGAGAGAGAGAGAAGCTATTCGTCTGGAATCATCAAAATCATCATTTGGTAGGAAAAAAAAATCTCAAGCTTCGGGGGAAATTTTACCCTGTTACAAGGGTCGAGGCCGATCAAGCCCACGTCTCCTTAATGGCAGAAAGATTTGTCTTTTCCGAAGAGCGAAAGGCATCAGGATAACAATCCTTCCCCCCGTACGAATCAAGACAAAACCCTGTGGGGGCTGGCTGTGACCTTAAGGTCTCCCTGCAAGAGGGCAGTTCCTGGGGGGGGGGGGGCGAATCCTTTGGGGTGAGGGTTACAAAATCTCTCACTTTTCTATGGGCCCTGCGAGGGGAGAAGATCATGGTTGTGGGTACAGAAACAGAGTTTACCGGCTGCAGAGAAGGATACCTGGGGGACCCTCCCAATCACAAGGGTGTGGGTGTGGATGTGTGGGTGTGTGAGAGTAGTTCGGGAGGCAGAGGGAACTTGGAGAGGGGAAACCCCCCCCAAAAAAGAATATGCATTATTCTTATTCCTTTAGTAATTCAAAGTACTCTGGGGATGACTTGGTCTTGAACTGGCAATCAAGAGCCACTGGCTTTACAAAAGACCTGCTCCTAGAACCCTGCTAGAAGGGTTTGGTTGATAGACATTGCTTCCGCTGCCTGTTGTTTTGACTCTCCTTGGGGATGCGATCAGGATGAGTGCCTGGGCTTTAAGGACTACCCTTCCGCTGGCCTCTGGCCCAAATGCAGACGCTGCCCAAGGAACTGAGGATGAACTCTTGGCTCATTCTTCACCCGGGGGGGGGGGGGGGGGGAGTGTCAGGAAAAGAGCCAATGGGGTGTAGTGGGTAGAGGGATGGACTAGGGCTCAAGAGACCTGGGTTAGAATCCCCGCTCCGCCATGGACACTCACTGGAGGGAGGCAGTGGTGTAAAATATATTTTGATTAATACTAATATTGTCAATGTAAATCGCTGTTTTAATTGTTTTTATGAATAATTTTATTGTGAGCCGCCCTGAGTAGACATATGTCTAGAAGGGCGGGATAAAAATCTAATAAATAAATAAATAAAAAACTCCTTGGACATTGCGTGTGCCTTGAAATCTCTGCTAGGGTCACCACAAGCTGGAAGCGACTCGGCATCACAGAACAGCAAGAGGGTGTCAAAAGAAGCACTGAAAGGAGCTGGGAGCTAATCAGCCAAGGAAACAAGTCTGTTTAAAAACCCAGCCCTTTGTCTCTTGTGAAACCTGCCAGCCGTGTGTCTGACTGTGCAACGGGGGGGGGGGCTCCCCTCCCTCCCAACTCCCCCCCCCCCGTGTCACAGTCCACCCCACTGCTGCTAATGAGGCAAAAGTCTTCATTTCATGTTCCGTTTTCAGTACATAACCCGCCATGAATTGTTTTTCCCTGCCTGGAACCTCATTAAGGGTAAGAACAGCCCCCCCCGGGGGGGGAATACGGTAGAGGAGACGCCCACCCCATTGGGGGCTTAAGGAGGGGGCAAAACCTGTGGCGAGAAAGACAGGATGGGAGGGGGGGTGTCTGTAAGGCTTGGCTCAACCCAAAAGGGTCCAAGAAAGACCCTAACCCTTTCTCTCTCTCTAACAAGGACGGAGAAATTAAGATTTTGGATTACAAATTCCAGAATCCTCCACCAGTGTAGCCCATGGGCACTGTAGTCCAAAATATAACTTTTGCAAGCGCTGGCCTCTCTTTCTACCCACGGCCTGCACTGCAGAGTGGGGAAAAGGAGGGCCTTTTTAGGCAGGGGGTATCCCTTCCTCCTTTCCCAGACACGTGGTTTCAAAAGTAAAATATGTCAGCGATCAAGCAAGGTTGCACGGCTGGTTCTATGGAAGGGCATAAACAAGCAGTGAGAACACAAGGTTTCTCTGCTCTCACGCGGCAACCCGCTGGTTTGCTCTTAACTTCGCCTTATGCCAGCCTTTCTGAGTCGGTTGCCCCCAGGTACTATTCAGCCCAGCCAACATGGCCAGGAGACATGGGAGTTGTAGTCCCGCACGGAGAGGATGTTCACCAGGCCAAGGGAACACAGCCCCCCCCCCGTCTGCTCCTTGTAAAACGAGCAGCGGGGAGTGAGTGGTCCTTGAACAAAGTTGGCCAGGATGCGTGGCGCCCCCCCCCCCGCCCCTCAAACCAGGGCCCGCCGAGCTGGCCTTCCTTCCCCCTGGGCCTGAGCGCCAGGGGTGCCCCCGCTCCGCCCACCAGCTCCCTCTCGGTTGCCAAGGATCCGACATCGCTGCGTGCCGAGTCTGGGAGTCGCTGACGAGCCGGCCACTCGGCAGGACCAAAATTACAAAATTAAACAAACAGGGTGACTCATGTAACCATCCGTTATTCATGCCTGCCTTGAATAATTCATTGGGGAGCCTCTGTCTCGAAGCGTAGCAGCCGGCTGATTTTTCCACTCTGCGGCGCAGAATCCACCCGGGTCGGCCAAAGGCCCTTTGCCGCAAACCTTGCCGTGGGGCTCGAGACCCTGGCGGAAAGAAGCAGCCCACCACCGCTTCTCTGCGTGGACAGAGAGAGGAAGCCGTGGCGGTTCCCGCCGTGTCAGTGAGCGCCACGTGCAGCAGAGAGCCGTGGGAGCAACTCCTCGTGTGCAACGGGTTCAATTGCCCATGAAAGGCCAAGCGAGAGAGGAGGCGGCCACTGGGCCAGCTGCCACCCAAAAACCCACTGAGCCGAGCCGAAAGCAGCACCACTGGCTCCTCGTGGCATGCAGCTGGGTCCCGACGGCTTGGCAGCCGCCCAGAGGAGAAGGCGTCTCGCTTCTGCTGCAAAATTCTCACTGGGTGGCCGTGAGGACGTCTCCGTGTCCCCTTCCTCAGGGTAGGAACCATTGGGGGGGGGGCGGCTGGGGGACAGAACTGGCCTGCATTGCAGGGTCGGGGTAAAGGCTGGGTCACCTTCGACTCCACCATTCATCCAGGAAGCACTGAAAGTGCCCAGGAAGGGCAGAAAGGTTTGACAGAAGGAGCTGTCCTTAGTCCTGAAACGGGTGCCTGGCTTCAGTTTAGACAGGATGATGAGGATGATCTATTTCCATCGCTGTCCTGCCTCCGGTGAGATCAGGGCAGCATAGATGGTTCTCCTCCTCGTGTTATCATGACAACCAGCACCCCTGAGAGGTAGACCAGGCTGAGAGAGAGAATGAGACGGGTGAGGCAGGCCACCCACTTCGAAGGGCACAGCCTGAGTCCCGTCTGTTGTTTATCTTTGGGACTGGTTCCTCAGAGGGTAGACCACATCTGGACCATGAAGCTCTTTTTTTTGCCAACAAAGGGCTCACGGGCCTTTCTGCTCCTTCCAGGAAGGCAGTCCCTCCGTCAAAAGGGTGGATATTCTCATACCTTGTGGCGGTGAGTTCCACAGGTCAGTTCTGTGTTGTGTGAAGGAGGACAGTGTCTGGATGCTCCTTTCAGAGCAGAGCACTTCACCACTGATTCTTGGATCCAATGTGACGACAGGGGGAGGAAAAACCCTGATCTTCCTTTACTATGTCCTCTCTACACCATGCCTCTTACAGCTAGGCTCACTTGCCTGAGTCATGCACCCAACAGCCTGGCTCCACATGTGCCTCGGGGGCATTCTCCATGGTAGAGGCAGGAAGCAACACACACACACCCCGAGACACAGACACACACACACAGAGAAACACACACACACAGGAACACCCCCCCCCCACCCTTTCCTTATCAGCCTCATCCTAAGCATGCATTTTCCTGGTTCAGCACCTTCAGGAAAGGATACTCAAGGAGCCGGGTGGGTGGGGTGGGGTGGGTGGGCGAATGTTTCACGGGCCACGTGTGGGCACGGAGGAGCATTTTTAGGAACAACACAGACATCCTGCATCACCCCTAAACACCAAGCCACTAAATTACGTAGCAACCGGCAAGGGAAATAAAAGATAAATTAAGCTGCTTAAAAGAAGCAAACATCCTGAAGCAGTTTGCACCTCCTCCTCCCGCCCCCCCCCCCCTTTAAAACAGGCCAGGGTTTGCTTGGAACAAGTTTCCCCCACCTGCTGCTCCATTTTGGCAGGAAACCCAGGGATGGGCTTAAAAAGCAAGCCAACGAAAGCAAGAGAAGGAGGAAGTCCTGAGACAGACGGACGGACGGCCCTGCCGGAGCTCCCCACCACCGCCAGGCTCGGTTTGGCACGCTTGCCGTGCCATGCCGTGCGTGGGTCCCTCTGGGTGGCCCTCAGTAGGGGATGGGGCAAAGGCAGCCCCCCAGAAACGGCCCCTTCAGAAACCCACCCATTGATGATGTTGTCTGGGGGGGGGGGGCAGGATAGGACTCATGCCTTTTGTGGGGGAGACCCTGAAAAAGGCCACGGATTGGGGGCGGGACTTCTCTCCATTACCCCGCTCCTCAATCCCCTGAAGCTGAGTACTTCCCCCCTCCCTCTGCACGTGACTTGGCTTGCTCACTCGAGCCGCCTGCACTGGATGCACATTCCACCGTAGCAGCTTAGACGGCGTAGGTGCTGGTTAAAATCACTGGGGAACAATGACCTCCTGATGTCTACATGGGGTGAAGAGGTGGGCGGGATTCGGGGGGGGCGCAACAAAGAGCTTTTTGCCCCCCCCCGACATGACCATCTTCTGTCATAAACAAGGCTCCTTTCAGAACTGCGCCAGGCAACGAGCCAGGAAGGCCACTGAGCAGCTCCTATTGTTTTCTCCGGCTGGTCCAGTGGGGGTGGGTGGAAGGACATACATGCCTGCCTGCATGGAGGCCAGAAGCCCCCAGAGTCACGTGATGCTGAAGGCGGGGGGGGGGGGGCAGCTCTAGGACCAGGATTGGCAACAGAAACCTCTTTTTTGCCCCCTCCGCCCACGCGTGTGTGTAGCTGCCTCTGAGGAGTCAAAAACCACAGCACGACAAAGACCATGATGGGGGG
Source organism: Intellagama lesueurii (assembly GCA_037013535.1). Taxonomy (NCBI): domain Eukaryota; kingdom Metazoa; phylum Chordata; class Lepidosauria; order Squamata; family Agamidae; genus Intellagama; species Intellagama lesueurii. The sequence continues at coordinate 12,635,825 of JBAJHW010000016.1, read as the reverse complement.
GCCGAGGGGGGGGACGGTAAACCTTTTGGGGGTCAGCCATCGGTCCAGAGAGTGGCAACAGGGGTGGGGGAGGAAGGGGAGGCAGTGGATGGAAAGACCAGGCTTTCTGCCTCAAACACACGCAGCAAACACAAAAGATAAACCCGGGTGGCTTGTGCCATCAACACAACAGCCCAAGGCGTAGCACCGTCTCCCCCCCCCCCCCCCGAAGTCCCAGCAAAACAGCAAACAGTCCTGTGTTACCCTGAAGACTACAAGATTGACTGCTCTCTCTCGCTCTCTCTAAAACAATGCAGGTGGGGGGGCTACAGAGAGGGGCCCCGAGAACAAATTTAAATGCAGGAGTCTGAGGAGGAACAATTACGTTCACATAAACATTCAGGAAAAAGTCCATTTCATTCAGAGGAGCTTTTTGGTGGGCGAAGGGATTTTTCCCCTTGGCTGCAGAGGAGGGAGATCCATCTCACCCCGAGGATGGGCCTTTTATTTCCCTCTTTTAAACTGTGCTGTTCATCAATTTTGTTCTTCTGTCGAGGCTTGAATCGGGATTTTGTTTATAATTTGAAACTTCACCTTAAGAGTGTCGCTTCCCACAGGAAGGTGGGAATTAAAATATTCAATTAAAATCAATTAAAATATAAAACTACACACACATGGGCTTCTTTTTCCTGCTCTCTCCAACAGGGTCACAGACCAAAAAAAGCTGCCTTTCAGTCCCACCCGCTTGGCCAACACCCACCCACGAGGAAGCCCATGCAAAAGTTACTTTTTTCTAAAAAACCACAAATGCTGGTCAATTAATTCCGGGGATCCCGACTCTCCTGAAAGTCATTTTTCCAGACTCTTCCTCAATCCCCTGGATGGCCGAACCAGCTCTTTTCCACAGATCACCTCCCACCTTGTAAGAAGTGCAAGCCCTCCCACCCCCACCAAAAACTGGGAAAAGTTACCCCTCCTGCCTGGACCGCCCCCTCCCCACCCAGGGAAGCCTACTGTTTGAGAAGAGATGGGGAGAGCTGTACTCACCAGCGCGGGTTCCAGGGATAGACGGTTGTCTTGTCCACCCTGCAGGAAGAAAGAGCAACACAAAAAATCAGGGGGAGGTGGATGAATGATCAGTCAAAAATAAGGGACACTGGGGGGGGGGAGAGATAAGGAGCAAACGCCTCTCTTTTCCAAACAGGGACCCCCCTGTGCTTCCTCCCCCTCCTCCCCCTCCCTGTTGTTGACGCAGCTCCGTGTCCACTGATCTTTCCAAGTCCTGCCACTCTTCCTGCCCCAGTGTGCCCCCGCCCGTCGATGCCTCCCCCTTCCCCAATAAACCCCCAGGCTCCATGCGGGCGAAAGAGGAGCTGGTGAAAATCAAGGCTTGTTTTGCTCCCGCAGTGCAGCCCGAAACCTGTCTGGCCGGCCCAGGAACCGGTTGCGGTGTTTGGAGTTTAAACCCCGAGGATGACCTGAAAGGCCCACAGAGCAGATCCCACCCATGCTGAGAGCCCAGGCTCACCCCCAACACACACACACACATGGCAAGCCAGCAAGGGCCCTGGCCAGCACTCTCCTCCTGCCATATCAGACTAGAGGTCCCATCGTCCCCGGTCAATGAGATGAGATGGGCACAAGGGGTCTAAAGGAGGGGGCTGCAGCCGGGGGGGGGGGAGCCCTCTTCCCCTTCTCCTGATCCTAGCGATGCCACAGCATGGCCTCCAGTGTGCAGCAAAGAATTCGGACAGCTACGGCACCCGTGTTTCGAACTCCTGGCGGGGTGGGCAACGGGAGGGTGGCAAGGGGACTCTCCTCTCAGGCCTCGTTTATGCCTCCTCAAGAAAACTGGGTTCCTGATGGAGCAGGTCCACCTTTGCCCCAAAGCGGGACAACTTGAATAGACGGGGCCTCCACCAAGAGAGACGTTCTATCTGTAAGGATCCTGTCCTTTAAGATCGACAGCCGGGAAGGGCGACTGGGCCGACGCGGCCAGCCAGCAAAAATGGGAGAGCGGGGCAGGATTTGCAGGAAGGGAGCTGGCCGACGTAGGGACGAGAAACCAGAGACGTACCGCTATCCCCACTTCTCTTGTGCCCCTCGTGACGCACCACCCATCCTGCTGCCGTGAAATCCGCCTCACCAGCGGAGGGCACAAAACCACCCCAGCAAACCACACAGGCCGATCGGAGGCGTCCAGGGTTCCACGAGCAAATTCTGGCCCTCCCGATATTTCGACCTTTGGCTCCCAAAACGACCAGCCAGCCCACAAGGCCTATGGCAAGGGATGATGGATACCGGAGTACAAAATAGAGACGGCCAAACAGGACGAAAGAGGCGCCCTCTGATGCATGGGGAAGAGAAGAAAAGGTGACACACACACACACACCCCTCAGCCCTTTCCTTCACAACGTATGAGCTCCCAGGAAGAAGAGGGGCCACGAGGGTGGAGAGAGGAAGGGGGCAAGACCCTGGAAGCCTCAACCAGGTTTCCAGGCCAAAGATGCTCTCTGTTGGCTGTGAAGCTCTCCTTCTCCCCCCCTCTCGCCCCGCAAACAACCCCCCCCCCACTGCATCGCCCACCTGGTGCCAGGCACTCCTCGGCTCAGACCCTAATTGAATTATTCTAAACAAGCCGCTTTGCTGAGCGGAGAAGGAGAGGCGGTCGAGCCTGGAAGCGGCTCACAGGTCCTCCAAAGGGGCTCCCGATCCTGACCCCAAAAAAGATGCATCAGAGGGAGGGAGGGGTGGCGTCTGGCCCTGTGGAATTTTCTAGACCCTCCCCACACACATGCACACACACACAGAGAGAGACAAATGGCCACCAGCCATGCCTCTGTTACTGGAAGACAAAGCCACTAAAGGCGGCTGAGAAGCAAAGATAACGCTGGTCTCTCGCGCCAGAGCCCCCCCCCCCCCAGCAGACGCCAGAACTGAAGCAAAGCAGCCGGGAGGCTCTACGTGCTTCCTTGGGGGGGGGGGGCTGCAACCACCCCCAGCCCTTCCCTGCTTCTTAGCACAGCCAACATCCTGTCTCACACTCTTCCTTTTGAAAGCAAGTTTCTAGATCTCATGATCACCACAGCACGGATGACGCACCGTCCACTGCCCAGGGGAGTCTGGGGAAGAGGGAGTGAAAGGGGGGGGGGGGAGAGAGAAAGGCTTGAAAATAGTCCCTTGGCCCAACTCTGTGCCATGAAAGGAGGGTAAATAGGGGCCCACCACAAGTCACTGGCTCTGCTGAGCCCGGATGCAGCCACAGGAGGTATTTTGGCTCAGTTCTGCAGCAGTCTGCAAAAAAGCAAGGCAGGGAGACCCAGTGATCGCAACCGCACATGCAACGGGGGGGGGGGGGTTGTAAAAGGAGAGAGGGGTGTCCCTCTGAAGCCATCAGCTCTCCTTACAGGTTGGCTGGCCCTGCTCAAAGCACCAGTGGGGCGAGAAGAGAATTGGGCCATGGGCTTTTGTTTCGTTTCGTTTTGCCTTTGCTGAGCAGCCGCTGGAAGGCTCCCCCAACCCTCTGTGCCAAGACCCCCCCCCCGGTCTGCCTGTGGGGCTCGCCAGCCATGTCGCTGAGCTGCGTAGGCCTTCGTTCCGAGCTTGGCAACCGCCGGGAGGTTGCAACCTCCTCCCACCCGGAAAATACCCCCGGGCAAAGCACAAAGGTCAGAGGAACAGCAGCCGTCTTGTCCTGGGGGGGGGGGTTTGAGGTGGGGAGCTGCTGCGGCAAGCATTCCTGTGGGGAAACGACGGGGTGGGGGTTTCCAGGAGCTGAGGCTGTGGGCAGGAACGTGCGGGGGGGGTGTGTGTGTGTGCGTGCAATTTCCATGAGCTTCTTCGGCTGAACAGGAACAGTGCCTGATGGGGGTCCCTCCCACCTATTTCCAGGAGGCTCCTGGCTCTGAAAGCTTTATGGCCCCCTTTTAAAAAACAAACAACACACACTTCTTTCAGGGACAGGGAGTGTGGGACTCTGGAGGCGTAGATGCCCTGTGGACCCCCACAGACACACCAGCCCTGGCAGCCGGGCAGGGCCAAGAAGCCACATTTCCAAGCCCTCGGCTGGAAACGCAAGGCTGACGGTGCGCTCAGCTCTCTGGCTTAAAACACCGGCAACCCCAGGACAAAAACTTGCTTCTTCGGAAGGGACGTTGGGGCGTTTCGTGGGCTCCCTTTGGCTCTGCTTTCGAATGGCTCCCTGGGGGTGCTTTAATGTTGTGCTTGCTTTTCCTAGGAGCCTTTTGTTTGATGGCGTTTTGACCCAATGGCTTCCTTTTAAGGGAAGCTGCTGTGAGTCCTCACCTGGGAGGCAGGCAGGAGGTAGATAAAACGACACGAAACGAAGTAAGACGGCTAAACAGAGAAGGATGATGGAAGCGGTAGTCCGGCAGTCCCTGTGAGTGGGTGAGGGGGAGGCGCAAGGCGGTGCTCGTCCGGCAGAATGGTTAGGACGCTGGGAAGATTGAGGTCCTGCTGGCCGACCGAGCCCCAAAACCAGTGGGGATGACCAGTCACAGGCCAGTCACACTTTCTCAGCTTTGAGCTACCTCACAGGGCTGTTGGTGAGGATGACAAGGCAAGGGAAGAAGGTGGGCCTTCAGCTCCTCAGAGGGAGGGCAGAGGAGAAGCAGAAGCCATCCGTTTTAAAAGGGAATGATGAAGAAGCCCCGTGGGATGCAAGGTCCCAGCCAAGGAGTCGGGAGGTGGCCGAGAGAGAGAGAGAGAGAGAGAGAGAGGGAAAGAGGAGAGCTACCCTTGTGCGCACCCACACTTCTTTCACGTACCCCTCCCACGACGAAGCGCCCTGCCTCATTTTAAATCACTCCAAAACTTTTTAAAACTAAATAGTTCCTGCCAGTTTGTTAATGATGTTTAAAGAGTAAACGGCCCTTATTTCATTGCTTGGGTGATTTCGGCGTAACTTGCACCGATTCCTACTTTTTTTTGGTTATTTCCGTTGTCGGTTTTTTAAGGCACTTGAGGACCGATGAGAAAAGGGGACTTCCCACGACCTAGCCAAAATGCCCTTTTAAATTAACTTCACCAAGGAAGGACTAAACATTCTGCCCTACAGCCATAAAAACAATAGCTTCCGTTTCATCACAATATTCCTCAAAGGAAACTTCACTACCCCCTTGTCACCCGCTCTTCTGCGCAAACCAACTAGTGAGGGGTAACTATCCTGCCAGTAACCAGGACTGGTCCTTCCTACCCGTCCTGGCAGACGGATAAAGACAACCAGGGTGTTAGGGAAAGGCAGAAGAACCTCTGCCAGGAGAGGCACCATTTGCTGGTCTGCCTCGGGCACCCAAATGCCTTGGGCGGCCCAGTCAGCAACTCACTCCCCCGCCAACCGCTGGATCTTGGCCTCAAGGGGTCCCCCCAACCCCTGTTTTCACAGCGAGCACTCACCCTCCGTAGGCCCCAAAGGTGAAGCTGCGCTTCCGGGAGCCCATCTTGGTGGGGCTGCTTGGCGACCAGAGGGGAGGGAAGGCCTCCGCCGCGTCTCCCTCTCCCTGGCGCTGCGGAGCAAAGATCTCTGGGGAGCGGGCCGAGAGCAACAGAGCGAGGAGGGAAGGAGGGGCCCTCGGCCGTCCCACCCCCTTCCTGCTCCTCCGTCCGCCTGCCTCTCCAACCCAAACCTGTCCGGCGCGCTCTGCTCCGGTCTGTGCTGCCGACGTGCTCCAGGAAGCCCCGAAGGGCCTTCCCGCAGCAACCGGGCCACGCTCCTCTTCCTCCTCCCATTGTCCCCCTGCGTGTTTGTCAGGAAGCTCAGGGGAAGGGCTGCTCTCTCCAGGTAAGAAAACGACAAGGGAAAGACGGCCTTCGGTGGCGCAGGCTGTCCTAGAAGGGACCTTGAGGTGGCTTTTGCCCTCTTCCTCGGAGGGGAAACACCTGCAGGTCCCACACGAGTTGCGTGGGAATCCCGCTCTCAAGGCAACAGCACCTCACCCCCCCTGCGGGGCCACGGGGAGAATCCGAACACAGAAGCACCCCTGGATTTATTTATTTTTTTCCAGGAAGAGGAGGGAGCGTACAAACTGGGGAAGCTAAAAAGCAAGGAAGATATTTGAAGAAAAACAGAAAAACAAGAAAAAGAGAGGCTCTCAGCCAGCCCCAAAACAGACCAGTGTATCCAACTAGCACCGGAAAGACCTGGGTTTGAATCCCCTCCTCGTCACGAGCCTCACGGGGTGAATGTTGGCCTCCTCTAAGCCACAGGTTTCCTGTGAGGATAAGCGAGGCAGCCCTTCTCCTCGTTCCTGGTAACAAAATTACAACCACGACACAGATATCAACACAAAATCACTATCCTTTCACGGCAGTCAAAATGAGCAGTCTGAATTGCCTGCCTCACACACATACACACACACAGCAGGGCCAGGAGCCCACCAGACAAAGAGGAACTATGCTCCCTCAAACAGTGAGATTGTGGTTTTTTTTTAAATTTGAAAAAAGATCTCTCCATGTCCTTTCTGTCGAATTTATGAAAAAATTCGTACCTTTGCAAAATTCTTGACAAAGCTGGAAAAACACACCTAGCGTGTTTCGCACCAGCCCCAGTTCAACAGGTGCAGCTCTTCTGAGCATGGAGAAGACCATGTCGCCCCTGCCACCCCCTGCCTCTTAAAAGATATGGGGTGAAGGGAAAACAACCCAACTTCGGAGCAAGAAATATTCAAGGCTTTCAGAGGCCCAGACTAACAGGACCAGCCACGTCTACCAAGGTCCTTTCGTACTAAGTGCGAATTTCTTCCACTACCTGTTCTTTCTGCAAAATCTACCCAATGAAATTCTCATCCATTCTCTGGTCAGTTCCCAGGACATCCAGCTGGCCCGCGGTTGGAAAGTGCCCCCTACTGGACACAGCTCCGCACTAATCCGCACAGGAAAGCGGAGGACGGGGGGGGGGGGGGAAGAGAGAGCCTCCCGACCGATCAGCACCATGGACAGCAAACGTGGCCGCTGGCAGAGGCTCTTCTTCCCTCATCCTGTAGCCGCTGCTTCTCGTCCAGAGCAAAGAGGTTAAGAAGGTTCCCTGTTTGGACTACAAGTTCCAGAATCCCCTCCAGGCATCAGGGTGTTTGGGGACTCAGGGGAGGTTAATGCAAAAGATCTATAAACCTTAAAAGCTTTCTGTGGAGCCTGTGGAGTACAGGTGGGGTTGGAGTCTAAAAAGTTGCCTTTTTCATGCTCTCCATGCGGCCCGGGGGATTCTGGGTGGTGTAGTCTTTAAAAAGTAGCCCTGTCTACCTTTCCGTGCAGGTTAGTGGATACTGGAAGTTATGGTATCCAAGCTCTGCATATGCGCACACAGAGAGTGAGGTATCTCACAAGATCCCGACTGCAAGGACACACAAACACACACGCATATATACCCAGCTGCTTCCCAGAGCTTTTGCTAAATATTCTGCACAACACTCTTCTCTGCTCAACAGCCAAAAACCCCATAAAGGATGGCGGCCCCTCCCTCCCCGCCCCCCCCCCCGCCTGCCACCACAACTGCAAAATTCTGCAGGCTTTCCAGGCGACTGGGTGGACGCCAGCAACATCTTCCCAGAGACACAAAAAAACAGGCTATCACAAAACCCCACCATCTGCTCGGCTGCCGAGGGACGGAAAGCGTGAGGCCGAGCCACATCTGCGTTTGCTCAGGAGCTGACGGAGAGGCCTTCCTTCCTTTTGAGGCTGGTCGGTCAACCGCCAAGGTCCTGCATGGAGAAGGCCCCGGGTTCAAGGCCCCCCACCCCAGCACGGTTCAACGGGAAAGTTTACAGGAGCCCAGGTCCTCTCTCTTAGCAGGCAGCAGCTGCCAGCCAGTACAGGCGACCGAGAGGTGGGGAATCACTGCTCCCTCCAGATGTTTTGGACTACAACTCCCGCGGTCTGTTAGCATTGGCCGTGCTGTCTGGGGCTTCTGAGAGTTGAAGTAAAACTCATCTAGAGGGCCAAAGCGTGGGAACGTTCGGTGCAGGCTGGACTAGGCCCGAAGCCCCAACGGGCTGACTCGGTGGAAAGCAGGGCCTTGCACGGGGTGGAGGCATGCCTTGCTCAGAGGGAGTTTACAGGTTCCATCCGAAGCACGGCTCCTTAAAAAGGACCCCTGGACTAAGCACAGGCGGTAGCCTTGTTGAACACACCACCGCTTGGCCAGAGGGGCAATGAAGGCCCACATCCAAGGGTTGGCACATGGGGGAACCCTAACCCTTTACCACCTTTTTAGGAACTAGGGCCACTACACGTCTAGAATCACAGTCATCTTTACAACTCTGGAGACCGTAATTCAGGGGCCGCAATGTAAAGAGGGGTGGGAAATCTAAGAACGCCCCCCCCCCGGTGTCCCAATCCAGCCCACTTAGGGCTCTCCAGAGAGGCCACACCCCAATACCTCAAGGGGGAGACCGGCCTACACCTCAGAAGAGCGACTCCAGACCTTCACTTCTCCCTTAGGATATTTCATCCTGTTTACGACACACCAGCTCCATGACACAGATGGGGAAACTGAGGCGGAGAGCAGCAGGCGCCCCTCGGGCCCCTGGGCGAGCTCGTGGCAGCCACGTGGTTGGGCACCGGGTGTGTGTCTTTGGCTCACCCGCTGAGCGACACGGCCACGTCGGCTCTCGCACCCATCTATCCGGGGCTCTTTTCCAGTTTTCCAGGGAGAAACCTGGCAACGGAGCATGGCCGCGCGGAGCTTGGTGGGCAGCAGGTGGGAGGTGTAAAGCTGGCACGATGGGAGAGAAATGCCACGGGGTGGAATACGGCAGAGCCGGAAGACGGAGTTCTAGCCGTTAATGAGTACAGAAGCGGGCAGGGGGACCGTCTGGAAGAGAATAAACGCGTTCCCGGCTGTTCTCGGCACCAGATTTGAAATCAACAGACAGCCGGCAGGAGCAAGATGGAGGAGGAGGAGGAGGAGGCCCCGATGGGAGGCCTGGGGTGGCCGCGCCAAGAGACGCGCAGGCCTGGCGTGCAGAAGTGTTTCATAAGGAAGAGCAGCCACACGCACGGCACTGCGGAAGGAGGAGGAGGCGCCCCTTCCCCGGCCACCGGGCTGAGCCTGAGCCGTGGGGCTGCTCCCAGACAGGCCTTTTCCCGGAGCCTGAAGGCAAGACCGCCGGCCTTGCCTGTGCCCTGGTTTGGGGGGGATGGAGAGGGAAGGGACACAGAAAGACAAGAGGAAAAGGTTCTGGTCAGGAAAGCACCACCCCCCCAAGGAAAACGGGGCGCAAAGAGGATCGGTCGTTACCAAAACTTTAAAGCACAACGCTGGGCCCTTCCCTTCCGAAGGAGAGCTGGCCACCGGGGGGGGGGGGGCGGGCGGGCGGGGGAGGGAGGCACACGGACAACAAGGTCCTTGTTCGGCATCCCCCACGGGCGCTCCGGGGCCACTCTCTCCTGGCCCATCCCACCGGTGGTCACCCCCTCCCCTGCCCTGGATCTCTGCCTCCCTGCCCACCCCACGCTGTGGCCATGAGTCACCAGGGAGAACACCAATTCCCAGGCCAAACAATGGGTGCTATATATAGGCTGTACGTGCCTCGGTGCCCTCCCCTGGCACCAGCCCTGGCGCAAGCACGGCACACGCATGAAACACACGCACGAGGCCACACGGAAGGGCCCTTTAGGCTCAGTCTCTGGGGAGGGCCGGGAAAGAGCCCCTTCCTCAAACCCAGGTGGGTCACTGCCGCCCCTCAGACCCGAGAATCCTGGGTTTGATGGACCGAGAGTCCCGCTCGGCAGAAAGCACGCTCCTGGGCTCCTCTTTCTACCAGGGCTGCCTTGGCCACCATGAGGACTAGAACCTTTGGTGCAAAGACCATGCTTTGCAAATCTTCACCGCTTCCAAGGACCCTAGTGATCCAATCCCCACCATGACTCTTTGCCACCAGAATATGTTCCACCTTCACCCCCACTCCTGGTCCCTCCAGTGCCTGCTTACCCCCCAGCCCAGCCTAGCCCTCCATGGGACTTCTGCACTCTCTCCGTGGCATTCGGCCAAGGCTGCTCTGATTTGAAATCTCTTACTGGAGATGCCTCCAGAGCACGAAAACATGCTTCTCTCCCCCCCCCCCCCCAATAACACACACACATACATAACACCCCTCCCTCCCTGCTCCTTTTTGGTTCCTGGCACGTTACTTCCAGCAGTGATGCATGCTTAAAATATGGGGGGGGGGGGGGGGGAGATCCTCCTGCAGCCACCTTTGCTACTGCAATGGAGGGGGGGCCCCTGCATTTTGCTTCCTTAAACAGAGACCCCTATGGGGGGATTTTCTGCTTTTTGGGGGGGTCCACCGTGGAGGAGTAGAGCACATAGACCTACATAGGCTCTGGGTTTAACCCCTGGCACCTCTAGATTTATTTAATTTTTTTAAATGGTCTGCATTGTGCCATACGATGGGGAAAACTTGGAGAAAAACAAACCCACCGGCCTTAAGAGTGTCCCTAAGAACCAGAACTGAAGTAGAAAAACCCCTTCCCAAATTCATCAGGACAACGTATGGGCTCCCAGGGTTTCTATCCGAACTTTAAAGGCAAAAGGGTTGGAAATCCTGGTGTGTGTCCCTGTAGAGTTCAGGGTCAAGCACAGAGCGGACGCCCGACTCCACCGACACGGGAGCCCCCACCCCCACCCCCCCCGCCCCCCCCGCTCCCCCCCTCAGCTGCCACAACGCATGGCATTATCCTCGTTGGAGGGTCAGGCCTGCTCCCGGTTAGGGTGAGCTGGCAAACTCTCCCCCCCCCCACCCCCCCCACCCCCAGCTTCCCACCGTTCCTGCCCGGAGCCGGGCTGTGAGGTGGCCTTGCCACAGCCGAGACAGAGAAGTTAAAATAAAATGGTCCCCCCCCCAAAAAAAATGGTTTGCAAGGGATGGGCTGCTGCAGCTGCCAGTCAGGGAGCCACAACACCCCCTCAAATCTGCCGCCTGAAGACCACCGGCCCAGTCCTGAGGGGCCCCTGGAGCCACATTCCCCCAAGGGGGGGGCAAGTCTCCCCACCCCCCCACCCACCCACAGGGCGGCCTGCCCCCCCCTTCCAGCCTCTGCCAGAGTGGCCTCAAGTGACATGGGGGGGGGTGTCAAGGTCAAGGGAAGGGCCCGGAAGGCCGGCCTGAGGAGGAGGGGGGGGTCAGGAGCTGCCAGCCCCCCCCCCCCCCGGGCTCCTGCCCTCCTTCCCCACAGCAAGGAGACTGCAGCTCCCAAGCCAAGGCTGACCGGGGGGGGGGGGGGGGGGGGGAGAGATCTCTCTCTCTCTCAGCATTTATGAAACGTGATGGACTTCGCGGGGGGGGGGCGGGGGGGACACGCAAGACGACATGAATGGAGATGGCGCCCTTTTCTCCTTCTCCCTTCTTTGGAGACAAGGCCCCCCCATTCTCACCCCGAGGGGGGGCCCGTGGGGGGGGAGGAGGAGGAGGAGGAGGGGGCAGCATCAGGCAGGGCAGGGATTTTTAAGGGGGGGGGCCCGTCCCAGCCTCCAAGCCAAACCATTGCCCCCCCCCAATAAGGCAGGGCAGGTGCAGGCGAGGAAAGCCACCGCCCCCCCCCCCCCGATCTCAGTCGCAGAGCTCTGGCGGGGAAACGAGGAGGGCCTTCCGCACATGCTCAGGAGCCCTCTCCCCTGCCTTCCCCCGCCCGAGAAACCCCGGGAGAGACGCCTCCCTGCTTCCCACACGCATCCCGACGTGACGAGGGCGCAGAAGGGGGGGTGGGGTGAGGCGGGTTTGCTTCCCTCCCCCACCCCCACCCCCACCCCCGGCCTCCCTTTCCCGCTTTTCCCGGAGGAGGCCCCCGAGGAGAGGCGGACGCCGCTTCAAGAGAGGCCGAGGCGGAGGCCGACACGTGTCCGGGCGTTCAGACGCAGCCCGGGGTAAAGCGGCCCCGAAACCCCCCCCCCTCCTTCCCCGCCACCTGCGCGCCCACCTGGGGGGGGGACCCCAAAGCGTCCAGAGCAGACAGCCCCCCTCACTCCTCTCCCTTCTTCCCCCCCCCCCCCGGGCCTGGCCTGGGACCCAGGCGCCCGAGCCCCCCCACCCTTCCCTCCCCCCCTCCCGCTCACCGGAGCCTCCCGGGCGACGCCGCTCCTGCCGCCGCCGCCGCCGCCGCCGCACTGGCGAGCCTGCCAGCCGGGCGAGGGGGGGGAGAAGAGGCGAGGCGTCACGTGGCGCCCCAGCCCGTGCCGGGCTCCCATTGGCTGCTCGCCCCACCGTCTCTCGCTCGCTCGCTCTCTCCCCCTTCCCGCCAGCAAGGGACCCTCTGTGGGGAGGGGCTGCGCGGTCCCGTCGGCCGATCCTAAGCGGGCTCTCTCTCTCTCTCTCTCTGCCCTCCTTTCCCCAGAGCTCCCCCCCCTCCCGGGGCCCTGGGTAAGAAGGAGAAGGGAGCACTCCAAGGCCCATAATCCCCACTGCCAAGGAGGGGAGGACCCAGGGCCGCAAAGGCCGAGGACCTCCTTTTTTTTTTAACCCCTCTTGTTTTTCTCCAGCTTCTCCCCCATCATCATCATCATCGTCATTTTAGAAGTGCAGAGCTGGAAGGGGCCCTATGGGTCATCCAGTCCAGCCCCTGTCTAAGGAGGCACCGTGGAGATTTGAACTCCCAACCTCGGGGTCCGGAGGCCTAAACCGCTGGGACTGGGAGACCCAGCCCTTCCTGGTGCAACCAGCAGGCCAAGGACGGTGTCCTTCTTGGACTAAACGGGGCAGGCCGTGGGGCAGAAGAGTTGGAGGCTGGGGCCTGGCCTTGGGGCAACCCTGGTTCGAGGGGCCCCTGAGCCACAGGCGTCGTGGGCCTGACCTGGGTGCCCATCCCTCTCTCAGATGCTGGCAGACCTACCTTGCAGGGCTGTGCTGAGGAAGAAGAGGGTGGGAGCCCCGAGGGCCACTTTTTCCTTGGCTGGAGATAAGGAGGGAAATGCAGCTTATAGGGCAAAACGGGTAGGTGGAACTCACCACCACAAGACGTAGCGACAAGCAGGCACTTGGTGACTTGAACGGAAGAATCGAGTTATCGGCCACCGTGGGTAAAAAGACCCCCACCCACCCCCCGGGGTTCAGGCAAAGCGTGCCCTTCTTAGCTTGCCCTGGTTGTGAGTTCAAGGTGCTCCCAGGAGGCTGCGCTCTAAGAATCCCTCTTCTCGTGCAAGAGGCTGCTGCTTAATGCACAGTCGGGCAGGATATGGCCTGCTGGATGTTGTTGGGCTGCATGTCCCATCATGCCCCACCCTTGGCTGGGCCACCGTGGCTGATGGGAGTTGGAGTGCAAGAATCTCCCCACCCCAGGCGCCGTGATTGCAGAGATGCTATGAAGGTGAACGGACACACACAGAGAGAGACTCTCTTAGTGCATTAGACCTCATAAAGAATGCATGGACCCATTAAAACGTGGGTGCAGCCGCATTATTATTATTATTATTCCTGATCATATTGTAATTGGCTTTAAACGAGTTGAGCTCCCATAGCTTCCTTCTCCCAAGGATCTTGGGAGATGTAGTTTCACACGAGGGGCAGCCTTTTTTATTCTGCGGTTACAACCTTTTTGGAAAGGAGACTCAAAGAGTAAAAGGAGGTCCAATTAGAGGGGGTGAGCAGCCTCCCCCCCTTTTCCACCGACAAATTATTTCGGAAAATACAGAAGCAGGATACCAGGAGGAGGACCTTGGTCTGGTGACTCAGCTCGTCCTCTGGGTGCAGTTAGGGGGCTAACAGGGGGCAGGGCCTTCTCTGTTATGGCTCCCCATCTGACAAGAACGCATTCCAATTGAACACACCCATTTCCCCCACGAGAGGTCTGCTCAGTGTCCTTACTCAGTGCATACAAACAAAAGGCTCCAATAACTTCTCTCGCTGGGTGGTTTCCAAAGATCTGACTCTTGATTGTTTTGGATTCTTCATCCAAACTGGGATTTTAGCTCAAAACAAGCAACAATGACTAAAAACCGAGGCTACTGCTAGGGGGGAAAAAACACCGGAGCAGGACTCCTCACAAGGTCATTCACTCACCGGGGTGCCGGAACTTGGAAGCCACCAGACGGCCCCGAACAGTTTGTAAATACAACACGGCGAAAGACGGTGAGCTTGTGATTTCCTTTCCTGTTTGGGATTTGAGTTCCTGTTAGCCACGCCAAGGGCATTCGGCGGTTGAGCAGCAACTGAACGATAGAAATCTCATCAATATTTAAACCAGCGTGGATACACCTGGCGGGGCATCCATCAGCGGTATTTTCAACCGCGCTCTTAAGGGACAGGGCAGAAACCAGGCCAGAATGGAAATCGATGGCTCAGGAGGAAGGAACAGAAGGTGGCTGATTAAAAACGCTTAATGTGTTTGACTACAACGTCCGGGCAAGGAAGCGCACCAGACTTTGCCCATATAATGATCCTACATTACGAGCAGGTGGATGGATCTGACCAAAGGTCCCCCTCCAAGCAAGCCGACCGTCTACAGACGCAGAGCGGGTGACATGGATTTCTTCCACCTCGGAAGTCAATAAGCCCAGTGCGGCATTTTCAGCCTGCTCGGCTGGCAATCGCTATATATTCCTGGTGGGGTGGGGATCTCCCCCCTCAGCTCTACCTGGGAGATCTTAAAAATTAACCTGTCCAGCTAAGCACATCTTACACAAGACCTACCACTGAGCTCTCAAAAAACAGAGTAAGATTCTGGTGCATGCAGTTTTCAATAAAACAATAGCTTCTGTTTAGAAAAAAACAACCAACTAGCCAAAGAGTGACCCCCCCTCAGCTACTGTGAGGAAGGGCAGGATAAACACCAAACCAATTTCAAAAATATATCTCCGGGGGGGGGGGGGGCTCTCTGCAGCCCAGCCTGGCTAAGCCTCAATGCTTCATCTATTACAACAAGCCCCCTCCTACCCAGCTGGCCAGGATTACCAGTCCCATCATCCCCACGTTCTTCCCTTTCACATAGTGGACAAGCCTTTACAGAGAGAGCCCTTGTCTTCCTGCCAGCCCAGGTAACTACTGCCCCTCCCTGCCAGCCCAACCCCCTTTGCATCCCTCCTCTGTGAAAAGGTGGTAGATCGATAGGACAAGAGCAAGGAGAGGGATCGATACAGTGAGAAGGAGAAATGGCTAGATGGGCCGTATGCAGGAAGAGGCAGGGTGTCCTTGGAGGAGGTATCAAGCTACCACATGGTAGCCTGCATGAATGGGGGTGAAGAAACAGAGAACTATGAAATACTGAAATATGGAATCCAGTTATTGGATGCTTCTGGGCTCCCATGAGTGTCTGGGAAGCTGGCTGAACAGAGGTCAGCAGGTAAAAGGATCATTCACACCTTCGTCTTATCTCCTGTTCCAGAGCACTTCACAGAAGGGACTGGGTGAGGAACAGACACTTCCATGCTTATCTTTTTTTCAGAGGGCCTTTTCAAAGACATCCCCAGAGGATTCTAACATCTCAAGTGTAACCCTTGACTTGAAAGTCAGAACACTTCATACATGACAATGATGCAGGAGAAAGGGGGAGGTCCCCATGGACCCCCTTCTCTTCAAAAAATAAACACCCCATGGCTTCCACCTATCTAGGCTGCAGCCCAGAATCCAGAGTTTTCGCTTGCAGAAAGGTTTGAGCTTTTTGGACTGTAAAGGCTTTGTTCATTCAGGCATCACTTTTTTTTTGAGGGGGGAGATGATGGCAACTCCCAGAGACCCCAGCCAGATAAATACTCAGTAAAGTGGCACAGAAACCTGCCAGTGCTTACTGCCAATCACTAAACCGCAACAGAAATACTTCAAGTCTTCCATCACTTTGTGAGAAGCAGCCTTTTCATGCCCCCACCCCCAAAATAATAAAGCTGCAGATCAAAGAGCTTTAATTCACACACACCCCTTTTTTTGCCTTGCAGCACAAGCTCCAGTGGTGTCAAAGATGGGAATTCAGATGGCAGATCCTTCCCTTGATCAGACTTATCCCACCTACCCTGCCCCCCCCACCCCCCAGTCCCCACAGGCCCGGGCGATGGCACTCCACTGCTCCCAGACAGCCAGACGTGCTCACGCTGAGATTTCAAGATCTAGCTTCAAAAGGCGCTGGAGATGTTCAGGGTAGCAATGGATGGGCCCGAAGGAGGGCTCGAAGTGGGAGGGGTGCATGCAAATGATTGTTGCATATTCATGACATTTAAATTACAGAGTAAATGCCGAATTCCAGGCCTAAGTGCTCCCCAGGCAGCCCCGCGCTCCTGAAAGTCGAAACATTGGAACTCAAAACGCTAGAGGCTGCAAGTGCGGAAGAATCCAGCCGGCCCACTCTTTGAAGTGAACCCCCCCCCCCCCCAATATTCCCCAAGAGGAAATGGCTGCAGGGCTACCAACAGAACAGAGACCAGTTCTCAGTTCATCTCACTTGCCCAGGGGCCAGTCTTCCTCTCTGTACCGTGCCCAGATGCACCATCTGCTTTCACATGTGGTTGGTCGCCTGTCAAGGATCACCCAGGGCGAAGCTGCCGTCCCCGTCTTCCAAGCGAGACTCCCAACCTCGTCCAGGCTGGCTGCTTTGTGAGCATCATCCCAGCACATCCTGGGCCAGGAGGACGCAGAGCGTTTCTTCCTACAGACAAACACCCTCTGCTGTTCAAAAAAGCCTCCCCTTTTGTCTTGGCAGAGTGTTTTTTTTTTCTAGGAACTGGCAAAAGGGAAACCAGAAAGGGTTCAAAGGATGGGTCAGGAGCCCTTTGCCAGGTAAGGAACTCAGCCAGAGGGCCTGGGCTTCACCTGCTGCTTAAAGGAGAGCTTAGCAAGAAAGGAGCCAGAAAAAGCTCAGGAGAGCAGGAAGCGAGGAGGAAGGCCAAACACAAAACAGACTGACTCACTAAAGGAAACCATCGGTTTTCCTCTGCAAGACCCGCGCAGGACTCTAAATGAGAAGATCTTTTGCTTACAAACAAGCCAGAAGGGACCTCAGCGAAACACCGCAGGAGGAGCCTGCCCACTCCTGGTCTCATCCCACCAATCACCCCAAACTTGTCTAGCTTATTTTTCTCTTTTTTTGGGAGGGAAAGAATGGTTCCCCCCCCCCCCCATGGATCTGATCTTTTCACAGAACTTTCCGATCCCCAGGGAGAGAGTCCTGTCGCCTGCCACCCGCCACCGGCTTCCCCCTTCCTTCTTCTCAACGTGGCTGCAGTCCTCACGATCGCAAAGGGGGCAAATCGGGTTTGGCCCGGCAGCAACCTGAGGCGCTCTCTTCATGGAGCCCCACTAGCTTCACAAAAACCCTCCTCCTGGTACACAGAGGAAACCTGCTAAAATCTCTGGCCTGTTTCTATGGATCGACTCCGCGGCCTGCTCTTCAAAACTGACCCCTCAGACCACGGCCCTGCCCCCTTGGAAGAGGAACCAAGACTACAGCCACTCGCCCTTTCCCTTCCAGTGAGGAGCTGGGCCCAACCGACCAGCTCAGACGGATCACGACCCCACTCCCAGGGCCACCGAGAGGAGACCGTGGGATGTGGAAGCTTCACCCCTTTCCGAAAGGCACGCGCCGGCCCTCTGCTTCTTCTATCCACCTCACAAAACTTATTCAAGGAACACGCAAGGATGTCCACACGAGGCCTCGCAGACACACCCTGGTGCAAAGCAGGATCGGCTTCGATAAGGAAAACCAAGGGGGGTGCAGGTGGTGTCAGATTAGATCGGGGGGGGGGGGAAGCGCCACATTTCACACAAGGCAGTCCAGTACAGACGATGGGCCACGTGTACACACTTTAATAAGGCTCTGAAAACTAAGTCTGAGAACATCTTGCAAGTGCAGACAGAAAAGGCGACGAGAAGACACGGCCAGCACCCATTTTTGTCTCTTCAGTGGCCACCTACGCCACAAGCCGGTCTGACAGAACATGGGTGTCCTCTCTCTGCCCCCCCTTGCATATATACATCTATGTACACACACACACACACGCACACATACACATTGTGGTCGATTCGCCCGCCCTAGGAATTAAGGCAGGCTTTTTGTTCAAACTGGGGAAGGATGAGACCCAGAAAGCGGGGAGGGGGGGGGGGAGAGAACAAATGGAAAGTAAAAACCTCGGGGGGCCGGGGGCAAGAAGCCCTTGCATGACTGCTTCCATCGAGCACAAATAATAAGAATTTAAAAAAACCCTCCTGGGCCTGGTTTTCAAAGAGAACAACGAGAAACTGCTTCACGGAGCACTAAGAATGGTCGGGGGAACTCGTATTGGGCTCTTTACCTTGGGAAAGAAATAGATGGGCCAGTTCCACTTTTCACCTCGTCGGGAAGAAAACCCCGATCCAGATGGTCTCGCCAGCTCCCAAGCCACCAAGATGGAGAGACGGACGTATTTCCCGCTGCCCTGTTCCCCCCCCCCCCCGGGTCCCCCCTGCTCCCCCAGAAAAGCCGGCGGAGGTGCTGGCATGAGAGTCAAGAAACATACATTACGAAAGGAAAAAAAAACTGAACAGCCCTCTCGGTCCTTTCCGAGGGCTCCACGTTGTTCCTCCTGCAAGCGCCGTTGGGAAGAAGAATCCCAAGGAGGGGAGAGAGAAAAAGCCCTTTGGAGACGTTTCTGGAGGTCTCAAGAAGTCCGGTGCCTAGCCAAGCCGCTCTCCTTTCCCCGAAGCCACCACGAGGCAGGCCAACGCACGGCCCCCACTGCCAGCCCCGTGGCCTTCACTTCAGTGCAAGGTGCAGGGCAAACGGGGACAAACGTCTGTAGCTGAAAATCCTTTCTGTACGTGGTACAGACCCATCCTGGAAGCTCTGTGCTTTCTTCTCCCTTGGTCTCCCTCCTTTCCCGCCAAGATGCTGGCAAAAAGCAGCCAAGGGGCATTCGCTCTGCCAAGGAGGTTCCGTCACGTCAGGGGCCCCGCTGGAATCCGCTGGAAGGAAAACGCGGTGGGGCCGGAGGCAGTGGGTTTCGGGAAGAGACTACGAACAAGTGCCCTCCTGGCCCGGCTTTTGGAGGAAGCAGCCGACGGAAGGATCCTGCAGGCCCCACGGGGCTTCCGGTCCAGCAGAAGGGGAGGAGCGAATCGAGCACAATGTTTCAAAGGGTGCCATCCAGGGAAGGCTGGAAAAAGGGTCAGCGGCTGCAGCGGTAGCCAGAGACCCACGGGAGCGAGGTTCCCAAACGTGGCTGAAGAACGGAGGGCACACGCCTGGCCAGTGGCACTGCTGAGGCTCGCAGGCTTGAATGCCAAGGGAGAACAATGGGGCGGAACCGCTTCCCTGCTCCTCCTCCTCCTCCTCCGGAGGTCGTCATTTCCAGTGCCAACAGCCCCCCCACCCCCAAGGTCCCAGCCGTGTTGTCCCGGGCCAAAACCCAGACTCTCAACTCCAAAGTCCGATCCCCTGCAGTGCAGTCGCCTCCGTCCCCCCCCCCCACCACACACCCACCCAGAGCGGCCTTTCAGAACGGAGTCCCGCCCCTGGGAAGGCCGAATGGCTGGCCTCGGAGGTCCACCAGTCCTGAGATGCCCCGCTTAGACCCTCGACTCAGCTCCCCTCCTCCTGGTGATGTCTGTGGTTCGCGGTGATCCAAATGTTAATGTCCGAGGAGGCCAGTCCCTGAAGGGAGAAAGAAGGGTCTCACTCGACCAGCCTGAACCCACCCCAGCCCCTTGGAGTTTGGAAGCTCAGCAGGGCCCGGGCTTGGTCAGCACTTGACTGGGAGACCACCAGGGAATACCGGGGATCCTCAGGTCGGTCCAGGAAGGAAGGAATCCATCCATCCCACTTGGAAGCCTGGAGCACAGCCAAGACCTGCTGCCTGTCAGAGGTGACCATACAAGCCCAGACGGACCAAAAAGTCTGGCTCAGCGGGAATCAAGTTTCCTAGCCAGTTTCCTCACCAAGTTTTCAAGTTTCCTTAACGATCCAGGACAAGATAAAAGGGAAGGAAGGAAAGGCTCTTACCTTTAAATCCTTCTTCAGGCATACAGACTGGAAAGGAAGAGAAACCACGGGTCAGAAAAACCACGAACTGCCGTATTTGGGTGACGGGAGGCACGCGGCAGGCACTACGTCCTCTCCACCTCTTTCCAGGTGAGGAAGCTGGACGCGGAGGGGAACATTTTCTCAGCTGCCTCTACGTCGGCTTTCAGGGGGTCGGGGGGGGGGGCTTTTTCCCTTACCTTGCATAACGTCATCTATGGCTGTGTAGTCCACAATGGGTTCATCAGCCTGTGGGAGGGAAAGACAACCATCAGAAGACGCGTAAGGATCCCTGGCATCTTGCCACCAGCAGCCTGACTGGGGCAGGACGGGGGAAAAAAACCCTCCACCAGCCCTGGCGACTCCCTGGTTACCTTTAATAAAACTACAGACTCCGGAGTGACCCCGAGGCTGCCGAGGGTGGCCGAGTCATCGGTCAGGATCGTGCCGTCGATTGACAGGTTCTGGTCGAACGGCGCAACGGAGAAAGCGTGCATGATCTGTGCCAAAGAGAGCGCAGAGGGAAACCATGGAGGTGAGGTGACAGCGCGAGGCGCGTGCGCACAGAAAGCCAGGCCACCTTTCCATGCCTTCTGCGGCCGGTCTTCGTCCTTGCTAGCCCAGCCCACGGCTCCTGCCTTTCTCTTGATCACGACACCTCTTCCGCAGGGCTGTGGTGCCCCGGCCCTCTCCCCTCTGCCTCCTGAGCCCCCCCCCCAAGTCCTGTTTAAAAGGATCATTTCCTCTGGAACCACTTCTGGAAAGAGGAAGTATGTATCTTTAAGGAGGTTGACGCAGGAAATGTGAGCAGCAGAGCACAAGAATCAAGAACCTGAGTTCGACCGTCTTTCGTTTTCTGGCTCCAAGTCCCAGAGAGAGTGGCTCCCCCCCCCCGCCCCCCAGCTTCACCGACTGGATTCCCAACAGAGGCATTTTTGCGGGTGGGCGGGCAGGCAGGGGACGAAAGGCCACTCACTCTGCCCACGCGAGGCAGAGGAGCCGCTTTGGGCAACCAGAGCCACGCCCGCCTCACCTGGATCTTCAGGTCTTTCAGCGTCTGGGTCGCGGAGACGAGGAGCGCCTTCTCCCCACGGACCTTCCTGTGCCGCGTGCTCCGCCGGATCCCCTGCTTTTGGTACGCAAGATAGTTCGGGTGTGACACCTTCTGCCGTTTCACGTTGCTGTTGGCCTGGAAAGGAGAGCATTCTCTGTTGGTCCGAACGGCTGCAGCTTTAAATGGGAGGTCACACAGAGCTCATCATTAAGTTGGACACACGGCCCTCTGGAGGTGGCTGGACTACTTCTCCCATCATCCCCGAGGAGGAAGCAGGAGCCCAGGAAGCCAACGGCAGCCCCGATTTAAGAGACCTGCTTCACTCCCTGCAATGCGTCAGCAAGGCGCCAAAATTCAGCACCCGAAGGTATGTGTCCAAGTTAAGAGCCACCACTTGGAGAACGTACTTGGCTGGAGTACCACTCCCAGACTGCTCCCGCTATCATCCAAAAAAAGTTACTTCTGCAAGCTCTGGCTAGAGTCCCCGCCGGATCAGACCAAAGGGACCGTCAAGCACAGTCTCCTGCCCAGCAGGGCAGCCCCTCCGTGAAGCTTCCCAGCCAGCAGCGTGAAAGCGGAGAGGGCCTTCCTCTCCGGCTTCCTTTCAAGAAACTGACCTGGTTAAAATCCGGATCCTGCTCCCCTTCCAGCCGGCCCTCTTCCCTCTCTTCCTCCGCCTCCGAGCTGCTCACGTTCAGCTCCGGGGCGGCCTCCTTCATAACCTGGATCCATCCGTGCAGAGACGGAAGAAAGAAAGAAAAAACAACCCCCGTGAGCGGAGGGCCAAAGGGAGAGGCCGCTTTCCAAGGTGCCCGTTCACCGCGGGCAGGATGAGATCCAAAGGCAGGGCAGGCCGAAACCGGTGGGCTGCGAGACGTGAGTTTTGGTGTACGGGAGGCGAAGAGCGGGGGCAGGACGGAAAGGCCGGGAAGGGAGCACGTGGGCGTGGTGCCCGCGCAGGACTGGACTGCATGAACACACCCGACGCCAAGGCAGCAACAGGGTGGAGGGATGGGAGGCAAGAGTCTGGTGTGACTCAGGCGGAGAGGTGCCCGATCTCTGAGGCCCCCCCGATTTCGGTTCCTTGTTCTTTCCTTCAACCCTTTTCCTGCAATCGCACGCTTTCCTCTGCTCCCCAAACGACGCCTCTCAGAAGGCCCAGGATGCCAGAAGGCAGCCAAAGGTGGCAAGCGGAAGGCCAGGATCACACCTCACTACCCAGCAGGAGCAGAGTCTGGCTAAAAGACATTTGTGCATGGTGCAGCTGCTTGAGGTGGCACACACACCCTCTTGCGCGCCTCTTAAGTTCCTTGGCCAGAAACCGGAGACCCCGGGCCCCACACACCTGCCTTTGCACACCTGACGAGGGACCCCCTCGCCCTCCTTCCCCCTGGAAAGCTACTTCAAGGGGGGGCATCTTTTGCACTCCTCGGCATCTACCCGAGATCCCTTCTGTTCGGTATACCAAGGACCCCCCTCGCCGGCTGCTCCGGGAAGCCCCTTCTCCTTCCACCCAGCCGCCTCCACCCCTGACTCACTGCACATCAACCCACAGCCCAAGGACAAATGCTCTCTTAGTGGAGAAAAGGGCAAAAAGAGGGTGAGCACACACAGCGCGGAGGGCATGAGAAGCCGGCTGCTGGCAAATCAAAAGCCAGGGGCCACCTGCGCCCTTTGGTCTTCCCCGGCGCCGGGGGCATCAGCCATAACTCAAATGGCTTCTCTGATAAACACCGAGGCAACCCCTCTTGCTTTTATCCATGACATGATGAAGCGCTGGGGCCAGCTTCGAGATCAAAGGGAGGACGGGCCTGCCTGTTAATGAGTCCTCCCTGCTCGAAAGTCTCTTCCAGAAGCAGATGCTGACACCCAAGATGGGGCGTCCGCTGGGTGAAAAAGCGATCAGAGGGGCACGCCAGCAAAGACATGTGCGTACACACGCTTATCTCTGCAGAACGTGTGTGTGTGTGTGGGGGGGATGTCCAGGACGTACCAACCGCCCTGCCATGTGCGTCTGACGCCCATCGAGGGCCAGGGTGGGCGGAGGGCAGCCCCCGGGGCCCAAGAGGGCCACTCTGGTCCCCTTGCTCTGCCTTCACCCGTCCTGCTGGCCAGCAGCACAGATTTCCAGACCAAGGGTGGGGTGGGGGTGGGGGTCTTTTCTCCTGCGACGTCTACCTTCTTGTTGTCCACCACTTTGCGCACGTAGACGGTGGCCTGGGCGTACTCCCGCAGGTCCCGCTGTTGCTGGCACAAAAGGCCCTCTCGGCAGTCCGAGCACAGCTCTGGTGGGGCGAGAAAAGGAGGAAGGCGGGCGTTCTGGCCAAGGGGGGTCCATGTCTAGAGAGACCCCCAGCGCTTTCCACCACCATCCGCCAGGAGCAGAGAGCCAACATTGGCCTTGATGGATGTGCAGAATTCAAAGAGAGTGTCAGAGTGGGCTTCAAGATCGCTTACGGCATCAAACAGCAACACAGTCCGTCCGAGGTCTCAGAAAATCTCCCCTTCTGGACAACCAGCCACAGACCTCCCAGCCCACGTAGACAGCACGGGGGGTCCTGGGCACCCCTAGTCCCAAAAGGTGATATTCCCGAGTCCTAATAAAACCCTGAAATCTACTGAAATTAGACTTCAAATGGTTTTGACTTTCGGAGCGATACCCGGGCTAAACAGAGATGACTTTGGACCCAAAAGGACCCCAGAGAGGAGGCAGAACTGGGCCCAGCCCTGGAAAGGCCACGCTCCAAGGGGAGTCCAGCCCAAAAAGGCTCCCTCGGCTAAAGGTGCCCTTCGTGGCAGATCTCAAGGTGCTCTCAGGGAACTGCGGGAAAGCAGAAAGCCCCCCCCCCCCCCAGGACACAATACGAGGCCCTGGAAACCTTTAAAGGCCAAAATCAGCCCCCACCCCGCCCCGCCCTTGGCAGAGAAACACTTGTCACTAACCGTAAATGGGTATTTTTTCACTGGTATAATAAAATTAGGTCATCTCACACCTGGCGGCATGAAGCTTCTCTCTTACGGCATCTCCTCTGTGAGACACGAGCGGCACACGCCAGACTCTTCTCTGCTTGCCTCTTTGTTTGCGATGCTTAAGAAACCCATTCTGGAGGAGGTCCAGAGCCCCCCCCCCCCCAGCCTGTAGGGCCAGGGGTTGTGCTGGCTGGGAGGCTCCAGAGATTCCCCTTCCCCTCCCGAACGGAATCTCCCTAAACTCCCTCTTTTTTTTTTCCTTTTTTCTTTTAAACCCTCAGGAGACGATTTCATCCGAAGTACGTGTTGAGCTCCCCCGGCCACTGGCAAGAGGGTAACTTTTGCAAACCGCTGCAAACGTCATCCCAGGAGCCCAGCGATTTCCTAAAATAATTCTTGGCCAACACGCGTGAAAGTCAATGGTTTTGCCAACGTGACCCCTTGGGCTCAGCAGCCGCTGACCCACCTTTGCCTATTTAAAAAATAGAAGGCCTGAAGCCGCCCTTGCCAAGAAAAGGTTAGCGCCGGGGATGAAGGAGAGATGCCAAAGGTGGAGGCTGGCAGGAGCCTCACCCACCCGTTCACTCACCAGGCTCCGTGATGTAGAGGGGGCTTTCCGGGGCCGCCTGGAGAGGCCGCCTGCAGATGACTCGGACGGGGTGATCCACCACGAAGAGCGTTTGGATCTTCGCCCACTCGCTGGGCCATAGGAGAGCTATACTGTGCAAAGAAGCGTCGCATGCTGACTGGCCCGGGAGAGGGAAGAACGCCCCTTCCTTCCTTCCTTCCTTCCCTCCCCGCTTGATTCCGAGTGGCCAACACAAGGAACTTCCTGTTCAAGCCAAGGTGGGGAGACGGCCGGGACGCCGGAACCTGGACGAAGGAACTGGACAGAGGACTGAGCTAAAAGGCTTCTCAGAAGTCCCAGTGACAAAAAACTGCAGTGGAAATGAAGCTGTGCGCCTACAGGCTGACCCAAGCCACCGTTTGGGAAGCCACCCCTTGCTTGCCCTTCGGTCCTAAGCACCATGCCCCCCCATCCCCCTACTCCCAGTGCTAAACTGAAGCAGAACCAGCTTGGTTTTGTTGTTGTTGGTTTAAATCATACAAATCCTTCTCCGTCCCAGTTTTCTACCTGGAGTTATGGGGAAAGAGACAGCAAAACTGAACAAAAAAACTCACAGTTTAGAGTCTTCTTTGGTCATGGAAGCAAAGGTGAACATCAGGCCGCCATGGGGACAGAGGAGCTCCCGGTTTCCTACCGAGGAGACCGGACGGCAGCGTGTGGGTCTCCTGGGGTGGTTGAAGAAGAGGAAACAGCTGTCAGAGCAGGGAGAAATAGAACCACGCCTAGAAAAATCACCGATTTAGTTTACAGTTCCAAAATTGAACGGGGTGGTGGTGGTGGTGGTGGTGGGGGCTGGAGAATTGTAAGGACCATGGGCCAAATAAGTAACTGTTCCCCGTGGTAAAAGAAAGCAATCTCTACAGCTTCTGAGAAAGGACGTGGGAGAAGGACCGACAGCGACATCAGGAGGCGTCCAACTCAGGTTCAAGGACACCGAGCAACCCAGGAACCTCCTCCAGGGGAAGAGGAGACGCCACGGAGCCATGGAACAGAATCGGGCCTTACCTCACAAACTTCCTCCATTCTTCTACAAAAAACTTTGAGACCACGTAGAGCTCGCCCACCTCCTGAAAAAGAGGGTTCGGCTTTGTGAAATCCGTTCTCTCGAAGAAGAGACCCTTATGTTATCCAGAAGTGACAGCCTGGATTCCACCAGAACTGTAGGGTTAGATGCCAGATTAGAACAATCCGTGCACTGGTAGTGGTGGTGGTGTGTGTGTTTGGGGGGGGGGGGGGTGCTGGCCTTGCTGGTTCACCCTGACTGTCCCAATCCCATTCCCCTGGTGGAAAGGGCCCTCTCGGCCGCTCAGAGGGGAATGTCACAAATGGCCGAGAGGCACTCCTCAGGTCTCCGGAAGCTCATAAAAGCCCTCCCTCCGAGCCTGGCCTGTTGCCACTTTTCTGTTTCCCTGACTTTTCTGAAGCTGAAAGAAATCACAAGGCAAGGAATGCGATTCAGCGCATGCAAGGTCCCCTTGTTTTGTCGACAGGACAGCACAAATAGAAAGACAGAGCAGGAGGGGGAGCGGATTTCCTCCACTTTACTCAGTTGGTTCTTGGTGCACAAGCTGAAATACCGACCCACCAGCCCACCCTTGACCCCGTTCTCCCCACCTCAGGCCAGCTGCTGAGGCAAGGCCGGTTTTTATCTTGGAAGAGGTTCGGAAGGGACGCCTTCTGTTCGCTGGCCATCATTTTGTGGAGTGCTTCGTTCTCTTCTCCTTCCCGCTCGAGAATCTGCGTGCAAAGACACCTCCTTGACTGCTGCTCGTTTGAAAGGGAACAGGGGGAGGACCTGCTTTCTCAGCCAAGGAGAAATCGCAAGGTGGCAGCCCATTGGGGAGGGTCTTGCAGAACTGGGCAAGGGTCCTGTTTGGGATGAGCTTTAACCTAAACAATTAATTTTTTCACCAATATCTGGATTCTAGAAACACACAAGGGGGGAGGGGGGAAAAGCAACCCATTTTCGGAGGCCCACCATGTCTTGGCACCCACCAAAGTGGAAAGAGGTTTCAATTCCCACTCCAGTGGTTGTCTGCTTGGCGTTGCACCCTTGCCACCCCCCTGAGCCGGTAGAATTTCCCCATGGCTTCCTGGGGTGCCCTAGTCGGTGAAAGGGGGGGGGGGCCTGCTCCCCACGGCACCTTGCATTGAGAACACGAGTCCTGGCTGCTGTGGAACTCGGGTGCATTCTGGAAATAGCACTGGAGTTTCTCCCAGGCTTCTCTGGAAACGACCCTCCGCTCATTCTCCGAAATGCACAGGTTGCCTGCGTGGAACGGAAGAGAGAAGCAGACAGACAGCTGTGTCAGCTAAAAAGAAAGAAACTGAAAAGTTGTCGTGCAGTGGGAGAGCCTTTGGCAGGCGGCTCTGCCGGCCAGGCAGGGAGCTGGTGCCAAAAACCTGGACGGGCCCAAAAGCAAGAAGAGGCAGAAATCGCTCGAGGCACCTTCAAGCTATTTCAACGCCCTTGCGTCATCTGCCAGACAAAAAGAGGGACGGGCCCTGAACGAGCTCACTGCTCATCACCAACCGCAGGGCCAAAATTACCCAAGCCCAATAAACAAGTAAAGAGTTGAAAGGCCCCCGGTCTCAGGGTGTTTAATCAACTTGGACCCACATGTTCCCACTGCCTCGGTGAGCCCCTTCTAGTTGGGCGGGTCAAAGAGATTAGACCACCGGCAGTAAAGTCTTGCATCCACCGTCAGAAACAGAAGGGGCAGAAAAGCAGAGCAAAAACACACACACCCTCTGCTGGCCCATCCCCCAGCCTGCTCTCTCACCATGAGGGCAAACAACATCCTCGTTGAACTTCAGCTCCTCTTCTTCTCGCTTTTCTGCACTGGATTCATCTGGAAAGGAGGAAAACGCAGGTTGCAGAGTGAGAAATCCACCTGCTACAAAGCCTGAGGGTCAGGAAGAGGCACCAAGGCTGCCACCTCAGCTGGGTGCCTTTCACCCTCGACCACCACCACCACCAGGGGCTGCTCTGGGTTCACCTCCTAATGCCTGGGGCCGGACCTTTCAGGCTGGAAGCCTGCCGTTTAAAATAAACCAGGAAAGCCACCTTTGCTCTTGGCGTCGCCGTTCATCTTTCCGTTGCTCTGGTCCCCGTCCTCTTCGGCCTCATCCAGCTGCTCCAGGGCCAGCTGCCGCCAACTCCGCAGGGAGGACTTCCCGACCCAAAACCCATCATCGCTGTTGGGAGGAGAAAAAAGGCCGTTGTTGATCCCGGGGGGCCAACCGGACCTCGTGAGGGAGGCAGCAGTCCAGACACGAGGCTGGGAACAGGGAGGGCGGGGGCTCAGTGGCTAAATCCTGGTCATGGGGCTCCCCCTCCCGGAACGTGCCTGCCAGGACCGCTTCCTTGGTGCTTCCAAAGGGTCCACTTACCCCTTCATACCCACTTTGAGCAAGTTGGAGACGGCCTTGTAATCCTCGTTGAGCTGGTTCTTGAGCCGCAGCACTCGGCACCGCTCGACCACGCAGTCTCTGCACAGCGCTTTGACTGAGCAGAGAATATGAGAGAGAGGGAGAGAGGAGGCAGAAGGCCAAACCGTTACTACCTCTGCCTGATCTGACCATAGCCACCAGTTTGCCCTCTGGAGGAAATCAGGGGTGGTTTCTCCTGAAATGGCACCACCTCTTCCTTTTGCATCCCAACGGACCGCCTCGTACAGCAAAGGCGGAAGAATCGGGGCCTTCTGGCTGCTTTGGGTTTCAATTCCCAGAAGCCCTGAAAAAAAAATAAACCTCTGTGCTCCTCATGTGCCGGGGAGTCCCCAGTCTTATCCTGAACTTCAAAGTCTCTCCTAGCCTGGCCAGCAATGCTGGGACCTTGCCAGTCCCCCCCCCCCCCCAAACCAAGAGAGCTGGGGAGGCTGCGAACCACCACCGCAAACATCGGAGGAGGTCACGAGGAAACCCCACTCTTCTCATGACACAGATGCCATGGGGACGTCACCCACCCGCTCCTTCCTATCTTCCAGCAGAGGAGAGACACACAGCTCAGCTCCTGCTTGGAGAAAGAGTGCTGGTTCCTTTGGAGTGATTTCTAGGAGCTGCTCAGTTTTTGTGAGTTAACAGTTTGCATCTCAAGCTAGACGCCAGCCGATGAGGTGCGAAAGGGAAGGAGCAGAGAAGTGGCAAGCAGCTTTCTAGCTGCTAAAGACCTGTGAAGAGACGGTGGATTCTCTCTCCTCCCGCCCACCGACAGAGGATGGGCTTCCCCATCTGGCACTCCAGACAGAGTCCTTCCTCAGCTCTGCGCTTGGCAAGCATGTCGCCTTTCCAAAGCTGGGAAACTTTGCTGCTTCTGGACTCCGGCTCCCAGAATCCCTTGCTCAGACTGGGGGATTCTGGGAGTTGTGGTCCGAAATTTCCTTTTCCAAATTAGGGCCATATGTTGAGCACCATGTTCTCCTGCCACTTCCCTGCAAGCAGCCAATTGGGAGACGAAGTGCTCATCGTCCAGCTAAAAGCATCAAAAGGCACTGAAACTAGCAGCAGGGCTAACTCCTTTCCAATATGCTCCGTGAGGTTCTTACAGACCTGTCAGCCGAGGCCCCCCTCCGTATCGCTTGTAGAAATAATCAGCGACGTATTCGGACACCCTCTTGACGACCGGGATTTTATCTGGGTGCAACTTGCCGTGGGAACACAAACAGGCCGTGTTGTCGATGGGTTTGGGGGGCGTTGATTCGTCCAGCCACTGCTGCAGCCACTCGAGGGAGACAAAGTCGTAGGGGGCCCCTGGAAGGAGGGACAAGAAGGGCCGGAGGGTCAGTGCCGCGGGCTGAGACCTCTGCAGATCCAGCCTTGGCTCCTGCGATTTAAGATCGCAACACGCCCTGCTCCTCCTGGAAAACTCAACATCTGCGCCGAAGAGGCGCGTCTCCCTTCACTAGCGGAACAGGCCCTGTTACGTCCTGTTAAGGGCTGAAGCCAGACTGAGGACAGCAGCCTCCAACCTCCGGAGAATGGAGATCTCCATTTTAACCCTCTCTCGACGTCCTCCTCCTCCCCCTCTCCCACCAAAACCCAAAATGACCAGATACAAGCTGCAGGGGTCCAGGGCTATTGCTGGGGCAAGAAAGGCCCCTTGCACACACACCCAGCGGAGGGGGCCCACGCCCACTCTGAAAGTTTAACCGAGCTAGCCAGGTAAACTGAAGCCCACTGCCTCGCAGCGCCCCCAGAAGGGGAATCGGTTTAAAGCAAGACAGAAAGGGTTTTCGGGCCCCTCGGGGGGGGGGGAGAGAAAGGCACCAACACTTGCAATAGGGAAGGGAGAAGGCGGAGGAGCCTCTTTGGCCCCATGAGGGCAGAGGGATGACGTCTGCTTCCCACCACCACCACCACCCTGGCTGGCCTAGGACAGCTGCCCCCCCCCTCGCCCAGGGTCTGGCCACCACCCAGAGTTTGACGAAGGGAAGATCTTACAGACCAGCTTTGGCAGGCAACTTCTCGTAGAGCTCCTTCACCTCCTCGTGCTTGATCTTGCCTCGGGCCACGCTCTGCTGGCGCATCTCGGCCATCTCGTCGCACCACTCCTCAAACGTGCTGTTGTCCCGCTCCACGAGATCTTGGAGGAAAGCTAGGTGGGGCCGAAGGGCAGGAGAAGAATCAGAACCGAGACAGAAACCCCAGGGGCCGAAAAGTCCATTTTCAGAGGAGGTCTCTGGGGCGGCCTTCAAGCGGGTGGAAAAGGCCAGGAGCAGAAAGAGTGGGGAGGGAACCCAGCCCTCGGAGACTCTGGCCTCTTTAGAACAGAGGCAGGGGGAGCCACGGAAAAGCGGGTGGCATCAGGAAGGAAAGAGCGTGGCCTTCTAGGGAGGCTGGAAGCAGCTAGATGGGGAACTCAGAAGCGCCCAGGGTCCTAAGGCTCGAGGGGCGCTCCCTCCCAAGACAGCACCGTCCAGGCTGCCAGAAAAGAGAAGACTAGGAGAAGCAAAGATCTGGTTTCAAAAGGCCTGCCTGGAGAGCGAACTCCACAAGCCCACATCAAGGGCAGCCACCCAACCTCGCTTGAGGATGCTCCTGCTCGGTCGCTGATTTCCCTGAGGGAGGACCCACCACCTCGCACGGGGCCTGGGGTAAAAAAAGCTCTCCAAATGCATCTCCAACACAAAACGTGCTTCCCTGCCGGCCTCCTGGAGCTCAGCTTTTGACTCCGGCGGTCAAGGGAGAGACGGAACCGGCTGGAGGAAGAAACGTGGCCGCCCGGAGTTGGCTTACCTGGGATTTCCACCCTCAGCGACTTCTCCTGCGTCTGGAGCCTATACACCAACATGTAGCCGTTTCGGGAGCGGTAAACCCCTTTCCCACACTTGGGCTTCCGAGTCTGGGATTTAGAAGGCTCTGGTGGGAAAAAGGGAGGCCCGAGCAAGCCCGTGCTGTGAAATCCGCTCTCCTTGAAAAATGCCTGCGCCTTCTCATTCCACCTTCCCACCCATCCCGCCCAAATCTTTTGACAGCCACCTCCCTTCAGCTTTGACATATTCCGCATCAGGACCCCGCCCGGCAGCCATGCTGGTTTCTGGGGTGGCCCTTGGGGCTTCCCCTGCTGGAGCAAGAAAGGGAGCGATCCGGAACGCAGACGGCGCCCATACCTAGATCTTCTTCTGCTCCCAGCTGCAGCTTCTTGCCCTCCATCTTCTCGATCTCCTCATCATTGAATCGGTACCACTCGCCCGTCTGAGGGTCCTTCACGTGGGCAATGTAATGGCCTGAGTAGGCACTCACGCCCCGGTGGATAAGGACTGCACTGAGCTCATAGACGTAATTGTTTACTGAAACACAGAAGAGAGTCCCCTGAAGCCCCCGCTGGGGTCACGGGTGCTCCCCACGGTCCCAGCGGAAGATGCCCCTGGCCTCTGCGGTTTCCCCCAACCTCTCCTGACATCAGGTGTCGCGAGTGCCTCCTCGGCTGCGTAAGACCAGGCGCTTAAACCTTTACCCTGGAACCTGGGGGCAGGAACATGCCATGCAGTGTAGCACAAAGGCCGCTCCCCTCCCCTCGGAGCCTGCCTCTTTTTTAAGATCTGCTTTGGAGGCCCTCATTTGGACGTCCCGCCTCTGGCACGATTGGCAGAAACCAAAGACGGGTCTCCTCTGTGGTGTCACCTCAACTGCAGAAGTCTACCTGCACGGAAGCTAGTGAGCCAACAAGATATTAAGAGCGAAACAGTTCCCCCTCCTTCTTAAGCTTTTTTTTTTTTTTTTGCTCCTAGAGGTTCCCCCCCCCCCCTTGGCGATACATCCTTCAGCCATCAGGCCTGCAAACTAAGCCTGTACTCACCTCCTAGTGACCAATCATAGAATAAAGCATTCTCAATGAAAAACATGTTGGGAGTGCAAAAATGGAACTTGATAACAGACATTTTTTACCAACTGAGAGAGCACTTTTTTTCTAGCAAAGGAGCTAAGCCTATCTTCTAAATCAATGGTTCCCCACCTGGGGTCCCCAGAGGTTCCTGGCCTACAACTCCCAGAAACCCTGGCCAGCACAGCCAGTGGCAAAGCCTCCTGCGAGTTTTAGTCCAAGAACATCTGGGGAACCTAAGATTCGGAACCAACGATCTCGTTTAAACCAGAAAGTAATCCCTAGGCAAGCAATTAACATTCTTTTTGGTTCTGCATAACTTTTAAAAACAATTTTCTGTGCATTTGGTCTGACTTCTGTTCATGAGATTAATATTCTCCTGCTCTTAGCCTTGCAACACATGAAATGCTCAGAGAGAGAGAGAGAGAGAGAGAGTGAGAGGGAGAGGAGCATTCTCGGCAGCCCACCTTTGTCTTCCATGAAGGGCCCCATGTCCAAAACCTCTGAGAACTCAAGGTAGGTGTTCAGCTTCTTCTTGTGTCCGGTTTGCCTGATGAAGAAGAAAACAGGATCAAAAGAGGCATGCAATGCTCAACGCAACAAGCGACAGACTCTTGAAAAGAAACACGAAAACCATTTGCTAAGATCAGCATTCAATCCCAACAAGACTCCACAGCAAACATTTTAAGAGGCTCACAAGACCCCTTGCCACCAGACAAGGGCAAAAGAACAGCCGGGCTGTTCCCCCCCCCCCCCACAGGGTCTCCTCTGTCCTTTGCAAAAGCATATGCAAATGCTGGTTGGTGGGGTTTGATTTGCACAACTAGAGGGCAGCCCACGGCCCTTGCAGCGTTGTTGAACTGAAACGGCAGTGGACACAAGCTCACAAAGTGGTGTCGTGGGTTAGGGTCTTGCACCCTGCAGGTTTCAAGGGGCAGGCACGTCCTCGGCGGGGATCAGGACACAACGCTCCTACTTCAGGCAAGCGAAGCCTGCCTCCCTCCACATGGGGAGACTCAACCCAAGGACAGCAAAAGCTCCCTGCCTCTGCAGCCGAAAAGGAAAGGAAGCCACTTGCCTGTCAAACACAAAGCGCATCAGCTGCAGGTTGAGGGTACATGGAAGGCTGAGGAGCCGGATCCTCCGGGTGGCGTTCTGTTTGCTCTGGCAGGTCTCGCAGAAGTAGCGGTTGTCCCCTTCCAGCTTCTCTTCCTGGTCAGGAGAGGGCAGAAGTGGGCCATCAGAACGCTTCCAGGGGGATCCCGTGTTTCCCCATGAGAGGCAGAGCTGGTTCAGATTCAGATCATGCAAGGGGGGGGGGGGCGGCAGGGCAAGGGCACCTACTGCAGGCTGAAAAGCGTTCCCGTTGGACCTGGGGGCCTCTCAGGGGGGCCGCGCTCCGATGCCGCCTGTACCTTTAAGAACTCTGTGATGCAGTCCGACAGCTGCTTATGGCCTTGGATGTTCAGCTCCAGCTCGTAAAACTTGGAGATCAGTTTGGACTCTCGGCCACACTGGTTACACCTGCAACAACGGGAAGAAACACAGAACCAGAGGAATGATTGCAACTTAGAGCACAGGCACCAGAAACAGCCAAAGCAAGGGCCTACAACATGATGTTTTAACGAGAGCAGACTTACACGGTGACATAGGCGTACTCTCCGCAAAACTGCTTCTGAACGATGTCCCGTACGTTTGGATTTTTCTGCGAGGACAAGGTGTCCTCCAACAGAGACATGAACAGCTTTGAAAACTCCTGCGCGTCCTAGAAAAACCACATGTGTTGTTGCAAGGGGAAAGGTTATGTTCAACACTGCGAGGGCGTGCACACACAAGCAGAGAAGCTTCGTGCTCCTAAGGGTGGAATGAGGGTCCTTTCTCCCAGCAGCAGAGCAGTGCTGGCGCATGCCAGTTTGGAAGTGGCAGCTTTTGTGTTACAGATGGCAAACCATTTGATGCAGAACAACAAAAAATTACATATACACATCCCCTCCCCGAACGTTACCTGTTGCTGACCTGTGTCCAAACCCAGGGCTTTAACAAACCCCGACGGATCAATGTATCG
The DNA here is from genome assembly GCA_037013535.1 of Intellagama lesueurii. Classification (NCBI taxonomy): domain Eukaryota; kingdom Metazoa; phylum Chordata; class Lepidosauria; order Squamata; family Agamidae; genus Intellagama; species Intellagama lesueurii. Next base: position 12,601,882 of record JBAJHW010000016.1, on the reverse strand, counting down.
CCTCTTACTGTTCTGCAGCAAAGCAAACAGGTACTGGAGGTGCTCGCAAATGGTTTGAGGCTCATAATCTGTTGGATGAGAAGATTGAGCTGGCATGAACTTTCAAGGCTTCACGATCCCCTTAACCAGAGGCACAGAGGAAGTCTCTCTACTGACCTTTATTTGCAACAGTGCCCTCTGCCGTCACATATCCCGGGCGGGTTATTGGGCACAAATAGAGAGCCTGCCGAAGCTCCAAATTCAAGAACCACATCTGCAGGAACGTGTTGACGTAGCAGGTGGCGCCGAGGTTTGTGAGGCCCACAAATGCATTCTGGCCGGAGAAGAGAAAATGCAAGCGAGGGGATCAAGCACGCCAACAAATCTGACATTTGGCTGAGAGACGGAATTTGCAAAAAGTTGATCCAGAGTTTAAAGAAAGCTCCTTTAACATTTTTATCCCACTTTTCTCCTTAAAAGGACCTTACATCATTGAAAAGGCAGTATTAAAGCCCCTATTTATTCTTCTTGGTATATGCTGGAAGATGCTCAAGGCAGTCAATATGTTAAAGGACGTACAAAGACACCAAGAAAGTTTAGAAGTATCAGTGTCAGTGTCAATTACATCTACCCAAAATACCAGCAGTTTCCTGCTAAACACAGCTTCCTAAAAGATGGGTTCAGGGTTCTCACATCTCAGAAGAGGTCAACCCATCCTGCTCCAAAGAAGTATGAGATAACTGGATGGGGCCTTGTTAAGTTTTGTAACAAAATCCCACGACTGTCACGAAACCAATTCTACCAGTTTGGACACTCAACGACAACCTGGCTCGCAGAAACCAGGAATGGGATACGGACGACAGCACCAAAATCAAGACAGTTTCTTACAGAAAGGACATCAACTGTACCTTTTTTCTCCTCTCAAAGTTTGGATCATCAATGTTGTGAAAGGTGTTTTCATCAATCTCGCCCAGCCAAACGTGCTCACCAATCCCCACCAAGCAGTTCGGGTTTCCTCTGCAGTTTCTCCTTGGAAATGAAAAGCACCAGGGTGGATCCCATCTTCTAAACAGATTGCCACCCCTTCACCTCTACCAAGATTTTTGAGAACATTCAAGGCAGGTGACTTCCTAAGATGACACGAAGGGCCCCAACTGGCTCGTTAGAGTCACCTCTGACTTGCCAGCTTCAAAAGGTCCGGCCCTCAAGTGCCCTCCTCAGCTCTTGATAACTCAAGCCTGTGGCTTCCTTTTTCGAGTTGTGACCCCTTTTATAATAACCAAATAACCTGCGACTCCCCGCCCCCGGCTGTATTTACATAAAAAGGCATTTTTTATGAGGTAACGTTATCCTTTCTCAGCAAACAGAGGCTTCTTTCTTCCCCGAAAGCCCTGCTGTTTCTCATACATACACATACAAGGTAACCTGAACATCCTGCTCTAAAAGATGAAGGAAGAAATTATTTAACAAAGGCTATATAAGGAGGCCACCCCCGCCCACTGAAAACACTTTGCAAACCCTTTTCGGGCTTCCCCTCGCCCCCCCCCCCAAGAGGCAACCCCTCTTTTTACCTAGAGGAGCTTCTTTTTCCTTTTTTTCCCCAAGCCCACCTCTCTCTCTAACCCCACCTCAAAAAGGGTGTCTCCGTTGGACTACAACTCCCAGAATCCCCACAGCTGAGGGAGGCGAGGTAGGGGGACCTTGGGAGTTGCAGTCCAGGAACACACCTCCCCCCCCCACCCCAAGGCCAGGCCAGGCCCGGCCAGGGACCTCCCTTCCTTCCTTCCTAACCCGTCCCCACCCCACCCCACCCTCCCGGGCCAGAGGCTCACCGGCAGGCCCCGCGGTGACAGGGCTCCAGGCCGACGCGATAGGCCGCCTCGATGTGCTCCTGCGTCACGGCCTCGGGCGGCACCGTCTCCGTCCAGCGCCAGGCCGCCTTCTCCAGCTGCAGCCGCGGCGCCATCGCCAGCCCGGCCGGAGGAGGAGCCGGGAAGAAGCGCCGCGACGGGTGTGGGGGAAGAAGGGGGTCAGCGGAAAGGAGCGGAAAAAGGGGGGGACCCGGAAGCGGAAGTGAGGCGCCGCAGGGCCACCAACGGAAGCGGAATGACGTGGACGCTGCTGTCCCCACCCCTCTGGCCTCTCTCCGCGAATCAGAGCGCGCGCCCAACTCGAGGCCCGCCCCCTCAGGCACGGGCGGGACTAGTAAACGGGACGAGACAGACCTCCCACCCATTAGGAAGCCTCCGAGGCGCCTGAATATGACGCCACGCGCCGACAAGGCGCGAACGACGCGGGAGCGTCACGCCCTTGGTTTAAAACGAAGGGAGGGGGCGCGTCCCGAAGGCCCTGGTTTCATTCCGATTGGGTACTTCTACCCAGAGGGCGGGGCTTCCTTTTTTTCTTCGCGTCTCCACCCCCTTTTTTTGCCCCGCCCTTTCTTAGAGGCCGAGCGCGCGAGGGGAAAAGGCGGCCGTTCTGCTCCGCGCACGCGCAGTGCGGCTCAGCCGGCCCCTCCGGCGGCGGGCTTTCCCCTGAGGCGAGGCGCTTACCCAGAATGCCCGGCGCGTCCCCCAGCCCTCGGCGGTTCTCCTCAGGAGAAGGGAGAAGGAACGGCTGCTCCTGAGGGTTTTTTAGTGGGAGGGAAGGGGCTGAATCCCTACACAACACACACAACACACACACACAACACACCCCATTCAGAGCCCCCTCCGAGGGTGGCGCGTCCTTGGGCCTCGAGGGAAAGCCCCCCCCTCGCGTCCTTGGGCCCCCCCTTTCCTGACAGGAATCGAGGGCTACGGCCCAGACATTCAATGACCCCAGGGAAGCCTTCCCCCAAAAAACCCACACCCTGCCAGGGCTCTTGGAGGGTCAACCGACCCCCAGAGTCACTGCTGTCTGTGGGTGTGATGCTTCTTGAGACCCACTTTTTATTGCGGCCCAGATGTGACAACTCCGGCTTTGGATGGATTCCCCCCCCCCCCCGCCAAGGCCTTGCTGAAGGGCTGCTTAACAGACACCTTAGGTCTTTGGTTAAAACCTGTACCTGTTATATAATATCAGTCAATGTTTTCGTACTTTTGGTTTGACTGTGCCTGGTATATTTCAATAATAATAATAATGACAGCAACCGTCATCATCATCCTCAGAACTGCAGAGCTGGAAGGGATCCTATGGATCCTTGAATCCAGGCCCTCTTAGGGAGGGGCCCAGTGGGGGGGGGAATCGAACTCCCAGCCAGATAAGATGCCTGACCCCCCCCCCCCCCCGGCTCTCCAGCAGTCTTTGATCAATATAATTTTTGTGGACACCTCCCCTTCGTCAGACATAAAGAAACAATGAAATGTTCATTGGTTACCTGCCGTAATGAGGCCTATGTTTCTTTTAGGGTCCTCTTGTAAAAATTCTCCAAGACAGAAAACAGACACCAGTTTTTTTCCTAATCTTGTAGAGCAGAGATGGTTTGGGGGAGGAGAGAGAGAAGAGAAACACCCATGGCATTTTAGTGCCGTTTTGGTTCATTGGCCACTGGCTTTTGTTTAAATTTTACACACTTTTTTGTTGTTGTTGTTGGTTTTGTTTTGTTTTTTTGGATACTTGCAAGGCTCCATCAAACTCCCCTTCTTCCCATAGCAACTGAGCCTTGCACACAGTGACCGCAAAAAGCTGGCCTGAAGAGAACAAAATTCAAGCTGTCGGAGCCATTGTGCGGTGCTAAGTTTTTTCCTCCCCTGTAAAAACACACACTCCGGGATGGGCCCTTTTCCCCCTTCCTTCTTGATCGCAAAAGGCTTGGCAGCCTCTCCTTTTGTTCTCATGTCAAGCTGTGCAAAAGCCGTCTCCAGTTGGACGATTTGCTCAGGAGGGCCCTGGGTGGGTGAGTGTGCAAATTCAGCCCTCTTCTGTCACAGCTGTTACCTTTTCCTGGCAGATCCGCCTCTGCCCATCCTGATACAAAGGGGCTCCAAAAGAGAGTCCTATGCTGGCAAAGATGGGCCGAGGAAGTCGTTTGCAGGCGTGGGCGAAATGGCTGCTTCTGCTGAATATGCAGGTCTTTCTGGCCTCAGCTATGCAGACAGGTAAGATGAAGCGGGTAGGGGCTTCCTCCATTTTCCCTGCTAAGCTGCAGCAAAGTCTCAGATTGATACTGAGCCTCAGGGTGCTGTGCTGGCGATGAGTGGGCATTAAGTCTTGAGACAACAGCTTGGACAAGGTTTTTTTTGGATATAAATGTCATTGTAGCGTGGGAATTGCGTTCCCATAAGCTGCTCTATAAGGATGTGGTGGCGCTGCGGGTTAAACCGCAGAAGCCTCTGTGCTGCAAGGTCAGAAGACCAGCCGTCATAAGATCGAATCCACGCGACGGAGTGAGCTCCTGTCACTTGTCCCAGCTCCTGCCAACCTAGCCGTTCGAAAGCATGTAAATGCAAGTAGATAAATAGGTACCACTTCGGTGGGAAGGTCACGGCGTTCCGTGTCTAGTCGCACTGGCCACGTGACCACAGAAACTGTCTTCGGACAAACGCTGGCTCTACAGCTTGGAGACGGGGATGAGCACCGCGCCCTAGAGTCGGACACGACTGGACTAAATGTCATGGGGAACCTTTACCTTTACCTAAGCTGCTCTATAAATCTAAGGTACAACTTCATGCTCTTTTCTTTTGTTTACCTCATTCTTGTTTTTTAGGAGAAAGGTGGAAAGAAGCAGTCCAGGAAGGCGGTTTGAATGTAAAGAGAAAAGACAGTGAAATAAAGAAGTGAAAAGGAGAAAGTGGCATATGGAGGAAAAAAGCTCTAGGTTGAATCCCATGTATAGGGTGATCACTATGTATGTGTATGAAAGCTAGACAGTGAAGAAAGCTGAGAGGGGAAAAATTGATTCGTTTGAAAGGCGGTGCAGGAGGAGAGCTTTGGAGTGGATGCCTTGGAGTGACAGAAAGGCGAGCAAGTGGGTCCCAGATCAAATCAAGGCTGAACTCTCAGGGGGCAAAAATGTTGAAATCGAGGCTATCTTACTTCATGCACATCGTGAGAAAACAGGGTTCCCTGAAAAAAGACAATAATGCTGGGGAAGGTGGAAGGCAGCAGGAAAAGAGGGAGCCCAAATATGAGATGGACTGATTCCCTAAAGGAAACCCTAAGCTTGAATTTACAGGAGCTGAGCAGGGCTGCTATGACATTTTGGAGATCACTCATTCGTAGGATCACCCTAAGTCAGAGGCACAGAACAACAGGGTTAATCCAGATTTAGAAATGATGCTGGCTTCTGATACAGATGAATGCTACCTTTTGCCTTCATTGTGTCACAAGGTCTCTCTCTATTTTACATTAAAATACCTACTTGGAGTGTCTTGACTGTAAGCCTGATAAGCTCACCGTTGCTGCGGCGGTTCCCTAGACTCACGAGAAGTAATGACTTAGCTTGATTTTGGTACTCTGAGGGCCTGCTAAGAAACAGGGTGGTTTGGGCTAATCATCCGGTCACTGGCAAAGAAGCCAAAATGGGCAGGTGCCATGAAGGCCAGAGTGAAATTTCCCAGAAGCTGGGTGACGAGAGGGAAGGATGGGCCCTCTCCTTGACTTTCTGGCTAGTTTTTCACTGTTCACAATGAAGTGTGTGTAAGTCACAGGGTCCTGACAGGCTCAGGAATTCCAGGACCCAGAGATCTGCTGTTTGTTGTTTCTGGGTAATGCTGAAAAGGACTATTAAACAGACAAGTGTCTGGTAATTGAAATGCTGGCTCAAGGCTTCTGAGATTAAAGGACAGAGGGCTTCCTGGCATCATAAAAACTAAGGGTACTTCTAGGCAGAGAGCTCCTAGCATTATGAATCAAACGCGCATCTTTCCCATTTAATGGATTTTTTCCTTCAAAAGTACAAAGGATGAAAGATAGGATGGTTTGCCATCGGAAGATTGCAGACATGGAGATCACAGCCTCTGGATCCTTCATAAAAGCCTGTTTCAAGCAGGGTTATTGCGTGATGAAAGCTTTCACCAGGAACACAGAGAGGTTCTATTGTACTATGAGCCTTTGTGGATGGTGGCCGCAATTTTTTCTGCTAGAAGGAAATGCCTTATCTTAGTTGTCAAAAGGATCTTCTCTTGTTTCTGCAACACAGTAACACAGCTGTGTCTTGGGAGGTCTTACCAATTATTGGTTGTCATGGATTTCCTACTTACGGTAACTCCATCCATTAATCTCTTCCAAAAGCTCCCGTCATTAACAGCCCTGCTTACATCTTGCAAACTGAAGGCTTCCTTGCATGAGTCAATCTATTTCATGTTTGGCCTTCCTCCTGTCCTAGTGCTTTCCCACTCTTCCTGACATTATTGCTTTTCCCAACGATTCTTGCCTTCTCGTGGTATATCTAGCAGCCTTTAACATGCTATGAGAGCCATTAACTGTTTGGCGCCAAAGCGTTGCTCTCCTACACCCAGGCGCAAACTAAATGCATAGGGTCTGGTTGACTTAGAAGCTTCTTTAAATTCCAGTGAGCTGGAGCAAACAAGTGGATCTCTCTCTTGATATGCTGGATTCCTCCTTCTCTCCCCAACAGTGAGCATGGTTGACTTCTGTGGCAAGACCCTCCACGGGGACGGGATGGTGTTAACCTCCCACCGAGACTCCCGACGCTACTACTTTGTGGTCCCGGGCACCGACTGCCAGCTCACCATGCAGGCGGCCTCCCCAAAAGACAAGGTCCAGTTCCAGTTCCGCTTTTTCCTGGTGTACAGCATGCTGCGCTCGCCTTCCAGCGCGCCACCCAGCACCACCCAGGACCACCGCGTCCCAGCCTCTCCCCGGGAGCCCCTCGGGGGCCCTTGCTCAACCGGCTCCTACCTGCAGTTCTATGACGGGAGCGACCAGATGGCCAAGCCCCTTGGGGCACCCTTGTGCGGGAAGACCATCCCCAGGCCCGTCCTCTCCACCGGCCCTTTCCTGACCTTGCGGCTGTTGACTCGTGGCCAGCAGCCTCGGGTGGACTTTGTGGGGCACTTCACCTCCCTCCGAACAGGTAAGGTGAGAGCCGCCTCGGCCAACGGGTTCAGCCTCGGCTGGGCACGTGGCTTCACTGCGTGACACCCCCCCTTTTTTGTGTGACCTCCCAGGCCTGAACGCTTCCGCTTGCAGCGCAGAATTGTATTTCCCCTGCCGCAACGGCAAGTGCATCCCTCCCCTCTTGGTGTGCGACGGCGGCACGGTGGACAACTGTGGAGACGGCACCGACCAGCCGGTCCAGCCCCCAGCCTGGTGTGAAGGTCAGTAGCTGGAGAGGAGGAGGAGGAGGAACTCGGAGCAGCTGGGCATGGCGGCTCCTTGCCTGCCGCCTTAGAAGGGAGATCTGGGTCAGAATTGGAAAGACGGGGACAGGGAGGGCAGGCAGCCTCTACCTAGCAGAGAGCACTAGACAGAAAGGCCCTCCCTGGGGCCAGGGGCCTGGTTGTTGCAGCAGGAGCTTCCTCATCACCCATCTCTTCTTGCAAGTGGGTGTTTCAGTCAATCCTTGGGAGGCAAACCCAGGGTTCACTTTCCAAGCCCGATGGCTCGGATGTAGCTCTCTGCAGAAGCCCTTTCTGCTTCTCATGAGGCGCCGACTGGATTGTCTGATTGGACCCTAAGTAAGCAGGAGCTCCAAGCTCTATACCGGCGAGAGGACCGACTGGATCAGGAAGGGCAACTGTGGCCCTTTCAGTGTTTTCAGACTGTACTCCCACCATCTCTTGTTCTTGGTATCCTGGCGAAGGCAGACAGCGGTTGCATATTTTTAAAAAATGGGAAGGCCAGAGTTGTCCACCCCTGGCTTCCTGGAGGCCCTGCTCTCTGCTGTTCAGGGTCTTCAGCCGCCAGTTTCCGGGCATAATTCAAAGTGCAGGTTTTAACCTATAAGACCCTAAATGGCCTGGGTCCAAGCTATCTCAAAGACTGTGTCTCCCATTACGAGCCAGCTTGGGTGTTAAGCTGCCTTCTTATACTCATTGTTCTTAGCTTTAAATATTGTCTTTTAGCGACAGAAAGCATTGTTGTATACTCATTGTTTTCAGCTTTAAATATTGTATTTCAGTGTCGTAAGCCACCTTAGGTTGGGGTAAAAAAAATTTCAATAACTAAATCAAATTCATGGCTAGCCAGGAGGTGGAGTGGCACTTTCGGATGTCTTTCTAACCCCTGCTCTCTTTTGCCCAGGTTCACCAACACTTTTGCCAGTGCTGCCTTCTGAGGCTGCTCCAGCCGTTAGCGTTTGGCCAAAGCAAGCAACCTGCACGGGACAGCAGGAGACCCCTCTGCCGCCCCCAGGCGTGCGCACCTGGGACCAGACAGGTACTGCCACTGGCTCAGTGGGCTGGGCTGGGCTGGGCGGAGGAAGATGGTTGGTTGAGGTGTTCTGCAATTTGCAGCCTTTTCGCCCCCCTTCTTCTGCAGGCAAATGCAAACTGTTCCTGGCCTCCTTGGCTGCCGTCTTGGGTGCCGTCCTGCTGTTTTGGTGCTGCTGGAACCCTGGCTGGTTTGTTTGGAGAGTTGGCGCCTGCAGGCATCTACGGGGGTGCAATTCTGTCTGTGCCGCCTGCCACCTTTGCACACGCAGCTGCACCCACCGGGAGACTGCCAAGGTCACCCCGCATGGAACCACCGAACCACCGGTGTGATGGTCTTTTCCTCTGGCAAGTTGACTGAGAGCGTAGTCACGTCCCAGTTTCAAAATTCAGGACAGAAGGAGGCAGAGAAGGCACGGGGCCAAACAGGTAATAAATAGGCTTCCAGCAGAGACACCGGATGTTAAGAACACCTGCTTCTTTCTTCAGTACTTTTCTTGGAAATGAAGAGTCCCCAGGGATGAGAGAGGGGACTTGACTCTTCAGGACATGGGCCTCCTTTTCTGCTCTGGGTTTCCTGGCCCTCCCTAGAGAGCCTCAGTCTCTTTAAGCGAACAGACAGCTTACACGTAGACACCTAAGTCTGCCACAGCAAAACCGGCAGAGTTCTGTGGCATCTGAAAGGCTAGCGAGCTTTCCACGGCGCTTGTTCGCCCTGTTAACACCTGATGCACTGGGTGGCAGCCCACGAAAGCTGGTGGCAAATAAAATATGCCAGTCTTCAAGTTGCTTCAGCATTCTGTCTTGGCTTTGTTCCAGGGGGCAGCGTCACAAACAACATACGGGGGATGTTCAGCTTCCAAACACAGGCGTTTTAAATACCGTGGACTGTAGCAATAAACAGTCTCCTCCTTAGTGAGAGCATCTTCCTTCCCCATCAGTGGAGGAACTCACTGATGTTCCTCAGACATTAGTATTACTGGAGCGGGTGGAATCCTTTCTCCTTTCCAATAATGCAGCCAGTTTACTTGGCAGTTATAAAGCCAATCCTGTCTCTCTGTCCCCAGCCTTCTTTCAATGAGGCAGAACCACCGCGCAAGGAAGGCCTGGGTTGGAAGCACCCACTTTCGCGCTCAAGAATTGCCAGGAGAGAGCCATAAACTTTGCAAGCTCGTGGGGTTCAGCACCATTTATTTAAGAAAAAGAAATATATAAGAACAAAGGGGGGGGGGGCTGGCAGAGGAAGCTAGGACAGGAATGAGCTCTGGAGCAACGGGCGCCCGGCGGCGTCTCCCAGGCAGTCCATTCTGTTCCTGAAAGCAAGTGGGCAAGGCAAGAGTGGAGGCCGATCGCCAAGGCTCCCAAACCAAGGCAAACTAACCCCGAGAGGAGAGGCGTAGAAGCTGCGAGCCTGACAGGCAAGGCCCCTGTCGGGTGAGCTCTGCCGGAGAGAAAGGGGAGGGGGGGGGGCAGCAGAGCTTCCTTGTGACGTTTAAAATGTACCCTCCCCTCCCCTCCCCTGAAACACTGGACGGGAACTGTGGCTCATGGCATAGAAGGCTAGGTGGCAAGGAGGGGCAGCCCCTGGTCACCTTCTCCCCCCCCCCCCGCTTCCGCATCTGATACCACACTGTGCTCTCCCCACCCTGCCCACCCCGGAGGAGATGCCCAGGCGGCCACAGGCTCCCTCCTTGCCCTTTTTGGCCTGGCCAGAGCTCGGCGGGCATCTGGCTGCAGTCAGAGGAGCAAGCGCCTCTTGCAGAAGAGCCTCAGCGGCTGAGTAAGGGGCCGAGGGCAGCGGGGGCGGTCGGCCCAGTTCTCCTCGGGGTCACCCCACACGCTGAGCTCTGCCTTCCCCTGCAGCGATCTGTGCCTGGGGCTCCCCAGGAAACTGAAGGACACACAGGAGGGAGGTGGAGGACTCTCAGCAACCCCACTGCCTAACCCTGCCCTCAGGGTCCAGAGAGCTGTCTGGCCGACAACACAGTAGTCACATGGGGGGGGGGGGGGTTCATGACTAACACGAAGACCTCTGCCCCCTCACGGAGGGGCCCTGCTCAAGCCCTCCCCGCCAGTGACCCTGCCACCCCTGGCCTGGCTAGAGGAGTGGGACCTTGGCCACACCGGGAGCAGCCGTCTCCCTGCCCAGCCCTTGTCTTGCTCAGCGTGATCATCCCATCTCCCTTGAGGTTGGGGGGGGGGGGGGTCAGTGTCTTCTTTGGTCACAACCTGCCCGGCTTGGCCCGGCCCAGCAGCCGAGGCAGAAAAGCCAGGGGGTTACCTGTGGGCATCTACCCGTGGGCCTCTGGCAAGGAGCGAGAGAGCGCAGGCAGCCCTCCTTTTCCTCTGCCCCCTTCTGGCGCGAGCCTTCGAAAGTGCTCTGCGCAGGCTCTTCCGACATCCCTGGAAGCAGTCCGACACAGTGCCATGCCGGGGGGGGGGGGGGGGGCTCTCCCAAGAGCGCCGTTCTCCGTTTTGGAAGAGTCCTCTTGGCCGTCTCTCCGTCCTTCCTGGTGTGAGGGCTAGAAGGAGGAGGGGCCCGGCGAGGCCGCTCGTGGCCCCCTCCCCACCCCATTGGTCTGTCACTTACATAAAATTTGCAAGCCAGTCCCTCCCCCCACTTTTTTGGTAGCAGCAAAGCACCGTTTTTGTGTTTCTTTCTTTTAAAAATTCGTAATAATAATATTAAAATAATAATAATAATAATAATAATAATAGATGTCTCTCAATTGGCCTGATGACAACAACAACAACAACAGCAAAAAGCACAGAAGAGGCCCGCCGGGCCTACGAGGGGCACTCCTGGATGTTGAGGGCAGCCTCCGAGAGATGCTGGAGGTCGACCGGCTGGTGAGGCGACTGGCCCGGCCTGTCGTTGAGCAGCACCACGTTTTTAATGCAACCTGTGATTCCTGAGAGGTATTTCCCTGCAGTCAGGGTCTGAATGTCAGGCACTCCTCCTGTTTGCGGGGGAAAAGAAGAGGGCCTCGGTTACCGTGTTGTTTGAGAGCCAGCTCTTCTCGCCTTTCCTGTCACGCCACGGACCCCCCGAGGATTCGGGAGCCCAAGGGAGACCCACAGCCGCGCCTCCGAACAGCGGCTTCCCTTACTCCCGGCGGATGTGGCCAATGGCAAAGAGATCACGGGAGCCCATGTTCAAAACATGCGGAGGGTGCCAGAGAGACGGGCTTCCTCAGCCCACCCTGACGTGGTATTTAATTACGGAGGACCCCCCTCTCGTAGCCACCGCCTTGCTCACACTGGGGACAGGTAGGTGAACGGGCCACTGCCTGGCATGTTCCACCGGGCCTGCACTTCATTTCATATAGAGAACAATTTGGCAGTCCTGCTTCTGTGGCAAACAAGCAAAGCCATGAGGGGAGAACAAAGGGAGTGAAGGGCTCCTGGCAACCTTTCTTTCTGCCCCAGCGCACCTTGGAAGTTCATCTGGCGGAGCTTCCACCACAGACCACAAAGGACCTGCAGAAAACGGTAGCCTTTGAAATTCATCCAGGTCCCCAAGAGGAAGAAAGCACTTACCGATATAGACCCGACCTTTGGTGTTCACCATGACGTGCTTGCCGACTGATTCCCCGGTCATCATCTCCTCGCCATCCACTTGAAGGAAGCCTTTTTTCCCTTCCCTGAAAAAGGAACAAGAGAGGTTGACTGACGTTGGCAGACACAGAACAATCACGGAGGAGGAAGTGCGCACAGTATATCTGTGTGACACACACACACACACACACACAGAGCAAATCTGGAACAGGGCTGCAACAGCACGACTCGGAACTTCTGGAGAGGAGTTTTCATCTTGGTCAAGAAACAGCTGGGTCTCGTGCAGCAGACTCCCTTCCCTACCCCTGGCAAGCCATGGATGATCCTCTGTCTTTGCCTTGTTTCCTCACGGTGCTGGCACACGCTCCACCTGTGCCTTCCCCCCCCCCCCCATCCCTTGCTGCAGGCAGCCCAAACCCCTCTGCCCCCTGCCCTCACCGGATGGCTGTCACTCGGTGCCACTCGCCGTCGTCCACAGGGTCTTCAGAGACGATGTTGGCTTCCCCGCTTCCTAGCTGGTAACTAAAAAAGAGACGTCGTCAGCACCAGAGGACAGACAGGCTGTCGTCGAGAGCAAAGCCCAGGCGGCGTTGGCTTGGAGGAAGCCTCACTCACCTGAACACCAGATGCCCGTCCTTCAGCCCAAGGCTGATGAAGTCCTGTCCTCTCCCACTCTCTCCTTCCTCCTGTGACAGAGAAGGAAGTGTTGGGCCCTCATTTTCCTCTCTCATTTTGCCCTCACGAGAGGCTACTGCTACAGCTTAGGTCAAAGATGAGGGAAACGTGGCCCTCCAAAGACTGCTGTACGATAAACGGCCACGGTCTCCTCTACCAAGGCTGGGCTGGCCATCGTAAAAGCTGCAGTCCATCAACAGGTGGAGGGCCCAAAGGGGGCTGACCCCCCCCCCCCCCGAGGCCATGAGGGCATGCGGAACAGACAAGCAAACCAAAGAAACAAGCAAGCAGGGAGCCTGCCCTGCAGAGGTTGGCGCAAACAGTGGCTGCTCTTTCAACACTCCTGGTTCCATGACTTCCCGGGCACTCTGCTGCCCACACCCGTTGGCAAGAACATCGGGGCCATGCCGGAGCCCTCCCTAGACCCCCACAGCACCGGAGCAGCAAGCTCTCCCAAGCGCCCATTCAGACAAGCGCTCATGCACGGGGGGGGGGGGGGGGCAAGCGAGTCCCCTGCTAGCTCTCTTCTCCCTTCTCCCCCCTTTCCTTCCTTTCAGCATTCTCTTCACTGGACCAATTCAGTAAATACCTCGTTAGCAGCCAACAGCTCAAGGCCCACCTCCCTGGTCGTCTGGAAAAAGAGAGAGAGAGAGAGAGAAAGCAGGAGCCATGCAAGTCAGCAAAGCAGCGTGCCAAAGAAAGCAAGGGTGCCACTTGCTCGGAGCCTCGGCCACAGGCGTGCCACGTTCTCGTGCGGGTGGCATGCAGAGCTTGTGGTGCTGGGTGAGAGCAACTCACAGACCCCTAAAGGGAAGGCATGCACAAGCACAACAGCCCTCTGGCAGGCAGGCAGGCAGGCAGGCCACACACAGGCCCCTTCCTCCTGCCTTCTCTTGTCCAGCACGGCAACCCAGACCCGCTCTCTGTTTTGCTGCCTGGGGAGCACCAGAACTTGTGGGAGGGGTTTTCCCGGCTTTGCACAGCTTGAGTCAAAGAGGTCACTGCTTTTTGTTGGGGAGAGGCCTGGGGAGGAACCGCTGGGCGCTCAGCCAAGGTGTCACACCAAGGGGACCCCACAAGACTCTCCATGTCAAGGGCCTGCTCGCCTTTGCCCTCCTGTGCTTACTTTTGCCAGAATCCAGCATGTGGCTCCTCCCTTCGGGGCCGATTCCTGTGTCCTGCGTTTTCCAACCTCCCCCACCCTGCGCTTCCCATTTTAAAATCATGTCCATGACCCTTCCCGCCCTCTGGGCTGCTTCTCCATTCTTGGGGCCTTGAGCTCACTCACCACCCCTTGCCACAGGAGGAGTCCGTTTGCAGAACTGGTGCGGACTTCCATTTCAATGACCTCTGGCGCATCCGGGAGGCTGGAATGAAAAAAAAATGCAACACATTCCCTCCGTGGGAAGAAGGGGCAGAAGGAACGAGGCTGGCCCAGCGTGGGGGGCGCCTGCAGAACTCTCCGGCTTTTACTCTGCCTGGAAGTCCACACCTTGACCTTGCACCCACCGCCCCGTCTCGGTCCCTTGCTTCCTCCATAATGGCCGGACGGGCGTTTTCCCAGGGATGCCCAGCAGCGCCCAGGCTGAGAATGGCAGGGGTACGGGTACTCACAGTTGAACAGCAAGAGGGGCAACTCTTACCTCCTGGGGAAGGCATGTTTCGGAAGAGCCACGTAGCCACCGTCACGGAAGTAGGCGCCGTACTGTCCAGGAGCATCTGCTTGATCCAAACCTGAGAGTTAGCCTGAGCCGGGACCGTGCAAACCATCATGGCTGCAGCACCCCAGAGGAATGACCGGGGGGGGGGGCGGCAGGGAAGGCGGATGCTTGGACTGGAGAGCTACGTTAGCTTATGCGGAGGGGCAAACTCGCTGTGCCCAGCTCACCCACAGAGAGGCCCCTTCTTTGCCACTCTTGCTACAGGTGTTTAGAGCCACCTCTCTGGCTGCACAGGGCCCCCTCCCAACCTCGAATGAGACAAGGATGGGGTGCAGCATGCGCCAGACGTACCATTTCCACCACTGCCCTCAGGAATCCACTCAGCAGGCAGCTGGCGCTGGGATTCATCTGCAAGGAGACAGGAAAAAAACAATTGATTAACCCACTCTCTAGGATGTTGCAGTGTTCCCTGAGATGGGATTATTTTGTGAGGAAGGAGGCCGGTTGGGGCCCAAGAGGCTCCTTTGGAGACATCCAGCTACCGAGGAGCCTGGACACCTTGCGGGCCGCCCACACACACACACACACACACACCCGGCCATCCACGCCCCTCGAGCTCACCATGTTCACAGTATAACCCCAGGAAGCCCGGGGGGCACACACACGTCGTGTCTCGACAAGTGCCCCCGTGGAGGCAGGGACGCTGCAGCCGGCACTGGACCTCCGACACCTCACAGCGCTCCCCTGCAGAGGAGAGAGAGAGAGATCAGCACCAATGCACGGCTGTAAAGATGTGACTGTAAAGAACGCAACTGGGAACCAAGCAGAGCAGAGGGGTTGAAAAAAGGATCAGCCGGTGGCGGGCATGCCCGGAGGATGAGCGTGTTAATGCAAGAACACCGAAGGGGGACGAAGAAAGGCGTCTCCAACGTAAGGGTGAGAGAAGCCACCCGGAGCCCTGGCCGCGAGGCCTCTCCGTTCCCCGCTCTCCTTCCCCCACGGCCGACTCACCCTGGTAACCATCCGAGCAGAGGCACTGGAACTCATACTCGCCCGTGACCAGGCACTTCCCGCCATGCTGGCAAGGCCGGCGGTCACAAGGAGAGCTGTCGACGCACTGCGAGATGCCCCGACTGTCCAGGAAGCTGTACGAGAGGTCCACTTTCTTCCCGTTGATCGAAACCTGGGGGGGGGGGGGAAGGGGGGAGGCAGATGGCCTCAGTCCAGGAGGAGGCCGCCCTGCCCGGTTCAGGCCTTCCCTTCTTCCCAAGGTGGGGGAAACTCCATCTCTTCAGGCGGAGGGGAACGCAGGCTGCCTCCCACAGCAGAGCGGGAGGGTTCAGACACGTCCCAACCCGGTGGGGCTCCTGCTGTGTAGCCTCACTTTCTTTCCCAGAGAGAGAGGAGACAGCCCTCAGCCGCTCCCAGCTCTTCCCTCTTGGGGCTGGCCAGCTGGCCGGCCGGCTAGCCAGCACACACACCCACCCCGGCCATGCTCGGAAGCTCACCTCCCCAAGGCAGCCGTAGAAGTGGCTGGAGATGTTGGCCGCTGGCGGCAGCCGGAGGGCGCCATCCACGCCTCCCAGGTACAGGGCCGTACGGAGGTTGAGGCCCTGGCTTTTTCCGGGAGAGGATCTTTTCACCGGCCTCTCGTCGTCCACCTGAAGGGTGCCGTCTTTGTTCATACGCTCGGCCGTGACCTTGTGCCACTGGCCCAGCTCCAGGGGCTTGGCGCTCTGAAGGATGGCCGTGCCTAAGAGAGAAAGAAGGGGAGAGGAGGGTGGTGTGTGTATCCCCCCCCCCCCCCAGGCAAGTCTGCTTTGGAGGAAGCAAAGGGTGCAGGCGTCAACGGTCCTCTTTGGCCTCTCTGGAGCCCTTTATCGCCAAAGGTTGGGGTGCTGAAAAAGCCACCAGGGTCTCAATTTTAAAGTAAACGGAAGGAGAACATCTGGGGGGGGGGATCTTTGTTAATTGCAAAATCCAATTTTGGAGAGAAATCCTAGGGTGCATCCCAGGACCCTGAGAGGCTGGGTTGGGGGGGGGAGCAGCTCTGAAAGACGGGCAACCAATAGGGCTGGGGGGGGGGGGGGAGCCCTCTGCCGAAAGGAAAAGGAAGACCAGGTGGCAACAATGGCTCAGGAATCATGCGGGGGGGGGGGGGAAGGGGGAGACCTGATCCGTTACCTGATCCCAGCTCATAGCGGAATTCCAGGTGGCCGTTGACCATGTTGAGGGAGACAAAGTCAGCCACGGGGGCCCCGTCACCCCCGCTGAAAAGGACGAGGCCATCGGGCGAGAGCGGCTTGATCTCCACGTCCACGCGCAGCTCGTAGTGGATGTTGGTGAGGGGCGGGTAGGAGATGAAGGCGTTGCCTCCGTGGAAGTGGGGGGTGGTCACTGTGAGGCCTGTGGCGAAAAGGAAGGCGGTGGGGCTGAAACGGAGGAGGCCCGGCCCCACCCAGGCCGCCCCAGGACCCCTGCCCCCCCGCACTCACCTGCCATGCACCTCTCTCCGTATTTGCCCAGGAGGCAGCGGCAGGTGTAGCCCTGCCCGGAGGCGTGGTTGACACAGGTCGCATCGGGACCGCAGGCCTCTGTGAGGAGAGAGCGTGTGTCACCTGGTGGGCTTAAACGGCACACGGCCCGAGGGCCTGCTATGGGTGCCCCCGGGGCGTCCGCCCGCCTGCCCGCCCAAGGGGTCAAAGCGGCAACTCTGGACACATTCTGAAGGAGAAGCCAAGCTCAGCCCGGGGGCTCCGTCCGGGACGAGGGCCCTACGGCGACATGGCAGGGCTGCCCTCTGCCTGCCTTCCCTCCTCAACCACGATCAGAAGCGGTCTGCTGGGGATGACGGTTTGCTCTGCAGAAGTATGGCACCTGCTCACCGTCACCCAGCGGCTCCCTTCTCCGGCGATCCAGGGCTAAAACGCACGTGCTCCCTCTCCATACGCGCCGGGTCCAGCCTCCTCCTCCTCCTCCGACCTGTGGCGTGTGACGCACCACAGCTGAGATGACATGGGAGACCGCAGGGACCCGAGGTTGCCCTTACCTGGATGACAACGCAGGGCCTGGGGGTGCTCGCACTTGCTCCCAGCGAACCCGTGGGGACATTCGCACACGTAGCTGCTGCTCTCCGAGTCCCTGCAGACTCCTCCATTCTGGGCAGATCAGGACAGGGGAGAGAAGGAACCGGTGGGCCAAGGATCGCCCGACATGCCCTCTTAACACCCAGGGCCACTCGTTTCGCTCTAGAGGACCCTACGGAGGGGCAGCCGCTCCTCTGCATGAACATCGGGGACCAGAGAGGAGAGAAAGGCCAGCTCTGTTCCCCTCTAGGGTTTGGGCCCCCACATCCCCGTGAGAGCTTACCTGGCACGGCCGGTCCTTGCAGGTGGGGCAGTTGGCGACGCCGTGGGCTGGCAGGTCCAAATCTTGGAAGATCACTTCCTTTCCCTGGATGATCAGCTGCCGAACGCATCCTAAAGGACGGGAGGAAAGGAAGGAAGGGGTGAAGCAGAAAGCAGCCCCCTACCACACCCTGCGCGCCTGGCCCACAAACAAGTTGCAGGCGGAAGAGCCAGCACGCCGTGTCGGAGAGGCTGTGGGGATCCAAGGGGAGGACAGAACGTCAGATACGCCGCCTGCAACTCCCAGTAGGAGCCGTGGCGGGACCTGTCCGAGAGAAGGGCCCCTTCGTGGTTCAGCAGGAGCTGACCAGTGCTTCCAGGATGGAAGGGGAAAAACACACCGGTGTCTTTCCCAGGGCGGTGGGGAAGGAGGGCTCCCCCAGAGTCCCTGGGGTATCCCGGTAACGTGGAGTGGGTGACCTGCTTTCTACAGGCCGGATCCAGCAGCGCCCACCCCACCGTGGCAACAGCGCTCATCCTCACCAACAAAGCCGCTGTTGAGGCCGGTCTTTGTGACGGCAGCATAGTTGGGGTGCCCACCCAAGTAGAGGCCCTCATTGAGGTCCAGACCTTGGAATTTGCCCTGGGGACACAAAGACATGGCACGTTAAGCCACACACGGTGGACGTGCCTTCCCCTAGCACTAGGCTGGTTTCTGGAGGATTCGCAGTTTCGATCTGTTTGCCATCACGCTCACAAGCCATCATGAACTTGTGGGACTCACTGCAATGGCTGCCACTGGCTTAGATGGCTAGAGGGTACTGCATAAATCCAGGAAGGAGACAAAGAAGGAGAGCTCTAATGAGCCACCAGAGGGAAATGAGCCTCCAGACTTGGAGGCAGTCTACCCTGTGCTGAGGAGAAGCACCAGGGTAGGGGCCATGACCTCTGCCCCCTTTCTTCCAAAATTCACAGAGGTGTTTCCAATGGTCCCATCACCAGGGATCAAGCTCATTTCCCAACTGGCTGTTTGGGTCCCCCCCCCCCCCGCCCGCCCGCCCGCCTTAAACATTTTCTATCTACTTTTTCGGTAAACCTTCTGGTTCCCTCTAAGGCTGCAGCTCTGACGGAAAGAGGACGGTGAGTCCGATGGGCTTTGGGCCCTGATCCAAGAAGGCTCGTCTTCATGCCCTACCTGAGACGTGCCGTTCACCGGGGGGTGGCCGTCCAGCATGAGGGAGCCCTGGGTGAGGTTGCGATACAGGCGCACGGTGTGGAACTCCCCGAGTTTGATGAGCGAAGGGTGGCGGATGGTGGCCATGCCAGAGCCGGCGTCAAACCTGCAATTCCAGACCGCTTAGAAGGCCAAAGAGGACCACTCGGCGGCCACCCGCTCCTTCTCTGGCCACACGGGGTGGACCTAAAAAGTTCCCTTCCCAAATTCTGGCTGAGGGGCCTGACCCACAACTTGAGCACATTGATAGTTCATCACTGCCAGAAAAGCCGTGCCCAGCAAAAAGGGAAGCTCTGAGTGAAGGGGAAATGAGGGCAGGTCTCCGCCAAGAGGAACGGGCAGCACAGACCCTCAGGGAGGAGGAAGAGAGGAGAAAACACACACACACCCGTCCAGCCCTCGATCGTCCATGGGGCAGCCCTCAGGGATTTAAGAGAACAGCCACCCAGGGCAAGCCCGAGGTCCTGCAACCCCGCAGCGTCTCACCTGAGTTCTGGGCGGCCCCCCACGAGTCCAAAGGACACAAAGTCGGTGCCCGTGGTCTTCTTCTGTCCGTTGTACACCAGCATCCCTGTCAGAAGCACGGCAGAGGAGGTGAGCGGGCACGGCCACAAGGCCAGAGAGGCCGGGCTCCTCCAGAGGGGAGCTCCCAGGACCATGCAAGGGCCACAGCCAAGCCTGAGGGGCCGCTCGCATCGCCCAAGGGACAGGGAGGAGCCTCAGGGCCACCACCAGCGGCTAAGGGGGGGCCAGACGGGGCAGGGCAGCTCTCAAAGGAAGAGCCCAACTGCCCCGCGGGCCAGGCAAGACGGGCACCACGGGACCAGGAGACCCCAGAATTCTCCCAGGCTTCTTCAGACTTGGGACGCAAGGTGGGAGCGCCAGCCCTCGCACGGCGACTGGGGCCGGGGCAGAAGGATGGAGCGGGTGGGGGGAGTCGTCTCGGGAGCCCTCTGCAGCTGCCTAAGATCTCGGTTAGCTTCCTGCTTGTGGGACGGGAGGCAGGGGGTCTCACGGCACACCCACACACCATAAGGCGGAAGAGCAGAAAGTGTTAAGAGAGGCACCCAGGACTGTCTGGGAAAGCAGCGGGAGCAGCCCCAGCGCAGAAGGCGGCTTACCTGAGTAAAGCATGAGAGCTGGACAGGGAAGAAGAGAGCGGAGGGGTGGGCAGGGAGGAGGGACCACGGGGGGAAAAGTGGGAAGGAAGCATGGAGACAGGAGAGAAAAGAGACGGAGGGAGAGGTGAGAGAGGGAGAGCCAAGAGGGTTGAAGAGTACGAATCCCACCGGAGGAGGAGGACCAGGCTCTCAGAGAATGGTGGGTTATGCCCCAGGAGGAGGAGGACCGGGCTCAGATTTCTGGAGGATCTGGGGGCGCCCTTAGAAGGTGGCCGTGGCGGCGGTGGCAGCAGGACCCGTGGGGTCCCCCCTTCCCAGCCCAAGCCCTCCGCTTACCATCTGGGCTGTCGGGTCTGAAGGTAACCTCGATCTCGAAGGTCTTGTAGGCATCCTTCATGGTTGGCAGGACAAGGAAGGACTGAGGATTCTGGGTGAAATAGGGCACCACCCGTTCTGCAGTCAGAAGAAGCCATGGAAGAAAGAGGGCTTGGAGAACGGCCAGGATTTGGGACTCTTTGACCTGCCCAGCTCAGTGGGGAGGGCGCCAGCCGGCGTCCTTTGCAACGAGACCGTCTTCGGGACCAGAATCTACCTGTCCCTTCCCGCTGCCCGGGAAGGGACAGGTAGGAGGAGAAAGAGGGAAGGGAACGGAGGGAAGGGAACGGAGGAGGAAGAGACAAGAGGGCAAGTCTCCCGGGGGGTGGGGGGTGGGAAGGCCTACGAGCATCTCCTGCTGCTCAGACCCTGACAGCCCCCCCCCCCAGAGGAGAGGCTTGGGAGGCTCACCTCGCACTCTGAGCATGGAGAAAGCCGTCACTTTCCCTTGGCGGTTGGACGCTGTGCACACATAAATGCCCGTGTCCTCCGGCTGGGCAGACGGAATGGTTAAGACATTGCCCTCCAAGCGGATGCTCTCGGGAAGTTCTCCTTCCAGCTGGAAGACAGACCTACGTCAGGGCCCCAGCCCTTCCCCAGAACCTCCGGCTGTTCTTCCCAACAGCCGGACCAGCAAGTGACACATCTCTGTGTTTGTCTCATTCTTCCATTTGTTTCCATTGGTACCTCACGGTTCCCTGACAATCTGGACTCGAGGTGGCTCGCGACAGGATTGACTTACGACAAGGTACCATCCAAGGCTTACCCCGGCGCACAAAACATGGAAACCGAAGGACGCCACAATATTGGGAGAAATGACGAGACTGAAAGCAGGTCGAAGCACGGCGCCCGCACCTCAAGAGCCTTTTGACGCCCGGGTGGCCTGCACGGCTCCTTCCCCACAAGCCGAGAAGCCCTCGGATCCAGCCCTCGCTGCTTCCCTGGAGGGCCGAGCCCGTAGGAACAGAGGAGGAGGAAGGAAGGAAGGGGAGGTACCTTAGTCCACACGACATCTGGCACAGGGAAGCCGGAAGCTAAGCACGGGAAGACCACCGAGGATCCTGCAGAGACCTCTTTCACTTCTGGCTGAGCAGCAATCTGGGGAACAGCTGGAATGGACAGCAAGCCCAGAGGGCTCGGGTGTTAGGAACAGTGGGGCAGGGGTGGGTGCCCTGGGAGGGCAGGGGGAGGGAGGGCCGACCCTCAAGGAAGCCACCCCCGTGGCACTTACACTGCACGTGGAGGATGACGTGGGACTGGACCGTGCCGACCTCGTTGGTCGCTGAGCAGCGGTACTGGCCGGCGTCGCTCTGCTCCACCCGCTCGATCTTCACCGTGCTGCCGCTGGCCAGCACCCCCGGGCGCAGCCGCCCGCCCACCTTGCTCCAGGTGACCTGCGGTTTGGGGTCCCCGAAGGCCAGGCACTCAAACTCCACCGCGCTGCCCACCAGGACCGTCTGCACCGACGTCCGGATGTTGATCATCACTTTGGGAAGCGCTGGGGAGAGGAAGTCAAAGGCGGAGGGGTCTCTCGTGAGGGAGGAGAGGCCAGCACCTTCCTGGGACCAAAGGTGAGCTGGGGGGGGGGGCTTGTACACCCCAGGACTTGGCTTCTGTTCCGTACGGAAAACAACACCCAGAGATCCAGGGCCTCTGGAGGGTCCCGGAGTCCAGCCCCCCCTCTTTCAGGGCCAGGGTGGCAGAAGGCGGCGGCCAAGGTGGTTCATCGGGCTTCTTGGTTTGTGGTTTGGGCTTAGCTGTGTAGTCCCAGACCTCTGAGCAGGACGAACTACAGGGATCCCTGCTGAAGTAACGACAGGGGAAACGCCGGGCGGGTGTGTGTGTGGAGAGAGCGAGAACCCCAGGAAAGCTTCTCTCTCCTCTGCCACCTGGCTCTTCCCCTTCTTCTTTCCCTTCAAGGGGCCGCTGGCAACCAACGGCTCCCACTTACCCTGGACAATCAGCCTGGCCTTTTCTTCAGCCTGACCGGTGGGGCTGCTGACCCGGCAGACGTAAACCCCCTGGCAGCTGCGATCCAGCTTCTCAATCCTGCAGGGAAGCCGGGAGATGGGATGAGCTGGAGGGAGCCCAGCTGCCTGAACAACAGCCCCCCGGCCCCGGCCCCCTCCTTGGTCTCACTTCCCTCGGGGAAGGAAGAGAGACAGCGGATCCAGAAAGGGACCAATCCACATGGTTACTTCTCTCTCTCTCTCCCCCCCCCCCCGAATCCCCCAGCCTGAGGGAAGGGGTGTCTGAGAGCTGGGCTCTCTCACCAGTCACCCTGACGGACGTGGGTACGAGAGAGTCGCCCTCCGGGCAGGTCCACTCGGTCCTGCTCTCCCCCCAGCCTCGGCGTCTTCCTGAGGAGGCTCAGTTCTGCTCAGGGCAAAGCCGGGGGGGGGGGGGCTCCTCTCCCTCCCTGGCCAAATATTCACACGCAGCCCCGCCTCTTCTCAACCCCCCCCCCTTTCCATTCCCGGACGATCTCTCCGGCCCCACCCCTCGCGCCAGGGCACGCACACGCTCTCAGGCCCCCCGCAGAGCCCCCTCTCTTACCGAAGCACACCGTTGCGGACGGTGTGGTTGGGGGGCATCTCCCCGTCCTCTTTGGACCATTCCACCGGGGCCCGGGGGTCTCCGGCAACCGAGCACACGAACTCCGCCGTCCCCCCCACGGCTTGTGTGTCGCTCCGTGGGGTCACCTGGACAGGTGGCGGTCCTGAGGGTGAGCCTGCGTGGGAAGAACGGGGGGGGGGGCAGAGAGGAGGAGTTCCTTAAGCGAATCCTCTTCACAGCCCACCCGGAGACGTTCTCCTCTGTCTTTTTGTCCCACTCGTCCTTCTCCGTGGCCTCCTCGGACACCCCTGCTCACCTTGCACCCGGACCTGGGCCAGGGCTTCGGCGGAGCCCACCCTGTTGCTGACGTGGCAGCGGTAAGTGCCCAAATCGTGGGGCGTGGCAGGGCCGATGCGGAGGATGCTGTCGCGCACCACGGCGTGCCCAGGCAGGCTGCTGTTGACCCGGGTCCACTCATAGCGCAGGGGCGGGGTGCCGTGGGCCAGGCACTGGAGCTGCACCAGGTCCCCGGCCCGTACAGATGCCTCATCCGGGATAATGGTGGTGTACGGCGGTGCTGTGGAGCAGGAGAAAAGGGCGGTCAGGGGCGCCAAGCGCCACCCCCCCCCCCACCCTGGCAGCCTGCCCAGTCCTTGCCTGCCCCCTCTTCCCCTGAAGAACAGAAGAGGGGCTTGTCTGTTCCCACCTCCTTTCCCCTTGGAGCCCCCCAACCTGTTCCACCCCCACCACCACCCTCCTCTCCTGGAATCCCTCACCCCCCACACACACACACGTACTCTCCACATCCAGCATGATGAAGGCCTCGGTGAACCCGGCGGTGTTGGTGGCGTTGCAGATGTACTGCCCCGAGTCCTGCTGGGCCACCCGGGGGATGATGAGGGTGTCGTTCACAATCCGATGCTGCCAGGGCAAGGGGGCCCTCAGCTTGGACCAGTGGATGGTGGGCGTGGGGTCGCCTGAGGGGGCAAGGGAGAGGGGCGGTGAAGGGGCACTGAAACCAGGTGGCTGGCAGCCCTCAGGCGTCCCTGGAAGCAGGGCGGTAGGCGGGGTCCCACACGTAGCGGAGGGGGGCCCCCGAGAGCCGCAGGCGTCGGTGCTGACGATGGCAAAGGCCCGCCTCTGCTCCGAGATGCCGCCCTCCCCTCTCTGCAGACAGGAGCATGCAGAGACACACCTGTGGCAGAGCAATGGAGCCGGGCGGTCTGTCCAGCCAGCGCTGTCTGGGTCGGATGCACGTGGACTTCGGGGGCCCCAGGTCTGCCGTGGACAGCCTCCACGCTCACTTCCACCTGCGCCTCCGCCGTGCCGAGGGCGTTCTGGGCCATGCAGACGTAGGTGCCGGCATCCTCGAGCTTGGCCGATGAGATCTGGGGCAGAGGAGGTGGGGAGACAGGAAGGGGAGGTCAGGATGGCGGTACCGGGTGCCAGCCAGGCAAGGACATGTACAGGTGAGGGAGTATGGGGGGGGGGGGGCGGTGAGCTGGAGGAGCCTGGAAGGGGCAGCCCATAGGAAGAGGAAACCTCCGAGCTCTGCTATGGGGCAGCGAGGCCCAGCCCCCGTGTCTCTCTCTCTCTCTCTCTCGTTGCCGAAACACAGGAACATCCCGGTCAGGCCAAGGACCTCTCTGGTCTAGCGTCCAGAACGGCACGCCTCCGACTCACCCGCAGAACAGCTCGGCTCTCCAGCGGCATCACCGTCTG
Organism: Intellagama lesueurii; assembly: GCA_037013535.1. Classification (NCBI taxonomy): domain Eukaryota; kingdom Metazoa; phylum Chordata; class Lepidosauria; order Squamata; family Agamidae; genus Intellagama; species Intellagama lesueurii. Next base: position 12,577,339 of record JBAJHW010000016.1, on the reverse strand, counting down.
GTGCTCCACTTTCTGCCGGACGCCCACTTTGCTCCAACGCACCAGCGCCCGGGGCTCGCCGTCCCCCAGGCAGTCCAAGCTGATGGATTTGCCCACCTTCACCTCGACTGGGCCCTCGGGCACCACGGACACCACGGGTGGCCCTGGGAGGAGTGAAGGGAAGGAAGAGAAAAGCCGGAAGAGCAAGATGAAGGAAGGGGGAAGCCAGCAGCCACCGGGAAGGGGGAGCAGCAGCTTCCAGCGGTTAGGGAGCAGCCCTGCATCTGTTCTTCATCCGGCAGTGGCGCCTTCCTCCCTTCATCCACAGCGGAGAGTCTCACTGGAGCATCTTTCCTGCCAGCTGCAGCAGTAAAGCATGAAGAAGCCCATCCGCACCACCTCATTACAGCCGCCTGATCCCCCTTGAATGGGCTTTATTGCTTGGGGAGGCGGTTTTAAAAGTTGTACCAAACTGACACAGTGCCACAGGGCAGATGCACTCAAGGCCTACCTCCCCACCCCACCCCCGGTGGTTCACGTGGAGGGAGAGGGTGCCTCGGCGTCGCCCTCCCCTCCTTACCTCGCACCATCAGGTTGACCACGCTGTTGGCGACCCCAAAGCGGTTCGAGGCCACGCAGCGGTAAGCACCCTGGTTCTGGGGCTGGGCATTGGAAACGGTGACCACGGAGCCATTGGGGCTGATCTTGATGTTATCTGCAACAGGGGCAGGGGGAAGAGAATGCTTTCGTCAGGCAACCCCTACCCTGAAAACAGGCAGAGGGGCCGGGCCAAGCTCCCTTCTGCAGACCCGAGTCCCCAGAACCTCCCCGGGGACATTTCCCCAGGATCCACCAGAAGGACATGAGCATCCACTCTTTACCTGGAGAAACGAGGGGCTCAGACCCAACCTCCATCACGCCCCCCCAGCTGGTTTCGCTGCCCACTCGGGACCCCCACACCACCTTACCCAGCATCTGGTTGTGGGGCAGTTTCCAAGTGATCTCGATGGGCGGAGCCCCATCGTGGATGCGGCACTTGAAGGCGATGTCTCCCCCTTTGCGCACGGCAGTGCTGTGGGGCTCAATGGAGATGATGGGGGTCTGGAGACCTGCAGGCACAAGGCAGGATGGTGACGGTGAGGCTGAGCCCCTGTGCTGCCCTCCCCACTCCCTTCGCCCCCTGCCCTCCTCAGGAACCCAGAACGTACGGGAGGAGGCGCTGGCACTGGCTGGGACAGAAACCGCGAAGGAGACCTCCTGCGGAGCCGCCCCGCTGCTGACACGGCACACATATTCGCCCGAGTCGGCTGGGGTGAGGTGGACCAGTCGCAGGTGGGCACCTGACACCTGGGGGTGAACACAAGGGAGGGAGGAGAGGTAGCGACGGCGACCCAGGAGTCTGGATAACCGTAGCCTGTTGTCACCTTCCCAGGCTCATCGTGAGAAGAAAAAAACATTTTGCCTCCAGAACACGGCCATTTGTGAGGCTTCCTGGATGTTTCATGGCAGCAGAGTGCACGTTACGACGACATCTAACTCCGTAATATATGAGTGGGTAAAAATGTGCACAGTAAGGGGGAAAAAAACCCACACGAAATTATTTATTCTTTTAAAATTTTTGTATACTTATTGATCTCTGCCTTAATATTGCCTGTTCTTTGATGTAAGATGCCTCCTTATTCACTGTTCATAATTTTTAAATATCGCCTTTCAGTGATGTTCACCACCGTTGTGTACTCGTTGTTTTCAACTTTAAATATTGTCTTTCATTGTTGTAAGCTGCCTCGGGTCCTTTTCAAGGAGGGAGGCGGGGTATAAATGAATAAATAAATGAATAAATAAATACATAAAATATTTATTTATTTATTTATTTATATAAGGAAGGCATAGAACTAAAGACAAATCTGTTTGCTGGTTAAAATATGCAAAACCCCTCTATGAATTTCAGTGATGAAAAAATTCAGGCTCATCACTCGGTACAAAAGAAGGTAAAAGTGAAAAGGCAGGGAGGACCGTGGCAAATCAGGAGGGCCTGCCCTGCAGGGCTGTTCCGATGTCTCCACATTTTGCACCCAAACCCTTCCTTCCAAGCCCGGCTCTTCCCTGCTGCGCTACCCTCCTCGTGCCCAGGAATGAGCACCTGGCTGGGCGGGGGGGGGGGGGGGACGACACATGGTTCCTGCTACCCACCGGGTTTCTTCGTTGCGTCCCCCCCCCCCAAGGCCCCTTCCCTGACAGAAGCCCTCCTCGCCTCCGTAGTCGCTGTACCTGGTGATTGGCAGGCAGGGGCCCGTCCCGGCGATACCACAGGAAGGTGGCGCGTGGCTGTCCTGGGGCGACGCAGGTGAGATCCAAGGTCTGTCCCTCCAGGACAGAGGACAGCGAGGGCTCGATCCTCAGAGAGGGAGTGGTGCCAGGTGCTACAAGAGAGGGGATCTCCTTATTTTGCAACATTCATATTTTATCTTGGTTTATTTGCATGGCACACGGAGTCTTGTGGTGCCATAAACCAGTTATGTCTGCCCTAAACTTCCTAATCCCTCCAAGCTGTTGTAGGAGTCTCCCCCCCCCCCCCCATCTTTTCCTTTTTATTTTTAAGGCTAAACTTCTGCACCTGTTTTGGCCCTAAGTTCTCAAATCCGGAGCAAGAGAGGTGGGTAGCTTGATCATGTACAGAGTGCACTTTGTTCCGTTAGAAATTGACTCTGACATTCCCTTGGAGCTTGTGGGGGGGGAGATGGTGGAAACTGGAGTCTGTGATCTGTCCCTTTGACTCTTTCTGCTGGAAAGTTAACTTCCTGGATGGGCCCCAAGGAACAGCCACCCCATCCGCCGTTGATGGCTCCAGAAGGTTGGCACAAATTCGAGCTAGCGGAGGTTCCACTTAGGGAGGGAAGATGGCTCTGAGCACCTCCCTCGCCCAGTGGGGCCAGGAGGCAGTGGAGTCTGGAAAATGGCCTGCCCCGCGGAGGAGGGCGCCTTCCCTCTAGGTCATCCCGGGGGGTGCGGGTGGGGGGGCAGAACACGTACGGGGCGTGGTAGCTGCGCCACTGCTGTGGATGGAGACGATGACGGAGGCCTCCATGGGGCTGGCACCCCCATTCACGTAGCAAACATACTCGCCAGAGTCAGCTGCCGAGGCCTGCAGGATCCGGAGCCGGGATTCAAGGATCTGTTTGAAGGAGGAAAGAAGAAGAAGAAGAATCAGGAAAGGGAGCGGGTGGGCAGCAACCCGTCTTGACTTCACTGCTGTTCATCGGTCACACTGGCAGACCCCCTTTCCTCCCGGGGGGGGGGGGGTTGTATCTGGCTCTCCTCCTCCCTTTATTCTCCCTACAGCCCTGCGAGGGAGGTGGCCAGGCTGAGAAGGAGCAGCTTGGCCAAGGCTTCCCATGGAAACGGTGGGGGAGCAGACCAGGGGTTGTCTGAAGCCCCCTAGCCCACCCCGCTCACGGCAGCACCGTGCGGGGCTTTGTGCGCCCAGCCCTTCCTCTGCCTTCCTCCCCTCCCCTCGTGGGCTTCTTTCTGAAAGCCCTGCTTTCCACTCCCTCTGACCCGCCTCTCCTTACCTGGCTGTTGACCGGCAGAGCGCCCCCTCGCTTGTACCACAAGATCTGGGGCTGGGACTGACCCGCCACCAGGCAATTCAGGTCCACAGTCTGCCCTTCGAGGACGGACGCCGACGAGGGCTCGATCCGGATCGGTGGCGCAACGTCCCCAGCTGAGAAAAATGGTCACAAATGTCTAGCCGACAATAGCCACATTTGGGAAAAACCTCTTTTTTGGACCACGGCTGCCGTCGCTGGTGCACCAGCCCTGCTCCCCCTCCTTAATTAGAGAGGTTCGTTCTCTTCCCCCACCCCCACGCCACTGGGGCAGTGGTTCAAGCTTAAGGCTTACAGCGGGAAGAGTCTGGGCCGATCCAACCCCGCCTGTCTTCCGCCCTCCAAAACTCCAAGGTAAAAGCTGAGTTCTCTCTCACACACGTAACACAAACCAAGTGGCTTTGTGGAGTGAATCTAAAGCAGAGCGGGAGGGCCTATGTGGCTTCCTGGCTGCTCCCAGAGGTGGTACCAAAGGCTGATTCACAAACACAGACACGTGCACCCAGACACACACACACACACACCCCCGCCCTTGGGAGCCCACCAGCGCCGGCTCAGACTTACGGATCAACTTCTGGCCTCCCTTCCGGATGGTGACAAAGACGGAGGCTTCTCGGACGGTGGCACCCGCCTCGTAGGTGACGCGGCAAACGTACTCGCCGGAATCGGCCGGCGTGACCCTGACCAGCTGCAGGCGGGATCCAAGCACCTGGAAGTGGAAAAGGTGACTCTAGCAACGGCCCAGTAAAAGAAGTGAAGTGTATGAAGCCGACGGGTTGGCTTTCAGAGGGTGTGTTGTTGTGCCACAGGAGGGGTGGGTGGGTGGGTGGGAAAGTTTTTCTTCTTCTTCTTCTTCTTCTTCCCAGAATCCTCCCCCCAGCATGGTTGGGGAGGGGGGCGGCTTCTGGGGAGATGTCCTGCCCCCGAGGCAGTGCTTCAACCCACATCAGAGCACAGGGCTGATCTCTGAAAGGCAAAATGCCAGCTGCAACGCTTGGCGCCCCTAGAAGCCCGCTGGGAAAGCCCTGGCTTCAGCCGCCTTACCTGGTGGTTGGGCGGCAAGACGCCCCCGCGCCTGTACCAGGTGACGGTAGCCTGCTCCTGGCGAGCAAGGATGCAGTCCAGGTCCAGGGTTTGCCCTTCGGTGATGCGAGGGGACGAGGAGGCCTCGATCCTCATGGAAGGGGTGACGCCCAGGTCTGGGAGGAGATGAAGAGAGCGAGCAGGGTGAGGAAAGAGCCTGCCGGAAAGAGCCGACTACCCTGTTTCCCCAAAAATAAGACCTAACCTGAAAATAAGCCCTAGTATGATTTTTCAGGATGCTTGTAATATAAGCCCTACCCCAAAAAATAAGCCCTAGTTAAGTGAAACCCTGCCCTCCACCCTTGTGCAGCCACCAGAAGATGACGTGACTGTATTTGAATAAATGTAGATTGTTGTACATCAAAAAAATAAAACATACCCTGAAAATAAGCCCTAATGCATTTTTTGGAGCAAAAATTAATATAAGACCCTGTCTTATTTTCGGGGAAACAGGGTAGCAGAAGAGCCCCATCTCTCTCCGAGAGGCACTTACTGGAGGAAGAGCCACCGGTGGAGACGATGACAGAGGACTCTCGGACGATGGACTCCACGCTTACACGGCAGACGTATTCGCCCGAGTCGGCTGTGGAGGCCTGGGGGATGCGGAGGTGGGTGCCAGAGACCTAGTGTAGACGGAAGGAAGCGCAGCCATGTACATCAAGGAAGGGAGGACATGGAGCTTAGGAAATGGACCTCTTGGGACGACAGCGGCCCGAATCCCTCTGGCCAACCACTTTTCCAAGTTCTGACCGGAAGCTGGTCTCTCCCAGGCAACTCTCCAGCAGCCAGGGCTCTCCAGGGACTCACGCAGAGGGAAGACGGGCCTTCCCATCCTCGCCCCTTGCCAATGTTAAGTTACATTTCTGGAGCAGAGCTTCCTCTGGCGAAGGAACTCCGGGAGTGACAGCCCAATCAGGCCACGTCCCAAAGCTCTGCCGGTTCTCTGGGGTCACTTGAATGGGAGATACTGGGAGCAGAACTTGCAGCCTCCAGCACACAACACTTTCTACTCGGGTACGGCCTCTCGCTCCCACCAGCTCTCCTTTGGAGGTGGGTGTCGCCCACCTTGCTCCCCAACAAACCACGTTCAAAAGGATGACCACAGCCGGTCATGTCCAGAGACATGGAGGAGAAAGTCTTCTCAGCCTCCAGAGCAAGATGGCTACGAAAAACAAGGGGTGGCGGTATCCCCGGAAGGATTCCACATGCCACAGCGGCCACCAGGCTTTGTGCCTGGCAGAGAAGTGAGGGTTTCCCCTCCTGGCTGACCAGATCCAGCCACTTCCATACCTGGTGAGTAAGTGGTAGGGCCCCGCCTCGCTTGTACCACACAACCGTGGCACCCGGCTGGCCAGTCACGACGCAGTTCAGGTCCAAGGTTTGTCCTTCGACTACTGAGGGTGAGGAAGATTCGATCCTCAGTGGCGGTGTGACGCCGGAGGCTGGAAAAACAGGTAAGGTGTGTTTAGGGAGGCGGGGGGCAGATCAAGATGCGCTGTTTCTCAAAGCCAGTTCTACCATGAGGCAGAAGGAAGCTTCGGGGACAAGGTTTTGTACTGACAACTTACTTTGCGAGGTGCTGTAAATGGTGACCACAATGGAAGCCTCTTGAATGACCCCATCGGTGCCACTTGCCTGGCACACGTATTCCCCAGAGTCTGCTGCCTTGGCCCCCAGAATTCTCAGGTGAGTGCCAGAAATCTGAAGACGGAAGTGGGACACAGGGAGAAAGTGGTTAGGCTGAGCAAGGGAGGAAGAGGGAGGCCTTCTGTGGAGCATCTGCCGGAAGGCGGAGCCACCTGCAAGGGAATGGGAGGCGAGGCACAAATCGTCCAGATACTGTGCCATCTCTGCTGCGCCCCCCCCCCCCCCGCCTGTCACTTCCATACCTCGTGGTGAGCCGGGAGGGCTCCTCCTCTCTTGTACCATGTGACTCGGGGGCGCGACTGGCTGGCAACCACACAGTTCAGATCCAACACCTGCCCCTCATTGATAGAAGGTGATGAGGGCTCAATCCTGACCGGAGATGTCTCTAAGAAGGTAAGAAAAACCCTGATGGATCAGACTTCCAAAGGACGAGCCAACTCCCCAATATTCTGTTCCCAACCAGGGACAGCAACGTGCTTCTGGGAAGCCCACAGCATGATAGCAAGAGAGTTTTTCGGTCCCTTGACCCTGGTATCTCAGAGTCTGGCGAGTCTCTGCAGTCACAGCTCTGCAACGAGATACAGAGCCATAGGGCTCCTCAGGAGACCACAGGGATGGTACTTGGAATTTAGTCTCTTTAAAACTATCTAGAGAAAGAGCACAGAGTGACCACGGTCCAGTTCTTTTCTCTCAGACCATCCTACCTCGTAAGGCTGTTGTGAGGATGAAGCAGGAAAGAAGGGTGAGAGCCGTGCACATTGGTTTGAGCTCAGGGGAGAAAAGACAAGGTGTCGATGTAAGTCTTAAACCAACAAACATGATCTCTCAGGGGAGTCCTGCTGCTTCACTGCAAGCGGGCAGAGGGTGACCTGCCACGGCTCATTCAGGGCCCTGATCCCACTGCACCTGCCGCCCTGTTTCCGAGAAGGACTAAATCGGTTGTCTGGGTGTATAGGAAGCAACACCATATGTTTGCAAGGGAAAGATTCTGTCCCCTCCCAGAGCAGAAGTCCCACCTCTGTCTTACCGTAGCTGTGCCGGACTGTCACCGTGACAGAGGCCTCTTTAGGGCCTGCTCCGTTGCTGATGCGGCACACGTATTCGCCCGAGTCGGCAGCAGAAACCTGAAGAATCCGGAGGATAGGTCCATAGACCTGGGGGGGGAGGGGGAAACAGGGGACACCATGACCATCCACGGACATTAAATGGGGTCATCGAACAAGCAGGGAAAAGTTTCCAAGCCCCGTGACTGACACCCCCCCAGGATTTGACCTCAGGTGGCTTTCTACCTGGTGGTTGGCCGGCAGGGCCCCTCCTCGGCGGTACCACGTAATGGAAGCTGTAGACTGGCCAGCCACAATGCACTTCAGGTCCAAAGTCTGCCCTTCTATGACCAATGATGACGAAGGTTCAATCCTGACTGAAGGTGGAACACCAGAGGCTGCTGCAGGAGGATAAGAAGAACATAAGAACACGAGACCAGCTTAGGAATAGTTCATGAGTAATTTGCTCTCCCGAATTCACTGGGGGAGGGGGGGGGGAAGCAATGAACTTGAAATTCATCATTTTAGTCAGTAAAACAGCAACAATACCTTTTGCTGTTTTCAGGTATTATGGGCAATTTTAGGGCATTTGATTGCTGTTTTTGAATTTATCAATTAAAGAATTAAATATTGTCTCCATTGGTTTCTGTTAAATGTTCTTCACGCTTTAATATCAGTGAACCAACTTGGTTTTAATGTCAGAGCAATAAAATTCACACCACAACACCGAGACGAAGGTTTCCAGAGCTCTGGGCTCACCCTACCTGGAAAGACCACCACCTCGATGCGTGCCCGCCCGACTCCGGCAGCGCTGCTCCCGACACACAGATAGACCCCTCCGTCGGCGGCTGTGATGGAGGGGATCACGAGGGTGGCGATGTCCCTTCTCTCGGCACGGGACTGTGGACGGGAAAAGAGGTGCACAGGATCAGAACCAGGTGGGGGAAGAGAATGGGGTGAAAGCACAAAGGGGTGGGTGGGGGAAAGGAGACAGTGCCACCAGGAAGGTGCCTGCACCCTGGGAAGAGCTAAAGGGATGCAAAGCAAGGGGTGGTACTGGATGAAGCCACCTCCAACCACAAATGTGAATGTTTCCCCTTCGTTCCATGTCATCTTCTTTCACCAAATGGCCATTTTATCCACCAAATAGCTATTATTTTTGGAAACCGTTTTTAACTCAGATTAGCCTGACAAAAATCTGGGGCACCACAGGCCAGCCTATACATTAGAGAGAGCACGTCATGAGACGAGGGAATTCCTTAAGTGCTGATAGCCTCTGATTGTCCTGCATCTCCTGCAGTTTGCGAACTGGCTTGCTTTGTTTTGGGACTGGTCAGTGGGATTGCAAGTACAGGAAAGACCCCTGAGCTTCTCACAATGGGCTACCTGTAACATATACTTTTGGCTCTATAACATGGCAGGTATAACTTTGCAGAAATGAAAAGAAAAGAGGAGGCGAGAGGGCCCCGGAGGACAGGAGCCCAGAGGGCAGGTGCCTGCTTCTGGCTTTCCACTGGAGAATCCTGGGAAGGTGGGCTGGCTCATGCAAGGAGTGGGGAGCTACCTGCTGGAGCTCCTGAATCCGTTGCCGGAGAACTTCCAGGCTTCCCCCGTGAAAGTGGAAGAAGCCGAACACAGGAAGAGCCTGGCCGGAGAAGGAGAAAAGAGAAAGAGAGAGAGAGAGAGAAAGAGAGAGGGGGTGGGGAGGGAGGGAGGTGGGGAGGGAGGGAGAGGAAAGGAGGCAGGTTCAGCCCTGAGAGGAGGAGGGAGGAGGAGGAGCTGAGGAAGAGCAGAGGAGGAGGGATGGCTGGGCAGGGACCCCGGATCGGGCCCAGGGCGGCGGTCCTGCCGGATGACACAGCCCCCCAGGGAGTTTGGCCTGGGTTTGTCGGGAGCGGATTCTGTCCAAAGCAAAAGAAGGACCTTGACCCCTCAGTTACCTGCGGAGGCAAGGGCCCCCCCTCCTTCTCCCAGGTGACGGTGGCCGCGGGCGAGCCGGCGGCTCGGCAGTAGAGCCTCACGGTGCTGCCTTCATGGACCTCGGTCCGCTCCGGGCTCACCTGGACCTGAGGCACGCTGGCACCTGGCCAAAAACGGAAGGGCCCGTCAGCTGCCCTCTTCCATCACCACGCCCTCCCCAGGGGGGTGGGGGGTGTCCCTCTCCCACAGCCCCTCCCGGATGAGAGACCCGCCATGGAGGGCCAGAGAAAGAGGCCCCCGTGCCCTTGCACGACTCCTCCCGTCAGCACCACGTACTGTGCACTTGGAGGAAGGCTCGGGCCAGATGCTGCCCGGCGGTGTTCTGCACCCGGCACAGGTACTGGGACTCGTCGGAAGGCTCGACCGCTGGGAAGCGCAGGATCTCGCCCTGGATAATGGCTTTGGCGGGGATGACGCCCCCCGGGCCACCTGCACAGAGAGAGAATGGAGTTCAACATTTCAGAGGCAAATCCCTGCCATCCCGGGACCTCTTTGTGAGTCCTGGCAGAGTGGAAACAGCAAACATGAGGGTGCCCCCCAGAAAGGAAGGCCCCGATCCCAGCCTCCCCTCCCCTCCCCTCCCCTGCCCAGGCATGGAAGCCACCATCACAACCGTCCAACCAACATCTCCATTCTCCTTTGGTGACAAGAGGCCTCCCCGTGGAGGGAGGCATGACGGCCCCTGTGAGCTGATGGGAAAAGTTACTTTTTCTGGACCACCGCTCCCAGAAGGCCTGCCCCAGAGTGCTGGATCCCAGAACCATCATCGTCAACACAAGCTTCCTTCACCTTACTGCGCATTGTCTCGCCCTTGGGTGCCAAAACAAGGGTCTCTGTGACAGACATTCCAAGTTTGAAAAAGTTCCTTTTTCTTCAGTTACATTTCTCAGAACTCCCCCAGCCATCATGAACCGAAGAATCACTTTTTCCATCTCACACTACCAACCCAACCCAACCCCCCCCCCCCAAACCCAAAATCTCCTTTTGAAAGAGCTTAGGTGGAGCAGTCAAGGTGTCAGTGACGACCTGGAGTTGTTAGGTTTGGGGGGGGGGGGTGTTTCAGGGCCTGTCCGACCATGAGGCAGAGGAAGGCATCGGCCTCAAGCATCAGTTTGGGGTACCACCAAAGGGCAGCAAACTGGCCACGAACTCTCGCTTTGGGTTGAATGCAGGGAAAGGAGGAAAGTGCTCCTCTACCCCCTACCTCTGGGACCAGAACGACTGGCCTGATTCTGGAAACGTTACCTAGCCACGTTGGCCGGGTGTGTGTGTGTGTGTGTGTGTGTGTGTGTGGCTGCTGGCGACCCAAAGGGTAGCTTTCCCAAGCCTTAGAACCCGGAGCCCCCTCGCTGCTCTCAGCTCAGGCCCCGGGCGCTTGGGGCATTGGCTGCCACAGGGCTTACCGATCCAGTCCACGGTGGGCTCGGGGCTCCCCGTGGTGACACACCGGAATTCCGCCGGCTGGCCTGGCTGGACGCTCAGCTGGGAGGGCTCCACGGTGGCCATCGGAGGGACAGCCGCCGCCGCTACGGACCGAGACAGAGAGGGGGCGAGGAGAGGTCAGACCAGGCTCGGTGGCTCGTCACAACTCATCAGCTGCCTTGTGTGCTGCTGGGAAGCCCCAACCCGGCTCCAGGCCCCCCGATGCGGGAAATCATCCATGCTCCCCTGGGCATGCAAAGGGCCGTGCAGCAGGCGGTTGAAGTGAGAAACGGGCAGGAGAAAAACCCTGGGGCTCAAGCGGAGGTGGAATGGCAAAGAGCCTATCGTCCCCCAGCGCCACTGGAGCATGCAGGCGTGTGCGTCTTTGACGTGGAAGAGGAGTTAACGGGATCACCGTCAGCGTCTCAGCATGACCCCAGGGAGAGAGTGGTGGAGGGAGAGGGAGAGGTCAAGAGAAGAGAAGCCACCACACCCACTGCCACCGCCTGGGAGAGAGAGGCATGCCGCTGGAGGCCAAGCCAACTTACAGGGCCGGTGGCCTTCCACCACCTCCACAGGGCCGTAGAACATCTGGGTCTTAGACGGACCAGAAAGCACTGGAAACAAGGGAGAGGGTTGGAGAGAGGACGCCAGGGAGAAACCCCTGGAAGGGGGAAGCCTCGCCTGCCCTGCAAGCTTGCTCCGCCTTTGGCGTGGGGCAAGTGGGCCGCTTGGGGATGGGGGGAAAAGGCCTAAGGGGCGGCTGCCATCTTGGACAGCTCTGCAGGGAGCTGAGAGAAAGGCCAGAGGGAGAAAGCGCTCCGAAGCGCCTCGTCACCACGGCCCTACGTTCCACCAGGACGACAGGCGCTCGGCCTCTGTACTCGTTTCTGAGGAACGCCGCACGCTCCTGTCTTGCCAGAAGGCTTCCTCCCATCGGGAGGTCTCTGGTCAGTTACGTAGCCTTAGAACAGGATGCAGGACCGGAGACGCTGCCTCCCTCCGGCCCAGAGCTCTCCGGACGGACGCTCTCCGCCCTCGGCCTGCCTCCTCCCAGCGGGTGTGAAGGGGCCCTGCTCCTCCTCCGTTTATCTGCAGAGCAGAGCAGTGTGGGACCCCGCGTCTGGGGGGGCCCCCAGCGTGTGTGCCCGGGTGAGGGAGGTGCCTGTTTTTTTGGCCATCAGCCTGCCGTGCCCCGAGCGCCCCGAGAGGGTCTCTCCCCCCCCCCAATACCTTGGACATAGAGGGTGGCAACGCCTTCGTCCATGTCAAACATGTTGGAGCCTGTGCAGATGTAAACGCCGGCGTCCTCAGGCTGGACGCTGCGGATGGTCAGGATGCCGTTGAAGTCCATGGCCCGGCTGGGCAGCTTCCCGTTGTTCTGCCGCGTCCACACCAGGGTATAAGCCGGAGACTGAGAGTGGGGAAGCAGGCGGGCGGGCAGGCGGGCGGGGTGAGAAGGGAGAAAGAGGGTTAGGGCCCTAAGTCTAACGGGTGCAAACATGCCCCGTTTAAGTCCACTGGACTTGGGCTCCCGGCAGCTGCTGTTTGTCGAAACAGCTTTCCCAGACTAGATTCCAAACTCAGACCCCAAATGGTTTGGGTTCGAAATCCAGAACTAAAGAAAAACGAGGAGCTGTCATCAAGACTGGGACCTTTCCTCGTCTCTCTCTCTTTCCTCCTGCTTTGCCAGCCAAGGGCATCGTGGCTTCGTTTGGGGAGGGGTCTGCTCTCCCGCCCACGGGTGGCTCACCTTGCTCCTAGCCGTGCAGACGAACGTCACGTCGCTTCCGGCCTTCACGCTCTGGACCTTCTGCTCCTCCACCGTCACTGTGATGGGCTTGCTGGGAGACGCTGGGCCCGGAAAGAGAGCAGGGCGGGTGTTCAGAATGAGTGACCCACCCTCATCCAAACGGTGGGGGCGAGAGGGCAGGGGCTTCCTCTGGGCACAGGCAAAATAATTCAGCCCCCAACTGGACTGGGCAGGCGTTGACGTTTACCCTGGCCTGCCCACCCTCACCCTCATCAGTTCCACACACGCACCCCATTTAACAACAACAACAACAACAACAACAACTGGGTCTCATCATTCTGCCGGCCGCCTTCTTCTCTTCTTAGGATCACAGATCTTTTTCTAGGACTCCCTCGGCTGGAGGGGTGTTTCGGGAGCTCCTGCTTGCTCTTCAACAGGCCTCGGAAATGCTGCATACATTTTAACTACAGCTCCCATTGTCCCCCAGTCAGAGTAATCTGGGCGTTGCTAGTTCCCAAGAAGTAGCCCCGCTGAGCTCTGGCCATCAGCACCTCCACGGGCTCCACCGAGCGATGGTTCAGAACGACCAGGGCGTCTTTTTCCTACCTGTGACGACCACCTCGGCCCGGCTGGTGTTGCTGTACCGAGGGTTGCGGCAGGTGCAGATGTAAACGCCGGCTTCGGAGGTCTGGATGGCCGGGAAGTGGAGCTCCATGCCTGGAAAAAAGGACACCAGGAGATGATGATGGTGGTGGCGGCAGAAGCAGCAGCAGCAGCAGCAGCTCCACAGGCGGGGGGGAGGGGCACCCCTTGGGAGCGGAGACGAAAAAGGCACCAGAGGTCCGGAGATTTGGTACCGGCTTCCCAGAACCTCTCAAAACCCTGGGCGGTCCGTGGGCAGGGGGAGCCGGCTTGGGTTGCGCCACCGTCCGGGTAGAGACGAGCAGGGGCCCCCACGGACCAGCCCCAACCCACCTTGGTGCCTGCGCTGGGCGGTGCTGGGCATGGGGCGCCCGTCTTCCCGGGACCAGTAGAAATAATGGGGAGAGGCCCCGCTGACGTGGCAACGTAGGGTCACCTCGCTGCCTTGGGAAACGGCCGTCCGCGGGGGGTGGACCTGCACGAGGAGGGGAGGCTGGCTGGGGAGACCTGGAAACATCAGGAGGAGGAGGAGGGGGAAAAAGAGGAGGGGAGAAGGTCAGTGCCAGCACAGGGCAAAGGAGGGAGGGAGGGACCAGGAGTGGCACAGCTAAGGAAAAGGGAGACAGGGCAGCTGTGGAACTCCCTGCCACAAGGTGTAGCGATGACGGCCAACCCGCAAGAGGTTTAAAAAGAAATCAGGGACATTCATGGAGGTGGGCTCCATCCGTGGCTCCTAGACTGCGGAGGGCAAAATTTCCCTGAAGTGCCACTTGCCGGACCCCGCCGTGGAGGGCATCCAGTCAGCCACCGTGCAGTCAAAAGCTCTGGTCCACCTTCAGGGACTTAATTATAGGCAGTGACGATTGTCAGCAATGTGGATTTTTTTGTGTTCATGAGCGTGTATGTGTGTGTGTGTGTGCTCACGCCACGCAATTCTTACCCAAGGGCACACACTTCTGCCCACGGACGTTGGGGTTCCCTGTGTAACCTGGAGCACACCTGGGGGGGGGAGGAGGAAGAGAGAAGTTTGGAGGGCCACGGGGGCCTGCGCCCTAACGGTCCCCTACCCAAGGGAAGGGCGAGTCGCTGGAGCTCCTCTGAGGATGGAGGGAAACCACACAGAGTGTCGGGGAAGCTATCAAGCGGGGGGGGGGGGGAGAGACCCCAGAAGGGAGAAAGGCCGGACTCAGCCCCAGGGCCTGAGCTTCCCACCCTCTCAGGGACGAGAGGGTGTACAAACCCAGCCGCAAGGGCAGGCTTTTAGCCCACAACCTGTCGGCGCTGACCCCCTCCCCATGCAGAGCTCTGTGTTCCCAGCAGGCACTCACTGTTCACAGTATTGTCCAGTGTAGCCCGGCTCACAGGCCGTGCAGCGGTAGCCCCCGGCTCCTAAGCTCTCGCAGGTCTGGGAGAATCTGGCAGAGGAGAAATCAGTGCCCCAGTTACATGCTTGGCCTGCGTGCGAATGGTGCCCCTGGGCCCAGAGGCCAACCCCCGGCCCCCAACCTCTCCCCAAAGACAGGCCCGGGCGTACTGGTTCTCTGGATCCGGCAAGGGGCAGGCACAGGGCTGGCAGTCCTCGGGGGTGCCGGCCGTGGCATCTCCATAGAAGCCGGGGGCACACTGTTCGCAGAACTCCCCGGCAGCGTGGTGCAAGCAGTTCTGGGCGGAGGCGGCGGGAGAAAGAGAGAATGAGAGAGAGAGAGATGGGGCCAAATTAGGTGGGGAGGCAGCCTTTTTACAAAACATTCCCAAGGTGGTGTTTTGTCTGCGGGAAAAATGCACAGCCTTTTGCAATGCCAATGAGGACCATTCGGAATGGAGACGACCCCAGAGGCCAAGGGAGAAATCTCAGACGTCTTGTTCAGGTCTGCACAGATCTCACAACACCCCCCCTCCCCTGCCGTCCTCGGGAGGCCTTTGAGCCAAAGGGAGATCCACTCACCGAGCAGACGCCGGTCTCTGGGTGGCAGGAATCAGAGTGCCCATTGCACTCACACAGGGCGCAGTGCCCGAGGTAGAGCCCACCTCCCGTCCGGGTATAGCCAGCTGCACAGTCCTGCGAGAGAGAGCGGCGGGTTGGCCTTGAAGCCGGGGGCGCCAAGGAGCCTCCCAGAGCGTGCCCTCCTTCCTGCCCGGGGGGGGGGGGGGGACAGCCGGTCGGTCTCACCTGGCAGGAAAGGCCCTGGTACCCAGGGGGGCACCGGCACTCCTCCACCTCCAGCGCCCGCCCGAGGCTGGCGTAGGCAGGCAAGGCGGCCTCCATGCTGACCCCGGCGATGCCGGCCGACACCATGTCCGTGGAGTAGGTGGCCCGGATGAGGACCTCGTCCAGATCAGCCAGGGCCATCATCAGGTGCTCCCGGGTGGCCGGCTGGCCGTCCGGACGCTTCCAGAATTGCTGCAAGAGAAGAAACAGGATGGAGAGATGGGGGGGGGAGGGAGAAGGGTTTGTGCCTGACACCCCGACCACCAAGCAGATCCTCTGCCCTTCCTGGGCCCTTCGTCAGAGAAAGAGGGTTCGTTCAGGCCAACGCTCCCCTTATGGACCGACTGCTCTGCCGTTCTGGGGACGGCCGTCAGAGAAATCCCCAAAAACGGGGGGCGGGGAGAAGAGAGAGAATGCTTTTGTAAACTCAAAGCTGGCCGGGGGGGGGGGGGTGTGTGTGTGCTGTTGCAGGCAATATCCCAGCTCTCACCTCCCGGAAGACGACCTCAAAGCTCTTACGCTCCCGGGGTCTCAGCTCCGACAGGTAGGCGACCAAAGTGATGTCGTTGCCCTGGAAGGAGCCACCAGTGAGTGGTGGGGGGGGGGGGGAGAGAGAGAGAGAGAGAATGAGAATCCCTCCTCTGCCCTACAGTATGCCTGCGGGCCCATCTCACCCTTCCTTCTTCACAACACACACACACACACACACACAGAGAACTTGGGCTCCTCCTGGTCTCCAGCACCAAAAAGCAACCAAAAACCCCTTTCCCCGAAATCGGGGGTGTGTGTGTGCGCTCTCCCCTCCGCCTCTCTGACCCTGTCCTTGCCCGGCAGTTGCGCCCCCTCCTCCTCCTCCTCACCGTGATCTGCACGTCGGCGTCCGGGAGTGGGGTGCCTCTCCCTCCGGCGTTGTAGGAAAGGGTGTACCGAAGGCGCCCACCGTAGGATCCCACCTGGACCAGAAAGAGCAAAGAACGTCCCTTTCGATCCCTGCCGGTGCCTGGAGGGGGGGGGGGCTCGGGCCGCCTCCTTGCACAGGCCCCCCCAGAAGCGCTCCCTCCGTTTCTTTCTTTCTTTCCTTTCTTTATGTGATCTTTGACCTTGATATCCCTTCCCCAAAAAAATCAACCCAGCTCTTCTCATTTCAACACTCGGGGGGGGGGGGGGGGAGTTACCTCCTAAACCACCTTCTGGCCTCTCACAACATGGTTCACTATTCGAGGCATTTAAATATATATATCCCCCTCCCCACACACACATTTCCAAGATTGAACCCACCTTATAAATACCTGTAACAAATGATTTGTTATTTATTGACTCATTATTTTTCTATTCCCCCCTGTCAAATAACTTTGTATACCGACATTTCATTTGACTTTTTAAAAACCTCGCCTCCCGACAGCCTGCTCAGAATATGAGGAAGGCCACCCTAACCCTATATATACAGGAAATATATATTTTACACTTGCAATAAGACTCCATCACGTCCTCAAGCCAGAATTCATAAATCCTGGAAGTTTGGGTGAAAACGAGACACATTTATGGATTTTCTTTCTTTCTTTCTTTCTTTAAGATACTTGCCTTCGGCTTTCTCCTTAAAAGGCAACCCGGGGGGGGGGGGGGCTTGTTAATGCGGCTGCCAGGAAAGCCGTGCCGGGCCCCCCCCTCGGGCCAGCCTTCTGCCCCCCCGCCCCCTTTGGACGTGGCCACCCCGTCCCTTGAGAGAGAGAGGGGGCCTTCCCGGCGCCGGTCGCTCCCCCTCCCCGTGGCTCCCGGCCCCCCTCCGCCCGGGGTTACCTTGTCTCCCAGGAAAGCTCTGGGCAGCTCCCAGTAGAAGGAGACGTCGGGGAGGAGAGAGAAACCCTTGTAGAGAAGCCACGGCTGAGACGGAAAGAAGGCAGCGTGAGGCCAAAGGGGGAGAGAAAAGGAGGACGAGACGCACGGCGGGAAGGGTCACCCTCCGCGAGAGGTCCGCAATTCATTCCATGCCCAGCTGTGGGGATGGGCAAGCAAGGGGGGCAGTCCCTCTCTTCGCTCACCCTAAAAAGAGCTGCCTGGACTCAAAGAGCCAGCCTGCAAGGAAAGGTGGCCCTCAAAAAAAAAAGGGGGGGGGGGCTGTCAGGACAGCATTGGAAGAGACGGGGGGGGGGGCTTGGAAGAAGGCTGGGAAGGGGGGGGATCTCTCTCTCCACCCACGCCACAGCCAGCCTTTTACAAGAGAAAAGTGCAGAATGGGGAAACAAGCCGCTTTTTGGCTACGACTCCTAGGCAGGGGGCAGGAAACTGCCCAACCGCGCTGGCTGGGGGGATATGGGGCCTTGCAGTTCCCCAAAGAAGGACTGCTTCCCAGGTCCGGAGAGGAGCCAAAGGGGGCCAGCCCCAAAGGAGAAGCGGAAGGCGGCCCCACGCAAGGGAGACCCACAAAGGGCTCCAAAAGGCTTCGCCCCTGAGCGGGGCTTCCCAAGCGGAACCGGGCAGGAGGGCAGCCTCTGGGGCAGGATCCAAGCGGGCGAGGGCCCCCTCCGGCCCCGGCCCACCCCACTTCACACAAGCCCCGCTCTGCCTGCTGACCGCCCGCCTGCCCGCCCCGTGCCCGAGGGGCCACTGCCAAGACCGCCCGCCCGTGGGTACCTCTTGGGCATCAGACGCCCGCCGGGGGGGCTGGGCGGGGAGCCGGTGGCGGGAGGGGTCCGGCGTCCGTCCGGCCAGAGGTCCTGCTCCGTGGGGCTTGAGGCCGAGGGGGAAGGCAGGAGTAACTCAAGGGCGGCGAAGGAAAGAAAGCAGGAAAGCAAGGAGGGAGAGAAGAGGGGAGGGAGGACTGCGATCCGGGCCCCTTCGTGGGTTTCTGCCCCCAATCTATGGGAATGGTGGTGTGGGAGGGGGCTCCTTTCAGCCAGAGGAACAACAAGCCACCGGAGAGAGGGCGGAAGGCAGCCTCCCCCCCTGCAAAGACGGGGCTTCCGAGGGCCAAGCCGTACCTGGGGGCTTGATCCGGGAGCAGCGGCCAGAGACGGAGGGAGGCGGGAGGCCCTGGCGGAGGAGGCCACGGGGTGAGGAGGGGCCGCCTGGGCCGCCCGAGGGGTCCACGGTCCTGCTGGAGGGGGCCGGGGGTCGGAGCCCTGCCTAGAAGGAGAGGCTGCCCGGGGGGGCGAGGGCGCCGGGCGCCCTTTGGCTAAGTGGGAGAGCATCGCCCAGATCTCGGCGTCCTGTTTCAACTGGGCTTCGCGGGCCTGAAGGAGGAGCAGAGAGAGAGACAGACAGACAGAGAAAGAAAGAGAAAGAAAGAGAGGACAGCCAGAAAGACAGGCATGGGTAGACCCCGGGGGGGGGGGGGGGAACCTGCGCGCTCCCAGGGCCTGCTCCGGAGCAGGGAAAACCTTGCCGGCGGGGCTCCGTCCGAGGGGAGAACGGCCTCAGCCCTGGGACGGCAAAATCAACCCCATGCCTTGGCACGTCCTAAAGGTCCCTCCACTCCCGTTGGCAGAGACGGCCGTGGGATCGCAGCCCAAAGTGGGTCGGGACCCACAAAATCTGAGCCCCCCAGAACATCGGTTCCTCCTGACGGTGGGTGAGCTTAAGGACTAGTGTGCCTTTTCCCAGGCTTAGGGCCTCCTGTTTGGGTGGCTGAGAACAGAAAAAACGCCCAGTCCTTCCCGTGACCCACGAGGGTCTCCCCTTGGTGAGAAAATTGAAATACGGAGCCGGACCAAGGAACTCATGGAAAAACCTTCCCCACCCACCTGAGGCTGCTGAGCACCCTTGGGGGGGAACACCAGCCCCCCCGGGGACCACCTCCACCCCTCTCCCCGATCCACACAGGGCCACCCTCGGCCCCCCTGTTACCTGGGGGGCTCGCCTGGCCCTGCTCATGGTGCCCACAGAGCTGGGGATCCGCCCGGCGGCCACGTCCCTCCTGAGCTGCTCTTCCGTGAGGGACGTGGTGTTCTGGGAGGGAGGGACACGGGGTGGGTGGGAGCACCGGCCAGCCCCTTCCCCAGCCACAGGGGAGGCCCGGGGGGCTCTCCCTCCCTCCCTCCCTTTCCCCTCCCTGCACAAATCCCTCTCCCCACAGCACGCAATCCAGGGGGCAGGAAAGAGCCGGGAGGGCATCCAGACTGGGCAGGCCATGCAGGGAGCAAAATCCATCCCGGACCCCCACGGAAAAAAAACACCGATTCCATGCCGGTGGGGTGTGTGTGTGATGTGAGGACAGGAGGAGGGCACAGAGAGAGACAACCCAGGGGGCTCCCAGGGGTGGGAGAACAGTGGCTGTGCCACCTCCACCGCCAGGGAGCCCCCTTGGCCCGTCTGCCCCAAGGCGCAGAGGCCGAAGGGAGACCGTGGTTTCTCGCGCGCGGTCTCTCTGACCAGCTGACGGCTACAGCCGCTCAGCCGACGGGCCCTCGCTTCTCTGACCTTCAGCGCCCCCCTCCCCAACCCAGCCCCCCTTCCCCAGAAGATCGGGTCCAACCCTGCAGCCTTGAGACAACGACGGTGCGATGCGGACGCCAAACTCTGCCTGGTGGGGCTCCTTGAGGTGGCGGCGGCAGCCCTCAACCCCCCCTCAGACGGCTCCCCCCTTACAGCCTGTTTAGTACCACAGAAAACTGAAAGCCGGGCAGCCCCCCCCCCCCGCCCGCCACTCTCTGCTCTGTCACCACACCGCACCCCAGGCCGTGCTCCGGGGGGATCCCCGTATCATGCTGCTTTCCATCATCAGGAGTCCAAAAAGGCCATGCCCCGCTACAGTATTGCCAAACACCCCTTCACAACACACGCCAACTCCCTCATGCCACCAGCTCATCGCCCGCCCCGCTACCCTCCCTCACGTCCTCACGCAGACTCCACCGGGCCATGCTCCGTCACGGGGCAGCTCGCCTGCCTACCTTGTGTGCTCGCCGCAGCCGAGCAAAATAGGTTTCCTTCTGCCCATCGGTCCAGGCAGAAGAGGAGGAGGAAAAGGAGACAGAGGGAAGAGATCGGCCGAGGAGGAGCTTTAAAGGGGGGGTTTACCACCCACCTCCACACCCAGCCCCCTTGCATTCCATCAGTGGCACCTCCTCTCCCTCCTGGGTGAAACTCTGCCCCCTTCATTCCACCAAAATCGAGGCTGACCCAGAGAAGAGGCTCCTGGAGCAGCTTCTTTCTGGAAGGAGCCAGAGACCCCAGCGGACTCTGCCCTCGGCTCCCGAGCGACCTGCCTTCGGCGTGTGCCCAGGGTCCTTTCGGCTTCCCTGGGCGTGGACGGCATGGGAAGGTCCAAAGTGGGAGACCTTCGGCCTGGCCGGGGGGGGGGGGGGTTCAGGAGGCGGCAGGGGGACCCACCTTGTCCCCCAGGTAGACGTCCGGCAGCTGCCAGTAGTAGGGTTCCTGTCCCAGCTGCCCAAAGAGGCCGTAGGAGAGCTGGGGGCCCTCGGGGGACATCTCCACCGTGAAGCCCGTCTGGACGCGGACGCTGCGCTGCCGGTTGACCAGCGCAAAGCCCTGGAAGTGGCCAGGGAGGAAGGCGGTGGCGACCTGCAGAGAGAGGCGAGGCAGAGGAGAACAGGGCACTCAGAGAGCGCCAGAGGGGAGGCGGGAGGGCGGGGAGGAGGGGGGGCTGGCTAGGTCTGGGCCAGGCCAAGCCCAGGTGGAGGCTCCCCCCCCCCCTGCTTACCACGTGCCGGTGGTAGGAGGAACTGGTACACTGCTGGGTGACCCCCATGCAGAAGCAGGGCAGGCAGCCCTCCGGGTTCTCTGCGCTCAGGTGGAAGTGGCGCGGGCGGCAGCTGCCGCAGGAGGGGCCCTCCACGTTGACCTGCAGGAAGAAACGGAGGTCGTTTCGGGGGGAGCAGGAGGCGCCCCTGGCCCTCCCTCCCCCCCAAGCTCTCAGCCTGGTGGAGGGACGCCTCCTCAAGAAAGCCACGGGCCACCCAGGGTCCCCTGGGGAGTTTCATGGCTAAGCAGGCGCCAGAACCTCCGGCTCCCAGGATCGAGACCGAGACGCCTCTGTGCCTCTCTCGTGTCACTTGAGAACCCAGTCCGTTTACAGCTGGCTTCCCCCCCCCCCCCGGCCCCACAAGAGCCAGTCCCCTTTTTCGCCTCCCTTGAGGCCCCTCCTGCCGAGGAAGTGTTTCCCCCCCCCCCCCCGGCCATACCTTGCACTGGCACTGCCCGCTGGCATCACACTGGCTGCTGAGGCTGCCCTGGGGGTCGCAGTGGCACCTGGCACTCGCATCTGGAGGGAGGGGGACGGGGAGGGAGAAGCACTGAGGCCGGGGCGGGGGGCTCAGACCTCCTTGGCAGCCGGAGGAGAGCCGGTCCCCTCCCTCCCACCGCCCCTCCACACCCTCATCCCCCTTCTATCCGGAGAGGATGCCGGGGGGGGGGGGGGGAGCCTCCCCCTGCTGTTGTCCCAGAGGCAGCTTCCTCCTCTTCCTCCCCTTCCAGCGGGGTGGGGGGGGGGGAAGGCAATGTGGCCTGGGGGGGGGAGGCCCCTTCCTCCCCAGAGATCCTCCCTCCCACGGAATCCGTCCCTCCCTCCCATCCTGTTCCTGAGGCTCTCCCAGAATCCTTCGCTGTCAATGGTCCGAATCCGGCCCTGCGAGGAATTCCCGCCAGCCCCCAACCGGACAGGTCCCCTTCGCCCCAAAGGGGTCCTCACCTGTGCAAGGCTGGCCCCGGGCAGGGTCCCCCACAAAACCTGGAGCACACCTAGCCCAAGAGAAGAGGGCAGAGTTAAGGACGCCAAGGCAGAGCCGCTGAAGGCAGGAGGGTCTCTTTCGGCTCCCTGCCCCCCACCCCCACCCCACGTGAGCTCCTCCCCCCACCTCCTCGGCTCCTGGGAAGCGGCCAGAAAAGAGGATCTGGTCCAAGGCAGGGGCTGTGATGCCAATCAGACGACGGGTTGGGACTGATGGTCCTTCTGAGCCTGCTGGACTCCAACCCCCATCACCCACAGCCAGGAGTGAGAAATGATGGGTGTCGTAGTCCTGCAGCATCTGGAAGCTGTCCGGCTTCACCCTGGGGAGAGGGAATGGAGGAGGGGAAGGCGAGGGGGGCTCAGGAGCCGGGGGAGCGCTTGCGGCCAGCCCACCTTTCGCACTGGCGCCCAGCATGGCCCCGAGGGCAGGAGTCGCAGGTGGGCTGCCCGTCTGTGTCCAGGAAGCACGTCCTGAGGTCCCTGCGAGAGAGAGAAGGGGGGGGGGGAAGTCAGCGTTGGCAGGCCAGCTCGGAGAGGGGGACGTGTCTCTGGGCTCCCGGAAAAAGTGGCTTTCCCTAGCTCTGGGGGTCAGCAGCAAGCAAGAACCCGCCCCTCAAAAAGGAGTCCAGGAGGTTGGGGGAGAGCGGCCGAGCCCCGGCACCTACTGGTGGGCAGAGGAGGGCCCATGGCACGGGCACGGGCGGCAGTCTCCGGGGGTCCCGTGTCTGGCATCGCCGTAGAAGCCTGGCCGGCAGTGTTCGCATCGGGGTCCTTCCGAGTGGTGGCCGCAGTTCTGGAGGAGGAGGAGGAGGCGAGAGAGAGGCAGCCCTAGGTCAGCGAGACGTTCCCCCCCACTCTCCTCGCCGGCTGGCATCGGCCAACTGGGCCCTGTCGGCTGAGCTGCCCGCTGCCTCGCGGCAACAGCTCCAAGACCCGCCACCTGCGCACATTGGTGTCAACACGGGGCGGGGGGGTGCAGGGACACCCCTCTGCCTGGATGGTGTTGTGTTTCTCCAAGCCCTGCTTGCGCCCTCAGCCCCTCCTCTGCTCCCCCTCCCGGAGCGGGGTGTGAGTTTTGCTTCTCCTACACCTGCCTCCTCACCTGGCAGTCTCCGGTCTCTGCGTCGCATTCAGCGGTGTGTCCGTGGCAACTGCAGGGCTCACACATGCCCAGGTAGAGGCCGCTGGTGGTGCGGGTGTAGCCGGCGTCACAGTCCTGAGAAACAGAGACGGCTCTTGGCTCAGCGATGGCGGGGGGGGGGGGGCTGGTCCTCTCTCCCTCCCACTGCCTCTGTTACTCTGGGGCTCTCTGATCACCCCCCGTCTGCTGCCTAATCTGCAAGACCCACCAGAGGTTAAGAGCAACATCAAGGGTCTTGCGCTCCTTAACCCTTGTTCAGTTTTTTCCATCCTGAGAGAGAAATCCTTGGTCCAGACTGAGCCCCAAAGGAACCGAATCACATTGGCTTCTGGTTCAGCAGTTTCCCACTGGGGGGCGGGCGGGGGGCGTCCTTTTTGTTTTTGACCGAACGCCATGCTTTGATTACAGCAGGAAGGGTGCTCTGGACACCGGGGGTGGGGGGGTGGGGAAGGGTTCTGCTCACCTGGCAGGAAGGCCCCCGGTAGCCTGGAGGGCAGGTGCACTCCTCCACTTCCACCGCTGGGTCCCGGCCGGTCGGGTGGGGCACCGCCACATCCATGTGGATGCCGGAAATCCTGCAAGAAGGGAGGAGGTGCTGAGGGGAGAGGGCCTGCCCCAGAGAAAAAGAGACACCCCAAAGGTAGAGGCCCCTCGGGCGTTCCATCCATCCTGGTGTGTCCTGCTCGGCTTGCGGTCGCCTCAAATCCTCCCGCGGCTGCGAAGAAAAGTTACTTCCGGGGGGGGGTAGCGAGGTGTCTCCAAGTTGCTCTTGGTAAGAGCTGAGGCTGACCTGGCCCCTGGGCCCTCCTCACCTGCTTTCGGACGGCCGCTCGGAGTAAGAGGCACGGATCATGAAGAGGTCAATGTCTGCCAACGCCATCAGGAGGTGCTCGCGGGTGGCGTTCTGTCCGTCGGCGCGGCGCCAGGCTTGCTGAAAAGGGGGGCAGCAAAAGAGGCGTGGGTCTCCTTGTGTCCTTTGCCCCCATCCCCGTTCCAGGGAGGTCTCCCCCTTAGCAGGGTGCAGGAGAAGCTCCCACTTGGTCCATTCAGGAAGCACCATCCTCAGTGCCGCCTGCCGGGCAGCCTTTCCTTGAGATCTCTCGAGACTCGCTTGAGCCCAGATCAACCGTGACCTTTGCAAAAGGAGTGCCCCCCCTCCTCTCCCCCCGCCAGGGCCCTCTTGTCCCTGGGGGTCTCACCTCCCGGAAGGGCACGGTGAAGGTCCTGGGCGCCCCGGGCAAAGGGATCCCTTCGGCCGTGTGCTCAAGGAAAATGCCGTTCCCTTGCAGCAGGACGTCGGGTTGGCCCCGCAGCAACGGGGAGCCCGGGTAAGCATCGTGGGTGGTGGTATAGCGCAGCTCCCCGCCATAGGAGGTCACCTGGGGAGGGAGGTATAGCAGGAGGCAGCGTCAGCCCCCTCCCTCCTTTGAGAATGCGGGCAGAGCGGGGGCTTGGCAAGCGGAATGCGCCCACATCTGCCAGGAGGGCCGAGCTCGAAGATAACCCAGCCGGAAACCCCGGGGAGCTGGAGCCACCGGGCCCAGGAGGAGTGGGCCTTTCACGTTTCACCTTTCCCTGGTGCCATTTCTCTCGTGCCCCTCACCCCAATCCCAGCCCCCCACCCCTGCCCCCTCTTCTCTTGGTTTCTCCCCTGAACCTCTTCCAGAGAAGGCCTCAGCACCTTATCCCCCTTGAAGTGCTCCGGCAGCACCCAGTAGTAGACGTCACGGGCTAGCGTGTGGAAAGAGGAGAAGGCCAGCTCTGAGGGCCCCGTGGGGCGGATGCCCTCGCTGACCGTCCGGGTGCTGGCGGCGTTAGAGAGGCTGAACTGGGCCCTCTCGGCATCCTCGTAGGCCATCCGAATCTGGGATCAAAGGACAGGTGGGATCAGTGGGGAGAGAAGCAGGAGGGAGAGGAGATCCCTGTAGCAAGGGGGGAGAGGCACCTCAGAAACCTCTGGGTCGGAATCTAGCTCTCCTGTAGGCTGGATCCGGAAAAGGACACCCAACCCCACGACACCCTTGCTGGACGACCCCCCCCCTTTGGCAAGAGGTTTTGGTCAGCTGTAAAAGGCTGCCAGCTGCCTTCTCAGGGTTTAGTCCCCACACAATTAGACATTTCAACTGCTCCTTGTATTTTGGCCCCACCCCTTTCACCCTCCCCCCCCCCCCGTGAAGGTCTTTCAACTTCCACCAAAAGAGGTGTCCAATCCTCCCCCCCCACGCCTTTGCTCCAGCAGGATCTGTGGGTCAAGCCCACAGTGGGACCCTGGGAACCCCTGCGGTGCCTTGGCCCGTGGGTGGGGAGGGCCGGGAAGGCCTTACCTGGTCCCGGCTCCACGTGGAGCTGGCGCACTGGCGCGACACCCCCATGCAGAAGCAGCGGAGGCAGCCCTCGGGGTTCTGGTCGCTCAGGTGGAAGGTCCCCGAGGCGCACTCGTCACAGAAGCGCCCCATGACGTTGGGCTGGCGGGAGGGAAAGGCAAGGGGTTTTACCGGACACCCAAACGCCTCCAGCCGACTCGGGTTTAAGGTCACTCCCTATAGCTTCCCCCTCGCCCAGCACGGTTTCTGGATGTGCCTGTCTCTCTCTCCCACCCGTTAAGCTCTGCAATGGCCTGGGGCAAGATTCCAATGTATGCCTTTCTCACGGTATTTTAGCCGTCCAGTCCACATTATCCAGCTGAGACTCAGGAGGCAGACCGAGGTCTTCCTCCCGTGCAGCGGTTTTGCTTCTTGTTTTCCTGGCAGAAGCTCAGCTGCGTCCTGGCCTTTTATTAGCTCAGAGATCCAGACTCCCCACCACCCCCATTTCACCCCACGGATCCATCAAGTGCCCCGAAGCATCTCCCGTCCAAGTGTGCCACACTGACCCATGGAAAGCCCCCGCCCCACCCCCCAACTGCCAGACCCCAAGCGCCGCCCATGCAGCTTACCTTACACCGACAAGCTCCCTCCGAGGCCTGGCTGCTTCCTCGCTCGTCGCACCGCCCCAGCATCTGCCCTACAACCATAACCAGGGGGTGGGGGGTGGGCAGAAGCAGAGGGTTGGAAGGAAGGGAGAAATCTGACAAGTAGGGCCACGCCTCCCCCGCCGCCCATCTCCACTGCCGGCCACCTGCCTTGGCCTGAAGCCTAAGGCCTGAGTTTGGCGCCCGGCACCACGACGTACGTAACGGGAGAGAATCAGGTTCCTTCTGGGAGACGACAGTCACTGGCTTGGGGGGGGGGGGAGGGGGGAGAGAGAGACTTGGCAGTCC
Source organism: Intellagama lesueurii (assembly GCA_037013535.1). Classification (NCBI taxonomy): domain Eukaryota; kingdom Metazoa; phylum Chordata; class Lepidosauria; order Squamata; family Agamidae; genus Intellagama; species Intellagama lesueurii. The sequence continues at coordinate 12,550,894 of JBAJHW010000016.1, read as the reverse complement.
TCAGGTGGGGGCACCTTCGTAGACACCGTCCAGGCCCTCCAAAGGGGTGTCCAGCCCCCCGTGCCCTTCCCCGGCTTCCACCTTGATCAAGGGGCTCAGGAGTGGATCGTTCCCCTGGGTTCTCTGGGGAGGGAGGGAGGGAGGGAGGGAGGGGCCCTCTCCCAGATTTTACTCACCGGTCTTCACGCACCTCCCACCAGGCTGGATCGGGTTGCCTTCGTAGCCCGGGGCACACCTGGAAAGGGAGGCAGGAGGGCAAGACCCAAGTCAGTGGTTCGTGCGTTGGTTCGTTCATTCCTCTCTCTCCCTCCCTCTTTCCATCTTCAGGGATCTCAGGCCTTCAATGCAGAAAACGGCCCCCGGCCACCCAAACAAGCCCCCCCCGGCCCCCCCGCTTTGCACCAAGAAAACCAGAGAGCCCACTTGCCTTTCACACCGGCGCCCTGTGTAGCCGGGGGGAGCAGGCATCGCAGGTGGCTTGCCCGTCGGTGTCCAGAAAGCAGGTGCTGGAAAACCTGGGAACCAAAGAGTGCCAGGGTCGAGGGGGAGGGCCTCTGAACAGCCCCCCCCCCCCCGGCCGGCCCATCACGGGGGATGCAAGGCCCAGGGCAGAAATGGAGGAGGGGCAACCACTAAGAAACCCCTGGCGTGGGGCTTGTGGGGCGTCTGCCACGGTGTGACCTTCGGCCCCAGCGACCTGCCCCCAGGTACGGCCGGCTGGCCCCCGGGAGGCCGAGGCGCTGCCGGACGCGCCGGCTAAGGGTGTGACGCAGAGGCCGCCTCTGCCGCCCTCCCGGCCGGCTCACCTGCGGGGGGGCTCGGTGTACGGGCAGGGGCAGGGGAGGCAGGCGTTGGGGCTGCCTCTGGTGGCGTCGCCAAAGAAGCCCGGCTTGCACTTCTGGCACTGGGCGCCCTCGGTGTTGTGCTGGCAGTTCTGGAAGGAAAGGAGGAGAGGTCAAAGGACCAGCTGGAGGGGGGTGGGCAGGCGGGCGGGTGTTTGTTTCTCTCCCAAGGGAACCTCAGGGCTGGCACAAGACGCCTGGCTGCCTGAGGTCAAGGCGCACGGGACTCCCCCTCCACCACGTCACTTTGGTCCATGTCGCAGAAAATCTGGGTAAAAGCCAGCAGAGCTGCTTCTGTCGGGGTCTGTGAGCGCTCCTCAAAAGCAGAGCTGGGAGAGTTCCTTTTCAGAGAAGTAATTAGTTACCCTGATAAGCCCAAAGCTCTGACGGGCCTTAGGTACCGCTCTTTCCAAAGTAACTCTTGGTTACCATCTAAAGTCACTTAACTACGTAGATGCTATTTTGAAAAAATGAAACGAAACAAAAACAATCACAAGTAACTAATTGTGTGCAACCCGTGACTCTCCAGCTCCACAGCCCTGCCTCGATTCATGTCCTTCCACAAGGCCCCGCTGACCCCTCCTCTCCCGGCCGCTCCCCTCCGCCCCCACCCACCCCACCCCCAGGTTTTGCACCCCTTACCAGGCAGTAGCCGGAGAAAAGGTCGCAGGAACTGGAGTGCCCGTGGCAGTTGCAGCCCGAACAGGTGCCCAGGTGGGGGCCGCCAGGGACGCGCTTGAAGTGAACCTCGCAGCGCTCGCACGACAAGCCAGAGTAGCCGATGGGGCACCTATGGAGGGAGAGGCAGGACGGAAAACACCATGGACGTGAAAGACAGCTCTGGAAAGTCAGCCGCTCCTCGCTGCCCCAGAAAAGCATCGCCCCCACGAGTGCATTTCACTCCCCTTTGGCGTCGCTCAATGACATCTAGGAAACGTGGACCAAGCCAGGACAGCCCCGTGTGCCACACAGAGCGCCTGGGGAAACCCTTTTACGGCAGGCATCCTCCCGCGGCCGCTCCCGAGGGCCCTCGTCACCTGCACTGCTCGACGCCCCGCGCAGGGCCCAGGCCGGTGACTTCGGTGGTGGTGGTGTCCATGATGATGTCGCTCAGCCCCACGCTGGCCATCCGGTTGTTGTAGACGGTCTGGATCATGACGGCCTCCAAGTTCTGCAAGGTGAGGAGCAGCTCCTCCCGGCTGACGGGGGACCCGGACTCCTTCTCCCAGTTCTCCTGCGGGCGCGGGACACGAGGGGCGTGAGTGAGGGGGAGGCGGGGGGGGCAAGGGAGGGCCCGGCCACACCCTGGGACGGGAAAGGCTCGAGCCCTCTTCCCTCATCAGAGCACCTCCCAACCGCGTCTCCGTGGGGCCAGGGGTTAGGAGAAGAGCCTCTGTGGACTACCAACCCCAGGCGCCTGCCTGGGAGCCATGTTGGCCAGGGATTTGGGGTGCTGTCGCGTCCAGAGGTGCAAAACAGCAGACCCTAAGCCAGCCCCTGCCTTCTCGGAAAGGAGAGGCTAGAAGGACCTTTGGGCAGACAGGCAGGATCGCTCTGTCCCCCTTCTGCCTTAGGGCTAGGAGACCGCCCTCCGAGCCCGAGGGCCAAGGGCACGGAGGGAGACCGAGAGAAGGGGCTCGCTCTCAGGCCGCAGGGCAGGTCCCACCCACTCCTCCACCCACCCAGGCCCGCCTGCCCATACCCGTTCCCCCACAGCGCACTCACTTCGATGAAATGGATCTGGCGCTGGTTCACCTCCGCGGGCTGGGTGGGCGTCCGCACCCGGTAGAGGAGCTTTCGCCCGTTGCCCACGAGGACGACGCTGGGCTTCAGCACGGGCTCCGACGGGCCCCGAGCCAAGTCGTAGCGCACCTTGTAGTGCAAGTAGCCCCCGTAGGAATCCACCTGGAAGCAAAGCAGAAGAAGTAAAACAAAACAAAACAAAATAAAAAGCAAAGCACCGTCCAGTGCGGTGAGAAAAAGTCCGGAAAATAAGGCTGTTTCGTCATTCTTGGGTATGAAGACACCCTGGGAAAGATTTTTGAAAAAACAGGGTTATAAACCTGCATCACCCCAACGGAAATAAAACTGTCATCATCCACGGATGGCCAGGACTGAAAAAGGGTCAGGATCCTGGCGGGAGGGCGAACGGGAGAGAGGCTCCCGGAAGAAGCGAGGAGCCGGTCTCCCTGGGTCCTGCGGCCGCCTCTTCCTCCTCGCCGCCATCTCCCGGATCGGGCCTCCCTCCCGCCTCACCTTGTTGCCCAGGAACTGCCGGGGGAGCGTCCAGAAAGAGTCGTGGGCCAGGAAGCGGCGAGAGAGGTCGACCAGCTGGAACTCCTGCAGGCCCGGCTCGATCTGCAGCTGCGTGGAGGAGAGCGGGGGCGTCCCGGGCTGAGAGGGGGTGGTCACGTTGACCCCTGGGGAGGGAGAGACGGAAGGAGGGGCCGTCCCGGGGAGGGGAGGGAGAAAGCGGTGGGAAAGGTTGGTCATGGTTGCGTCAGGAAAGAACTTTGCCCACGCTCAGAGGCACTACGCATGATCAAGATGTGCGCTCTCTTTCTCTATTCCCGGAGAAACCACTGTCGAAGGAGAGAGAGAGAGAGAGAGAGAGAGAGCCAGCTTTGCAAGGCGGGAGGAAAACACCCTGTGAGCCACCTTGCTGAAGGCAATTTGTAAAACAACGTCAGGAGACGTCTCCGCTCTCAACCACATCCACTGTAGCCAGCGAGCCTCCCACTTTTCCAGGGACCACCCCCCCACCCCGGTGCTTGTGCCTCACCTTTGAAATCGTCAGGGGTGTCGAAGCGCAGGCGGATCTGGTCCCGGTGGCGGCTGGTGGCATAGCAGGCCTTGGTGATGCCAAAGCAGAAGCAGGGCAGGCACTGGCCGGTGCCTTCCACGTGGAAGTGCCCCTCGGGGCAAGGTCCTGAGGGCCAGGAGGGGGAGAGTCAGAGATCAGGATTGTTCCGCCCGCCCAACCCTCCCCCAAGGGAAACCCATTCACCCATCTCTGGAAAAAGAAATACAGGCCTGGAAAACCCCTCCCGTGGCTGCCAGAGCTAAGGGTGACTTAGAGGTGGGCAGACGAATAGAGACAGGCAGGCACAAAAATGAGAAATTGACGTTGATAGATCAATATGCATCAGGTAAGAACCAGACGGAGGTCACAGACGGACAGGTGTGAGATGGAGGCAGACAAGCCTCAGGCGGTGAGCCGCAGACAGAGGGCAGAGGAGAGACAAGCGGGAACCCCTGCCCCCCTTGTCCCTCTGCCTCGAGCCCAGCTCACCGCGGCTGGGAGTGAGGCTCAAGACGCCGTCGGGGATCCCGAACACCATCCCCCGGGCGTTGATGGCCTCGCAGGTGTAGGCCCCCTGGTCGGCTTCCTTGACGTCCTGGATGACGAGGGAGCCCCGGCCGTTCTCGCTGGTGATGGAGACCCTGCGGGTGGAGAGGTGGGAGGTCAGAGCGCCCCAAAGCTCCCTGTGGGGCCAGGACAGGAGGAGGAGGAGGAGGAGGGAAAAGGGCCACCAGGACCCCTCAGCTCACCTGCGGCTGCTGGGGATGTGGCCCCAGTTGAGCCTCCAGGTGATGATGGGGGTGGGCACACCCACGGCCACGCAGGTAAAACGGACGGTGTCTCCAGGGGTCGCTTGAACGAAATCTTCTGGGGGCGTGACCACCTGAGGAGGAACTGCGGAAGAAGGGAGAGGGATCGTTTCCTTCTCCTCGTACCCAATACAAAAGCCAAAGCTGAGATGTAGCTTAGAAAAGGGGCTCTGGGTGGCTCTGGCTAACTGTTTGGGGACTCTGAAACTCACTGCCACCGTAGAGAACGAGGACAACACTCCCCACCCACCCAGCCCCTGGTAGCAGAACAGGCCAGGTTCCATCCCAAGCCTCTCCAGCCAAGCTCCAGGAGGCAAAGGCCGCAGCAGAGGCAGGAAGAGTTCTTATCCCATCTCGGTACGTCCTTTAGCAGGCCCGAAACACGTGTAAAAATGCACACATACAGCAAAATCCGTGCAAAAACAACCCCAGTTGTAGAAATGTGTGAAAGACGTTTTGCGTGGAATCCTCCTTCAAATTGGCAGGCGGAGGTCGAAACATGAAGGGATGAAAGTCTGAAAATGCTTAAAACTTCCTAGTCTTTCTGTATTCACACACAACGCGCCCCGCCCCCCCCCCGACTGTCCCCCACCCCACCCCGCCCGGTCCACTCACTGCAGCCGATCTCGTCCGAGCGGTCCGGGCAGTCCACCTCCTCGTCGCACTGATAGCTGGCCGGGATGCACTTGTGGCTGGAGACGCAGACGAACTGGCCAGGGCCGCATGTGTCTCCGGGGCCCTTGGTGGCTGTCGGGAGGAAAAGAGCGTGAGAGGCCAGGGTGGGGCCCCTGAGCAATGGGGGGGGGGGAGAAGACCTCCTACCACCTCCTGACCCTCTGCCACCCCCTTTTGTCTCGCTGGCCCTCCCGGAGGGATCCGACCCACACCGTGGCCAGCCTGACCCTGCAGCCGGCGTTTCAGAGCGTGACTTGGGAGATTTCCGTTCTGCTCCCTTGCTGAGCCATAACAGTCCCTGGAGGAGCCCGGGCAACGCCCACCCTCGCCCTCCGCCTCATCCCCCTCAGAAGGCTTGGTCTCAGAGGCAGGAGGAGAAGAGAAGACGTCCTGTGCCACCTTTGATCTTTCTTTCTCTCTCTCTCTCTCTCACACACACAGAAATGGAGGAGAAGGGAACGAGAAAGACCTTTCGGAAAGGAAAGGCCAGCCCCGAAGGGACGCAGGGGCCCAGCCAATGCTCGCCCAGAGCCTGAAGGCGCCTGACACTCCTCCCATGGGTTTGCCCCCTCCCAGCCTTGCCTCCCCCCCCACCCCACCCCACCCCCCGGGATGCTTACGGCAGTCCAGTTCGTCAGAGCCGTCCATGCAGTCGTAATCCCCGTCGCAGCGCCAGAGTTTCAGGGCGCAGTGCCCGTTCTGGCACCTGAACTCGTTGGGCTCGCAGGGGGACGGCGTGCCTGTCCAGGAGGGCAAAAGAGGAGTGATCCTCCGGGCAGCAGCAACCCCCCCCCGGCTGCCCCCCCTCCACGCCTTCCCTCTTCTCTTCCCCAGGCTCTCCCTTTGCTCCAAGAGCCACCCTGGGAGCCCTCCTCCTCCTCCCCCTCCCTCTGGGACTCACCGCAGTCGGACTCGTCGCTGCCGTCCGGGCAGTCCCGCTCGCCGTCGCAGAGGTACTCCTGGGGGATGCACTGCCTGTTGGCGCAGAGGGCCTCGTCCTTCCGGCAAGGGCGCAGCTCAGGAGAGAGCGGAGGCTTGGGAGAGCTGACCCGGGGAGGGGGGGTGACCGGCGCCCGGCGGGTGGCGCCCGGGGTTGAGGTGGCCGGGACCCGGGTGGTGACGGGTCGCACGGAAGAGACCGGCCGCGGAGGGGTGGTCAGGTCTAGGAGCAAAGACGGAGGGCAAGGGGTGAGCCGCGCAGGGAAATGGGGGCTGGCAGAAGAGGGCTGGAGACTCTTGTCTCTCTCTCTCTCTCTCTGTCTCTTGATCAGGATTTGGCCCACGAGAGTCAACTACGCCGGAGCTGCGGAATAAGAAGCGTGAGGAAGAGAGAGACGGCAGCTCCCCGGACCCCCAATCGCTCGGCTTCTGCCCTCCTTGTCCACGGCAAAGACCCTTCAGAAGCCCAGGAGTGGCTTCTCCAGGCTTGCTGTGAGATTAGCCGGGCAAACGGGGGGACCACAATGGGAACGACTACAAAAGGTTCCCAATTCTCCACAACCAAGGTGGGCCACAAAGTGTAGGTGCGGTTCCCCCGCATGGTCCCTCTGCCCCCCTTCCAGCTTCCCAGAGGGTCCCCACTACCCCCCTGCCCCCCAAAAGACAAGCAAACAAAGAAAAACTCAGCTCCTGGAATGTGGCCGCATCCCGGCTGCTCCCAGGCGGCCGCAGCCCATGGCCATGGGGGGGGGAGAGTGGGGCCCCAGAGGTACTCCTCCCCACTCCCCCTAGATGTCCGGCAGGGCCTTCCCGCCCCAGGGCACCCCTCCCCTCTTCTCACCGCATCCGTCCTCATCGGAAGCGTCCTCACAGTCCGGGTGCCCATTGCACCGGGAGGTCTCGCTCACACACTGCCCGCTGTCACACGCAAAGTCGCCGGTAGCACACTCGGGGGCCGGGGGCTCGGCTGTGGGGCAGGGCGGAAGGAGGAAAGTGAGGCCAGGTCCCAGGGTTTTGGGGGAGAAAAAAAAGGGGGGGTGCATAAGAAGCTCCCCCACTCAGGCCAAGGCTCTCCTCCTCCTCCTCTCCCACGGAGCCCCACCTGCAGGCCCCCCCACCCCCACCCCCCGCCCAAAGAAAAACGCACCGCAGTCCAGCTCATCCGACATGTCCCGACAGTCCGGCCGCCGGTCGCAGAGAAACTCCCTGGGGATACACTCGCCGCTGCCACAGGAGAACTCCTCAAAGGTGCAGGCGCGCAGGTCGGGAGGCACTGGAAGGAAGGGAGGAGAGTCCGGGATCAGGGCCGCCACCGCAAGGGATAACGGGGTGTGTGTGTGTGTGGGGGGGGGGGTGTGAAGTCCCCGGTCCGTCGCAGGGGTTCACTGGGCAAAATTTAGCTCAGATTCCAGCCCTATGGCGGGGAGGAGAGGGGGAGACCGACCCACAGAAGCTGCCCCCTCCTTCCCCCTCCAGGATGCCTTATGATGCCCAGCCAGACGGACACCCCACAGAGCCACTTACTGTCTCCCATCAACGTCTCTTCTGATCCTTTGCCAAGTGGCAACGCTGGGACTGGAGGCTGGAGAAGAGCAGGGCGCCCACACTGCCCCCCAGCAGCCCCTCTGCCAAGCCAAGGAAGCCTCCTCACTTTCAGAAACCGGGGCCAGGGTCTCCTCGTCTTCCTCTACCCACCTGAGCTATACTTTCCCTCTCGGACTCTGCCTTCGGTGGCAGGGCCAAGAGCAAGGACGTCTGCGCTGGGTTTTGAATCCAGTCGTCAAAGGCCTCGAGAGGCTTTCCAGATGTACCACCAGGTTCAAGCAGAGGCTTCGGAAGGCGACGGTGCCGCCCGCTTGCCCCACAACACACGCCCCCCCCGCCCGCCCGCCCACCGACACAAAAAACAGAACCTCTGCCGCCCTTTTGTTAGGAACCGGGCACACACCAAACACACACGGCACACGGTTACCAAGAGCTGCGAGCGCAAGCCAAGCAAGGCAAGGCACTCCCTCCCAGCAGACCGGAAGCGCCCCTCGCTTTGGCCATCGGATCCGAGATTTCCCAGCGAGGTGGGCCACCTTCCTCAACCCTCAGAAGGGATCCCGGGGGGGGGGGGGGGTTTCCCTTCTGCTCTCAACCTCCAGAAGTCGAAGCAAAGCTGGCTTCAATGCCTCCTGGTCTCTCTTCTTTGGATCACAGAGCCCAGAATCCTGCAGCCAGCATGGCCACTAGGGGATTCTGGGGGTTGTAGTCCAAAACATGTCATTTTCCCCAAGATCTACGCCAAGGAGGAGGGAGCCCAAATCCAAGGCAATCCTCTCTCTCTCTCTCTCTCTTCTCCTGCAGGCACGGGGAGGAGAAGGGCTCAGCAATCCTTTGCCAAGGACATTGCATCACAGCCCCCCTCCCTCCCAAAACCCCCATCCAGATGGTCTAAGGAGGGGGAGAGAGAGAGATTATTGCTAGTTGAGCTTCTTCCGCTGAAGGTGAGCCAAACCCTCATGTCCGCTCCCCGAGGCCAGCGTGGGACAAGCCCCTGGTCGGAGGCCACAGGACTTGCTCCCGGCCAACCTTCTCCAGCTGCTTCAGGCAGAAGACGTCGACGAGACAATGCCCCCCCCCGCCCCCCAGCTCAGCCCACGTTCCTTCTGTCCACGGGAGAGGCACTCAGCATCCAACCTCCCCCCACGGCGGAGCCCTAGAGGTTCTACGGGAAACCACCTGGCGGGGTCTGTCCCTCGCGGCCACCTTCGGCCAGGGGTGGGCAGGGGTTCACATGCAGCCCGGCCCAAGCAGAGAGCAGCCCCTCTGGGGGAGGGATGGAAGCCAAATCCAAAAGGGCACACACGCAGGGCCAGGCGCAGAGGGGCACAAGGGGGCCTGGAGACTTCCCTCGGGAGGCAAAAGGGGGCTGAGCACCCCACCCTAGGAAAGGATGGGAGAGGCTGCAGACCACCACCTCATGCACCAGCCCCTAAAAGGATCAGGTGGGCTGGAACTGAGGTGCAACCCCTCTCCCATCGCCTGAAAGGATCCTTTTTTTAAAAAAAAATAATATTGGAACAACCACTCCCCAAAGGATGAGAACGAGAATGCTATTGAGCTCTGGGGAAGTTCTGGCTGCCGACGGACCCTCCGGAGCCGTCCCGGCCACGCATCGGCCAAGACCACGCTGTCCTGGGACCTCTCCAGCAGAGGGTGAAACCGGAACTCCTCTGGAGCAACAGCCGGGGGGGGGGGCTCTGGTTTCTTCCGGCCTGGATTCCCAAGGGCAGCCCAGCCGAGCGGAGCACCTGGCCTGGCCGTCGGTGTGCCTGGGAGGAGGGAGCGGGTCCCACGGCTGCTGTGAGGAGGGATGCCCCAGCGACAAGGCTGGCTTTTTTTCTGGGGGGGGGGGGGGGAGAAGCAGATGGTCACCACCCAGTGGTGGATAGGACCGCACCACTTCTCTCCATCCGCAGTCTTGGTCTTTTTCAGGCCTTTCAATATTTTGACCCTAAATAAAAGAATGACCCTAGGATGGCGTTTAGAACTTGGAAATGCTCTTTTTTTTCTCTTCTCTTTTTTTTTGGGTGGGGTGGGTGGGAGTGGGAGAGGCTACCACGAAGCCTGGGCCAAGGATCAGCCTCCGCTTCCTCTGCCTGGAAACAAAAGGCGGTGCTGGAAACGAGAGAGGAAGAGAAGCCCATCTTCCACTCGTGGTCTCCACCCGTGGCCTCCCACAGGTCCTCTCTCAGCCCCTTTGCACTCCCTTGGCCCTGCACTCACCTCGAGGCTTGGCCGCAATGGGGGGCGGCGGGGTTTGGGCTGGAAGCGAAGAGAAAGTTAGCACCCAGCACGGGGTAGACACAAACGCACACACACACACACACAACCAAAAGTCAGACAGCTAACCCCTGATGTCGGCCACAGAGACCCGTGGCCCCCCAAAACAGGAACAGGCTTTCTTGGGAAGAAGCTTCTGTTCCGTGGACTGAGCGGCATCCCACAAAAGCTGACCGCAAAGAGCTTGTGTCTTCACAAGGCTGGGTGGCTTCTGCTAGAGCAAGAGAAAATTCTTCCGGACTAGGAGTCCCAGAATCCCCACGCCAGCAGGACTGGGCCCATCATTTCAAACTCTGGTAAGCTCTGCTGGTTGCTGCCACAGACCAAACCACTGCTGCAGACGCCCCGTCCCCAGAGACACGGACAGGCCCCGGCCCCCCAGAGAGGGGGCAAGGGAGCCGGTCCGTGGTATCATCGGGATCAGCTGCTTCTCACCTGCTCCTAAGCGCCGGAACTGGAAGCCGGCGGTGGAGGTGACGTAGGAGGCGATGGAACCGCTCTCGATGACAGAGAAAAGCACCTCCCGGATCTGGGCCTCGTTTTCATTCTGTTCAGAGCCCACGTCCAGCTCCACAAAGATGTAGCCCTCAATCTCTCTGCGAAGAAGCCACGGGGAGGAGGGAGAAGGGGAGGGGGGCTTAAACACAGGGTTGCCCTGCTCTCCCTCTCGCCCGCCCCCCCCTTTCTGGACAGGTCCCTCTTCTGCAGAGCCCTTGGGCAGCCTCCTGGGGGCCGGTCATTCACTCGGCTGTTCTGGAGCCCAGGGGCGGTTCCCTGAGCCTCCTGCGACCTTTCCCGCCTTCTGGGATCTCCTGCTTCCTTCCCAGCCTGGATTTCTACCCGCGAGGCAAACCCCTTCTTTCTGCGAGAGAAGAAGGCTCAAACTGGGGCCCACCAGCAAGCCCTCCCCAGGTTGCCGCCCAAACTCACTTGATAAAGACCACGCTGACCGCTTGTTCCCCAGGGATCTTGTAATATTCAGACTCCAGCTAGGAAGAGAAAATTCCATCAGCTGAATGAGGGATCTCACGGGGCTCTGCACCTCGGAGTGTGGCTCCCAGGCCCTTCTCCAGCTGAGATCCTGGCAGCTGTGCCTCGCTGGAGCACATCTGTTTTACCACTTCTTCTGGCAGGACCTAGATTCAGAATATTTAGACCCTGTGGGCAGGTGCAGTGGCCTAACGGACGTGGCACACAGTGAGAATCCAGGTGCCACCCTAAAGACCGGAGGCACAGAGTAGGGGCCCACCCGTGGCTTCTGGCATTCAGCTATGAGAAGTCCCTCCAGGCACGGCCCATGGTAAAGACTGCGAAAAATCTGGTCTGAAACATCCAGAGGGCCGACGGATCCCCACCTCAGCACACAGAGGGGAAGATACAGCCCTTTGCACACAACACACGGCAATTCCCTTCCCTTGCACTGGGTCACCCTTTGGCCTTCCTTACCTTGACATCTATGATCGTTTGCATTTTTAAAAAGAAAATGGGATACAGTCATTAATTTGAAATACAGAAAAAGAGTTTGCTGCACACACGAACGGGCCAGAGGAGGAGGAGGAAGGAGAAGGTGAAGAGTCTCCTTTTTACCCCGGGACTAAGAGGGGGCAAACGTATCAAGCCACACACACACACACCGTCTTCCACCCGCTCCTGGAGAAAGATCGAGCCATCAAGCTTCCAGTCCTCCCCTCCTTCCACCTCCCTGGCTGGTGGGCTCTCCCACTGAGGGGTCTCATCAGCCAGGAGGTGAGCAGAGCGCAGGTCTATCGGTGCTCCTTCTGGCCCAATCCTGACCCTCTCCTCCGCACGCTCCTTCCCCAGGGCAACGGGGCTCACCGTGTCTACCACCGCTTCGGAGACGTCCCGGAACTCCTCCGAGCTGACGTCGTCCAGACGGGGGCTGTAGTCGATGGACTTGGTGAAATTCACCAGGGCTCGGAAGTAGACTGGAAAGAAGGGGAGGCAAACGAGGTTGGGGGTGGCACTGAGCGCGTCAGCACCAGGACCACCTCCCCCCCCCGCCGACTCACCTGGAACACACGCTACCCAGAGCGCCTTCACCCACAAGATGGGCCGACCCTCTGCCCACCCCAAGGATCCTGACCCTTGCCCACCGACACGGACCAGGAGCCCACCCTGAACGTGGATCAAAAGCGGTGGTGGACCAGCACTGCCTAAGCGTGGTGGCCCTTGGAGGCCAGCCACATCCCTCGCGTTGGGGTGGAGACTCCCCAAAACCTGCCGATAAGCAAGCCCTGAGGAGAGGAGGTTCCGTCTTTTTGGAACTGCGAGGCGAGGCGAGGGGGCCAAGGGCAGCGAACCGACCAGGTGCCGGCGTGCCAATCTCGGCTGTGCCGTCAGGCGTGCGACCACTCAGGGGAGGGGGAGGGAGCGGCACCGGGCTGTGCAAACTTCGCCCGAGCATGGATGGGATCCTGGCTGTTGCTTTTTCAGATCCTGGCTGTGCTCTGTGCACCTCAGACAGGGAACAGATGGGAGGGGAGAAGTGAGGGTGAGGGTGGGTGTGACATCCACCATCAAGGGAAGTTGTCCCGACGAGATAAGGGACACCTCTTGGATCCAGAGCCTGGGCACAGCGGGTACAGACGAGAGGCAGGAAAGGAACCCAAAGAGCCCCCTACCCCCCGAGACACTCTAGGAGGGGGGGGGGTGACCCGAGAGGTCAGGGTGCCCAGCCTTTCCCCTCCATCACCCAGGGGCACGTCTTGTTAGAGGCACATAAGGGCTCCATTCACAGACCTGGGAGAGCTGATCAGTGAACCCCTCTACCACCACCCCCGCACGCGACCAGGCAGCCCCACCCACCTGCAGAGTCACCCCCAAAGAATGTGCTACGCCCCACGGAGATCAAACGGCTCTTTCTCAAGCTGGAGCCCTTCTGGGGGGGGGGGGCTGGACGGGAGACGGAGGGAGCCGAGAAGGAAGGCGAGCTTTCTCCTCCAAAAGCCGGCCCTTCGTTTAAGCCTCGTTTTCTGGCTCCAGGGAAGGGGGAGGTCACCCCCACACCCTGCGTGTTCCCTGCTTCCTTTTTTGGGGGGAGAGGGAATGAACTTCCACAGGGGTCTGTGCTGAACCCTTGAATTTGGTGGCACAAGCTGATTCTGGACTGGGCTAGTGAACCATCCAGCAAAACGCTTCCTCTGTTCACGTACAGAGTTGTTTCTCTCCTGAGAAGCTGAAAGGGGGGGGGGCTAGGCAGGCCGAGCTGAAGATGTGTAGCTTTGCCTGCTCGGAGAGGTTTCTGGGTCGCGTGACCCCCTCCAAGCAGCCCCAGAGGGGAGAAAGGGGAAGGGGTTTCCCGTCTCACTCGGCCAGGCCCCCGTGTTTTCTCAGGGCTGATTCTGCTGTGAAGCCACTTCCTGGGTGCCGAGGAAGCCCGGAGCACATCTGGAGTGCCAGATGTGGGCTGGGGAGGGGGAGGAGGAGGAGGACGAGAGGCAGCTCCAGCCACAAGCCCTGGAAACCAGCCGCCCTGAGGTTGCACCACATAGACACCCCCACCCCACTCTTGCAGCTGAAGTAGCCCCCAGGGAAGCACAGCGAGGCCGTTGCTAACCCAGGAAACGGAGCATGGGGAAATCTGGCTTTGGGAGAGACGGAAGCCCCTCGGATTGCCCAGCCTGCAGGGGATTCTGGGCCTTGTAGTCCCCCAAAGGAACCTTCCCAAACTCTTGAGAGGGGCCGAAGGGCAGGGAGGGTCGAGGCTGGCCCAACACCCACGTGGAGTCACTCTGCAGAACGAGAGAGACGGAGGCGTCTGCCCCGGGGAGGGGAAAGCCAGCCGTTTCCCCTTCTTCCTCCCTTCCCTCCCTCAGATCCCGGAGGCTCTTTCCGCCGATCCCAGCCCCTGCCAGCCCCCGTCCAAGCCCAGCTTTCGGGCTCTTTCTTGCTTTGCCTCCTTTTAAGGAGCCCTGGCGCTGGCTCTTCCTCCGTGGGCTGCTCTTGCACTAGCCGAGGAGGAGAGGAGGAGGGGAGGGGAGGGGAAGGGAAGGGAAGGGGGTGAGCTGGAAAATCACTTTCCAGCCACCGAGGAGAACAATGAGCAGACAAAACCAGAGCCCTGGGCTTCCTTCCTGCCCGCTGACTCAGCCTCCCCGGGTGCCTTGGGGGGGGGGGGGGCGCCGAGGGCACTCCAGGCAGGGCTCAGCCAGCAGCGTTGGCCTGGAATCACAGGGAAGGCTGATCTCAGGACCCCTTCCTCCCAGCAGAGGATAGTGGGGGCAGGGGCGGCGGGGGGGGGGAGAGGAAATCCCTTGTCCCATGCTGGAATCCAGTCCAACCAGAGGCCATGAGAAGGACGTGCCTTCCCGTCGTCCCAGCCCACCTTGCTAGGGGGAAATCTGGGGGTCTCACATCCTCCTGGTCCAGATCCTTCCCTTGGCCCACCACGCGCGCCGTGACGCTGCAGGCTTGCACAGCCGCTGGCAGCAGGCTGGCCCGTGCCAAACTCACTGGGGAGCCTGGCCAGGGGCAGGATGGCAGACGGACTACAGTTCCCAAAATCCCCCAGCCGGTCAGGAGCTGTAGTCCAAAACAGCAAGGCTCACTTCCGCAGCATGACCACTAGAAGACCCAGCCAAGGGCCAGAAGACGCCTCCGCTCTCGGCGGCCTCTCCCGGGGCCCCTTTTGCCCTGCGTGCTTTTGGGAACAGGCCGGCTTCTTTGCCCCTCTCCGAGACCCGCACGAGCCCCCTCCATGGATAAAGCTCTGCCTCCTTGCTCTATGGAGAGGCCAGGGGAAGCCTTCTGAAGAGCCTGGCCCCGGGGGGGGGGGCTTGTGACACTCGGTCCTCGGGCGGCCTCCAAGCAAGGGCCCCGGGGCCACTTACTGAGCGGAGCGTCATCGTCAGGTTCGGAAGTCATGCTTGCAGGGCGAGGGAGCCCCACGGGAGCAGGAGGAGGAAGGTCTGCGAAGAGAAGAAGAGAGGAAAGGAGGAAGGAAAAGGGAAGAAGGAAGGCAGGAAGGGTTTAGTCGTGGAGAGAGGGGTCGGGGGGGGGCAGCCCCAAGAGAAGGCAGGAGGGAGAACAGAGAAAGCCCAGGATGGCCTGGCCCACCACGGGTGAGCTCATGGATGGCCAGCCTCTCCCTACCGCCCCCACCCTGGGCACAGCCTGGCCGCCTCCGGTGCCTCCTGGGGCATGCCTCCCTTCTTCCGTGGCCTCGCCCGTCTCCTGCGGAGCCCTTCCTAATCCAGGGGAACGGAGGGAAGCTCTCCTCAAAACCCCAAAGCCCTGGACGACCAGGTTTCTTCCTCCCCAAGGATGCTTTCGCTTACGAGATCTCTCTCTCTCTCTCTCATACATGCACACACCCACCATTGTCCACACACAGCAGCCGCCTCTCTGGACCCGCCAGCCAAGGAGGCTCTCGGTCCTGGCCTGCCACCGCAACCTACAAAACGCGGGTCCCTCCAGAGGACTCCTGCTGTGGAGGTGGGGTGCGTGTGTGTGTGCCTGGGTGAAAAGGCCCCAGGGAGTCTTGACCCGCCTGTCTGGGCACTTCCCTTCTCCAGAGACATGGCCAGGGGGCACCAGGTGGCCGATTCCTGGCCCTGCTCTCCCCAGGCGGCCCAAGGGAGCCGCCTCTCTCTCCAGAATGCCCGGGCAGGAGCATTCTGAACGGGGCTGGGTCTCCCCCACTGAGCCATCAAATAACAGAGGACGAGGAAGAGGGAACGTCTCGAAATAAGACACACACACACCACTCGACGTGGACCCTGGGAGAATGCTTTGTTTTCGGCCGGCAGCACTCATCATCCCCCCCCCCCCCCGGCCATTGGTGGCAGCTCAGACGTCCTGGGACCCGCTGACCCAAAAGGAGAGTTTTCTGAGCTCCACGTTGGGGGCCCGTGGGTTGCCCTGAGGCTCTCACGCCCTGCGGGGGGGGGGGGGAGACCAACCTCCTTCCTGGAGGGGTGGGATTCCTGGGGGAGGCCCCTCACCGGGGCTCTGTCCACAGGGAGGGCCCGGCTGGCCAAGGGAAGCGTTTTAGAAAAGGGGCAAGGTGACCAAAAGGGGACACACACTTGCCTCACCACCCTTTTCTCAAACTTTCTTTTCTTTTTCTTTTTGCAGAAGTAATAAAAGGATTCAGGTGTGGAGGAAGAATGAAAACGTGGAGGAAGAATGAAAATGAGGCAGGGTGTGTGTGTGACAGGAGTGGCAGAAAACAATGGAGGTGGCACAGAGGAGGGAAAGAGCCTAAGGGTGTGGAAAAAAAGGGGGGGATTTGCTCACACACACACACACAGAGAAGAGGCTGCAGAAGCAGCTTCCCGGGACTGCAGAAGCTGTTACAGGTCGCGTTGAGTCCTTTCTCCACCTGGCGCCAGGGCCCACATGTGCCCTCCAGATGTTGTTTGGCGCCTGCTCGGCCCGGTGCTCTGAGCCGGCAGAGCCGAACGCAAGGGGCCCTTCCGAGGAGCAGCCGCCCGAGCGTGGAAATGCCCATTTTGGGTTGCACCCGAGAAAGCATTTTCCCCAAGCTCTGTTTTTGCAGCCCCCCCCCTCCCCCACGCAGCTCACAGCCAGGAGATCTGAGGCTGAGAAGACTCTCCCCACCCCCCCACCCCCGGGTCGGTCAACAGGGATTCGAGTCCTTTCCAGCCCGAGAAGTTCTCCAGGGACTGGGACCGGGGGAACGGCCTGCGTGCCATGCAACGGCCACCTCCTCAGGCTTTGGGCAAGAGGGCCCGTCTCAGCTGCCGGGGCTCTGCGCAAGGGGGACACTCCCCGCCCCCAGTTCCCGAGGCCAGCCTTCCTCAACCTTGCCATCCCATGACGTCCCTGCCTCTTGCGCCCATCGGCCCCTGACCCCCCGCCGGAGGTGCCCAACGTGAGTGAGCCAGAAGGCCGCATCTGGTCTACTAGCAATCCTTGGCACCCCCAGTCCCAGTGGCCCTGTGCTTCCCCCAAAATCAGAGGCAGCGTGCCAGCCAGTGGGCAACACCGGCCCAAGCAGGCTGCTCCTCTGGCGTTCGCCTTGCGGGTTCCTCTGGACGGCCACGGCACAAACAGCAGCGTGGGAGGTCGTCTGGAGAGGACTCTGACCCGACACAGTTCCTGGTCTCGGCTCCTCGTTTTGCGTTCCCTTTTTTCCCTTCTTGGCCTTGCAAGGACTACAAAGGGGTGCAGAGGTGCAAATTTGGGGGGGGGGGGAGAGAGTTGAAGAAGGGCACTTTTCCAAAGCTCTGAGGAGGCCGGAAGTGGATGCCACAGGGTCCCTGCCGGTCTTGGAAGGGGAGGGCTGGAGTAGAAGCACGCCGACCAGGCTGCAGAAGCCGCCTGGGAAAGGAGAGCGGGGCCAGGACTGGCCCACGGATGCGGACGAGGCCCAGACGAGGAGGCGGGCCTCGACGGGTTCCCAAACCCCTCCCCAGCAGCCTCCTTGACCCCTGGGGTTGGGGTCTGGCAGGCCGAGAGGCGTCTGGTCGCAGATCCTGGAACAACGTCCGTCCCCCGGCCAGGCCTGCGCTGCATGGGGCTCGGGGCCCGTCCGGAACCAGGCAGCTGCAGGGCCTGCGCTCCGCCCAGGGCCAGCCCAGAGCAGATGCCTGGGAGCGGCTGAGGATCCAACGCAGGCGTGGGCGAAGGGCAGCTTTCCAGCTGCCGCTGCACTGCAGCACCCGTCGGCCCTAGCCAGCACAGCCATAGGTGGGGGAGGATGGGAGCTGTTGTCTGTAGGACGGCCAGTCCCAAGGAAAGCATCGGTGGAAGCTACCTCCTACCACGGCCGAACTCCTCACGTAGTCTAATTTCATGTCTTTTTACCGGAGCCACCCATTCGCACCCAGCTCCCACTGGTGGACCTTGAAGTCCTCCCGCACCCATCCTGCCACTCACTGAGTCGGAAGGCCAGTCCTAACAGGCCCATGTGGTCTACGTGGACTGGAACCAGCCCTCCAGGCCGATGGGTCCACCCGTCTTTCATTCATTGGTTTCCTTTGTTTCCAGCCTGCTTGGCCCCCACAAGCTGACATCCTCCTTACTTCATCCCCCCAAAACCACCACCCTGTGAAGCAGGCCAAGCGGAAAGCGAGTGACCGTGTGTGAACGGCCCACGGTGAGGCTGGGAGTTTTCAGGGCTCCGGTTGTGGTGGTTGGGTCTTGAGCCTCAATCCGGCGGAGATGCAGCGACTGGCCCAGGATCACCCAGTTCATTTAAAGGGGGATTTGAACTCGGGTCCTAGCCTGACTCTGCGACGGCTACACCCTAATGAGGATCAAAGCCAGGGCCTCGCCTCTTGCTGTTTGTCCAGCTGCCTCTCACCTGTGTGGAAGACGGAGGGAAGGCCCCCCACCGGAGGCACCGTGCCGCTGCCGTTCTCTCCACTGCCATAGCCATCTGCAAGGAAAACCCAGAACGTTCAGTGGGCGAGCCGTGGGCCCCCTCAGAAATAAAACAGCTCTTGGTGTGGAACGACAGAGGCCTCGTCCCGCTCACCGACTCCTGGTGGAAGCAAGGTCTCAGGAGGGAACGAGAGACGCCGGACTCCCAGGGGAAGAAGCCTCGGACACCTTCTCCCGTCCTGCCGGATTTCGCCAGGTTCCCCCGTGGGAAACCTGCAGCAATAGTACTGGGGGACCCCGCCGGAACTTACCTCCGGAAGCCTCGTCTGCCAGCAGATCCTCATCATCGGAAAGGTCCAGGTAGCTCCTCCAGTGCCGGCGCACTGTGTCCGATTCGGTGTCTTCAGGGAAGGAGGCCTCATCCTGGCGCTGGGAGGCCTGAGCCACCTGTGGCAGGAGGAAGAGAGGAGATGGGTCCAACGAGAACGGCTTCCACCTCATGAAGGGGAGGGTCCTCACCCCAGACACCTCTTGTGGGTCAATGTCCCGTCTCCCTGTATAGGACACACAACTCCCTCTGAATTCCTTCTGGGCAGACATGGTCTCTGTCTCGGACTACACTTCCCCAAACCCCACAGGCAATGGGGACTGGGGTCCCAAAAAAAGGGAACTTATCCAAGCTCTGCTTCCACATCCCCACCTGTCTGCCAAACCCAAGGGTGCCACCTTGCGCAAAACCACCTGGAACAAGAAAGAGGGCTGGGGAGAAAATGAGTTGCTTGAGACCCCCTCATTCCAGGTGGTGATCCGAACAATGCTATCTCCACCTCCAGGAAGGTAAGCCACTGCTGGAAAAAGGTGCCAACAGTCTGATCCACAAATCATGCCTGCGTAAGAGTCGTGACGTCACTAGCAGGGGAAGACAGACAGCAATTGAAGAGTTTCTGCTTCGATTCCAGCAGGCCCTCAACTCGCCTGCAATGAGTCTCATTGCGTGTGAGTTGGGTAAGCCCCAGGATCAAAACAGAAACTCTTTAATTACCGGCAATCTGTTGGTCTCAGCCATGTCTTCACCCCTATGCAGAGGCAATTCACAGAACAGGATTTCGGCTAGATAATTTCAAACAACAACAGAAACAGCTTGAGGAGGCTGGACTAGCAGGGGCCACACAGTGCAAGCTCATTGCACAGAAAACATTCCAAGTCTGGTAGCTGTGCTGAGGACCCTCAGAGAGGGTGGTGGAGCTGGAAGAGCAGAACCTCGGGAAAGGCCTGGGCGGATGGGGGCTGCTTTGATAAGGGAGCAAGAATCAAGGAGCGATGATCAAGAGAAGGGGAAAGAATGACCAGGTCGTGTTGGTGCTGGTCATGTGGGTTTAGAGCTTGGAGAGCAGGGTCGAGTCCAAAGAAGGGGTGCTCAGGCGTTCCGCTACCCCAGAGCTTGGACCTACCAAGTTGGAAGAGAAAGTGACCCAACACCAATTACTTTCTTGAGCAACCACAGCATCACAACATCACATTTCAAAAGCACGGCATAACGAGCAGAATCAAAGTGATTATTCCTGCTTGCAACTTGGGAAAGGCATGCTTGTGGGACTACGACTCCCAGAACCCCCTAGCTTCCCTGAGACTAGGGTTTCCCTCCTCCAACGTGGGTCTCAAATTGCCGCAACACAGCTAGAAAGAAAGAGAGGTTCTAAAAGGCTGCCGGCTCAGAGACTCTGCGAGGCCAGTGTCCGGAAAACTCACCTTGCCAAGAAGAAGGCATGGCGGCCCCTGGCGCCTGCCCTGATTTTGCAAGACCTTTGCCCTCTCTCTGCAGGAGAAGGTCTCCGGCAAATCTTCTCCTCACACCCTACACCTGCACAGTTGACCATTTATTCTCCCCCACAGCCATCCTGGCCAACTCAGGGCAACACTTAGCGCACCGCATGTGCTAAGCGACATCCAGCCCAAAGAGAGGGGGGGGAAAAGGGGGGGAACCCAGCTATTGTAAATCATCCTTAAATCACCATACTTGTTCACCCTTAAGTCCCTGGACAGCTCGGGCACGGCCACAGATTAACAGACCCTTCTCATTTCTCTTTAACTTTCTGAGTCATTTTCTGGAGCTCTGAAGAGGAGGAGCGCATTTATTATCGTTGGACAAACACAGATAAGAGGGAACACTTCCCCAGGAGGGAAGAGGTCTGGAAGGCTTTTAATGAGATTAGTAATGTACAAATAAATGTTCTCGGTAGAGAAAGAAGTTTCTCCTCCTGCTCTGCTTTCACTGCACGGAGCAATCAGGTGGAAGGGGAAACGCAGCAGGATTTTAAAAACTGTTGCAAGCAGAGCAGGAAAGGAATCCATGTTTGCCTGGGGCCGCCTGGTGTCCTGCCACTCGCTCTGAAAACAAGGGGTCCCCCTTGCTTCCCTTCCCTTCTTTTAAAAAGTAGAACATTAAGTTTCTAGCCCTTAGGGCCACACTGATTTGGAAGGTCTGCTGATGAGGGCCCAGTCAATCACCCCCCTCCAGCGCCAGAGCAGGCCAGCGTTGTGCATGGAGAGAGAGGTCCAGCCCTTTGCAGCAGAACAAGAACCGGGGAAGAAGCTCCGGGTGCAAAACCTGTCCCAGAAGCTCAGGAGAGGCTTGCTTTGTTTGGCCACGGACGGGAGGCTGGTCTCACGGGCTGAGAGGGGAGCAAAAAGAACAGCCCTCAGAGGGGAGAAAACACCCAGAACATTCAGCAACCCCAAAGCCAAAGGGGCGAGGGGAAAACAAACAAACAAACACACACCCCAAGGTGCATGCAAACGTGTGTGTGCATGGGAACATGTTTTGGGCACCCACGAAGCAATGCTGCACATCTGGGGGGCAGCTCAGGGAGGTGACCCAGTTTGGGCCACGCGGGTGCCGAAAAGGGGGCCGGCCGGGGAAGGTTTCCGCAGCCGTCTTGGCTGGGCGGCCAATTGGCTAGAGCCTACCTTGCTCACAGGAGGGGCCTCGGCCGGCCCCCTCTCCTCCTCCTCCTCGTTCGCAGCTGCACACTCCCTTCTGGCAGGGCGCTTGCCGACATTGCTGAGAAACTGAGTCAGCTTCTGAGGAAACGGGGGGGGCCCGGGGCAATGACCTCATTTCCACCCCCACCCCCCACTTGCCTCCCCCCAGCGGATATCCAAAAAGGACCCCAGCTCCTCGTCTCCAGGCCAGGGAGGAAAAGAGGGAGGCAGGCTTCTCCGCACGGTTTGTCCGGCAGCCTGCAGCTGCCCCTCGCTGCCCCCTGGGACCCCCCAAAGAGACGGACGTGGCTTCGTCCCACTGAATTCCAGAGGCTGAATCAGGAAGGGGGCGGGAGGGAGGCGTTTGTGCTCCCGATGTGAGCAAACCAAGGAAGACAGGCTGGTCCCCTCTCCGGCTGGCCACAAGGAAGCCTCCTGCTAGCAGAGCAGGAAGCCTCCCACGTGTTCTGGTAGCTAGTAATCTGAGCTAGACTACTTCCAGAGATGGAGGCTCTATGTTGAGACCATTCCGGGGCTGTGATCTTGACAGTGGAAACCAGGGACAAAGAGTTATGATTTCTCTTTCCTGTTTCTATTAAGATGGAGGTGGGATGGTGCAGGGGTTCAGTCAGTGACCCAGGACTTGAACAATCAAGGTTCTAGTCCTCACTGAGCCATGAAACTCACTAGCTGACCTTAAGCCGTCACTCTTTCTCTTAGCCTGACCTGCTTCACAGGGTCCTTGTGAGAGCAAAGTGGGGAGAAGGAGCAGTGTGGATGCTGATCTCAGCACAGCGAAGGAAAGATGGAACATGAAAGAAGGAAAGAAAGAAAGAAAGAAAGAAGAAAGAAAGAAAGAAAGAAAGAAAGAAAGAAAGAAAGAAAGAAAGAAAAGGAAAGTAGCAGGCTCAACTCTCCATTCCTCCTCTTTCCAGGATCCTCCGTAGCATGGCTGAGGAAGCTGCAGCCCTCCAGGCCATGCAAGACTACACCTCCCATCATGCCGTAAAACCGGCTACAGCCAAGAGGGTGGCCATCCCTCTTCCCTCTGCCCTGTCTTTTCGGTGGCAGTCTTGGGACCTGGTCCTCCACCCCCCCCTCCCTCCAGTCTGCCTCCTCCAGGTGGGCCCTTGACCAGCCGGGGTGGGAAAAAGAGCAACCTGCCTGCCCTCCGGCCGCCTTCCCCCCCCCCCGCCGCCGCCGCCAGGAGAGCCGCCTGGGGCAACAGGACCTCGGCAGGAATTCGTCACGGCAGCATTTTCCTGTGCAAACACCGCTGGGCGCATTATTGAAGGCTGGTCGGGCGCGGGACAAAAGGCAGGCCCGGAGGCATAAAAGGGGACTTAATCGCGCCGGACTGTCTGAAAGGGCGTGAAAAGGAAGAGGGGAAACAGGAGGTAGCGGACCATGGTGACTGCAAAGGCCAGCAGGGCACCGCGCCAGCCTCCCAGGATCGGCCAGGGAGGGAAGGATCGGCCGGCCGTCCAGGGACTGCCAGCTCCCTGGGGCTGCCTGCGATCTCGGGGCCTCCTCAGAGCCGGCCGGCAACGGGTCTGGGGTCCCCTTGGGCCAAGTACGGGCCAGGCAGGCCAGTGGAGGAGCCACAGGATGCCGTGACGTCGTTTTAGGCCCAGGTGGGCCCCTTCTGGCCGGACAGCACAGGCGGGACGACGTCTCCCATCGACCCGCTCCAGTCTAGACCATGGGAAGCAGGGGACCAGAAGGGAGGCATGGCTCTCCCAGGTTTGGGTGAAAAGGAGAGAGAGAGAGCAAGAGAGAGCGCCGAGCGAACCAGAGGGAAGGAAATCAGTTTATGGGCATGACAAGCAAGACCTGCCGCTGACAATAACATGTTTCTACATGAAGAGACCTCAGCCTACGCGGGGCCCGCCGTCTCCCTCGGTGCCAAGGGTGGACGCGATCCTGTCGCTTCTCTCCTCCTCTCTCTACAGAGCCCCACACCGGCAGGATTCCTAAACATCCCACCCACCCGGTTCCCCTTCCTACGTCCCCCCTCCCTAGCCAGCTGCCATCGGACAGGACATCCGCCTCCATCATCACGTTCATTCTCCAGAAACTCAGAAATTCTTGCCCTGGATGGCAAAATCCTGGAGGAGTGGGAGGTTGAAGGGGGGGGGGGCACAGCCGGCCCCATGAGGGGCAGAGGACGGGGGGGGGGCGTGTAAGCAGAGACAGACCACCGATCACACACTCCCTTGCCAGAAAACTTAATTTGTAAAATCCCTGCAAAGAGGGCTTGTGGCCAGCTCTTGCATCTGGAAGGGAAGGAAAAGAACTCTGTCTACCTCTCGTTTTCCCATCTCAGTCGCTCCCTCCAGTGCGGGCCTCCCTTTCGGAAGCCCCTCCCCTAGGGAGCCGGGCTGGGAAGCCAGGAAAGAGAATCCAGCCTCTCCCTTAGCGTGGCAGGCCACACACACACACACACACACACACACACACACGCCTTGCACCTGTTGCTTGCAAAGATTGGGGGGGTGAGGGAAGAAGCAAAACAGGGGGCTATTTCAGACAAAGCATGAGGTCATGCTGCGAAACAGCAACCGCAGTGGGTGGCGATAGTGGCGATAGTGGCCGGGTACTGCAAGGCGGCAATCCTTCGGAGGATTGACCAGAGCCAGGAGACGTCTTCCTCTTTAGGGCAGAAACAACTTGAGGTCCAAACGGAGCAGGAAAAAATAAATGGGCGATTGTGAAATGGACCCCTCTTTCCCTTCCATCTGCAGACTTGAACCAAGGACTTTCGACATACATCGTTCACGCTGCACAAAAAACCAACACCCCCCCCCCTTGGACCACAACCTCAAGATTTCATAACCAGCCGTAGAATCAAGACTTTGGAAAGCCCGTCACCAGCTACGGTGGCTTGGTTTTTTGTTTTTTTAATGGTAGCCCCCCCCCCCCCCAGCAGCTTCCCGAGGCCCTCTATGGGGAGGGCCCATGGAAGGGGCACTGCTTTGCTCTTTCAGATGGTCTTTCCTGCAGGGACCAAAACACCTTTCTTTAGCTTGCCCTATCAGATTCCCCCCCCCCCCCCCCAAACAGGCAGGCACCATTTTTGACTAAAAAGAAACAGGAAACTCTGCTGTGGGATGAATCAGTGAAAGCAAAAAGCAAAAGAATCATTCCTTTTTTAACAGCCAGCTTTTGGGTCTATCAAAAACACTTCATCAGGCCGAGTCTCACAGCATGACAAAGCGTTCTCCGGGACCCTTTCCCCTTCTCTGATTATTTGGGTGGCCTCATACTTTTTCGACATCCCATATTTAAATTTTATTTTATTTTTGCAAGACTGCAGACACCGTTTGGGGACCAGCTCCTGTGAGAAGCTCCGTCTAGCGGCTCCCAATCTTGTGGCACAAGCTTTGGGAGTCATCACTGACTTCCAAGAGGGAGGGACAACCCCCCCCCACCACGCTCCCCGGAAAACCAACGGCAAGACCAACTTCCACGGGAGAGCAGCCTGCAAAAATTTGGGGTCCCTCCAGTTGAGTCCTTGAGTAAACACTGGAAATTCCTGCCCTGCAGTGCAGAGGAAAGAACGCCAGGCAGTGATCTGGGAAGGCAAGCGTCTTTGGCACCCACTAAAGACGGAGGAGGAGGAGGCAACGGCTGGCTGGCAGGGTCCGGGGGGGGGGGGGGCAGGTACACCACTCGGCTGACGGGGAGCTCCACACGTAGCCAGCGGTGCGAGTGCTACAGTCCGAGCCACGCAAACCTG
The DNA here is from genome assembly GCA_037013535.1 of Intellagama lesueurii. NCBI lineage: Eukaryota > Metazoa > Chordata > Lepidosauria > Squamata > Agamidae > Intellagama > Intellagama lesueurii. The sequence goes on along the minus strand of JBAJHW010000016.1, from coordinate 12,525,967 downwards.
TGTGTGCACACAAAAAAAGAGCTCTCTCTCACTCTCTTTCCTCCTCTGCAGCCAGGAAACCCTGACTTCACCGCCTGATTCCTGGCCTCTGGTTAACACCCAACAGCATCCAGGAAAAGGAGACACCTCCGAGGAGGGCCGGCCCAGCGTGCCATGTGGGGATCCGGGCCGCCACGCTTTCGCTGCAGCAGCACCAGCCATTAACCTGGTGCCTTAATGTCCGAAATTTGGGTGGACAATTTAGAAGAGGCTGATCTAGTCTTCAGAGGTTTTCCCTCCTCCAGCGCTCAGGTTTTATCTCCAGTTCCCAGGGCACTTAATCGACGCTTAATTAGGGGAAGAATAACAAAGGCCTGTAATCTAGAGGGGAAAGGAAACAGCCTCAGGTCGGTTTCAACATGGAAACAAGAACCAAAGTGCCACTTTTTAAGACTGGCAGAGTTTAGTCTCAGCTTTCATGGATCACAGCCTGCAGAAAGGAATACACACATTTCTGCAGAGTATACGCATGTATTTTTTTAATGGTTTTAAAAAAACAACAAAAAAACCACCTATTAAGTGCCATGCTTCCTTTCTACAGACTATGATCCATGAAAGCTCAGGCTAAAATCTGCCAGCCTTAAATGTATATATTTAACAAAAGAAAAATTGGTTAAAACATTTATTGTTTTCTGCCGTTGGTGGGAATGGTCTGAGTGGGCATGAAACGCCCCATGGGTCAATGTTTAACAGCACCTTAAAGACAAACACATTTGATTTGAGCATGCCATTTATAGACAAGCACTATCCCTTGAATTTGGAAATGGTACTTTGGGGGACTACAAGGCCCAAAATCCCCCAGCCAGCATGGCTGCTTCTGGGCTTTGTCATCCAAAGGTTTCTGCAATCATAACAAACCTCGCTGATTCACTGCATGATTAATACAGTTAAAGGCTAATAAAACGGAACGAATGTTGTCGTCTCAAAGCTAAATGTTCTGTGAGCAAAGACTTAAAAAAAAAAAAAGAACAGTCTCAAGGCATTTAAAAATTGAGACCTTGGCTGGTGTTTTACTGGTTTAATTGTCTTTTACCACCCGCTTTTTCATTTTGTAAGTCATCTTTATCTGCTTCCATTGCTACTGCCACTTGGGATGGCCGACCTGGGATAACATTTTGAAAACTGGGATACAATTGTAAACAAGCTAAGGAAAAGAAAATAATAAACAAAGTGAAACAAACTAAAATACTGCAACGCAGAGCCTAAGCAGGTTCTGGTCTAGAAGAGTCTTTCAGTCGGCTGCACTACCGCAAAGCGGGAAGGCCCAGAGCTTGGAAAAGTTACTTTTCGGACGGCTACCTCCACAAGTCGCCCGGCCCATCTATGCAAAATAACTTTTCTAAGCTGTGACTCCCCCCCATTTGGCTCCTCAGTTTCCTTCCTTACATCCTGCTGGATAGTTTGGTAAGATCCTGTCCAGTCCTGGGGAAAGTTTATTTTCTAGACTGCCATTCCCAGACTTTCCGACGATCACAGCCACACTACCTGGGGGGATTATGGGAACTGTAGTCAAAAAAAAAAAATAAGGGGGGGGAAGCCTCCAGTCTCTGGGCAGCTCCTGCCGTAATACAACTTGGCTCTTCTCCCGAGCACCCCTTCCGCACTCTGCCCCGTATCCTGCCTCAGAAGAGTGTCTTTCCATCCAGACCCCCAGCCAAACAATGGCTGTTATTTCCAGAACTCCTCGGCTATTTTTACAGGCTGCAGAGTGAGGCCCCAGAGGCCCGAGCGGCCTTGACCGGTTTCCTGAAATTGTCCCAGAGACCTTGTTGCCGAGATGGCAACGCTGGGAAAGGAGGAACCCCTTGCCAAGACGCCGGCCGGGGGAGTCCCAGAGGGGAACTGTGCTCAGACACCCACTCCCTTCCTCTCTCTCTCCCCCACCACATCCAGGACGGAGTCCCACCTTAAGACGGCGGTTCCTGCTTTGTGAGAGTCCCTTAAGAATACCAGCCAGGGTGTGTGTGTGTGTGTGTGTGTGGACTTCCAAGCTTTTGCACAAGTGTTGTCACACTCTGCAAGGGCAGAATACCCCTCCAAAGGCCGACGCAGCGTCTGGCAGTGGGGCCACGGGTACCGCCTTCCACCCCCTCTGCACGGAAGAAGCATGGGTGAAAAGGAAGGAAAGAAAGCAAACGGCCCAGGAGATGGTTGCCCTTTATGTTCCATGACTCTCAAGCCTAGATTTTGAAGCCTTCTAGAAGTCCCATTGTTTCACCCTAGAGATGGCCCTCTTTCTACCCCAGATTTCTCCCTCCACGTCAACCCCTCAGAGATTCCTCTTTTGCTCCCTCTCTGGTTCCCTGGCTCGCTCCTCATCCCTCTTCCGGAAAACCTCACAGAGAGCCACTTAAGCGACAACAATGTGACAACAAGGGCTTTCCTCCTCCGGACACTTCACACGGGGCCACACGCACGCAGGAAGGCGAGGAAATGAATGCCTTGAGCGTCGCCATCCATCACCCCCCCAAGCCTTGGAGTAAACAGCACGGACAGCTGAGAGCGGAGAGAAAAGGGTGGGGAAAAAAAACACAGCTAAATAATGTCCATTACTCAAAAATAAAAAGGAAGAGGAGGAAAAAGAGGCCGAGATAGGCCATGGGGCAAGAGGAGAGGGTGGGAAAGCTACTACAAACCCCAGCATCCTCCAACCAACAGAGCCACCAGGATTTTTGTGCCGGCCACAGGAATTCTGGCCATCCTGGGGCACCTTAGAGGCCAAGATGCGCCTCGTTAGGTTTGCTCCCTTCCACTGAGAGACACGCCGATCCTGATGCTGTAGACATTTCTGCCGCAGTGGATTCTGGGAGCGGTAGTCCCAGCCGCTGGCTATCTCATGTTCTTCCCTTCTCAGCCTCCTGCCCTCCAGAGAGACAAAGATCCTTCTCTCTGGGCAGGAGTCTGGCAGCTCAGAGGAGCTCCGAGCAGGCGACGCTGCGCGTTCTACACCTCTCTCGATTAAACAACAACAACCACCACCACCCAAAGTTTAAACGGCTGCAAATTATAGTCTTTTAATATTGTGGTACGTTTGATGGCATTTTAATACTGCAACGTGTGGTGCCTTCAGCGGTCTTGGCTTTGTCCTCCTTTTGCTTGCCGCCCGAGGAGGAAGGCGGGACGGAAGGAAACGGAACAGATACATAGAAACAGTCGGTGAAAACACTGAGGTTTTTTCCAAAACCAGATGGCCCAGCTGCGGAAGAGCACAGGAGGATTGTTTTCCAAACCACACTGCAACGGTGACTGCAGGCAGAAGGGGGAAAGGGGGTGTTTGAACCTCTCTTTCACCGTATGCATCCGTGGGGACCCGACGGAAAGGGAGACCCAAGGGCAGCCTCTGGGAGAAACGAAAACACACCGAGCCGAGCCGAAGCCCCTTCTCTTCGGGGCCACGGGGTCCTGTTAATGATCTGCCTCCTGAACTTTGTGACTCCGTCGCTTCTTTGGTGCAAACGGTCCCCTCGCCCTCCAGACCCGATCCCCCTGACCTCCAGGGGCAGCGAAAGCAAACAAGGCCCACGGAAAGCTTTCCGTTGACCAACGTCCTCTCTCCTTGACCTCTTCTGGGCCCTGTTCCGTCTTCAGCGCCTGTGCAAATAGCCAACAGACCTGGAACAGCCCCCACCCCCCTTCCTCTGCCCCCCTCTCACGCCTCCCCCCCCCTACACCCCAGATCAGCTGCACTCTGGTTCCACCATGACCTTCTTTGCTTCCTCCCTTGTCGCTTTTTTTTTTTACAATGGCCTGACCGACATTTCCACTGATGGGCTGGGCTTTCTTTTTATATATATATACATCTCACTTTCCAAAGGATGTGACCATCCCGCCGCTTCCTCAGGACTCTCCCTTAGGGGCCTCTTTCGCCAGATTTCGACAAGCGGGGCTGCCCCAAAGGCATTCAGCCTCCTGAGGCAGGGCAGAGAAGGGCACCCCCCCCAAAAAAAAAACTGCCCAGGTCCACCTGCCCCCTCCCTGGCACATGAAGGAGAGAATGTCACACGGGCCTCTCCTCACTTTTCTGTGGCTTTTCAGGATTTCTCTGTAATCCTGAAAGAGTCATGGCTACCTACTCAAAACAACGGAAATCTCTCTGCCTCATGGCAGGGCCGGGCCGGCCAGCCAAGAGCACCCCCCAGACTCTCAGAAATCCCTCTGGACCCTCCCCTCCTTCGCCTCCAAAAGGACAAGGCTTTCCCTGGTCCAGGTGGTTCTTCCAGCCCCTTATTCCTTTTTTTTTTTTTTAAATTAATTTATTAAACAAACATCTGACCTAAACAACATAAACCTAACACCACAATAAAATACAATTACATAATACACCAGTGCCACCATCACCCTCAGGGCAAGCATTAATAATATTTTAAATTTCATTCAGTCCATTTTCTCTCCAAAACTTCTTCCCTCGGTGTATACCCCTTCCCTCTCCGAAATACATATTCCAAGAAATTATTTTTTGATAGGCCTCTTCTTATTTTCATATCACATGTCACAGTTTATCATTAATTGCCATATCCCATAGTTCTCTATACCATTCTTCTAAATTGAGTTGGTTATCATTTTTCCAGTTTCTTGCAAAAATTAACCTTGCTGCCGTAATCATTATTACTATTACATCCTTATTTTCTTTCAACCATTGATCCTTCTTAACCAAAATCAATAAAGCCATGGACGGGGACATTTGAATATTTATTCCCCTTATTCCAACTCTGACCGGCAGCCGCTGCCCTCCAGCTTTCAGGGAGGGGCTCTTCCCCAGCCGCCCCCTTCGCCGGAGATCACCCCTGGAACTTTCCGCCGGGGGGTCTAATCCCCGAGCGAGCGACGGCCGGTGTGACCCTAAGCCCCAACCGAGGGAGCCGGAAGACAGACCAAGGCCCTGGCCCACCGACAAGGACAGGGAGCCCAAGATGGCTGCGGGTGAAAGTGGATCGTCCTGCAGCCTCCTCCTCAAAATAGACCCTGTGGCCAGGCAAGCCAGAAATAGGTGCAGGCAGGTGGCAGCCGAGGTGGCGACGCCCGGGAGACCCAGAGCACGTCCCCATGCTGGGAAGGTCCCGATCCTCTCCTCTCCCGTTCGCCAGCTTGGTGCCCCCTCCCAACAAGATCCCTCCAACGGTCCTCCTCCTCCTCCTCCCACTGGCGAGGGCAAGAGGCCAGCCTGGGAGCAGGCCCCCCCCCGCCCCTCCCCCCGGAGAGGTCTGGATCCAGCCTTCCCACTAGCTCTCCTTCCAGAAAGGTCTCCTCTCTGGAGGCCTCCTCCATGGTCCAGGCCCAACCTGCAGGCTGCCCTCTCTACCCCACGGAGGCATCCTCCACGGGACCCCCTCGCATCCCTTCCGTGTTTTCATGTCTTGACTCCGCTCTAGAGGGGCGGCCGGCGGCCACTCTCCTCACCCAGTCCCCGCTCAGCACCTGTCAGCCGAAGCAGCAGGATGAGACCGCGGGGGGGGGGGACGGGGGATGGATGACGACAAGGGGGAAGAGCAGGCATTCCAGGGCTGCTCGCTGGACTCAGGTTGCCGGAAGTGGTACATTTCTCGGGGCCGACAGCCTGCCTCCTCTTCCCGAGAATCTCCTGCCAGCAGCCGGAGAAGAACATCCTGTCCATAAGCCAGGGGAGACGGTTCGGGCCGCGGGGATCAGGAACCCTGGGGTCCCCGTCCCAAAGCAGAATGTGTGTGTGTGTGCATGCGGGGGGGGGGGGGCTTCAAAGGGACTGCTTTGCTGGGACTGATCCTACAGGGGTGGGCATTCATTCCCAGAGGCGCTACCCACAGCCAGCCAAGCAGTAGACTGGTCTGGGGAAGTTAGTTTCTCTCTCTCTCTCTCTCTCTCTCTCTCGTTCTCTGCCTGCTCTGCCTCACAGGGGAGGATAAAGGGCGAAGAGGAAGGAAGCCATACCCTTCAGCTCAAGCTCAGGGGGAGAGAGGCAGGAGAGAAACATAGCCCATCATGCCCCTCCCGGCACGGAACCCGCCGGTGCTCCAGGTTCCTTTTCTTGTTTGAAGAGTAAGACTTGGAGACGGACGGTATTGAAAAGGGGGGGAAAGGGACCGGCTGGGAGGAAGTTACAGCCTTCCGAGAAACAATAAGACGACTTATTCCCCCACAAAAGCAAAGGGGTTTGGGAGAGGGGGTGCACCCAAGAGGCTCAACCACAGGAAAAGTCTTGAGTCTGCTTCTCCTTCTCTGTAAGAGCCTTCCTGAACTGGGAAGGGCCTTAAAACACCCAAATCAGGAGGTGGTCCTTTTTTTTTTTTGGACAACAGCTCCCAGCCGCCCCGCCCCCCCATCCAGAGAGTTGTGGCCGGAGGGTGCTTACAGGAATGCCCCAAACTCACTCGCCAAGCGGGCTCAGATCTGTAACGGCCGGCCACCCCTCTGCCCTCCCTCTGGGCGCTGCTGGAGAGGTCTGCTCCCCCACCTCCCGCGTGCTCTGGTTGCATAAGCCAGGCCCGCTAATGCAGCCCAGCTGAGCCTCCTTGCCTTTCGCTCCACCAGCCCTGAGCATTGGGTGGCTTAAGAAACCAAGCACCGCGCGGATCTTCCTGCCAAGTGCCTGGGTCGTCTCGGGGCCCTTGGACGTCAACGGACCTTGGCTCCCCAGCAGGCACGGCCCGTGCCGCCCACACTTCTGCCAATGCCCCAAAGCCTAGCAAGGAAGGGGAGGAAGAGCCCACCTTGTGTTGCCGAGCAGGGGGCACGCTCCCCCGAGGAAACCACGGGCCTTTCATCTTTCTATTTTCTCCCTCCCTCTCCCTGGCATGCGTTCCACGGACAGCGGGAGAGCGGAAGGATCTGGAAAGGAGGGCATTTGAGTCAACGCCCTACCGGGCTGGCCATGGTTGCAAGGAAAGAACACTTCCAGGACAAACGCAGAATAACATCTGCAAGCAATGATAACTGCGAAGAAATAGAAGCTAGAAACAACCCAATGCCCTGAGGTGTTTTGGGAGGTTTATGACCGTGTGATTGTTCATGAACTAGAGCGCCTGTCGTCAGGTGCACAGAGTGCTCAAAATACGGAACATGGACTACAATTCCCAAAATCCACCAGCTGGTACGTGTACTGGACCAGTGTGCGGGGGAAAAGCCTTTTCTTCTTCTTCTGGAACTCCCAGAATTCCCCACCAAACATGCCCACCAAGGGATTCTGGGAAGGCGCAGCCCCCCCCCCCAAAAAGCCTGCTTTCCCCAGCCCTGCCGTATCCTAGACATACACAGAGGGAGAGACAGACATACACAGCCCCACCCAGAGGGTGCATGCTTGGGAAGAGAAACCCTGAGGACCTTAAAATGTAGAAACAACAACAGATAATGACCGGCATGACATACAATGAATCCACAGTTGGGCGAAATAGGAGCTCCAGAAATCCAGAGCACGCACGCACAGGAGACGCTTAACTGAGCCTTCTGCCACCAACATTCATAAAAGATAGCAAGAGAGGTAGTGAGGGGACGCAGATGCGGGAGACCGACGGACTCAAAACTCTGAAAAGGGCTCCTTGAACTACCACGCTCAGGATCTTCATGGGCCGGGGATTTGGGGACCCAGAGTCCCAAACCCAAGCTCCCCCTCAAGCTTCCATTCCACGGCAGCTCCATCGTGAAAACACATTTCCACCTTCTGCCTGGGGCCACGGTTTGAAGCAAGAACTCAACTCCCCAAGGGGGGGGGGGAAGAAAGAGGAGATTCTGGGCTTCCCAGACAAGTACTGCTCATCCACCCACCCAACTCCAAGCAGAAGGCCTGTTTCCAAGCTTCAAATCATCCTCTCCCCTCAACAACAACACCACCAACACACTCCAAGGACCAAAGGCTGAGCAGAACTGTGCTTCTCCATCTCAATTTTGACAAGCCCATTAAAGATCTGTTGTTTTCGCTCCGAGCAGAAAGGCGGTCACAGAAGATGCTTCCTACGCAGGGGGAGAGAGAGAGAGAGAGAGAGAGAGAGAGAAGAGGGGGGGGCAAGAGGGAAGAAAGACGCACTGGCCAGTTGTTGCTTCCCTCTCTGGGGCCAGGCCTGTCTAGAGTTACTTCTCAACCTTGGGAGGACTGTTCTGTGCGGCCGGACAGAAGAGGGGGGTGACATTTCACAGGATGGAAATAAGACGTTCCTTTTGGGAGGCCTGAAGACAGAACTTCAAAAAGTTCCTTTTTGTGTGTTGCGGGGGGGGGGGGGCGGACTTCAGCCTCCAAGGGCCAGGTAACAGTCCGGGCACTGTGGTCCCAGAAACAAACTTTTCGGAATGTGACAACAGACAGAGCAAAGGGCGAGGGTTTACTTCCCCGCCCAGAAAAGGCACTTTTCCATCCCTGAACAGGCCAGTCCAAAACGTCTGAGCAAAGGGGCGACGAATGGCACAGCCTCAAGGAAAAGGAGAGGAAACTATGAATAGCGTTCCCTGGCTATTTTCCCTGCATGCCAAGGTCGGCTGACGTCAGGAACGTTTAAGGTGTTTCCTGCTCCGACGGTGCCACCGGCTTCCCCTCTGTATGCCATAGAGCGAACGAAAAATTCAGATTTTAGAGCAGCGTGGGGCGTCCGGCCGAATCGGGCTCGGTGGCTCAAGGAGGCCTCGGCCCGAGACGCGATAGCATCGGCTGGTTTTCATTATCAGGAGATGCCAACCCAGCCATGTCCTCTCGCTCTCCCGCGCTCTTGCTTTCCCGGGCAACCGGCCAGGCCTCTGAGGTTGAGCCAGAAAGCAGCCTGTGCATAACTTGGCACCCAGATGCCAACGTGGGGGGAAACGGGCAGCGGGCCCACTGACCTCAGTCACAACAAGCCCTAATCTGCCTATCTCTGGTCAGGACAACAAAAGGAGGGACGGGAAGCCTGTGCCAGGCAAGGGGGACCAGGAGAGCGCCCTTCCCTTTTGGGGCCGCCCAAACCGCGGGACGATGGGAGTCGTCGTTTTTAAAAATAACTTTCCAGAACTCTGAGGCTGGGCAGCCTGGAGAGGGAGGGGGTTCGGCTTTATCCACGGTGGAGCGCCAAAGGGCAACGCGTGGCACCCCTGACGGGACCGAGGGAACACCGGGGCGCTAGACTGTTCTGGCAGGGCAATGCCGCTTTCAATGCTTCATCCTACGGGATCTGTAGTTTGGGAGGAGGGGGATGAGAGTCCACGGGTAGAAAACGCTGGGCTCCTCGCTGAATGACAAAACCCAGCCTCTCCGAGGACGGCCGTTAAAACAGCAGCCTCAAACAGTTACCACCGATAGACTCGGAGCCCCACGGTGAGGAGGGATCCCCTTCTGCCTCCCTGTTCAGTCCCCTTTGCTGATCTCTCCCGAGTCCTGGAACTCAGCCCGAGGGGCAGCGGCCGACTCCTCCCGGAGAGGAGGAGAAGGGAGGGACCCTGACCCACGCTGGGATGAAAAAGAACAGCCCTGAAGGGAAGAGAGGTGTCATCACGGGTGGAGGGCCACTGAAAGGGGATGGAGGGAAGGGCGTGTGCCCTCTGCGCATGCTCAGAGGCTCAGAGGCAGCAAGCAGCCCTGTGTGGTGGCTGCCCCGAGAGGACCAGCGTCACCTCCTTTCCCCTCGGTCCTGCTCGGAACAGTTTTTATACGGCGGCAGCTATTCTTTGTCCGGGCTTTGGGCCCAACACGCCGGGCACATTCCTGTCCTGAGCAACAGGGCTGAATTTATCTTTTGCGAGCAACTCAAAAATAGCAGCCCCGGTCAGGAAAGATTAAGATGGGAGTGAGATGATGGCAGGAAAGGGAGGGGGGGGAGAGGAAAAAGAAACCCACAACATAAGCCGTCCAAAGAACCAAACACTCCCATCAGGGTCCGGGCCAGGAGGGGCCGCTTAGGGTTGCTGGACTTCAGTGCTGACGGCAGAGCCCATGGTGGGGGATGATGGGAACTGCAGCCCAGCTGCATCTGGAGACCCCTTGTTTTTTCTGTTGCTGTTCCTGAATGAAAGGCTTGGGAAGCAGAGGCTCGGCTCTCCACCCAGACCTGGCCAACCACATCTGCTCTCTTTCCCCGAAGGCTCGGCTTTTGGGTTGATGCCCCAAGACCTCCAGCCTGCTTGCCTTAGGGCCGCCTCAGCTCGCTCACCTGGAGTCAGCAGCTACTATGACAGCTGGGGGGGGGGGGGAAGAAGCCCTGCCCGTCCTCTTCCCTGAAGCTGGGACTCCCAAGGCCATCGCTGCCTCAGAGGCCTCTGACCCTCCCAGCTCGGCCTGATCCTGCCCACCTTCCTCCTTGGGCTGGATCGCACCCTGCAACCACGCGCCCAAGCTGCTACCCCGAAGCCTGCCCTTCTACCAGCACGAGCACCATGCATTCCTTGTCATGCCCTTTGCCCTCTTCTTCACGGGGGAATGGGGAGGGGGAACCTCTAGGGAGATTTAACCCTTTGGGAGTCCTTCGTGTTATCACAGATCGCAGCTGGCACGCACCCAGGAAGAGGAGTGGCCAAGCAAGGGAAATCAACGCTCACATGGAGGCTCACACACTCTCGCCACCGCCCCCCCCCCAAAGAATGCGCTGAGAATGTGCCACCCAGCCCACGAGCTTCACCCTCAGACCTGCCGGCCATGTTCCTCACCACCATCCTGCAAGCGCCCCCCCCCCCCCCGTGGGGGCAGCCATCTTGGCCGCCTGAAACCTCCCGCGACGCTTCGACAAAATCGCAGCCTCGCCAAGTTGGAAGCCCCCCTTGCCAAGGGTTATTTTGTCCAGCCTCCTGCAAGTACAGGAAAGTGAGCTGCCTGAGAGCGTGGGAACGTGGCTTTTAAAACGGTTGGTTGGGGAAGGCCGGAAGGTGTGGCTGGAAACAGCCACTTTCCCAAGGTCGGTCTATGTCAAGGTGGCCCCCTCGCCAGCCGCTCTCAGCTCCCAAAAAGCACCATGGTGGAAACAACTCCATCACACCAGGGGTGCAAAGAAGCCCCTGTAAACAAGCACCGGTCCAGACACCATCCCATTCGCTGGGAACCTGGGCCGAGCCAAACCCAAAAGGTGCCGGGAGGCCAAAAGCAGCCGGCTCTGAAGCCCAGGAGGCGCCACGAGAGCAGGGGGGGGGGGGCTCGGCCTCAGAAGCGGCCCTGAACTCTTGCCTTCCAGAACACATGAGGTGAGGACCCTGAGCAGGGACAGAGTGCACCCACTCTTCCAGTGACACGAATCCCACTGACTTGGCCTACGGCTAGCCCTCTCAGTTCGCCTTCAAGGCTTTGCTGCCAAAACCAGCTCCCATCCTTTCCTCCAGCAGGCAAGCGGATGTCAGGAGATCAGCGCCCCATCTTTTTCAGGGGGGATACAGTGCCCTCCAGCGAGAAGGCATCCATGCTAAAGTCAAGTGCAAAGGCAGGAAAATGCATGCTCTGTATGGATCTGTCCGGGTTCAAGGTCCCACACCCTCCTTCCATCCTGGTGGCCTATCCAAGCTCAAGTCCATTTGCAAAGTGCCGACACACCAAACTCAGATCGAGGTTGGGTAGAAAGGAAGACACTCAGAAAAGTTCGCCTCCGTCCGCAGCCAGGCAAGGATCCCTGTGGATGTCCGGTGTTTACAGCTTTGCTCAGAACATGGACAGGCTGCCCTTTTTAAAACTACAACTCCCAGAATCCTGCGACCAAAGCAGTCACCAGGATTGTGGGCGTCGTAGTCTGCCACGCCTACCCCTTCTTTCCCAACCTCCCCCAGCATCCCGCCTTGGGACGGGGGGTTTCTCTTCTCCCTCCAAATTCCAGGAGAGATCCACGGCTCAAAGACCAGCTGCCCTCGCCCTCCCTCTGCGCGGCAAACAAGTCTGGGCAAGTGGAGGCCAGCGTGAGGTGGCCAGCGGAGGTGAGGAGACGGGCGTGAAAGAAGCCAGGCTGGAAGTACTGGGTGAAAGGGGAGGAAACAGCCAGGACTCAAGAGGCACCCAATGCTTTGGGCTGTCTGCAAGATTAGGGTCTTCTTCTCTCTGCAAACTTGAAAGCTAAAATCTTTTCTAAACCTGCAAACCGGCCATGCTGGCTGTGGGGGATTCTGGCATTTCTAGTTTTAAAAAGAAAGAAGAAAAGTTTCCAAGCTCTGAATTCTCGGGCCACACAATTCCACGAGTCCACGTTGGCCTGAAATGTTCGGGCTGAATAACGGAGACAAAAATGCTTCTGTTGCACTCCAGGCTCCCTCGTGATCACCCTGGACTTCCCACGGGCCCCCTTGGGCCTGTCTGTGCCCCCAAAATCAAGGCCCTTTCCACAAAGAGGGAGGGGCCAGCTCCAGGAGGTGGCTCCCCCCTTCAAAAAAGAGTTGAGGCCCTAACCACAGGGCCTGGGGGTTAAAGCACATCTTCTCCCCACCCCCACCATCGCCCTTCAGGTGTTTCAGACTTCAACCCAGCCAGCCAAGCCGAGGGACTGGACGGAGAATCTGGCAGAGGAAGTCCAAACATCTGGAGGGGCAAAGGTGAAGATGCACAGGGATCAAATGCGGGAAGAAGGCCTGGGAAGTCCTGGCTCACAATCTCCATCCTGAATCCGGGAACGTGCTTGGAAGAGGTGTCAGGAGCGAGAGGGCGCTTGGAAGAGTCGAGAGCCCTCAAGAGGAAAAGAATCTCACCCCTCCACACACACACACCCCAAAGAGAAGATGGGAGGGAAACATAGAGGTTCAAACAGCAGATTTGGCCGGGGGGGGGGGGCAAAGATGGGCAGGATCCAGTTGGCAGAGGAGCTCGGGGAGGGCAACCCTCAAGGTCCCAATCCCAAGAGTTGGGAGGGAGGGAGCATGGTGATCGTCCAGGCTGATGATGCCTCAGGGGCCCTCCTTGATGCCCACCAGGCCCTGCCCCAGAACGCCACCCGAAAGGAAGGGAGAGAGCCAGCTTGAACCCTGGCACCCCCACCCCCCTGAGGTCACCCTGGGTGGGTTTCCTTCCAGCAGCACCCCTGCCTCCCAGGGCTCCACCAAAAGTTCCACTCCCTTCTCTTTCTTGGCCAGAGAGGACGGACGTATGCACGGACACACACACAGAGAGAAAAAGACCACCCCTCCCTCCTTCTGGTCCTTCTCCTCCTGCCTTTCTTCCCCTCCCAAAGCACCCAAAGCCCTCCGTCCGTCTGTCTGTCCGAGGCTGGCCGGCCTCTCCCTCCGGCAGCCGGGGCAGCCTTCGGCACGTCACCCCACCCGCCTCGCACAGAGGCGCCTTGTGCCAGGGCTTGCCAAGGGTGTGGCCAGGCCTCGAGGAATGTGCCCTCAAGGAAAGGGCTGAGGCTTCTGGCCCACGGGGGGGGGTGGGGGGTGGGGGGTGACTGGCTGGTGGGACTTCTAACCCCCCCCCTTCTCTCTCCTTTTCGTCTTCTCAATCCTCGAAAAGTCAAGCACAAAGCAGGCCATTGTTACCGGTGGGGAGTGAGGAGTGCAAGTTGTGGGTGGGTGGAACAGCCGGCGGGGAGACGGGCAGCAGCGGCCGGGGGGGGGGGGGGGAGAAGAATGCCGGCTTCCAAGGCTGAGCCGCCCGTGGGGGCAGCAGCACCCTCACCACCAGGAGAAAGCTGTCGGTCAGTCCAGAGCAGAGCCCCCCCCCCCCGGCGGGGAGGGGAGGGGAGTGCATCTCCTCTGGGGACCACATCACCCAGCATTCCTCGGGAAAACATGCTCAATGGGCCGGGAGTCATCATCCCAACAGGGGAGGCTTCTGACTCCCAGGGATCCAGGACGCTGTGGTCTAAAGTTACTGGACAATGGGAGTTGTAGTCCAAAATGGTAAATGCAGAAAGAAAGGGCAAGGACTCATAGGTCTTGTAGTACCAGAAAAGGAACTTTTCTAAGCTCAGGAACGTGAGAGCAAGGGCAGAGGAGCCCGGAGGCTGCAGGGACCTCAAAGCGCCAGGAATACTTGGAGCACAGAGGCGAACATTCAGGGAGGGCGGCTCAGCGAGAAAGAAGGCTTCCCTCCTGGAGGGACAGAGGTTGTGCCTGGCTTAGGAAAGGAGCAAAGATCTTCCTCAAAGCCAAGAAAGAGGCAGGAGGGAAAGGGGGGAGTTGTGTGTGTGTGGGGGGGGGGGAGTTTAGAGCCCTCTCAATAATTCACAACAATCCAGAAGCCCTGATCCTCCAGGGCTAAAAGGCAAGGAGAACAAAGTCCATCCCTCAAAATGCCTCTGTCACCCCACAGGAGCCACCTCGCTCTCCACATCCCAAACCTCCACCCAGATGCTTTGCCTCACCTTGAGGGACAGAAAAGCCTGACCCCCCAGGACATCTCCACCCTGAAATTGACGGGGGGGGGGACCTGTGTGGGGAGGAAGGCCTGGCCCTGTTGCCGGAGGGAGGCACCCCTGAGTGGGAAACCCAGTCTAGCCCCACGACTTCGGGTCTAGCCCCATCCTCCCCAGAAGGGGGGTGGGGGTGGCACCCACGTTGGCATTCACCGGCCCCTGCAGGGCTGGCAGTCCCTGGGGCCCCTCCTGTCCTCTCCCCTCCCCGAAATGTCCAGATTTCATCAGCCCCGGGGAGATGTTCCCTTTTGGGCCGCGCCCACCGCCGCTGGCCAGCCGTCTGGGGTGGGGAACCTGGGCCTTGGAGTCCGCCACCCATTCTCCCCCAACTCCGACGCCCCGCCACCTTTGGCAAGGAGGCCACGTTTGCGCTCCGGGCACCCCTGGCCGTCTCCGCTGCCTTTATTTTCAGGCGTCTATTTTTACGGGTCTCCAGGCGGGATGCTCCCCGGGGGCCGTCACGCTTTTAAATTTAGCCCGCCAGGAAGGAGGGAGCCGCCGCCAGGGCAGGGCAGGGCGCCCCGGGCTCCCCACCCGCCGCCGCCCCCGCTTTGCGCCCCGGCCCGGCCCGGCCCAGGCTCCCGATCCCCCCCAGGAACGTGGCAGAGACGAGGTGCCTCTGCTCGGCCGGCGGGCGGGCGGGCAGGCCGGCCCTGGGCTGGGCTGGGCACCGAGGGGGCAGCCGGCCGACGCCAGCCGAGCCCTGAATAGGCTCTCTCTCCGGCGAGCCCAGCATTTAAAATTAGCCGTCGTCCTCGCGGCGCCCGGGAGTAGCAGCCGTGGCCCCGATCCCTCCCTCCCCCGCCTCCTCGCAGGCCGGACCCGGCGGGGAGGGTCAGGCCAGCCTGGGCCTTTCTCAGGGCATCCCCCGGCACCCCCCCCCCGCCCGAAGAGGATCCCCGGACGGGGCAAAGTTCTCCGACTCGAGTACCACCTCTACCAAGCCGGGAGGGGGGGATTCTGGGCTTTGTAGTCCGCAGCCAGAAGCGGTGCCTCCGCGCATGCCGAGCCCAGCGCGACCGACCGACCCTCTTCCCGCTGCCCTCCGACCGCCGGTGCCACCCGGAGGCGCGCCCCCACTTACACCCAGTAGCAGCAGCAGCAGCAGCAGCAACGAGGCGGCGGCGGCGGCGAGGCTGAGCGCCGGGCGAGGGGTCCCCCCGCAGCGGCAGCGGCAGCCCCGCTCAGCCCCTGGCCCGCCTGGGCCCTTCCCGGCCCGCCTGGCTCCCATCAGCGGCGTCCCCCCTCGGGTCGGGTTCCTGCGAAGGCGCGGGTTCGAGTCCCCCCTTCTGCTTGCTCTTCCTTCCTTCCTTCCCTCCTCCGGCCGCGTCGGGCTGGCTCCGGCTCCGGGGCTTGCTTCCCTTACGGCTCCCGAGGGCTGCGGCCGCGGCTCCTGCCTCCCCGCCGCTCTGCTCCTCCCGGTGCCGGTCCCTCGGGCGCGCCAGGCGAGCGAAAGGGCGAGCCCGCGCCCGGTCCCAGCACAGAGACTCCGCCGGCCTCGCCTCCTGGCCTGCCTTCCTTCCCGCGGGCTGCTCGGCAAGCCCGGCCTGGCTCCTCGGATCGGGAAGCGCGAAGCGGGGCGGGCCGGCCGGCCGAGGGGCGGGCCGGGGGCGGAGAGGCGGGACCCCCTGCCCGCCCTCTTGCCGAAGCCGGCGCGGGTAGGCGGGGGCCCTTCAATCTAGAGGCAGCCCGAGGCGCCCGGGAGCTCACACGGCGCGCCCGGCAAGCGGGCGGCTCTGGCGCGTCCGGGCGGCCCTCCGCTCCGCTCCCCTCCGGCGGTTCTCTCCCTCCTTCCTTCCTTCCTTCCTTCCTTCCTTCCTTCCTTCCTTCCTAGCGCCTTTCCCCTCCTCTCCGCCGGGACCGTCTCCCCCCCCCCCCCGGCACCGGCCAGCCCGGTCCGCTCAGCGGGGCTCCCCGCGCACTCACGGCCCGGCGCCCCGGCGCTTCGGTCAGGCCGGGAGAGAGGGCGCGAGCGAAAGAGCCGCCCGAGGGCAGCCCGTGGGCGAGCCAGCCCCGGTCTAGCCTCGGGCCAGGCGAGGGGCACGTGGCGCCGGCCAGGAGACGCTTCGCCCCCAACAGGCGGGTCCCCCCGAGGTCATCTAGTCGCCCGCCGCCTGCTGGGTGCGGACTCTGCCGGCCACCCTCCGCCCAAGTCCTTCTGGGCAAGCAGAACCGAGCCTCGCTCCTCCAGGGCGCCCGAGTGATCCGGCCTCTCTCCCCCAGCCCACTGGGGTTAGGAGGTCCCGCCAGCCTCTCCTTCCGCTGCCACCTGTGGCTTCCCAGCCGTCCCGCGGGCCAAAAGGCGCATCCAGGCACCAGGAGGCGCAGGAGTGACGGAGCCCGCCCGCCCGCCCCCCCGCCGAAGCATCCCTCCGCGGCGACCAGCGGGGGGGGGGGGGAGAGAGAAATGGCCCATGGGCACCTCCTGGAGGAAACGTCCAGGCCCGGCTGAAGTTCTGGGAGGAAGATCCAATTCCCTTTAGCAAATCATGGATCTCAGGAAGTCCCGGTCAAAGCGGCTGTTTCCCAAGAGAGAGCTCCTGGTGGGGCACCCCAAAGCCCGGGGGGGGGGGGACACATTGATCCTGGACGGGGCCTCCTCTTTCAAAGGGCCACAAGGCCTGGAAGACTCCTGGATTTTATTGGAGAAAAATGTCTCTCCGGGAGCGGGCTGGAGCCCCGGAAGGCTGGTGCCGGACTGGACTGGCACGCTTTAAGGGGCCGCCTGCGTCTCTTGGGGTTATTTCTAAGGGGCCGCGACAGACGAGGCCCGCGGCTCTGCTGGAAACGTGCCCCAGGAGCTCGTCTTCTCCAAACCTGAGGCCGCTTATATTTCGATGACAGTGAGGAGGTCGGCCCTAACCAAAAACCGTCTCCTCCTCGGCAACCTTTTTATGCTCCAAATGTTGTGCCTTTCCCTCCACAGCCCAATATGGGAATAACACGGGAAGGCGGCTCAAATACAAGAAGAGGCCATGCCTCTGTTCCACTCCAGCGCCTGACCTGTTCTGCCGAGGCCAGCCAGCATGTGGCCGAATGTTTGGGACAGAGGGGCAGCTGGAACCCTTCTGAGTGCGCCCCACTTCCCCCCCCCCCAAAAAAAGCATCTAAGTCTCTCTCCATGAGCAGAGCTACCCATCTTCCAGAAACCGAGTCTGGAAGCAGCGACGTTTGCCAAGGCCTGGGAGCTTGGAGGAACCGGTTCCCTTCAGACAGACCAGGGCCACCTCATGGCTTCAAGGCATGCCTTCTGGGGAGACTACAAATCCCAGAATCCACACCCACCCAGCCTGGAAGTGGAATCTAGCTTTTGGTCTGTTGCTGAGGTCAACTTTTTTGAGGGGGGAAGGGGGGGGGAATTCAACATTTTAAAATTTTATTCCAGGGTTGTTGTTTTGTTTTCCTTTTGGTTTTTTCTTTTCTTTTCCTTTTTATCTTTTTTATTTATTTATTTATTTATTTATTTATTTATTTATTTATTTATTTATACCCCGCCTATCTGGTCAATTGTGACCACTCTAGGCGGCTTACAACACGCACTAAAAACAATAAACAGAAACATTTTTTAGATCTGAATGTGAATTATTGCAGCAGTAGCCCTGTGCACATCTTCAGCCACCTTAAAGAGAAAATGAGTTTCGTCTGCCTTAAAGATTCATGGATGGAAGCCTGTTTCTGACTTATTATAAGACTGCTTCATTGTAGGGTATATTTATTACTCTTTAAGTGTTTAGCCTAGGGCGTGATTATTTAAATCTTGAATTGTAGGGGTTGCCAAATCGTCTGGAAATATCATTGTTTGGGATTACGTAACTATTTTCTGATGTTACAATGAGAGCGTGTGTGTGTGTGTGACTTTTTTTTTTACCAAGGAGGAGTGGCACACCCATAAGCATCAGGATGATGGCCATGGGGGTGAAAAACAACTTCTGCAAAGTCTGGGCGCCCCATCCACAGGTTTAGTCTTCTGCTGGCTGTGGCTGCACCCTCTCTGTGTCTTCCTAGCATGCTCCGAAAGGGTGAGGCCTGGGCGGGTGTGTGCTGCTGTCGTATCTAATATACACACAGATACACAAACCAGCTACACAAACACCAGCAGCTGTGTGCCTGGTGCACACACATTCCTGTACACATGCAGGGAGAGAGAATTTCAGCAAATGCAGGAAGAGCAGAGCAGCTGGGAAGAAACGGAGAGGAGAGGATTTTGTGGCCAGGCGGAAAAGAGCCCCCAAAAGGTGGGTGGGTGGGGGAAATCTGGAGCAAAGTTCTTGGGAGGACGTTCGGCAAAGAGTTCTGTGTTTGCATGTAAGTGTCCTTCGCTGACGCTCAGCTCTGGAACCTATTCCACAAAGCCGGGTTTTCCTCTGCCCGACAAGCTGTTGTCAGATAAAAGGGTGTTCCTGAGGATGGGCAAAAAACATTTCCCTTCCTGCAGGGAGCGGCTCAGCTCCAGTGGGGGCAGCCGCCCGGCCATCGAAACAACCAAGAGACCGGTGAGGCTTTTGTGGACTGCAGCCCACTGGGATGGGATGGGAGTTTCTCAACAGACTGCATTCATTACAAAGCCAGGCTCCCAGGCCGCTCCGCAGCCACCAGGGAAAGATTTCGGCAGCTGGCAGAGTGAACAAGCACACACACACACACCCGCGCCTCGAAAGCCTGCCTGCCAACACACACACACTTCTTTTTTCGCACAACCAGGCCCTTGCAAGGCGACAGGGACACAACGCCAGGAAAGGAACAACCCAATCTTTCAGTTAAACCCCTGAAGAAGGACTGCTGGAAATGGCTTCAAAATACAAAATATCTGGTAGGGGAAGAAAGACAAGCGAGTCAGGAGGTGGCAGGAGAGAGAGAAAGAGAGAGAGATCAAATGATGCGCAGGGTGGACTCCACACAAAGGGTGCACAGCCCATGTGCCGAAAGGAGCCCCCCCCCCCCAGGCACCTTATGCCCCTCTCACTGACAATGAACCCCCCCCTTCTCCTGCAAGAAAACAGATGGATGACCTTGAAGGGACGGAATATATGGCCACACAAAAGAGAGCCTCCTTTTTCAGGGGCAGTCTAGCTTTGAATGCCCATTAGAAGGAGACCCAATGAGCAGGAGAGGGTTACTGCCCTCCTGCCCTTCTTGGGGGCCCGATCCCAGAGCCACCTCTGGCTGGGCGTGATGGAAAACCGGAGGCGGGCCCAGCCAAGGCGAAGGCAGGGAAATGCCTCTCGGCCCAGGGACCAAAAGGGATCTCAGAGGAGATCCTGGTGGGGGGAGTGTTCCAGCGGGACCCACGGCGGCGTAAGGGGCAGAGTTGGGGAGACCTAATTGTTTCAGGGCAAAGCTTCTGGGGCCACCCCCTCCCTCAGCCCCAGAGAGGAAGGGACTCTCTCTCGGCCTCATTGCTGCTGCCCTCTGCTGGCACAGAAGGGAAGAGCAGGCTTCCTCGGGACAGAAAAAAAGCAGACATGAACCACAAATCATCATCATCCTGAGTGTAAGGAAACTCACAGAGGCATAACCTCAGCCTGTCTGCTCACTTGTCTGGCCCAGTATGGCTCACCTTTGCTGGCAGAAGGTCCTGCCGGGGGGTGGGTGGGTTTCAGATCCAGTCCACCCTCACCCCCCTCACGGCCACCTGCTAATTGGTCTTTTCAACCAGAGGTTCCCTGGGTTGAATCTGAAACCATCACCCACCCACCCACCCCAAAGCAAATATTCTTCTGTGCTTCTGTCCTCTGCCTAACGGTAGAGCCAGCCCAAAAGGCAAAGGTGATTGATATACAGTATTTCACTTTGGCCATCACAACAGAGAGTGACTATGTGGGATTCCGATTCCCAGCATCCCCCACCAATCAGAGTGGCGGGTGTGTGTGTGTGTGTGTTTCTGGGAATATCCCCATCCAACAAGGAGTCCTTGATGCCTCCCCCCCCCCTGCAAAGCGGTGCCCCAAACCTCCAGGGGAGCCTCACCCTGGAGAGGTGACGGGAGCAGCCCAAGACGGCGGAGAGGGGCCAGAGGGTGGCTGGCCAGCCCCCGCTGCCCGGGTGGGTGGGAGCAGGACTCTGCCGTAGCCCTTTTGCGCCACGCTGACCGACAGGAGAGGCCGGGGTCAGGTCAAGCCATTTCTGCTCAACTACAACCCCCCCCCCGTCTGCCTCACCCCCTTCTTTCCCAGGGGGATTAAGTGGGGAGGTCAAAGGTAACGGGAAGCCTGGGAAGGTCAAGGCGTCCTGGTGGCACAGGGGGCTGGCGGGCGGTGGAGTAGGTGGAGCAGACAGCCTGTGAAAGGGGGGGGGGGATGAGAGGGAGGGAGCACAGCTGGTGGGAAGGACTTTGCCGGACTGAGGATGCCCCCAGATGCCTCGGGTAGGTCTCCTGCCATCCCTCGCCGCCCGTGGGGGCCGCTGGACATGCTGGTGCATGGGAGGCCCGGAGCGGTTTTAGCCGAAAGCAGGGCATAAGCAGCTCTGTGAGGGCAGCCCCCCCCCCCAAAAAAAAACCCCATCCCCGGCGGGAAAGGAGGAACCAGGTGCCTGCCCACGGTCTCTGGCCAGAGGTCTCCTGCCCTCCTGGGTGCCCCACAGTGGCAACAGGATGTGATCCAGGCACCCGCTCTGGATTCACACACCCCCCCCCAAAATTTCCAACTTCCCCTTTGTGCTTGGCCAGGTGTCTGCCGTGTAACCTTCCCAGCCTGGCTCCTGGTTAATTATTGGTGGCCCTCCATCTCCCCCCCCCCCACTGGCAGCAGCAGCAGCAGCTGCAGCAGCTCCCACGGGCAGTGCAAAGGGGTGGGGGGGGGGGAAGGCTACAGGAGGAGGAGGAGGAGGAGGAGGTGGGGCTGGGGGGGGGATGAGAAAACCCCAGGAGGAGAAGCCCAGGGCCTGCACCTTCGGCCTCAAAGGGAGGGCCACCCCACCTGAACTGGGGCTGCCCTACCAAAGCTGGGACCTTTCCAAGCCCAGCAAAGGGCGGGTCCCCTTTTCCTAAGACAAGCTGCAGGAGGCCATGGCGAGAACACCAGGACGGGGAGGCGCCTACGGTGCCCTGGAACTCCCGGGGTGGGAGTTCTTGAACAAAAGCCAGAGCAAAGAGGGGACTGGATATGAAGAAGGAAGTGAGGGAACACAGAGAAGTCTCAGCCCTGGGGGCTGGGGGCTGGGTGGGTGGGGGGCAGCAGGAGGAGGGGTTTCCCAGCCCCGAGCGGGAGGGAAGCCTGGGTTCTGCTCGTGCTGATTTAATTCACGGCTGCGGCTTCTCTCGCCAGGAAATGTCCGAAACAAACCCCTTCCCCTTCCCTGGCCAGGCTCTGGCATGACACGGGGGGGGGGGGGGGGGAGAGAAAAGAACTATAATCTACCCACATCTATCCTGCACTACCATGAATGGCCAGGAAAGCGAGAGTCCCTGTCCTTTCCCTAAAAGCAGAGGGAGGGAGATGCTGGCAAACTCTGCTTTAAAGACAGGCTCAGGCTTCCAACGCAGCCTTTGGCCTTGATGGGGCTCCTGCCAGGGAAGGCAGGGTGCTCGGCAGGTGCTCAGAGGCTATCGTTCCTTTAACCCTCGCTCACCCCTTTAGAAGTTCCGCTCTGGGACGGCTCTGCTGGGTGCTTTAAAGCCCTGCTTCCCAGGATTTTGGATTTGGTGCCCCAGGAGTTGTAGTCCAAAAACATCTGGAGGGGGCAGTTTGGGGGGTCCTTGCTCTGAACGAAGACGTGTTCTTTCTGCAAGGCAAAACGGTCGGTGCAGACAGACCACATCCCCTGAGGAAGAGGCCACCTGTAGCCCAGCCTTGCCGGCTCTGGCTGGCCCCTTTCAAGAAGGGGCTCTTTCCCAGCCCCAGTGGAGGCCTTTTTTTTGGGGGGGGGGTGTCCAACCCGGGACGTTCCCTGCAGAAAGCAAACTCTTGCTCCTGCCGCACCCCTCTTTCCTGGTCCCTCCGGGCACGTGTGACGGGCCTGAGAAAAGTGACGTGGACAGAGGACTGAACATACATGGCCAAGGCGGGTGTGTGGGGTGGGGTGTGTGTGTGTCCTTGGAGCACCGCTCTCCTCCTCTGGAAGGAGGGGAAGAATAAAAGCCCCTCGTGGCTCATCCTCGCTCTCACACATTGTCACTTGCATTGTGCTGCCATGTGGAGGCTTCTCCTTGCCACGCTTCTGCTCGCAACCCAGGGTAAACCTGAGAAGCCCGGGAGGAAAAGGCTCGTTTTGCACCTGGGGCCCTAAAGTTTACCCCATCACTTGACCCCACAGCAGTCTCTGTGGTGTTCTTTCCTGGGTAACCCCCCCCCCCCTTCCTTCTCTCTGGATTAGGTCCAGAGCTTGTAAAGAACCTTTTCAGAAGAACTCTGAATTCCCCAGACCCCTGGCCCGTCTGTGGCCACCGGCACCACGACCACGGATGTGACCGGCTGTCTTATTTTCTGTCCTCTCCACAGCTCATGGTTGCGGAGTACCTGCGTACTCCCCACTGAAGAGAGTGGTGAACGGGGTGGACGCTGTGCCTTACAGCTGGCCCTGGCAGGTGAGTACGGCTACGGGGAAGACCTGGCGGGAGCCGAAGGAGTTGACGATCCAGGCTGCTTCGTTCTCGTTGCATTTCTGACTTTCCCCGCCTGCGTCACCAACCCATTAACGGCTGTTTTTGCAGCCTCTTGGCTGATGAAGATCTGTAGGGATCTCAAAAGCTTGTGCATGGAAAGAAGAGGCTGGAGCAGGAAAGGGGCAGAAAATGGAAACCCAAATAGCCAGGGTGCCGGAGGAAAGACTCCAAAATCCTTGTCAAGACTGGCCAAGAACACTTCGGCACAGTCTCTGCTACCAGGCTGAAACTTTTATGGCACCCATCAAAAGGGCACAAAAATGCATGCAAGCTTTCGAGACTCCCAGGTCTTTTCATCAAGCAAGATGCTGAGATGAAGAGGGGGGGGAAAAAACAGCCTAGGTGGACCAGTAGATGGAGGAAGAGAAAAGACAGAAACTCCAGCTTTGATCATCATCATCAACAATATTTTGTTTGGGGGGGGGGGAACGATAACTTGTGAAGAAGGGGAGCAAACGCAGCACAAGTTTCTAGCATGAAGTGCAATGTGGGGGAAAAAATGACAGAGAAGGATTTGTAACTTGGATTCACCCAGGAAGCAGACAAGAGGGTAGAATCTGAGCATAAAAAGGGAAACCCTTCTTCATGCCATGAATGACTGAAATAACTCGCTAAGATCACCCAAAGGAGCAAGGGGGCAAAGCTGGGACATTTTACTTCCGAGGCGCCAAAACTCTGGCTGGGCCAATCCGGGAGTTCTCCCATTTCTGGATCAGACCCAGTTTGGCCTTTCTTCTTGGTCCAGCCTCGGGGTTTGGGCGCCGTGTGAGAAGGAAGCGGGCCCATGCCTCGGGGTGGCGAAGAGCAGGGTCTCTGTTCCCGTTGCCTTCCTTCCTTCCACAGATCTCCCTCCAGTATGAGAGCAACGGGGGAGTTTCGGCACACCTGCGGGGGGGTCCCTGATCGCTCCCAAGTGGGTCATGACCGCCGGACACTGCATCTCGTAAGTCCGGCCTCTCTCTCGCCCCCCCCCCCGTGTGCTCGGCAGAAGCACCCGCCCCATGTGGCCCTAAAGCCAGGCCCCTAAGCAAATCTTCTGGAGTGCTCATGAAATGGCTGGTCTGAGACCCGGGAGAGTCTGCTTCTCGTCCCCCCCCCCCCCCGAGACACGAACCTCACTGGGCAGCTTTGGGCCGGACGCTCTCTCAGTTTCTCTCTCTTGGAGTGGCCTACCTCACAGGGCTGTTCTGAGGACAAAGTGAGGAGGAAGTAGAGAACGAGGTCTGCCAGCCCGAGCTCAGTCTGTTATACTAGGTCGTATCAGGAAAAGGAGGGGAGTTTTGAGAACCCGGCGGGTCTGGGGAAGGGAGCGCTCGGGGGTCCTTTGGGCAGCCCCGGATGTGCTTCTGGAGGACAGACAGAAATCATTGGTGGGGCCACAACTCCTGGAACCCCTTCGGGAGCCTCAGAGCCGAAACAAGCCACGTGGGCACCCGCGGCCCGTGGCCTTTGGGGTGGCCTGGGCTCTGGGGTGACCGATGGGCTCTCTCTCTTTTAGCTCCTCCCGCAGCTATCGGGTGGTGCTGGGTGAGTACGACCGGAGCCGGGAGGAGGGACCCGAGCAGTTCATCCCGGTGAACTCGGGAGACATTTTTGTGCACCCGGGACTGGAACAGCAACTGCCTGTCGTGCGGGTGAGTTCCCCTCGAGACCCCCCCACCCCAAAGGAAACAGAGGGGGAAGAGCACCCCGGGTTGCTTCAGAGCACATTCCCGAATCCACATGTGTGGATCCGCACGGCGGCATCCTCTGTGGCAGCCAGGCAGCTGAGCACGTGTGTGTGTGGGGCACCCGGTCCTCTCACCTGTCAGCCCCTGGCTGCCGCCTCCCACCTTCGGCTGCCTAAGGCAAGGGTCCTCTTCTCGAGAGCCCCAGCCAGTGATTCCTCCCCCCCTCCACCCCGCCCCCCTTTCCTTCTCTCCCAGGAACGACGTCGCCCTCCTCCGGCTGTCCCGCGAAGCGGAGCTCAACGACAAGGTGCAGCCGGGGTGCCTCCCATCCCCGGGAGAGCTTCTCCCCAACGGGCAGCCCTGCTACGTCAGCGGCTGGGGGCCGCCTCTACAGTAGGTGACTCCGACTCCCCCCGGGGGAGCAGGGAAGTCTGGAAAAAGCGATGGGGAAGGAAGGGTGGGCTGGCTGGGGGACCGAATGGCCACTTCCAGAAAGCAGCGGCCCCCTCAAAAGGTTTTTTTTTTAAAGTGCAATGAAAAGTAATCCAAAAAAAGTAAATGAGCAGTGCAATAAGTTACTTCCCCCCCCCCCCCCAATGTTTACTGTCACTTTACCTTTTGCATGAAGGGCACTGGATTATTATTATTATTATTTAAAATACTGTTAGAATCACAGGAACACGCCTCCTCCATATGTCGTGCCCTGGCAGAAATTCCACCCTAACAAGATTTTACATACAGGGCCTCCCTCCCCATTGCCTCTATCAGGTCTCCGAGACACCCCAGGGACATCCTTCGCCCTGGACATAAACAGCACTTTTCAGCTTTTCTCTTGGACGGGAACCTTTCCAGTGGTTTTGGAGACGCCTCTCTGTCACCTGCTGGAGAGGGAGGGAGGGAGGGAGGGAGGGGGCACCCTGGGTTTGGCTCCATTTCCTGCTGACTTCCAGACACATAAGAGAGGCCCCTTTAGCTCAGATCCCCTCAGCCTCACTCCACTCTAAAATATACAGAACCTGGAAAACTCTGTCTGTCTGTCTGTCTCTCTCTCTCTCTCTCTCACACACACACACACACCTCACTTTTATTTTGGACTGCCAGACCCAAAATCTTTTAGCCAGGGCAAAGCTGCTAGACCATAAACCTCCACTAGATGGCACCCTACAGGTGGGAGGATGCTGGATTGGGGGGGGGGGGTGGTTTAAAAAGGAACTTTTTGAAGCTCATGATCTCTTTGGCAGGCCAGTAAGGAGACCCAGGTTGTGGGCAGCCCTGCTTGCAAGCTGTAGGGGTGGAAACCAAGGGCATGGAGGTAGATAATCTGGCCAGGGTAGAAACCCAGTGTCCTCACAAATGGGTTTGGGCCAGCCAGGACCTCCACGAGCTTCTGTCCTTTGACAGAGTGCCATGGGGCCCCGACAGGACAGTGGACCGGGATGCAAAAGGAGGCACTACCACGGAAAGACACACGGCTCCCTCACAGGCTGGGGAGCCCTCCTGAGTCCAGCTGGGCATCATCCCTAGAGGGTGGCGTGGCTCTGCCTTAGGTGACCAGTCCCCCTCCCCTCCCCCCCCTTGCTCCCACGGCTGGGGCGCTCTCACCACCTGGGCACCCAAAAGCTTGTCATCCCTTCGCTTCCCTGCTTTGAAACTGGCGGGGGGGGGGGGAGAGGAAGACAGCCGCCAACAACAGCCGCCCGTCTCACCCAGGGGAGGAAAACGGTTACGGGCCGAGCTGCACAAACCGCTCCGGGGGACCTGGTCCACATGTTAGCACCCTGACGGGACAGGACACTCTTGGAAGAGGAGGTCCGTGGCCGAAGGGCAGGTTCTTTCTGGGTGGGCGCCTCCTGCTCAGCAGGCTAAAAGGGCACCCCTGAGAGGGTGCCCAGGCGTCTCTTCTCCTTCCTCCCTTCTCTCGCAGCCGGCGGGCCCCTCCCTTCCATCCTGCAGCAGGCCCTGCTCCCCGTGGTGGACCATGAGCACTGCACGCAGCCCGACTGGTGGGGAGCCACCGTCAAGGAGAACATGGTCTGTGCCGGAGGGGACATCCGTGCCGGATGCAACGTAAGTGAGGAGGAGGAGGAGGAGGAGGAGGAGGAGGGAGCCACGAAGGGCAGCCTAGAAAGGGTCGGGGGCTCAGAGGTGACGGCTTGGCAGGCCAGGTTGCCTGGGGATTCCAGGATCCGCACTTGACCCAAATCCCGTCGATCCAGTGGGTTGACTCCCTGGGATGAGCCACTGTGTTTCTGAGTCCCAATGGTGTGTGTTTTCTTCATCATACCAGCCACAGTCTTGATGGCACTCTAGAAATGATCAATATATATGGTTTCAGGGTGACTCCGGGGGCCCCCTCAACTGCCAGGCTGCTGATGGGAGGTGGTACGTCCACGGAGTTACCAGCTTCGTCTCGAGCATGGGGTGCGACACCTTGAAGAAGCCCACCGTCTTCTCCCGCGTCTCGGCCTTCAATTCCTGGATCGCAGAGGTATTGCCCTTCTCTCTGTGGCACTGCAAGCGGTCAAGAGCCCAACCCTACAGGCAGCTCATCCTCAGAGGCCAGAAATCTGGAGCCCGATTTCTGCAAATACCACAGCCGGGGGCGGGGGGGAGAGGCCCAGACTGAAACCTCTTCTTGGGATAAATCTGTAGGCCTTGACGTTACCACAGCATTCCTGGTTAGGTCTGTTCTCAATATTCGTCGACTAATGAGGCAATCCCGGTTTTATCTTGCAGACGATCGCAAGCAATGAATGACCCACAGGAAACACCAGCCTGTCCTTCCCTAAATTCTCTGCCTATCTTCAAGAATAATAATAAAAAAATCTTCTGTCTGTAGCGTGGCTTTCCTTCTTTTCCAGTGTCCTCAACCCTCTCATCGTTTAAAGGTCATCCCTTCAAAATATCAGGAGATGCCAACAAGGCACTTTCTATTGGTTTCCCTTCCTGTACAGTACCTGGGCTTTAGACACCTGAACATAAAGTGTGGCTGAATCAAAACCAGCCTCAGAAACAAACTCAAAACAGTTACTAGCTGGCAAACACCCCCCACATCCCCTCATCTACTAGGGTTATCACGGCACGGACCGCCAGAGCTATTTCTGAGTACTGTTAATTGAAGCAAGGCCCCCTCCTGCAGCATACGAGCACAGGACGTACCAAAGCATCCATCCGCTAATCCACCACAACCGTTAGGCTTTAGTCTTTGGAGGAATAAATTCTGATCTAGGAAGAAGCTGGCTGAGTTGACATCAGTTTTGCCAAAAAAAAAACCCCACATAAAAACCTTAACAAAAAACAACAACATATGGGCTATGCACAAGACTATAGCAAGAACCAGTTATTGAAAGAGGGAGAGAGACAGTAAGCTTAAAAAGCTCAGTCTCTGCTTAAGCCATAAGAAGCGCAATGGAGTTTACGGATACAGTACCATCCCATTTTGCGGGCTTCTTTCCAACCAGGAACTACATAAGCTCAGCAGTTCTGCTCCACTGTCCAAATCAAGCAGTTCTGGAAATGCAGAGAATGTGTGGCAAGGGATCATGAAAAAGGAAAGGCAGCCATATTAGCTGGTGGTGGGAGACTCAAAATTGATAACAGGTTTGCAATACCTTCATCAGGCCAATCAAATCATTATGAAATAGTGTGCAAGCTTTCCAGTTCTCCAGGACTTCTCTAGTTCTGCGCCTTTAAAGCGTGGAAACTGTTCTGTGACTGGTCGGTTGGCCCTGATGAAGGTTTTACTTCTAATACGAGAAATAAAAAGGACAGAGACCTTGGTAATAAGGATTTGTGGTGGGACGTTCAGAGGGTGACCCTTGGAGAAGTCGTGAAACAAATGAGCAGAGACCAAGACATTAAAAAAACCCCATGCCATGCCGGAAGCAAAAATTGCCCTGCGCAGGCGCAGTTTAACCCATTCGTGTGCATTCACAGAGACCACAAAGAAGAACGTGGACTTGGGGACGTGGAAATTGAAACCTCTGCAGGCTTTAAGAACAGAATGATTAGAACAATTCCAGGCAAAAGGCAGCGCAACTCCCCAGAAGAATTCTGAGACCTGAGAAACACGGCAACATACATTTGGCCCCCCATGTTCAGAGGGGAGAAACCAGCTCTCCAATCTGAGGAGGGCTGCCGGGCATGGGGTTCTTTCCTGGCCCGCCACAAACAGCGTTCCTTTCCTGCAGCCTGTCCTGAATGCGCTGGTCTTCATCTCGACCTTTTCTGACCTCCCGCGGAAGGTGGCTGGAGGGCTGGCCTCCCCTCCTGCTCTTACAAACAGCTCTGTTTTTCGACCAAGGTTAATTTAGGTGAATTGTTAACAGATTCCTTTTTCCATCGCACACACCCTGCCGGGGCCGTCTCATCCAGAGGACACCTGCGGCCACTCTCACGCCAGAAGCTTCCCGTCTGGGCTAGGGGAACGGAGGGCAGAGCTTGGAAAAGCAACTTTTTTGAACCACAGACCTCAGCATCCCTCAACCAGCTTTGCTTGTGTGAACTGTAATCCAAGAACACCACCTTTCCAAACTCTGGCAACACCAAGGGCGTGAGAAAGGGGCTGCGTGTGAACTGCAGATTCCCACCCACCCACCCCGAAACAGGAAGCTCATCTTCAGCCCCGGTAATGGTGTGACAGTCCTGAAACAATGAAGTGACCTTCTTTAAGCACGGGCAGTGTGTCTTCTTCTTTTGGACAGGACTCCTTTCCCGCTGGCTGTTAGTCTGCTAAAAATCCTTCCTCCATCTCCCCCCCCCCCACCCCGCTGCTGTTCACCAACTCGGTGCCCCCATCGTCCAGGGTGGGTAACCTTTCTGTTTGGCAAACTCTGTCAGGGAGGCCATGAAACCAGCTGCTCCGTTCCCTTCCTGTCCATCACGTGGTCCTTTCCACCTCCTTCTGAAGGATGAGGCTGATTCCTTCCATGAAGTCATGGCGTGACCTTGGATGGAGTGATGGGGGAAGATCAGCACCTGCAGCTGAGGCCCATCCGCCCAACGTCCTGCTTTTGCTGATAAGGAGGGGGGGATATTAACGAGCCTCGCCAGGCCTAGGACCCGTCTGGAACGAGATGCTGGAGATGTTGGTCCCCCTGCTGCTGGCGCTGGCTGGTGGTAAGAAGCACTCTCCCGTTCCTTCCCTTTCGCTTTCTCTCTCTTGGTTTCTCACCAAACAGCACCCCACGAAGAACCGTGTGACCCCCCCCCCTTTAACTGCTGGGGTTCTGTCCTGTGGAACTCCAGGATCTGTACTTTGGACGGTGCAAAAACTTTCCTCTTAAGAAGGCACCCACATGCATGAAGTAAAAACAAGTGGGAGCAGAGCACGGCAGAAGAGGCAGCTTCTTACGGGCAGCTTCGTCTAGCGTAAAAAACCAAAGAGCCCTGTTAGTCTGAAGACTAACAAGTTTATTATAAACCATGGCTTAGTCGGTGTGCTGTGTGAACGTAGCTTCTCTCTTTGAGCCCCTGCTCATCCGGCATCATCAAGGTGTCTTCTGACCGGTCCGAACACGTGACGGGCTTCAGACGTTTTATCATTGGGATGAGAGATGAGATCGCGTGCTTGCACACACATGTAGAGCAGTCCGATCTCCCTTGCACGCCGGCCACAGAAGAGCCTCAGTCACCTGAGGGAGCCGGGCTGGACCCCTGGGCAGGTGGACATCCCCCCCCCCCCCGTCTTCCAGTGTCTCTCCAGCAACGTGCTGCCTTCTCCCTTCAGTATCCACTCCCTGTGGCAGCCATTCCACTTTGCCTAAGGACAGGGCCGGCCCCCAAAGCCTTCAAGCTCTGCTCCCGAAGCAGAGAGGAACGCTTGGTTTCTACAGGCCCACGGACAGACAGGCAAGGGCGACGGTCACTGTGGTGCCCAGGATCCTACAGACAAGCTGGCCGCTGGGAGGGGGGAGGGTTATTCTAGGGGTTCCGGGTCTAAGCTCTGGGTTGAAGTCTCAGAACAGGCTGAAGCAATGGGCCAAACGCTTTTGAAAACCTAGGGCAAGATGGAGGTGAGAGGGAGAGAGGATGCCCTCCAGGCTCCCCTCGGGCTCTCACCTCTGCTGCTTGCGCCTGCTGCTTCTGGGGGCTTCAGTCCCCCCTGGCCAACCCCCCTTTGCCCTCTTCTGCAGCCTCTGGATGTGGGCAGCCCCGTCTCTTCCCCAAATGCCCGGGTGGTGAACGGTGAAGATGCCAATCCGTACAGCTGGCCCTGGCAGGTAAGCCAAGGCACACGGCCTCTCCCTCCCTTTCTCTCCTCCCTCTTTCTTCTTCTCTCTCCCCTTCTCCCTGGTTCCTCTTTCCTTCCCTCCCTTCTCTCCTTCTTTCTTACCCCTCAGCATGCCGGCCGAGGACTTTTGCAAACAGAAGTCCCGAGAAATAGCTTCTGAAAACCTCTGCTGGAACTCTGTGGTCGAGGGCCCTGCAGCCCGAAGAGCTAACCCCCAACTCTCTCTCTCTCTCCTGCGTCTCCACAGATCTCCCTCCAGTACAAGAAAGATGGGGAGTTCTACCACACCTGCGGGGGGTCCCTCATTGCCCCCAACTGGGTCATGACAGCCGCCCACTGCATCTCGTGAGTGCCTCTCTGGGGGCAGGGAGGGAACGGACCTTCTCTCTGGTCTGTCGTTGGGGGGGGTGGGGGGAATGGCCAAGGACGTGGGGAAGAGACCAACCCATCCCTGCCTCAGGCCGGTCTCTGGGTGGCCCTGGGACCCCCTGCCTCAGCGGCACCCCCAAAGCGAACCCCCACTGCCATTCCTGAGGTTGAGGACTCTCGTTTCAGCAAATCCCGCGAGTACAGGGTGGGTCTGGGCGAATACGACCGGAGCCGGGAGGACGGGTTTGAGCAGTTCATTCCCATCAACGCTGACGACATCTTTGTGCACCCCCGGTGGTTCTCCATCTGCGCGGCCTGCGGGTAAGTAAGGCATCCGGAGAGAGCTCTGCGGGGCCAGCCTGACGGCTAGACCGGGGGGGGGGGGGGTGGCGACGGCCTCCAGCAGCAGATTCTAAGAGGCCGCCTGCCCCTCACAAGGCCAGCCCCTGGACTGGGGTCTGTGTGTTGCGGGCAGGAGACCCTCCCAGAGCCCTCTTGGAGCTCTGGGGCCGGGGAGCAATACGAAGGGGGAAGGCCCACACGTCAGCCTCCCGGCCACCCCCCCACCCCCCCGTGGAGCCTTCTGGGACCCACTCTCCCCTCTTTTGATTCCAGCAATGACATTGCCCTGCTGAAGCTCTCCCGCAGCGTCAAGATGAACGATCGGGTGCAGCCGGCTTGCCTTCCCCCCGCGGGAGAGATTCTGCCCAACGAGTATCCCTGTTACATCACGGGCTGGGGACGGCTTTACAGTACGTGGTCCTGCCTTGACAACGGCTGTGAGAAAGAGGGAGGGAGGGAGGGAGGAGCATGTTTTCAACTACAGTTCTCACAATCCTTCACCCAACCGGGCTGTTCCCCCAGAACTGGGAGAGAGACTGACTTATGGCTGTGTGTGTATGACAGGGAGAAAGAGAGAGAGAGAGAGAGTCTGTCTCGTGGCACATCCCGTGCCATAGCCCCCATGTTCTCCTGCAACCGTCTTATCTTTGGGACAAAGCGCAGCTACCATTAAGGGCCAGCCTTAGGGGAAAGGAAGGAGGGAGCACCTGGGTGGCGTGCAGAGAAGTCCCAGGTCCCCTTCCCAGCATCGCCATCTGAAGAAGGTCATGGGGAAGGCCCTCCAAAGGAGGGGAAAAACCTCTGCCGGCAGGCCTAATCTGGCTAGCAGAAAGGTCCCCTGTTCAAAGGGGGGGGGCGGGGAGTGGAAGAGGGATGGGGCTGAGCCAGAAGACTCCAAATCTGGGGAACCGGCATGGTTCACCCCCGGTTCTGCATGGCTGTGTTGGCTTGCCCGTCACCTTCCCCTGAGCAACGCTAATACGGTACATGTAGAAGGGCCAGATGATCCTAGGTGCATCTTCTCCTCGTGCCTTCCCTAGATCTGTAAGTATATTGCTACTCTGGGGCTCACTTCCTTCCTCCTTCTCACTCTGAGGTCACTTCCAGCTTCTTCTTTTTCCCAGACAGAGAACAGCAGGCTGTCTGTGGTATCTCTGTAACAGCTGCCCAAAGACTTGCAAGCATGGAAACCAGCTCTAGGAGGGATTCCTTAAATACGTTTAGAAACATTTCCTCTTGCTCTATCTATAAATGGATTTCCTTGTACCGTTATAAATCCTTTCAAGGGATCTTCTTGGTTGTGGACTCACTCGCTGGACCCGGTGCAGATCTCTGACTTTCCGGCTCTTAACCACGTTGCCTCCCTTTGCAGCCAATGGCCCCCTCCCTGATATACTGCAACAAGCGGAGCTTCCTGTGGTAGACAATGAACACTGCAACCAACGTGACTGGTGGGGAGGTGTCATCCGGCAGAACATGATCTGTGCAGGTGGCGACATCCGGTCCGGTTGCAATGTAAGTCGGAAAGCCCCGAAGAAAGAGACTCCTCTTGGTCGTGCCTGAAAGGCTCAAGTGTTTCTGGTTCTGATGGACCCGGAGCAAAAATGCAGGCATCGAGCGGTGAGGCAGACGTGGGGCAGCTGCCCCCAGCAAGGAGAGGAGAATGCCAAGCAGCCCACCTGACGCGCCTCAAGTTAGCCCAGGTTCAGGAGAAACAGAGATGACAAGAGTTCCCTTTCAGACAACGTATCCCAGGATCCCCCAAGCTAGTGGCTCTGTTAGCTGGGGTGATTCTGGTAGGTGACTTTTCTGAGCCCTGCAGCTCAGTCGGCAGGGAGAAAGAGGGGGAGATGGGGAGAGGGCTGGAAGAAGGAGGAGGGCCTTAATTGTGGCCTGCCCCCCCCCCCCCGCGTGCCTATCCCTGGGCGCAGCTTGGCCCACGACTTAGCTGCCCCAAAGAGACCCCTTCCATGGGAACGCAGCTCCGGAGAGCACAAGGAAGGCTTGGCCCACCTTTGCTCTTCTAGGCCCTTTGCAGGCCCTTTATCTCACGACGCTCGGGTTTTTTTTGGGGGGGGGGGTGTTTCCTGTTTCCAGGGTGACTCTGGGGGACCCCTCAACTGCCAGGCTGCCGACGGGAGGTGGGCTGTCCACGGCATCGCCAGCTTCGTCTCCGCCTTGGGCTGCAACGCCTTGAAGAAGCCCACCGTCTTCACCCGCGTCTCCGCTTTCGAGGACTGGATTCAGGAGGTAAGTGGCCTTGGCAAGGAAGCCACAGGTAGCCTTCGCGGCGTGGCTGAGCTGGCCTTGCGTGTGCGTTCCTCCAAAAATCACGTGTGTCTTGCTTTTCGGAGGGAAGGTAGATGTTGCTCCCCCACCCCCTTCCAGTCACCGGGAAGGAAGAAAACACAAGTATGTGGAGTTGACCTCTGGGCTTGGAAAAGCAACTTCTGGACTACAATTCCCAGAGTTGTCGTCTGCAAAATGATTTTCCAAGGCAATCTCCACCCTCGTGGCCAAAATCTTTCCACAAGATTAGAAAGTCAGGGCAAGGAGCCCTCTTTGGAGCAGCTGCCACTCAAGACCCCCAACAGCAGATAGAGTTTAATTCTAAAAATTCATCTTCCTTCCTCCTTGTCTTTCAGACCATCGCCGCACATCCATGATGATTGGATTATACTTGGGGAAAGCTCCCTAATTCCTGAATAAAACAACCGAGACAGAATCCAATGGCGTTTTCCTTTCTTCTTCTTTCACGCAGCATTCTCCCTCGAATGCAAAGCACCTTCTGCTTCAGAATCTTCCTGGAAACCGTTTCCAGTTGGCACGCATGGCCCATCCATCGTGTGCACGTTTGTCTCCTCTCCATGTAAAGCGTCTCCGCCAGAGGCGTCTCCTGGGCTTGGCAAATTTCAGCCCTGAGTTCCTGCGCCCCTGCGGCCAGCCCTCCCATCAGGTGGCCCGAGGCGGCTGCTTCAGGAGGCAGAATCTGGGTCTCATAACAGGGCAGCAAGCCGGGTGGCGGTTTAATCGTGTCTCTCTGGGTATGTGTTTTAAGTGCCAGGGATGGGGAAGAGGGGCTGGCTGGATTTTCGGACGCCTCTACAAAAAGAGCTTGGCACCATGGATTCAGTGAGAAGGGGTCCCCGGGAGCTGCCCTGCCTCAGGTGGCAAAATGTCCTGGACCACTCCAGGTCTGGCCCCAGAGGCCCCTGAGAATGGGGGGGGGGGGGCTTCCCACAGCGTCGGAACGTCCTTTCCTGCACGGAAACCATCCCGGCTGTCCCCAGGAGAGGGCAGCCACGGCCACGGCCACCTCCTTTCAAAGGCAGGCGGTTCTGATATAACCCGTGTTTCTTCTAGAAGGCCTGCACAGCTCTGCAAAAGAAGAGCCGCTTATTGGATCAGGTTTCCGGTATAAGTCACGTTTCCCAGACTGAGAGTTATTCCACGGAGCCCCTGTCTGTTTTCACGCTGTGGCAAGAAAAACAAAAGCCCTTTGTGTGCCTGTCTGCCGGAAGTGCTTTCTGAAGGCTTAATTTGTATCTTCCACGGCTGTCCTGGGAAGGAAAGCCACTCCTGGAAGAGGGGCAGTGGGACACGAGCGGGGAGATAACGCATCTATTTTTGGCCGCATGTTTATCCTGGCCACTGACTTGCACAGCACAGAAAAGGAGATTAAGACAAACTCCTGGAGGCGCAGGGTTACAGGTGGAGGTTAGCCACAATGCCTGTACTGAGCCTCCAGGATCAGAGGCAGTCTACCTTTTCATGGAAACGAAACAGCAAGGGAGCTCCGCTGAGTTCCTGTTCTGTTCAGAACAAACCTTACTGCCAGGCGGCACTTATGTCCTCAGGCAGTCGGTCTGGAGAGGCGGCTGCAAGGTGTGGGAGGGGAGAACCATGGGCGACACAGCCTTCCCTCTGCGGTGCCTCCCCCCCGCCCCCCGCAAGCTAGCCTGCTGCCTTCAGCTCTGCTGGAAGATGCTGCTCCGTGGCAACCATTGAAGAAAGATTTAGATTTCTGCCTAATTGGCTTTAATACATGGATCGATATGGGAAGTTGCTCTCTTTGCCTCAGGCCGCAAAACCTCAAACCCTGTTGGCTGCCGGATAGGAAAGACCTGCTTTGGTCTCATACAACAAAAATGCATCCTCTCTCTTTGACACACAGTACCACAACCACACAGTAAAAGGGTGGAACTCACTGCCACAAGATTCAACTCTGGCTGTCCACATGCACGGCTTTAAACACACAGTCCATATAAACCTTCACGCTCTGCTCCCCCCCCCCACCTCTTTATTTGTTTTCTAACTTGGCCTGCTCCTAGAACGCCCAATATAGGTAACAGCAATTGAAGTCAATTAACGGGTACTTTGATCGCCCCTGGGCATTCTGGCTGGATGCCACTGTGAGTAGGCAGCCTTCTGATAACTAAGCTGCTGCTGCTGCTGCGAACTTGAACCCCCAAGAGGAGGCAGGTGGGTTAAAGAGGGACCCAGCATGGCACCTGCAGTGGCCCACACCTGGCCCGCCCCATCCTAGACGTGTTGATGGCCCCTATTCTCTCACCCTCTTTTTCCTGCATCTCCCTCTTCTTAGTTTCCATGCTAGGCTTATCACCCTGCAGGCAGGACACATCAGGAGGCATCGGGGCTGAGCTGTGCCCATCAGATATGCTCTACCCCAGGGAATGTTCTGTGAAGTCAGCAGGACTCCCGTTCCCATGGTCCTTCAGGACACAGTGGGCACCCTCTCACTGGCAGGATCCGCGTCCGCAGACGCCCACGGCTGCCTGTCCAGGCCTTTGATCAACCAATGGGCAAGCACCCATGATTCAGGGTGACTCGAAGAGATTAAAAGTCTTCTGGGGATACAAGGAAAAAGCTGAGAAGGGCCACACCATTCCCACAACACAGCTGGACCTACAGGGAGGGGGCTGCCTCGGGCGGCAGATTCATGGTGTCCTCACGGCGGGGGAAGCATGCAAAGCAATATCCAAAGAAGGAACTTCCCTGAGCTTATGAGCAAGGCCAAGAAAAGTCAGCAAGAGGTTAAAGATGAGAACATAGTGGCATTTTTT
Source organism: Intellagama lesueurii (assembly GCA_037013535.1). Classification (NCBI taxonomy): domain Eukaryota; kingdom Metazoa; phylum Chordata; class Lepidosauria; order Squamata; family Agamidae; genus Intellagama; species Intellagama lesueurii. The sequence continues at coordinate 12,489,389 of JBAJHW010000016.1, read as the reverse complement.
TAAAAAAAAAATAGGGAAACTGGTGGATTTTCTGCCCCGGGCAGCAAAATATTTAGGGCTGACCCCCACACCTGCTGCCTCGGTAAAGGGGAGGAAGGGTATGCACATGTTCCTGGTTTCGGCCCTTTGGCCCAAAAGGGGGAAATGCAGCAACCCTTTGAAAGTTGGCCCTGTCTGCCTTTGGCTAGGGAACTCCCCCATCAAAGGCATCTGTTTGAAGACAGGTGGGCTGCCACAAAACGCAGGCAGGTTATGCGTTTGTTCGTGAAAATGTGTGATGTTTGAAGATGCACTACATGAAGAAAATTGCTTGCAAAATGCATGAATACGATTAGACAAAACAGCACGAAATCCACTCAGAAAGGCAAACGTATAGACCCTTCCTCCCCCCCCCCCCACCAATGTTTGGGACAAACAGCTTAAGATTGGGAAAATACTTTAAAAAGTTGGGATAAAAGCCTCTTAAGACCGGAGAAATGAGAAACTGATAGAAAACCACCATTGACAAATTCAAGCATCCCTACCTTCAGGCCACGCCACGCCACGCCCCATGTCAATGCCAGGTCCTCTTGAAACCTTTGGGAAGCAGAAAGAAGCCGTCAGCCAAGCCAACAGAGTTCTCTTCCTCTACCCCCCCCCCCCCAGCAGTTGGCAAGAGAATGTGCCACGTTTCCGAGTACCACAGAACTCCTCCTCAGCCTCCGGGGGCTTGTTGTTTCTGGAAGTCTGCAGAAGCTCCTTTTTTTTTTTCTCCAACCAAAGCTCTCAAGAAACCTCCGGCAGGCAGCCACACAGTGGGATTCTGAGAGCGGTAGTCCAAAAAAAGGAACTTCCCCCAGCCTTGGCCATCTCCTCTGACCTCTGGCCTTTCCCTTGCACCCTTGCTCCAGGACAAACGTTTTCTTAGGTTTGTTCAGGGGGGGCCAAAAGGGCGGAACTGGGGTTGCCACTTCAAACAAGAACGCCCTTTATGACGGAAGAGGAGAAATTGTTTTATTGCCCTTTATTTCGTGTGGTGCAGCCACGCCACAGCCCTGTCCTCCAGAAGGGTCAGGGGTCTCCCTGCCCATCCGTCTCTCCTCTTCCTGGCCTTCCCCCTACCCCCCCTCTTCCTACCCATCTCAAGGCCTTCCCTTAAAAGGTTCCCGCTGGACGCTCCCTTTCCTCTGTCAGGTGGAATCAAGCAAAAATGGATTCCGTGATGGTCTTTTCACCCCTGACCGTTCTGCCCTTTGCTGTCCCTTTTCAAAGAGCTGGGTGGCTCCTTTCACAAGGGGAAGACAGACCATGAGTTTTATTATTACTTTTATAGCCGGTTTTATAGCCTGGTGGGTGGGAAGAACCACCAACACAAGAACCTCAGGTCATGAAAGCATGCAAAGGACAGAAACGACCATTTAACTAGCCAGTCAGTATTTAGTAGCCTTTCCTCTGGTGAGCTCTAAGGGGTAAAGAGAGCTCTCTTCCCCGTTTTGTCCTCACAACAAGCACTGAAAGGCTGGTGAGGCTCAGAGAAATTTTAAAGGACTTTGTTGGGCTGACGCCGTGTTATTCTTTTCCATCTTTTTTTTTTTTTTTTTGCCTTGGATGGCTGCAGGCGGATGCCTGGAGAGAAAGGATCGAGTTTAAAACTAAACAAAAAACAGACCAATAATCCTTCCTGTTGTTTCCAACAAAACACATCCCTGCAAGTAGAAGACTAGCTGGCTTCGAGGGAAGATTTGTCCCTGAGGAGCTAGCTTGTTCCTTGCAGGGATGTGTTTTATTTTAGGATGAGGCAGTATTGGGCAACTGCCCTCCGTGCTCTCCCTTGATCTTCCTGCAAACCCCAAACCCAGCTGCAGAGATCTACTTTTGAGGAGCCCTCCATCACCAGGGTGGAGTCAGAGGGTCCACTGGCTGAGTGTTGAGTCATCTCTGTTCAGGGACACCCTATTCATAGCTCAGGGGCGCCCCGGTAATGCTCTCCCTTGATCTTCCTGCAAACCCAAACCCAGCTGCAGAGATCTACTTTTGAGGAGCCCTCCATCACCAGGGTGGAGTCAGAGGGTCCACTGGCTGAGTGTTGAGTCATCTCTGTTCAGGGACACCCTATTCATAGCTCAGGGGCGGCCCCGGTAAATACTTTGGCCCACGGAAAAGGTTACCGGGTGCAGCTGACCACATGAATTCCTAACAGGAATGAGCGTCTCCAACCCATATGCGGGGGGGGGGGGGAGTGAGGAGGGGCGTGTGTGTGTGTGTGTGTGTGTGTGTGCAAACGGGGACGGAAGAAGGAAGACCTCTTCATCCTGTCGCCCCTTTTAGGGTACTCGTGGTCACCGGTTTCCCGCCAGGGCAGGCAAAAGTCTGTGTTTATCGCCCCTGGCATGATGGACGTAACTGGGCTGGGAACGTCCTGAACCTAAACGCATGAGAAGCGGGTGGCTTTTATTTACAGCCTGGGGGGGGGGGGGGGGAGTGAGAACAGGCACGGGAGCCTTCGCTGGAGCCTGCCAAGGCAGGGCAAAGTCAAGCTCCCACGCAGGGCAGGCGGGCTGCAGAGGCTGCAGGCAAACTCATTGACTCCGGCAAACCCAGCGACCCCAGTTCCTGTATGGGCCCAGGACTGACCCAATTCACACCAGGGAGGGGAGGGGGCGGCTGACACCATACCCCCCCCTGGGAGGTTGACGGAGGATGGCACAAACTGTTCTGGCGCCCCGGCCAGCCGGGGGGGGGGGGGCAGGGCGGGAGGAGGAAGGACGACTCTGGGGTGGGGAACGCGAGCCGATTTCAAAAAACAAAACAGAACTCAAGCTATGGCTGTACTGAATCCTTCTCCTCAATCTGTCCCTAAATGTCTGGTTTCATAAAAAGGAAAAACTGGGCCCTGAGGAGGTCCTCCTGGACAGGAATCGACCTCCAGGAGGAAAGTATCCTGCTGGGATCCCCGGAGAGCCATTGGGGGGGGGGGGGCTCCTGACCTGAGCTGGCCCACACGGGGGGGGGGGGGGGGGGGGGGAGAGATGGCCATGCAGGGCTTGGAAGGAGCTCCCAGTCTGGGCCTCCTCCAGAAGCAGGAGGTTCAGAGAAAGTCCAGAAATCTGAGGGTAAGAACAACAATAATAACAACATCTCACTAAAGATGTAAAGTTTCCTAAGAAGTCAATAAACCATCAGGAACCAAAAGAGCACCCAACAAGCAGCAATAACAAACCAGCCAGAACAGCAAGAAGAGTTACTTAGCAATTTCGTGACTAGCTTTAAAAAAAGAGAGATGGTGCTTCAGCCTTGGGACAGACCAGCTGTCCTCAGACCGCTGGGGGGCCCTTTCAACGGGTCGGACACCTCTAGGGGGACGATGGACTTTGTGATCCAAGGACATCAGGGAGGGGATCAGCCCAGGGAAGGCTGCTGCAGAGGCCAAAGGGATTGTAAAAGGAGAGGAAGGGGCTTTACCATACTATACAGAGTCGAACCCTCAGCCAGTGTCTCCCCGTGTCATCCACGCCGCTGGCCGTTAAGGCTTTCCGGCCTTTGCCCCAGACCTCAGGAAAGTTCTTTTGACCCCAGAAGCCACGGGGCCTCCTGGGAAGTGCAGGAAGCAAGGAAGACCACCTCACTTTTCCAAACTTTGCAAAGAAGGGTTGGGGGGGACGACTCCAGTACTGCCCAGGGGGAACATTTTCACAGAGGGTCCATATAGGTGCGCTTTTCAAAAGGAAGATGGCCCTCCGGCCACCCTTCCAAAGAGAGGAGTGTTCTCTGGCAAAGAGGGCGTGTGGGCCCCCCGGCCCCCCGTCTTCCCCCGCCAAGGCCCTCTCCCTCTGGCCTCACAGCCTCCGCCTAGCAGGTGGGCCACCAGACGCCCCTGACCTTGGATCAGGGCAGGAGGAGGACCCCCCGGGGAGGCCACTGAGCAGCCGGCAGAGACATCATCCTCTCGGGGCCAAGCAGAGGGAGAGAGGAGGTAGCTTCAGCTCCCTGGCTCCTGGGAAGAGGCCCGGTTCCCACACGGGGTGGAGATTTTTCGCTCTTTCCACCCGGTGGAGCTTGGCCCAGGTTTTCTGTTTTAAGGCTCAACGGTGGGCAAGGGCCAACGCGTGGCTAGAAGGCATCATCCGTTAAAAAGCTAATCTCGGGTCCGTCGGTCTGATGCCAAGTGCGCAAACAAACTTCTCTTTTTCTTTGGGCTGACCAGGGCTAAGCATTCCCAGCTGCCTTCGCGCCAATGCTCTGAGAGAGGCACATGCGCCAGCATGTGTTTCTCCCTCTCCCTCCCCTCTCTCTCTCTCCCCGCCCTGCCGCAACTTGACGGGAGTTGAAAGTGTGTGGGCAGGGGAGTCGGTGTGGCCTGAGAAGAGAGCGCGGCCCCTTTGGACACAGGCTGGGACTCTGTGGAGACTCACCCAGCTGGGAAGGGAGAAAAGCAAAGGATCACGAGACAGGGAAAGCCGGAGGGAAGATTCGCCCTCGGCACGGCCGTTTCTGCAAGCTTTTGCAACGGCTACGCACCAGCCACCACCACCCCCCCCCCCCCCGGCTTGCTCCCCTCGCCTGGTTCTGGCTCCTTATTCAGGTCCATGAGCCAGAGGTTGGGACCTGGCCGACAGAGGGTGCTCAGCTGGGGTTTGGTGGGAGCAAAAAGAAAAGGACCGACCCGCGTCTTGTATAGAGAGGGCTCGTGTGTCCCCACAGCCTAAGTTAGGATTGACCACCCCCCCCCCCCGAACGTGATCCCCTTGAGCCACTGGGGAGGGATCATCACTCGGAGGACCTCCATCACCTCCAAGGGGAGAGGGCTTGCTTAGAGGGGTATGGCCAGTTACAGGGCACCCAGGTCTGTCTTCCAACACGTTGTGGCCAGCGCCCAGCGTTTTGCCACCTGAGGCGGCCGCCTCACTCCACCTCACGTCGAGCCAGCCATCTACTTTCAACTAGGCAGAGAATCCTCGCCAAAGGGACTAGAGGCTTGGCGATTAACAAAACGCAGCGCCCCCCCCCCCCCCAATCTTTCCTCACCTAGCAGGAAGGACCACCTCCGTGTTCCATGAGCAGACACGGTGGCTAGTGCTGGCCTTTGCCCTGGGTTCAAGCCTTAGATGACCCCGGATGGGTCAGAGCCAAGCAGGACTTATGCAGTTAAGTTAGTACGTTATTATTCGTCCTTGCGCAAAAGCGGCACCAAAGAGGAAGTCTATTCTGCTGGCACGGAAGGACCAGGGAGAGAACATAAACCGACCCAAGGCCTGTAATTGCTTTATGGCCACAAATGTTACAGCTGCCTTTATGGTTGACTCATGATCTCCAGCCTTACCGCACAAGGCAAGGCTAAAGGCCACGCACTCTTCAGATGCATCAAGGATGGGACTCTGAAATGCAGAACCAAGGAGAGGCTGAGGGAGCCTGATGACACTGGTTGGCAGGAAAGGAGCCATTCTGTTTGCTCCCCACTTCCTTCCTCTCATCCCAGTCCTTCCGATTCAAGACGCTCAGTTGTGCTCCCTGGCCATCAACTCTGTAGTCCTCTCTGTTGGAACAGCATGCAGCAAGTTTTCTGGATTCGGGGCCTGTGCAAATAGGAAGAGAGATAGCTGGCTGTGTTTCCCTTGTTGTTCTTTCTGGCTCTACATGCAGATTGGTAATTTTAGGGCTTCCTTCCTTCTCTCTCTGAAGTCTCTTTCTGCTTCTTCTTGCTCTTTGCACCTCAGGTGGACACATCGACAAGCATGAGAGCCTGTTCTGGGGAACTCTCTAGCATCTTCCTTCCTCCTGTGTGATGTCTCAATGCATTTCATATATAATATACAGGACTTTTCCAGGTGCAGTATTCGTTCTGCTTTAAGGGCCAGGTTGCACGCTCATCTCAACAGAATCTTTGCCAACATCAAAAGGATCTTCCTCTCACCTCACCTTGGACTGTTCTCCCCACTCCACAAACCTGGAGTTTCTGCACCTTTTTCTGACACTTTGTACCAGGACGGCGGCGTTTAGCACTTTCTGAACATCAGCACATGAACGCATGAACACCGGGAACCAACATCCAAACACCCATACAGCACAATCTGCTTGAAGTATGGCTTGTTGTGACATTGGAATTGTGGTTTATTCTTGGCTTGTTTCCCCTAAGAAAGGAGCCAATAGAAAGGGATGGAGAGAAACATGCAAGAAACAGGGAAGGTACCATGGTTTATTTGGCTACCTGGTGTGTCATTCAGGGTCAAGGCAACAAACGCAGGACAAACTATGGCTTATTATGACGCCCAAACGCAGCAGATGGGGCAGAAAACAATATTAACGGAAGCAGTGAAAAGACAAGGAGCCGGGAGCTTCTGGGGGAGACGGCATCTTCTCAGTGGTGTAAAGGAGCCAAGACAACAATGAACCTCATGCCACCTTAAAGGCCAGTTCTTTTATTACTGTATTAGTGATCGTAAATACTTGAAGCCTCTGCTGCTCGTCAGCAAAGGCCTCCCGATTTGCTCCTGCCACGTGAGAGAATGAGAGAAGTTGTAAAGTTTGTTCCTTAATGTGATTTATGAGAGGAGCCCATAAATGAGGGCGGGTGATTGACAAATTAACCCAGGAGGCACAACAACACACATGCCATCTATATCAGCCATAAACTTGACCTAAATATCACTGGTTCACGAGTCTAAACGTACGACCTTTACTCCTCCTTATGCAGAAGTAGGTCTCTTGTTTGATCTCTCGTCAGAGCTTGTCTGGGGTGGCGGCCTTGGAAATACGAGATCAAAAGACTTACTTTATCTGCCTACTTACATTCTCTCTCTCTCTCATATCCATCCCTTATACACGGCTCTGTAATAAATATTTTCTAGGGCAATTCATGATCACAACAATGTCACGTTGTAATCAAGCTAGTTTCCAAAGATTTTCACCCAAGATGCTCTTCCCTTTCCTGCACTTTATTTCACTCTGAACGATCAGCTGTAACAACCTGTCCTTTTCGTTCTTCTTTTATGGGGCCTACATGCTAGGTTGCTCTCTTTGATTGGTTTCATGATTTCTAGGTCTTACGACTTCTTGAACGGCCCCCCTTCTGAATCCCTGAAATTCTTAAGCCCTCCTGCAATAAACCTGCCTTGCAAATGTGTCTGCCTGTTCAGAGGTGCCTGTGTTAAAGGTCCACCCAGATGCCACAAGACTCTCCGTCATCTTTTTATGGGAGGCTTTATGGACAGAAGTGTCCATAAAAGTCCAGGGATGGCCACTCTGGACAGCCAACCCTGTCCTGCTGGGCTCTCTTCTCCTCTTTACGGCCTACTTCAGGGTGGAGGATAAACAGTGACACTTCACATGATCCAGATTTCATGGAGCATAAAGAGAGTTAAACATTAAGTCCTATAGAAGGTTCTCCTCCCACACCAGCTGAGTCTAACGGGGTCAGGTCACACGGGGCTGCTCGGAGGACCACCAGTCAGGGGCTGGATGCCGTCACAGGATGCGGACCGGTCGGTCCTGGGGAAGAGGTACAGCACACCAGGCCTAGAGAAAAGCCGAGGATCTGCTGCGCTGGAATCACTCTGTGCCTGAGGGCAGATCCCACACCATTCACCGCTTCGGGCGGCTGCTCATCCACAGGCACTGCCAATCAGTGGTTAAAAGGGGGCACCAATCCACAGAAATCCTGGCCTAGTATCTGTTTTCTCTATCTAGATGCAAACGGGGAAATCAGGCCTCTGGAAAGTTACTTCTTCTCAATTAAACCTCTCAGAACAGCTGGGGTGGGTGGATTCTGGGAGGACTCGGTCCCAAAAGGGGACGTTTCCTAAGCCTGTATGCTCATCCTTCATCCGCCAAAACTCACCCTGAGGTCTTATCAGCCGCTCTGCGTGGGCCGACCTCTGCCATTCAACTTTGTCACTTTGAACTGCATTTCAGGGGGAAATCCTTAACCCCCCCCCTTCTCTCTGCCTGAGGCTATTTCAATTCCATGTGATCTTGGTTCCCTCCTAAAGAAACTCCTTATCTCAGGACAAGAGATGGATTCCCCAGGCAGAACCCAAATGCCGTCTAGACTCCACGCTGCTTTTTTCCTCTGTGGTCAACGGAGGAACCGCCCAGACTTTTGGTCTAGATGGGCGGGATAGAAATCCAATAAATAAATAAATAAAAAATAAATAAACGTGCAGGGCTCTTTCTTCTTTCCTGAACTATTTTGGCCTGTCATTTGTGCTTAAAAAGGCAGGCAGAAAAAGCACGTTCTGCCCCATCGGCCGTGGCCTGGCGTGTTTTCCGCCTCTTATTTCTGGCACACTGGCTCAACGTCTCTTCCTCCTTAGGTTGGCTGGCTGGCTGGGTCCTTTTTTCTCTCTCTTTAAAATGGGCAGCTCTTAAAAAATTCGACTGTTTGCCACCCGCAAATACAGGTGTAAACTTTATAGACTTTACAGGACGGCCGTCTACATGCCTTTTAAAGGAATTCAGCCGAATTCCGGCCAAGGTCTATATGGACAGTCATCCTGTAAATCAGGAGGAGGAAACCTGTGTTCAGAAAGTTTCTTTAGTTGTTTCCAATTTAAAGTTAAGGCCCCAACGGTATGCACAGATGCAGGTGGAATGTCTTGGTGGTTTGTCATTTGTTTATCTCTTTATCCCATGTTTTTCCTTCACAGAGCTCAAGGTGGCATGCACAGGGCTCCTCCACCTTTTCACCCTCAAAACGACCCTGCAAGGGAGGTGAAGCGAAGAGAGGGAGACCTGCCCGCAGAACCTAATGGATCCCCCAGGGAGTCTTGTGGCTACTTGGGACCTTCAAACCCAGGTCACCTCTGCAGTTGGACTCTGGCTCTCTAACCAACACACAATCTTCTCTTAAAAGTCAACAAAGGAAAGGAATAACTCTGAGGAACCACAGTTTTTCTTTTGGGAAAACGAAGGCCGGATCAGTCTTCCAGTCTCCCCCAACCGCAGGGGTAGACATGATGAGCCCTAAAAGCCCATTTCTTACACCCTCCTCAGAAAGTTTAAGATCTCCCAGGTCAGCAATCTCCACGTGGATCAGGAACCTTAATCTAATCTCTCTTGTTTTTCCCAGCAAGGAGCTGGGGACCTTTGTTCCCAAATCACCTACGGAAACGTCCTGTCCCTTTCCTCCTCCTCCTTAGATGGCTGTGAGTCAAGTCCAAAGAGAGCACAACCCTCCTCTGAGCTCCACAACATTCAGTCACAGACGCTGCGCTTAGCACAGTGTGGTTGGTGGGGTGGTGCTGGAGACCCAGCGGGGCGGGGGGTGGGGGTGGGGTGTCCAGCTCCCTCCCTCCCTCCCTCTCCCCTGGGCACCTGGCAGGAAGCGAAAGTGGTTTCTTTCAGAGCCCCCAAAATAAACAATTCACTGATCCAACAAACCATTTTGTTACAACGCGTTACAGTTACGGTAAACAGCTTTCAAAAACTAACTGTTTACTTCCTTGTTATTGAAAAGTAACAAAGATGGTTCCTTTTAGTTGCTTTTTATTAAAAATATATTATCCGGATGTTACATGGTGGTAGTTCCAGACCTTTTAGATCTCACGCTTCTCATAACCAAAACCGGGAAGTCGTTTCTCCAAACCGGACCTCTGTCTCGGCTGGGTCTGTTCTGCCTCGCAGAGGATCTGCCGGGAATTGAACCTGGGACCCTGGCGTTAAGCAAGGGCGCTGCGCTGCCAAGAAGCTAGGGAGGCTTTCCCCCTAAAGAGGAGGTTGCAGTCCTCACCGTTGGGGTTAAAAGAGGAAGAGGGGAGCTGCTTTACAGAGCGGAGGGTCAGGCTGACAATCATAGAATCACAGAAAAGTGAAGTTGGAAGGGGCCTCTGAGGCCATCAAGTCCAACCCCCTGCTCAACACAGGAATCCGAATCAAAGGAGATCTGCCAGGTGATGATCTAAGTTTTTCTTGAATGCCTCCAGTGCTGGAGCACTCCCCAACTCCCGAGGTCACTGGTTCCACTGTCATACTGCTCTAACAGTTAGGAAGTTTTTCCTGATATTCCACCGAAATCTGGCTTCCTTTAACTTGAGCCCATGGTTGCGTGTCCTGCACTCTGGGATGATTGAGAACAGATCTTGCCCCTTCCTCTCAATGACAGCCTTTCAAATCTTTGAAAAGTGCTATTCTATCACCCCTCAAGTCTGTCCAGCTCGTTGGAGCCACCTCTTTGGGTGGTCAGTTTCTCTCCAGAGTTCCAGACCGGGCTGGAGGCTCCTTCTCCGTCCTGCCTGGAGGGCCCCTCGGGATTGAACCTGCGTCTTTTCACGAGCAAGGCAGGGGATGCGTCTCCTTCGGGTACCTCCTCCCACGTATCTGAGGATTTTATCCATCCGCTGAACTCAGCAAAGCCACCTTCTACCTTGTGAGGCCTGGCGTGGTCACCTCCAGCTTTTTGCCCAACATGGATCCCTCCAGATGTTTGGGACTACAGTCACCATGCGCCCCAGCTCCCATGACCAGGGGGGGGGGGAACCAAGGGACCCCAAGCCCATTGACAACCTGGAGATACTGCGCTGGGGGATGGCTGGATAGGGTTCTCCTAGTTCTGCTACCCACAGATTATTTTATGCTGGACATGCTGGCCACATAGTTCTGGGTCTCCGGCAGGTGCTTTTCCCAGTCTCGGTTCAATTCATCCCTGAGCAAAGGGTGGGAGGCCAGGCTTCGGAAGTGCCATGAGATTCCAGGGATGAATCACTTCATTTCCATCTATTTCTGGAATGTGTTTCCAATACATGTGATTCTCTTGCTCTCTCTTTCTAAAGGGTGACACAACATTCAGCATGCAAGGAGCTGAGTTTTTTTCCCCAGAAAAACAATCTCTCTGCTCAATATGGTTGTGAGAAAAGGGGATTGTGACCGGCTGAGAAAACACTCAGCATACCTGGCCTGTTGGGTGTGCCAGTGCTCCACATTTTCTGGCATCAAGTTCCAAAACAATTCCTTCCTTCCTTCCTTCCTTCCTTCCTTCCTTCCTTCCTTCCTTCCTTCTTCCTTCCTTCCTTCCTTCCTACCTACCTACCTACCTCCTACCATAAACTTAAGAGGTCCATGACATTACAACAGGACAAAAGGAGCACCGCCGCCTTCAGTGTTACATAGGCTTCTTCTTCTTCTTCTTGCCTGATGTCTCTACGTGGGTTTATTTTGTAGAGCTGACAGGAGGAAGTTGGGTTCTAGTTCACACTGATTGAGAACAGGGAAAGGGGAGGCTGGAGAGAGTGGGGGTGGAAAAAGCCAGGTCTCACTATGGCTGGCCCGGGGCAGAGGGCCCGGGGGCTGATTGGGAAGGACGCCCAGGCGACGCTAGGAAGGAGTGCCAACATTTACAGAACGCCCAGAGCATTCGATTGGGGAGGGCGAGAGAGTTGTAAGGAGCCCGAACTCTCTCCCTCCAGGGGGTGCTCATGGCCACCTGATCTGACAGCTCCTTCCAGATTCTCCCTGAAGCAACAGGAAAGGGGGGGGGGGCATTCCTTCCTCCACCCCAGACACTCACCTTGTGCCAAATCAAACCCGCTGACCCTCTCGCCCAGTGCCGGCGGCACGGGTGGCCCCCGAGACCTTTCCCGTGATTTGCACAGGGTCTAAACCGAGGAGGGTCTACGCATGGCCTCGGTGAACCCCATCTCCACTGAGCTAAAGTGCACGGTTCCCCCCAAGGGCTTTTTGGAGCTCTCCCCACACATAAGCAGCAAGAGTTGGCCTCGGGCTCTAACTATCCCCCCCTGCCTTCACCAGCCCCTTGAAGAGGCTTTCTGCGGGACCCTGAAGCTTCCGTGCTTCTGGTCGCCCAGAACGCCCCCCCCCCCCCGGTGGCCCTGGCTCCTCTTCCTCCTCCTCCTTCCTGGGGAGCGGGATGGGCGAGGGATGGGCGGGGCGAGGCCAGGAGCGCTCCCGCAGGGCAGGCGACCAGCGGCGGGGCCCGACCCACGGAGGGAGGGGGGGGGGCGCCGGGGCAGCTCGGTCTGGCGGCGGAGGGGAGGGGAGGGGGCCGCTTCTCCCGGCCTCGGCCCGCCCCTTCCTGTGGAATTTTCCGGAGGGGGGAGGGCGAGGGATGATGCCCGGCATAAAAGCGCCGCCGCCGCCGCCGGAGCCGCCGAGACGCGGAGCCGCGCTAGCCGGAGGAGGCCGAGCTCGGTGAGTGCGCGCCGCGGGGGGAACACGACGATGCTCGGGGCGGCCGCCGTGGTTGGGTCGGCCCCTCGCCGGGACTGCCCCCCCCCCTCCTCCTCCTCTTCCTCTGCGCGGGCGCCTTGCCAGGGTCGGGCCAGCGAGCGAGCGGTGATGCGCCTTTGACGCAACAAGGGAGGCAGGCAGGCAGGGAAGCAGGGACCCCCGCGGACTGGCCGGGGCCTCCGGGCGCGCCTCGCCCGCCCGCCCGCCCTCCCTCCCTGCCCGGGACGCGCAGAGGAGCCGGGGCCCCCGGGGGTCGCCCTCGCGGCCGCCGGGCCCGGGAATGGGCAGCATCGAGCACCCCCACGGTGAGAAGGCGGGGGGGTGGGGCGCGGAGGGTCCCGGAGGGAGGGCCGCCTGCTCGAAGCGCCTGCCGGGGACCACGCGGGGAGACGCCGGCCAGCGGGCCCGGGCCGGGCCGAGCAAGTTCCCGTCGGCGCGCTCGGGCTCCAGCCACGCGCGTCCCCTTCGGAGGAGGGCGTTGGGGAGGATGGGAGGCGCAGTCCGCGGCGGCGGCGGCGCTGGCAGGGGGGGGGGGAAGGACGACACACGCTCGGAGTTGTGGTTCCAAAAAACAAAACACCACCAAGGAAGCGGGGGGGGGGCTCCTTCCCCCCCCCCCCCCCGGCCCCGGCTTCTGGCCCCGGCGCTTCGGGCCGGGCGGGCGTCTTGGCGCCGCCAGAAGCCCTTCCATCCCCGCCGGTCCCCTCGCCCGGGCTTTCCTCCCGTGGCCACCGCAACCGGAGGACGCGCAAAGGGCCACCGCCCGTGAGGTGAGCCGCCCCCTCCCAGGCCTTGGCGGTCCCCCTGCAGAGCCCCCCCCTCTCCCTCTCCCTCTCCCTCTCTCCCCTCCTTTGTGGCCAGCCCTTGGCAGGCGCTGGCGGCGGGGGCAGCCTGGGAGGCCCCTGGGATGCCAGGCGAGGCGGCTCCCCCTCGGATGCCCAGGCAGGCACTGCCAGGCAAAGAAGGGCCCTTTGATTCCGGCAGGCAGGCTGGCCGGCCGGCCTCGGGGGCGCCTGGGCCGATTCAGAGCAGAGGCCAAGCCTCGCTGGCGCTGCTCTTTTCGACTCCCCTCCCTGGCCCTTTTCTTTCTGTTTTTCTTCGGGGTATTTTTTTTAAAAAACTAGGTGTTTCTAATGGATTTTTAACAAATCATGTTATGAACCAATTAAAACCTTTGTTATTTCATCAGCGTTTTCATAATGGCGTGCCTGGAGAAGTATTTTTTTTCCAGTGGAAAGGCAAGAGGAAAAACAAACCCAGGCGGTCGAGGAGGAAGAAGCAGGCAGGGCTTTGGTTCCCTCGCGAGGAGAGACCCGGCGAGGGAGGGATGGCTCCAAAGCTCCTTCCTCTCTTGGAGCCCAGCTCCCAGGATGGAAGGGCCTTGATCAGGAAGGGCAGGCGGCTCAGGGTGTTGGGCTGGGCCAGGAAGCTGACTAGGTAACTGACTAGACAGGAAAGTAGGCCAGTCATTCTCTTTCTCTCTCAGCCCCAGCTACCTCGGCAGGGTGGTTGTGAGAAAGCCAACAGGAAGGTGGCAGCAAATAAATAGATTCTTCTCCTTATAAATGCCCAACCAATACCAGTCGGTGACTCGCAAACACAAGACATGGCACGGGATCCACCCGGACAAATATCTAATAGACACCACCCCACCTGGATCCATTCATAAAGTCTCCCTGACACACACACACATACCACCGCTGCCACCCATCCAATGACTTCTCCAGTGAGGCTGGACTACAATTCCCATCTTTCCCAAAGAGCCAGGGCACTTAGGGGGCTGGACCAAGACTCGGAATCTAGGCTCAGGACCCTGGTGGAAACGGGGAGCTTTAGGGGCCACTCCCTCCTTCCTTTCCCTCAGCCTGGCCTGCCTCACAGGGTTGGCGTGAGGGGGGCAGTCACCGAAGCTGGTCCTGGGAGGTATCTGGTGACACAAACGACACTGCCTATCCTGCCTGGATACACGCTGTGTTCTCTGGAAGAAGAGAACCGCTTCGGCCTCTGGGATTCTGGCAGTGGCCGAACGACCTCTGGATCAGTTCTGAGCAGCTGAACCAAGGAGGGGCTTCACTCCCCACTTTGTCTGCGGCATCGCAGCAGCCCAAACCCAGGAGTGGTGTGGCTGGCACAAAGCACAAAAGCAGGCTGGGACGGTCTGCGAGGCCAACGGGGGTGAACGGCTGAGCTGCACCAAGCCACATCCCGCGGCCTGGATTTGAGAAGCACGCTCGCCCGTGGCTCCGTAGCTCGGCCGTCTGCCTCTTATCAAGGAGGCAACGCCACACATGTGTTGCGGCTGGGTGGCTGCCTCAGGAGAGATGGGGCTGGAGCGTGGCATGTCTGTTTGCACGCCGCACGCGGGAGGAGGAACAGATCTGTCCAAACAGAGCCCCTGGCTAATCTCTGCCCGTAGGACAAGATGTTCGGGACGCTTCACACACACACACAAACACACACACACTCTCTTCCCTCGGGGACACCCTTTCCTAAACCAGGAGGCCCCTTGCGGTGGCTAAAAGCCGTCCCCGCTCCTGTTTGTGCTGAACCAAGGAGGCCTCCGGCCTGTCTTTGCAGAGACCAGACAGGCTGCCAAGGGTGAAGGCCAGGGGCCAGACCCCCAGCGGAAGGAAGGATCGTGGAGCGGGACAGGGAGCAAGGAACCGCTCGGGGGAAAGGCCCGAGAAGAGAGGGAAGAACCCGGGTCCCGCCTGTGGGCATAGGGCATGTTACGCTGGGACAGTGCCGTGGGCTAGTCCTGAACTTGGGGCTGCGAAAGGGGAGAAACCACTCTGGAAACACGGGTTTAGCTTTGTGTTTCTTCAGGAAATCTTTTTAGAGACAGTGCAGGGAGAAAGAACCCCAAACTTGCTGATAAAGCCCTCTAACAAAGTCAAAGGGCAGCGAATTAAGGGTCACTTGAGAAAAAACAGAGGGGGGGAGAGCTAAAGGCTCTAGCCTGGAGGACCACCTGCATCTCTGGCGACCTTCCGCCCTCTACTGGATGAGCTCATGGGTTCCCTCTGCTGGCGGTTTTTTACTGGCGAGGATGGGGGGCTGCTCCATCCATCAAACCAACGCAGCCTCTCCCTGCATTTAGAATCACCCTAGGCTGATGAAGAAGGTGAAATGATTGCCTCTTTCGGTGGCCTTTCGGTGGCTCCTAATGGTGTCGTGCCCCCAGCGATGGATTTTGGACCCCCCCCCCCGCCCCTTTCTTCCCAAGAACCCAACCCAGTTCTCTTGGTTCCTTGGCCCCTTCCCGTTTAAAGCCCCCAAAAGCTGCCTCCCCTCGGCCACCTCTTGTGGAAGGGAGTCCCGTGGGTTTACTCTCCGTTGCGCAGGAAGAGGCTTCTACCTTTCTTGGATGGCCAATTTCCTGCCTCTGTTTGGCTCTGGCCTTATAAGAAATGGAAAGAGAAAGATCTCCCCGTACGCTTTCTCTGTTACTCATTTACAAATGTCTGTTACTTTCCCGCACAGGGAAATACTTTTTCCTTCTCCCTAAACGATGAAAACATCTCAGGCAGTTAAAGTTTTTTCATGCGTGCCAACCCCATGCTTTTCCTGGCTGTGCTTTTCCGCTCCTTTGCCAAGGCAAGGGGGCTGGAGGTCTTTCTCTCTCTTTCATGGCTTCACCACCCACAGGGCCTACCCGTTTCGCCCCCTTCCTGGGTTCAGCTGCTAGAAACACAAACTGGAAAAGCTCCAGTGACCATCTCCTTCCTCTCTCTCTCTGTTCTTCAGCTACAGAAGTGTCTGAAGGGTCCAGCTGAAATCCAGCCAAGATGTGGATGGTTTTGCCTCCCTCTGGTGAGTCTCAAGAACAGCTAAGTGCCCTTCTTCTGGACCTCTCTCTCTCGGTCTCTCCTTTTCCTCTGGGTGGAAATGAACCTGCTCCCCCTCTCCTTTCCTCCCCACTCTCCCCGACTCCCCACTCATTCTTGGGAACCAGAGAGGGCGGACAGAGGCCAAAGGGGCTTTCTCACAGCAAAAGGATTAAAAAAAAACCCCACACACCCCCTACAACACAGAACTCGGGTCTAGTGCAGGCGTCTTACCTGAGAACGTGTGCTGTTGAACAAAGGAGGTCTTCTTTCAGAACGGACACCTACGAAGATCCTCCTGGGAGAGGCTTCTGGTGCCATGAGCTTTTGTGGGTCAGAGTCCAAGCCAGCAGATATAAATACATATTCAGGGTGTCAAGAAACAGTTTGGCCGACAACGGCGGTCAAGAGGCCAGTGGGAAATGCTGTAGGCACGGACGATCAGAGGGCATCCTCCCACCCAAAGGTCTCGCCAACCTTGAGGGTGGCCTGGAGGTGAGAGGAGTGGCTGAGCTCCCTGGAAAGAAAGAGAAAGAAATGTATATATCAGCACTCTTCCTCCCCTCACCCCCCAAATAACAGGGCAGGGTATCTGAGACTTCCTGAGTTTTGCTCCCAACAAGCCGAGAGCCTGACCCCGTGCCCCCTCCTGCCCGACATAGCACTTCCTCAGTTGGAACATCGCTTCCCGACCTGGGGTCTCCAGGTGTTCTTGGGACTGCCACTCCCCCAGAAACCCCAGCCAGCACAACGCGTGGCGGGGCGGAGGCTTCTGGGAGCTTTAATCCAGGTAGGGAAACAACTATCCTAAAGAGACAGAAATGAGCTTCTATTTATCTTTCTCCCTTGTGGGCGGTAGCACCACGGCAAACTCCGGCTCCTTCCAAGGGATCCGTGGGCAAGATGAACCGGTCGATGGGGGGTGGGCTCCTCTTGAGGGTCTGGGAAGCCATTCTTCCAGGTTTTTTTGGATTTTAAGGGGCTGCCCCCCAAACCCACGGCACTGACCACTTCTAGGGAGGAGTGCGAGGGTTGCATAAAAATGTAACCCCAAAGGCCATTTTCCACACAGACCCCCTGACACTGCTGAGAGGCGCAAGACGCTGGGAAGCCAGATGCTTTATCCCAGAACTTTAAATAAAACAGGGACAGAGAAGGCTTTTAAAAAAAAAAAGATGCTGGGATGTTTCAGAAAGGCAACATCCTGTGGGAACCAGTAGGAAATGTAATGCCGGGGAAAGGGGAAGGCAACAGAAGAGGAAGACGAAACGTGAGATGGGCTGACTCCCTCAAGGAAGCCACGGTCTTGAGTTGGCCAGGGCTGTTGAGAACGGGACAGTTTGGAGGTCACTCTTTCATAGGGTTTCCTCACAGGCTGGAGCTACGCCAGTGTGTGTCTTTCCTCCAAAAGCAGGCGGGGGGGGGGGGGGAAGAGAGGTTGAGAATAAACCCCTTTGCTATCTCTTGCCCTCTCCGGTTCCACCCCTCCCCTTCCCGACCCCCGCTGTGTTCTCGAAGGTTTTCCTTGGAGCTTTTTGACTCTGGGCATGATTGGTCCTTCCGAGCTTATGAACAATCTGACCAGATGGGGATCCCAGTGATTTTTTTTAATGATTATTTTTTTTAACTTGCTAATTGCCAATCCGTCCTATAGGCTAAAGCCACTGCTTGCAGGAGAGAAGATTCTCAAACAGCTGCCTGTCAGGGCCCTCCTGCTCTCGTCCCTGGCTGGGGGCAAGAAACCTCCTCGGTTTTGGAAGCTTTGTCATACATATATATAATATTAGGGAGCTCAAAAGGTGGGAGCGTCCCGTTGGGACCTGCCTGGTCAGGTGTGGCTGTTGTCGTTTGTCATTGTGGTTGCTTTAAAACTAATGGCATGGATGTGTTTTTCTGTTTGATTTGAATGGCTCTGCCAGAGTTTACAGACTGGCAGGAAGGAGTGCGCTCGGACATGTAGTTTCTATACAAGGGAACTACGCTACTGCTATACCCTCACGGCTCAGAAAAACGACTCGCCAATCCTGGTTTTGCCGCTCAGATAGCCTGGGAGGTAGACTTGATTTCCCAATCAGATCTTGTCCCCGCGTTGTACGCTGAGGGTGGGTGGGTGGGGATGCCCGCCTGCCCGATGTCTGAGTTTTCTCCTTTCCCCCCACTCTGCAAGGCACTCCAGTTAGTCCTCTTCTGTCATCACAGCGGAGCTGTGTTCCCACTCGGCAACTTTTGGCTGCTCACTCCCTCCTCTTAAGAGCATCCTCAGAATTTCACACAGCATGAAGCTATTTCGACATGGCTCCTGTGTGCCCCTCGGTCAGGCAGTTCTTTGCTCTGATCCAGGAGGTAGCACAGGGAGGCGGGCGAGGCTGTGAGTGGGTTTGTTGTTGTTTAGTCGTTAAGTCGTGTCCGACTCTTCGTGACCCCATGGACCAGAGCACGCCAGGCCCTCCCGTCTTCCACTGCCTCCCGGAGTTGGGTCAAATTCATGTTGGTCGCTTCCATGACACTGTCCAGCCATCTCGTCCTCTGTCGTCCCCTTCTCCTTTTCCAAAGCTGGCCCTTGGCACAGGATCAGGCCTCCTTTGGTGCATAACGCTTCCCCTGCCTTGGGGCTGTGCCAAGTGTAGCAGAGAGCTTCGGAAAGTTCCTCTCCTTTTGGACTATCTCCCAGGGTCACACCCACACCAGATCCTGGGATTTGTAGTCCAGATGCATAACCTTCCCCAGCTCTGGTATGTTTGCGCCAGCTCACACCATTTTCCTTACGTAGACCAAAGGAGAAAACGGGATCTTCCGAAGGGTTGATTTAAAACCAGCTCCCTTGCTTCCGAGATGCTCACAAAGTGGCGGTCCACAGACGAGGCTGGGGTGGGGGGGAGCAGCGTGGCAGCAGGACCACTTCCTAATTCAGGAGGCCAGGTTCTGCTGATCTCTAATCCAGCAGCGTGGTGTCTTTTTGACTATTGCAAGGGTGATCTCTCAACTTTCAGCTGGTGGAGAGATCCACCAGAGAGGCTGTGTTGGATTTCTTTGCTGCTGTCTTCTTTCATATACGTGCCCAGGAGAGCTTGGGGAAAGCCTTCTAGAATAATCCCTCCCACCCACCCCTCACCCTCTGGTCCCTCCTTGTGTTTGTTCCATCTCCATTCCTTTCCTTGAACCCCCAGAACCCAGTCCTTTGGGGGCTCAGACCCCCCCCCCCCACACTGCCCTTCCTGCTTTCTCTCTGACCCGCAGCTGTCACCTCATCTCTCTGCCTGGGGAGGAAGCAGGGGAAAGGCTTCTCTCTCCCTTTCTCTCTCTCACCCCCCCCTATACATCCCCACACAGCTCTATTGGGGGGGGGGAAGAGAAGGATGACCCTGAGATGTCAAAAAACGCCTTCAGGTCGGCGAAGGGAGCAGGCTGAGTTTCCAGTTGCAAAGACTCTCCCTTGCTTTGCAAACAACCACCCCAAGCGAGAGTGGTTTGTGCCGAAGGAGATTTTGACTTCCTGATTCTTCCACAGAGATTTCCTGGATGAACGAATCTTGAACTTTTAGGGGGCAGCAGGTTGGAGGTCTATGTGTGAGAGAAATGGAGTCTGGTGGGTTTTCTCTCTCTCTTTTTTTTTAATGCCTGGTAAAGGGCTGGGAGCGTCTCTCGTCCTGGGCTCTTTAACTGCACCTCGGATCCCGGGGCTTTGGGGCAGTTTTCACAATTCTACCTTGACTCCCTCCCTGAACAGCCATTTTTGGGCACAATGGAGGGTTCCCCCGTCTGCTTCTTTTACTGCATTTTTTAAAAGGAAACTGTCTGCAGTTAAAATAATGTATATTGCTGCTTGTATTAATTGTGGTAAATTACATGCATGGGGGCAGGGGGGAAAGACCCTTTCAGTGGGAGAAAAGATCAGGTCTGTGTCCAGCATGGGGTTCCATTTCCAGATATACTAGAACCAGAGGGAAGGAGTTTGATTTTGAGTCGCAGCGAAGCAGAGGAATATGAAAGGGGCTGCTGTCTGGCCTTAAGGGACAGCCGTTCTCAAAGAAATGGCACTGCCTGCTTGCCCCTTGCAGGGCAGAGCCGGGGGAGCGGTGACCACCCTTTGGGGCCAGGCCGGCTGCTCGGGAGTCCTCAGCTTGCAAAGTCAGCTTTGGAGGCAGAAGACGGTGGGGGAAAGACACAGGGAGAGACGTTGCGTCCTCGGTGCCAGGCTGTGTGGCCAGAGCTCAGCAGCTCCACAGTGGGTCGGTCCTCAAAGAGGATTTAGTTTTGGTCCGTGGGGCGGAAGGCAGGCGATGCCACAGCCCGCGTCATTGCGTGAGCTGTTTTAAAAGGAGAGCGACGAAACCCCGGGCTGGGATCAGCCCTTTGCACCTTGAGAGTACGCCAGGGGTCAGGGAGGAGCCTTGCTCTGCAACCGTGGCTGATGCGATCCATGGATCCTGGCGTCTCACTTAGAAGGAGCTTCCGGAGAGGGGCTACGGTGGCCCTGCTCCAAACTCAGCGTTTCATCGAGAGAGTCCAGACGAGTCGCTGCCTTCCATTCACAACCCTCTGTGCTCTCCTCCCGCTGTCTGCAGCCCTCCTTCTGGGTCACCAGCCAGAGGTGGTTCAGGAAGGAAAGGGAATCGCAACACAAGGCCTCTTTTCTCTCCGTCGGGGTGGCTTTGCTGGAATCCCCTTTCAGGCAAGGTTCCAGAAAAGGGACATCCCAGTTTTTGGCTCTTCTGCTCTTGTTAACCTGTTTCCTGTTGTTGTTGTTGTTGTTTTTAAACCCTGGTTTTAAGGCAAGGGTGGGGAACCTCCTTCAGCCCACGGATTGGATTCCGCTTCAGCAAAAAGTGCTTGGTGGGCAACTCTACCCTCCCTCGGTGGGTGGGGCCGAAGGGGGCTCAAAAAGGCCAGCCCGTTTCCACCTAGGACTTCTAATTGCCCCGAGAGAAAGGTTGAGACTGGAAATCCTCCAACGGGTTGCGGGTTGGCTAGCCCTCTGGGGAACCTGAGAGGGCTGGATTCAGCTCCAAGGCTGGAGGTTCCCGACTCTTCTTTTAAGCCTTGCTTTTTGTTTAAAGCGAGGCATTAAATGTCTAAGACAACCAAGCTGTTTCTTCCCCAAATAATGGACACAAATTCCTGAGCCTGGCATGCACAAGCCAAACGGGGCAATGGGGTCTCGACTGAGTTGACCCACCCCCAGAAAGGGTTGGAACCGAAATGGGGGGGGGGGGTTTGTCGTCTTGAGGGTCTCCTTCCCTGCTCGCAGCAGCCTGTGGGGAAGGGGAGGGGAGCTCATGGGATGGGGAGGGAACTGGGCCAGAGAGGAAAAGGTTTCACATTGATAGGGGGGGCTTTATGGAATATATCTTAGTTTTCCTCAATTTTATTTGATATCAGGGTTTTTTTTATTATTTCTTTTTTGGATGTTGTTTTGCTCTGATCTGCTGTTTTCTTTCAGATGAAGGATCTCATGACCTTTCCGGGATTCGGAAATACGCCCAGGGCAGGGTGCAAAACACACTAGTAGGATATGTCCCTTCTCACACTTTCTCTACAGAGTAGCCCTTTTTTTCTGGGGTGGATTAAATAAATGAAGAGGATTAGCCTTGACAAGCTGGGAGGTTGTTAGTAGTTTCTTTAACCGAACAGCGACCTGGATGGGTTGGGTGGGAGGGAGCCTTTTTATATATATATATTTAAAATATCCTAATAAGAAATTGTAATTTCTCTAGATGGGATGCCGGGGTACGGGATGGAGGAGAAGCATCGTTTACCTGGAGATGCTTTTTATATATATATAAAAATGAGAAATATTTCTATTTTTGCATGTATGAAACTCTGGTGGGTGGCCCTGGCGGGGGGGGGAGGGCTCGGTGAATGCTAAGGGAGGGAAGAAGCACTAGGACAGCCGTCACGTTGCACGTGGCCCTGCGTCTTGGCTACCTCGGGGTCTTCTGCTAAGCCTGACCAAGCCCAGCGGGAGGCCGAAGCGGGCAAAGGTGGTTTGCTCAAGGAAATCCCGCCTCCCGGGGTGTGTGTGTGGCTTGTGGTCTTGCACCGTGGCTTGTTTCTGTAGACCTATCCTGCTGTTATAGAGGGTGAACTGGGGAAGGTTGCTCTCAAAAAAGCTGGAAAGCGAGATTTTGCTGAGACTATAGTCCTTGTCGATAAAAGGGCTAGATGAATGGCTGGTGAACTCGGTGGTTTAGGATTAGGCCACTGAGGTTGGGAGTTCGATTCCCCACTCCAGACGGTCCCTTCCAGCCCTGCAGTTCTGAGATTATTATTATATTATTATAATGAACGTGGCTGAGAAGTTGCCTGAAGCCAGGAGACGGGATAATCCCAGGCCTGCCTAAGGCTTTTGGGAAGTGGCATATCTTTCTTTAAATCAAGCCGACAAAGCATGAGGGCCGCTCGAAACATGCTCAGCTTTGCTGGGGTATCACTGGCCTGGCAGGACAGAGCCACAGAGGTAGCTTGAGCAGCCCAGACACTAAAGGAAGTCAAAATGGGGGTGTCAAGAGACTTTAAAGAAACCACACCCAGACTTCCCGGTAGCAGGAGGACGATATCCAGTAAAGCTTCCTTGCCCAAACCTTGCCTTCGTTCTGAGCTGACCTTAAAGGCAACTTTTGAAACGGCCAGGCGACGGACAGACTATTGGCTCTGGTTAAGACCAGCGAGGCACCCCTCATCCTTCTCCTAAAACGGACAAGGCTCTCCTCTAAGCCAGGCTGCTCACGGAACAGGAGACCCTCTGCGCTCAGCTCACACTTTCTTTACCGACTTTCCAACCATCCCTTTACGGGATTTGCAGATGGCAGGGGGTGGAATTAACGCGGCCACCCTAATCCACCGCTGGCCGGCCTTTTTTTTCCTGGATGCTCTGCCTTAAACGGCTTTTCCGCTTGGTCCAGGAAAAGCGACCTCGCTTGTCCTCACACCCTTCCTCTGCCCTCCGTCCTCCAGGTATATCTCACTATACCAAGAAGCTCTTCCTCAGCGAGCACGTCGGACGGACCCAGGTGGTGGAGTTCACGCGGAAGAATGTGGCCAACCTGATCTCGATCGCCAACCTCGTGGTGGGCCTCTCCTCCGTCCTCTGCAGCCTGAACGGGTAGGAACCGCTGGCTCGGGGGAAGTGGGCCTCTCTCAGAGAACCCAGCCGGACCCCTCAGAAGCCCGTGGGTCGCGGCGCATGGAGGGAGGGACGCCTTGCTCTCATTTTTATCTCTTTTCTTTCTATTCTCTCATTTGGCTTCTGGGAGTTGGAATCCATCAACCTCTCCAGCGCTTCCTGAGACACGGGGCCCCAGCTTTGGGCATGTTTCTAGAGCCCTTGGCAAACGTCTTTGGGCGGGGGGTGGGAGTCCTCCTCCAAGCTAGTGCCAGGCATGTTACAGGAGGGACATCTTGGGAAGCAATTCTGGCCCTGCACAGGTGGGGCCTCTCCGAAGGGCCACCCTGGTGGTTCATGGGTTTTCTTTTGGTCTCCCCTGCTGCAAAGGCACTACCATTACGCCTGCTGGCTGGTCCTGAGTGGGTTCTTGCTGGACCTCGCCGACGGAGCCGTCGCCAGGCACCTCAACGCCTGCTCTGCCCTGGGTGAGTCCAGCTTTCGCATGTGGTTGCCCTTCGTGGCCTCACTCTCCGTGGCCGAAGAGGCCGAGCAGACCTTGCCCCCCCCGCCCCGGAAGCAGGGGCGCTCTTGAGAGAGGCTCTGGCCACTCACGTTGTTAAGGATACCGCCGGGAAATTGGAAGTGCCCCGTAACGTGCTTCCTTGCAATGGGGGGTGAGGGCATCATGAGGTTGCCCTTCAGAAGTAACACAGCAAGGGGGAAATGAGAGGCAGGCCTCCCCTGGCAGCCCCCCCCCCCTTTTGCCCCTGTGAGCCCAAGGCAGTGTCAGTGGTGCTGCTCCTCTTCCCTCGATGCTCACAGCAGCCCCACAAGGATGGCCCTGAGAGTTTTATGGCTCAGAAGAGGGGGGGGAGGACGACTACAATCCTGGATTTCCTGTGTCCCAATCCAGCACTCTTAATGACTACACCCCACCGTCTCTCGCATCAGGACCCACTCCTGTCTTTTGGTTTAAGAGCGCCAAACGGCCACCATCCAGTGGTCGGGACTTTACTCCCCAGCCGCTCGCTGCTCAGGAGCTTTCCAACAGCTGGGAAGAGTTGCTTCTTGTGGACTAGAACTCCCAGGATCCTCCGGACGCTCCTGGCTGGGGGATTCTGGAAGGTGTAGTCCAGAAGAAGTCCCCTCCCAGTGTGATGCTGGCTCCCGTCTTGCAGGGCCTCCCTCCCTGGGGCTCCTTCCTTCCGCCTGCCTGGCCTCACGAGAGTCTTTGTCGGGGCCTTTCCAGGGGCTAAGCTGGACGATTTTGCCGACTTCACCTCCTTCGGCCTGGCCACCGCCTTGCTCCTCCAAGCCCGGGGGGTCCTTGATGGGCTGCTGGTGATCGTGTACGTCATGGCCGTCTTCACCCGCCTCTGCTTCTTTTCCAGCGGTGAGTTCCTCGGGACCATTGCCAGGGTTTGGAGAGAGACTCTGGGTTCAACACGACCGTGTGGGGGCCGCAATTCTGGAATTTGCCATTGGCTTTGAGAGTTGTTTTTTTTAAAAGACAACCGCCATCCTTTCCAAAAATTAGAGGTTTTTCAGCCTCTGATGGAGCAGAAACAATTGTGTCAGTGGGGAAAAATTAATTGCACTAATCAAAGTGTGTCCTCGTTCCCTCCAGGGCTAAAGTAGGGCACCTCTGAGTGACCTATTAATTCCAAGGCGGTTCTCAGGGGCTGCACTCCAGTAGCGGGTGGGGCCCAAGGCTAAAAAGGACACTATTTAGCCTAAAGCAAAGTCTTGCCAAAAGCGCCTGCCCTCAGGAACTAATCCCTCCGAGAGGCATTTTTTGTCTTCTAGAATGAAAGAGGGGCGGGGACGAGAGACCCAGACAAAATCTGGGAAGTCGTCAGAGGGTGGTGTCAGGAGGAAGGGAAGTTAATGGCTCAGCGGGTTAGGCTGGGCCCCCTGGATAGCGGGATTGGACAAAAGGGTCCACCGTTCCCCAGCACCGTTTCAGGAGCAAAAATGTACCTGAAGCTGTAAGGCCCCTTACTGTGAATGTTTTTAAAAGGGAGGAGAGGGTGGAGACGGTGGGAAGGGGCAAAGCTTCCCCTTGGGGGACAGCTAAGAAGGGCTCTGGATTCTTCCCTTCCGGCCCCCTCCTCCAAAACTCTGGAGCGCTTCTCTGATCCGCCTCCAAGCCCCGTCCATTTTGCACGTCTCCACTTCTGCAGTTTTTGAGATCTGTTCCTTCGCCTCCCTCAATTCTTGTTCTGGAGCCACTCAAGTATCATCCTTCTCTCTCTCTCTCTCTCTCTCTCTTCCTGCTCCACAGGAGTCCCCTTCATGTACCGGGGGCTTCCATGCCCGTACGGGGCTTCCGTGCTGGCGGCCACCTACCTCCTAACGGGGGGCAACCTTCTGGTGCTGCGTGTGGTCGCCATGGTCATGATCCTTTTCATGGTGGATCAGGGCTTCTACCCTCACGATAAGGTGCTGGAGTCTCAGCTGTGGAAGAAGGTGGTCTACGCTGGAGGTGAGTGCGGAAAGGGCCCCGGGGGCCGGCACAGAACTTGGTGGCTGGAAGATGGGAATCATAGACCAAGACACTCAGGAGGGGGAGGGCGGCAACATGGGGAGAGGCGGCTGTAAATGGAGAAGGGCCACCGTGCTTCCCCTACTTGGGCTTGTAATCGTTTCTACTTAAAAAAAAGAAAGTAAATGTCTGTGTGGTTTTGTAAGGATTCAGGCAGCCTTTGGACGGGCTCAGTGGTCTCCACAGCAGTTTGAGTTATCTTCCATGGATGAATTGTAGGGCTTGGAAATGTTTGGGTTTTTTTTGGTTTTTTGTTTGTTTTTTAAGATCAGTGGGTTGGTGCTATTTCTTAAGTCCAGAGGGTGCACTTTGCTAACCCCCGAGACAGAGAGAAACGCAAACTGGGAGAGTCATGTGGACTCTGGACTGCCCATTGAATGTCGGCTGTTTGATTCCCACTCAGCAGAGGAGCTGGGTTCATGGACGCTCGGCTGCCACGCTTCCTGCTCTCGCCCACCGAGGCTCTTTGGTCAAGGAAGTGGCTCACAGCCGCCTCCTGGCGGGCAGACAGCAAACAGTAAGAGAGCAGGTGAGGCTGCTAGAACATCAAAGGCAGCCGAGGCTTAAAGCAGCCCCCCCCTCAACCCAGCGCCGTTCGGGTGCGGTTGACTACATCTCCTATCAACCCAGCTGACCATTCTGGCTGGGGATGATGGGAACTGTGGACCAACACAAGGTTCCCCAGACCCTGAATAGAATCCTGTGTGCTGGCTGTTTGGAAAACTTTGGGCAACAGCATGGGATGTGAAACACTCATCTCAGAGACCAAGGAGGGCCTGCAGGAAATGGCAACTCACATTTTATATCCCGGTAACGTTTACAACTTAAATAGGGGTCATCGGTTTCCCTTGCGTGGCCTACGTACACTGTTTTTACTGTCGCTTTGTATCACGTGGTTTGTTGATGTTTTACGCTGTACTACCTGCCGTAGCATCGGTTTCCGTTCTTGGCAGTTCTCCTAAAAACTCTGCATCCCGTCTCGACAGCTCCTGCGTCCTCTTGGAAACCGGTTTAGTCTCCAAGATAGCACGCGTGTTCATTTTCCTAGTGAGTGAGTGTGTGTGTGTGTGTGCATCTGTCAAATGCTCCTTCCTTTAAGATCTCCCTCCGTCTGGGCTGTTGCAGGTGTCTTGATGGTCTTCTTCGCCGCCTCCTACCTGGCCTCGCTCTACTACCTGGTTTGGTCCACCTCGTACATCATCTTCCCTTCCGCTCTGTGGAGTCACAAGGTCTAATCTTATCCGGGGGAGGGATCCCGCGTGGATGACCGCACCACCCTGCCGTCACTGGGGCCGCTTGTCTGAGTCCGCGGAAGCCCGGCTGCTCCGGCTGCACATCCATGCCTTGCCTAAACCTTACTAAAGCTTTTCACACTTCTGACTT
Organism: Intellagama lesueurii; assembly: GCA_037013535.1. NCBI lineage: Eukaryota > Metazoa > Chordata > Lepidosauria > Squamata > Agamidae > Intellagama > Intellagama lesueurii. The sequence continues at coordinate 12,462,373 of JBAJHW010000016.1, read as the reverse complement.
GATCGTAAGTGGCTGTGAGGTCTCTTCGTGCTCTCTGCCCCAGGGCAGGAGGGTGCCTGGGGAGCAGCTGATGGGCAAACCCTTTTAAGTCTCATCTTTCAGTGTAGATAAAACGTGTACAGATGTCTTTATATATGTATTCTATAATGATTTGTATAAAGCATTGTATAGATTTTAAGAGGAGAAATAGCTTTTTTAAGATTTGGGGTTTTTAGTTTACAATTTATATTCAGTGGGGTTTTTTTTTAAAGGACTGGATGTGAAAATCTTGCCTCTCCTGCCAGTGTTCAGCACTCCTCACTCTGGATCGGTGCGTATGCGTTTCTGCATCCTCCGTTTGCATCTTTGTTTTTGACAGGAACCAGGCAGGGTTTGTCTGGTACGCAGACTAGCTCGTTTACAAGTTTTAAGAGAGCCGCTACAACACAGGAAAAGGAAATCTTGCTGCTGACGGGACCAAACACTGGCGTGGAGGGAGGGAGCACCTGTTCCCATCCGGTGACCAAAATGCTGAGCTTCCCCCCTCCTCCCCTTGACGGCAAATGTTGGGGGTCCGAAGGGCTAAGGTTTCCTTTCCCTGGTTGTAGGTTGAGCCTGGCTTTCCCCCTCTCTGATGAAACTTGCATGAAATTAGGGTACTGCAGATGTGTCTTGGGAATGGAGGGTGTGTGTTCATTTCCCACGTAATGCAAAATCTTGAGAATGCGGTGGGAGGTTCTGCCAATCTCACACTTGGAGCTGACCGTACTATGAAAACAAAGAGTGGAATCCGGCTCTTGCCGAATATGGTCCTAACAACCCTTGTACGGCCACTTCTGTAGAGAGCCAGGATGAGACCCCTTGTGCCTCCCAAGAGGTGGCGAGGGGGGTGGGGCCCATCCCAGCACTTCTGGGAACATGTTCTGCTCCAAAGGTGTCTCTTCCTTCACAGCTTAGAAGGCAAGGGGCAAGGCTCTTGGCTGTGACCCGTAGAAACGAAAAGTGGGAGAGGCAGGTGATTGGGTTCAGCACCCAGACTCCACGGTCCTTTCCCGTCACTGTGGGTGCGGGTGGGTGCGTCTGTGACAGGTGAAAATGCTGCAGGGGACACACTGGGCTCGGGCGCAGGCAAGTCAAAAACAGGCAGCACGTTAGGATGGAGAAGCCCCTGATCTTAGAGCCTTCTGCGCCACGGGGGACAAGCTTTTTGAACGAATGTGTTTTCAGCCACGATGGGGTTAGTACCCTGTCCTCAACGAGAGAGGAGATGGAGAACTATGGAGTCTTTTAACGGCAGAGAGACATGTTTTTGACATGGGGTCTTACCTGTGGAATGTCTTTTTCAATGGGGTGGAGGGGACACAATCCACCACAGACATGGGACAACGGCGGACACCCCTTGCCCACTACTGTGCTCAGTACCTTGCGTCCAAATAACAGGTGAAGAGACAGTGAAACCATTTCTTATCTGAAGGCTCGCCTATTTAAAAGGCCTGGCTTTTCCCCTGCCAGGTCACAGCCCAGTGGAATGGTTGGTCTGGGTCTTAGAGAAACCCAAAGTCTTGTGTCAGGAAGCATGGTGGATATTTATTTTTTTAAAATCGATCATGGCAGTGAAAAATGATATTTCCTTCCTATACTTGTATGATCTGAGACTAGAGAAATTAATTATGTGTTGTTAAAAAAACTATACTTGAAACTAATGTTCTTGTGTCTTGGGAAATAAAAGTTTAAAAAAACAAACAAAAATGAAAATCTGTTTCATGTGATTTTTGCTGTTTTGGCTTCGAGGGAGATGGTATGCTGAGAAGCCAAGCTATGGGGTAATGCTTGGAAAGAGAGAGAGAGAGACAGTCCAGGAAGGTGGGGGCAGGGGAAGTCACAGACAAGCACAACAGAATCGGTTCTCTTGGACTAACTGGCCTGTTCCAGTTACTGATGGGAACAAAACTCGGAAAAAGTTACTTTGTTGGGACTACAATACCCCAAATCCCCCCGGCCGCAAGATAAAAAAGTAGAGATCATTTGCATGCTTCCTTTGCCCAGGGGGAAAGCAGGCCTGTCTTGAAAGCGCTAGGGCTGAAGGCCCAGGACAAGGCAGGGGGAGCCCAATGAGGCGTATAAAAAATCTTTATGGCAAGGAGAAAGCAGGTACACACGAGAAGTTTTTCTCTCTTTCTGTAAACAGCAGGACCCAATGAAATACTAATAATAACCTTTAAACTGCAGAGCTGGAAGGGACCCCATAGATCATCCAAGTCCAGCCTCTATCAGGGAGGCCCATTGGGGGAATCAAACTCCAAACCTCTGGCTCTGCAGCCAGATACCTACACCACTGAGCTATCCAGCCATTCTCATCCACTGAAGTGAAGAACAAAAGATTCAGGATACACACAGACACACACACTGGATTTCTCCACTGCAAGACACACTTATTGTTTTCACAGCTTTAAAATGAGACAGAGACTTCCATGAATTTGTCTATTGGCCATGACACCTGAATGGAACCTCCACAGCCAGGTGCAGAGTACCTGACTACCAAGTGTTCCGTGGGCAAAAAAGTAAGGGGTCCTTGAAGGCATTTACCTTTTCAGGAGCAGCACTGTGATGTAAGACTTATTCAACACAGCCCTTCTAATCTAAGCCACCCCATCCCTGCTGTTCTTCCTTTGTGGTACTTCAGCCTTCTTTCACCCTGGTGTTCCTCCTCTATGTTAAACCAACCAGTTTCCAGCCTAGAGGATATATCCCTACACGTTCAATCTGACCATCCCAACCAGGGACTCGTCAGATTTTAAACCACCCTTTCTACCCAGGGTCGCAGACACCCCCCCCCCTTTGGAGGTCACTAGGTTGAGGAAGTTCTCAACATAGCACACAGCACACTTTTATTAACATTTCCTCAAAATCCCTTCATTTCTCAAACCAACATCAATAAATAGGACAAAGTGTGAAAACAAGGCTTGAGACTCTCCTGTTGGAGCAAGGACTGACCAAAAGACCAGGGGAGAGGATTTTCCAGAGGTGGGTGCCTGGATGCAGGGGGGAGCCTTGGGTTGTGGCTCAGAGGCAAAGAGCAGAGTCTGTTGGTCCTGGGGGGGTCAAAAGGCAAAGGCTGCCTGCCCCCTCCCCACTTACAGCTCTCTCTGGTCCAGCCGTGGGGAAAGCTCTGGTCGTCGTCCCGAGAAGTCCCTCTGGAGAAAATAACTTCCCGTCCAGGGCGGCCCGCGGGAGCGCTCACTCGCCGGAAGCCTGCATCTGCTTGCAGAAGGCATCGAACTGCTGCTGCTCCAGTTCCGTCATGACACGATTGAGGGCATAGATCTGTGTGGCAAAGGGAGACACCCGGGCATTACAAAAGCAAGATCCGCCGCCACCGCCCCACGATCAGAAATGGCAGCTCTGCTTCTCTGGCCTCTAAACCCCCTCAGAAAGCCCTCTGGGTGAATGCAAATAAACCTCTGGATGCAGCCTGAGGGCAACTTTTTTTGTTTTGTTGCTTTTTCAAATTATCCAGAGATGAAGCCCAGGGAATCTGCTAAATGTGCCCATAAAGGCTGACGAGGTCTGAAGCACAGCATCCCAGCGGGTGCTGGGGCACAACCGGGGCAAAGGCTGGCAGGCATACGTACATGAGATGATCCACATGACAGCCCAAGATCTAAAGAGCTACGAGTTGTTGATTCCTGCCCTGTAATAAGGGGTCCCAGATAAGAGATATCATACACCTGTTATCCCAGTCTTGTCCTGTAAAAGCCCACCCGGCGGTCTCAAGTGCCAGAGAGCCACAAAGCGTGCCCACACGTGGAGAAAAGGGGCATGGGCTTGGAGGGAAAAAGCCCTGCCAGCCCCCAGGAGGCGGGTGCCCCCTCTCGGCTCCTCCAGGCGGCTGTGGGTCCCCCCCCCCCCGGTGGGTCTGCCTGGCCCTTTTAAAGGCAGGGCTAGGCCGCTCTCAGGGTTCCTCCACTCCCACTTTTCCTCAGCCCTGGATGGGGAGGCTGGGGCAGATGGGAGTTGTATTCCAACGTCAACTTGATCCATCTCTTTTTTTTTGAAAAAGGACAGACTTCTGGCTCATGATGCTGATTTATTTCCCCATCAGCGTGATGTTGTGACTGGAGTGACACACAGGGCGGTGGGTGAGTAAACAAGGGCAAAGCAATGGTGTTGGTCTCCCCAACAAACAGACGGCCTCGGCCGATGCTTGGAAAATGGGGTGGTCGTGGCTCTGTTTGGCCTTTTTTTTTTTTAACCCAGCCCACAAGTCTCAGAAGCCACATTAATTCTGGGAATTCTAGTCCAAAAAGGTAACTTTTCTTCGTTCCTTTTTTTTTTAAGGGGGATGAGTGGGATTTCCCTTTCCCCCTTTTGTTAAATTCCTTGTTCCACTTGTTAAAATCACGAGGGAAGGAAAACGGGGGGTCTCTGAGAAGCACCGGGTGGCAGGGAGTTCCGCCGGGGCAGGCCGGTGGGCGTGGCCAGGTCGCCGGTGGGCGTGGCCAGTTCTCCTCCTCCTCGTAGCCCCGCCCACCTCGGCTCTCTGGCGCTGCTTGAGCTCCTGCTGGGCCGCCCGTTGCTTGGCCTTCTCCAGGCGGCTGTTGCCGCTGCCGGCGGTGCTCCCGCTCCCTCCGGGGCCGTCCTTGGCCTTGGGCGACGTGCCCTGCGGCGGAGGGCCCGGTCCCGGTGGCGGCTTCTCGCGGCGGGCCCCGCCGGGCTCCATCCTCCCTCAGAGCGGCCGCCGCCGGAGAAAGAAAATGGCCGCCGCGCCTGCGCCGAAAGGCCCCAGACGCGCGCCTGCCTAGGAGCCGCTCTACGCCTACCCTTCTCCATGGTCCGCTTTGCACACCTCCCAAGAGCAGCCCCGCCTGCACCGGGCTCTGCGCCTGCGCCGGAAACCATAGAGAGCGCAGGTGTAAATGAGAAGAAAGACCCAATGAGCGCGAGGGCCGTTCTATACTCCGCTTTCTCTACGGGTCTGGGGAATCACAGAGAAAAGAAAGAGAAGAGCGACCAAGCACATACTCCGTGCCGCGAGATTCCGAGTTGAGTTTCCCCCCCCCCAAAAGTCGTTCTAACGATGCAAATATTGAATGCAGCTGTGCCCATTACAGTCATCCTCATCATCAGCACCGCGGGGCTAGGGGTCATGGAGTCCAGCCCCCTGTCCAGTTGGGGGGGGGGGCTCGAACTGCCCACAGAGCTGTCCAGCAGTTCAGGAGGCGGGCGCTGCGGCTGGACCGGGGCCTCACGCCAGCCCTGCAGTGTAGCCCGCCTGGCATATTGCGACCGGAGGCGGGTGGGCGTCCAGCGGGGGCCGCCCCCCGTTGTGTCGGTGTAGGGTCGCTTGCACAACCACCCCGCGGGGGCCTCCCGCGCGCTTCCCTCCACCAGGCAAGTCCGGGGAGCCCCCGAGTGAATGAAAGCGGCTCAACTCCAAAAGGGTCCGAGACGCCCAAAGCCGCGCAGGGAGGCATCCCCGATGGGACCCAATCCCCCTGGTCCTCCCCCTCTCCTGCGGCAGGGAGTTCCGCGCCTCCGCGCCCCCTTCCTCCTCCGCTCGCTCTCCTCGCCCATCAGCCCCCCCCCCCTGGACTGGGGAGAGGGCCCCTGGAAGCCCGACGGGCCTGGCTTTCGGCTGCCTCTGCCGGCTGGGGGATGATGGGAGCTGTAGTCCGGCCTCGGCCCGCCCCTGCTCTGAGCGCTCCCGAGGAAGGCAGCCAGCCAGGCAGCCTCTTCCTCCTCCCCTTCCTCCTCCTCCTCCTCCTCCGGCAGCTTCCCGGCCGGCCCTCCCTTGCACGGCCGGCTGAGCGCTCCGTGGGCTGGCTTTGTCCTGCCGGGCAAGGCGCGGGAGAACCGGCACCGCGGCCGCCGGGGCGCTTGGGGGGGGGGGCGGGGGTGGGGGGGGGATCGGCGCCTCCGAAAGAGGAAGCGGGGCGAGGAGGAGGAGGAGGAGCCGGCGGCGGCGGTGGCAACGGAGGCGCGGCAGGTGAGGCCGGGCCGGGCCGAGCCGAGCCGAGCGGGGCTCCGTGCGCCCTGGGCGCGCTGCCCTTCCCGGTCTTCCTCCTCCTCCTCCCTCCGGCGGCGGCGTCGGCGGCGTCGGCCATGGCGTCGGGCTCGGTGTCGGGCACGCCGTGCAGCCTGAAGGACGAGCTGCTGTGCCCCATCTGCCTGAGCCTCTACCAGGACCCGGTCTCCTTCGGCTGCGAGCACTACTTCTGCCGCCGGTGCATCACGGAGCACTGGAGCCGGCAGGAGGCGCAGGCGGCGGCGCTGCGGGACTGCCCGGAGTGCCGGCGCACCTTCGCCCAGCCGGCCCTGGCGCCCAGCCTCAAGCTGGCCAACGTGGTGGAGCGCTACGCCGCCTTCCCGCTGGACGCCCTCCTGCGGGCGGCCCAGCAGCGGGGGGCCGCCGCCGCCGCCTGCGCCAAGGAGCACGCCAAGGTCAAGCTCTTCTGCCTCACCGACCGCGCCCTCGTCTGCTTCTTCTGCGACCACCCCCCCCTCCACGAGCAGCACCAGGTCACCGGCCTGGACGACGCCTTCGAGGAGCTCCAGGTGGGCGGGCGGGCGGGCGGGCGGGCGGGAGGAAGGAGGCCGCCCGGTTGGCCCTCGGCCTGCGCCACAGGTGGGAGGAGGAGGGCCGCCACCTTCCTTGCCAGGGAGCTGCCGGCAAGCGGGGGGGGGGGGCTGTTGGCCCCCTGGAAGAGCCAGGAGGAGGAGGAGGCTATCCCTGGCCGGAGGGGACCCCTGGTCCCTCCAGGTGTGTGTGTGGGGGGGGCCAGGCCGTACCCATGGTGGGAGGGGGGGAGGCCGAGCCCACCTCTCCAAAGGCTGCCCCTCTGGGTCGCTTTCCCTTGGCAGACGTTCTGCCTCGTGGCCTGTACAGATCGAGGGTCCCTGGCAGAAAGCGGCTTCAACGGCGGAGCGGCTGCAGCCATCTGGGGTCCTGCCGGTCCTCTCACTCCCTGTGTCACTCCCTGATGGGCACGGTCCGGGAGCCACTTCCCTCGTCCTTGCCTTAAAAATCCAGGTTTAGGAATTGGCGGCAGCCAATAAATGGAGCTTCCAGGGTTTCAGACAGTCTATCCTAAAAATCCAGCGGCCTGGGGCAACTGCAGAGGAGGTGGTCTCACCCCCTGGGCTCTTGCTTGTGAGGCTTGACCGCCCCCCCCCCCCCCAAGAAGCCAGAGTCTAGGCTGGGTTGGTCTCCAGCTGGACACCCCCCACCCCACCCACCCCTGAACAGCCATCCTGTCGGTTCCCTTCCAGCGAGAACTCAAGGAGCAGCTGCAGACCTTGCAGGACAGTGAGCAGGGCCACACGGAGGCCTTGGCCCTCCTGAAGCGCCAGCTGGCCGAGACCAAGGTAAGGAGGGCCGCCCAGGTGCGCTAGGAGGAGGGTTGGGGGGGGGGCTTTTGTGGGGGAGGCTGAATTCGGTCTCTAACCATCCGGTCAGTTGAGCTGACCGCCTCCTTTCTGGCCAGGGTGGTTCTCAGGGAGCTTGCCAGAAATTTTTTAAAAAACCGCTACAAATATAAACTTGTTCTTCCAGGACAGGAAAGCTTGTAGCGAGAAAAAGAACAAGGAAGGGATGGGATGAACAGGCCAGGATGGTAACCATTGGTACGGGAGCAGCGATTCCCTCTTAACACAATGAACCCTAACGCTACCCTGGCAAGACTAAATGTGCCATAAGCGTTACTGCAAATGAGCAAACGTTGGAGGGTCCCGGCTCCTTCGAGGGCTTCTCCCTCTGTTCTCTCCTCCGAGACGGTTCAGCTGGGCTCAGGGCTGCCTGATAAAAGTTCCTTCTGGGGACCATGGCCCCCAAAGTCCTCCAGCTGAGTGCCACCAGTGACCCGTTTTCTTAAGAACAACCCTGAGAGGTTGGCCAGTTTGAGAGATATTGATGGCCTCATGAAAAGGCACTACTCCTTAGACAGAGTGGGAATCGGATCCCAGATCTCTCAGGTCCTGATCCGACACCAGGACAGGGATTCCCACCCCAGACCTGTTCTCTTTCCGGCTGTCGCTCTTCCTGCTTTGCTTTAATCAGCCCCCGGGGAATCTGCCGTTTCTTTCTGTCGGTCATTTGCAACCCAGTAAGGAAGTCTAGGGGGTGGCCGCTCAGCACGGGTCTTTTTGGCCCAGAAGGGAAGTCAACAAAGTATGGAAAGAAATACCATGTGGGCACTACCTCCCCACACATATAGAGCTTGGGGGGGTGGGGTTTGTTCCTCTTCCCCCAAGAGAGGCTTTTGCCACCTCTGCCATGCTTCCCTCCTCTCCTCTCCCCCCCCCCCATCTTTCCAGTCCTCTGCCAAGGGCCTGCGGGCCACCATCGGAGAGGCCTTTGAGCGGCTGCACCGTCTCCTGCGGGAGCGCCAGAAGGCCATGCTGGAGGAACTGGAGGCGGACACGGCCCGGACCTTGACGGACATCGAGCAGAAGATCCAGCGCTACAGCCAGCAGCTGCGCAAGGTCCAGGAAGGGAGCCAGATCATCCAGGAGCGTCTGGCGGAAGCCGACAAGCACACCTTCCTGGCCGGGATCGCCTCCCTCTCGGAGAGGTGGGTGGCCAGCGGGGGGGGGGGGGGGGGAGAGGAAGCTGTGCTGAGATGGTGGGTGGAGATGGAGCTCCCGGGTAGAGGGAGGGAAGCATCTCCAGCAGCAGGGCCCGAGAGGGCGGAATGGGGCCGCTTCTGGTGGGGTCTCCAGTAGCCATGTAATCTCTGGCCATGGCGGCCAGCTGGGCAGTGACAGATCGCAGTGGGCACCAGGTTGAGGAAGCCTCTCCCTCTTGTCTTCCTGCTCCTCCTTAAGGCTGAAAGGGAAGATCCATGAGACGAACCTGACCTACGAAGACTTCCCTACCTCGAAGTACATGGGGCCCCTCCAGTACACCATCTGGAAGTCCCTCTTCCACGACATCCACCCAGGTGAAGGGGCTCCTCCCCAGCCCACGGTCGGGGCGATGGGACAAAAACAGGGGGCAGTTATTAACACTGACCGAACGCTCTTCACGTATTTTGCTCTTTCAAATTCCAAGTTCGAGAACTCACACAGGATGCTAGCAGAACCTTTAAAAGGCTGTTGAAATGGACAGAAGAGTTGTGTTTCCCCAGGTGTGGTCTTCAGTGTCTTGGCCGCAGCTTCTGGAAGTTGAACCGAGTCCCTTCTGGATTCCAGAAAAGAGCTCTGCGCCAGGGACCCTTTCCCATTAGGACCAAACGAGATTCTAGTCCTCAGGGTTCCGAGGAAGGGGTGGATCAACACAGACCACAAGAGGGTTTTTATTCCTACCGAATCTGAGCCTTGGTCCACCTTGCCTGCTCAGATCTGCCTTGACCAGGAGACGTTTGTTCTACCTGCCAAGCCAGGCTTTCCCCGCGGAGTCCACTGCACGTTCTGTGCCCTTCCTTTGCCTAATCTCTCTTTCCTGCCCGCAGTGCCTGCCACCCTCACGCTGGACCCGGCCACGGCCCACCAGCGCCTCATCCTCTCCGACGACTGCACCATCGTGGCCTACGGCAACCTGCACCCGCAGCCGCTCCAGGACTCCCCCAAGCGCTTCGACGTGGAGGTCTCGGTGCTGGGCTCGGAGGCCTTCGGGGGTGGCGTCCATTACTGGGAGGTGGTGGTCTCCGAGAAGACCCAGTGGATGATCGGCTTGGCCCACGAGGCCGTCAGCCGCAAGGGCAGCATCCAGATCCAGCCCGGCCGTGGCTTCTACTGCATCGTCATGCATGATGGCAACCAGTACAGCGCCTGCACCGAGCCGTGGACCCGGCTCAACGTCAAGAGCAAGCTGGAGAAGGTGGGCGTCTTCTTGGACTACGAGAAGGGCTTGCTCATCTTCTACAACGCGGACGACATGTCCTGGCTCTACACCTTCCGGGAGAAGTTTCCAGGCAAGCTGTGCTCTTACTTCAGTCCCGGGCAGAGTCACGCCAACGGGAAGAACGTGCAGCCACTCCGGATCAATACCGTCCGTATTTAAGGACCGCTTCTGGAGACATAATGGAGGAGGAGGAAGAGGAAAAGGAGGAGCACCATGCGGGCAAAAAGTCAACCTTCTTGACTTTTATGGATCTAAGGAGGGAGGGTGGAGCGAGCAAGACGACGGACATCCAATCGTCTTCACAGTCTGGAGCTCTTTGGGGGAGGGTGGAGGCGAGCAGCAGAGGGGGGCCTTGGAGCCGTGGGGCTGGCCAGTGAGAGAAGCTGGAGCGAGCCCCATGGGAGGCCCATCGGGGCTTCTCGCCGAGGGTTTTGCAACATTTGGGGGTTGGCCTTGAAGGGTTTACGTCGTCTTTGGTGATGGTGCAACAGTGTTTAACCGTGGCTTGGTGGCGTGGCAAAGGGCTTTGGGTTTCGGGTGGCCAACGGTGAACTTCCCCTGGTGGTTGAGTTGAAATCCACGTGGCACCGTGGTCAGGTCCGTGGGGCCCGTGCATGTGCCCATAAATGTTCCACCACCCCTCAGAGGGAACAGAATCTATGCACCTTGGTCTGAACACCTCTCTGTCGGTCTTATTTCTAGATTCAAAGGTGGGGGAGGGGGAGTGAAGCGGGGAAGCCGATAAACCAACCGCAGAAATAAAGGGAAGTTTGGACCCATCTCTTCTCTCGGACGTTTCTTATGCCCCATTTTTGTTTTGTATAAAAGAAAAGGAGGAGGGAATGAGGAGTGAGGCATAGTGGTTAAAGTGTCCCTTAAGGTGGGCAGCAAAGAACGGGGTCTGGATTCTCTCCTTCCCCAGGCACGGCCCTGACGTTTGGGGGCAAGGCCTCGTGTCTCGGCCTAACCTGCCTCGCAGGGGTGCGGGGAGGGAAATGCGGGGGTGTAGATGGGGGATGGTGCTTATCCGGCTGATGGAAGCCAAAGCAAGATCGAAACACCGTCCTCGGTCACGTGGGAAGCTGCCCTAGGAGGCAAATCCATCCTCTGTCCTCCTTTACCTGTGTGTTTTCCTGGGGATAATGGGTCCTTTGGCATGTTCTTGGATTGCAGCTCCCATGTGCCCCCACCAGCATTGCCAAGGGTGGAGGATGATGGGAGCTGGCTCGTTAAGGAACGATCCCGTGGCAGGAGATCCCAACGCACTGGCTTCATGGCTTCAAGAGAGATGTGTGGCATTTCCCACCCTGACCACAAGAGGGAGGTATGGGCTTAATTATGGCCTTCCGGTGCCCCTCCAAACTCCCTTCTAACTAACCATGTTTTTTTTTGTTTTAATTACCATGCAATCTGTGTGGGACTGGAGAGGCGTGGGCTCATTGTGCAGGGATAGGAACACACCTCCCGGCTGGGATCATTTTTGCAAAATAATTCGTTCAGCTTCCACCGTGTGACGGGGCAGTAAAATGAAGCCATTCCTTTCTCTCTCTCTCTCTCGCATTGATTCTCCCAACCGGATGCTTTCCCCCCCCCCCCACGAGAGAGACTACAACTCCCATGAGCTCCCCGACGGCAGAGTCATGTTGGCTGGGGCACGAATGGGACCTGTAGTCCAGTCCGCAGGAAGGGTGGGCAGGGCTGACTTGAGGGGGTTGCTCCTTTGAACACAGACCACCCCCACCCCACCACCACCGCCTGCTTCCGCGGCTGCCACGCCAGGCTTTACCACGGGATCTGCAAAGCCAGCAGAGCTCCTTTCCTGGACCTACAAGTGTGGGGCCTCTGGCCAGGTGGCTCCCTTTTGGCCACGGCAGCCAACTTTGCCGGGCGCCTTCGAGGGACTCGGAGGAAGACCGCCACGGTCGGGCCGTGACTTCGTCCAGACCCAAAGCAAACCCCTTTGCTTCTGGACCACAAGCAGAGCAAGCCCTATGGGTGCTCCACGGTTCAGCTGGGGGGGGGGGAGCGCTTGGCCCCTCTCTTCTGCGCTGACTGTTCAGGAGTCAGGCGGGGAGGGGGCGAGTTTCCCGAGGCCCACGTCCAGGCCCCTGGCCGGAGCCATCCTCGGCCGTCTCTCTTCAGCAGGACCAGAGTTCTCCAGGAGCATTTCCCAAATGGCGAGGGGCATAATTAGACTGCTCGTCTGACGTGCAAATATGCTCTCTCTCCTGCATTGGGGGGGGGGGGCGCTCTGGAAGGCGATCCCGAAGCAAGGAGGCACAGGGGGGGGGGGTCCTCCTTTGGGGCTGGGTTTTGCTTACCCGAGGGGAGAGCTCGCCCGCCCTCCTGCTGCCTGGCCCGTAATCCTATCTAGACCACAACAAAGGGGGAAAGAGGGGTGGGTGGGGTGGGGGCACCGACCCACCCACCCCGAGGTATGTGTGCCATCTCTGACCCAGGGTCTCCCATTTCCCACAGCTGGCGCTTCCCCAGAGGAGGCGGCCGTGTCATCGCTATTTGTTCTCCCCAGCACAGACCAGGGTGGGGGCACCCCTGCCCCAAGAATCCCATTTATCATGGGTGGGAAGATGAGGGACTAAATCCGATCCCTGCTCTCTCTGCGTTGATGGCATTGTTGTCATCGGGCGCAGGGCTGAAGTGCCAGGCAGGGCTTTCTAACAGCAACTGGGGGCCTTCTCGGATCATCCCTCCTAATCTGATCTCCCTCCTTCATTGAATTCGATACTCCCATCGGGGGGCCTCTGTGGGTCGTAGCTAGATAATAACATGTCACAGGCACCCAATGCTGAAACTCCGCTTTCCCCTGCCTTTGTGGGACTGAAGCCATCCTCCTAGCCGTGGGAGGCACTAAAACCTGAAAAAAGTTACTTATTTCAGCACATAACTCCCAAGAGCCCCCTAGCCAGCCTGACGGGTGGCTTCGTTTTCAGGGGACTCTGGGACCTGTCCTTCTGAAACCTCTGTGCTGTGTTAAGTGACCTTGCCCTTCCCTGCCTCCCAGATCCTTCTGGAATGACGCTAACCAACAAGTCCCGTTGAACAGAGACCTCTTGCAATGTGAATTAAAAGTTTAAACTCCTGTGCAGCATCAGTGAGGAAGTAGGGTAGACTGCGCCTCCATCAGCCAGCTTTTTTCTTGATTTAACAAGCAGCTTTATCTCCTTGTTATATTTTTGTTTTAGGAATAAAATAAAAATGGAAGGAAGCCAAAACTTACAGCAGAGAACACCCTAAGTTTCTACCTGGAACCTGCCTGCTGCCCGGGGATGATGAGCCTTGGAGTCAAAAATGTGACAATCCCAAATTCTGTTTCTACCCATCCACCAGGTGGGACCCAAGGGTTCCTAACCCACAGGAGTGGGGAGCTTGTCTGCAAAAGATAAAACGAAACAAGGACACCCGTCAGAGAAGCAGCCTCCCCATTTTTTTATTACTGTTGTTCCAAAAAAAGAGAGGAATACCTATCCAAACCATAGTTTTTAAAAATCCCTGTTTGGCATAATGCCTCCCAATCAGTCACGCAACTTAGAGCTGCCATGAATCCCAGCAGGTTTAGCACACACGAAAAAAGCACACGCACACAAACACGCACACAGAGTATGGAGCGGCCGTTGGGTTGGTGGCATGTTTCGTGGAAGGGCTCCCGTCAGCCAGTGGCTGAAGAAGAGGAGATCAGAGGACACGCACACACACACCACAGAGCATGCACAGAGTTTCCAGAAAGCGTCAAAGCACCCCACCCCTGGTGAGCCGAGATCCCACCTGTAACCAACCGAGAAACTCGATCAACACCCCCCCCCCCGAAGCAAACAAAGAAAGGAGACAAGAAGGAAAGGAGCCGCTCTTGGGAGGATTCAGGGGAACAGCTTCTCCCCCCCCTCCAGGCCCCCCCAAAACGCCCGTTGGCTTGGGCAGCCAACACTCCAGGTGTCTCCGGCTGGCTGGACTTTGGAGAAACACTCCCCCCCCCCCGTTCCACCTGCCCCAGGAACTCAGGGCGATTTGGGGGGGGCTGGGGCCGAGGCCTGTCGGGTGTCGAACCCATTCCTCTGAACCCCTCCCTTGATGCGGGTGTTGGGGGAACCTCCGTTTAGGGGACCACGTGCCACCACTTGAAGGGGAACGGCTTGCGCTGCACGTTGGTGCCGCAGTGAACCTCGCCCAGCTGCTTGTGGTAGGAAGACACGTCGTCGATGAAGCTGCACACCAGCCCCAGGGGCTCCAGCAGGTCGGAGGCATGTTGCTCCACGCAGCACTCGCCCTCGATGATGGGCCCGAAGGGTTTGGGGATGCCCAGGTCCCTGGACAGGACAATCATGTTCACCTGCGTCGACAGGGGAGAGACAAGAGGGGATCGTTCGGGGAGAGGTCTGTGCCTTTCCCGTTCAGGAAGGCTCCCAAGGGAGACAGGGACTTCTCGGTCCTTAGAAAGCAGGCCGGAGAAGAGCAGGGGAGGCAGGGATTTTTAGAGAGTCTCCCGAGGTCCACCGGGAGGGCCAAGGAGTCCGACCAAGGGTCTTTCCTGCCCGGCTCAGCCCAGGTCTCTCTCAGCTCCTCCAAAAAGGTGCCGGGGGATTTTGAGAGACTTAACTTCAGCGTCTACAGTAGGGCCCGACCCATGGATCCTCAGGCCGGCTGTAGCCTGGGCCACTGGGAAGAGGGGCGAGAGAAGGGCATGATCCATTAAAAGGTTAAGAAGAAGTACATAAAATGGCGTTCGGCTGCCAAAAGACCACCGCACCAGGTTTTTCTCTGCTTCGCCCTCTGAACTCGGAAGTAAGAATTCTGAACCGATGAAGGAATAAGACAGAGAGCCCAGTGCGGCTGCTTTAGGTTTCCAAGGTGCTCCTGAGACTCTCGCCCCTGTCCGATCATGCTGACCAGCAGGTCCAGCGGTGACTGTCTGGATGAGGCCCTAAACAGAACCGCCTCGTCCAGGCTTTGGGCAGGAGGCGTACCATGTTGGGGAAGAAGGCCATGGCCTTCCCTTGCTTGTCCATCTTGAAAAGGGCCGGCAGGTCAATGATGTCCTTCTCTTGGAGGCCAAGCTCCTTCTTGAGGATGTCCCGGTTCCAGTCGATGCATCGCTGCGGAAGGAGACGTGAGGACAGGGGGGCTGAGTTCGGGTCCTTTGAGGCACCCCCTTGACCTCCTGATCCCCATCTTGTGACCTTGCCCATGGCTAGCAGGGTAGCTGTAAACCTGAAAGCCCAAGGGCTCATGGTGACACAAGGAACGCCCCCCCCCCCATACAGGCCTGTTGTGAGGGTGAAGGCGGGTGGCTGTCTCGAGCTCCTTGCAGGAAAGGTGGAACAGCAGTTCAAGATGAACCCAATATTCTGGCTCGGTGCATCCATTCACACCGAAGACTCGTGTCCCTCAATGCCTGCTCCTGCTCGGCTGGGGAGCCAGGGAGGGGCACCCGCTTGGGACAGGATTAATGGGACAAACTGAGGAAGGAGGGGAGTATATGGGGCTGCTCCTGATGAGTGAACCCCATCTTCGCTCCAAGGAGCAGAGGTCGCCTGGCTGCCCCAACCGGATGGGCACATTCAGCTTCCACCCCCGGCACACGCAGGCAAGAGGCTTCCCAGATGGCTGCCTTTCCTCCAGGGTCGAAGGGACCCTTTTGGCTCACGAGGGCGAATTAAAACTAAAAGGCAAGCCAAGGCTCCAGGCAGCTCAGCAGAGGGACTCCTCACCTGCACGTATTGGTTCTCTTGCACCATAATCTCATTGGAGAGGACCTTGTTGATGGTGACTCGCTTGGTGTCGGCCCCGCTGTACCCTGGGGAAAGCAGAAGGCAGAAAACGGGCGTTGGGAGGAGGCTGCCTCCAGCGGGCGGCCTGGTTCCAGCCGGCAGCTGGTCTCCTTCCTTGCGAGAGGAGGAGGGGGCCCAGTGGATTTCCAAAGGGGTGCGTGTGTTCCTGCCTTCCTCCCATCCCTCTGACAGCCTTGTCAGAAGTGTTGTGATTTATCTGGAGCTGACCCGGCCGGGGTCTTCATCTCCTTTTTAAAAAGAAGAGCGATCGCCCTGGCAGTTGGCGCAGCTGTTGGGCAGAGAAAATGTCCAGAGGATGCAGAGGTGTTGGCGCATCCACCGTGGGGATGCTCGGCATAACTAGATGGTCGCACGCACACACACACAAAACACACCACACCCTGTGCTCATAGCCAGAGCTCAGCGCCTCGAGGAAGTGTTTGCTCACTTGAACAATGGGGTGGGGGGTGAGGGTGGGGGTCCCTCCAGTCTGCAGGCTGTGCCTGAAGTCCAAGGTGGACCCACTGCCTCGCCCTGGACCCCAGCGGTGGAGGCAGACGGGCCAACCTCTCCCTTTCTCTCTCACGGCTGCCTCCTTTTTCAACCTCCAGCCTCCCCTGCCTCAGGGTTGATGGGATGTGTGCGTGTGTGTAGTTCCATCCACCTTCTTCTTTTTTTTAAAAAAAAGCCTGTCTGCACATCCCCCGCCCCCCCACCCAATCTGTGTCTTTCTCTACAAATTCTCCCATGGACCTAAGGTATGTCGGTGTGTGTTCCACACACAGAAGCAGCCAGCTATCTTGTGAGCCTGGGGGCAACAAGTGGCTCCCATTTTCCCATTCGAGGTGGCTTGATTATTGATTATTGATGACCAATATCCCCATTATCCACCGCCACACGCTTTCAGACTAGGGACCCTCCGCCCACCTGTAAAATGATCGAGGCAGGCTTCACCCAGCCACATCCTTCCCACTCCTCACCCGGGCAACTGAAGGCTGACAGGTGTGCCTGCGGGGGATCTGAATGGGCAGAACCTGGCATCTGGATGCCGAGCACATCTGTTCCACATCTGTGGCCACGACGACCTACCTTTGAACATGACGGCTTCCCCGTGGCCTTCTTTCTGCTTCTGTCTGAACAGCTTGTAGCAGGCGGAAGGGCTCGCCATCAGCATCCGGAATTTCTGGGAAGAAAAGGACGGGAAGCCACAGATCAGGGCCAGGACTGGGGCCGACTGATGGATGCACCGCAAAACCAGTAACCCTGCCGCCCTCTGTTTTCGCCTTAACCCTTTGCCTCCACAGGTGTGAACAGCCTTTTTGAAGGAGGGGAATTTAAGACGTGCTTATCTACATCCAGCATGGAAGGGCAAGGGCTTAGACTCTTAAGAGACTCCTAAAAAACGGCGAGGGATGTGGTGGACACTGGTCCCCTTCTGCCTCAGACAGTACAGATGTGCTCTACTGACTGTTTCACTTCCTCAGTCAAAATTAATTGATAAGTGAAGAAAAGAAACCACAGAGTGACTCCACCTTTTTGCCAGGAATGGGAATAAAGGTCACAAACTCATCCACATGGCCGACGGTCAGCCAGTCTGAATAGAGCTCCACCGGTGACTGGACCTGCTGGGCATGGAGAAAGTCCCGGACCACCTTGGTCATCCTTCGTCCAGCAAACCTAGAAAGTTTGGATCCCCCAGAGGGAGGGAAGGAGGGAGGAAAAGAGGGAGAGGGAAGAAAGAAAGTCAGGAAAAGAAAAAAAAGGGGGAGAGAGGGAAAGAAGGAAGGAAGGAAAAATGCAATAATATTTATGTTGATTATTTTCCAATGCAAAAATAAGGTATTCATTTAAACACATCCCAATCAAGACACTAAAACCCAGGCAACAGGATGTAACATTTAGGAACCACATCAGAGTTGTCTGCTGTAGGGAGAGGGAGCTGTGAGGAGGATTCATAAAGTTTTGCAAGAGGATGAGAGAGAAGGTGGAGAGTCCTGGATAAGGGTCACAGTCTGAACTGGCCCACCCAGTGGAACCATCCATAGTTCTGCTGTATGGATTTTTTCCAGTGCAAGGTACAAAAGCTTTTGCCACAGAGGAGTCAAGGGTTAGAGTGATGCTGCTTGAAGGCAATCTGGCCCAAGCCGGTGCCCTCCGATGTGCCATGTTCAACACATCTGGAAGGCACTGGGTTGAAGAAGTCTATGGAGAAAGAGCCACGCTCCATGGAAGCTAGTGAGCTCTCTTTCTTTCTCAGAAGGAGAGAAGGGAAGCAGGGCCACCAGAGGCCCAGCTGGAAAGCCAGCCCCATGGGGCTTTGCCACTCTCCCGTGGCAGCTCTTCCACGAGGCGACGGAAGCTCATCACATTCAGAACTTGTGCCTCATTCTTTTTGTTTTCCTCTGCCCTCCCTGTCTTCTTTTCCTTTTGAGTTGTGCCTTAAAAAAAGGGGGGAGCAAGTGACCCCTTGCTTCATTCTTAGCCTTACTTAAGCCGTTCTGAGGAGTCTTGCTAACTATCAAGCTGGACAGAAACGCTCCAGAGACGTTTAGGTTGCCAAGGCCTTGCGAACGGAGGGGATCTTCCAAGCCGATCTTACGTGGGGAAGCTGCTCCCGATGAGGATCCTTCCCAAAGGGTACTCCTTTCCGTTCACAGTCACAGGAGGGCTCACTTCCAGGTTCCCAAAAGAGTCCAGACTGGTGACTGTTTCAAACAGCGGTTCCCTGGTCACATAACCGAAATCTGGGCCCTGGGGGAGAAGAACACACACACACAGAAATGTCAACACACATGCCTTTCGGCTGAAGGGTTTAGTACAAATTAGAAGCCACTCCTCTGATTCTGATCGTCTAGCTATCAAAGTATAGCTTCATCTAGACCATGTTGCTTACAGACAAAGGACTCCTCATGTTATCAACAAAAGACCTTGGTGCAAATATTCCACCTTTTCTTTTTCCGTGAGTTTGTTCTGTTTTCTGCTAAGATAAAGGACAAAAGGAAATGCAAAACCCAGGCTTCTGCAGCCAGAGAACTCTGATAAAGTGGCATTGAAGTGATATAACAATGTAGAGCAACTTGCGAGACAGATCTACAGTACTTTAATTCTTTTTACTGTCCAGGGCTTCTGCTTTCCACGTCCGAGAGGTGAGGCTTCAGATGGACAACAGGAGCGAGAGCGTACAGCGAGCTTTTTGCAGAAGAGCAGCTGGAGAACAAAAGCCAGAAACAGCTCCAAGGGCGGGGCAGGCCCTAATGTTATCTGACGGAAGGCTCCGAGGTGCGAAGCAGCTGTCCGTGATATGGACAGAGCAGCAAATATACTTATCACAATACTGTGCTAATAAGCAAGAAATGTCCCCCGCGGCAAAGCCCACCCCAAGCTCTCTGAGCCATTTAAATCCCACTTAAGCTCCCCTCAGATTCATCACTCTGAATTGAACGGGACAGACAGGGGCTCTGTGCAGAACGCCACTCGGTCCGCGCAGGGCACAATAAGGGCACACTGGCCCATCTGCATCTCTGCCCTATTTATGGTTTGGGGAGAGAATGCCAGGGAAATCCGAGAATGTGCCAGAGAATGGAAGGTTTTGATACGAGGCAGGGGCCACCGGTTCAGAGGCACCCGCTGGGCTACAGGAAGCAGGGGGCAAAAGGATCTTCCATTGGGGCGTACCTATTGTGACTTGGGGTGCTGTGGAATTTAGGGCCCTGGTGTTAATGACTCAGAAGCCCTAAGCAGCTGCCACCGCTGGAGACTGGAAGGATCCATGCCTGCCCCAGCATGAAGAAGTCCCAGGAAGACCACCACCACCACCTCCTCCCGCGTCTCAATGGCCGGAGCCATACAACCGGTGGGGAGAGGGGTGGGGGCCTTTCTCTGCTCTGCCACCCCACCTGTCCACCCCAACAAGACCCAGGAGGTGCTGACGCTGGCCACGTTTTGGCCCTACATTATTACTTCCCTTAAGCTTCTAGACCCTTGTGTTCACACCACTCTAGGTGGATGGAGCACAAAAACTGCACCAGATGTTCTTACAGGTGAGATTTCCACAGACAGAGCCACATTGGTCTGTAAGACGGCCTTGGACTTTTATTTCACGCCAAGGCCAGTGGTCTAGGAATGGATGAAACAACCACAAGCAGGGTTTCTTCTGTTCAAGATCCATAGAATAGCTCGGTCTTGGTAGTCTGTGTGTGGGAGAATAAGCCAGCCCAAGCAGTTCCTGCTGCTTGCAGCTCAGAAAGCTAGAAGTCAGCAACTGCTGTCCTGCAGGGATAAGATGTCGCAGATCCCAGTCAGCACAGAAAGATATCCGAGGAATGAATCTGGAGTATGCAATTCAATGGTTTCAAGAACTCTGCTGCCCCCAGAAACGGAGAAGAAAAGCCAGAAATATCAGGGGTATGTGTGTACGTCATACAGATTGAGGGAGGGAGGGAGATACTGAACAGAGGTTTGGATGGAGGCTTCTCATTTCATGAAAAGCCTTGGGGAAACAGAACATGGTCCCACAGCAAACTCCAGCCCCTGGGGTTGAATGTTGTCTTATCTCAGAGAGAGAGAGAGAGAGAGAGAGAGGATACCCTGTCTTGAGCATCTGCGCTCCTCATCCCGGTGCCTGCCTCTGAGAAATGGTCCCTTTTTAAAAAGGCAGGTGACTGCCCTAGCTTCAAAACTCTTTAGACAAGAGAAGGAAGGAGGATGCCAGCCTTAAGATGCTGGCTGGGAGATTCGAGAGTGGTAGCCCAAGAAAGTAAAATCTCCGAGCTCTGTGGCACTCAGGGTGTGCTCGGATCCATGTTAGTCCAGGCACGTTTACTTCCAAATGTTTTAACAAGGGCCAGGGCAGAGGAAGAATAAAGGCAAACCTGGAGCTTAAGGCAGGAGACCATGGGCATTTTTTCTGAGGGAGGGAGAGGTTTAAAGAGGGCTCTGAGAAATTCAAAAGGGGGTTCAGTTCTCAGCAAGGCAGTAAATTAGGTTGTTTGAACCCACTTTGCGAGGGCGGCGAAATCTCATCTCTGCGATTAGGTTACTGGAACGTATGGGGAAGAGGATCATGGGCGGCCCTCCTTCTTGCCAGGAGATGCTTCCGAGATGGCGCCAGGGACCTTCAAAGCCAGAGATTTGTAGCAGGCGACAGGCTGACATCTTAATCTCGGGCGCTGGATCAGATCTGGCCCCCTTCCTTGGGCAAAACCTCTCGTTTCCCCCACAAGATCTTGTGGGTGGGGAGGGCGCCGCTGGAGAAAATAGACGGATCGTGTTGCAAGAGGCTCCCCAACGCACGGCTTCCAGTGGGCTCTCGCCATCCCCCGCCACAACCACACAAACCCCAAATAGATTTCAGGATGACTCAGGCTATTCATTTCACCATCTTAATCCTTAATCATTCAGTAATCCCAACAGAACGCCCAGCGATGGTGGCCACCGCGCTCGGTTTTTCTCATTCAGCATACCTGGGACGGCTTGGGGCCAGAGCCAGTCCTGATGTCATCTTGCAAATTTGCGGCACAGAGCTTTGTACGGCACAATCTGTTTGCAATCTTATTTAGAAGCCAATAATAATAATAATAATAATAATAATAATAATAATAATTCTGTGCCGTCAAGTCAATCCTGATTTATGACGACCCTTTCCAGAGTTTTCCAGGCAGGGAATATTCAGAAGTGGTTTTCCCATTGCCTTCTTCTGGGGCCATCCTGGGACTGTGCAACTTGGCCCCAAAGCCACCCAGGCTGGCTCTACTCCCTGGTGACACCAGTGGGGGATCAAACTCCCAACCTCTGGCCCCGCAGCCAGAGATTTCAACCCCTGTGCTATCCAGCCAGCTAAAAACAGCCTAAGAAAAAACCCAAAGATCTGCTCCCTGCAGCTCCTACGGGGCATGGGCGGTCTTTTCACAAGTGTTTTAAAAAAGAAAACACCCAGGGGGGGTACCAATTTGGGGGGGGGACCTTTGGAGCAGGAGCACCCTTCTAAAATCTGAGGGGGGGGGTTACATGATGACCTGTGGAATTGGAGCCCCTTTGTTTTAATTTGTTGACCAAAGCGCTGTAACTCTTGGGAGTCATTTTGGAGCACTAACAGCAGCCTAAGAAAAACCCAAATATCTGCTTCCTGGAGCTTCTACAGGGCAGGAGCAGTCTTTATATATTAGCTTTAAAAAATAAATCACCTGGGGGGGGGACCCTTGGAGCAGGAGCACCCCTCTAAAATCTGGGGGGGGGGGGGGACATGCTGATCTGTGGAATTGGAGCCCCTTTGTTTTAAGTTGTTGCCAAAAGCGCCGTAACTCTTGGGAGTCATTTTGGAGAACTAACAACAGCCTAAGAGAAACCCAAAGATCTGCTTCCTGGAGCTTCTACAGGGCAGGAGCAGTCTTTATATATTAGTTTTGAAAAAGAAATCACCTGGGGGGGACCCTTGGAGCAAGAGCACCCCTCTAAAATCCGGGGGGGGGGGGGTACATGCTGACCTCTGGGAATGGAGTCCCTTTGTTTTCCACTGTTGACCAAAGCGCCGTAACTCTTGGGAGTCATTTTGGAGAACTAACAACAGAAAGTTCTGCTCCCTGCAGCTCCTACGGGACATGAGAGGTCTTTTTACATTAGTTTGAAGAAAGAAATTACCTGGGAGGGGGAGCAATTGAGGGGGGGAGGACCCTTAGAGCAAGAACACCCCTCTAAAATCCAGGTGTGTGTGTGTACACGCTGACCTGTGGAAACTGAGCCCCTTTGTTTTCCACTGTTGACAAAAGCACTATAACTCTTGGAAGTCATTTTGATTTCCCACAATTTCTTCCGCTTCTGCTCAACTGAATGACATTTGAGGATTACTCAAAGAGGGTTTTGCATTTTGAAAATTCAGAGAATCACGAGGTGTCTGCAGTTTGAAAAGGAGAGAAAGAGAATTCTCCCACTCCCCAGGGTGTGAGGCACGGTGTGTGTCCACATGAAAAAAAATGTGAGCCTGGCCCTGTGGCACTTCTGTGGACCTTCCAGCCATCTGAAAGACACTCTTTAAAAAAAAGAAAAAAGTGGGGCAGACATTTCTTCATATGTTCCAAATGCCCCAGTTTCTGGTCCACACAGTGAGAAGATAAAGGCAGCCTCGGAACTGATTTATAGAGAAATTAGGATGTATTAAGTTAAGGACTTGGTTTCCGCTTGCTTCTCCCAAGGCCCAAGTAGCAATTAACTCCAGGAGGTGTGAGAGCAGACACTTCCCTCTTATATTCCTCCTCGGATCTTCTCCGTGCTTCCCTCTGCATTCAGGGGAATTAGTGGCTCCTCTTTTGCTTCCCGCAGGGCGAAATCAGGTTGCTTCCCATGACCATCGGGAGCTTCTTTCCTCTTAGTAGAGGTTTGATCTCAGATGCCGACTCAACGATTGGGCAAAACGTAAACCATCTCACCTTCCCATTCACGGGGTGGGGTGGGGGGGATGTAGTGATGCTAAAATGACACTGGTTCTTGCGGATGCTGAAATATTAAAACATTTATAACGGCAGAGGATTTTGTGGAAGGGCAGAGCAGTGCAGAGAACCTTCTGCAATAAAGGAAAACAAGGTTCCATTCCCTCTGGCTTCTATTGAGTTCCAGAAATGAATTCCAGTTCCCGAGACAGAGAGAACGGCATGACGGTTTTCTTTCTATGTGTTCTCTTGGGCCCATGTCATCGTGGGCTTTTTTCCGTGGTAAGTAAGTGGAGATGCAACGCATACTCCAGGTATTGAGGAGCAGGTGAAAAATCTCAGAGAACGGAGGCCTTGTCTTTTGTTTGTGGAATACAGCTCTGAGAATCACTCAGACAACAGCACCCGTTTTCCAACTTTTTGGTAGCTCCTTTCCAGAGATAAATCTAAATCCTGCAGAAAGTGTAATTCGCTGGCACTGAACCTCAGAGGTGTCTGGACATCTGCAGAGGGGTTAAGCTCTCTTTACCGGCCTCCTTGGGATTGCTCGGCTGCTTTGCTCTTTACCCTCCAAGCCATCTGTGGTTTGGGACCTCTGGAAAGAAAGATCAGCTGCCTCTAGACCATGACCCCTCCAGGCGCACATCCCCATTTCCCAGTCACTCAGCTGCACCAGTCCCGGGAAGGGAATCTCTTGATTTCAGCCAAGTCCTCCTACTCAGAGGCATAAATTTGCCCTCATCTCATTTTCCACCCCGTGGAGCCCGAGAGGCTTATGCAGGCAACATGCACCTCGTGAGCAAAGCGGAGGGAATGTTCGGCTACAATGTCCCATCTGGAAAACCGAGATGGAAAAAGATAGTGAGGGGGGATTAGAAGATGCTTCAAAGCGAAATATTGGAATATAATACGCTGGGCTGCTTTGGAGTCTGAAATTGTTCTCCGAAACCTCACCCAACCTTCTCCTTGTTCTCTCCTGAGTAGGGGCGTACAGCACTCACTGGGTGCCTGGCTGAGATTTATAAATATCTATATTTGCAAAGGGAGAAGGAAAACAAGGGATCAATTTGGTATTCCTATACCGCATGACAAATCCAGGGCGGCCTGGATTCATGGGAGGCATGATAAATGATAGATTTCGCCACGTTTAAAAGCAATTAACCTTCTCTGAGCGGGCGTGTACGGAAAAAAGAGCCATGCATGCTGTAATGCCAATGGCGCCTCCGCCTCGCACGCCTCTCCGATTACCACTGACACCGCAGAAACAGCAAGGGCGGGGTAGCGCCAAGCCGCGCACCCGCTGTCCCAAATTGGAGAGGGTCCCAGGATCTTGTGAGGTGCAGGAACCCAGATTCAGGGCGATGAGGAAGAAGGAGTGGAAGACTTTGCCTCAAAATGTTCCCTGCGCCTTTGGCTCTGTCGCTGGCAAGGCTTCCGCCTGTCCTCCGGTGACATTGTCAGTGTGCCCTCTCCGATGGGCAGGCCAGAGGGAGGCCGTTTTAGCTGTCCCGCTTGTTCCCGACAGACAGTGTCCTTGGAGAACGCCATCCCTAAAGTTGGAAGGTGCATTTGTGCTGCTTCTGATGCTGCCGTGGGTGGATCTGGGCCTCTCCCAAAGCTAGGATGCTCCATGTGTGTGTGTGTGTGTGTGTGTGTGTGTGTAGGTGGCGTGGGTCCTGGTTTGGAAATGGAGCCGCCACAAAAACTCTCACAAGAGGCTCACTGGCCCATTGCAGGCCGTTGAGACACTCACTCGCCGGGTCAAGAGCAGTGAGCAAAGGATCAAAGCAACCTCTCGGCTGCACTCCTTCAAAGCCCAACTGAGCAGAAGGGGCCGGGGCGCAGGAGCAGGATGGAAAGCTCCTTTGAAAGCCGATTTATCCCACGGGTTCTGTGACAACCTCCCACTGGTTCCCCTCCTCCTCCTCACTGGTCAAGGAGGGGCCTGGTTGGTGAATGAAGTGGGAGCCGGATCGACTCCCCTCTAAAGGCACATGGGTGGCGGAGGCAGTGGCTGGTGTGCGCACGAAAGCTGGGTATTCCTTAGGGCAGGCATTCGGCTGCGGTGGCTCTCCAGATGTCCTTTAAGTGCGACTCCCAGGCATCCTTCCTGTGGCCTGTGCCGGCTGAGGCCAATGGGAATTGTCGTCCAACACCATGTGAAAGGTCACTGTTCCCCACCTGTCTGCTAGGGGTTGTACCTGGTGTCAGACTTATAAAACATAGCTCATCGTGATTTATGTCGTTCTTCCTTTTTTTAAAAACTACTCTCCGGATTCCTTTTTTTGCTTTTCTTGGTATTTCTTTTCAGTTAGACTTTAAAGTTTGGCTGCCTAGACAGACCTAAAAGCCCTGAGTTCATCACCATATGGGTTTGGAAAAAAATAATCAAGATCACACTATGGTGTTTCCATGTACTATGTACAGAGGTGAAAACTGTACATAAACGCTGTACATTAAAAAAACTATGCCTTTTTTTCCCCTTTCTTTCTTTTTTTGGAAATGTGGTGCTGGAGTCTTATGGATATTATGCCCCGTCAAAAAGAAAAATAGCTGAGTTCTCGACCTCATGAAGGCTGTGCTCTCACTTAAGACGTTTCACCCTGAACTGCCGCTGTCACTCTCTGAGCAGCTGACAAGGCAACAAGACACAAATGGGAGGAAAAGTGGAAGGTGGCAGGAGCCGAGAAAGACCGAAGGTGAGGGAAATTGGCTCAGCCAAGGGGCCCATGGAGCCAAGCCTCTTAGGTTCATGGCAGGATTGTTTGGAAACCTTTCATCCAAAGGGTCACCACCATACATTGGAAGTGACTTGGCAGCACAGAAAGCACATCAGGGTTAAAGCGGGGCAGTTCAGTTCCACAAATGAGCTCAAGTTCAGCACGGACAAGCAATGGGAAGGCGAGGCGAGAGAAGAATCATCCTGTGACAGCTGGGGACCAACGCCACGACCACACACCCTTTCCATCATCTCCCTTGCCAGAGAGAGGTAAATTGAGGACTTCTGCCTCCACAGCTGCAGGGACGAAAATGGGGGCAAGACTTACCAGGATCTCTTTGACAGCAAAATCCTTCAGGCCACCATCTCGTGGAGAGTCCAGGACCACTGGAAAGCCCTTGTGGGGCGCCTGGATGTAGCCGAATTCAATTTCGTCCTGGCAAAGGAAGGGGAAATCAAGAAGGTTGGTCAATGATTCCAAACTTTAGAGTGGAAATAAACCAATACAAGCGGAATGATCTGCCTGCAACGTTTGCTCCTCCCTGCCAAGCGAGGAAGGGTTTGCTGCCTGCTTTCAAAGGACTTCCTCACCTGCATCCACCGGTCCCCACGGTTCATGTACCGCGAGCAAACATTCATTTTGCAGCCAGCTTTGGTCACCAGGTTCTTGACCTCCTTCAGGAAGAGATAGTTGTCCTTCACACTGACAAGAGGGGAAAAAAATTAGGTGGGGAGGGTCCACAGAAATCCCCTCCTGTAAACTGGTTTTATAAAGAAGTAAATCACAGGAAAATCAAAACTGTGATCCCGTTGACAAAGCAGTTAAAAAGACCAACAACTTTCAGACAAGCCCATTTTTGCTCAAGTTCTCAAATCAGCCAAGACTCCTTGCTGCCCCTCAACCCAAATAACAAAGAGGACAAAAGCTGCACTCCTTCCCCACCTTGCCCCCCAGTGAGCTTGGGGTTGGGGGCGCAGAGATACATGGCCCTCTTCCTCCTCACTCACAAGGTAGGTCAGTATGGGAGAGACATAAAAACTGTCCAGATGGAAAAATTCCGCCAAAGTTTTGGGAATCCAAAGTTGGAGCTCTTTAAAAAAGCCTCGCCATCAAGTGTCTCCCCATCAAGTGCTCCTTTGCCCCCCACCATTTCCACTCCCCTGCCAGCTGGCTCTGTACCTGCACACAAAAATGGCAACCGGAGCCAAGGTGTTGGGGGTCATGATCCACGGTGCAATCCGGAAGACCACTGTGTCAGTGAAAATCGGGGTTGGTGGGATGCCCTGTAAAGAAAAATACCTTTTAAAGACACCCCCCCTCTCTTTTTTGCCTGCAGGGCCCTGCCTATTGACTGGCTGTCAGGGGGAAGACCTTTTAAAAGGCTGGTACTGTGTGATGAGTTTTTAAACAGCTTTTCAGTTCAATCGTATGATATTGTTATTCTTTTTTAAACATGATCATCTTTAATACATTTCCCTCCTCTAACTGTTTTCATCTGTTTGTATCTATTCCTGTTTTAATTTTGTGGGGAGCTGACTTCCGATTCCAGTTCTGGGGAGAAAAGGCAGGACAACAATCAAATGTATAATTAAATGCATAATACAAATTTCATATAAGAGGATTCCATTTACGCAGCTAATGTTTTAAAAAAGTGACACAAGACACTCAATTTGTACCTTTCTCCTCCTGCACTATTACATCGATTTCCTGATGCAAATGTGCAGGTTTTCTTTTTTTACCTAAATACAAGGTTCCAGACTAGTCCTTGTTTAATAGTCACAAGCTACTCTTAATAGCCACTCTGTAAGGACAGAACCCAAACCAGGTATTCTTACAAGGGGAGGATGGCCAAGGAACCAGAGAGATGCGGGGCCCGGTATATAACCAGAAGTGCAAACCCAAGGTAGCAGATGGAAAACAGAAGTTATATTTTTATGCATCCGGGTCCAGCAAAAAGTCACACACATTTGGGATGCAGAATATAAGAATGCTGCCTGGCTTAATTTTTAAAAACCCACTTTCTGTCTCTGGCTCCATCTATTGCGCTCGAATAAGTCCAGGGAGAAGGGCTCACGCACTCGGCGGAGGGGGAAGGGAGGCCCCTCGGAGCTGAAGAGCCGAACAAAGAAGCCCCACGTCAACTGCCCGTTGAAACCTGGCACATTTGTGGTGTGAAGTGAAGTGTTGAGCTCCTAACATCAGCAGCTCCTTCTGGAGTTACATCCACGCGCTCCCGGTGCCAGAGGGAAGGACGGATGGACGGACGGATGGATAGACGGTGGGACAGACGGACGGACGGAAGGAAGGAGGGGGGGGGGGAAAGGGGAAGCATTCCTGTGGCACCTGATCAACCTAGCAGAAAGTCCAGTTCGGGGCAGGAGCTTTTGAGGAGAACTGCAGCCCACTTCTCTGGCTGCAAGAAGGGGCGTCCTCACACCTTATGCCTGTCGTTTCAGGTCCCAAGAAACTTTTCGCTGCTTTGGCTGGAATACGTTAACCAGGGCTACGCGCTGGGAAAATGCGTTTGCAAACTGCGTGTCTGTAAGAGCTTGGGTCCTTTTTTTTTGGGTGGACCCCCGCCCCCCCACCTCCAAATCTTCGAGGCAGCAGGGCTTCCTCTCTCTGCCCTACTCTCTCCTTCTCTGCTTTTTAACTTTACTGTACTTTTGTACCTAGCCTAAACCGTTACTGTTCTGTGTTAGTTTTTGGTACGCTAATCCACTTTGTGTTTTCAAGCTGCTTGGGACTGTTTGAGAGTTGGAAGAGAAGCCTTCTTTGCAGGGGGAAAAGCATCTCCTTCCCCCCCCCCCACCCCAGGCCCTACAACATCTCCCCCTCCCTGCCTCCCCTTCCCCGACTGTCAGGGGCAAACCTCAGCCACAGGCTCCAGAAGGCTGACGTGGATGTTGACAAGGCCGTTGAAGGTGTCATCTGGGAAACGGAGCCCCTCCACGAAGAACTCCAGCTCTGCAGAGCCCCCAGTGTATTTCACCACATGGTACAGCTTCCTCCGCCCTAGGATGTGGATGTAGCGCTGGCCAAAGAACGGATCTGCCGACGAAAAGCCAAAGGGTGTGTCTCAAAGGATGAGACCGCCACGGCCACCATCACCACCACGGCGTGGCCCCTGGCACTTTTCCAAGCATGCGCAAGGTGCCGCCTTTAAAAATGCAGCAGCATCTGGCACCCCCACCCACTGTGTTCAAGGTACAGTAGAAACCCCCCCTCATCCGTGAGATCGGTATCCGCAGATTCACTAATCTGCTGCCTGAAAATATTAAATAAAAAACCTCAGAAATCCATATTTATATGGCTTTCCACTGTGTAATTACCAGAACTGGCCACTAGAGTGAGCCAGAGACCATAGACTGTCTAAGGTTCACTATTATCCACGGTTTTCAGCATCCATGTGGGGGTCTGGAATTGATCCTCCACAGATTCCACAGTCCTATTGTATGTGATATCTTTGACCAGGGCAAATTATTTTGGCAGAAAGCAGAAAATCCCACACACATTTCCAGTCACTTCTGGCAGCACAAAAACAGCAGTAACAAATTGAATACAACCAAGAGGGATACCGCAGATCTGCTGCCCGAAGCAGCTGCCTCACTCTGCCTAACATTCAGGCCGGCCCTACTATATGCTATGCCAGGCAAAAGCAAAGCAAAACAAAGCAAAGCTTGATACCTATATACTGCTGGGCACTCAAGGCTGAGTCAACCTTAAACCAGCTACCTAAGCCCATCAGGATCAAACTAAGGTCATGAGCAGAGTCTTGGCTGCAGTACTGCAGTTTAACCACTCCGCCACGAGGCTGTTTTGCAGCTGCTCCTTTTTTTCTGGACAAATGTTCTCTTCACCATCTCTTTTCAGAATTCTCTTACGTGCAGAGATATGGAGGTGGCAAGGACATAAAAAAACCCATCTAAAAATTGCATCCCTCCACGCATCACACTTCACAAAGATGGGAGAGAAGAGGACTCTGCCCCAAGAGGAAGGAAGGAAAGGAGGAGAGGCTCTGTGGGGGGCTGTTTAAAACTGTGTCCTCTTGCCCTGAAGGAGACTTTGTAAGCAAAAACAATAAAGTCTCTTTCGCGGACAACAGCGACCAGAATCTCCCAGACCGTCTGGCTGTCGTCACCCAAAACAGGCTCTCTGAGAAGGGTGCACCACAAAACAGCACCCAACGTCTGCAGACGAGGGGAGCAGATCTGGAGGAGGAGGAGGAAGAGGAGGAGTGGGCAGAGTAGCTAACGGCTCCCCTGCCACGTCTGCAGCTGCCATCAGGGTCCCGGCGGAGAGGTTTCCACAGCTGCAATCGGGGACCCCCAAAGTGCCCTGGGGTGAAGGCAAAGAAATCTGCTTCAGGGCCCCATGCCTAGATTTCCTCCCTTCCCCGCCCCTCCCTTTGTTATAACCACCGCCCTAGGAGGTAGGTCAGTCTGAGACTGAGCAACTGTCCAAGACTGAGCAGAGAGGTTTGTGGCTGAACTGGGGATAGAAGGGAGCTTGAACCCGGATCTCTCAGGGTGCAGCCCAAGACTTCCAAAGGCAGCTGACTGGTGAGAACCAGCAGGTAAGGCAGCGCCATAGGTTTAGGGCAGAGCCTCTGGCTCAAAGGCTTTGCCTGCTTGAAAGACCAAGGGCGGGCTCCCGCCCCTCAAGAGGGCTTGGTGCCCCCCCTTGTCCTGAGATAAACAACCCTAAAGACCCCTGGGTTTCTTTCCTGGGAGTCTGTGGGTTTTGCTCCTCTGAGCTAAGACTCCCCTTGTTTAATCCCCCAAGGAAAACCAGAAAAGTTGGTCTGGCCACTCCTGGTGTCACATTTTCTAGATCCCCCCCCCCCCACAGAACAGCCCCTGGTACAGGCTAAGGGGGGAA
This sequence comes from Intellagama lesueurii, assembly GCA_037013535.1. Classification (NCBI taxonomy): domain Eukaryota; kingdom Metazoa; phylum Chordata; class Lepidosauria; order Squamata; family Agamidae; genus Intellagama; species Intellagama lesueurii. The sequence continues at coordinate 12,431,748 of JBAJHW010000016.1, read as the reverse complement.
TTGGCCCAAACCAGCCCTTCTGTGAAGGAAACCGTGTTCTGTGGGAAAGCAAAATCATCTCAGCAGCCAGAGAAAAGTCTCCATTAGGAGAACGCCTTTGTAAACCTGGAGTGAGGAGGGCTGCTTCACAATTTCACCCAATTCCTTGCATTTTGGCTTCGCTCCGGGCTGTCCTCCTCTTCCCACCCCCCCCCCAGCCCTGAATCCTTCTTATCTCTTGTCAGCCTTTTTCCTTAAGAGGAAAGGCTTGTGACAGCCTCTCTCGGACGGGAGAGAAGAGCGAGCAGCCGAGAGCCGAGTCCCTCAGCTGCTCCTGCCAAAACACCACCTCTCTCTCTCTCTCTCTCCCCCCCCCCCCCCCGGCTGCCAGCTCTAATTGCACGGCTCTTTCTTGGGGATTCCTCCCTGGCCCCCTCCCTCCGGGTGCCAATTAAGCTGCCGGAATGTTGCCAGCGCCAGGGCCCGTTCTAATTAGACGTGTTGACGACTCATCAGGCCTAACGCCAGCCATTCCCTCGTTGGTCTTCATAGGTACAAATGAGCTACGGGCGCTGAAACTAATGAGACAAGGGCACCTGTGGGGCCACAGAAACACGGCACGTGGATCCGCTCAGATGGGGAGGGTCCACCTGTTGCTCCTCTGGCAGGCGGGGGAGGCAAGATCTGTCGTACGGGGCCCTTAGCACACACTGGCTCTTTCCTCCTTATGGTTAATGACTCTTGCTCATTCTCTTTGAAGCCTAGACATGTTTTTAAAATTATTAATATATTGGGTTGTTGTTGTTTTTATGTTGTGTGTGTGGTTTTTTTTACATGATTCATGAGTCCATTCCACGTCTCGCTGCCGCTGCGGATGGTTGCGTGTTTCTGTTAAAGCGTTCAATGGCTTGGAGGCATGTCGTTTTCCATTTGTTGATGAACATGCAGCTCACAAATCTTAGAAAAACATTTTTACAGGAGTTTTCTAAATGTTCTAAAGTGCCAAAATCTGGTGTCACGTTGGCTGGGAGGTTCTGGCCGTTGCAATCCAACAAGGCCCCTTTCCCCAAGCTTTGGACGTCACCCGGTTTCACATTTGCAGCAGACAGAACAAACCATGAGGAAGAGGAAGATTTAATCTGTTCCCGCTGCTTAAGCACCAGAGCTCCTTGTGAGACTCAGTCTTCATCTGGCCACTCAGCACGACGAGAGCATCATTTTTAGCCTCAAGCCAAAGAAGGACCCAACACCTCGGGGGCTGTGACATGCGCCCTTCTAGCCAACGCTATGGTTGGGGAAAGTGGCGCTCTCAACGCTTACGGTGGAGCAATAAATCTCAGGAGGGCCCATTTTCGCCATCGTAGGACACGTTTTCGGCCCTGACTCAGACACCGAGGAGCCTTGTCCGTTTTGTCTTCATCCCGTGTTTACTCCCCCCCCCTGCACAATAACCTTACAAGGAAGGCCAGGTGGACGAAGATGCCCAGGGAACTTCACTTCCTGGTTCTCTCCTACTTCAGCCCCTGCACCACACCGCCCTTCATTTAACCTGGTGTTTCCTGATCTTGGGTCCCCAGATGTTCTTGGACTACAACTCCCAGGAGCCTCCACCACCAGTGGTGCTGGCCTGGATTTCTGGGAGCTGCAGTCCAAGCACCTCTTGAGGACCCAAGTCTGGGAGCCACTGACTGAGCCAGTGAGTCTGGATCTCGCTATGGGATGGCTTTGCAACCAACGTTGAAGAAGCAGAAGAGAAAAGAAAGCCGAAAGCAGCCAAAGAGGGCGACGGAAGCTTCTCAGCACCCAGAAATATGGCAGTGTGCAAGAGGGAGGGGAAAAAAAAGTGAATAAAGGTCACTTACTCTGCAAGTAAAAGACCCCTACTTTGTCAGAGTCGGACAAAGGAATGTAGAGAACCATTTCGTACCCACGAGGCAGTCGTTCAGGGCCCTGGGTTCTCAAGATCATGCGGGACATGTCCTCCAGGTCTGTGGGGTTACAAAGCAGAGGAGAAGAGAAGGTGAAAGACGCGTCGGGGGACTTGGGACTCAGAGCCTCCTACCTTGTCTTTCCTTCCTCCACCCCACCTTTCCCCCTTCCAGGGATGCAAGGCCACCCCTGCCATGTTGGTGGGAACTCCAGACCCAAACTGGGGAAGCTCTTTCAGCTCTGCTCGTGAGATGGGCCTCACCCTTACCTTCCTTGCTGAAGACTTTGTCATCCTGGCAGTCTTCCATGCCGATAAAAGGGTTCTCCCTGTCGCAGTTCACCAGCAGGATGGCGCCCTGGCCCTCAGGACCCCAGGTCCACGCCGCCTGGAATGGCAACCGCCTGAACTGAGCACGGAGGGATCAGTACACGCACCGAGATTTTAAATCAAGGGGGGAGCACCCAGGGTCTCTTCAGATGTTCTGTGACTACAACTCCCATCAGCCTTGACCAGCATGGAAAACAGGGAGGGAGGGTAACACCTGGAGAGCCTCACGCCATCCATCCGGTCTTGCCATTTCTGTCTCACTGAAACTTGGGCCATGAAAGGAACTTTGTCGGACTAAGGGGTTCAAAATGAGTGGCTTCAGCCTGCCTCGGTCGGCCCATAAACCCAGACAATTCATTGGGGACCCTTCGAGGAGACAGGCAGCTTTTCCCTACAGGTTTGAAGAGGGCTTCCCTGTTCTGGGAGAAGCAAACAGAGAGGCCTCTTTTTCGACCCGCTGCCTTTTTGTAAACAATTTCACTAATAGTAGTTTAAAAACGGCATCGCTCCGTTCACCACGTGGCTTTTTGAAAAACCCCATCTCAATGTTTGAATTGGTCCGTCTAATGGGTTAGATCAACCCAGAAAAGGTTTCCTCCCCTCCCTAAGGCAGAGAGATTCACCATCACCCGTGAGAACTTCCAAGACCAAACCCTGTTTGTCGTCCCTCGAAGCCAGATTCAGATTCGAGGGAAAGCCTCCTTCTTTCCACTCCGTTGGGCAGGAGGCATCCTACATGGGTCAGGTGGGGCCAAGTTAGAAAAGGTTTCCTGCTGGTGGGGGACTGGAGCCAAGGGCTCAGCAGGGGTGCTGGGAGGAACTCCGTGGAGCAGGTCAGAGGAGGCCAATGGACAGAGCGTCCCCGGCGTGCTTCCGAGGAAGGGACTGCTCTTCGTTTCAATGCCTTGCCGGTTTCAAGGCACTAAACCCAGGCACCCTGGCCTGACTTCCCACCTCCCAGCTGGTTTGGAAGAAAGCTGTCCCTTTCTTGGGGACAGAGATTCAGAGGAAGCCATCGCCTGCTCCGTTCAGGGCCCAAAATGTATTGGCCTGATGTTCCACACACCATGCGCTGGATTTAAGTGGGGGCCATGGGGGAGCTTTCTCTTACACACGTGTCCAGACATGTTACTGGGTTGGCTTCTTGTTATGAAGGGTCTGAATTGTCCTCAGCTGGTCAAGGAAACAAAGGCCATTTCAAAAGGACGAAGGAGCCATTGGAGAAAGTTCATAAGATGGGATTCAAACATGCCAGGCTGCTTCACGACACCTTGCTGCAGTTTAAGAGAATGGCGTCCACTCCCCCCCCCCCTTCAAAAAAGTTACCTTTTTGGGGTTGTTCTTCTCCACCACCCCATCGCGGTCGGCATCGACATCCAGTGAAATGGCTGAAAACATAAACGGAGTCAATAAGTCCGTCCCTGTCATTGGACGGGAGGCGCCTGCAGACCACAAAAGCCTATATTGTTCAAGGGGTTTGTTACCGCCAGTTACAGGGCCCATGAAAGGAGAGGTTATACAAGGATCTATAGGTAACAATCTAACACTGTATGAAAGAGTGCAATGATTTGGACTCCTGTCCAATTAATTCTGCTTCCACCTGACTGCAGATAAGCGGTGTCCAGAAAAACTCAGTGGGAGCCCCCCAGCACTGTCTCAGTCAAGGAGCCGCTGAAGATGAGGAGAGAAAGCAGGTAAGAAAAAGCACATTTTTATCAAGAGGCCCATGAGACACAGATTTAGGAGGCTGGTAACCCCTTCCCTTCACCCTCCTAGCAAGACACAACTATCCAGTTTCCCAGGAGCATTGGGGGGGGGGGGGCTGCTATCATGTGAGACAAGCTCAGCATTGCTGGGACGCTGCCTGGGTGACGGGTGCAACAACGCACACACAGCTGTGGCTACTTTCGCAGGGCACACAGACAGAGCAAGGTCACAAGGCACACAGCTGGGGCCAAAGGAGCAGGACCTGTAAACAATGCACCCCACCATCACATTTATAGAAATGGAAGGAGCAAAACCAACCCCTAGATAAAGCCCCCTTGGTGTTGCTGGTTGGTTCTCTGGGGGCACGTGATGGGAGAGGCAAAGAAGATTTCTTTGTCTCACACCTGGATGCCCAAGACAGATAAGGAGCATCTCTTGTTACCCTCAAAAGGCAAAAACACTCAAGAGATCTTGCCTGGGGAAGCTAGAATAATCTGCAACATAAAACCAAGACAGAAAGCCCTCCGCTTCCGGTCAAGCCTGGGGAGAGAGAGGAGCCTCTCACTTACCGATGCCAGTCAAGAACACGCCAGCTTGGTCAATGGGATGGCTTTCGCTCTCCCCATAATAGGCGACCATCACCTGGGGAGGGAAAGACATAAAAAAAAGGCAAGTCTCAACTTTCGCCTCTTTCTCTGCTTGGAAGAAAACGGCCCCTCCCAGCCTAGGCGGAAAGAAAGCAGGCCGAGGGTTTCCCTTACTTTGTTGTCGTTGGCCTCAGTGCTGGGTCGGGTCATCTGGATCCGGAGGAACGTCTTGGGGTCCAGCGGCCATCGCTTCCCGCCGTTGGCGGGTGCCGGCTCTGTTTGGTCACAAGTCACCACTTCGACCTCGACGTCATCTGAATGCTTGACGCTGAACGTCACGGCCTCGGCAGGAGCTGCCCTGTAAGAGGGCGAAGGGTGGGGAGGTTCGTGAGAAGCCCGTCCGTCTCCAAAGAAGCAGGCGCTCGAGGGCTGCTCCCTGAGCCACGCGGATCACCTGCTCCCCTATCACTCCTAGGAGGACAACAGCTGGCCTTCCAGATGTTTTGGGCCCCCCGAGACTGGCTGTGCCCCACCTGGGGCTCCTGAGAGGTGCCGTCCAGAAACACCGGGAAGGATGCAAGTTGCCCACCCTTGCTTCTAACCAAACAGAAAAGGGTGTGTGTGTGTCTGTGTCTTAAAGATTGATCTGATTGAGTCACCATTCTCTTCTGCTCCTCTCAAATTGACCTGCTTCTCAGGATGGATTGTTATTCTGGGAGGAGGAAACTCACCTACCCTGCCTGGACTGGACAAAAACCCACAGAGGAATGAAGAATTCTCTCCTGCTCCTTCACTTCCTTGGATGACTTTCCATCTCAGCTCTCTGAGCCTTCCTGGGCCTTCACACAAACTTTTCCAGAAACCGAGAGCCGAGCGACCAAAGCCAGAACCTCACCTAACGGGCATGCAAATTACAGTCTGAATGCAAGCTTGATTTTTTAAAAACATGATCTCCAGTGAATGCAAATATTATTGTAGGCATCCCAATTACTGCCCCCCCCCCCCCACATCTCCAGCGTTGTTGGCTTGGAGCTGTGTAGTCTTCAAGGTCAGGGGGAGGTAACTTGAGTTTCTTCCTCTTTTGGCTCTTTGGAGGCCGTCCGGCCTGCCCACGTCACCCGTTTTGGAGTCATTGCATAACGGCTCTGGCTTCCCACATCTATTTTTAAGAGCCATGTCAACCAGACCCCCTCTGACAGGGGCAGCTGGGCCACAGCGTTAGCAGCAGACCCTGTCCCGACCCGCATCGGGATGGGGTGGACAGAGCCGACAGCAGCGGATCAAGATCCGCGGCTGTCTGTATGGTGTAGTGTAGCCCTTGAGAGTCTCGGACTAGAAGTCATGAGACATGAGTTCAGATCTCGACTGGCAAGGAACTCACTGGGCGATCTACAATCCTGTCCTAACTGTGAGCTTAAACTAAGGAGAGCATGGGGTTTCAGTTTAAGGAAGCAAACTAAGCCCTGCACATAAGACTAAGTAGGGTAAAAGCCACTTGGAAACTGACCATTTCATGAGGGAAATGGATTCTACCCTTCTTTTTCTAGTCAGTTTCGTGACTGTTTTTCTACCTAGAGGTTGGAAGGAAGAAAATTCAACCAAAAGAGAAGCTCCTTAAATTGTCCTCCCCCTCCCCGCCCCGCCCCCCGCCCAGGGCCTATGCAAGTTTTTCCAGCCCTGCTTAAAAAACAAAGGAAACAATGGGTGCATGCCTGACCAGCCGAAGCTTGTGCCAGTTTCCCTGGCATGAACCGACCCTGCATAAACAGCTCATTTAGCCTACGAACAAAGGACAATCATGTGCAAACGAGCCTTTGCAGTGACAGGCTGGGCTTACAGGGGATTACTGTCCTCTCTCGTGATGGATGACCCTTTCAAAGCACAACTGGCCCATAGAGGTGGACCATACACCACCTTCTCTACAGCCTGGGGAACTGAAGGATACAAAGCCAGGGCTAGGCTTCTCGGTGAGCAAAGCGGAGCCATGTGGCTCTGAGCATGGGCAGATGGCCTCCTGATGCTCATCAATAGGTAATGCTCGACACCGTCTGCAACGCCACTGGCTGACTGGCTAAGGATTCTGGGACTTATAGCCAAAAAAAACCATTTCCAAGTTCTGGCTGGACACTCAGCCCTAAACCCAGTTTCGCTATCAGGCTCCTTGGCCCTTGTAACGTGTTATCTGAGCATGTGCAAAATGCTTTTCTCATTCCATGCAGCACTGAGTACCCGATGCCACAAACACTCGGTGGGGATGGGAGGGGATCATGGGAGACTGACAATAAAAAAGTCGCCCCTGGATCATGGGCATTGACCCTAAAGGTGGTATTCCCTGAGCATGTGCAGAGTGCTTTCCCCTCACCTACCACATACCCATTGCTGGTTAGTTGGGTTGGAGGTAATAAGCCACCCAAATGGTTTCCAAAATCTGGCAACACCTGTGTTGTGTCACGGGAAATGCCACTGAGCAACCACACAAAACTGCTAAAATGCAGCCAGCCTCTTAAAGAAACTTGGGATTTAAAAAAAACACATATTGGGGATTCCTGGAAATGCAAAAAAGGCAGCCATGGAAACAGCTGCATTGTGCCTGTGAAGACAGCGCTTCTCATGGCTCTCCTCACTAGAGCCAGGGGATGACAAGTCACCTAGTCCATCTCTCGCACCCGGCGCATGGAGCTATGTCCAAGAAGCCCCTTGGCCGGGCAAGAATTTAAGGATCAAGATTTCAGCTCTCTTGGCTCTGGCGTGGCTCGGAGGAACAGCTGACCTCAAACCAGCTGCTTGGGCAGACTGGAGGAAGGGAAGGAGGGAGAGAGGCCGCTGACCCAAAGAGAAAGAAGCGGAAAGCAAGTCTCAAGTGGGTCCCGAGAAAGGAAGGCAGACAGAACGAAGGGCCGGCTAGCGAGGCACCTGACTTCTCACCTTGGTCACTTTATGATGGTTGAGGTCCAGAACCGAAGAGCCGTGGGGCTGAAGTCCCTCCCCTGGCCACCCAGACAGACTTGTGCTCCCCGTCATGTGGACCCAGACAAGGTCCCTGCCTTTCAGAGCGGACTGACTATGTCACACACGCAAGGTGGGGGATGAGAGTCACCTACAAGGCCAGCCCACGGTGAGTCCGAAACTGTCCTGCTGAAGCCACCTGCCCCACCTCACCCCACCCAAAAATATTAGCACCTCACGGAGGTAACCCTGGGTTGCATTACTGAGCAGCAGGCTCAATCAGTGAGGTGGCTGGGCATTTTTAGATGGGGTTTCTGCAGACAGAAACAGACATGAAAAAGAGAGAGAGAGATAAAGAGAGAGAGAGATCGGAACAAAAAAGGCCCAGAATCGCTGTATCAGCTCCTCTCATCTCCAGGATTATACAAACTGGCTTTCTTTGTTTGGTGACCCATCTTCAGGACTTCAGTGTGGAATTTCTTTGAAATCCAGTTTCACAAACACAGAAAGACCTGCCGGCTCAGTCCCCCTCTCGGCAACACGAACGAGCTGGCCACACTAACCAGCTAACCACGGGCTCTCACTAACCTCTGCTGCTGGCTTTGGTCTCAAGAGCAGCGGGCAGCGGCCGCCTCTGTCTTCTGACTCTGAGGAAGCCGACCATGTTCCACAAAAGCTTGCATTAAAATAAGTTTCATGAAAAAACTTGCACAAGTGCAAATGGACCTCATGTTCCTTAAAATAGAGCAGTTCATCTTTAAGGTGCCACAAATTGTCTTTTCTTGTCTTTTGCTTTTGTTTTGTGTTTCTTGTTGAAAAGGTTGCACCACCTGACACAGGACAACTTTGAAAAGAATACGGTGTAACTCCAAAACCCCTACATGCTAAACATTTTTGGCTACACAGAAAAGCAACGACTACCCCGATTTTCTGACAGGACAACCGGCAGAGAGACCTTTACAACTAAAGAAATTCCATCGGGCATAAAGTGCCATGATGACTCCTGACTCAATGGGGTGCAGTCCACAAATATATATATATATCAAATAATTGTTTCCCCTTGTCTTTGAGGTGGAGATTAGGGTCTGGCAGGATCCTTCTGCTCAGAGTTGGAGGACACGGTCTATGGTTATGAATATTTGAAACAGAACAAAAAAGTCCCCCCTCCTGTAGTAAAATTCAGATGCAATCAATACGCAAGAATATGGAACAGTGGATGTGGGTTCTCCCAAGTCCAGAATATTGGGCACAGAGAGCTGCTCCCTGCAGGGAAAAAAGGGTGTGTGTGTGCAAAAGGAGAGAGGGTGCCACGGCAGATCTAGGAGGCTGGGAGGTGGGGGCCAAATCCAGGACCAAGCTCTTGGTAGGGAGGGGTACTGGAAAGCAAAAGAAGGAAGGTTGTTGAGGGGAAGGGAAGCCAGAGAGGTTAGGCTTTGAAGACGAGAAATTTGAGGGGTCTGTGCATTGGGGTTCAGTTTTGATGGGTTCTGTCCAGCTGCCCTGACCTAAGGCCAGCCTGTGCATGTGTGTGAGTGTCTGTCTGAGCGCTGTGTCCAAACCTGAGAGATCCCTATTGGGGAGAAGGTGTGGCAAGAAAGGGGGATCGCCTGAGGATCAGGAGAGGGTGCTTGCTGGAGGAGGGAGGGGGATGCAAGGGGGGATCCTGATAGAGCCCAAGGTATAAAAAGAGGGGAGCGTTGGAGGAGACCAATTTACTGGGGCGGGCGGAAGGGAACAGGAGAAAAGAGTTTTTAAAAGGATGCTGCTTGGATGGGGAAGGGAACCCAAGAGAAAGTTGTGTTGAGGGTGACGGGGAGGGGGGAGGCCGTAGCGAATCATCCAGAACCAGGAGAGTTCTGAAAGGTTCTGGTTGGGGGGTGGGAGCTGTGACGAAAGGCAAAAAAGAGGGGAGGGGAGAGGGGCGCAAGAGATCAAGGGAGCGAGGGGGCCCGATCGCTCAGGTGCAACAAGGCTGGGAGAGGTCCTCACCTTATGGAGCGAAGGAGGAGGCTCCTTCTAAGATGCCAAAACCGGGAAGGGGGGCGCCCGGCGGGGCGGGGTGGGGTGGGGTGGGGTGGGGGGGCTGCCGAAAGTTCTGCCGGCGAAGGGGACGGAGACGCTCGCTGTGCAAAATGCAACAATATAAAAGCGGGGCCGGGGCGGCGGGTGCCGCCAGGGCTGGGAGCCTCACCCGTAGACGTCGGTGGAGAGCTGGGTGCCCACCACGCACACGGCCTCGATCCGGTTCCCGAACTGCAGCCGGAGGGTCCGATCCCGCAGCATCTCGCCGGCGGAGGAGCGACCCCGGGGCAACGCAGCCTCCGTCCCCTGGCGCGCCTGGCGACTCTCTCCCTCTGGCCGCTGGTCCCGCAGGTGGCCGCCCGCTCCCTGCCCCGCAGCGCCCTCCCGCAAAAGCCGGCCCGGGCCCCGCCCCCGGGCCCCCAGTGGCCCCCGGCGGTGTCAATCAAGGGCAGGGATTCCCACCCCCCCCACCCTCACACACACTTCTTTTCGTCGCCCCGGGTGGGGCCAGCGAAAGAGCCCCGGGCCGTATTTTTAGCCAAGGGAGACGATGCCGCTGGGCGGAGGCCGGCGAGGCGCGCCCGGGCCGGCGAGCGGGCGCTTCCTTCCCTGCAGAGTCCTGCCGAAGGCGACGGTGCCTCTGAGCGGGTGCAGAGTGCGCTGGCGTTTCTAGGAGGGCGAGCAGGGGGACCGCTGGGGACCGGCCAGCCAAAGTAGAGGGCATTTACACACACATACACCCCCGCTAAATCGAGCGAGACAACTCTTCGGAAAGGGGTCTTTGCCGAGGCGGGGGGACCGCCCCCCCTCTGGAAACGGATGGATGCCCCCCCCCCCGAGTGAGGGGACCGGGCCAGTTGACTTCTCTTTACCCGCTGATGGTACTTCCACCCCCCGCCCCGTGGGCGTACTGGCCCCTTCCCAATTAAACCGGTTTGCAAATAGAGGCCGAGGCGGCGGGCAAGGGGCGCCTTCCCAGCCGGGCGCGCCTGCAGCCCCCCCGGCCCGGCCAGCCGCCAAGGGAGGGCCAGGAGTCGGTGGGAGGCCGCCGCCTCTCGGCCTGCAAGGGCGAGCAATGGGCCAGGCGGGGGGAGCCAGGCGGGGGGACCGGCAGCCCCATTCCCGGGCGCAGAGGGACGGACCCACCGGGCGCAACCTTCCCGGGCCACGAGCGGGCCACGGGCTTGTGCCTGGCGGAGAGCCGCCGTGCCAGACGAGGGGATCGCGGCGTCTCCTGCTCCCTTTGGGAAAATTAGGGTCCACCCGTCGCCAGCCTCCTCCGGCCACTTCTGTGGCCTTTTAAAAAAAGAACCAGGAACGCCACAGGCTCCGCTCCTGCCTGAACGCTCCCCGTTTGAATGGTTAATGGCGAAAGGTGTGATGCCGGCAGGGGCCAAGGGAACCCTCTGGCGCTCAGCCCCCTTGGCCCCCACCGGGCGCAGCCCACCGGTCCCCGTGGCCGGCCCTAGAAGGTTGACCGGCCCTCTGCTGGGTGACAGCCTGCCTCACCCTCAACCCCTGCCCATCCGCTGGAAACAAAAAACCCTCTCTCCGAAGAGCTGCCCACTGGGGCAGATCTGGTTGCCCCCGCCATGCCTGCCTGCCTGCCTGCCGCTTTCGAGGCTGCTTGCTGCAAACCTGCCGCACCTGCTTCCTCCCATCCCCTGGTTTTCGTGCTTGTGTTTGAGGGAACCCTGGGTTTCCTTGGAAGCTCCAGAGGGCTCCAGAGGAGGAAGGTCAGGCAGGGCGGTGGAGGCATCCTGGAAGACAGCTGGCCGGGGAGGCAGCCAGCCGCCGGCCCCCCCCCCGGAGGAGATCTGGAGGGCGGGTCTTTCAAATAGAGACTTGGGACAGGCCTGAGGCTCCCTGGAGAGCCTTAAAATAGAACAAGCACCTTGGGGGCCCTCCTGCCTGTCAGCACCTCTGGCTGGGGACACGCAACCTTTGGTCTGGAAAGAGGTCGTGGTTGGGCTTATTCCGCAGAGGACTTGGGGGAAGGGGCCCGGCCGGCCGGCCGCTGGCGTCCTCTGCCCTCTCCTCTGCTCGGGGGAGACCCCTTCCTTCCACGGGACGTTTTGCCAGCTGAGCCCGGGGACAAAGGAGCGCTCCCTCCAGTTCCAGGAACACAAAGATCTACTAGCCTCACGGGCCACCGAATCTTGCTGGAACATGAGCAGTGGGACAAAGTCCCCCCTGGCCCAAGAGCGGAGCAGCCGGGGGTGGGGGGTGGAGGGGTGGAGGGTGGCCATTCAAGCTCCCGGGACTCCCTTCACGCTGGTTCCCGGCCGCTTACCATGGCACTGGTAGGATTGTTAATAGGACCGCTTTTACAAAGCAGGAGAGAGAGAGGACCCGGTCCGGCCTCCCAGGTGTGGTTCGAGCACCACTCCCATCATCCCTCGCCACAGGCTGGGGCTGATGGGAGTTGTAGTCTAAAAATATCTGTGCCCACCTCTGTTTTACAGGCTGGGACTGCAGTCTTAAATACGCCTCCTCAGAGGCAAGCCCCCCTGGGCTTTAAAGAGGAAGCCATGGTCACAGCTGAGGGGGGGGGGGAATCCAAGCCATTTTGCTGCCTGAGGCAGAGCAGCAAACCATACCCCAAAGTCAGGGTCCATGGTAACCAAAGCTGGCCAAGTTGTTTTGGTACCCGAGGCAGAAAACCTGCCTCCTGTAGCTCCTTCCTTCTTGACAGTAAAAAAAAGCTTCAGAATGGATTAAATCCGTTTGCTGCCCCATGCTGCCTAATGAGAGGACCAGCCCGGCGGCTCCAATTCCTGCTGACCCTGGAAAATCAACCGCCTGCACTTTCCTGAGAGCTCCACTAGATGTCGCCACCTCACCGTGCTCAGTCGCTGGAAGCGGAGGCCGTGACTTCTCAGTTCAGGGTGGAAGAGAAGGAAGCCTATCTGGGCCAGTCCACTTCCTCCCATGCTGTGGCGGTCGTGGCCAAAGAAGATGACCGATCACGGCAGTGCAAGCCAGGTCCCCTGCAGGGGTCAGGTGGCCCTCACCAGCAGTCCTGAAACGAGAAAGTAGTAACGGTGTGCTCCTGAGCATGGGCAGAGCACCTTATCTTACCAGTGGTTGACAAGGGTCCACACGTGGGTCCCTAGGATCGTGAGTTAGGCCTTTCCAAGCCACGAAGCATTGGGCTGCTGGAAAGGAAGTTTCTTTCTTGTGTGATAACTCCCAGAAACCTACAGAAAGCATTCTGGGAATTATCATCCAAACAAAACAAAATAATAAACAAAAGGAACTTCTTCTAGCTCCCAAGTCAAGATTAAACCTTATGACTTCTTTTGCAGACTTGTTCACACAGCTATGTGGAAGAGACCACCCCCCAACCCATTGCCTTTTTCTTATTCCTTAACTTAGCAATATGTCTAATTTAACAAGAGTAATAATTGTGTGACCTGTGGAAATTGAGCCCCTTTGTTTTCAGCTGTTGACCAAACCACTGCGCCTCTAAAATCCAAGAGAAGTACAGGCTGGCCTCTGGAATTGGAGCCCCTTTGTTTTGAGTTGTTGACCAAAGCGCCATAACTCTTGGGAGTCATTTTGGAGAACTAACAACAGCCTGAGAAAAAACCCAAAGCTCTGCTCCCTGCAGCTCCTACGGGACATGAGAGGTCTTTATATATTAGTTAAAAAAAATAAATAACCGGGGGGGGGGGAACTCTTGGAGCAGGAGCAACCCTCTAAAATCCGGGGGGGGGGGCGCGGGGGACGGACATGCTGGCCTCTGGGAATGGAGTCCCTTTGTTTTCCGCTGTTGACCAAAGCGCCGTAACTCTTGGGAGTCATTTTGGCGAACTAACAACAGAAAGTTCTGCTCCCTGCAGCTCCTACAGGACATGAGAGGTCTTTTTACATTAGTTTAAAGAAATAAATTATCAGGGGTGGCAATTGGGGGGGGGGACCCTTGGAGCAGGAGCACCCCTCTAATATCTGAGGGGGGGTACATGCTGACCTCTGGGAATGGAGTCCCTTTGTTTTCAGCTGATGACCGAAGTTCCGTAACTCTTGGGAGTCATTTTGGCGAACTAACAACAGCCTAAGAAAAACCCAAAGCTCTGCTCCCTGCAGCTCCTACGGGACATGAGAGGTCTTTTCACAAGTGTTTTTAAAAAAGAAAACGCCCAGGGGGGGTAGCAGGTTTTTTTGGGGGGGGGACTTTTGGAGCAGGAGCACCCTTTTAAAATCCGAGGGGGAGGGTACATGCTGACCTGTGGAAACTGAGCCCCTTTGTTTTCAGCTGTTGACAAAAGCACCGTAACTCTTGGGAGTCATTTCGGCGAACTTATTTCCAACTGTTCAGAAAAATTATAAAAAGGCTGCCTGGTCCTTACATAATACAGATGCAAGAACAGGTGGTCCCTTTATTAACTGATAATCAGGTCTCGTCAAGTCAATTCTGACACGTGATGATTTTTTTCAGGGTTTTCTGGGTAGAGAATACTCAAAAGTGGTTTGTTTACCTTTCCCTTCTTCTGGGGTCATTTTGGGACTGTGCAGCTTGCCCAGGGCTACACAGGTTGGTTCTTCTGGGATGCACAGCAGGGAATTGAACTCCCAGCCTCTGGGTCTGCAGCCAGAGACTTGCCTCACTGAGTTTTCCAGACAGCTACTTTAGCTTTTCATGAATTAAACCCTTCTTGGAGTTACTCCCATAATCTACAACTCCCAGCCTACGGAGACCAGGTTGACTCTCTCTCTCTCCATCAACAGGCAAAAACCATTTTTAATTCAAGTAGAGCTGTTGGCATAAAAGCACATTTCTTGCTGAAGAGGAGTCTCCATATGATTAATAGGTAGGTAGGTCATTTCAGAAAGCTTGAATTAAAACCAAAGTCACTGTCTCCTCATTTGCAAATGCTCCTCACCCTGTCCACCACCTGCTCATGAGGAAACCAGAGTTATTTCCCTGGAAGAACAAGGCAAGCCTCAGGCACTTGGTCTGTAAACTTTGGATCACACCTCTCTCATCCAGCAAAACCCTAAATTAGCAAGTTCTTTACGGAGACACCCAGAGAGACACATGAAAACAACCGGCTGCCCAACCGACCCATCCGACTGGTTTCACAATGAGACATCTGCACATACACACACGCACACACACGCACACAGCCCTCCCAGGTTCCTCCTCTCTTGTGCCTGACAAATTGGAGGATCACTTCACAATGCCTGACAGCCCCGGGAGGATGTCTGTGCTGTGTGGGTGGTGCAGACGAGGCGCTGGGCCCCCCTTGTGTCCCCCTTGAATCATGTGAGGGAGGAAAGCACCCGACCTCTCCCTAAGACCGGCCTGTCTCAGAGCAAAGCTCCCGATCTAGGCGCCCAGCTCGGTTATTTGTAAACCAGTGAAAGGCCATGTAAAAAGTAACAAGCAATGCAACAAGTAACAAGTTATTTTTAAACATCCATGGGTAACTACAATGAATTACTTTTGAAGAGCAAGAGTCCGTGACCTGCATGATTAACTTCTGAAAAGCAACGTTCAATCCAAGCCTTGGAATAGATAAAAAGAAGCACTTCTTGACTATGGAACTCCCAGCCACAAGAAGTAGCAACGGTTTCCAGTATGGACTGTTTAAAGAAAGGATCGGACCGAATGGTGGAGGGAAACTGGGCTTCATCCTGATGGCTATGCAAGAACTAGTACCAGCCTGCCTTCGACCTCCAGAATGGCTAGGAGAGGTGAGCGGAAGGATGAGGATTTGTTCTTACCTCTGGCCTGTTTTCCAGGCGCTCGTAGGGACCCTTTGCTGTTATCCAAGTTCACACCTGGCCATAGAAGTGTCAGAATGAAAACGATGTTATTTCTCCAGCTCTGCCCTGCCCAATTCATTTCCTCTTCTGAACGCCAAAGGGCTGAATGGCTTCCCCAGGCTTTTATTCTTCTCATCACTTTAACGAAACAAAACTTAATGATTTCCATCGGAAGCAGGAGCTGAGTAATAAGGCGACGAGCATCCAGAGAGAAAACCCAGAGCTCGCTCTGAAATAAATCACACAAGTCTGACAAACGGCCTTAATCATAATTTAATGCACAGGTTTGGCTCCGGCTCTCTGACGCAGGTCATATATCTTGGGTTGCTGTTTTCAGTTAATTATACATTTTATAAGGGGGGGGGGAAGACAGAGAGAGAGTCTGATAAAGTGTTAGTTTGCTAATTCTGGATGATTTTTTTTAAAAAATGCAACATCTTTGGAAGAGGATTAAATGCCTTAAATCGAGTCACGCTATCTAGCCAAGATGTAACGACACTGACTGTGAGCCGCCCTCTAGGGCTTCAGAGAGGGGTCTTTTCAGGGCAGGAGCTGACACAGCTCCTGGAAATGTATTTAGCTCAGTGGTTTAGGAGGTCTCCAGATGGGGAGCCCAAAGCTGGGGAGTTCGATTCCCCCACTGGGCCTCCTGGAGAGGGGCTGGACTTAGCTGATCCCTAGGGTCCTTTTCCAGCAAAGCAGTTCTAAAACGATAATGAAGAATACTTCTCATGTCACACCATAAGCCAGCTTGTTTCTAGGGAGGTCTTGTAGATGCAGGGTAGGTTTCCCCTTTCCTTTAATGCACAGAAGATAACTGTGGGGGTCATTAAAATCTTCATTAACCCGGTTGAGGGAGCAGCGTCCTCCACCATGGAAGCAGGTTACACACCTGAAGGAAGCAGGCTGCGTGACAATCACATCCTCTTTTTTTTGGAAACGGATAGATCTCAAGTGGGTTGAAGGCAAAGCAAAAGCACCCCCTTCTCTCCACCTTTTGTGATTCTGCACCATAGCTGGCTTGCCGCTGCCTCCCTTCATTGCCTGTAATTAGCTGGCAAGGGCTTTGAAAAACCACAATCACAATTAATCATGTGGCATACGAATTAATGTGGGCAATTAGCTGGTGGAGACAATTAAACCTGCCGTGGAACAACACTGCTGCTAGGCCTGATTCAGACAAGGGCTTAGGGTGAGGATCCCCAGGGATGATTGTGGTGCTGCTGGAGGTCCTGCCCAAAACCCCATGAATAACGAAGCCTGGAAAAATGCCTGGTTTGAACTGCAATTCCAAGTTAGCCTGGCCAACCAAAAATCCCCAGTTTGGAGGATGTGGGAGAGGCATCTGCAAAAACATCGTCCTGTTTCCAAGCTCCGATTGACAGATGGGAGAAATGTCCAGGCTTAGGGTACATGCTACTTTTAGACTACAATGTCCAGAATCCCTGGCATGGTTTCCAGATAAGCTTTCCAAAGGAGCGTGGACTCACCTTTTAGATGGATAACCTCACCTTTTTACCCCAACAAGATTGAGAAGAAATTTAGATTTTTTTTTAAAAAGTGCATCAGTAGAAAACAGAAGGAAACAAACATGGGTGGATGCCGTAAACAAAACAGCACCAGAAGTGATCCAAAGAGCGGGCTATTCTGCCAGTGTGGACATGCCCTTAGCTAGAACTAGGATGTCTATCTAACCAACACAAGCTTTCTTGTTTTCTTAGAAAGAAGTGTAGAATGAAGTTCTTTACAAAGGAGAAGTGTGCTCCAGGAACCATTCAAAGGGCTGAATTCACAAGCTAAGTGCTGTGTGTGTGTTTACTTGGGAACGTGGAGAAGGAACAATCCTTTTTATACCGAGCTGTCCTATTTTTCCTTTGCAAACTAAACACCGCATCTGATAGCCTTCTGAGTAATGTGATGGTAGGAACACAGATGGAAAGCTAAATTATAGCATTTCTACAGGAGGCAAACTGGGCGCCTGCCTAATGACCCAACACCCTTGCACGCCCGATGTTTAAAATGACCCAAATGATCCGGAATGAGTTCTTTGGGGGTGGGGGATAGAGCTTGTACCTCCTCCTCCCAGTCCAAAAGATATAAAAAGCAAATGTGGCTTTTTTTACCTAACCAGACCAAGCCTCCAGTTCTGCCCCAGAGAGAACAAGGTGGAACTGATCACCTCTCTCCATGTTTTCTCACTTGGAAGGCAGCCGTGCTAGTGGGGCCATGAAAAGGGACAATCCAGGCACTGCACAGAGGCATTAATTTCATCAGCCTGTTCTCTGCTAGGAGACCATGGCCGCTAGGCAAAGAGTCATCCGGGTGTCCACGGAGCGGCCGACCTCCGCCGTCTGTGTGCTGGGGACAGAAATCTGTATAGACATATATGGGTGAGTGATGAGAAAAAAAGATGTTGTGTGGTTCCCAAGCTTGCAAGAAAGTTCACTGCAGTTACTTCTGGGCTCATTCCCTACTTCTATTTTTAAAACGCAAAGAGAAAAAAAATGCCAGAAGCATCATGTCAACAAAGCTTGGAAACCTTACTTTTGTGTGTGTGTTTCTCTCTCTCTCTCTGTGTCTAAATTCAGCTGCTAGACCCATTGACTAGCAGACCCCCCTCAATCAATAGGGTTAACTTAAGTGAGGACTTACCATTCAACTATGATTCAATGGGCCTACTCTTCCTGAAATTAGCAATCAGTTTTAGGCCACAGGCTAGAGCTTTCAGAATCTCCCAGTTTTGGCTAGGCTGGGTCTTGTCATCCAACCAAGTGATCTTTCTGAGCTGGGACCAGCGATGTCCACCTGTCTGCAGCATCTGGCTGCCGCCGAGCCCTGTAGAGACAGGTGAGAATTTGGTTTTAGATTTTGAAAGAACAGGAATGTATATGCGAGACGTGCAAAGACTTGAAGCAATAGGATGTCAGGAGTACACACCCCTTCAAATGAGATGCTATTTCTGTCCACTGGCAACACCAGCACGCAGCCTTTGATATGAGTAATGTGTTGAAGATTGAATTGTGAAAACCAGGAAGGAATGTCCTGTTATGATAGCAAAGACCTGAACACAGCTGCGCAACTAAAAGCAGCTTCACATGAGTCACTAACATGGAGAGATTTTGAATTCCTTTCTCCTGCTCATGAGATCTGTGTTCAAAAGATGGCAGAGCAGTTTTAAGGTGGTCTTAACCTGGAAACTCATCTTGTAATCGATCCATGACTTATTCAAGAGAGGTTAGCTACCAGGTGGGTTCTGCAGATACGTGGATGAATTTCACACGCGCCGTGGGGGATCCTGGGTGTGATGTAGGTGGGGGGACACCCCCTGCCTTGCTCGCCAGCCCATCACTGGTCCGTAGAATAAATCCAAGCTCTTATCTCAGATGGAGAAGACAACGCACTGAGCAGGGAATGAGTGGACACTAGATCCCTATTGGCAGTGGTTGTGAGTCTCATGCAGACGAAGGCAGGGTCGATTTCCATGCCCAGCAGTCATAAGAGACAAGGCAAAACAAATTGGAAGGAAAAGAGAAGAAGATTAAAGAAGGGTGCTTAGTGACCAGGGAAGCGGAAAAAGGACTCCTTTCATGCACTTGTTGTAGAGTAGAAAAATCCCCCCCCCGCCCCAAATGTTCACAAACACACAAGAGAGAGAGATGAGGAGGGGACCGGAATTTGTAGGGGGAGGGCCTCCAGAACAGATAAAGGGGCATCTTTCTCTACATTTCCTTCGAGAAGGATGTGTGAGAGGCGAACACATGCTTTCATTCCTCCTGAAAAAAAGGGTGGAGATCATCAGAGATCTCTGGCTCGGCCAGAGGCCTTCAGGAAATGCAATTTGTACCTCTAAAGGCTATGAAATTCAGGAGGCATGTAGGCCAGTAATTTTCTTGTGCCTTTTTTTTTCTTCCCTTCATTCCATGCTCTTTCAGGGACCTCCACCTTGCCTCCCTTTTTTCCTGCTGTGGAGTTAATGTCTCTATAAATAAGGTCAATGCTGTGGATCTGACCAAAATGGGCTCTTTCTAAAATTTATGCCTCCATAAACCTGTTGGTTTTGAAGGTGCCACACAAAAAAAAGTCATTGTTGGTTTTGTGGAAAGATGGCAGTAACTCCTTTGGAACCTGTCAGGTTTGGTGGGTATATCTGAAATGTTCTTTTTACACCATCTGTTAAACAGAGCTTGTGTTTCCTTCCGCTGTCCATCCTTCACTGGAGAAACCCTGTGGCAGGGCCACCCACAGCCCTGTCTCTTCTGGACCTTTATGGTTTGCTTGGGAAAACATACTTATTTATGGATAAGGTCGCATGGTGTACTTCCATGGTGTAAACTGCCCTCCTCCCTTTTTCCTGCAGCTCCACCCCTCCCCAGGGCACACCCCTACCCCCCCCAAAAAAAAAACTGCTATGGAGACCCTTAAGGCATTAGGCTGATGTCCTAAAAGGCTGCAACAGGGAAAAGAAATGTACCACTAGAACCCTAAATACCATTCCAGAGGCCAAAACTGTGTTGTAGAGAACCTGTCATCACGGAAACTGTCTTCAGACAAACACTGGCTCTATGGCTTGGAAACGGGGATGAGCACCGCGCCCTAGAGTCGGACACGACTGGACTAAATGTCAAGGGGAACCTTTACCTTTGAGGGCAATCAGGTTAAAATAAGTGAAGGATAATTCTATTATGATAATGTAATGATTTATACTCAGTGGGCACTTTATTCTGCCCTTTCAGTGTTTAAGTGGAATGTAATTATGCACTGCAAACCCTTAAGATGGCTGGCATGCGTGCGTGCAGAGGGAAAGCAATAACCAAAGATGATTACTCCATATATGGAAAATAGTGTTTTAAAAATGGTCCTGTTTGCATCTAATAAAAGATCAAGGGTATCCCCCCCCCTTTTTTTTCCTTTTTTCAATGCCGCTGCACCAGCTATCACAAAACTAGTCCAAGGAATCATGTTTAATGGGTGTATTACTAGAGATCATAAATCTAGCCGAGTCGACTGCAAGAAAAGAAGCTATTACATGGGTTTATGGCTAGATTTATTCTCTCCCCCCTTTTTTACATTTTTGTGTGCTGACAGATTCATCTCTCACTTTACAAGCTGCTTCAAGGCACTGGCAGAGTTAGGCAGGGGATCACACTGAAGGGAGGGAGGAAACGAGAGACCTAAAGGCCATCCTAAATTCAGAGACGACTTGGGGGATATAATTCAGGACCTTGGACAGCCCCAGCCAACTCTGAACTAAAGCCTGAAGTGGATTCCCCATCCTCATGAAATTGGGGTCATCTGCCTGCACCCCAAGAAGTCAGACGTAGAAGCATGGAGGACTTTTGCTCTCCCTGTTGAATTTCCACAGGCAACCAAAAGTATACATGTTATTCTGCAGAAGCTTTGTTTTTTAAAATGTTTTCTAATCGGCCGGCCACAGAGACTGGCGAAACATTAGGAAGAAAAACCTCCAGAACACGGCCAAACAGCCCGAAAAACCAACGACAACCATTGTTTTCTAATCTGTTTTTATCCATTTTCTTAGGGCCACATGGAGCCTGGGAGACACTTTAAAAAAAAAAGCACAGGGAAGGTTGGGCTAAACTTGTCAGATAGCTATCAAAACTTCTCTTACCGGATGTAAAAAGGTCCTGTCTTCAGATGCGTAATGAGGCTGATCAAGCCAAATGGCTTGTTTGATTTTGGCCCCAGGTCCATCCCGAAGGGTGCCGCGTCGTTCTGTGTCCGCGGGACCTCCGGCCTCCAAGTCTACGTCAGCTACAACCCAAAGTTTGTCACCGCCCCTGAAGAGACAGCCAAGTGGCCCCTGGATGCTGGGGTGGAGGTCATTGTGACCCTGAAGAAGCCCAGCCGCACCGTCAGTGACAACAAGGTGAGCAGAGGATGGTGGGATGCCTGGAAAAGCCACACCATCACTCTTACAAGGAAGTGTCTGGCCATTCCAGGCATCAGCAGCTGCAGCTCCTGGAGTGCTCGTGGACCATTTCAGGATGCCTTGGTGTCCCTGAGACCAAGACAGCCTCTAAAAATCTTCTGAGTGAGGAGAAGGATAGCAAAGAGAACTTCTGAGGCCATATTTCATGGCCAAAGTGCTTTGGGAATTGAGCAGGCAGAATGATGAAGTGTTTCGGAGACCATAAACCAACAGCGAAGTGGAGGAGACAGATGAGTTTTAACAAGCGCAGAACCAGATAATCAGCAAACCCCCCCCCCCGGCAGTGGTAGGGACCATCCAGGCTCCCCCTTGCCCTGGTTTGCTCCAGTCCTTCCTCACCTCACTGGGGCCCTGAAATCTTATGCAGCTTAACCTTCAATCCAGGAGGGCAGAGGATGGTATGAGAGTTGGATGCCGTAAGCAAAATAGCTCCTCTGCTTTTGATTCCTCTTGACAAAGGTTCGCTTCAAGAAAGACGGAAGCTAGGGATGCCCTGAGGCCCTCAAACCTTGCCCCCTCTGCCCGCTGTTGCCTCCTGGCATGATCACTGCACGCAGCGGCTGATCCTTGTCTTTCCTCTTTGTGACTAGTGGCGGCCTTTGCAGGGTACAAGCCGGGAGTCAAGGATTTCCAGCTTCTGGTTTATTTTATAGGGTTCTGTTTGTTTGTTTGTTTCTTATATTTATATCTTGCCTTTGTGCCAATGAGCTCAAGGCAGAATACAAGGTTGTTCTCCTGACTTTCTCCTCACAACAATAAACCTGTGGGGTAGGTTGGCTTGAGGGAGTGTGACTGATCCATGCTCAGCCAGTGACGTGAATGGCTGAGTGGAGATTTGAACTGAAAAGCAACTAACTATTGAAAGTTACCTTCCAAGCTGTGAACCCCACACCACGTACATCTCACAAGGGGGGGGGGGGAATCTTTTGGACATTCGGCATTGTAAGTAGGTATAATATTTCCCTGTAGGTTCGGGTTTCTTACTACGGACTGGCAGGAGAGACCCTCATCGCCAATGCCTGGCTGTATATTACGTGTATGGGTAAGTAACAAGTCCGTGGCAGAATCTCAGACATCTTTGTTAACCTGTCTATCATGATCCTTGGGGTATCTTCATTCAGATTCTCTTGGAATTTCCCGTCCAGTCTCCTTCTAATTCCTCTTCTCCTGGAAACTAGATGGCATCACCGTTATTCCAACTCTGGATTTCCAATGGTTACAGGAACACAGCTGTAGAGAATCATTAACTGACTTCAGAAACATCAAGACAATCCCTCCTTTCAAAGAATAATACTAGAGTTAGGAAACATCCCCCTTTTCTGAACATCCTTCATTCTACCGGCCATAAGCTCTTCAAAATCCTGAAGGGGAGAAAAGGTCTTAGATACGATCCACCTTCCTCTGTTTAAAATTAAATTTGTATTGGTTTTTAAAAGACAGTTTAACGTCTAGCCTTGTGCTTCCTCCTTTGAACCACACAGTTCTTCCTCTAGACTCAAAAGATGACTTTTCTTTTGAGGTTTTGCTGCCTGAGCAACAGAATTGAGGGTCTAACCAGGAGTGGCTCAAGTTTTAATTATGGTTCTATCACAGCTATCTCTCTGGATGCCGATACTAGCCGAACTGGATTGGTGGCCAGGAATGCAGCCAACAAGGTAAATATTTGTTCCTTATACATTCCTGTCTGGTGAGACTTGAGAGGTTATATTGAGAGGTCAATATAACCTCTTCTTCTTCCTCCTCCTCCTCTTCCTCTATTTCCTTCCTAGACAAAATGGACATGGGGCCCAAACGGGGAGGGGGCTATTTTGCTGGTGAACTGTGACCGTGATGGACCCAGCTCTGGGAACATGGACAATGCGTACCCATATGTCCGATCTTATACAGGTATGTGCTTGGCCCGAGTGCTTGCATGAGCAAGGAAACCTGGACATGGTTTGGAAACACAGGATTCAAGCCACTGCTTCGTGCACCAACCAACCACTCTTCAGAGGAGAATTAGGCACCTTGGTTGTCTCCTACATGGCATGGCTGATCTTTCACTAAGGGTTATCCACTTTCCAAGGATCGTCTGTCTGTGCACTTTTACAGGCAACTGAGAAGGGCAGATTGAAAGCCAGCGGATATGGTGCAAAAAAGAGCAGGGAAAGCAGAATAAGTTCACTTCAGGATAAGATCTTTCCTCAGTCCCACTGGGGCTACAAGCCTCTCAGAAGCAGCCTTATAGCAGGGCCAGAGCTTAGAATCAAAGCTGTCTGTGAGCTTAGCTGCTCTTGTCACCCTAGCCAGGGGTGGAGGCGGGGGAAAAACAAACCCTGAGTTCTGGAGCAGCAGGAGATGGTTATGAGTTATCCTGGTTGCTATGCAATGTATTTGGGGACAGTTGGGTCTGAACAGGCAATTGAGAGCCGTTACCATTACAAAAGTACTGCTGTTTGCAGAGAAGATAACTCCTAGAACGGGTTTGTTGATGTGGATCAGCCTAGTGGCCTGTGTTTTGGATGCTCCTTGGGGCTACAGCGATGTGGGCTCGAGTGGAGAGTGTGGGGTCTTCTTGGCAGACACTAAAATACCTCCAAATCTCCCTTGAAATCAACAAATTGAAGAATGTTTCGAGTAGGCTGGTCAATAAATGGTGACCGAGAACACCAAACCATGGGGCTAGAAGTAAAGTGTTTTGAGGGGCAGTCTTATCTTTGCTCCCTCTCTTTTCAAGACCTCCAAGACCTGTCCCTTGTGATTCTCCACACCCATGGACCGGCCGGTATCTATGACAGCCACACATTGCTCCTTCACATCTCCATGTTTGATGCAGACAAAGTGAGGGTTTTCCATGCCTCTGGTGAGTCCTTGGATTTTTGTTCCAACACCTGTGCTCTGGGGTCTGGGGGAGGGGCATGCCTATGGATGCTGTTCTCAGGTTTGTGCATTTAAACTGGTTTGAAAACCATCTCCCAGATGTTCAAACCGTTTGAGTAAAGTTGAGAGGAGATTGGTCTGGATGTGTTTCCGTGAGCCACAGTAGGAGGGGCCCATGTTTGACCCACAGAAGGACCCACAGATAACCCCCAGCATCTCCTGGCAGGGCTGGGTAAGTGTTCTGCCCGATGCCCTTGAGACCCAGACAGAGTGAGCCACCCTCCGTTAGAAAGATCCAAGAATGTGATTTTATGTAATGCAACTTCCTATACTCTTACGAAAAGTTGCCCTTGACATTGGGCTGTAATCTTTATTTTGCCACAGGGAGTTCATCTCTCTCTAGTTATGAGCGTGTCCTGGGATCGGAGAAGCTCTCTTATGCAGTGGGGCAGACAGACGGGAAAGAACAGCATACCTTCTACGTGGAGGGGCTCGCTTTCCCCGATGCCAACTTCAATGGCCTGATTTCTTTACATGCCACTCTCCTAGAGCGCTCTGGTCAGGTACAGTTCTGAAGGAGACGGGGAGGGAAGATGGAGGAGGTCCTTTACAGCTGCTCCCGGCAGGCTCTAAAAAAACCCAGAGATAGTTATTTAGGCATGTTCCGTTGCAAAGTCACAATTCTGTGACACAGCACCAGCTTTCCATGCACAAGGCCTCTGTTTCAGCTTCTAGTTTCTCCAGTTAAAAGGATTTTGGGTTGCAAGGATTGGAAGCATCTTGGAGTAATGCTCTCAGTACGAAAAGTACACTGCTCTGGGTGAAATGGACAAGCAAGTGTAATAGGCTCCGCATTCTGCTCCGTAAGTCTCATTCTCACGCTTGAAAACCCATCTTGAGTGGAAGCCAGTACAGAATGGAAGAAGTGCTTCAGCGGCAGAGAAACTGGCTCCGACCGAAACATATATGATTCATTCTCCATCCATGCCTTTCTCAAGTTTACAGCAGAAGTAGAATATCGTGATTTCACGCCATCTCATTCTTCTCCTCCCCACCTTTGCTTTCCACAGAATTTTCCAGCTACTCCCGTTTTCACAGACACTGTGGTTTTCCGGGTGGCTCCCTGGCTGATGACTCCCAACACAAGGAAACCTATAGAGGTCTTTGTCTGCAGGTAACAAATTCCCTGGGGATGAGTTTGGGGTACTGCTTGAGTTATTTAAGAAGCTAAGGCCAATCACAGAATCATAAAATAACTGAGTTGGAAGGGGCCTCTAAGGCCATCAGGTCCAACTCCCTGCTTGAGGCATGAATCCAAGTCAAAGCAGATCTGCCAGGGGGTGGTCCAATTTTCTCTTGAATGTCTCCAGTGTTTGAGCACTCACCACTTCCCCAGGTCATGGGTTCCACTGTCATACTGCTCTAACAGTTAAGAAGGTTTTCCTGATATTCAGCCTAAATCTGGCTTCCTGCCGCTCGAGCCCAGTTTTTAGGTTACAGCGGTTCAATATTGGCATGGGACTGGCTATGACTACTAAAGGTCCCAGTGCCAACAGATTTGGTTGTTGCTTCCTGTAAAGCTCTGAGAAATTGTGTCTGAGGATCACAACAACATTAATCCTGAAAGAACAAGTCCTGTGAGGTGTGAAAGTGCTTGTCTGTGTTCTTGGAAGAGCAGGCCAAGGAGTACGACAGCTGCCTTTGAGGCCCAATGGACGCCTTCCAAAATTAAGAGAAAACACTCCTTTGTTTGTTCATCATAGCTTAGCTCCTTCTTGCTCTCTCTCTTCCCCCCCCCCCACCCTCAGCATTAAGAAAGGAGATTTTCCTAATGAGAAGTTCTTGGAGGCTATAAAGGTCCTGGCAAAGAAAGCCAACTGTAAGCTGACCATATGCCCAGAAATAGAAAACCGGGGTGACCGCTGGATCCAGGTAACATTTGGGATGGGAAACACGGTTGGCTCACAAAATAAAAGCAATCTGGGTATGCACAGAACTCTTCTGCCTCTCAAGAGTCCCTCGCTTCAGATGACAGGCCAACGGTGCCATCTAGCTTGAACCCGACAATGTTTCCAAAGGGACAGCCCTTGAACACAGCCATTCCATCTTTCCCTCCCCAGCAGAGTACTGCAGTAAGGAAAACAAAACAGAGTAGAACAGAGGAAACAGTGGGGAAACACAGATGGCGGGACGCAGAAGACCAGAAGGTCTAGACCGGTTCATAAAATCCCATGTTTGGAGGCAGGGGGACTGGTTGCATAATTAAAATTATTCTGACCCACCCTAAACCGGAGGGAGTTAGCAGATTAGGCAGAAGAACTCTGAGCCTTTCTCCGCTCCCCCCCCCCGCTTCTTCTTACCAACAGGATGAGATGGAGTTTGGTTACGTGGAGGCCCCCCATAAGTCTTTCCCGGTTGTCTTTGACTCTCCACGGAACAGAGGTCTCCAGCATTTCCCTTTTAAGAGGATTCTGGTAAGGCAAGCGTTCCCAGTGATCAGCCCCATTACAGAGAGAAGAACCTTCCATCTTTATCATACTGGGACCACAGCTTCCTCCACAGATAGGAGCCAGGTCCGCCCCTAAACATGTTGATGTTTGAGGCAAAGCATCCCACCCACCCAGCCATCCATCCAGCCATCCACCTAAAGGCAGCAGGGCACTTAAAGGGGATCAAGCATGCCACACTGCCTCCTCCACCCACGGCTGCCACCTGGTAGCATCTGCCACCTGAAGTAACCACTTTGCTCTGCCGGATGGTAGGGCCAGCCCTGAGCTCACAGCATTATAGCCGGTCTCCCGGTGCACTGGCTTGCTTTTGCCCTTAGTCCTTGTTACCCTTGTGACAGGGATCAGAATGCCTGAGTAAGTAACAAGGGTTTTTTTCTAATGGAATTTAAGGGGATCCTCTTTATTCAAATGGTCCACCTCAACCTTATGCTCACCAGGCTTTTCCCAGAAGGGTGAAAGACAACCTGCTGATTTCCCCGTGTCCTTGAGGGCCAAATTTGAACAGCTGGGCCAGCTTTCCATTGAAGCCGCGTCATAAAAACTTATAGTCCTAGATTAAGATGGTGCCTTCTTCCTCTTTAACAATGAATAACATTTCCCAGAAACAGACATGAGATTAAAGATCCTGCTTTCTGTGAAATACGTTTCCTTTTCAAGAATGATTTATGCTCTTCCTTTCTGTTGTCCTTCCCATGGAGGGCCCTGATTTTGGGTACGTGACCAGAGAACCCAAGAACAGTCGTGTCTCCAGCCTTGACTCCTTTGGGAACCTGGACATCAGCCCCCCTGTGAAGGTCAGAGGAAAGGAGTACCCTCTCGGGAGGATACTCATCGGCAGCAGCTTTCCCGGGTGAGAGCCAGCATTTTTCATGGGCGCTTGCGTAGCTGAAGGAGTGCCAGTCACGTGCAGAAAAGATGGTGGCTGAAAAACATACAAACTCATGTTCATCTCGAAAAGAGACTGGGATGCTGAAATAGACAGGAAGTTAAAAAAAACAACTCACAATGGACGACGCGGAAAAGTTACTGCACTTTTCTCTTAGCCATTTGTTTGGGAAGTGTGTGCTAAAAGAACGTGGTATTATGGTTCGGACATAAACACCTTGTATGACTCGGTGTGCGATCAGTCTGTAATTCAGCCTTTATATACGAGGCAGATGGGCTCCAAGAACGGAACCGGTGATAAATTTAGTGAAAGCAAACTCAGTTAAGAATGTCTACTCTTCCATTCTTAAGTAGAGGCACACACACATTTCGTTTTGAAATTTTTTTTTTTATAGCATTAACTGTAAGAATGCAGAAGTGGGAAGTATCTGGATTTTTTACTTCTGTATTTAAATGCATTTCAGCCCTCTCCTTCAGAAACTTCATAAAGATACACCTGTCTATTTTTTTCTATTTTTGGATGACGGGTATCTAACCCAAGTTTCAAGCTTGGGCATGATCTGTTCTCATTGCACCTTGCCTTCTCTCCATCCATCTCTTTCCTTCCCCTCTCTTTTCCACCTGCCTTGTCTTTTTAGGCCTGGCAACCGGAAAATGGCCAAAATTGTCCGGGACTTCCTCTATGCCCAGAAAGTCCAGTCCCCCGTAGAGCTATACTCAGACTGGCTCACCGTGGGGCATGTGGACGAATTCCTCAGCTTTGTTCCAGCTCCTGACCGGAAGGTACAGAACCCGTGGGGAAATCGTGTCACCACCCCTCTTTCCAATCTCCATAGTAGGGGTTCCTCCCAGGATCTCCCTTCCATGAACCCAAACAGTACCTGTTACTAACGAGCTGTAACTGGTGTTTCTCATTACTCAGTTGGAATGTTTGTTAATATTCTGTGACACAGACAGTTAGCCAGTGCCTATGGTGGGGGATGAGGCTGCACAAAGTGCACGAAACTCCAGAGGGTGCAACATTTGGTCCTCCCGATGTTGGTGGACCACAACTCCCATCGTCTCCAACTACAGACTGTCCTGGTTAGCACAGATGGGAATTGTAGTCCAGCACTATCTGGAGGACCACAGTTGCCTACCTCTCTGCTGTACATGAAATACAGCAATAAAATATTTCACAGATTCATTTGATTCCGTCCATCAGCTTATTTGTCTCATCTCTCTCTTTCTTGACTCTTCTCTGCAGGGCTTCCGACTACTTTTAGCCAGTCCCCTCGCCTGTTTGAACCTGTTCAAAGAGAAACAGAAAGAAGGTTATGGGGATGCTGCCCTCTTTGAAGGTGATTGTATTTTTGGCTCTTGCTGCCTCACAGATTGTCTGCCCTGTTCAGTAAGTCGTGTTTGTAAAACCTATTCCCTTCTTAGGTCTAGGGAGATGGGGAACCATTACGCTTGATGAGCTTCTGGCTGACACTGCTCTGCGCCATGACAGCAAATATGTGCAGGTAAACCTGTAATAATAATAATAATAATAATAATAATAATAATAATAATAATAATAATAATAATAATAATAATAATAGTAATAGTAATAGTAATAATAGCAGCTACAATTTTTCAGATCTGGTCCTTTCACACAAGTCATAGCGACTAGACCCCCCCCTTTTTTTATGCCGACTATTGAGAAATACTCTTGTAGCATTAAACAACAACAACCAACCAACCTCAAACCCTTAATGAATCATTAAGTCCTTTTGTAGCGAATTTTATTTTTTTTTAATGATGAGGAAAAAAGAACACCTAAGTTATGTTTCAAGACTGATTAAGAAAAGGACGTCTGTTGTCACCAGCTGGTGTTTGCAATTCTGAGAAAAAATTGTGGGGAAAAATAGGGTGTCAATGAAAGACTCACAGCTATTTTGCTTTGACCACACTGGAGACTGAATTCCACCCATAATTAATTATGAATAAAGGTTATTTCTTCGAGTGATACAATCAGGACATAAAATGTTTAAAGCGTTAGCAATTTGTTTAAAATGACATGCCATGATGTGTCAAAACCTGAGCAACATGGATGAAGTTAACAGTAACCATGAGGGAAAAATGAAAGTCTGAGAAAACTGAAGCATTTGCCTTTGGCAAAATAATTACCAAGGAAGGAAGGAAGGAAGGAAGGAAGGAAGGAAGGAAGGAAGGGAGTCACAGTAAATTCTAATACTAATTAAGATTGACTTCCCTGCTTGACTTTATAATATGCTTTTCATACATTTGCAGTTCTTTGTATTCCCTCCCCCCCCCCCCAACAGAGTTGCATTGACTGGAACCGAAATATTTTAAAGCGAGAGCTTGGCCTGAGTGAGCGAGACATCATTGACATCCCACAGCTGTTCACTCTAGAAGAGTCCAGGGCAACGGCGCTGTTCCCAGACATGGTGAGAGAACCTTCCCTATTCTGCTTTTAAAAAAAGACAGACTCTAGGGGGCGGTGCTCATCCCCGTCTCCAAGCCGTAGAGCCAGCGTTTGTCCGAAAACAGTTTCCATGGTCACCCGACTAAACCCATCACTCTTTTGCTCTCTGTAGGTCAACATGGTCATCTTAGGGAAGCACTTGGGCATCCCAAAGCCGTTCGGTCCCATCGTCCATGGCCGGTGTTGCCTGGAAGCCAACGTCCGCTCCCTTCTGGAACCACTGGGCCTGGCTTGCAACTTCATCGACAACTTCTTCTCCTACCATGTTTTATTGGGAGAAAACCACTGCGGCACCAACGTCCGCCGGGCACCTTTCTCCTTCCACTGGTGGAACATAACCCCCTGAAATGGGATGGAGCTCTGATCCATCATCCCTGACTTCCCTAAAAAATAAATACATTTCCAAAGCATTCTGGAAAGTAGTGTGCCATTGATTACATGTGAACATGGCAAGCTGCCGGGGAGAAGGTCTTAGGTCTCCAGAAATTGTACCCTCTTGGTTTGCACAGGCCATTGGGGGGGGGGGGCCTCTTGGACTGAGCAGAGGGGTGCTCCCCACCTCACCTGTTTTTTTGGGGGCAAGCACCCACCTGTTTCATCCATGGGTTTGCAGTGGTGCCCAGAGAGTTGAGCTAGGAGTGGAAAAATTCAAGTGGGAGCCTCGACTGAGCCATGAAACTCACTGGATGACCACGGGCTAGTCCCGACTCTGCACCTTAATCTATCTTGCAGCATTGATGTGATGGTAGGAAATAATAATAAGGACTAAGCATGCTGTCGTGAACTCCCCCCACAGGAGAGGATAGGGAGATATATCTGTGAGGGGAAAAATAAATAAATGAAGACCCCGTCACTTTCTCCCATCCAATATGCAGCCTGGATATATCCTCTATTTTGAGCCTGTTCAATGGGGTTTAGGCATTTTTCAAATGAAGCTCTGAGTTTAGGATGCCCAGAAGGGTCTATAATTATAGATTCATTAGGCACTGATAGAATTATCTTGCAAGGAGCTTTAATTGCAAGGTGGGGTCATGAGGGACAAGCATTAAAGATTAAGCTGGAATTAGGGTGTTCCTCTCAAATCTGGGATGCTCAGAGAAAACCAGAACGGCCTAAAAGTTTTGAGTTCTAAGACAGAAGCAGATGAAGTATGTCTGCCCTTCTTTTGAGGGAAATAAATTTGTTAAATGAAGGATAAACGAATGAACGGAACCCGACGTCTTTTTCCTGCAATCTTTCATTATGAATTGAACGAGACTGAATTCTTTGATGACTACAGTCCCTTGAATGAGGAAACTCAATTTCCTGTGAAAGTTGGTGCGTGAAACCTCACATGAATGCAGAAATTCTGAAAGGAGTGGTCCTTTTGACGTCCGCACTCCCTTGAATGAGGAAACGGAATTTCCTGGGAAAGTTGACGTGTGAAACCTCACATTTATTTATTTATTTTATTTATTTTTAGATTTCTACCCCGCCCCCCTAGACAATGTCTACTCGGGGCGGCTTACAAATATCATCAAATATATAAAACATTAAAACATTAAACAATAAAACAATTGAAACAATAATATAAAGTATTCAAGATGGGAATAATAAAAAACAAAAAACTAAAATTTAAGAATTGACAGAAGGGAAGGCCTGCCTAAATAGCCAAGTTTTTAAATGGCTCTTAAAAACACCCAGCGAGGGTGCCAGGCGGATCTCTGTTGGGAGGCTGTTCCATAGTTGAGGGGCCACTGCCGAGAAGGCCCGGTTTCTAGTTCTTTCTTTCCGGACCTCTCTCGGCGTTAGGCCCCTCAGCCGTCCCTCCTGGCTATGCCGAGTAATTCGGGTAGATCTAGGTGGGAGAAGGCGGTCCGCCAAATACCGAGGTCCCAAACCGTTTAGGGCTTTGTAAGTCATCATCAACACTTTGAAGTCAATGCGGAAGCGAATGGGCAGCCAATGCAATGCGGCCAGAGTGGGAGAGATATGTTGGTATTTTCTCACCCCACTGAGCAGTCTGGCCACTGCATTCTGCACCATTTGAAGCTTCCGCAACAATCTCAAAGGTAGCCCCACGTAGAGTGCATTACAGTGGTCTAATCTCGAGATTACGAGCGCATGGACGAGAGTGGTGAGGGCCCCCCCATCAAGGTAGGGCCGCAGCTGGGCGATCCGCCACAGATGAAAATAGGCAGAACGGGCCACGGACGCCACCTGGTTTTCCATGGTAAGCGCCGGGTCCAGATGTATCCCCAAGCTGCGGACCTCACTCCGTGTGGCAAGAGTAACCCCCCCAAAAGAGAGGGAGTCTCCCAGACCGCCGATGGAAGGGCCACCCACCCTCAAGACCTCCGTCTTGTCCGGGTTCAGCCTCAAACCGTTCAGCTGCATCCATTGCAGTACAGCCTCCAGACAGCGCCGAAGGGACGGAACGGCATCCACTGAAGTAGGTGAACACAGAAATTCTGAAGAATTGTCTTGGACATCTCCAGATCCATAAGGACCCCATAACTGAGTATGTGTGGAGTGGCACTTCTACATGGGCCTGTCGGGCCCTTAAACATCTTGTCTCTTATGTATTTGAAGATATACTTCTTTAGATAGGCTATATAAACCCTTGGAAGGAGCGCTGTGATGGTTGCAGAAGTTGGGGGAAGTTAATTTTGGGGACTACAACACCCAGAGTATCCTGTTAGTTGGGCAACAGTGGTAGTTGTCATTATATATATATATATATATATATATAAAAGCTTTCCGATTTCTCAGTTTTTAGAATATTGAAACCAGCTACAGGATTCAAAAGCTTCTGTGTTAAAAGCTCAGATTTGTGTTTTTTTAAAAAGAAAATCACACTTAAAAAAAAAAACACCAAAGGATATATTTCAAGCACATATCTTGGGCACATTGACATTGTTTTCCCACCTTTGGCCAACCTGAACTGTTACACTTTCTGCATGGAAAACTAAAAAAAAAGCCACCACACCTTGGCTTAACTGGGTAGATTCACCCGGCGTACTGTGGTCACAGTGACAATAGGCACACCCTTTAGGTAATAAGGAAGAAAAACACAATTTCTAAGCCTGACAAAGTTATAGTGATGGGAATCAGGAACAAAGAGAGAAGCAGGAACCATTCTGGGTGGCCATCGCACGGTTGGGACCAGACTAAGCCCCTGCAGCCATTTCAGTGCCAGGAGCTCCGTTTTCCACTTCCCTGGGCATTTTAAGTTGATCAGTCTACCTTGTTTAATTTTTTAAAAACTGCCTTTTATTGCTATTTATTGCATGGTAATGCTATATGACCTTTTTTTTTTTTGATAATAACTTTTACTGAAAGGAACATCCAGATGAAATAAGAGGCTACAACCCGGGGCCTGTAGTGATGCTTTGGAATATAGCACCCATAATCTCTTGTCATTGATTATTAATAAAATAAAATAAAATAAAGACAGAAAAGAATGATCCACCCTCAAGCTTTTCTTGGAAAATCCAGGTTCAAATCTCCCTACTGCTAGAAATTCTCAAGTTAACACTTTGGTAGAGTAACTACAGGAGAGGTTTTGCTGCTAAGCTGCTTTGCAGAAGTCTATAGGGAAACGGGGTAGGATTGAACCAGCTTGTGGCATAAAGCAACAGGCAAGGCTATACTGCAAAAAATAAATTTACAGAGTTAATTGCTCCAGGTAATTCTTGAAAGGATATCAACCCTAGATATAATAATTCAACGGGAATATGCCTCTTCTCTGTGTGCAAGCAAACCACTGAGCTAGAATTTGACCCAGGAAAACCTGGAAAACAAAAATATTTTAAGACTTATCTACTTGGACAAGACTCTTTTAGGATGTAATTAAGCAGGCTATAATGACAAGAAGTTATTTGCATGCTCATTTTTCTAGTCAAGAACATGAGTGCTTAATGTTTTTAACCCTGGCTTTCAAAAATTGTTTAAGCCTGCTTTTAAAAAATGCTTTTTGTTGCTTTTACAGCCTTAGCAGGTAGAAACAGGATAAATGACTGAATGATTACATACATACATGCATACATGGGAGGCAATCTGTGCCATCTTCTGCTAGGGATGCTCTTTTGCATTTTACAAAATATGATCGGGTCTGTCTGTGCAAAAGGATAAATGGACACAAATCTGACATTAAAAAAGGAAGAAAACTCCAACCTCTTTGGATACTCTGGTTCTGAACTGAAATAGCTCTTCTTGAACAAAGGAACTTCAAAGGGAAACTTATAATTTACAACTTACTGGGAGGTTTAATCCTATCACCTGTGGCTTAATTAGTGATAATGTATTTTTAAAATCCCATTACAGGTCTTCATTAACTGAAATGCCGGCATGATTGTGTTATCATCAGCAATGACTGCTGTTCCAAAGAGGACAATAACTCGTTCCAGTTGTCATGTCATCATCACAGATTCAAACAATGCAATCCCAGATTGTGCTTTTGATTGTGATTTTTGTTTGGGGGGGGGGGAGGAGAAGGTTCTGCTGCCACTTCATCATCCTTTGACCCCAGTGTCTTCTTTCTTTTCTCTGTGCCTGGTTGGCGGTCAGCATGCTAAGCGATCAGGCGAAGTGGATCCTAGGCCACTAAAGCTTACGTCCTGATGTGTTTGCTTTTATACTTCCATCGAATTCACCCTTGTTGCTGCTGCTACTGATGCTGTTATTATTTTGGTGCAACAGATGATGCAGCAAGGCTGCTACTCTCCTAGAGGATACAGATCTTATTTCTGACATCATCACCATCATCATCTTAGAACTGCAGAGCCAGAAGGGACCACATTTTACATTTTCAATAGCTTTACACATTGCTGAAAAACTTGAGTTAGTAGTTTAAAAGCACACTAAATAAATAGCCAGCAAACGTCCGTTACTTGTAATTAGTTCTTTTTTCTTTCAAAAATGGAAACATAACCACGTCACATTATGATAGCAACTTACAGGGGTGTCTTCACTTCTTTTTCTGTGCAACTGTAACTTTCAAGTTCCTTTTGCAATTATGAGGTGTAGCCTCACTAAATGGCAGAGGAGGAATATCACACAGTTCAAGTTCCATCTTGAATGGTATCTGAGCTGTGAAAAGCATTCAGGTTTTTAGAAAAGTAAATAAAAGTAACTAACTTATTTAGTTTTGAGGATGCACAATTACTTTAAAAATTATAACTATAACATGACGTTTGGGACTTTGGAACTATAACTAAAACTAATTACTTTTGAAAGTTACTTTCCATGCTCTGGCCAAATGTTCTGATACCCCAGTGCCACAAAAATTAAACTGGGCCTGGTAGCAACCATACAAGAAATTCTTTTCAATGCTGTGAGCCCAAACATAGGAGAAATATCTTGCTTTTGTGCTCAAGACAGACAGGGTCAGTGGATGTACAGAAGATCCTTTTAAGAAGGTGTTTCTAATGCAGATTTTATTGCTGTTATTATTTTCTCTTTGCTTGCTTGCTTTGGTCTTATGACTCTGGAAGTAATTAGAAGGCAAACCCTGGAGACAGGGCGTGGTGGCCTGATGGGCTCTCATCCCCTGAGGAGGCCGATGTGTTCATCTGCATAGATTATTGGATTTTACATGATGGAGATGAGGCAATCGGCAATCAAGTAAGGGAGCAGGCAAGCAGCTTGGTGTCTGCTGCTGCCCTGGAAGTTATTTGCCAGGGATGCTAACTCATTCAGAGAAAGCCTTCCAAGAGTGGAGATAAGGCCGATGAGGTCAGCGTTGGCATGACGCCTACACTCTTTTGAGTTGCGCCTTCTTAATTTCTGACAGCCATCAGCAGATTTTCCCAACTTCACAAGGGCCTCATGATGAGGCACCCAAGGAAAGGAAAGAAAAAAAACACCCAAACACACCACCTGGGCTCTCCTGGCAAAACCTCTCTGGATGGTGGTTCGGTAGTCCTGATCTGCTCTCTAAGTGCTTTGGGCCTGGACAGCTCTTTGGGCCCCTTTGCAAAAGTTAGAAACCGTAAAGCAGAAGAACAGTTCGGTGGAGGCTTCATGCTTCATGCTAGCTTTTTCCTTTTTCTTTTAACTGTTGTTTTCATTATTCTCAGCTTTGAAATCTTGTGAGTGTAAGGCTGATAAATTTCAAGGAGCATGTTGATATTTCAGGGGCTCTCTCTCTCTCTCTTAGATGTAGCTAAAGGAATGGATTTGATTCCAAGCAAGCTCCCCCTGAATGACGTTTTCCAGTCTTCGAGGTCTCCTGGAGCTCTCTGTATGTGTGCGTGTGTGCGCCTCTGCAGCAGGCAGGTTACGTCTATTTCCTGAACGCAAGATAATAAGAAATGCCCTTAGGGAGCAAGACAAGGTGTCACCACGGAGAGACCTTGGACGGCCTCTCCAGGTAAGGCGAAGGAAGTCCACCTACGCCTTCTCTTGCTGGCTGGCTGGCTGGCTTGCTGCCTGCCACCGCCTCCTCCTCTCCTTTCCGTGCCTCTCTTCCTTCGCCCGCCCCCTGAGAACGCCAGGTAACCGGAGGCGCCGCTCGCTCCTTCCTCGGCTCGTGGCGCACCTGAGCGCACCGCCCGGGGCGCGCATCCAAACCCCGCTTCAGAGCAGCGAGAGGTGGGATTAAAGGAGCCAGCAGCCTATCACTCCTGCCGATGGAGAGCCCAGAGGGCGGGGTACCCCTGCCTCCTTAATCCCATCCCATCCCATCCTCTCCGAGGCTCTGCTCAAGAAGAGCATAAAGAGACGCCGCTGCGGGGGACCCTCAACCCAGGCTGCCCCCAGGCAGGAGACGACGACGACAGCGACTACAGCAGCAGCAGCAGGGAGTGGAGAGGTTGCCGGCATGTCGGAACAGAGATGGGCTCGCCTCTCGACCGAGAAACCGACCAGCACCATTTACGTGCTGGACACAGAGATCTCCCTCGACGTCTGGGGGTAAGGCGTCCCTGGATTTGTCGCTGTTTTTAAGAACGCAGGGCGAGTTTCATCAAAGCTGGAAAGTCTTGCTGGTCCCTCCCCAGCCCAGAGCCTGCAGGGCAGTCAGTCATGTGCTCTCCGCGCGATCTCAGGGTCTCCCTCTCTCCCCCTGCCCCAGGTTGATAAGGAAGGTGCAGCTTCTGAGTTGTTTGGGGGGGGACAGTGTTTTATTTTCCACATGTCCAGAGGCACTTTGGACATGGCAGGGCAGTTTGCTCTCCAGGTAAAAAGTTACTTGTTTCTATCAAAATAAGGATGTGAAAAAGGACTTTAAAAAAAAAATCCATTCATTGAAACACAGCACAGCAAATGTTAGTGAATGCCTGCACGGTGCCAGGGGCTGTAGGGCCCTAACATGAGGGTCATAGGGTTCACTTATTGAATTTATAAGGGCTCAAAACTGGCGGGTAGACGTACGACAGGGAGGCTGTCCTGTGCTTTATTTTTATGACTTATCCGTTACAGTTCTATCCCACCAAAGTTCAAGGCAGCATACATGGCTCTTTTACCCCCCCCCCCCAGTTCTCAAAACAATCCTTCAAGGTAGGCCAGTCGGGAACAGAGAGAGAGAGAGAGAGAGAGAGAGAGAGAGAGAGAGAGAGTTTTGTGGCTCTGTGAGGACCATTCCTCCGAGGTCCCAGATCCTGATCTGAGCCTCCACGAGGATTGGGGCCCCGTGAAGGTTTCTTGGGGGTGCTCAGTTCTTCCAGGCACAGAAAGTGATGGACTTCCTGGCACCCCTCTGACTTGTGACTTTCAAAGCTCTGGCAAACAAGACAGGTGATTACACCCATGAATGCCAAGGACCTAATCTGCAAGTTGAATGCACGGGGGAACCACCCGGCTCCATCGTGCCTGAGCTGTTTGCCAAGCCAGCAGGACAGGTGATAAAATTTGTCCGTATCTCAGCAGCCACAGATCTTCTCCTTGTATCGCTCCAAAACAACTTTGAGGAATATGATCAGGAGTCTATGATGCTAAGGGCAAGTGCTCCTGTTTTTCCCATATTGAGTGACTGGCCCCCATAAAGAGCCCACAAAATAAATACATCCCTAATGTGAGCAGCGTGTCTTACATCTGGCAAATCGATGGGGTGACCAAACCATAAATCACAAACACTGAAGTCCTAATAAACACAGAGATGATGTAATGGAGGACAGGAAATAGCCATTAACATGTCTTTGTTCGGCATTTAAACGAAATATCCCATAGGTCCAAAGCTTTCTTTTACTATTGCTCTTTAATAATAATAAATAATTGTGTGCCATTGAGTCAACTGTGACTTATGGCAACCTTTTCCAGGGTTTTCCAGGCAGAGAGTACTCAGAGGTGTACTAACCCTTCCTATTCCCTTCTTCTGCAGGGGGGGGGGGTGTCCCAAGGCTACCCAGGCTGGCTCTTCTCCCAGGAGGCAAACAATGGGGAATCAAACTCCCAACCTTTGGCTCCATGGCCAGAGACCTAACTCCATTGCTCTTGAGGGCCTGTTCATCTGGGTATCTCCTTTCCTTCAAGGTTAATCAGCTATATGGGTCCATTCCTCTTTCCTAAGCCAAGCTCAGCACTATATAAAATGTACTTCTGAAAGACTCCCAACCTGTGGTTGGTCTTTAGGCATTTCCCATGATGGGATTTTGGGAGATGATTAGATTAATAATACAGGTGTGGTGTTAAATCCAGTCCTGTGGTCGCAGCTGCCTCTTGGTGTGGGCAGTAGAAACTGCTCCCATGAAATGAATGTGCAGGTGAAAGCTTAATGGGTAGGCAGGAAGATTTGCACAGCAATGCAAAAGGGTTGCCATTTTCTTATGATGCAGGTTGTTGTTATTATAAACTCTTATTGTTTTGGTTTGTTCGGGTCAAAATTGATCGCCACAAACCAATGTGTCTCTGTTCGTTCTGTTATAGGGTTCATGTTTAAGTGTGTGCATCTCATTTGTTAAATGAGTAAAGCGCAAAAACGGGTTGGTTTTGCTCTTCACTGCCTTGAGCTCTTGGAGGACCAGGGAACTAAATAAGAATATTAAGAAGAAGAATCCTTATTCTTAAGATTCAAAAAGTGGTTTATAGTTAAGAGGCAAGCTACAATTTAAAGCATACCATCTAATTAGAAAAATACACATACACACATATATATAGGTATGGGTGAAATGGCTCAAAGACAGAGCTAGCTACTTTCTAAACTGAGTTCACACACAGTGGGTGCCTTCCTCTTGGGGAACGTCTCTGGGATTTGCATTTGACTAAGGCTGATTTGGCTGAGGATGCCAAACTGCTTCAGTGTTGAGGTGGGGGAATGACATGCCTCCAACGGGGAAGTGGCTGACTGGGTGGCAGCGTATGTGTCACCAAAAAAGACAACATGTCCCACCCCCAAGAGATAGATACAATTGCATAAAATTGCCTATGTTGAGTATGTATGTACAGCTACAAAATTAGATTAAAAAAAATAATGAATGGAAACAGATTTACAATACCTCTCACCTGAGTGAAGAAGACTAGGGAGAGGGGGTGGACCCTGCCTGCTGTCCAGGTGCTGATCTGCAATGGATCTCAGGGCACCAGCTAAGATCTCAAGTCCGTGGCTGCTCTTCTCTGGGTCTCCAGGAGGGGAGGCAAATCTCAGAGCCAATGGTGCTGGAGGAGAACAAAGTTTGATAAGCCGTGTGTGCGAGGTGGCTTTAAAGCCTCGTTGCCCGTCTGCACCGTTTTCCAGTTGGTGCCAGGACTCCGTCCTAAGGGCTTTGCGTGTGTGTTGGGCAGGTGGTGGGGAGAAAGGGTGATGGGTGGTACAGCCCCCTGCTTGGCAGAGAGAAGTGGCCAGGTTTCGGGTCCCACAGGCAGCATCTCCTGCTAAGGATGGGGAAAACATCGTCATCCTCTTGGAACTGCAGAGCTGGAAGGGGACCCTGTGGATCATCGGGTCCAGCCCCTGTCAAGGAGGCACCCTGGGGGGAATCCAACTCCCCAGCCTCTGGATCCACAGTCAGATGCCTAAACCCAAAACCTTGGAGAGCCCAGATAGACCACCGTGCAAGGCAGCTTCCTACACTTTCAGCATTTAGAAAGATGCACAGTGGCAAGGCATGAAGTGTTATGGCCATCACATGGCTTTTTTAAATATTGCAACAATTTATTATTTAGCTTTTAACTTTGCTTTTTTAATCCTGTTGAGCCGCCTTGGGTCCATTAGGAGAAAGGTGGAGTATAAATATTTCAAATAAATAAATATAATAAATTAAACTGAACTCTAGTTGCCTTTGGCTGTCTCTGAAAGATGCTCAGCCATGTCTGGAGCAGCCTATTTTTTTTTTTTTTACTAAGCCTGGCAACAACTCAGTTGCAACTCAGTTGAGTAAGCCTTCAAGACTTCATCACCACCCACGGCGCGCTTAAAAAAGCCAGTGAGTCAACAGCGGCTGCCTGCGAGGAGCCCAGGAGTGGGACGACTCTGGGGATGTTCCTAGCACACGAGGTGTTACAGGAGTAGGGGTTTCACGCCCCCTCCATGGCCTACCATTGGATATATAGATATATATAGGTGCAGCTGGAATCAAAATGATGGAGTCGTAAAGCTCAAAAGAACTTGGGGAAAACTCTGTGTGGAGGACAGGGTATGCACAGGTAAGACCTAAAACAACAGGGCAACTTCTGCTATGGAGAAATGGCCAGTCATGTGTGGTGGTGTCTGATAAGGCCTTTGTGCAGCTGAAAAAAACCAGCTGTTAAAAAAGCCCTGAGTTGAAGAACCTGCTTCCACAGAGAGTTCCAGCAAGGCTGTGAATCCAAGCTAGAGATAGCAGAAAGGGGGGGTGGGGGGAGGACAAGGAGAAGGTTCTTGAAACAAGCCCGGCAGTCAAATCAGCCTGATCTAATCCGTGTGGTGGTGAGTGGGTTGCAGGCTAATAAGAAGCTGCTCTTGAGACGGGATATGCCAGTCATAACAGCCCAGCGTGTGTGCAGGGTGCTTCCAGCTTTTCAGATACATTGCAGGCATCATTAGAGGTTAACAAGCAACAATATTGACGGAGTGGTTTTAAATCACCGGGGTGTGTGCATGGGATGCAGCTGACTGAGCCTTGGGGCATCCAGCCCAGGACGGCAAGGTCCGACCGATAGCAGTGGCTGTCTAGGGCTTCACAAAGGATTTCCATGCACACACAGAGCCCTGCTTGGACATTGATGTTGCCATGGGCGGTGAAGTTGCTTCTGGTGACCCTTTGAAGGAGTAGCCTCCAGAAGACCCTGTCATGAACTGCTGTGTGTGGTCTCGGTTCCTTTCAAAGCTTCTTTCCCCCTCTGAAATAGCTACATAGCAGGCAGCTGTTCAACAGGTAACAGCTGTGCTCATCACTGCCTCTGCAGAAATTCTTGGGAGTGGTCACTTCCCATCTCTCCCTCGTTTCCATTAGATGGAGGGGGAGCAGGCCAATCCCACTATCTCCTACTCTGGCCGGAGCTGACAGGAGCTGCAGTCTAAGTAAACCTGGGGTGAGGGGGCACTGCATGATGTTACCCATCCCTGGGTTTTACGCTTCACGCTGGAGGCTGCCTCTTTCCCTGTTTGGCCACTAGGCCTTTTATAACCCAATAATAGTCTTGCCCGCCTGTAAGTCAACCCCAGCCTTTTTGTCAAGGGCCTCTCCGGAAAGCTTGGGGGCCTGGCCAAGGTGAGTGGAATTGACTGGAGAGAGACAGAGGGGGAAGGGTTTTGGTCCTGCCTGTTTTGCAACTTCTGGTTTCCTGGCACAGCACCTGGTGAGGGTTTTTCTGCTCAACAGACCTGTCTGAGGTTTAAAATTTGGTGGAACCGATTGAGGAGGAAGCTGTCACAGGTAGCGACCAGGGACGGTCCCAACCCTAAACCGCAATGCTGGGGTTTAAAGCCTCTCAGCCCGTCAGAGGCCATTGATCCTCGCGGACAAAGGACAGTCCGTAAAGTGTTTTAATTGTGATTTTAAGAGAGAAAGAAAACTTAAGGAAGGAGCTCAGAGGGCTTGACGTCCACAGGTAGTAATATCTGAGCAGCTGACTCAGCAGCGTGCACCCAGCAGCTCACCTGGTCGCACAGCTTTCCTCACTTCACTGAGATGCTTTGTCATTCTGTGTAAATTGTAACAAACCCTTGTAAGTTTGCATCCACACCTTCTAAGTTTGCAACTGCACTTTCATGGAACTAAATCTCCTCTTTGATTTTCTTTCATCTTCCCCTTGACATGTAAGTGACTACACTACAGATTGCTGAGGATGTAAACTGTGCTTAGGGGCTTTCTGGTCCAAAAAAGTTAACGGAAAAGCAAAACTCTATCCATCCTGGTCAGTCCTCATGGTGTGGATTGAGTGCTGAGGTATGGATCCTAAAGGATGATCCAGAGCTTGGAAAAGTTACTTTTTAGATTACAACTCCCAGAGCTGAGGGACTCTGGGAGCTGGACTCAAAACAAGCTATGTTTCCAGTCTAGCCAGTAGGATCCAACTCTCATTGCACCACGCAGAGAGAACATTAAAGGTGCCCTGGAAAGAGAACGGCTCCAAGTAGAATGAGGTAGCCAAGAAACTGCAGCAAATGGTTATTTGTTTAATTCTTGTTAATTTTTACTGCCATGGATGAGAAAAGTTCCTTGTGGGACTTTCCATTTTAAAGGCAGAGTTAAGAACTGACCTGGTGGATGAGGCCCCACTTGCTGCTTTGCTTTAGACAGCAAAATTTCTTAGGATGGCACTGTTGCCAAGGAACCAAGCTGTGCATTATAACAGAAAAATGAATCCTTGCTTAATAACCGATTTTTTTTACAAGGAAGATACAAGGACTTAAAATCTACCAACTAATCTATATACCGCCCACGCAGCAGATGCCCTGCAGGTGTGAGGCAATCCTTAAAACACAAAACAGTCAATGAAATAGCAACTCGTACAAATTAGCTGGCCAATCCCAGTATTAAAATGTTGAAATATTAAGATCCAAAAAAAGTAGGAATGAAGCTGGTAATAAAACCAACAAATTAAGGATGAAATCTCTTCTGGAGGGGGAAGATCTGTGAAAGGACGACAGGCTGTTTCTTTGGTGGTTGTGTGTGTCACACAACTGTGAATGGAAGGACCCAAAGAAGGACCTTCAAGGATGGTCTTAACTGTTGGGTAGAAGCATGCCTGCTTCTGTGGGCTGATGTGAAAATAAAACAGGGCGCACCAAGGTGGCACGCATGGGGGGACCATGCGTGCCACCTTGAAATCTTTGGTAGGATGTTGCATGTTATAAGTAAAGACATACAAATGGAACAGCTGCCAAAAAGGCCCCCCCCTCTCTTTTTGGTCCATTTCAGGTCAGCCCCTACTGGTGCTACAGCCTTCGACGTGTGGGGGACGCCTGGTGTTAACCTGTACATCATCCACAATGCAGAGATTTTGAAAATACCTTCGTGTGTGCCTCGGTGGCCCCTTGATGCCAGGATGGAGGTGATTGTCACGATGGATACTCCCGAGTTCTCAGGTGGATGAAGACAAGGTGAGAAAGATTGAAGCAAAAATTTGGAACATTTAAGGAGGAGTTATAAGAGTTTAAAATTGTGTTTGAGGCCAATAGCGGCCAATCAAGCCTCCAGATACGGGCTAATTTCCCTCCACCACTGAGAATCCTAGCAAATATAATTATTCAAAGAAGGAAAGGATTTTTGGTTAGAAAGCTTACATGGTGCAATGGCAGGAGACTCCCATCTTTTCTCCATTTCCTGCTGGCCCTTCATGGTCATTAGCCACCTTCAACTAGCTGGATGTACCCTCACAGGCAGGTTATAAAGATAACATTGGTAGCAGGGAGAGAATTACACATGCCTGTGTGATCTCCTTGGCTGAAAGACGGCAGAAAAGTACCTAATTTTCTTTCCAAACGAAATCTGGAATGATAGATGGCCCTTGTGAGTGAAACCCTGTGAATTTACACAGCGGCTGTAAATATATACTGTTTGTTAGCTTTCACAACAAGTTCACTGACCTCTGTGACATCCTACAGGTCAGAATTTCATACTACAAGGAAAACGGGAAGGCGCCTGTGGCCAAAGCTATTCTCCAGCTCACCT
Organism: Intellagama lesueurii; assembly: GCA_037013535.1. Taxonomy (NCBI): domain Eukaryota; kingdom Metazoa; phylum Chordata; class Lepidosauria; order Squamata; family Agamidae; genus Intellagama; species Intellagama lesueurii. The sequence goes on along the minus strand of JBAJHW010000016.1, from coordinate 12,387,792 downwards.
GCGTTGGTAAGTCAGCAACTTGGAGCTCGGATGGAAGAGAAATTGAGCTGCCTCGTGGGAAGGGAGGCTGATATATGGGGATGGGACTTGCCTCGGTTATTTAACATGTGGAGAAGATGGAGAGGATCTCCGTCTCTAGTCATTTGTCATTTTCCCCCTGTGGGAAATGAAATACTGAAGCATGCGGTTAAGCTATGCAATCTGCAGTGTTACTGGTACCAGTCACAGAATCCTAGAATCCTGTAGCTGGAAGGGGCCTCTAAGGCAATCGAGTCCAACCTCTTGCTTAAAGTAGATCGGACCGAAGGTAGTCTAAATTTCCCCTGAATGTGAGTACCAATAGGAATCAGGGCGTCCTATTTAGCTTATTTTATTTATAGCCTTTTATTTATTTCCTTCCACCTTGGGACTCAAGGTGACTCATCGTATGGATAAAAATACAGATACAGGTAAGACACAGTAAGTTTTAATATTAAGCACAATTCATTATCATATGGAACCTCAGGGCTATGAACAGATCACATCGTCAATGCTTTTGGAAAGAGTATGAAGAAACTGATGTTGCGTAAGGTGTTGGGGTGATTCTGCCTGTTTGTACATTTATTTATTTTTAATGGTTTTGTTTTATTTGATTCAAATGATTTTATGTTGGAAACTGTTTCTATTCTCTTTTATGACTGTATCCCACCTTTCCACCACCTACAAGTGGAAAGGATAAATTATTTAATACACTAATAATTATAAAATAATAAACAACTGCATTAAAAAAACAGTTAAAAACACATTTTAAAAAACTAGTCGTGGGCTGTTATTGGGATTTCCATCCACCAGTTTTATTTTGTTTTGGGTTTCCCCCCCCTCTCTCTTCTAGAAATCTCCCTGGATGCTGATACCACCCGTTCGGGAACTGTGACCAGGAGAGCTAAAAATAAGGTGAGAATGAGACCTAACCTTTGGCCAGGGTGAACACGGTAGAGAAAGTGTTTGACCATTTAGGCATGATTGATTTTCATCAACGTGTAAGTCTAGGTGGCTTTCCCACCTGACAAAGCAGCCCTAAAGCATCAGATGACAAAGCATGTGGCAGTAAAAATCCTTCTAAAAATGGTGCCACCGTTCTAGCTGTTCTTTCCCCTAAACATCCTCGGCTCAAGATCATGAGCTCCAGAAGCATCATTACCGAGGTTGGAAAAGTTACCTTTTTCAGGTGATGACTTTCAGAATCCCTGTACTTCTGTGGGATTATGGGAGCTGTAGTCCAAAAACCCACTGTTTCCAAACTCTGAACCTACCCGTTTGAAGGAACATTCCGATACCCTTGGAGGGCCAAGCTCTGGACAGGTGGTCCAGGAGGGGCGGGAGGTTTCTTCCCCTGATTCTGTCTTAGATTCTGAGCTAGAGAGGGAAGTTAAATATGCTTTTTAAAAAATGCTCTGTACAGTGTATAATTCACATTAAAGAACAACAGCAAGGATGATGATCCAGCTCCCGTCTCTTCCTGGGGCTCAAGGTTCTTGCTGAGTCAGCGTCATAGGTCTGGGGAGTGGATCTGTTTGGAAGGGATCCTTACTCAGCATCAGACAAAGGCTGAAGTGGAGCAGCTGGTAGAACCTGTCCAGGTGGGGAGGGTAATGGTCCTAACCTGGGCACAGGTTAGTCAAAGGAGGGCACGTAGGACCAGAACCCTGGGGCAACCTGATGCTTTCTCCTGGGTGAGCGACCTCTGCTGTCTCTCTTCCCTAAGGAAAGCAGATTTGGAGTAGAGATACTTTCATTACCTCCCCGTCAGAGTAGCATTATGTGCTCTACATGGGACTGTCCTTGAAAACACATCCAGATGTTATAGCTAGTGACTGTTAGGCTGTTGTTTGGTGGGTGCTTTAGGGACCACTTATCACTGCACTTGAACCAACCTTACTGGCTTCCATTCAGTTTCCAAGCTCAATTTAAAGTTCTGGTTTTCACCCACAAAACCCTAAGTGCTTGAAAGACCAACTCCTCCCACGAGTACCTGCCCTGCAATTTGAGGTCTTAACAAAGGTCCTGGTACATGTCTCATCACCCAGAGAGGTTAGGTGAGGGTATGAGAGAAGGCTTTCTCTAGCACTGTAACGGAGATCCGCTTCTTCCCGAGGGAAGCCAGCTGGGCTCCACCCTTGCTGCACTTTGGTGGTCAGCCAAAACATTTTTGTTCCACATGGTTTCTGGTTTTATATAAAATGGCCTTTTTGCTCTAGCTGGGAAGAAAAGCAAAGAACAAATATTTCCGATAGATAGACAGACAGAAATAATAATAATCTAAGATCACAAGGGTGGGGCATAATAGAGAGAGAAACATGTTTTTGCTTTACTACAACCTCGAGAAATACAGTCTTGGTGTTTAACAGTTGGATTTCTTGTGGCCATATCTCAATTTCATCACACAAAGAATTACACCATAAGGATGGGTATCTAACCACAGAAACACAAACAAGGAAAGGATTATGCCATTGCTTAATAGAAAACATTTTCCCCCTGCCCATTTCTGTAAGATCAAGTTTCAGAGTTAATCAGATGACAGGTACTCTGGGGTGCTAATCCTTGACATCAATTCTCCCTTTTTGTAGAAAAATTGGACGTGGGGCCCAGATGGCACGGGAGCCATCCTCTTGGTGAACTGTGACAGAGATGACCCCGAAGGAGAGGACATGGACAACCAAGATAAAAAGCTACAGTCATTCATGGGTCAGTAGCAGGTCAGACAAGAGCCAGGGGGTGGATAAGAATCTCAAATAAGTCCATAAACAGACGTACCAACACAGATGTATAACAAAAAATATATATACATGTTGTGCTCAGCCCCCTACAATGGAAAAGCCATAGGCCTAACCCAGTTTTTCAGGAGTCATATTCTAGGACCAGGGGGGTCCCCCACCTTGGGTCCCTAGATGTTCTTGGACAACAACTCCCAGAAATCCTGGCCAACACAGCTTGTGGTGAAGGCTTCTGGGAGTTGTAGTCCAAGAACACCTAGGGACCCAAGGTGGGGAACCCCTGGTCTAGCCTCCTATGCCTGTCCAGGTTGCCACCGTCCCTGGCATCACCAAGTGTCTCTTGCTCCTCTCCATTTGAAGTGATTAAATTCCCATTGAAGTTCCATATTACCTTAGTTGTTGTCGTTTTTTGAAACCGTCTTTGATGGGGTTTCCCTTCTTTTCTTTGAAACCAGAATGCTTTTCGATGGGGCATTTATTTGGTTTATTATTATTTTTTAGGCTGCCTTTAAAAAAAAAAAAAAAAGGGACCCAAGGAGACTTGACAAACCCCTCCGGTCCTTTCTCTTTGAACAGGACAGCAACCTTGGTTTCAGCCCAACTGCTGGCTTTCACCTCTTGGGCTGCTTGCATGAGAACCAGGATCATCTACCAGAACACAAGAGGCAGCCTTGGGGTTGAGTCAGGAACCCTCCACTGGTGGCATCTTACCCAGCCTGACCACTTACCAACTTAAGAGGCTTCTGTAGGCGAGCTGTTTGCTCTGTTGCTAAGCCACAGCCTTTCCCCCATGGTTCATATAGTTCAGTTTTGTCAACACTGACCGGCAGAAGCTATTTAGGACTCCAGGTGGGCCTTCCCCTCTAGCCTTACCTGCAGATGCTGGGGTTTGAACTTGGGGACATTCTGTCTGCAGAGAAGGACTCTACCGTTGAGCAGTAACCGCAACCTACTTCTTTCCCTTTCAGACCGAAGGGATATGTCACTCATGATCTTGACTGCTCGTGGGCCTGATGACATTTTCGAAGGACAACCAGCTGGTCCTTCACATCTCAGCATCGGACAGTGACAAACTGGGTATCTTTCATGCACTGGGTGAGTCTTGTAGCTCAGGTGGGGTTGTCAAGCCCATGCCCAGGATCCTCCCCGTGAGGAAACACTGTTTGGGTCTTTTCCTGTAGGCAGAGGAGGTGGGTGAACAGAAACAAAAAAATGGGATCTTAACCCGCTTTTCTTTGTCTGCATGAAAGCAACCATGGTGTCAACCTTCTTCTTTAATGTTGGTCTTCCTGTAGCAGCCAACGGATGAAGGGCACGAGGTTGTGTCCAGTCTTTTCCTCACTTATAGCTAAGAACCTAAAAAGAGTTTGCTAGACCAAACTGCAAGGCTCCCAGAGGTGGGGCATGGAAGAACTGACTCCCCCCTTGTTGCATCTTACCATGGTGGGCAAGCTGTGGAAGGTCATTTTTCTGTTTTTATAACCTTCAGGGGTTAGACTACCTATGTGTGTGTATGATGGCTCTTGGTGCCTTCAGTGCCCATAAAAATGCATTTGGGGGGGGGGGGGGTCATACGCCAAAACCTTGCATGAGCATATCTGCTTTTTTTAGAGCTTAGTGGCCTTTGAACACAGAGGATCTATTAATTGCCACATCTTACATCTGTTGAGTGGCTTCTTGGTCTTCTCCAGGAACTTGTCTAGTCCTCTCTTTCCACGAACAACCTCAGCTAGGGCCAAGCGCCACATCTGGGAACAGTGGGTTTCACAGGTTTTATACATATGTACGGGGGACTGGGATTGAAACCAATCAGGTAATAGTGAATTTGCTTCCAAAAAGGAAAAAAACAAACCAAACCAAAACAACCAAGAGCCAGGTCTGAACAGATGGACAAATTATTTTTCAAGGGAAATTATGTGTTAGGTTTACAGAGGGAAAGGAACTGAAGATGTTCTGTAGGTCTTGGAGTTCTCCCTAGTTTAACAAAGCATACAAGGGCACTTGGACTAAAACTAGCTGATTGGGTGATGGTGAGTTTGCTTTAAAAAAAAAAAAAGATAAACCAAACAAGAACAGATGAGGGGGAAAAATATTTTTTTTGTACGTGAGAGGGTCTGTTTGGTTTTTATAGGGAAAAAAATGAGTCAACACAAGCTCGTTCTGGGGTCTGGGAAGCTCTCCTATCCAGTCGTATGCAGTGAACAAAGGGAACACATTTTCTACGTGGAAGGGCTGGCTTTTCCAGATGTCAGCTTCTCGGGGGCTTGTGTCTGTTCATGCCCACACTGCTCGAAGCCACCACAAAGGTATGAGAGAGAGCCGAATGGAGATAACTTGAAGAGTGATGGGGGCATGAGATTCATATCTATCAGGGGTTTAATAGTTTTGTGGCTGGGGGGGGCGAGAGCCTGAGGATCAGCTGTGCAACCCTGCAAACAGGATCTCAGCAAGAACAGTGTGCTCTGGAAGATGCTGGTGTCCAGCATGGGTCCGAGAGTCAAACTATATGTTTAGGGAAACTGTGTGCTGCCAGTCTTTAGAACTTGGGTGATCAGGCTTGCAAATTAAGCCCATGTTTACCTTCTTACTGATCAATCACAAAACAGCATTCACTTGCATGATTAGAATGAAAGCACAAATGGATGTGACAAATGGATGCCTTTCTGCACATGCAGAAGCTCAGCTTCTAGCAACGTGTTCATGGTACTGTCTAATTTAACCTTGAGAGCCTGACCCTCCATCTATGTCCCACAGTTTTTTAATCCCAACCGTCAGTTGATCAAATGCAATCTTTCTGTGTCTATATGGAAATGGTTATCATATCCTCACCATTTGCTATTTATAAATTGGCTATGATGGACTAGTCGCTTCAACAGAACCCTAGATGTTTCAGGGATCTCTTTCAACGAGTTACATCTTAAGCTTCCTACCTCTGAAGAACCCATTGTTGAACCTGTCTTGCTAATGTCCTTTGTGGTCCTTAGCTTTTTTAAAAAATATTTTACTTTCTTTATATTTGACCTTTCCACCGAAAAGGGGAAAAGTTACTCACACGATCTCCCTGACATTTTGCCAAGTACAGGAACTTCCTGAGGCTCCAATTTTCAATGACACGGTGGTCTTCCGGATTGCTCCGTGGATAATGACTCCCAACACGTTGCAGCCGGTTGCCCTTTACGTCTGCAGGTAAGAGATTAGGTAAGGCCCAGCTCAAGGCATTTCGCTGCCTGAGGCAGAGTAGCCATTGGTGCCCCCCTCCAACCTTGTTCAAAGCACAAAGGCAACCCAGCTATTATGGCCCATGAAAATGAAAATGCAAGCTTGTGTCTTCATTCCAGGCAGTAAAACATTGAATTAAATCATTAATTACTTCGGTTCTCTTCCATGGCATTCACAAAACCAGTTGTCTCTGGTGGCCAGCCCTCTTTGCCTAAGGGTAGGGCTGATGGGAAAGTGTGGTGTTTATGTATGTGGGCGCAGAAATTCTGTGCACCAAACTCAGGACATAGAGTCAAGACTCTGAATCAACATTGTGATGTAAGCTTTTCTTCAGAAATATTTGTCTTTGTTTTCTAAAACCCCCATCTGGGAGAGCAGAGATCTTTAAAAGTTACTTTTTTGAGACTACGACTCCCCAGAATACATCTCCACCCACCCACCTCGACCCCATGTGCTTGGTTACTTCATTTCTAGAATGTCTGGATCATTTTTTTCAATTCTGAATCTTTTCTTTCTGGCTTGGTTGGCTCCATCTTTTCTTTTCAATCTCCAGTGTTGAAGGACAATGCTGACTTTCTGGCCAACTTGAGCAAGCTTGCCCTGAAAAGCCGGATGCAAATTTATCATTTGCCCAGAAGCGGAAAATCGGAATGACCGCTGGATCCAGGTGATTTGGGGGAAGAGAAGGGTAAAGCATTTGCTAAGGGGACAATCAACTTGATGCCAAATCTTCACAGGGCAAGTGTACCACAAGGAGCATGCGGGTGGTGGTTCCGTTTCCTAGTCTTTACCTGCTCCACAGAGATTTGAAGACACTCCCCCCTTCAGCTGATGGAGAGGGGAGCCTGCTTCCAGGCTAACGATTTCCACACAGAGATTATTTGTCTCTTAGGGGACTCAGGCAGCTTGGCCAAGGGTCAAACATTCTGAGAACTGCAGTCCTGCAGTACTTGGAGAATCAAGGTTGTGAACCTGTTCTCTCCGAAGAACTGGAGTTGTCTTGAAAGTCCGTTCACTCAACTAAAAATGGCTGGATTTGGAACAGTGAACCTCCAAGAGTAATTTCCCTAGAAGGCAAGCTGGCCGAAATTTGGTTGTTTGTATGAGAAAACCTCATCATCCTGATGGATACCCAAATACTTGTCTTCATGCTCACGAGCCTGGTCAAGAGGAGGGGGGGTTTAATAAGCTTCTCTTCTCTGAACAGGATGAGATGGAGTTTGGGTATGTGCAAAGCTCCCCACAAGACATTTCCTGTGGTCTTTCGACTCCCCAAGGAATAGAGGGCTGAAGGATTTTCCATTCAAGGCAGTTCTGGTAGGAGTGTGTGTGCATCTCTATATGTTTTAACACGTTGGTCCCTCCACTGTTTATTTTTAACACTGTTATTTGCATTACCATTAACTCATGGTATCCCCGTTGCCACCAGTACAAAGAAATGAAATGTATGTTTTTTTCTCCCTCTCATTATGCTGTTATACAATTACTTCCTTTAAAAAAATAAATTTATACCCTGCCCTTTCCACAAAATTTAAGCACATCAAACAGGATTTTTTTTTTAAAAACAAATGGCTTTAAAAACATAACTTAAACATTGATTTGGTTTTTGCCTAACTTTCTTCTGCTGCCTCTTGGATTCAGTTTCTTAAGGACAATGAACACAGACACTTTTTCTGAATGCCATCCCCTGGGATCTGATTTTGTTGTCTTTTGCTTCCATGCAAGGGCCAGGATTTTGGCTACGTGACCCGGGAACCCAGCGATGGGAGAAAAAAATCTCCAGCATGGACTCCTTTGGGAATCTTGAAGTCAGCCCTCCAGTGAACGTCAAGGGAAAGGAGTATCCCACTGGGACGAATCCTCATTGGGAGCCACTTTCCTAGGTTAGCGTGGAGATAGCAGAAGAGCCACTGGCTTGCTAATAGAAAACAACCCTCTTTCTCTTGGGTGGTTCACCTGAGAGCTGGCCTGTTTGCTTAATCTTGCCCTTGAAGGCTGCTGAACACACCACCTTCTGGACCACTGTTCTGCCCCAGCCCAGAAAGCGAAGGCATGCCTGGTCCAGGAATTATAGACTATCCTGTATTGTGTTTCTGGGTCCACCTAGACCTTGAAACTGTTGATGGCACTGTTTAAAACATTAACATTAAATTCTTAAGGGGAATCTAATCTCTTGATCTTAAAAAACAATACATGAAATTCAATTCATTTCATTTGTCAAAGTGTTATACTTTTAAATTTCACCCAGAATTGCTTAAAATGACTGTAATGAGTTTAAACCTAAATGGTTTAAATATATATAAAAATCATTTTGTACATTGTCTTGGGTTCTAGCACTGGGAGAAAAGAGGGATCTAGGCACAAAAGAGTGGAGTATTTCACAGATATAAGGCTACTGAGGATGCAACCTGGCTCACCTTCCGGAGCTGCTCAGAAAGCGAGGTTGAGGAATGCAGAGGCTCAACATGAGCTTGGCTGCCTGGCACTTTTCACAGTAGGAAAGCCAGTCACTCTTATAAGAAAAAAAAAAAGAGAGAGATAAGATGGTTTTCCTCTCTTATGAGGCTAGAATCTCCCACCCCACCCCCCAGGGAGGGCACCCTTCTTGACACAAACCCTCAACAAACACTGACCCCCTCTTTGTCGCTTACCAGCCCCCCGGGGCCAGGAGATGGTCCAAGTGGTTCGGGACTTTTTATATGCCCAGCAAGTGCAATCTCCAGTCCGTGTTGTATTCTGACTGGCTGGAAGTTGGGCACGTGGACGAGTTTTCTCACCTTCGTTCCAGCCTCTGACAGAAAGGTATGCATTACATGTCCTCCTTAAACACTAAGAAATATTTTAAGATTTGTGGGGTTGCATTAATCTCTTGAGGGAAATACATCAAATCCAACAAGGCTACTAACCATAGCCATGCTGGCTGGGAGTTGTGTCCCAAAAAAGGGCAAGCTTCCCAAGGTGCACTGCTGAGTCTGGTCCTGACCGTTTCACGATGTCGGACTGCATCCTGCCCTGTCTCTTTGCCCAGCAGTCGGCTGATCTCCCTTTCCACTCCCTTCACTCTTTCCAGGGTTTCCGGCTACTCCTGGCCAGCCCAAGTGCCTGCTTCAAACTTCTAAGGGAGAAGGAACAGGGAAGGCTATGGAGATGCCCTGATGTTTGAGGGTAAGTGGGTTTCCCCCTTCTCACCCAGCTCGTGGCTGTGTGTCTCAGGTCTAAAAGAGTAGGATTTGGGTTGGAAATAAAGTCAAGATCCAAGGCGTCCTTCACCAGCAGCCTCTGATCTGCTCAAAAGACTTGTTCTGAAAGGCAGGGAAACCCTCGGGAGCAGGAAGGAGAGGGGGACCAACTTTTCAGTTCCAGAGAACCCTACTGGATAAACCTGAAGTAATCGGGTTTATTTCGGTGTCTGGTGCTTCTGCATGCAGAAAGGAAGCTGTGGCCACTCACGTACAATGACTGGGCACCAACTCCACTTCACAAGGTTTGTTCTGTGCTCCCTCTTCCTGTCTTAGTGGAAGAAGGTTGTGATACAGTGAGGTGTCTTCACATCTCAGCTGCTTTCGTGTGCTTTGAAGCACTGATTTGATTGATTGATTTTTATACCGCCCATCTGGCAGCCAAGGCCACTCTGGGTGGTTTACAACAATATAAACAATGACAGAATAACAAGATATAAAACAGCTACCAAATAAAATATAAGAAATACACAACGAATAACAATTAAGGATTAAAAAAAAAATTAAAATGAAACAAAAGCCTCAAACACCATTACATCAACAAATGAGCCGACGTGTCTCTTATCACAGGGCTGAAGAAAAAGAAGCAAGTCTCAATAAGAAAGATCCTTGGTGACAAATCCTTGAGGAGCTGCAATGATTATTTCCAGGTAATTTTTGTGTTATGACTGCATTTTCCCTCTGCTAAGAGGAAAAGAGGTGAGAGAAGAGTCACCACATGCCAGTTTCTGGGAAGGATGAAAAGGTTGCCTTTTTGGATAGAACAAAAAGCTCAGCAGACGCAGGAGTGGTTTTAGAGATAAAAAAAACCCTCAGGAGTGAGTGTGTATATGTATACAAGCACACACACAGCAAACATATACAATCTAGGGCAATACTAGAAAACAGGCAAGACTGGAAACAGTAGGATCCTGTAGGGTTATCAGAAAGATTATGGCTCTGCAAATGAATGGTCATCGATCGATCTTGTACCATAATGGTTTTCTAACAGGCATGTCAAGCAGTGGGACATGTGCCACTGGGTCAGACACAGAAGTCTTTCAGGAAGACGTAGGATTTTCATAGCAGTAACTAAGAATGCCGTCTCCTCCGTCTTCACTTCCTCTTGCCATCCTCTGTTGACTCTACCCGCTCTGGGTTATGAGTCTGTAACCTTTCTGGTCACTGTTTGTAGCAACTTTTGAACACTCTGGCTGAAATCTTATTGTCCAGTTACACAAATGATGTAACTTTTGAAACCAAATTGCTGTAAGATAAGAAATCTCTATAGACCTTAGTATCTGTTTGCTTGCCGATGTTTTGTTTCTATCACAGCAGGACTCCCAAGTACTATGGAAAAGTTCTTGGTGGGGGAGAAAACGTGAGAAAAAAACCTGAGAGAACCATTCATGCCATGAACCTCTTCTCCTGATCCCCTCAGGATATGTTTTTTTTTTTTTTCCTTCTCCTCCTCCAGAAAATGCATTGACTGGAACAGAGATGTCCTCAAAGAGGAGCTGGAACTGACCGAGGAAGACATCATTGATATTCCTCAGCTGTTTTCGTCCACTTTTGGCAAAGCAAGTGCTTACTTCCCAGACATGGTAAAGGCCCTGGGGAGAAGCTCTCTTTAGAAATGCAGGAAGGGAAATTATCCACCACCTCAACCCCCCCCCCCCCCCCATCCTCTTGACACAAAGTCCAGCCAGGACCAAAAAATGCAATGTTTGCCTAATAATTTCTGGACCATATCTGTCAGAATCCTCCAGAGAGCATCCTTCCCAAAATGGGTACCTTATAGAGCCTCATGCATGTTGTGCCTTCTGCCTGCAGGTGAATATGCTCGTCCTGGGGAAATACCTGGGCATCCCCAAACCTTTTGGACCTATTATTCATGAACAGTGCTGCCTGGAAGAGAAGGTCCGTAGCCTGATGGAGCCACTGGGGCTGTCCTGCACCTTCATCGATGACTTTGAAACCTACCACACAAACCTCGGCGAGATTCACTGTGGCACCAACGTTCGGAGGAAGCCCTTCTCCTTCAAGTGGTGGAACATGATCCCTTGATTTGCAGGGGGAGAGTGCTCTTATCTGCTTCCTGGCACTCTCCATAGGCAAGGAAGATGCCAAAACCAGCTGCTGTGTAGCTTTGGCCTCTTGTGCTTACATTGCAAAAATCCATTCACTTTCCAAAGAATCTCACTGGTGTCTGCTCCCGGTAATACATGAAGTCCTCTTCCCTCACCATCTCCTGTGACTTTGACCAGCTTCAAGGTCTACACTCACTTTCTCTCACACTCTCTATCCCTAATACTAGTTATGGGAGGTCCATTGACACATTTCATGTCCCAATAGGCCCCTGGCTCATAAGTAAATTTATGATGATTGTTGCCCCTGAGACCAGTGTTACGGAAAGTTAGTTGACCAGCATCTCGAGACTTCAGTCACTGCAGTAGTGCTGGGGCTGAACAGTGAATACGTCAGAAAGACCAACAACTGGAACGCCATCTCTAGGTTGCAGCTCACAGCCTCAAAGAGCCAGATTTAGGGTTAAAGATCAGGATGGGGCAGTAGTCCAAAAATTTCAGCACCACCTCACTCTCCTTCCAATCAAAGGTGACGTGATGTTGTGAAAATATCATCATGTTGACATGAGTGTGAAAATAATACATTTCTTTTTGTGATTTATAGGAAAATGAAATAGGTTACTACCCAATCAGATACCTCCGTTGCTGATTTTTTAAAAGAAATGCTAGCAGATGAATATATATATATATATATTTGCTTATGAAGTGTTTTTACAAGCTGTTCGAATAAAGTTTTGAACACTGAACTGAGTGTTGAATAAGGTCACTGCTGAGAGGCTGGGGGCTTATTCATATGCATTTTACTAGTTTCTCAGCCAAGAGTACCAAGCAAGAGGGGCAGCCCTCACAAAACTGGGACTAGTAATCCTAAGGCAAATGTTTGGCCCTGAAATACAAGGAGCCATTTTGCCACCTGAGGCAAAGATGATCCTCCTCTTCCCAGTGAACTCCCATCGCACTAAAAGCCTACCAGGGCAGCAGCAGTTGAAGCTTTTAAGACCCACAGAAGGGTAGAATTCTTCCCCACACAACAGGGGTGCAAGGGAGGGTATGTGGCACAGCTCTCCTCCCAACACCTTGCTGCTACTTCCAAGCGTCTGCCAGCTGAAGTCATGCTAGCTAATGAAAAGGCCAGTCCTGCCAAGGAGCCATCGGGAAAACTCCTCTAAGCCTAGCAGATCACCTTAGCCTTGGCCACTGCCACTCCACTTCAGAGAACTGGAAGGCCTCAGTATTTCTTTTTTCATGAGCACTGAAAAGCTGTTTTGTGTCTGTGTGTGTGTGTGTGTGAGAGAGAGAGATAGATAGATAAGGGTCCTACAGCCTGTGAAGAGTGTTGGATGCCCTTTCCTGCAACCACAATCTGCTCTCAGCATCCAAAGCATTTCAGGGAACATCTTTCCCCTCTCTCCAACCAAGAACAACATTTGAAGGAAGTTTAACTGGCATCTAGTAACTCAGTTTGCTTTTCTCCTCCTCTCTCCTCTCCCGCCCTGTCCCCCCCTTTTTTTTGTTTTGCTGTGCCATCCATTTCTAGTGCAAGAAATATTTAGGACCCAGGATTCAATTCTGGTATGCTGACATGCAATATTTTTCACCTCTAGTTCCTGAAGCTCTCATGTTTGCACCCGACTGTTTGATGGCATTCAGGAATCAGATATTTTTTTCTAGATCCCACTTCAGGGTGCCGCTTTGTTGTTAAACAGGTCACAAAAACACACCCTCAGAGCCCCTGCAAGTCACATTACAGGCTTACTAGCAAGTGCTTACCTTGCTACCATCTGTGAAATGGTCTTGTTTTCTGTTAGTGCCAGATGCTGGGCTATCCAACTGCAGAGAATGCCACAAATGAAGTGCTCTCAATACTTCAGGTGGGTTTATGTTGTGTTACCAGATTCCTGTGCAATACGTCCAGATTAAGTTAATAGATATTACACAATCTTCTGAACTATTTAAAGCTGGATCAGTACTGAGGGAGAAAGTAAGACGTCTATGGTCTACACGATTCCATCGTTTATTTAAACATTTATTTTGAGAAATGTAAAAAAAGGGGAGAGGACAATAAGCAAGGGTGACAGCAGTAGGCCAAGGAAAATTTCCCCCATTGTGTAAAACCAAGGTTTTTTTTTTTTTTTTGGTTTTTTTTGTGAGTCCTCCTCCTCTAGGCCAGGAGAAAGACACAAAAGAAAGGAGTCGTCAAGAGAATTTTCGCTGGACAGGAAGCAGTGTGCCCAAACAAGTCTTTTACTTAACACACATGCATATATACACTTTTTCTTTGGTGAAGGTGGAATATGCCTTCGTCTTCTCCCTTCCACTTCCCCCTCCCCCTCAAAATAAATTATCCCCAAGTACGGTCCAGTTAGCTGTCTTCTTCTCAAGGTGCCCCTGTTTCAGAATCAGATCTTAGTAATTGTGTAAGTGTGTGTGTGTGTCAGAAACCATGGTGTTGGGGTAAGGGAACAAATGGACAAACCTGGCCTAAACAGATAACAGGAGCATAAAGACAAGCAAACTGTGTGTATACATTTTAATCCAAACTTATTCCACCCCAAAGGCAAATAATAACGCAATAAACAGCACCTCCCCTTCCCCTCTTCAGCTCTACTCAGCCTTCCCATAAAAACCCAAGAAATTCTGAACTTACACATTTGCCTCTGTAGATATTTATCTGACAGAAATGCTATGAAGGCTGTGTGTGGGGAAATGGAGAGATGGGAATACTTTTTTTTTTTCAAGAAAAGACTGGGCTTACACTGAGACAGAGCAGTGTGTTCTGTTTACAAGGCACCAAATTTCTCCAACACAAGAAACGGGACATTGGGAACATAAGAAATAGCTGGTATTTAATAGGCTTGCCGTGGGGATGCAAGTACAGGATATATCCAGACATCTGGGCCTGGTGTGGGAGAACTGTAAACCTTTTGTGACTTCTCTGTTTTCATCCTTTTTCAAGAAAAGCTGAGCACATGTAACATAACAAAACAAATATTCCAAAGGCCTGGCACCGAACCTGTGATGCCCAGCGCTCCTTACATTAGGGGTTCCCACAGACATGGAATTAGGGAGCTTTAAGGGATGCTAAACTGTTGGAAACCTGAAGCACCACAAATGGGTGCAGGATTTCCCCCCATCAAGCCATTATCTCACAATGATCTGTAAAGGCAAAACAAAAACAGAAGAGATCTGTGGGGGAGAAAATGGAGATTCTTTCAGTTCAAGTATCTGGATCAGGATTCTCTGCCTGCTAGAAAGAAAAAAAAGGGGGACGTCTCTCTTCAACTTAAAGGCAAGGTTCTCTTTAATTTTCTGAGCCAGCAAACACAAGTTTATTTTACTTGATGTGATGCTGTTATCCAAAGGCGCCCTCCTGTGGTTGACCGACCTGATAATTAGAAGCTAAAACTCCTTTGCTCTCAATAGGGATCCGTTCCTCGGACAGAAGGGGGGGAATTAATTACACGATGTTTGACTATGCATGAGTAAGCCAAAAGGAACTGTTCGCCATGCACAAATATATAGGAAGACATAATGCTTACCTTGAAGCAAACATGAAAAAAACATGTAAATTCCAACCTTAAAATGCCAGTATGAACCATGCCAAGGAGCTAGTATACATCCCCAGGGGGCTGTGTCCCTGTAGGAAGTTGGAGTTCAAACATGTTCAAACAGACAAGGATGGAGGGGTAGAACAGAAGAACTACATAATTAGCAACCAGCTTCTGGATCAGGCCTGATTTCTTAAGGACAAAACACAGATTTCAGGCTGTTTCTTGAAAAAGAATATCCACTGCAGCTGAGAAAGGACTGCTTCTGTCCTTCTTATATGCTGGTCCACTGCTTAGCTTAGCTGAAATTGGTATAAGCAAGAGGGAAAGAAAATATTGACAAACGGTCCCGCCATTTTCGCTAGAACAGTTACTCCAGACAACGAGCAGATCTCTTCCACATACTCCCTTGCCCACCCTCGGCCCCAAATAAAACAAAACGCAAAATACAAAAAAAAAAACAAGCCATCGTCAAGAAAGCATGGGTTGGGTAAGGAGCCATGGTAACAGGTAGTTAAAACTTCAAAACGCTTATAAAAAAGAAAACCAGAAATCCTGGGTAGCCTAACAAAAACCCCACAAGTTGATGTCCATAACCTTATCGCGTACAGCTCTGCATCCCAGGGAACAATCAGACACGGCAGCTGCCTCACTGAGTGTGTGTGTGTGTGTGCAGGAAAGACCCATGCCCTACGTCAGAGTGTGCGAGGGTTGTACTCTGGCAGCTTTCTGAGCTTCTCATTCTCAGCTTCACTCTCATCCCGGGCGATTGCCAGGGAGTGCGCATAGCCCATGGCCACCTGAATGGAGAAAAGACATACCCAAGGTCCATGAGCAGGCAAGTATTGGTCTCAGGCAGCACTCCAAACTACAGGTAATGAGACTCTAAGCAAGCTACCTTCCAAAAGTAACACAAAAGCTACCTCCTAGGACCAGCAGTGCTTTCTAGTTGCTTTAGAAAGTTATTTTTAAAGGACACTGGAGACGGTTTTAGAGTCAACAGACAGGGACTGGTTTAAGTTCTATGTCATTATCAACCTTAAGTGGCAAGAGAATAGTGTTTTGTTCCATGTTTTGCGTTTTTGTTCAGTATTTTCCAAATGCAGTATCAGAATTGGGCACTGGAGGGGACTGGAGAGTATTTCCCAGTATGTTCTGTTCTGCTGACAATGGCAACAACTCAATACATCAACAACCACCACGCACCCAGGCCTGTTCAGGTCTTCCAAACTCAAGGCCAAGGCTTGCTTTATAGAGTTGGTCCTCTACAATGCTCTGGCGTTAGGAGCAATTACAGCTTCGTACTGGAGTGCAAGCTTTAGAGTTCTCCAGAAGTAGGTGGTTAAAACAACAACAACAGTGTGCCATGCTGGGGGGTGGGGGGCAGGGAAGATAGATAGATAGATAGATAGATAGATAGATAGATAGATAGACAGACAGACAGACAGACAGACAGACAGACAGACAGACAGACAGACAGAGAGAGAGAGAGAGAGAGAGACTTCCTTGGTGCTATGTCTGCTGTTACCTGCTCTGTGTAAATCCCATCCAAAGTCTTCACTTCTTGAGCTGCTGTTGAGGACTTTGGCTTATGGTCTCCATAGCCCTTTAAAAAAAAAAAACCACACACACACAAGTGAGTCTCTCTTCAGATCAGAACTGAGAAGGCTCTCCATGACCCATCATGCACTGGAGAAGACCACAATGTAAACCACTGCCAGTCTCAAGGCTGCTTTCATGCATTATTCTCTTGGTCCAAAGGTTCCGATCATGACACACACTGATTTCTGCACTGAAATCCTCCTCCATGCAGCGATTGCATTAGGTTCTCGTTGCGGTGGAACCTAGTGTTGGGGGGGGGGTGGAGTCACGTGCGCACGCAGGGGCAAAGCCACATGCGTGTGAGGCAGAGGCTGAAAATTCGAGGGTACGTTGGCTGGGTAAGGAGTCATGATAACAGGTAGTTGAAACTTCAAACTGCTTATAAAAAACCCCCCAGAGAAATCATGGGGAGCCTACCCAAAAAAAAACACAAAAAAACCCACACACTATCTACCTAATATTAGAACTGCAGAGCCGGAAAGGACCCTGTGGATCATTGAGTCCAGCCCCTGTCAGGGAGGCACCGTGGGGGAATCGAACTCCCAACCTCTGGCTCCATAGCCAGATGCCTTAAACCACTGAGCTCTCCAGCAGTTCCTTCAATGTCAATGTTCATAACCTTACTGCACACAGTTCTGCATCCCAGGGCACAATCAGACATGTACAAATCTAAGAAGATAGATTGGCAATAACTGGATGGGAAAGTGCTTCTATTTAAAATATATATATATTTAAAGCAGCATCTTCTGCATCGCAACACTCTCACATCCAAATGCCTCTCAAGAACACACGCCAGACAGGCTCCAGAGCAATTAACAATTAGGGACTAGAGAATCCATTAGTGGTTCTCAAGGACATGTGATACAAAGCATGTAACATGGATTCTACCCCAAAGAATTCAACTGCAATGAAGGAAAGAAATATACAAGGCACCAGTATGTTTTCCATGCAAGAAAGCCTGCCATTTCTCCATTACGATACACTCTCTAACTCACAAGAAGGTCTTGCAAGATGGCTCAGGTTGATGAACTTTTACATCCTGATGTGTGTGGTTTTTTTAGGTCACCAACACACATTTTTATTTTCTAGTGTTCTTTTTTTTATCCCCAGTGTCTGGTCTTTTTTCGTTTTGTTAGAACTTCTAATATAGCAAAGAGTTGAAAATAAACGGGGGGGGGGGGGAACTTGAATATAAAATCAAATGAGACTAGTTGATCTGAAACCATGAAGATTAGATTTCAACAGTTATAAACTCAAACTTGATTAAAGTCTTATTAAAAAAGAGGAATAACTACCCATTTTCATCCTCTGTTCTGCGTTCAGGTGCTGGTGTTTCGTCTTTCAGTCTACACATCATTGTAATGTAATTTTACCAGATCAATTTCTTTTCCGTTATCTGACCTTCATCACATTAAAATGCGTATTATATTATGTTTGTATACAAATGAGTTGAACACAATTATCTGCAATTATTACAACTACTATGATTTTACAGCATTTACGCTTTAACTGTTGCTCTTGTTAAAATTACAGTATTTACCAGGCTACAGGTATATTCCTGGTGGTGGTGGGTGGGGGAAGACATGAAGAGCAAGTTTCCATCTGCTGAGATGCCCAGTTCTTGCTTGGTCTCCTTTCACAAGCCAGACAAACATCCAGAGGAAACACACTGGACAAATCAAGGAACACTGTAATGCTTCTCCCTCTGGCCTATAAGTGCAGCAGCTATGGATCCCTGCTTACCAGTTCTCCAAAGGTCGGAGATGGGCCCCAGCTGATTGTGCTGTCGTCTGCGGCCACTATAATACTGCTTTTCCTGGGGGGGAAAAAGCAGCATCTTTACTGAGGACCCTCCACAAGGTTTCCCTGTTTTTGGAAGTGACTACCAACAGCAAGGCCTTCTTAGTGGTGGCTCCAAACCTGGGAAACATCTTTCCTGAACAATCCTGCAAAGTAGATTAGACTGAAGGAGAGTGACTGCCTCGAAGTCACCTTTCATAGCCAAGTGGAAATTAGAATCGGAGTCTTCTCAATCCTAATTTCAACACTCTAATCTAGCAATGGGCAGGCATCTTGAGATCTACAAGCCAGAACCTGGTGAAAAAAGACAGATGCTTTGAAGTAAAGAATTCTAAGTGTTTGCTCTGAGTTCCAAAAATGTACACAACTCGCAGTTCACCCACACAAGAATCAGCTCTTGGTTACTCCATTCCTTCCTCATTTCACCAGTAAAATTTTGGACAGAAGGGAGTCTTTTTTAATTATTATATTGTTTTCATTCTTGTTAAATAATTCGAAGTGAGAAATCCTTGTCCATCTACTAAAAATAATCCAGAGATCAAAGCAAAACCCTGTCCATCATTAAATGGAGTCAGGGGGAGCTTTACTCATGCAGGTAACAACCATTTTGGGCTCATCTATATATTTTTTTAAAAAAGAGAGACTCCAGTCCTTGCTTTCTTGAAAGTAAAAGCCTGACTCCTGGAACTTCTCCAGGACTGAAATGTAGTGAATCATGATCTTACTTCATTTTCGAAGTACTTCACACAGTTGAAAGAATCCTCAAAACAAAAGCAACAGTTCTGGAATAATTTCCAAGCCCATTAAAACAGGAAATGCTCTCTTAAAAGCAACAATTACCAGAAATAAAGAAGGCAATTCCCTTATTAAGGTAAGTAATCCTGACTATCAAAGAAGCACAGAGATTCAGGACAAATCCATATCATTAAGAAAAAGGCATCCTCTTAACAGGCTTTGGAAGTGGAGAAGGAGCATTAGCAGATCACCTTTCTTATCTTTCACATATCAACACAATCAGCCGCTTTAAGTGGCAGAGTTTACCATATGAATTAAACAAAAGAGAGCAGACAACAACAAAAAATAAGCATATTTCAGGGTTATTCTAGTAACGTTGGTAGCTTTCTTGCTTCTCTAGTTTCTAATTCTGAAGAGAATTTAGTTACTCACTGAATAATCTTAAAATATAGTTTACAAATATCTGCATTAATAACAGCAACAATGTTACAACACAAATAGTCAAGCTCCCAGTTCTGTGTGTGGTGGTGGGGACAGAAAGTGGAGCTTGGTTTTTTAAGACACCATTTGAAACAACAACATCAGCAAATGCTGACTTCTTACTGGGACCTACCTTCCTCAACCATCATGTTTTTTCTTGAAATAGAGGAAAGTATATAGTTATCATTTCTTACCCGCAAGCCAGACTGCGAATCTTCCAGCCACAAAGATCCTGCACAGTTTTGGGGTACATTGTGGACTCCCGGGAGGTATTTGTAGCCCCCCAGAAAAACAAGCCACCTGCAGGATGAAACAAAAGAGCAAAATCACAAGACATGCAATTTAGAGTAAGTACTGGAGCAAGCTGCTTTGTTTGGGGATATCAAGAAGCAAGTTCCCTGTGCATTTAAACTGATCTTATAATTGAGATATTCTTCCTTATTAGCAATGACAAAAAGTAAGCATACCCTCTCAAAATGCTAGTATTTGACACCACGTTTATGATTTTGGATGGACATCATTCTCTGTGGGGAAGAGGGGAGATATTTCTCCAATGCATTCACCAAACATGACAAGCCACGGTTTGGTTTGCTGAAACTTGTCTTGTTGTGCTGCTGAAAAATCTCAGATGCTTTGCCAACCATCCAGAAACCACAATCTGAAATCATGACCTTCTTGTTGGCTCACAAATTCTGGCTTCTGCTATCTGAAGCCCCAACTGTGGCTCATCCCTAACTTTTCCACAACAAAAGGAGCAAGAGTAGGTGCAAGCCGAAACCACAACAGAAACAGGGGAGACAAGTCACCATTTTTTTTGTCCTCTGTGCTGCAATTTGTGACGTATGCAGCAAACTACAGGTAACAAAATTAACAGCTTGCTGTGGTGTGCAAACACATCATTCATGTAATATATGCTTAAACTATACAATTCTCACTGTCTGGATGTGTTAGTTTATTGTTGCAAAAGAGTACATGTCAGCAAGAGGACAGGCCGCCTTGGGTCCTTTTAAAAATAAAAATATTTTAGAAAAATAAATAAATAAATAAACTAAATAAGAGGAACCATTTTTTACAGTAAAAAGATACAGCAACAGGGTATAAAATGTATTTATTCTTTTTTTAATAGTCAAAGAGCTTCATATCTTGGCTGGTCACGGCTCACCTGTTTCACTGACTGCGAAGGAACAAGTGTAACCAGCATAGATTTGTGCAGCACCACGACCGGGGAAGTCAAAAAGCTTCACTAAACGTGGTACCATCTCGTCTCTTTGCTCAGCATGGCCCAGTCGCCCATAGCCACCAAAACCCCACGAGAAGACACGTTTTTGCGAGTCTAAGACAAGCTAAATAGAGAGAAAGAAAAAACACAAATGGAAACGTGAATTTAAAGATAAGCTTGTTTTCACTTAGAGGAATGCAAAAAGTTGTTTTTGTATCAGATATGGAGAGTAACCGTCACATACAGGGACTGTGTTTGTATATCATGGAGTTCACTGAAATTGGTTGTGATAGGCAAGGAGAAAAAAAAATCCCGTTACAAGCCACACAGGTGGCTAACAAGCCACAAAACACAATCTGAACTCTGAATCTGTGGTTGGCTTATAAACTCTGGCTTGTTTGAATCATGGCTTGTTGTGACAACAAAACCTGAAACCCTGTTTTGTTCCTAGCTTGTTTCCAGCTATGCTTCCTAAAACAGGACCTGACAAAAGGGAAGGGACCAGATCATAAGAATAAGGCAACCCCATTTCTAAATAAAGATCTGCAGTTCACTTTTTGCCTTAAACCACAAACCGTGATTAACACAAGCCATGACTTATGGCGACATCCAAATGCATTCCGTTTCTCAAGGTCTTCTAATTGTCATAACGAAAAGCTACAGCATCTTTCTAGATGTTGTCACTCATCTGTTCTCCCTCTTGGCATAACAGGAACAACTAGGTATTTTTAAAAATACACCTGATTTCCATGAACAGAAGATAATACATTCAGCTCCTTCCTGCCAAATGTATCCCGGCCTTCTTACTGTGTGGTTTGCTCCACAGGCCACATCTCTCACTACTACATTTGGAACAGGCAGGATCTGACCGTCTTTTGTCTTCTCTATGAAGATGGCAACACGACGAGGAACCAGCTCGCAGTCATACTCTATCCTCTGGGCACGGGCAATGAACTTCCCATCTGAGTTGTGCCCTGTTTTGGGAGGAGAGAGATCAAAGCTAAGAAAAACACCGGAAGGATGCTTTGAGATGGAGGAAGACCCTCCAGCCAAAAACTTTGCAATACTGCTGAGAAAATAATGGCATACCTAGCTGTCCATATTCAGGACATCCAAATGAATACAGGTTTCCTTTGCAGTCCATCACCATACTGAATTCAGCACCACATGCCATCTTGGTAATCGGCTGGCCATTATACATGATCTAAAAACAGGGCCATTTTAAAAAGCACAGAAAAATATTCCCTTCAGCTTTACAACCGGCTACACCGGCTAGGAAGGTTGGTCTTGTAATTAATAAGAACCACATGCTGTCAAGTCAAGGCTGACTCATGACAGCCCTTTCCAGGATTTTCTAGGTAGAGAATATTCAGAAGCGATTTACCAGCCCCTTCTTTTAGGACTATGTAGCTTGTCCCAAGGCCACACAAGATGTCTCTTTTCCTGGGAGGCACAGGGAGGAATCGAACTCCCAACCTCTGGCTCTGCAGAGCCAGAGGTTGCTCTGCAGCCAGAGACCTAACTCACGGAGCTATCCAGCCAGCTGGGTCTTGTAATTATGCCTCTCTAATTAGCTATGAGGTCTGAATAAATTTGTACATTTAAAAAACACTACCGCTCACTCATATGAGAACCTACATTTTCAAAATCTGTGCAAAAGGTGTCAAGATCTTTCCAGTCGGTAAGTATGGAGCCTTTTCCTCAGAACAGAAAGAACTGCTTTTAGTCATCTGTGAGTTTCAGTTAGCCAAATGAGTAAATAGAGGACGTTACACGTGAAATCTGTTCTCAATCTACTTTTAAAAATGGACAAATTAAAAAAAATAGTGTGAGACCTACCTGTGTGGGGCTGGGAATTGCATCTGTCTGATTGCCGAGGCCTAGCTGCCCCATTTTGTTCTCTCCAAAAGCAAACACAGAACCATTTTCTGGAATGCAAAGATGGAACAAATTCCCCTTACCACTCTTGGCTCTGTAACTCAAGATTTCCTGATTTGTACACAGCACATCCCCCTGCTTTACCCTAAGGGTAAAGATGTTACAGGGAATCCTGTAACATCCATCTTTCTCTTTGCCCCCCCCCCCCACACACCCTTTCATGACTCCAGAGCCCTTCTAAATCTCTCTCCTACTTCTCTTTCAGACTCTTTCTTCTCTGTTCACAGATCTGTTTCTTCCAACCAATTCTATTCCTGCTGCTTTCTTCTGAGCAGTTAAAGGTCTTGGTGAGCAGTCTATGACATCACAGCAGCCCAGCCAATAGGGAAAGGAAAGAGAAAGAAAACGTAACAGCTGATACACACAAACAGAAAGAAACAGCTCTCTTGTACCTGTGAGGGCTAGCGTGTGGTTTCGTCCACAGGCTGCTGAAACAACAATTTCATTGCTAAGAGCTTCAACGGGCTTAGGCACATCCACTCGCTTGGTATCTCCATGGCCCAGCTGCCCTTTATCGTTACGTCCTAGAGAGAGATACACCGACACACTGACAAAGAATGTGCTTCGAGGACCACAGATATGCAGTTCCCAAAACTACATTTTTTTCTTTAAAAAGAGGCATTGCTGAATTAGCCACAGAACCAACTGAACAGTTAATTTTTGCATTCTCCAGAAAAGTCAGAGCAATTTGGTTTGCATCCTTTATATACCTGTTCCACACTACCAAAACTGTTGCAAGAGGGGCTAGTGACACAGATCCTTGTTTGCCGCCTCCTTGCATGCAAAGAATCCCAACATTTCATGAGATTTCCTGCTAGTCTTCAAGACAGTATTCCCACTTGGTAGAAGCTTTTTGTGCAAATTTCGTAGTTGAATTACAACAGCTGCAGCCTTGTAGCTGTGGTTTTAAAAATCAGAAGCTTCAGATGGCTCATTTCCAGATTTTTTTAAAAAAACATTAGTCAGGATTTCTTGTTATCCTTCTGTGCATGCAAAGCTTTGCTTTAAAAAGAGAGAAGCTCTGTGCAGAGGGATTTTGCACAAACTGTGGAAACCTTAACAAGAAATGTTTGTTGTCTTGTTCTCAGGCTGGAGGTGAGAAATCTCATGGGGTTTAGCTAACTCCCAACAACGCATCTTGCAGAGAACAGTAATGGAGCAAGATTGTCTTCACATACCTACCTGAGGTGAGGAGCAAGATTGCACCCCCACACCATCCCACAAACAGAGCCGGATAGACCAGCTGTTCAAATTTACAACAAGACTTCAATGAGTACCATCTTCCACCACACCTGAAGGAAGCAAGCTGGAATAGGGAGCCCCAGAATCAATCACATGTGGCACACAGATGTGAAGAGCAAGGGAGCTTGGGAGGAATGGCTAAGTAAGCTGCTCCTGCTTCCCGCCTCAGAATTTATTGTTTGAGGCCATCACTCCACTCTGTCTAGTGGTAGGGCTGGCCCTGCACTCAAGAAACTCAAGGAACTCACCCCAGCTCCAGAGCTTCCCCTCGGTGGTGATGAGGAGACTGTGAGCAGCACATGGCCCCGAAACCACTGTCCGGACGTGGACTCCTGAGAGACATCCATACCTGTGGGGCCCCCACAAGTTCTGGCCCAGGTTACGGTATGCAGCTGCAAGAGAAGTTTTTAGAGATTTGCAAGTCGTGAGTTTGCCCTTCCACTTCTTCTCTTGTTGCAGATCAGATACTCAGTTCAGATGTCTTAAAACTCAGACAGGAAAACAAAGGGAGCAGAGTCTGAGCTGAGGGACTGACACCAGTGCTGTGCTAAGAGAGGTCTGTGGGATGGGAACGTTGTACTCAACAAAAAGTTTTTCAAAAGCATATGCTTTTAAGAGGTGGTGAACTATTTCCCCCATAGTTGTAGGTTCTAAAGCCTTATTTCAATAATACAGGGATTAAAATCCACAAACAATACTCCACCAAATTGTTCTTAAAAGAGCAATGGATTTTTAAAGATGGGCTTTTAAAACTGTTTTTTAAAAATCCGTTCTTTGGGAACTCTGCTGGGAAGAAAAGCATTACATTAAAACCACTTACAAGTATAGAATTAAAAGATCTGGAGCATGGAAAATTTGACAAAAGCTAGATTCTTTGTCAGAGGACAGGATTCAAGATTCTTGCTGTTCTTAGGACACAGATCTCTTTTTCTCGATCCCAGATTGGGACTGTATCAATTTAAACGGTAGGTGGAAGCTTGCTTAATTAAATACTCTCCCATACAAATATATAATTAAAAAAAAAACCCTTTCACACCGGACACACTACATTTCTACATGGACGCCCAAACCTAGTGCTAATAACTTTTGACCAGCAGCCAAGATCCCAAGGGTGTCTAGACATAACAATGGTGACTCCTCCTTTGCTCACGTAATTAAACCAAGAATAAGTCAGCTGCATTGCCTTGCATGAGACAGATGGGCAAGAAAACTAATTTTAAGTTGTAGGGCTGTTCTCTTCAGTGGGTGAAAACCTCTACATGGTTTTCTAACTCTCACAGGTGCTTTTCTGTTCTCTCTGCTTACACCAGCTTTGCCAGCCCAAAAGGACAACACTCCTGCTCCAAATAATCAATGGGCCAAATGACAAAGCATGACACCTCTCTGAAAATTAGAAAGAAAAAGCTTTATATGGCTTAAAAAATAACAGTAACAATACTTTAGATCAAATCAGATCAAATTTAGATTAGTTCAAAGCCTTTGCAAAAAAAGGGCTGTAAAAGTGAAAGACATAATGTATTGTACCATAAAAGATAAAAGGAAACAGTACAGCTTGGAAACAAAAATATGTTAAACCTCTCTCTAAACAGATGCCCTCCAGAAAACCATTCAAACAGCAAATCATCCTTGCAAAATGCCCAGTAGAATATAAATGTTTGTAAAACATGCTTAGACACAGAGAGACATAAATCAACAAGTAGTTTTGTCTAAGAAGGATCTGCACAGCAGCACCCCACCCACCTTGCTGCTTAGGCACTTCTTTCCGGCCGATCAAGTCCCAGTTGGTTGCTCCAAATATTAAAAGCTGCCCCTTGAACTTGGACCCTTCAAGTTTCTGTGTAAGACAGAGGAGGGAAAAGCGGGGATATTGGTTCTAGCTCTAGGCAGCTTCAGAGAGTCAGCCACTAGAAGCACTTAGATTAAAAGCCAGCCTGAAAATCTGAAAAAGCACAGAACTTTAAAACCCTTTAACTGGCTGGATAGCACATGAGTCATATGGACCTCCCATGTGGATGGCTCGAGGGTGCATAGGTGAGGACTTCTATCCCCAAATTATTGTTGTGAAGATAAACTGGGGACCAGTGAAGTATTTCTGCCCCACCAGACTGAAGAGCACCCCCTCCGCATCCTTACAATGCGTTCTTTGCTGTGCTCTGGCTCATTGACCACCACTGCAGCCTGCTGGTTCTGGTGGAGCTGCTGGTCTGCCGCCCCACGCCCTCCTCCTCCTCCTCCTCCAGACCGGGCCATTTTCCTGCCCGCTCCTGCTGCCGTTGGCGTGGCAGGGGGCAAAGCCATGCCGTCCTGCTCGTCACCGCTGCTGCCACCGCCCCCGTTATTGCTGCTGCTGCTGCTTCCTCCAACATCGCGAGTCTTCTTCTTGGCTGGAAAGGACACCCCACGGGTCGAGACTGCCCGTTTGCGGGTCCCGTTGCCCGAGCTGGCACTGTCCCAGGCCGTGGAGGAGGCTGCCGCTGTTGCCTTCCGCCTGGGCATCCTCGAGTCTTTCTTCCCTTGGCACCCCCTTTTTAATGTATCTCTTTGTTTCCTGCCTGCAAGGTGAAAGGGAAGGAAAAGACAGACATGCGAAATATCATTCAGGGACACTGGAAGCAGCTTTGATTGCATGAGACCCTTGGTCCACCTAGCCCCCCCCCCCACTGTCCACGAGGACTGGCACCAGTCAAGACTGGACCTCACGTGCGGCCCTGCACCCCGAGACTTAGGAAGCGCAACCCTACTTTGCTTCGGAGTTCAGATGAGATCTGTGTCCTCAAGGATATTTGGAGGGACACTGCACCCCCTTCCAAATCCTTTAATTTCCACCCTCCTTCCAAAAAATAAAACAATATACTGCATTTACAGCCCACCTTTCCAGTAAAAAAAAAGCACTCAAGTGGAGCTTGCCCAAAAAAGGGGAGCAATGAAACCATTGGAAACAAATAATCCACAACTCTCAAAATAGCCAATCTGAAAAGACAGTTCGGTGTATAAAATCCCCAAGAAAAACATGGAGCCCTTTAAACAAACTCACAAAAATAACCCCTGAAGTGAACAGCAGTATGAATAAATAAATATTTAATTTTAGTTGGCCCAAATTAAATAGGTTTTATATTAAAGCTGGAATCCCATATAGAGTTGAGTTGATGGGGAAGGGGGAGTTAAACAAAGTTTTATCCTAAACTGCGTATACCCACTGAAATGAACAAGGTGGGCTAGTTGGCATTAATTTATATCCCCATTAATTTCAACTAGTGTATTGTTAATTAAGGCTGTATTCGGCCCTGTTTTATTGAACACAGTGGGGCTCAACTCTGAATGTACCTATATAAGACAGTGCTGTAAATCTTATCCTCATAAACAATATGAATCTGTTATTTTTATCACTGTCCAGCCCACTAAAATAGTGATAATGATGATGATGAAGAAGAAGAAGGCAGGATGACAGGAGAGGAAACCTTGTAACATGAAATCACAACAAATTAAAAAAGAAGAAGCAAAGAAAGTTCAATGCATGGGACCTATTCCTAAAAAACTGAGTAAAATATTGCAACTTTTACCTCAACCCCCCCCCTCACAAAATGAAGGGAAAAAATGTCAAGAAATGTAAATTTCATGGCACTTTCTCTTGCCTTATAACAAAATGTGGGGGGGGGAAGGGGAGAGGGTTAAAAAACACCATACATACTAATTAATCCTACTACATAAGTGTAATAAAGAAAATTAATTTAAATATTTTTTAAAAAGTATAGTGTTGTTGAAATTAGATGAGGCGAAAACTTGTTTCTGTCTCTGTTCAAAAGTGAATCCATGTCTGGGCAAAATTCCCACTCACCCATGTCATCACACGGCAAAAATAAAATGCAATTAAAAAGATAAAAGCCCTGTAACAGGAAAAACTGGAAGAAGGGAGGGGGGGGTAAGACATTTCCTCACCTCTTTGAAGGAGGGGGGAAAAGAAAAAGAAGAGGTAGTATTTGTAGGAAGGGTGCAGAGGAAGGATTTAAAAACAAACAAACTCCTAATACTGAAAAAAATATTGCAAGTAATAAATATTATTAGAATTTAAAAAGGGGGGGGGGGAAAGAAATAAAATAGGGGGAAAATTCCCCTCAGAAATGAAGGAAACCGCTCGCCCCCACGAATAAACAAGAGGTCTGAGGGAAATTGTCCCTCAAATTACCTCACAGGAGGAACAAAAAAGGGGGGGACAGATATGGGGGCCTCCCCCTTCAGGCGTGAGGAAACGGGGAACACTAGAATTAGGGGAGGGGTAATTAGACCCCATGTAACGAACCCTCCTTTGTTTCCCCCTCACAAAAGGCAAGGGGGGTGTCAACTCCCCCCCACCCTCACAAAACTCCTCATTTTGGAGGGAAAGCAGCCCATTTATGTCAGTGAGGCTTATGAGGCGAAATGAAGCTCTCTCTCCCCACATAAGTGGGCAGGTTCCCTAATCTGCCCCCCCCCATTTTGTCAGCTGGGGAAGGAAATAAGCACCCCAATAATTTGACCTCCCCCTGGGAGGGAAAAAGGGGGCTAAGCCACATTTTCTCCTCAAAAAAAAGAGAGAGAGGAAAACTTTAGGGGCCCCCATTTTTATCCCCCAAAAGTTCTGGTTGTGTGAATTATGGGATGATCTTCCTATATTTGGGGAGCAGAGAAGGGGGGATAATCCCTTGTGGGAGGGTTGCAGAAAACTGGGGGGGGGGTCTTCCCCCACACAAATTTTAATTCCTGATACTGGAAATTGGTTTTTTTGTTTGTCCAATATGGGCAAAATTTGGGGAGGGTCAGTTACCCGCCTGCCCCATTTAAGATATGGGGGGGCCCCATCCCTTTCCACACAGCCATCTCTCTCCCCCCTCCCCATTTACAGAACCAGAGTTTGGGGTCTTTTTGTGAAGGGTGGCATCCCCCCCAACGGAGGCCTTAGGAAACACCCCCCCCCCCCGTTTTTAAAAACAACAATTTAATTTGGTACAAGGCAAAAGGGTAAGGGCTAGTTTTTTAAGCACTTCCAGTTTAATTCTGTTTTCATTATAATGTCTTCGTTTATTGTGATTTTTACTTATACATGCATTTTTAAATTGCTGCATGCCACTCTGCATATCTTTGTGGGAAGAAAGGCAGGATATAAATAAAATAAAATTTTAGAAAAAGAATACATTCTCCCCACAAGGGTGAGGGGGAATGACCCGCTCAAACACAACCCCCCAAAAGGGAACATTAAAAAAAAAACCAACTTGGAAAACCCCTTTGTTGAAACATATCCCTCAGATTTGGGGGTGCAACAAACTTCTCATCCCTATGCAAGGGGGGGAAATAATCCTTCAATTTTTCATAATAACCTCCCAATAACTGAATAAATGAAGGCATAGATAGGTTTGGGGGGGCAATGAAAAACCAACAAAAATATTTGGGGGGTGCGCATCCAGTCCCTTTCCAAAATGGGTTATGCATTTATTTCCACTTTTCCAGAGGATATAACATCAGATATTATTATTATTATTATTATTATTATTATTATTATTATTATTATTCAATATGGAAAGAGGGGCTCTTGAATCCAGACTGGAAAACAGCATGCAACCCCCCCAGTACAGCAAACACGCGTTTGCAGAGAAACGAGGAAACCCCAGCCCCCCCAGGGCTCCCCTAAAATCCACATCACCCCCATTTTCACCTCCCCAAGGCGAGGGCAACCCCCTATCTATCTGTTGCTTTAACACCCCTTTCAAAATGGAGTGGGGGGAGAATTAAAGGCTGTAATTCAGTCCCTACATTTCTAAATGGGGTTTAGCTGCCTGTGCTTTGGGGACCCCCAATCACCTCCACTCCATGGAAAAAAGGAGGAGACCCTAATTGTATAGTTACCCCCCCCTTATAATTGTCCTTCAGGAACTAAATATATATATATATTCCCTCTTCAACTGGGATGTATTATTTTAAACATGAGCCATAAAGTGTCTTAGCACCCCCCCCCCGCCCATGCAACTTTGCAAATCAGCAAAACTGACACAGACAAACACACTAGACTGGGTTAAAATAATAATAATTTCGGGTGCGTGCGGGGTGTGTGTGGAGCAGCTTCTCTCAATGTTTAATGTAACACTTATCTGGCAGTATCAGGAACTTTTAAAGTCAGGGATAACAAAACCCCACTCGTTGCTCTCCCCCCCCGCCCCAAAATGCATGGAAGCAGAACAAAGGGGGCGAGGAGAGAAATACAGACTCTCCCCCCCAAAAAAAAAACCCCTCCTGCGTTTAATACTTTTCAATTGGGGGGCAAGAATGCCAAACAATGCCAAGGGAGCGAGCCCCCCTCCCATCCACCGAGGCAAAAGGGGCCAAACAGAGTGAAACATAAACAGATTTTATACACAGTCTAGCAAGTCCAGGGGGGAAACTTCGGCTGCCCACCGCCCGCATTTTTATTTTTTGCCATCTGCCCCCAAACAGGAATTATGTTAATTTTTTTTTTTTAAAAAAGAGCTTTAAAACTCTTAAGGCGAAAAGATACCGTTTGGCCCATCTATCTACATTGCAGGGAGATCCATCTTAAGAAAAACCTTTGCTAATCCTCTCTCAGTCCGAATTCCTATTTTAAAACCATTGCACACATTAAAAAAAAACCCCTCTTCTCTCTCTTTCTTCCTCCGCAGCAACACGACACATTCAATTCACGTTTTTTAAACCGCCCCCCCCTCCACGCAGGCAGTCCTCTTATTCTGCCGGAACACCCCCCCCCCCCCACCACCACACACTCTTTTTTCTTTTCGGCTGGGCCTTTGAAATTAAAGAGGGGAAAAAAGAGAGAGAGAGAATCTCAAACAATTCCCCCCCCCCCTTCCTGACCCAAATCCGCAAACACCTGCTTTCCCTTCCTCGCCCCACTTTCATTAATGTCCCCCCCTCCCCTTGGTTTGCAAAATGAGGAAAAAAATAAAATTAAGACAAACTTTAGCGTTCTTTCTCTCCAGTCGTCTTTTCTTTCTTTTCTGGGTGCAAGGGAAGGAAAAAAAAAAAAAAAAAGGCTAATCGCCGGAGCTGCTGCTTCTTTCCTTCTTTTTTTTGCAATTTTCTCTTTTTTAAAACCCAGTTTACGATTTTGCCCACATCGCCGTCTTCTTGTCCCCCCGGCGTCTCTTTGGCCCCCCTTTTCCTCTGTCTGCCTCTTTTTTTTTATTGATTTTGAACAATGGGACCTCTGTCTGTCTCCGATTAAACCACGTGGATCCGCCTTCCTTCCCCCTTTTTTTTTTTTGAAAAAAAAATCAACCCCCCTTCGTTGTTATTCCCCCTCCCACATCAATCTTGTAAAGAAAAAATAAAGCACACTCAACTTTCACCTTCTTCCAATAGTAATTAGGAGCAAATTACAGGCTGGGTGGGAATAGCGAGTGAGATAAAATGATTTTTACTTCTTTTTTTTTTTTTAAGAAAGAAACAATTTTTTTAAAATCTTTTTAATGTTTTGGACTACTTCCTGTGAAGGGGGAAGGGGGGGGAAACGGCTTCTTCTAGAGCCCACCCACTAGATGCACTTAAAATATAAATATGAGCCGCCAGTACTTGCTACAGTACAAAACAGAAACACATGTACGGGCAGGGAAGGAGGAAAAAAAGAAGGAAAAAACGGGGGTGGAAGGCGGAGGGAGCAACTATCCAGCAGAGGCCAGCTGTACCAGTACAGCACCACCTTAAGGACTGGATGACTCCAAGGTGGGATTTAGATTTGGACAAGGGGGAAAAAAAAACAAGTTTTTATTTAGCCATTCCAAAGGCTAGGGAAAGGGGAAGTAAAATGCAACCCAAATAGCAAGGTTTCTGGTTACACTGCTTGATTCAACACTGCCAGCTGAGAGTTGTGGTGCAGAAGGCAACGTTTTCAGGCTCTTTAAAGAAGAGCCTGCCCAATCCTTTGTTTTCCTGTCCTGTATTTAAAAACACAACAAACCGTGTTCTCCACACCACCAACTCTGAAATCCGTATTTCTTGTTGTTCTTTTATAAGGCTACCCGGGTGGAAAAAAAAAAAAATGGCAGGATTCCTGCACCTTTAACAATTTTTTTAAAAGGGGGGGGAGGAGGAGGACAAAGTTTCAGCAGGGTGAATCCATTACAACCTGCACCTGCTGAAATTTCTCCTTCTAAACAGCTGTTCAAACTGCCGGCACTCAGTCCTCTTTGGTTTGGTACTACTTGGGTTATATTTATTATTATTTTTTTTAAAGGAAGGTGTTTTTAGTACTTCAATTGAGACAAATGTGTGGGTCATTAGAGTACCACAGGGGCTCTGTTTGTTATGGGGGGGGGGAAGGTAGAGGAATAATCAATTACTTTTTTTTCTTGTTGCAGTTGTCCTGGGTTCAGCTTGAAGCCTGTATGATACCTGTTTGAGCCTAATTAATTTATTCCTGTTCTTCTCTCTCTAGCTCTTAAGACCCCAACCAGCAAATGCCATGATTTCAACCACAGGTGAGCTTTTTGCTTCTTCCCACACTTTGTGCCTCAGGAAGAGACCTGGAGGTCTCAAAAGTTTGTGAGTTCAAGAACTGCACAGTGGAGGAATCGTGTTATTTTTCAGTTTGAGCAAAAATAAGGCTGGGTGTTACTGCTATTTGACCACTAAAATAAATAGACTAGCTTTTGAATTCTGCAGAATGCTTCATCACAATGTGTTTTTAAACAGATGGGGGGGGGGGGGGAGAGAGAAAAAAAATCTCCCAAATTGTCTTGGCCAGGTAGTTTTGCTTAAAATAAGTTCCAAAATTGACTCTGCAGAAGGTTTCGCCTCATGGGTGTTGTTTTTTCTTACTCTTCATAGGCAGAGGTTTGCCAGTCATTGAGTACCTTTCCCAAACCTGCCTATAGTTTGAATGAGTAACTTTTGCAACCTCTACCATAGTGGATGTTTTGGGTTGGTCTGACTCCTAAACAACAGACAACTCTGGCTGACCCTGTTTTGTGTTTTTGATAGAGCTATCAGGCTTCTAGAGTACACAGAAATCCATTCACAGCATGCATCAGGGTGATGTGGCCCTCCTGGTGTTGTAGGACTGCAGCTCCCATGAGTAAAACTTGGTAGTTTTCAAGGGGCCACAAGACCCTTGTTTTCTTTGCAGGAGCAGACTAAAGTAACTAATTCTACCCCAAACCCAGCTGAAACTGAGTAGAAGGAGGAATGCTGGGAGGATTAGAGGGTGTTGTTCTACTTCTAGTAAAATATCAGGGAGAGAACTTTGCTCAAAATAATTACTGGTTTGTCCATGACAGGGCAGGAGCTGTCTTGACTTGTTCAATTGCTAAAGACTCCTTAATGGGTGTGTCTCTGGAATCTCCATCCATTGTCTGAGACCAAACTGGTCTTCTAGTCTTAACACTGATAAACCTGGAAGAAATGGAATTTAATTAAAAATCATGACTTAGGTTAGGACCGGCCTGACTTCAGACTTTCACAGTCTATTTATTTACTTGCCAGTATCCATCCCCATCCCCAGCCACGAAATTAAAAGACGCCTGCTTCTTGGGAGGAAAGCGATGACAAACCTAGACAGCATCTTAAAAAGCAGAGACAGCACCTTGCCAACAAAGGTCTGCATAGTCAAAGCTATGGTTTTTTCCAGTAGCGATGTATGGAAGTGAGAGCTGGACCATAAAGAAGGCTGACCGCCGAAGAATTGATGCATTTGAATTGTGGTGCTGGAGGAGACTCTTGAGAGTCCCCTGGACTGCAAAGAGAACAAACCTATCCATTTTGAAGGAAATCAACCCTGAGTGCTCACTGGAAGGACAGATCCTGAAGCTGAGGCTCCAATACTTTGGCCATCTCATGAGAAGAGAAATATCCCTGGAAAAGACAACAAATCCATCCCTATTATGCACTGGGGGTGTTTTATATTTATAAAGTGGAAGATGAGTGTCCTGAAGAAGGCTTACTAACTGAGAAGTTTAATTCTCAGTTGTTAATGTCAGACGTGTGCAGCTGGGTCATACACCTTGGATCAACTATGTGGAATTTGAGGGGAGGGAATGCAGATTATTTCATTTTGCAGCTTCCATGGGCATACTGGTTAAGGAATCCTAGGAAATGTGGTTGAAACTTGGGGAAACCTTTTCCCCTTTTCCAAATTCTGCTCTAAATCCACATCACCTACTTCAGCTCTACGGGGGGGGGGGGGAGGAGGGAAGGGCCTCTCTGGCATCTTAAGGACTAGCAACTTTTTTTTCTATCAGCAGATGACATAAGGGTGCACCTGAAAAAGAAGGCTGTGATGGAGGATTTTTTTTGCTGCAGCATCTGCAGAGAGATCTAGAAAGGGACCAAACTTGGCAAGGCCTGTAGACCTGCACATGTATGTGTGTGTGAATCTTAAGATAGTGCTTTTCTGCTCCGGTGGTGGGGTCTACCATATCCTTCAGACTGCTTTCAGATATCCGTGGTACTCAAACAAAATGGAGCAACAAGACGATCTTTGGTAAGTGACGAGACTTCTGACTGCATCAAAAGAAGCAGCTCCTCACTTCCGATTTCCTGTAAATGCAAATACATCTCTGTTCTAAAGGAAAGGAAAGGAAAGGTGGCGGTGGCGGGGGGGGGGGGGGGGACCCTTTCCTGTT
Source organism: Intellagama lesueurii (assembly GCA_037013535.1). NCBI lineage: Eukaryota > Metazoa > Chordata > Lepidosauria > Squamata > Agamidae > Intellagama > Intellagama lesueurii. The sequence goes on along the minus strand of JBAJHW010000016.1, from coordinate 12,353,329 downwards.
GCAGTTCATTGGTGCCGCCAGAGGGTGCCCAACCCTTTCCACTTCCCAGAAGTGAAACTGTCATTTTTTGAATGAGCTGTCATCTCTTCTAACCAAAACCAGCAAACGTGCAAACTTGTTGCTTTGACATTGTATTCCCTGAAGTTGAAGAAGCAAGCTATGTCCACGAAAATTCATGCCAGATAAAACTTTTTAGTCTTAAGTGTCACACAAGACTTTATCATGGATTATGAAGCACAGGGGAAAGGTTTGACCAGGGAAGGCAAGACATTAGAGGAAAGCTCATTATCTCGCATCATTCTGAGGCAACAAAACAGACACAAAATACCATTTGTTTTGCCAAAAGTGAAACAAAGCAACCCAAATGTTGCAAAGAGCTTTTGAAAGGAAAAACTTCCTCTCTCTCTCTCTCTCTCTCTTTTTTTTTTTTTTGCATCAGTGTCTATTTCACTGGAATACCTAGATTACTATCTGAGTTGCTAATTTTTTCTTAGCTGCAGCACAAAAAATGGGTTCAGTTAATGAAGGTTAATGGGATAATTTATTGCTATTTTATTTCTGGCCACCTTGGGTCCTTTTTAAGGAGAAAGGAGGGATAGAAATATTTTAAATAAATAATATTTTTTCAGCATAAATTCTATGTATTATTAGTGTAAATGGTTTGGTCTGTACTTAGAAGGGCCTATAATTGTGTTAAACTAGATTTGTTTTGATTTAAATTTTAGTGGGACTCCAGTTAAGGTATTGCCTATAAGTGGATTTGCAGTTTTGTTCTGTTCTCATAGATGGTGCTGCTTACCTTTGTCTTTGTATCTACTCAATTTTGAAATTTTATTTAACACCTCTTGAGAATGATCTGTAAGGACAGGAGGAATCCAACACTCAAAAGGCCAAGGCGTAGGGGAAATAACAGCAAGTCCTAGCAGAGCTGACAAACTTTCTTGGCAACAATGAGACTCTGAGGTCTTGAGCGAGGAGGAAATTCTAACATTGCTAGCAATTGAGGAAGTCTGCAGGAAATACTTCAGTCAAAAGATTATAAGAGTAATATGAATGATTTTGTCCCCCACTCCCAGACGCTCTAGAGACTTCACTTATCAAATCCATGGGCCTCAAAAGCTTGTGCTGGGAAGTTTTCCTTCACAATTCTCATTGAGGAGATGGGCAGCTAAGAAAGATCAAGACAGTATATACGGTTCCCCAGAATGTGAGTCTCTTAAGATTACACAAAGAGTTTTAGGGTGATTTAAGACTAGAGGATGTTGGGTAGCTATTCCATCTTTCTTTGCTTAACATATTCTTTTGTAGGTTTTTTTTTAAAGTAAAAAATATAGTGGTAAAATATGGAAGGCTTGCAAAAGGAAAGAACTTAGGGTTGAGTTTAACAAAATTACATTTTTGAGACAAGAACTTGGAGAATTCCATGATAGCATGGATGAGATCCTGCTCCTGAAAGTGACTTCTTCTTTAAACTTTAAAAATGGGAAGCACTGCAGTTTGCCCTCAGCTCTGGTCCCAGGGGATTATTTGCAACCAACTCAGGTATCATTTCAGCACAAGAAAAACAACAACAAGTGTTTTCATTCCACTCCCACCTCCGAACTTTAAAACCTTTTAAGTGGACATGAGTGGGGAAGGCTGGTGGCTCTGAAGGCAGTGGGGTGTTAATCTGCTCTGGATTTGAGTCCAAACTTTATAAAGGATTGTCCAAAGTGCTAATCTGATTTGGGTAGTTCAGAACCTTGGATAGCTCCTGTAAAATTCAGAGTAAAAATGCAGAGGAAATTCATCACCCCACTGATAAGGGAGCCACCAAGCTACTCTGCATAAAAATGTTGTGCATTCTATTCTGCTGCATTTCTTGATGTTTATGAATTATAATTCCTGTTTCATACATTCTCACTCTGTTTTTAGGTTGCACCTTACATTTCTTATTTCAATGAGTGTGTGCCCCACCAAAAATACGCAGTTGAAGCAGCTTTTAAAAACTTCATTGAATGGAGTAAGAATATATGTCACAAATTTAAAAATGTATCCTTTATTCCTGTCCTTCTCTCCTTTCCCCTCACCTGCTAGTACTTCTTTGTTTACGTCAGAAACAATCCAGCTGTGCTTTTGACACAGGGTGCTGGTGTCACCCAGGCGACACCCAAATATGTTCCCAGTCCTCATGTTCTTTGGGGCAGCTCCTTCCGCACCTGGTACTGCAATTCCTCTAGCAGAAGACCCTTCTTAGGAACATAATATCTTCCTTCCTGCCACTCTTAAGAAGCCCAGCCTGGTAAATGGGAGAGAATACTTTCAGGCATCAAGATCAGCAAAAATCTCCTGCAACTTGTGACCAGGGTAAGCATAGCTGTCTGTTGGAGAACTGCCCATTTATGGCTTACGGTCTGTTGGGAAAATAAAATTAATGAAAAACATACATGTGTAAAAATGCAAATGGTTAACATGCAGGCCATTGAAAAATTCAGATACTTCAGTGGAGGAAAAAAAAAGAAATATAATGCATGCCTTACATTTATTTTTAAACACATAAGACTCGAGTTGTGCACAAATTCTTTTGTGAGAAATAAAAGCCATGTTCACACAAAGTATATGTAGGACAAAAATGCAGGTGATACCTGTAGAACTACAATGAAACAGGAGCATTTGGGTTTTTCATACGTCTCTCCTGCCTCTTCTGAGTCAGAGAAGCCAGGCCTTCCCACCTAGAGGGCGACTCTGCTGCTGTTTTGTAGACAAAGTCACCTGTGCTCTGCACAGCTGATGTCCTTCTGACTCAGTATTCTCAGAAAGCTTTCTGCCTCACCTGGACTCCAGTTTCTGCTGACGGAGAAGCAACAAAGGAAGGGTGGAGGCATCCATGCCAGGAACCAGCCTGCCAGCCAAAGAAGAGAAAGGAATAGAAAAGAAGTAGCGAGTGCTCATCATTCAGGCCAAATCTTGAAGCTGGGGTGCAGCAGCAGAACTACCTGGAAGGAGAGCAAACAGGTAAGGTATTGTGTTTAATTCTGAGTGATGTGCTTTTAAAAAAAACTGAGCTATTTATAGAAGAGCAAGGCATCTCTCTCTGTTTCCAAAGAAAATGCAATTGGTTAGTTTTAGATTTCTTAGAAGGGAAGGGTAGGAAGAAGAAGGACCTCTTGGCTGATGAATCATGGAAGCTCATTGCTGAGAACCCAGTATCATCATTCTTGGTCTGGATGCCCCAGATTCAGCTGGCGGGGATGGCATCCATTCTCTGGTAGGAAAAGAATGAGAAGAAGCTTTCTTTCCTATCTTCACCCCTGCAGAGTTATCATATACTGTACTTTGGTGGCAGGGTTACGAAAAGCCAGGATTAAGTTCTCGACACTGGTCTCGGAGCCAGGCTCAGGTTTAGAGCATGTGAAGAGTGATAGGAAGAAGTGCTTTTTGCACCTTGTCTCCAGGGTTCAAGGTCAGCTCTTTAGACTTGGATGTACAGCCCTTGAGGTATTTCTCAGTCTCATTTTCTACTCTGGAAAGTGTCTCTGGAGGCAGAATAGCCAGTAGGCAGTGATGAGCAGAGTTGTGGTCCTTGGTATAAACTGTGCTGAGTGAGACCAAAAGTCCAACAGGGTCCAGAGTCTTGCTTTGAAAGGAGGCCCCAAAAATGCTTTTGCAGGCTCCCATACTTGAAGCACAAGGTCAACTGTACTGTTGTGGACCTCTGGCGACTGGTACCCAAAGATTCTAGTCCCTTATATAGGCAAAAAGGTGGTATGTAAGTCAATAAAGATGGTAGACTGCCTTTGAACTTGGAGCTTTAGCTAAGAAAGAAGGGTATTGGCCATTTTGAAAGGGGCTGAACTTTTCATGGAGTTGGGGGTTTGTGCCGAATGGGACAGAAACCTAGGTGACCCTGCAGATGTTGGAGGGCTCAAAGCCTGTCCCCTCCTTAGCCAGCAGGGAAAATGGCTGGGGATGATAGAATTTACACTCTAAGAAGGTCACAGGTTTCCTCTCTGCTATCAGTCAAGAAAAATGTGCAGATAAAGCTCCTGTACAAAATTAGCAATGCAAATTTAGGTCTTCCACTCTTTGAGAATTATCTTGTAGCACCCTGGGCCTTAATGCTTCACTCCAGAAATGTCCGTGATCTACTAACAGCTGGTGCTACTGAAGAGGTTAAAAGTGTTCAGTTGTTTTCTTGCAGAGTGCAGGAATGAACTTCTATGGGGTGTTGGTTTAAAAGGGTGTGATGTTTGGCACTCCTGGTTTTTTTTCTCTTTGTTTTTTGATTTTTACAACAGACCTTTGGATAACATAACCATGCAGCTCTTTTCAAGGGGTGGGGGTGGGGGAGCAGATTTGATCTATTTTACTGTTAAGGTGGCTTCTTTTGTTTGTTTGTTTTCTGAACTGTAAAGATAAAACCTCAAATTGGTCACTTCTTTGCAATGTTCTCTTGTTCTTAAGAATGTAGACCCTTGGGACTTCTCTTTCATTCACTCTTGCTGCCTCTTTGTTTTTGGCTTTTTAAGTGTCACTGTGACTCTTTGGTTAGACAGTAACCCAGCTTCATTGTCTGACTACTCTCTGAAAACAATAATGCTCGCTGAATTAAAAAAAAGAGAGAAGAAAACAATTTTTTACACCATTAAGTCCACACAGGTAGGGCCTGCTGCGGATACCAGTGAGCCAGGAACCAAAACCTTTGTCTGAGCCAATACTCAGAATCTTCGATATTTATAATACATTAGATCAGGACCTATGTAAAAATTTTGCTCAGTGTCATTGGTTATAATTATGTCTTTTCCTGGGCTTAAATTTTGAATTTTCTTCTTGAGTAGTCATGATGGTAGAATCAAGATGCATGGAGGCCCAGGTTCATGGAAAGTAGCCAGAGGTCTTGACTTATTGGTTAATATGAGGAAGAAACCAGTTCAGAGCGCATTGAGCAAAAGTCCCTTGGGCTGTCTTTGGAGCACAAAGAGCACCAGGCCTGTGGTTGCAAAACGCCTTGTCAAGGTCTCCTTCAGAGAACCAGACTGGGCTGCTCAGCTCACTTATCTAGTTCTCTCTCTCTCTCTCTCTCTCTCTCCCCCCCCCCCCCCCAGTAGTTGAAGGTGAAATATTTCATAACTGTTGATGGTTGAGCCCTGTGGAAGATTTCAGTGCTGGATTATATAATGCTTTTATTGACTAGGGAGGGTGGGCAGGCTTTGGTTTTGTCTGTATAAACACAGTGAAGGGGTGGGGTAGGGGTGAGGAATGAAAAGCGTGCATTGGAGATTTCCTAGGAGCAGGTAAGTGAGAAAATAACAGATAACTCTGTGGCAATTAACATCTTTGTCATAGCTCCTTATACTTACAGAGGCAATCCTGGCCTAACAACACAACCCGCTCCAATGTTTTACATCTTTCTCACTCTAACAATGTTGCTTCTTTTATTATTTTCTTCCAAATGGGGAGCTACCTATTGCAGCAAAAACAATAAATGCGACAAATTGGGGGTGGGTGGGGTGAGTCTTGATTAAAGCTTAGAAGTAACTAGTTACAAATCAATGGTCACTTGTAATTCATTCCTTTCTTCAATGAACAAGGTAGAATCACTCTCCGCCCCCTACTTCTTGGTGTGAGGTTAGGAAACATACCTGCTTCACAAAGCTGGAGAAGGGAGATATAACCACTCTCCAGTGTTGTCTCAGTATCTTAAGCAGGGTGATTGACTAGGTACATGGTGAGTCCTCCCTGCCCCATTATTCCCTCCCCCCCCCCTTTATAAGAACACTGAGGTTGTCTATTGGCAAAATCTCAAAACTATTTGGGACAAATTTGGTCTTATGAGGACCTTCTGTATTGAAGGAATATAGTTCACCTTGAGCTGCAACCTCTTTCTCTTGGCACTGAAAGCAGCCAAGCTTAACTGGGTAATCCAAGGGGTGTGTGTGTGTACACATGCACAGATAAACCTCTTTGCTTCTTCAGATGCTACAGCACTCCTCACCTTGGGAAGGTACGCCCACAATGAGTTCCAGTCATTTGCTTTAGATTCATTTTAAAAGCATTAGTCAACCCCTCCTCCTCCTCACACCCATGCAACATTTTGACATCCTCCCTTGCTTTTCAGAAAGTTCAAATCGCACGTAATCCACGTTTTGGTGACATGGGTCTGGGATCTCCCCTCAATGAAGTTTCTGAAATCCTTGCTGATTTCCCAGCCAACAGATTATTATTTAAAAGCATTTTTTAAATAAAAAATTATATATATATATATTACAGTCCTTTCAATGTTAATACCAAGTATGCATAGCAGCAGTTTCCCCCACATAATCTTATCACACCTGCTTTTAAGGATGATATGACAGGGGAGTGCTGGAGATGGGTTCAGTGTGTCAGGGAGGCTTAAGGTTGTACTTGGTGCTGCTGACAGATAACTGCAGAAAGCCATTGATAGAGGGAGAAAGGGGGAAGGGCCTGTGCCTATCAAAGAGATCCAACCCCCGGTATATCAAAATGACTGTCAAGCGCTCCAAGCTATCCGCTCTCTAGAATTATTCCTGGATAATTAGCTTGTGAAAGTAATTTTGGTCTTCCAGATTCCACAATTCAGCATGGCTGTTGGCCCTTAATGGCTGGACAATTCTGGGAGATGTGATTCAAAAAAATAATTCACTACCCTCACTCTGAGATCTGGATGCAATCCAGAAGTCTAGGTCTAAACTTCAAATGACCCTCTTTCGGGCTTGGTTTCTGAAGTGGCAGCCCTTTTTATTCTATCCCAGCTAAAACAACAGAGTCTTTGGATTCATGCACTGAGTAGGGGGCTGGACTTGACAGCCTTATAGGCCCCTTCCAACTCCATTATTCTGTGATTCTACTCTGGTGCCTTAAAAACCAACACATTACTTATAACACAAAGCTTCCTGGGTGAAATTTCATTTTCTCAAAGGCAAGGTCTGATCTGTTTGGGCCCAGGTCCCCTGCCCATAACAGTCAGGCATAAGTGAAATTGACGATCCCCTGTCATTTACACCAGAATCGCTTAAGATATTGACAAATTTCAAATTTATTTAGCTCCCTTTGAGGTTTATTAAGAGGTATTTATTCTATCTAATACTCATTATCTGATACCTTTCTTACAGCGGGATGTTTTTGTACTGCTGTTATCTGCCTTTGAACTTTCTTGAATGACAGGATATAAATAGAACAATAAATAGATACAGTACCATGTGCTCCGTAACAGATGAATGGAAGAACAGCCACAATACCAGATTCTCAAGATGAGAACTGTCCTGTCACTACAGTATTGGAAAAATTACTTATTTGGAAACTGTCCAGTCCTATTCCAAATTTCTGCTCTCCAATGAAAATCCAGCACCATCACCAGCTGTAGCTGGGATACAAAGCATGTGCTCAACCCCTGGGTTACTCCACTTTCCTTGTGCTGCTTCTGGCCTCTAGCACATAAGTTCATTAGCACTAAGAGAGCTACTGGTTCAGATGGATTTTTATAACTGTAGGGGATGCATATTATGGAGCAGTTCCTTTTCTTTTCCCTCTTCGATGAAAAGAAACATTTAAAAACTGACTTGATTTTTAAAATCCAGATGAATCAGGCTTTTGCAGAATAAAGGAACGCAGCTTAGAAAAGAACAGCCCGGTAGCAATGAGAAATAGTTGAGAACTTGGAACTGGCAAAATAACCTCCAGACAGGGGTGTTATGACAGAAATAGGGCCTGCTTTCAGTCTTTGTAACATTATGCATTATGGGGTAAGCAGGCATTGCACTGTAGTCCCAATTTGTGAAACTACAAACTTTCCACAGAATCCAAGTCCCTTCATTGTGTGCATCATGTATATTTCATTTTTTTTAAAAAAATTCAGATCATACCTTTCAAAAGCCAGGAGTTTTAACATACCGTTGAAATAATTTATGAATTGCTAGCCAGAAAAAAAAACCCTAAGTTGGAAGTTTCCCATCATCACTGGCATACGGCCAGTGAAATCCAGAATGCCGTCTCTCTTTGTACCTGGTGCCAATCCAGAGCGACAGCATCCGATTTGCTTGGATGCTGGTTTTTTCCCCCCCCTCCCCTGCTCTGGCGTGACTGATTTGTGATGGGAAGTAGGCCAAGGATTGATTCAGTCCTTTGGAAAGATGTCGAGAAAGAGATTTGAAAGGAAGGAGGGCGAGAAAAGAGGCCGGCGCTGTATGCTCGTCGTCTCCCATCCTTGGCCTCTGACGTGGAGCTGACACTCTGCTTTGGCTTCGCCTCCCCCCTCCCCCTCCCTCCTGCTGAATATTCATGGCTGCAGGATTTCTGGGGGCCAGAGGGAAGGCCACAGCTGCCATTCGAGTCTTGGGGGGGGGAACTCTGAACAGTGGTATCAGCTGTATTTTCCGTCTCCTGCTATTTACCAAGACAGAAATAGAGAGAGAGAAGGGGAGAGAGAGGAAGGGAGTGAGTGGGTGAGTGGGAAGGAAAAACCAAGGCTCACTAAGAGCAGTGTTCCCTTCTCTTTGCCTCTTTCTCTCTCTGTGAAGAAAAAAGACCAAGAGTATGGCTTGGTGTAGCTCAAGTGAGGCCTAGATTCTCCACCCTCTGGGCTATGGAAGGAAGATCGGGCAAATGAGCAAAGACTTAACGGTGACGGAGGGGGAAAAAACATACATGCACAAGACCCATGCGCACCAGTGTCTTGCGCATGGGAAGACAAGAAGGGAAGAAAGGCATTGGATTTCTGAGCATGGAGTTGCCTGCTGGGTTGCTGACTACTCCTTTGTAAGGATTCAACAAAGGCGGGAGCATAAAGAGGAGGTAAGTGGCCTGACCCTTTTGACCCTTTTGGATTCCTCTTCGGGTTTGTTGGGTTTTGAGTCGTGACTTGCAATAGAAGGACAGATTTCTGTGAACCTGTCTGGTTGATGCACACACTGCAATTCTCCCACAAGGTTTGTGTGGTCTTTTTTATCTGCTGCTACTTAATTGCCCTTGCTTTAAAAATAAAAACAAACCCCTGCTAACTCCCTGGGTTCTAAGATGGGATAAACTGCAAAAAAGTATTTTGTACATCAGAAAGGATATGGTGGAACCTGATGAAACAGTGGCATCGAATGTTTTAACATCCCAACTTACATTTTTGCTGTGTGAATTTTAATTTAAAAAGACGTGATAGAAAGATAATAAATCTAGACTAGAAGTCTTCCCCCACCCCCAGAAAGCCAGAATGTAGTTCTACCATGTAAAATACCCCCACCTCACCCACCCATTCCCACACAAAAAGCCAAGTGGGCATGGGTGACCTTTCTGAGGTTAGCGAGATGGCAGGCACCTGACAAGGAGGTGGTTTATATATAACCACTCTGGGGTGTAAGTAAATCCGATCTTTGAATTATGGGGGAAGGGTGGAGGAAAGGAAAGCAAGAGTGAAAAGCCAGGGGAATGTGTATGGATTTCTTGTGTCTCTGGGAGTGGGTCAAGGGTTGGTGGGAACAGGTGTGAATTACATGAGTTGTGTAGGTAAGGTCAAAAGATGGTAAAGCAGGAGTGATGGGGGAGAAAAGCGGGAGTCATTTGATGTGGATGAATGTTTCTTGGAGGAAGGTGATGAGGCTGAAGTTTCCAAAAACCAGAGTATGTCCTTTTTGCGAAAAAAAAGTAAGAAAGATGCGTTTCTCACATGGGTAGGTGTGTTAGCTGGTGACCGCTAAAACAAGAAAGACTTATAATCCTAAATTAGTGTTAGGATTCTATAAGTTTTTGTAGACAAAAGTCACTTTATCTTAAATACAGGAATGTTCTCATCTCTCTGCAGATGTATATATATGCATATGGTGAAAAAAAGAACATAAACATCTATGTTAAAATGGCAAAGAAAACTGAAATGTAAGCATGTGTAAAATATGCACCATGACCTACTGCAGTAACTGGTGAGAAAGCCATGAGCTTAGCCTTGCTAAACAAATTCAGCACCTGTAGTGGGACAGGAGACTGTTGATCTTTCTTCACGTCCAGACATAGAGAAGCAAACTTTGTTGTTTCTTTCCATTCAGCTATTGTACACTGCTGTTTCCCTTTGAAATCCCTCTGTGTAGGACCTTTTAAAGACGGATTTAGTGGGGCATAAACTTTGTGAACCAGAAACCATTTGGCCAGATGCCTGAGCTGTTTTGCTTAACTGGGATGTGTGTAGGGGATAGAAATGGTAAACAATAGAGCCATGGAATATAGGAAGGCTTTCCCAAATAGGCCTCCCCCCCCCCCCCAAAAAAAAAGTCCTGAAAGGGATGTGAAGGGTTGCAATCCTATACATACCTGGAAGTAGATCTTACTGGTCTTGGTGGGACTGGCATCTGAGTGGACACGCACAGGTTTAGGATAAACCTAGATCAGGTGTGCTAGGAAAACTTTGCTTATGGGAGAGAAAAAAAGCCATGTTATATAATGAACAGCTTTATTCTCTCAGCTAATGGAACAGAAAGGTATATGTTTCAATTTTTCCTTACAAATCGCAATCCCATTTTTCCTCTTGGTTTATTCACTTATCAAAACACGTCTATATAATTTGAAAAAATCTAAAGCTTTTACTATATTGCCAAGTTAAGAACACACAAAGGACAATAAAAACAAGTACTAAAAAAAACCACCATAATTTGAGCAATAAAGATATTTCACTAAAATCTCTAAAAGCACTAGGAGTATTTGATTACATTGGTGATCAAGAAAATACCTCGGCAAACAAATCATAATAATAGTGTGCCATCAAGTCAATTCTGACTTATAGCAACCCTTTTCAGGTAAAGAGTGCTCAGAAGTAGTTTACTATTCGTTTCTTCTGGAGACATCCTGGAACTGTGCCGTTTGCCCAAGGCCACCCAGGCTGGCTCTACTTGCAGAAGGCACAGTGGTGAATCGAACTGTGGCCCTGGAGCCAGATACATAACTCATTGAGCTATCCAGCCAGCTTAAACAAATAATATTATACCAATAAAGTGGCTTCTTTATTGTTTATATGTATTCACTCTAAAGTGAATAGAGTAACAGACTAGCATTCAGGAGATGCAAGTGCAGATCCCCCTCAGCCAGGAAAACTCACTGTCAGCAGAGTAGAGCTGGCACTGGTAAAGCCACTCCTTAAATATCTCCCTTACCTTGAAAGCCCTATTAGGATTGGCATAAGTCAGTCCCAACTTGATGGGACATAACACACACAAAGTAACTTCATTCCAAATCATTATTTTTGAAGTGCAACTTCTTTACACTCTCATTACTTATACCTTTAAAATAAATAGGCTCAAAGTTCAGCTGCACAAAAACTGAAGGCACAAATGATTAATGTAAGGACTGAAGCCTTGAAAAATCACCCTTTTGGACCACACGTTCCAGAATCCTGCAATTCGCAAGGGCCATGTTGAACAGGAGATTTTTGGAATTGTATTGGACGGCCACCATAAAGAAAACCATGGGCTTTCGTCTGCAAGATGTGAGGATCTGTTAATGACAGGACCTTCTGGAGGTCATTGATTCATAGGGTCACCATAAGTAAAAAACGACAGCACATTAAAAAGAAGTCCGCAAAAGTAACTCTTCCAATCCTTGAAATTTCAAGTGCAGTCAACAAACGCAAGGGACAAAGTAGTAGCAGTAAGAGAGATTTATAAAACAATTTAAAAAACACTTGGGTAAAACAACAACAACACCCCATTCTAAAAGACCGTTACTTTATAAAACGCATCTTCTCCTATCTTAACTCACTTTTATTGTGGCTTTTTAATGGTATTATTGTGGGAATTATATGTACAGTGCTCCAGCCTCTATTTAACCAAAGACCCTCCATTAATTCATAACTTCTGTGGCTAATATTTCTCATGCTGGGTGCTTAGAGCTTAAAATACAGTGTTTCTGACAAACGTTTTCTCAGAAACGAGACCTGTCTGCATTCAGGGAGATTTATGGCCATGTTAAAGTGTGCGGAGGGTTGCAATGCATAACTTTGATCTTTTGGAGAAGAAAATCCTCACAGTCACAGCAGAGTGTCTTTCCACACAGAGAGAGAGGGCTTCTTTCTCTGCAGATAAATGTAGACAATGACCCATACTTTGGGGACTATGGTACGGAGCTGCTATTCATGGATGGCTATTAGTGTGCCAGTGCTATTGGAGGCAATGTATTCCTCTGAATTCCAGCTGTAGGTGAGCATGAGCAGAGAGGTGTTGTGTTCCCTTCTGTCTTGCTTGTGGGTGTCCCATTTGGAACACCTGGCTGGCCCCTGTGGGACAGCATTCTGGGCTACCCGGCTACCTGGGGCTCTGCTTATGTGCCTGTGCCTTACAGGTAAGAATGTCACAGGGCTTTCCCTGAGATATTTTTCTGTCCAAGGTCCTGTTGTGAATGGTGGGTGTCCCTGCCCTGTCCAGCCACAAGTGCCTGTTACCTAATTTATATTGCCGCAGCACTTAGAAAATCCCACCTCTCCCCGTCCTTGACAGTAAAAGTACAATAACAAATGCTATACCTAATAATTTGTTCCCCTTCCATGATGTCCCAAACCTGCCGCCTAAGGCTGATGCCTCACTTTGTCTAAGAGCAGGGCCGATCAGTGTTCAGGAGGTCTGTCATGGCTGACAAGCTGCTGTAATGGGCAAAGCATGTTTTGTAAGAGCACAGCCGTAGGGGAAAAATATATGCTGACAGTATATGTCAGTGAAACCAATGAAAACAATGGGGAGGAAAAGGAAGAGCAGGCTTCTGAGGGCAAACATCTGTGGAGGACAGGAAGCCCAAATGAGACATGAATCTGTCACCTAAAGAAAGGATGTCCAACAGCTTCATCTGGGGGCCAGCTGCAGACAGAAGTGACCCGTGGAAGCTCTGCAACCAGAAATGTACACATTTCTGAGCAATTTTTGTTTGAGAAAAGAAAGTTACTCAGCATCATATCTGCCCAGAAATATCTCTCTCACCCCCCCCCCTCTCTACCTTTTTAGGAGTGGGGCAGGAACAAGGAAAGACAGGGAGTAAATAACAAAAAATATATAACTAAACTGGTAGTTCTACACACGCGGGAGGGAGCTGTGGTTATCAGGCAGCTGAGCTCTGTCATGTGCTCAGAGGTGCTCTTGGCCTGACTGATCCATGTGCTGTTGTCATCACTGCTTCTTGCAGGTGGGGACATGGAGAGTTGAAAAGCTGCTGCCACCGGCCATGTTGGCTTGAAGGTATTTTGGGAGTTGTAGTCCAATTTTTTTTTAACTTTTCTGATCTCCAGAAACAGAGAGTATTGCTTTATGAGAGATCTTAAATGGCAGTCTTTGTCTTTCTGAAATCCAAGCTCTACCCTCTCCTTGTCCCCTTGCCTGGTTTTGAATGCAGGTGTCAGGAGAAACAACCTGAGCCAGAGCTCTTGGCTGGGTTGTCCTCTTTGCCTTCTAGTGGGACATGTAGGTTTTAATAATCTCCCTCCCTGCCCCTACTCTGCCTCCCTGTGTCATCCCAAAACCCTTGACTTCCTGCAGTGGCTTACATAGTAATGTTTTGAGCTCCAGAGCTGCTGCTGCTTTTTAATGGCTTTCCCTTTGTGTCAAATAGGATACCTGATACAGGTCTGAGCCAGCAGGAACCTTTATGTTATTATTTTTCTTCATCTTACCCATCTCCCTCATTAATTTTTCCAGTCCATCTGGGCTACAGTGACACAATACAAAAGATTGAGCAATGTTGGCCCCAGCTTTCCAGTTAAACACAAAACAAAACACAGAAACAGACCAATCCTCCTAACTGTTTGGAGAAAAAACAGTCACGGGGAATTCCTGGCTTTCGAAGCTGTTTGGTTTCCCAGCTCCTCCTGCAGCAACCATCTGGGAATTGTCCTGGAATTCTCTCTTTGGGGGTGTTCTGTTTCCTCCTGATCATCCAAGTTGCGCTGAATGAGAGGATGACCTCTTCTTCCAGATGGCCTGCAGCACAGGCAAAACATGAGGAATCGGGGATTTCAATTCAAAAGATTGGGTCTTGAACAAAGCCTTCTTTTTCACTCTCTTTTTAACTGGAAGAGTTGGATGTAGATCTATAGCTAGCAGTTTTGGCACCCAGGGGTGTCTTACTCTATTAGCTAACCTAGGTTCACATGAGGTTGATGTATGTAGGAAGAGGATGGAGAAATGGGGAAGATCACCTGGTTCTAAGCATGGAAGAGATATCTTGCTCATGTGCTGAGCCCACCTGCTTCATGTCTCCTGTCTGAGAGGAACAACTGGAGGCAGCCTATGTGATCAGGGTAGATGGACTTGCACATTGTCAAAAGCAAATACCAATGGGCTGATGCATCTCCTCCCCATAGCAAATTTTTGCATTTTAGTTGTGGCTCTGGTTGAAGGTCCCCTTGAAACTTTTAGGTGTGTGGTAACTCCTTGTCAATCTGACTTTCAAAGAAGAGAAGAACTAAATCATACAGCATTTTTACATGTTTGGGTCTACTCCTCACAATTTGTGGTTTTTTAAAAAAAGTGAATTCGGAGTATAAACTAGATCTGCCTTCCTTCCTTCCTTCCTTCCCTCCCTCCCTCCCTCCCTCTGTTCCACTTGGTTATTCATCCATTTCATTGTTGTCTTCTTATAAACCTCGCTGAACTCCGCTTGCCTAACTTCCTATGTGACGTATACTCAGTCATGTGTTATCAAAGCAGTTCTACATTTTTTAAAAAAAGGAAGAAAGAAAAGAAAAAGATCTGTCAGAATTAATATTTAGGTCAGACTCCTGTGTGAAGATGGGACCTGCATTAGGCAGGACCTACTGGGGCCATCCAGTCCACTCAAAAACATAAAATTCTGGACTGGATAGACAAGAGAGTTTTGTATCTTCTCTTGATGTTTGTAACTCACAGGTAGAGTGGCTGAGAAAGAGAAGAAGATGCCAAACCAAAGAAAGAAAGAAAGAAAGTGCAGAGTGATGTATATCAGTAGCCAGGGCTATTTATACTGCTGGATTAATTCATTAGAGGGATGGGAGAGCAGGCTTTCAAAGCTGGTCCAGCTCAGTTACTGCTGCTGCTGTGAATTTTCTTCTGCACAATGGTCTTGTGTTGAGAATCTTTTCCCCAACTGTTCCTGACCCCTTCCTTCTGTTCTCCAAGGTGGCAGAAGTCCATTGCAGGGTCTCTTTTCTCAGTCACAAAAATTAATACAGGAAATAGACTTGAGGCCCCTTTTCAGTCACTTTTCACACATTGGCTTGGTTGCACCTCAACAGATGGGACACCAGCAGCTATAAATTCTGAGGTGCTCCAGAGTTTCTATGAAACATACCCCTCAATATTTGGGAGAGGAATGGTGTTAAGCTGGTTCATGAATTTCCAGAGGGGGTGGATATGTTAGTTGATGGCAGTTAAAACAACAACAGTCCTACCTGGAGATAATAGAGAGCTCAATCTGTCATACAGTTAGCACGTGATTAGAAGCAGAGCTCCCGGAAAAGGAAAAAAATATCTGTTTGTCCTGCCTCAGGTTCCTCACATCTGAATTTTGCAAACCAACCTGCTTTATTTGGAGAGTGGTCAGTGAGAGGTAAACTTAGGCTTTGACATTTTACTGTTGTCAACTCTGGCTGGCAGTCTGGGTTTCAGAAGGATGCGCCTTTCTCAGCCCTAGTTGGCATTGAACCTGGGGCTTTCTGCATTCCAAGCAGAGGCAGTCCTTTTTTGAGCTATGCCCCCTCTTCAAAAGAGCTTGCTTAACACTGAAATGAAGATGGGTGAACATTTAAAGGAAGGATTGCCAACAAATGCTGCTCATTTTTGTACAGTCTGTTTGCATGGCGGGGGTGATCTGTGATGATCAGTTCTGATTTGTAAACACTAGGAATGTAAATACAAAATTAGCCTAATGGAGCATCATGCACAGACAGGCAGCCACAACACAGAGAGGAATAAGGGCTCCATCCAGGCGCTCATTGAAGACGTTGCCCGATTCTAGGATGCCAAGGCACGTCCATGGACATTTTAATTGCTGGGGCGGGGGGACTGTTTGGTGAGAGGAAAGTAGGCAGTCCTGTTCCATCTGGATGGTCAACATTCACTTTCGGCTGGGGGAAGAGCAGATGCCAACAGCAGCACTTGGGAAGTTGCTTTTTCTCCCCTACAATTTGGGGAATCTCTCAGAGGCGGTGGGAGTTGCAGTCTGAAAACTATTATCTCTCTTTCCTGATCTCTGACATAAGTGTTTCCGGGACAAGCATTTTTGTCTTTGCAACAAACCTAAGCTATGTGTATAAAAAGCAAAGGCTGAATTTGCTCTTGAATATCTGGTGGCTCAGAATAATTTGGAAGTCTGCTTACTTCTTGACAGCTGCCATACGGTTGCCACCTGACCGATTTTTTCTGGAGCTACTTATGGCTTGTTTCCCCCTCCCACCCATTTCAACTACCATCTGGCTGCAGCAAGTGAGTCTGTGGTGGCGGCGGAGAATTAGCAGACTAATTCCCTCCTTCCCTCTGCAAATAACTAGTGGGAACTGCTAATTGCTCTAGATTCCCTTTTTAAAAAATTATGTTTACTTGTAAGAGAGAGAAAGAGACTGAGATTTGCTCATCACTTTAGGGCAAACCAGTTAATACTGTTGCAAGGTGGTTTAGGTCTCTGTCTGCAGAGCCAGAGGTTGGGAGTTCGATTCCCTAACTGGGCCTCCTTGACAGGGGCTGGACTCGATGGTGCACAGAGTCCCTTCTAGCTCTGCAGTTCTAAGATTATTGTTATTGTCAAGCCTGATGTAACAGCCATCTTTATCAGATCACCCATGGTTTACTTACTTACTCTGGATTTTGTCATATGCCATACTGACCCATGGGAGCTTGGGGAAGGGATTTCTCTTCCCTCACCCGATGTTTGTGTGATAAGGTGGTCGGTGGAAGGAAGAAGATACTTCTGTTTCACATTTTATTCCATTTTAGAGTGTCTATATCCAGCTGCATGTTTTACAGTGACTAAGATTGTATTTAAAAAGCAACAGTAGTTGTGTCAGCTACCAGAAAAAACCCAATCTGCAGTGGTAGCATGTCTTTGTGGAGCCAACCAAAAGGGCACACAAAAAAAAATCCTGCCTTTGCATTTAACCAAGAATGGCAGCATCAGAAATCAGACAAGGGCTTCAGCTTGCTGGCAGACACCTAAGGAGTTCAGGGCAGAATTGGCAAGCTAGTTTAACCTGGTCAGGCACATGCCATAAAGACAATATATCACTGGTATTGAGTGTTCTGTGCTCACTTCCAGTTTGCTTCATTCTGAGCTCAATCCATGGGGATGGCGGTGATTCCCAAAGCCCTAAACAGCCTGGGGACAAGGTACCTCAAAAACTCCCTCCTGCCCCAACGTATGTATCTTCCTTGAATTTTGAGCCCTTCCGATGTGGCTCTGTAACACATCTCAGGCTGGAAAGCAGACAAGACAGGGTTTCCTAAATAGCCCAGACTGTGGAACTCCCTCTCAAGGGAACCAGGCTGGTTCTGTCCTGATTCAGCTTCTGAAAGGTGTCCAGA
Organism: Intellagama lesueurii; assembly: GCA_037013535.1. Lineage (NCBI taxonomy): Eukaryota > Metazoa > Chordata > Lepidosauria > Squamata > Agamidae > Intellagama > Intellagama lesueurii. The sequence goes on along the minus strand of JBAJHW010000016.1, from coordinate 12,335,828 downwards.
ACTGTATTATTTTGTAAATCTTCTGCTCTTTATAACCATTTTTAAGGCTGGCCTTGAAATTTGTTTGTGGCCTGTTTTTGAATGAATGTTATCTGAAAAACCTTTTTGTTGCTTGTTTTTTCCTGCATAATTACAGCCACTGTGTAACTGCTGCCCCCTCCAAAATCTGTATGTCTTTACCAGAACGTTCAGGGATCTACTTCATCCTTAATGCCTGTCTCTCTAGCAACCAGCTCCAGATCATGTAGAAACAGAGTGATACAGTGCCTGGAGAACTGTACTGGCACCTGGGAGATCCAGGTTCTAGCATCCATTGAAATTAGATCACTGGGTGACCCTTGCCCAGTCTCCCTCTCTCAGCCAGGTCTAGCTCACAGGGCTGTTACTCTGAGGATAAAATGGGGAGTAGGAAAACCATATACAGCTCCTTGAACTTATTGGAGGTGATAGGCACAGTACAAACATAGAAATTAATCAATGATAAATAGTACATGTTGGTTGGATATTCTTAAGAATGTGGATAGTCTTAATTAATGAGATTCCAAAACACAAAGATGAAGTTTACAGAAATCTATAAACAAAGGAGCTGATGGATTATTTCTGTGCATCCATTGCTTTAGGGAAGATGGAGAGAGATTCCCTTCCCCCTATTTCATAGTTTTCATTTGAAAGACAAGGTAAGTTTCTAGTCTTCAAGGCCACCAAGGAAAACAGAGCAGGGCTAGGATGCTCTGCACCTGCAGGCATTTTTGGAAGATGGCTTCTCAGGACCAGCTGGAAATTATACAGATCAAGCAGGTTAGTTTAGTGCATGCCTTTTGCACAATTCCTTGAACCTTAGCTCTGTGTCTCATGCAGATTTGGGGGCTTGGATTTGGCAAGCTGAACAGACATGACATGGACAAACCATTAGGGAAATGAGCTTGCAGGAGAAATGCTTCCTGCCAGACCACTCTCCCTTCTGAACAAATTTCATCTCCTTTTCTCCTTAGGAAAACAGCTTGGGGAGGAGCCGGGAGAGAAGGATCAGGACAGTGTGTGTAAGAGAGAGAGAGAGAGATGGCGGCTTCCCAGCCACCACCACCTTCTTCACCAGGTACCATCAACCTTTGCCTAATGGAGGCCACTTCTTGGTTTCCTTTCATTTTCAGGCAGAGAGGCAGAAATTATTAAGGAATCAATATGGCCCCATCCTACAAATTCCTGGGATCTGTCGTTTTTTTTGCTAGGGAGCTCTCCTGCCTTCCCCTGAACTGTAGCACGGAATTCCAGCTCCCTCACTGGGACCCAGCAGGGTTCTGTATGAGGAAGCCAGAATGCTTAAAAGTGGTACCCAACTGGTAGAAGGTAGAAGACCTACGTTGAACTGGTTATATAGATTCTGCAACCTATGAAGAAGGAAAATGGCTGATAATTCTTATTTATTTACTAGTGAAATTTCCTTCCTTCCTTCCTTCCTTCCTTCCTTCCTTCCTTCCTTCCTTCCTTCCTTCCTTCCTTCCTTCCTTCCTTCCCTCCCAGAGTTCAAGGCAGTGTTTTTAGCTCTCCCCTAACTTATTCTTATAACAACTCTGTGAGGTGATTCAGAGAGACTGACTCAGGATCTTCCAGTTCGTTTCATGGTTCAGCAGTGAGATTTCTACCTGCGTCTTCCCAGTCTGACACTCTAATCATTGCACCACACTGCTCTCCAGAACAATGTATAAGAGTACCATGCTTGTCCTGTGAAAGGTTTTCAGCTACTGTCACACCCCCTCCCCTACTTCCTGCTTCTGCTACTGTCTCTCTCTCTCCCCTGTTTTCTAGACCACTGCATTTTGTTGTTGCTGTTTTCTTGTCCCAATTCACATTGTGACCAGTGAAATCGGAAGCCTTCCATGCATCCACATGCCAAGCTCTGTGACTTGAATGGTCATTGATGGACCCTCTTTGTTTTGTGCTGGTAATTGTGACGAGGAAAATGTTTTTTTGGGGGGGAGGAGAAGCTTTCTGAAAGTTGTTTTCCTCCTCAATACATTTAATCCAGACTTCAGATTATGCTTCTTTGGGTCAAGAAGCAGACGGAGAGAGGACAGCCTTTTCCAAAGCCAAGCTGTTACTAGGCAGGTTTTGCAGGTGGCAGAGATGTTTATGCCTCAGCAGAATTAATCCCCTGTGTTTTGGGCAGCTGGTCACAGCAAGGCAAGGAGACTGTGTGTGTGTGTACTAAATTAAGAGCAGCCAGAAACTAGACACTCTGAGAGGAACTTTGGTAGATGTGTTCCAAAGTGACCTAGAAGCCAGGAAGGGAGGGAGAAGATCACAGACATTTCTCTCTCTTTCTCTCTCTCTCTCTCTCACACACACACACTAAAATGGAACAAGACTACTCCCTAAATTAAAGAGCGAGGAACTGGTAGCCTTCTGGAAATTATTGGTCTTGAATTCCCAACAGCCTGTGCTACCCTAGCCAATGCTGAAGGTTGGTGGGAGTGGTATTTATTTCAACATATGGAAGGACAAAGGTTGCCCACACCTTCCCTAAATAATAAAAATTCCCTCATCAGGTATATAAAATTTTTAAATTTCATTTCTTTTACCAAAGTGATTTACCCTCCCTCTCTCTGTTTTTCTCTCTTCTCTATATCTCTTAGAATTGCTCAGTTTTTTTCAACCCCGTCTCTGCCTTTCTTCACAAGATGTCTGAGTCAGATAGTGCATAATGAAAATAAAAATATATCCTAATAAACACATTTATAAGAGCAAAGGTAAAACAAACAAACAACTGCAGATAGAGAAGGCTAACCATGCAGGCATTGTTGAGGAGACAAGAAGTGCCAGAACTGATTCGGACTCTCCCTGGAAGGGTGTTTGGGGAGGCAGTTCCTGGGAGTGCCTGTCCTGACATGGCCACTTGAAATTGACAGGAAAGCCCCTCTCTGCTTGAGTTGAGACCTTGGAGCTCAGCTGTAGAACTTAGCAAAATGACCTTTTTGGGCTCTAGCATCCAGAATCCCTCAGGAAGGAGATCCTGGATATTAGGGGCAAAAACAGTAAATTTTGCTGGTCTTATGAACCAATAGGCTGACTCATGGTCAAAATCTACATCACAGATGAATATATCAATGCTGTCTGGAATCATGTTAGTGATCTCAACAGACCTTCTTCATGTCTGAGAAATTAGACTTGGAGATGAAGCCCAAGTCTGCTTCCAGAAGACCACACTGAGCAAAGTGCTTTAATGAGGTGTGAAGGTTTTTGATGCTTTTGGCACTTAAGGAATTCCTGCTTCTGATGATTCCAGGTACAATGCAGCTTCTTCTTTTCAAAACTGGCTGAGAATCCAGTTTGTTCATTGGCGGTTCTGCCCTAACCCACCACTGCTTTCTTATCTCTGTGCAGGAGGAGAGGAGGCTGCTCAGGGCGTTCTGGAGATCTCGACGGAAGGCGAAGACGATGCAGGAGAGGCCTTTGATTTTGAAGACAGTGAAGAGGAGGAGGAAGACAGCACTCGCCTCATGGTGAGCAATGCCAGGACGGAGCTGGGGTCAAGAGGGGCACTGCAAGATCCTCCCTCAAGGCGGCGATCCAGCATCAGTGACGACCTCGAACCTGTGGATGACTGGGATGAAGAGGAGGCACTCCTAGAGGATCGGGTCCCACTGACCCCTTCGGACTCTGGCACGAATCTTGGTAAGAGCAGCCGGGTGGTGTGTCCAGGAGCTCTGGAGGATTGTGGGAGTTGTTGTGGAGGAAATGCCATGCCAGCTGGCATTCTGAATAAGTCACAGGCCCAGGCCCTGCCTGTTACCATGCTCTGGTTCTTGTGCACCAATTAACATACTAATTTCTTCTTTTTCCTTTCTAGCAGATCCCTTTGGCTCTCAGATACAGTCAGAGTAAGTGGCTCTTAATTCTTAAATGGAAAAAGAAAGCTGGTGTTTGTGGCCTGGGGGAAACACCCCTTATTTCTGTCTTCTTCTTCTGTGCTTCAGTGTTTGTGTTTTATACCTTTGAAACCACACCGGTGTGGTTATTTTCTAGGTGCATCTGTTTTGTCCTATTCCAACCCTCCCAATAAACTTACTGACAGTTTGAGGAACCTCAACCTGATGCCCTTCTAATTCTCGTCTGATGCTCTGAATACTATCCTGCACTGCTAGTCTATAGTTATCTTAAGGCTTATAATAAACCTCAGGGTAGAAGGCAGAGGGAAGGATGAGTGTTATCCCTTCATACACTCCTGGGTGCATCTCTTAGTCCGCAGTGATATATTCTGAAGTGCAGAAGCTGATCACTGTAGTCCTGAGAATGACTCTCCAGAGAAAAGCCAAAGACAGAGGCAGCTCTGTTGAACTTTATCAACCAACAGGGTCTAGAGATCGATGTTCATCTTCATCAGGAGCAGGTCTTTTGTAAAGTTAAAGGATCTTAATTGCCAAGACATGATCAAGCCATCCCCAAATCCTTTGCTTGACAACAAGGACAGCTCTCAGTGAGATACTGTAGCTGGGAAAAAGTGTTTCCTTAGTAGGTGCTAAGCTCAGAGGAAACAGGGAAGCCCAAAGGTGGAGAGATAAGCAGAAAACACCCCAGTACCATGGCATCCTTGCCCTCCAGATATTCAGGACTTCATCGAGAAGCCCAGCCAGACTGAGCTAGGACCCAGAACAACAGGAGCGCAACAGCTGAGAACTGTTGAAGCCTCCCTCAACATTTTGTCCAGCAGCTGGAGGGTTAACCTGCAAGTAGCTGCCCCTACTTTTCTCAGGTGATGTCTAAGCTCCTCCCTTGCCCAGGTGGGAAGAAGTCAAGGAGAGTCTGGAAAGCAGCCAAAAGGGCTATAAAAAAAAAAGGTATGGGATGTTACAGAGCTTTTCTGGTTTTTATGGACTGGTCTGGTGGCTTCGCTGACTGGTTCTTCAGCAAAGTTTTTTTCTCCAGGTAAGTGGAGGAGGGGGAAGAGTGTTCCCTGCCTTAGGAACTAGCATTATCCAACATGCTGCTGTTCTTGCTTTAAAAACCAGCTTACATTTTTGTTGTTGTTGTTAACCATTCTTTTTAAAAACTGTCTGTTACTACAGCAGAATTTCATTTGGTTCCTGAGATTTTCTGTTTCTTGCTACAAAAACCTCTGGCACATCCTACAGCAGGGCGGTAGGGTCTAGCTATGACTAAACAATTATTCTGAGGCACCCTCACAACAACAGCTCAGGGGCTACTTGAGACTGTGTTTTGTTTTGTATTGTTTGTATGCAAATAACCCCAGTTTTAATGTCTGGTTCAAAGGGTTTTGTAGGAGTCAGGCTAGAGGGCAATTAAGAGCCATTTGTTTTACAAAAGACCTGCTAGAACTAATTTGTTGATATGAACCAAGGAAGCACCTTGTTCTTTGTTTTGTTTTGGATTGTCCTTAAGGGTATTGTTATAGCTGACATAACCCATTTTCTTTTACTTCCCCACCAAGGAGATAAGGGGAGAGATGATACCAGAACCTGAAGAGAGGCACTGTGATATAATAATCATGTGCCATCAAGTCAAATAAGTAACAGAACACCCAACCCTTGCTCCACAGCCAGAGACCTAAGCCACTGAGCTATCAAGCCAGCTGTTATATAGTGGTTTGAATATTGGCTTGGGAATGAAGTGATCAAGGATCCTGTTTCTCTAACTTAGACATGAAAATGACCGGTTAATTTTGGGCTGGTCCTACACCTTTTCTCTTAGCAATGACCTACTTCATGAAGTTGTTGTGAGGGTAAAGTACAGAGGAAAACAACTACGTAGGGTGCCTTGAGATCATTAAACCGAAGGTAGGATATAAACACAGCTCACCAATCAATTAATTGTCTGTCTTCTTTGCTTGAAATACCTGCTCTCTCCACCCCCCATATGCCCTTGAGTTATTTTCTCCCTGTTTTTTGGTGGCTGCTTAATCTCTTGACTTGACTCACTTCCTTAAACCCTTGGGGGTTTGGGGAAAGTTAGCAGTAATACTGCTCTGTTTGGGTCACAAACATTGCCCAGTAAGGTAAAAGCTTGTAAGGTATGCCTGGTTAAATTTTTCCATTCCAACATATCTTTGTATGAATTTTAGATCTCTCTTGGTGTGCTGCCCTATTGATTGTGTTGTTATGTGGGGGTCTTAGTTTTAATTTGTAAACCACCCAGAGTAGTGTTTCCACTAAAGGGGCAGTATATCAGTCAATCGGTCGGTCGGTTGGACGTACGTATGGACGTCTTTGTTTTCATGAAGGTTTGGGCTGCATCTGGAACCATCACCTCGGCGTTTGCTACAGATTTTTAGGAAAAGATGCAAAATGTTGTGACTTTTTCTAAGAAGAAAAAGTAGTTTGTCCTTTCAGCCATTCCTTTTCTGTGACTCTGTGGTGTTTAGTTCCAGGACCTCTAAATATTGACATAGTTTTACTTAAAGTGGGTCGGGCTGTAAAAGACATAACTTGAAATCAGATCTCCTAATCTGGGCAAATGCAAATGTGTTGTTGAGTGTTTTAAAAACGTGGCCAGTCGTGGCTCATTTACTAGGGCCGGTGTTGTGTTGCCCCATCCCAGGATCCCGTGCTGCTCCTGCGTGGCTCCTTTAGAAGACCTTTGAATGTGTAAATGCTTGCCAGCTTGCCCCAGAGTATGTGGTTGTGTGTCAGCCAGACTGACATTCTCTATGTGCCCGATACCTGTGCGATTGTCAGGTATACTAAGAAGATTCTGTGTCTGTTTCAGTGTCCCAGACTTCTATCTGCCTGTGGGAAATGTGTTACCCCCTTTTGCACAGACACCTACATAAGGAAACGGGATGATCATTATCTCAACTCTTTCATTTCATCTGATTCCGTCCAGATGGAAGGGATGCATTTCGAGTACTTCTGGAAAGTGTTATTTATGACCAGATGAGCAAGCCTGTTGTTCCCAGAGAGGTTCCTGAGGTCGCTGTTTCTGAATTTTTGGCCAGAGGACTGTTTCATGGCCAGCGGAGGAATGGGGATTTTTAGCTAGACCTTTAAGAAAGTCGATCCAGTGAATGAGCAGAGCATGACTGTGTGGGGATTTGGGGAGGAATTGGTCAAAGAAATAACTTGAAAACACCTAAGATGATCTTTGATATCCAAGGGAGTGGTGTCTCCTCAAGACCCACACAGAGACAGAGAGATTTCCTAGGAAATACGGGAAAGAAAAGAGGGAAATTGGGTTTTTTCCCATAGTGTCATGCAAAGAGGGACTTGAAGCCAGGACAGGGATAGTGAGGCAGAAGGTAAATACTGCCTCCAAGTGATGGCTCCAGAGTATGGCCCTGAATTTTGTTTCAGATGAAGGCTGTTTCCTTCAGGGACTTAAATCAAAATTGAAATAACAACAACTAAGGAAGTCACACTGGTCCACACACAAATTCCACAATTGACTAAGCGTTTTTCATAGGATCATCCAAAATACCACAAAAGCATGCAAGGTTTAGTCAGGCTAGCAAGATAAGAAGAAAAAAAGACTAGATGAGGGGAAGAAACAGAGTTTTTTTATTTTCTTTGCAGGGGGCGGGGCTGCTTAGTTCAAGTACAAGTTCTGAGAAACTTAATTTTACCACAAAAACCATACACACACAAACAAAAGGAAAAACATTACTGTGTTCAGTGATGCCTTTTTCCCCTTGATAGAAATGCTGGATTTCAAAAATGAAACAAAAAACCAGAAGAGTCTTGTGACCCTTTGGTGACTAACAATGACGCGTTGTGAATTTTGACACTTTAAAGATGAGCCATTTCTATTTGGCATAAGCTTTGGTGGATGATCTCAGAAGCTTGGAGGGTAGCCTAGATAGCCTGGTATTTATGCAAGAAGGGTGAGTAGTTTGGGATATGAAATGTACTGGATATGCAAATATGAGGCCTATAAAAAACCCAACCCACTGTTGGCAGAAAAATCCCACAAGTGACGGTAAAAATTCATAAATAACAAATTGAATAACTACCAATTTGTTCCCATTTTGTGACACCCAAAATCTGCCCAAGGCAGTTGACTCTCTCCGAACAATGTTGGGCTGGTCCGGCTTAACCTAGGTAATGTTTTATCTCATTAAGCAGATTTTCCCCATTTCTTTTTTTCTGTCTCCACCCATTAAGAGGTTTTCTCAACCCATTGTCCATTAAGGAAGAGAGTTACTTAAAAGGGGCTTGGCAGTCACAGCCATGTGTAAGGGGGAGGCGGAAATATCGATCGCTTGCCTGCTGTTGGCATAATCCTGCGCTGTCAGTGAGAGAGAGAGGGAGAGAGAGACAGAGAGAAATCATGCCACACTGCGGCAGAAGGCATTTGCTGAGGAGCGGATAAAATAATTTGGTGAATTTTTAGGGGAGAAGCTGGAGAAGCAGCTGAGGATTTGTCCCACCTGCCTTGAGGGTATGTGATTCTCCAGACTGATTTCAACATGCAAAGACTGGGTGGAGGGTGGAGTGGAAGAGGGTTTATGTGAGGGTGGCCAGGAGATGGCTGCTTTCTGCATCCAGGCATGGCTGGCCCAAGAGGTAATCCCCAGCTTCGTTATAGTTGAAGGGAATGGATGTAGTGGAAATGTACTTGTTTTTCACAGAGAAGGTTCACATTTCCATGTCATGCTGGGAAAGGTCTTCTGCCTGTAAACCTGGAGGGCCATTGCTGCCAGTCAACTCTACAGGCCTCGGTATCGCAAGGAAGCTCTCTTCTACTTTAAATCAGCCTTTTTATTCAGAACCTTGAGGGCTGGAGTCTTAGTTTGCTTCTACGGAGAGGAACATAGGTCAGTGTTTGAGCACCTGATTTGCATGCAGAAGCCCTCGGGTTCAGCCCAAGGCATCACCAAGTTGGGTTGGGAAAGAGTCCAGGTACCTAGAAGCCCTAAATAGAGCAGTTACTGCCAGCTAGTATCAACAAATACATAAACAATACTTTGCTGGATTGGGCCAGGATGTCTGACTTGGTGTAAGGAAGCTTCCCACGTTTTTGTTTAAATAAACAAAAATTCGGTCCAATGAATATCCGCTGGCTTTTTGTTCTGACTGGCCCAGACACTGGAGGTTGCTAACAGATTTTCATCTTCCTGGTAGGCAAAGCAGTCAAGTGCTGTCTGCTTGTTTTGTTGCCTCATTAAATTCAAGAATCTTGGAAGGAGAAAGGGACATGAACTAGGTGAAGCCAAGCCAAATAAAGGCCTGTTCTGCATAGAAGCTGCAAGAAGTAATTAGTACCATTCTAAGGTTTTGGAAGGATCTGGATACATGTACGAGCAGCAGATATTCTTTATAGCTTGTTTTTTAATCTTGTTTTGGAAAGACAGAGGAGTGTGTGTGTGTGTGTGAGAGAGAAAGTTACTGAGATAGAATTCAGGAAGCAGAAGTATCAGTCTCCTGAAATTTTAGAAGTGTGGAGAATGTAGCTCAAGAAAACTGGCCCATTTTCCAAAAGCTGCCCTTTTGCTTTCAGGTTTCTGGGAGTTGTCAGCAATGGAGATGTTGGGATCTCACAGGCTGGGACGCGCATTTACAGCTGGAGAAGGAAGAGCTTCCGGCAAGGTATACCCTCAGGATACATTGGCTTTTGGGACCAAGCTGGGGGTGTGGGGTGCATTGCTTGGATTCTTTAGCAAAAAAAATGTATGGACCACATGCAGTTGCTAATTGTGTTGACTTACTATTCAAGGCACTCATTTCACACGCTAGCAAGGTTATGCTCAAAATCCTCCAAGGCAGGCTTCAGCAGTATGTGGACCAAGAACTCCCAGAAGTACAAGCTGGATTTCGAAGGGGCAGAGGAACTAGAGACCAAATTGCTAACATGCGCTGGATTATGGAGAAAGCCAGAGAGTTCCAGAAAAACATCTACTTCTGCTTCATTGACTACGCAAAAGCCTTTGACTGTGTGGACCACAGCAAACTATGGCAAGTTCTTAAAGAAATAGGAGTGCCTGACCACCTTATCTATCTCCTGAGAAATCTATATGTGGGACAGGAAGCAACAGTTAGAACTGATTATGGAACAACTGATTGGTTCAAAATTGGGAAAGGAGTACGACAAGGCTCTATATTGTCCCCCTGCTTATTTAACTTATATGCAGAATACATCATGCGAAAGGCCGGACTGGAGGAATCCCAAGCCGGAATTAAGATTGCCAGAAGAAATATCAACAACCTCCGATATGCAGATGATACCACTCTGATGGCAGAAAGTGAGGAGGAATTAAAGAACCTCTTAATGAGGGTGAAAGAGGAGAGCGCAAAAAATGGTCTGATGCTCAACATCAAAAAAACTAAGATCATGGCCACTGGTCCCATCACCTCCTGGCAAATAGGAGGGGAAGATATAGAGGCAGTGACAGCCTTTACTTTCTTGGGCTCCATGATCACTGCAGATGGTGACAGCAGCCATGAAATTAAAAGACGCCTGCTTCTTGGGAGGAAAGCGATGACAAACCTAGACAGCATCTTAAAAAGCAGAGACATCACCTTGCCAACAAAGGTCCGCATAGTCAAAGCTATGGTTTTTCCAGTAGCGATGTATGGAAGTGAGAGCTGGACCCTAAAGAAGGCTGACCGCCGAAGAATTGATGCTTTTGAATTGTGGTGCTGGAGGAGACTCTTGAGAGTCCCCTGGACTGCAAGGAGATCAAACCTATCCGTTCTGAAGGAAATCAACCCGGAGTGCTCACTGGAAGGACAGATCCTGAAGCTGAGGCTCCAATACTTTGGCCATCTCATGAGAAGAGAAGACTCCCTGGAAAAGACCCTGATGTTGGGAAAGTGTGAAGGCAAGAGGAGAAGGGGACGACAGAGGATGAGATGGATGGACAGTGTCATCGAAGCTACCAACGTGAATTTGACCCAACTCCGGGAGGCAGTGGAAGACAGGAGGGCCTGGCATGCTCTGGTCCATGGGGTCACGAAGAGTTGGACACGACTTAACGACTAAACAACAAACAACAGCTATTCAAGGACTATAGTATAATGGGGACTAGCAGTTGCATTTAACCCTGTTCATGTGCGTACCTTTAGGTTTTAGTTCTCTTTGTGGCTTTGCCTTACCACTTGATTAGCTTTATATTGACGAAGGTGACCTCGAACGTCCCCATGGTCCAATTCGGCTTGGTTGCCTCCCACCTCCAGCCGTTTTCACTTAGAATTCAGCCCCTCCCTTGTGTTGTTTTCATTCCAGGTGGTCAGTTTACTCCCACAGCGGCAGAAGATGTGATCTATGATGATGTTCCTGATGAAAATGTGGAACCAGATCCACGTGGTACGGCCTCTCCCATTATGACGCCTGATGTCACGTCCTTTGGTTCTTCTTTGCTGAAGGCCTTCCTTTTGTCCTCCTCTCTCGCTCTCTCTTTGTTGTTCCTTCCTCTGTCTTGTCGGGACAATGGAGAGGGTGGCTGGGGATCCTCCTGTGGTGAAGGAAGGCGTAATACCTCCTATTTAATGTCAAGTTTACAGGAGCAGTTGCTGGTGGTCCAAGTTGCCTTTGTTTTTGTTTGTTGTTTGTTGGCCCCTCTAAAAGGACCTAAGTTTGGAAGCAACCTGGGACAATCAACCGCCTTTCTTTCCCCTCATTTCTACCCATCTTCCTCTTCATTCATCTCGTGTCTTCTTTTTTCCTTCTTCTTTAAGGGCCATTTTTCCTGCTATCTGGGTATCATTTCTTATCATGTTCTGCACAATATTTTCTTTCCCACTTGGAATACTTTTGTTTAGAGGACTGAAAGAGAACCATTTTCATGGCCTCAAGCTTTGCAGAGGCATGCCTCCTTTGCTCATTAGTGCCCTGTCCTTCTTTCCTTCCAGATTCGGAGACAAATCTGATCTACGAAGATGTCCACCAGGACAAAGAACCAACAGAGGCTGAGAATTTAGGCTGGAGCTCTAGTGAGTTCGAAAGCTACAGCGAGGATTCTGGGGACGAGAACAAGCCGGAGACGGAACCTGCCAAACCAAAAGTGTCCTTTCAGCCCAAGGTAATAATGGACTGGTGGGGAGGGAGGGAGAGAGAGAGAAAAAGGGCGAGACAGAGAGGGAGAACCCTATTTCCCAATTATTAGGACACACAAAACGTCCCAAGGTTCACCCAGGACACCTCTAGCGTTGGAGTGATTAGTTTTAGATTCTTTGTCCAAAAGGAGTAAGGAGAGAGAGAGAGAAAAGGGGAGCCTGTGGCTACATAGAGGTTGCTACACTTGAAATATCATCTGAATGAACAGAACTATTTAGACATGGAGGTCTTTGGTTTATACTCTTGAGAACTGAGAGTGTACGAAGTGTGTGTGTGTGTGTGTGTGTGTTTCTGGTGTCCATTGTGATCTGGGATATGACCTGGATTAATTGGAATATAATTTATTTATTTTGTTGTTGTTTTTAAACATGAATCATAGAAAGGAAAGGGGGTGCAGGTGTTAAGGCCAGCAGTGGGACAGGTGTGCTTTGAAAGTTGGACTGGGGTCTCTAGTCTTCACTGAGCCATGAAACTTACAGCGTGCTTTTTGGATCAAGTATTTTCTCTCTCTGTCTGATCACCTCCCAGTACTGTTGTGGGGATAAAGGGAAGAGAGTGAGAGCTATGTATGCCACTTTTCCTCATTGGGGGAAAGACAGGGTATATAACTGTATCTAAGAAATCAGTTGATCGACTTATCAATCAGTCTATCAAGCCCTCTCTTTTGGATGCAGAAACCTTGTGCGAGGGTTGCTTTGGGCTATTCCCCTTTCTAACACAGCTCCTGACTCAAAGGTGACTTCTCTGATGCTTTGTGTGTGTGTGTGTATTGCGTGTCACCCCTCTGCATGAGTCTTGGCTTGGAATGCCTGCTTGCTTATCTGGATTTCTCTGCCTCTCTTCCCATCTCCCCACTCTCTCCTGCTGCTGCTGCTTCTCTCCTACATTTGATGCTGGCTTTTGGGGGTGGCAGCACCTTTCTCCAGACCTCCATAGACTAAAGGAGAGATACACCCGGACTAAGAGGGACATCCTGGCTTTGAAAGTCGGGGGTAGAGATATGCAGGAGCTGAAGCAAAGATACGATTGTAAGGTACTTCCCTTTCTCTGAACCTTGGATTTTTAAATAACGATGCTCTCTTGCTGGCTTGCTCTCTGTTTTGGCTGGTCTGTTGTTCACTGCTCTTATCTCCTCTGCTCTGCAGAAACTAACCTACTTTTTAAAAAAAAATCATTTCTTTTTTGCAGCTTACTGTAGTTGTCATTCTGAACTCTTTTCCTCCTTGGCAGGAGAGGGAGCGATGTTGAGAAACAGGTGGGGACTAAGATGGACCCCTCCTTTCATATATTAGAGTTGAGATAGGTTTTAAAAAAGGAAGGCTAAATTAATAGTCAGAGCCATGCATAAGAGTTAGCCAGGTTGTGGTTTGCTGAATTCTGGCTTGCTGTTGGGCCTGAACATATCAGTGTAAACAAACCATGGTTTGGTGGCAGCTGCAACTCACAGTCAGAGGCCCTGGGCTTTAGCCCCTGGCTTATTTTTAGGTTTGAACACAGATCATTTCTCTAGCTGTCTCCCTCAAAACAGAGACAGGTGGAAAGGTATAGGGAGAGAAACAAACCAGGAACGGGGAAAACAAACTATGGTTTGTTTGGTTTTTAAGAGGACATTTTGTGGCTATAAAGCAGCTTACTGTGGTTCACCAAAACTATAAAGTATTAAGAGCACTGTTGGGGGGAAAAAAAGATGGTGACCCTAACTCAGAACCATAAATAAGTTTGAATATGCAAAGATTCACAGCCTATGCCTGAAAAGCCCTTGGTTTGAATGGATAAGTCTGGCAATTCTGTGGATGAATCTGTTGAGTTTTTAAAACCCCATGTTGTTAAGGTAGCTGTTTAGCTGCTAAGGGATATCTACATTTTAGAAATAAGAAGTAAGGCTGCATAAAGAAATGAGGCAGCTGATTTTGTGGAGGCTTCTCAACAGTATCCCTAACCATAACCCTAATCCTATGCAACTCTGATTAAACCATTCAGAACTGTCACTGAAACACGACACCTCCTACAAGTGTGTGCGCGCATTGGCATGTCCATAATCAAGAGAGGGAGGGAGGGAGAGAATGATATAAGCATTTGTCTTAAATCCAGAACAGTTTCTTTAGTTGTTTTCTTGATTTACGCTTGAGTGTATGAATGTGCTGATGGGTTTCTTTTTCCTTCCTACGCTCCTTGCCTCACTCCACACAGATGACGCAGCTGATGAAAGCAGCCAAAAGTGGCACAAAGGATGGCTTAGAGAAAACCAAGATTGCTGTTATGCGGACTTTCTTGCATAAGAAAGACATCCCAGGTAATACGTGTACTGTATTGGATACAGGACTTTTGACTTTATTATTATTATTTTTTTGTAGCCTTCATATTCTGCCTTTCCTCTGATAAACCCCAAGGCAGCATCTGTAGCTCTTCTCTGCTGGGTTTTATCCTCACAATAAACCTAGGCATAAGGTTGGGGATAGCAGAGAGAGAGAGAGAGAGAGAGGTCAGTTCAGATAGGAAATCTCATTGTTTAGTGCAGTGCTTCCCAACTTTGGGTCCCCAGGTGCACTGAGACTACAACTCCCAGAAATCCTGGCCTGCACAGCTAGTGGCAAAGGCTCCGAGGAGTTTTAATCCAAAGACATCGGGGGACCCAAGGTTGAGAACCACTGGCTGAGTGAGGTCTTGAACCAGATGCAGTGAGGCTCTTCTAACATTCTTACAGCTCCCCATAAATTTCAGGAAATCAACATGGCTGTCCTGAGCATACTCTGGTTGGCCCTCATTATTTGCTTTTTTGCATCCCTGGGTTCTTTCTCTTCCCGCTGGCCTTCAAAAGTCCTCTGTTTTGACATTCGATAAAACACTTGTTTCATCATGAGAGTTTCCCCTTAGGTCACAAGTGAAACTCCCATAGACAGCTGAGCCAGAGAAGCCTGTGGAGAATCCAACCTCAGATGCCCTAGCCTTATGGTTCTCTCCAGGTTTTGTGTGTGTTGCAACACCGACATTTGTCGTTTTGCTCCCATGGAGATCTCTAGTGCATCAGAATGTGTTGTCTCTAATAAAAGAGTTATGAGATGCCAACAGAAAAAGAGAGAGAGAAAGAAAGCATGGAGAAAATGGTTTTCAGAGGGCATGGCTTCATATATCTAGATTTTCTAGACCACCACAACCACTCCACCCAGGTCTAACACTGACCATCTTAGCTACATGTACAAAGATGTTTGTATTCTTTCTGTTGACATCAGTCCTCCATGGTTAGAATCCAGGCAAAACCAAAGGACACAATGCCGCATAATAATAAGGAATTGCTTAGGAGTATGGTCTTTTGGGAAGTGCCACCGAACCTTCGGAAGACCCTACCAGGGGATGCCTGAGCCTAAGATCCTCTTTTGGCTTCAAGCTGAGGAGAACACTCACTTAGGAGGCTGGTGATCTGGCTGCTTTTGTACGTTGATGTTTCTGTTTAGATTGCCAGCTTAGTTTTGTTTCTCTCTAGTTCCTTTTTCACTTTATTGCACCATTCTTTTTTATTTGTAATTTGATTAGAAGCCACTTAATAGATATTTGTAAATAACACACATGACCTTGTTAACTTAGTACCAGGTCTCTCTGTCTCTCTCTCACACACACCTTCCTGCCTCTTCTAAAAGTTTGCTGGGACAGGAACTTCTCTGTTCTGTTTTGTAAAACAAAGGGAATATATACAGTACATATATATATAAGTTTCCAAGAAGTGAGATTGGAGCAGGGAAACTGCAATCTGAATGCACATCTCTCTCTTTCTCTTTCTCTGACATGCGTACACACACTAAGAGTGCATATCTATTTCTATGCAAATAGAAAGTCCGGAGAGCTTTCCGTCTGCTCTTTGGAGATGCCCTTAGCGAAGCATTCATAACCACAAAGACCGCTTCTTCTTTCCTTTGGATGATTGCGAAATATTACTGGCGTGACTGCAGAACTCACTTACGCTGGTGAAACAAACACTTGGGGACACTCTCCAGATGGGTAGCTGTGTTAGTCTGTTGCAGCAAAACTAACCAGAGGTCCTGTGGCACAGGAAAGACACACGGGTTCTATCTTTTCATGAGCTGCAGCTTCAGCAATCATGTCTAACTCAAGAACGGAAGAAGCTTTTTATTATTATTATTATTTTGATTTTCTTTCATATAGTTTTTCTGATTCCATCTTCCCTCCTGTTTTTGAAAAAACAAACAAACAAAAACCCTAGCCATTGAAATAGGAAGCAATCTGTATGGTGCCATTGTCCAGGGTGAAGAATCACCTCCAGGAGCTGGAGGCAAAGGTGCCTAAAGGGCTTTTAGGTCATATACTTAGCTGCTGCTGCTGCTGCTAAGGATGACTTTCTGAAGGGAAGCAACCCCTGGGTTCGTGAACAAGAGACACTGAGAGTGAGTACCTCTTCTTGTGATGCTCCCCTTGCTCTAGGGGACGGAGAGCCTAGCAGGAGTGTGCCAGAAATTGGACGGAAGCGTTCTTTATCCTGGACGGGTGAACTCTCCAAGGCCTCCAAGCCCTGTTCAGAGAGAGGTACAACCGTAGTAGTCATACTGGCCTGGATCCTGGCTCAGTTCAGTCCTGTGAGATGAGATGGCATGGCTTGTGGTGGTGTGTGTATATGTTAGGTTGTGGCTGCTCTTCAGAAGGGGGGATGTTGGGACTTGATCCTGCTTATGACACTGTGCACTTTGCACGTGCTCAGGGGTGCTGTTATCTCTGTTCATCCTGCCAGAAGGAGTAATCCTTTTTTGTTTGGAAAATCAGCTCTGAATCATGCCTGCCCAAAGATCCATACATCCCTGTCTCCAGCATCCACATATGTGGCAATGGGGGGGGGGGGGATACATGGCAGACACACTTGGTGCAACCTCAGAGGCCATCTTTCCTCTTTAACACGCTTGTTGTATAGAGAGGATTGTGTGTGTGTGTGTTGGGGGGGAAGGATAGCCCTACATCTCAGGTTTTACTAGAAGCCCAATTGGGCGTAAGTCCTCTGAAGGCTATACAGCCCTCAATGGAGAGGCAAAGGCAGTGGCAGTGGAAGCTCAGCGATATAACCAAAAGGCCCCCTGCCACATGCGTGAAACAGTGCTTTGTGTGCAAGGGAGTGGATAAATCCCCAGGGTTTCTTTTCCCCTGCGCATGCTATCGGTGGGGCAGAGAGTGTCTCTGTGTGCAGGCAGAGGGCTTTTTCCTCTCCCGTACCTTAACCTCTGACATGTTCTTTTGATTGGAGAGCACAGCATCTGAGCAAGACTGAGTCCCAGCACCTCTTCCTTGGCAATTTAAATGACAGCGTGTGTGCTTAAACCCTAACGTTGGTCACATAGATCTGGTTGCACCCTTTGGTCATGCCGTGGTGTGGCACCTAGTGCAGAAAGTAGATCGGGCAAAGGTATGTGCTCCTTGTAGCCGCTTGTGTGTGGGCAGCCTTGTAGTTGTGTGTGTTTGTGTGTGTGTTACACACAGAGATGGCCACTGGTTTGTCAGCTTTGGATGCAACCTGTGCATAGAACAAACATGTGAGGACATGTTCTTGTCTAGTTTTGGTGCCAACAATTCGCAAAGGAAATTTCAGAAGTAGAGAACTTGGAGGGTGAAAAACTGCTGGAGTTGAATGCTCATCTGTTGAGCCCAGGCTTGTCCAGGCTGACTGGCAGCAAAGGAAAGATCTCCAGGTTTGAAGCAGGATTGTTTCCCAGCCCTGCCTGAAGATGCTGCTGGGAGTTCAACCTAGGTGGACCTTCTTCCTTCTGAGCAAGGCTCCTTCCACTATGACACTGTTCTCCTCCTCCTCCTCCTCCTCCTCTTTCTCTCATACCATTTGCAAACTGGAAGTGACTAAGGATGAATGCCATATTTTGACACCGATAGCATTCAATTATAGTCATTGAGCAACATGGTCAAGGCTTTGCATTTTGGTGGCAAAGCTTTTTTAAAGAAAGAGAGTGATGTCCACCATCCAGGAAAGTTATTATATTTGTGTGTGTGTGTATAAGGGATCTTGGTACTTTTTCTAAGGCCACTGCTTTCTATGTCTCTCTTTCTCCCCTCAAGCTGTTTCCGTTCTGGGCTCTCCTCCCCGGATGGTTTGTGCCTTGAGTGAGCTAGGCAGCTGTTCCAAAATTAGGGAAGGAAAAAGGTCACCCTTCACCATCGCTGGTCTATTCCTGTCCCCCCTCTCATCTCCACCCCTCCCCGGGTTGCTAACACACTCTGCTTCCCTTCCTGAGCAGTCTCTTCTTCCTTCAGCACCTTCTTTGCCTGCCCCTTGACTGGCTGATCATAATGCATCTTCTCTTTTGTGGCATGCCCTTTAGAGCTGCCCCGCTCCCTGCAGTGGGAGCCTGAGCCCTCAGTGGGAACTGAATTGGTTTGAGTTTCGAAAAAGAGGAAGTTTGAGCATTGAGGCAGGCAAGACTGCTTCGGAGAGGTTGTGGGGGGTGGGGGTGGCAGGAGGCGCTGGGGATACAATGTGGAGGAAACGGCGGCACTGGCACCATGTTGACAAGGACTATGTGATTGTCCACTCTTCTTCCTCTTCCTCTTCTTCAGTCTCAGGTAAGGCCATGGGACAGTACAGGTCTGATTTATTTGGGACCCCTGTCTTCATGGCTTCTCTTTTGTGTCTCTCTCTGTATGTCTGTGTCTCTTGGGTTTTTCTTTCCTCTTCAGCAAAAATGGAACTTGGGTTTTCTCTGGGGTCAAGGGCCAAACTATACATTACATATCGCCTGTCCCTTGAAAGGCAATTTCCTCCAGTGCTGAGAGTGGCAGCAGGATGGTCCTTCTTCACCTCCTGCAGTTACAGGTTAGCTAGCTTTATTTTGTAATTGGTCATTGGGAGGTCATCACAGGCTTTGCAGTTACAATTGCTCAGTCACCAAGGTTTGCCTCATCTGGAATGTTAATCAGAGTTCAGCTTCTGAGAGTGAGTGGGTTGTCACCTATAACTTGGCCCCAAGTTACTCTGACTCAGCATTCCCTTAAAAACTAGAATCTCTGGAGCATCACAGCCAGTGGTGCTGAATCCTGCGAGCTGCACATCTTGCCTTGGATATGGCTTAGTAGGTGGGTAGGTTTAGCCTGCAGCTTGAGAGCTACGGTTGGGGGGCTGTGTTCAGGTTCAGAAGGAATGTTTGGTCCGGGCTGTGCCTTTGCTTCCCCATGTACCCAGAAGCGGGCAGTGCGACTCAGTTCCTTGAGTCCTCTGGGTGTACCAGCCTTCTCGCCTTGAGCTCCGTAATTATTTGGGTGGTTTAGGAGGATTTCTCTCTGTGTGTAGCCTTTGTTGGCGTGCAGGGAAAGTGGAGACGACAATTGTAGCTTTTGAGGAAAGGACTGGGCGTAATTCAGTCTCGCACTCCTTTGCCACAGGATTGATCTATGAAGTAATGGGGATCTGGACCCTAATGCTCCCAGCTAGGAATCGTCTTTGATTCCGCAACACGGCCAAAGTCAGCATTTGCTCTAGCCCAAGTTTGTCTAACTCTGAGTCATGGTGTCTGGCAGAAGCCTCTCTAGGCCTTGTGACCAGAGACCAGACATATTACAATGCATAATAAACTCAGGGAAACTTGCTGCCTTGATCAGATGGCTCCCCTGTTTGTCCTCATGGTTTATATATTTATCCATTCCAGCATCATTTATGTGGACTGGAATTAGTTCTTCATGATTTCAAATACGGGATCTTTCTCAGCAGATGTTGGTGGGGGTGCTAGTGGTTGAACCCAGAACCTTCTTTGTACAAAAGTGTTAGGAACTCTGCCCTAGAGGGAATGAGTGTATCTGAAAGATTAATTAAGAGTCTAGTACTTACTTTGGCCATCTCATGAGAAGAGAAGACTCCCTGGAAAAGACCCTGATGTTGGGAAAGTGTGAAGGCAAGAGGAGAAGGGGACGACAGAGGACGAGATGGTTGGACAGTGTCATCGAAGCGACCAACATGAATTTGACCCAACTCCAGGAGGCAGTGGAGGATAGGAGGGCCTGGCGTGCTCTGGTCCATGGGGTCACGAAGAGTCGGACACGACTAAACAACAACAACTTACTTTCTAGAAAAGGGCTGATATAAACAGGAAATGTAAGAAGCTGCCTGATATTGAGCCAGACCCTTGTTCCACCTGGGCCTGTATGGTCAGCTCTGACTGGCAGCAGCTATGGCTGCTCTCCAGGGTTTCAGGAACACAGCTTCATAGCTCTGCCTGGAGGTGCCAAAAACGGGGTGCGTTGGTGTCTCCCTGAAAAGCAGATATTCTGTTCCTCAGTTATCACTTCACTTGCAATGAAACAGCCACTGGTGAGCCCCAAAGTATATGTGAATGTTGAAAGGAATATCCTCCTGTGCAACAGTGAAGGAAATGCCCTTGGCACACGTTCAGGGAGGGGGGGGTTGTCCTCCAGTCCTTGCAGCACTAAAAGCTGATCCTGAAGCTGAGTTGGGGTGGATCTCCAACATGTTTGTCGGAACATGGGCTACAACTCCCAGAATCCCCACCCCATCCTCAGCTTCTGGTGTAAGAGTTTAAAAAATAAGCAGCAACTCCCCACCGCACCCCCAAATGCTCTGGGACTTTTGCAAAGTACTTGCTCTCCCTGGGTTCATAGTCTGGGTAAAGGAGCCATCTGGGCGGTGAGCCGGAGATGGGTGATGATGATAAAGTGCTCTGTAGTCTGGAGAAATGTAGAAGAAATAGATAGAGTGTGATGATATCAGAGAAGCATTTTATCTGTGGGAAGATAAGTCCGTGTCTCTTGTTGCAAAACTGTTACGTGGTGATGACAATAGTGATGATGGTTGCAATAAATAAATGGGATGACACAGCCTCTGTCCATTTCGGCTATGCCTGAAAAACATCTTGGAAGTTTGGGTCTAAAGAGGATTCTCTCTCTCTCTCTCTCTCTCTTTTTTTTTTACAAGCGGCAGTTGTTTATTTCAGGATTTTGCCTTCCTGAACTTTAGACCTCAAGTTGTTTTCTGGCTGGTTAATGGAACACTCTGGGATGAGCAGGGAGGTAACTTCTGGTCCCCACACACCAGCGTTCAAAGACTGAGAAGCTGAAAAGGAGAAATTCTGTGACAGACAGAACATACTTTGCGCCAAAGCGTGGAGGTTCTCTCTGTCACTAGTGCCGCTTTTTCCGTGGTCTTTCTCAGAGTAGCTTTGTAATATAGCTCCCTGAACACTCTCCCCCCCCCCCCATGGTCATGCTGGGTGGGGCGTTCTGGGGCTTGTAATCCAAAACGTTATTTCCTGAGTTCTGGTCTTTCCCTCCTGTCTCTTTCCCCTCCTTCTTTCATGTTCTGTCTCCATCCATCTTTATCCCCAGTCCATCAGCTACTACGTCTTGGTGATTATTCCCTTTGCTGTCCATTCTTTTTGGCCATCTTTTAGACTGTGTCCACGTTACTCCCTTACACCACTTTGGTACCCTTTTAGTTTTCATGGCTGCATCCTTACAGAATCCACTCCCCAGAACTAGAGCAGACAATTAACTCCCCATACTACAAACCCGAGGAGCCCAGAGGATAGAGCTGTGGCAGCAACAGTGGAATGAAACTACTATAATTCTGTAGTGTAGATACAGTCATAGGCTGCCTATCCTAACCTTCGGCTTTCTTATTTCTTTTCTGTGCCAGCTTCTCCATTTTTAGACCTTGTGTTCCTTCCTCTCACCAAAAACCACACTTCTCCTTCCCTCAAAACAATAGTTATAGTTTCCCACGTTCTGCCCATAACCTATTTTCTTCCCCTTAGCTAATTGGGAATATGTTGTGATGTTTAGCCAGGTTTTGGGGAGAGACTCACTTTCAAGTTTCTGAAAGGTTTTGATATCTGGAGGAGGAATAGAAGATCGTGTTTTTTTTAAAAAAATCTGCACTATTTTGAAGTAGCAGAAATATTAAAAGAAAAGCTGTGTTGGTTGGTGAGCTGTCAACTTCGAACATACTTGCTGTCTAGTACAAATGTTGGACTACTGGCGAAAACTTCAACAGTTCAGCACTGAACGTGACCCTCTGCCCTGGCAATGCAGGAATGCCCGTGAATCACCCTGTGCTTATTTTGTCCATTTCTTTCTTAGGAGATTCTGAAGAGGAAGACATGGGGTTCTTGGAGGTCCCCGTGACGGATATGAAACAGCCACTTCCAGAGTTGGGGCCCATGCCCGAAGGGCTGAGCCCTCAGCAGGTTTGTTTTGTTTATTGAGAGACTCGAAGAAGGCTGCGGACAGAGAGTGAATTAGATTAAAAACAAAAATCAGTAGAAGCTGTTTTGGATTCTTTTACCTATAAAATCCCAGTTGCAGGTGATGTTAAATCCTTCTATGTGTCTTAAATGCCTTCTCTGTATTGTCTGCCTCTGTTTTAACGTCACTGGATGCTCCCCATACAATGCGGTCGTCTTTTGTTTTCTCCTCCTGCTACTGGCAGAGAGAGAGAGGTGGGACAATTCTAAAATTGTCTTGTGGTGGCAACAGTCAAGGATTGCTGACTTAGGCGTGGCCAGTACTGGGCATATTTCCCAGCTGAGGAGAGAGGAAGGGGGCTGTCTTGCTAAGATTCAGCCTCAAGAAGAGGAAGATCTATTCAAGACTGAGCAAACAGAGTTTTACCTTAATTCCTGGAATCTTTTCAACTACCTTAGAAAAGGAAGTTTTAGATTCCGCCCCGTCGTTGTTCTGTAGTAGTATTAAAATTGGGTGTGAGGCAGAAAAGGGCTGTAATTTCTTTTATATTCTGCCTTTGTTGCAGGGGGCTTGAGACAAGCCTTTTAGTTCTCCTTATCATTGCTTAATCACCAGAACAACAGTCCTGTGAGGTAGATCAGACTGAAAGGGCATAGCTGACCCAGCTGAATTTTATGACTCTCTGGGGAAGTCCTGGACCTGGATCTCCGAGTCTCAAACTAACAATCTAACCATTGCTGTGAGACTCTGAATCCTCCCACCCCAAAGCCGCTCTATCTTTTAGTTATTGCTTGGCAGATCCATGGATGTGTTTGCTTTCTGAGTTCTCTTTGTGGCTCACTCTTCTTAATTCTCTGCTCTTTTGTCTTCTCCATGCGTCTCACACACAGGTTGTACGGCGTCACATCCTTGGTTCCATCGTCCAGAGTGAGCGAAGTTACGTGGATTCCTTGAGACGAATCTTACAGGTAATAAGACTTCTGTTTCTCAATGAACACACACAGTGCTGCCCATGTTGTTTATTTATATGTTTATTAAAAGATTTGTTAATTTCCTTTCTGCTCACTAGGATTCTCAAACAGACTGATTTCACGAATTGGAAACTGCTTAAAAACTTGCTTTGAAAGCAGAATTTAAAGGGCCAATTTTAGAATCAGGCTTAAAAGGCCCAAGACCTTGTGAAATGGAGTAGTTTTTGCTGCATGCTAAAACCTCAACAAAGATGGAGCCGGGCTGACTTCCTTTGGGAAGAGGTTTTACAGCCTCATCTCTACCTTCCTTTTGCCAACAGGATTATAGAAACCCTCTTATGGAAATGGAGCCCAAAGTCCTCAGTGCCAGGAAGTGCCAGGTGGTCTTCTTCCGGGTCAGAGAGATCCTCCAGTGCCACTCCATGTTCCAGATCGCCTTGTCTTCACGTGTGTCAGAGTGGGACACCACAGAGAAGATTGGTGACCTATTTGTGGCCTCAGTGAGTGTCTGCAGGTGTTGCTGACTTGCAGCCTGTTGCGTGCCTGAACGGAACAGGGGTCCTGTACGTTCTTCAGATTGTAAACCCACGACTGGTGTGCAGCGTTGCTGATTATTTCATGCTTCTTTAAAGAAGAGCAAGACTTTGTTCTTTGAAGACGAGAGATGCAGATGGAATAGGGAATGGTGGAAACAGCCCGCCTTCAGTCCAGCCCTTCTCTGGAATCATTTAGCAGGTTCTGTGGGGTCTTTTTCTGACCCACTTGATTCCAGGGCACACCCGCAATCTCCATAATTGTGTGGCTCATGTCGTATAATGGTTGAACTGGGAGTTGGGGGTGCAGCTTCTGGTCCCTCCCCTTGAAACATTCATTTCGCTGGGTGAACGTGAGCGGTCGCTCTTTTTGTCACCTTCTCAGGCTCACCCACCTCACAGGGTTATTGTGAGGCGCTTCTAGAGGTGACATAAGCAGACCCTGACATCTAACTCTCCCTCTCTGTTCTCCTCCCGCTGAAGTTTTCCAAGTCTATGGTCTTAGATGTCTATAGCGAATACGTCAACAACTTCACCAGTGCCATGTCCTTGATCAAGAAAGCCTGCCTTACTAAACCTGCCTTCCTGGAGTTCCTCAAGGTCAGAGGGCACGAGGGGCAGGGCGGGGTGGGGCGGTGTGAGGTGCTTTGAATGGGGTGGTTACGAAAAGCTTGAAATGCATGATTTTGGAGATCTCTCTGTAAATGGTAACCACCTGATTGAAGAACCCCAGATTTGAAATCTCAAGAGATTAAAACCAAGAACGTGAGTTTTAGGCTCTTACGTGGTTAGGTAATCAATTTAACAGATCATCCATTTTACACCTTTTGATTGCGAGGAGCTAAAACATAACCCTTATAACAACAGTGACCAAAAGAATATACCTGTTGCTGCTTTTTAACTGTGGATGCTAGTGATTCTTAAGTATTTTTTATAAACTCCTTTTGCTATTTCCTTGTCTATTTTTATAATGTTTTACTCTTGTGGGTCACCACAATAATATTTATGCTAGATGTGAGCTTTAGGTGTTAGTGTTTTCTAAATCACGACTTTATGATTTCCAGAATGTTGTTGTTGGTGTTTCCAAACCTTTTATGTGCTGCTTTGAAAGGAATGATTTTGAAAACCAACCAGTAAATGAACTCGTTAAATAAACTGGCCCTTTTCCTCTTGGCAGAAGAGACAAATGGCCAGTGTAGACCGGGTGACCCTCTACGGATTGATGGTGAAGCCCATCCAGAGGTTCCCTCAGTTTATCCTTCTGCTGCAGGTACGACCCTTCATTGTTCACCTTGCTCTTTTCCCATATAGTGTCTAGTTCAAGGGCAGAAAACCATCAGCCCTCTGGATCTTGGTGTCCTGTTACTCCCATCATGCCTCAGAATGGGCCAGGCAGGCTGAGGCTGATGGGAACTGGTACTCTAGCAACATTTGGAATCCCCTCCATTTCTTCAGTCCTGATCCAGCTGGAGCAGAAGCCAAAGCAAGAAAGGACGGAGTTGAAGGACTTGCATTGGCGCCCATCCCCAGTTCCATAATGCCCAGTCTGAGGGAGGCTTCTGTAGGAGTCGGGAGCTAGTTTCTGAGATTTAGTTGTGGAAGGGGTAGCCATGTTAGTCTGTGCAAGCATTATAGGTGAAAACAACAACAACAAAAAGACAAAAAAGTGACGGCACTGTAAAGACTAACTTTTATATTTTTTAATGTGAGCTTTTGTGGACAAGTCCGCTCCCTCAGACACCAGACATAAGAGCATATTATATTTAGTGGTCTAATAAAGGCACCACCCATCCTTGTCGCCAGATGGTGTACAGACCCGTCTCTTCTCTTTGTGTACTCTAGGACATGCTGAAGAACACTCCCAAAGGCCACGCCGATCGGCTGTCGCTCCAGCTTGCCCTCACCGAGCTGGA
The DNA here is from genome assembly GCA_037013535.1 of Intellagama lesueurii. NCBI lineage: Eukaryota > Metazoa > Chordata > Lepidosauria > Squamata > Agamidae > Intellagama > Intellagama lesueurii. The sequence continues at coordinate 12,310,214 of JBAJHW010000016.1, read as the reverse complement.
AACCTTGGCAGAAAAGCTGAATGAGCAAAAGCGTTTGGCTGACCAGGTGGCCGAGATACAGCAGCTCACCAAGAGTGTCAGTGACCGTAGCAGCCTCAACAAGGTACGATGGTGGTTCCATGACTGGGCGGCGGTGGCGGTTCTTGTCATTGTGGTTGCGACCACCAGGCGGGCAGTAAGGACAGAAAGAAGACTGGCTAAATCCCTTGATCTCCTCCAGTTTAGGCTCTATGGACAAGATGAGAGATCTCCTGGAAAGGGGTCTCCCTCTTTCCTGCTTCAGCTTCTTTTTCATTTGCACACATTGGCTTTTTCATATTAGACACAAGAGGTTGCTCACATGCGTGAACACATACCAAGTGCAGGAGTGTCTGATTGTTCAGAAAGAGACAAAGAACCCATCTAGTGCTTGAGATTCCTTACCCAATAGGTCCATGGGCTAGTTTTGGCCGATTTGCTCAATTGCACGAATTGGGCAATTTATGTAAAAAATTCAGCAAGTGTGTGTGTGTGTGTGTGTGTCTGTGCACGCACACAAAACCTCATCCTTGAGAGTATCAGGAAAGAATGTTTGGGGGGAGAAGAACATTTTTATTCCTTGTCCTTTCACTGCCAAGCAAGATGAGCGAGGATTTATATCCCTACCAGGTGGTTAAACCTTTTAGTTTTTGTTATGAGCACTCCTCTGTAGCATGACACTTTTTTCACTTGCTGGTCTATCCCTTTGCTCTTTCTGTGCCCGAGATGGATGGTTTGGAAAAGAAGGCGGCGCAGAGTTTCTTCCACTTTTGGGCTCTGAAATGGATCAGTACAGTAGTCACTGTAGCAAGAGTTAACAGGCTTAATCCCAGAGGCAACTGCTTTGCCTCCTGTGTGAACAAGACGCTGAACGCATTTTTCAAGCTCAAGTAAATATGTTTAGAAATATATAGTTTGACAATAAATTTCGAAAAGCACATTTTGAAAGAAAATAAAATTGGAAAAAAAATGCAGAGCCTTGATGTGAATTTTCAGAGCTGTTGTATGGAATGGACTTACAGGTGGACAGAAACTGGAAATAGTTATTCATTCACTGGCTGAAAACCTTTCTGACTTCAGAACCCATTTACACATTCTGCTTTATCAAGGGGCTGAAAGCCTGTGATTTCCTTTTTTGTCTGGGGATAACAACCTTCCTGAATCCACACTGCACACCTAAATCACTAGCTATTGGAAATATTCATCTCTAGGATGACCTGCATTTTAAATCCTAGGCTTCAACATGGGGTTCATTCTATTATTTTCTTTACTTTTATCTCCTCATTATTCCTTTCCTTCTTTCCCCATGCTGTACTTTTTACGTGATGTGTATTGCTTTTGATTTGTTCATTGCTGTCCTGTTATACTCTGTTAATTGTATTTTTGTCTTATTATAACTCTGTGTGTGTGTGGTATCTGGCTTTTCAACTGTTTTGCAAACCATTTCTTTAGTCACTGGCCAGAATCCAGTCACCAGTTGTCACAAGAAGACCCATGAAGTTAAGGCAGTTGTCGTAAATTTTGACTCGCCATTTGCCTATCAAAAGGAATAGGGAGTAACCATCTCCTTAAGCTGCCTTCTTGGGAGTTAGATGTGTTAGGCATTACTGCAGGTTGGAGCCTAAACTGAGGATCACAACAGATCAGAGGTTTCAAACAATTCCACATGCGAGGGCAGGCAGCCAGGATAGATCTCCCTTTTCTTTCTTTTTTTTCTTCCCCCTCCCCACTTTGCTGCATTTCTCTCTCTCCCTCCCTCTCCTCCACTGACCCCAAATTTTTCCCACAGTTGTTAAATTCAGGTCAGCGCCAGCTGTTGCTTTGTGAGACCTTGACAGAGACCGTTTACGGTGACCGAGGTCAACTCATCAAATCTAAGGAACGGAAGGTGTTCCTGTTGAACGACATGCTGGTTTGCGCCAATATCAATTTCAAGTACGTGCCTGGAATATTTCTGCATGTCCTGGTGTGTCGGGGAAAGGGAAGCATAAAGATGCAGTGCTCTGGCATGTGGTGGAACACAAACAGAAATGAAAAATGTAAAGTGACTTCTGTGCCCCTTAGGTGCAACCATGCACTGTCTCTTTGCATGCTTGTTTTGGGAAAGATAAAGCCAAATTCAGCACCTCAAAATATTATGGCCGCTAGGAGCTTAAGGGTAGACGCTGCTATGATTACACCTTGCCATGAGGTGTGAGATATTGTCCGTGTAATTTGAGAAATGTTTGTGTGTCAGACCAAGGTGGGAAACCCTCCCAGGAGTCAGAGAGATTCACCTTCCTGCAGGGTTTTTAAAAAACAAAACAAAACCAAGGCTGCAGTTGGACACAGAATTTAAAGGTTAGGAAAAACTGTAGTCGGAAAGCTGATAGAGTTGCAGTTGGAAGACTGGGGTGTGGAATTGACCCATTGCAAGCATGGGAAATGAGACAATGAAACGGACATTTATAAGAGCATAAGTCTGAAGAAAGAGGTAGATATCTTTGTTGCTCAACTAAGGCAGATTCATAAAGGAATTGCTGCCTTTATGACAAGTAAGAATGAAGATTTTTGTGGAGAAACGACTACCGATACAGATTGTATTGAACTCAGGTTTTCCCCAGGGAAGTGACCTTTGTTTCAATGTTTCTTTTCTGCAGGCCAATTGACACCAGGTAGGCCTAAGGTGTGGTGTGTGCTCTGCTTTTGTGGGGTTGAAGGTTTTTGTGAGAGGGCAGTTTAGCATGCCGGTCGTGGGTCATGGCAGATGTCCCACGGCTTCTATCTTCCTAGTTTGCAGAGCAGATATTAGCTCTAAGCATCCACAATGCTTGTAGTGTGTATTGCAGCCCCTGCAAACAAGCACACGGTAGTGGCCATACGTGGCGTGCTGTGTGTGTGTGTGTTTTGGAAAATGTTTGTAGCTGGACTTCGCATTGACCTGTTGTTTAAGGAATATCTGTCAAAGAACCCCAAAACTGCTGCACAACAGAGGATTTGTGGCATGATTTATTTTATGCAGAACTTGAAAAACAGTTTTGAAAATAATTATTTACAGTTTCATGAAGCCCCTTCTTCTTTTGCTGAAGTAGTAAGTAATTAAGTAAATAAATAAATAAATAAATTCACATTTGTCACTTGCAGGTGGGGCTCTGTTACACATTCCGCCACACACTGACATGCAAATAAACTATAGCCAATGGATAATGCTATGCAAAACAATGTGCATGCCAAATTAGTGTTGTATAATTTATTTGCAAGGCAGCATTTTGATTGTTTTGCCCGAGTCACGAATAGAGAAACCTTTTTTGCTTTGTGACACTTGCTCGGAAGATTGGGTGCATACGAGCTGTGTGTGGGGATGTGGGGGTGTGTGGCTTTCCTGGCCCAGGGATTCTGGGAGTCGTAGTCTATAAAGAAAGAATGTTTCCAAGTTTGGGGCTCACTGCAGGAGAGTCTGATTCTGCTGCGCTTGAGCCGATGAGAGGAGCCTGCTTGGCCCTTCCTGGCTCTTTCCATTCTAAAACGGAAGGGCTTGTCGTTCTCACAGGGGCCAGCTCGAAATCAGCAGCCTTGTCCCACTGGGGCCCAAGTATATCGTGAAGTGGAACGCAGCCTTGCCGCAGGTCCAGGTGGTGGAAGTCGGGCAGGAGAGCAGCACCCAAGAGAAGGACAGTGTTGTCATCCAGAACGTCGGGTCAAAAAAACACACGCCAAGCAGCCAGTCTTCGCACAGTAGGTGGTGTCCGCTCTACTCTGCCCCACTCCAGATCTGCCAGCTTGTTAAGATCTGCAAGATAGGAGTTTGCTTATTTCATGTGTTTTCCCCCCTAATCAATTCCTCCCAACCCAAACAACTAGGCCTAACAGAGTTACATTGTAGTTAGGATACAGTTTCACTCCTTTTGTGATGTACCTCTTTTTGGTTACTTACTAGCTACGTATGACGTCCCTACTTAGGTATAATCATCATCATATATGAGTGCCTTATAGGCTTCTTATTTTTTTAAAAAGTATCCATAGTTCTCAATAATAAGAAAATAAAGAGTTGCTTCAGACAAACTAACCAAAACAGCAACGAGCTTCTTTTTTGGGTCTTAGAACTGTAACAAATAACTTCCTGAAATTAACTTGCTACGTTCTCTTATTTAGTTACATTTCTATCCCACATTTCCTGCAGTGACCTCAATGCCACCGGTGGGTCGTCTTCTCTCTACTTGATCCTCTCCGCTTTTTTGGCAGGCATAGGAATAGCCTGTTTAGGTTAATTTTAGGTATCTTTTGTACGGAAAAGTGGCCTTCAAGTAAAAGGTCAAGAGGACCTCCTAGTGAAAGTGCGCTTTCTCCCCCCCCCCCCCGGCTCCCCTGCAGATAAAGTCTACTTGGGTCCCCCTCGCCTGTTTCAGGAGCTCCAAGATCTGCAGAAGGACCTCGCTGTGGTGGAACAGATAACGCTGCTGATCAGCACCCTCCACGGCACCTACCAGGCGAGTCACGGAATAGTAGAACTGCTGTGGCCCTCATGCCTGGATCAGGCAGGCATCGGGTTCCAGGACACTTTGTTGTTGTTGTTGTTGGAGTTGGGGGGAGAGAGAGAGAGACATCCCTTCCCCACTGTTGCTCTACGTGAGGGACGGCGCTCGGAAGAGGAGCTGACTTGGGCCTTCCGTCCCTTCCTTCCTTGCAGAACCTGAACATGACAGTAGCCCAAGACTGGTGCCTCGCTCTGCAGAGGCTGATGAGGGTGAAGGAAGAGGAGATCCATTCGGCCAACAAGTGCCGCCTGCGGCTCCTGCTTCCAGGAAAGCCAGACAAGTGAGCTTTGTTCTCCCCCCCCCCCCCCCAACACCTTCTACGTGGGTGAGAGAGGGAGCTCAAGTGCAGAGAACGGTTTGGACTGGAAGCCCATGTTTTCAACTCCAGATCCCATCATCCTTCATCACTGGCCCACTGAAGTCCAATAACTAGACCTGCAGCTACCAAATACAGTCTGAGGGCTTTCCTTGTCCTAGTGGTTTAGCTGATGAGGTTGCCCTCTGCCGGGTAAGGCTGGAGGAAAGGGTCAGAACCCTTTGGGGGTAGAATTAAAGCTGCAACAGCTGCCCTGCCCATATTAATCCCTGGAAGCCCCCTTTTTTGTGGGCCTGTTCAAACATGGGTGCCAGAAAAGGTGGACAATTTTCTTTTCTTTTATGGGGAGCTTTAGTATGTCTGGACGTTTTTGAATATGTACAAGTGATCACTTCTTAACAAGACACTTTCTGCTCCTTCTTCTTCCTGTGCTGTTCTTGGACTCAGGTCTGGCCGCCCCGTCAGTGTCATGGTGGTCTTCATCACCCCCAACCCGCTCAGCAAAATCTCCTGGGTGAACCGCCTACACCTGGCCAAAATTGCCCTCCGTAAGTAACCTCCTTTGCTTGAAAAGATATTTCATTGAATCAACCAAATGTTTCATGCAAGCTTTTGAGTAGCACAAGGCTCTTCTTCATGGGGTTGTTTAAGAGAAACAGAGAGAATGAAAGAGAGAGAGTGAGGAGAAAATAGGTATTTCAGCAAACCTGTAGCAGAGAATGTGAAGGTCTCTAAATGTTGTTGGATCCCAGTTCCCATCATCCCTGACCATTGCCCATCTTTGTCTAGAGCTGGTCAGAGTAAAAGGGTCTAAGAGGCCACCGACCCTGGTCTTAATCTACACTGAGTAACAACCCCTTTAAAAAATATAATGCATGTGATCACATAATGTGCTACAGAGCAGCTGAAGCAGGAAGAAACCTTTTGCTACAGTATGTTGTGCTATAAAATGCAGTCTAGGACAGTGGCTGAGGGCCTTGGGTGAGGATCAGGGGGATGTGGAAAGTGGAAGTACTATTTAGCCACTACTGAATGGCTAATTATGCTCTGTGTGAAGAAAATGCTTCCTTTTTATCACTTTGTACTTGTTCTCCACACTCTTTGGTGTTTTTTTATCTCGTCAAACATTCAGGCTTGGCTGCTTCTCCCGAACAGCCCCCCTCCCCTTTTGGGAATTTCAGTTTTGCTTGTGCCTAATTACACTGAGCAATGTACAGCTCTGGCGCCCGTCTTTCGAGGGTACAATCTGTAGGCTTCTCCCCCCCGCCCTCCCACTTCCCATTAGCTTCCTTTTTGGTTTGTGTTTTTAATTTTTCTGTAATTAAAGAGCCGAATCGCCACTCCCTGAGGCAGCCAGTGAAGGAGAGGAAATAAATTGCCCACGTTCCCCCATGAGTGGTGTGAGTCCGATCTGAATTTTTTTTCCAGAAAAGTAGTAGAAAGGCCCTTAATTGTTCGGTCTTCTGCCTGGACTCCTGTCTACAAAATAATCTATATTTTAATTTTAGAGGAAAGGGCAAGAGGAGGATCCTAATCCCTGAGTCTACTGGCTGGGGATGATGGGAGTTGTAATCCAACAACAAGTGGCAGATACATGCCTCTCAGTCTCTCTCTCTCTCTCTCTCTCTCTCTCTCTCTCTCTCTCTCTGTGTGTGTGTGTGTAATATATACCATCCAGTGGTTTCATGCCTTCATGGTGATTCTGTTTCTACTTGACTCCCAGAATCTCGTAGCCCGCTGGGTATTTCTGGGATTTGAAGTCCAAAAAAATAACATTTCCAAGTTCTGTAGAGGCCTGTCTCTTAAGAAGGCTGAAGCTCTAATTCCAAAGCATGCTAACAAGGAAGCACCAGGGCTTTGCTTTTCTTTCCTCAAAGAGATACAACTGTTGTCAATTCCACAATCTTTCCAGCTCCAGGTTTAAGATGCTTAGATTTACCTGCACAAAACCATGGTGGAAAATTAGTTCGGCAAAAGGACTTTTTTGTCTGGTGTTTGGTTGAGGGAAAATGTTAAAAAGATTTCCCAGAAAAACTTTCTTCTGAGCCACGTCTGCCCGGCTCCAGTTATTTTGGAAAAGCTGTCCACTGTCCTTGGTCTTTTGGTGAAGCTGGCTCATGTAGGCTTTTAAAAGGACGAAAGCTCTCTGTTAATTGTCTCCAATGGAGCCCATCTCCTCTGGAAGCTTGCAGGGAGGAGAAACCTCAAGACAAATAACCCCACCATGTCATTGTTCAGAGTCACTGTTCTGAGCAACGCCTGCCCTTTAATCTTGTCACAAAATTGGAGGAAAGAGGGCTGGCAAATGGTTCCAAGCAGCCTCCAACCTCCCCCTTTTTACTTTTCAAACTCCCTCAAAGACACTTCTGGTTCCTTCTTATCTCCTTTTTGTACTTAACTCTGGCAGCCACTGTGGGGAGAACCCCCCCCCTTCTCTCTCTTTTATTTTTTAAATGGAAGAGAGAGAAAAACATCATTTGAAATCTTATTTGAATTCCTGACTTCCCCTAGGCACTGATGATTTGATTTTCTTGGGTGGTTTTTTGTTGTTGTTTGTTTGTTTGTCAAAAAAATTAAAATAAAATAAAGAAACAGTTTGTTGGTGTATTTTAATCCAAAGCTGTCTCCAGGAAAATAATGGTATCTACCACTTTAAAATAAAATGTGTTAGGAATTTTAATGGAAAGGAACATTTTTGAAAAATACATAGGACTTCGTCCTCCTTGTGTAGCTGTTGGCGACATAGCTTATTGGCTTAGGGTACTGAGTGCTCGTATGCACTGGCCTGAAAGCTAGCAGAAGGCCAAAACTTTATCTCTTTTGTGCACAAATAAGGTACACACCCACCCAAGTGGAAGCTGTTAATCTTTAAAGCAGATCCATTTTCTCCAAAAATAAAGCTGCTACAATACATTAGAGGAGGTTCCTTCTTAACGGCAGCTGCCCCCCCCCCCCATCCACCTTTTTTTCATCCCTGGAAATCCACCCTGACTGATGGCCATCCGTCCTTCCTCAGTTAAGAAAGTTCCAGTGAAGGAGACCCCATCAGTTTCTGAGGGACTCTACCCCACTGTCAAGCAGCTCTTACAAGGGATGCCAGGTTGAGTCAGAACTTCATTTCCCATAATTTTAGATCTATTGGTTTGGGTTCCACCTCCTAGAGTGACAGAAAACACACTTGCTCCATCATCCCCATGACAGCCCCTGAGTTATTTGGAGATGGCTCTTTTATCACCTCTTGGTCTTCTCCTGTACAGGCTAAACATGCCTGTTTCCCTCTACTGTTGGTCATAGGCCTTGGTGTCCTGGCCTTTTACCCTTCTCTGGATGCGTTCCAGCTTGTCCATACCCTTCTTAGGGATATGATGGGAGTTGTGGCTTGACACCTTCAGAGGTGCCAACATAATTCATGCAGGCTTAACAACCTTTCTCCCTCTCCCCGCCCCCCCCCCCCCCCTTTCTTTCTTTTGGCTGAAGGAGAAGAAAACCAGCCTGGCTGGTTATGTCCAGAAGAGGATAAGAAGAGCAAAGCTCCCTTCTGGTGCCCCATCTTGGTCTGCCGCCTCCCTGCCTTTTCCTCCAGGGCTCTTGACCTACAGGTAAGAAAGCGTGAAGCTCTCCCTGCTCTCCCTCCCCCTTACCTCCACCCCCCCTTGTGTTTCCATGGGGCTGGTGGACAAGAAAAGTGGAACACTGTGAAGAGGAGTTGCTGGGAGTGGAACCTGCAGATCTGTGTGCTGAGACACCAGGGCTACATACAGTAGAGCATATTCCCTTGGCTGCGTGTACAAAATTGACTCAATTTCTACTTCTTTGCCCACATCGGCAGCAGCTTTCTATCTTGAGCTATTAGCTCAGCACTTTCTACTCTGTAGAGCAGGCAGGTATTTGTCATTTGCTGTTGGGAGGAAAAAATAGGATGGCGGGGGGCAGTCTAGGAAGGAATTGCACAGTGAATCTGGGAGAGCTTTTTCAGAGAAGCCCCCACGGCTGCCTTTTTTAGGCACAAGGAGACCCTCTCGCCTTTGCAACTTTTCCATCCTCCGTATCTTGATATTTCTAAGCTCCACTAAGTATCTTCCTCTAGCCAGGAACTCTTGGCCCCTTGTCTGAGAACTCTCACATGCCTCTGGCTAACCCAGGAAACTCCAGCGAGCGCAAGAGGGGAAGCCTGGCTCTCCTTGGGCAGCAATTAGTGTTCTATTTTGGGTGGGTGGCCTTCCTGTGATCAATAGATTGGGAGTGCCCTGGCAGCCTAGAAGAAGCAAGGCCAATGTGCCAGCTGAGCCATCACAAGACCTCATTAGTCTAGAAAAGAACATAAATCAATGCCGCTTTCAAGCAGATGGGTGACTTGTCTGGTTCTGAACTCTTCCCAGCAAACTCAAGAGGCAATATCCTGGCAGCTTGGAGGCTTGTTTTCTCGGTTTGGCCTCCTGGCCAGTTCTTTGTCGGTTGTGGCTCGCAGCTGGGGTGTGGGTGAAGACCTAGATCCGCTGAGGATGTTGAAACCTCAACTTGGAAGTTTTGAAGGATAGTAGGATAACTGGGCATGTGCAGAATGCTGTTCTTTCACCGCTGGATAGTCATGACTCATGGGCTGTTCTTCTCATAAAATCGTAGAGTATGTAAGTGACAAGACAGCAAAAGTTTACCTCCCTAGTGGAAAGGCACCATAGTAGTCCTCAGCAAAAACCCCACCCCACCACTTCTGTACTAAAACCCATCAATTTACTTCAACCTCTCTCTTCCTGCAACTCCTGACTGACTTGGCTTTCTGTCTTTAGGGCAACAGAAGACTTCTGAATCTTGTGTGTGTGTGTGTCTTTCTTTTTTTGGTAATCCAATTAGTGGCAGTAATGGATCTGCAGCTACTGGGGCCACCGGCTGTGTCCCACTCACCCCCCTCCTGCAGCTCCAGAGGGGAGGATCCATGTCTGTAGAGGCCTGTGTGCCTCTCTCTTTCTCTCTCTGCCATCTTTCCTCAAGGCCTAGTTGCCGTTTTGTCTAATTACACCAAACGACAGCGAGATTTCCTCCGGGAATGGCAGACTCATTTTCCCACCACCACACACACTTTTTTTTTTTTTTTTTTTGCAAAAGCTGCTGCTTTTTTCCCTTCTCTGTCTCCAACATCACGACCGGCTGCAGATCTTGCTCTTTTTGATGATCTATGGGTTTGTTCGCACCCCCGCTTCTTTTCTCGAGGAAAAAAAAAAGATGATAAAGGGAAGCAGATGGAAGGAAGGACATTCTGGGTTCAGAGATGATGATTAATCTACAAAGCTCCTTTTGACTCCCAATGTCCTTCCCTCACTTTCCTCCTACCCCAAAGGATCAGTGGGCGGTGGGGAGCTTTCCCGGCTCCTTCTCCTTTTATGATGTCCTTTGGATTTCAAAGGGTTGCCTCTGTTTCACTCCTGGTGAGAAGGAAGTGTACTTTCTTTTTGTGGGGAGGGTGGGGGCAGTGGGGGAGGGCCCATGAAATATTCGGGACTCTCTTGAGTCACCTTCCATCCTCTCTCATTTCTCTAGGCCACAACTAGGGAACCAACGTCTCCACCCTTGACACATCTTAGAGTCTTACCACTACCAATCTGCTCAAGGTCCCTGGTTTCAAAGGTGAAAGGAGGCCTGCTTCCCGCAGTGGCCCACCCAGAGCTCTAGACATGGAATAGGAAGCTGACACTCTCTCCTGCCCCTTATTCTCCAGCAACTGCTCGCTCTACAGACCTACAAGTTGTGGTGTGGCAGAGCCATGGGTCAGAGTGCTGGGACCTTTTGATTATAGAGAGAATTATATCCTTCTGGACACCAAACTCCTTTTAAGTGAGAACCACCAGACTAGCTTGGGAGAGAGATGGATCTTCCATGGCAACAGTAGTGTTGTGAGCTGTGTCTGTTGATAATGCAAAGTCTTTTAGGGATGGCTTGGTCATGAATGAGCAGGGAAGAGCCATTGGCTTTACAAAAGACCCACTCCTGGCACAGCTGAACCCTACTGGATTTTCTCCTGGTTGTGACCAAAATCCTCACCCTCTTTCTGTTGCTTCTACTTCTGATTCCCAACCCCCTCTATTTATTTATGTTTTTGTTTAAATCCCATATCCAGCTGGGGGCCGCCATTCACAGCCCAGTCCATTCCTCCTTGTTGGGTTTCTCTGCCATCAGCACTTCTCTTCCACAAGGCTATCTCTGGGTGAGTTTGCACTGTAGTGACCTGCGAGTGGGTACCAACTGGGCACCATTGGAAGTAGCCCTTTTCCCTTCTGTCTAACTCAACCCTTGACAAGTTTTTAAACAACCACCATTGCCTATAAACAATGCATGCACTTAGTCCTTTATTCCAGCCAGGTAGCCATACAGATGTTCCAGCTGATGGAAGTTGCAGTTGGATACATATCTGCAGGACTGACAGTTTTGGGAGAGGCTCAGTTTGATCCTCCCTGGGGTGTGCATGTCCTCCTTCTTATCTGTTGAATGGGAATAAAAGCTACCCAGCGCCATTTATCTCACCTGCCAGAATCAAGTAGCTAAAAATGTCACCACTGCAATACTGGATTAAGTTATGTCTTACATGAAGCTTGAAGGCTTGAAACAGATAACAGGTTTGAAGATGGGAAATGACAGCAGTTTGTGAGAAATATTGCTGTACAAGTTGTGTACAGGAAGAGGCATGTAGCCGTGTTTGGCTTCGTCCTCCTTGTAGCCTGTGGCCAAACTGGTTTGGACAATCATTTCTGAAATGATTTAAGATGCTGGTTTGAGCACAGATGACTAGACCTACCAGGAACGACAGGGGCGGCTCTTCTAAACTGCTTTCAAATGGCTCTCCAAAATAATGTTATCGTTTTCAGCCATAGTTTTCATCTGAGCAAATTGCACAGCAATCTCCTTTAAATGGGTTTGCTGTGACCCAGGAAGGTGACTGCATAAACCTAAACCAGTTTAACAGCTGTTCTCTCTCAGTCGCCCTCCCTCCTTCCCCCCAAACTGTCTGCAGTTCTAATAAGACACTACGACTGAAAGGCAGAAGGAGTGAAACTGTAGCTGGCCTGCAGCTCCTTCCATCCCACAACAGCTAGACGTGGTGGTTGGGGGATTCTGGGCATTGTAGGCCAAGAAGTAGCACATCTGATCTCCAGATGTCGGCACACCCTGTGTTAGACCGACTAACTGCTGGATCATTTTGATGCAGCACCTTGGAGATGCCTGTATGGCCCTCCCATCGGCCTTAGCCAGGAAAACAGTGGCGAGGGATGTATTATTTTGCCAAGCCAAGTGCAGCAGTGGGCGGGTGGGCAGTTAGGCGTAAGCCAATTGCAACTAGCTAGTTTCCAGAGAATGCCACAGAGACTCATGGCTGGGTTTGCTGCAACTGATTAACTCCAAGGCTACCCCTCTGGGAAGGCGAGTGTGGGAATAAGGGTTGGGGGGAGATACTTTTTCATCCAGGGTGGTGGCCTTCATGCTGTCCTTTGGTGCTTCTGTTGTCTCCTCCAGGTGGGGGGAGGCCAGGAAGGGGCCGGGGGGCAAGTGGAGATCTTTTCCTTGAACCGGTCGGTGCCTCGCGTGGTCAAGTCCTTCCCGGTGGCTTCCCAAGTGCTGTGTTCTGACTACATTCCAGAGCGGACCGAAGAGGAGAGGACCGAAGATTCGGAAACAGACGCAGACCAAGTTTTGCCAGCACAGCCGGTGATTTGCCTCGGGCTACAGGATGGCAGGTAAGGGATGGGAGGATGGTGGTGGTGGTGGTCTGTGGTTCTGAGTGCTCCCAGTGGCCCCTAAAGTGCTGGGAGTGGGTGCCTTTGTTGACCGGCCTCCAGGGAACATGAGCAGGATGGTGACGTCACCTGTCTTACATCCCGCCTGTGGAGAGGGCTAGAGATGATGGCCGTCTTTGGCTTGCACATTCTTTGAATGGTCCACTGGACATTTTGAGCTAGCAGAATGTGGCTTGTTCAGGGAAGTCGTCAAAGTATTCCCCACCCACGCAGTAGGCAATTTGGCCTCTCCTCCAGATGCCCCACTCAACGAATCCAAACAGTTGTTGCAGTTAATTTGAAAGGAGGGTGGGGGAAACCCTTCTGCATGTGCTCAGAGGCAGTGCCCCATTTGTGTGCTACCTCCTATATATCAGAATTGATCTCAGGCACGGAAGAGTCACATTTCCTGGGTGGAAGATTCAGCCCCCAAATGAGCCAGGTCGTCCAGTCTTACACTTTTGGGAGGGGTGTGTGGAAAACGGCCAAGGCGCTCCGGTAGCTCCCTAATCAGCCACCAGAGGGAACTCGTTATTTTCAAGCACTTCTTTCCGTTTTCTCCATCCATGACAATGTGCATCGCCCGTGTCTATTTCTCTCATCCTAGCATCCTGGTTTATGGAAGTGTGGACACAGGAACCCAGTGCTTGCTGACGGGCAAAAGCCCTGGGCTTCAGCCAGTCCTGTGCCTGAAGCACAACGCAGACTATCTCTTTGCTGGCCTGCAGAATGGAACCATTGCTGCCTATGCCAGAAACAACGGTGAGCTTCCCTGGGGAAAGCTGAGGAGCAGACCACCTTAAACCCTAACTGTTGAATGTGAGATGTTTGGAGAACGGTTGTACCGGCACTGACCCGCCCCCAGCAAATTTCCATGGACAAAGAGAGATTTGAACCCAGGTCTCTTGATTCCCAGTCCATCACTCTGCCCAACACTCCGACAGACAGTGCACCCTACTGGCTCTCATACTGAATTCACTGTATGGTGTATTTTCTGAACAAGCTCCAGAACATGTTCTCTTCTAGAAAACCCCCAGGAAATCCTATAAGAACTTCCAAAAGTCAATTTCCCTCCCCCAAAGGCACCTGAAAAATAAATTGGCTGTGTTGATTTATCCCTCCTCCAGGCTCCTCTCTAGGAGAAGGCTTCATCCATACTTTGTTTTCCATGCACCTTTAATTAATTTAAAATCTATTTTGATTTCCAGTAGGTTGCAGCTGGGGAAGGGGGAGTGAAAAACTCTACCTGTTCTACCTCCCTCTCCCACCCCTCAATTACCGAGAAAATGCTTTATGCTAATTGACTTTCAAAATGCAGTGTCTGGAATTCAGGTCCCAAGACAAAATCCCCATTTGAAACCTCTGTAATTTCCTATTGATTGGCTGTCAGTTCGCTCTGGCAGGAGAGGTGGGTGGAATGGCCATTTTGCTGCCACGGAAGCCTGTCAGCTGTATTTTAATTCTCCTTCCCTGTAATTTTTTTTTGCTTTCCCCCCCTTCTTTTTGATAATCAGAAAGGCTCATGTTTGGGTCAGTTAAATTCAGTTTTATTTGACAAGAGTGGAAATTGCAAATGTACGCCAATATCACCCGAGTGTATTTGGGCTTATGGGGGGAGAAGGTTCATAGAGTTCCCCTTTGGTTAGGTTTATGCAGATCACGAATTCTGAAACCAAGCCCTAGGAGGAAAGACAGAAGGAACTGGGCATGTTTAGCCTTGAGAAAAGAAGACTGAGGGGAGATAGGATTGCACTCTTCTAAGACTTAAAAGGTAGTCATACAGAGGAGGGGTAGGATCTGTTCTCAATCATCCCAGAGTGCAGGGCATGTAATGATGGACTCAAGCTAGATTTCGGCTGAATATCAGGAAAAAAACTTCTTAACTGTTAGAGCAATACGACCAGGGAACCCGTGACCTTGGGAGATGATGAAGGCTTCAACCCTGGAGGCATTCAAGAGAAAATTGGACCACCCTTTGTCCGATCTGCTTTGACTTGGGTTCCTGCCTTCAGCAGGGGGTTCGACTTGATAGCCTTAAAGGTCCCTTCCATGATTTTTATTTTCACTGAAACAGAAGTTCAGGTGGGTTTGGGAAAGATGGACTTCCTGTTTAAAAGGTGGATCTCTCCTTTCAGCCTGAACGTGCTCTAGAGGTTGAGGGCTCAGAAAGAGGACAGACATGCAGCCAGAGGATCAAGACTCAGGACATCCCCCAAATTTTACTCCCCAGAAGTTAGAAATAAAAATAATGGGGGATGGGAATGGTTATTAAACCAGGCAGCAGCATTGTTGTTTAACCACTAGAAAAGTAACTTTTAAAGTATTGTTAGAAAGCTTAATAAATTAATTTTAATGAACCATTCCCATGCTCTTCCAGCAATATCTGGAGCTAGGCTAAAAATGTTAGTGCCTATTAGCTTAGACAAAATGTGATTTTAAATGATTACAACATTGTGCATTGGATGAAGAAAGTTGGTATAGAAATAGGTTTATCTTCCTTTTTCCTAATTCTAGAACAGGGCGTAATATTAGGAGCACACTTTCTATCTAGTCCCCCCTTTTTTTCCCCTTATAGTAACATTCACACAAACAGTTACTTCTCTTTATCAAATCTTAAAAGTAGTTTTAGTTTATGTTTCTTTACAGTGTTTGAACCCTTTCTCCTGCTCATCCAGGTGGAGTTAATTCCATCTCCTAATCAAGCGTGGATTAATCTCCACTTTCTCCTCCTTTTCCCAGATCTCTGTGTTGTTATTACATTCCACCCCCTCCAAAGTGGGTTTGGCTCTCTCTTCTTCCACGTTCCATTAAACACCCACAATCTGCGACTCGTTGCCCTCCGTTCCGGGGTTATAAACAGATGTTTACGCGGAGCTTCCAAACTCCACTTGGCAGCATATTGCTTTTTATTAATTAGCTTTTGATAAGCCATTTATGTTTTTTAATTAAAGTGTGTGTGTGTTGTATGGAGAGGGAGGCAAAGAAAAATGTTGAGGGAAATAAGGAACGAAAAGGCATAATCACCCTAGCAGATGAGGGTATGTTTAATCAGCCCTTTACGTCTGCAGAGGGCGAAGTAGGCACAAGATTCTTGGCGTAAAAGAATTTACCAGACCGGTGCACCTTCTCCAGTTAGCAAAAAAAACCACCCCTCATTTTCCTCCATATCTTTACCGAAATGAGAAATTATACTGGAGTTACTGTTTTTGTTACTATTTAGTTCAAAAAACTGCAATGTAATAACAGGGAGTTTGAGGGATTTTAAATTTAAGCGGACTGGGAAAGTAAGGTATAATTTGCTTCCTATTCTACACTCCTATTTAGGTTGTAAGCAAGACCTTGGAGAACTTACAAGTTCTGTTGAATCAGACCCAATATTGCTTCTGAGAGCAGTGGGCCTCTGAATATAATTTGCTTGGAAACATGAGACAGAGGATGCCGTCGGACTCTCACCCAGCTGGTGGGTTTCCCAGCGGTTGACTTCTGTAGGAAATGGGATGCTGGACTGGATGGGTCTTCAGTTTGCTTCCCCTCAGAATGAACCTAACACCTTTAGGAAGTCCACGAGTAAGATTCAAGGACAGTAGTTCCTTCCAGCATTGATGCTCAGGGCCACGCTACTTCTGAGTGTGGCTGGGAGGTTCTGAGAATTGTTTCCACGACTGAATCTCACACCAGATTTCCCACAGTCCATTATTGCTAGCTGGAGCTGATGAGAGTTTGTGTCCCACAATCTCTGGAAGGCCAGAGGTTCTCCTGCTGCAATTTGAGCCGAGTCTCCTCTACAGGGAAGGCAGGCATGCCATGCAGAACACACCTGCTACCTGTGCAGTGTATATGCATGCTTGCATAACTGAGATACATTGGTGGGAGCAAGCAGCATTATCAGAGTGCCAGCTTGCTCCAAAACTCTACCAATAAAACAGTATTTTTTTTAAAGAAAGCATTGCATACTAGGGGTGGTCTGGTTGACAGTAGCTTTATGCATGATCACAAGATGCATCATGAAGGGAAATATTACCGAAGTGCCTCAAGAATCCTCTCCCCCTCGGCAGCTTTTGTGACACTTCTCCTACGAGCAGGTGGAATCTGTGGTGAAAACCTTACAATTGGCGATTCCCCTTTATCTCTCTTTTAGACCCGCTCGCTGGCGGTTGTTGCTGGAGTTGCCGTTTCAAGCTTGACCTTCGCTTTGCTACTTTCCCCTTTCAAAACCTGTTCGGCGTGTGGGGCTGGGTCCAAGAAGCTTTCCTTTGGAGCCTGCACTGAGCAGGGGGTGTTAACACGACAGCAGGGCCCAAAGTGTAGGATAAATTTGGGGGGCGGGAGAGGTGAAGCTGTTCCCACAGCCGGGGCAGAGTTTTTTTTGTGTGGAAGTCGTTCACCTGGATGAAAGTGAGATTGAGCTGAGCATCGGTGCCTTGGAAAGATGGAAACACTGAAGGCTGAAGTAATTTCCCAGAGGCCTTCTGTTCCTGGCTGGCTGGCTGCCTGCCTTTTGGTGCTCTGATTGCTTAAAGCCATCATTTTGGGGAACGGGGAAGCATCGACATGTGTCTGGGTCTCATTTGTAACACGCAGGGCGAGTAGGTTTCTGGGGAGCAAGGAAGGAGTGTAGCTTAGCTGGAGCTTCTGCTTTGCCTGGAGAAGAACCCAGGTTTGATTCCCACCGTCTCCAGTTGGCGTTGGGCTGGGCCTCATCCTGCCTAAATACTGGAGAACCAATAAAATAGTGGGCTCAGTTGACCGATGGTCTAAACCTCATTGGAAGGCAGTTTCCCACATTCCTATTTAAATTGCCCCTTCATTCTGAAACATGAGGTCTAGAAACTTACATTATTTTCAGGGGAAACATCATGGCTCACTAGGGGAGGTCTTGCTTGGCATTAAGAAGAAGGTCCCGGGTTTGATCCCTATCATCTCCAGGTAGGAATGGGAAAGAAATCCTGTCTGAAACCCTGGTCAGCCAATGCTGCAAGTCACTCTAGACCAGAAGTCAGCAACCTAGTGTGCTTGAGATGCTCTCGATCAGAGGTAGGCAACCCAGTGGCCTCCAAGTGTTCTGGATCAGAGACAGGCAAACCTCTATGCTTTCTAGATCAGAGGGAGGCCACCTAGTGCCTTCCAAAGTCAGTTTTTCTGGATCAGAACTCCCAGAATCCTCCATTCAGCCATGACCATACTAGCTGCGGGACTGAGGGCCCAAAAAGTAGACACTGGGAGGCAGCTGCAGCAAGGTGTGGGAGGAGACAACTCTCTGCTGGGTTGTCTGCCCTCACCCCTTAGGCTTGCTGGCCACCTCCAGGTTCAGGGCTCCTTATCAAGGCTAAAGAAACATTCAGTAGAGGCTCCCATGGCTTTCGTACACGAAGTAGGAGCAGGTGCCCTCTTCTTTGCTTCAAACAGCAAAATGTCTTGGGGTGCTCTCTTTTACCGCACTAAAATCCCTCTCCCAAATCTTTGGACTCATGGTGGAAACCAATCCAATTTTATAATTTTTGTAGAATTGGGTGCTCCTTGAGTTCTGCATTCTTACTGCACCTTTTGGAGCCCCTCACCTTCAGAAAGGGCTTGACTTTCCCACATGCCTTTTCAAAATGTTTCTTCCCACAGCATGCCTGCCTAATTTTTTGCTTTCTTTTTCCTAGCCACAGGGGGACTCTGGGATGCAGAGGTTGAGCCCACGTGCCTGACAGTCGGTCTGGCACCAGTGCGGACCCTGCTGACCTTGGACGATGCCCTGTGGGCCAGCTGTGGCAACCAAGTCACTGTGTTCGATGCTGCCTCCCTGAAAGCACAGGTAGGGGTGGCCTTGTCTGTGTGTCATGTTGGTTCTTGCCTACTCCTTTGAACGCACTGGATCTTGTCTGATTTGGAAAGCTAAGCAGGGCCAAGCCTGGCCAGTGCTTGGATGGGAGACCTACCAGGGAATTCCCAGCCTCTCGCTGGTCTAATTCAGGGGAAAGCAGCTTCTTCTAGTGTTCCTAACTGGAAGTCAGATTCAATCATCAGCCCAGTTGACTGTTGTTGGGGTTGCCATCTTTGCTTCAGGCAAGAAAATGTGTTGGGCATGGTAGTTGGGAGGGAAAAACCTAGTCTGAGGAATTCATTCCATGGATTGCTGTAATCTCTGTGGTGTGACCACTGTGTGGTGCTGTTACAGCACGCAGCTTGGCTTTGGTTCATGGGCTGCACACACAGCTGGTCATTTCTTGCTTTTCCTCCCTCCCTTTGTTCTCCTCCCTTTCCCAGCCCTTCTTTTGGTGAAAGAACCAGCAACCACTTTATATACGCGCAGAAAAAGAGAGAAAGCTGTGTGTGTGTGTGTGTGTGTGTGTGTGTGTATGTTTTATCGACTTGGCAAATTTCTCAGTTGACCGGCCGTGTGGCCTCCCTCCTCCCTCTGTGCGTCTCAGTTCTATTATTCATGAGATGAACATGCTGCCCCACTGTGAGGTTGCCTTAACTGTGCCTG
This sequence comes from Intellagama lesueurii, assembly GCA_037013535.1. Taxonomy (NCBI): domain Eukaryota; kingdom Metazoa; phylum Chordata; class Lepidosauria; order Squamata; family Agamidae; genus Intellagama; species Intellagama lesueurii. The sequence goes on along the minus strand of JBAJHW010000016.1, from coordinate 12,291,128 downwards.
CTCATGTCTTCGGAGATCAGTTGTTGAATTGTAAGATCATTAAAACAAAAAAATAAATAAAAATACCCCAAAACTCCGTTGTTGCAGGGACTGGGCTGTGGGCAAACTCAAACCTCAGTTGGTGTCTCGGAGGCACTGGCGAACTAGCACAGCTCCCTCTGCAACTTTCAATGTGCAGGCATCAGGAGTTCCTGCTTCCTGTCTCAAAGAAAGAAAGCGGTAGCATAACAGGTGCAAAACATGAAGGGGAAAAAAAAAGAGAGCAAATACTCTAGAGGTTGGATGCAGGAGTTTCTCTCTTGAGCAATGCACCACGAGCGAAAGGAGAAAGGGAACCTATTTCAGGCACTTTGGTTTAGGGGAAAAATGAAGGTGAACTGTGGTGGGGAGGGGAACCCAGCAGGCAGTCGACGTTTTTAAGGCAATGCAGGGTGTGAAGTGAGAAAATATATTTGATACCTCTATATTCCCTTTTCTCATATAAGCATGGGAAACTCAGAGGAAGCTGTTTGGCAGTGAGGTTCAAAGACGGCAAACCAGAAGCCCCTCTAGCACTCAGCGTCTGATTTGATGGGTGGAATTTCCCATCCATGTAAGGTGTTCAGACATCTGCTGTCTTGAATGCTCTTTTCTTGAGCGGGAGGGTTAAAGAACTCCTGGAGCAGGAGAGGTCTTCTGTCCACATCTCCTAGCCATGGAAGTAAAATGGAACGGCAGTGTGTTAAGTAGCAGTGCTTGCTAAATCATCCCCCTGCTACTTTTTTTTAAATATATATATACTACAGTACTCAGAATCCCCTTAGCTAGTATGGCCCCCAGCCATTGCCTGCTGGAAGCGATAGTCCAGCAGGAAGGAATTCTTCTGTGTAGGCAGCCTCTTTGAGGATGTAATGGGAATGTAAAGCAAGGAAGACCGTCAGCCTGTGGCCATGCTGGCTGGGGGTGGGGTGGGGATACTGGGAGTTGTAATGACATAAAAGGAAGGCTCTTCAACAAGAGGGTGTGCCTTTGAGTTCCAGGACCCGAGGGACGAGTGGCCACAAGGGAGGGAGATCACCTTGGCCATGTGCTCCAGAGCATTAGGTGGGATTTGCTAGAATCAGATGGCAAGTGCTTAAAGGAAGGAGAAACATGCAGAAATGACAAAGGCTTTATCTGTGTACGCGCGGGACAACCTCTTGTTTTGTTTTGATGTCACCACAACGAAGATGGAAAGGTTTTCTTCGTATGGGTAGGTACAACAACAAAGCATGGATCCATGGGGGCAGCACACATTCACAACTCTGCCCCGTCAACAGTCGAACCCAGCACAAAGTTTCGGCGTTGCTTTTATGCTTTGCCAGAGGAGGGAGTGTTTTCAGGAAGGGGGTGGGGTAGGGATCCAGCCATATCTGCCCTATTCTGAGTTCAGAGATGGACTGACCTAGATTTCTATCTTCCTGCTGTGCAGCAGCCAGCCTTGAACTAGTTATTCCATGAAGCAATAACAGACCAATCTTCCACTTGGTGCTACCGTCAGGGGACCCTGTTTGCCTCTCTGCTGGGCTTTTTTCAGAGCAAATGGCTACTACCTCCTCCTCCGGAACCGCAAAGTGGTTTGGAGTTTTGAGGTGGTTGCTTTTTTTTCCTGTTTTGTTTTTGCCAGTCCATGCCTTCCAAAAAGTGTTGATTTAGCGTTCTTTTCCTGCTGACTTAGTTCCCAAGAAGCAATGGCCTTGTTCTTTGTGCTCATTAAGCGTAGGGGAGCTGCTTTTTGGATCTCACGGGGGAACTTTTTAAAGATCCAGAGTCACTCAAGTGCAGAGGGAGTTTCCACAGCAGCACCATGGACTTTGGGGCCAGACCGATCAGGATTAGAAGCTGAGGAGAGGACAGGAAAGCTTAACATAGGTGTTGGGAACCACAGGCCCTGGAGTTGCTTGTGGCTGTCCTGGGCCTTCCCAGTTGGCCATGGCCGCTTCCCCGTGACTTTATCCATTGGTGATTTCCAAGCTTTTTCACAAGCTTTCTTCCCTGTTCTTAGAGGTTGAAATGGTAACAGTTAACAGCTTTGTGAAAAGTTTGCTCTACTGATTTTACCTGGGGTCCCATCTGCCAAGGGGATGTGGGGACTCAGTTTCCCTACCTTTGTTCTAGCATGAGAGCTTGTGTCACCATTGGCTGTGCTGACTGGGGCTGATGTGAGTTCCAGTCCAGCTGCATCTGATGGGATTTAGGGGGGGGGGGAGAGGGGATACACTCCCTGCCCTGACCTAAGATCTGAACTTTAGGCGTTGCTCACTGGCTGCTGAAATAACACAGGCCTTAGTGGGTTCTCAAGATACTATTAATCTGAATATAAATGTATAAAACAATAAAATTGCAGCCAAAGGGCTTTCAGGCCCTTTATTCCAACTCTTTCCTGGATGCAATGAATCCAGAACTACATCATTTCTAAAAGATGACATTGGCTATCCATTGTGGCGCAATGGTTAAACTGCAGTCCTTCAGCCAAAACTCTGCTCACGACCCAGGGTTCAATTCCAGGTAGCCAGCTTGAGGTTGACTTAGCTTGCCATCCTTCCGAGGTCGGTAAATTGAGTGGGGGGGGGGGGCAATGCGTGGCCTTCATAATTAAATTGCAAACCACCCAGAGAGTGCTTTAAGCGCTATGGGTGGTATATAAACAGCACACTTTGCTTTGCTTTGTTCCAGAGCTCAGAAAACCTCCTGTTTTAGAATAATTTTCAGAATCACCCCCTGGCCAAGTACTCACCTGTCCAGCCACTCCCAAAGGGTCTCTGGTGGAAGAAAGACTAGCCATTCCTCTGGTCTGGAGAACCAGGCCCTCTGTCAGGTTGCCTTCAAGAAGTCTCTTCTCATAAGGCAGCCCTCCTCCCTCTGCCTAACAGGAAGCTTGGTCTAGAGTTATCCAGAGACTAGGGGTGGTGATGTGGGAGGCTCTCTGGTGATTCAAGATCACTTAGCCTATTAGATGCCTGGCTCTGAACCAAGTTCTCCATTAATTAGCCACCCGAACTTCTGTATAGTTACTTATGGTGGCACCTGAAGGGAAAGTGCGATGTTGAAGAACTGGAGTGAAGGTTGTCAGAGGGGGAAGTGTGTGTGATGGTGTGGATGCGGAAGAGAGAGACTGAGCGTAGTTGATGTTAATGCCAAGCCTTAACAACTGGAGTACATGAAGCTGCATAAAGGACCACTGCAGGCACGGCTGATGCTTCTAATGGATCAAGGAGGCTGCAGCAAAACCGTATCTGTGTGTGCTTACCCAGAACTGTGTGTGTGGAGAAGAGAGGCGCGCAGCATCTGTTGGGGAGTCAGAAAGAACCTGCAAATGCCAGCCTTGTTTGCCATTCATGGCAGTCTATCCTTTCTGCTTCAAGTTTCCCGTTCCTTTCTGCATGACTTCTTTTCAATTCTCGATCCCCTCTGCCACCGACATAAGCATGCAACCTTGGGCAAATCACTTGGTCTCTGACTTAATTTTTCCCACCTGCAAAATGGGACCAATGAAGGCCTGTTTGCCTTGTTCAGCACTTTAAAAATTTAAAAAGAAAAAGTATTGGCAAATAAATCACGGTTTCACTGCCAAGAGCACTGGTGTTTATACCCTCACACTCTCCCTCTCCCCCCCTTTTTTTTCTCACTGTATCTCATCTGCAGCCATATTTCTTAGAGGGAAATTCTGCAATTATTTGTAGCTGCTCACACAGGTGGGCAATTTCCAGTGGATTTGGAAACCTAGTCAGGTATTTAGCAAGCACTCGTATCAGAGAGAGAGAAGAAGAGAGAGAAATGTGGTGCAGGGGTGGTACATCGATTCCGAGACTTGGGCAGAAGAAATAAACTCTGCAACAGCATAAATGAAGGGAATATCAATAGTCATTTCTACCCTAAAAGAAAACAGCCCAAAACTGCAATTGGAGAATGAAAAGCAGGTCATTTCCCCCCAAATGGAGAAGAAATAACAGAAAGCGGTTTCTATCATTCCGTGAGCGCATGCAAGGACATTTTTGTTGTCACTGCTGTGAAAGCCGTATGCGTCAGATACAAAGCCTTTCTTGGACCATTCTCTGTCTCTGAGCCTAACCAGCCTGGCAGTGTTGGGAAGACAGGGAAAGTTGTGTGGGTGTGGAGTTTGCAGTCCTCCAGCCCCAGCTCCCTCCCCGGCAATCCTCAGAAACACAAACCTCTGCTTTGAACGTTTGTTTAAAAAGAGGAATGGAAGGAAGGACATGCACCTTTGTCTCCAGCACGCACAGATGCCTGCCAATGCATGCTCATGGTCACTAAGGCATCATGGAGTAAGTGTGAGTGAGAAAGGGCTTGGGGGTAATAATGATCCTTTGGAGGATCCCCCTCGGTCCCTTTGGGAAAGCGTGGGGAGAAGTTTGCCCTGTGAGGAAACAGGGGGACTCTGTAGGTCTTCCCTGCAGGGGAAGACAGAACAGGCTGATGGGATGTAAGAGCTGGCAAAGGAAAGAATTAAGATTTGAATGTGTGTGTGTATGTGCCTGTTTCTACTTGAGTTGGGCAGCTGGCCAGCCCCATGGCGTGCAGGGTCCATGTGGTAGAATGCATCTCCCTGCAGGCAGAAAACAAAGGTGTAAAGAGCAAGTGTTAGGTTTCTAGAGGCATGGCATTCTCTTGAAGGCAGGAGTGAGTCCCCTCTCAAAGACAGGGAGATGTTTAGTTCATAGCAAAACATTTATTTTAACCCCAAAGGAAGTGAAGGCCAGTGTTCTCCTCTTTCACCACTCCACACTTGATTCAGCAGCACCTGCCTCCTGTCTTCCCCTCTTCCCTGTACAGAAGATGTTGGCACCAGCCCTGCCTTGGCACCTTCTGTTAGGCGAAGCTTGGTACCTCGTCAATAGGAATATGATTTTTTATGCCTCCCTCGCTGCCCAGTGGGGGATTTATAGGAGCTCCGTTTTTATATAGACATTTCGAGGTACATAAATGCCGCTGTTGCCGCTGTGGGTAGGGTTGTGTCAGCATTTTCCATATAATATTCTGGATTTTTATAATGCAGGCAATAAAAAAATGGTTGCTCTGAGCTAGGATGCTGCATACGAGGAGCTCAATCCAAGGGAGAGAGAAGGAGGGAGGGGGAAAAAAGGGAATACTCTATTTTTTTTAATTTTCACAGAGGAGGGGGAGAGAAGAATTTGTGTGCTAGGTATATATATATATATATATAGTACCTGCTCTTCCACTCCAGCCAAATATATATATATTTGGCTGGAGTGGAAGAGCAGGTACAAGGAAGGGCAACTTCAGCTCATAGACTAAAACAGGAGTGGGGAATCCTGGGCCTTGTCTTGGACTACAGTGCCCATCGTCCCTTACCGTTCACCCATGTTAGCTGGGGCTTTTGATTTCTAGCGTTCCCATCCTGGCTTCATGGGAGCTTCACAGGGTGAGAAGGAGGGTATCCAGCACTGACCCACAACCCCCGTGGATTCTCGTCCTCACCGTCAGTCCCTTGGGGTTGGTCCCTGAGAGGTTGGCTAGGGGGACCGGTGAGCCGAGAGATCCTGCTTGGGACACCACCCTTTGGGAGGGATACTGACAAGGTGGGACTGAGGACAAGAGTGGGGGCCACTTTGATGAGGCCGCTACGTTCTGACAATCAGAAACCCAGCTCTTGAATCCTGAAAGTGGCCCGGCAGAGGCAGCCGGTGGTCTGACTCCATGTGAAGCTGCTTTGTCGATCTCAAGGGTAGGAAACCAAGGGTGACTTTCCTGTGCGCTCAAGGGGTTTGGAGGAATAGACAGGCGGTTGGAAGCTTAGGAGATCTTTGCCGTTTAGTAGCACGTATCGTTGCACTTTTATCACCGGCCAGCTCTGAACTCATCCACGTCAGGATGGGCTGCCAATATTTGTTTGTTGCTCTTCAGTCCTGGCTATTCTCCCGTGAGCTCAAGGCAGCCTACATGGCTTTCTTCTTCTTCACTTTATCTTGACGACAACAACCCGGTGAGGTTGGTCAGGCTGTATATGAGAGAGCAAGTGTGTGTGTGTGTGTGTGTGTGTGTGTGTGTGTGTTGTGTGTGTGTGTGTGTGTGTGTGTGTGTGTGTTGTATTCCAGCATGTTAACCATATTACCACATGGCTCTCCAGGATGCAATAAAGGAAGCCAGGCCCCCTGAATGTTTATATATATTGATATACTTAGTTTTAATTTATTTTGTTGCAATTTTAACTTCCCACCAGCTGCTCTGGAAATCTGGTGAAGGACTTGTTTTATAAAAAGCCCTAAAACAAACAAACACACACACACACACACAAGCAAGAGTGAATGGACAGTGACTCAGAGAGGTTTGGGGAGAGGTGCCTTCCCTCTTGCTTTGTTGATTTAGTTTTGGTATTAATTATTATGAATAAAACCAACAGTAATTATACTCCTCTTCTGATTTAATTATTTCGATTCCTGACATCTTGCATTGTTGGCAAAAGCTTCCTTTGGAAATCATCCTGGAAACCAAGAATGATGTTTATATGCACTAAATTAGTTCGGAGGTGCAGACAGGCGGCTGAAAGCTTAGCAGCTCTTTGTCGCTTTACAGTGTGTATTATTGTACTTCTTTGATTTTTATGTTTTTGTTTATTGTAAACCTTCCTGCTACTGTTTGAATTAAAATTAAGAAAGGAAAGGGTTGGAAAGACACAATATGTAGGAATGGGAGAGATGGCAACAACTCTGTGTGTGTGTGTGTGTGTGTGTGTATCTATTGGCCTTCCTCCCATGAACTCAAGGCAGCATACATGGCTTTCTTCCCTATTTTATTCCCAGAACAACAACCTTCTGAGGTAGCTCAGGTTCAGGAGTGCTAACTAGCTCAAAGTCACCCAGTAAGTTTGGTGGAGGAATGGAATGGGGGAAGAGACTTCAGCTGGGATTGTCCAAGTTCAGAATCTAATCACTAATGAGCCTTACTGTCTCTCTCTGGCTGCACCCCAACCCCACTCTCACTGATCTGAAACCCTCGGCTCTTCTTTTTGCCCTGAGGTACTTGAGCCCATGGCTCTGTTGATGAAAGGGCATGGCTGATGCTCAGAGGAAAATGAAGCAGAAGAAGCAGAAGCAAGCCAGCCAGCCTTAGGGATTCACAGGAGAGTGAGATCTCCTCAAGGAGATCTGGTGAAATCTCCTTGTGGGCCACACCTGGCCCCTTTCAGCACACGGCCTTCCAGCAGTGCCATGGGAGCCGTTTTCTAGGGAAAACACAGCACAGAACTTCACCAAAAGACCCTGCCACAAACCAATTAAAATCTGGCTGGTGCATCTTGCAGGGTAAGCGAGAAGTGCTCTGGTGGGACCTCTCGTTTTCTTTTCTTTCTCTCTTTCCTGCCTCCCCCTGCCCAGGTTGCCAACCTTGAGTGTGCCCTTGATTCTCACTGCCTCCTAGCAGCTCTTCCAAACACCCATTGCCCCTCCAGTTGCCAGTTTCAAATAAAATCTTCTCTTTTTCCCAAGCCGGCCTGTTCTTCATCCCTCTAGGGAGAATCTGTAATGTGCAGAAGAAAGGTCAAAGCCAGAGAGAGAGAGAGAAAGGTGGCAGGTTCCCCCACACAGGAAGACCCTGGAGGGTTGTTTCTCGTTGATATATCTTCCAAGCTGAGATTCCTCCACCCCCTACACTCTGATGGTTGCTTTCTAGAAAAGGCTGATGTTCGGGGTGTAATCCTGTACTGTCAAATCCAACATGCCTTTTAGGCTAAAGGAGGTGAGTCTGACATGTGAGCATGAGGAGAAACAGAGAAACACCAAGGGATTTGGGGAAGTTGGTTGAGTGGGAGCGAGAGAAAGAAGCCATGGAGCACCTGCTTTCATTCAGTGACTGGGGAACCCTGGAGGGTAGAAGCCTTGTACGTCTGTTCTGCTGTGAAAACTCTCTGGTGGCTTTAGGCCAGTTGCACACCTTCAAGCCTGTCCTGTCCCACCGTGTATACCTACTTCTTTGTTATATTTATTTATTTTCCCTCCTGTGAGCTCAAGATAGCATGGGTGGCTGTCCTCCACCCTCCTTTTAGTCTCACAACAACTCTGTGAGAACAATCGGGTTCTCTCTCTCTCTCTCTGTGTATATATAAACAGGGGAGGGAGATTAATTTGGCTAAGTCATACTGTAGGAAAATTCAAATGTTTTGCACATAGAATGTATATGTTTAGAGAGTAAAAGAAGCACAAAAAATATAAAATTCTGTGCAGGGTATTGGGTGTCTAAGAGAGACAAGGAAAGCAAGACCGGCAGATTTTCCTCCTGCCTGGGTTTATTTCCTGTTGTTAAGAAAACTGTTGTGGGTTCAACACAGCCTCCTTAAAACGTTTTGAAAAAAAGCTGCCCACCACTTGGAAAACGAAGTGGTAGAAACACATCACCCTTGTTTCATGTCTGGGCTTCCAAATAAGAGCGTTTCCTCCTTCCACTCCCCCAGCAATCCTACCAGGTGAATTGTTGGAAAGTTTGAGTGCAGTGGAAGATGAATGCTTTTGATAAGAAAGAGAGATGGAAAAGGAGATGGTGGTTGGCAAGAAAGATGCAACAGGAAACACACACATATTCCAAGCTTTTCTTTTCCATTCTATCCTTTCCCCTTCCCCTTCCCGTTGCTCTTGTTTTCTTCACAGAAATATATGTTGGTAGGAATTGAGTAAGAAACAAAACATTTGACTTATTAATTAGATCTGTAGAATTAAGCTTCTGGCTACTTAGACAATACTGTAAGAGAGCGTCCCTTGGTACAAATAGATCTCTATGAAAATTTAGATAGAAAAATCTGTGTGGGAGAACAAAAGAGTATCGTACTGAATTATTGTTCGTTTCTTAAGGATGATGCAAGGGCAGTCTGCTTGGGCGCAGATGTGAACAGAATAATAGGCCTGGAGTCTGAATCTGATGGAAGGCATGGAGAAGTCTAGCTGCCTGTTTCCACAGTGACTCGCCAGATGCCTGTGGGAAACCTGCCAGCAGGACAGGAGGGCGGCTGCATCCTCCCCTCTTCATCATGCCTTCCCCCAACAGGTGGTGAGAGGCACACTCTGCCCCGGGGCATGGGATGCAATACAGAGAGCCTTTGAGATGAGTTGCCATGGCCACCCTTGGCCTCCATGTTCTAGACTGGGCAGAACCAGGCTCAGACTAAGTGGCCCTGTCCGTGTGTCCTTGGGAGGAAAGCCCCAGTGAACAGAGCAGGAGGGACACCTGAGGAAACATGGCTTGCAGGGTTGGTCCCATTGCTCAAGACCAGAATCTCTGGAGGCTGAGATGTCATGCACCAATACGTGTGCTTAAAGGCACTGCCTTCTTTTAATTCTCATGTTCTGAGTGAGACCCTGGGCGTGTCCTGATCCTGCCACCTCTCGCATTTCGGGTTGTGTCTGCGTCTTTCTCAGCCCAGTCCGGAAATGCTGGGGATTGAACTCAGGCCCTTCAACGTAACGTGAAGGGGTTTCTTCCACTTGAGTTACAGTGACCTCACCTAACCATCTGCACTTGAATCTCTTGCTAGTGATCTCAGTAGGTCACTTCTATCTCCCGCCTTCCCTCTCTCTCTTCTGCGCACATGCACACTTTTTTTTTAAAACTTGGCAGAGGCTGAAGCACCAAAAGTGTCTTGTGACACCTTAAAAAGGTTTACTTTCCTGCAACCCCCTGTGGACTGCAGCCCACATCCTTGGTGGCCTCAGATGAAGTCAGCTGTGCTCCACAAAGGCTGGTGCCTGAGAAAACTCTGAAGTGCTGTAGGACTCAGGTTTGCTTTTGTTGCAGCGGATGGGCACAGCTGCCGCCTCTTCTTTGGCATGTCCACCCAGGGTCAGAAATGCTCACTGCATCGATACAGCTGCTTCTGTGTTTTTGGCTGATCCCTTGTTTTGTTTAAAAAAAAAAAAAAAGGAGGATGGTGGTGGTGGAATAAAAATAAGAGGTTCCAGTGCTGAGCCCGAGAAGGACCTGCTAAAAGGCCTGAAGAGAAAATAAGCAAAACCCAACAGGCCAGGGAATTAAGTTCCTAGGTAATTGCATCTTTGAGAAGCCATCACGGCAGTCCAACTATTTCCCTGCTTTCCTTCCGCTGGCAAGGTGGAATCGACAACAAGTCGAGTGAAACCTTTTCTTTTAAAAAGCCCAGAGGGGATACTCATAGATTTGCTGCTCAGAATCTGTTGCAGTAGGAACACATTTCCTCTTTTGTACCTGGAAGGGGGCAAAAAAAGAAGAAGGAAGGAGGGGATTCTGACAGCCGGGGCATCGGTTCTTGTTGTTGGCTTAATTTCAGAACAAAATGGGGGTGGGGGTGGGGGGTGGCGGTGGCCAACCTCCTCAACGCCTTCTGTCCCCACTTCCAGGTTTCTTCATAGCAGGAAGGAAAGAACAAAAGAAGCGGAGTCTGGCCAATGTCCATGGATCTGTGTTCTCTGAAAGGGGCAAGCCTCAGTAGCTCAGTGGACCCAGAGTTGCTTCTTCTTCTTCTTTTGGATAGTAAATTCCAGATTTCAGCCCCAGCCAATGTGCTGGTCGGTGGTGGTGGAGCCTGGGAGATGTAGTCCAAAAATGAAGCTTTTCCCCAACCCTGCAGTGATGAACAGACTTAGGGAAGCTGATTCACCAAATGGAAGCCATCATCTCCCATCTCTTTAATATTGGCAGTCAGTCTGGAAATGAAAAGAGGGTACTAACGATCATTTTTTCCAATCTTGCCCCCCCCCCCAATCATCCACTCCTAATAGTGTCTGGTAAAAACATGGGAGAACGGCACATTCCTCAGCCTCCAAGGGTTGCAGTGCTCCACGAGATGTATTTCCCACATCTTGTTTTAAAAACAACACACACGGAGCTTAAGAATCAAAATAAAACCGGAAGTGGGGTTTTCAACAGAAGAAGCTTTCTAGTCGCTTCTGGTTTTGCCAGAATGGGCTGATGCAGAGCCCAAAGAGGTTCTGAAAGAGCAGAAATGGCCTACCTTCCTCGTAAGACAACTCCGCGTTGACCTAAAAAAGCCTAACTGGGCCCCAACTTGACTGAAGTCCTTCCCTAGACCAGCAAGAGAGGTTGGTGGGAGATGATCGGACCGCCTCCGCGAGGGCATTCAGGCTGTGAAATAGCCGTAATAGAGGCACTTGCTCGGCTCCCACCACCACCCTTGCCCTGCTATCTATTCATTTTGGTGCCGAGTTAAACCTGTTTTAGTTGAGAGAACTTTTAATGAGAGAAGTAGCTTGAGGGACCTTCTGGTGCTGTTTAATTAGCTGTTGCTGCTGCTTGGATTAAGTTATTTTCTCGTGCATCTTGAGCGTTCATTTATTCTTTATCTGCACTTGTATTTCATATATTTATGTTTCCCATTTTGTCGACCATACTGTGCAAAACCCGTGGTATAAATATTGTTAATAAAAACAAAATGGTAATCCCCCATGGGTCTGCTTGTCTTAATTTCTTGGCAAGATCTCCTGCTGTGGATTTTCGTTTGTGGAAACAGCGTTTGTCTTGTCCTCATCTGGATTGTCATTTAAACAAATTTTCTTTCCCTTAAAACATAAGGTTGGGGAGTTTGTCGCCGTTCATCTCGAAAGAACAATTTTCCCAAATGAACATCTTCAGAAATCAGTATGAGAGATTTAAATTAAGTTTGATTATTTGGGGTAAATTTAAACATATTAGCACCCAAAGGGATCCGTGACCTTCAACCTTCTGAGCTATTGCTGAATCATAAACTACCCCCCAGCTCTCACAAGGCCCAAGAGGCAGCATTTTTGTCAATTGAAAGGATGATGGTGTCAGCTGGCCCCCTTCAGGCATCTCTGCTCCCTCTGCGATTCTGATATGGGGGGGGGGGGAGGTTGGAGGGAAGAGGAATGAATGTTTTTACAAATAATATATTTTTGTAGCTTAATCTCTCATAAAACAAAGTCTTTGGGATGGCTTTGACTTTTATGGCCTATCAAGAGCCATTAGCTTTACAAAGCCCCAGCTCCTGGTGAAGATAGAAACCTCAGGAGATCTAGATCTTCTCCATGCCTTCTTCAAGGACTTGTTTCTTCCGCAGCTCTAACCACCTTCTGTTCCACCCTTCCTTTCCTTTTTCTCCCCCTGCAGCAAACCTTTGAGGCCCATCCTGAAGAGGAAGCTAGTGTCACACACATGATCAAAGCTGGCAGTGGGGTCTGGATGGCCTTTTCCTTGGGTTCCTCCATCCGCCTCTTCCACACAGAGACTCTGGAGCTTCTTCAGGAGATCAACGTTGCCACTCGGACCACTTTCGCTCTGCCAGGTAGGAAGGAACACAACAAAGCAAAACGAAATGAAACAACAACCCGGGATGTAATCCTTGCCAAGAAAATCCAGTGTGAAACGGTTGCACTCCTTAGCAATGCCTTGCACAAGGCTGATCTACTGCCTGAGGCAGAGGACAAAATGACACCCCCACCGCCCTGCTTTACCGGTCCATGTGCTGAAGTGGACAGAACTGGTGGTAGCTGAGTCTTGCTTCATCAGACTAATTTAGGGGGGCACAGATAAGAGTTGGGAGAGAGTTTCGTCTCAATATGACAAATTTGCAAACTTTTGCAAATCCCAATTCAATTTTTTTTAAAAAAGAGACGAATGGGGAGAAAGCAAAATGGATGCGCTTTAATGATCCCTAGGTCCAGGAGAGTGGTGGTGTGCTATACATAGTTTTCTCCTCTGATTTGGGGGTGGTGGTGACAGTTTGGGAATTTGTGAGGAATGGCAGGTTGACTGCCACAGCTGCCCTCCGATGCCTGCCACCTGAGCTGATTGCCTTAGTGCACCTAATAGGGAGGGCCGGCCCTGTTGGTGGCATGTGGCTGCCCATACCTTAAGGCAGTCTTCCTGCACCTTGTATCTTTCAGATGGGTTGGGTTACCACTGCTACTCGGCTCTTACGGAGAGGACTAGGTAGGGGGAGGCTGCCGTAAGGGGCATTGCCCTTTCAGCTGACCAAAGGGGCTCTGAGGTCTTCCTTTCCTGGAGGCCTTTAAGGGATGCTACCTCGCAAAGGATTGAGGCAGCTGGAGATCAGAGGGGGCTGTCTCCCCACTGGGGCAGAATTCCCCACACTGGTGCAAAATGCAATGAGGCAGATGTGTGTGTGTGTGTGTGTGTGTGTGTGTGTGTGTGGGTGCGTGCATGGAGGGAAGGAGCAGAGTCCATGCAAACTAAAGAAGGGGCTGTCACCCCTTCCCTTCCCTGACCATCTCCCCTCACTCTCCGTTCAGCCCTGCGTCGAAGTTTTAACCCCTACCTTCCCGACCAAGCAGGTTAGCAAAGCAAAAACGAGCTGATAAAACGTTACCTTCATTCATCTTGCTGTTTCTCCCTCCTTCCTTCGCCCGTCTTTTAGATCTCTTCCATCTCCCTCAGTTCCAACAGGCAAGATGGAGTAATTGTGTAATTAGTCCTTAAATGCATTACTTGTGTAAAGTGTTTCATGGTTTAATTCTTTTTTTCTCCCTCTAAAAAAGCCGGGTTTAAAAAATTTATCACCATCTCTCTTCTTCCTTAGTGTGAGCATTTCCCCCCTCCCCTCCTTTTGGGTATTAATGCATTTTTGAGCTTAAGCTATCTCATCCTTTTTAACTAGACAGGCCATTAATAAAGTCTCTTTTGCAAAAAGAGAAAAGGCGCAGCCTTTTTAAATTTGTATATTCTCAGATATATTGCTCGGGCAAGTCCGACGTTACAGCTTCAAGTCTCATCGATAAAATATTTATTTGCCATTAGACTCTCTCCCTTTCCCTCTTTTATTTCTTTGAAGACAAAAAAAGTGGTCTTTCTGAGCCTTTTTTGTTGCCACTTACATTGGGATGCAACAAACCTGTATTAAATTTGCATGACTTGTAATTAATTCCTTTTTTGTTGTTGTTGCATTAACCTGGTTGCATTACCGTTGTCACTTGACAGGACTTTGTTCTTTTTGTGTTGTAACTAATCTTTTTGGATTACTTTTTACAGCCTTGGGGTTAAGGGTCTCAGGGACCAAGATCACCTGCTTCAACTACTAGGTGATGATGTGTCTCCTCTGTTGCGGGGCATATTACCTTGTGCCTCATGCAAGTGACCAATAGCAATAGGATATATATTTTAAAAATGTCAACGTAACTGTGCTAGTTCCTTTTGAGAAATGACAAGGAGTTGGTTTTTAAAATAGCAACTTTGACAGCACATTGCTAATTTCAGTTGGCCTCGTAACAATCACAGGAACTTATTACTTGTAAGAGTGAGTTGTTAATCCCTGGCCCTTTCCCTAGCATTCATGAAAGACATCTTGCACAAGGGCTTCTGTTTTCCAGGCTGGAGGGTGTTTGTGTCACGTCTCAGCTTGTGCCCCTGGGAACTTTAGATGGTCAAGTAGTTGCTTAAGCAAAATGATTCAAAACAGAAAGACCTCAAGGGGGACCACTTGTAGCAAGAGCTTTCCTTTGTCAGCCCGTTGTAAATTATTTTTGTTACAATTCCTCAACAAAAGCTGAAGAATGTACGCAAGCTTTCAGAGGATGGTGTTATTCATGTACTGTATGTCTGTATGGGCTCCATTTTTAAACAAAGGAAGTATGTTTTTCTTTCAAAATTTGCTATTCATATGCTAATATATGCAGATTTAATCAATGGAAACATAAGCCTAATCAGCTAAGGTTTCCTTAATTAGATACCAGAGTTAGTTAAAGTAGAAGACTAGTTCTAAGTCATTGGCACTGTGATGTTCCTTAATGACATCCCACAATCTACCTCCTGTAATGATACAACCACCTCCGTCTTCCACGTCCAGCTAGAAATTTGTTTATAGTCCTGTCCTTTCTCTTTAACTGCTTCATCGTAAGTAGTCACTCACATCTAGTAGTCTGGTAAGATGGAGATTTTAGAGTAAGTTGGTGGAGAGGTGTGAGCAGAACAAGGGCCAGGAGTAACATGACCAAGGTTAAAACAAATCTCAGTGGCAGAAAACCACTTTGGATGCTTCCCGAGTTCATCTCCTCTGGTGGAGGTCAGTGAAGAATAAAATCCACTGCTTTAGCCCAAGAGTGGTCTCAACCTCAACCTCCTGCCTGTCCTCTGCAACATAGCTAATGCATATCACCATCTAGATGGTGAGCTGCCCTGTTTGGATGAGAAAGAGTGGCCATCTGGCTGAGATGCCTCAGCTGTGGATTCTCTGCCCCAGCCCCGGGCTGGATTAGAGGCCCCTGGGTGTCCCTTCCCACTTGGCAGTTCTGTGATTCTTTTCCTTCAGGTTGGCCTTTTCAGGTAGCCCCACAAAGCTTTCCTGCTGCGTGCAGCCTCTGCCATGTGCCTGCCCACCACACAGGACACACTCCACCTTTGGTCTCTCTGGGGAGAGACCAAAGATTAATCCTGGACCCGCTGGTGGCTAAATGCTCCTGACTGTTCTGAGGAGAAGTTGTGATGCCATCAAGAGTTCCAGCAGCCCCTGTGGGTCAGGCTGGTTGTGTGAACTGGCTCCGAGACTAGGGGACAACACAGGCTGAGAGTGCAGAGGGATCATGGGCCATGGGTCCCGCCTAACAAACAGCTCTCCAGAACTGTACACGGCTGCCCTTCTCCTTTCATGGAAAACCAGATTGCTCTTTCACCAGTAACACTCTGATCTTCTTCCTCCCAGCACCCTTGGTTCTCTTCTTGCACCCCCACCCCCATCATTTTATTGACAATTTCATCCCCCCCCACCCCATTCCACCCTCTTTCTCTCTCCACAACTCTCCTGGTCTTTCAGGAGCTAATTTGCAATTAAAATGCACCACTGCATCAGAAGGCTTAGTGGAAAAAGAGAGAGAGTGTGTGCAGGAGGCGTGAGGGGAATCCTAACGCCATTTCCAAGGTGGGGTTCCTCGGAGATTTTGGTATACTCTGTGGGAAGTGATTTAGAAAAGGCTCTCCGCTTTGGCCCAAACCTCTCCCCCAGTGTACCTGCTGTTATGTTTTATTGGGGATTCAGAACACCGGGGAGTGCCTGAGCACATTCACACACTCTGTCTGCTCTGCTTTAGCCTCTGACCAACTAGGTTTTGCAGGGGCAGCCCTCATATGCATTTTTATTATAAAATTTTCCAACTCGATTACATGGTTGCGGCTGTAAACTGTGTTCTGTTTTTCGGTGCACGTTGTTTTGCTGAAAAAAAAAACTTTTCTAATAAACAACAAAAGGTGGGCATTTTTCATTAAACCAATTCCAGCATGCCCTGCTCTCCACAGAGAGTCAATTTAGCTAAAATATATTCACATAATACAGTATTTTCTTGTTCTCCCATCATGGGCCACTTTTTCCCCAGCCATATCATAACCTCCAGTAATTGTGTGAGATAGCGGTTTTTGATAATGTCTGATTAGATTCCTTGTAGAAGTCGATAAAAATGCCATAAGATCTACGTGTACAAACATCTTCACGATTCCATCAATTGAATTTGCGATGCCAGGACCATATTTCTTTATAATCGGACGGGACCAGCATCCACAACAGAGCGCCCTGGTTGCATATGTAGCTCTGCAGGTTTGGGGAGGAGATGCAGCCAGGGTCCCCCTGGTCCTGAAGGGCCCGAGAGAGACCTGCCCTTTGTAAAGCGGAAACTCCTTCGGCCTGAATTCCAGCTTTGTAAACTGTGTGTGTGTTGTAAGTTAGGAGGTTGAATGAGCTGCAGGAGACCCTACCCTCCTCCCAAGAAAAGACACGGAGCTCCACCGTGGGGTGTGAATGTCTTCCTTCTGTCACATTTTCTCTCCTCCTGTGTTCCCTTTCAGGGAGCGAGCCTTTGTTTTTTCCTTTTCCCACACAGAGTCACAGAAACGGAAATGCGTGCTGTGTGTGTGTGTGTGTGTGTGTGTGTGTGTGTGATTTTCTGCGTATTTCCTAATGGGCACATTTATTTATGCATTTTATATTGTACGAGTTTCCCCTTAGGTCAACATGTTCTTTCACCTATCTTGTACGTGTGTGCTCTTTAACCATTTGAAATTTTAAAGTGTGCGCCTTGTTTGGCACATGCTTTATATCTCAGAAACACCCCACAAAAGCCCCTCAAATGTGGAAAATCTCAGAGCAACATGTGTTTCTTCCTCCAGTCAGTCCCAAGTGGTGCACAAAAAGCTCCTTTCGTGGAAACTGCCCGATCTAGCAAAGTTACTGGCCACCCATAGTTCTGGCTCCTCTCAGTGCTCTGTGGCTGCAGAAAAGGCTGGAGAGAGTGTTGTCGGGTGACTGGACCTGCTCACAATGGTCCTATGCAAGTGTGATGTTCTGGCCAGGGGAACTCTACTTAGTTCAAACTGCATGTAAATGGTTTATTTAAAAACGTACCTGCTGCTCTGTTTCTCCAAATTTCTCTGCCCTTCAATGTCCCTTTCCCCCTGTGGGTTTTGCTTTCCTCATTTGCAAGCCTGAAGGCAGAACCTGTCTCTGTTTTATTATTAATATGAGCCGCTTGGGGCAAAGCTATTTGCCTCACCCATCACCTGTGGATAAAATATCTACATAAAACTGAGCAAAGACTAGTATTTGCTTGATCAACCCAAGACTTCTCCGCCAAGTACATTTTTCTTAGTCCCCCCCTTCCCCCCCCATCTCTCCCTCTTTTTTTATCCCTGCCTATGCCAAAAAAAGAAGTGTCTCTGCCCAGCTGCCCAGCTGGCCTCCCTTCCGGTGTTTGCTGCCTCTCTGGCTAAACCCAGGAAGACATGATCAGGCTGAGAGAGCTAATCTCGTCTGACACCGAAAACATGTTAATTCACGGCAGTGAGTTACCCGTTGCGTCGTCCACGTGGAGCGAAGACAACGGCGTGTTCTCGTTCAACGAGGCAGGGGCAACCATGCGTGTGGAATGTAAAAAAAATAAAATAAAAGCCTGAGGCTTCGGGAATGGAGTCGTTGCTAGTTTTGCAAAGCGAGGGCCTCCAGGGACACAGCCCTCTGCCAGCCTTACCTGCCTGACCTTGGCATTTATCCTGAGACCACTCAGTGGGTTTCGTGGCTCTTTGGGGATGAGCATCCCAAATCCTAATCCAGCGCTCTCATTGTAAGGCCCCACTGACATCTCATGGTCTCCCCTCGGGTGCCTTGGTTGGGGACTAGAAGGCGGCTATACTGGATGCCACCCCCCCCTTCATTCTGGGCAGCTGACGGCGATGCTGCCTTTGTGATGCTACACCAGGGGCTTTGGTTACCGTTGATTCAGTTAATCCCGTGCATATTTATTTATATTGTACCTTTCTTCCAGCAGGCTGAAGGTGGTGTATATCTGTTCTCCACATTATTCTGGCAGTCACAGCCATGTGGGGTGAGCTTAGAGACAGAGAGTGACCGGCCCAGGGTCATCCAGGAAGTGACATGCCTGGGGGGGGGGATTTGAACCTCCCGGCTCTCCCGTGTTCTGGTCTGCTGCTCTCGCCATGACACCGCATACATATTCCCTGCATTTACTGCCCCTCTCTCTTCCAAGTTCTGACAAGTAGCTGCAGGGTCAGTGGAGAGACCAGGCATGGATTCAGGGGTGTGGCACAGGTGGTCAAACCATTTTCCTGCCTGAAAAGTCTTTCAACCAAATGGTCTTTCCCCTCCTTTCTTCTGGGCCATTGGGAGGCAGGCAGCTGTGCCACAATGACAACAACAACAACAGTCTCTCTGGAGATGTCAATGGATGGGCCTTAAAGTTCATGCCTGCGATTGGAGGGATTTCACCCTCCTTTTGTCAAGGGAGTTTTAGAAGGTTCTTTTGTGTGACGACACCTCCTAGGATTGATCCTGCAGGTCAAGGCTTCCAGGAGTTGTCGTTTGAAGAAAAAAAAGATAGACTTAGGGGAGGCTTTGATGTTTTCTATTCCCACGACGATGATCTGAGATGCAAGGTGGAAACAACGTGTTGCTTCTTTCTTGAGCGATGCTTCTTTTCGCTGCCCACTCAGGATGGAAGACATGTAGACAGGAAGGTGCTGGGGATTTTGGAAGAGAGTCTCCCTTTAGGACTAGGTGGGCCTCCAAAGGGACAAGAGCATCTGCTCTGGCCACTGAGTTGTCCTCTCTTTCTCCCCACAGGGCAGAAGCACGTTCGTGTCACTAGCCTTCTGATTTGCCAAGGCCTCCTGTGGGTGGGCACCGATCAAGGCATTTTGGTTCTCTTACCTGTGCCCAGGTTGGAGGGGATTCCCAAGATCACAGGTGAGTCACCTCCTGCTGTGTCACACTGACGCCCTTGAGCATGTGTGCAAGAGACAGGGCGGCTCTGCAGACAAGGGTAGGGTTACGATGAGAAGAAGATGGCTTTCCGAGACACTGAAAGTGCTTAACATTGCCAAATTGTCATGTTCTAATCCTTGCTTGGGCACCTCAGCATGGGAGCATTCCAAGAGTGAACCTACACAACCGTGTTGTATCAGGTGGGATACTGTTTGCACTGCCCTGTCTGGATCCTGGGATCTGTAGTTTGGTGGGGGATTTTGGATCCCCTGTAAGAAAAAGTTACGAAGCCTTCTCCATCCCTCACCAAACTAGTCTGAGTCCTGGGATCCTGTAGCAGAGAGGCCCGGCAGGTAAAAGGAGATCAGCCTGGTATAACTCTGTCATGGAGATGCTGAGAACCAACCCAGAATACCTTCACTGTACCTTCAGAGTGATATAAAGCTATATGGATTTAAACTAATGATTAAAAAATTAGGAATAGTGAAGATTGTACATTTGGTGGACCATCTAATTTTAGCCAGCTGAACATTGCTGCCCTGATTTCTCCCTACAGGGCCTTTGATTTCACAGCTCAGTCTTAAGATCTAGCAGAATATCAGGATGTTTCTTCCCTCCATGAGGACCTAGCTTTGTGGTCTGTCTAACTGGAAACTGATCAACTCACTCTTGGGCTTTCAAAGTTTCACTAGGACAAGCTGTATTTCTTTTCTCCTGAAATCTGTTCTAGCCCCAGCCTTAAAGGCTACAGCCTTCCTGTGACCCTGGGTGCTGAGAGATGAGGTGGAGAGCACGGTTGGGGGAGAACTGGACCCCAGAAAGATACCTTTTCCAGTACATGTTTAATTTCCTCATAAATAAAAGTCCTTCTGCGTCCTTCTTTCCACTGCTCAGGAAAAGGTATGGTTTCCCTGAACGGTCACTGTGGCCCCGTGGAATTCCTGGCCGTCGCCCTCAGCGCCCTGGCCCCGGATATCTTGAAGAGTGATAAGGAAGAGGACCCAGCAGCTGAGCCCCCCTCTGCCAAGGATGAGAAGCCTGAGGGCAGGTCCTCCTCAGGACTCCGGTGCCCAGGAAAGCCCCCCGACGAGGGAGATGAGGAAGAAGGGGATCCTCTTGCAGTACCGCCTCCGATCCACTGACCACCTCCCTGGGCAACGGCTCTCTGTGCGGGAAGCCCCTTCCGCCGCCGGCGGGACCACCTTGGAGCACACGGAGGAAGACGGCTCCATCTACGAAATGGCTGACGACCCAGACATCTGGGTACGGAGCCGGCCCTGTTCTCGGGAGGCTCCCCGCAAAGAGATCTCTTCCCTGGCTGTCATCTCCGGAGGGAGAGGTTACCGGAACTTCCACCCGAACGGCAAACTGCCCTCCAGCAGTGAGACGGATAGCACGTTACTCATGTGGCAGGTACCCTTGATGTTATGACACCAGCCTTCTTCCCTTCCTTCCTTCCTTCTCCTGCCGAAGGAGAAGGAAGGACCTCACCGTGGTGGATTCGGCCGCCTGGCACAGCGGCGGCCCCTTCTGATGTCTTGCCATCCCTTTGTCTCGTTGGGGAAACTGACTTGCCTGTTCTGCACTCAAGAGGCCTTCGGGCTTTTAACGTCCCTTTTCTCCCTCTTGGACTCTCTCGTGGGTGCTGTTCATGGCACACTCCTTTTTAAGTCTCACCTTCACCTTGGTGTTGTCTAGCCTTTTTGTTTTCTACCTTGGGAAGCAAGTCTTGTGTGTCTTTTGCGGCCGGGGAGGGGGAGAAATAAGAATAAGAATAAAAACTTGCCAAGTGGCATAGGAATTGGTGTGACCTCTGCAGGTTTCGGAGTAGCTGGAAGGTTTTGCCTCCTCCTTCCCACTAGCAATCAACTTCCCTGTCCCCCAAAAAACTCCCCAAAAAAGAGGCATAAAAGGTTTGTGTATCAATGTGTGAATATATATGTGTGTGTGTGCGTGTGTGTATATATATATATATATATTATATATATTAAACTTTATGTACATTATTACATGGTGTAAATAAAATATGTATATATTGGGTGCATCTCTGATACTGAAATAAAAGTGGTTGGAAACCCACCCACCCCAGCATCCCTGACATCTTGACAGCTGTTGTCATCGTTCCCACTGGGCCTGGATTAGAATCCTGCAAAGCAAGTGTCCTGTTTGGTCCCATCGTGAGATGGTGCAGAAAGTTATTGGCCAGGTTGGAGTCGATGAATCTGAAAGAGGAAATACTTCCATCCTTGGGATCCCTGAGGATGTTGGGAGTTCATGGTGTTTACATATTTTAAATATTCCACCTCTAGTGTCTCAAATCATGTCAGGACTATTTACAAACCAAAAAACACGAGAAAGTCATTTTATTTCTTTCCATTGTTTGTTAAATTATCCTAGCTTCCCTCCAGTAAGCTGAAGGCTTATTGGACTTGGCTCCTGGCTTCCCTTTCTTGTCCTTACACCAGCCCTGTTAGGTGGATCTGACTAAGGGTCCGTGACAGGTCCCCTTAGTCCAGCATTTGAAATACTACATCACATGCGCTGTATATAAATCAAACGAGGAGGAGGAGGTGGCACAGAGGTAACAGTGCATGGAAGCCATGAAGCTGGTACCACAGAAAGAACACTTTTTAAGAGTCTACTTCACTTTTTTTAGAGTTATGCCGAAAAGAACCAAGCAGAAGGAAGACAGAAAGCATGAGGGAGGCAGGCAGATTAACTTCGGGGGATCGCGGTTGCCCTCTAAAGATGCTGAAGCAGAGAAGCAGCTCAGGGATAGATCACTCACCGTCAGGACGCAACTCCCGATAAACACGCGGTCAGTCCTGGGAACTTCTGAAATAGAGGCAGTGGTAACCAGATTTACAAATGCCCTGTTCGGATAACCCCTAAATCTTTCTCTGTCTCTTTCTCTCCCCGCCTACACTCTCTCTCTCTCTCTCTCTCTGTAATAATAGCTATTTTTTGCAGGCATGTTCAGGTATATGGGAGGCTTTGACCTGGGGACAGCGGCTGTCACAGACCTGGTGAAGCTGCTTAACGGAAGATGTAGGGATGGGTGGGAGGAATACAGTGTCTGGATGGATTTAGGCAGAATGAGAAAGGGCAGTAATGGAAGGAGAGAGAGAGAATGAGTTGAAAACCAGGGGCCTCCAGATTGAATTCCCGCCCTAGCAAGTGTGAGGTTTTATCAGCCAGTTAAATCCATCCTAAATCCGATTTCTTGATAACTCTCATTTCATTTCCATTTTCGCCTTTCAATTATATTCTCAGCAACTCAACCTTGAAATAGGCCATCTCAGCCGCTTCTGTCAGAGAAGGACTATTACTGGTTGTATACAATTTCCGTAGCTCCCCCCCCCCCTAATTAGACATTTAAATGCATGTAACATTTTCTTTCTTTCTTTCTTCTCTCTTCTCTTTCTTTCTTTCTTTCTTTCTTTCTTTCTTTCTTTCTTTCTTTCTTTCTTTCTTTGTAAACCATTTATGCTCCAGATAATGCTGCCTTACGTCTCCCCCCCCCCCCCAGTCTCATTCTTGTGGTTTCCCAATTGGGTCCATTTGGTATGAGAAAGAGAGAAGAAGGGAAGGCATTAAACACCCACAGTCTTCTCTTCAGACCTTTTTCGGTTCAGTTTATTTGCATAAACCTGCATGTCATTACAAAAGTCATAGCAAAGAGTGCCATGGCTTAAATACAGTATAGGAACATTCATTACAATATCTATAGGTTTGTCGCTGAAGCAGGTGACTTAAGGGCCCTGCCGATGCCGCCGGACTAAAATTTCCTTACAACCCTCGTTGTTGACTGGGCTGGCTCAGAATGAGAGGAGTTGCAGCCCAACAGCAGTGTGCTGTAGCGGTTCGAGTGTCTGGCTTAGATTTGGGAGATTGGCCGTTTAGTCCCCAGCAAGCCATGACATTCCCTGGGTTATTCTGGACCAGTCTCTCTGTCTCTCTCCCTCTTCCTCTCTGTCCTACCTTGCCAGCTTGTTGTGACAGTGAAGGAGTTAAACTGCGTTCCCCCTCTTGAGCCCACTGAAAGAATACAAGGTGAGAAATAAGGTGAATTTATCTCAAATTGGTAATCTAGTAATTTTTGCAAGGATGATGTATTTCTTGCTTTCCCTTCTCCAATGAGCTTCTCCAAAAACAACATACATTGCTCTTCTCCCTCTGTTTTATATTATATTATATACAGCCCTGAGAGAGAGAGAATGATCAAGCCCTCAGCAAGTTTCATGCTTTGGCAGGGACTAGAACCCTTAATCTCCTGAGTCCCATCCCACGGCTGTCTCTCTCGATGTATTCTAAAATGGGCAAATAGCTTTCTGGTCCTTTGAATGGCTCTTTTAGCAAGAAGTGTTTGGGAAATTCCTCCCTTCCTTGTATGTTGTTTATTCCTCTTCCTCCTCCTCCTCCTCCTCCTCAGGTAGTGTTCAACAGTTCTTTTACCTTGAAACCACTCCCGCCCCCAGAACGTCGTGTTGTGCAGCTAAGAAGCACAAGCAACTCCCGCGAAGGAAGGGGAACAGCTGCTCCAGCTCAGATCGGCGAGTTCTCAGATTCCTTCGGCTGCTTTCGGGGATAAAGGGAGCTTTTATGTGGAAGCGAACAAGCACTGCTGGCCCTATTAGCCCAGAAAAGAAACACCTCTCACATTGGCTTCTGCAGATCATGGCTTGATATATTTACCAGGTAATAAGGAATGAGAGTGAAATAATTAAAATTGGAACACAACGAGGGTTTTCCACTAGAAACGTAGGCTGGACCCCCTTCAAGGAGAGGAGAACTGCTCCTCACAGGGGCTGGCTCTCCTTAGAACAGGGACAAATGATTCCCCCTGTAAGGTTCCCCCCTGCAATTTGTTTCTGCACGGCAGGGATCACATGGTCCGTTCTGGAACACAGAGCAAGGCAGGCTAATTCCTGTAAGAACATCAGAAGTCACTTTCTTCCAGACCCAACTGGTCCCTCTTTAGCCGAGTCTTTTCAGTCTTGAGTGGGAGGGCCATCCTGGGTCTGAAGAGACAAGCAGCGAAGTGTTCTTTCCAGTCACCTGCTCTCAGCTTCTTCTTGCTTGGAGATGTGGTATATTTTCCCCCTTGGGGGCAGGGAGGTTGACTCCAGCACCTTCATACAAAGCACATGTTCTGCCACCATGCTATGACTTTTCCTCCCCCCCCCCCCGCTCAGTTTCTTCCGCCTCCCCGGTTCATGCATCACATTAGTGCTCGGTTGCCAGAGTCAGCTGTACCAACCAGAATGCCACAGAAGGGTGAACAAAGCAGGCGAAGCTGGACAAGACAGTTGTGGGGTGAAGGACAGAATGGAAAGGTCCTCCTTCCAAAGACTCATCTCTCCTCATCCTCTCCTGGTACCCTCTCTCTTAAGGAATAGTCATGAAGAACTTGGCAGCTTGCATCTTCCGCTGGCCTTTGTGCTGGTCCCCATGAAAGGGAGGTTTTTATCCCCTTGTGAGACTGCAGGGCAACCCGACTCTTCATGTCAGGGATGCAAAGGTGTGTCAAAACAGCAAGCACTGTCCGTGGGACGTACTCTCGCTTTGCTTTCACCTGCGCTCAAGCAGGTAGCTGGATATTCTCTCCTGAATTTGCTGCTTGACCTCCAAGACAGAAAAGCGGCCCCTAAATCTGGTCTGCCCCAAGATATTTTCAAAGTTTGCAGGGATAGTTTTTCTCTTTTTATTGCTCCTTCCCCATCCCATAAAATGCTAGCAAGGCCATTTCTTGCCCTGAGATTTTTTTTTAATTCCTTTTTTTTCATTTCTGGTGTGCACAGGAAGAATTTCTAAAAAAACAAGTCTCTTTCCTTGCCTGCAACAAACTCAGGAAGGCTCAACAGGGATTCTCCCTGCAGGGCTGTGTAGAACCAGCCTTTTCGGGTGAGACTCCTTTTTCATTTTTTCCCCCTGCCGTGCTCGGGCGACCTTGATTATCTCTTGATCAAATTAACACACTCCGGCAGGCACAGCTGGCTAATGAAGACATCCGCTTGTCGCCTCATTTTCTGCCGGCTGTCTAATAAGGTGGGTATTGTCGCAGTGTAGAGAGGAATAGCATCTTCTTGCAGATCGAAAACTGTCAAAGCCACCGCACCAATCTCATATTTGCGGCTTTAATGAGATCGGCTTGTTTTGTGGCACGTAGGTAGGTACGTGCAAAGAGGCAACAGTGCGTGCCCTCCCCGCCATGCCGCACCTTCTCGCTTCAGCAAGTGGGGGCTGTGGTGAAGGGAAATCCCAGCTCACCAGCTGGTGGAACTGGAACCAATCCAACTTCCAACAGATTTGTGCCAGTTTCTCCCCAACATTCTGCTTGCTCCAGATGTGAATCTCCGAGTGACCTGCTTGATTTCTGAACGGAGTGGGTTCTTTTGGTTTCCAGGCTATCTGGCACGGGAAGGCAGTTAACCTACTCAACTGACACAGTCAGTGGGCGCAGCATCTTCTAAACAAGCTTAGATGCAGAACTGTGAAAACAGAAGGAGAAATCAAAGAGCAGCTGAAGTCTTGTGATACGGGACTATCTGATTGATTTCCTTCTCCCTTGAATATATTGTTTCACCTGCTGACAGACAGAGTCGTAATCGGTTCATAACCCTGTACGGTTTAAAGGGGTTTTACCAAAGGGCGATAATATCTGAGAACCTACAATGCTACTTTCAGTCAAATCAAATATGGGTCTGCTTTAACATCTTCGAAAAGGGCAGAAAGGAGGAACCTGGAAACTACAAACCAGCCTCCAGCAGATTATAAAGCGGTCAGTATGCAAGCACCTTGAAAACAATGCAGTAACAACTAGAAGCCAACATGGATTTGTCAATAACAAATCCTGCCAGAGTGATCCAATCTCAATTTTATGATCAGGTAACTTCCCTTGTAGATTGTGGGGTTGCTGCAGACGTAATATATCTTGACTTCAGCAAAGCCTTTGACAAAGTGCCCCATAATCTTCTGATTAGCAAGTTAAGTAGCTGTGGGCTGGATAGAACAAATGTCAGGTGGATCCACAGCTGGTTTCAGAATTGTACTCAGAGAGTGCTTATCAGTAGCTCCTTCTCAAACTGGGTGGAGGTAACAAGTGAGGTACCCCAAGGCTCAGTCCTGGACCTGGTGCTCTTCAACATTTTTAATAGTTGGATGAGGGAATGCAGGGAATATTGATCAGATTTGCAGATGACACAAAATTGGGTGGAATAACAGCTACCTCGGAAGACAGGAACAAAATTCAAAAAGATCTTGATGGTCTGAAAACAAGAGAATGGAATTTAACAAAGATAAGTACAAAATTCTACACCTGGGGGGGGGGGGGACCAAACACACAATTAGGAAGATGAGGGATGCTTGGCTCAGTAATGCTACAAGAAAGAAGGATCTTGGAATTGTTATAGATCAAAAGCTGAATATGAGCCAACAGTGTGATGTGGCTGCAAAAAAGGCCAATACTATTTTAGGCTGCATTAACATAAGTATAATCTCCATATCCTGTGAAGCACTCATTCTCCTCTATTTGGCATTGGTTAGGTGGCCTCATCTTGAGTACTGCTTCCAGTTCTGGACACTGCACTTTAAGAGGAATGCCAACAAACCAGAACAAGTTCAGAAGAGGGTAACAAGGACGATCAGGGGACTGGAAGCCAAGCCCTAGGAGGAAAGACTGAAAGAACTGGGCATGTTTAGCCTTGAGAAACAAAGAATGTGGGAACATATGATATGGTAGTCATGCAGAGGAGGAGCAGGATCTGTCCTCAATCATCCCAGAGTGCAGGACATGTAACAATGGGTTCAAGCTACAGGAAGCCAGAATTTGGCTGAATATCAGGAAAAACCTCTTAACTGTTAGAACAGTATGACAATGGAACCCATGACCTTAGGAGGTGGTGAGTGCTCCAATGCTGGAGGCATTCAAGAGAAATGTAGACAACCATTTGTCAGATACATTTGGATTTGGACCCCTGCACTGAGCCAAGCGGCTAAACTCAATGGCCTTAGAGGTGCCTTCCAACTCCATTATTTGAGAATTGGGAACGTCTGGACAGGAGTGTTTTTCCGGCCCTACTTGGAAATCCCTTCTCTTCCCTCATGGTCTCCATCCATGGGCTAACCAGGGCCAGCTTCTGAAACTGGATGTTGTCAGGATTCAGGGTGGACAGTGGGTTTCAGGATCCTCTGTGAGCCAAACCTTTTAAGAATCTTGTTGACTTTATGACCCCCATAAAAAGTCAGCTTTCCTGACTTTCAAAGAGTGACTGAGGGAATAGGTGGAACCAGTCATCTGGTGAGTTTCCAACTCTAGATTTTGATGGTGACAGATCTTGATCCATGCCACCTGGACCTGTGATCAGGAAAGGCCACAGAGTACTCCTGGCGATTCAAACGAGTGAGATGAGCCCCACCACAAAGGAGAAGACTGGCCACACCTCCGACTGTAAAGGTCTGCACTCGCGGATTGGGGTCAGGCTCCGTGATGGAGTTTTTACAGGGTCGTTCCAGAATGCCAGGGCAAGGCAAGTGGCTTGAGCCCTTGGGGAGCTGGGAAAAACTTTATAGAGGCATCAAGGATGGCTTCCGTTGATGGAAAAGGCTAATCGAAAGAGAGAAATTGGTGTCAGGCAAGGGCCCCGGCCATCAGTCACAGCCGGCTAACGAGCATGTCTTTTGTGCCAGTGAGATTGAACTCTCTCTTCTTCCTGCAGACAAATCCAACATTCAACTCCAAAATCCTTCCCTCTGCCCCCCACCCCCCGCCCCAGTCCACCATCTCTTTTTGCACTGGACCTGAAATGAATGAGGGAAGAGGAGAGAGAGGATGGGTTCTGAACTCACATTTGCACTTCCAACTTGGGTTTTTCCTTTCCTTGATTGTCAGTTTAAAAAAGAAGAAGAAGATTTCAAAGGCGCAACATCTTGCATCTATCGAGCAGAGAGGAAAAAAAGATGAAAGCCAGAATGGGAACATGCGTCTTCTGTATGTGCTGCTGCGTTATACCTCCATGCGCAGGATTTTAATTCAGTGAAGGAAGGAACTGCACCAGAGCTAGGAAAAGTTATTATTTGGAATACAAATCCCAGCGTTCTCAGACAGCATGGCCAATGGGGGATTCTGGGAGCTGTAACTGAGGAAAAAGATTCTTGTTCAGGCTGTGACACACAAACATGCCTGCATATTTTAAAGACAGGCTACGTAACTGAAGCAAGCATTGAAAAGGTTTATCCCTTTCTGAAGGCTTGATAAGGACAGGAGATGGCCTTCCCTTTGACGGGGCAGTCAAAGCGCCATTTCCAAAACCCTTCTTCTAAGGGTTGGGAAGCTGAGAAAAGGGGCACCCACCGAAATGCCTCCTTCCGCTATAAAAGGAGTGAAGGCTCGCCCCGCCTTTACGTCTCGGTGTCTCTGAGCACATGCAGAGAGCCTTGCCAATCCAAAACAGCAACAGCCCTTTCTCTGGCTCTTGAAGGAGGTTCCAGAGAAGTAGGCAAAACTTTCTTTTTTTTCCCCCCAGCTGCCTTGAGTTCCGTCACCCTCACCTCCCACAACTTCTGAAGGAATTAAGTAATGACCGAACGCCTGCTGGCTTGTGCTCTAAGAGCAATTACCCTTAAGCTCTCCTGTAGTGGTTTTAAAAACCTTTCCCTGCTTGGGATCTGGTCCAAGGCCAAAGCGGCACTGAAATTCCCAGGCGGGGAGGGAGCAGGGATTAAAAAAATACCACCGCAGGAGTTATTTCTTCCTCACAGCTGCTGGCTGAAGGTTGAAAGATGAATTATGCATGCCCTAGACTTCAGATGGCTGTCTTTCTTTTATCAGCCCCGCTTGGCACCCCTTAGCCCACCCTAAAGTGTTCAGGGTCAATTTTTTAAAAAAATATTCTTCGTTTGCATTTGTTTTAGAACTCACCAGGGGATTAGAGGAGTGAATCATGCCAGGATTGGGGCCAGCAACTATTTTAAAAAATATATATATGGTGCAACTCCTTTTGGAATGCCTTGCTTGGTGGAAGTACAGCTTGTGCATGCTCAGAGACCCTCTGTTCCACATTGTCAAGGGCTGAAAGAAAGGGAAGACGGTGCCCGCCATTGAACGGCAGATCAAATGGCTGTTTGAAAGGGCAGGAACTGATTTTGAAAACAAAAACAAAAAGGAAAAGTTGGGCAACCGAAGTTACATTGCCAGCATTTGCTTCCATTAACCGCCAGAACCCCCACTCCCCTTTTTTGGACTATAGAAGTTACCCCCAAAGGAAATTTTTCCAACCTTTGGAAAATGCACACTTTCCACCAAGCTTATCAAGCTCTAATATTCTCCCCCGCAGCTCTTATCTCAGTTTAAATCCCAGCCTGTTTTTTTTTTCCTTTTTCTTTCTTATTTTGGAAGGGGGGGAAGGCAAATCACAGCCTTGATTTTGTCTTGCTACTCCTTCTCTTCATTAGCTGGCATTTAGAAGGTCATTAGCTTGGAGAGGAGATCTGGTATTGGAAATTAATGGACTGTCTAGGGATGCTTAATCCCTTCTGTTGATCGCCGCCGTCTTTAAATGAAGAGGGGAAAAGAGATAAAGTAAGACACAACTGCAGAGAACATAGTCAGGGAGAAATACTTGTTTTTCAGGAAGAGAGGCAGTTGTCTTGTCCTAAGTGAGACCCCCAGCACACCTAGCCCAGTAGGGGCTGCTTGACCGGGGGCAACTTCTTTCTGGGGTCTGTGGGTGGGAGTCTTCCCCAGCCTTTCCTGGAGATGCAGAGGATTGAACTTGGAACCTTCTGCAGGCAGACCAAGGTCTTTCCCCTGAAGGTAAAGATTCCCAGGGTCTCTTCCCCCCGCCCCCCCGCCTGCCCCTGTTTTTAATCTGGGTTGCCCTATTACCTAATTATCTGTGTTTTATCAGGATTCTGGGCTCATCCCCTTGGATTGTCTTTGTGGCTGCTTAGCAGATCCAGGATCCCTTCTTGCTCTTACCCACTCCAATCCTGCTGGATCCCAAGCAACTGCCTCTGTGCTGTCAGATGTCCCAAGGAAGAGAAATGGGCCAGCCTGGCAATGGGACCAAGTTTTAGAGACCACCATACCTGAAATTGATCAGAGCACCGAGGATGTTTGCTTGTTTGCCACTGAGAATTTGAGAGTCTGGACTATCATCCGATTTAAATAAATCTTTGCAGATGGATTGCATGAGTTTTAATTGATCTTAAACCTATGCATATTTGCATAGACTTAAAGCCAATATGCATAAAACCATTCCTTCCTTCCTTCTATCCATCTTCAGCTCCTTCCTTCCTAGGTCAGATCAGGTTGGATCTTTGAGTAAAAGAAGGAAAGGGATGTATCTTTTCAGATTGGTTTTACCATTTGTGACTTTGGAAATATTTACGTTTAAAATAATTGCCTTGTTTTTAAATCCTTATCTGCCTAACTAGCACCTCAGCTTTAAAAAAAAAACCAACTGCCTAAACATGACCAACTAGTCACCAAAATATGCCCTAGTAGACGTTAGGACAAGATTGTTTCTGAGTGTAATGTGAAGCCTGGCCTTTCAACACACCATATCTTTTTGTCTGTGAACTCCTTGTTCACTTTGCGAGTGGGCTTAGCACAATGATTTAAACTGGCTTGTCTGCATTTTTTTTATGGGCAGTCCCATGTGAGCGAGGAGCATTGAGGCTCAGCCGTGAAGGTGCTCAGGGCATGTTCAGATGTTGGCCTTATAAAACAGTTGGTCCTGAGACAGATTTTGGAGTGATTTTGGTGGCCAAACATGTCTCCATCTGTGTTTTGAGAAATACTTTAAAATGTATATTTTAATATTTATACTCCTGATTTGCAGCTTAAATATTAAGCCTTGCATGCCAACAGTTTGATGCTATTTGTGATCTCATGTTTCCTGTGTTGTCCTCAGTTCCCCTTACTGCCAATATTACCCAGTTGGTCCAGAACGAGATCCCTCACAGCTACTTTGTTTTTCCTCCATTCCTTGTTCGACCCAGGCCGGCGTGCTGAAAAATCTGTCCGCAAAAGAGCCACCTGGTAGGCTGAACCCTTGGTAAAACATTCCCCGCCAAGACCGATAACGTGGGAAGCTCAGAGATGTTGCTCCCTCCAGCATCGTAACATCGTGGAGGCTAACGCGCTTCTCTGCGGTGGTGGCATACTCCGTGTGCTTCATCCCCCAGTGGAAGCTTCCGAAGGCATCTGATGTCAGGAGCCCTTCACATCTCATCAGCCTCAGCCATTTGAAGGTGAGTGTCTTTGGCAGGCCAGTGCCGAGGCCTCGTTGATACCTTACTTCTTGCAAGCCATCAAAAAGGAATGTGACCCAGTTTTTCCACTAGCGGATGCTACGGAATATCCCAGCTGGTTCTGCTGTCTTTCTGGTAAGCCATCCTAGTTTGAGCTTTCCTTCTAAAGTCAGCTCTTGGTCTCCTTAGAAAATGCTCCAAGTTTTCCTCTCTGCTGTCGCCTGTCCCTGGACAGCGTGTGGAACAGATGACTTAAAAACTGAGTACTGGCGTCTACAGCAAGTAACTGGAACTGGTGAGGCGGGGAGATGGCAACAGGCAGATAGTATTTCCCACTCATTTTCCACTTCCGCTGTTGTCTTTTCTAGATCTATATACAGATTGCTATGTTCAGGATTCCTCCTCTCCTCCTCCGAGGTCACTTCCTGTTTGTTTGCTGTGTTTGGTCTGTTTCCATTTTGCTAAGCTGTGATTGGTTGTTGTCTCTTTTAATGCTTATTTTATTGCACTCTGTTATATTTCCATGTTTATGTGACAAGCTGACAGTTTTGTCCATGCTTTTGCACACCACCTTGGGGTCTTTTGATCAGTGGCGGTGAAGAAAGACTTTGAAATCTCCCTTTCTCCTTTGGGCAAAGTTCCTTGGTGAGGATCTGAAAGCCACCGCAGTATTCTGGAAGTTGAAGTCTTAAACAGAAACTCCTTCCAAACCTTTCTTCCACTTCTTGTGTATATTTGGCATTTAACTCCCTGTAAGAGATGCTCCATGCATTGATGAGGAAGATAGTCATTTCCATGGGGGCTGGATGGAAACCCCATCCACCTCCATGTCTCCATTTCCACGAGGGGCATGTCGGGGTACATGTCTCTCTGTGTGTGTTACCCCAATGTGCTCTCGCAGCCCCCTGACACCCCCTCCTTGGCTTTTTCAGCACAATGGAAGCAATTATTCTCATCTGGCGTGATTCACTGTGCAGCTGGGGAGTGACGAGCAGCATGCGTAAAATGTGTGGGGGGCACCGTACCCATAATTAACACCTTGCTCCCTGGACACGTGCTGATCCCCCTTGCTTATTAAGGGGGTGGGAAGAGGCAGGTGGTGGTGGTGGGGGGGCATGTAGCTGACAATCTGAGCCTCTTTGGCGGAGCAGCCTGCTTGGCAGCTTGGCAAGACTGAGATCAGAGCTAACACGGGGTTTCTGTTAAAATGGATGAACAGGCAACGATGAAACCTGTCAGTTTGGCTTTCTCCTCTGAATCTTCCCAATTTTGGTAACTCTGGGTGAAAAATCAAGTGAAATGAATTTCTGCTGGCGAGCCCTTTCCCTATCCGATGGCAGCTGCCCAAAACGCTTACAGCTGGCTCAGAGGTAGACCCTCACCAAACAAGACTGCCCTTGAGCATAGGCAAAGTGTGTGATACTGGAGACACAATCTGGGTCTTGCTCTCTGAAAATTCAGCCTTGCCATGAGTTTTAAGCCGTGGACCTTTTCTGCTCCTGAGCTGTTTGCTGCTCACTTAAAAGGCCTTGCAGCTACAAGGGGCTGAGTCCCAAAAGCCCCCCCCCAGTCAAAATGGGGAAAGAAAAGCGATCAATTTCTTTTTCTTTCTTTTAGCATACACACAAGTACTGCAGCTCCAAATCGTTCTGCTTTCTCTTCCCCCTTGAACCCTAGGAACCGTTTTCTGGTGTTAAATCATGTTACTTATTCCTTGTTATTGCCGGGGACAGCAAAGGAGCAGCTGAGATCCCAAAGGGTCGCTGGGAGAGATTAAGGAGAGAGAGCTCAAAGCCTCTGTGAAGGAGAGGCTCGTCACCAAATTTTAGCAGTGGCGCACACACAAAAAGCACAGTGCTGCGTGGGCTGCCAAGGTTGCCAATTAATTTCTCCTCACCCAACATCAGGAGCAGTTTGTTCACTCAAAAAGGTAGCTTTGCCCAGAAGAGTTACAATTTAAGTGGAAACCAAGTGATTAAGCTATGATTTGAGTTGGGGCTATGTTGCTTCTCTTTCTCTGTATCAGTGTGTCTCTGGAGTATCTTAGCTGGGCCAGATCCTCGGTCATGTTTTTGCACAAAATGGGTATTCTTTGGATTTTTAAAGTGTGAGTGAATTAATCAGCAAAATTTTAAATACATGCACAGAGAGAGAGAGTTGTGTTACCTTAATGGTTAGCACATTTTACTGAGGATTAAATTTTGTTGAGTGGATATCTATCTATTGTTGAGTCCGGGCTAGCCCCTAGACTTTCCAAGTCAAAATTAATTGCCGATAAATCTTGACTCGAGAGAGAGTTCAAATGGTTGCTGTTTTATTTAGCTAGATAAAAAGCGTGACGGAAGTCATGCCTCCAAGTGTAGGTAGGAACAACCCTGTGTTACACAGGAATATTAGGACTTTTATAACATTGGTTACACAAGGGAAAGGGAGGGGGAATGGGTGGTTCATGGTACAAAGAAGTGGGAAGAGAATGGGTGGTTCATCATGACCTATTGGCAGAAGGTATGGGGTTACAAAGGAATCCAAAACTTTATCTGAGTGGGAATCACAGGAAGGATGGAATTTTACAACAGGGTTGGTCAACAGGGTGGGTCAACAGACAGCAATTATGGAAATACATGGTTACATTATTGCATTCTATTGACAGGAAAACACTTCATTATCTTGCAAAGAGGTTACAAGGTTGGGCGGGAAAGACTTCCAAGGTGATAGGAAATAATGTTTGTATAGCAAAAGGTATTGTGTAGTAAGTACTGTCCAGGTGCCGGAGTTCAATTTGCATAGGATGGGTCGTATTTGCCTAGGGGAAGAGAGACAAAAGCCCAGCTGTGTCTGTTGGTGGAAGGAATGACCCCTGCTGTGTCGGTTTTGCTCCTCCAATCTAGATTGGAAGGCGAGATCACCTGCCCTGGTGAAGGAAAACCTGGCCAGCCTTATTCCTTTACAGAAACTCTTTGAGGGAACAAGAAACATGGACATATATGTATAAATCTGGCTGAGTTTTATCTTTCCAAACTGTATTCTGTGTGATCTGATTAGAGGTGTGTTCTTCTTGCATGTTTCATGTAGTGCCTTATGGTCCCTTCACTATCGTTTGCATTATTGCTCCCTAGACCTTCCAGCTTTTCTGCTAGCATTTTAGAAAAACTTCCTCTTGCCGCTGGCTCCTTTCCCCAGCTTTGATGCCACAATTATATTGTCAGCAGGGTGACACTGTCGCTGCCCTCCCACCCCAACCAAAAGCAAAACAAAACCCAACCTTCAGGAGTAACCATTGACTCACCCTTTCTTCCCTGCTCTCTTTCCTGATCAAACGGTTCTGGGTTTTCTCCCCACCTTCTCCCTCCCTCGGCCCCTCCTAGGCATCAAAAAGTCAAACAGGATGGGCAGCCTGTCACTTTTCATCCCTGGCTAATCGAGGCCGGCTTTTCCTCTCCGTTCGCAATCTTTTTGGACCTGGCCAAGGCCGAAGAATCTGTCCTTCCCTCTCCCACCCCTCCTTTCTCCCCCAGGCCTCCTTGATGGTGGAGGCTCAGCTTTGGAGATGAAAGTCGGCCTTTATTCCTTCAGAAGGACAGGCAGAGGTGACTCAGCTCATCCGAGGAGCAGCGACTTCTTCAAAAGAGCCTCTCCTGGCGATGATGTCGCCTCTCCTTGCTGCCGGTCGGCAACCCTTACCACAGCCACTGAAAGATGTGCCAGCTCCTTCTCTAGTTGAAAGCTTCTCTGCCCCGGGTGCTTGTATGAAAGCTGAGCTTTGGGGAGGTTGTATCAGGAAAACAGTTGAATGAAATGACACTGAAAGGGTTGACTCGCAAAAAACACTGACCCCTTTGATCGCACCCATTGTGGATCTTGGCCAGTGGTGTTGTGGGGAATTTTGAAGGTTTTCTTCTTGAGAATCCTGCTAGCCAGGGGGGCCTGCAGGAGAGTAAAAAAAAAAGGCAGGCCACTGCACTGATCTGGATAAGAGTTCTAGCAATTTTCTTGTCTGCCGTTTTGTAAAGCTAATGGCTCTCAATGGTCCATTCAAGACCAACCCAAAATACATTGCATGGCAAGTGGATAATTTTAAAATGCCGCCTCTTCCAGCTACTGTAAAGAGTCCAACAACATTAGAGGGAACAGGGAGCTGAGGAGGGGGGAGATGATGGGTCACATCATCGTACTTGCTCCTAAAAACATCCTGGCATTTTGACCCTGCAGGATCCGCTTCTACTATCCCAGCCCTCTCAAGAATTCTCCCCCACTCACCCCCACCCCCTGTTTTGCTTTATCTTTGTGAGAATTCCCCAAGCACATGCAAGAAAATCCACACACAGAATCACTCAGGAAAGCAGGATATGGCTTCCCAATAAATTGAATCATCCCAGGCAGGTTCAGAAAGTGTCCCAGTGGTGCCCCGCAAAGGGAAGATGCGACCGGAAATTAACCTGATCCAGACGTCAGCTGCCACATTTTGTGTGTGTTATGTCGCACCCAAATATATACAGAGCAGCGACACTTCTGCGAATGCATAGAGGCAATCTCATTCAGAAGAGGGGAATCCAATTCCTTGGCAACGAGGTTAAGATGCCTTTTTCTCCTTTTAAGACGGCTGGTTATTAAGTTTTCGAGAGGCGAAGTAAAGACGCAACCGGGGCCGTCAGCAAAAGGCTCCTGGAGGGAAATTATTCCATCAAACACAACAAGTGAATATTTGAAGCAAAGATGTGCTGAACGCCGGAGCTGACGGCTCTAGCGGTATCAAAGCCGTGGCGGTTTTATACATGGGCGCTTGGGGAAAAGTGCGCTCCCCGTTTGGTAAACATTTTGCATTTCTCTCATCTCTACTTAAGGGACTCGACAGCATCGCGTTGCCCAAACTGGCCCTCGAAGTTTGATACTTGGATCGTTTTTACTCTGACTTTGTCTCTCAACAGGTTGCAAAAACTCTGTATCAGAGCTTGAAACTGGTTATTTAATACTGATAATTAGCTATTAGTACAGATAACTACTCACTTGTAATTCATTCCTCTCCTACTATCACATTACCTTTGGGTTAGTGGCTGAATTATCCATTTCAGTAGGATTGTAACTTAACGACGTAGAGCTCCTGGTAGGGCTTTGGCCCCCATTGAATGGTGGAAGAGGAATATCTCAGTGCTCAGCAGCTGGATTGCTTCGATAACGCCTGTGCCTTTGCTGAATTGATGAAAAAAAGGGGGTGGGAGAGAGGGCGTCTTTTTTTGTAGCACAGGGCGAGTCGGGCGTTTTCTAACATTTGTAGCATATCACTGGGTTTTTGGGGGGCATTTTGTGGATGGATTACTCTTGATGAACCGCAACGCCACGAGCTTCCTTTTTTCAAATATGGTGACTATAATATATATATATATATATATATGCAATGCTGATTACAGCTGTAGGGCCAGTCAGTGAAACAAAAACAGAAGAGGAGGAAAAAAGGGGGAAAAAAAGACACACAAGAGTATATAAGAAAGGCTGATTTGGCTACAACGCTAACCAGTCACTCCTTCGGGCCTTGAAGCTTTCAGAGTAACCTATCATGTTTCTAGAGCTGCTTTCCAGGCTCCGTCGAAAAGCGATAGGATGACCAACAGGAAGAGGTGTTACGAGGGAGAAGGAGGAAACACAGGGAGGGGGCTGTTTGCCCCACAGTTCCAGGATCTGGCCTCCCATAGTTTGCAGGTGAATGGTGATTCTTAGGGTAGCCAAAGCAAGCTCCCTGCCTGTGGAACAGGAGCAGTCAACGCTGCAAGAATTTGTGGCAGTTTCCATTTGTAACGATTACAGCTTCCTATACAAACCCCTCCGCTTTTTGCAAACCACCATCTCGAAAGGCTTGTTGTTCGGTGCTGCTTCCCTCTCAAAACATCCCTGTCTTGCTCTCTCTCTTTTTGAGAAATATACGCATATTTTTAAAAACCAGCAGCATGCAACCCTGCATTTTCCCATCCACATATGTCTGGCTATCACTGCAGCGATCTACGCAGCCCTTCCGTCTGTCGGAAGATTGATCACTTCTCCTCTCTTAATGTTCCAGAAAAGACCCACTTCTGTGAGTGTCACCAGGCGGGGAAAGTCATTCGGCTGGTGTTTAGGTCTGTTCATAACTCCGCTTACCGACACCTGCTCGGGAAATGGCTGTGCACCACCACGCAAAGTGGCTTTTTGTCTTCATTTAGCAGTCCAGCTTCCACCCCTAATATCCCCCGCCTGGCAGGTTAAACACCACACTGGCGAGCTGTGCCATATGGGCTGGGTTTTCCAAGAAGTGGTGAGGATGTAAACCTCTGTGCAGAGCCTGGGAAAAAACAAAACAACAGAAAACACATGACCCTTTGCTTTGCTTTGCCTATTTCCACTCCCAGAATCTCCTCGCTCGTCAGTGCTGCTGCTGGACAGCGATCCCAATAAAGGTAGTTTTGTCAAGCGCAGCTTGTGGGCGAAGCCACCTGCCTCCAACCATGACTAGAAAAACCCAGATGGCTTTGCTTCCCCTTCCACATGGGGTCAATGCCTTTTAATGTTGCAGGCAGTCTTGTTCCACGTTAAATGCCAAATGTGGCAGGTTAGAAAGCAGTGAGGCAGGCTTTCTGTTTCAGTGGGCTGTGCTAAGAGATTCTGACGAGGGGATTCTGGGTGGGGGGGATTCAGTTTGAGCCAGCATGTGTCAAACAGTAAGGGTGGGGCCTGATTCACTTTCACAACTAGCTGGGGAATTGTGAGGAGGACTAGAAACTTGACCTCTGCCAAATTAGAGAACGATTTTTGAGCACCAAATGCAGGCAACCAGAAGGTCCCAGATTTGACCCCCGGCATGTGCCAGTGAGTGACGAAAGAGAAACCCTGGAAGCCCATGGCTTCCAGTCAGAGCTGGCAATGCTAAGTTAGAGGCCCCAAGGGGTCTGAATTGGTAGATCACAGCTCCTTACATTATTTATCATATCGGTTGGGAACCCAAGAGGCACTGAAAGAAAAAAACAGAAGAAAGATGGTCAGCATCCCTGTTTTCCTTAAATATGGATGCAATTGTGCCTGAGGGAGGCTCAAAACTCCAAGCTCTGCACCATACAGGAAGGAGAAAGGGAACAAATACAGAACAAAAACAAACAGACCTTCCTCCTGGAATTTCCGGCAGAGAACAGCCTTGCTCTGGTCTCCTTCTGGCAGATCTGCCAGGGAGGGATCACGCCTCCTCTGGCTCTCCCTCAGCTTACGTTTTCTCCTCTTTGGATGTTGGTTTCCTGGAATCCTTGGAGGCCTTGCCAGTTTTCCCGTTGAGGCCAGGGGTGCTGCTGTGCAGGCATAGCCGTGACTCGGTGGAGCAGATGCTACTCGCCCCCTCCCTTGCAAGAGCCCCCATCCCCAACTGGCCCCAGGATCAAGATGGCAGAAGAGCTCACTCTTCTCAGTGGTAGCAGCTGCAGTTCTCAGTCCATTAATGGGCTGGGAGATGGATATGCTTAGCTGGGAACAGGATTGATGCCCAGTCCTTAAAAAGAAGCTGTGCTAATGGTGGGCAAGTGTCACAGAGAGAGAGAGAGAGAGAGAGAGAGAGAGAGAGAGCAGAACACAGAAAAGTTAATTATTTTTGGACTACAACTCCCAGAAACGCTTTGGGGGGGGTGTCAGAGCAGATCACCAGCCTTTCTGATTAAAAAGTGGGTGCTAGGAGTTCCACCTCCACTGCCTGGCGGTTGCCTGCTGCTTCTCTTTCCGAACCCCTCTGCAATTGTTTGTTTGCAAAGATTCTTCTATTTGCAAAGATGTCAGATTGGATGCTGAGAGGCGGAGGGGGAAGACTCTCTGAGACCTTCTCTGTGGAAAACCTGTGTGCTTCCTGATAAAGCCACTCGTTTTCCCCCTGTGGGCAGAAGATTTTACTTGACACCCGGCACCCGGCAAGGTGAGATAAGGTTACGAATGGAACCGCATTAACTGGAGCAGTAATTGCAATCAAAGTGCTCTGCAGAGTGGCGGGGTGGGTGAGGGAGGACTGAAGTGGGGGTAAATGGCACAAACGTTGGCCTAGACAAGGGCCTCTGTACCTTGAGAGATGCTGGAGGTGGCAATTCTGATTGCGCTGAAGATATCATGTCATGTCCATTCATGGGATAAGAATTGCAAATATCCCCTTGCTCAAGATTCGGTTGTCCTTTCACGACTTTATTTTTATAGACAGGCTTTTTCTTAGTTTCTTGATGCAGCGCCTCAGTCAGCCTGACTGCACGGGTCTCTGGCCACAGGGGGCTAACGGGAGCCAAATCTCACCCATCCATCATCTGTCTGCCTTTGTCGTCCTGCGTCCTTCCTTCTCTCCTCCTCCTTTGTAATCCCAGGACGGGTACCCTTCAGCTTCTCCAGCCTGTCACCTTTCCCCCCTTATTAGGCTTTAATTAAAATGATAAATGAGGCCTTGGTGGAGTTTCAGGCAAGCTTTCTAACTGGGCCCACCCACTTTTGAATCACATGCAAATAAGCAGGAACTGTCATGAGAACCCATTTGCATTTCCCCAGAGCCTGGCACATTTATGTCTTTTGGACTGCCTGTTCCAGAATATTTGGACTACATCTCTGAGAATCTCCTCATCTTGCACAGGACCCTGATTTAATGACACTTTTGGATCCAGGTTCAGAAAATCGTCATCATCTTAGAACTGCAGAGCTGGAAGGGATCATCAAGTCCAGGAGGCACAGCGAGCTCCCAACCTCTGGCTACGCAGCCAGAGACCTAAACCACGGAGCTGTCCAGCAGTCCAGATGCTCTCCTCTTTTCTTAAAATCCAGTCTGGATTCCAGAATTCCCTTCCAGAATTCCTTTGTTAGACGGAAAACATTCTAGGTTGGTCAATATGCCTCCAAAAGGTTCCGTGGTTTTTTGATTTGAAAAACTGGTTCAAGGAATAATCTTATCTTTGCCAGCATTGATGATTGGCAGAGGAGCTCTTGGTCAGATTTGCCTTCCTGCCCATGAAACGGTCTTGCGATTAGGAGGTCTAAAGCCTTAAAAGGCCTTCTACTCCTTAGAAGCTCTAGGTTAGCAATGGTTTAAAAGGGTTTAACAGAGACAAACTCCTCACAAGCTCAGTCTTTGAGGGAGGTAGTTGGATTTGGGGATAACATGACTCCAGAAGCCACTAGGAGGGTGGACGGGAAAGCAAAGCCAGGAATATGGAAACATTACCCTTCCCAACACCCCTTAAAACACTAAGTGGAGAGTTTACATTCTAAAAGCATCGATTTGCAAAGTTGGCCTTAATTTTTAGATCCCTGCCAGCTCTCTACCCTACAGCCTTTTTGGGGGAAGTCCCAGGGATTTTGGGGGGCATCTCAGGTAGCAGCTGAAGTCGTATGGGTTCCGCCAGCTCACCGGTTTAATCCTGGAGTGTTCAAAGAATGTTTCTGCCTCCTGGCCTAATCCTTGCAATGCGACCCGTTCTTACTCTTTCTAGTAGAGAAGTATCATTCGGGGAGGGTTGAGGCCTTAAATTTGAAGGCTCTTAATCCCACCCCTGTTCTCTTTTCATGAGAAACAACCTGCCCAGTTCACCAGGGAGGAACGTGGCAGGGAGTTTAAGGATTTGCTTGTAAACAGATGGCTGGCTTGAGTTATTTACCACCAGAAACAAGACCTTTCTAAAAGCCTGTCATTTCACAGCACAATGGACAGTGTGTTGGAGCGTTAACCCACAAAAGGAGACCATTTTTCTCCATAAAGACGGATTACGAGAATCCCTTCTTCAACAACAGGGAAAGGCCCTCTCCCGCTTAATCACTTTTCTGCTGGGTGCAAAAGCGCCACTTCTATTATCTGGATCCGGTTGCTAAGCTGCACCAAGCCAGGCATGGCATAGCTGAGCAGAGAGAAAGAATGAGAGAGAGAGAGAGAGAGAGAGAGAGAGAAGGTGCATAAGATAATTTGACATCTCCTGGTTTTCCACCCCTTCCACCCAGCAACCTCCTTTTGGAGGCACTAAAGCAAATTTCTGGGATCTGCATAGGTCCTTTGCAACCATTTATAAATGAATGTCTCGGCTTGTAGAGGAGAAAATAACCTCACAGGTTGACTGTTTCCCTCTTGCAGAAAAAAATGCTCAGTGTCTCATCCGTGTCTAAGTTCCCTCTCTCTGTGGCTGGGCTGAGAGTCTCAAATCACCCCCAAGTTGGTGGAAGAACGAGCAGGTGGGGACAACCGGTGAACCAAGAAAGCTGCGAACCTCAGATTTAGGCTTTGTCCCTCATGCTCATTTTGGGAGGCCAAATAGAAGAGAAAAGCCAATCTAGTCTTGACACAAGTGGTTCTTGCAGAGTGAAATCGAAGGTTTGCATTGCAGGACAACCCACCGTCTTGTGGCACCTTGAAGGCTGACCAGCTTGATCCGACTCAAGTTTCTGTAATGTGCGGAAAGATCTGCCTTGTTCCAACAAACTAACATTTTAAATGACAGTCCAAAATTCTGTATTAGGTGAGAGGCGTGTTTACAACAACATTTCAGCTGGAATAGGAATGGCCATCTTACTAGGTTCCATGACGATTTACTGGTCCTGTCTCTACCCAATAGATTTTGGAATAATGAACAAAAACAAAAACTTGGAAACATTTTGGACTGCAGTTCCCAGAATGCTCCAGGGATCGTGTCCTATTCTGTGGCAATGAGTTCCACAAGGGATCAGTGGGCTGCGTGAAGAAGGGACACACCAACCTCTCCCAAGATCTAGACCTGTTAGTCCATTTCATCTTGGTAAACCCTACTATTAAGATGGAGGGGAGAAAAAAACCTCCCTACAACGAGATGTTCTGTATAATTTAAGATGCTCCAGGAAGCTAGGTGTCGTCTGTGGCATGCTTGGGGGAAGAGATAAAAGGGCAGAAGGAAGGGAAGTCTTTCTTAAAGGTGCTTTCCTTAATTAGAAGACCTTCAGAGCAGCCTTGCCAAACAGCATCCCCTTCCTCTCAGCTGCCCCCTCTCCCTAGCAGTTCCCCACCTCCCCCCCCCATGCAACCTATGCTGGAACGTTTGCATCTTCCCGCTCCCCCCCCCCCTTCCTTCTTGCCGGTACATCAAATGCCACTGATTAGAGAAATAAAATTTCCATCTGTTGAGGAATTTACGAGAGTTATTACTAGTAATAAAACAGCCATACAAAGAGAGAACGAGGCATGTGGGGGGTGAGGAGCAAAAGGGACTTTTGAATAAGGTTACAGACTTCCTGATGAACTTGTGGAAACTTGACCGCTTTCCTCTCTCTGCCCCCCCCCCCCAGGAAGAAATGGTGGTCTTTGTGTTTCCTGTCTTGAGACTCTCTGAGATGTCTTTCTGCACAAATCGGGTCTCTTTGCAAAGGCAAAGGGGCACAAAGGTGGACAGCTGCTGTGCTGTGGGAGCCTAGAAAGCTGATTTATACCGAGCCAGAGCCTTGTTCCATCTAGCCCAGTGTTTCCACCTCTGGCTGGCAGCCGCAGTCTTAAGGGTTGCCACGCTGTGTGCTTTCCTAACTCTTCCTGAAGATCCCTGGCATTCTACGGTCATCTCTTCTCTTTGTGCAAACCAGGGTTGACTTTGCTTCGCTTCCTTAATCAGCTCTTCGGGGAGTTGTAGTTGAAAGAAGTAGGTTTTTCCTTGCCTCCCTCACCCCCTGGTCTTCATTGGCGTTGGGGCAGGCTAGAGAAGTGTGTGTCAGGTGGGGGTGCGTGACATTAGAGACAATATAGAAGGGTTTGTAAGTGACTGTGTGTCTTTATATATTTGATCTCTTTATTTCAATACCAAACACACACACACCCAAACCCAGAACTGGCACAATTTCCTTTTCCCCCCTTCAGAACACAACTCCCAGGATCCCCACCCAACATGGTAGGGCTCATGTCTGGGGATTCTGGAAGGTGAAGTTAAACATCAAGTAGCCTTTCCAGGCTCTGCCCAGACCCCATGTTCTCCACCCTCTAGCCTTGGTCTTTCGGCTGAGGTCCTGAAGGTCTGAGAAATGCAAAATACTGGCGGAGTCCCTCCTCCTTCCCTTTCCCACCAACAAATCTTGTTC
This sequence comes from Intellagama lesueurii, assembly GCA_037013535.1. Taxonomy (NCBI): domain Eukaryota; kingdom Metazoa; phylum Chordata; class Lepidosauria; order Squamata; family Agamidae; genus Intellagama; species Intellagama lesueurii. Next base: position 12,247,612 of record JBAJHW010000016.1, on the reverse strand, counting down.
CCTCTGCCATCCCCACCCCCCCACCCCCAAACAAGCTCCTAAATGATTCAAGGACCCTGCGTCCTTCACCCGTTCCAGCTGCTTATTTAACTGTGATTGAATGGCAAGAGGGTAATCCAAAACAATGTGCAGGTTGATTTGAATTGTGTCTTGTAATGGGGGTGGGGGTGGCAAGAAGGGGGAAGACAAGAGCACGAATTAGTTTGAGCTATTAACCACTTGCATGCATGTGTGTGCGTGCATGTTTCTATATACACAGAGAGACCACCCTCCTGGTCTCCCGGCCTCCATGAACATCTCTGCGCCCCTCTCAAGCTGGGGGCTTATCTCTGTGGTAGCAAATAGGGTGGTCTTTTTACCATGTAGTGGGATTGGGTTCTGCAATTTAGAAAGATAAACCCCGTCCTTCGTTTTGCACAGCCCAAATCTCCAGCCATGTGGCTTCTGAAGATGAACCCTTGGACTCAAAGGTTGTTGTGAGCATTTCTTTTCTGCCTGCTTTCTCCTCACCATGCCTATGAATGTTGATGTCGAAGAGGAGCTTCCCGGGTTCGGCCAGAGGACTTGCGCTTCCCAGTCTAGCGCTTTGCTTCCATGGCTGCTAACTGGAGCAGCAAGTTGTGTGGGAGCCGAACGACACCCTCTTGGGGACATACCCCAGCCACTGGTATGCAGAGGCTGAAATCCAGTGGAAAGTCGCAAGCAGAGCAGGCCCACTGGACCAGTGAGGATGGGTTGAGCCAAGCCCTCTGTCAGTTTCATTGATTCAGTGGGCTTATTCTAGTTGCATGGCAGCCAGCCTTGGAGATAGACGAGACAGGTGGACCTGCATCTTTGGTAGCTTGAATCTGGCTCTTCCGCAGGCCGTATTTGACCTGCAGGCCAAGCTCTTCCCCACCCCATATGGTTGGGAAGGTTCGGGACAGGGACCCTGAGTGGAATCCTTGCTCTGCCATAAAAGGTGGCGTTAAGCATGGCATCCCCTCTCCGGGTTGTGGATGTGGGCAAATTGCCAGGGCTTGGTGGATAATTGAAGTCCACCTGTGCTACGTAAAGTAATCCGAGGGAAAGACAGAGTTCTCATAAAACACACCACACTCGGACCACTTCCATTAAGAGGGAGGCTCTCTCAGGAAGGGCTGACGGCCACCTATTTTATTGGCTGATCCTTGCCAAAGCGCTGAAGCTGCTTTTGCTTAGGCTTTCCAGTTGTCTCATGTCATGGTGTGTGGTGTGTATGTGTGTGTGAGGGTGAAAGAGGACTTAACAATTCCACAACGCAGATTTGGCTGACAGAGAAAGAGCTGCTTTTTTACAGCCGGCGATAAATTTTTAGCGATACCTTCCTGCAGATAATGATAACTTTGCCACTATGGCCGTTATTTCAATTTTGCCCTTAATTTGATTAAGTGGGGGGTGATCGATTGAGTGCTTAAGAGGGAATTAATTAATCTTGGGCTACTGTTTCAGTGCAAGAGAGAAGGAGAGGCCAACATCCCACCCCCCACCCCATTCCTGCTTCTAGCATTGAGATCACAAGGCAGGGCATTTGGGAACAGCTGTGAAATGTCACTCTTGTTTGGAGAGGTGTTTCCACCTGGATTGGGGGAACTTGTGGCTTCCCAGAAAGTGTGCACTCCAGTGCCCATCAGCCACAGCCAGATCGACCAATTTCAAGCGATTCTGGGAGTCTCCTAGGGTGCACATGTCTGTATACGGCCTGTCTAATTTGTGCATTCTTCCATCAAAAGCATGCTTGTGTGTATTTCCTTCCTGCCCCAGTAGCTGCACTTTCCTCTGTCTGCCTTTTATCCCTTTGTCTCGAATTTATTTATTTATTTATTTATTTATTTATTTATTTAACTTATATGCCGCCCACACTACCCAAAGGTCTCTGGGTGGCTTACAACAATTAAAATACAGTAAAAAAGATAAAACAATTAAAATACAATTAAAATATATACTCTAAATTTCTCCGATTCTCACCTGCATTTTGGTCCCGTCCTCCTTTCCCTCTCAGCTGCAAGGCTTTGCCTGTCTCTCTCTGCGTCGCACCAGGATTCCCTCCTGTTTTTCCTAACATAAGCATTTCCCTATGAGTTTAGCATGTCTGTGCCTGAAATGTGCATATTGTAGCTGCTTGCATTTTAACATATGTACCTTGTTTCAGAGGCACTTTATTTCTCCGAAACATCCCATAAACCTGGGCCATGTATAAAGAGTCTTGGGAAGTACCAAATGCTCCTTTCATTGAGACCGTGTGGGACATAATATAGTTCTTTTTTCCAATGTGGACCAGTGAGAGTGGCTATTTTGGCTGCCTTGGGATCCACGCTTGAGAGAAGGAGTACCTGTTCCTGTTTCTGATTTGGGAAGGGGGGGATTGGATTGAGTCTAGCCTTCCAAACCTATGACTGTTGTGAGCACAGAGGCGTGTGCAACATGTCCTCAAAAGGATGGCTTAGGGAAGATTCGCGGGGGGTCTCCCGAGATAAAGAAGCTTTTGCAACATGAATGAAAAGCCGAGCAACGCGATCGATGGTGCTCCAGAGCCTGTAGCCCCAGGCGAATCGTGAGTTAAATTGCTCACACGGCACCAGGGGTGAAAATGTCTTTTTGATCTGAAGTTTGCCTTTTGGACCCACCGAGGACTCTGCTCCCCCCTCCCCTCACCTCCCCGATCTGCTCACGGTTGAGAGGAAAGTGAGGAATGAGTTGGCCTCTCTTTGAGGCCACCTAGGCTGGGAGAAAATATGGGTTAGGGATCCTGTTTGCCTCGAGGCAAGGTTGACCCCTTTTTTCTTGCTGCGAAACTTGGCTGAAATGTCAGGCTGGATGCAAACGGTGCCACTATAAAACTTGCACACGGGGGTCGCTTGCTTGCTTTTGGCATCCAAAAGATCGCTCTCAAGGCAGAGCTAGGAAAGCAATGGTATAACATGGTAGAAGTCAGGCTATCGATGGAGGAAATGTTCCCCACAGATCAGCCAGAGCATTTCTGGGCCAGATGGTGCAGATGATCCTGGGGCTAAAGAGGTGGAGGGGGAAGAAGAACCTGTGGCCAACCTCAGGGATGACCAGCATTCACCAACATGGATCTGCCTAGGCCACGAAGAGATGCCAAGCTGCCCTCTGCCTGAGCCAGCACCCTAGGCTCGGGGTGAGGCCAACCTCACATCCGAGGGGTCAAAAGAGGCCCATGGTTTCATCTAATTTCTGAATGTAATGAGAATGGAAGTTAACACCATTGTGTAGGAGGATCTGGAGCGCATGGGATTCTCAGGTGAAGCCTTGCTCCCAAACCCTTGGGAACTGAAAGAGCAGGTGGTCCTTTTGCTTGTCTTGTGCAGGGCGCTGGGCCTTGGAGCAGGCCGCGGGCAATGAGGTGATGTTTTGCTGCTCTTTCCTCTTGAGCCGGAGAGGGGGAGGGAAGTGTGTGTGTGTGAGAGAGGGTGTGTGTGATGGAAATGGCCAAGAATTTATTAGTCTAATTATATTTCCCTAATGCGGCTGACCTCGGCAGTATGGTGGATGCGTTGCTGAACGCCTCAATCTCCCAGTCATTATTGGAGTTGTAATAAGAGTCAATTGGCGAGTGTCGCTCTGCATTGGGTCCTCGGTGGGCAAAGCCTTGAGAGGGTTGTTGGCGAGAGAGGAACCCGAGGTGGGAAATTCAGACCTCCACGGCTCTTCTGTGGCCAGCGAACGGGCCTCTCTCTTCTGAAAGGGAGCATCTCATGCTTTTATTCCCACCTGAAAGGGATAAATTAAGCTTTAAAAAAACCAATGCAGTTATATTTGCTTCTCCTTCTTAAAATTTTATTTCACTCTGCGCTCCAAGGAGAAGAAGTCTCCGTGTAGCTTGCCATTTTCCTGCTGTGGAAACTGGTTGTGCTTGTGTTTGGGTAATGTTTTTCCCCAACCTCTGACAGGAGGGGCTGGCCTTTTGTTTTAAAAACCACATGAAGACTGTTCTAGTGAATTGTTGGAGCCAGGAAGGGAATGCTTTGCAGCCACGTTTTTTCCTTGGTAGTAAGACCTGTTTGGCAGTGTAATGGGCTCCCCAGCATAATTTTTTAAGTTGAGTTTGGAAGGCTGTCTGCCGGGTGTGCTTTGGACTAGGTGGCTCTCAGGGTCCCTTCCAGATCTAAAATTCAATGAGGTTATGAATCTATGGTCCAGATGTGTTGACTACAAATCCCATTGTCCCCTTGACATGGAGAGAAGGGGACTGGCAGACTAAATATATACAGAGGGGGTTGAGGGGGGAAACCATTGGGATGTATTTCAACAAGAGACTTAAATTCCTTTACTTTGTGGTTTTGCCCAAGGAATTCTGGGAATGGTAGATTTGTGCGAGGGAGGAGCAGCAGAATTCTTTCAGTGCAATCGATCTAGAAATTACAGTTCCCAAGGATCTTTGCAGAGAGAAGCCATAATGCTTTTTTTAAAGGGCTCTTAAAATTAATATATGTTTCTAATATGGATCAGCACTTTTGTTCAACTTTCAGAGAGAATGCTAGTACTTCCTTCATTGCAGTAGCTTGTCCTTTCCCCATAAAACTTAGGATGGAAAATAGCCCTTACATGCTCACTGCAAACTCAAATTGTGGAGTGTCGTTTCCTGTGTAGCAAGAGCCGCAGGCTACCCATGGAGAAAAGGGCCACATAAGGCTTGTGTGAACCCCAAAATTTATAGGAGACAAAGAGTCAGTTCCTGGCATATAGGGAGAGTTGGCTCATCATAGCTATTGCCTTTTCTTATTGCACAGCCCACTGAAGCCTAACACAGGGTAGCACATTCAGCCATGGAATGGTGTTCTTCTTGGAAGTGGGCAGAATCCAGGAGATGGATGGATTTAGAACACCAACATTTAGTAGGATTTCGGTTTGCTTGTTGGCATCAAGAACAGGAACCGTCTATCTGAACAAGGAGGAATCTTAACTCAACTTTGGGCTCAGAAGGAAAGGGGAATTGCAGCTCCTGGGGTTTCAGGATCTGGCAGCTTTGGGCAGAGAAAGGGGGATCCGATTCAACAGGCTTGGGAAAAACTAGAAACCGTTCCAGATCCCGTTAGGTTTCTATGATCTGCCTCCTCCAGATTGTCTCAATTCTCCTTGAAACTTGGCAGAGCACAGATGGGGAGGGGGTGAAGTTCCCTTTGCTCTTGAAATGTGCTATGTTTGGTTGAAAGTATACAGGGGTCCTTCTGGAGGGTGTCTCTTCTGAAGGAAGCGGCTCCCTCTTTAAGGCCAGTCTTGGGTGAGTTGAATTCCTCCTGATTCCCATCCTCTGCCTCTTCGCCCATTCCACCCAAGCATTGTAAAGCCTCATTAACATGCAACCAGTGTAGTCCTCGTTGTCGTTTCCTCCACACTTTGTGAAAAGCTGCAGTCTACTTAAACAGCTTTCTTTTTTGACTTGGACTCAGGCCAGAGAGAGAAAAAGAGAGACAGAGAGAGAGGCCTGCAGCCTTTTTTCCTTGGCACCGCCTGCGTTGCTATTGAAACAAGCCTGCAGACGATAGAGGCAGAGAAGCACCTTCTCAAAAAAACCCCACCAAAACCCAAATTTCAGATGGGTTGGAAGGGACAGGAAGTGCAGGCGGGACGGGAAGCACACTGGCCTTGCGCTTCCTGTCCCTCTTGCCTCTTGCAAGACAGGCGGGGGTAGGATCTGAAGCTGCTTGGAGGATGATGCTGGATGCGATCCTTTGGAGATTATTAATCCCCACTGCTTGCATTCTGCTAATTTGACACTCCAGGGAGCCGCTTTGAAGACGAGGGAAAAGGCTGGGTTTAGGGGGGCATGTTTATTTTTCCTCCCCTCCTGCCCATTTCCCAAACTCCGACTGCCGTGTGTTCTACAGCAGGGAAGAGGGAAGAGACAGCTCCCAGGGCTGTCCCCACAGTGGAGCGATTTAAATCAGAGAAATGGTCAATTATTCCTTGTTATTTGTCAGTTATCTTTCTCTTCTCTCCCCCCCCCCCCCACACTTTCCTTCAAAGACCTCCAGGTAGCACACACGATGCTTCTGCTCCCCACTTTGGTCTCACAACGACCCTGTGAGGCGGTCCAGGCTGAGAATGATGGAGTGGCCTAAGGTCACCCACAGAGCTTCCTAGCACCATGGGGACTTCAACCCAAATCTCACAAGTCCAGCACTCTAATCGCTTACACCACAACCTTGTCATTAAACATCTCTCTCCTTTGAAAAACCACATCCCCTTCTTCAAAGCGGCCCCCCGCGGCTGCTCGTTAGCAAAACGAACACAGCGGGAGATCCTAGTTGTGGATTTCTCACTTCGTGTCTGTTTTGTGATATCAATAATCACTCTAGATTCTCCTGGTGTTAGATGTTGTGTTAGAAGTGCCTCTCCCCCCATTTATATCATGCTTTTCAGTTCTGCCGTTGGTTCTAAGCGACGGGTACATTAAGATAGACTAACCTGGAAGCTGGAGGTTCTCTGTAACTGCATCTTATGACCCTGAACCAAAAGCTTCTTTGTACTCTACTTATATTAATAGTACAGATTTCTGTAATAGCTTATGGATATGCAATACGAAATAGTTATCTCCCTTGACCGACTCTGACCTCTGCTCGCAAAACCTCTGTTACCTTTTCTACGACACCCATGTTTCTAGGCTTATCACCCTGGCGAGGGTGGGTTTGCCTCGCTTTCAGTTTTGCCAGTGTGCTACCAAACTCACGAACATGGCTGCTCGCTGGAAAAGGCCCAGGCGCTCAGAGCCTGTTGTTTGCTGTCCAAGGTGCTGAAACTTCAGCCTGAACCAAACCACTCCCTGGCCAAAAAGGCCTGTTCCAGAATTCCCCTTAGAGTCTGCGTGGATCCCCTTCAGGTTAGAGCCCGATAGAACCACATCTCCCCCTGGAACAATTTTTTTAAAAAGCTATGGAAGCCCGGTTGTGTGAAACGGATCTCTGCTTTGCGGCCCTGGGAAGCTGTGGTTCTGAGGTTGACTCTTGAACTGACCAGGCCTGGAACGGAGCAGTACATTGTCTGCTTGGTGGGGAGACTCGCCACACTTATCAGAGTTACACTTAGCCCACCCATTTTGCTGAGCCCTTTTCCTGGAACGCAGGCACTCCCCCACCCCACCCCGAATAGCCCTCCTAAATTGTAATTTGGGCTTTTGGCTGAAAACACTCCTCCCCACTTTTTGCTCTTAAAGTGGAGCAAGTGGCTGAAACAGGAAAGCACAGGCTGCTTGCCCCTAACGGCTTAATGGTGATGACTTTGAGTGGTGGTGGTGGCGGCTACCAAGGAACACATCAGAGCAGGTTAAACCCCCTACGAGGGTGAGGCGTAGTACACTAGTTGTCGGGCTCTGAGTTCGGGAGATACCCGTTTGAGTTGCCCCTGAGCCATGACGTTTGTTGGGTGGTCACGGAACCGTCTCTCCTTCTCTTTCATCCTGGCCTACCTCACTGGGTTGTTGTTAAGACAAAAGTAGGAGGGGTAAGGAGAGTTATACAAATATAAATAAGAAACAAACACTCATAGAGGGGAAAATGTAGGGGGCAATCAGTCAGTCAATCCATGAAGAAAAGTACAGCCACAGGTCAACGGTCTGTGTGATGTTCCCAGTGATTCAGACTCTTCTGGTGGGGAGCTGCTACCTCCTAACTTAGCCACCAGATCTTCCAAAACTGCCCCTCCTGAACTGATACCTTGAACACAACCTGCAGGGCAGGCTTTTAATAGAAGGGCACCTGGTCATGACTTTCTAGCTTCTTGCTCTCTCCAAACCTGCTGACACACATTCCCTCTCTCTGTTGCACGTGGCTCATATTCCTCTCTTTATATATATCAAGGGCTTTCAAGTGACCTCAGCCAGAATCCCTGTTTCTTTTGGCCCGTAATCAGGCCCCTTCCAGCTTTCTAATGTTCGACAATCTCTGTTGGGGGAAACGGCCCCAAGCCCACACTTGCTTTTTTCTCCGCTTCCTCTGTGAGCTGGGAAGATTTCCTCCTTAAACACTGAAAAGGCAGCCATGGCCTTCATCCTAGGTGTACAAGTGTGTGTGGCAAGGCGACTGGCTTTGGAAAGGATTTGGCGCTGACCCAGAATTGTGGAACGGCAGCACAAGAAGGAACCCAAAGGCCATTGAGTCCAAACCCCCCTCTTATGACCCTCTTGTGGGGTGGTCTGGTCCATGACAGAACATCTGGTGCTTAAATGGTCATCCCCCTGATGTTTAGCTGGAATCTGCACATCTCCCCCTCCCTGTTCTGGAGGGACAAGGGCTTCCCCACCCCAGTTGAACGAGTGCCTGCCTGTTCCTTATGGATAACGAGAAATTCCTGTAAACGTGGAATCCAACATAACTTTCTGCAGTACTTCTGAAGGTCTCTCTCTCTTTTGATGGCCTTATCTAATTTAGCCCAGTTAATGCCATTAAAATCTCCTGCCAATACAAATTTCCCCTCAACAAAAGCCCTCAAATTGGTTGATTAAATTACCCTCGGAAACCTGAGACATCACCTCATCTGCTCTTCCTGTTCCACGCTCCCCCCCCCCCCAATAGCTCAGGTTCCATGTCTTCCTCACAACTAACTTTGCTTTGCATCTGCTCCTTCGATTAGTTTTTTAGTCCCGGCACTTCGGGCAATGCAGTCAGCTTGGGAGACTTTTAAAAAGTCCGGTTTCCATCAAATCCCCCCTGATTTCAGCGCTATTTACACCCCTGTAAAATGTGCACAACATCTTATATTTGGAATCTGGAGAACAAAACCGTTGTTGAATGGTTTAAGAGTTGGTTTAAAGGTGTTTTATCCTGGATTTTGTTTACCAGGCCAGGACTTAGAAAGTCTAGATTAAGTTTTCCCCTACTAAGCCATGAAGTTCACTGTGTAAATTTGGACCTCTTTCTCTCTCTCTGTCTTTTTTTTTCTCTCTCTCCATGTCTTGTGACCCACTTCACATAGTTCTTGAGAAAACAAAGAGAAGAGGAAAACCGTCACATACCCCACTCTGACCTCATGGTTGAGAAGGTGGGATAGAAGTGACTCATGAGTAACTATAGACTTGATAAACCAAAGTAATCAAAACAACCCCTTTGATGTGGCACCACAAACAGAGCATGATGCCCGGCATGACGTCCAGGAGAGACACCTGGGGTGGGTGGGTGAGCCCCTCCCAGAACAGAGGGACCCCCGACAAGGATGCTGTGGGTCCTTATTGTTCCTAGCACGCTGGCTGGATGAAAGCCACAACTTTTCAATGGGATGTTGCCTTCTAATCAGGAACGAGGATGAGGAAGGAGAGGAGAGGCCCAGTCCACCAATTCCAGTGCTCCCTTCGAGCTGCGGGAATAAACAGAGGGGGAGTCTGTGTGGTTGTTCATCCATAATTGCGATGGAAGGACCGCTGCGCAGAACGTCAAAACATTAAGAGGTTTAATTTTTATTTTTTTTTAAACTTCTGAGTGCGGATTTCAGATGTTTTATTCATGCTGCCTAAGTTGGGTGCTGGCAAATTCTTGGGCTATATTTAACACAGTTAATCATCCTTGTTGACTCCCCAAGGAAGCTTAGTTCCCTGATTAGCTGTGCCAAAGGAACAGAGTGTGTGTGTGGGTGAGCTTTACAGCTCTCCGCTGAGACCTTCCCCTGTTCTCAGCGGGTGTCAGGCCGTGCGGGCATTCGGGGTGGCTCATGCCACTCTCCCACCCCACCCCATGCCCGACACAAGCAGAAGTCATGTTTTTCCACCCCAAAGGGTTGGTAATCAATCCTAGTGGGAAAGTTTCCCTGTGTACGTAAGACTGCATCTCAGATAAAGTGGGTTGCGGCCCATGACAACCTGTTCATAATAAAATTTGGGAGTCCTTGAGATACTGCAGAAATTCTCTCTCTCTTTTTTTTTTTTGTTAGAAAAGGCGGTGTGGTTGGCCTAGATTTCTTTTTATCTTTAAGGTAAAGCATTATTAGGATTTCAACGGAGATGTTTCAAAGCGCTTTAATTTTAATTGTGTTCTATTGCTGTAATGGGTTTAATTACATTTTAATATTTGTAACTTATTGTCTCTTAATGACACTGTTCTTTCAATTACGCTGTGAGCCGCACTGGGTCCCAGTCTTGGGAGAAAGATGGTGTGGAAATAGCATGAATTCTTTTAGGCACAAATGGATGAATGAATGAATGAATGAACGAATGAATGAATAAATAAATAAATAAATAAATAGGCTAGGAAGGTGGGATATAAATATATCAAATGAAATGGAATATGCACAGCACTGTTGGCTGTACGTCTCTCTTGGGAATATTTACAACGGTATATTCTGAGCAAATAGGTACAAAATCTCTTTGACTTATTGATCTGGGGGTTCCTGTATCTGTAGCCCACCTTCGTTTGGTATCCCATGGTCTTCACCCCTCATTTTTCTGTGCAGCCTTCTCTTGTGCCTCAGTGGGTCTTTTCCTCTTCTTAACCCCCCCCTTCAAAACCCCACCTTGTCTCCTGCCAGGATCTTATTAGCTGTGTTTACATGGCCGGGATGTCGAGCGATTAATTTTTAATGGCTCGGCTTATTGCATGTTTGAATGGTTTATTGAGTAATTCCCACATCTTAAGATTAATTCCCCCTCCAGTTTGGGAGGACCGGCGAGCACCACATTAATCAGGCTCTCCCGAATGCCAGGGGGTGAGGGGGCAATCAATCAATCCTCTCCACCAGGCAGAGCCATGTAAAAAGACCTCAAGGTACAAGGAGGTGAGGAGAAAGGAGTAATTAAGACCACAGTGGTCTCTTGCGGGGGGGAGGGGGGGAGGGCAAGGTCTGACTGAGGGCTCCAATGGACCCCCACTATGAATATTTCTGATCTTAACTGGGAAATGCCCAGCGTTCAAATGACTTTGTGACTTCTGTGTTAAAGGCGAAAGGGCCTACAGGAACACGGTTGGAACCTAGCAAGTTAAAGTGAGGCCTTCCAGAGGTTGGACGAATACAACTCCCATCATCCCTTGCTGATGGAGCTAATGGCAAGGCATTCTGAATAGGGTAGTCACTTGCACATTTCCAAAATGAGAAGACAGTCATTACCCAAAAAGAGGAGGCTGATTTGTGTAAAACCCTAATGAGAAGGCAATGTACTGGAGAAGGCAAGATGTTCTGATCCACCAAGGCTCTCTCCCTGGCTGTAGCTGGCTTATATCCTTAAAAAAATACCCCTCAAATTTCAGCTCCCATGGAATATCCACACTCCACTGAGAATCATCATCAGAATTTGCAGTTAGCCAAAGTTTATTAGCTTCTCCAGGTGGACCGTGTAGGGTGTCCGGATGGACCACCTGGCTCTCCCCAACCCCGCTTTATTAAAAATGCAGTGCTTAACCTTTAACGTCTAAGTGTCGACTTGAGATAATCTCGCCTATAATTAAGAGCTAGCTTTTCGGAGTTTAAATTGCTTTGCGGCAGAACACCTATTTTTGCACTTGACTTCCCGATTTAATTTCCACTTATGTGAGCATTCCTTGGTGGTGCTGGGCCGCTCCAGGTATAACATTTATTTTATTTCCAACTTGCCTCCCCAACCGCCATGGCCATCCTGGCACCCTGCTGGTAGGGAAGATTTGTGAATTTTTAACCCCGCTAGAACTTCTGTTGGTAAAACCAAGGACTAAGCAGCAGGGTCATGGCATGAGCTAATCAAGAGTGAAATGACTAGCATCTCTTTTAACTTTGACTACTAGCAGCTCACCGGGAAATTATTAAGCCACAAGATGCTTTTAATTGAAGATGTGGGCCCACATAGTCCCTAACTGCCTATCCCAAGAGGCAATTGCTAGGAAGAGCCAGGCTGGTGCAGTGGTGAGAGCAAAGGATGAGATACCTGGACTGGAACTATGCAGATACTAGGTCAGCCATGGAATTTGCCTGGGGGCAACCCCTGCCTGGGAAGGTCACACTGGGTCAGCAAGGAGAACTGTTGAAGACCTCTTGAGTTCCATGGAGCAAAGAAGGGATCAGAATGAAATGACGCATAAAGATAACCCTGCCCTGTGGTTTCTTAGAAGCTGGGGATGTTGGGCTTGAACCCAGCGCCTTTGGTGTTACGGTCCTGAGAATGCCATGGAAGAGGAGCTGGAAGGGGATTTATAGGTTATCCAGTGGCCCCCTCTCAGTCCAGAGTCTGCAGGATAGAAGGTAGCTATGTGGGAAGAAGGAGTGTGTGTCCCCCAACTCCCATTATTCCCAGTTATAGCCAGTGTTGAAGGATGATGGGAGTTGCAGTCCAGCAACATCTGAAGGGATGCATGTTCCCCATCTTGGAATAACTGCAACCCTGAATAAGGGTGCAGGGATGGGTTTGACAGGTTTTCCTGGTGATTTTCAGAACTCCCAGAGGCATTCTCATTGTGACCCAGTTCTGTCTGGACTTGTGTGACTCCTTCCCCCAAACCACCTTCAGATTCCTGGATATTTGTTTGTGCCCTCACAATACACAACTTTTGCACGTGTTTCAACGAATGTAGTCTGGTCTCACTCGCTCCCTGGCTGGCTAGCTAGCATCCTAGGTGCAGGGAGATCCTGTCATTCATTCAACCATGCCATCTTCCCCCTGCCTTTCTGCCGCTGTACAGACCAGCTTTCTGTCATCCTCCCCACTGTTGGTGTGAAGGCAACATCCCATTGCACAGCCTCCACACCACCCAACAATAGTATGAATATTGCCCCCCCCCCCCCGGCCTGGAGGCTCTGCTTGCAGGCTGTTCTAGAAGAATCCTGTCTCTTTATTTTTCTCCCCTACTCTTCCTCTCCCTCTCCCTTTCTCCATCCCTTTCCAATTCTGCTTAGTCTTCAAGTGGAATAGGAATTAACTAGACCTTTTGCTCAAAATCCCTCTCTTTTAAGTTGCCAGCTATGGCTCAGATGGTCTTGGAAATCAAATCACCTCTGAAGAGTCACCGAGATTTAACAGTGACCAGTGAGCACACAGAGCCATTAAAGATGGTTGCTGAAGACACTGGCAGAGGAGCATTCAGAATAGTGTATCCCTCCGACAGGGATCCATCACGTTTGTCATGGCGTTCCTTCATGTGTTTGACCTTTACCCAGTACCTGGATCTTGCTCTTAGATGTGTATTTTGTGAGATGCCCCATTTTAAAGATTTAAAACCTTTAAAAGAGAAGAAACGGGTCCCACCCCGTGTCCATCTGTCCTTGAAAGCCAACAACTGGAAATGAACAACAAGGGGGCTGGGTTATATTTATGCCTGTTTGCCCCCCCCCCCCAAAAAAAGCACATGCTTGGCCACAGGAGGAGGGAGAGGGGGGAGTGTGAGAGGAGAAAGGCCTTTGGTCTGAGTCTCTTGAAATGGAAGGAATAAGGAAAAGAACAATGAACGGGGGGGGGGGGGGAGCTGAAGATGCCTTTGGCAATTGCAAGAGAGGGTTCCATCCCTCTCAGATGATTATTCCACTTGAGGAAAAATAAATAGCCCCAGAGGGGGGTCCTTTCTTGGTTTTTTTTTTTTTAAATCCTCCAGCCATCTGTAATTCCTTAATGGAAATTATATATTTTAAATACTTGTCATTACAAGCGTCGCTGCGGAGGCCTGCTGCCCGACGAGCGCAATGTTTTCAATAAGTCGTTAAGAGGCTGGTTTGTTTCTTCCCACATGGGCTATGAGAAGATCTGCAAAGCTCAACGGCTAGCTTCTGTCCTCCTGGATGTGAAAATTCTGCCTGTTTCATTCTGAGCAAAAGCTTGCTTTAAAAAGAAATCCCCCTCTCCTTTTGGAAATCATCTTCCATCATCCATCAAGTGAAAGGCAGGAGGAAGGAATGAAACAACAGTTGGAAGGAAGCCCGTTTCCCTTCTATACCTTCCTGTCCTCCATTTCTCTCTGTGGTGGAGAAAATGGAATCCACCTCCTATTTAGCTCCTAAGTGACTTCTTTAGTTGTCCTTTGAGTCAGGGGAGGTCCTTTGTTGTGTAATGCCCTCTATCCTTGTGGAGACTTCCATGTTCCTAAAGTAAAATGGCCACTGTGCTTCACTCAGCCACCCACCCAACATCCATGGGGCAGTGTCTGGTTCAAGGGTAGTAAGAGGACCACTTTCTTCAGCTCTGTTCACATCTCTCCTTCTGTCCTGTGTCCGCTTGTGGGCAACCTGGTTCAAGAAGGAGACAGAGGCTAGATTTTAGGTTTTACGTTGGTCATTTTCAAGGTAGCAGTGCTCCGCTCCCCAGAACTTATTTATTCATTTGTTTATTCATTTTTGGAGTAGACGTCCTCTTCTTTCTCCTCTTTCTTTTTCCAGCACAAGAAGCTGATACAGCAATTTTCTCAACATCTTGATTATGGATTATCGCTTTATTGACATCCTTAAATTGTGGAACGCCACCTTTAGAACAGATTTCTGTCTCTAGGCAATTTATAAGTATAGCCAATAAAATTATTAGAGCATAAAAATATGGAAGGCTGCCACTTGAGACAAATTTCCTGTGGTGTCTTATTGATCTCTATGGGACTTACTTGAAGTAAACATACATAGGATCATGCTACAGACAACTTACGTTACCGCTTTTGTATCCTGCCCTTTCTTCAAAGAGATGGGGATAGTGGCATGGCAGGTTATTCCTTTTAAACCCCATGGTGTGCCTGTGAGGTAGGTTGAGGGGAAGAGTGTGGTGGGCTTACACAACACCCACAATGGGGGCCACCAATGGCTTTAGAAGGCTGAGCAAGAGACATAATCATCAGTGCCTGACCCAGAATGGGCATCATTTATTGTTTTTGAAAGATGAGGATGTGAAAAAGAGAAGCCAAATATTGGTCTATGGCTACCATTGGATGCTTCTCAAGGGTGTGTGTGTGTGTGAGAGAGAGAGGGGCGGGGGGGGGAACTCAATGGTGCCATTGGGTATTTCAGAAGGCAAAGACAGAAATACAGAAAGTGAATGGGCATACCTGGCTATTTTCAAAGGCTGAGAGAGATGGATGAGGACAAGAGAGGCAAGCCCAACCCAATAATGAAGCCTATAAAGATTGAAAATGATAGATGGTGGAGAGAGGCAGACCCAGGGCCCCGTCCAGTATGGCCACCGTCGGTTGCTTCTGAAGGCCAAGAAAGAGAGAGGAGTGTGGGAAAGGGAAGGACAGCCCCAGTGCTTCACATTCAACCTAAGATGAGTGACGTCGATTCATTCTGAAGCCTGAGAAAGATTGGGGAACAGGAAAGAGAGACCTGGTTTGATGGCCAACTCAAATGTGGGCTCCACTGGTTGCTTCACAAGGCTGAGATAGTTAGATGGCTGGGAGAGAGAGAGAGAGAGAGAGAGAGAGAGAGACCAACCCCATTAACAACCCAATTTGGGCCTCATTAGTTGATTCTGAAGGCCCAGAAAGATAAAGTGGGAGGGTGAAAGAGAGGCAGAAAGAATACCCCAATTCCTAATAAGGAATGGGCACCGTAGGCTGCTTCTGAAGGCTGAAAGGAAGGCCGGGCAGAGAGGGGCTGATGGGCCTAGTAACCCATTGGTACTGGCACCTCCAGTTGCTACAGAAAGAAGTGGGCCCATTCCTGGCTTGGCAGCAAATGGTCCTGAACGGGACGTAGGCACTCAGATGTGAAGACACAGAGGAGATGCCATTTCAGAAGGGCACAATCAATACCTGGAAGATAGCAAGCGATAGTGTCTGCTCTAGTTTGATTGATTTTCTTTTCCCCCTCTCGTCTCTCTCTTTCCCCCCATTTTTGAAAGAGCTTGTGCAATGAAGAGGAGGTTTATTTACGGTCTGGAATTTGTCACTCGAATCCAATGAGATGTTCTTACGGCTGCCGTTTTCGTTTATTCTTCCGAGTGATGAAAAATCTCGTCATTCCCCCCTCTCCTTTAGCTAGAACAGCAGAGGATGCACGCTCTATTAAAGCTCTCTTTTTTGGTGGATAGTAATAAATAAAAAGAAGCAGATTTATTTATTCAAATCTGCCCATTAAAAACAACAACAAAGAAAAACCAAGTTTTTCCTTAGAAAGCAATCTCTTTTTAGTGGGCAAAATTAAAACCTGTGACCTCGTCTTCATGAATAACCGTGGCCCAGTGTCTTTTTTCTAGTCACTCCTAGGGATAGTTTATCTTTTTCCCCCTAGTGCAGCTCAAGGTGGCTAATGACAGAATATTTATTTATTTATTTTATCTTCCTTCCTTCCTTCCTTCCTTCCTTCCTTCCTTCCTTCCTTCCTTCCTTCCTTCCTTCGGCATGGAATATGTTCAACAAGTATTTTCCCATTGCAACCCCCAGTGAGTTTCCACAGGCAGATGGGGATTTGAGCCAAGGGTTCTGGACTCCTAATTCAACACGCTGTCAGCCTTAGCTGTCCAAGATCCATGATGAACTGATCCTCCATAGCTGAACATGACCTGCCTTTTCAGCAGGTGTCCCTGTTTTGGACTGACCTTCCTTGGGATTCTGTATGTTGATCAATTGGATTTCGGTTCTGTTGAGTTGTGTGTTGCGTTATATTATCCTGCCTTTTCCCCGGGGGCTGAAACTCAAGGCAGCCCACAAGATTAAAACAGATACAGGTTTGGTTTTAAAAAAAGACAAGTACAGATGAAAACACTCGAAAGGTTATCATGGTTAAAACATAATTAAAGGAAAGATCATATTGAAATTCTAAGAACAAAAAAGCAATTTAGAACGTATCCTATAGAAACAGGGTGTACAGCACATCCGTTGAATTCCTTCTCTTTAAAACAGCCAGCTAGATACCAAAAGCCTTATGAAAATAATAATAACAAAAGAATTTACTGGGTGGATTGGCTAGCTTCCCTTGGAGAGGAAGTCCCCAAATCTGGGAGCAGCCACCAAAAAGACCCTGCCTTTTGTCCTTTGTCCACATGCGCCTACAAAAGGGTCAGGATTGAGAGAAAGAGCTTCCCTTGAACTTCTGGGAGGCTGGGAAGGCATGTGGGAGAATGCCAACTTCCAGCGAAGCAGTAGCTTGACCTATTTTTAATTCCTTGTTAAATGATTAAAGACTTAGTGCCTTCCTTTCCTGCTATTTGCTGACACCCCTCTCCAAAACTTTGCTATGCTCAGAGGCACCCTTTTCTAAGTCTTTGAGACAGCTCCTAGGGTATTCCCCAGTCTCAGATTACACCCCTGGGTTACGCAACGTCTGCCTAGGAGAGCGATAAATGTCATTTCCAAGCATTCATAGATTCAATAGTTCCTATAAGAGAATGTCATTATCCTATTATATGATGGAAACTGGGCATAGAGGGGTTCCCCCCTGTTTTTTTAAAAAAAAGGATCGCAAAAGGAAAAAAAGAATTATCACCAACAATTAAAAGTAATTGCATTTTCTTCCACCTAATTCAATTATTCTTTAAATAAGGAAAGTGAGATGTGCATGAGTTTGGAGCTATGAAAAAAAGCGCAGTCTGTGATCTGAAGGTATATCCGTGCTAACTCTCCAGTGAGTTTCCATGGCTGGGAGGGAATTCAAGCCGAGTCCTCTTCCGTCACTCTAATCACTGCACCCTATTTGATTAGCTACATTTATACCCTGCTTTTCCTCCTGTGGGCTCTAGGCATCATACATGGCTGTCTTCCTCTTCCTCACAACAACCCTGTGGGGTAGTCAGGCCAAATGGCTCTCGAGGGCCACTGCTTCCCCCCATTTCCTTGGGATTTCAGAGGGCAATTATTTGCTTTTCACACTCATGTCGACATACTTCACTCAACTTTTCTAACCTGCAACCTAAATCTTTTGGAGAACACACTCTACCTCCAGAAAGGGAAGAACAGTCCTACCCTTAAAGACAGCTCCTTGTAGTCTAGCTAATGACCTTCCCTATTCAGAGGATTTGCTCAAGCAGATCCCAGTGGCTCTGCCAGAGTCTAGCTGGTTTTTCCTTCTTTCCTCTCAAGGAGGTCCTATCTCGATGGCTTCACTGCGGATAAAAATGGCCCTTGGCTCCACTAAGGCTCATAAGATTTCTTGCACGGAAATGAGATGCTATCCCCGAATGGAGGCACAAACATTTAATTCCACTTCTCCAAAGACTAAGAGGATACCTCAAAGGTCTTAACTGACTTTGCCACTGCTGGGATTACAGATCCGTGGCCGGAGAAAGAACCTGCACTGCTCGTGGGGGTCGATTGTTTAATGAAGAGGTTGACCCGTTCGGTGGAGACGTCCTGCAGAGCTTGAATGTCAAATGATTTCTCACACAGTGGGGACGTCGTTGTCAGTAGGTCACTTCCCAAACACTGAGCGCCAAAATGATACCTCTCCCTTCACACTTGGCAGAAAGAGGGCTGCTTGTGTGGTTTGTTTTGTTCTGTGTGGCCTCTTTTTCTGCAGCTGAAACTTCCAACTTACACTCACATAGATGCTCAAGAGTGTCTCATTCTGATAGCTTTATAAGCCCCTGAAACAGAGTTTTGGAAAGCTCATTCTTTGGACGGTGACTTCCAGAACACCATCATCAGCACGGAGAGTTGATCAAAAACAGCCTTGACAGTCACCAAATTCGTCCTAATGGATAGTTGGACTGTCAATTTGAATACATTGGTTTGGATGCAACCTTCTGGAGCAGAGGAAAGAATCTCACTCCATGTTCCACGAGACAGCACTTCAAATATTTGAAGACGACTATCCTGGCACTTCTCAGTCTCTTCTCCACCAGGCAAAACACATTAAGGCTTACTTTTCAGGCCTTGGACCTTCCTGGTTGCCAAACTCTGGATCCATTTCAGTTTGTTGATAACTGTGGGGCCCAGAAGTGGATGCACGACATCTGGTGAGGTCAGAACAGAGAAGCAAAAGGAAAACAGAGTAGGGCATCAGATGGAAAATGGCAACATCTGGACCTTGTCAAATGTCCAGTGAATTGGGCATTCTGAGGCCATGATGGAGTTGCCATCTGGATGTGCCCCTTGTGAGCAACTCCTAGAGTTACCCAGGAAGTTCTAAAGAAGCTTGCTCTATTGCGTGGTCTGGATTTCCAAAACCTCAGAGCCATGCACCCATCTTTCCTCAAGCGGCCCCTGTTTCTTGCACACTGTACCACTCTCCACCTTTACTTCCAACCTGCAAGCCAGTTGGCTTAGGTTGTCCCTTTCCCTGGTAGATTTGCGAGCCCAGAGGCTGTGGCTTAAATCTGTCAGGCAGATGATAATTAATAATCATTTCCAGACAGCAATGAGAGTGAAAACATGAAATTGTGCCTGATAATGAATATTCACGAAGGAGGCCTGATGAATGGGTGGCGGTGGCTGACGGCTTGGTGGGGTTTTTTTTGTGCTGCCAATCAGACTGGAATTCTGGAGAGCTTCTAAAAATGCAGCAGTGGCAGGAATGGCTTGTTTGCAGGGGTTCTTTGTGCATCAAGAAGCTGTCAAGAGAACTTCTTTTCTGATGGGTTTATTGGTTTCTGTGATATATTTGTTTCTCGGAGCAAAGGTGTGTTTTGTATATTGTCCTTACCCTTGTGTTCCTTGTGTCTTGTATCCTTGTAGGGATGGGTACATGCATGCATTTCAGCTTTGTCATCTTGCTCGTTTTGTGTTTGTTTTGGTCTGGGTTTTAACCTAAAAAAAAAAGAACTTTTGCAAAAGTGAACCACTGGTTGGAACCTGGACTCATTGGCTACAGCTCTCTCAAGTTCCAGATAAATCTCTTCCTCCCCTAAATGTAGACATAGGGGGGTGAACTCAGAACCAAGGATGGGCAACTTTCATTCCCCCCCCCCCATGAAGAAAATACACCACATAACTCTGAGAGAAATACCCCTGTTTTGGGACTACCCTCCATTTCTCCCCTCCCTGGATTCTCCTCATTGCGATTTTCAGCCCATTTTGCACGAACAGGCAGCTGAGATTGTTTGACCTTCTCTGTTCTTGGCCATAATTGCTGTTATCCCATGTAATCGCTCTGAAATAACTCTGGCTCCTTATGCATCTTTCTGCAGTTTCCACCCTCCGTTTGTCTGTTAGCAGACCTATATCGGGGAAGCCAAGGTCGTCGTCATCTAATGCATTCACACACCCCTCAACCCTCACCTCTGCCATGTGCCTACATGAAGGGATTGGCTTAACCACTCGCCATAGTGTCTCCCACCCTCGTTCTCTTTCCCTCTTCTTGGAACAGCTGAGTTTATGATTCTGTTTTGGATGACTAGTTACATTCCTGGCTATCGAATATAAGCAGTGCAAAGAGATAATGATAATCTTAGAACTGCAAAGCTGAAATGGTTTATCTTCCTCTCACTTGACTTCCTAGTTTTCTCCATGCAGGGAATTACTCTGTGTGGAGGTGAGTTCAAAGAGCTGACCTCACACCTACAGTTTGCTAGAAATGCCTCCTTGCTATCTCACTGATGACTGGGACATATGGGGTGGGAGTGAGGGAAAGCTGATCCAGCAGACAGCAGGAGTTGGGGAGGGTAGCTGAGCTATCCATGGTGCTTAGTGTTTGTCTGTCCATGGTGCTGATTGCGAAGCTCTCCTGTGTAGGCATGGGACAAACACGTGGCAGCTTTTATCAACAGGAACCACCTTGAGTCCTTAGATACTTGGCTCTTTCCAAAACAAGCACAGAAGGACAGGCTGATTATCAACAAAGATGCAAACAGTCACCCCAGTGTTTTAAACTGTGGAAAATCCATGCAACCGTCTTGTGCAATCATGCAAGCTCACGAAAAATTGTTCTCACAGGTGTGTGGACAGTCACCCAGCCTTGCAGAAAATATCCCACCATCTTGCATCTGAGGAGAAAAAGTTCTGGTCTCCCATTTTCATGCCTGAGAACAAGACGAGTGGGAATGACATTCCTCGTGCTGGTTCTTTCTTGGGTGCTAGCTCACTTTCTGTGCCACTTTCTGTAAATTCCTTTATCTAATCCTTCCACTAAGAACTGCATCATTATCTCATGGTCTTTATCTACTCTTTCTTTGTCTTCTCTGTCTCTCCCTCTGTCTAGTTCCGAATCCAGCTTTTGGAGGCGTGGCTCAGTATTTCATGTTCCAGGAGTCTGTGCTTGCACACACGATCATGCAAGACAGGTTTCTGTTTCATTTCCGTCCCTCAGGATTCCTTAGAGTTTGTTTGCATTACACCACCGTTGGGGGAATTTGATGCTGTTTTGCTCAAACAAGCTCCACACTCAAGAACGCTGAAGCCTCAAAGTAAACAGCCTGCTTCCAAACCCCCAGATGTCACTGAGCCAGGCACCTCACAGAAGAGGGGTTTTGCAGACTCAACATCTGTCTGTGGATCTCGCTGGAAGTTTGCAGGTTGACATGGTCTGGGCTCTTGAGAGACAGTTGGTGCCAACTGGGGAGCAAGAACTGCTGGGAATAAGCCTCCGGAAGATTCAAACGAGGGTTCTTCTGCCAGCCTGAAGATGAACACATCAGCCAAAGACAGAATCCTTGATGAATGCAGATTGCAGGCCCAGTTGGCAGGCTCAGAACGGAATTTGCTGCCAAAGGCAGATGATGGGAGAGCCATTCTGTGTCAGAGACCATGGGGTCAGTCAGAGCACACAATGCCAGGCTAATAATGGGGATGAATAATCTTACCTGATCTATGACAGTGGTTGTCAAACTGGGGTCCCCAGATGTTCTTGGACTGCAATTCCCAGAAGCCTTCACCACTTGCTGTGCTGGCCACGATTTCTGGGAGTTGCAGTCCAAGAACATCTGGGGACCCAAGTTTGAGAACCACTGATCTATGATAGTTCTCCATGTGCCTATGAAACACATCAGACCCCCCATTCCATTCTTGAAAGTAGTATACTACTTATTCAGCTCCTGGAACTAGAACTGTAACTAATTACTTTCAAAAAGCAGTGTTCTCAATTCTGCTAATCAAAATCCACCTTACCACCTTGAACGCACCTGATTTAGTCTGATTTCGGAAGCTAAGCAGCATCAGGCCTAGTTAGTACATGGGTGGGATAACACCAGGAATACCAGCCATCACGAGGTACGGCTAGAGTTCCATGGAGAAGCATGGCTACCAGCCAGAGTTGGTAAGATTGGAGTAGATGAGCCAAGGATTTGATTCGTTCACAATCTGTTCATATTTTCCTAAGTCCACCAGCACCACCTCTGCATTGCAGACTTGATACTCCTTCCCTTTTATATCTGTAGCCCAAGGAAGCGTGGATAGAGGAGGCCTTACAGTGGGATGCTGGTCTTTAAGTCATTGCAGTGTTGACCCCCTGAATTCTACTAGCATCATATATTAAAAGAAACGACCTGGTTTTCTGCTGAACTGATGACAGTGGGGGAGAAAAAGGAGCTGACAGATGAGAGGGGGAGGTAGCAGCCAGAGCCAAAACTCAGTGGAATTAAGACATCTCTTTGATAATAAAGACTATTTCATCTCTGAGTCTCTTTGCTTTGAGTTTGTCCTACAGTGTTTTTCTGTGGCTCATTTATATATGTATATAACGTTGGTGTGCCATTTATCAAATCTGAGAACTTTGTGCATTTTCACTTTCTTGTTAATTCTGTCTTTGTTGAAAAACCTACAATTCTAAGCTGTTTTTCAAGAAGAAATAACTCTGGCTAAGCAGGCGCAAGACCTCTAAGGGTTGAATGATGGGAAAGACCCTTGGAGGACCATGGTCCCCTTTTCTCGACAAGGAGTATTAATTGTTGGTTGCTTTTTCTTCATGAATAGCTTATGATATTCCTTCCTAGCCTTTGTTTGTTCAGTTTTTATGAAGAGCGTATACCAGTGCTCCATCAATGCTCAGTCCTGGCAAAGCTAAACTCTCCCTCCAGAATGCTAAAAAAAACCCCACCTTCTGAGTAGGAGTAAAGTTGGTGTTGGTGGAGAAAGCAACATTTGCATGGGAAGAGGGAAAGCAAAACTCCTAGGATTGCCGGGTTTCAAACATGAAATTCAGGTTCTGGAAAAGGTCACTCTTCTTCTGACCCAAATCTTTTCCCCTCCCGTGGTTCATTGCTGGTTTGGATTAGGTATGTACCGATCGGTTGGTCCCAATTCTTTTGACTTCTGCTGTGGGTCTCTTTCTCATTTAGGTCACGGTCAGACTTTCTGAAAGCGTTGCCTTCCCTCTATCTATTTTCTTCCCAAGGAGCAAGTGGACCTGTGGGGGCCTTCCGGATACAGCTTCCTTCGAGTGGGCTTTGGTAGGGTCACGGGAACCAGGCCGACCATGTCGCCTTTGCCTTCCCAACGGATGTGTGAAAGCACGGTCACGGCACCGAGCTTTGAAGGTTGATGTGGGCACTGCAGTATCTCCTCTCTCTTTTTTTCCCCCTGCATGGCTTCCTTTCTCCTCAGTTTCATTTTTAATGAAATTATTCCGTACTTTGAGGCTCTTCAAAGTGTGCCGAGCAGACGAGTGAGCAAAGGAGGGGCTGTTTTTCATGTGCCTTGCTCTTTCATTGGTTTCATTTTGCCTTCCCTTTATCTCTCGGTCTCTAAAGAGCTGTGCACATTTCCACCCTTACTGTTGTCTGAGGCGCTTACGAGGCCTTGAACTTGCAAAATTCCAGGACCTCATTTCTTAAAAGGCTGCTTTGTACAACTCTGAGATCATTAGATCATTAGATTTTTTCTTTTTCTTTTCCTCTCTCTCCCACCTGAATTTGATGTGCACGGATGGATCAGTGTTCAGCGTTAGATTTTTCCTCCCACTTCTTCGCTTCTCAGCATTTCCAGTGCAATAGCTGGGCAATAGATTCAGAACAGATGGAAGTCGGTCATTGTTTTTTACACAATGCACACAAAATGCCATTAATCTCTGGAACTCCCTGGCCCAGGATGAGGAGATGGCTACTCACTTAGAGCAGTTTCAAATGGGGACAGGATGTGTGTGGCACCTGATACTTTGATCCCTGTTTCCTCAACATTGGTTATGTTGGCCAGAACAGCATATGGGGGAAAAGGTCCCTGTTGTTGTCATTGTTAGTGGTGGTGGTATGCGCTGTTAAGTTGCTTCAGACCCTAGCAAGGCTTCCAAGATATGTGAAATGTTCAAGGAGGGGCGTTGCCTTCACCACCCATTGCCTGAGTTTCCATGTTCAAGTGAGGATTAGAACTCAAGTTTCTCTTGTCTGGTACTCTCACTATTACACCATGCTGTCTCTTGAGGTGGCCATGGAGGATCCATGGATGCTGCCCAGTGTTGCTGTAAGGCATTTAGAAAAGTGAAGGAGGTAGAAGCCTGAAGTAAGGTGGCTGATGCCAAGCCAGGCTAAATTACATCTCTAGAAACCTTCCTGCCTCCTCCCCCAGCCGAGCTCTCCCCTTGAGATCCCAGGGCCAACTTTGCCTCCATGTGGAGAGGCACAAGTGGTGTTAATTCATGAGGAAGGTGCCATGCGTTGCCCTGGCCTGGCCATCTTTCTCTTGGCACTTATGACCCGAATAGTATAATACTGCATTTTAGGCGTGATTATTCTCTGCTTTTCTCTGCCCCCCATAATTAAATTCCTTTGTGCTCCTCCTCTGGGTGCCGCGAGGTCAGATGATGCACTTTCAGGGTATTCCTGGAACAGGGTCTGAAAAAGTGCAGTGACTTCATTTTTTTAATTGCATAATTGCAAGTTTTAAGAAGCGATGTCTTGGGAAACTGGAGGACACTTCTTTCTTTTGGAAAGAGGAATACATTGACATTCTTTCTCTTGATACCACACTCTGTTACTTTGGCTGCGCTTGAGAGCTCGCTGAGAGGTCTGCTTATGAACTGGCAACTCACCTCTTGAACAGTTTCACTGGTAGTTGCCTCCTTAATTAACTTGAGTTTGTAAGAGTCTGCCCTTCCTTCATTCCTTCCCTCTCTCTCTCTTCTGTTTCTATACCTTCTTTCATTTATATCATTTATTGGTAAGCCCAGTAACAACCATTCTCTAGGTGAGGAGTAAAGGCTAAAATAAAATGGAATAAAAAACACACACAAAAAAAACACAGTTTCAGTACAAAAAAATAAAATCCATTAAAAGGAGTAGTGGTTCCAAAGCTGAGAACAAAACCCACTAGAGTCTCTTAGGGCTCCTTGAACACTGGTATGTTCCTCGTGGCATAAACTTTCCTCACTTCCTGAGACCCCAAGCAGTGGTGAGAGCTTCTGCTGAATAAAAGATGTTAGTCTTTAAGGTCCTTGCACCACCCAAAAAACAGGAGTGGATAATAACTATATTAAACAGTTGTTTTAGCTGAAACAGAGACCAGACTAACAAGGGTGTCTTTTGGAAGTGTTCTCCTCCCCCCCCCCCAAATAAAATCCCCAAGAGAAAAAACATATTGTTTTGAAGCCTTGACCTGAAGATCAAAACACAGCACCAGCAATCAAGCGGTACTGGTTGAATACAGAATCTGCCTGCTTTTGCCACCCACTGGCTTCTGGTTCTCTGCCTGCTGACCTTGGCTTCTGCCTTCGCGTTGATTCCTTAGCTGTGGTTCTCTTTCTTGTGTCAGGAACTATCTGTATTTCTTGCAACCCTCTTTCTTGAGGCCTCGGATGAAACTTGTTCTCCCTGCAAGGGTAATCTGCCGTCCATCTGGCAACTCAGCCACCCGTAAAGGAGGCCTGCTTAGGTTGATGATGCTACCTGACAACCTGTGAGCATCACCCCCCCCCCTGTACACCCCTCTGCAAACATGATGAGCATGTTAGTCCTACTCAGGGAGAGAGAGGGTGAGTGAAAGAATGGGAATAATGGCATGTACATTTGTAAGACTGGGGGTGGGGTGGGGAATCTAAGACACAGACAGGAGAGAGATGCAGCCCTGGGTATGGATTGGTACGAAGAGAAACGGCAGCCTGGAAAAACCCCAATTTTGTAACTGATGTTCGTAGCTGATTACTGACGCAGCTGAGAGGTTGCTAGTATTAATGTTCCAGATGGCTTCTGTAGAGGATGGGCTGGTGATGGTGGGAGGCAATCTCCCTGAGACAACACACATGGACATGTGTTGCGGAGGGAAGAGATAGGTGAGCGATCCACCATTCTCTTGCCAAAATCAATGGCCTTTTACTCACGCTTTCCCTCATTTCCTTTGACAGCATGGCAGATGTTTGCAGAGAGAGAGAGAGAGAGAGAGAGAGAGATCGAGAGATCCTGGTGCAGATGCCAGCATGAGAGCTGCCTTGGGCAGTGAGGGCTGCTGGTAGCCCATCAGCGAGGGCCCTTTGGGCTTGTATGTCTACAGCATGTCTTCCATGAGGGTGACGTTCAGGACTGGCGCATGCGTGGAGCTAAAACGAAGGTCTGGTGAGAGAGAAGCAGAAGGGGAGAGATGGGACTGGGCAGGAAAGGGGGGAGAAAAACACCACTAGCCAGGGTGGCCATCTCTTTCCTTTTACAGAGGGCAGTCCTCCATTTGAAGAGATGTTTGGAAGAGAAGGAATGAGTGGAGGCTGGTTGACTCAGAGGTCACGAAAGCAGGGAATCTGCTCTGGGTTGTCCTCCAACCTTTACAGTGGTCCTTTTCAACGGAGGCCATGGCACCTTTGAAGGGGACTGCAGACTGAAAAGTTCTCTATTCTGTTTTTTAATTTACCTGTTCATGATGCTCCCTTGTTTGACAGGGGACCCCGGAAGCTGAGAAGAGATAGTTCAGTGATTTGAGGTCTCTGGCTGCGGAGCCAGAGATTGGGAGTTCGATTCCCCCCACTGGGCCTCTTTGACAGGAGCTGGACTCGATGATCCATAGGATCCCTTCCAACTCTGTGGTTCTTAGATTATTGTTATTATATTGCTATATAAGAGCTCCTAAAAGGGCTGTGGCCAAATAAAGGTTGAGGATGGCTGGTTTACAGGACCTGTCCAGGGTCCTGAACCCTGTCCCTAAACTAGGTTCAAACCTTTGGCCGGTTCCTTTAAAGTCTATGCTAAATCCTTGAGTGGGTTCACTGCCCCATTACATCACCAGAAAGAAGCACCTGGAAGATATCCTTTGAGTGGGATTTCTGCCTTGAGCAGGGGGCTGGACTCGATGTCCTTAGAGGCCCCTTCTAACTTCATGATTCTAGGATTACTCTGTGATTCTTTAAGAAGGAAGAAGATCACGTATCCCATCTTCCACTGTGAGCAGTGCCTGGGTGGCAGACTCAGCAGATAGCCACCTAGTCCCAAACTCTCATGCCTCCCCATCCCCATTGGGTGAGATGTATTGACATTCTGTTTAAGTGCGGAAAATAATTCATGATTTTGCATCTTCCCATCCAAATTAGGAGATGCGGCAGATATTTTGCTTGAAGAATAGCCTTGATCTGAAGCAGAACTAAATTTCAAAGAGAGTTTAGTCATAGAGTGGCCAGGCCAGGCCTAGTTCTTTTTTTTCCTAAACTTAAAAAAAAGCCTTCCAGGGCTGCTCATGCGTGGCTTAATAAATATTTATGCCACAGTGAGAATTCATGATGGAAATAAATAGCGGTTATTTTCTCCGCTTAGGACAGAAAATGTTTCTGAAGTGGAATTAAATGTGTGATTTATACATCCAGGAAGGATGTAATTGGATTTATAATAAACAGGTGTTTACATCCTTATCAACCTGTAATGATGTCATAACGGGGAAACAGGGAGGGGGGAGGGAAGAGTCTATTGCTACCAGAGTAACGGAGCCCTGGCTGAATGCTCCGCTGGGCTGTAATTCCATCAAAATGGGTCCAGCAGCATCGTAAACTTCCTAAGTGAAAACTCCCGTCACCAGGTGGAGTTACGGGCAGAATGGATTACTGGCTTGAGGGCAGAGATACCTCACTGACCAGGGCTGTGGCTTTCTTTTAAGGGAGTGTTGTTTGGGGTAACTTTTTACAGTGTGGAGTTTTCAGAACTCAGGAAAAAAAACACACAACACGGCTTTTTTTGACCAGCTCTGGTGGTTGTCGGAATCTGGAAGTTGCAGTACAAAAGAGTGAGAGAAACCCCGTGTGGTCTTTTCACATGGTCTAAAAACAAGGGTGTGATCAAGAAAAGGTAGCTTTTGACCTGCCAGGAGTCTTCACCAGGCTGAGCAAGAAGACTCTGAGGTGTCGAAAGCTAGCTTCTGCTTGTGGTGTTTTAATGGTTTGATAAAGGTGTCCCCCATCTTTGATCGTTGTCTTTGGATAGAGAAAGAAAGAAAGAAAGAAAGAAAGAAAGAAAGAAAGAAAGAAAGAAAGAAAGAAAGAACTGTCTCTATATCTTTACTCTTCTTTAAAAACATTAAAAAGCCCAGGATAAAAGCTCAAGGCTTTATTTGTAAGAAATGGTGGGGCTTTTTTGGGAGGTGGGGTGGAGTGGATAAACGTTTCAAAACCAGCACCAAAATGGTTAGAAGGAAGTACAGTAATATTTAATAAGAGAACTCTAGAACATCGAAATGACAGTTGCTGTATATTAAACAATTAAATGCTAAGCCAGGTAGATGACAGTTCTGTTGATTCAGACAGATGTCCTGAGTTCCACTCTCTGCAGATGCTCCTTTTGGCTCCATCAAGACATTCCCCATCCCTACTGTACAGCCAGAAAAAGTTGCATTTCAGGGAAAAGCCATGAGGCAGGGTCCCAACTGTAGCTGATCCACAGCAGCAAAGACGGTAGCCTTCCTGTATATCTACCAGTGTCCTAAGACTGGGCTTTTCCAGCCGAGAGCCTCCCCATGAGTCATGAATAGCTGGAATCTCCCTCTTTAGTTGGTGAAGTTGCCCAGCGGTCTCTTTGAATGATGGCGGCTCTCTTTGTACAAAAGGATGCCACGAAGGGCCTTAAACCGTCTGCTTTCTTCTCCTTCCTCCCTTGGTGCGGAGGCGCCCTCCCTCCTCCCCTTTCCGTGGGGCCTTTTCAAATTCTGGGTCACCTAGAAAGCTGTTCTCCCCCCCCCCCTTTGCTCTCATTGCGAGCAGAGGCGTGGCTTTTTGTTGTCCTTGTTGCCAACCACAGGGAATTCAGGTCAACAAGATAAACTGTGCCTTTGAGGGCACAGTGCAAGGAAGGGAGGAGGAACAGGACAGAAGGAGGGAGACGCCCTGATTGCCAAGAGCCGTGCGCCTTCCAGCCAGCCTTCCACCCTGCCTCTCAGATCTCTGGAATTCCACCACGTGCCTGGTGGTGATTGACTTCTCCCCTGTTTTATGCCGACATGAACTTTGCAAATGAGCTACTCTACTAATTGAAAAATAGTTCATTCCCCTCCTGTTGAGTTCCGTTCTGTAATTTGGCTCGTGTTGTTCTTCCAGTGAAGTTATCAGGAGCACTGTAAGCTTTTAGTGCCTCTCCTCAATAATGGATGGGTAACAGGGGCACTGGGAGGTGCAGTTCCCAGGGCACTTGCCAGCCATAGTAAGGATTTGGGTTCTTGGGGGAAATGACTTTTCCTAGAGGCCCCAATGACTGGGACACCGCTGAAAGGGAGCATTTCATCTGTAGTTAAACTGTGAAAATTCTGTCCCACCAAATGGACTTAGGGCAGCCTCCTCAGGTAGCTTCAAAATAGGTGCTTCTCTGTCCCTTATGAGCTTCCAGCCAAGAGCATCCTATTTCATGCAGCTTTTGGTGCACACAGTAACTTTAAAACTGGTTTTTCAGGTGGCTGATCTGTTTTGAAGGAAGGCTGGCTTTTCACACTGGTTTTTAAATTGTGTTCTGATCTGTTCCTAAGCACTGTCTTTATTCTTTTTTGGGGTGTCCGATCATGTGGAGGGTCCTGTCTCAGCTGAGAAGACATAAGCAAACATTTCTGGGAGATTCTGGAAATAATGACCTGCCCAAGTAACTCTCCAGGTTCTCCTTTTATTATCAACTGGTAGGAAGTTCCTCTGGGGCCTGATTATATCAGAAACAAATGGAATGATCTTTAAGGGAAATCTTTGTTCTCACCTCCAGCCTATGCCTATGTCCCGATTTCTGGGTGACGTGGAATAAATGGGCAGCGATTACGTTTATGCCCTGCTTACAGACTCTTCAGGGGGGGCTCCAGTTGGCCATCGTTGGATCCAAATGCTGGACTCCAGAGGCCTGCTATGGTGTGATTCCCCTCCTGTTCTTCTTTTTCTTCTGCCCTTCGGCATTATGGTCTGCAATGTTCATGCGTTCAGCTCATCAAAATATGGGTGCTGATGTCAGCAAGTTCCCGGATGGTATCCCATTTGGTAACACAGCGGGGGTTGAGATAGGAAACAGGCATATGCCGGAAATGTTACGAAATGTTAATGATCCACAGCATATGCTGGGTAGATAAAATGGCACTACTTTATGCACCTCTCTCTCTGGCTTTGAAGCCAACTTCAGAGACAGATCCACAGTTACAACCCATCAGTAGCTCTTACAGTTGCACACTTATGCAAAAGAATGTATTCATTTGGATTCTTCCACCCTGTTCATTCTGACAATGGTTTGTGCATGGACCACAACGGGGGAAGTGTCAGTTTTTAGGACTAGGGGGCAACTCTCAGAATTCCCCCAGGCTTGCAGGGGAATTCTGGGAACTATCATCCAATGTAAAAGGACTTCTTCCAAACTCTGGAGGAAATGCTAGAGATGACTGGGTGTGTTGTTTCATGTTGTTGCTAATAAGAATGTGCTGAAATGTCTGCATGTTCAGGAAGGAAAGAACTGGAGGATTTAAAAAGAAGAAGTGAAAATGGAGAGGAAGGAGGACGGACAGTTTTGCTTAGCTCTTAAACGGCTGGCTTTGGTTCCCTGTGTTTGCAGTCACGCGGTATGATGGTGGCCATCTCTGTTTTCAGATGGTGCTCCTCAGCTTGAAGGCCCCCTTGGCGGGGTGATCACAGCAGGGTCCCTCCTATGTTGGACTTAGGAATTTCACCCGTGGAAAGGGAGGAGAATTTCCTTTTCACTTCTTGTTGAAGAATTCATGACAATCTGCAAAATGCTTCATGTTCCTAATGGAAAGAAGTTGTTTTCTTTCTGAACTAACTGATCCATCCAGGCGTAGTGAAGAATGAATGTTCATACAGTGTTGTTGTGAGGCTAAGAGGACAACACCCCTGGTTTGAATGAGGCCCGGTACTTTTTGTGAACGCATAATTCCTTCCACGCTGTAGAAGGGGTAAAAACATGAAGGTTTCAAACTTGTACAGCTTTTAAAAGAAAAGTGGGCTTTCCTCCCTCTTTTCATTGTTAACAGGGTTAATGACTTGTTAAGGAGGTCGCCACCCAGCCTGCGATCACCCTGGTCTCATTCCCCAGCACTGCACATTTCTGAACTAGCAAAGGCCTCGGTGTGGGTCATTAGGGCTTAATTGGTATTAAAGCGGTTCCATTTGTTCTCACCCCCCTCCCCTTACCCCTGTCAACGAGAAGAACAGGGAGGGGTGCAGAGCCTTCTATTTGGACCGGAGGCTCTTGTCTGATACCCTTACGGTGCAAAATCTGTTCGGATCACCATGGCTCTTTTTCCGAAGGCACCGGCTTTGTTGTCCTCTTGGAAGGGCTCTGATTGATTACGGCACTCTCTTCCTCCTCCGAGCATATGGGCAGAGATCTCAGGGCACACAGCCATGAGATACCTGTTCTGCTACAGAGTTCTGGAAGAGAGAGATATCGGCACCACTGCAGGAGCGTGCTAAGACATGAGCAAGATAACGGCTGCGCTTAAGGGAAACGCGGGCAGATAAATTATTCATTAAGACTAATTCTCCCGGTGCCTGAGAAGATAGGGCCGCCCTTCTTTCAGCAGCCGGCAGACGCGCAGTTCTGCAAAGTTCGTCCTAAAATAGGTTCTTGGCCTCATGATGCAGAGAAAGGGCTGAACCATAGGGTCATTATTGGTGTGCCAAGGTTAATGCCAGTTGAATGCCAGTTGGGGGAGGGAAAGGAAGTGTCTGATCCAGCCACCACACTTGAAAACTGGGTTTGGCTCATGAGCATGTGGTGAGGGCTGAGCTGGAAGTTGACAGTCAGGAGGTGGCTGAAGGTCAAAGCCAAGGAAGAAGACTAAGTCAAGACCAAAAAATGTGCTAGCCATGGAAGGCAAGGGTGAAGCAGGAGCTGTACTGGGGCCAGGTCTTTCAGGGTCAAAGACTCAGGAGGTACGGATTATCAGGGCTAAGCTGCCTGTTTGCTCTTTGAGGCACTGCTGTTCTCTCTGATCATAGCTGAAATGTTTGAATGTTGTGTGTATTGTGGTGGTAGTCAGATGTTCTCAGAAATAATGACTGGTAGCCTGTCATTGTTTATAAGGAAAGGTGGGATATAAATGTAGCTCGTGATGGTTATTTGGCTTCTGTAGATGGAATAGGAAGGGTGGGAGATGCTGCCTCTCTTTTGTTCATCCATCCTTTAGAAAAACCGATTGGCAATGATATAGAGCCAACGTCCGGTAGATAGGAGACGGTCTATAGGAAGCTGGCAAGAAAGGACTGGAAACCATTTTATCACTAGCCATTTTACAACTCTTCAGATTTGTTGAATCACAAGAGCCATTATCTTCAGCCAGCAGGGTCAGGAAAGGTTGCATCCACCTGTTCTGCATCTTATAGAACAGAGTCCCTCTTCCCTAACCCCCCCCCGCTTAGTCTGTCCATTTGTTCTCAAATGCCCACATTAAAACAGCACAGCTGTTCTTGCCCTCACTTGGAACTGGCTTTATGGTGAAACTGTGTTGTTTCTTTGTCGGCTGATTTTACCCATCTTTGCTTCAACTGCTGTTGCTCTGATCTGTTCAACAAAGGGACACAGCTTTCTATTATTCCTTTTGAATGGCTTTACTTAACTGGAGGAATCCATGTTTAATTTCTTTTCTTTAAAAAAAATGTTATTTTTCTTGAAGAACCAGGAAGGGGGCCAAGTTGTGATGAATAATTTCCCAGATCTGGAAGAACAGATTCAACCTGGGTGGCTGCAATTCTCCCCCCCCTTTTTTTTTTCTTGTATCCCTTCTGGTGTGTGCTTAAGTGCATTTTGTCACTCAGTGACAGCTTGATGAAGAGCGATCAGACCTTAAGATTACATTTGTGCAAAAGGAAGGAAAGGGAAGAAAAGAGGACTCTCAGATAGAGAGAGAGAGAGAGAGAATTCAAAGTGATGGCTTGACATTTTCCTGGCATCCTGGCAATCCAGTTGCCTTCTCTTTGGTATTTCTTGGGTGATTTTCTCTTACTGAGCTCAACTCCTCCCTCCTGTGATTTGCACTAAAGTGTGTGTGGGGGAGGGGGGAAGCAAATGAAATAACATGATGCTCCATGATATGATGAAGACGTAACGGGAAACACAGCTGTCTTTGTTTTCCCTCTTAAGAAGTGTCCATCCTCCCCTCACCAAAAGAAAGTTTCATGGGAGAATGTTTTATGAGGGCTGCACAGACCATTTCTGCATTTTGAATTGGCGCATCAAAAGTATTATGATCTTGGAAACCAGAATATTCTCCTTGCACTGCTGAAATGCAGTGCTGTTCTGGACGGACACACACACACACACACACACACACACACACACACACACACACACACGTTCACTAATGCATTTGCAAGTTGTAAAAGTACAGGATGACTCTTCAGAAATCTTGTGCCCTTCTTGCTGATCAATTTTATTTTTCTTCAGGTTCAACTTCTGAGCTAGATCTTACAGAGTGAGGGCAGGAAGCATGACTCCTAAAACACCTTACAGTTGTCTCCCATCATCTGCTGCCTGAGGCAACTGCCTTAGTTTGCCTAGCCATTGAGGCTGGCCCTGATCCCAGACAGTCAGAATTTTTGCAGCAAACACAATAGTGTTGTGATGTTATGTGACCAGTCAGAATGTGCTGGATGCTGCCTGCAGCCACTAATGCCAAAGCCTATTCAGAGTGAAGTCCATGCTTCCTGAAAAGGTGACGTTTTCCCAATCCATCACTGAAAAACTGCCGAAGAGCAAGGACACTCCACAACGAAAATGTCAGTGAAAATGCCCTTCCCTCCACCCTCAAAACACACACACACACACTTACTGTCTAGCTCAGCCCTATGGTTCCCCATGGGGCTGCTAGCATGCTAGGAAAGGGGCAGAGCAGAATGTGCACAGGTCTTGCGGTGGCATATTCTTGTGCCGGAGTGAGGGGCCTTAACGCTGAGAGCCATCTGGAGCAGCACAGCGGCATGGAAGAAATATTAATAGAGTGAAACAGGCAAACCCGTTCTTGCCTGGGATTTTATGCATTATTAAAGGACTGTTAATCTTTATGCTCTGGAGTTGCCTGGTCTCTGAAGGGCCCTCTTCTCTTCCCCCTTTTTAATTTTGCAGGAGAGGGGGCAGGATTGTGGCTTTAAGGGGACACACAGAAGTGTTGCGAATGTGGTGTAGCTGATGGCGTTAAATCCCAAATCCTGTCCTCGCACCTATTGAATGATCAGCAACTTCCGAACGGACGATCCAGCATCTGGCAAAGCAATGGTGTGCCACCGCCTTGCCAGGCGCTGGGAGCTCAGGGTCAAAGTGGGCAGGCTTCATTGTCCACTCACTTTGCATTTCCTGAACCACTTCTGAGCAGGCCTGCCCCCAATATATTTGGGTGCCTGAAGACAAGATGGCACTTCCCAGGGCAACCAACAACCGGGGCTTAAGAGAGCTGTAAGCCAAACTAGCGGGCCAGTGCTAGGCTGCCCACCTGTAAAAGTGTACAAATAACAGCATGATTAACCATTATAATAATTCTGGGAATTGTGGTCCTGAGAGAATGTTTCCAAACTCTGCTGGTTGCCTTTTCTCCAGCTGCAGAGGGCTCTGGTTTTGTCCGTGCGTTCTTTTTTCATCTACCCTCCCCATCATCCTTTCCTTTTGTGCCGTGTTTTCGATTGCACACTTGCAAGCAGTGACTGTCTGTCTGTTTGTTTTTTAATTTATTGTATTCAATAAATCACGTATTGCAAATCCAGGAGGGATCAAGGGCAACTCTTTTCCTTAACTTGCATCCCTCCCCCGAATATCTGTTGAATATAATTGTCATTCAGCATTCTCACCAAAGCAGAGAACCTTTTCTCTAGAATTATTTCTATGATCTCTCTCTGGCACTGATCTCTCTCCTTCCACAGGCGCCAGGGCTATAAATAATTCTCTCTCCCCAATGATGTCCTCATCTGTGCTCTTTCTTTCTCTGTTTTTTTTAAAAATATCCTTCTGATGTTTCTTTATGCCATTCTTAGCCCTCTCGTACCAGCCTAGCATCAAGAAAGGTGTGTGTTGTTTTGGAAAAAACAAACAAACAAACAAGTCTTTAGCCTTCTGAAATGCAGACCAGCAAAGGTTTTCCATAACGCTACCATCTTCCCTTCAAAGCAAAGGTGGACAATCTATCTGGCCTTCCAGAAATGTCAAAATAGCTACGGGTGATACGTCACACCTTCTGGCAAGCTTGTTCAGAGGCTGGAAAAGTTACCTTTGGGGACTACGATGCCCAGAATGCTACTGCTCTGCAAAGGAATATGGGTGTTGTTGTCCCCAAAGAGTAACATTTCCTTGCACTTAGGGGAATCCTTCTCCCTGCTCCATCCTTGATAAGCCATGAACATCGCTCTCCCTTAGCCAGATCCTGAAGTGACGTAAACCTGCTTCCACCAAGCTCAGCATCCCATAAAATCCAGATCTACGTCAGCTGGGCTCACAGCCGACAGAAATTGTATATCTTTGGTCATTTTTGAACCGATCAATAACTCCAGGCTCTATGAAATAATGATTTCTGGTGTAGATGAGCGAATATGACCTACAGCAGGCGTGTGAGGAGGTGGTGGGATGAGCAAGGGCTTCATCATCTTCATCTTGGGACTGCAGAGCTGGAAGGGACCCCATGGATAATGGAGTCCAGCCCCTGTCGAGGAGGCCCAGGAGGGGGGGGGAATCGAACTCTCTTTTTCAAAAGGTCTTCTGATGTATTCATAAAATGTTGTAAAATGTGGGCTGAGATTAGAAGACAGGAAGTCATTTCACACCATGGTTACCTTCCATCAATTTACTCCTTATATTGACTGCTCTGACTAGCGGCCAGGGGGGTTCCTAGAGACATTGTTTCCAAGCCGTCCTGGGAGATGTTGGGGTCCAAAACTGGTGGCTCTCCACTGTCCTAAACAGGAGTCTTTCTCTTCACAGACTCAGACAGAGACACATGGCACCCTCCCTTTCGGTGCCGTGGCCCGTTTTCTGTGCTTCTCACCATGGCCACAATAGCTAAAAACCTTAAGGAGCATAGGCAGTTGGGTCAATCCAGATCCACAAACCAATTCCTCCTGTTTTTATCTCCACCAGAAGCAAGCATTTTGGAAACCTAACAGCTCTTCATTACCTATCCAGAACAAGCAACTTTTGAAAATTCTTTTGCATTGTGAGAGGGATCGCTTGCAACAAGAAATTATTGCTGGTGGGGGGAAAATCCATTTTCTCCCTCCGTGACTGTGGGGATAGTTGCTAAGTTCAGAGGGAAGTTGGAAGCTTGGGGGAATGCCAGATGATGTCCTAGGCCCCTGCTACTTGAGAAGTCCTGGTGCTTCGACCCCATGAACATGACTGGGCGTCCCACTGACCCTCCAAATCTTTTTAAATGGAGAGGCTGAGATGTATTTTGGAGAACCTTCCTCAGGCAAAGCAGGTTTTCCTCCCTTAAGCTGCCTCCTCTCTTGTGCCAAGGCAAAAGCTAAATATGCCTCCGCTTACCGTCTGGAGGGAACCGTCTGTTGGCTGCCTCATTTAAGGGTTCCCTGAAGGCAACATGTTGGTCCATGTGTGATGAGAACTTTGGACTAACAAGTGGTCTTGGGTCTGCACCTGTGTCATCATCCTTAGATAGGGAAGAGTTGAAAGCAGAGTCCCCTTGTTCAATCTAGACCAGTGGTTCCCAGCCTTGGGTCCCCAGGTGTTCTTGGACTGCAACTCCCAGAACCCTTCGCCACTAGCATTGCTGGCCAGGAGTTGCTGTCCAAGAACATCTGGGGACCCAAATTTGGGAGCCACTGGTCTAGAGGGACTCTTGACCCAGAAGCTTTTCAAGAGGCCTGGCCTTACCCTGTGACCTGTGGCCATCCTACCCCAGTTCATGTGGCTTCTGTGATGATCTACCCCACTTCAGTTAGTCCATCTTGGCTTCTCCTTCCAGCAGAGCCCCACCAAAGCATGGGGCAGACAAGGGGAGTTGAAGGTGGCCCACGGCCGTCGACCGTGGTTGGGAAGGCGTTCTCCCTCCGCACATTGACAAGGTTACATGCCGTAATGAAATGCTAGTCACACGCCATAATGAACTGCTGGGAGAACTCTCTTTTTTTCCTGACGCTCCCAGCAAATTAGATCTGGATTATTGGAGCAATGAGAATTGAATGATCGGAGATGTTATCGAGAGGGAGTCGCTGGGCCTCCTTCCCTGCACTTTACGGCCCCGAGCTGCATGTGTTTAATCACCGGGTCTTCAGTGCAACCCCCCCTCCCACACACACACACCTTTGACAAAAAGCGAGCAAACCAAACCAAAACCGCAGACACAAATCTAATGCAAAGAATGCAACCACAACTTCTCCCATTGTGGGAAGGAGAGACAGCGATGCCGAGAGAGGAGGCAGAGGAATGCAAAGTTGGAAGTCCTCCGGGTGGGGCGAATGAGCAGGAAATCTGTTCTGACAGACGGATGGGATGTCTTTCAGAGCTGCTGAATGTTTTCATCTCCCTGGGAGTTTTGGAAGGGCATCAGCCTCAGCTGCAACGCGGTCTTCTCGGCTGGTGCCACAGCAAACCAGATCACACCTTTGTGTTGTGTGTGCAGGATCGTGGCTGCAGACATAGTCAGGACAGTAAAAAAAAAAAAGGACCTAATTTTCACTCTAGATGTTTCTTTACTTGGTTGTAGAAATTTGGTTTTTCTTATCTCTCCCCACCCCACCACTGCCTGCAATTCCCCCCCCCCCGCAGCTGGTCTGAGTCTTAGAACTCTGCACCTGCTCAGACACCCATATTTATAGTTTTTTTTTTCTTGGAGACCTGCATCCTAGAGAGTGTAACCCCAAGCTTGGGGGAGAATCACTTGTGTGTCCTCTGAACTAAATTAGCTTCTGGTGAGAGATTGAATCTCCATGATTTCCCCCCGAACAGACACAATTCTGTTTGAAACTGAATATACATCTCTCTCTCTCTTTCACTAAGTTGCACATGTTTTTCTAATGAGTATCAGATCTGTTTCTTTTCTTCTCTTCTTTTTTTATTTTTTTGGGTATGTTTCACTGCAGAGAGACATGTTGATTTTTCACCCCATGCTCTCTCCCTTACCCTTCCCCCCCCCCAAACAACTGATGTGAACCTGATGTATTCATAAACTGCCGTGGAAATGTAGACAAACAATGAGTTTACGGGATCATTTTTCTATTTTCCAATTTGACCGGAAAGGCTTTTAATCAATTCTAGGCAGCTTGCGCTCTGATTAAGCCCTGTGGAAGATGTTCGTGCTGTGAGCCAAGATGGGATGCTGGGAAGGAAGGCAGGGTGTCCCGAACAGGGACCCTGTTGAGCTAGATCTGCAGGTGATTTCCCTACTCTTGGCCCTTCCCGCCATTATCTCCACTTCCCAGCTCTTCCGTGGACTTTTTCTTTGCTCCCTGGAATGGACTGGAGCAAACTTTAATGGCTCTCGATGGCACCCAAGCAATAGGTTTTAGGCTTTTAGTGTGTGTGCTGGAACTCTTACAGAATCATGGAATTGTAGAGTTGAAAGGGATACCAAAGATGATCAAGCCCGTGCGGAGGTCCCCTGAGAGGTTGCCGTCCAAACCTCCAAGGAAGGAGAGATCATCATCTTTCATTCCGTCGTCAACCCGCTCTTACCGTCAGGAGGTTCAATCAAAACATCCCCTTGCTTGTCATTCGGGTCCCACACTCTGGCATAGCCAGACCCAAACCACCAGATTCAAACTAGGGAAAAGAAGATTGTGATCAGACTTTAGGAAGACGTTGTTGTTATCCTTGATTTATGCAAGATTGTCTTCCAAACAACTTGTGATAAATAGAGATTAAGACTGCAGAATCCATGGTGCTGTGCAACTGGATGGAGATTATTTGTGCTGAGGTGGCCCCAGAAATTTTGATGTCTGAGGAAAAAAATAACCAAGATGGCACCCTGGCCATTCCATGTACTCAGTCTCAACGTAGACTGGCCGTTGATTCTTGCTTCGGTGCTAACGTTGGGGAAATGCCCTCTGTTGCAGCTGGAGGCGTCAGCCTGACTTGAGAGATGAAGGGAAGGCCACATAGCACAGAGCCCTGCCTTCTCACGCCTTGTTGCCACCTTCAAATGCCAGCCGCCCGAGGTGTGTGCCTCACCCTGCCTTGCAGTAAGGCCAACCCTGTGCAGAGAGTGCCTCATCTAAATTCTGGAAACAATGTGAAAAATGTTACTGAGTTGGATTATAAATCCCAGAATCCACCAGCCCGAATGGCCCCATGGCTGGTGGATTCTGGGAATCGTAGTCTCAAACAGTAACTTCCTTGTCTGTATCACCCCAACATACCCCTTTAGTACAAAACAAATCTGGATTAGAAGAACGACTGCTGGATAGCTCAGGGGCTGAGGCATATCTGGCTGCAGAGCCAGAAGTTGAGAGTTCGATTCCCCCACTGGGGCTCCTTGAGAGGGGCTGGAGGCCATGATCCAGAGGGTCCCTTCCAGCCCTGCCGTTCTAAGGCCCTGTGGCCCCTGTACTGTGCTGGAATAGAGGGAGTCATGGTGAGGTGCTTTGGGGGCCCAGTCTAAGATAGTACTGAGTTCCATTCCCCTCCTGTTTTTGCCTCTCTGACCCATGTACATCCTGCAACATGCTTCTTCTTTGTTGTTACCACCACCCTATGGGCTCCGCATGAGTGCTTTATGTCTCCACCCTCCAGCCTGGAAATCAGGTCCAGGAACTGATTGAAAACCTGGTCCCATCATCTGGGAAGAAGCAGATTTAATTAAACAGAACCTTCCCCTTAGCAAGAAAATAAAACTCATTCTCCTGATAGAACAATTAGTATTTACCACCCTGCCCTCTCGCTCTTTTGTTCAAGGCCCCCCTCAAGTCCCAACTCCTTTTCTTTCCATAAAAAATGTGGTCTCCTTTACTGTCTGTAATTTGGAACAAGCGCCTTCTGATTTACATGAACAGGAGGAGGAGCTGCTGGTGGGCGGAGAGAGAGAGAGGGAAGAGGAGATGAAGAAAAGAACGAGAGAGCCTCCTCTGTCTGGAGGTTTAAAGCACAAGTTTGAACACTGAGCCATGAAATTGGATTGGGCGGTATAGGGTCAGGTTTCTCTCTCATTCATTCTCTCTCTCTCTCAGGCTGATGCCTCTCACAGTGTTGTTGTTCCAAGGATAAATTGGAGAGGCAGGGAGCCCTGATCATTGCCTTGAGATTACCGGTGGAAAACTGGGGCAGACAAGTAACTCATGAACAAATCAATACATGGATCTTTCTTTTCTGTTGGGGGTGGAAATGGCCGGGGGGAGAATGTGTCTTCCTCCAGACGTTGCTGAACCATAACGTCTGCCACCCAGTGCTAGCTTTATGCATTAAACTCAGTAAGCGACAGGCCAAAGCCTCAGGTCCTCAGTGGCTCGTGGGGTGGTGGAGGGGGTGGTGGAGGTGAACCTCAAACCTGCTTGAACTCACTGAAAAAGATCTCAAGGAAGAAGAAAGGGTCTAGGGCAGGGATTCCCGACCTTAGGTCCCCAGATATTCTTGGACGAAAACTCCCAGAGGCTTTTGCCGCTCGCTGTGGTGGCCAGGATTTCTGGGAGTAATGGCAAAGGCTTCTGGGAGTTTTAGTCCAAGAACATCTGGGGACCCAAGGTTGGGAACCACTGGCCTGGGGGAAAAGATTTGGAGTTGATCTGTGTTGCACAGCTATCTCTTGGTGACTCTTGGTCTCACTTGACCTGCCTCCTAAGGTTTTGTAGTTCACCAGACACCTGACTATGTTCTGCCATAGTTCGGGGGTGGGTGGGGGGAGAGAGAGAAAAGGACACATCTCAGCATGCCATGGGTGCCAAGTTCCTCTCACTGTGTAGTGAGTGTATTCCAGGGTTGACTCAGTCTGGATCTAATACCAGAATAGCTAAGACCAGTAAAGGAAAAGGCCAACTTCCTCCTAATACTGTTTGATTCCAATGCCCCAATTTTGGCGAAAAGTGACTATATTCTCTCTCCCTTAGATAGCAGTTCCCAGACACAGATAACTGCTGACTGGGGGATTGTGGGAAGCAGGGTCCAAAAAGCCACTTTTGCCCATTATCCCCAGACAGCCGTGACCAATGGCTCAGAGTGATGGGAGCTGTCGTTGAACAGCATCTGGCAAGGTCCTGGGCTCCCCATCCTTCAACTTGATCCCTTCATCTAGGTTGGAGAAGGCGCTTTGGGGAAGAGAGAGAGAGGAACAGAAAAGCATCTTCCCCCACCCCCTTTTCAGGATATGAAATATAAGTGAGAAGAGGGAGAGTGTGGTTGAGACAGGATTACGGTTTCTAAAGTTCACTTGGTCCCTTGTGTGACTTAAGAGAGAGAGGCTTTCCGCGGCCCTGGGCAGTGAGCCAAAGATCTCTGTTTGTTTGGACGTGATATAAAATATGATCTACATGGGAGCAGCTAATTCCCCCCCCTTTTTTTCTTTTCTTTTTTTTGGGGGGGCCAGGATTGTGGCAGGTTTCTTCTTCCTCTTTCTCTCCTTGCGTTGAGATAAAATGTCACCCACTTAAGCCAGCGGGCCTGGCTTTCAAGAAATGCAGCTGCAAGTATAGGCGGGTTAACCTTTTGTGTGGCACACATCTGTCCTCAAAAACATCTGGATTTGGGTCTGGGGAAAACTGGGGAGGAGGAGCTGAGGATGGATCTCATTGGCAATCACAAGGGCTCACGAGAGAAACTGGTGACTCATTTTACAGGGGCAAAGATATACACTCTGGGTTTTAATTGAATTTTACCGGAGCTTTCCACAGTGCCGAAAGTATTGGGGGGGGGGGGGCAGAGAGAGAAAGGAACAGGATTCAGCACCCTGGATAGCTCTGGTAAGAAGTTTAAGAAGAGACTTGATGTAAATTTCTGGGAAATCAAGAGTCAGAAGGACTGATATTGGTCTCTCCTCCTTAGTCACCGCATCCACCCAAGATGAGCAGAGGATAACTGCGAACCCAGTAACGCCAAGGGCTGTCCTGCAGAAAACGGGCAAGCTGGCTTTCTGTAGCTCTTGGCGTACGCTTGCCACTGTTGCTGCTCCATTCATAAAAGCCGGTGGCGGGTTGTGCTCTCATTTCCAGGGAGTTGGCTCCTCTCTGGTTCTCTTGAATATACCGGCATCTTGAAAATGCTTCCAAAAATACAGACAAGAGCACCTTTGCTGCTCTGAACCAACAACAAGAGGGTGACATGAAACTTTCCAAAAATCCTGTCCAAATGCCTCTAAAACATTGTTTCCAGAGGCTCTTTCCAAGTCACGTCTGAAAGTGACTACAACCTGTTCTTCCTGGCGCCAAAAGGTCATGTTGGAGCCACTGAACATGACTTTTGAAACATAACTTAGTTATGCCCTTAAGTAACTGGCTACGGTAACGGCATTATTTGTAACTAGTCTGAGAAAAGCACTTCCTAGGTGGTGTAAAACTCTGCTCTCAGAAATGCCACCAGAAATAACTCTTTCTCCCCCCTGTCTCATTTCATCCTGCTGGCTGCACAAGGCAGGTAAGCGCCTGTGCGCACAGAACATGGCAGACGTGGGGCTGCCATGATGGACAGGCGACACGGCAAACATGGCTTTCGAATGCCGTCGTCTTTCAGGCTGCCGTTTTTCTCTCGCTACAAAACGTGTAATCACGTTATAATTATAACTTAATTAAAGCTGAGGAGATCAAACCCACTTTAGACAGATTAATGATACACCGAATGCCAGGAATTTCACTGCGTTTCTGTATTAGCATCATTGTCGCCGGTGTGTGCGTGCATGTGAGTTTTTTATTTTTGCGTACACTTTAAAACGCCACCACATTTGCCAAGGCGGCCTTTTCATTCCCTCTCTTTCTTTCTTTGCTTCTCTTGATGGATCAAGGGTTTTTGAAGCCCGAACAGCTGTGGGGATTTATGTGCCGAGGGAAGAGGGACACATTGAAATGGATTATCAGACCAAGAGGAGAAGAAAAATCATCACTTTCTTTAAAAAGAGCAGAAATTAAATGTGGAAAAGGAAAGTAGACCTCTATTGAAGCTGCAGGACCCAAAAATAGAATCCGAAAGGATGCAGGAAATAGACTTTTGGGGGTCTTTGACCTTCACAACACTGGTTTCTAAGCTGATGCCCTGCAGGTCTGTTGAATCAGGCCAGCCCTACCATTAGGTAAAGTCCGATGCCTCGAGTGGTAGATGCTGAGAGGCCGCAGGAAGATGCTGAGCCTTTTCTTCTGCCGCTTCCGTTTGAAGAACTCTTGCCAAGTTTTCTCCTGTTCTACATAAAAGTTTCAGGAGCGAGAAAAAGAGATTGTGGAGGAAGAGAGAGCAGGAAAGCCGACAGATCAGTTTAGGCCCATCAGAAGAGCGTGGTTGTCGAGGGACTCATTTCCACGCTCCGTGCCTGTAACGGTTGCAAGGGGGATGGTGAGTTCCTGGGATAGGCCTCGGCACACCAAACCTAATGGGCCCATCATTGCAGTCTTCGGGAGGCTGTTGCTCTCACCTCCTCCCTAAATACACCTCCTCCCCTTGCCGTTGAGGCTCCATAAGAAGAAAGACAGGAAGTTCTGAGGCATTCTTCTTGAGATGCCATCTTTAACACCCCTTAGAAGGCCGTGTAAGACCTACTTTTTAAAGCAACTAGAAAGGCAAAAAGCGACTTACTGCATCATTTTTGAAACGTTGATCAGTTGTGCCCTCATTATCCCCAAAGTAACTCGTTGCAGAAACTCTGCCCCATGTAATGAGTTCCTACCAAGCGTTGTTCCTGAAGCAGGGCTTTCCGGGCTCCCCGATCTCCTGTCTGAGGACATGGGAGCAGATCCCTTCTTTTCTTTATGGACGCAAATCAGCCAACTGCCAACGGGATCAATATGTCAGCGAG
Organism: Intellagama lesueurii; assembly: GCA_037013535.1. Classification (NCBI taxonomy): domain Eukaryota; kingdom Metazoa; phylum Chordata; class Lepidosauria; order Squamata; family Agamidae; genus Intellagama; species Intellagama lesueurii. The sequence continues at coordinate 12,203,621 of JBAJHW010000016.1, read as the reverse complement.
AGTTAAGGAGCGAGATCACCCATCCGCTTTTGACAAGGTGTTAGACAATAAGTGTATCAACCGCAGGACACAGTGGCGGCATTGATTTACGGAGAATAATTGGGAAGGAAGGAAGAGGGAGATGAGCCAGCGTCCTTTTGTCTCGGTCCGCTCGCTTTGCTCTCTCAGGTTTGACCTCCCTCTCCCCTCCTGCCTCCCCCGATGGCTTTTCGTAGGTGGTTTTCTGTGTGTGTGTATGATTGTGCTGTTCAACCGGCCTCCTAGGGGCAATGGATAGGCCATGTGAGTCTGCAATCAACAAGGCGGAGACTTTGCTCTCCTTTCCTCTAAGACAGAACAAGGCAGCTGGCCTGAGCAGGCATCTTGTTCTGTGGATAGGGGTGTGTGTGTGTGTGTGTGTGTGTGTGTGTGTGTGTGTGTCCATTTCCAGAGCAGGAAATTGCCAGGTTGCAGCAGTCTATTTGCTTTTAAGGAAGACTCCATGGCATAATCATTTCTTGTGAGAGCTGTGCATTGACCAGTGTAGGTAGAGGGCATAAAAAGGTTCGATGCGTTTCACTGCTTTGAGTCCTCCTCCTTTTGACTTCTGGTGTACAAATGTTGGTTATGTGCCATCAGGTCAGAGCTGACTTATAGCAACCTTTATAGAGCGTTCAAAGTAAGTGAGATATTTATGGAGTAGTTTTACCAGTTCCATTCCCTCAGTGAGTTTCCATGGCCGAGCAGGGATTTGAGCCCCGGTCTCCTGAATCCTCTTCCATCCCTCTATCCAGTGGGTATCTCAAAAGACTAGCCCCCTTGTCATGGTAGTGAGTTTTAGTAGGCATGGCCTAAGCACAGCCCTTCCCAACATGCTCTCAGAAGCCAACTGACATTGTAGTCCAGCCATACCTGGAAAGGTCCGAGTTGGGAAAATGTATGCCAGGATGGGTGTGTGTGTGTGTGTGTGTGTGTGTGTGTGTGTGTGTGTGTATTTATAGTGAATTCTTCCTCCCTCAGAGTGTGAAGTGGTATAATCTTAAAGCTGGTTGATTGAAGTCTGTGAGAATTACACACACACACACACATACTCAAAGAGAGGATAGAGGTTTGGCGCATGAATGGTGTGAAGACTGAGCAGGGGTCATAACATTCAGGCTGAATCCAGGGCGTGTGGCGGCCGTCAGAAAATCCGCTTCAATTGGATTTACGAATGTCAGCATGAACATTGTGTGTGTTTGTGTGTGAGAGAGAAAGGGACAGAGAGAATCTCTCCGGATGGCCGTAGACGAGGCAGGAAACCATGGCTTCGGAGACTCAGCCATGACCCTGTTGCTACAGATGTGAGAGGAACAGCTGCTCAGACTGGCTGGCTGGGGAGTGCGTAGCCGTGCTTTAAAAAGAGGCCAACAGCTGTCACTGGGCACTTCTGGAAAAGGTGGCTTTGAAAGTCGAGGGTTCAGAGCTTGTCACTGCAAACGAAACATGCATTTCAGGGTCTGATTCAAGACCTTTCTTCTTGCCGTTCAGATCTAACCTGGCTTAGGGCCTAGTTACTTTCGAAAGTTATCTTCAAAGAACATTTTAAAGCATTTTTAGAGGATTTCCACTCAAGTTTTATGCCACCCTCTTCTCAATCATAAAGTTGTTGTTTTTTAATTTCATGGAAAGTAGTGAAAAAGTAGCACTCAGAACAGGAAGCAATCGAATGAATTACTTTTAAAGACATGGTGACGGCAACAGGTTACTTTTCAAACACTGCAACAAGTAGTGGGAAATAACTACTTTTGAGAAGTAAGGTTCTGAGAACTTCTGAGCTCTGGGCACCACAGAAAAGCAGCCGCCGAGTGCTATGCTAAGGCCTGGATCCATCGCGTAGTTCCTCAGCTGAGAAGTAGGAGGTTGCCCAGCACTCTGACAAGCCACCCCAGCATGCTTTTAATGCCTCCGCTTTTAACACACATTTTGGAATGCGGCTGGAATGAATGAACGAACAAGCTTAAAATACCTGACCTAGTTTTCTTAGGATTTAACTTTCAGCCTAAATCTGCCTCATTTGGCTTTTCATATTTCAGCAAGATTGGAATGAGGGTGGCCTGGAGGGAGTGCGGGGGGAAGGGCAGGGGGTGACCCTCACGGGATCACCCCCTTAAGGTGCATTCGGAAAAATTATGTGTACGGGGTTTGTGTGAGTGAGGGTTCACGATATGTCTGAACAGTGAGAACACATGAAAGGGAGGGGGGAAAGGAAAGGAGCCAAAGGAGGGACAAACATAGACACCACAGGTTGGCAAAGTTTCTTTTCTGGACTACAACTCCCATAATCCACAAGCTAGGAAGCAGCCTCTGGTTGGGAATGAAGCACTCAATAACCTATCTGTTTTAGCTTCTCACAGGTTCAAATCCACTAAATCTCAGATTCTTTCTGTTCTAAAGAAGAAGAAAAATGTGGAAATATATATATTTTTTGGGGTGGGGGAAGGTAAATTCTGTTTCAAAATAAGCCGCAACTAACACACTTTTTCTTCTAAGACTTTGGTGCAGCCTCTCCTTTTGTGTAAACCTGTTTGCCTTTTTAAGAGGAGCTACACCATTGGAGTTACATGAAATTACTTTCCGGGCCTGCAGCTCGCCTAACCCTTGAGCAGAATTTTTATCATCTCTGCCATACATGTTGTAGTTTTGGAACCGACTTTTCAAATTCTCAGTACTTAAAAAGCATAATTCATGAAGGATCTGAATATAGAATTCCAGGTTTGTCCAGCCTGCCTTCTGTTCTGATCTCTCACGAAATATGCTTTAAGTTTTGAGAACTTGGAGGCAAGTTCTACCGTTCTTTCAAAATTTAAATAATATTCTGGTGCCTTGAGTCTCATTCCTAGTAGATAGGCAGGATATAAATCCCATAAATAAAGAAACAAGATATGATTGGGAGGGAGAAATCTACTTGCCTGCCTCTTCCTATCAGGGGAACCCTTGTGCTGTAGCAAAATTAGGGTTCATACCTTTGAAATAGGGGACTTCTATCTTGCAGGGATTCTGAGGCTTTATGTCGTACCCCTTCGTTGGTTCACCCTGACCTTACCTGCAGTGTTCACAGTGATTTCGGGAAGGGGACGATACAGCTCCCCCATCAACAATGTGTTGTGAACCGTCTCTGCTGTCATGCAGACCGTTTGACTTGGTCTTGATGGGCAATTCATTGAAAGACGTCAGCCTTAGAGAAGACTCCCTTTTGATGGAGATGCAAATGGTCAGAAGTGATGTGTTCCTAGAGGTTGACACAGTTGCCTCCATCTTTACACTCTTGATAGGAACCAGAGCTTAGAAACTGGACTCTGATGGGATTTTCCAGGCTCTTGATCCTTGAAATATTCACAGGGGATGTGGAGTCGAAGGGCCCGGCTATGTGGACAGCCTTGGTGCACGGTTGCATTCCAAAATGGACCATGGCAGTCCAGAAGAAGTCTCCCGGCTGGGTGACATGGCTCCTGCCCCACAAGTCCAAACCACCCCTGCCCCTTGCCATCTCCCAGAACCGGGGAAATTGGATGATTCTCATTTTGCAGGGGCTCTGAATCCTCTCCTGGGTTCCCCCCACCCTCTACTTGTGAGGAATTGTCCAAGGTGCTAAACTCCATCCCCCCCCAGGTTCAGCACGATGGAGAGCTCCTCCAAAGAGGAGACTGAAACTCCGAGGGGACTCATGGCTCTCACAAAATCAGAGCCACCAGCCCTCCACTGCCTAGGACTCACAGATTTCCCCTCTCAGGAAGCAGCCTCCAGCCTTAAGTGAGCAGGTGTGAGTTGAGAGCGAGAGAGAGTGAGAGAGAGCGCTCGGTTGGCTTCCAGGCATGCCAAGAGATTCTGGGACCGCTTCGCTCTCTTTCGTTTAGCTGCAAAGGCAGCCGTACCAACCACCTTGGCGGCCAACCTGGCTCCCCTTTTCCAGTGGCTGAAAGCCAAATGGGCAGGTTCTCATTAGTGCCGTGACTGCCAGAGTGCACCAGATGTTTGGCTGAGGCAAGCGCCCACGCAAGAGGGCGGGGGCAGCTGACGGGCAACATATGGGCACTGGCTTGTTAAGCACCCAGACGGATCTCGGAAGCAGGCACTCAATGCCTCCTCAACATGGACTCCAGAGGATCAGCTGGTGAACCTGGAGATGCATGTTTGAGGAATGGTGGTTTCTACCCCTCTTAATTGTCTGCAAGGCTGAGGAAAGGTGGCAGAAAAGACAGTTGAGGGAGGAAGGAAGGGAGGATTGAGAGAGACTGCTGGGTGGGAAGGCAAGACCAAAAGGAAAAAGGGGAGGAAATGTAATTAAATCAAATGTAGAGAACTATCCTGATCCTTTTATAAAGGATTCCTAGGAAAAGACCGAGTCTGGAATCCTTGTCTGCTTATGACCCTATGTTCCACTGGTTTATTGACTGAAACCTGCCAAAGAACCAAGCCCACTGGTTTGGACACCTATCCCACTTCTTGCCATCTCATGGAGGTCTGGCGGAGGAAAACACGACCCTTCTCTGTCAACAGGGCCACTTCTTTTAAGGCCAGTGGCCCTGGCCCAGTTGATTCCTGCTTCAAGGTTGAAATGACTTCACAAAAGAGGGTCAAAAGCTGGGGAGATCTGTGTCCTTAAAAACCTTGTCTCTGGTTTCTATAGATCGAAGGGCAGCCAGGGTGGGAGCCTTCTCCTTTCATCTCCGTGTGGCAATCAAAAGCCAATTGCGATCCACCACAGTTGCCGGAGCGGTCGGAATCTGGCACGTCAAAAGTGGTAAAGACTGTTATTGTGTCGTTTCCCTCCATCGCACTTGAACGATGCATCACCTATCATTACCACATCTTCTCTGTATTGGCTTTGCTTCACACTCTGTATTTAACTTCAGAAGGGTGTGTGTTTGTGTGTGTGTGTGTGTGTGAGAGAGAAAAATAAGTGACCAAGAACATGAAAAGAAGGCAGAGATGAAAAATGAGAGGCTGCAGGTTGCTTTGCCATTCAGAGTTTTAACATCTGCAGCAACAGCACTTAGATAAGGTATTTTCTTGGACTACAACTCCCAGAATTCCTGAACCAGTCTGTGCCATCCTACACTGGCTGCAGGTTTCTGGGGAATGGTGGTCTTAGATGTTTGTCCCATTACTAATCCAATTAGAGTAGACCCACTGCTCAATCAATGGCTCTTGGCCAGCCAGCCTGGGCGACAAGTCTACAAGAGATATTGGTGTAACTAAAAAGAGCAGGGATTTAGGAATGGTGTCTACAAGGCTAGAAATGAGGGGGATTTTTGCGTTTGCTTCCCCCATTTGAATTGTTGCAATAGTCCACAGAGCAGGTTCAGTTGCATCACCATCCGTTTCTTGTGGAAGCCAGTCAGGGTTGGTTGTAGGTAATATGCAAGGCACACACCACCAAATGGTAGCCGGCCGTATGGAACTTGTTCACGTAGAAGCAGAAGTTGGTTGTCCCCCCTCATCAGATGGAGACAATTATGTATGTGGCAGTAATGAGGATTCTGTGTAAGTCCTCTAACAGAACATGCCATAGTCTTAACTCTCTGTGACAGGACGTCTGCCTGGGCTTCTGATTAATAGATGCGTCTCCAAATAAACCAAAGGCAGAAGCTGTCAAGGAACAACTTCACATCACAGAGATGGGATAAGGCACTCTCTCATGTGTGGAAGAGTGGCTAGAAATGGGACCTTCCATGTTGAGAATCATTATCATTATATACACACACACACACACACACACACACACACACACACACACGTACATATGCAATATTCTCTCTCTCTCTCTTTTAAAGAATGTGATGATAATCCTAGCTTGGTACATTAATAACTCATCAGCGTGCTCCTTCTGAGACGGCGCAGTAATATGTTTTTAACAGACGATTCCAAAATGAGCTATCATTGGATCCATTAGATTGCATGGCAATGTATTGATTGCCGAGGCTGTTGTGCATTATTTACGCCTCACCAACAAGGCAGGACAAGTGGTTCAGAACTCAGCTCATCCCTCTCCTCCTGTTAGCAAAGCTTGGTCCCAAAGGGACAGCCAGTTCCTCCCACCTTACTCCCAGTTGGCTAGGATCCATGCGTGGTAAACATGAGGGGAAACAACCCGTGTGTCCCTCTTCCAAAAGGCACCTTGGCTAGTTGGAACTCCATTTCATTTCGGTACAATGTGGGACTGAGTCAGCACTGGGCACAATGGGTGTGTATTTTGTAAAAAAAACAAAAACAAAAAAACTTTCCAGCCATGAATATTTGAGTTGAGGGACAGGAGGGGGTGGGAATCTGTTTGCCCAACTCAGAGTGAGTGAAGCAAAACAACCTTTCCCTCACTCAGAACAGGCTTTGCAATATTGTCAGATGTCCAAACCTAGATAGCTAAATCAGGGGACTAGCTATTTGTCGCCTGATTGGGTGGATAACACAGGCACCAATTTTTCTTAAAGGCAGCTGCTGAGTATTTTGAACCCCTTTGGGATCCTTAGATTTCCCTTCGTTCAGAGGTCTCTCTCTCACACTCACACACTTATTTCAATTTGGCTTGTAACCAGGTGCTGAGCCTTCAAGGCAACTGCATGGCAGTAGTACAAAGCCAACTCAGAGAGACGGAAAAGTACCTTGCCTCACTCTGAATGAGCATGCATTTTCTCCTTTCTCCCTAACAAGTTATTATCTGGGCAGCTAAGCATCTTGAAACCAGAACCAGGAAATTGTGACTTGGTTGGAGACCAGACCCTCTTCATTCTCCATCCTCAGATCCTCGCAGACTGCTCTTGACCCTTCTAAGAAGGGGTTTTAAAGAACAAGGAACGAGCTTCCTCTGTCAGCTAGTCCATCCTGAAGCAACAAAGGCTCTCTCCTTTTACTGTGCTTTGGACCTGACTTCCATCTTGGCCCTTGGTCTTGTTTCCTGGTTTGGCCTCGAGGTCTGACGTGCTCTTGGGCTTTGATCACTGGCATTACCTCCTGGCTCCAGGCTCTTCCGTGGCCTGCCCTGATATGGGAAAAGGGAAACACTATCACTCAAAGGGAAAGAGCAAATGGTTTAGATGTGGGAGGCTAGAGGTTCAATCCCAAAAACAATGCTAGCTAAAGAAGAAGGTCAATATGCCTCACCAGGTATAAAGCTGTTTTCTGTTCTTCATAGACCTCCCGGGATGCAGGGCTCCTCCATCGTGTGTTTGTTCATTGATCCACAGTCTGTGAAGGTGTTTCTGGCTGCTGAGCATCTATTGACGACTGCCCTCCATCCCAGGAGTTTATTGCTTCCCCTGCCAAGATCTTCCAATCTTTAGAAAGATCCTTCTTGCAAATTCCAGGCTTTGGTACCGGTAATGGTCAGCACGGGGGTGGAGGAAGTGGCTCCTTGGCCTCTGCTTTCCACTCTAAAATCAGCTCAGTTATTCTTGTCCCTTCCCTCCCAATCAAAGTCCACTGTATCATTGGGGCTAGGGCCCTCCATGGGGCAGGGAGGACATGGGGGGAAATTTATGGACAGTCAAACCTGTAAAGTCTCTAGTTAAAAGGATCTGAGACAGCAGGGTTGAGGAAGTGGTCAGAGACTGCCAGCTGTAGCGGAGAGTGCTGGGTGAGCTAAGTGAACGGATGATCCATTTCCCCTTAGAAAGAAGCTTAATCATGGGATCTTTGAATTATGAGGTTTCATGTGCAGCGCCGTCATGGAGCCAGAGCTCACCGGGTCAAAGCCTTGGGCCGCCTTTTCTTCTTCTTTTAAAATTAGGAGTGACCGTGACATCATCTTCCACATCTCAGCTTTCCTCTTTGCTCTCCCTCTCCTCACGGTGGCTGAGCAGAACGGGCAGGGGGACGGATTTTCCCTGCAACCACCTAGGCTTTCAAGGGGCTCCTGCTGTAACGCAAAACTATTTTGACATGGCTTGAACTGAAATGGACAAGAAGGAGTTGTTAGCTTTACAAAAGACCTTCCTCCTGACAGAGGTGAAACGTTCTGAACTGCTTTGTTGGTTGGGTTCACTTGAGTTGCCTCTATTTTGGACTTTCCTGAGGGGTGCACCTATGGGGGGGGCTGCCCTAAGGTGCCACGTGTGCTTATAAAAGCACCACCCGCCACCACCCTGTGTGTGTTGAGACTCTTCAGACGATACAGATCACTCTCAGGGCCTGGAAGAGTTATGCTTAGGAATGACAGTGGCCAGAAATCAGATCTTTTAAGGTTTAGTGCAAAAGGGAGCTGTTTTAAATCCTATTGGGGAAAGGGTGTTCCGTTTTTTGGAAAAGGGGTCATAGCCTGGTCGAGGGGATGAGTATGGATGGGTAGCCATGACCCTAAGCTTTCCTTAAGAGGGTCAACGTTGTTAACCAACCACCGTTGTATATTCATTGTTTTCAAATTTAAATATTGCCCTTCACTCCTGTAAGCTGCCTTGGGTCCTTTTCAAAGAGAAACGTGGGTGGGTAAATAAACAAACAAACAAACAAACAAATGAACCAACCAACCAACCAACCAAACAAACAAACAAACCCAACTCACCAACCAACGAGCCACTCCCTTGGCTGACCCCTACTCTGGGGTGGACCCTGGTAGTGATTCTGGGTCCTCAGGAACAGTGAATCCGTTGTGGGGTTTTATTCTGAACTTTATGAGCGATCTGGTGGGACCAGAGGACAATATAAATTCTGCGGCGGCTGCTCTGTGTGGTTGTGGTCACCCCCCTCTCCCCAGGCCATGCGTAAATCTCATTGAAAGCCATTAAGGGACCTTGCAATGCAGAGAGAAATTAATTGGGAAGCCAAAAAAAGAAGAAAAAAAAGAGAAAAAAGGATCAATGTTATTTTCCCCTCTAAGCCAAATTCATAACCTTTTATAGCAAAATCAATGGAGATCTTTGTGAATAAAATACCGGCAGGCATACATTACCAGGGCGGAGTGATGGGGACAAGGATGCATGTGTATACATTTATATATATTTTAAATTCATAGGGCTGCTATTCTTGCTTCTCCTTGTTATCTTTGTAAGAGGTACTTTCCTGGATTGAACCAGTTCAATGCGTGGAGTAATATACTGCTTACTGTATCCGGGAGCTGTGTACAGAAAGAGATAAGGGCAGCCAGAGATGGCGCAGAACAGAAGAAACCAAAGCAAACATTTGAATGCAGAACCTAAAATAATTATCAGTTTATATATATATGTATTTTAAACTGCAGCTGAAAACACAGTTTTTCGATTGAGTCACGGAAGGCCTGGGTGAAGAGAAGCCTTGAGATGCTGAGGTTTGCCCACTGGGCTGACCGGTGGATAACAACAATCAAAGAGCAGAAGAGAAAGGTTCCGAAAGGTGGGGCCCGTCCAAGTTGCCTTTGGGAGGCCCCTACGTAAGGTCCAAAAAAGGGGAAGCCACCCTCCTCCTCCTCCTCCTGTTGTGCATCTCCAGCATTGGGTCTTATTTGAAGATAGACGGCCTCTGAAGGTGGGAGCACTGTCGCTAAGGATCATGGCTGATAGAAATGATCTTGTTGAGGTCAAAGCAACATCCAGCCGAGACTTGGAAGAAAAACCACCCCCTCGGTGGCCAGCAATCAGAGGGACGGTTGAATTGGGCACCAAAGTTCCCTTTGGCTGGCGGTCACCAGTAAAGAAAGGCCCAAGGGTTGCGTCCATCTAGGCTCGCCCCTTAGCCTCAGGCAGAGCTCAGAGAAGTTGCTGTTGGAGTCTAGCCCCCAACATCTGGAAGGAGTGCTTTCTTTGTGGGTCTCTCCCTCGGCAAGGCTGGTCCTTGATGACCCCTGGTGTAGCTTCCAGCTCGACAAGGCCAAGAGTCTATGGAACAATAGCCTCCCTGCATCCCTCTGTATCTCGTTCTGTAAAGGGCTGGAAAGAAAAGAGCATGGGCTTGCTGCTTATTTCGAACTCCCTTTAAAACACACACATACACACACACACACACACCCTGACACGGACCGTTTCTTAATCTATTCATCCTTGTTAAGGCTGCCGATGTAGCCTGCAAGTCGAAGGAAGAAGCGGGGCCAATTACAGCTCTTTATTTTGGCAATTTGTCTTCCCTTTTAGGGGTGGTGGGGGGAGAGTGAATGAGTGAGGAAGCCTCCGAGATGAAGAGGGAATTCTCCAACTCCAGATCCGGCCTTCTTGTTTCCATTGGAAGGGAAGTCCTTAGAGTAAAAAGGCTATTTTCAGGGTCCTCATAGCCAGAGGACCCTCTGTGTCACGGGATGGGCATTTCTCGTGGACTTTGCCAGGAAGCTTTTGGGCATGGCTGGCAAAGAGTGCCCTTCGCTCTTTAGAGGCAGCTGAAGTGAGAGAGAAGTGGTGGATAATAAGAAGGTACAAGACAGGGCGTGGGATTATATGCCCTCATATACAGGTCTTTGCAGAATTTCAGGGGGTGGTGGTTTGTGTACCGGGCACCATTAATTTAAAAAAAAAAAAAAAAAACACAATTGGAAGCAATTTGGGCCCCATCTAATCTGATTTGTTCTCTCAGTCCAAATCACTTCGTAAATTTGCTTCGCTTCATCCAGGAACCGAATCTGGTGCTTCTGCCTTGAATCGGACCTCCTATAGTCCAAAACAGCTTGCTTCTCTTCCTAATTTTGGCTCTGATTCCAGTATGCCGCCCTGTCATAAAGCCTACAAATAACCGAAAGTTGGTACAGTCGCTTCAACAGCTTCTGCCTCTACCACAATCTCTTGACTAGGCTTGCCATGGCACCTAGGGACTTGAATCTCTCCCCATTCTGCCTGTCCATCTACCTGCTCTGCTCTGCTGAGGTCACAACGTTGACCTTCCTTTCTCTTTCTCCCTGCTCCTTTTTCAAATGTTAAATCTTCAACATGGGAAGATTTTGCTGAGCGCTTGAATACTTTGAGCCTTTAAAAAATCTCTCCCTTAATAGCTACTTCCCTCCTTTTACAGCTATGCTCATGTCATAATAAGTCAAGAGAGTTTAGGAAATTCTCCTCGCTACGGATGCCTTTATTCGTTTTATTTTATTTTGGGGCAGAGAGAGGAGGGAGGCATAGACCAAGGCGGGAGCCAAAAGGAAATCTATAAATCCCATTTGAGAATCGAGGAGAGAGGAAAAATAAAAAGGACACGAAGCCTTTTCACTTATTTTCTCCCTCCCTCCTTTTTCTTCGGTGCGAGATTTGTTTTTCCTAAGCGAATCAACCCAAAGCAAATTTAAAAGAAGACTCCCAGAGAAAGCTGAACAAAATGCAATTCGGTGATTCTAAATGAAGACCGAGGTGCCAGTGCAATATTAAATCTGTTCCCAGCAGGATTGGTTTCATTTCAGCTCTGTATTGGTGCAAAACCAGGGTTTGGAAGTGTAGCCTCTTGCTCTAGACACACAAACACACACGCACGCACACCTGAGAAGCCCACCTCCAAATAACTCATTGCGCCTTTCTCAAACAGGAACCCTGCTTAGAAGATTAATTTTCACTTGGTGCCCCCATCCTCTAACCCTGAGTAATCTTTCTTCTGCAATGATGGCCCATCAAAGGAAGTTGGACCCAGCGTGGCTGCAGAGACGAGTCTCTTCTTGCCGGCCTCGTAATGATGTTGCCTCGGTGCCAGCCACGTCCACACTTCATTCCGTCCCTCGGGGAGCCCCAGGCCCTCTGCTCTTTTCAACTCTGCCAACTCGGCGGTGAGAGAAACCAAACTCTCCAGGCTGCCTTGGTGGAGGCTGGTTTGGAGATGGTGCGTGGCGTTCGGCGAGCGTGCTTGTTTCTGAGCCAAGCTGTTTTGCAGCCTGCTGGTTGCAGAAAGTGGAACCTTTATAGGAAGGGAAAAATAAAAGAGAGATAAAAAGTTCCATCCTTGTTCTGGGAAAGATTATCCCTGGTTGAAACGACACACAATTTCCCACGGATATTCTTGGCTGTGTGTACTCAAAAGTGCAATTTTTTTTTTGTTGGATGTTTTTTTTGGTTTTGGGGGAAGGCGGGGGGGGGGGGTTATTCTATTCCCCATGGCGACAGAGGAGGGAGGTAACTGTGCCATCCTTCTCCACCCCAGTCACGTGTGTTGTATTACAAGCCCCATAATCCCTTCTGACTTTTCCAGTCATCACGCTGGTCTATGCCTATAATTTTTACCTGTGACACCCTGCTTGTTTTTGGCCAACTTTTCCAGGAGATGAGCAGATGGAGAGGGAAGCTCCTTCCTTCCTTCCTTCCTTCCTTCCTTCCTTCCTTCCTTCCTTCCTTCCTTCCTTCCTTCCTTCCTTCCTTCCTTCCTTCCTTCCTTCTCTCAGATCAACCTGCTCAGAGGGGAGCACCTAAACCCCCCCATCCCCACTGTTGCTTTCTTCCATGTGTCAAACGATGCCTGTATAAGATACACTCCCAGAGGCTGGTTTTTATGCAGCCTACTTTATCAGGTAAAAATAATGCCTAAACAGGGCCAGAGTCTCCCTCTCTCTCTTTTTTTTCTCTTTCTCTTTCTCTCTCATGCTCAGGGGTCTTTTTTTCTCTTCCAGGATGTCATCCCATCCCCCATCCCTGATGGGCTACCTCACATAGCGATGGTCAGGATTTGAATGAGTGGCACCACCTATTCCAGAAAGGAAGAGGAGAAGACCATGGCGTGGAAGCAGCAACCTCATCTGGAAGTGATGACAGCAAACAGGTCTGGGAGAAAAAAATAATAATAATGTATGAATAATTGCATTACCAGAGGCTGAAGCCCCTAAATATCTATTTTTCCGGCTTGTCTCAGTCTCTTTCCTGGTATTCATCATCAAGTGGCCCTTCTTAGGTCGGGCTATCATAGATGGAATGGTGGATTTAATTGTTTTCTCTCTCGCCTGCCCTCTCATTCCTAAAGTATACAGTGGATGGAGCCAACAAAAATACCATCATAACGCCGTACAATTACAGAGCAGCCTGGTGCACCCCAGCATTTTATTATAAGCTGTGTGTGTGTGCGCGCGCGCTAAGGAACGGCTCCAGCCACCAGTGAAATGCAATCACTGCTGAACTGGAAATCTAATCTGCTGGCACCCAGCAGCAGGCGGCGAGATTTGGGCGGCCAAGAATCCAGCCTGCTGCCCCCGTGCAGTGGGGTGGGGCCAGGTCCGAAGCCTCAGGCCGGCGGAAGCGCTGGTGGTTGTCGGCCGGGAGCTCTCCCAGGTGCTCAACCTTCTCCCCAAATAGGCGCTCAGCCTCTTGGAGAGCTCCTTTAAAGTTTAGACTAAAACCCGGAGTATCTTCACTTGCCATGCTGCCCTTCTGAGCATCTAGCCTCCCCTGGCTGAAGCTGTGGGCCATCATTCCTAAATCCCAGGGTGGAAGTGGCATCGTTCTAGTCCGTGGGCAGTTCAAGGAGTTCAGAGTCTGATCTGCCTCAGGCGGCAAGGCCTGCTCAGACAAGGGGAGGAGGTCACATCCGAACCTGGGGGAAATGGGGGAAAGTCGCCCTAAAGACCTCTGGCAACTGTAGTCTGAAAAAGCTCGGATTTGACGTCCGGTCCGCCTACTTCATGCGAACGCACCGACCACTCGTCCACCCTAGTGATCATTCACTGGACCTCCCATGCAGCCTAAGGAGCTGTGAATGGATGGGCTTTTGTAATTATCACGACCATACCGGGCCCTAGAGAAAGGCCAAGGTTAAAGGCGAGACGCAACGAGGAGGGCTCGGAGGGGAAGGACGAAGTTTCCCAACGACTTCCAAGAAACTTCATTAGCCGGCCCCCTTAGTGCGGCGTTAGTTATTATATCGGCAGATGAAAGATACATGGGCTCTCATCCTAAGTGGTGCTTTAATGCATTAGCAGCAGCCACTCTGTGGAAGTCCAGCACCAAACAACACTGCCTAATCTAATTTCGTGATGCGGCTGGCACTGGGCCAGGGGCTGGGAGCTCTCCGGCGTATTGGCTGTCCTTTGGGAACGACCTCCATCCCTCCGTTTCCACAGGTTCCTCCGGGGGGGGGGGGGCCTTTGGCCTGTTTGTAAAAAGTCTTCCACTCCCTAAGGGAGGTCACCTTAAATCAAGAGGCTGGGAAAAGCCCCTGCTTCTGAATCACGACTCCCCAAATCCACCGGCTACCAAAAAGGAGAGATTGCTCCCAAGCTCTGTCTTAAACGGAGTCTTGTTTGTTTGTCTTCAGCACAGCCTGTGGGTTGTAATCCAAAGACGCCGCATTTCAGAGCCCACCGGTATATCTGCCTTGCTTCCCTTTGCATCTGCATCCATTTAATGTTGTTTTCCTTTGCATCCATGAAAAGCAAGGCCGGATCTACGAAGAAGCTAAATGAGCTGTAGTTGGTTCTTCTCATTGCTGTCGTTCTGAGCTATTAAGTCATTTCCCTCTTATAGAGTCCCTGATAAGGTTTTCAAAATAGGTGATGTATTCAAGGAGCGGTCTTACCAGGACCACCTCCCAGCACGTTTCTGTGGCTGAACAGGGGATTAGAACCCAGGTCTCCCGAGTCTTAGTCGGACACGCTCACCCACCTGTTCAAGGGAGCTCGATTTCAAAGCAGGAAGTGGGGGAGTGTGGAAGGACAGCTTTAAAGGTTAATTCTGTCTAGCTCAAAGCAGAAGAGTCAACCAACAGGAAACATTTGGAAAGAGAATTTAGAAATAAAATCTTGGAGGACAGAAATGGCTCCATGGGGTTTCCACTTTTCCTTGGCTGTTGAACTATGATGGTGGTGGTGATGATGATGATGATATACAGATGTGCACACAAACAAACAAACACACACACACACACGCCTATCTTCCTCCCTCCCTCTCTATCTTATATATGGTAAATACATGTTTTAAGTGATTAACTGCATCCTTCTGGGACCCAGAACAAACTTCTTGGAAATGCCGTTTGATGCTTTAAAAACTGCCTCTCTCCCTAATATACACACATGCATAATATCTGAAATTATATCTTGTAAGAGAATTAATTTGGTAAATATATTGCTTGGGTGCTGTAATTCATCTCTCTCCCCCCACCACAACCCCACCAACACTGCCACATCAAAACTGGAGGGGGGGGGAATGACTTCTAGGAATTCTCTGCTAATCAATCTCTCTCTTAACGAACATGAGAGCATGAAGGACATCCCAAGGCCAGGGAAAAGCCAAGGAATAAAAGATGGGGGTGGGCTGGGGAGATTCACTATGGTAATTCTCTTCCCTGTGAAAGCAACCCAAAGGGACATGTAACACATTGTAATGTTTTACAGAATGTTTGTAGTGTCTGACAACAGGCTTCCACCCCCGAGGGCCCTCTAAACTACAACACCCACCATCCCAAGCTGGCCTGACAGGGATGTTGTAGGTATTCTTAGAAGGGCAGAGCTGGAAGGGTCTCTATGGACCACCGAGCCCAGCCCCCATCAAGGAGGCCCAGCGGGGGAATCGAACTCTCAACCTCCGGCTCCACAGCCAGAGACCTCAACCATGGAGCTATCCAGCTTAGGTTGTGGCCGCACCCATCTGAAGGGTGAGGCCAGCAAGAAAATATCCAGAAAATTTATCACTGCCTTTATGCCCTGTTTGTTTGAAACCCTGGTCTCTGCTTGCGTGTATACGCACACAAGAGCAGGGAACAAAGCCGCACATGGGGATTCTTTTGGCCTCCCACCAGCCTTTCTGCCTTCATTCATACAGCAGATATTTGCTCATCTGAACTCAGCGCATTCATTAGAGCACTAATTGCAAAATTGCATCATGAAGGAAGAAGACAAGAGGATGAGAGAGAAGGAGAAACCTACTGTGCATCTCTCCCAAGCAAGTCCTGTGGCCTGTGTGCGCACAGCGCCTCTGAACATTGAACCAGGCTTTTGTAACTCAACATCTGCTCCTGGTCCTCGGCAGTATATTCTTTTGTACACCTTAAGTGGTGAAAGTTTGGCACAGATTCAGAACCCGTGGCTATCTCAAGCTCAAACCAGCCAACCAAGGCCACAAGTCTACTGCACAGGTGATTAAAATGAGAAACCTTGGCAGAAAGAACCTTGTGTCTCATGAGTGAGCCAGTGAGAGGCCACGTGCTTTTCTGACCACTGGTTCAAAGAGCTGAGCTGAATGCCCTCTTAAGATTTTGGAAGGATGGGTCAGGGTTAGGGTTAGGGAGGCTGACAAAGGTGCTCCTTCCTGGAAATTAGGGCTCCCACTCCTCTGGAGAGCATCCCCCCTCCCCACAGAGTGGAAGGTCGCCAGTTCAGACCGATCACCCTCCACGTGTTCAGAGAACCCAGAGGGGGAGGAAGGTGCGGTTGGAGTGACCCGCAGAACACATGCATGGATTCACCGATATATATGCCTGAATAAAGCTGCCACAATCTTCAACACCCACAACAGAGCAAAAGGCAACAGCACAGAGGACAGACCGAGCTGACGTTTAAAGCACAGGGTATTCTTTTTTCCACCCTTTGCCTGTAAGAGTAACTACAAAGTTACATTTATGGCACAAAAGCCGTGGAGTTCTCCCTTATGAAGTTACAACCCTAATGCAAGTTAGATGAAGATGGTTGAAATCCATGAAATGTAATGCCAGTTGAAAGCTTCTCATCTTCCAGGTGTGACGGGACTCTTTATGGCTTTTGCCGCAACTGAACAATACAGCTACCCGTTTGGACGTGAAACCCACAAATATGCCTTATGGATCACAAAAAGGTATTCATTGCAAATAACTAGTTGTTTATAACTGGTGGCTTCAAAGCTCTGCTCAAGGCCTGAAATCTTTGCCTTGTGAATGAGGAAAGCGTGAGAAGATGCCCCCGTTTTGTCTTCCTCTGCTGCGTTGAGATGACGGAAAGCAATCCATTTTACCTCCAGAGCCCTCGGGTTCTCATTCTTCCCTTGGCATGTGGAAAACAGGTTGTAGGTGAAGAAGAGGGACTTCTGAAAGCTAGCTCGGAGGAGAAGGAAGAGGAAACTTAAAACAACCAATGCTTTTATTGTGTTCCTAAATATTTCTTTTCCTCTAGGCTGCCGAAGGATTTGCCAATTAAATGGCTGTTTAGAAGTCTTTAGAGCCACTAATCAAATCTGCCAAAACCCTTAATGAGGGCTTTTTATTTCCCCTTTCCATTTTTTAAAAGCACGTTTAAAGGTTCATTAAAGATCCACAAAGGAACGCAAAGTGCTTCTCAAAACCACGCTCTTTTCTCCTGCTAAATCATTTAAAAGGTTGCAGACTTTCCTCTTCTTTGCCCACTGCGGCTGATAAATGTCGTTGATAACTTTTCATCCTGCCCAGTGGAAAATGTGAGAAGCCAGAGTTACGAACAGAGCTTGTAAGCCTTGCTTTCTTGGACTGCTTTTTCAGACAAGGAATTCTGGGAGAGGCACGATGCGTCAAAGGCTGGACTGTACACATCATAACTCAAAACCCCATGATGCAGTGGACATCCAGTTTGCCATAGAGAAGGGCACGAACCTTGGTTTGGAGGTTCGTGCTGGTTCGTAGGCATGGCACCACAAGTGACCTGTGTTCCCTTCCCTCCCCTTCCCGGCTGGATCCCCCACTCACCAGCTGGTTCACACTCCTCTGCTCCTCTTCTTTGGCTGTTCAGCCAAAGGACTTCCCTTTGAGCACCATGGGCTTCCCTGCCCCACCTCATTGGCTGATCGCCCACTCAGACAAGGGGGTGGGACAGGCAAGCCCATGCTCCTGCCAGGGACTGGCTGAACAGCCAAAGAGAAGGAGGAGAGGAGCACATGCCAGCTGGTGAGTGGGCATTGGCTGGGGAAATGGGGGAAAGGAACGCACGGCACAAATCTCCGAACCATGGTTTGTGCCTATCTCTACAGATGGGCCTACCCATGATGTTGTGTTACTGAAAGCATGCACAACTGGGCCTAAGCCCTAGACCCACCTAGGGCAGACTCACAAAAGCAGTTACTGAAGGTGAGCTAACATGAATGCAAATCTCACTGATCTACTCTTGGTCTAAGTCCTCCATACAGAGCACGTTACCATAGTCTTTCGAGACTGAAGGATGCCTAATAATATAATACTCTTGGTCTATTCTGGCTGGAACCAGCAGCTGGAGTCAGGCCTGTAACTACAAAATCCATGATGCAGAGGAAGCAGAGCATGCTCTTGTAGAAGAGCATGGAGGGATTAAGGAAAGTTAATCAAGAGACAGTATTGGAGGCTTGGCAGCCACAGGCAGAGCAGGATAAAATGTGAGCAAGGCAGATGTTCCCCCAGACAGAAGGTTGGAAAGAGGCGAAGAAAACAGAGAGCCGAAAATGGATTTCTGCCTCCATGTTTTGCGCATGCCTAGCTGCAACTGGGCAATGGTGGGGACCCAGGAGTGCCGTCTGAGAGCATCTGCATGCCGTTGTCAGCAAGGTTCGTGCTGGAACAAAGCGCGCGGCTCAGCTGATGAGGACAGCGCGAGAACATTTCATGGAAATTGCTCTTAAGAAGCAGAACATATTGGTAGCGAAATCTGTTTTTGTTTGTATTTTTATCCAAGTCCCCTCCTTAGGGGTTTGAGCTCTTGCCTACTGTTTACACTTACTAAAAGCAAATAAACTTTCCACGCCACAAAAATACTCCAGCTTGTAAATTTGCACAACGATGAATACGCGGCACGCATCGGAGGCTTGCGTGGGCTGGAAGAGGACTTCAGTAGCTCTCTCTGGCTGGAAGTGGTGGATTTGCAGATGGAATCTTTCCTTTGTTAAAAACCCGTCCTTTCAAAGTATTCCCTCCAACTTTCGCACATGATCTTTATTCCGTAAAGATTTTATATCCTCAGATAAAGCCACAACTGCCAATCTTCCTTCCCTTCTCGCTTTCCCTTCTGTTTATTAAATACACACAGTCCTGCTGCCATATTAAACATCGACCAGGCTGGCATGGATAAGGCTTTGTTTCCAGCTCTGGAACAGGAGGAAGGCGCCCAGAGACCTTTGGGTAGTGTGGGCGGCATATAAGTTAAATAAATAAATTAAAATAAATAATGTAGCTCAGTAACAACTCAATGGCTTTGTACGTGGAAAGTTCCAGGTTCAACTCCCAGAATCTCCGCTTGGAAAAAAAAGACCGCAGATAAGAAAGAGCTTCTTTGCCTAAGAGCTTAGAGGGATAGGAGACCACACTGGTGGGTGAGGTGGAGGGATAGTCTGACCTGGTAATCTCAGGGCCGCCACAAGAAATCTTGCTGCCTGAGGTCAAGGTCAAGAGGGCACCCTCTCCATCACACTGACTGTTGTCTCTTCTTCCAGCCATGGCTAAAGAGAGGGTTCTCTGGAATATCTGGAGGCTGTCTGAAAAGGCGGACGATGGGTGGTGTGGCACAGTACCTTTCCCCATTTTTCCAAGGAAGGGGAGTGGCTAAGGCATTGAAGAGGAATAGCTGGTGGGTGGCCCTAACCGTCCATTAGCCCCTGCAACCCAAGGCCATTGCCTCCTTCTGTCTCATGGTAGGGCCAACCCAAGGCAAAAGGTGGTTGTTGTTGTTTAGTCGTTAAGTTGTGTCCGACTCTTCGTGACCCCATGGACCAGAGCACGCCAGGCCCTCCTGTCTTCCACTGCCTCCCGGAGTTGGGTCAAAAAGGCATAAGGTAGCTGACTGTAATCCTCCCTGACCTGGATGGGCAGCTTGGGCAGAACTGAGAGTCAAGTGTCACTCTCCTATCATCTGCCATGAACTACATGTGGCCCAAAAAAGAAAGAAAGAAAGAAAGAAAGAAAGAAAGAAAAAAGTGAACCAGAAGTACCTGAACCATTGTGACTTCTTTGGACTTTTGGAGTTGGAAGGGGAACACTCCCCACCCAACAACTTTGCTAAGACAAAAATGGCCTCTCCAAGAGGGCACCAATATCCTGGAGCCATCCCGCGCTGTCAGATATGAGCCTTCAATGAGAAGAAGGAATTCCAGGAGCACTCCACAGATACTCCCCTTTTAATTTCTGTGCCTTCCCAGTAACAAAGGTATAACGCATGGCCCCTGTTGCTGGCCCAGGGGTGACGTCATTCTTGTTACTCTGTATGCTAATTTTCACAGGAGAGTGCTAATAGGCAACTGGCAGTTAAACACAGCATTGCATTAGCAACCAGAGCCACTCTCCTGCATAAACAACTGCTGCTGCAATTGGAACTGGGCTCAAGGGCATGGTGAGGGAAGGACCGTGATGCAGGTGGGCATGGTGCCACTGAGTCACACCGGAATAGGGCTCTTTCTTGAGATTCCTTGGTCTTCGAGGAGCTGAGCTCCCCTCCCAGCCTGCCAAGCCTTCCTCATTGCCAACCATCCTGCTTAGTCTAGTGGTGGAGAACCAATTTGCCTTAAAGAGATGGCATTTGGGGTATGCAGAACCATAAGATGGCAAGCATTCCCTTCTCTGCACCTCATCCTTCTCCTTGCCAAACAATGGAGAACATCGCTTTATTCCAAGCTGGAATCTGTCTATCAATTTTTAATTATCTGCTCTCTCAATTTTAATTCTGAGTTTCCTAGTTTACTCTGTGTATTCAAGTTTGATTTGTGTGGGGTGTGCACGCTGTGCTTACAGTTGCAGTGGATCATGGGGCTTGTAGTAATGCAGTCCAGTGCCTCTTGTGCACACCTAGCTTGGACATTCTCGGCAGGTTGGGTAGCTGGCCATCTGTCCCAGTCCAAAGAGCATGGAGGCAACAGGGCTGGTTGTGTGACCCGTGATGGGAGAAGCAGGGGAACATCACATGTTAGATCAGGCAGACAAGGTGGCAAAGGCAGCAGATGTAGCCAGAACTGGGGAAAATTAATTTTTGATGTAAGTTTTGATTTCTTCTTCAAAAAGGAAAAGGAAAGTTAGAACAAGTGGAAATGCAGTGTCGGCCAAAGTCAACAGCTACAAGTGCTCCCAGCATGAAGGGGTTCATGTTGGGCTGGCCAGTGAAGGAGCCGGCAAGGAAGAAATGGTGACAACCCTAACTCAGGACTAGAATCATGATTCAGCTCAACTCCAGCATTTGGGGAGTGAAGTGCTTCAGCCCCCGAGTCAGAGAGCACAACTCTGTCAGTTTCATTTCCATGCAGATTTGATTTTAAAAAAAATCCTCCAGTTCTTTTCATCTCAGATATGAAGAAATTTGCAAGTATGACCAGATCCTTAATTTTTCTTTAAAATGAAACTGAATTGGAATTCCCACCCATCCCTAGCTGAAAGGCCAGGCACTGGACTGAATTGATGGGCCAAACCGGGAGACTGAGATGTCAATGATGAATGTGCCACATTGCTCAGAATGGCTGGAATAGACCAATGGGATGGCTTTATAAGGCATGCTCCCTCTCCATTGGTTGGCAAGTCAGCTGACCATCTTCACACGTTACTGTTGGTTGCCCACCCTCAGGACAGTGATACAGCCTGGGGGGGGGGGGGTTGCCATAGCTCTACAGGACTGTTGAGCTTTCTCTAATATTTGCATTTTTCCCAGGTATGTGTTTGTCCTGTTTCTACATCAATTTGCAAAGTTTTTTTTCCCCCCTCCTTCTGCAAGTCCACACCAAAATTTGCCCAAAATTTTTCTGAGGCTGTGTGCATTCTTGTACACATTTCCTTCTGGGTACATGCTTTTTTTTTTATTTTTATTTTTTTTTGCAAGCAGTTTCAACTACGAGAAGGCTTCCTGGGTGTAATTTTCTCTAACATACACATAATTGCACGCCTTTGTTTTGCTTGGAGAAAAGGACCACAATATTCAAAGGAGTGTAAAAATGGGGAGGATAATTGTTTTCTGATTTGTGCCTCCATTCAAAAAGTGACAATGAGGTGGCCCGATCCAACTTACTTCCTCCCCATGGGAAGCGGGCCATGTTCTTCTTTCACTGTGTTCCTCTACCTTTGCTAAGAGATGCTGACTGGAAGCCACCAGGGGCCAATCTTTAATTAATGATACTTTCCTCCTCTCACGAATGTCGCATCTACCCCTACACTGAGTCTTCTCTTTCTTTAAGCCCTTTTTCTCACACTGTCCCATTGCTCCTGTATACGCCTTGCCTTTACATTTGAAGATCAGCATAATTAGATTTTTTCCCCTTTATTGCAAGGGGGTGTGTGGAAAAGAAGAAGGAATTAAAAAGGAAATTTCCCGACAAGCAGTGAGAAATAATTAGCATCATATTGTGTCATTAAACACTAGACTTTAATTAAATCGTATAGAGATAACTACCTCTAACGACTGGAAGTCTGGGAGCCCGCGGAAAGCGAAGTACTCAGCATAATGGTGTAATAGACCCCCGTAAATAGCGACAAGTCAAAGTCCCGAGTTTGATGAAGCACTAGACTCAATAGTGTCATTGCGTCTTCTTCTCTGACTGAGTATCCAAGACGTGGCCATTATCTTGGCCAACGTTTCAACTCTTCAAGAGGTGATCTCTCTCTCTTTTTTCTTTTTGAGTAAGAACACAAAGATCTGGCCTCTTTCTTCTTTCCTTAGAAGATGGATTGCCTTCCTTTCCCCATTACTGCCTTGCTTGCTCTCTCTTTCCTTATTTCAGTTTGGGTTGTCTTTGTATTATTTGTTCTCTGTAGGTCTTCTAGGGTGAGACACGTTCTTCAACACTGAAGACATTTCAAGGGTTGGTCTCCGACTTCACCCTTCCAGATGTTTCAAGCTTCAGCTCCCCAAAACCGCACTCAGCAGGCCTAGTGGCCAGGCATTTTGGGAGCTAAAGTCCAAAACATCAAGAGGGCCGAGTATTCCCCCATCTCTGTCTTCCATAGCCTTTCCCTTCATAGTACTTCACCTGCCTCAGAGGGCAGATGTTGTTGGGCAGCAGTGGCAGTCCCCTGGCTGGCCTTCTAGGCTCTCCTGCCCCTTCCCATGCTTGGAGCTATGCATGTTACGTGGCCTCTTCTGCACTTCCTGAATTAGCATGTTGCCTTAAGGTGCGGTTGACTATCTTAGCACTGGAGAAGAGAGCAGCTCTGGTTCTAATTGGCTGTTGGACATGGCATGGAAGAGCATGCCATTGAGTCCTTTGCAGGCCATGGGTTAGGCTTACCTATCTTTCTCTCTCTCTCTTCCTCTCTTTCACAAACACACACACACACACGCACACAAACCTGTTCCATCTTCCAGGGATGTTATTCCTGTTGTTCAGACATAGGTACCAGTAATCAAATCAGCAACATCTATCTCTTTCCTTCCCCCCATACACAGGGGGCACAGCCACCAATATTCTTGTACGTTGAGATTTCCATGTCATCAGCACAGCTAGGATGGTGTGGGTTGTATTTTTCCCTTAAAAACCTTATCGGAACGATAAGCACCATGCCACCGGGAAGCCTGCTGTAACTCAAATGTTGTGTGAAGGCTGATTATTTCCTTTTTAAAGGGAAAATAAGCAGGGGGCTTCTAATCGCCTGCAGAAGGCATCTTTATAGCCAATTTCTTTCTCAGAGTTCAATCGAATTGGCCAAGGTAAAATGTATCTATTAAAATGCATGGGTTTTGGAGCTTATCTCTGTGTGTATTTGAGTGTGTATGTGGAGGGGAAAAAGATAATTTCACTCATCTCTTAAGAAACATGCAGCCAGTTGGTATAGTGGTTAGAGGACTGGAATGTGGCTTGTTAGATCCACCTAGTCGTTCCCCATTGGGCCATGAATTGGGCCACTCATTCCCTCCCTTAGGGGCGTTGGGAGGATAAAGCACAGGCTGCTGTCTCTGATGGTGGTGAGCCCACTCCAGTTTATAATCAGAGCGTTAAAGGAGATATACGGGGCACTGAACCTGTTTCAGGGTTAGAGTTCAACACCATGGACAGCTCCCATCAAGAGCCAGGTGGGCTGATTTGAACTGCTGGGTGGGAAAGTGAAGTATATAGGTGACAAATAAATTAATGAAGTTGCCAAGCTTATACAGTTTGGGTGAAGACTGTGAGAAACAAGGATCCTTGATGCCTTTCACATTACCATCTCCTTCACATGCAGCAGGCTATACATTTAGTTATAGACCAATCTTTCAGTTGTGCTTTCAGCTACATTTGCATTTTTAAAATCTTTCTTTGTCTCATTCGGAAAGAAATTTGCAAATGTTGTCACATTACACACACACACTTACACACACACAAAATTCCTAACCAAAGGCATCTGTATGTATCTGTGCAGCTTGGGTAAAGAAATGTTGTACCTGCCTTCCATATAGGTCTGAAGGACGAGCAGCCACTAAGAAAAGAGATGGATGCTTTAATTCAACACCCACGGGGTTGAACAGGCAGGAATTCAAACCAGACTTTAAAGAGTGAAACTCTTAGAAGGATGATTTTGTTTTGCTTCCTCCCACATTAATTGGGGTGGGGAGGAAACACCTCTCAACTTCTTTCCATCCAAAAGATTGAGAAATGGGTGAAAGTTGGAGAGTCTCTATGAACAACTGAGCAACCTCCTCACCCATTCCTTTCCAGGCGGACCCTGGGAAGGAATCTTTAGCTGAAGGGATTTCAGAGCAGGCGGTTCTGATGACTCCTTGTCCTGGCTCTCCCATCAAGAGGTCCATCCAAAAGTCACGGCGTCCTGACTCGGCTTTTTCAGAGGAGAAGGCATCTTGGCAGTACAGATGAGCAGGAAGAAGGTGGTTTCAAGACCTAAGAGCCTGGATTTTTTTCTGTGGCTCAGGTTAATGTCAATGCTGGAGAAGAATGGGTGGTAGCAAAGAACTGAGGGGCCGTTCAAGAGGCTTGTTATGGTTTCTCTGACATGTGTTTCTGTGCTGGGAAATGCAAACGTAGCGGTTTCTCCAGAGCAAACCATTTCCGCTTTTCTCGGCACTTCCGTAACATCAAACAGCATCGCTTTACACAGCACCACATAGTATTCAGGCTGCTCCGTGACTCCTCTGGTCTGCACTAAGATCTGAACTCACCTCCCTCTGAGTTCCGAAGAACCTTTGATCCGCTCAGCCTCTCCTTCGCCATCATTCGTTTCTGTTCTGTCTTTTCTCTCCTCCTCCTCCTCCATTCCTTGGTAGCCTCGGGGACTTTCTCAGTCCATAATCCTCTCATTTCATCCATCTCATTCCTGCTGTTTCATTATACCAGCGTGGGCATGGTGAACGGCCTGGAGAAAGGTCTTGCAGGCTTTTGTTTCATGCTCATCAAGAAAGCTGGACTCCTCCACTTGGCCCTGACCAAGCCGGGCAGCCCATCGGGTTACCCACAGGTCAGGTGGACCCACTTAAATCCACCCTCCTCAAAGGAGCAAAGCAGCTAAAAGGATTAGCCTGATCTTGTTAGAGCTGGACTCTTGAAAAGAAGCCAGAGAAGAAAGCAAGCCCTTTCTTGAAAGGTAATTAAGGATGAAAACACCGAGCAGGTGCCTCCATGAAGCAACAAACCTCCTGATAGGTCTTGGGTGGAAGTCTGGATCCCAGCTTTGTAACATCCTTAGGAACTCACAGAGAGCGAAGGACCCATTAAGAAACATGAGAAAGGAAGCCAAGCCAGTCCTAACTGACTCCAAGGAATGGGGGGGAGAATTGAGCGTGACAGCCAACCCTCAAGCCACCGGTTTCAGCAGGTCTCCCAAGATGTCGGTTAAAAATAAAATAAAAATAAAAAAATTAAATCCAGCAACTTGTTGAGTCTGATATAGAGCTAACAAGTCCTCTAGTCTCTTCCCAACCTGGAAACCCACATGTGAGCCTTGAAGAAGATTGCTCCATCCTATTGCTAGGCCATGGTTTTCAGTTTTTTTCCATAACTTTCATCCCACCAGTCCTCCTCTCAAACATTCTGGATCCCATCATGAGAGAAAACAAACAAAGAAACCAACAAACAAACCAGCTTTCCCACCCCAAGAAGAGCATTTATTGCCAACAGGCATTCCATTGTTATATTTATCATTTACAGTAGGATGATGGGCATAGAAAATTGCCAGGATATTGCTTAGAGTAAACATTAACAAAGAAAAATAATAATTCCATTAGCAACTAAAAATTATAATAGTGCTGTTGAGTATGAATGTTATTACTCCTCTGAACCTGCAAACCACAAAGATAATGGATGCAAAAGAAGAAGAAGAAGAAGAAGAAGAAGAAGAAGCTGATAGTATTTTTGAAAATAATTGGCTGGATAGTCCAGTGGATTAAGTAACTGGCTGCGGAGCCAGAGGTTTGGAGTTCGATTCCCCCACTGGGTCTCTTGAGAGAAAGAGCCAGCCTGTGTGGCCTTGGGCCAGCTGCACAGTCCCAAGATGGCCCTCTGAAGAAGGGAATAGGAAGCCATCCCTGAGTACTCTCCATCTGGAAAACCCGGGAAAAGGTCACCACAAGTCCGTTAAAGGCACATAGCTGTTGAAAATAAATTCATGGAGAATTAACAGCTTTTCTCCTGAAATGGTGCATCCTGTAAGGATTATTACTTTATGCCTCAATTGGTAGGTGTGCCACCCCCTTCAGTCCCACTGATGAGAATCTGCTGAGCAAAGAAGAGAGACCGGCAATGACAACGTACCCCATTGGTGGGCATTGCTATCGTGCATGCCAGCCAGCTGACCGGGCCCTTCCCTGGACGCGCTCTTGCATTCCTCCGCCATGCTTTGTCCCCTTTCCTTCTGTTCTCTAATCTGTGTGTGGCATTACCTGGTCACTGATCACACTCAGTCTATATTGAGCTCTTGGGGGGGGGGGGCTCCTAGTTTTATTTCTCTCTCCTCTTCCTGCAGATTTCAGGGTTTCTGCAGGCCGGCCTATGAGACAGGGGCCGTCTGACAAAATTAGGTGGTTCTGAATTGGGGAAGAAAGCCGTATGTTATATATCCAGAGAGCCAAGAGTTTGTCCCTCGTTTTGGCCCTCTCTTCCCTCCAGCAGATGCATGGATCCCCCCCTCCCCCACCTTCTCCCCCCCCCCATTTTTTGCTCTCTTTACACCAGGCTTTGTCAACACTTTATTCCGCTCTCTTCACGAGGCGCTTGCCAGAGAATAGATTTAATACTTAACTACAGTCCTCTCTCTCTCGCTCTCTCTTTCTCTTGCATGCGCGCGCTCAGACACACAAATGCTTCACCTGCCTGAGGAGACACAGCAAGGAATTTGCATATTTATTAAATATCTTTTAGTAGGATACACAAGCCGCATTGCTACGTCTTGCTCACCGAGCACAGTCCCGCCAGTGGTAGCGGGTGGGGTGGAGAAGGAGGTGGGCGACAAGAGCGCTCGACAAGGAAAAGAAGATGCTTAAATATCAATTTGGATGCCGGTGACCATGTTAGCGGAGAGAACAGCAGAGGGAAGAGGGGGCGAGAAAGCAGCCCAGCAAAATTTGGAACAAGCGACGGTGAAGGCTTTTTCCTCCTCCTCTTCCTCCTTCTCAGCCACCACTTTCGATTCTGGAGACAGGCTGGACAACAGAATGGGCTTTCGGAAAACAGTTAGCTGACTAGCTAGGAAAATGGCCTGTGGTAGACTTCTTCCTGTGTAATTGACCATGTGTATGGAATTTTTAAAGAAAATAAGATAACATGGCACTGAATCATGCCTGATGTAGGACATGCCAGGCATAGTTTGGCCACCTCAGTGAGGGCCAATGAGTCCATCTTTCCCAAACCCCTGTGAGCTGAGCCACCCTTTGCTCTTTCAAATTGTTAAAGTGTGGGTTGTGCGCTTTGCTCTTAAAAATTGCCTCTGAAGAGGTAGGGTCTTAAATTTTACAGATTGTTACAAGGTGACCTTCTTCACTTTTCTGGCTTGAGATGGTTTTGTTCCAGGCTTCTGTTAGCCGGCCACGCTCACCATCAAAATATACTGCATTCCAGCTCATCTTGTTTTTCCATTTCCCATTTCGGCTTACCCTGAACTTCCTGACTGCTAAAACTGAGTCATCATCTTTTAGCTTTAATACTTCTGTGAGAACATCATCAAGTCCAGGAGCTTGGCTGATTTTTGTGGTTGTAAGGCATACTATATTTTAGATTTCCATAGTCTAGTCATGGGCCCCTAATATAATAATTTTTTTTAATCTGTTATCTTTGAAAAGTTTTCCAGTGTATTTACTGTGATTTTACCCTTGACATCAAGCACCATCAAATTAAGGTGCAACCACATTTTTAAAAAAAAGAAATTTCAGGTTACTCTGATTAAGGAACATAGGAAGTAGGTTTATATGGAGTTAGGCCGTTGGTATACATCTAGCCCAGTATAACCAGCCCTAACTATCCAGGATTGCCGCTTGGACCTCCTGTGTGGAAAGCGGATGCTCCACCCCTGAGCGATGGCTCCTTCCTTGATAGACATCGCATAAGCCCCACTGATGTGGTTTAGCTCCCACCTCCTCCAGCTTCAAAATGCCACTGGGGGTGGGAATTGTGCCCCTTGCCCCTTTCTCTTCTGTGCTTCCTTGTGTCTTGTGTACCCCTGCTCTCCTGTGTTCAGTTTGTTGCCTTCTTTATAGATAAGAAGCACTGAGAGCACTTGAGGAAAAATTCTCATTCTCTGCCCCCATTCCTCCTGACGCTGCTTATAGATTACAATCCCAAATACCTTGTAATGTCTTTCAAAGTGAAAACACTCAATGCTGAACTCGGGCATCTGAGAACCATGCAAGCTGGAGGAACTGGATTTTATTTTTATTTTTTTCCTTCCTGAAGTTTACTGTTTTCTTTGTTTGACCTTCATCTTGCTTTCCTTCTGAAACGGGGACTCAAGGCGACTCATCGCCAGATTAAAAATAGGCACAGATGAAAACAGATAAAAGAAGGCACTGTTTGAAAAAAAACACACACACACACTTACAAAAGAATAGGCAAGGCATTATAATCCTAAAGCACAATTAAACACATTACAGCATTTAAGCACAAGTTAAAAAGCAATTTAAAGCCACATCACCAAAAGGCGCGCGGGGGCGGGGGGGGGGGGGGAAGGACAGCACCAAGCCTTAAAAGCATCCTTCTCAATAGCCCAGGCATTGTGGAAAGCCTGCTGAAACGAAAAAAGGCCTTTACCTCTTGTGGGGAGAGAAGATGGAGGAGCACATTCAGGCTTCCTTCCATTGTATACAGAACACCCCTACAAGTGTCGTTCTGCTTCCAGCTTTCAGCCCAAATGAGACACCTCCCTGAAGAGGTTCTTCTCCTTCCCTTCAAGAACTTGGAAAGAAAAGGGAAGGATCTGAGCTGGTGGAAAAGCTTCCAAGCTGAAGAGTCTCTCGTGTGTTGCTCCACCCTCCATGCCTGGAGCTGGTTGGAGTCCCCAGGCTCTGTTCTGGGGCAGCCGCAGCAGCAGCATCATCTCCAGGGCGGGCTGAGAAAGGCTTTCATCTGGAGAAAACCAGCAGAGCAGCTGCTAGTCCAACCCTGAGCCACACCGACCAGGGGTTGGACTGGATCTGAGCCGTGGTCTGTCTCCCCGTGTTGTTCAAGGAGGCCTGTGTCTCATCTGGAGGTCCCGGGAAATAAACCCTGGCCCAAGCTCTGGGCATCCCGACATGGCCAGCTGGAACGGGCAACCCTGGGCCAGGCACTGGACTCGGCCGCATCCTGTACTTTGGGAGAGCTCTATGGCTTTCTTTTCTGGGAGGTTCTTGTATTAAATCTCCGTTTCATCCTTAAATATAAATGTTTGATGGAAGGGGTGAACAGCCCTGCAGACGCTGAGGATGACAAAAACGTGCCGAGAGAGAGAAAGAGAGAGAGAGAGAGAGAGATTTTCTCCCTGAGCTCATTTCTACCTTGTTCGTTGATGGGTTTTCTCTGAAATGGTGGAGAAGACAAACACGTGCTGATGGTGCATTTTCTCAAACTGCCGGGCACGTTCATTGCTGCGATGCTGTCGGAGACGTGTGTGGTGGTAGTGGTGGTGGGGGATCCAGCAGACGAGAGCTTGGGGAAGTTAGCTTTTTTTGGACTCAAGGTCCCAAAGGCCATGAACCACAAGTGCCTCTATTATTACTCCCAAAGAGTAACTTTCCCCAACTTTGCTCCGGGATTCTTTGGCCCTGCTCTTCCTTTGCCAAGCTTTTTCTCTCCACCCACCCTGACATTTTCTGCACTTTCTTATTTTACTGTAAAAGGCAGGCAGATGGGACCGAATCGCTCAGGCACCTCATATGGAAACCGTCACGCTCGGTTCCCTTCCCAAACTGCTCAGAAGCGTCTGCTGAGCAGCGCTGTGGTTATGGTTACAGGAATCGGAGCTGTGTGATGAGCCGCATTCGGGATGCCATATCACTTTGCAAACGTGTGTGTGTGTGTTGTTTTTTTTTTTATGGTGTACACAAATGAGATTTGGAAAGCCCGCACCCTCCCTCCCTCGAAGAAACATCTCTCCCTTGCCGAGGAGGACATTTGGCCAAATGCCTCTGTTGGGTTCAAGAGGTGACTCAGCAGGGCTTAGCCAGCATGCTCTCCAACCGGCGCATGGAGATGCAACCCGTACGCATCCCCCGAGGCTTCCCGCTGGCCTTCCCTGGCTGCCCAGTCCCCGCAGCAGCGGAAGGATTAACAGGAACAGCCTGCCCTTGTTTCTCCTGCCAAACCAGGCAGCGGAGGGAGAGAAAACAGGAGCTGGCCCCATGCCCGCCCTTTGCTCCCAGGGCGTGCGTTCTCTTGGCTGTGAGAGCTGGAGGGATGGCAGGGGAAGGAGGAGGTGGGAGGACGAAAGAGCCACACGCAGGCATGGCGCTGGGACCAGGCACGCAAGGTGGTGGCGCGGAGGTTAGGGAAAAGCACAGCCAAGGCCGAGGGCAGCGAAGGTCCCTGGCCTTTGTTAGCATCCCTCTCACAGACGGCTCACAAGCCTCTCTCCTGGCTGCGTGGACGGTCAATCATCTACAGGGAGGTGAAGACCCCCAGCTCCGAAGGGGCTCGGGGAGCGGTTTTTCCTTTCTTCACTGGCTTGAACTTTTAAAGACCTGAATCTATTAAAGTTGACCAGTGGGGACGGATGAGAGTTTTCTTTCGGGTTGGTGTCGATGAGAATTAAACAGATCTGGAATTCTTTTCACCCACATTTGAGGTGGGAAAGTGGCGAGATTTTGGAAAACTGTCAAGTGCAGGAGCAAACGGTGCTGGGAGGCGGCCCCTGTTCCTAACCCACGAAATCACCCGCAGAGAGAAGTCGCATTTCCAAATCCTTGGTGCGTGTGGGTTTCGAACTGCGGGAAGGGAGCAGAGGTGGTGGACGGGAATCCGTGCCTTGTTTAGTGGGTGGGTGAGTGGGACTGGCCCACGGTGGCCGTGCATCTGTTGTTCTGGCATCTCCCTCTCTCTCTTTCTCCCCCACCCCTCTCTCCCCTTCTCTGCTTGACACAAAAAGAGCCTGACAGCCCCCCCCCCCCCGGTCCCTTTTGTGCCAGCCAACCAACCAAGCTATAATAATAAAGTTCCAGTTAAATAATCTGCAGCGGCCGCAGCCGCGGACCAGATTTTGCTGACCCTGGCATTGTTGCTACCTGAAGGGAAAGAGCCCCCATAAAATATTGAAGGGAACTAATAGAAAATGAGACAGCATGACTAATGGAGTGGAGCGAAGCAAACGGGAGCGCGCTGTGCCGGACGCCTGGTGCTAATGCAGGACTTGCTGGCTGGCTGGCTCCCTCCCTCCTTCCCTCCCTTGCTCTCCCTTGCTCGCCCATGCAGAGGCGAAAATCCCACCCTTCTCAGGGGCTGGGAGAACCCTGGGTGCCTGGCACAGCTGAGGAGCGATGGAAAGCGACCACATCTGGAATCAAGCCAGAGTCCCTGCACTTTCTCCATTGCCTCTTCTTCAATCAGGGAGAGAAGGGTTTGGATGCTGTCTCAGAATCTGGAAAGTTACTTTTGGAAAGTTACCTTTACAGAGTAATTAGCTACAGTTACAGTTCCAAGGCCTCCAAGGAGACTCAGTTACTGCAGCACTGGGGCAGCTTGGGGATGAAGCAGAGGATGGTTCTCTCTCTCTCTCTCTCTCTCTCTCACACACACACACACACACACAGACCTCTTGGTGGTGTAACAGAGGCTGGCGACTCTGGTTTCAGTGAATCCAGCCTGGGTTTTTAGTCCGAGCTTTAAAGGAGCCCTCCGAGGAGACCACCTGATAACACTGAAGCTGCCTGCCTCTACTAGGGGGCACACTCCCTTTGTCCTGAACCTCCTAGGTTACTGCAGTTGCCATTCTAGACAAACAGCTTTGCACGCTTGTTTCTCAAAAGTAACTAAAGTTACTTTTCTAAAGTAACTAAAACTACTTTTCAGCTATTTAAATTTTTTAAAATATTACAAACGACGGGCTTGAGGTACAGAATGCCTGCTCTGTTGTCACCTCAACAGGGATGTTCAGCAGTAGCAGAAGCCTGTGGCTGAAACTTGAGCTATTGCTTCTCTGCTACTTAAGACAAACCATTCCCCTACAACTAGGGAAATAAAAAGTTACACATACACACACACACCCCAGAGTAATCTTTCATTAAGTTACAACTGCAATACAATTTAGAAACAATTACATTTTTTTTAAATGGGAAAAGGAATTTATTTAGTTATTTATTTATTTCATAAATTTATGTACCGCTGACTTAGTGTGAGACACTAAGCGGTTTACAAAGATAAAATAAACAATAATTAATTTCAAGGAAATCCTGTTGTGGCTCAGCATGCAGCAGGTACTGCCTGTGGAGATTTCCTCACTTGCAGGCAATTCAATGTTAAAAGTTACACCTTTGGTGTAACTGCGCAACAGGACCCAGCTCACCTGATGTGTCACGTGACGAACTGGGAGGGCACCCTATGCATAGCAGGAATCGAGTTCTTCCCCAGCCATTCCTTTCAATCATGTGTCATGTGGTCCCCCGGAGGCTTTGTACTGACCGGTCCTTGCCATCTGGATCTTGCCATAAGTACCTTGAAGCTTCCATGACATTGAGTTTGCTTCACAAGTATTTCGTCCTTGATTCTCTCATTCTGTATGTATCACCTGTGCATATTTATTTGTGTTGTACACACACACACATATACACAGGGGTCTTGGGGAAATCCACCCAGCTGCAGTCTTGAATTATTGACACTGAATATTTGCTGTCAAAAAGGGCTTTGTAGCTGCTGTTGAATTCCATTAGCAGGTAGAACATCTTTCATTAGAAACCTGGGGCCTGAACTGTTTCTGGCCCCTTCATTGTTTGAATAGTTTCATCTCTTTATTTGTTTAAAATGTTTTGTTACATAGCTTTTAGTATTCATTCCCCCCCCCCCCTTCATCAGAGTGATAGTTAAAAAGAGATGTCATTTCCTTTCCTCTCCTGCCGAAATTAGGTAATCTAGGGTCATCCCTCTTTCCCCATTCCAAAATCTCATAAATTGTTCTAGGGGGCTAGTAGTCACAGTCCAGTCTTCAGAAAGATTCTAGTTCCCTAGGATTATGGGATGCAGCTGTATGATGTCGGCTGCAGCTCAAAAGCCACATAACTTACCTGTGTTGTGCTCAGGTTATTTATTATTTGTTTTATTGTTAAGTTTTGGAGAATATAATAAAATATATTTGCCCAAAATATCATTCATATTAGCTACTCCGGACACGTCTGGAAATTTGAACATCCATCCATCCATCCATCCATCCATCCATCCTTTCATTCTTTCATCCATCCATCCATCCATCCATCCTTTCATTCTTTCATCCATCCATCCATCCATCCATCCATCCATTCAGGACTATCATGGTGGAGCTCTGGAAGAAACCTGGTGAGTGGGGGAGAGCAGGAACTGGGTTTCGACTGTGCCTCTGACTAGATAAATCTACATGGCACATATCAACCTGTCTGAATCTGGTTTCACTGCATGGCCCCTCCGTCTAGTCCTGTTGCTTATGCAATTAAACAGACAGTTCTAGAGTAGACTTCGGTCTAGATGGGCGGGGTATAAATTTAATAAATAAATAAAAATAAATACATAAATAAGTTCTTACTGAGTCATTTCTTTTCCCTTGGGTCAATTTCAGGTTTTCCTTGGTGGGATCCATGGAGGGCTCCCAAGATGGGATTTCATCCCCAATAGATCAGGCAGACCAAGATTTTGGACAGTCATTAGGCAAGAAACCTGGCTTTTAGGTAAGCTGTCCAGAAATCTTTGTAAATATTGGAAAATGTCCTGGTTTTGCTAAGAGAATCAGTAGATGATGTTGGATTCACCTCCCATCATCCATAGACAATGATGAGGGATGATAGGTAATGCAGTCCAACCTCTGAAGGCCTGGTTCTACCTGCTTGAAAAAGTTACTCAAGTTTCCAGACTTGCCCCAGCTTTGCACCAATCCTGGCGCTGGCCTCCTTTGTCTTTTTCCAGCCTCTATCTCTCTCAACCAGAGACAAGCGCTTTAACATGTCAATTAATGGCTAACCTTTTCCTTCCTACTTGGCCTTTAATAAAATATTGTGATTTAAAGTCTTGCAACCCAAAGATTTATGAACCTAGGGAGCTCAGGAGGGGTGTGCTAAGGAGGGTGGAGAAGCTCAGCTCCCGGCTTCATCTCTAATGGACAAGCGAGGAGAAGGGAGAGAGAGAGAGAGAGAGAGAACCAGTTATGGAGTCCACCTACATTCCTCTTCTCCCTTCCTAGAGAGCTGTCAGAATCACTTAGGAGAAAGTAAGCAGGCAGACAGCTGACAGAACTAATTGGCAGGCCAAAGCCCTGCAGGGCGGCTTGTCCCTTGTCCCATCATCGTCCCTCTTCTCATGCAGCTCCAACCGTAGCATCCATCGCTCAGGCTCACATGCGACGAATGAATGAGCCGATGCTACCTTGGCACGTGTGAAGCAGCCTCGGCCATCAGGGCCACCCGGCTCATTGTTCACATTTGACCCCAACCCCATCCCACTAGCCTAACGCTTCCACCCATTTTTTGGCTTCCACCCATTTTTAAAAAATTAAATGGCTCTTCATCCAATGTGTGCGTGCGCGCACACACATGTAAAAGCATCATTAACACACTTCTCTCTCTCTCACACACACACACACACACACCCCTCTCACACAAACACATCCACGTATCACACTTTGCCCTTGAAGGGTGAGAGGTCCAAGGTTTTTTGGCGAGGAATCAAAAATGGTATCTGGCCCCCAAGAGCAACTACACACACACACACACACACACACAAACACACACATGGTAGGAGGGGGAAAAAACAGAGGGAAAGACGGGTGAGAAGGAGGGAGACCCCTTCTCTTTCCCCCAACCTGTTGCGGGCGGAGTCTTGAAACTCATTAAATCGTTCCCTCCCACCCTAGTGGATCCCTTCTCTTCCTCTCCCCAAATCTGACCCCAAATGTCCCTCCTGAGAATGGGTGGCCCTGGCCCTCCTCCCATCACTTCGGGCCAAGGGACAGCTTGTGTTTGACCGTGGATGGAGGGCCCCAGATCCCACCCCAGATCCCCCCATGGGCAGAGCTCAGGGAACACAACTCAGAGCTCATTGGCACCTTACCCACGAGGCCCACCTCGCAGGGTCTCTACGTAACGCCGTTCCTTTTGAAACCTTCCGTTCAGGTCTGCTGTAGACCCCTCTTTGGGTTTCGGAGCCCGTCGTCAGCATGCAAGGGCCGGTGGGTATTGTGGGATGGCCCCTTGTAGCCCTGGAGAAAGAGGCAGTGGCCGAGGAGGGCTCCTGTTCTTCCTCACCCTCCTGACATCCTTGCCTGTCAATGTTTGGCCTTGGTAGAAAACGTGGCCTCTGAAATGTTCTAAGATGAGGGAAAGGCACACCGTGTCAGGCTGTTTGCTATGATCTGATTCTTCTCTCGCCTGGAAATCTCCTCCTTTTGTCTCTCCCTACCCCACTGTTTCGATTTCCCTTTGACTCCCTCCGATTGTCTTGGCGTGCATGTGCTGCGTATGTGTGCCTCTCTCTCTCTCTCTCTGAGTTCTTTTGTTGTCTTTACCAGCCCATTGTTACCCCTCCGCTTGCTGTCCCTTGTCTTCCGCTTGTTCGATCCCTGCCGGGAGAGGAGCTATTTGTGTCTGTTGCTATATAATTAGCCACAAGCAAAGCCCCCCAAAATGCCTCCCGAGATAACACAAGGGAGCCGGAAGGGTTCAGAGGCCATTCTTTCCTCACCTGCTTCTGCCAGAGAACAATGAAAGGGATGATGGAGTTGGCGGGTGGGCCGGGGGGGGGGATACGGAGGCTGAGTGTGTGTGTTTGTTTCCAAGACTCTGGACTCATGTTCTCGGCTCTGGTTTGTTGCTATCGCTGAGGGGCTTTTTAAAAACAGAGCCTGTTAGGAGACAGGGGACCGCTTCACCCCAGCTACGTACCCATCTGGATGGACTGCCTGAGAACCGAGGCACCAAATCCAGATGGTTAAAAGACCCTCTGGCTAAGGAAGGCATAGCTAGCTCTCTTCCCCCCCCAAAAAACTAACAATCAAAATCTGTAATCATCTGGCTGAGCGTCCTTCCCATTTTCCCACCTTAGTGTCACGGAGGCTATGAGGACAACATCTCGAACGCCAGGGGCCTTGGGAGATTCAAGTTTCCCAAGGCACCCAAGTCAGGAGGGGAGACCCTCACACCCTGGAGACTGACACTGAGGACGAAGGTGGGAAAGCCCAACGGTAGCCCTGGGACATTAAGGGTTTTCATGCTGTCGGTCGCCTAGAGGTACGTATCCAGGAGTACTCCTGCAGAGTAGGGAAGTGCATGGAGAGAGATCGGCTCATACCAGGTCTGAAGTGAAGCTGTGCCAGATGACAGTCACAGTCCAACAGGAAGCCCTTATATAAAATTTCTCCTGGTTAAAGCACAGGTCGTCTACCTACCCCTTGCATCCAAACAATGGCGGAAAAACCCACCACGGCTTGCCTTGGGGCTTGGAGTTTTCTGACCCTCTGAGAATTCCAGAATCCCAAGAAGGGTTGAGGTGAGATCAGGGTTACAGTGAAGGATGGGTGTAGGGTTAGGATGGTC
Source organism: Intellagama lesueurii (assembly GCA_037013535.1). Taxonomy (NCBI): domain Eukaryota; kingdom Metazoa; phylum Chordata; class Lepidosauria; order Squamata; family Agamidae; genus Intellagama; species Intellagama lesueurii. The sequence continues at coordinate 12,166,786 of JBAJHW010000016.1, read as the reverse complement.
TTCTATTTCCCAGACCCACCGAGAATTCCCAACTCTTCCCTCCCACAAATGGCAGCCACTGCCTAGCCACCAGAAAGGGTTTCCCCTTTTCCAACCTCAAGGCTTGCCGGGGAAATAGCATGGTGCCTCTTTTGACCCGATCGGTGACGCCAGCCATGGCCAAGATTTATCCCCGTGGGAAGAAGTAATAGATTCGTTGGGGTGGTCCTATCCCGAGCCTTGGGAGAAAGGATACTTGTGCCTAGCAAGTGACTGAACCTGGAAAAGATGCTTTATAACTTTTCAAAGAAAAGTGTCATCAAAAAGCTCGCCCTGTGGGTCTGTTGCATGGATTCTGCCTCAGAAGGCCACCCCAGGTTTCTAAAATGCCCTAAAGAGAGAGAGGGAGAGAGAGAGAGAGAGAGAGAGAGAGAGAAGGCAGGTAAGCGTGAGTTGGGATCACATTCAGAGCCCATGCTTTGCCTTTCCCCACCTTAGCCCTCCTCAATGACACGCCACCGAACATTAAAAACGGCACGATTGTTTACGGGAAATTTCCACCCGCCTGCCAACCTCACCTGTTCCCCCCTCCCCCCAAATGTAATTTATTTTTATTATTTTTTTATTTTTTGGCAACTTCTCTGCTGTGACAAATTCTACTTCAAAAAGCAAAAGTGGCAAGTTACGATGGTTTGCTGGAAACAATCACAAACGTCTGATCCTTAGGCTCGGCCACGGTGCTCTTCCCTCAGAATATTTAATACGGTTTCAATCACCGCACAGGATTTATTCCAGTCACTGCGGCTGGCGTAGGGAGTGCGTTGTTCGGGGTGGGTGGAAGTCTGCATATGGATTTAACTCCATTTCCCCTCCGCCTCGTTTGTGGTGATATAATTTACTCCGTTTCCATCCCCCTTTGCTATTTGTCTGCTTTAGACACACACAGAGAGAGAACACAGGGAAATGTCTGGATGTGTGTTTTTTTTCATTGTGGAAAGAGAGGGTTTGGTGAAGCTTGAGGGTCGATCCCTATGGCTCAGCGACTGTTGCTACTGTCCCAGTGGCAACCTTTGAATTGCAGGTAGACAAAGAACGGGACGTTTGCAAGGGACCCCAAAGGACGTCTTGTCCAACCTCCTGTGGATCCAAAACTCCGTAGCTGAAACATCTGGAGAAGCAGCTGGATAGCCCAGGGGTTGAGGTCTCTGGCTGCAGAGCCAACTTGGGAGTTCAATTCCTCACTGGGCCTCCTTGACAGGGGCTGGACCTGATGATCTATAGGATCCCTTCTAGCTCAACAGTTCTAAGATGAGGATCATGATTCTCATCCCTGAAAGTTGGCCATCCCACCTCTGTTTAAGAGCCTCATGGGAAAGACAGTCCACCCAGCCTCTCTTGTGTTGCTCTCACAGCTGGGACGGCCACGAAGTTCTTCTGAATCTTCCCTTGATCATCATTTGAGCCTCTTGTCTTCTCTGCCCCAAGCCAACCACGCCCAGCTCTTGTGACCACAGAGTTTTGTGGCATTTTCAAGGCTAACAATGTTTATCACAAGCTTTTGACTTCCTTAGATGGATAGAGTCTTGGAAACATAATTCATCCTGGTGTGTGTTGCATTGCTAGCTTAACCTTTAATTTTTAAAAAAATTACTTTCCCATCAGCTGATTCTTCTAACACCAAACCACCCTCCAAGGAATTAGGTCGAGAAAGACCTCTGACTCTCATCTGCCTGTACCTTTTGGCGCTTTGACCAGGGAGTGCCCTGGGTTCAAATCTAAAATCTTCTGCCTGTCAGTAAGGGCTCAATACCTGTGCGGGCTTCTCATCACTTTGCTTCTAATGCAGCCATCAAGCATCCCCTCGCTCTACCCACTGTGCCTGTTTCTCTTCTGCCTCTCTGAAACAATAGTGCACTAACTAGAAAGCCTGTTGTGTGTTTTGTTAAAAAATCATGTCCTTGTTGCCATAGTGACTTAACACAAATCCTTTTCCCTCTCTCTCTCTTTCTCTCTCTCTCTCTCCCTCCCTCCCTCTCCCCTAAACACACACACACACACACACACACTCACACACATACCTGGCTTTCCCAAAACCAGTCTGGCAGCCAAATTTCAGAGTGGCCTATCTTAATCATAGTCTACGATGTCCTTCGGTTTGGGAGACGGCTATCCACACGGCAGATCTAATGGAGAAAACCCTGGAGATTTGTGCTCTCTCTTTTTTGCTTTATGGTTAAACAGCTTCGTTCCAGCCTAGCTTCCCAACTTAGGGGCAAATTTCCTGCCTGTCCTTGGTGAGAAGACGTTTTGAGGCACCACGGTCACAACGTGGTTGGAGTGTTGGATGGAGCCTTGGCGGAGGGGTGTGTGAATTCAGGTTCTCATCCTCCTGCTGACTGTGAAACTGAGTAAATTTGGTCCAGTCCCATGATCTCACTCTGATGTAGCTCACAGGGTTGTGGTGAGAATAACTTGTAAATAGCTGTGCCTTGCTCCTAAGAGGAGGAAAGAACTAGGGACATCTGCTCCCACCCTGTTCAAGCTATAGGGATTATGGATTATTTTGTTTGTGATCCTATGGCTGAAAGATATATGGCCTCCTCAGGTGTGTGTGTGTGTGTGTGTGTGTGTGTGTGTGTGTGTGTGTGTGTGTGTGAGAGAGAGAGAGAGAGAGAGAGAGAGAGAGGAGATTTGTTACAATTCACAAAAAGAAATATTCTGTTATAGATCCATTTTCCCCTCCTAAACCTGCAGAAGCTGCCTCACTCTTTTTGGTGGGATTTCAGCAGCTGAATGGCTATACTTGACCCTTAAGGCTCTTGAGGACCTTGTAAAAAAAAAAGAGAGAGGAGAAGAAGAAGAAGAAGCAAAGATTTTATTCTCTGTGTGTGTCTCTCTTCACTTTCTGAGGGACGGATGAAAAGGCAGTTGTTGCCTACACGTTCCTCTCCATGCACATACACCGTGCACCATTGTACGTGGTGATGATGCTAGGCCAGGAGAATGCACAGTGACTTATTTTTAGCATTTCCCTCCCTGCAGGTTCCTCCACCCGTCCAAATTCTTGTTGTATGCAATCCCACGGGTGGGGTCTCTGCGACTGGCATAAATGGGCGCATCATATGGAGTGCAACCCCTCCTGGAGGCAACCAACAGCCAGAGATAACATCTTAACTTCCTCCTTCTCTCTGTTTCTTTTTATTTATAGCTCCCTGCTAGATGTCATCAACCTATTTATACAGATGCTCCTTTTCTTGTACGTGTTAAAAATACATATCTTTATCTCCCTCACAGGATCCACACCTCCATATTTATATTCAGACCCCCAGGAAAAATTCATTTAGCAAAGCAAGGGATGATATTTCGACAGATGACGTTCAACCGGCGGAGGGATGCGGGAGATCTTTGCGGAAGGGGGTGGGGGACCATGCCAAGGGAACCACTTGCTCTGCCTAAGGGCCACTATCCCATTGCCAGGGAAGGTGCTGCAGAAGAGTCCTTTCTCTGGAAGGTTGCTCCCTCTTCACCACTTGCACAACAGGGGATCCAGCAACCCTCTTGTGAGGACAGAAAGCCCACCCCATCAAGCAAATGGGGCAGTCTCTGGCAGGCAGAACCAAAGAGGGCTCAGACGGTGCACTCTGCCCATGAAAGCAACAGGATGTGAGTCAAGATGTTAAAAAGAATCCTGTTGGATTCGACATTAGTCCATCCTTCTGCTCCCTGAATGGTCAACCTGTTGACCCTGTAGGAAGCTCACTAGCAGGACATGAAGACATGGACAAATAGCACATTTCCACTTGTGAAAATCATAGTATTCAACTAGTTATTGTTCATAACTAGTTGCCACTGATAACCCCATCACCTCTTTCTCCTTCCGCTAAATGGAGCATTATTGGGCTAAATTTCTGTGTTGTTTGGGGCTGAAAATCTAGCCTAGGGCAACCGTTCCTTCCCAATGCTTCAGTTTCACGAAATGCAGCTATTCTATTTGTTTCCAAAGTGCCCCTGGTTGTGGCTTCTGTCTCTTTCCTGTATTAATCAAACAGACCTCTTCACAGCCCCTCAGACCTGTTTTCCCTTCCGGCTTCATTGAAAAGGAGACTAAGAACAATGATTCCTGGATTAGCCAGCCAAATGATCCCAGCCAATCAGGGAGCACAGAGTGAATGGGATGATGTTGCTACCTTGCATAGCCAGTCAGATTTGGTGATCTAATGATGACAAGAGCAACAAATAAACCCGAGGAGAAAAAGCGAGAGAGCCAGAGGTGGGCCACTGGGACCTGAGAGAGGCATGACCTTTGCATTTTGATTCATTTTTTCTCAGCTGAGGACGGCATCTCAAGGTTCAGGAAAGTGTGGAATCCAAAGGACAACCGCTTCTCATCCTCCCATTAGTCTGCGAGGTTCAGATCAGGTCAGTTCATATTGGAATTGGCAAGGAACATATTCCTTAAGCCTCCCTAGTTGAACTAATTGGGGCTGTTCATTCGGTTGACACCCCTTGTAGCCCCTAAGAGCTTGGTCATTCTCTTTTCCTCAGTGTTTTGGGTAGATGCCTAATGCTGCCCATGAGGGGAGCACTCCATGCCTCTGAACCACCGCATGCACAGCAGGGATAAGCAGGATGCTCTGAGCAGTGGTTATTAGAATCAATACATCATTGCACCGTATCAGATGGTTGGATAAGAGGACAGTACAAGCAAGGTCTGGCCTGGAGAAGACAAGATCGTAGGACAGATTGGGGTGCTGGCTTGGGTTGTTGGGGGCAAAGCCCTCTCTGGTATAGCTCCATAATTCACCAACATAAAGTAGAGAATGTGGCCTGCGCCTTGTAGATGAATGGTGGATAAGGCTGGTCATAAGCCCATACTGTCTGACGTTCTATTAACAAAAAAATATTATTTAGCATCAGAGTAAGAGGGAAGAATCAAATTCCTTCTTTCAGCCACCCCCACCCCCCCCCGCCCCAGGTCAACACTATCTGGAAATTAGAACAGGTATTTTGAATTTCCAAAATCTGTGGAGAAACACAAAGGCTTTTTGGATGTTTCTTATTCCAGAAGTCAAATGTGGCGGAGATGCTAATCCCCAACCCTTTCTTTTTACCTGTAGTTCCATCTGAGATGGGTTGGAGGGGCTTCTGGGAAGACCTTGTGAAAAGCAGTACACTTGGCAAAGTTGATTGTGGGTCTCATCCAGTGGGGCTTTTCTTATAATAACAGCCATGATGGTTTGGAATAGCAGGAGACAAGGAGGTGACCTCTGGGTGCCAGAGGATGGACACAAACAACAAGGGAACACTGGATTGATCCAACAGACCTTTCCTTACATTCTGGTGCATCTTCAGATAAAAACAGATCATACCAAATGGCTGATCTAAAGAAATTGATGGTTGTATAAGCCCGTAGCAGCAAGGACAATGAAAAAAGAATTCAGTGACACCTTTAAAAGTTTGCAGCACAATTTTTTCAAAATGGTCCAGCTCATCAGCCCAGAAAAAGCAGACGGCATAGTAAATGGGGACGTCTTTAAGATGCTTCAGGAACTTAAAGCTTGGACAGACATTTCTGTTTTGGCCTAGAATTGCCACTAACCTTACACGTCATAGCCCATAGCAAAGAATTTTGGGAGTGGTAGTCTAAAAAAGTCTGGAGGAACAAAGAGCGCCTATTCTTTGTCTGAACGGAAGGAGAGCTCTTTCCAAATCCACCATTATTCCATCTTCTCAGTGTGTCTGAGAGCCCGTTGCATTTAATTATCTTTTTTGGAAGCAGGCGGTTGGCTAACTAATCAGCCTTAACTGCCACCGAGGCTCTTATTTTGGCTTCCGCAGAGCTGAAAAAGGAAGGGGAGATGTGTAAGAGCCATTTAGCAAAGGAGTCGCTGAGAGAAAAGAGCTGGAGAAAAAGAGGTATCAGGCGGGAGGAGGAGGAGGAGAAGGAGGAGGATGAAAGAGAAGATCAGAGAGAAGGCAGTGAATAGGAAGCAGGCGGGCTTCAGCATCACCTGCCTGTGTCAAAATGGAGCCTTTTTGTAAAAAAAAGAGAGAATCGGCTCCATTCCTTATCACTAATACACAGCACATGTTTCCAGCTAGGTAAGAGGAGAGGAGAGGGCTGGAGGACAAAAGGAGGTAGAAGAAGATGAGGAGGGAAACAGCAGGAAGTGGGGACATGGAAGGTCTGCCTGTCCCAATTTCCGCCTCTTTCCGAAGGCTTGTAAATACCACTCCGCCTTTGAAGGATTTACATATTTAGGGGACGCTTAAATGCCTCCAGATTGTGGAGTCTCTCTCAGGGGGAGTGGGAAGGGAGAGGAAAGGGATTGGATTATTATTATTATTATTATTTTGAGGAGGTGGAGGGTGGGAAGGGAATTTGCAAAGCTGGCTAACCAGAAAATGTCAAATTTAACCTGCTAGGATGCAGAGCAGGGAAAAGTGATCATAACCCTGGAAAGACCCACCCACCCAGGACGGCCTGTTGTCCTGCACAGAAATCAGGAGCCCGGCCAGCCTCCACGAGGGCGGGACCACTGCAGTGGTGGCCACAGCTATCCAAGAGTGAGGGGGAACGTCATCATCACCACTATCTCTTGCCACTGATTGCTGTAGGCAGAATCCTATATAGGGAGTCTTGCTACAAGAACAGAGTCTTTGTCGTTGAAAGCAGACAAAAGGGAGCTCTGCCTCTTTCGTATCACCCCAACCTCTTTGCCCTCTCCTTCAGCACCGGGATCTTCCTGCCAACCCACTTCAGCTGCTAACAGTCCTTGGGCCTTATTATTATTATTATTAACTGGGGAAAAACAAGCAAGCAGCTCCTTCATCCCCTTCCCATCAGCATCGGTGACTGTGAACATTCAGTGACTTGAACCATCCCATTTGGGGCCGTTTGAATGCTCGTGAACATTCTGTAACACCACATGGCCCAATCGGCCCAGTTGCTCCCAGACTAGAAACCTTAAGATCCATACCCACAGACTTGGTGTTCAGCGGGTGGTCCCTGCATCAGGACCACATCGCCCATCGCCAAAGGAACCTAGGCTGGACACTGTTTTTCACAGTATTTGCAAGATTTCTCTCTCCCCCCCGATCCTCATGTCCTCTTGCAAGTGGACTAATGAAACCATTGCCCGTTCTACGACAGGGATTGTTAATTTTTCTTTGTTGGTGTTTACTTCCAGCGAGACTGCTGCAATTTTAGAATGTCTTTACGACTTACTGCAAATGACAATTATAAGAACAGAATGCCTGTAAACAGAGAAATATGCTCTTCAGAGAAGGTGAGTGTTTGTGTTTCTATTGCGAACAGAACTAGGCTTTTCAGTAGAGCCATTGATGGGACTGAAGCTGCAAGCTATCGAGGGGAAGGAAAGAGCTGATGGAAAAGTGAGGATCTGAACCCCCTCTAAGCTTTATCCAAACACCTTGTCACACCCAAGGTGGTCCCAATACTACATGCTGTTGCGGGCTGGCAGACACTCCCGTTTCACTCATTGTCATAATTACAAATGAGGGTGACGATGGCATGGCCTGAGTGCTAGCAATAGGACAGAGATTGAACCTGGAAGAATCCAGCAGCCCTTCTTTCCCCCACTGTTTTAAAATATGCTGACACTTGTAAGATGGAAATCTCCGCCTGGACGCTTTGCTAATGTCCCCCTTTTTGCATAGAGCATTATATATGCATAATGTAGATGGCAAAGACGCCTTGCCAGCAGTTGGAAGAAAAGACATATTTCACCATGTCACCAGTGAGTGATAATTCAACTAGAGTTAACAGTGGAGACCCTGATCAGGTCCTCTCAGTTGCAAGGGAGAGGGAGAGGGAGGGAGGAAGAGGGAGAGGAGGCAGTGTATAAATTTGCCCTTAGAATGTGTAGCCTTGGTATCATAGAATTGTAGAGCTTAGTTTTTTGTTGCACTCAGATCCAGGGTGCTGACACCCAAAGGTCTGAAAGGTTTGCTTGTGTCCTCAGCATAAGCCAACGGCTGCTGGATTGGTCCAAAGCTCCAGAACCTCTTTCCTGGGGTGGCTCCCTGGATCAGAGCAGCAGGTTTTGGCCCAGCCTCGCGGTGGAGAGGGCTGACTCTGATTTTGTGGACAACGTGCCCCCGCTCCGTGTTTTGCTCAGTGCTTCACAGGCTGTGCAAGACAGGCGGAGGTATTTTGGGAGAGAGTCACATCCAGAACCTTGGAGAGCGACTGGGAAGCTGAGAGAGACTAAAACCGCAGAGTAGAGCCCTTTGGCTCCACTCCGTGGGAGAACAATGAGGACCGGCGGCAGGATACGTTTGCAGGTGGCGGCCGCTGTTCTTTTCTTGAGAGTTGCCCCTGTGGGGTGGGTGGGAGTCCTTTGCTTTTTCGTTCTTTTCGTATTACAAGGAAAAGTGCGTTTACAGCTAGGAGCGATGTGGGGCTCTCCGCAGATGGCCGGGTGAGTGGCCCCACTTCCTGGAAATGACACATTAGGAAAGTTCCCATTGAAAGCTCAAACGCTTGGCCTCCCCCAGAATCTGGAGGATTCTGGGGTTTGTAGTCTGTGAAGTAAAATTTCCAGACTTTGCTATCAAGGGAGATTGTGCGTTCTTTCTCATAACTCAAGAGAAGTGCGCTTCCCAGCACCGAAGGCAGCCAACTTCTCCTTCATTCCCAACACTAGCTTCAGGTTTGGGGGAGAAGGAAGGACAGTGTCAGTGGCGGCAGGCGGTCTTCTAAAGGATGGCAAGGTGGGATAATGAGCCAAAGATAAATCCCCGTTAATGCTAATGGCAAGTTATCTGTGGTTAATTACCCCCCAAATGCCGTATCTTCAATCATGTAAAGTGACTTTGTCAAGACCACAAGGAAAGTAAGACTCCACTTATCCTCTGATGGCGGGCATTCGCTTAAACAGCCATCCGCCAAGAATTCAACACCAAGGAGCTGGACTATGCGATGTTCTGTCTCGTCCCGACCGCTCAGCTCTGGAAGGTCTTTGCCTGGCCAACAACATCCCCCGTCCCTTGACATTTTGGGACCAAAGTCTGAGAGCTGGGCAGGTCCCCGTGAAGTTGTAAGAGACAACTCTCGCCATGTCATAGGATGAGGTCCTTGTGATGCCAGTGGCGGGGCCAGGTCGGAAAGATCTGAGTGGGAAGCAAGCGTAACACGCATCCAAACGCCTTTTGCGTTGAGCTTCGGTGCCAGCTGGAAATGGGTGGAAATGGGTGCTCTGGCCTTTAAGACATATAATTCTTTACCACCCATGGTAGGTAGGTAGGTAGGTAGGTAGGTAGGTAGGTAGGTAGGTAGGTAGGTAGGTAGGTAGGTAGGTAGGTAGGTAGGTAGGTAGGTAGGTAGGTAGGTAGGTAGGTAGGGTGGAAATGTTTCTTTTCTTTCAGCATTGCTGGTCTTGATGTTTGTCTCTCTTCTTGGAGACCTGGAGAAGAACAGTAACTCCCGGAGATGCTGTGGGATGCCTAGAAGTGACAGGGAAGATGAAAGAGATCCAGACCCAAAACACAGCCATGTTCCTCTCTCGGTCATCAATCAGTGGGGCGATTTCCCTTGTTTTCTGTTCAAGCCACTTGTTCTCCCATCCACACCCAAATTTGATTGGAGACGTCAGGGGGACATAGGAGACTTTTGTTCATGAGCCGTTTGGAAAAGTGGTTTTTGTAGAGAATGGCTTTCCGGAGTTGTAGGAGGTGAGGAGAAATTTCCCAAGTCACGCCTTGGAGCGATGGAATTGGGCAAGGATGTCTTTGTTGGCTCTCTCTCTATCTCTCTCTATCTCTGTGTGTGTGTGTGTGTGTGTGTGTGTGAGAGAGAGAGAGAGAGAGAGCGAGCACCAGCCTGTTCTAGAAGATCCTTAGATGGTCTCACAATATTACGGTTGTTGTAGGTGAGATTCAGAGTTCTGGCTTTTTGCAGGGGATCTGATATCTTGTACTCTTTTTCAGCTGTTCCAAGGTGACAGGAAGGTCAGCTCTCACCTGGCTGGTGGCCGAGCAAGATGGGACATTGGCTTCTTCCAACTGGACTTTGTCTTGTGAGTGTGAGAGTCGAGTGGGAGAAAGGAAAAAGTGACAAAGGTCTCGGCTTTACCTGCCTGTATTTTTCCCCACTTCACCCTCTAATTCTCACTTCCTCTCTCTTAGTTCATTCCAGTCCAGTTCACATTCTCCTTCCTCCCCACCCCAAAAAGCCCCCGAGCAAGTAACAGTCTTGAAAACACAGGCTGTTATTGCCGCATAAAACGCACATTTATAGCGCCGACATAAAAAATAATGCTTATAAAACGGATTTGAAAGATATATTTTATCTTTGGCGCATCTTTAAAATATATGGCAAAGAGGAAGCTTTACTTATTCGTGGCTGTAAAAGGAGAGGAGAGAGGGAGAGGATGATGTTTGGTTTCCTGCTTGGGATGGTGGTGGTAGTCCTTGACAAGCCACCAGTGGAACACATGATGCTGTATGAGATGGAGCTGAGCGGGTCTGATCCTTCCTGGGCTTTTAGCAAAGGGATGAGACCTGAAGAAACACATGGCCCAAAGGGTGTCTCTAGACTGCAACTCTACAAGCTGTAGCCAGAATAATCACAGTGGTCCACCCCAGCTTAGACCACGTGTGGCCCTCCAGATGGCAACTCCCTTTAGCCAAAAGTCAGAAGGCGAGGAAGGATGGGACTTAGGGTCACACACATCTGGGGGTTTCCCCTTTCCTGCATCAGACAAATTCAGAGCAGTAAAGTGGGAGGGGATCCCAGGGGTCTCCCCGTCCAAGCTGTCCTTCAACTTTCTGCCCTGTTTATGCAGGAAATCGAGAGCTCGGAGTGCCCCTGACGAATGGCCCTTCCATCTCTGCTGAAAAGCCTCCACGGAAGAAGAGCCCAGCATTACCCACAGAGGACGATAGACCTACGGGTGAGATTTTGCTGTGAGTGTTTTGTGGAATGTCAAATTCTGACCGTAAGGTATCGCTTGAGTACCAGACAACATTGATGGGTTTACACTCAGGTTCTTCACAATGCAGAAAGTTTTTGTTGGCTTTTGGGGGCAGGGAACACACAAATGTTGGGATGGATTGGGACCATCTTGGGCTGTTCCTGTTTCCTGACTCTCTCTAAAGTGGCATCCCTTAACCTGGAGCCCTCCAGAGGTGCTGGAACAGAGCTCTGACCATCCCAAGCCGTAGCTGCAAAGTTGGCGACCGTTCTGTTCCCTTTCCTGTTGAGGAGAGCCAATGGGCAGTGGAGTGGATGGAGCCCCTGTCACCACTGGACTGATTTAACAGACCAGCACGAACCTTGCTGGGGGCTGCCCATCCATAACTCCTTTCATTCTTAGATTGAACTCCAGAATTGGCCTTGATGCTAGTTCCGGGAAGTCCCGGGTTTTTTCTAAAGGAGAGAGACCAGATTCTGAAAGAAACTAAGTTTCAGAACCAGATGAGATTTCCTCAAGAACACACACACACACACACACACACACACAGAGAGAGAGAGAGAGAGAGAGAGAGAGAGGAAAATAATAATAATAATAATAACAATGGAAGCAAAAATGTAGAAAGGAATTTGTGGAGTGTGGAATTCTGGGGTGATGAAATATTGGTACGTAATCGGGTTTCTGGTTGGAGAACACTGTATATGATGCTCGGGTCTGAGCTGCTCTCTGTCTACACTGTTTACCCCATATTGGGGACTTTTGGGGGTTCTGCTTAATCTCCTGCAAAGGACACGAAGGAAGGAAAGAGACTGCAGAGAGCAAAGGAGACGGGCGGTCTGTTCCCTCTCTTTCTCTCTTTCCCCATTAATCTTGATTACAGGGCCCTGGTGCTGAAGTTAATTTTCTTGTAGATGCCTATCAGTCATGTTAGCTGGGAATCTCTCTCCAGCTAATGAGGAATTCATATTCCTTGCTGTTTTATTATGCCACTAATTACTGCCCAGGATTCTGGTGAATGGGCCTAGAAAGAAAATACCAGAGGGTTAAGGAGGTCACTTTTCCCCCTTCAAAAAAACTGGGGGTGTGAGGTGGCATCTCATAGGGCTTCAGAGCTGCTCTGGTGGTATTATGCATGACACAGAGTTTGGAAAAGTTCCTTTTTTATACAGTGGTTCCTTTCTGAGTCTATCATTCCATGGTTGTGCATGTGGTTACTCTTCCAACACGTTGAGAGCCCTGCTTTTTGCTCCTTAGTCTTGCTTTTCTTTTTCCTCTTCCTTTGGGGTCCTTGCGGTGACCGTGTTCATGGAAATAAGATCTCCCACCCGACTTTTCTAGAGATTTTGAAACTTCCCCGTAGGGTGGATCTATGATGGCATTGTAAATATCTGGAGGCTGGCCTGAGACAGCTTGTGGTTTTCTTTTGAGACAAGAGAGAGACGGGCCTTTGTGCTTTGCTGTGTATCGACTGTGGTGGCACCAAAGTTAAATAAAAACATGGTTTGAGGGCAGAGGAGGGAGGACTGTGGGGTGTTCAACCAAAATAAAAATAAAAATACAAGTGGATACATTGGTGCTGGCCAGGATTTCTGGGAGTTGCCAACCAAGAACATCTGGGGACCCACGGTTTGGAACCACTGAGATAAAGGATAAAGCAAGGCACAGATGTGTATAATCCAATGGGTTAGAAACAAGCTGTGATCACTGAGTCCCAAAATCCTTACCCCTCCCAGTTTAGGACTCCGTTCTTCACCCGCAAACAGTTTCGTTGACTGCTCCCTCTCAAGCTCCTTCCCCCTCTTTATCACCCTCCTTCCCCCTATCCTTTCTTCTGCAACGTCCTCGGCAGGACCTCAAGGGACCGAGCAGTCTACACAGCCGCTCGGCTGGTCTTCTTTGCCCAGGTGGACTCTGTGCCCTGCCTGGTCAGGGAGAGCCGTAATAGACGCCCTGGGTGGGTTGATCTACATGCCCAATGTCAGGGACTGGAGGCACCATGCCTGAGCTTCCCTCGGCCTTAATCTGATTTTATTTATTATTTATTTATTTAAAATATTTCTATCCCACCTTTCTCCGTTAAAGGGACCCTGGGTTCAAGTCTTTGCTTGAGAAGAGAAAGCCTCTCTCTCTCTCTCTCTCTCTCTCTCTCTCTCTCTCTCTCTCTCTCTCTCTCTCTCTCTGTGTGTGTGTGTGTGTGTGTGTAAAAGAACCAGAAATCCATGACAGAATGAATGTTTTGCCGACATACCCTGGTGTACCTAGGTTGATATGGTTCCTCAGCTCCTTGAGCGCCCGTCCGAGAAGGCTGCCAAGTCTCTTTTAAGTCAAACAAAGAAAAACTAACAAAATAATGGGAAAGTGGGAAATATCGGCAAGGCTTACTTTGTTATTAAATCTGAAAGAACTTTAGGAATCAAAAAATGTATTATGCATAACTCCCAGTACATAACGCAGCAGCACTGTCTGGTATATTTATAAAATTTAAAAGTATAAACATCTCAGTTTTAGTCTAACAATAATTACATATATATCCAGTACGAGAGACAGAGAAGCTAGCAGCTGCACCTGAAGGTACTTAAGTACGTATATCTCCTTTTTCTTCTTCTTTCAGTTGGGAAAAATAAAGAGTTTTTCCCCCCCCCTAAACCCCAAAAATAAAAGCCATCAGCACTGGAATAAACAGACAGCAGGTTTTTATTGTCTGAGTTTAGGAATGATATGGAGGTTTCAGCATATTCAGTCAGAAAAAACTTCACATTTTTAGCAGGGGGGAACCAAGAAAATTAATTACCCCTTAATATAATTATGGAATAGCTATGAATCTGGGGATTCAGCTGAACTTCAAACACTGAACTCTCGAAGAGCATGCAGTAATCGTAAAAAGTAAGGCTGCCATCCGATGCACATTCAGGCTGTGAAGCAGCTTATTGGTTGTGTGTGTGTGTTTTATTTATTTTAATTGTTGAATACAAGGAGCCGCTTTCCTCAGCCTGGTGCTTTCCTGCCTTTCAGGACTACAGACCCCGTAGTATCATTCCCAAAATTGGCAATCTGGAATTTAACGCTTTTTTTTTAACTTAGAGAAGAATGCCAGTCCAGAACATGCTCCGCTGAAGCCATGTCGATGTGCTCCCTGATAGACATGGGGCTCGGGTTCTGGACTCATGCCAGGGCAGGCCAGCGCCTGTGCCCGAAACTGGTGCCCTTGAAGTGCCAACGGAGGCCATCCCTCTGGATGCATTGGCAGGGGGTTGGACTAGATGATCTTGAAGGTCCCTTCCAGCTCTTCCAGTCCTGCGGTTCTCCTCTAGGCTCTCAAGAGACTTCCTCTCCTTGCTCTCCACTCATCTTCTTTGCCCTGGACAGCAGACTCCTTTCCACCTGGCATCCGGCTCACCCCAAACTGAGAAGACCAAGCAGAACCATCTGTGCAGACACCTCCTCCTCCCCAGGGCAGCCTTCCTTCCCTGACCCACCCCCATGCGGCCCTTCGCGTTGCTTACTGCCTTCTTTCATGCCCCCACTCAGAACTCAAAAGTCCTGTCTAATCCTCTCCGGCATGCTCCCACCTTGCCAAAGTCTATCCAGAAGCCGTCACAACAATTTCACCAGTGGAAGGGTGGGTGGGGGAGAAACACAGACCCAAGGCAAATCCATTTTCAAACGATTTGGGAGAAAAAAGCAAACCAAATCCCTTCCCGTCTGCTCAGGAGTTGGCTTTGCAACTTTGGAGTTGAAAAGGCAAATAAATAAACAAACAAACATTAGACTTTGTCCTTTTTCTTTCTTCTTTTCTTTCTTTCTTGCATGCTTGCTTGCTTGCTTGTTTTCTTGCTTTCTTGCTTATTTCCATCGTTCCTCTCTTTCTTTCTTCCATCGTTCCTCTCTTTCTTTCTTCCATCGTTCCTCTTTCTTTCTTTTCTTTCTTTCTTTCTTTCTTTCTTTCTTTCTTTCTTTCTTTCTTTCTTTCTTTCTTTCTTTCTTTCTTTCTTTCTTTCTCTTCCTTCCTGCCTGCCTGCCTGCCTGCCTGCCTCCCTCCCTCCCTCCCTCCCTCCCTCCCTCCCTTTTTTGCAAAGAGAGCAATTCTGCTGTTTTCACTCCCATGTGAAATATGTTCACATATTCTGGAGTAAGCCCTATTGAAATCTATAGCACTTACTTCTCCGTAAGCATGTATCTCTCCTCCCCATGAGGTATCTTCTAGATGGATTAGACTACAACTCCCATCATCCCCCACCAATAGGACTGTTCAAGAGGGGCTAGGTGCTCCACCCCTTGCTGCCAGTCATCTGAGGTCACCTCACTTCTGGGTGTAGGCCTCCCATCAACGTCTGACAATGATTTCCCTTGCAGTTTCCACTATCACTCAGCTAGCAACATAAATCTTGACCTGATTTGTCCTTTCTTGCTAAACAAGACAATGCCAGGAAAATTTTTCCTCCTTGCGATTTTATTCTATCTTTTGCTGACCTCAAGGAGGTTTTATACACTTTCAAGACTCCTTGTTAGGCATTTCTCTAAAATGTTCAGAAGAAAGAGAGAGAATGAGAGAGAGAGATACTTTATTTCATCTTGTTGCTCGTGGACACTGGCAAAATAGTAGCTTCGGATGGGTTGTTTGTGTCTTTTACTATCAATCAAAGTGCTGTTTCTCCAAGCCAAACAGGCCGGTCTTATATAAAACTTCACCAGATCTCTTCTTAGGGACCCTGCTTGAGCAGAGAATGCAGATGGATCCATGGCTATTATCAGCCCCCAAAATACAATCTCTACATATCCAGAATAAGGGGTGACATATTTGTTGGGAAGGGTTCACACTGATGCTAATTTCCCATTTACTGCAGAGCCCTTGTGGGGTTTAAAGAGGCCATTTTGAGAAGTGGGACGCCAGGCTAGAACGTGACTCAAAAAGCCACAATGGCTCTCCAGATGCTGAGGAACAACTACATCCATCTAGGGATGGAAAAGCAGTTCATATTAAGCAAGACTTTTAATTAATTTATCTAATTTGTGATCTGCAATGCTGGGGGGAAAAAAAAGCAAACAAAATTTTTTTTTAGCATCTGCTCACTAGGAGCAAACCACCAGTGTTAGGTTCACCCCGATTTTCTTTTTCAGAATATACTCAAGGAAATGTTCGTGACTAAAAATGGAAACATAAAGAGAGAGAGAATGGATAAAATGTTCTGTATGCAATGTATTAATCTGGCATGCAAGAAAAAATATAGTAGTGTATATTACAGAGAAACATATGAAAAAATGGGTGGATTAGGAAGTGTGTGTACCAAAATCGAGAAAGAATGGTATTGCAATTTGATCAGAACTTGGAAGTGAGTCATTACAAGTAACAGGGTTATCTGTAACTAGTTACTTTTGGGGCAACTAGTAATGTAACTAGTAGTTACAAAGCTACTGTGAGGTGTAAAGAGCAGCACTCAGTTACTCAGAAACCTCAGAAACTTCTGAAGTCCAAGGAAGTTGTAGGAGAGGGAGAGCATAGGCCTTAAATCCTTCCTCCTCAGATCTTTCTCCAAGAGAGTGGCTTTAATAGCTTGTTTATTTCTTTCTCTCTGTGTGTGTGTATTTGAGAAAGAATATTTTTGTCCTTTCTTTGCTCTGTGTGTGTGTGTATAATGTATGTCATCAGCGCTTAAATAATGATCTAAAAAAGACTTGTTTATCAAGCAAATTCCCTCCCGAAATCATAAAAGCATTAATAACGTTGTGTGTTCCCAAGCAAGCTGGCACATTAGCATCCTTTTAAAGGACAGCGCGACTTTCTGAGGGCGAAAAACCTCCCTTGCTTTTACGTCTTTAAATCTGAGTCAGTGCCTAACCCAAGTGTGGCTCCTTCTCTCCACCACCGCCCCGCGTGCGCCCCCCCCCACGCACATCTCCCTTCTTCTCTTACTTGCTGGAGATTTTCCACCCCTCTCTCCTCCTCCTGCCACGAGACCTTTTTGGCAAATGAACTTGTGAGCCATGGAGAGAAAATGGAGAGGATTGGGTAGGAAAGCAAGCAGTGCGGAGGCCCTCGGAGGGCAGGCTGGGGGTGGAAGAGAGAATATAGATGGGGTGCTATTTGGAGGCTGTCCATTTTATTCTCTCGGAGGTCTAGGCGAGATCTAATTTCTATTGATCTGTAATTGCACGGGGGCACGGGGGTGTTTCCAGGAGAGATGAACCCCCAGCTGAGTAAGGAGAGGCTATCATAATATAGAAAAAGTGAGCACAGCAGGTGGATAAGGCTTGGGGGCAAGGGAGAAGGAGGATGTTTGGTGGAGGGGCTTGGCTGAGCTCACCCAAAACAATGTCTCTGGGAGACCCTCCAGCACAGAGGTGGGGCTGGAGGACAGAGGACACTCTTGTTTTAGACCAGCTGTTAAGAAGACCCACCACGCCCTGGCCATATTAAAAAGCCGGTTGGAGGGAGGTGGGCTGCTAAGCCCCCTGGAGATGGCCACTCCAAGCCTTCCTCCCCAGTATTGGCCTGCTGTGCCCGATGGGAGTTGGAGTCCGGCAACATCGGGAGGGGGAGGGCCCACCTATCTTCTCCACCTCTGCTCTAAGAGGTGAGGCAAATGGCATGTCAGATAATAGCTCCCACCTCCCCATCCATGGGGTCTTCCAAAGTCTAGCTCTTACCCTCCCATCCTTGATTCTGAAATCTCTCTCCCCCTGCCCCACCCAGGATGGCCTCTAATGGGTGATCCTTGGCCCTCAGGAATGGAAAGCCTTGGGCATTCAGATAATTCGGTGCACAGCCAAGTCTGAAAGGATTGTCTTGGTTATTCAGGGACAATAGATGCTGTCTGCTCCTTTCTCCCTGCCTCCAGGATTTCCTGCCCCTTCTGAGCTTAGCTGCAGTTCTCAGCTGAGCGAGATTTTTCCTGGCAACAATCTATTTTCATAACTACCTCTGTACTATGAAGTCTTTTGGGGTGGCTTGGCCTTGAATGGGTAATTAGGAGCCATTAGCTTTACAAAAGATCTGTGCTGGGTGGAGCGGAAAATGGCCAAGACCATTTCGCCTCCTGCCCTTACGCAGATCAATGCTGTAAGTCTGCATTTTTTGGAATCCCAGGGAATGGTCATGATGAATGCCCAAACTTTAATAGCTGCCGCTGCTCTGCACCGATTGCACGCCTTGTGGCCTCGTTTTTGTTCCCATCACCATTTCTGCTCCTGGAGGGTCTGCCATTGTGGAAAAGGTGTTGAGTTGACCAATCAGGCAACCCGTCTCTCTTGCTTCTGCGGGTGACTCTTGGCATGGGAGTTGCGTGTGCCAAGAGGAGCCCCTTCCCTCAAAAATCCCCTTCCATTTCTAGGTCTAGACTTTGTCTTTCCTATATCACTTTTTCTTTTGCAAAAGTTTTATATTCATTCATTCATTCATTCATTTCACCCACCCTGCTTTCTCTTCAAGAAGAATCCGCTCCAGGGCAACGCCTGTGCTGTGGGGCAGATACAAAGCAACTTCCCTGAGTTGTAGCCCAAGTCTTTCCTTACCATTCTGCTCTCCTCCCTTCACAAAGGCAGAAAATAGCTCCACACGCAGCCAAGCTGGGCAAAGATGGAATAGGTGGATTTTTCAGTACCTGCCAATTTGCAAAACCGGTGCCCCGGGACACTGGAGACAATGCTTAGACAGAGCTGGGTAATTTTGATCACTGCTAATAATGATTTTTTTAAAAAAAGGCTCAGCAGGCACAAAACAGTGTGAGGGAACAACCCACTGTAACACAGAGAGGAAAACAGTTTCTTATGCCAGCTTTGGAGGGGAGGGGGCTGATTCTGTTCCATGTGGTTCAGTTTATTTGTGCCCCACCCCTATTTTAGAGAACATTTCCATGATCTCCTTCTCTCAAGGACTCCGCCTAGGGCATCCTTTTCTCAGAGCAAGGACGGGGAATGTAGGTCCTTCCAGACGCTGCCCTTCCCACCTACCAGGAGAGCAGAGCCCCTGTGGAGAAGCAGCTGGACCGCCGGTGGAGCCTCAGAAGAGACTCACCCTTGACTGGGAAAGAAATAGAGGCTCTTCGTTGCTCATGGCCTACCAGCTCTTGCTGGTGTGACCCGCCAAGACACTTTCAACATAGGGTGACCCTATGAAGGAGTGACAGGTCATTTATAGCCCTTCTGAGGTCTTGCAAGCCCAAGGTCTGCGCTGTCGGTTGTTAAGGCAGTCCACCTCATGTTTAGCCTTCCTCTTTTCCTGCTGCCTTCCGCTCTTCCTGGTATCTTTCCCAGTGAGTCCTCATTCTTCGTCCAAAGTACGATTTAGTTATTTTTGCTCCTACAAAAACCTTAGGACTGATTGGATCTGGCAGCTACTGATTGGTTTTTCTGATAGTCCATGGGATCCGAAAAGCTGCCGTCCAGTTCCATATTCCGAATGACTCCAACCGTCTTCCCCGGGTCAGCTTTCTTCACTGTCCATACACAGTAACTGGAACTACTATAGTTTCAGTTACTTGGCCTTGGTCTCCTTGCTGCCTTTCTGAATCTCAGTCTTCTTCCAACATCTTGGCTACAGTTTGCACTTGGATCAGTGGAGAAATGCAGAAAATCTTGAACAATTCCAGTTTCTTCATGGTTAGCATTGGACTTACGTAATTCTTCTGCAGTCCTGATTTCTCTCTTCTTAACATTCAGCTGCAATTCTGCTTCTTTTGCTTCTTCCTGTCACCTTCCTCAGAATTCATTTCAAGTCATGGCTTCTTTCTGCCAGCATAGGCTGGGTACACACCCTTTGGGAATGCTGTACCCATGTCCCATCAGTTTTTTGCCATCAGTTCATAGAATCTTTGACCATTGGTCATGCTAGCTGGGGGGCGGGGGGGGGGGCAAAGCCTGAAAGGCACGGAAGTGGACTGATCAAGGATGGCTTGAAAGCTACTCTTCCATCCTTGGCTTCTTCACTGAGTCAGATCTTTTGTTTGTAAAATCTGAAGCTCAGAAAATTGACTTGATCTCTGTCTATACGTATTTTAGGTCATCTGCCTGGCACAGTTAACCTCTGCCATATCCAGAACTTGGGAGGCTGTTGTTCGGACTACAAATCCAATGCCGATCGGGGATTCTGAGAGTCATAGTCCAAAAAAGTAAAGGGCCAAAGCTCTGGCCACGTCCCCTACCCGCCTGGGGTCTCACACATTCCTTCCAGCATGTCTTTGGTAACCTCCTTCTTTACCTTATTTCATAGTGTTTGCAAGCGAAGGTTGGTGCTTGTTTTCCTTTCGTAAAACACATCTTGCCCCCCAAAAGAGCCTCAAGTTAATTAGCAATGTTGTTATTAGGGCTGTTTCTCTCCCACCGGCCTCTCTTCCCGAGCAGCGCTGATGCCCAGACATGCACCCAAGACTGCTGAGCAAACGCCACCCGGAGCAAAGGTCTCTCCTCGGCATGTTATCCTATCTGCCGTCAAATAAACTCGAACCTCATTACCGGATGCCCTTTCGCCTCCTCCCTTTGAAATGCTTCGCAATGCTTTTGAAGAAGGATTTTTAAAAAGGGCAGGGAAGGGGGAGAAAAAGGCTCGTGGAAAGAAGTTGGAGCACTAATTGATTTATTTTCCCCTCCCACCTTTCCTCACCCTGACATGGCTTGCGGTTTGTTTCTCTGTTTGTGGTGGCTGCTACTTAAGGGCTTTGAAAACACGTCGGGGGGGAAAGGAGGCCCCTGAAATACCTGACCACACACAAATGAGGTCTTGAACATGCATTGGGTTTTTCAGAGGAATCTTTAGTTTCAGGAACTAAGGGTGAGAAGAAAGGAAGCGACGTCTGTGCCAGGGAAGAGGAGGGAAACAAACCAAGAGATCTGCCTCGCTATCCAACACCAGAGAGAAGCTTGGGTGGGAGAGAAGATGAGGAAAGGTATGCCCGCTGGATAGCCAAGGGGAAGAATAATGTCTTAGAAACGTTGTTTTCTGGGCTTATGACTCTCAGAATGCTCTGCCAATGGTTTTGGGAGTTGCAATCACTGACGACCAAGGCCAAGATAATCTACACTGTTGTATTCCTGATTACCTTCTGCTCTGCCGTCCTGTCCTGCCTTTGGAGCATTCTGAAACACAGCCGATTACCTGCCTCTAATGCCTGAGAGTCTTCCTTGTTGGTCTGAGGCTGGATCTACATTTGCCTCGAACTGTCATGCTTCCTTCTGACTCCCAATGATGCCTCGATAGAACGGATCTTCTCTATCCCTCTCCTGTTTCATCTGCGCTTGGAGGCCGCAAGGAAAGAGGCCAGCAGGACCAAGCAGATTCAGGCTGAAGT
Source organism: Intellagama lesueurii (assembly GCA_037013535.1). Taxonomy (NCBI): domain Eukaryota; kingdom Metazoa; phylum Chordata; class Lepidosauria; order Squamata; family Agamidae; genus Intellagama; species Intellagama lesueurii. The sequence continues at coordinate 12,145,590 of JBAJHW010000016.1, read as the reverse complement.
CAGTCAGGTTCAGTTGGGATATCGGTCAGGCTGTGAGAAAGTTGGACTGAGCGGGTCAAGATGCAGTGAGTCGAATTGGGTCAAAGAAGCCTGGTCAGAAACAAGCAAATGGAAGTCAATCCATGTGCATTGACCAGTAAGTTCAGGTCAAACCAGTTCTCCCTGGCTTAGTCACAGTGAACGTTCAGGACCCTGGATAGCTCCTCCTGTGCTGAGCAAGAGGAAAACCAGGTCTAAGCGAAGACTTGGAGATGTCTGAAGAAGGTGAGTTGGATCTTACCTTCAGGTGCCTCTTTCCTCCTACAAGAGTTGCATTGCTATCCCCAAAGGACCCGTGGCTGATTCTGCAGCAGCAGCCTCCTTGGGTGAAGGGCAAGGCTCTCCGGTCACCAGAGTGCTTGTGTATCTCTGTGTGTGTGTGTGTGTGTGTGAGAGAGAAAGAGACAGAGAGTCAGAGGAAGACAGAGAAAGCGAGAGGGAGGGAGAGAGGCAGACAGAGACACAGAAAGGGGATGAAGACAGATGAACAAGAGGCAGCAAGGTTTGGAGGGAAGACTCTTGTCAATTCCTTGGCCTTAGTTTGGACTGGGAATGTCACCAAGAAGGTCTAAGCAGGTCCTGCGAAGGACCCAACTGGATCCATCCCTGGATTTCCAAGCTACCACTCAGTTTTACTGACTTTTCCTCCTCTGCATTAATTTAAGCATCCTTTTGTTTTGTTTCTGCCTATTTGATTTGGGGGAAAGATTCTCTCTACCGGGATGTCTCCCAGGGCATGGGAGGCGGCGCTGTGAATGACTGCAGGGACCCTGGCTGTTGCTTTACCTTGAGGGACACAGTGCTGCCTTCTAGTGGTAGCACAGCTGTGTCCAGCTGTGCTTCCCACTACCTTTATTGTGCTGAGGTAGGAGCAACCAAGAAGTCACAGGAGGCCATAAGTCTCAAGAGGGTGGGACAGATGTAGCAGATCCAGATGTTCAGCAGATGTTGGGAATTGAGTGCCAACACACCTGCACTAAGGACAGTATGCCTACAGGGGGCAGTAGTGGTAGAGGCATATAACTGGAGTTATCTGATATGACTAATCTCCCACTTCTTTTCTTGCCTAATGTTTCCTTTTCTCAAGTAGACTGATACTCTCAGGATGACTTCACTTCCTCCTTCTCTCTGACCAGGCTCCCTCCTTGGCATGTAGCTTAGTCCCAGCCTTAGCTTGCTATCTCTGGTGTAGGTTCATTCGGTAACAACCCTCTTTCCTTTGGATAGGCAGATTCCTCACCTATCTCCACATGTCACCCCAGCAGAGTGGGAAAGTCATTTCCAATCTGGACCGGCTGATTATTAATTAATGATGTGCCATCAAGTCAATTCAGACTTACGGCAACCCTTTTCAGGGGTTTCCAGGAGGAGAATATTCAGAAGTGGCTTAACTTCCCTTTCTTTTGGGGGGCATTTGGGGACGGTGCAGCTTGCCAAAGCCACCACAGCTTGGCAGATGCAGTGGGGAATGGAACTCCCAACTTAAGGCTAAATAAGTGGGTGAGTGGGCTGCATTTGAACCAGCTGGGTCAGTCTGGATGACCTTAGGGGTCATTCTGAATGGAGCTGAAACCCATCCTCAAAGCAGAGCAGGGCCGAGGGGGGACCCGCTTCCTTGCCTGTGGCTGCCCTGCGATTAGCCTGTGGACCCCCTTCCTTGAGGAAGGGCCCCACCGACCTTGAGAGGACTCAAGGGGAAGGCCGTGTGGGCAGAGCTGCCCAAGGCAGGCCCCGCCCTCTCTGACCCCGGCGGGTTGCCCTGCCAGCCCCTTCGTCATCCCCGGGCCTGAGTCTTCTTTGCCAATGGCTCTGGGCACTGGAATGATGCTCCGTGCAGGATGGTGGTGACGCCCGCTGTCTTCCGCGGGCTCCTGGCTGCCCAAGGGTTAAGCTTTCTCTCCAGCAAAGCCGGGCGCGAGAGAGTGGAGCCTGTGTGAGGGAGGGAGGGAGGGAGGGAGGTGGAGCAGAAGAGAGAGAGAGAGAGATTGAGGAGAGAGAGACGGGGCCGGGTGTTCTCTCTCTCTCTCTCTTCCACCCCCCCCCCCGCCGCCCCTCAATCCTCTCCTCTCTCTTGTGCTGCAATAAATCCGGCTTAAAGGACGAGAGCCGAGGAGCCGAGGCTGGATTAAAGGAAAAGTCCGTCTAATACAGACGCCAGCGCAAGAGAAAAAGAGAGAGAGGAAAACAGCAAGGGGGTGGGGGGGGGGGGGAGAGAAAGAGACGGAGAAGCGGGAGGAAGCGAGGTGGCGGAAAAAGACCGGGGGGATGAGTTGAAGAGGGCGCCCTAAACTCCGGCGGCTAACCTGGGGAGAGAGGGAAGGACTCCCCCGAGCAGGAGCCACCTTGCGGGGACCACTTGAAGCATCTCCCGGGGACCGCTCGGAGACATCTTCTGGGTACCACTCTCCGCCTCCTTTGGGTACCGGTCTCAGCATCTTCGGGGCACCGGTTTCCGCCTCCGCGGGCACTTCTCTTCGCCTTCGCTTTTTCTTTTTCTTTTTCCCCCCCTGGACATTGGCTTTTCCCCCACTCTCTTCCCCCCCCCTTCACTTTTCCTCCGAAGACTTCCCGGCGATGGACACCCGTGGGAGTCGCCGATGCTTTTCTTCTTCTTCCTCCTCCTCCTCCTCCTCCTCCTTTTGCCGCCGCCGCTGCGTCCTGCTGGTCTCCCCGCGCCTGCCCGTGTCGGTGTCCGGAGGGTCGCGATGCGGAAACCCAGCTTGCCTTTTCTGAACCAGATGGAGTTACTATTTCCAGGGCCAAGACACCCACGATGAGCCGCTTGCTCCCGCTTTGCTTCCTCCTCAGCAAACTCTTCCAGGCGGCGCTGGGTGAGTGCGTGCGTGCGTGTGTGCCTGTGCCGGGGCGAGACGGTCTGGGCGCCCGTGTAGATGATATGTGACACCTGCTCACCCAGCCCGGTGGGGCGGCGTGGCGTGGCGTGGGGCGGTGGGGCAGGAGAAGAGCGGGGAGGGGGCTTGGATTTCGAACCCACAGAGCCAGAATCCTGGGCGATACATCTGACACACGTAACCCCCAGCCCAAATCGACCCGGATCCGGCGCAAAACTGATCTCGCTGCCCGGATCTGCGGCGCTGGCCAGCTGCGCCTCGGCTCCAGGAAAAACCAGCACCTTTCCTCCGTCAAAGCAACGGGGCTCTTTCTTCTTTTGTGTGTGTGGGGGGGCGGGAGGGGGGAGGGAGGGGGTGTCGTCGTGATCCTGGTGGTTGGAGGAGGGAGAGCAAAATCAGCTCCCCCGCCGGAGTGTTTCCCTAAACTCTTGCCAACTTTCCCCAGCCTGGTTCGGGAGTGGTTCCCCCACCCGACCCGACCCGACCCCTCCTGTTGTCTGGATGCTCCTTCCTGCCGCCGCCGCCGCCGCCCTCCTCCTCCCTCCCGCGAACAGTGGAGTTATTTTTTGCCGGAGGAAACAGGAAGGAACCGGTGATGGGTATCGGGTGGCTTTAATGCCAGCCTTTCTGTGCCAAGACGGGCTCGGGCTTCCTCTCCTTGTCGCTCTCCCTCTCCTTTCCTGGTGTCGTGGTAGATGATGGTGATGATGATAATAATAATAACTAAGAATGGCTGGCAACTCTTCTGAAAGCCCTTCAGCACCCATCGCAGCAGGAGGGTGAAATCTGGCCATCAGGGTATTTCAGGGGCATCCGATGAGTTTTCGTCTCGGAAGGAGGAAAAACACCGCCACACTCACACTCACACACACACACCACACACAGAACACACACTCCCGCACGCACGCACGCACGCACGCGCCTCGGCGCAGAAACCAGCGGGAGAGGGGCTGGTGGTGAGGTGCTGAAGGGATGAAATCCCGAAGCCAAAGACTGGCCAGCGGGAAGGGGTGCGGCCGGGTAGCCCTGGGTGTGTTCTCCTCGTGAGGAAGGGTCATGGGTTGAGTTCTGGCCGATGACTTCTCCAAACACGCTTCGCCCCCGGGGCAGTTGGTCGCATTGAAGGACCCTCCCTTCATGAAGGATTACAAACCCCATCATCCCACTGGAGGGGGTGTGAGGTGTAGCTCCTCAAGTCTCGACGGCAGCAGACTAAGGAAGGGCGATCGGGGAAAACACACACACCCCCATCTCTCTTCTCTAATGTTGAACTCTGTGCCATGTGTGTGTTGGGAACGGTAACTGGTGAACACGGGTCCCCCGGGGGGGGGGCACCCTTGCTGCTCTCTGGCGTGTGCGCGCGCCCGTGTGTGTGTGTGTGTGTGTGTGTTTGGCCTGGCGTTTTTGCGGCTGAATGTCGGCTGAAATGACCTAAGCTGGGGAGGAAGCTCAGTCTCTCCGGGGTTACTCCAGGGCAGATGGTGTCATGCCCGGAAGGGATGGGGGGGGGCAGATGGGAGGAGAGAGAAAAACTTGGCTCTCTTGTCTATTTCCAAGGGCAGCACATTCACTAAACGATCAAGAGACGCCAGCCTGCGCCTTGAAGGACTGTATATATTCTACAAGTCTTCTCTTTCTTTCTTTTTCCACCTGAGCCCTAGATCTGAGGAGGCAAAAGCTTCCAAACTTTGGGCTGTCGTTCACCTCCAGAACTAAATCCTGGCTCCCACCCCTCCCCAAACCTGGCACCCTCTGGCTGCCTTGGTCTACAGTAGTCCTTGTTCACTGACAAAACGGTGGGTTCCATGGGGTGATGGGTTTTGTAGTCAAGCTGAAATGAAATCAATCCATTTCTCTCTCTCTCCTGATTCTGGTTTGGCAACCTTGTTTTCAAGGGTATAAGAAGCAGCTCCTGTGGTACTTCACTCAAAATATATGAAGAAATGTCTGTGTATTTATTTCTCAATATCTTGGGTATGTTTTATAAGAAAGACCTTTTTCATGCCTGTTTTGGGTGGTGGGGGAAGCAAATGGCGTGAGGATTAGTTACACTCCCCTCTCCGTTTCTTTGTTGGTGGGGGGAGCAGTGAGCCAGCAATGCCTGGAGACAGAGAGGAAGGAGTCTCCTGCCTCTTTATGCAGTGGTTGGGTTATTATGGGCTGGTGGAGGAAGGAACTTGGCATTTTATTGGCCTTTCTGGTTTGGACCATACCGTTTTCTGAATGGTGGTGCTTTTTGTTAACCTGTTTGAAACAAACTGTCCAAAGAGTTGGAATAATTTCATTCCACATTTCATTCTGTTTCCGCCTGTCTGACGAAGTGGACGTGTCCACGAAACCTCACATTAAAAAAGAATAATTAGTTCTTTAAGGTGCTACCTGTTTTTGTCTTTGTTTTGTTTTGTTTCTTTGGATTTTGCCTGAAATTTGAGCGAGTGATAATTTGTGGATAATGCTGAGCAGCTCCTTCAGAGAACAGCCGGGCCAGGCCTCCCCTCTTTCAGGATCACTGTTTAGGACGAGAAGAAGCCTTCAACATTAAGTCATTATTGGCAGGTGGCTTATTGTTATTATTACTATTCTTATTTTAAATTCAATATCCTGGTGGAACTCTGCAAAGACCTTATTCTCACGCCACCCAGAAAGCACCGGTGCACATTTAAGATGATCTCCATGCATCGCCGTGAACAGATCTCCATAAGTAAAGAAGGAACAGGCAGTACTCTGCCCCCAGGGAACTTACAGTTCTCTGTTGGAACAGTGGGTGAGACCAAAAAGAGTGGTAAGAATGGGTGGTGCCGCTGGAATGTGAGAGTGGGAGTTATAATTTGAAAAGGGTAACTTTTCTATGCTGTGAAAAAAAACTTGAAGAGCTGCTTCCTGGCCGGGAGAGCATGCAGATGATTAGCTGAGCCCTTGCAGCTTCGTATTCCCAGCAGTGTACGCAACTCATAGGTCTTCATGATAATCATACTAATTGGATAGATGGTAACAATGACAGGCACACTCCTATGCATTCCAAGAGGACATTATGTGAACAATGGTCATGTGGCAGTAAGTTCCGCTGACCCCATCTGCACAGAGTGAAGATGCCTGTCCTCTCTTTGACCTTCGGTCTGGTGTCTGTGAATGCCAGGGAACTCTGGCTGGAGAGGAGACGGCTTGGTCTGTGTGCCGTTTCGAGCTTAACCAGCCAAGCTTTGGGGTACATAGTGTTGTCTGTGAATAAGCCAATGGTTAGTAAATATATTTATTCAGAAGGTTGCAGCTAGAACTTTGGCGTGCAGGCATTCATGACAGCAGCCCCCGCAGACTTTCGCCCAAAGTGCAGGTAGCGGGCAGACCCTTATCAACCACAAACCAGTTTGGGCTGTTTTCATCCCTGCCAGGAAAGGGTCTTTTGCAAAGCTAACGGCTCCTCATGGCCCTTTAGAGACCAAACCATTCTGACAGATGTTGCATTTTGAAAAAGGATAAGTGAGTTATGGCCCTGTGCTGTTGCTGGGAGCATCTGTCCCTCACCCCCCACCCCCAAGGTAATTCCAAAGGTAAAAAAGAAGCGCAAGGCAGAGGCAGGCAGGATAAGCGTCACCATCCCTGCTGAAGTGAATATTCTGGCACATGGGACCCCAACCCTCTTCTCCATCCCAGGGCTTGGGGTAACAAGAACCAGCGAGGTTCCGTCATTCACCAGCAGAGGGGGAATTTCCTGCTCCCGTAGTTCCAAGCCAGGCATTGAACGAATTTTGGAAACTTGGGGTGTGTGTGTTCAGGACCTGACCCTACCCAGTTTTACCCCCCCCCCCGCTTCTCAAAATCCCAACCTGCCTCCTTCATTCCCAAACTTCAACATGTCTTCCTGTGTTTCTCACTCTCCATTCTGTTTTCTGTCTTGTGCTGGCCGCTTTTTCCTGAAAAAAAAAGAGGCAGGAAATGGGGAGAAAGGTCTTTGAATAATAGAAACCATGTGTGTTTGTATGTGTGTTTGGTTTTTTGTTTGTTTTTAAAGCTGCCGTGAAGGCTGTAAAAATGTCATGGCCCAGAAACATCTCCCAGACTCGGTGCCTTGTCCTCATGGTTGGGGCGGCTTGTGTAGACTGTCTGTGCCAAGGGTCAAAAGGCAATGATGACCCTCAACCTCCCATCCATATGACACTAAACCATGCAGAGATGTTCTTCGCTTCCAGATGCTCCTCCTTTTCCCTTTTTCTGTCCACGCCCATCGTAGGGCATTCTTCAGGGTGATGGCATGGGTGTGGCTGGCCCTACTGGGAAGCAAAGTGAGGCAGGCGCCTCATGCGAGAAGGCGGCACCAAAGTGCAGAACGAGAGCCCGCTGCTTTCGAAGGCCACCTGCTGTATTCAGGAGTGGAGGAGGACCCCCCCCAGTGTCTCATAATCAGGACTGGGGAAAGATGGAGTCATGTGGTCCGTGGATCAGCTGACGCAGCGGTATATGGAAAAGAGGAGATGTGAGTTTCAAGCCACAGTTGGATGCCAGCGTGGCTAAGAAGAGGGTGAGCTGGCGGAGCAAAAACAAACAAACAAACAAACAAAAAACAATAGAGCAAAAGAAGTCCTTTTCAGAAATTTTTTTATTCTCTTTTTAAAAAAACACCACCACACCAATTTGGCCTGTTGGCTAAGTCTTTCCTTCTGGCAGAGAAATTTCGGTGCACAAATGGACTGAACCCCAAGTATTTGGAGATTTTCCAGAATTGGTGAGTCACCCCAATTTCTTCCATGCTTTAAAAGCCTACAAATGAATTGCTAGTTCTGCTGTTGAAGTTCAGTTCCAGACTCTGAAAGTCAAGATACCACCCACTCAACCGGGGTTGTATGGATGGCTTCCCTCGATCACGAAGTCTGTTTTAAGGGGTGTCTTGTGGCTGGTCGCCGGAGGTTGGCTTTGTATGCCGCTTTGGTTATCACTCTGGCTGAAGCTCTGGTTCCTAAAATATTTAGGGAAAACGGAAGCCGATCTCTGGAGACTCTTCTTTGGAAATGGCACGACGTTCCTTTGTTTATTCCCGGCTTTTAGCCACTTTCTTTTCTAATGCTAGCTTTGGTTTTTGTTCCACCCTGGTGTGTTCTGTGTGTGCATCACCATCCCCCGTGAAGCCTTGAAGATCTGTAGCTCCCTAGGAAGGAAAAAAAGCAAAATAATAAGGTGGGCTTCTTCCCACTTTTCCTTTTTCTTCCTAGATTCTTCCTAGATAATATTTTCAGATATTCACAGCGGGGGGTGGCTGTTTCAAGCTTTTAGTTATTTTCTGCTTCAAAGCCTTCTTGTTTTATCAGTCGGGGGAGCAGAAAAGCCAGTTGTTGTGGAACCATCTGTGGAAGTCTCTGCTCGGTGTTGGAAAAACTGATTTGGGTTTCTTTATTCGTGTAATTCGGATGGATCTCAAAGGTCATCTAGTCTAGCCCCCTGTGACTCTTGCCGATTCTTAAGAGATGCCCACACAGAGCTTGTGCTTCAAAACCTCCAAACCATGTTCCTTCCCACCTAGGAAATGAAGGCTGGTCTCTACTGTGGTTGTCTGTCTATAGCAGGGTTGAGAACCTTTGGCCTTTAAGATGTTTTAGACTTCCACTCCCATCATCCCCTTCCACCATGGGAGTTATAGTGCTAGAACTCTGAAAGGCCAAAGGCTCCACATCTGGTTGACATTGACTGCCAGAAACAGTACGGACAGGAGTCATGGAAAGAGCTTCAAAACATGGAGAGCTTGTGCCTGGGTTCCTTGTTTTCCTTTTCCCTCCCCATTGCTCTTTCCTTTTGTGACACGTCTTTCTAAATGGTAACCCTGGGGCCGTTCTATCTTCATAGACTCTTTCTTTCATACACTTCAGTACCAAAGGTGCCAAGGAAAGGATTTATGGCCGTAGAACTGGGTATGTTCCACATAAATCATTAGATGTAATTAGAAAGGAGGTATGCCAGTGACTCTTGAGCACTAACGGCTGTACAGAGCCTCCATATTCAGTACCACTCTACCTCTGAAAGCCAGCTGTCGGTGAGCAACAGAGGGCAGGAGCTGATGCCCCACCTAATGGCATTCTGTGAGCCTGCTGGGCTGCTGTGCATGAGAAAAGGATGCTAGGCTCGAGCATGATCCGGCAGAACCATGGTTACATATGACTCTTCTCTCCTGCCTCAGCCTCTACAAGCGGGTGCATCTCATATCTACCGGCCACCAGCCATCAGAAGCAACAGACGTGCTTTTATTTAGTACATGCCAAAGCATTGGTGCAGCCTATTTGGGGACAAGTCATATGAAAAGTGAAGAGAGGGTCAATTTTCCAGATGTTCTGGCCTTCTCTTTGCACCCATGTTTCCCCTCTGCACAACCAGCTTTATTTTCCATTTCCAACTCGTCCTTCTCCTCCTCCTTCTTTTTAATCCCTATTTCCAGAGCCAGCCGCCCGAGAAGGATTCACCCTGGCAGGAGGTAGCAGTCCTCCTCCTGCATCTCGCCTTCCCTCGGATGACCTGGTTCTCCCCATCCCACCCCCAACAGCTTTGCCGCCCAGCGCACCCTGCCTGGTGAAGGGTCTGTGCAGCCCCCCAAGGCATTTCAGCAGCAGGAGGTTCGGCCATTCCTGTCCTCCTTCGCTTCCCTGCTCCCCAGTTTCTCCTTTTTCTGAGCTGCACTATCCTACAGATCTGGGTTCGCAGGAGAATCCTATGGATTTGAGGGGTGGCCTGTCACATGGTTGCTCTGCTTCTGTGCAGAGCTTGGGTGTAACTCTTGATGAAGAACTAATCACCCATAACTATTTCCTTTCAAGACCCTGTGCTAAGTTTTCATCTCATTTGTTTGGTGTGCTTTGCATCACAGGCGAGCGGCTTGCATCAGAGTTTTTTTATTTTATTTTATTTTTAACAAGCAAATTCTAGAATCTTGAAGTTGAAAGGACCCTATAACACCATCGAGGCCCACCCCCTACTCAAGGCAGGAATCCAAATATTTTAGTTACTCTTGATTAATGAGAAACTAAATAGTTACTGGATCAAAGAAAAGGAACAGCTACCAGGCAAACAGTTACTGGAGAAAAGGAAAGAGGGATGAGGAAGGAAGAGGAAAACAGACTTCTGTTTGTGAGACTTGAGCAGGGCTGTTAATGATGACAGGGGTGTCTGGACATCACCTTCCTTCATAGGGGGAAGCACACGTCAGATATGACTCAATAGCACAGTAAGAACAAGTACAAGTTACATTTTCAGACCAAAGCCATGAGCCTGGATGGAGGAACTGTTCCCTCCCCCGCCCACGTTCAAACGTGATTTGATCTCAAGTTTATGTGATATAAAATCCCAAAGACGCAGCAAAATTTGCAAACGTTGGTAAATTTTTCGTCGGACAGGAAACAGAAGTGAAGTTCTCATCTGTTTGCTTGTTTTGATTAGGGTGTGGGGTGAGGAGAGAAGCTAGTTTAATTTCCTACCTCCGCTTCCCCTGTGCTTTTAAGTTCATAAATCATTGTGAGCAAAATCAAGTGGCCTCCAAGGTAAAAAAAAACTGGCGACCCAAGTGTCTCCTTTTCCCACCCTTGGCCTGCCTGCCGACGGTGGGCTTCCTTCGCTTCTCGGAGACCTCCTTATTACCCCGAAGGGTCCTCGTTCCGCTACTTCTGCTCTTCAAGGCTAATGACTGGGCACTGCCGTTATCTCCCTTTCATTATCTTTTCCTTCCTCCTTCTTGACAGCCAGTGGAAAATAAACTGTCAATCAGGGGCTGTTTTATTTCCTTTCCTTTCCTTTTGTTGATGGGGACTCTGTTGCTTTTGGAATATTCGGGAGCCTTCCTCACCAGCACAAATGACAAAACACAACGAGGGCGGAGGGAGGGAGGCCAGTTTTGTTTTTCACCCACTCTGGCTTTGAGGGTAGTGCGACTTCTGAGTAGTGGGTGCTGGATTTTTGAATCCCCTTCCCCACCCATGAGGCTTCCTGGGGTGACCGGGATCAAGTCATTCCTCCCTGAGTTAACCTGGATGCAGTTGAGACTAGAAACAGTCATGTTGTGGGGATGGGCCCTCGGCTCTCAGTTTTAGTACAAGAGTTATTCAATTGGTGCTATCCGATGTGCTGAAGCTTTCTGTCTGTCTCTCTCTCACACACACACACACACTCCTTTGAATCCCTGAGCAAAGCTGGAACAGATTTATAGTCCCCACAACGCCGTCAGTAGTCTCTACAGCCTGGATGTCCCTCAGGTTCCTCTACTCGTTAGGGTTGTTGTGAAGATAAAGGATCTGATCTTAATCATCTTAGAACTGCAGAGCTGGAAGGGACCCTATGTGTGTATCATGAAGTCCAGCCCCTCTCGAGGAGGCCCAGTGGGGGGAACTGAACTCCCAAATTCTGGCTCTGCAGCCAGAGATGTAAACCACAGAGCGATCCAGACCTCTCCATGTCCCTCCTCTGCTGGGTGGCCTGTGCTTAAAAACCTTCAGCAGGCATGAGGCTGCAGCTCATGGGGGGTCTATGGGAAAGTCTGCCAGAGGGGCCCATAGAACCTGGAGCTGTCATTTCAGATCCCCCCCTCTCTCTCTGTGTGTGTGTGTGTGTGTGTGTGTTTAGGCCACATAGTAGAAGCAAAGCAAAGCAAAGCAGTGCTGCTTATCTACCGCCCCACAGGGCTTAGCGTCCTGTCTGGGTGGTTTTCAATTCAATTATATAGGCTGCACATTGTTCCACACCACACCACACCCCGTGCTAGATAGAGAGCGATAGAGCACAGCCTGAATGAAGAAAATGTCAAAAAAGAAAACTTACTTCCTAGGAATAAAATAATTTGCTCAGTCAGCATAGCCACTGTAGTTCCCCCCCCCCCCAAAAAAACATATCTTTACACCTAAGCTGCTTCTCTCTGGTTTGGGACTATAAGGGCTGCCTTACCCCTCCTCCCTCCTCCTCACCATTCCTTGCGTGCTGCGCTTTAACTTTAGACTGCAAACCCAAAGTGCTCTCATGATACTTACTTTTTTTTGCAAAATGCTCTAAAAGCCTTTTAGTTAAATGGTGGGGTATGAAAATGAGGGAGACAAACCAATGATCAATAAACAAAAGTGCCCTAGTATTAGCAGAAGACATTCTATTTCGGCAGGGCCCTGGACTAGATGATATTTGAGCACCATTCCCATTGGGTAGTTTGAGATATGCTGCTGTGGATTTTATTTTTAAAGACAGAAAAAAGTAGGTTAAAAAAAGGATGAAGAAAGGTAAATACATGCCTTGGAATTTTCAGGACCAAAAAAAAAGGCGCACCACAACCTTAAGGCATCCCGGCTGCTCCTAGTGGACCTGTTCAAGCCATTCCTAGCACATTTCCAACCTGGACAGAAAACAAGCGAAGGTGATGGGGTGGGGTGATCTCATTCTTCCTTGGGGCTCTTCTCTCTTAACGACCGTCCCTCCGTTCAAAGGAGGACATCCTGGATCTGATGGGCTGCCAGAGGACAAACACTCCTTTGGAAAGAGCTTCCCCAAGTCTTGAGTCTGCCTTGAAGGCCAAGGACCCCAAGCAGGAGAAAGATTGGGACCCTGGGGGCTGCCCACTGAGGGCACCAGCAGGTGCACAGACTGTGGGTGGGATGCCCTGAAATTCCCTTTATGTCATACCCGTTGTCTCCAGTTTTGCATCCGAACATGCAAGCGCGTGTGGTTTTATGCAAATCCGTGTCTCTTTTTGGGGCGAAGCATAAAGGGGGAGGCCACCCTCGTTAGGAGGCAGGGCCTGGCACTTAATTTTGGAAAAGCCAGTTTTTGAGAAACCATGGTTTCGGTAAAGTTATGCTGACACAGTACGGGTTTGGAGTACGTCTACGTGTGCGTGCATGCATGGATGGAGAGAGAAGCCTCCGGAGTGCCCCATTTCAGGGATGCGGTTCTCCTGCCCTCCTGGAAGCTGGCAATCTGTTTCTGATTCAGGAGACAAGGAGGGCGGTTTTATTCCGGGGAGAGAAAGCCAATGCCATCTGCGAGAAGCTTCTCAGCTGGAAGCGATGCCATCTCTCCAGACCCCCTGACTGCCAAATGGAATGCGGGTGGGTGGGATGTTCAACCTCTCCTCAGCAAGCCGACCTGAAATTCCAAAGCCCTGTGGCTGAAACAGGCCGAGGGGAGCCCCTCCTTTGAAAAAGCCCGTCCTGCTGGGCGGGAGGGGTGGCTCAGAGGTTAGAATTCACTCAGTGCCAACCATTAGTTACTTTTAATTAAAGCCCCTTTCTCTTCTCTTCCCCCCCCCCCCGTGGCAAAAGTATGGCTGTCTCGTGGCTGCAACGGAAGGAAGGTCCTCACTCCTTCGGCAAGGCAGCTGGAGCTTTGTCCTTATTCTGCTAGCTCAGAGGGGTGGTCCAGAGAAGGAAAAAGCGACTTTTTCTGACTCATATAATCTTGAGCATGGCCCCTGGCCCGGCTCGTTGGCCTCTTGGGGTCCCCACAAGGAACTCCTCCCCGTGGCTTCCGGGGGACCCCTCGACACTCAGAAATGTGTGAGTTTTCTCGACAACAACTCCCCGGGGTGCTGTCTGGGGATTCTGGGAGGAAGGGGGTGAAGGCCTGAGGGAGAGGAAGGGGTCCCCCCTTTCAGGACCTGCAGGAAAGGGAGAGCTCGCCTCTCCTGTCCCTTTAACGGTGGCCTGGACCAGGGGAATGTCAGCAGGTGCCGCCGGTTGACCTGACCCGAACGAGCCCCAGCTGCTGAAACGGCTCTTTCCCCCCCAGCACACCTCGAGGGAAGAAGCCAGCCCTCGGGCCTCTGGGTCGCCCCCCTGCTGGGCCTCGGGGGGGGGGACCCCTGGACAGAAAGCAAGGCCCCAAGAAGAAGGGAGCCCTGGAGAGCAAGGGCCCCCCCTCCTCGCGAGTAGGACCTCTTCCCAGTGAGGCCGCAAAGGCCCCGAAGAGCCGGTGGGGAGCTTGGAGAGGCGCGCAGGGAAGGACGCGGGCTGCGGCGGATGCTTCTGCCACGGGGCGCTCGCTCGCTCGCGGACGGGAAGGGTCGCCGGTTCCCCCCTTGGCACCAGGCGGCTACAAGCCAACGCCGAGAAGGTGAGTGCAGAGGGGGGGGGGAAGGCATTTTCCGCCCCAGGGCATCCCGCCCTCCACTCTCCACCCTTTTGGGATCGAAAGGTCCCTCCGGGTCAGGGCGAGCTTCGCCTTGCAGCCCCCCTCCCCCTGGGTGGGGGAGTCAGGACGGAGCCCCAAGCAGGGAAAAGTGACATTTTTGTGTGTGAGGTGGGGGGGGGGTGGAAGCTAAGTGTGCCACAGTCCTTCAGCCTGAATCCTATTCCTGTCTGTGACATGTATTTATTTAAAATAGTTTTACCCCTCCCGAAGAATCCAAGGCGGCTTACGTTGTGACGAGCCCGTAATTAAAAGCTAGAAACAGTACATGGTTGGCATATCACGCAGAAATGAAGAAGGCTGCGTGAAAAACGCTTGTCTGAAGATACAAACAAACACACACACCCCAACCTTTTTTCCCTTGTGGCGCCCTCGCTCGCTCCTGAGAAGGGAGCCTCCCAGGAGGCTGGGGCTGGCCCTGGAGGTTTGCCCAGGGCTTAAAAGGCCCCGATCCTCTTCTACTTCTGCTGCTGCTGCTTCGCCGCTCCTTTGCAGCCGAGGAGTCCAGCGCTCTGGAGAGGAGGAAAAGGGCAAAGGCGGCGATTCCAATTAACGTTTCCTTGAAGACGCGCTTGTTTCAAAGCGAGCGCGCTGGGCTGGCAGGGGAGCGCAAACTCATTAACCTACGCGCCGGGGCCAAGCTGGGGAGGGCAGAGGAAGCCTTTTTTTCCTTCCTTCCTTCCTTCCTCTTCTTTTAAGAGCGTGGGGGCTGGAGAGGCTTGAAAAAAACTCTCCCCCTCCCCTTATTTCAACCATGAAAGCTGCCTTATGGCAGGTCCTCAGTAGAGGTGGGAAGTTGGGCATTTGCAGATTGAGTAGCTCTCCAGAAATATATTTACCAGGGTTTTATGTGTTGTGTCTGTTTTTTTTTGGGGGGGGGGGAGGGCAGTTGCAGTGAAATCCAGGCATGGTTGCCAACTATTGTCTTGAGAAGGGCTCCTGTACTTCCAAACTACATGAGAGTTAGGGCTCACCCTCACAAGACCGTGGGCTTGATGCGTAGGGATCGGTGCCCTACGTAACTGTTGATTGTTTGGTGTATTTCTCTCCCCTACTTTTCCCCTCCTCCAGTGAACCTGAAGAAGTCTCTTCCTGGCCACTTTATTTCCACGACCTCCCTGTGAGGAAGGCCTGGAGAGTGAGTGGCCTCAGGTTGCCCATGGAGTTTGAGGGCTCAGTGGGAGACTTTAACGATGATCTCCCCTGCCCGAGTCCAGCACCCGAAACCCTACCCTGACCTGGCCAGGATCTCTGGGAGCTGAAGTCCAAGAACGCCTCGGTTACCCAAGGCTGGGAAGCACTAGACTAGATGACCCGTGGCTTCCTTTCCGAGTCTATCATTCCATGGTTGTGCGTGTGGTTGGTCTTCCACCACGTTGAGAGCCTTGCTTTTTGCTCCTTAATCTTGCTCTTCTTTTTCCTCTTCCTTTGGGGTCCTTGTGGTGACTGTGTTCATGGAAATAAGATCTCCCACCCGACTTTTCTAGAGATTTTGAAACTTCCCCGTAGGGCGGATCTATGATGGCATTGTAAATATCTGGAGGCTGGCCTGAGACAGCTTGTGGTTTTCTTTTGAGACAAGAGAGAGATGGGCCTTTGTGCTTCACTGTGTATCGACCGTGGTGGCACCAAAGTTAAATAAAAACACGGTTTGAGAGCAGAGGAGGGAGGACTGTGGGGTGTTCAACAACAACAACAAACCCCCCACAAGTCGATGCATTGATGGTACCAGCAAACCTCTTGCTCTTTCCTCTGCCATGGACAAATGAGAGATTGCCTGGACTGCCATGCCTGGTCACTCATTTTGAAGCCCCTCATGGGCACACCTGAGCACGTCCCCATCCGCAGGGTTCATGCTCCACCGTTTTGTCCTCCCCCTCCCCTTTGCAGAGTCTGATTCCCTATCTAGGGTGTAGGTGGGACCTGTGGGGCCCAGCTGCTTCTCCAGTTGCTAATATTGAAACTGGGATGTTCCACAGCTTTGGAAAAGTTACATTATGGGACAACAACTCCCATTATCCCCCTGCCAGCGTGGGCCAGGATGTAACTGAAAACATCAGGGTGCCCAGAAGTTTTAGAACAGAGATAATCCGGGTGCTCTTTTAAGCTTTGATCAGCCCCAGCCACTATCCTCCGTGGTCAGGAATGATGGAAGAGGCCCTCCTTCAGGGGCTACCAGGGGGTCTCCGGGTCAAGGGGACCATGGTTTTGGAGGAGCCCGCCGAATCCATCCTGCCTGAGATGAAGTGGGTTACTTTGCCGATTTCAGTTAGATACAACGACACATGGAAGTTAGTCTTCAAAGAAGAGACTCTGGTTTCTGACGAGGCCTGTGCTGTTCCATCGCATCCTCTAGAAATGTTGGCTCTGGAACCAGGTGGTGGCCCTCGCCGGCTCCTCTGATCGCAGCACTTGTAGGAAACGATCTCCAAGTCCATTAAATGGCCTGTGGTTGGTCTCGTCTCATTTGCTTGTCAAAATATTCACTTCCTGTGGAGCTGATGTGACGTTTGAGGGCTTCTCCTCGGGCAAAACAGACGGAAGGAGGTCTGAGCGCTACAGCAGAGGTTTGCGAAATGGCTCAGCATCTGTCTCTCTCTCTCTCTGTCTTGCACGTTAGACCTCCTGCACTTAAACTTTATTCCGAAAGATTATTTTAAGTGGCAAAAGGGAGGGAAGGTGAGACGTCAGGTTTTCCTGCCCCTCAAATGAGATCTGCCCCAGAGGCTGTGGAAGAGCAGCAAGGCTGGTGAGTGTAAGCGATAGGACCTTCTTGGTAGTAGCCCCCTGCTAATGACACGCTGTTTCTAAACATATTCTTCAGTATAAGCCGCCCTAGGAATTTCTACTGAAGGGTCCGTTTGGTTGTTTTAATGAACTCTGTTGAGCTGGTTCCAACCTTTGGCTTGCATCCAGTGGGTTGTTTCACCTGAAGCAGTCTCAGTGAATTAACAGTGGAATGCTATGTCAACAGTTAAGTGGATTCCATTTGATTCAATGGGTCTGTTCTAGTTCAGAGTAGCCATTGGATGTCAGCCCTGATGGTTTGCTTGCCAGTAAAATTGAAGAAGCAGAGATGATCCGGAGTGCAGAAGGTTGTGTGTATGAATGTGTACCAGTGGTGGGAACTGGAAATGGGTGATAAGAGTCTTGTATTTTACTAAAAGTGAGCCCAGGAGTAATTTGACTTATACCAAGTCATCACACCTTTGCTCCATCAATCCCATGGTTGGCAGCTCTGATGGGCCTCCACCCCTCTTTGAGAGTTCAGATAGGGATTCTTTCCAAGTCCACCCTGGAGCGCCTGGGTTTTCCCAACGGTCTCCCATCTGTGAACTAACCCGGCTGGATCCTGCTTCTCTCCCAACATTGAATGAGTCTGAGTGCATTCACGGTGGTCAGCCGAACAATTTCATCGTACGTGGATTCAATAGACGGCCGCTTTGCCAGTTGGTTATGGCACGGGGGCTGAACAGTTCCAGCCTCTAAGCAGGAGGCATTGCCTCTCCATCTCTCCCTATTAGACGCATGGCTCATGTGCTTTTAGGGCTGTGTGGCTCCCAGATTTATGGTGGAGTGTGGCGAGGGTGGATGCAATGGGAAGCTTTGTATCGCCTCCACTCGGTGCCTTCTTCCTCCAAACCGGCACCCGCCCTCCCTTCCTCCATTTCTCTCCAGCCAGTTGAAAGCTTCCTGCAGAGGGGAAAATAACCAAACTCTTTAAACATTTAGAGGGCTTATTTAAACAATGTTATCTCTCTCAGGGAAAAAAAAAAGAAAGAAAGAAGGAAGGAAGAGGGAGCCTATTTAATGGCTATATTTAGCAGACAGTGTAGGGTAGAGCAGATGTGGCAGGGTTTTGAATAGGGGGGCAGCAGGAATATTAATTGCTTACATTGTTCTTGTCTTTGGGACCTGGTGAGTCTTAAGTATAATAAAGTTCCGGGAGTGGAAGAGCAGAGGGTTGGGTAAAAGAATAACATACCATTTGAGGGTTGCTGTAATTAGGGTTTTGATATCACGTGGTTCCATTGAGGGGGTCTCAAAAGTGGTTCCAGGTGGAGACAGTTCAACATAAGGAGGGTTCTTCTTTTATTTTCTTCTGCTCTTATTGTTGAACAGAAAAAGTTTCCAGTTCTTGAGCTTGCCGAAAGCATGGCTTCGCCCTTGTGAGCCTATGAAATAATAATTAAAAAAAAAACATGAAGAGGGAATGAGGGCAGGCCTGAACACGGGTGGCATTGACTTTTGGGAGGTTTAGGACTGACAGCTCCCACCAGCCCCAGACAGGGTTGTCCAGGGTCAAAGGGGGTAGGAGTTCAGGCCCAAAAACATCTAAAGGCTCTTGGAGTAGATGATACAGAACGTTGGGGCAGCATGGACTTTCGGTCCTGTTGAGGTTGCCAGCTTGCCCGCTAGCGAGGTCCTAGGTCCTTCTCGGATGCTCCAGTCTGCCACCGCCCTGTCTTTGGATACCCCCCCCCCGTTCAACCGGCAGCCAGTCTTCTGGGAGCAGAGAGCCTCCTTAGCCCCCCACTGTTTATGGACCTCACTTCCTGGAGTTTTCTCCTGAATATGTTTGGTGCTTCCCCAACCCCATGGGGTCCCCAGGATTTTTCTGATTCCTCTCCTGGTGGTTGGCAACTTAGCTCAATAAGGACTGACAAGTAAACCCCTGGATTTGGGAAATAGAAAAAAAAATGGCTGTGTTTGGATAGTGCTGTGAAGGCTGCTTCTTACAGGGTACCCAAAACACTTCCCCAAGAGAAGTCTTTGTTGGGATTAAAATATACACACAAACACACGCATGCATGACCAAGAATCTTTTGACACCTTTAAGACACATGAGTTTAATTCAGCTTTGCTTTCCCCAGGATTGCAGCCCTGAGCCAGTCCACAAAAATCAGAGCCAAATAAAAAGGGTGAGTCCTCCAGACCCCATAAGACTTTGGGTGGGTTGTGCTATGGCTGAGTAATGGGCTGCACCCCCTCCCACCCACCTCCTCGAAAACCCAATTCCTGATTTTGGTGGCAAGAGATAACGGCTCTGCAATTCTCCTGCATTTTCACCTTTTTATTTTTAGCCAAAAAAGAGAGAGAGAGATTGAGAGAGAGAGGCACGGGGTTGATTTGTAACCTAGCATTGCTGAAGTGAGTGGGAGTCTTTACCTAAGAAGGAGAGAGGGAGTCGAAGAGGGAAAGAACAGGAATCCTGTTAAAGCAAATAAGCGCCTCCGTTTCTCCAAGCCCAACCACTGAGTGCATTATGAAGCCGCTATTACCCTTCCTCACGGGAGCACTGAATTAAAGGAAATATTTTACGATTCCATGCTTCGTTATGTTTTATTAAAAGTGGTGTGTCAGCTTCCCCCTGCCACATTCATCAGGCAGGTTGTCCCTCCCCAATCGCCTCCCCCCAATCACACTACGTATTAAAGCAGCCGCTCCTGGGTGGCAGAGTTTGCTTAGAAATAGAATCCGAGCCCTGGAACCTGATCGCGAGGGCCTGGGTTCAAATCCTGCTGTCGGTGAGTTTGAATGGACCACAGTAGCAATGATCTTCCTGGGCTGGGCGGCCTTGTTTGCGTGTCGGCTGGTATTTGTGCGCATGTGTGTGTTTGTTTATTTGAGCGGCCACATACAGGCTGAATCCAGCAGTTAACCTCAGCTAGAGTAGGTCTATTCAACCAATGGCACTTATGTAAATGTTGACTCAATAGGTCTATTCTAGCTGAGACTTAGTATTGAATTTATGACCTTGGAGAGTGAGGGAGAGAAAGAGAGAACTCAACTCTGAACAATAGGAAAAAAGCAACCGTTTATGTTGCAAAAAGTGTTTCATTTATGGTGAGTTAACCACCATTTTGTGGGGGAACTTAATGTGAGCAGCTAGCTACTCAGTGTCCAACTCCCTTTTCAGGCAACGTAGACGTAATGGTATTATATTGTGACTGTATCTTCATGAAGCATAGAGTTACTCCTTTTCTGCTGTAACTGTAACTTTCTGTAATGACTTTAATAGTTACAGGGCATGCCACCTCACTGGGCTCACACCACAGTAGAGGTGGACCACCATCAGCTGCTGGACCAACAGATCCATCTTACAGGGTGTTTATGTGTATGTGTGTGAGGGAGGATTTCAACTGTATCCCAAGATGCCCCCCACGCCCTCTGTTTCAGTTTGATGTTAACTCGTGTTGCATATTCTCTTATTGCCTCCAAATGCTTGGTGCTCAGTTAGACCCGTGCGTCTCTCTTGATGCTGTGCCTCTCCCCAGTGGGGGACCGTGGCAGCTGCAGGACTTCATAATCATGACTAATGACAACGGAATTATCACTGTGTTCTGTGACATAGAGAATTCTTATTTTTGTCTTCGTCTGCTCCCACCTGCCATTTCTAACACCCTTAAGACTTCTTCAGAGAACAGAAGGCCTGGGAACAGGCACAGGGTTTTTTTTAGTTTCTACTGCATCGGGACCCATTTTTGTTGACAGATGGATTGGTGGGATAGAAAACATGGATATATAAAAGACTAGGAACTGGTGATTTAGATCTCCTGCCGAAACCCAATGGTTATCTCTTGAATCAGTGGCCTAAGTGGGAATGCTAGAGCCATAGAATGATGGAGTGGGAAGGGGGCCTCAAAGGCCATCAAGTCCAACCCCCTTCTCAAGGCAGGAATCCCAATCCAAGCAGATCTGACAAGTCAACCCTTCTATAAACCCTATTGGTTCAGCGGGTTTCCTCTAGCTGTGACTAGCAACTGGATTAAGGCCCTTGTCTGTTGCAACAGAAGGATGTAACCGACCGCTCGGTGCCGGCTGTTTCCCGGAGACTATCAATGATGGGCAGGTCAAAATGTGGATTTACTTTCCTGCAAGGACTGAGAGACAGGTGTGAGATGAATATTTGATAAGGCCTCCATATCGAGGAGAAACTGGGAGCCAGGAAGGTATTAATTAGCAGTTATTCCTCAGTCATTTGGAGGCAGATTAAGGTAACAGGGTCCACTCGTCTGTTTTTGCAGCGGCAGAGAAGTAACAGTAAATCAGCATTATGGATCGGTGCTAAAAGAGAGAGATACGTTTTAATCTTATTAGCAGCCCAGCCTTACGGGGCAAGCAGAGGGATTATTAATCAGAGGGAGTGAATCTGCTTAGAAGAGGGGGCAGAGAATGGGGAGGGGGAAAGAGGAGAGGGCTTGACATTAGAAGGCGCGTAGGTTATAGGTGGACCCCCAATGGGTAAAAGTGAATATCTGCTGGAATGAAGAACTGGGAAAAACTGGCTAGAGGTGGAAGGGTGTTGATGCCCTAGAGAAGGAAGAATGAGTTACGCCTGGTATTAGGCAGTCTGGATCAGGGCGAGTGAAAAGGCAATCTCCCAGGCTTGGAGGAGACGTCCTATCACCTTACCCCACTGGGCACACAGCTTGGGGCTGATGGGAGTCTACCCTGGATGGCACCCTATTGGCCAAGGCTGTCAATCTTTGTCCCACCAGAGGTTTGAACTTCAATGACCCCATCCCTCACCTTTGGCTAATGTGGGCAAGGGGCTGGGCGAAAACCCCTGGAGGACCTGTTGGTTGAGCAGGGGCAACGCCCCCTTGGGATGAGCGGCGTGGGCTGCCTGATGGCTCCTGGGTGAAGAGGACCTGAGCTCAAGGAGGGTGATCCCCACAAGCAGGAAGCCCTGGTTTTGATCTCTGGGAAAGACCCTCCTGCAGAGTCCCACCCATCCAAGTTGATTAGGGGCCAGGTCTAGGCCGGGCATGTGATCGGGAGGCAGGCCTGGTTGCGTGACCTTGTCAGTCACCTGCTGCCCCTTAAGAGCTTTCTCTTGAGTCTGTATAAAACCCCAACAGGATTTTGGCCCATGAAGTTCTCTGGGAAGGAAGCCGCACCAGCTGGAGCAGACAAGTAAGAAATGCCGACATTTAATAAACTGCGCCTCTCTTGTCTTTGGCAAACTCTTGGATGGTTGACATTTTTCCCCCCTTCTGCCACAGCTTTCATGCAAATGAGTGTGTCTCAGAAAAGGTTTCCATTTTTAGATTGCAGAATATTAAGCAGAAGGTCGAGGATTTTTAAGATTGGCTTGGAATGTGTGGGTAGCTTATGGAAGGGTGGGGGGGGGAGGAAATGCGTTTGAAATGATGGCTTTGACCAGCACTTTCTTCCTTTCATTAATCTGCCTGTAATGGGGTGGATTTTCTTCCAAGAGGTTTGGCTTCTATACGCTGCTTTAAGTGTACTCTTTTATTTTTATTTTCTAAAAAAAGAAAGAGAGAGGAGAAAGGAGACCGATCTGTTTCGAGCTGTGATGCTATTGAATGGATGCCAAAGCCGGGCATTAATAATAACAGGATCAAGAGAAAATAGAAGGATCAATAGTTCCAGATGAGATGGATCCTATAAAAATGCTTCAATCATTGTTTTACCTATAAATTCATCAGCTGGAGAAAAAGTGTACACTCAAGTTTCCCATGCCTTTCCTGCCCTGGCTCTCTCTTCGTGATGTGGCCTTTATGCTAATTTTAAGTTCAGTGGGAAGTAGACACCTGGGAACATCATCATCAACATGGAACTGCAGGGCTAGAAGGGACTCTGTGGACCACCGAGTCCAGCCCCTGCCAAGGAGGCCCAGTGGGGGGAATCAAACTCCCAACCTCTGGCTCTAAACCTAAACCACTGAGCTATCCAGCCAGCTAATAATCATAGAACTGCGGAGCTGGGATCCTATGGATGACTGAGTCAAGGAGCCCCTGTCAAGGAGGCCCAGTTGGGGAATCGAACTCCCAACCCAGATGCCTAAACCACTGAGTGTTGATCGTCTTAATGGCGCTCATGATGGTGGCTCTCTTGACTAGGGTTCATCTTTCAGTCCTAAATAAACTCTTCAGAAGCTGTGTTTTGAACTAGAGGTAGTGCTGAGCTCAGTCGGAGGGCTGCCTTGGAAGGGCATCTCATAATGGCCAGGTAAGCTGTACGGAAGGTCGGAAGAAACTCTCCAGGAAACTGACTCAGAGTTAACCAACATCCTTGGGTGTTTAAAACATGACAGAGAGACGGTGTGCTGTCATGGTCCATGTATGGGACTAGAACTTGGGAGACTTGGTTTCAAATCCTCACTTGGCCCTGCCTGACTTTATAGAATTATTATTTTGAAAACAGAGAGTAAAACAGTCGCATGCGTTGCCATGAAAAAAAAAATGGAGAGAAGGTGGCAGAGAGGAGGAGTAAGTAACAAATAAATAAATGGCGATTTATTGGCTGGAAGGTGGAAAGCCTCCAGTGAATCCTTAGCTCTTGATTCTTTCCGTGGGCGGCAGCGAAGCTGACTCGGAAATGGCACCTCCAAACAGGGCGAAGTGGCGAGACAAGCACTCGCTGTACTCTGCCGACCGGCAGCGTCTAATTTTTGCAGATTGTAGAGCCGGGGTGTTTATATAATTAGCGGCAATGAGTTACATATGTACAGCGACGGGAGCAGGCGCCCAGATGAACAGTCTGGGCGTAGGTTAGGTAATCAGAGAGTGGTGAGCAATTGCAGCCTCTTGATTAAATCGGTGAGGGTGTGTGTGTGTGTGTGTGTGTGAAACGTTCCTGGTGCAGCCTGGCTCTTCCTCTGTCTGCAAAGGATGGGAACCAAGCTTTGCTGACAGAAAGAAGGTGGATGGAGCCGCCGGCTGGTCAGTTTGCTCAGAGTGTGGCCTGCTGCTGCAGCAAGACGGACTGGACTGTGTTTTAGCTTACGTGGAGCTTCAGGTGGAGAATTGGAAACAAGTCGTGGCTCAGCGTCACTTTATACACCTGCCGTTGTTGGGCTGAGGGGGACTCCCATGTCTTTTCCTAGGGCTGGCAGTTCCTCCAGAGAAAGGGCAGTTGGAAGACCAACCTCCCTGGTGGGCATCCTTGGTTTGCAGGGTGGTTCATGCCAAAGAAACAGACGGAGGGAGATCAAGGACCGAGAATCATAGGATAACAAAGTTGGAAAGGGCCTCTAAGACCATTGAGTCCAACCCCCTTGCTCAAGGCAGGAATGCAAATCCAAGCAGATTGGACAACGGGTGGTCCAATTTTCTCTTGAAGGCCTCCAGAGTTGGAGCACTCGCCACCTTCCAAGGGCATGGGTTCCATTGTTGTACTAAGAAGGTGATGTTCACCTCCCAGGGCTGGCTTGGAGGTGCAGCACCCGGGAGGTCAACTGGTCACCGTTTCCCCTACTCAAGCCAGATGCATTTTATTTAATCCTGTTTGGATTCTAGCCATCATTTCTCGCTTTGCAGCTGGACCTGTAACTTAGCAGATGCAATTTTTCGCAAATGGTCTTTCCACCCCTCCTTTTGGCCTCCTTTCTGGGATGGTGTAAGCAGCCGCCCAACTGCTTAGGTTCCTAAGCAAGGAACGGATAGACTGGTCTTCGTGTATCCAGTTCTAGGGTCCATTCTGTCTGGTTTCTTCGTCTCTCTGTGACTTAATTCTCTCTTTCTCTCTTTCTCTCTCTCCTGAATGGGAACAGAGCATCCTAAATCCTCTGCCCAGCAGGCCCATCGGGGGGGGGGGAGGCAGCCCTGTCCTTTGGTCTCATCTAGCTGGGTCCTTCTTGCATTGCTTCATTCCACATGGGCAGCCACCTGAAATTCCCACCCAGACAGAGTCTTTGTGTTGACCTGTTTACTGTTGTCTATTTTCATGGTTTCTAAGCTTGCCCCCCCCCCCCCCGGTGTTCCACTACAATGCCCACCATCCCTGATTAATTCAGTTTGGAGAGCAGGAGAGTGAATGTTTCCTATCCCTCATCCATAATGGGCTACAGTGGTCTCTGCCTTTTGGTTCTCCTGGGCTTCTAGTGCCTTCAGAAGCAGGAGGTCATGTTCCCCAAAATTACTGGGCAAGGTGAGACTCTCTCTCTCTCCCTCTCTCTCTCTCTCTCTACCTGTCCCCCCTCTCCCTCCTACCCCCCATTAACCATCTGGCTGGCCTTCTGCAGAAGCCTTTCCTGAATGTGCTTGGTCTTCCGCTTACTCCAGCAGGGCTTCGAGATTGGCTTGAGCGGCCTGCTTTACACAACACATGCTTTGGGAGGCAGTCGCTGAGCCTGATTTGCATATATGTAAATAGGGGGCAGATTTCCTTCTCTTTTTTCCCCCCAAGGGTCATTTGGGGGCTCTGCTTTGACCGGTTTGTGCGGCTTGCTTGAATGGAGGAGACAGCTGGCCCTGCAGATGGGTCGGGAGTGTCAGGAAGGCCTGGAACCGTCGAGCCGCAAAGGCTGTGGGGTAGGCACTGTGCCTCACATTCACAGCCTGGCCTTCTTTCACAGGCGGCTGGCCACCCGAGCTGGAAAAGCTTTGCCGTTTGCCTACAATTCCCAGAGTGCTCTGCGGCAGCGAGCACAGCTGGTTGCCCTAAGCCGCTTAGCTGTTTCCAGTTCTGTCACAGACCCACCGCAGGCAGGGGAGAAGGTGGGTCTGAATCCTTCCTGCAGAGCTTCACAGGGTTCTGCTCTGAAGCACAACCGTCCTCCATGAAATCTTGCACCAGCTGTTTAACATGTTCTACCAAGATCCCCTTTGATACCGCTGACCAACCACTGTCGCAAAATGCAGCTTTGCCTTTCTGGAAAGCAGTTTCCAAAT
Source organism: Intellagama lesueurii (assembly GCA_037013535.1). NCBI lineage: Eukaryota > Metazoa > Chordata > Lepidosauria > Squamata > Agamidae > Intellagama > Intellagama lesueurii. The sequence continues at coordinate 12,119,924 of JBAJHW010000016.1, read as the reverse complement.
GAAGACGGCAAAGCTGCCATGGGGCTCTTGTGCGATCTGGGTTCCAGCGTTGGGTTCCCCAACTGGGCGTCTCCCTATAGGGCCAGCCGGTGAGTTTCGCAGCGCAGTAAGCATTTGAACCCAGGTCCCCAAAGTCCTAGCTTAGCACCCCAACTGCTACAGCTCACTATCTATGCCCCCCCCCCCCATAAATTTCCACAGATCTAGTCTGGGTCTACTTGATGGATTCAAAAAAAAAAAAAAAAAAGAAATACAGAGAGAGGAGGAAGAGGCATTGATAAATAAAACTTCTGCTGCAGTGGAGTAAAGGCTGCTAAACATGCCTCACATCTGTGCCGCGGCGAGAGATAAATATTAAACCTATAATTTATGTAGATGGCATCCCAGTTTCTGTAGAGGAGGCCAGCGCGGGCTAATAAAATACAATAGATCAAGGCGGCTTATCTTGCAGCCTGACGCGGGCTCTTCGTAATTTGCATGAGGATTGGGCAGTGAATCTCTTTGAGACCTTACCTGTCGCTCAATATAGACCAGGGTCGTGTGGGCGGCAAGACTGTTGGCTTTCTGTGTATTGATTCCCCTCGCTCTTGGGTGTTGCATCTCCCTCCTCCCCCCTTTCAAAAGTTTTGGGTCTTGTTTGGACGGTGGATTCATTACTGCGGTCTGATCTGTGGTTATCCTGCCCTTCTCTCCACCTGCACCAATCTGGCTCTCTCGGTGGCTGCCCCCCAGGTCTCTTTTAGGAGACCCCTAGTTTTCCCTTTGGGGGAATTAAGGTCACAAATGCTGCCTTCTAAGACTGGTCTTAACCGTGAGGCAGAGTGGGGAAGCTGCCTCAGGCAGCAGACACTGAGAGGGGGTGGCAAGGGGTTAGAGGAGAATGTGAGGTGCTTAATAAGGGGCAAGCCATGCTATGGTTTATCCTTGCTGAATGAACTTTTCTCACCCTCCTTGTGCTGAGGGGGCAAATTTAAAAAACAATCATCTCAGAGTGCTTTCACACGTTTATGAGACTAGTATTTGCACCACTATTTAGAATTTGAAAACCGTTAACTGCTGCCTTTGCTGCTGCTTGGACTTTGAAGAAGAGCTCCTGTAAAAGTTCAGGGGAAAATCCGGAGTGGATTGGTTGTCATCACCAACCTGCACTAACCTCGAGTCCTATTCAGGGTGTGTGTGGTGGTGGAATTATGGCCCTACAGATCAGTTTGTCCATTAAGAACAACTTAATGAAACTTCTACATGTGACTGTGGGACTTTCCCCCCCCCCCCCATTTCTTTCTTTCGGAGAATATGGACGCTTTTTTACAGTGGCTTTGGGGATGTGTGTACAATGCCTGTTGTTGGAAAAGGTTAATGTTTCCTTGGTCCATGAACTTGAAAAACCCTCTTGGCATTCTGCACTGGAGCAAATCTCTCCCACAAAGGTTGAAGGTTCCTTCGGAGCCCATCCCGCTCCACGTGAGCAATCTGCCTAGAGTTAAATCTCCACCAGGGCAACATTTTTCTCCCCTCCCAAATCCTGAATTCATGCTGGTAGCTGTTGCAAAACCTTGTGGCTTTGAGTTCCAGAAGCCGGCGGTGCATGCTAGGTTTCCATCGGGCACATGTCCTTTGAGCTATCGTGGTCCATATCGCGCCAGCCTTCAACCTGCCTCTGAGCTAATTTCCCACCTCGGTAGGGGTTAATCTTTTTTTCATCACACCCAACTTTTCTTTCTCAAAGCAAGGCCAGAGTCGGTCCGTCTCCTCCCTTCCTCCCCACGGCGTTTTTCACTTGCCTGTTGTGCCGTCGCCTGACACTCCCATAAATCACGTCCCGATTATGACACCAAATAGTGACCAATAAAACGGATGTAAGCACCTGCTTTTTATCTGGCCTATTACACCCGGCCGCCAGCCGCTAATGAAAAACAGATCTGCTGCAGATAGAGCCATCCATAATGGTTACGTGGCTGGTGCCAGGGCAGGGAAGACGAGAGCCCCGCTAATGTCTTCATTTCTCCCGCCTGATCTTCAGAAGGCCACGGTTCCAGCTCAATGGTGCACAGAGCAGGAGATGTTCCGTCAGCAGATCTGCCCCAGTTTTTTTGTGGTCCCCCCCCCCCTTGGCAGGCTGGTCTTCTCTCCCATTCAACTGCAAACTCTTGGGTAGCTCAGGGGAGCCCGAGGTTGGGAGTTCAATTCCCCGTAGCTGGACGCTACAATCCACACAGGGTCCCTTCCAGCTCTGCCATTCTAACATCTTGATGATGATGATGATGATGATGACCCCCTTCTTTTTTTGCCACAACAGGCTGAAAGCCTCTGTGTGTCAGTACTTCTCCATTTAGGCAAGATATAACTATATTTAAATTATGCTTATGTTGAATACATTCATTTGACTCCATCAGGAAACAAAATGTGTGAATGCCTTCAGGGAGAAAGCGAGGGTGTCAGGGAGATGAACCTTTCCTCTGGTTTTACAGATGTGAACCCTTTCTTACCCCCACCTCTGGCAACTTGGAAGCAATTAACCCTAAAGTTTCCTCCACTGAAAGGCGGTCTGAAGGAGGTTCAGTTCATGCCAAGGTTGTGTATCTGGTGTGCGTGTGAGAGAAAGAGACAAGGAAGACCCGATCTTTAGTGGTGCTGGTGGAGAATTCGAGCCAGCCTCTCAGACCATGTTGGCTTCAGAATGAGGGTAGGAGGCACTGCCCTCTCTTGGAATAGACTTTCCAGGGACTCCAGCTACCCAATCAGACATGACTATGTCAGGATGTCCCAAAGTCTCCAGCATCTTGAAGGTTGCCTAATATTTGTTCTAAGCTACCCCTTCCTCTTCTCCCCACTGCTTTGATTCCATCCTTATTTTTTAAAACCCCCGCCAAACTTGACCTTCCTTGGGAGACTGTTGTACATTTGGATCTCTGCAGGGCTTGCCCGTCAAATTCTCTTCCCACTTGGACTGTATGAACCCCCCACCCACCCACCCAGCAAAAGGCCCATAAAATATAATTAAAGGTGCAGTCGGTAAGTGTTTCTTCTCCATTCCTGCAGATCCGTAAGGTAAGAGGCATATAATTAAATGTTTGTAGTTTAATACGCGGCCGTGTGAAGGAAGATGAATTTTAATTACCAGCTCTTAATTGTTTGGTTGGCCTGCTTAATATCCTATTTACACTGTATTAATACAATGTGTGGCTTACCAGCAGGGGCCTTCATGTGGTGCTAATGAAGATTTCCACCTCTGTTCCCCGTCCTGTTGAAAAGCTTTGGGCGTCACATGTAGGATAGTGTCAAGGGCTTAGCTCGACACAAGGGCCCCCCTGTAGAGGGAATTAGAGAGCTGAGACGCCAGACCCTCGTGCCAACGTGGCAGCCGAGGAGGGAGTGCCAGGTGTGGTTGAAGGGATGCAAAGATCTTAGCAGAAGAGGCCGCTGGGTGAGGTGAGGAGTGGAGAACTCCAAGCCAGGGGAAAGAACCCAAGAATCTGAATTTGGGAAGAAGTCGTGGGAACTACATTCTAACTCTTCTGGGCTAAGGATGCAGGATAGGACCAAATCAAAGTAGGTAAAGCAAGACATATTCCTTCACTCAAGAGGAAGCCTCAGTGCACCATCTTCCCATGTTGCAAAGATGAGCTTGGTTCCACACGCCAACCTCCTGGGCTCAGTTTTCAGCACGGACTTCCTCAGCATCAAAGCACACTCCGTGCATGGGCGGCTCCCAAACAGACTCTTGCAGGTTGAAAGGAAAGGCCCACACCAGCTCTGTGAATGCCCAGAGGCTGGAGAGACCGCAAGGCCTCTTCCCAGCCCAAGGGTCCTATCAGGGTTATGCATGTATCCTGTGACAGAAGAGGCTAAATCCTGACCATAGTCCTTTTCCTTCCTCCAGTTCTTGCAAGGAACTTCTTTTGCTGATAAGACACTCATGATGCGAAGGGATCTTACCAGAACCGAGGAGATAGTAGGGCAGAGCAAGACCATGAATGTGGGTGAACGTTTAGCACCACATGTCCTATAAGGCAATTGTGTCTGATTAAATGGTTCCTTCAGCACCATGGACAGACCTGCCCCAGCAGAGAAGTTGCTCTGAAAGGGGAGCTTAAAAACAAAAAAGTCCTTGTATAAGAAACAAAGGAGTATGTGGTTCTCCCAGTGGACTACACAGACTACAAGAATTCCCACTCATCCCCCACCATTAGCTATTCTGGCTAGGGCAGGTGGCATCTGCAGTGCAGCAGCATCTACAGCATCCCACATTCCTCCCATAAAGTTCCTAGAATAGCACAACTGTATTTTGAACCCAGGTCCTCTTTGACTACAAGAGAGTCAAACCTATTTGAATCTCACTTCTGTTTCTGGTATAGACACTCCCACAGGTTACAAGTAGGGTTTTGAGCTTTTATGCCAGTCAACCTTGCCCTGTATTTGCCAGAGAGTTTAGCTCACTATATTCTGTCCAATGGAGAGATTAGAAAGAGCTGAATTCAGGTTCTACGACTCCTGTGTTCCCTTGGGTTAGCTCTAATCTATAAGACTGGATTAAGAGTTGCCTGCTTCACAGGGTCGTTGTGTGGGCCAAGAAGGGCTCTAAGGACTAAAGAAGCTATTTAAATGAAGAAGGGCTTGTGCATCTTGGCCAAATATCTGTCTGAGTTGCTCAATATTTATGAGTGTGATTTGCATATATTTCCTCCCCAGGCAAAGACTTAGAAAGTGAAAACACGCACTTCCTTCTTTCTCATCTGTACGCAGCCACACACCCACCGCACACTCCCTCCTGCTTTTTCTGCTTGAGTAAAATTGTTGATTTTATAAGTGTGAAGACAACTTCTCTTTCTCCTTTTAAATCATTTAATAGATGCTAAAATATGCATCTCCCACAATTTACCTTGATAGCAATGTGGCGAGGAGGCCTCGGCTGTGATGAATAGTCTTCTGTTTTGAGAAATAATGGTGGGGCAAAAATATTTACTCCAAAACATGGTATACAAGTAATCGCTTTATGGATTTCTGGGTGCTTGGCGGGAGCGCCTTGTTTTGTCTGCCCCGCCTTTGTTTTTAAGGCTTTGATTCTACAATATTTATGCGGAGGCAGAGGGTGGCGCCGAGACTGATTTTATTCATACCCCTTATTCTGACCCTGTTGGCTCAAGACTCAGTCCTTGAACTGGGATGGAAGGCCAAACCCATGTAAACCAGACTGGAAGGAAGTGGGGATGAGAAAGTCTTGAGAAACTAGGGTAATGATGGATGGCGGGTGGATGGATGAGACAGAGAGAGAGAGGTCTTGAGTCAATGGAAGGAGAATGGTTGGCATCCCAGATTTTTGGGCTACATACCCCTTAATCCCACGCTGACTGTGGCTTATGGGAGTTGTAGTTCAAGATCCAAAGTCAGGAATTAAATACTGGCAAGGATAGCTCCTTGCACCAAGTTATTAGAAGATTAATAATATCTCAGAAAGGCAGAGTTGGAAGGGCACCCTCTGGATCACAAAGTCCAGCTCCTGTCAAGGAGGCCCAGTGGGGGATTTGAACTCCCAACCTCTGTGCCTAAACCACTGAGCTATCCAGCACACCACTTGGAGCACGTAAAGTTAGCAGAGGCCCTGATTCTCAGGATAAGATGTGCTCCCTGTCACACCAAGTCCTCGGAGGTGCAGCCCCTTTCGCTTTGCAAAACACAACAAAATTCTTTTTCTATCTGACATTCTTCTCTAAATGCAAACCAAACCAATTTATTCCCAGGAAGGGAAGGCAGTTCTTCCCGCTTCTTCACTCCCTCCTCTTTTGTTTGCTTTTGCTTTTCTTCCTGGCGGACGGCCTTCCATCTTAATTGTAAATTGCCTGTAAGATTATACATCAAGTATTTGCAAGGAACCAGCAATGACCTGGAAGGGAGATGCATTTCTGAGCTGCACTTGCAGGAGACGGGACAATTGCTCGCGTGAATGTTTCATGAAGGCGCTGTTCGAAAACGGCTGCTTGTCGACACATGTTTTATTTAATGGTACCAGCTTTGCCACTCAGTTGTGGAGTGTGATGCAATGTGATGGTGTGTGTGTGTGTGTGTTGCCGTCTCCTTTTCCAACCCAGGTTAGCGGGTTCAAGTCCAGTTTTTGTGCTTCCCTTGGCATCCAGGAGGGATGTGTGTTCTTCTGCATTGAAAGAGCGAGGTGTGTACCACTTCTTGACTATGGCAACACCATGCAAATCTCAGCAACATACTTCCAGGGGTGTGGTGCCACATCCTCTGTCACAACTCCATCCTCTCGTCTCTTGAGATTTGCAGTTTTGGGTGAGATACTTGGAAGTCCCCCCTCCCTCTGGCCAGCCATTGTGGTAAAAATATAACAGCCCAACAATACCTGCTCCCAAGACCTGCAGCCTGAGGCCAGTGGTCTCAAGGACTGGCCCGTGTGTGTGTGGGGGGGAACAGATGAGGAAAGATATTCCGTCGGCTGGAAGAGAAGGAAGCCATGGTGGTCGGAGAGGGCCCTTCAGGACCTTGGACAGAGGCTAAGGAAACCCAGCTAGTTTCTTCCGACAGTGTCTAAGGACTGGGTAGGGACAAGGGGAAATCTCGCTGGCTTGAAATATTGACACAGCCCACAGAAATGTCTGCCTTTTTTAAGTTGAGGGTTCAAAGTTTTCTTCATTTTCTGCTTGGTTTTGCTTCACAAAGGGAAAAGGTGCCAGAGCTGCAGAAAACTGGTGCCTTTTCCCTTTGTAAAGCAAACTGCACGTTCGGCAGGTGTGGAGAGACTGGCTGGTTGATTTAAAAAGATGTGTATAACCCATCCATGGCTTCTGACTTTGAAACGTCAGTGTCATGAGGTAGAAGCTCTCATGGTTTAGAAAAACGGTTTGCACCAAAACCCATCCTTGTTAAAGTGAAAACTCTTATCAGGACCCACAAGAAGTCCATTGCTATGGAACAGTGAGAGGGAAAGGTTTTGCAGTTTCTCATCCTCACGTGGAAGAACAAGGAAAGAGAAGTGTGGCTTTTGTAATGCTAACTGAGCTCTTAAATAGTCCTTCCGTTTCTCCCCCCTCCCCCCCCCCAATATAGGCCATTCCTGTTCTGCTTTTTCAAAACTGAGTGAAAAAAGGCCAGTTCAGGCCTTCACGGAGCACTAGAGGATTGATGTTCTGTTTAAAAGGGAGAGCTGGAACGTTCCCATAGAGGGAGATGAGGCATGAGGAGAGCCATTAAGGACACTCTTTTCGGCAGCTGGGGGCTGGGCTGGGGGTCCCTAGGTGCACATTTTGTGTGTGACAGTTGGCATTTTGTGTTTTTTGAGTCTCCCAGTTCAGCAATGCTTTGGCCACAGCGTGGCATCTCTCGAGATCACACCCTGTTGTGTCCTTTCTGTGAAAGGATAGAGGCTTACCAAGGACAGTCGGCTGAAGATGATGAACGGTGGCTCACACGGCCTGCTGCCATCGGGAGCTGAGAGAGAGAGAGAGAGAGAGAGAGAGAGAGAAAGAGACACACGGAAGACGCCTTTAAATGGAACAAAACTGAATAATGCATGAAGTTTTGTTAATCATGTACTGATTAAAATGATGATGTGTTAATATTATCTTTGTCACCTCGGGAGAGCGGAGACAGAGTGGGGGCACCTGGGGTGGGGAGAGGAAGGGCAACCGTAATAGAGAGAGCAGCCGTCAGAACCTCAATAAGCTCTCTGGATCCCTCGTTGTGGTAGGACTGGAACCCACACCTGCACTCTCAGACCACCTGATTACTTAAAGCTGTTCTTTCATCTCAGGAGTTCGAGTCAGGCCTCGCAGGGTCAGAGTACTAAAACTTTATGGTTAGGAAAGGCCATCCTATTATTTATCAACACCACTCCCTGCTTCCCTGTTCCCAACATTTCACAGCATCAGGAAGTACAAGGGATTTCTGCTGCCACAGAATATTGTTGCAAAAGATCACTTGGCTCTGAAGGGCAATTAGAGCCGTTAGTCATATAAAAGACCTGCTCTTGGGGGAGATGAGAACTGCCAGAACGGGGTTTGTTGATCAGGTTTACACAATTACTTGACAGCTTGGAGGATGTACATTAACTAGCCTGCTGATGATCTGCCCTCTGGGGGTCATCTGACAGCTGAGTCAATTAAAGAAGAAGTGGATGGAATATTCATATGAGATTAGCAAGTTGCTCTTAGCCGGAGATGTCGGCATGCATTTGAACGTGGGCCATGGCCGCTTCTGGGCAATTGTTACGACTGCATGAAAGGAAGCCTTGGGGAGCCTCCCCTGTCAGTCAACCTGTCCGTCAATGTCTCGTTCAACCTCACTGTGATTGACAGCTTCCTTGTTGCTCTGCCAGTCAAAGTCTGGGTGGATCAGGAAAAAGAGAAGGGGAAAGACTTCTCTCTGGAGGCAAGCGCCAAAGCCAAAACTGCAGTGGGCCCCATGCCCTTTGTTCTGCACCCATGGGGTTTCTTTCCCCTGGTCCGGATAGAAACCTGGGAACCCAACCTGCATGTGACAGAGTGAGAATTACCGTATCCTGTGGTGTTAACCATCACACACAGAGAGAGAGCATCTCCCAGTGCTTGCAAGATGCACAAAGACGTTTGGATCATTCCAGGTGACCCATTGTTTCTCCCCGCTTTTTGCTGTTTTCAGATCAGCCCACGTTGGGAAGGTTTGGAGAGGAGGTGTAAGTCTCTCTCTCTCTCTCTCTGTTTCAACTGGTCTGATGGAGTCCAGTGTGGTATAAGATGCCCTCCCGCTGTTGGCCTTTCAGGAAGAGCCAGTGCATGGCATAGGGAAGGCACCACCTTTGCCCCAGTTGGCAAGATAGCTTTCCTTATTAGCTGTTGTCGTTTATGATGCTGTGGGGGCTTTTTGTGGCTCTGGGCTCTTGCCCACTGCCCTCTTTGGCTTCCTTTTCAGACAGGAGATGTGAAAACACTAGAGGAAGCCAACAACAACAAAAAGTTAGACATGGAAGCCACTCTCTGTTGAAATGACCTTAAATTTGGAGCTGGAACACCTCCAGAAAACTGATCTCTGAGTCAAAAGAACAGAACATGCTGTAACTTTTGGGAAGACAAAAAAAAAAAAAAAAGGGGGGGGGGAGAGGAAAGACGTAAATGTGCCCGTCACGTTCTAAAAGGACAAATTTATATTTATAACTCTGTGTGCGGCGGTGTTTGGAAAACGGGTCCTGCTGAAATTAGCTCGGTTCGCTATCAAGAAAATATTTGTATTCTACCGGGTCTGGCATCTAATCAGAGGAGTTGTAATTCCTGGTTGGTAATCTAATCAGATGGTTGCATTTCGAATACAACGCCTGCTGCAGAGGAGGAGAAATGCAGTGTCTAAAGAAAGACTCTGTGGTGGAGGTTTGACGGTGGTTCGGGCTGGCACTCTCCTCAGCCTGAGGTCAGGGCAAGGCCAGAGCACTGCTCTGGGAAGTTCCTTTTCCAGAGTACAACGCTTGAAATTCGCCAGATCAATGGCCACTTCCCAGGGCAGGGCTTGGGTTCCTCTCTCCAGGACAAAGGATGGAAATCCGTCAGATGAGGCATGAGGAGAGCCATTTAAGGAAAGCCATTTAATCTGCCGAAAGTCTGGGAAATGCGCCCTGGCTTAGTTTCCATCATCCTCTCCATGTGAGGGAGGCCCAGGAGTTCAGTAACTGGCAGAGCAGGCAGGCAGAACCTGCAGGAGGCCCGCCAGCCCTCGAAGGGGGCCCATCCGCGGCTGGAAGCCCGGGGCCCCGTCCGTGGCAAGCTTTGGAACCCGGAGCCTAGCTGAGTTCCTCGTGGCCCACCCGCCGTGGGCCCGGGCCGGCCTTCAGCTTGCAGGGTCCTGGACGTAGAGGTGCTGCTCGAGGCTCGACTGACTTGTCGCGACGCCCACAAAGCGGCAACCGATGCGGTCCCGGCTGCTCCCAGCCTTGGCCTCCCTCCTGGTTTCTGCTCTTCGTCGATCGCTTCTCAGACTCTTCCGCTCTCAGCAGCAGCAGCAGCATCGATAAAACTGGATTTCCATCTTGAAGTGTAAACACCTCTTTGTGTGTTTATGTGTGTGTGTGTGTGGTGTGCAGGGTGTTTGTTTCCAAGCAGCCTTTGGCACCTATCGACTCACCGAACCCAGCAGGGGCACCTGCGGAGAGATGGCGAATCCAGGCATGCTTTTAAAGAGAGATCTGGGAGGCGGCATCACCTCGGAAGTTTTTCTGAGAAGCGAAGGAAGAAGCTGAAAGTCCAGAAGAAGGCAAAGGATGCCCACTCACCCCCTACCCCCACATAATGAAGCACTAAAACTATTACCCTACCTAAAATGCTTTCTGTACTTCTGGATCACTTTTTCAAAATAAATAAATAAATCACTGAGCTTAGGCTGCCCTGGTAGGGATGTCCCAAGAATTTTTGCTGCCTGAGTCAAAAGACAAGATGGCGCCCCTGCCTCTTCCAGTGCCAGCTGTGATGGGCGGCTGAAGCATCCCTTCCTTGCTAGCGCTGGGGTCGTGTCTACCACCATCGCTGGGGGAAGGGACCTGACTTACAGGGCCCAGAAATACTTTCCTTGGGTGGGTGGGTGTGTATGTTTTCATTTTCATGGCAGATGAGAATGAGAAATTAGAAAGTTTTCTTTCTGCTTGGTGTGTGTTTTCTTTTGCGTCTGGGACTGATGTTTTCTGTGTGTGTTGTTTGTTTTACGCCCCTCCAAGAGAGTACCGAGTCCAAGGGCCACTCAAAGGCAGTTAACATGACTCATTTCCATCAGGTGCCTTGCACGGGCCTCCCGGCGTGTTCGCAATGCCAAGTCCACCGCACGGGGGTGACCTTGGCGTGGGCCAAGGAGGAAGCAAATCTTTGCAGTCCGGACACACGCCTCCTGCCGCGCTGAATTGCCGGGACTCGGGAACAGAGCGTGATTTGTATGCTTAGAAGACGTCAGAGCCTCTTTTTTTCAGAAAGGAGAAAGGCAGCTTGAAGAGTCATTTTTCAGCGTTTGACACACAGTCTCTTTCGCTCTTGCGGCCAAGGCAGATAGCGATCAGCAGCTGTAAGGATGAGAAAAATATGTACATTGTGTGGGAAGGAAGGAAGGATGGAAGGACGGAAGGACGGACAGACGGACCAGAGAGGAGGAAGACCGAGACTGTTCATCCACTTTTCTGGATCTGCTGGCAAAGGGGAGGAAGACCTCCAGGAAAATGGAGAACTCGGAGAGATGGAAAGCAGGGCCACAGTGGGGAGTCTGGATGCAGAGCTGTTCAATTCGCTTCACTTTTTGATTCACTGACACTTGCAAATTTATTTGCATTTGCCTTGGAAAGAACTTGAGATTTTAAAAGATTCAAAGGTGGGGGAAAGAGGACTGTTCTGATTCATCCATCTAAGTCCAGGGCTTTGACTACTAAACAATTAGAAGCCTGGGTTTGAAACCCCATCTACTCAGCCATGTTAGTGCAAGATTTGAAACCCTCTTAATAATATAATAATCTGTGAACTTCAGAGCTGGAAGGGATGGGTCTTTGAATCCAGCCCCTGTTAAGGAGGTCCAGTGGGGGAATGGAACTGCTAGCCTCTGGCTCTGCAGCCAGAGACCTCAACCACTCAGCTATCCAACAGTCCTTCCTTCCTTCCTTCCTTCCTTCCTTCCTTCCTTCCTTCCTTCCTTCCTTCCTTCCTTCCTTCCTTCCTTCCTTCCTTCCTTCCTTCCTTCCTTCCTTCCTTCCTTCCTTCCTTCCTTCCTTCCTTCCTTCCTTCCTTCCTTCCTTCCACCCATCATCAGCTCCTTCCTTCCCTCTCTCTCTCTCTCCCCCTTCTGTTTCTATATCTTTTTTCCAAAATGCTGTCTCCGTCAAGTAATCCTTAAAAGAAATCCCTCTTTGACTACATTGATAGGATGCCAGCAAGATTGGAGAGAGACAGACAGACAGACAGATGGACAGAGAGACCAAAGTTTCATTTTTACAGGAGTTCCTATTGGTTAAGGGAAGTGTCCAATCCATTATGAGTATGTGAAAGATTCTGAAAAGCCATGGAAAAGCCATGCGACTCATTATTCAAAGTATGTTCCTAACTCTAGAGAAACATGGGAATGATATCTGGCAAGGTTTACTCCTACTCTCATCCTGGTTTACACACAATCGTCTGTTCTGCTGCTGCTTCTCTGGACTCAGCGCTCCCTGGCAGGCAGCTGGAACTGTGAATAACTTTTAGGGTGGGGAGTGGGTGGACAAAAAAGGGTTGCGCAGGCCACACACCCATGGCCTCTTGGGCCGTATTTGGGAGTTTGCCCCTTTAAGCCCCCTACCCCACCCTCAGTCACCAATAAATACACACACTCACACAATGGTGTAATTCGGTGGTTCAGTTGTCATTGAGAGACAATATCCCTCAGATGGATCATGCTCATTTTCCATATTCCAGAGGTTTAGTGTCTGGGTACTGAAAAATGTGAATCTTCGTCTGGATGGGTGCAGTCGAGGAAGAAGCTGTTCCTAAATATGGATCTGCCTTCCATGGAGCTTATTGCCTCTGTACTTGGCCGTTTCCAGGATTAGTACCTCAAAATACTTCCAGGTTATCGTCAGGTCTTGAAATCCGGTTACCTCTCTTTCTCTCTCTTTCTCTCCAGCATTTGAAGGAGCAATTAGTGAAGTCTTCTTATCATCCTACATCTTCTCCCTGTGGCTACTCTCCCTTCCTTGGCACCCAGGGAAGTCCACCTACATTCAGTGCGAGTGTGTTGGCATGAAAGAAACAGAGGCGTTATGAGCCAGCCTCAAATAATCTAGAAATCTGGGCCCCACTTGGGGTGGCTTGACCCCCATGGGGCTCATTTTCTCTCTCCTCCTGTTGTGGTCGCTACTTTTCCTGCTACTGCCTGTGCACTGAGCCAAAGAAGAGGGACTCTGGGTAGGTAGGAAAGTAAGCACCCTCAGATTCCCCCGGTATTTCCCCACAAAGGCTCTGGATATCTCCCACCTTTAGAATTCTTCAGGAAAATTCAAACCAAACAAAGCAAGCTTGGGAGTGTTCAGTGGCCAGTAGAATAGGGGTGGTATGAGGGATTTAGCTCATTTATTTGCTATATTCACCTTCTCTCTTTCCTCCAGTAAGGTTTATATGAGGAACATGGCTTTCCTCCTGTCTATCTTCCTTCCAGCCTGTGGAGCAGGTCAGGCTGTGTGTGACTGGTCCATGATTACCGTGTGAGTGTCCTGATTGAGTGGGGATTTGAACTCAGGCCCCCTGAGACCTAGGCTAAGGTTCCAACCATGACACCATACTGACAACCTCTATTACGTTGCTGGATTCCAGCTTCCATCAGGCCCAATTCCTTGCAGCCTGTGGTCGGGGATGATTATGCATGGAATCCAGCCAAGCCTGGAGGGTGCTAAGTTCCCCAATCTGGTGGAAACAGGATATACTGGGTGAAATGCAATTGTTACCAAGAAACTCCTTGAGTGAGTGAATATCTCTCCATCCACCCCCCCCTCCTGCTCTGTGCTGTTGTTTTCCCTATGTGCTACCATTGGTCCCAACCAATCAGGGATCCTACCATGACCCCAACTTCACACCCTTGTGGTACACATGCTGACAACCCCGAGGGCAATATCAAATTGGGATGAAGGCAAAGCTTTCTCAATAAGCAAATGCTCTTGAAGCGATTTCTGAAACATCACCACAGGGGGACCATTTTTCTCACCTCCAGTGCTGGCAGATAATTCTGACAAACTCAAGTATTTTCAGCTAAGGCCTAGTTGTAGAGGGGGGGAAAAGATTATTCTGCAGCTCCAGAGGCTTGCCTGACATTTTGAGCATCCTAATCATAGCTCTTCCAAATCAGGAACAAATTTATATTTTTCTCCCCTTGCTGCTCGAAAAGTAAGAAACACAATCACTGTGTTATCTTTTCTGGCAGTGTGCATGCATGAGGAGGACCAGCTCTATCTCTCTAACAGCCTCCTTCCATCCCATCGCTGCTGTTATATCTGCAATCAATAACCCGGAGACTTTGCCTAGTGGGGCTCCTAACATTTTGCTAACAAACATGGAAGCATTCTTTTAAAAAAATAATAATATAAATAGAATAAAAAATATTGGCCCCATTTCACCCTCTGTGGGGCTCTGCTCAGTCAGATAAGACTCCGTCGGCCGAGCTGTTTCATTTCAGATCTCAGGCACTGCACTGGATACAATCATTGACTTCTCGTTCCATCAGTTTTATCAGCAGTAGATTCGGGGGTACAGATTGTCAAGGTTTGTAAGTTGGAATCAATCTGTATATGAACATTTGCATTCCCCCCCTCCATATCCCTTTCCTCTCTGGGGTACAAGATAGGTATCTTCTTATTATAACCACTGTTACTGCAGGTTATTTTTTTTTGCTGGTAGTACGCTTGGTGCTGTACAGAGCAACGATGTGGCAAAGGCATAAATCCCATCCATAGTCACAGACAGAGTACGCCCATTGAATCAGTGGGATTTATGTGAGTGTTGACTTACTGTTCAATGGCTAATTCAACTAGTCTACTCTGGTTGAGACTCTCAATCCGATTTAAACCAAAGCACCCAGAAAAGGTGATGTTGGATGGTTGGGGATTAGGGTGTTGAGACTATTTAGGGCCTATCTGAATGTTCATTACCCAAAATTAAGGGGACCCTCAAAAGTTTCCAGACAACCAAAGGATTATAGGAAAACTTTCTTCCCTCCAGTTCATTGCTTCTTTCATGCATCTGGCTTGGCATTGTTGGCTTTGTTTCTAGAAATAAGATGGGCCTTGCCTCCTTCAGGTTTTTCTGCACTGGGCATGATCCAGGTCATGTTGATAGCACAGAATTTAGCATAGCATTCCATAGCTAACCAGGATGACCATTACTCCAGTGCAGGAAGGAACTCTGGGTTTTGGTTCTAAGGGGGCAATTTTGTTTACTACTGATGCAGCTCAAGATGTGGGTTTCTGTTGGACCCCCTTAACTACCCCCCTTGATTTTAGGGGGCTGGCCCTGTTTGAGGCAGGCTCTTGCATGCTTTTCCTTTTGTAGACTAACATTGGATCAGCTGGACTCTTTTCTGGCAGCCTTGACATATGGATACACAGTGAGGGGTTGCTAAGCCAGTTCTGAGTGAAGGCAATGCTTCTTGCCCTCGCTCAGAATGGGAGAACCATTTCACCAGGTTGCACAGCTCAAGCCTGCTTTGCTATTTTTTTTTTAAAAAAGGCTGGGGATGCTTGACAGGTAAGAAAAGTCCTCCATTTCTGCCCTTCTCGGTGAAACTAAGCCTCTCTGTGTGTGTGTGTGTGTGTTTAGCTCAAATGAATGTTCATTTTCTCTCCACTCAGCTCTGTTCCACTTGCCCCCCCCCCCCCATCAGTTTCCATTGCTGCGTTTCGTTTTTAGATGGTAATGTCTTCAGGGCACTGACCTGCCATTTTGTGCTCTGTAAAAATACTGTGCATCAGAGACTATCTCCCCCCAAAAAGTGTATAATAAACATTCTGTACTGGACCTGAGACCAAAGATGATTTGAGGGGAATTAGGGGGAGAAGATGCTTGCAGGCATTTAAGTGTCATCCTGTTGGACTGACATTCTTGGACCAACATAAGACATGGAGAGAGCGAGAACAAGCAGTGGTTTCCCTAAGGCAGGGGTGGTAAACTTATGGCACTCCAGATGTTTTGGACTGCAACTCCCAGAATCCCCAGCCTGTGTTGCCCGTGATAAAGGACTGTGGATTTGTAGTCCAAAACATCTGGAGTGCCAAAGGTTTGCTGCTCCTGTCCTAAGGAAACACACAAACCGGGATTACAGACAAAGGTTCCGGTTTCCACCCGTGCGCCTGCCCTGCTTTGAAGTCATCTCGTCCCCCCTTTCAGATGAAGACAGATTTGTTTCAAAGGACTGCTGGAAGAGAAATGAGGCTGGGGAGAGAGAGGAGAGAAAGAATGGCAGAAAAATACTAATATTTGCTCCCAGAGATGGAAGATATGAAAACTGACAAGTCGGCTTTTGTCCCCAAGATTTTTTTCTTTTCTCCTGGGCTGGTTTGTCTTGAAGACAACTGTCTTGTTGCCAATCCGGTACATAAGTAATTTGTTCCAGTTGCCCCCTTGGGCGTTTTTGGCACCGTCTCAGGTGAGAAGAATGGCAAAGAGAGCTGCTGTTTGCATCCACCGCAATCAGCCAAAGCTAAACGCTTCTCTCTGAGCGCAGCTGCACAGGGGTGTGAAATCGAGATTAGAGACGATGAGAGTCATTTTCTGGAGGGCTTCGCCATCGCAAGGCTGCTGTAAAATTCCACCGGTGGAAGATTTTTTTTAAAAAATGAAATAAAGAGAGTCCAGGATGGGGGTTCCTTTGTGTGTTATCAAGGGGGAGGGTTGAGATGTGAAGAACTGACCATGATGTGGTGGTGAATCCCCTTGTGGCTGCAATATTGTTGAGTGTGTTTGTGACCACCATGCACCGGTTCCTCTATGTTATCGTTTTCCACAGATGTTGTATTGTAGTGATCTTGGGTTCCCACAGCCAAGAACTTTGGAACTCTTCCCTGGCCAGCTTGCTTAGATGCCAACCTATCAGTGACCCCAGTCCTGCTACCCATTGGTGGCAAGAGACTGTTGATGGATCCAGAGCAGCAACATGTAAATAAACACCTGCTGTTTATCAGAGTGCCCAAACAAAACAAACAGGTTTCAGCATTGCGCCTTTCTGCTCCTTCATCTGTTGTGTGAATAAAAATTTTGCATGCATAAGATGGTAGTTTTGCTCAGTGGAGTGAAAGTTGAAAGCCACAATATCTTGCCGTAATATTCTAATAGTTGTGTCTTGTTAGACACTCTAATACCTATATGTTCTAAATGATTAATTGTGTCATTCTGGAATCAAGAACTGACATGTCCAAAGTTCTTTTTGATACTTGAACATTTTCTATAAATATCTGCTATCATTGTAAACCATCCTCTCTCTTCCACTCTCAATTTGCGCCTTACTTTATACTGTACTTCTCGGTGCCAAATTTCCTTGGAAGTCATGGTATACACCTCACCATCCATTAGGATTATATTATAACCCAAAGCATGTCTGGCTGAGATTCTGCATTGCTCCAGAGGAAAGAATTTCAAGGACACTTGAAAGAAAATGTCTAACTGCAACTTCTCCAGGGTATTATGCAAGTCTTGACTAAGTCTCTGGTGAAATGTGTCCTCAGTGTTGTTTAAATCTTCATCTGAGTTGAGCAGCCTGGCTTTTTGTAGCCATTTCACTTTGACTTACAGAAATTTCATTTTGTGATCCCTGATAGACTAGGCTAACTCGTGTGGCTTGTGCAGGACACATTCCTCTTTCTCTGCATGGGATTTATTTGCTTCTGTTAAAGGTGCTCAATGGCCAGAACTGATTGGTTATATTTTTATGTTATACTATAGTATCATCACGTGTGGCTCCTGATCCCTGATTGGCTGGGAGCACTTCTGAGGAAAGCAAGAGGGGAAAAGCAGGAAGCGAGATGGGGGCAGCCACCTGAACCTCTGCTTTAATAACAATTTTACTTATGCTCTGATATGCAATCTTGATAGCTCTCTATCTCAGCAATACTCTTGACCTCTTAGGGAAACTTGTGACTTAGCCTTATAATTTGGTCTAAGCAGTAGGGAAAGTTCCCTGCTTCTATTCCTTGTCTCACACCCCACAAGATTTGATTCTCTTTTCCACTTCCTTCGCCGTCCCACCTGCGGACTTGCCTTGCTCACGACAACATACCCTTGCCTTTCTTGCCTCATTGAGAAGAGGATCCAAAGCCAACACCATGTGGAACAAGCCAGAGTGAATGAAACATTTGGCAGTCTGTGTTGGTGGGACCCAACTTCAGAAGCACTCATGAATGCAGTTACTCCATTGTGGAAAGCAGGTCGTGGGCTCTTTCATCTTCGCTTCCATACTGTAGAAATGGGATGATTTTGTAATGGAAGGACCACATGCCCTTCATGATCCTCCTCCCCCCCCCCCCGCTTTTGTTGTTGTTGAGCGGGGAGGTGATCAGATACAGCTTCTCTATTTTAAAAAAGAGAGCAAATACTGCTCATCTCCATGGCTCACTTTTTTCATGCCCTGCTTAGTTTGCCCTCTCTGCCCTCCAGCTCTCGTCCTTCCTTCACCTCTTTCTCCCCGGCCTTGTCTTATTTTCCCCCTCCCACCTCCATTTTTCCATGTGACAGTTCCATTAAGAAATTATTTACATTTCTCCTTTGCTTGCTCTCGTGTCATTTCTGCATGGCAACGAAATGGAATACGAAGAGGGATCTCTTTGAAATAAGGCCTGTTGAGGTTCCATCCATGGGATTACGGGAGACAAGAGGCGCAATTTCCCTTTCAAATGGATGATGGGGTTACCGGGGAGGGTTTCAGGGCCAGGGTGGCTCAGATGGAGTGGCTCAGGTTGCTTTTCCCCCCAACGAGAATGCATTAGCTGTGTTTGTGTTGACGTCTACGTAGCACCTTTTTTCTCCCTTGCCTGCCTCTGCTCACCATCAGGACAAACAAAACAGTTCAGTTCCATTATGAGTTTTTCTGGGGTCGAACAGAGAAGAGGTTCATTTCCTCCTTCCTTCAAACTCTAAAACAGATTGTAGAAATCCACAATCTAGGCATCTCTGGACAACAGTGGTCCCTAAAGGATGAAGGTTGTCATCATTTTCTCTCCATCCTAGACAACCTTGGGGTCCGGCAGAGAACATTCCTGCCTGGCTCATATTTGCCTTTCCTGGGGGTGGCTTCCAAAATGTTCTCCCTAAGTTTTGAATTAACGTTCCTTAGTTTCAAGCTGGAACCAGAGCATCATCGGACAGGTTTGCCCCTCTTTCATCTTTTTCCTGCTTCAAGTTTAGCATTGTTTTAATTATTTTTTTTTTGTGATTTGAGCAAGGGTTGTCATTTGTTTGACTGTTGTTGCTGATTTGTCTCCTTTTGTATAGATGTGCACATCTTCCAACCTCTCTCTCTCTCTCTCTCTCTCTCTCAGACTCTCGGAATCCCACCTCCGTGATCCTTATTTTGTGCCACACTGTGAGACTTTGGCTCTTAAAGAGCCATGGAGACTCATGAAGATTTGGCTGTGGCTGCTTTCCAATATGTGTGCTTTCCTTTTTTGATGTATGTGTTTTTTTTTCCATAAATTGATGGGTGTACTTGATCCACTACCTGATTCCCCTTTTGGAACAATAAAGGCCCATAGTCCATGGATTCTACCCTGACAGCTTGAGGTTCATGCAAAATCCAGTGGTGGTTTACAGGGTCGATTTTGTGAGTGTAGATTTACAGAGCTATCCGAGGTGCTAAACTTTAAGCCTCTAGAAAAGTTCTGTCCCTTTGGGGAACTCTTTTAAAGTTTGGCCCAGATGCACCGCCCCCAGGAGATGGGAGTTGCCAGCCTTCACTGGTTCCATTTCTTTTCCATTTCCAGGGCCTGGAAAATGTTCAGGCGACCCCATTGACACTCAGGGAAAACAAAAGCTGGGCCTTCGTTTCACGGTGCCTTCGCAGCCAGTTGCCGAGCAGGCCAAGGGAGAACCAGAGGAGAGATGATTACATTGTCTGTAATCCATAATGCATTTCCCTCAAGCTGTCAAAAGTCACCCTAGCAACGTGGGCACTCTGTCTTTTGCATGGCTCTTGGGTACGCGGCTTAAATTTTTTAAAATCCTGCTGCTTTTCTTCCAACATTTTGCCTCCTCCCTCACTTCTGTCCTACCAAAGCAGCCTTGCTGGTCCCAAGATCTCCATGAAAGAGGAAATAAATTTGAAGAGAGTGAGTGTTTCGTAACACATTTCGCTTAGGTTTTGCCAGGGCTTTGTGGCATTTGAGGGTAGGTGAACAAGACGAGTCCCCCTGCCATTGGATTAAAGTCGTCTTAATTGTTCTCCTTCTGCCTTGGGGAGTAGACATTATGGAAGTTTGTATCCACATATAAACCCATTGGCCTTGTAGGGCCCCCTTCCAACTTCATTTGTCTATGATTCTATGAAAATTGCCGTACTGATATAGGTGCTCTGAGCTCACTTGCATGTTTTGCCAGAGACTTGATCGCTCTCCTTTATTCAGATTTGTTTGGTCACACATCCCTGGGGAGAAGTAGAAAGCTCTCCTGCTTTGCCCAGCTTGCAGAAATGTTGCTTGAGCATCCAAGGTATCTTGGCACAGACCAATCTTCAGCAGTAATATCTTTGCGTGGTCACATCTGATTCTTAAATGTTATCAGTTCTGTTGCTAAATGTATCTTAATAGGCGAGGCAGAAATGGTCTTGACGAGAGGGGAGGGAGACCGATGGAGCTGCTCCAAGTAATGAAGCGTCAAGTTAATGGAGGATTCAGACTCCAGAACGATGATGCAAGAAGAGAAATGAACACTGGTTGGAGGTGACAAGTGGGAGCTGTTTTGCAGAGACCGATCTGTCTTTCCTTTCATTTTCTAATGAATCTTCACAAGTGCTTTGGAAACTTCTGTGGAGATTGATGCAACCGAGGGCCAGCTCTTTAACTTCCATAGAAAAGAGTTACGGTATAATGTTTAGAGCCTTGACAGGAACTTGGGAAATCCAGATTGTTGTCTCCACATGCTGGGAGACCTTAGGCCAGTCACGCTTAATCTAAAAATTAATGGTTCATTTTATACACAACAGTGCAATCCATGCAGCTGCGTGGATTGCTCCAAACGAGGATGACCACTGCTTTGTTTAAGGAGCTGAAGCACCTAATGGGTTGTTTGAGTCTTTCTTAACCTTGAAGCACCAAATGGGTTGTTTGAATCTCTCTTAACAATCAGCCCATCCTTCTGCGCTTGCTGTGTGGGTGCTGTTTACTTCTCAGAGGGAAAGTAGAGGAGAGACATTCCATGCCAGTTGCGCTGAGGAGCTCATCATCATCATCATCATCATCTCTCTCTCTCTCTCTTTCTCAGTAGGAAGCAAGGAATCCCACAGGGCTTTTAAAATTCCTTGTTAAGGTGTCACGTCGAGGCAGGCAGAAATGACAATAATGAAAAATGTGATACATCTTCTTTCCATTCCTGGTTGCACTGCTGCCTAACTCCAGGACACAATTGCCAGAGCAGGTGGGGAGCTGCTTAAGGCAACAGCCCATGAAAGAATTGATTTCAGACACAGGCAGACACATAGGAAGCAAGGAATCTGCCTTCTCCTGAGTGAGACCCATCCTAGTCCAGTATTGGCAGCTCTGGTTGGCAGCCAAGTATCTCCCTGGTTTCATCCAAGATTTTTTCCTAGTCCTTCCTGGAGATCTCCTGTATTTCTTGGATGGCAGTCACGCTCCTTAGCTTTGGAAATCACACCAGATAGGGGTGTTGAGGGAGTTGGCCTCTGGTGGGGATGGACATGGAAGGACACCCCCTTCCCGTGGAAATGGAGAGGGGAAGTTGGGGCAGATGACTGGAGATCACCCTCTCACTTCTTCTCTGCTTCTGATTTCCTCAGTGTGGGAGGGTTGGAGATCTGGTGGACTGGGCCCCGATGCGCGAGAGCAAGTCTTGTCTTCTGACTGGTTTTTCTCCCTCTTCCACACTTTTCTCCTGCAGGTTACCTGACAGTCAGCATCGAGCCGCTCCCACCTGTGGTGGTTGGGGATGCCGTGACCTTGAAATGTAACTTCAAGACAGATGGCAGAATGCGGGAAATAGTCTGGTACCGGGTAAGCATGCCACTGTGTCTCGGTTCTTTTTGGCTTCCTCTGGTGGCATAGCGCTACATTTTGCAGAGCAGATGCCCCCTACACACACTCAGCCTAGGCATGGCCCCCAAAAGAGTGCAGAACCACAGGCGATTGCCTTAAACCATATCAGGCTTCATTTCCAGGTTGCCGTCTTCACTGCCATCATCACGTTTGCCTTTTTTTAATTTTAAATGCGAACATGGGATGTATAGTTTCCCCCCTTTTTTTCAACTTAAAGGATGCCGTTCCCAATACAAAGATACCTTCTCTTGCAGTGGATACATCCAGGGTTGTCTAGAAATGAGGACCTAGGTATCCTTCCAAAGTGCTCTGCTGGCTCAGTGGGTTGGACTGCCGAGTTTGGGAGCCAGAGGTCGGGATTTGAGTCCCTCCTGTGCCTCCCAGGAGAGGGTCTGGGTGAGATCATCTAGACGGAGCATGAAGGGCTGACAGGATCACTGTAGGGCCTTGGCTGAGCCATAGGGTGGCCCAAGAGCGCCCCCAGCAGAAGGGACTAGGAAACGACTTCCGTGTGTTTAGAAAACTAGAAAACCCTGTGAGGAGGATTGTCATGATTTGGAACAGATTTGATGGCACAGACTAATTATTTTGTTATACCTCCTTCCAAAGAAGACTACTGTTTGTTCCAAACCCAATTTTCTGGGGGCAGGAAAAGCCACATGGCTCTTGCATTTTTAAAGGAATGCCTGTTAATCTACACGCTTGTGAGAAGGCTTGGCAATTAGAATACCTCCGTGCGTGCTGGAGGCACACAGCTCTTGGCTAAGGCACGCACGCACATAGGTGCCCCGCTCTGCTCCAGCAGGAGCCAGCGATCTGTGTCAAGCACCATTTAGTTCCAGGTCAGCTGGACAGCTGCAAGAGCCAGGGGTCTATTTATCTCCCGACCCATTAAGCTTTTCCGAGGGATGACGGGAGTTTAACCCTGCCCGGGAAGTTGATTGCCATCTTTTTCTAGCTGCTGCCCTCGGCCAACCTGCTCCAGGAAGATGGAAGAAAATGGTTTTTGGATGTCTTATCCCTTTGATTGGTTTGCCCCGGGGCCGCTTTAAACACACACACAGGGACACGTGCCGTTTGCACCCGCCTGGGTTCAGGTTTTTGCAGACCATTCTGTGCTAGAATATACAGCTTTAGACCCAGTGGCTGTGGGGGGCTTCTGATTTGGGGGACCAAGTTTGACTCCTCAGATTCCTCCTGTTAATTTTGGACTGAAAACCGGAGCAGATTTCCATCCCTTTTTTGTGAAATCCGAGTCCCTGGCTTCTGCTGCTCAGACCTGGGGATAGGTATGAAAAATAACGGCCGAGGGGGGATGGCCGTGTCTTTCACTTCTACCCCACAGTGGTGGAGTGCCAGAGGGTGTACGTGGCAGAAGCTACGGTGGACCCAGGATCTGACTGGGTGAGACAAAAGGTTGAAACCCTGTCCTGCAGTGCTGATGCCGCAAAGCGAAGGTCATGGGTTTGATTCCCCCTCGTCCAGGTGGAGTAGGAGAGAGATGATCCACCTGGGACACTGACGAGATACCAGGGATCTTTGCAGGCAGGAGCTGGTATTAGACCCCTGGAGGGCATCTAAGGGTAGACGAGGAGGCATTCACAGCCAGAAAACCTAATGAGGGAACAAAGGTTGCAAGTCAGCCAGGCGGGAGAGCAGACAGCTTTAAAGGTTGCCATGGAAGGGTTTGGGAAGCCACCGAAAGGGTGAGAGAATCCAATGATCCGCTCCCTGCCTTTCTGGTGAGAGGGACGTTTCACACACAATGAGGTATATTCATCTCAACTGAAAATTCCTCAGTGAGCAAAAGGTGTATGGTTGTGTGTGTTTTTAAAGGTTGTGTAGGCTGCTGAACTGGCTTGATACACCCAGTTGCTCTCCCCTCTCTGTCTCTGACACACACACTCCCAGATCGGTCCAGCAAACCAGCTAAGTTTACAGATGTCTCATCAATAGGAAGCACAAAGCAAGGATGCTGATCAGGACCATTCATCATCATCTGAGGGCGCTGGACCTCTGCCTCAGCCCTGCTTCCCCATTCCAAACAGTTTTCAAGGTCAGATGCCCCCGCCCCCACCCCAGGGGGATTTCGGAGGAAAAGAAATAATGTGATGTGGGTGGCAGAGATAAATCCCTTGTCAAGCACTTTTAATACGCGGGTGATTTCGAAGATTCCCGGAGCGAATGCACAGCGATTCTCCTGTGGCCTGGCCTGACCCCACCGGAGAGCGAATCAGTCCTGAGCATCTCGGGAGCAGGAGGTGGATCAGTGGGGTCGAAGGGCAGGAAGACGTCTTTGCTGAGGCCGTTTGCAGACCGGCTGGGCGGTTGCTTTGACAACCGCAGCGTCTTCTCCCCAAATCGTCATCAGCATTGCAAGCAAGGGGGGGGGGGGGAAGGAAACACACACAGAGATCGACTCCGTCCTAGCTGTAGAGCATCCTGCGTCCTCGGCCATGTCCGCCCACCTGTAGCGTCAGGATCCACCTGTATCATCCAGTTTGTGGATTGTGGCAAATAAAGGAGAGGAGGCCAAAGAAAGACAGGGGCAGGGGGGAACTGGTGTGGTCTCACCAGAGGGGACGTGGAAGTCAGCCCCTGGAATGGCAGATATTTGGGGAGTGAGCACAGTGCAATTTGAGCGAGGTTTCTTTATCCAAATGGTTGTGTTCCTTGAGGGAATTGGCAGCATCGAAACAAGTGACCGAGTGGACGGGGCCAGTTGAAACAGCTCTGGGTGCAAGAGAAGACCACCACTCAGGAAGAAGTCCGTCTCTGTTGCTGTAAGAGTATAACTGTTGTTGTTTCTGCTCGCTACACTTTAGCCAATATCCGGCAGCATCCTTGATATCCAACGCTAGTAGAGATGGGATTTCCCCCTACCTGCTCCTGCTTTGGGCCTCCACGGGGGCCAGAATCCTGCCCTGCAGGATTTCTCAGCCCTCCGACGCAGGTTTTCAGCAGGCATGGTCTGGGGAGGTGGTGGCGGAGGAGGAGTTTCAAGAAGACTCCCCATTTTGGCAAAAGCAGATGGCCGCCTAGTGGGACTGCATGACAGGATCCTGACCTATAGACAGGAGTTAGGCAGTGATCTTTATTTTTAAATGCCTCTTCTTGCCCTACGCCTGACATGTTTCAGGAGAAAGCAGGAGAAGGTGAAGGACCAGGGAGAGAGCTCTCTAGGTCAAAAGACGCGCTGTGAAGTGGGCCCTGAAATATATATATATATTTTTAAAGGGGGTGGAAAGGTTGACGATGGGGGTATGTAAGGAAGCATCGCTCCTTCTCCTGCTGAGCCCTTTAACTGTTCCATGGGTTTTCTCGTGTTTCTTTCATTCATCCCAAGTTCCAAAAATCTGGGGAGATATTCCAGGGAGGAGTCTGGCAGTGGCTCCTCTTCAGATGAGGAGGCAAAGACATGGCAAGGGTGAGTAGACCAAGGGGGGGGGGGGGGGAGAGAGAGGGACCCCTTTTGACCTGGGGCCCAAATTCAACAGAGAAGTTATTTGGGGGGGATGGGAGATAAAAAGTGAACACATGAGACCCCCCCCCCCCCCAAATACCAGCTTTTTAGAAGTTTATAATCTCATCCTGCAAGGAACTACGCCTTGGGAAAAACATGCCCATATTTCAGAAGGACAAGAGAGAGAGAAAAAAAAAACCTGGGAAAGCTACTTAACCTTAAATGAGGGAAAACAGCCTTTTGGGGGAACCCAGAGGACTCTATCCAGCCCCAGCGAGGCCTGAGGTTCCCAAATCTTATGAAGTGTGAGCCCTCCCTGCCTCCAACCGGAACCTGGTTCTTCCCTTGGACCTCAATCCTGGTTCACTCCATCTCTTTGCCAGGTTTAAACTCTCCATCACAGCTGTTGGGAACGCCCTGTTTTCGAGGCTGCCGTTAATGGCCTTCTCCGCTTCATTAGCATTTCCGGCTTGAGCTTCTTCCTCTCTGGGTCTCCCGTCCCATGCCGTTCACCCCCTGCTCTTGGATCTGGCCTGCCTTCCCATCGTGATCCCTCCTCTCTGCCGCTTTTGGTGAATGCAAACCTAATTATCCATGCCACTCTTTGTAAAACAGGAAAGTTTCCTCCCACCCATCCTTCCAAGTGTTGTTCATCATCCCAATTACCCTTGTTGGCACCTTCTCCCCGATATCTCTTACCATTTTCATAACGTTTTTTTTCCTCCAGAATTTTAAATTCTACCCAAACTAGACACTGGGGGCATTGCCTTCTCCTGCCCTGCTTACTTAACACATCCCCGTTAAAAAAAAGAGTCAGCTTCCTTGAACTCACAAGGAAAGCACGATTCTGAATGCCATAAAGCATTGTCATGAGTGATGACATCCAGAAACCGGATGTGTTTTGTTTGAGACAAGAGACCGATCTCAGAGCAGATGCTGGCCTTGTGTTTTGAGGCGAGATGACCCACCTTCGTCTTCCCCTTCTCAGCAGGGACGGCTGGGTTTCACCTGATATTTGTATACTTTGAAGCCTGCAGGTTCCATCTTAGGACTTTGTTTAACAGTGAATGTCATTAAAAACAACAAGTCAAATCTTTGTATCCCTGGGCTTCCCCCCCCCCACTCTCTTTCACCCACCCTAGATTTCTTTTTTTAAACACCTAGCCTTGTTCTCTAGAATCCCAAAGCCTTCCATACAGTCAGAGAATTACAGTTCATCCCCATAAAGGTCTGGCTTTCCTGTGGATTTTGAAGCATTCTCAGGCACCAACAACCTAGTTCTCTCTCTCTTTTTAAAATCAAACTTGCAACTCTTGTAAGCTTTCTGTTTTGTCTTCCTGGCCTTCTCAGAATTATTGGGGGTGAGCCCGCCTAGGCACCGGCTGAAGACTTCTGTTTTGTAGGTTGTCATCTGGCTAGACTTTTTGGAGAGCCTGGCTGATTTTAATGGCACCTTGCATTTTGCTGTTTTTACTGTGGGTTTTAGTGGATGTGTTTTATTTTACGGTATTTTTATGTGACCGTAAACCGTCATGAAATCCAACAGGTATTCGGGGGGAGTGATAATTTTGATGAATAAATATTACACATTGAAAAATAGGCTGTCTCCTTTATGTTTCATCCCTTGCCTGATGGTTTGGTTCTCCCACCTCCCGCGCAAAGACTCCTAGTTCAATCTGATTGGCTTGGTCCCACCCCACCTGCTAATCTCAACGGCTTTGAGTGGCATGGCTGAGCTTCAGCCAGACCTTCATGGCTCAGTTGAGTTCACGGATGGTCAAAATGTGGCCCTTGAGGTGTTGTTGAGGTGGAACCATCAGCCAGGAGCTGAGAGTGAAGAAGGCTTGGTGTTGCTTGGTCCCCCAGCATCTGGATGGTGACGTGTTGCCCACCCCTGTTCTATTCTGTGCCAACATGTCTCTTGGTCTACTTTTTAATGCAGTACTCTTTTGAAAGTATCACAACTGTTATGTCCATCCAGGCTTAGGACACGGAGCGCTTAAGTCTTACTTGTCTGCTTTCCAAATCCCTGTTGACTTCAGCCCTGTTGGACCCAAATTACAGCTGCCATTCCTTTTTTTTCTGCAAAGCTCCTCCTCTTTTGACGTCTTGATGACAAGCAAGCGCAACACGATCCCTTTGGGGGGCTTGAATCAGTCAAACGCAAATGGCTGGCTGTTGTACATTACTCAAAAGTCACACAGGGAAATTTGGAAAGCTGTCTTGCACTGAGTCTGACCCACACTCTTTCTAGCCCAGTCTTGTGAACACTGACACAATATTGTGGACATAGACCAGCAACGGCAGCTCTCTGGGGTTCCCTGCCTCTCCTGGAGATGGCTGGTGGGCCCTAGTGGTCTTCCCTCCAAGACCTAACCAGGCCGAGCTTCCAAATTCAGACAAGACTGGGTAGGCTCAGGCTGGTGGAGAGTTTATGGGCGAAAATCCTGTTGGTGATTTGCCTTGGCTTAAGTTAAATGGCGTAGCTCACCAAGGCAAATCATTACTAATTAGCGAGGTGCTGGTTGCTTTGCTCATTGTGTACCTTTTGCACAGTTGGAGACATGCCAAGCAACAGGGCCAAGAACTGCCTTAATTGGTGGCCCTTCGCCACGGTGAATTATGCAGTTTCACAAACGCAAGGATAAACCACCAACAGGATTTCAACCGTTCTGCAGTGGGCCTTTCTCTACATCATCCTTAGCCTGTTGTGAGGCTGCTTCTGTGCCTCCCCCAACACTCCTGAGCGGGGGGCCCTTCAGTTATGCCAGGCTCAGCTTTCCAAATTCTGACCAAACCCAGCCTCGTTCACATCCATCGGAGTGTCTTTCTCCCACCCACCCCCCTCACCCCTTGCTCTGTCCTTAGACATGGTCGGTGCATAAGCTGGGATGTAAAGGCAGCCACCCGCACCAGAGGAATCAAGCAGGTTACGAAAAGATGAGAAGGGAATTCTTGCCAAGCCATGTGTACCGCAGCGAACAGGCACCCATTAAAAGCGAAAGAAAGAAAACGACCTAGCCATCTCGGGCTGAGACTTGGGCAAATGACGGTAATTGGGAAAGCTACAGTGCTTGGCGAATTAATCAGTCTGGTTAATTGATTACACCTCTCTTCAGAATGACTCAGAAAAGCACCCTTGGTCAAGCCGCTTTTTCAGAAGCCGTGAGTGGGGTTGAAGGTCCGTGTTTGCAAGTCTATGGGCTGGGAATCCTCTTCTCCGAAGAGCCCTCTTTCCTTCCGTCTTGTAGAAGAGGCTTCTTCTAAAGCCACCTCCAACGAGACACAGAGCTCTCTCTCGGGAAGGTTTTTCCCCCCAATCACGGTGAATGGCATTTAAGGTGGAGGGTTTCCTGGTCCCTGAAGTGGAAGGCGTTGCCGTGCACGTTGGCTTTGGGGCACCTAAGGGTGCCTGCTGGTTCTTCACCTCAGGCAGCACAAAGTCTTGGGACAGCCCCGACTCAAGGTCCACGGTTGAAATGTAAGGCTTCTACGCTTGCCACTGCATCTTCCTGTGTGTGAGGTTGCCCTCCGCCCCCTTAATCTCTCTCCCCCCCCCCCGGACCCCCTCTCCTCGCTCTTCGCCCTCTGTCCCTTTTCCACCCGGTTGCAGCCTCGCTTGGTAATATTGGATTAGCCCACTTTTCTCCGAAAAGCTGATTTTTTTTTGATTTGCATAATCCTTCCCCCTGTTTCGAAAAGCATTGCAGTGCTCTGGCGATAAGATGAGGTGGCTCCATGTGTGAGGAGAAATCAGGGGTGAATTATCTCTCTACGGCTGTGCGGTGGCACTGGGAGGAGGGAGAGGAAAGGGGGAAGGAGAAAGGTCTATTTTTAACCTTTAAAAAAAAAAAGAAGAAGGAGAAGAAGGAAAGAAGAAAGCTTTCACTCTTTCCAAGGAATATGAGGTTGGCACTTGTTTTACTCTTTTTCTCTCCTCCCTCCCATCTCCCTGGAGAGCAGATTTCTCAAACACAGCTTAAAGCGGGCCAAGTGTGAACAATTCTAACCAATTCTGGAGTGGCAAAACGCCGCTTTGCACCCTCTGCTGGGCAGATCATAGCTGCTTCACACCTTAGGGAGGCATTACTCCATAGAGTTGGACCAATGCCTTCAAAGGATTCTGGCTGGACTACTGTAACCCGTTCTACATGGGGCTGTCTTTGAAGACTGGTTAGACAGTCCCATTGGCCCAGAGTGCTGCCTGCAAACTGTATAAAATACCTATGCTTCCCCATATGATTGCAGTCTTTTTATATATATATGGCTATCCAACCTGGTTTACCCTTGTTTTTATGGGTCTGAGTCTCCTTCCTGGGATTTCAGCAATCCACTCCCCCACCCCAAAGCAGCCCCTGCTCCTTCCTCTTCCCCCCCATCTTCCTTTTCTCCCCTCTGTTTCTCATGGGACCTGCCAGTAGAGCACCCCCTCCTGCATGCCAGCTTCCACGTTAGCAATGAACAATGTTCTCCACTGAACTGGTTCAAAGGCGCCGGGGCTGTGGAGTTATATTTATATGATCTGTAAATGATTCCGACAGAGCTTGCCGGAGGGGGCGCAGACACAGGTGTGTGGCGTAGTTCCGTAGCGCGTGTTGCTTGCTTTGTTCTTTTTAAGGAAGGAAAGAAAGAAAGAAAGAAAGAAAGAAAGAAAGAAAGAAAGAAAGAAAGAAAGAAAGAAAGAAAGAAAGAAAGAACCCAGTTCTTCTAGAGTTCTGGTTCTCCTCTTGCTTGGTATCCTACATGGCACCAACCTTCCCATCCAGGAACCCAAGTCCAACCGTAACAGAAAGGAAAAGCCCGCCGCACTTCTTCAGAGAGGGACATGTCTACATTCCCAGGAATTCCATTGTGTGTTGTTGTTGTTTTCATTTAAATTGGTGGGCAAAAGGATGGGCTATGAAGTAGGAAAACCTGAGGGGGTCCAAAGATGCTACCAGCATGAGAAAAAGTCACAGAGGGACCATCCGTGATGAACCTGGTTGGTGGGTGAATCGTGGCTTCCTCGTGTCACGCGAAGGGAAGCTGTCCTTTGTGTACAAGAAACCAACGTTGTCTTTCCTTCCCTGTAATTCTCATTCCATCCTTCATTCACATTGGGTTGCAAGACTTTGCTTTTTCCCTTCCTGCCCAGAAAGGCATACCCAGCTCTATGATTTTTTCCCCCAAGTACATTCCATTCCCCCCTGCGCTTTCCCGTTGACGGATGTGTCTTTGTGCCCCTTTTTCCAGTGGCTCACATGGGTGGCCTCCCTCCGTGCTTTAAAAATGTGCCTATGATTTAAGGCTCGTTTTGTTTCTCTGAAATGCACTGCTAGGCTCACAAATGTGAGAATTTCCAAGAGGTGGAGTGCTTTGTCTTGCCGTGAGTCTCCAGGGGTGCAAAACAGATAATACTACTGAATTTCAACAACAGTGGGGGTTTTTCCCCCATTCCTGCCATTAAGTGACTGATTTCTTAGCATTGTCTGGATTTTCTCTCTCTTTCCTGCCGGGCGTCAAGTCTTTCTCATATCCTTCTACCCTCCAGGACGCCTCGCTTTTGAAAGCCAAGTACCCCAAAACATTTTAGCCTCGCCTGGCATGAGCTGAGCTCTAATTCCATCTTTGTTTTCAACTTTTGCTAAATCTGCAGTGCCTCTCCTTGACTTTGTGGGGAAGGGGAACCAGAGCGGCCTCCGCCTAGGGTTAAGTCCAAAGCTCAGAGATGGTGGCAGCTCCAGGTTGCCATGGAGACCTCTATCTCGGGTGGACCACTTCTTGGAAGGTTGCAACCCTTCTCTCCCCCTGCCTCTTTGTGTGTGTGTGTGCGTGTGTGTGCGTGTGTGTGTGTGTTTAAACAATGCTCTCTCCCCCTGCTTAAAAAGTTGATTTGTTTGGAGCGGACCTTATCAGGAGAAGCCAGGATGAAAGGAGGGGCATTGTTAAGTGGCGCTCTTGCATCCAGCCATCGTTTCCTTGGCCCAGGGTCTCAAGAATGATTGAAAGAATAAACGGATGTTGTGGCTCAGAGAGATTAATTTTTATTTTATTTTATTTTATTTCTTCTGCTTTTGTACCACCCGATTAGTGCCAAGGGCCATGGCTGAAAAGGGCCATCTTACCAGACGGCCTGCAGAGCCAAGGGATGAAGAATTAGGTGAGCAAAGCAGGAAAGGTTGCACCTGCAAGGGGAGGGGGGGCACTGAGATCGAGACTGGGGATGATGGGACATCAGAAATCCGTACCTGGGGATCAACTTGACCGATCCCAATAGCTGGAGAATTTCAGGTTTTATAGCTCATTCCCCAGGAGGTTGGCCGCATTTACAGATTTCTTCCCATATGGCACAGAAAGGTTTTTTTTAACGTTGAAATGTTGTAGGAGAAAGCAAAATGAATAGACCTCAATACCCTTAAAATAAACCAGCAAATGCCTCTCCCATCTGCATTGTAGGTGGGTCACACCACACAAGCCCTGGGAATTTTTAGCCAGGCAAATCTCACAGGGACTGAAGGTTTTTAAACATCCCTGTCTTCTCTTTTGTTCCTTGCAATAGGAAGGAGAGAAATGCAAGTTGGGTGTTTGTGTGTTTTGTTTTTTTTAAAAAAAAAACAACCTCCCTGTAAGCTACAAAGCATGATTTCATTATCACAGTCTCACTACCATCTTGAGCTTTGCAGAAATTCCCCCCTGGTTCCCGAGAGGGAAAAGTCTATCAGTTTTTCTCGTTCAGGCCTATCTAACAACACTCTTTCTCTCTCTCCCTATCTCTCCTCCCTCCCACCTTTTCACACGAGGAAGACACCAGAGGTGTCTGCAGGATGGCATCTCCAAAGGAAGCTGGAAGCTCTGTTCTTCCTCTCCGAGGTTCTCTTCTCTCGATGGGACCTACGCTTTCTGACAGCTCAGCCCCTGGGAAATTGGGAGCGCTCGTTCCCTGGTGGGGCGGCTGTTTCTGTCAACTCCCTTGCAGGCTGAAGTCTCCGAAGATGGGGAACAGCTTGCTTATAATCTTAGCACTGCGAGAAGGCTGTAGCTTTCTGTATAGAAAACCCAGTTCTTTGTGTAGTGGAAGGGTTGGGAAAGGAAGGGGGCACCGGTCACCCTCCAAAACCTAGACCAACCATCAAAGCACTCGCCCATAGGGTTTCAGGTGCTCTTCTACGTTAGTGTAGGGAGGGACAGTATTACTCTACAGTAACAATGATGTGCCACCAAGTGGACTCTTTATTTGTGCCAACCCTTCCCATGGCTTCCTAGGTGGAAAGTATTCAGAGGAGATTTACCCTCCAGTCCCTCTTTCTGGGGGGTGCTCTGTGGGGCCACCATGCAGCTTTCCCAAGGCCATTCAGAGAATGGCACAGATACACAAATGCACACACACTTCATATGTGGTTTGCTCAGTGGAGGCCACCATAGCCTCTGAACCTACGAGGGCCACCAGAGAAGTACCAGAGGTTCTTCACGTATTCTTGGATTCAATTTTCCCATGGGTCCCCCTTGGTAAAGTTCCTTGGCCACGCTGGAAGAGAGTATTCTGGGAGCGGTGACCCCCCCTCCCTCCCCAGTGAACTTCTCGAAGGTCTGCCCTTGGTAGCCTGTTTTGAACAGCGGCGTTGAAGGTTTCCGCCTTCGAAGACTTGCAGATCCTGAGCTTGGTCTTGATGTGACAGTCCTCTTGGGAGGAACCGCTCTTGCAGAAAAGCTTTTGGGACGGATTTCACAGCTGAGCCTAGCTGGGCGTAGAAGCCATTCCTTGACTTCACACACAGCCAGGGCTCGCTACTCCAAAGGGTGAGAAAACCATTTCTCCGGAGGAGAGCCGCTCAACGGTGGCGGAGAGGCGGGTGGTGCCTTCCAAAGAGCAGTGGGCCTCAAGACGAGGGGCTCCACAAACCAGGCTGTTTTCAGGGACACGAAATGGAAAATGGAGCGTTGTGGCAGAAGCGGTCTGCAGACTTTCTTTTGGGGTGGCCTCTAGCTGAGCTTGGAGACGCCTTCCACGATCCTCCGTCCCTCTTTGACAAAGGACGGCACATGATCCTTTTATCAGCCAGGACCAAGACGTGAACCAGCGTGTGACCCAGGTGGAGCTTCTGCCACGCTCCTGCGCTTCCTCTCCTCTCTGCCCCTGAACCCCCCCCCCCGGCATCCCTTGTTCTTTTGTCAAGGAGAGCGCGGGACCCTGCAAGGGGCCTCGGGAGGACGCCAGGGACATAAGCCTCCGTTCCCACTGGAGCAGCTGTTCCCAAGGTCACCTTGCGCTCTTCCTCCTGTCTTTGCTCTTTGTCTCTCTTTGGAGGAGGCGGAGGAGCCATCGGTTGGCAGCAGCCACGCTGGAACGGGCGGCACTTCCGTCGGCTCCAGTGTCGTGACGGGAGCGTGGCCAGAAATCGGCAACAGCAGGCGGCAGCGTGCCTTTTCCTGCCCAGTCCCCGGTGCTGCGCGGCGATGGTTTTCCAGGACTGTGACCTTCACATCTTTTTTTTAAAAAAAATCTCCTGCCCTTTCTTCTTGTCTTCCATTTGGCTTGGCACTCTCGGGACCGAAGAGAAACAGGAGCTTTAGAAGGTGTGCCGCTGACTTTGGCCATATGGACCTTTATCGCTACAAGAGTTCCTCTCGCTTACCCGTTTGTGCCGCTCTTTCAGCATTTGAGTAGAGCAGGAAAGACCAGAGCACTCAAGAGGGACCCTCCTTGTCTTCAAAGCAGAGGCTCAAGGGGCTGCCCACCCTCATTTGGGAGCCCTTGGGCACCCCTGGACACACACACACACACACACACACACGAAAAAAACCCACTCCATTGCTGGGCAAAGAAAGGAGAATAGTGTCCCTTAGCAGCCCCCAGAAGGAAACATTGTTCTCTTCTAGAGCGAGAGCATCTGAAAATGCAGGACGATATGGCCGAATGAAATCTCTCCAACGGCTTCTCTCCAGCCAAGCACACGTGTGCGATGCCCTGGGTTGTCTCCACCAGCCCTCGGAAGCCATTAAATAAACATCTTCCAGATGTCGCTTCTCCATTTGATGAAACGCCTTTAGCATTCAGCTGAAATCATGCCCGTAATAATCTAGCCGAAATCTTTCCTTGATGATGGGTTGATTGGATCAGAGCAAGGCCTTCCCCAGACACCTCCCATGCTGTGCAAGGACATCCTTTCTGCCTCCTTTAGGGCCTTCTGGCCCCATAACGTGAGACACCCTCCGGATGGGTTCAACTACAACATCCAGCATCCCCAGGCCATCATGGATCTGAATGCCAGGCATGGTAGCATCACTTCTCTGCTGGGAGTTGAGTCAATGCGGGCAGCCTTAGGACATCCTGCCCGCACTTCTTGACATATGTGCAATGTTTGTCTCTGAGTTAAGCTCACTGTCGGTGACTGTGAACTCACGGCCAAGTTGGCAGCAACCCCTGTTTCCAAAAGGAAAAACCAGGGAGCCGCCAAGTTATACGTTCGCTTCAGATGGCCGCCGGATGGGGGGCAGTCAACTGAAGACCTTCTTGGCTTCGCTGCCGGTGAACTTTGCCCGTTCGCAAAGGGGGAAGAAAAATAGGTATTCTTCTGTGCCATCAGAAAAGCCAACGCAATTCTGCAGGCGGGGTGGATGCAGAGTGAGCTGGGCCCAGCCGTGAGCTGGGTCTTGGCTGTGCTGGGGGGGGGGGGGGTTGGCGGCAAGAGGCCACCAGGGTGACTGCAGCACAGGAGGGGCGTTGCACATTTCTGCTCGGTGGGCAGAGCTCCTTGGCGGAGAGCTGGTGACAGAAGGTAGGGTTTGTGTTTACCCGCATCCTTCCTGCCGTGCCTTTTTAAAGGACCCGTTTGCTGAACGGAAATCGAGATAGGGAACAGCAGCAGAGGCCTGCTCCAAATCTCTGGACTTGCTGTGCAGGGTCATCTCCCAGGGTTTTGCAAGGCTGTGGCGTTGCTTTGTTTATTTACGGCAGTTCTTCCAACCCATCCTGTATCAACAGATCTCAGGGTGGGCTCCGGTCAATGAAGCCACCTTTAAAGAATCTGAAATCACCCAATATTTTACAATGTTTTGAAACACTTCACAAGTTTAAAACACTCTTCAAGCCAGTTTCGCAACAGTGCCTTGGTTGAATGAACACCCAGGATCTATACGGACATGAAGCAAAGGCAGAGGTGGTATCGGTTAGGGCCTCCAGGAAGAGTATTCATGAGCCATTTACGATCACAGCTCTGCCAGGTCTTCAGACAGCTCCTAATGATGGGACATGGAGGACCGTCCTACCCATTCAGGATTAAAGATCGGGGAGGTATATAGGGCGGAGGTGCTGCCTGAGACAGGTCCCAAGACATTTAGGGTTTTGAAAGTCCGTATCAACACCCTGAAACTGAAGCATGCTTATACCCAGCGACACTCTGTGAATTACCTTGCCAGTACCGTAACTAGTAACAGAGTTCTTTTCAAACGTTGTCATGGGTAACAGGAATGGGTTACTTTTTCTGAAAGCAACTTTCTGACCTGTAGTTTCCTCCCTGGCAGGTGCGCTGTGAGCGCCTCCAAGGGGCGCCATTTTGGATTGACACTCTTCGCTCTCAGAAGGCATGCTTCCCGAACACCTAGTGTGAGCAACAATGTGCGAGGCAGGGCCCCTGAAATCTTGTGGACTAATTAACAGCCATCTCTGTTAGCGACAAGGCTCTTTCTGCCATTGCGTAGTTGTCAGTTTGGACCTCCTGTGGCAGAAACAGCTTTGCTCCCAGAAGCGAAAAGCCCATCAGAGAGAACAAGATGGGGTTGATGAATTACAGACGGTTGGTGTGCTCCTGGTGCTTCCTTGATTGACTTTGACAAGCTGGAATCGCTGGGGGTGGGGGGCTCATCCCTCGCAGGTCGTTAAGAAAATGAGACATTAAAACCCTGTCTAGCAACATCCTTCCTGGGGTGTCCAGAGGCTGGGAAAGGAGTGAAGGATTTATAGGGGAAGAGGGTCACGCCAAGGGTAATGAGGGACCCTCTTTGGTCGAACCCTACTGTTCTGTCCCTGAGCTGTTGGGAGAGGAGACATGGCAGCACCCAAGATGGATGTGATTTAGATCAGCCATTCCCAAATGTAGGGCTCCGGATGTCCTTGGACCCCAAATCCCAGAAGACCACCAAGGAGTTATAATCCAAGGCACTCTGTGAATTTCTTGCAGGAACGGCAGGCTAAAGGGAGGCACGCCTTCTTCCCGATGGGCTGTCTGTCTGTGTGGTTGGAGTTCATTTAGTATTTCTGGGTGCAAAAGGTTCTCCTTGTGTGCCATGTGAAATCCAGGCCACGGGGCTGCCTGGGAGCTCAAGGGAGGGCTGTCGGGCTCCTGTTTCCCACCCTTCCTTGAAGAGACAAAACACACACCTTCCTCTTTTTTCTCATCCTTGCTCCTACCTGCAGCTCTTGTTTCCTCCTCTCTTGGTTGGGAGGGTGGGATGCAACCATGCCCCCTGAGGGAGGTAATCGTTCGCCTCTCAGAGGATGGTGGGTTCATGGGTGGGTAGTAGCAGACACACCGCGGTGGTTTGATGCTCCACTCACATTCCTGAGCTATACGGGTCACCTTGGAGTGTCTCGGCTCCTGAGCCAACCATGCAGAGATGGGTCAAGGAGCCCTGACTAAGCGCATGTGTCACAAGCTGAGGCACAGGCAGGAACGGACATGATCCGGAGAAGGGAGGTCACGGTGAGGTCAGGCTCTGCTGGCTTCTGACATCTCTGCTCATTTGCTTTGCAATCATGGTGCTCATTTAAGCAAGCAAAAGTCTGCAGAAGATCTGGGATGGGTCATGCCAGCCCTGTGCCAGCTGTGCCCTGCAGGTGGCTGGCAGTGTGCTCCGGTCACTCACCCTCCCCAGGCATTGCCCGAGTTCCTTGCCCAGCCAGCGGGCATCAGCCGATGAACTCACGCCAAGCCAAGCAAAATTTCTCCCGTGAGTTCACTCGCTGCTGTGGGGAGAGGGTTGCTAGTGGGTCCTCTTCAGGTTACAGGTTCCTACCGGGTATTTAGCCAATGACTTCCCCTCCTGGTTGTTAAATTTGCACATAGGTCCATGTATATAACATCTCGCTTGTCATTCCTGGACATGTTCCAAGTGTGAACAACAGCGGGCTTTTCTGGATTGAGCAAACAGATTTAAAAAAAAAAAAAAAAATGATCCATCACATCTAAGCATTCTTTCAGAATGTTACCTACAGGACTGTGGAGAAATTTTCCACTGTTTGATTCAGTGCTTAGGAAAGTTATAGGTTTGGAGTACAACCCTCAAAATTCTTCCTGATTCTGGGAGACAGGGGCCAACTGAGAAGCTGTTGGAAAATGTGATGTGAATCTTCCAGTAGAGGTTTGTTCCTTCCTTCCTTCCTTCCTTCCTTCCTTCCTTCCTTCCTTCCTTCGTTCGTTCGTTCGTTTGTTCGTTCCTTCCTTCCTTCCTTCCTTCCTTCCTTCCTTCCTTCCTTCCTTCCTTCACTTCTGCATCTAGAAGTATTGTGAGTTTGAAGGCAGATCCCCCACTTCCTGCTCTACCCCAAAGGCTACCAGGGGTCCCACACTTACAGGACCAAAACCCAGGAATGAGGGGAAGGGACGGAGGAGTGAGCAACTCTGGGGCATGGCTAGGAAACCTCTGGGAAATCCCCCAATAAAATGAAATCAAGAGAGGGGAGGGCACCAGGCTCAGAACGATCCAGCCCGTGTCCTTTTCTCCTTTTTTTGAAATGGCTGAAAGGTGTGGTTTCTGGGCCTGATGCCCATCTCGGCCTTGAAGGTTAACATTTATTATGGGTGTATTTATGCAAAGGAGAGCAAAACATCTCAGAAAGTTGCCTCTGGTTTGGCGAAATCAGCCGCCATACAGCGTCTCCTTCGTTTTACGGATTTCTGCTATAGAAGCTGAATCGGTGCCCAGCCCAGCCCCAGCTTGGCTCCCTGAGAAGCACGACCTCTTGAAATCATTGTAGTCCCAACCATAAAAATAGCAACAACAGTCACAGGGATGATGATGTTGATGTTGATGATGGCTTTCAAATGGCGTTTCTGCACTCAGTTTGCCATCCTCGGCTCTTTTGCGGCGCAAGCTGGCAGGCCTCACGGATCCGCACAACACAATTTAAACAGCTCCGAAGAAAAACGGCTGCACCTTGTTTTTCCTTTTCCCGACCACTGTTACACGTTCTTGCAGCGGCGGCATAAGATTGGGCCGTAAGTGGAATATCAAGTTTATTACAGCAATTTCCAGTTTGTAATTGGTTTTGGAGAACAGGGAGAAAAAGGTGGAGGGCGAGCCGAGACGCGCTGCTGAACGCCTGCTGGGGTGATGGGATGGGTGGGAGAGGAAGGTTTGATCGGATTTTTGCCTGCTGGCCAAGGGGAAAGCGCCACCCCCATTTCCCAGCTGTGCCAAGAGGGGAACTGGCTGTGACTTTGTTTCTCCCAGCTCTGAATGGCACCCTAGAAAAAGAGAGCGGAAGACGGTTCGGACGGCTGTCCCTGCTTTTGCTGAGGCCGGCCTGTATCTGTTGGATTGTTCCAAGGCAGAGGTGTGTTTGAGATGCAGAGTGCCACCATCCAACTCCACAACCTGAGGCACACGGGAAACCGTCTTACCCCAGAACAGACCCCTGGTCCACCCGGATCCCTATTGTTCACACCGCTTGGTACTGGATGTCTGAGGTCTCGGGCAGGGATCTTTCCGACACTTAGTTGGCAATGCGGATAGTTGAACTTTGGGGTTAGGGTTAGGGTTAGGGTGAGCCTGTAAGCAGCTGCATTGCACCAGGTACTTGCCCCGTTTGGTCCAGGTGTAGGCGACTCAGTGTTCTCCTGAGGGTTTTGGACTGCCAACTCTAATCATCCCTGGCCAGGTTAGTTGAGGTGGACGGGAGCTGTGCGTCTCTCGTTCTCCTTGATTAACTTTTGTTCTCTGTGTGTGTGTGTGTGGTTTTTTTTTTAGGGCTTTCTAAAATGCATGAGTTTATAGGTCTGACAAGAAAAAACTTGCAGTTTTCTTTTTAAATTTCTGTTTATGAAAAACATTTCTATGTGGAGGGAAAAAGTAAAACAGGCAGATTTGTCTATCAAAACAGATGGTTTTTAGGTAATTGCCTCTTAAAAGTCTGAATCTCTGTGCATTCCACCCGAGGTGCCACTTTCCTGCTTTTGACAGGTTCCTCATCTTTGAACAAAGACGTAGCAGGCAAGGTAGAACAGGTAGAACTCACCCTGCAAAGGACAGCTGTGTCGATGTCACATTGGGCCAGTGTAGATGGGGGAGAATTTTGTTTAGTTCCTTCTTTGCAAAAACTTGCCAGAATTCACAACTTTGTTCATCCATCTAAAGTTTAAAAAAGAAGAAGAAGAAGAAGGGGAGGGGAGGGGAGTAAAATGGACAGACTGGTCCTTCCACAGTGTGCATATATGTTGTTGTTATGACAGGAAGCTCAAACCATGACTCCTGAAAATCAATCCGTTATTTGGGTTGCCTTCAGCGGCTTTCAGTCTGTGGCTTCTGTGGGTTTGTGGTGCTCTCTTGTTTCTTGATCTTGAGTTTCCTACAAAAGAGTTGTCTTCGGGGCATAGCGGTGGCCACCTGCTGGAACTGTCTCTGTGGCTCAGGGGCCCTGTTATTTATTTATTTATTTAACTTATATGCCGCCCACACTACCCAAAGGTCTCTGGGCGGCTTACAACAATTAAAATACAGTAAAATAAATAAATAAAACAATTAAAATATATACTCTTAAAAATTGCCATCAGGACCCACAGTGGATATTATTTCAGTTAAAAGCCTTCTGGAACAGGAAGGTTTTGACCTGGCGCCGAAATGTCATCAGTGTCGGCGCCAGACGAATCTCAATTGGGAGGGTGTTCCATAGTCTGGGGGCAGCTGTCGAAAAGGCCCTTTGTCTACAAGCCATCCCTCTTACCTCCTTGAGGGACGGCTCTTTCAAAAGAGCTAGATCTTAACTGCCGGGTAGGTTCATATGGAAGGAGGAATCCATCACCTTGTTGTCTACAGGGCAGATCATGAAAGACATTGTCCATGGGTGTGAAATCCATTTCCAAGGTTGTGGCTTCCCAGGTGGAACAAAGAGGTTTTCGGAGTTGTGCAGCAAATAGATGCCTTTCTCTCCATGCCCTTTTTCCTCCCAGTGAGCTTTCTCTGTTTAAATTTTGACAGAGATGTCAGTTTCACTCCTGGCCCATGTCAGTTGCCTCCCCACCCCAGCAGCTGACAACTATTGAAACTGACAAAGCCCCCTCTGTCTCTCTCGGCCCAATTCCAAGCTGGCCTCTACTGTGGGCTGATCAAAAATTTTACCAACGGATCCACTCCCAGTTGCAAAGAATGATGGATAATCTCTGCTTCCTTCCCCACTTGTCCCCCCCCCCCCCCAAAAAAAAGAATGACTCTTTAACTCTAGGAAGAGAGTGCTTGAGATACCAGTGAGTTAAACATGTATGTCTTGGTTGCTGTAAGAAGGTAACAGTGGATTCTGGGCTAGCTGCAGTCTTGGTAGGAATTCTATCACACTGTAGTTATGCTCATTCCTTGATGCCTTCCAAATCCCAATGCCTTTGGGTTGCAATGACAGCCCAACGGAAAATGAGGAAGGGGTGAGGCTCTCTTTGGTTGTGGGACGTGGCGTTAGGATGACATTGCGTGCAGAACTGGATCCCTGATTGGTTGGGACTGCTTAGGGAAAGAGAAGGAGCAGAGCTGCAAACAGCCTTGGGGGGGTGGGGCAGCTGTGATCCGTCACCAATCCTAGAAAAATAGGTTGGGATCCAATGGAAGGATGATCTTCAGCCTCCGAGGCACGAAGGGTTGTGTCTTGTCTCAAAAGCTGCAGTAGCACAATTAAAGCAAAAATTCAAAAAAGGGGAGTTCTTGTTGGCTACCAGGGAACCCCAAGGCCTAGCCAATCAGGGACCATGTCAGCAGCCTGTTGACCCTTCCGTACCATGTTGCCAATCAGATCTGCCTATGTGATGAATTCCCAAAGCCAGCGCTGGAAGGACAGCACTGATGCTTGATTATCATTCTAAGTAGATATGTCCTTTCAACTTCCTTTGCAGCCTCAAAGGAACTTGGAGGGGGAGGGAGAAAGTTTCCCAGAATTCCCTCCTCCTTTTTTTTTTTAAATCTCATTGCCAAAAAGCAGAATTCTGTCTTTGCCAACATGGGAAGCCAGCCGTGCTTAACCCCAGAAGGCACTTTGCAGGAGACTTGCTTTCCTTGGGCATCAATAAAGCTTCGGGAGGGAGGGAGGAACCTCCCTGTTATCTCTGCTCCGGCTTACAGGGGGGATTTCAATAACCCACAACAAAAAAACAACAACAATAACAATACCCCGTTAAAATTGGACATGTCCTTGAAAACTTCCACCACGTTTCAAAGTGCGAGAGATTTACAAGCCGGATAATTCTCTCTCTGCGGGTTCTTTATCTCGTGGATGTGAGAGTGTGTATTTTCTTTGTAATAAAACCTTAGCTTAGGCAAATAAATTTGAGGAGACAGTTTTACTGACAGCTCCTCTCCCTCCCCCCTTCTCGATCCCTGTGTCATAAAAAAAAAGAGAGAGACACACACACATACACACACACAGAGGGTGAAATTTCAGCTAGAAGGGACAACGTGGAGTGCATTTTAAGCGGGAGATAAAGGCCCGTCTCCTGCTGCGGGGAGGGTGTCGGCGAAGGTGTTTTTGGAGGGCTGGGCCTCCCCGCTTTGATCTCATCATTTCAGGTCTTTTGGGCTCTGATCCGAAGAAGGGGAAAAATTATAAGGTGGCTCCAGAGGAGTAGTCAGCCCACGGTTATCGCCAGAGGACTTGACTTGAAAGATTGAGTTCTTCTGTTTGAAAAGAGAAAAGGCGGATAGTTGTTCAAAGTGGAGTGTGTTTTTTTCTTCTTCTTCTTTCTCTTTTTTTTCCAGTGACTTCTACTTTCCAAAAGCAAAGAGAAATGGGGGATTTAAGTAGCATGCCCATCATCTGTTGATCTGTTGTATGCTGGTTTATCTGTAAGATTTCTCTTGGAACAGCCGGCGAGCAGGGAGGTTGGGAAATTCTGCATTTTTAAGAAAATCAGCCTATGAACCGCAAAAAATAAAAAGACATTATAAGGAGCCTGTGACAGGAGCTGAAAGCATGTTAAAGTAGCAGAGAATGTGGCGAAAGCAGGTTTTCGCGTTTGACAAATTACATACAAAGAACCCCCTGCCGAAGTCCTGGACACCCATCACACAACAAAGCAAGCTAATTTCCAGGTTGCATAAGATGAGAAAAGCCTGTCATGCATGCCAATGTTTTCAGCAGTTAAGGAATTCCTTCTTTTAATAATAGGTGGTCTGTAATGTCTGTTTCCACCCTAATGTGCAATTCCCAGGCCAGTACATTGAATAGATCAACAAAGCAATCCCAACAGTTTTCATCTGCACCGGGAGCATGTCTTTTGTAAAGCTCATGGGTCTTAACTGTCCAGCCAAGCTCAGACAAAAATACGTTGTGGTACAACAGTCCTCACAATGTATTGCTGCTGATGCAATCTAGTCCCCACTCAGTTTACTGTGGGGGTTACAGCTAAGCTTAAAGGAGATGACCCCTTGTTTTCTGCTAGCCAGAAATTCCCAGCAACACTCTGAGTCCAGGTTCCCCTGAACCCAGTGCTCATAACCTGGCTCACGTGCTCCCCGCTTCTTAAGGTCCCTCTGCACAGATGTTAAGGCAGATGTTTACAGGGAAGGGTTACTTTTTCTAGCCTTCCTGCTGTGCCCTGGGTTCTCTTTGGGGCCCGGCTCCGACGCTCC
This sequence comes from Intellagama lesueurii, assembly GCA_037013535.1. Taxonomy (NCBI): domain Eukaryota; kingdom Metazoa; phylum Chordata; class Lepidosauria; order Squamata; family Agamidae; genus Intellagama; species Intellagama lesueurii. The sequence continues at coordinate 12,076,938 of JBAJHW010000016.1, read as the reverse complement.
TCTCTTCACCAGCCCAGGCTGCTCCGCCTCCCAGGCAGCGCCGCATCTCCGAGATAAAACACGACAAGGTGCGAACCCGCTAATGAAATAATGCACCTGGAGGGAGTGTCAGCATGTCTGTTGCCTGGGAAAAAGCAACCATGCAGATGGTGCTAATAAACTCCGGGAGTGCATGTCTGGGGAATAAATAAAGAAGTACGTGAAGAGCCAGCTTTATCGTTAGCGCGTGGCAGAGGGGAACCGGGCGCCGGCTGCGGTGGGAATACAAGCCGCCCTGCTGCGGCTGCAGCTTCCCGTCTCCTAGCAATGAGCTAGAGCTGCTTTTGTGGGCCGTGGTTGAGTAGGGAGGCCCCACTAGCTCTTAATGACCAGCAGAAGACCTCTGGCCATTGTTGCTGGGGCCACAACGTCTTCTTGATGGCTGCTGCAGATGCATCCGTGTCTTAGCCCCCAATAGCTCAGGAGTTGAGGCCTCTGGCCGCCGACCCAGAGGTTGGGAGTTCGATTCCCCCACTCTGTCTCCCTTGGCAGGGGCTGGACTTGATGATCCATTTGGTCCCTTCCAGCTCTGCAGTTCTAAGATGATGATGATGATGCCTTGCTTGGGCCCTCATGTGGGCAGTACGCTGTTGGCACGCTTCTACCCTATCTCATGGATAGGGTGGAAGAGAGAGGCCCGCCGAGGAATGGAAAGGGAGCCAGATCACCCTTCAGCCTGTTTGCTTCTGTGCCCTAGCCGAGAAGGTCCTCAGAATTCATTGCCGGCGTCTGCTGTGTGGGAGGACGGGTGTGTTTCACTGGGATTGTGCAGGACCAGGGAAGCCGAGGAAGGCAAGCTTGCAAGGTGTGTGTGTGTGTGTGTGTGTGTGTGTGTGAGAGAGAGAGAGAGAGATTGCACACATGCATGCCGAAGATAAATAACTTCAAGAGATCTGAAGCCTCCGTGCCCCCCTGATGCTTAACTAAGCCTTTAAAAGCTCCGGACTGATCTTCAGAGCTCCACGGTGGCACCGCTCAATTCCCTCTCCTTCTCCCAGTCCCTCCGGCATATTTTTTCCTCCGCATTCATCATCCCCATCCTGGGTCTTTGAATGGCGTTTGTGGATCAAAGTGGAATGCTTTCTTTCACATCTTCCTTTCCTCTCTCTCTCTTTTCTTTTTTCAAAAATAAAAAAAAATCCCAGCCCCCCCCCTTCCCTTCCTGATCGTTCTTTCCCCCCCTCTCACAACTTTTGTACTAATTTATTTTTAAACATGCCCTAAACTGCAACTAAGCAGAAGGAAGAAGCTGAGAGAGAAAGAGAGGCCGGGAGAAAGAAAAGGGGGTGGAGGAAGATAATGTTTCTTGATCTTTTGGCTAGCAGGGAGGGAGGGAAAGCAGGATGCGGTGGAGCGTTCCAGGAACAATATTGAAGCACCGGGTTTATTAAAGGATAAAGGGGGGGGGAGAGAGAGAGAGTAAATTTGTGCAAACAGGACTGGGAATAAAAGCGTGTTTGTGTGTTGGAGCCTGTTTCAGAGAGACTGGATCTTTGGGTCCAGTCCCAAGGCCCGTTAAAAACACAGAGTGGCACCAGATAATAATAATAATAATAATAATAATAATAATAATAATAATAATAATAATAATAATAATAATAATAATAATAACCTTAGAACTGCAGAGCGGCTGGAAGGGAGCCCGGAGGTCATCCAGTCCAGCCCCTGCCAAGGAGGCCCAGTGGGGAATCGAACTCCCAACCTCTGGCTCCTCTGCCCGATCTCTAAGCCACTGAGCGATCCAGCAGTGCTGGACATCCCCTTGCCCAAGAGTAATGTCCAGAGTGAACAGGAGGGGTTGTCTAGCCTTCCTCTTGAGCCCCCCCTCCAAAAAAAAAAAAAAAAAAAACCTGCTATCAACCCCTTTGGTGTTCCTTTTTGGGCAGATCTGAGATCCACTGGGGGGTAGGGATAGAAAACAGTGATCCCAGGGCTGACACCAGTGCCATGTTGGATCGAGTCTACATTTAGCAGCTACGTCTTATTGGTCTTGTTGTTTACACTTGCGATGCAGGGAGGTATGGTTTTTATTGAGGGATTATGAGCAGAGGGAGGAGAGTTAATATTTCTCCCCTCCCAGCTCTGATTTTACTGAGACTCGCCCCCCACCCCAGCACTGCTTATAGGCCTTTCGGGGGGGGGGGGGGAATGCCAGTTGTTAATTCCAAAGCCCCCCCCCCTGGCATTTATCTGTGGATGGGTGGGCCTTGGTAGAATTAAAGGTGGAGAAGGAAATGTTTTCCCAGGGTGGCATTCTTAGTCAACATCAGAGCTCCTTGAGATAGTAAAAATGGGCGAAACGCGTTTGTGGTGGTGGAGGAGGAGGATGCGAAATGTAGTCTGACGGTATCTGCCCCCCGATTAGATCAAAGAAGAGTTGAATAACAGAAGGTTGAGTCTGTAAACCCAGAGCTCCTGTTTCATGCAAAGCCTTCGCAGGCTGCAGTCCGCGGATGGTTGCTCTGCCTCTTTCCGATACAAAATCTTACCCAGCCTTAACTGGTTTCTTGTCTCTGATCATCAGCCCCTGAGCAGAGATAAGAACATTAGAAACGTTGAGAGCCAGATGTGGAGCCTTCCTGGGTCTGATGAGGCCTGCCAGAGTGAATTGCCTGTTGTCACAAACAACAGTGCTTCCCAGCCTTGGCGGCCATCCCAAAGAGCACCTGCATTTCTTACTGGTTTTCCCCAATCTGTGTTATTCATAGTCTTCTGTGAAACGTGTAAGCTGGCATGCGCCAGCAACGAAGCATGCTTCAGCTCATGTCACCTCTTCTGTGTTTCTCTCTCCAGGTGACGGATGGAGGAACCATCAAGCAGAAGATCTTCACCTTTGATGCCATGTTCTCCACCAACCAGTCACACATGGAGAATTATCGCAAGAGGGAAGACCTCGTGTACCAGTCCACAGTGCGGTAAGTCCGACCGTTGCCTTGGAATGGACTTTGCTAGGATGAGGCACAGAGTTGTTCTCAGCAGTCAAAGCTGTGCTGTCATTAACTATTGTTGTGCTTCGCTATGGTGCTTATACTGCATGCCTTTAAGCTTTAATTGAGTTGTCCCTGATTGTCTTTTCTGCATTGCATTGACACTTTGGCATTATATACCTGCCAGCTGAAGGTAGACTTCATGCGTTGATGAAGTGGTCTCTAGTCTATAAAAGCTTGTGCCCCCATAAATGTGTCAGTGCTTCAGGCACTACAAGATTGCTTTGTTGCTAAGTCAGGGCTCTGTATTGTTTAGGAACTGAGCCGCTAGATTACAAAAATGTGCCCAGGGATCTAAAGATAGAGTATCTTTGAAACTGTTATTTTGTTTCGCGTGAGTGTTCATTGGCAAAAGGGCTGCCAATTTTAAAAATTCCTGACCAGGTGTTCCTGATTGGCTAGACTCATGCTGGTTGTTATCCAGGCCTAAATCTGTGGTTTAAAAAAAAATCAGACCTGAATGTGTTCTTACCTTTTATGGAGCATTATTCTTACTTCACACAAACTTCATTTGTTACTAAGCATAACAAAGAGCCATATTTGACTGTTGGTGCATTGCTGTTATGCAACTGTGTGATTCCTGATTGGCCAGCTCCTGTGACGTGGAATGTATAAGTCTGCCTGAAACTTTGGCTAGTCCTAGTTTGGGCTAGAAAGATGAAACAGAGTCTGAAGTTGCTTGTTTGCTGACTTGTTTATTTGTTTGCTTGTTTACTTATTAGCCCATCCTCCTTGACATATAGCCCTGGGGTAGCTAACAACTTATATAAAAGCACATTGTAACTGCAAATCTAAGATCAGAGACAAATAATAAGACACAGCAAAACAAACTCTCTGATCACTCAGAGGCGAAGGGTGTTTTTTTCTTCTTCTGGTATATAAATGGCAACATGGAGGGGATGGGCGAATCTCCACAAGCAAGGTGTTCCGCAGCTGTGGGGCCAACACCGAGAGGCCTCTGCTAGGTGTGGTGGCCCCAGGAGCCACCTGAGATAAATGCCTCCCCACAGATCTTAAAAGCCTAGGGGTGTTGGTCCGGGGAAACCCTTATCATTGCTCCCGTCCACCTGGGTACATCAGACTTCTGTGGACAGTCTTCAAGGAAAGACCCAGCACCCTTTCCTAGGGGCTGTCTTCCCCCGTCCATTTCTGCCAGCTTGGGTTCCCCTTTATTTTGTTTCTCCTCTTCTTAGCCCATAATTCAGAATCTGCACCAGCTGCTTTTCCTCAAAGTGGGAGAAGCTTTTTCTGTCTCTGTGGAAATTGAGATGTCAAAAATGTTTCATAATGGCACCGTGATTTCACAGACGCGCTGCAGTCTGAGGAGAGGAGATGGGAGGGCTTCCATTATTCAGCGGCAAAACAAACATTTTGAAACCAAAATTCACAGTCGGGGGGGAAGAAGAGAGAAGGACCATCGATCGCCCGGGAGGCTGAGATCCGGCAGCCCGACAACCCAAGACGTCACACAAAAGCAACCAAAGTTTTGTGCAAGCTGTGGCTGCTGCCGCTTCCCAGTCGGCCGGAGAGACTTCAGGGATAAGAAATCCACATTTACATATAAATGAAGATATTTGCAAATTAATGTATTTTGAGCGAGAGGAAGTCCCGGCACCACCACCGCAGCTGTCAAAGCAGCGTCTTGCTTTCTTGCGGGAGGAGCGGAAAACAAGGCGAGGAAGATTTAATGGAGAGCAAAATGCAATTTTCACATGGCCCCATATTAAAAAGGCCAGAGTGATATCCTATGGCGGCGGCTTACAGGTTTGGAGAGACCCGTCAGCTCCTTGAAATGTTTTCCACGATGGGGTTGGGGGAACATAACCAGGTTATGTGGGTAGACTTCGCAGAGGACTTGTTTATAACCAATTCCTCTTGTTTTTCCTTTTGCAACAACTAAGGCATAATTTAGTTACTTTACCATTGTAATGTAGTTGAGGTAGTTCATCAAGTCCCTCAGGCACTGCATTGAGAGACAAGACGTAGTGCAACATCTGGTCTTTGTTGAATGAGTCTCGTGGTGCCCCCCAAATTTAACAAGTTTTATTTGGTGTAAGATGTTGTGCGACGGCTGTCAGCTGCGTTGGACCAAGTTGGCTCCAGGCCACATCTCGCTGCGCCCAACAAAACTTCTAGTGTTTGAGTGGTCAGAAGACTCTTGGGGTTGAAATGCTTCCTTCTTCTTACCTCCTGGACCAAACCTGGGACCCTCTGGAATAAGCTGCTTCCCAGAAGTCTGGATTAAGTGATGCAGAGAATGGTCAACGGCATTCTTTTAAAAACATTGCTCCCATGTTGATTCTCTCATCTTGGGGCGCTCCTGATCCACCAAGATCTGAGTACGAGCCCACCTTGAAACTGTTGCCTATTTCATTTCCTCGCCTTTCTTTACAGAGCCGGAAATAGTTCCTTCTCCTTTCATGAGGATGTGGGAAGTAATCAGGTGGGTGAGATGCGACAGTTATACTAATTCCTTACGAGACATCGTTCAGAAACGAAGCCATCCTCGTTTTTCCATTTGGATTCCAAAGGAATCACCGAGTGTTTCATGGTTCTGCCTTCTTTTCCCCTCTCCAGCTGTGGAGGATGAAACCGTTCTGTTTCTCTGGTGAATGTTTTCCAGAGTTGGTCCACACGTGGCAGGTTTGCTCGGTAGCTTTCCCAACAACTCTGGAGGGCCAAGGTGGAAACAGAGGGTTAGGAAACGGCGGCCCTTCCCTTGCCCTTTACTCCCATTAAGATGTGTTTTGGTTCCAAAAAAAAGAGAGATCTGCTTAAGAAACCCAAGGGACGACATCATTGGGGAGGAGTCGTTCTGGAAAGGTTCCCACTGAGACATCTCTGGCGATGGCAACATCTGCCAGATCCCCAGGGAGATCTAGGAACGCAAGATCTGTTTTGAAAAGGGAAAGACGGTTAATAGTTCCAAAACCTCCCTCACTGGCTTGCCAGCTGGCTTGCTTCCCCACATCAGCTCTTGGGGGTGGACTAGATGACCTTTGGGGGTACCTTCCGACACTATAGTTCATCTTCCTTTTTGGATCCCTCCGGTTCCTTTTGTGGCCTCCCTCTTGCATTTTCCCGGAGGACCTCCCTCCTCTTCCTCCATCGCAGCTCCTTCTGGCTCATGGCACCTCACACCTATTTTTAAAACCTGCCTCCCCGGATTCGTCATCAGAACCCAATTCACTGGGTTTTTCTCTTGCAGCTCAGCTTGAACACCCTCTCTTGGGAATATTGTTTGGCTCCCTCCAGGGGCAAAGAGGTGCCATCGCCCGTTCGGGATCTATGAACACCGGTGCTGAACTGAGTGTCACACAATGTCATGAGGATTCAGTTCAAGAAAAATAATAATAACCATGTGTTTAGAAAGATAAACAGGCAGATGCACAACACATCACCTAACAGGTTGACAGTGGCTTTTAACCCTTGGCTCTCCGGCTGATTTGGACTTCAACACCCAGAATCCTTCCATTGGACGTGTTCACTGAGATTATTGGGAACTGAAGTCCAAAACAACTGGGGAACCAAAGGTTGAAAGCCACTGGTATTATCGTTAGTTCTGACTTTGGTTTGCCTTCATGTGGAACAAGTAGAAAACAGGTTATCCTTGGCAGAAGACAACATTCATTCCAGGCTTTTCATCTTTATTGACCTTACTTGCTTGAAGGCCCACCTGGGACAGAATTTTGAAAAGGATTTTTTTTGGTGTGAATACAGTTTCCAGCGGGTTAGAGAACTCGGTGGTTTAGGTCACTGGCTGCAGAGCCAGAGGTTTAGAGTTCAATTCTCCCACTGGGCCTCCAGGGGGAAGAGCCAGCCGGGGTGGCCTTGGGCCAGCTGCACCATCCCAGGGATCCCCCATCACTACCTGAAGAAGGCAATGGGAAACCACTTCTGAATATTTTCCCTACCTGGAAAACCCTGGAAATGGTCATCGCGACTCAGAATTTACTTGATGGCATGCGATTATTATTTCGCTGGCTGGATAGCTCAGTGATTTGGGTCTCTGGCTGTGGAGCCAGAGGTTGGGAATTGAATTCCCAACGGGGCGCCCTGTGAGTAAAGCCAGCCTGGGTGGCCTTGGGCAAGCTGCACAGTCCCCAGGGCATCTCCAGAAGAAAGGAATGCAAAACCATTTCTGTGTCTTCCTTACCTGGAAAACCCATACCCTAAGCCACAACTGACATGACACCTGATGATTATGTATCAGCTGTCATGTGAGCTTCTGGACACTGTAATGACTCAGTCAAGGGAGAGGTAGCCCCGCAGAGTCACCTTTGAAGCTCTGGCCTAACGATCTCTATTCTGCAGAAACATTTTGGTCACCAACCTCGCTGTTCTGCTCAGAGCCCACACTCTGGCCCAGGGGAACACCAGCTCTGTGCCCCAGGCGGGGCGTGTGCGACAGACACCCCAGCCTCTCCAGAACCAGCCGCTGGCCTGCTTTCAACTCTTTCTCTGTGATCTCCTGTCTTTGGCGCTGGCCAGATGCTGTGGGAGGACCAACTCCCGTTGGCCTGACAAGCAGCCGTTGACAAGCTGAGTGGCTTTCTTGGAAGCCTCATCCATCCTGTCGCTGGGGGATGGAGCCACGGGGAGACGGGAGTGACATAAATCCAGATAAAAATAGAAATGTGGGATGCAGACCCCTACAGAGGGGGGGAGGGAATAAATAAACATAAGCACCCCTCCCTTCCTTCCCCCAGCCAGAAATCACTCACAGCGAAGCCGGCTTTATTACTAATTATGCCGTTGGCTTTACGGCCAGGCTTATAAAACCCAAACTGGAGTATAAAAATGTTAAAGAGAGACTTAATTTAAGGAGAAAGGCTGGGATATAGCATCTCATTTTGGGGTGCTATTTCTTTCCAATGTGCTGGAACGTATTTCAGCGCTTGTTTTTCCGAGCACTGAAAGGAAATAAAACTTGAGTGAAATCTGGGATGTGCCATCAAGCCGGTTGCCTGCCCTCTCCCTCCACCCCCTCGTGCCTTGTGATTTCTGCTGCTGGACTCAAAGGGAATTAAAAGATCTACTCCGCATCGTGGCCTGAGATCTTTGGATACTGGGGTGGGTGGGTGGGGAATGTAAATATTGTAATAAATCACATCCTCTCTTGCTTTCTGCAATCAATAGCCAGGTGAAGGCAACCAAGGCTCCTACGACTGTTAGTGAGTTGCCCCGGGCATATTAAATGGCCCTTTGTCCCCAAAGTCCTGTGAGTAAGACCCATGGAGTGCCTGATTGTCATAAGTTCATTGCCTCTCCTGCAAAGTGGCCCCTTCCCGATGTCCCTTCTCCACTTAGAGCATTGATGGGTTTCACCATTTCCTGCTCCCAGTCTCGAGCATCCCGGAGGGGGTGGGGGTGGGCTTCTCTCTGTTGACGTGAACCCGAGACAGGCCCATCGCCAGCTTTTCCAGAGGTGAGATGTGCGACAGAGGATGAACCCTTGGCAAGCCCTGGCCTTCTTTGTAATCCTGTATGAACTGAAGATGATGCTAAGTCAGGGGGGAGGGGGTTGGAGCCCCTGTTTTGTGTCTGGTTGGCCCCGGGTTCAAATTCCAGCAGCTCCAGCAAGAAACTAGCAAGGAGACCCTCCTGAAACCAGGTGAGACAGGTGACTCATTTGATGTACGGAGCCTTTGCACTGGAGGCAGGGAAGGCATGTCTCTCCAGATGCTGTCGGACTACAACTCCCATCATCCCTACCATTTGTTTTGCTGTCATGGCCTGATGGGAGTTCTCGTTGGACAACATCTGGAGGGACACACCTTCCCCTCCCACCTCTCTTTTGAATGAACATTTTAAAAAAACACAACAACACCCATACCCGGGAGCCGGCTATCCGTCTCCCTCCAGCTGGCAGTCTAGCTGGCACTGGCAAGCTGGGTTTTCAAACAGATTTTCCTAATCCTTCCTTCTCGTGCTGAGGATCAATACGTCTTCCTTTTGGTTCCGATCGTTCCCATTGATCCTGTTTTCTGCTTCAACTGAGAGTGTTTTTCTGTTGCTGCAATTAGAGTGAAGTGGGATAAACTTTGTGGAGGGTGAGATATTAAATTAAGTCAGACCTCCCTGAAAGAGGTTGTAATGATCTTTTGGACCTTTTAACACCAGATTTTCTCTCTCTCTCTCTCTCTCTCTCTCTCTCTCTCTCTCTCTGTGTGTGTGTGTGTGTATACACAGCATGATGTAAAGCCAATTCCAACGTATGGACTTATGGTGACCCTTCCCAGGGCTTTCCAGGCAGAGAAGACTCAGAAGTGGTTTCCTTTCCTCCGGGGTGCCCTGGGACTGTGCAGCTTTTGCCCAAGGCTGGCTCTTCTGGCAGGAGGCACCCTGGGGAATTGAACTCCCAACCTCTGCCTAAACCACGGAGCTCTCCAGCCAGCTAACAACAGCCAAAGAAAAACCCCAAAGGCCTGCTCCCTGCCGCTACTATGGGACATGAGGTCTTTTTACAATAGCTTTAAAAAAAATTATAGGAGGGGGGCAATTCAAGGGGACCTTTGGAGCAGGAGCACCCCTCTAAAATCTGGGGGGGGGGGGACATGCTGATCTGTGGAATTGGAGCCCCTTTGTTTTAAGTTGTTGACCAAAGCGCCGTAACTCTTGGGAGTCATTTTGGAGAACTAACAACAGCCTAAGAGAAACCCAAAGATCTGCTCCCTGCAGCTCCTACGGGACATGAGAGGTCTTTCTATATTAGTTTTTAAAAAGAAATCACCCTGGGGGGGGGAACCCTTGGAGCAGGAGCACCCCTCTAAAATCCGGGGGGGGGGGGGTACATGCTGACCTCTGGGAATGGAGCCCCTTTGTTTTCAGCTGTTGACCAAAGCGCCGTAACTCTTGGGAGTCATTTTGGCGAACTAACAACAGAAAGTTCTGCTCCCTGCAGCTCCTACAGGACATGAGAGGTCTTTTTACATTAGTTTAAAGAAATAAATTATCAGGGGCGGCAATTGGGAGGGGCACCCTTGGAGCAGGAGCACCCCTCTAATATCCAGGGTGGTGGTTGGTGGTTCATGCTGACCTGTGGAATTGGAGCCCCTGTGTTTTCCACTGTTGACCAAAGCACCGTAACTCTTGGGAGTGGGTTGGGTGAACTCATCTCCAAGTGTTCAGAAAAAATCAGAGGAATCCCGCCTGGTCCTGGCGTGATACAGACGGCAGAACGGACGGTCCCTTTATTAAAAAAAATAACCGTGTGCCACCAAGTCCATTCCGACTTAGGGAGACCCCTTCCAGGGTTTTCTAGGTAGAGAAGACTCAGAGGCGGCTCCCCATTCCCTTCTTCGGGAGGGGGGGGGGAAATGTCCCTGGGACGGTGCAGCTTTTGCCCAAAGCCACTCAGGCTGGCTCTTCTCCAGGGAGGCACAGTCAGGAATCGAACTCCCAGCCTCTGGCTCCGCAGCCAGAGAGACCTGAACCACTGAGCTATCCAATCGGCTGCATACCTACATATAGTCATTCCACAGGAAGGATTCAGAGTGTTTGTACAGTGTTTTAAAAAGACCCAAGAAGCACTGAGTTGGCAAAACAATCGAAGTTTGCTTTAGAACAGGAACAAATTACAAGTGATGAGCTTGTAACTCGTTCCTTCCAAGTGCTGATACAGAGAGAGAGAGAGAATTAAAGGCTTTGGGGACCTTCTTCCCTGGCGTTCCCTGGCATGGAATGATTAATGTAGAAATGGATCACAAAATCTCTTTCTCACCCCTTAATCCTGATTTTGTTTCCTAGGCAGCCTGTGTTCTGCTCACCCGCCAGTTTAATTGTTGTGGAATTTTCTGACATGACTAATTATTGTTTTGCAAGTATTTCTGGGGCTTTACTAATTGATTACATATTCCCTGACTTGACAATTTTCTTCTGCTGCTGGAATGCCGAATGGGCTCACCCTCCCTTTTCCCCCCTGCTTGTCACGGTCTTGTGTTTTCCCCTTCTTCTTCTTCTGTTTTATTGACTTTGTTCTTTCTGCACATTATATAAAGTGCTTCCACCACCACCCCCTCCTCACAGCAAGAGAATGCACAGAGGGGATTGAGCAGAAACTTTTGGGAGTTTTGTTCTCTGATTTTGACCTCGAAACTTGCTTCTGTGTTCAACTTACAAAGCGCACTCCCTGCGTGCGTCTGTTTGAGAGAATGGAAGAGAGAAAAGACCCCACAGGTTGTCTGAAGAGGCACCGAGCTCCTCTCTCTGAACATCCACATTAAGCTGAATCCCCATTTACAGGAGCCGTCTCTATCGAAGTGCCTGATGCTTAGGGCAAACCACAGGAGACGGCCACCTTTGCATCTTGCTCGGGAGCCTCTCGGAGAAATGGGTTTTGCTAGACTCAACAAGGGACAGATTTATCCGTGGGTATCAGCCATGGAGGCAAAACCGAACTTCTGCTTTCAGGAGCAGTATACCTCTGAACATCAGCTGTGGCTGAATTAAGTAGAATTCATCTGTTAGTTTGGCTCCCTCCCACATTCAGATGTCTCTCCACAGCCAGGTGCCCAACTCACCGAGCTATGCAGCCGGCCAAATTAGGGGGAAAAATTATTTCCCTCATTAGCTAATGTATGTACGAATGTCATCCGTTATACGAACGTCAGTGTAGGAAGAGAAAGCGAAGTGCAAAAAGAAAGGTTGCCGAATCAAGACGGAGACATTTTATCGCTGTCTTTGTGTAACTTTGTCTTTTCAAAGTCCGGATCCCTCAGCGCCTCGGTTCAGGCGTTTGCGTGGATGGTGCCGGAGCGGCCTACGTGCTCCTCACAGTGAGAACTCATCTCATTGCCGGGGGCCACAATTTCTCCCCCTTTTTTATTACGGTCTTTGAAAGCAGAGAAAGAGAGCCGGACGGCTGTGTGAATCCCAAGCCACCAATTACTCAAAAAAGGAGGAACTGAGGTTCAGTGGCTTGGCCCGAAGGCAGCCTTGTGCTAGAACAGATTACGAGCCATAGCAATTAACAGAGACATAAGGACAGGATTCTGGGAGTTGTAGTCCTGAAACCCCACCACCCCCTTTCCCGTCTCTAGCAAGTCGTCTTTACGTCGGTTGTGCGTGCTCGGCACGGCCATTTTTGATGCGCCCTCTTTCACATTCTGCAGCCGTAAAATACTTTTTTATCTTGATAAAAGCAGTGTTTCCACACCTCTGGAGATACGTTGTGAGACACAGTCGTGTCCTCCCTCAAGTATTCGCCTCCCCAAAGACCCAGGATGTTGGGAGAGGCAGCTGTGGCTGCTCCTTCTTGTTCCTCTGGGTAGCTCACGCATCCAGATCCAAACCCTGGGGCCCCTTATCTCCTCCAGAAGGCTCCATCTTTCTCCCACCCTGTCCGCCCCACGCTCCTGCCTGTGTGTTGTAGAACTAACACAATTTACCGGCAGAACCGTTTCTTGCCAGCCTCGGCACTGAGTGCTTAAAAGCCTCAGTAATTGTCATCTGGGCGCGTGCGGATTGCCTGAATTACCGTGGCGTGGAGTTTGTTTGTGGTAAAGGAGAATTTTCACCTCTTTTCTGGGGAAGGGAGAAATATATATATGTATACACAGAGAGAGAGAGGGAGGGAGGGAGAGGGTGGGAAAATGGCAGCCTGCTGTTGTTGCTATAAAAATAAAAATGGGGGGGGGGAGACGGGTTGCGTTGCAGGATGTAAATGGGAGCCTATATTTAGTGCGCCGTTGGCATTTGGCAGTGGCAGCTGTTGTTCAATTCCTCCGCAGATTTTGTTTGTGGATAAGAGGAGGTTGGCAAAGTTGGTTGCTTCCAGTGAGATTGGAAGGGTTGGGGGCAGAGACCAAATTTTGGAAGTCACCTGTCAGTTGTAATTAATTCCCTTTCCCTCCAGTCACAAAATCTAAGTCATGTCACGGTGCTAACTTAGTGAAGAATAGCCTCATTTGTTTGGAAGCTAATTTTGTGCACCGGATTTCCGCCATGCTGACCCATTGCCTTGCTTCTCCTAAGGCCTAGCCCTTGGCAGTAAGAGCTTTCGGCTTAAGAAGCCCTCGGATCAGGCCTTCGAGTCAGACAGTGTTTCCCAGTCTGGCTCCGAAACTACCACAATGACCACTAAAAACCAGCTGACACCTGCATAAATTTTGACTACCCGTGGACATCAATGAGAACAAAGTGTTTCCATTCAGAGTCCTCTTCCATGTAAGCAGGATCTGTTCTCGATCATCCCCGAGTGCAGGACATGTAACAATGGGCTCAAGAGACTGGAAGCCAGATTTCAGCTGAATATCAGGAAAAACGTCCTCACTGTTAGAGCAGTACAATGATGGAACCCATGACCTTGGGAGGTGGTGAGCGCTGGAGGCCTTCAAGAGAAGATTGGACAACCTTCTGTCAGATGTGCTTTGACTTGGATTCCTGCCTTGAGCAGGGGGTTGGACTTGATGACCTTAGAGGCCCCTTTCCAACTCCATGATTCTCACCTCTTTCCCCCCCCCCTTCCAATCTGCTTGAATGTGTGTGTGTGTGTGCCTCCCCACCCAACCCAGCTGGGTCTCACATCCTCTCCTTCTTCCAAAGCATGACAGCTTGTAAGTCAGGGGCGGGTGGGGGAGAAAACGAAGGAAGAGCTCCCAGGGACAGTGGTGACTTTTGCACCCATCTTGTCTAACCGAGAGAGAAATGTCAAGGAAAGGCTATCATGTGCAGCGGAAAGAGGACGTGTGAATTTTGTAACCAGCCGGAGGCCTGAGAGGAAGGTCCCTTTTCCCTTCTCCGTGCTCCATCAATTTGGCTGCAGCCAGTTACGAGAAAGACCGCTTCTCCCAGAAGGGTTTGGTCAATATGTGCCATATTTCAAAATAGTGGATGGCATTCTTTGTCTGAAAGCGAAAAGAATAGACGTCAAGCCTTCCTGGATGTCCAGGCACGGTTGGGCTCCAACAGACATCATGGCTGATGGGAAGAGGAGGAATGGTTTGTGACGAGGTCTTTGGAGTCCAGAGGCTCAAAGTCCACAACCTGCATTTTGGGAGGTCTAGGACGGTAGTCCTTGGGCTGAGAGTTCGATTCCTCCCCCCATGCCTCCTGGGAGAAGAGCCAGCCTGGGTGGCCTTGGGCAAGCTGGGCAGGCCCGGGGCACCCCTGGAAGAAGGGAATGGGAAAAACCATCTCTGAGTGTTCTCTGCTTAGGAAACCCTGGAAAGGGTCACCGTCAGTCAGAATCAATCAACTTGACGGCACATCGTCATCATCATGACCCTAGAGAATCTTTAGGGGTGAGCTGAATGCGGTCCGTAGGAGTTCCCTGTGTGGCCTGTAAGCTTACTCTGCCTTCCTCTCGAACTGGTGATCAGAGATAAGAAGCTATTTAAAGGGCAGCCGGCTGTTGCACTGGAGTTGACGCCTTATCTATGGGCTGGTTGTTTTTTGTTTATTTATTTGATTCCTATTCTGCCTCTCCCTTTGCTTTGCATCCTCGACTGGAAGAGAATTTTGCTTTCACTGACTTATGGCTTTAATTACTGGACCCCGTTTGTGGTTTGCGTGACTAATAACAAAAGCCAACATTTGTTTGGCTTCCCATTATTGGAAGGAGACCATGGCAAATGAATTCCTCCGGCCACAAACATACTTTTTGTCTCCTTTCCTACCCTTTATACAGAAGCAAGTGAGGCCAATGGGTCCACGTCAAACAGATGTTTAAATACATTTTACTCAGAGGGAAATGTGATTTAGCCCATGGGAAGCAGCACAAAAAAAAAACTTATACCAAGAAGAACGTCTAAACATGCACACAATAGGAAAAGTGCATGACAAAATGCACACAAGTTTCCATTTGAGACAAGGTGGTTTTTTTTATTTGAAAAGGAAAAATAAAAACCATCTCACAACCGGAGGCAAAGCTTGGCCAGGATGAGAATACTGATGGGAATCTGAGGGATGCGATGGAAGTGAAGCAGACAGATTTTCACATCTCGGCTTGTAAGCCGTCAAATCATTCAACAGCAAACGGCAGCATCCCTGGGATGGCCCTCTTTCCCAAGACAAGAATCCATCCTGCTAAAACGTGCTTGAGTGCCATTTTTCTTCCCGCAGTGGCTCCAGTGGGCTCTTTTTGTTTGTTTGTTTTTGACAGAAGCCGAGAAAAAGGCTCTGTAATTCCGCAGTGCTGCAACGCCGTGGGTTTGTTCTCTGGCTAGTTGGCCGCAGCCTTTCCTCTGGGCCCGCTGGGGACAAAATCGGGAGCAGAGAACAGGATCCCATACATGGTGGGAGAGCCCCCCCCCCCCAGCCATTAGTCCTTGTGTGGGTTCAGGCACACCTGGGTCCCTCTTCTCTTCTGTCCTCACTCACTGATGTCCAGGTTAGCCCATCCGAGCATCCAGGCACCGACCTCTTCAGCCACAAATAGCATCAGCAAAAGAATCTTGCTTGTTTTGACATTCCCGTAAGAAATTTGTTCATCTGTGCTGCCCTGGATCCATACACCAACTGGGGAAGGACCGTAGTTCTCTTCCAGAATCTTATGATGCAGTTCTGATAACAAAGGAATAAATGGGTGCCCTAGTTCTGCAGAGCTGGGCCTAGCTGGGTCTCAAAGCCTTCCAGGTGAGGTCTTTCTTCCAGGTGAGCCAATGTTGGGTGTCTCTCTGACAGGTAGGGCTTCCAGAGTGGAGAATTCTCAGGTTTGTAGTCCAAAGAAACCCCCCCCCCCAAAAAAAAACCATCCTGGTATTCAACCTGAAGTGTCAGCAGGACATCTTGGAGAGGTAACCCATGTTCAGGAATCCCCTTCACGATTCCCCCCTTTGTCAACTCTCCCTGTCCTTGTGAGCATCCCTTTTGAAATCTTCCCAGAACCCTTGTTGTCTGTTAAGTAAAGCAACACATGCATTATTCATTTGGACTACAGAGATGATGGTGGTGGTGGTGGTGGTGAAATAGCTAGAGACAGTTTCTTGGTCCTCCTGCAGGCACTGAACCCCTGCAAAGTCAGCCGCCTTGCTATCAACGCAGAGCTGTTCCCACCCCCACCCACCCCGGGGAAGGGTAGGTAGAATGGGATCCCGCCCATTCCTCGGGCCACCCTCCCCTTTCCACCCACTGTGCATCCAGTTCTTTTTGCTTTTCTCCGTTGTTCACCCCTGATTCTGCTGCAGTGGTGGGTGATTTTTCCTTTTCTTGTTGAGCGTGCAGGTAATTAAGTGCAGAAGCAGATGGCAGGGGTTTAGTTTTAAAGCGGCGTGCCCATTAAGATAAGCTGCCGGTTGGCAGTTCCTTTTAAGGGTGCTGGGAAGGGCGAGTGGGCAGGAGGCGGGCGCTGGGGCCGGTGTCGTGCCTGGAGGGGCTGGGCTTCCGCCATCAGGGCCCCCCTGCCCTGCGTCCGTGGCGGATGGGTCAACAGTGGCCTGGCTCTTTTAGGGGACCTCCTGGCTACCAAAAACTAACTCTGTGCAATGCGACGGGGTGATGCAGAATTGTCAAGAGAGATGGGCATCGGGTGGGTTGGTGGGTGGCTTCCTCCTGCCACCACTCACACCCACGCAAAAACCCTTTTGCCAGCCGTGATGGCCCTGAAATGCAGCCGCCGTTTCAGACTCCCTGAATATCCATAAATTCTTCTGAAACAGCAGCATGGAAAATGAACAGCTCGATGTTTGGTTGAATATGTAGCGGGGGAAAATGGCTGACTGCCTTAGGACCTTAGAACTGTAGGGCTGGAAGGGGCCCTATATAAGATCATCAAGCCCAGCCCCAGACACAAGAGGCCCAGGGGGGGAATCGAGCTCCCAACCACAGAGAGCTCCAGCAGTTTCTGAATTCCACCATTGCACAGCTGGGACAATCCATGGTGTGGATGGTGAACGGGGATGGGCGTGGTGGTCCAACATCTCAGAGAAGGGGGTCTCGGGGAGAGGGGAGGGAGCCCTGGGCTTTCTCCTCCCACCTGGTTGAATGGGGGGGGGGGGTTTCAGTGTGTCATGAGCTGAGCTGTATCCTTTCCTGATTCCCTCTACAAAAAGAGTTTGCTGCTGAGCGGGTGACCTCTGTCTGGCCCTCCAGCGTGTGAGACACCCGGGACGTTTGCTCCTTTGTGCAATTCATTGTCTTCCTGGCCCTGCTTCTATCAGGCAAGGGCCTCCCCGGGGAGCCTTCCTAGCAGTCAGGTTCTTGAGATTGTGCGGCACAACAACACACCTTGTGATTCTCGGATCGTCTGGTGGGATTCCTAGCCTGGTGGGACACCCGCCGTCCGCCTGGCCCCATGGAACTGGAAAGGGTCACAGATCTCCTGGTGGTTGTACGCAGAACAAAGGGTTTCAGTGGCAAACGAGAGCCAGGATACTTTCATGAAAGGCAAGCTGGTGGTTGCGAACTAGGGAACAGAGAGAGAGAGGAACTCGGCTGAGACGAGTGGAGGAAAGAAAGAACAGCCCTCATTCTTAGCTGCTGACGCTCAACTAGGGTGGCCACGTGTGCTATTTCATGGGAAGCAGTCCTTCCTCTCTGAAGGGCTTCTGGAGAATAATGTTTCTTTTGAAGGCAGATTGAGAGAGAGAGCTTGAAGGAGGGAGATCAGGGACCTGGAAGTTGGACATCTGTTCTTAACGTTACCGGATCAGAGGAAGAGCGGACTGCAAATGGGATTAAGTAAGGGAATCAAGTACAGATTTGGTCAAGTACCTCTGGCAACCTCCTCCAGAGCTAGAAACTTGTGGGTGTTTTGTGTTTACGGAGTGAAATGCCAGAGGTGGCTATGCCAGAATAGCCTCACCAGCCACCTCTGGTCCCTGTGCCTTCTGCCCCCCCAGAACGCCACAGGCATGACCTGACCCCCTGGCCGCCGATCACGCTGCCTCCAGCCTCTCCCTTACCAGCTACCACAGCTGGCTGGGTCTCCTTCTCACCGGCTGCTTCTTCCACGCTTCTTTTTGCTTCGTCTCCCTAGGTGCGTTCAACCCCCCACCCGTGCAATTGTTTTGATGCTTCTGGTGGTTTAAGAGCTGAGAGGAGACGGTGGGGGTGGCAGAGGCTGCTGGGAGATGAGAAGCCACTAACAGTCCTTTAAAAGTTTTGGAAGGAAAGTTCAGCTCTCACTGAAAGCAGCCCTAAAACCCGCCACAAAACAAGCCGAGATTTCACAGCCGCCTCGCTCCCCTTTCGCTGCTCTTTTCCCCGAGCCCCGTATCTCCGTGTTCATCCGGTGGATTAATTGGCCCTCGTTAGAGATGTCTGGATCAACCAAACATATTTAAATGAAACACGCTGGCTGGTTTTCATCCCATGGAGCCGGGAGCAGCCACCGAGCGAACACCAGCTGTTTTCGCATTGCAGGGCCTTGCAGAGAGAAGGGAAGGGAAGGGAAGGGGGGAAAACAGTGATGGCATCGAGGCGATCCAAGTCCAAAACTTGATTACAGCCCATGAGCCTGTCCAGCCATTGGTTAACCTGCTGTGATGTCATGGCATGCACTTGCATATGTTCTTCCTCCTCAGAGAACCGCTAGTAGTCATAAGCGACAAGAATGACTGTCTGAGAGCAGCTCCCTATGGTCATAAAAATGTCAGACGAGATGTTAAAGGGAATACGTTTTTTCTTCTTCTGATTAACAAGGTTTCCCCTGTGACGATAGGGACCTCCTGACCTTTGTTCCTCCACAGTCAGACTAGAAATTAAGCCTATGTTTACCTCCAATGGCCAATCACAAAGCAAAGCACACCCTACGCAAAATACATAAGCCAGGAAAAGTGTCAGCTGTGACAAAGAGATCTCTTTCTCTAGTTGAAAGAGCACTGTTTCCAAAAACAGGCTAAACGGAGTGGGTTTCTTTTGACGGTTGGCCCTCTGAATGTTGTTGGATCCGATCTTCCACTTTTCCTGATCATTGGCCCTACTGACTGTGGCTGATGGGAAATGGAGTCCAATTGCCCTAATTTTCCCCACTGCTGCTTTGCTGTCGGGCAGCTTCTGTCCAAGGCAGAGTGCTCTGTTCCAAGAGGTCCCGTTCTGGAGCTATGGTTAGCGTGACCTTCCGCCTCCTAGCGTTTGTCCTCACAGCAGCCCCGTGAGGCCTGCAGCCTGGGAAAGAAAGACCAGATCTCCTGTCCCCTGACCTTCAAATCCTTTCCACCAGAACCCCGGACCCAGATTAACCTTGCCGGGGGGGGGGCAGTGTTTCTGCAATTAGGGAAGGCTGCCCCCTTGCTCAGACCCGGGCCTTGACTCAGTCCCACCCTCCAGGGTTTTGCCTCACTCTCTCCTATACAACCTGGCCTCTTCCCTCTTTGCTTTTACTTCTTTCACACCTCGCCCCTTCCTTGCAATAACACAATTACTTACCCTTCTGAGGAGCTGTCAGTGTTGGTAAACTCCAGCTGCTAAACTGCATTACACAGACCTCTCCTTAAAACCTTCTGCAGTTTATTAATAGTTTATTGATCCCTAAGCCCTATCACCGGAGGAAAGGTGGGGGGGGGAACCCAAAATGAAGGAGAAGAAGCTTCGTTCGAGTTCTCTCTCCACCAGCCCCGTCGCCCCCCTTCCCTCCTCCAGTTATCTGAATACTGACTACTAACCAGACAGCAGATCGATGGGGCTAGATTCCCAGGAGGGGAAAAAAAAAGTTCTCCTGTCTACTTAATCCACTTAAGAGGCACAGGCAGACCCATGGGGAGGTTAGATTACTCGGGATGGGCGGGGGGGGGGGGAGACTCGTGTCAAATCAAGTCCAGTGGCAGCTCAGGGCTCAGGTTTTCAATGACAAGCTTCCCCCCTCCCCAAAAGGCTTTATCTCTCCATGATCAAATGAAGTGGCACCCACCTATCTCCTTCAGGGTGTGAGGGGACACCTGCAAAATTGGGCTCTAGGTACTTCCGACTCAGGTGCCTCCTTCCAAGAGGGGACAGGAAATTATAAGGAATAATGGAAGAGTCTCTTGGAAACACTGCCAGATAAGGTCAGGAAAGTATCTGCCCCCGTGTCCTCTTTTCCACCCTCATTAGACTTCCTTCCTTCCTTCCTTCCTTCCTTCCTTCCTTCCTTCCTTCCTTCCTTCCTTCCTTCCTTCCTTCCTTCCTTCCTTCCTTCCTTCCTTCCTTCCTTCCTTCTAATCTTAATTCCAAACCAAGTTCACCCAATTCGGAATAATTCATATGATGTTTGGATTCATGGGGACTGTCCAGAATCAGTTCCAGGATGAAGCGAAGCTCATTCACCCGCAGATTAGACTCCAGTTTCATGGAGAGGGCAGGCCTTTTAGTCTGAAACCTTGAAGGAACTCCCCGAAGGGTGGGGGCACCTGTTTTGCCAGTCGGCTTCAGCACCACGGACAGCTCTTGGACCCTCTGCTCGGAGGCCTGGCATGGCTTCAAAAACCCCGGGACACCAGAGCGATCAGCCTTGCCTGCTTAGATGGTGTGGATACCTATGTGCACTGGTATCCTTGAGCACACGGGAAATCCAACTTAGAACATAGAGAAATACAAGCTCTTGGGCAGAAGCATTGTTGACGTGCAGCAAATTAAAGCAGCCGAGACTCCCGTGGCACTTCCAAGAATCCACAAGCAGCAACTTTTGTGGACTTCAGCCGGCTCATTCCCTTCCGTTTCTTGCACCAAACGCACCACACACACACACACACCGCCACCCTACCGTGATATCCTTCCAGTGCTCCTTATCTGGCGAGGTCCCAATAATAATAATAATAATAATAATAATAATAATAATAATAATAATAATAATAATAATAATAATAATAATAATAATAATAATAATAATAATAATAATAATAATAATTCACCATTTAGGGAAAAAGAAAAGGGCAATACTAGCAAATCCCCAACCGACTCTCCTTTCCTTCATGGATATCTGTGAGCCAAGTCAAGTCCTCTGGGTTCTGGAAATACCACAGGAATCATGGACGTTCCTCCGTCAGGGCCAGGTCCTCAGTTCTCAAGGGATCCTGTTCTCCAGCTTCTTCCCTTTTCTCCCCTCCTTTAAAAAACAACGCAACAACTTTGAGATCTGCTCAAACTTGTTCCGATGGTGGGTGTTTCCTTCCTCCCTCTCCCCCCCCCCCCGGTGGCTTGCTCCCACCCCATGCCAGGAAGGGTTCTCTGGGCTGCCAGGAGAAGCCGCCATTCTGCCTCCATCCGGGGAGGGGCTCTCGGTCACGAGGCAGCCCTTGGCCTGGATGTAACGTTGCCATCCTCCCGCTCGGCGCCCCCCCCCCCAATGCCCTCCCTAAACCTTGCACTCCCCTGGGTGCCAGTTTTCTTTGATTAACTCCTGATCTCCAGCCCCACCAGCGGGCTCCTGCAATCTGTCTTTTTTCTACCAACGAGCCTTCATCACGGCTCTCTGCGGAGACTCATTTTTTAGTTCCTGTTCCAAATTGGTCTCTGCAGCGGGGTAGGGACACTTTGATTTTCTGTTACTTTTCCCCCCTGGTGGCCTCCTCGGCGCTCTCTCCCCTCCCCTCTTCTTAGACCTGTTTTTAATTTAAAGTTTTGTCACTTGATGAATTTCATACCGGAGCAGAGAAATGTCACCGACAAGCACGGAGGTGAAGAGAGATCAATGCCTCCTTCAGCTTAACCCCGGTCGCCAACTCTTCTCTTATCTGCCAGTTTGTCCTAATTTCCCCTTTTTCTTTCCCCCTCCTTCTCCGTTTCCCCCGTTTCCAT
Source organism: Intellagama lesueurii (assembly GCA_037013535.1). NCBI lineage: Eukaryota > Metazoa > Chordata > Lepidosauria > Squamata > Agamidae > Intellagama > Intellagama lesueurii. The sequence continues at coordinate 12,055,258 of JBAJHW010000016.1, read as the reverse complement.
TTAGAAACTGACAAAGACTTTTTTCCTCTTTGCAGACGTTACTTGGTGGAATGTCTAGAAATGGTGAAGCTGGAGATAGATTTGTTCCCGGCCGGCCTCCCTCCTGCCTGTGTTCACCCACTCCCATGACACTTCCGCACTCCTCTGCCCTTTTTTGTGTGGGGGGGGGAGGTGGTGGCAGCGGGGAGATCATTCATGCATCAATCCCAATGGCCTCTCTCAGACTTCATCGTCTCCCTACCACAAGAGAGAACCAGTGGCCTAGACTAGAGGACCAGTTCCCAGCACTTCCTCTGGCACCTCCTTTACTGCCGCCCCCCCCACACACACACCCCCCGGTTCTCTAAGTTTCTGCTCAGATCGCTCTATGCATGCCAAACTCCTGGCGTCTCTCCTGTCCAGTGGGAGTCATTAAAAAAAAAAAGGGGGGGGACGTCCCAAAACACAACTGCATCTTTAGGATGATCAAAACATCAGGTGTGATGGTGTGTGGACAGTGAATTGTGTAAGAGGTCTACTGGACAAAGAAACTTCGTGTAGCAACATCTGGAACAGAACCCACAATAACCAGAGTTATAACCACTCACACAGTCTTTCTTCTTATTTCTACTTCCTCCTATTCTTTTTCTTGTTCTTCACCCCCACCCCCGGAAGTCGGATTTTGGCTTAGAAACCATTTATATTATTTCTTTAAAATATTTCTTGCTCCTGCCTTCCTCCTTAAAAAGGACCCCAAGGCCGCTTGCAACATTGAATTACAGTATTTAAAGCTAAAAACAAGGAGTAGACAAAGATGGCTTACATCATAAAAAGACAAGATTTAAAACTAGCCTTTGTTTGCTCTCCCCGTTGTCTGGGGCTGCAGACAATTGGTTCCCGTGGGAGCCCTCCATGGACCGCAGGCGCGGGAGGGCATCCCTTCTGACGTGATCGTAGGGCATTTTGTGACAAACGCAACTGACGATGTGTGTCTCGTGGGTCCTGAGACGGCTGTTCTCTTTTTTTAATTTCTCACCTCTCCAGGCTTCCCGAAGTCCGGATTTCAGACAACGGCCCCTACGAGTGCCACGTGGGAATTTACGACAGAGCAACCCGGGAGAAAGTGGTGCTAGCTTCCGGCAACATCTTCCTCAATGTGATGTGTAAGTAACAGATCCTGCCACTCAAGCTCCCCTTCTGATTTTAAAGGTAGCTTTTAAAGACGACTGTTCTGACTCTCGGACTCTGTGCTCCTCCGTGATGTTTTGGCACACAAGATCCCATCAGCTGCAGCTGGCTTGGCCCCTCCTGAAATGAGGGAGCTGCTGTTCAGACGCTAAGGTGTCACTGCAAGAGTTTGCCTGACTTGGGTTCTTGCAGGTGTAGTGGGATCACAAGTCCCATCATCCTGGCTACTCATGGGGTCGGATGGGAGTGGGGACTCACAAACATTTACAGGGCCAAATTTCCTGCTGTCACAGCTACACTTCCTCACCTACCGAACGGAAACTCATTGTGCTGTCTGCGCAGCGACTTCTCTGTATCTATTTGCCAAGGGGTGTAAGAAAGACTTTACGTCTTCAATTCCTCCCTGGGTGTCTGAGCAGACTGCAAATAAGGTGTTCCTAATCACTCTAGCACACATAGGACCAGCTTCCCTCCACCTCCTTTTGGGCCCCAGAGTTACTGAGTTACTAAAGATAACTGAGTTACCTTTAGTAACTCAGTGATGGGGCCCCTCTTTCAACCTGAGGACCATAATCCGTTTCAGAGACGCTCCTGGAAGCCACCTTCTGGTGATAAGAAAGGTCAGAGGGCAAGGGGTGGGACCAAAAAGAGAACCATTATTTTGCTTGAAGCTTTTAACGCCTGTAACCAAGCCTTAGGGGAGAAACCCTGCGATTTCCCACTGCTTAGAATGAGGAGGAAATGTACAAAAGCGGTGAAGTCATCGGATGATGGTGTTGGAAGGGAGGGGTGTGGTCCTCTAAGAAAGGCCAGAGGGCTGGATCTGGGCCCCAGGAGGGCCGGCTTCAGCCGTAGGGCCTGAGGCTTCTGACCATGCAGGAATTTACTGCTTTCTTAACAAACGAGTGCTCTGAAATGGCAGGCGATGCTTTTGAGCACCTTCAGGGTGAGCATCCTTCCTAGCAGTGCCAAGGTAACTGTGGCAGAGGCCCAAATGTCTGTTTAAAAATAAATAAAAGAGGAAGGAGTGTCGGGGAAATGCATGCCAAAGTATAAACACCAGCTGTCCTTCCTCTACATTTTATCTTGGAGGGAGGCCTCTGGATGGCTCCTGAGTCAGCAGGACCTGCCTTTGCTGGTAGCCAAGAGGCCAAGCCACCATCTTAGTTTTTTTAAGAGGGAGCCTCATGTCGGGGGAAGCCATGCCAGCACGGAACAGATGTTCCTCGTGATTTATGTTTACCATGCAGCTTCGTTGGCCAGGGAGAGACCTGGCGCTGACAAACGAGTGGCTCCGTGGTCGGCAGGTTGGAGAGGCAGGGAAGGCTGGTTCAGCACCAGCTGGTGCCGCGTTTTGTACAGTTGGCCGCCTCCCGAAATCTGCCTCGGGTTGGAAGCCAGCAGCCGACACATCTCGCTTGCTCGAGAGAGCTATGTTGGAATCGTCCTCTGCCGCTGCCCCCTGTGGCCAGCCTTGGAACTGCAAGTTCATTTTCTTAGGAGATGCCCACCCTTCAGAAGCAGCCCCAGCCAAAGTCTAAACCCTGGTGGCTGGAGATGGCTTCCCTCAGGGGGACCCTTACCCCTGGTGGGTGAGTCCTCCCAGTTGCATGGGATGGAGAGGTTTGGGGCGACGGGGATGGAGATGTGTCGCTGACGGCTTCCCCACCCCACTCCCCGGCTAGTTGCCGTGCCTCCACAGGCCTAAGATTTTTGAAACGAAGCTCAGCCTTCTAACGAGAATGTTCTGCAGCCTGGATGACCCTTTCCCCTCCTCCTCGGGTGCTTGGAGAAAAGCCCAGCGCCATGTACGGTGGTCTCCATAGCAACCGGTCCATTGGACTCAACGGTAGATGCCTCTTCCTCTCCTCCACCCTTCCCCATTATTCTCTTCTCGTCATTGTCATAACGATCTCCAGTTGGAGCCTTTCGGCTGCTCATTAGTAGCTGGGAAACACCGGTCTCCGTGATCGGCCCTTATTCTTCCGCGGTGGCCCCATGTCGTTGCATTTCCCGAAGGTCTGTTTAAAGAAAGAGAGGAGACGGGTCTGATCTCGGAGAAAAAGCGTCTTACGGGTTTGGCCTCCAAGGTCAGAACCCATTCCTCCGTTTTGATCGCTTTCAGGTTCAGAGTGGATAAAACCTCGTTAGGATCAGGGTCACAGCACGAGGGAGACAAACAGGTTCACACTCCTACTTTTCGTAGATGAATTAAGGTGTTGCCTTTGGAGAGCTCATTAACCTGGGGCCTTCAGATGTTTTCAACTCCTTCCATGATCCCTCCTCGGCAGTTGTATTAGCTGGGGCAAATGGAATTGTAGTCCACGACACACGGAGGGCCCCAAGTGGAGGAAGGTTGCCCGATAGCACCTGTTACTTTAATTTTCACTTGACTTTTTGCACAGACATTGCTCAAAGCATCTCTCAAGAGAGGTATTGCTATCCCCAGGGTTGCTTGCTTTTCTCGATGTCTGTGGCTCCAGATCTTAATAGATTCCCCTCTACGTTTGGGCAATTATGGGAGCGGCTGTCCAAAAACCCAGAGGGCACCCACTGGCCTACCTTTCAAAGCTTCTGTAGCTGGGATAAACATCAAAGCAGCCCGCTTGCTTTTGATTTTGGGGTGGGCGAAACCTGGCGGCAAGCTGCGGACATCTTACAAACCATTTCCCTTTAAGTAACGGTGTTGTGTTTTTCTGGTCACCCTAAAAGAGGAGGAGAAAGAAACTCTTGTGGCACTTTTAAAGATTGAGGAACTCGGTGGCCACACAAGCTTTCATCTGATGAGGTTTTTTTAAAATATATATATATAATTAACGGTGGGGCCAAATCCTGTGGCATTTCCTTCGCTAATTTCAAATGTATACAGAAGAGGTGGGTGAGTTTCACAGGAGAAGGTTATCGCTAATTGGTGCTTTTGTGAAGGGTCGGCGGGATTGTCTGGTCTACCTTTGAGATTTGGGAAAAATGCCACCTGCCTGTACTTGTGTTTACCAACGGCCCCTTGACCTCCGTCTTTACAACAGTTTTCCTTTGCTTATACCAAGAAGAGAGGAGGAGGAAGAGCGAGCGTGAAAGGGGAAGAGGAAGGGAGAGAAAGGAGAAGAGAGAAGGAGACAGAGGGAGTGAAAAGAAACAGAGAGGGAAAGGACGGACAAATGAATGAACTGAACACGGATCTGTTTCTGGAAGAGCTTGTGACAGATGCGAGGCTTTGTAGACTTCTTCCTCCACTGACCTGGATACTCTCAAGCATCCTAAATAGAATATTTCCTGATCTCCCTTCCCATAGGAGAAGATTCTCCCAGCCATGGTCTTAAGCAACCTGGAGGCTTACAAAAGACTTCTCCTGCCTCTGGCTGGACTCTCTCTCTTCTAGATCCCCACCACAAAGATTTTCCTGAATGTGCTTATGAGCACCCAAGGCTTGGTTAAAGAGATCGGCCAGAAGTCCCTTCTCTCTGGTTTTTCTCCCGGGGAGGAGATGTAACGGAGAGAGGGAAGGAGACCAAGGAAGGGAACAGAAGGAAGGGTGGGAGAAAAGGAGCATGATTTGAAAAGAAAAAAGAAAGAAAGAAAGAAAGAAAGAAAAGTGGTGATCCTCTGCTATGCCTTGTGAGAGAGAAAAGGATTCGCCTGCTGGAAGCGGGCAGTGGGCACAGAAAGGCAAGGATGGGGGTGGTTCTTTTTTCATCTTTGTGTTCCGGAAGACAGAACGCGCTTGGTGTGTCTTTGAAGAAGCGTCAGTTCTTGCTTGAAAAGAAGTTGCCTCCCTGACCTTCAGAGATGGCGGCCGTCCTCTGGCTCCCACACGGCCTCTTGTATAACAGGCTCCAACCTTGCAGAAAAGACGTGGCAACCACTGAGGTCACCGTTGCCCTCGAGGAAGCTGTCCTCCTCCTCGGAGACAATCAGACCTACAAACTGGTCTTAAGAGCAGTGGAGAAAACAGAGGTGAGCAGCCAGCCAGAACCTCTGAGTCCTCCCCCCCACATACACACACACTCACCTCCTGCAAGGAGCCTGCCCCATTTCTGAGAGGCCCGCACATTCTTCTTAGCTCTCGGTGGAAAGCAATTGGCCATTTCTGAGCAGAGCCGGCAAGCCAGAATCTGAAAGTCACTCTGGAACTTCTCTGTAGAATAAGATATGTTCTCGCCTGTTAGGTGAGCATGTTGGACTATAGCGACCCATAGTGGCAGAAAGCCAGTATTACAAAACAGCGTCAATATCCCTCCATTTCTGTTGCCACAGCCATATGCTCTGAATTCTCCAATCTAGGAGCTTGGATTCGCCCTCTTATTAGTAAGGTAGAGAGCCGCCCAGCAGGGCGAAGAACAGGGTGTGAAGCAAAAGTGCTGAAGCGCCCAGAGACCTGTCCAATAGTGGATCCAGAGCTGACACACACAACAAGGAGACCGGTGAAAGAAACATTGCACGGGCAATGGCCATGCTTCAAATGAAAGGTCTTCTCACGGGCCTTGTTCTTCCTGTGCCCCACAGGACAACAGCAGGGCCTTGATCCAGAGCACGTGGTTTCCTTCTCCCGTATACGACCCAGAGAGGGCAATCTGTTTTCTTCTAGAGAGCTCCTTGATTTTGTGGTCTGGTCAGTAAAGGCTGATGGCTGTCTTTTGCAAGGCAGTGAATCTGATCCACTGTTTCGTCTGAGTTCCAGATGAGCTATCTAATTATCTTAGAACGGCAGAGCTGGAAGGGACCCTCGGGATCATCCAGTCCAGCCCCTGTCAAGGAGGCACCGTGGGGGAATCGAACTCCCAACCTCTGGCTCCATAGTCAGATGCCCAAACCACTGAGCTCTCCAGCAGTTCCCAACCCTACCCCTAAATCAGGTTCAGTTCCCTGGTCAACTTCTTAACCGTTGGGCTAAAACCTGAAGTGGGTTCATCATCCCCACAACATTGGCATCCCCAGCTTCTGCACGGTCCCGTCACGATGGCCAAGGGATTGCAAGAGGCGTGATTCAAAAAGTAACTTTTCCACGCTCCAGGTAGTCTCCTCTAGCCCTTCTCCTCCAAGCCCTGTGGAGAGATGCCCCTCCCTTGTGCATCTGAGGACAGGTGGACCTGTCGGCACCAATGGTTCGTGGCCTGAAATATACAAACAAACAGAAATGCAACTTCGTTTTGCATTCCGAGGAGGTGTTAATGGGAACTGTTCTCTCCTATTCCTTCCACAAATCAGGATATGCCCTTTTCCACGGGGGCCCCCAGGTATTGTTAGCATTCACAGCCTTCCTCTTCTGTTTCGGGTGTTATTTCCCTCTCTGTGTCATCTCAATTGCCCTCGGGTGCCGAAGGGAGGCCGGTGACCCACCCCTTCCGAGTCGGATCTCGCCAGCCTCTGCAGCTGGAAAAATAATAATTCATTTCCTAATAGAAAGCCGGGTCCCAGCCGAAAGATGTAATTAAGCACAGAGCTCTGGGGAGAGACCTTTCCATCTTAAAACGTCGTCGTAAATACCGAGCCAGCCTGTCCAAAGGGGGCCGTTTGAAAGTCTTGGAGTTAAGACTCAGCCTCGTCTTTCCTGAGCCACTTGGCTTGCTGGGGTTTTCTTTTCTAAAAGTAAAGAGTGGTAGAGTCAGAAGGGCCCACAAGGGGTCATCTAGTCCAACCTCACAAACTCCTCAGATCTTCTGGCTCCGGAGTGGTCCTTTCCTGTGTCTGTAGCTTTCCTTTTGCTTTGGGCCAACGTGGAGAGCTGAACATTTCCTAAGAGAAAATTTATAAGAGATGTTTTTCTAAAAAAATAAACAAGAATGTGGAAGAAAGAGTTCTGTGCTTCTCACAGACGGCACAAAGGGTGGAGTGAAAGTATGGCAGGTCCCATCGTGCGGCGTCAGTGCTTTAAAATTAGGAGCATTGAATGGGTGTGTTGGTGCCTCTCGGATCCCCCTGCTCGTTCCTCTGGGCTTTCTCAGTGCCCCTGTTTTTCTCCGCAAAGGGAAAAGGGTCCAGTCTGATGGAGAATCACAAATGTGGCCGTAGTTTTAAAAAGGGCTTTTCTATCATTCTCATGCAGGAGGCAAAAACCAAAAAACCTTGCAGGAATGTGAGAACTCTTCACATGCTGCCTCAGCATATGGGTGCCATAAAAAGTCCATAAAAAGTAATTTTTGTGAGAATGATTTCCACGTCCGACTTTGAAACAGAGCTGCTTTTCCGGGCTTCTTCCAACCTGACCATTAATGGAGGCAACCGGGGGGGGGGGGGGGGTAAGCCAGCTCTGGTATTAGTGAGGCCGTGAGCCCCTTCTGGGTTTTAATGTGAATTTTAAATGAAATATGCAAGGTGGTGAACCTATGTGGGGAGTCGCCGTCGGTCCACCTGTAAAGTTTGGGCTAAAACCCAGAGCGGGCTAAAGCCCAGAACTCCCGACTCCACTGTTTCCCCGGGGTGTCTGGCTTTTTCTGACTGCATGGCAGTCCCAAGCCACCGTTTCTCTCTCTGCTATTTAATGTCCTTCCCTCCATCAAAACCCAGCCCGCCCAGCCGTGGTCTCTCTGTCCAGCTGGGCCCCAAAGGGCCCTTTTCCCTCGAAGCAGGTGGAGCGCAGAGACGTAGGGGTCACCTTCCCCACCCCGATGTGCGTCCCTCTCCTTCCCCTTCGCCCTCCTTGCCTCTTTCGCCTGTTGGTTTGTTAATGCCTCTCCCCGACTCTCCCCCTCGCCCTGCCGGCGCTCGGCCCCAGAACCTCCATTAAGTCACCTGGAGAGAAACAGAACCCACGGCGCCTACCGATGAGCTCAGGAGCCCCTATTAAAATGGAAAGCCCTCCCAGGCATCGCCTCTTGTTCAATCTCAGCAGCTTTAAACTTACAAGCCTCTCTGTAATGAGGCAAAGGACCCTGCTGGGGACGTTTTCCCCCAGAGGAAAGCCGGAGACTCTAGAGAAGGCTTTGTACCAGCATGCTGGGTCTGAACACACACACACACACACACACACACAGAGAGAGAGAGAGAGAGAGAGAGAGAGACTCTCACACCGTTGTTATTTTAACCAGTGTGTGTGTTTCAGTTCTTCAAAGCGACTTACCTAGCTATGTGATGCAGTTCAGACTCACAGGGTAGAAGCGTTTGAGCACCATTTTGTAGGGGCAGTGAATCCACCCTGGGCTTTAGCCTGAACTTTACAGACTGAACATTTAGGGCATGTCGTTCAGCATGTTGCAGAGCTCCTGTCAAGCTCTGAATAAAGCTCCAAACAGATTGACTGCTCCCTCCCGGTGAACGTGGAGCCCACAGATTCCCCTGGACTCAGCAGGTCGAAACCCTGTGACTTTTGACATCATCTGCCATTCCCATCAGCCTTTCCTGTACCCTCCTAGCCTAGCTATTGCAGTTCGTGCTGGAGGTGAGCTTTCCCAGCAGCATTGAGGGGCAGCTGTTTCAGTGCACAATGAAGAGCCATTAGCTTTACAAAAGACCTTCTTAGGGCAGTGACTACCTAAAACCCAGCTTGGGAGAGTTCCTAGTGTAGACAGCCATTCCCAGAATCTCTTAGCCACCAAGGCCACTGTCTGGTGAATTCTGGGAATTGTAGTTGTTGTTTTTTAAATTAATTTTCCCAAGTTGTGCTTTTAGGGGAGACGAGAACACCTGGATCAAATATGTTGATAAGGGCAAGGCTATGAAGTCTAATCTGACTTTTCAGTAATCCTTGCACTGTTCCCGGAAATGCGCAGAGAACATCCGATAGGTAGGCATGAATATGAAGTTGAGGCATATGGGGTCAGAGAGCGGTCCCAAAGTCTTTAAAATAGCAATATAACTCTCTTGTTCTGTTGCACCACAGTGAGCAATGAGAAAAATGTTCTCCTTCTGAATGAGAGGATAAGAGAGGATGTCTCCCTCTTGAGGCAAGTTTTTGCATATGGGCGAATGAATTTTTGCACAAATAAGGTGAAACTGTGTGGCAGCTGCTGTTTCGTGTCATGGACTCTTGAGCCCTGGATAGGTTTCTCACATCTTTCCAAACAATCACCTAGACCTTTTCTGCTTGCTTTGTGTGTACTAGGGAAACCAGGGGAGAGATCCTATTTTCCACACATGGCAAGGACCTCCTTGATTCCCCCTCAGTTGGGTGGGCCTGGAAATGCCTCACCTGAGGTATTACATTATGTTGAGACAGCCTGCATTGAGGAGAATGAGGAATTTAGTCCATGTGCTTCACATGCAGCCTTTAAACATATGCTTGACGGGCAGAGGTACAGAGGTAAAGCTTTTGTTGTTGCCGAATCCCGACATTTCCTGCCAGGGGCCCTTCAGATCACCACTTTCACCGGCTGCGTGGTTTCACGAAGCTGCACAGAATGGCTTAATTGAGACGCAGCCTTGCCTCTGTGCCTGAGCCTGGCATTTGTAGGGAGAACAAACCAGACGCGGCAGAGGAAGCAAAATTAAAACCACAGGACGCAGAACGCCACCAGGCAAGGATGCACGTAGAAGGGAGCAGGGCGGGAAAGACCCCCAGCAAGTGATGGTTTTCTGCCCTGAAGCGTAAGATTTCATTGCCTTTTAATGCCCAAGCTTTTGTAGCTGCAAATGTTATTTGTGGGCATAAATTCACCCAAGGCCCATTTCTGAAACGGGGCGCAGCATTTACCCCTCCTCCTCCTCGGTCGCAGCAAAATCCTTACACACCGTCCCCAATCCAGCGGCCTCAACAAAGCACTCATTTCATTTATGGCTCGGCTCAACGTGTAAAGCTCCGCTCGAATATCGATCGACCGGGAGAGAAGTTTGCCAGAACTTCTTCTGGAATGAACCAGGCGAAATTCTGCCTGATTTGCAGGACGAAGATTCAACAGGCTTTCAATGCTTCCTAGAAATGGGGACCCCCCCCCCCCCGTTTCCCATGGCTCTTGATCTCAACGGATGCTCCTGTGAGGCTCCACCACCGCTCCTCTTGCAGACTCTGCCTTCCAAAGCCTCAGAGGGAAACTGTGGCATCAGCACCTGCCCACTGATGGGTGGCACAGAGGAGTGAGAATACTCTTAACTTGATCGACGAGCCAGACTCGGACGGTCTGCTGACTCGCTCTTCCACCCTGCCTGACGTGGCGCTGGGGAAAATTCACACCGCTCCATAATTAGATGGTGACATCTCCCAGGTCACTCAAGGATGGTTTACACCTCCCGTGTCGGCTGTGGGCTAAATTTAGCCATCTCGGCATTAGGTAAAAGTTTCCTTTCTCCAGACGGCACCTTTAATTGGTGGCCATGTGTGACGTCTTGGCCCGCGCGGCCCCGAGCACTTGCAGGATGGTTTATGGGAGCGGCAAAGGTTCCCGCTGTGTTATCTGGAGTGGAGGCGCCGCAGGGCAGTCCGTCGGATGGGGGAAGGAGGCCAGAAGAGTCCAGACAGAAGGGCTGGTTTAATAAGAACCACCACAGCTGTCTCGGCTGACATGACACCCTGTCTGTCTCTTAGCTACGGCGGTGTCGGTGGCACAGGAGGAGCTAAACAGACGTGTCACTTGGCTTGTTAGCATCTGTCTGGGAGGCATGGCGTGGGCCTGGAAGGTGGAGGAAGTCCAGAAGCTTGTGCTCCACGGTTGGCCCTTCCTTTTTAAAACTGACTCTGGAGAAAGGAGTAGCAAGGTTGGCACTCAAAGACGGGCCACGGTGGCTTTCCAGATGTTTTTGGACCACTGCTCCAACGTCCATCTCTCTCTGGGACTCCACCTGGTTGAAGTAAGGGCAGGGCTTCGACTCCCCCTCAGGAGGGATGTTTTGGTGGGAAGAGCCACCAATAACCGGGACGTGGGCAGGGGTTCCCTTGAGCTGGTGGCCTTCAAAGGGAAGCTGGAGCAAACCCCTGTGGGGGGGGGGGAAGCACTCTAGCTACCAGCATGAAGCCAAGAGAGGGTCAGACTAGATGACCCACCAGAACCCACGTGAGACGAGGCGCCTTGGTTGTGAGGTGGATGAGTTATGCTGCCCAAGTCTCTGTATTTCTTCTCAGGGGGAAATGCATAAAACATCATCCTCCCAACCCGGACAGGAATATGAATCTTCCTGAGGTGCAGCTGTTGCTTTCCACCCTGGAACAGTTGCTCCGCTCCGTTATTTAAACACCCGGCCCGCTTTCTTTGCATGGGCATCTATATTTTTGTCTCCACTTCATCATAAGTCCCTCGTTCTCCATTTATCTCTCTCCCACATCACTCCCGCGCATTCTCCCCGGGACCATTTCTCTTCCCTTCCCGTCCTGTCCATCTTTCTTGCGCCGTGACACAGACGTACGGCCGCGCCGTTTGGGATTTGCCTCCCGTTTTATGCAGGGGGAGGAGAAAGTGAAATATATTTTCGAGAGATATGGCGTGATAAAGCACAGCGTTCGGGGCCGCGAGCTCTCGGAATCTCTTATGAGGGGAAGAGCGATCCGTTAGAACGTTACATGGACTCCGAAATATATCAGGAAACAGATAGACTCGTCGGACTGTGGAGCTGGAAAAGGGTACCCAGGGATCATCTAGACAATCCCCAGCCAATGTTGGAAATCTGCAGATAAAGCATCTTCATCACTGACCCTCTGTGTTGAGAAACCTCTTCGCAAAGCAGAGTCCAGCACCTTCCTGGCTGACCGTGTGGCCAAGCGTGTAAGGGATCCACAGCTCACCAAGTGTGGAATAGAGGTGGGCACCAACCTCAGTTCGGAGCCTTGTGCTGGTTCGTATGCACGACACCACAGTGCCGCACATTCCTGTCCCCCGCCTCCCTGGCTGGATTCTCCCACTCGCCAGCTGGCGCGCCCCTTCTCTTTGGCTGTTCAGCCAGTCCCTGGCAGGAGCCCCGGCTGAACTGGCCTGCTGCCTTGGCTGATCCTCCACTCGGACAAGGAGGCCGGACAGGCCGACCCCCTGCTCCTGCCGGCTCCTTCTGTGGTAAGCAAAGTCTTTGGAGCTGGCTTGGATTTAAATGAGCCATGAAGGGTCCTTAGCTTTACAGAAGACCCGCTCCTGGCAGGGATGAAACATGCTTGGTGTGCCTCCTTGACTACGGCTGTTCTCAATGATCCACTCGGGTCCCTTCCAGCTCGGCAGCTCTGTTTTATTATTATATTCTTATATTCAATCGACTGCATTTTTGGATTCTCCTTTGGGGATGTAACTTTGGGGAGCATACAGAAGCTGCAGCCCCTCTACCTTTAAGGCCTTCGACACCATCCTTGGCAAAGTGTCTATTCTTAAAATTGCGTTTGGGCATTCTCCTGCTCCCGTCTCGTCGAGTGCCAAAGAACGAAAAACCTGCATCAAGTCCACATCAACACAGGTCCACGAGCCAACACCTGCATGTTGTCTGAGCTGCTGAAGTATTTTTAAAAATGAAGGCTGTAAAAAACTGGAAATGTCTACAGTGTCTGTGTGTGTGTGTGTTTGTGTGTGTGTGCATATGTGTGAATGCTGATTGGCCAGGTGGTGCCGTTGTGCCTCAACCAGTCCTGTCGGAGAGCCGGCGTTGGGAATGAAGTTCACAGACTGTCGCTTGGCATAAATCAACCGAGCCCTCTTAATCCCAGCGTAACGGCTGCAGTGTTGACCAGCTGTGGCTCCCAACCTGCCAAGCCAGCCGGGTTCCCCTTGGGAAGGGCACTTTCTCCGGTGAAGCCGGCCAGTCGGAGCTCCTTCTGGGCGCTCTGGGACATGAACGGCACGTTTTCCGGAGGAAGGACAGACTTCCCTTCACTGGCGTCCTCTTCAGCCGTTCGTCAGCCCGGGAGGCAAAATGCCACGGTGTGTTAGGTGCCAGTGGAGGGTGTCCAGACGGAGAGCACCATCGCGTTCCGAAGGGAGCATTCCTTCCTTCCTTCCTTCCTTCCTTCCTTCCTTCCTTCCTTCCTTCCTTCCTTCCTTCCTTCCTTCCTTCCTTCCTTCCTTCCTTCCTTCCTTCCTTCCTTCCTTCCTTCCGCCTCTCCGATGAACATAGCTGGGGGGGGGGGGAGTGCTGCTCTCTGTCTTTTCTCCCTCCATTTCCCCCCCCCAAAAAACACCACAAAACAACCATGAAGTTTTTGTGGTGAGAAAGAACGTCCAACCTTGATTTGTGCTTGTCTGCTTGATCCGTGTGTCTCAGCTCATAAAAGAGGCGCCTGTGGTGGAGTAACCCGCCTGGAAAATAACAAATCGGGCCCAAGGAATGGGAAAGTGCTCTAAGCGTGTGCGCATGTGTTTCTCTGTGTGTGTGTGTGTTCCATATACACACGTTTATTCCTCACCATCCTCTCGGTTGTGCTGTCTGCCCCTTGTGGTCCTATTCCTGGAAGAAATATAGAGGGTGATTTCCCGACCTGGAATTGTTCACTGTTCAAGCTGGAGTTTCTCGGGGGGGGGGGGGGGGGAGGCCTCTGTGGCATGCCACTCCTCCATTTGGCCCCTTTAAAAACCACAAAATACAGGGCTGTTTTGCCCAAAGTGCAATTCTCCCACCTCTGTGAGCTGCAACCCCCTTTTTCATGGGCAGGGTCTGCCTTCTTTCATACCATGTTGAGTATCTGGTGGCATCGGCCAGCGAGGGGAGCAATGTGTCTCTGCTTGTGAAGGTGGGGTCGGCGGGACCTTTTCTGGACGTGATGCTCAGGTCCGGTCAAATTAATCAGACTGTCGTCTTCTGCTTCTTTCCCCCCACCAGCGCCTCCCATGTCCATCTCTGTCATCGCGGCCGACACGCCGGCCCCCTTCAGCCGTTACCAGGCCCAGAACTTCACCTTGGTCTGCATCGTCTCTGGTGGGAAGCCTGCCCCCATGGTACGTTTGGGGGAAAGTGGGGTGGGGAAGGCATGGGAGGCTCTCCACTTGCAGGTCTTGCCTCCGTCCTGGTCGCCAAGACAAAGGAGGCCAGGCTCATCTGTGTACTGCTTATGGGCGATGATGGCCTTTTCGTTCCTGTTTTGGGGTCGTATATAGGATGGTGCTGGCAGGATTGGAGCTGTCCTGAGTTTTTCCATTGTTGTGACTTTTCCCTTTCCCGTCTCTCTCTCTCTCTCTCTCCCTCAAAATAATGTCCTCCCAAGCGGGTGCTTTTTACGCAAAATACACCCAGGAGACTCACAGTCGGGGAGACGGGGCGGCGGGTGAGGGGAGATCCAGAGGCTCTGCAGAATCATTTCTGCATATCCATTCCGAGGTTTGGAGCGTTCAATTGTCTTTTCTTTTACAGAGAGGGAGAGATTGAGTGTGTGTGTTTGTGTGTGTCTGGGAGGAATATGTCTCCTTCCCTAGTTGTATTTTCTTCTTCTTCTCTCCAAACGTTTCTCTGTAAACATTCCTGGGGGCCGTTTCATTACACCATGACATCTCCGTCTTAAAAGAGGCTCTTGCAGAAAGAAGACAATCTTCTCTTCAGAGGGATGCTCAAAAAGGTTTTAACAGGCGTTGCGTCTGCCAAGCGAGCATCCTCCCAGCTACATACACACACACAAAGCTGTCTGCACACCAGAATCCTCACTGCTGTGGATCACGGAGCCGTAGATGCGTCCAGTTGGGTGCAGAACCCTGCTTGCAATTTTGTTGCATGGTCAGTTCTCCCCTTCTTCCTAAAGGGTGTCCTGGGTTCAAATTTCTGCTGTGTCTTTTCTGAAAGAGAATAGCAATAAGAAAAGGAGAGGGGCGGGAACCAAGCTAAGGGAAGATATCTTGGCATACCAGGGGCTGGTAGGTTGGAAATCCTTCCTCTGCTTTACATCCCAGAATAGCACGCAAACAACACAACTTGTAAAACCAGGTTTTCCTCCTCCTACACACATATAAACAAACACGCAAACACAGAGAGAGTCTTCTGCTGCCTAGAAGGAGAGAGAGAGACTGGAAGATCTTAGATACTTGTGAACCTTCCTGGGTGGGTTTTCCCCACCCCTGTTGGCCGAACAAATACGTCGACTCAACCTTGACCAGCTGTAACCATTTCTCGACTTTGCCGCCTGCAGGTGTACTTTAAGAGAGACGGGGAGCTGATCGAGGTGGTGCCCCTGACAGACCCTCCGGTCAACGTGGCCGGCCTGCACGACGGCCGGGCCTCGCGCAACCTCTTCCACCGCGACATGGACGACACCAAGATGCAGCGGTCACTCTCCCTCCTGGATGTGGAGGACCGGGGCGGCAGGCCCTCTACGGAGGACCCCCCGAAAGGCCTCACCCTGGACCAGGGACTTCTGTTTGGCCCAGCCACCGAGGCCGTCCCAGAGACTGTGGTGAGCCGAGAGTTCCCACGGTGGATCCAGAACGTGGATCCCATCTACTACTTCCACCACACCCACATCCCCATCAGCGACGGCACAGTGGAGGTGCGGGCCATGCTCATGTGGACGCTTAACCCTCAGATAGACAATGACGCCCTATTCAGTTGCGAAGTCAAGCACCCTGCCCTCTCCATGTCCATGCAGTCCGAAGTCACGCTGGGTAAGATGGGGCCGATCTGTCCAGGGGTCCTGGTTAGGGTGGGCCCTTTTCCCCTTTCCATCCGTTCTCCAAACACCTGCATTCGTAAGGTCTTTCTGGCGGTGGGTGGTGGGCCGGTTTGCAGGGGACAGTGTGTTTTCAGCCCCACGGGTAGCTTCTGTAAAGTTCAGACTCAAACCCCAAGCAGATTTGGTCCACCGCAGACACCAGAAGCAGCCGCCTTCGTGGAGCTGGTGCCTGTTCTGCCCCAGGGTCTGGTCTCAGTCCAAGCAAGGTTTTCAACGGAGGAAAGCCCAGCCTTAGAAGCAGGTAAAAGGAAAGAGGGAAAAGTCTAGTTTCTGGTCAAACAAAGAGAATCAAGACCTGGCAAAGTTCAAATTCCACCCAAACAGCTTTCTCTGGAGGAGAGACTAGAGGGGGTGTGAAGCCAGAGGTGAGGAGGGGGTCTGTAGCCACCGACAAAGAAGAAAGACCGGAAGCACCATCTGAAAACTAGAGGAAAAGGAAAGATGAGTTTGTATGTCAGGAAGACCGACAGGCGTCTGAGGGAGATGCAGGTCTTGTCTGCATTTGGAGATGAGTGGGTTAGGGATGAGGAGCCGATGATGCCTACCATCCCCGCCCATCACCACACCCTGGTATGTCGCCCTTGCAAAGCTTGGCTCCACCACAGCACTGGGCACGGGGTCCCCTTCGTCTTGTGGCTTTCCTTTCCTTCACGGTGCTGTGTTTGCATTTCCGAGGGAAGCGTCTCGGTGCAGGGCCAGGAGAGCACCCTTGGAAAAGGTTCCCACCAGCGTCTCGGCCAGGAGCGAAGCTGGGTCTCCCCACCCACTCCCTCCGGCTCTGCCTGCTCCCCATTTCATTACATCTAATGGTCTCCCCAGCCCATTACCGGGCCTATGAGGCGCTGAGTTTTCCCCCAAGCAGCTGACGTCTCCTGTCGGGCTTGAATGATGGCTCTCCCTCCCTGCATATTTATTTCCCTTTTTATTTTCAGCTTGCTCTCGCTTGCTTGTTCATTAATACGAATCCCCCGCCCTCAACAATGTAG
Source organism: Intellagama lesueurii (assembly GCA_037013535.1). NCBI lineage: Eukaryota > Metazoa > Chordata > Lepidosauria > Squamata > Agamidae > Intellagama > Intellagama lesueurii. The sequence continues at coordinate 12,038,617 of JBAJHW010000016.1, read as the reverse complement.
ATTTTTCCGAAGCACTAGCACTGACTCTTTCTCTCGACCTTCCTCACTGCGCTTTTTCTTGATCATCATTAAAAAGCAACATCCAGGCTAATTAAGCTTCATGGGGTTCCAAATCTTGCAGAATAAATGAAATCAGAAATTTCACCCTGGCTTCTCCTCTTCCCATTCTCGCTTCCACCAAGTGGCCGGACTTTTCCAGGGTGAAGTCCAACCACGGAAAGCAAAGTGCGCCTTCTAAATTTACCACCCCACTTCTGGACAACAAGAGTGTAGCAGTTAAAGAGCACCGGTCTTGAGACCTGGATGTTGCGGCTTCATGTCCCTCACTCTGCAAGGAAACTCACTGGGGGAACCCATGCAAATCCTCCTTTCTTTTCCAGACAAGGTTGCTGGGACAACTGAAACACACACGTGGCTGCCTTGAGTTCACTAGAGGAGACTCCAGAGTAGAGATGGAACTAAGAAATAGGGATGTCATAAGGAGAGGTAACAAATAAAATCAGACAGAATGGATGTTCTAGCCGCTCCCATGATAAGTCCAAGCTGTATGGCCTGTGTTGGTCCCTTCTTCTGTTTTCACAATGGTCTTCCTTCAAGCGAGAGATCCCTCTCCTCCCAAGCAAGCAAAATAACAAGGCTAGGAGAAAGAGGACCACAGAGAAGACTGGAAAATGTCTGGTTGCTCCAATGCTGGTAACATACTACCCCACCCATCGTCAGACGTGCTCAGGCTGATGGAAAAGGAGGTGAAGCATCCTGGGAGAGCCAGCCTTCCCTAAAAAGCAAAGTTCTTAGAAAGAGAGCGAAGGGGGGGGGAGAGAGATTGCATTGCCCTGTTGGAGCCAGTGGGAAGCTCCGGTGGAAGGTTGTGGGGCTGCGAATAGACCCCCGTGGGCTAGGTGGCTCCACCGTCTTCCTTGGTTAAGGGAAGTTTCCTTGGCCTTAAGAGCAGGATGATGCTGAGTGGGGCAGCCCCATCCTCAACCGTTTCAGGTAGGCCCAAGAAAGGCTCCTAACTGTGAGATTCAGAAGAAAGTTGAATAAGTAGCTTAGAAACATGACTGTGTCAGACAGGAGCTCCCAGAAGCCCAGGACCGGGTTGGCTGCTGAATCATTAGAATGGATGTTCCAGAAAGCAACTTTTCCAGGCGTGGCTGGTGACCCTGGCTTCCCAGGGGCCATGAATCCATTCCAGGTTTTACTGCAAACTAGGGGTGTGGAGAGGGGTGGTGGTATTTTTTTTGACCCATAGCTCCCCGAATTTATCCGGCAGAAGGGCCATTCTGAATCAAAAAATCACAAACCGGTGCACCTGAACGGAGAGGAGCTAACCGAGGTGCTGAAGATGCTATTTGGGGAATAGGATTTGATTCCTTGAAGGGTCTCTTGTAGTCATCAGGCTAAAACCAAAGATGGCAACCCTATTTACATCCGTAGAAATTGGCTTCAGGATGAAAACCACTTGGCTCAGCCTGACGTGAGGCTTTCTCATTTATTTTGAGGAGCGAAGAGGGGCCCTAACGGCGAGATCCTGATTCTCCCATCACTTCTTCTTCTGGAGGAACCTCACACGTTCACAACCCCTTCTGAGCAGCATTGATACCCAAGCGTCTCAATCTCCATCAAAAGAGGAGGCCTTAATCGCTCTAAAGAAGTCATTTTGAAAAAACCCTTTCGTGATCTGACTCCACCACAGGCCCTGTTTTCCTCCCCTCTCTCCGGCTGCAGAGAGATTAGCTGATGTTCTGTAAGGAGCTAATCCCAGCAAGAGTGGCCCTCCGATCAAACATTTCCTTGAGCGGCGCCTTAGGAAACGCCATCACTTTCCCCGTCAAAAACCCAGCATTTACATACTAAAGACAAAATACCTTTTTATGTTAATCCCCAGCGGAAAAGCTGCCTTTGGCTGAGGGAGACATAAATCTTACATGGCCGGGGATAATGGGACTCGGTCAAAGAGACCCTGGGCTTGGCAAAGGAAGGAGGAATTTCAAACGTCGCTCTGGTCTGCCTCCCTCCGATCTGTGAGCTGTCCTAGATTTCTGTTTAGGGCCTCTGGATGGACAGAAAGTTAGAGGCTCACCAGTGTGGTCTGAATTTCACATCAGTTTGGGGTCTGTGTGTGTGTGTGTGTGTGTGTGTGTGTTTTTAAAGGAGTCCTTGTTTTGTCCCAAAGCATCCTGTGAAGGAAGCTTTATGGATCTGCATTGGCTGTTGCTATTGCTACATATTCAATTTTTTTAAAAAATGCAAATACAAATAAGGAAAAGAAATGAATGAGAGACCTCCGCTCTTCCCAGCCCTACAAAAATGGAGAAAATAGCAGTTCACTATCAGCCCAGTGCAGGCATGTAAACCCTCTGCAAACACGCAGGGGCCACTGCCCACTCTTGATCAAATCACGACAACGGCCGGTGGGAATCGTTCCCTATCAATTATTCACTCCCATCTCCATTATTCATGGCCACCACCAGCCCCACTCGATATTCTTTGCTGGTTGGTGTTCCTTGCCCCCAGGCTGACAAGGGAGAGTTAGAAACTGGCAGACACATCCCTGGGACCAGGGCTCGGGCCCTGCCAAGGCTGGGAGGGTGGATCGGTCTCTTTTACCTTCCGTTAACACTATCCCCCCCCACCCCATTTTAATGAAAGGTTCATTTGCCGTGTTTCTGCATCCATGCATGCATGTTTCTTTTAAGCCCACACCTCCAATTTGCATGTCATTGGATATGCACAAAAAAATTCAGATTTTTCTTTTTGGACAACATACAGGTTTTTGCAAGCTTTTTCTTGTGATGTCCGTTTCTCCCGGGGCGCTCATTCCAGCAAACTATCTCCCTGATACAGAGAATGGCTCCGTGGTACAGCCCTAGTTCGGCCTGCAGAGGTCCCAGATCCAAGCGCAGGCATCTCTGGGTAGGGCTCTACCACACTGTGGCTGCCAGCCAGAGCTGGCTGTATTAGACCAGATGGGCTGGCAGTTTGAATCCACTTCCTACCTTCCCGTGTTCGCAACACTTTTCCCCTAATATATATCACTGAGCTTTTTGGAATGTAACCTTGCCGACGATTGAGAAGTTACTTATGTTTGTAACCCTCAGAATCTTAGTTGCTGGCCGTCGAAGCCTCTGCGTTGAAGCCCGGATCTCAAAATAATGCTTCCCCTCACTGATTTTTGCCCCGGTAGCCACATTTTTCACATGCAGGGCTTCCTGCCATCTCTCTTTTAATTGGAGGACTACGTCATAAAACTGAGAGAGCGGCAGAACCGGAAAAATAATTGCCTTGCCACCTGGGTGATCCGTCAGGAGTGGTGAACTAGGTCAGTTCCAATCGAACCAGGAGGCTAATGATTCTCCACACCCTCCTCTCGTGCGGCAGGTATTTTTTTTGAAGGGGGAGGACAGGTTTTCATTGCAAGGTGGAAGACGATTCCAGAACACCAGCTAGTGGGATTTTTTTTTGGGGGGGGGAGAGAGAGAGATTTGGTTCTGTTTTAATTGAGCATGCTGGCTACACTTTGCTTTATGTCAGGGATCACAAGAACCCAAGATTGGCTGGTGGGTTTTGTTTCCCAGCTGGACAATATGAAGGAAGGCCGAACAGGCAGCTTGGTCCTGTCCTCAGGCACAAACCAGGATGAAACAGCTCTGTGCACGAAGTGTCCCACAGGACACTGGGGCTAAGAAGACGAGAGTCTTCAAAGACTCACCCATTTTTATGAGCCATCACCCGATTTTTCAGGTGCCAAATACAACCGCTGCTTCTTGACGTTGGCTGAAGTCTTTAGGTTCTGCTGCAACATGACCGCCCTGGAGATTCCCCCAAGGGAGCTGGAAAGCAAGACAATCTTGCTTATGTGTTTTATAATTTTTTTAAAAATCGTGCCAAACATCTGGACGGGTCGTCGAAAAGGAAGTGGAGGGTGACCAGCCAGGTTTCTCTGCATTTCCCACTGCGGCATCGAGCAGAGAGTCACCAGATCCCTCCCTCCTCCATCTCGTGCACCCCCTGAAGCGTGAAATTTCATCCTCTTCTTCATCAAGAGGCATAACCACCCTATTGGTGCTTATTTGCGTTTGTAAAAACAATTTTCAGATCTGTTAAAAAAATAAAAAGCAGCTGCAGCCAAGACTGCCAGATGGGACTCTGAAGAGGGTTCAAATCCCTTCTCAGCCATGGAAACTCACCAGGGCAGAGTGGGAACCCCACCACTTGAACATCTCACGTACCTTGAAAACTGACTAGGGGTTGAAGGCACGTGGAAAGAGCACCTCCCCAAAAAGCAGTCGTCATCTCATGCTCATGCTGGAGGTGAGGCCTTCCTCGAGATGGTGCAGACTCCTGATGGACTCACTCTGTTGGGGAAACTTGCCTCATCGAGAATGAGCCACTTTTAGAGAAATTTCTTACCATGCCTCCTGGGAAGGGACTTGTGCACTGGCACCTACGCAGGAATCTCTGGTTGGGCCCCCGTCACCGGGGCCCACATGTGTTCCGACTCCACGCATCTCCTAACCCGTGTCAGAGGTGCTGGTTGGGGGTTGCTTTCCTGAAAAGTAACTTCTCCAAGTGCCAGCTTTGGTGGCCCCCGTTGCCGGTCTGATCCGGCTAGGCTCTTCTTGCCTTGTGCTGTTGTGTTCTGTTTTGTTTCCTGGTCCCCCTCCTTGCCTCCAGCACCTGCAGCTCCCTGGGGGAGAAGACTGAGATTGGGAAGTCGCTCTGTCCCTCAGTGGTATGTGTGAGAGTCATGGCCAACTTCTTTAGAAAAGCTGTCATTGCTCCTACACCATTAAGGCAGTAGCCAGAACCAGCAAGCGGAAATGTCTGTCCCAGGGGTGGAAATAGGAATGAATTTCCTCTCTTTTCTTGCAGTGGCTCCCAAGGGACCCAAAATTATGATGACCCCAACCAGAGCTAGAGTCGGAGACACGGTCCGGATCCTGGTCCAGGGATTTCAGGTGCGTACGAGTCCTCGGGGGTCCCAAAGGCTTGGTCTTTCCAGGCGTTTAGTGGCCTCCATGGGTTTGCCTGCCTCGTTGTAGATTAAAAAAAAAATTGCAGGTTCTTTTTTCTGAGTCATTTAATAGCAAAAAATGACACATGAATAAATAAAGACGCAGAAGACCTGGTGGCTGTGAAAGAGAGAACAGAGTTAATTTGCTCTTGGTTACTAATTGGTCTTGCAAACATACAGAGGTGAGAAGAAGAGAGAGAGCATGAAAGAGAGAGAGAAAACAACGCAGTACTTTAAATCTGGAGGTGCAGGACTGTGAATTGTGGGGAAGCATTACTTTAATAAAAAAATTAAAATACACCTACACGTTGGTTGGGAAGGAGGCCAAAGACTGGTGCTGGACTGATTTTGCATCGGTAAATTCAAGGTCCCAGATGGTATCCTTCCTCCCTGCCCTTCTAAATCTTTAACATATGGCCTTCCAGGACAGGGCTGTCCTTTATAAAAGAAGACCCAGGGACACCCCGAGAACTCCTGACGTTTAGAGTATGGAAAGATTTGTTACGAGGCAGGGTCCGTGTCGTTTCCCACCAAAGAGATGTGAAAATGTGAAATTATTCATTTCAGGTTTGTCTGAAATTTAAACATTTGGGTAGACTTTTCTGAGCATGAGGCAGAGTCAGGGAAGCTGATGAACGACAACTCCCATGTTCCACTAACATGGGCCAGGCTAGTGATGAGTGACAGGAATTGGAGACCGTTTGGACAGCCCTGGCCGTTGGTTGGGAAGGAAGTCAAAGACTGGTGCTGGACTGATTTTTTAATACTCAGCTAGATCTTTATGGCTGGGAAGAAATTGAAAAATGTGGTTGTACTTCAGGTCACCCAGGAATGGCTGGGGAAATATGCCATGCTGGGTGGTGGTGGTTGTTTATCCAGTAGGAAAAAAAGATCAACCGGAAGGGTTCCACTGATTTTCCAACCCAATCCCATTTTAGAGGGTCACCGACCCATCCTTTGGGCCCGTTTCCCACAAAGTCTTCTCCTTTGACCTTCAAATAACGCTTGTCCAACTGGAACCCCCGCAACAGCTGTGGCTGTGGGAAATGGGGTTCTCTCAAGGCCACTGACGTGGCTTTCCTTTTTTAATGTGGTTTCTTGTAAGCTGTTTGGATCACTTTACATTTGGAGGAGGAATAGATATGTATTTAGTGAGCAAGCCAATGGCGATCAGCTTGCAAAGGTGGGTGCTTGATCACTCTGGAGAAGGTGGCTTTGCTGGGAGCGATCTCCTTTAAGGGGACTCCTCTGTCTCTGGGAAATTGCTCCAGCCCAGCTCCGAAATGCAGAAGCCCTATGGATTGGGGTCTGACGGGAGCGTGTTTCCCTCTGCCTCACGTGACTGCCAGGGCATAGATCGCATCCGACTGCTCCGCGAGGGATCCGAACGGCCCTCAGTGTCCTCCGTGTGATCACGCCCTTACTGACCTTCCATGGTGCCCCATGATGCAGACTGGAATTCATCTCCGCTCGGATTTTAATTCCAGCTCTGCGGGTCTCTTGCTGTGCTTTTCCGAGCTGAGCCTCATGACCTTTTTCACACCTTATCTTGGGGATCTGGGGGTGATCGAGGAGATCTGTTATACCATTGACTGATTCTCCTGGGGGAACGTCTTCGGTTTGCAGAACGAAGTCTTCCCCGAACCCATGTTTACGTGGACCCGCGTTGGGAGCAGGCTCCTGGACGGAAGCGCCGAACACGACGGGAAGGAGCTGGTCTTGGAGCGGGTGCCGGCAGAGCTGAACGGCTCCATGTACCGCTGCACGGCGCAGAACCCGCTGGGCTCCACAGACACCCACACCAGGCTGATTGTGTTCGGTAAGCCGGACAACCGGGGTTCCTTGGCCACCGTCCCTGGGCCGGCCGGCCTCCATGGCTTCCTCTTCGCGCCGCTCACCTGGTTTGATCCTTGGGACGTCTCTGCCTCCAGGCGGATTCTAAGACGTTGCCGTTGGCTGCAGGATGACATCCCTCCCTGGTGAAAACGTTCCCCCTAATGATTTCTTTCCCTTGTTTTTTATTTCCTTCCTCCTCAGAAAACCCAAATATCCCGAGAGGACCGGAAGACTCAAATGGTAAGGCTCTTCCCGGCCGTAGTCTTGGCAAGGAGCTTGCTGCTTGTCCTCCCGTCCTTCGGTCCTTCCATCTCCTCTCCTCTTAAGGGTCTCCTTTCCGTTTCTCTTTGGCTGGCATTTTTATGCCTCTCTGTGCCCCACAGACCTCCTGCCCCATGGCATGGCCTTTTCCCCAACCCCACCTAATTCCCAGAACATCCTCTCCCATTAAAACATGACTGGGGGAGGGGAGGGGGGAGGAATCCCATGTCCTGGGGCCAAATCCTTCCTTCCTAGAATCATGGAGTTGGAAGGGGCTTACAAGGCCATGGAGTCCAACCCCCCCCCCCCCGGCTCGAACAGGCATCCCGGTCATTCCCAGGGGACCAAGACACTCTCCTCATGACTCCACCCTTTGGTGCTTTCCAGCTTTTGTGCTTTTTAATGCCAATCCCAAAAAATTTAATTATTTGTCAGGTTTAATTATGTGCAGCAACATCTTGAAGCTAAAACATGGATGAGCTTTTTGCTCCCACCTCATTTGATCTCCACCCCTGCCGCTGCGATGCAGTCTCCCCCCCTCCCCCAAGAGGTTCTTTGCAACTGGATTTGACCTTTGGGCTGAAATTTGCCCTCCTGCCTTTTGCTTACCCCCCCCCTTGGGAACTTTGCCCCAGGCTGGCTTTGCTGCCTTTCAGTCATGCCTGGCCTCCCTTCCAGCCATTGGCCCTCCCTGCCAATCCGAACGAATCAGCTGTTGGGTGAGATCCAGCTCTCTGGGTCTCCCTGCCTTCTCTGAAAGAAAGGCATTCAACATTCACCACCAGCTGACCCTTTTGGGAAGAGAGCAAACCAAATCTCACAAACAAGGCAGCCCAAATGCCGTCAGCACAGGGCACGGCACACAAAACAGGAGGCAGATGGGTCTGCAATACAAAAACTAGACTGGACCTTGTCTCCCCATCAAGTCTGCCTTCCAGACCCTCCTCCTCACAAGACCGTGATGCCCAACGTGTTGTTTTTCACAACCACTGTGTGCTGCGATGGTTGGGTTTGCTGGAGAGGGGGCCACAGGTTGGCCACCAGTGACCCTTGAGTGTGCCCCGAACCCTGCCACAGCTAAAACATCATGGCTGCTGAATAGGGGTAGCACACACAAACACCGCACAAACCCAAATCGTTTCTCCCCTCTTCCTTTCCGGAAGGGCAGAGAGGGTGCTCCGTCCCGCGGACGAGGACGTTGCCGTGCAGAACGACACCTTTTCAGCTCCTGACAGTCAGCCACCTCTCACCGTCTCCTGTTTTTCTCTGCCCTTCCTTCCCCACCTCAGGTTCACCCCCCACCAGCCGCAGCACCTTTGGTTTCCTTCTGACCCTAATCTTAACAGTGACCTTGGAGCTGACGTGAAGGGCCTCAACGTGGAGCGCTTCCTTGTTGACCCCTTGAACTGCTTCGTCCGGCCTTCCAAATCTCCGTCAATTGGTTTTCTACTCTCAATTTTTCTTTCCTCTCTCTCTCTCTCTCTCTCTCTCTTTCTCTCTTTCTTTTCTTGAAAAAAACAACTCTCGGCGGTCTTGTTATCAGTCTCTTTCTGTCTGTGTCTTGGCTTTATCATCCCGTTTAATTAAAAAACAAAACAACAACTACAAAACCCACAAGAATGACAAACAACCTGGTGTGTGCGGCTTGTGCAGACTATGATTCTTTATACCGGTCCTTTGGGTTGGGCGGGGGGGGGGGGGGAACCCAGCAAAACCAAAACCAAAGCCAATCTGATCCAGCCCCCCAGAACACAGGAAAAAAAACGTACGAGTGCACACCATCGTTTTCCAGGGATGGGCATGTCGAAATAGGTTCCTCACCTGGCACTCTGGGACAGATATGGTCAAAAAGGAGAGGATTTCGCACACCAGAAAGGATCTGGGTTATTGACAGAACTGTGGGTGGAACTGTCTGGCATCACACAGAAACAGCCACAACTTAGAGGTGAGACTTTTAATTCGCCTTCCTGAAAATGTCATTTTCCTTCTTCTTCTTTTCAAAAGCACCTGAGAGGTCTTTCCGACAGACTACACCGGCTTTGTCTGCTTCCTTTTCTCTTGGAAGATGCTTAAAGATACAGGTGCTTAACCAGAAATTGAATTCTCACGGTGGTGTTGGTGGTGGTGAGAAGTTGCCAGGGAAGGGCAATGAGGCCGCCTGGCTGCCGACCCTCTCAGAAGGTGGGAGGGAGTTAAGACATCATCATCTTGGCAGCTCACATGGCTTCCTGCAAAGGACAGCATGGTGTCATGGCAAAAATAGTCTTGCAGTAGGCAACCTCCCCCATAGACACACCGGGCATCTGGTACCCCACAACCTTAGCAATGTATTTCTAAGTTTACCACCTTTAGTAGATCTCACCCATAGGTCTGCATATGGAGAAGTGGGCAGAAAGGCACAGAAGGGCACCCCCGGGAATCTTCTCTCTCTCTCTCTCACCTCCTCCTCCTCCCAAAGCAAAATGGGGGGGGGGGGAATGTTGTCCGGATGTTGGCGAGGGGTGTGTGTGTTCCATTACGACTGTGTTTCTGGCAGAGATGAACAGGATGCAAAAGCTTCATCTCTAGGACACCTGTATTTCTTGCTCTTAAGTAAATGAAAATCATTAGAAAGTCTATTTGAATCGTATCCCAGGTGAAATTTCCGAACCCTTGAGAGGCGGTTTGAGGACTGCCGAGTAGAGAAACATCCTGTCCCTTCTCCACATGCTTATTCTGGAGAATCAATTATGCAATAACATTTTAAGAGGTTCGGGGGGGGGGGAATAGAATAAATTATGCACCATAAGATGAATGGCACTTCATTTCGAGGGTGCTGGCCTGTGGCAGCCTCTCTCCTCCTGCTGCCGCCACCCCAAAGCAAAATGGGACCCTCCGTTGAACCGTGCGTCTGTTCGACCAAACCCCGAAGTGTGGTCGCTTTCCTGCCAGGCGCTGCCTTAGATGGCAAGAGGCAGAGCGGCTGTAAACTCTGCCAAAACAGAACAGTGAACGTGGACGCCAGCCCAGCTCTGACGCCGTTCCAAGAGGAAGCAGGCAAATCAAAGGTCGCTCTCCCCCACCGCCAGCCGCCCCCCAGCCTCCAGCTTATTCTAATAAGCAAACACAATGCCTTAATTAGGCTCCAGCATTGTTGATTCATGTTGCCACCTTCTGCCCAGCGATGAAGGTGCGTGCTTAGTCTGAGTTCCTTCGTATTTCCAACACCAGTGAGTTTTTGGGATGGTGATAATGGTGACAGAGAGAGACAAACCAAGGAAGGGGCTGAAAGTCCATCCAGGTGGGATGGAATACGGCCAGGGTGTTGTGGCACTGAAGGAAGTGGAAAGATGGGGAACTCATTGGCGTTTCTCTTCCTGTTGCTTGGAGAAGAAATGATTTAGCCTGGAAAAGAGAAGACTTAGAGAGAGGAGATCAGGCTTCTTCAGATATCCGAAGGGTTGTCACGTAGAAGATGGCAACCAGGCTGGTTTCTGCTCCTCCAGAGGTAGGATCTGAACCAATGGATTTAAACCAAGAAAAGAGATTACAGGGAGACATGCAAAATTCTCCATTCAGGTAGGGAGGGGGAAAAAATCAGATGCACATATATAGGCTGAGTGATGCCAGGTTGGGCAGTTGGATGTCTGAAAAGCCTCTATAGGTCTTAATCAACTGTGAGTTCAGTGTGTGATGGGGCAGCAAACAAGGCTAATACGATCCAGGCATTTTCAATGGAAGCTTCACATCCAGATGGAGAAAAATAGTGGGGATGCTCTGCTGTACTTCAGCCAGGCTGTGCCCTGGATACCTTGCCCAGTTCTGGGCGTCTCGGTTTCAGCAGGATGTTGTCAAGCTGGAGTGTGCCCAGAGAAGGGTGACCAAGGCTGGGTAAGGTCTTGAAAGGTCATCCCTTTAAAGATCACAGAAGGGCTTTTTATCATTGAAAATGGAGAGTGTGCCCATAGGGGAGAACTGAACTCTACACAAGACTGCAAAGAAAAGTGCAGATTTGGTGAAATGGGCAGGGAAATCCGTGTGGGTTTTTAAAACAGAAAAAGGTTTGAGATGAGCCAAACATGAAAATGGGATTTGTGAGAACCTGAGAGGAAAGCACAACAGAAGCGTTGAGTGAGCTCCAGAGCTTCTCCAAAAGGCAGGTGGAGGGATATGAAACGTAAACCTTTTTGTGGGAAGAGGAACGATCCAGAGAGAGAAGGAGAGAGAGCATCATAGGCTTGAAAACCGAGTATGACAAAGTTGCTCCTTTAGGGCTACATCTCATAAAATACCCTCCAGAATATTGGGAGGGGAGGTTCCCAGCCAGTAACTTTTACCAGCACTGTTGAAAAGGGGGGGAAAGGGCAATCAGTTCCTTCCCAGCATCCCGGCCTGGTGGTAGATTTTCTGACATGCTTTATGGACAGCTGGACCGCAAAGACGCCAGTGGGGGGGTCTTAGCCGATTCCTCCATGGCTGCTTATTCGGCCCATCCATCAAAAGCCCCAAAAAGCTGGTTTCTAAATCACCACCCTGCATGGATCCTCCGTGAGCCTTCACGACGCACGACATCTCGCGGAATGTCCCGTTTGTCAGCCAGCACCGTTAGTGCTTCTTTCAGGTGAAAGAGTCTTCTTGGGATGATAGCTCACAGCCCGCACAAAGGTTTGCACTCTGAGATGCCACAGGAGGACATCAACCTGTGCTTGTTGATGGACCTCCAGCTTGGACATTGAAGCAGCCAGGATGGGTGGTGGGTGCAGCTGATGGAGGGGAGGTGGTTTCCACAGTGGCGTGCGGGAAGGGCCCGGCCGGGAACGAAAGGCCAAGGTGGGCGTGGGGTGAGAGGTGCAGAAGGTGGTGGTAACTGGCTTTGATGACTTGGAGAAGCCCAATAACAATAACTGGGAAAAGACAAAATGGCAGAGTCCATGGGAAGGAGGCGTGGCCATGTGGGGAAGTTCAGAGAGCCAGACTGGAGGGCTGGATAGAGAGCCAAGGCTGAGGTTTACCTCCATGTTCTAAACTACGCTAGAATTATTTCTTTCCTAATGGCAAAGGTTCTCCTAAGCGAAAAGTTGGCTCAGAGAGCAAATGAAAGCATGGCGGAGGAGAGGAGAAAAGAGACATAGGACACGTGCACAGATCTACATCTGCACAAGAAAAGGCCTGGAAGAAATGCTGGCTTTGTGCAGAGAGTGTCAGAAAGGACGCCTACCTGTGGCTGGGTGCTGTTAAGGCAGAGGCTGACCCCTAGAGGCAAGGAGGGGAGCTGCGTGGCAGGTGCATGGTGCCAAGCGACTCCCCCCCCAGGGCGTACAACATGTTGGGCTGGTTGTAAGGAGAGAAAGAGCGGCGGGCAGACCCATCTTGCCAGCTCCGAGCCCAAAATGTCAACCCGGAGTGCCGGCACGAGGCTGGCCTGGCAGTCGCTCCCTCCTCCTCTCTCTGCAGGCTGGCTTTGACCTTGAGGAAGACTTCCTTCTGGCAGACTTATTTGGAAAAGGTGGTGAGCCAATGCTGCTCTCGCTCCGCCTTCAGCCACTTTTCCCGGGTTGTCCTTCCGTGGCCTGAAATGCTTTTCCTCAGATCTGTGTAAAAGGATTCCTAGGCATCGGCCTCTTCCAACCCCCCACCCCACCCCGGTATGTTCCAGATAGATGAGACTACTCTACCCATACTGGCTGGAGAGGATAGGAGTTGTAGTCCAACCAGGGGTATAAATCTGCCTCTGTTTCATCCTCGCACGCGAGGATGACCTACGGCAGACATTTTCTCTTCGACCCAGCAGGAAGGCGAGACCCGTCATGGTCGTTCTGGTGGTCGTTCTCACATGGGCTGGTTGACGTTTTGGGCAAACGGCACAAGTGCGGCTTTGTTGGCATGGGCCTTTACCAATCAAAAGCCTTGGATGGGTGGCTTGCATCTTTTTCGCAGTCAACTTGGTTCCACTGCTCGAATTGAGACTCGCTCAGCTTTCATCAGCCTCTGAGCTTTCCCACTCCTCACTTAGCGGCTTTGGGTTCTCTCCCCCTTTCCCCCTTTCCCGAGATATTCCTCTCTTCTTAAAACAAAAGTTTCCAACACATTTGGTGTTCTCCAAACGCTTACGTTTTCTACACAAATAGTGCTTTTAAAAAATTACATCCGCAGAGACACTCGGCTCTAAATCAGTGGAAACTGTGGCCGCTCCGACTTAATGGGGATGGTTTTAAAGCCTGAACTTTACAGGACGTATCTGAGGTGCTGAACCATCTCCTCTAAAAAAGAAGGGTAGCACTTCAAGGATTGTTCCTATAAAGTTCAGAGTTTTAAAAAATGGAGCGGATTTGCCACATCAATGAAATAGAAGTCAGCAGGAACCACCGTGCTGGAGACTGGAAAAGAGGAGGACGGCCACCATGGGGGAAAAATTGTGTACGTTCTGAAGATCTAGGACAGCTCTGCTTTTCTCTGAGTTTGTCCAAACCTGCTTTCAAATTGGTTCAACCCTCTCCCTCTCCTGCCTCTAAAATATACCTGTGATATGTTTAAAAATTGTCTTCACCTTCAACTCATTCATCTCTCAGATTTTCTCCTTATTATGGAGACACATTAAATATATATATAAAAACTTACAGAGAGAGGGAGAGAGACACACCGATACACACATACCCTTTACTTGTTCTCCAGGGGCTATTAACTACGAATAATTTATCCTGGAAATTTGTTATGTTAGAATTACCAATTAGATATGATTATAATTTACCGCAGCTAACACTGCGCTGCTGTTGAAAAATCTGAATCCCATTAAAATCAAATTAGCATATATTAGGAGAAAGATGGGTTTTACCGCACTGCACTAGGGCTTTTTATAGCCCAGGCTGAATGGCTCAGGCAGCTCGATGCAGCTGGCTACTCACGAGGAGTCTGAGGAGGGAGACGGCGCAGATCCAGGATGAGGTGAGGGGCTTTCGGTTGTTGATCAGAAAGTCCGGCCCAAAGAAATGGCTTCCAGGACAGTTCACGACAGGGTGTGTATGTCCCAGATACCCTTTTTCCATTTCCAGGCTCAGAAAGGCAGATCCGGAGAAGGGTCTCATTAAGGGCGATCTGAAAAACAAGCTAATTACAAGTGCCAAAATCTTCTCTGAAACTCTGTTTCAGCCCCTCTTAGAAGAATATAGCAAATAGTATTGATTTATCAACCTATCACTCTATCGATCTATTTAAAAACTTATGACTCATCTTGGCTCCCACCCACCCCCCAAAAAATAGCTACACATTTTTAAAACAAAACATTTAAAAAACAAACAAACCCAACTGAATTAGAATAAAACAAAACTGATCAATATTCCCACCATAATGAGTGTAGAGGATTTTCCCACCGTTTTGTGAGCGAATAATCATGCAAGGGAAAAAGACAAGCGAGAGATATCGGAGCCCGAGGTGGCCTCCACGTTCTTGGCCCAGCCATGGTCTTCAAAACAACTCACGAAGCACACATCAACAGCAGCCTCCTTTGGAGGACACCAAGGCAAGCGTGGCAGACCCCGGGTCATGGCTAACGATGTGCCGTAAACGAGGGAAGGATTCTTTTAAGAAAGTTTTCTCCACCCTTCTTCCACTTCTGGACCATCCTCACCCTTGGCTCTTTATGACCGCAGAGGAGCCAGCCGGGCTTTCGAGCCCACCTCGGCCACTTAATTCAAACGCCGGCGTCTTCTCAAACGTGGCAGCCGTGGCGGCACCGTGCAGATGTGCCATAAAATTTTTATGCCCTTCATAAAATGCCTTGCCATTTATATCCAGATGATACATCAGAAAGTGTATAAAACCGCATTTTAAATATTAAAAGACCATCCGTACTTTCCCCCCTCGGTATGCCAAGAGGAAGGAAATGATGGCCCCCTCATGCAAGGAAGGGAGTGGAGCGGCGTGGCGTTCTTTCATGGAGGGAGGGCAGTGGGTGGTGGGTTTTTAATAATCCTAAATAGCAAAAGTAGTTGTGTGAGGCCGGTTGGGGAAGGGGGTGAGGTTGGCAGAGGGCAAGTTGAAACTTTCTTGACCACGGATGGTGGGAGAACACCCTCCACAACCCCCCGGGCAGCCTTTCCTCCATGACTCTTGTGCTGCCACCAGGCACCCGAATCCTTTGTCTCTTCCTGCCCATTGGTAGGGCCGGCCCCGAATACGGAACACAGCCCACAGTGTTAAAGTTGTGAGGCAGGAAACTCTCAAGGTCCAGCCAGATGATCTGCTGTTCTCTTCAGCCAGTCCCCCAAAATTGGCGTGAAATCTATTTGCTCTGGAGGGCTGAAAAGCCTGCACCCTGAGGTGGCTGGTGTGGGTTTGGCGTGGGTGCGTTGCTCCGAATTGCCCAATCGGGGATTTTATTTTAAAATACGCTGGCAGGCTGGGCTGCTGATCTCATTGGAATGGCTTGTATCACCCTACGTGAAGCTTGCGAATAGGGGAGGGGGAGCCTGCCGTCGATTTTTGGGTCAGGTCATGTGTATGGCAATCTAGCATAAATATAGACATTAACATTTGCCTTCATTTTTGCTATTACCCTCTCAACCCCACTTCTGTGGCTTTCTTGGCTCACAAGCTCCGTTCACTCTGGATTTAATTCACCAGCCTTTTTGCTAGTCCAATATCGATTCTCTCCCTACCCTTTCCTGCCTTCCTTCTGATTTCTTCTTCCCTTCCCTCCTTCTTTCTAAAACTATCCAACAGCCCCCATTCTCAGGGCGGTGCGCAAATTAAGAACATAAAACAAGAGAGCAGTAAAACAACGACAGTAAAAGCAGGCCAGATAAAAGCAAGTTAAAGCCAGGAGCCGCACAGAATACGACCACAAGTAAAACCTCACCAGCGGGGATAAATCAGTGGGAAAACACACACACACACACACACACACACACACACACACACACACACACCCCAGAGCATTCAAAAAGAATTTTAAAAACGTCCTGTGCACAATCTGCACACCTGGGGCTGAATGTTTCCCAGTGAATCCACTCTAGGGGTGGGTTCAGCACCCGGGATAGCTCCCAGAAAAGCTTACACTACAGAGCAGTGGTTCCCAACCGTGGGTCACCCTAGATGTTCTTGGACAACATCTCCCGGTAATCCTGCCCAACACAGCTCGTGGCAAAGGCTTTGCTGGAGCTGTCATCCCAGAACCCCCGGGTGACCCAAGGTTGGGAACCACTGCACTAAAACCGGGTGTGATGTTACTGCACCTGGAAGCCTGAAGTCATTCGTTGCCCCCATCTTGGATCCTCTTGGATCACCCAAGGAACTCCCCCACCCATGTATTTAATTGTCTTTCCAAAAGCGGGGGGGGGGGCAGAGCACACCTCCAAGGGCTGCTGTTGAGGGTGTAAAAACAGGGCTCCCGGATCTGGTCCTTTATCTGTTCCATTGGAGCCACCTACATAGTCACACAGACTTTCCGCCCTTCGTGCCCAGAGGCAGAAACGCGGCGTGGGGCTCAGGTGGAAAGGCCCTGTTTGGGCTCCTGACGCATCTGAACGAGACGAGGATGATGGCTGGGTCGGAGGCGTCGCACGGGCGAGAGGCCTGCCACGCCACTGCTGCAACAGTATCTCGAGGAAGCCAACAACTGGCAGGCGCTGTAATATCATCAAATATTTATCCACGATCATCTCGTCTTTCACGGCGCTTGCGAGCCGGCTCTTCAGCAAACTGAAAATATGTTGTGCTTCATCAAAGGAGACCTAGAAATATTGGACACGGAGATAAAGGAAAACAGACAGGCATGGGGAGGGAGCAGCCTCTCTCTGAAGCTGATGATGGCTGATCTGCCGCACACTTTCAAGTCAGCCGGCGAGATCCATCAACTTGGAAAATTTATTAATTGTATCCTTGGCTGAGCCTATTTAGAAGGCACTGATGCATTTTGACTCTCCCAAACTAGATCATTCGAATTTTCACAACATGCCTAACCAGCAGCTCTCAGCTGGGGAGAGGTGAACTTTGCCTCCCGTGCCTTTCCCTGGAGCCCTGACTCACTTGTTTGCATGCATTTGCATATGCAAATATTTACTGAAAATAGCCCATTGCTTTGCATCCCTCTTCCCGTTATTAAAATCAAACAAAAAAACAAAACAAAAAAACACCCAGTATCCTGAGCATAGAGAGAGAGAGAGGGGCGCCTTGTGATGCTGTGGTTAAACTGCAGTACTGCAGCCAAAACTCTGCTCATCAACTAGGTTCAATCCCAGGAAGCCAGTTTGACGTTGACTCAGCCTTCCATTTTTCCAAGCTCAATAAACTGAGTTCCCAGCTCTCTGGGGCGACAATGTGAGCCCACATAATTCAATTGTAAGCCACTCAGAGAGTGCTGTAAGTACACTTTGCTTTTTTTTTTACCTAGTACAGAAAGATGATGAAGGAGGAGCTTTGCTAAATTTTTTGGAGCTTAATCGAGGAAGTGGATGCCATTTAGGAGCTTAAATCAGTCTGTTGCCCTGTTGGTATTTTGGATTAAAATTCCCATCACCCTTCCCCTTAAGACTATGCTCAAAACTCTGGTTGTGCAGACACTCAGCTACGACGTTGGGTTCCTGTATTTAAAAAGTAACTTTTCGAAGCTCAAGGCAGACTGCTTTAAAATGCAAATTCTAGGAGGGAAATTGCTGAGCATGCAGGTCATGAGATTAAAATGTATCCATTCCTCTCTTTGAAATAAAACGGAGACAGGAAAACCACAGCCTATGAAACCAGACTCAGAGATTAAGGGGATGCCGATCCGCTGATCATGAGTTCATCTGTTTTAGGCCTATGCTCACAGTTCTTCCAGCCAAGCAGTAAGTGCTGGCGCTGAACTTTGGAACTCACCACCACTGGATTTGTTGCAGTCTACTAGTCCACCTCTGAAAAGCCACAGAGGAGTTTAGGTGAGTCCTTCTGGTAAAGCCCAACTCCAGATATTCTTAGGTTTGTGTTTTGACACTGCTGATCTCATGTGTCCATAAATCATGGGTTATTTTTTTTTTCTGGCACATTTTTTCCAATACACAGATTTATTTGCACATTTTGTCTAAATTATATCAGTTCCCCATCGACTAAAGCATTTTTGTATGTCATTCCCCCTTTCCAAACGCGAGCGCTTAAGCTGCTAATCTTTTTCAATGTACACATTATTTTGTGTCTGCTTTCTCTGAAACGTCCCCCAAAGACTCTCAAACACGTGGTTACCTTGAGCTCACAACATGTCACACCCGGTGCAAAAATGCTATTTTCTACTGCTGGAATCAATGAGGTAAAAAGACTATTTTTTTACCCCCATGTGGACATTTCATTTCAGCTGAACCTTTTATAGATTGAAAAATGTCATGAATGTTTGCCAGGACGGGATTAAAACACAAGAACACAGACAAGGCCATTTCCCTGTCCTCACACAACCGCCCACGTCAACCGTACGATGGCGCCCAGCCTTCCACAAAAGACGGGTTTCTGGTCAGCTTGATTGAACGCTCACCTGCTGAAGTCCACAGCAAAAAAAAAAAAAAAAAATTAATAGATAAAAAAAAAGCTTGGCTTTTGCTTTCGGTTTATTGCAAAGACGGGGTCTTTTGACAAAGGCGTCAGGAGGAAGCCAAGAAGGGAACGGCGAAAGGAGCCAGGGGCGGGAGGGAGAAGTTGGTAAACGGCAAGGGGCCAAAGGTGCTAAAATAACGCAGCAGACGAAATATGTCTGAGTGTGGAAGTTTATGTGGATGAAGACGGACGGACGGATGGATGGACGTCACACGTCTGCCCTTTTTCTGGACCATGGAGGTTCTTTCCTTTGCCTCACCTGTCTCCAGCCCTCACTTGACCCGTTCTCAAGAATGGGCTCTGCTTCTTTCTCTCTCTTGACCCCTGGAAGTCATTTGCAGATCCAGGCCAAAAAAGGGGGAGAGAGAGAGAGAGATGGAGCCATGGCCATTTCTCCTCTTTGAAGGTCACCTCTGCTCAAAGCGGACATTCAAAGTCCATGTCCTCTGGGGGGCCAAACTCAGAGTCACGATGGGCCCTCATTGTCCGGCCCTCTGTTGCTCGCCTCTAATGGGCCAGGGAGAGCAGGAGCAGAGTCCGATCTTTTAAGAAACCCATTCTGTCCCCCTCTTTCTCTCGCGCTCACCTCGCTCTCCTCTTTTCTGGACTGATGCTCCTCCGAGGGGGTCTCTCTCATCATCTGAACGTGATTAAACCCCCATTATGCCCGCTCACTCAGAAAATGGAGATTTACAGACTCCCAAACCTCCATTTAAATGCAAATGTGGCAGTTTTAGCCTGGAACCATGGAAATGAGGAGCATTACAGCTGCAGCGTCACCCGGAGGCCAAGGGAGTTTAATCTTCACCAACCAAGTTATGGAGCCACCCATGACAGAAATCTCCTAATGGTGCAGCTGATCAGCCTGGAACGCTCCTCTCTCTTTTCTCTCTAGAGAGAGGTGAGTGTTGTTTAACTGAAAGGAAAAGGGGGAAAAACCGGGGGGGGGGGGGAATTCAATATATGAAGCTGTCAACCACTGGAAGTCTCGAGATGCTAGCGGATTCTGTTTGGTCCTCCAAACAAGGGAATCGACATAATTTGCACTTCCCAGACTTGTCTGTGAATGAGAACACAGGAATCTTCCAGGCCATTGGTTTCCCGCAGGTGGCTTGTGTCGTTTCTGGCTTTAAACATGCAGGCAAAAAGATGGGTATTAGAGAACATGGTTGGAAATAGACACCATGCATGAGTGTGACCTGAGCCACTGGGTAGTGATAAGAAGACAGATGGATTTGGGTACCCAATCTCCTCTTGTTCTTCCTGATTTTTCAGTATGTAACTCTCTTCACATCTTGAATCCTGGTTAGTTGTTATTTCTGCTTATGGGGTTAGCCACATCTGAGGGCTACTCCATGGCGTATACCAGTGCATCCTCTGCATCAAACCAGCTTCAAGGGTTTCTGTCACCAAGCTTAGGGTTCTTTCCTCCTACACTATCCATGAATGGGTTTTCCTGATGCCATAAGGATCAGTCCTCTAGTTTTACCTAACTACTAATCTACTATGTGAGTAGATCCTTCTCCATACCAGCCCCACATCTTTGTGTGCAGGTTTGGTGGTCATGTCTTCCTGAATTTTGTCCCTTTTGGCTTCTGGAAGTCTCTCACCTAGAGAATTCTTCCCTAGTGGGTTTATCTTCCATCATGTAATCTGAAGTTACAGCATCCATTTTAGCAGTGCAGCTTGTTTTTAGGGGTCTGAGTCTGGAAGGGACCCTCTGGATCATCGAGTCCAGCCCCTGTCAAGGAGCCGCAGTGGGGAATTCGAACTCCCGACCTCTGGCTCTGCAGCCGGAGACCAAAACCACTGAGAGAAGGAGGGATAAGCCGTGGGCCATGAACCAGGGAGCTGGTTGCCCCTCACATCTCTTTCTCCCATCTCTGCAGCTTTCGCCAGGCAGTTTCAAAGGCCATCAATTAAAACGCGCCTGCCCTGCTCGAGGTTTGAAGCCCTGGGACTGAATAATGCAGAAGACCGGGGGCGGGGGGGCCGAGGTGAGCTTCAGGGACGCTGGCGATTGTTTTATTATTGATAGGGGGTGACAGGTTCTTTGCTGACAATCTGCCTAAGCGAGATGATTAGCTGGTGAAAAATTAATCACTGCTCTTTGGAGAAAGAAGGAGATGAAACATACACAGCCGCCCGCACATGTCCATCCATGTGGGGTGGGGGGCAACCCACCTCCACCCCCCCCAGGAGTGGCAGGCTCCCTGCTCTCCTTCTTTCAAGGGATTTTTGTGGGAGTTGCAGTGCGGCGCCGAGGAGACAATTAAATCCAATTAGGATCAGAGAGGCACCCCAATGCCACCACGTGTCTACGGGAAGGCGGATGGAGAAAAAAGAGGAGGTCAGGCGGGCACAGATCCGAAGGGAAAGCCCAGCATCTCACCTCGCGTATAGATCTTCTGTATGTTTAGGTTTTGCTCAGTAGAGCGCAGGTGGGCCGCCTCCTTCCCGACGTAGCTTCACAGCAACTCTGGAAGAAGTCGAGGAGAGGAAGAGAGAGAGAGAGGAGTTTGATGGACTCAGTGAAAAGGTTGGGGATTAAATGTCCCTGAAATCAGAAAGACCCTGAATGTTGAACCTGTCGGGTCTGGTGCTACTACTACCATGCTGCTAAGGAGAACGTTTGAGGGAGTTGATCCCCGAGAGAATTCTGAGTCCCATGGGTCACGAAGAGGCAAATACTTGTGAGCAGGACTTCAAGGACAGACCAGAAGGCATGGCTGAGTGACAGGTCAGGAGTCGGACCAAGAAGTGGAATAAGGAATGCAGGAAGAGAAGGGGGACCTGAGCCCCAGGACAGACACTTGATGATGCTGTAATATAGAAAGGAAAGAGACTCGGGTTTTCAATGCCGCAGCCTGTGTCACCTATCAAACCTGATCATAAGCCACAGGCCATGACATGTCACTGGCCTCATCTTGGCAGATTCCGGATGCCATCGCATCTCACGTGTCAGATCTACCAAGCCACTGGTGCTCCTCTAGAAGCTCCTAGGAAGCCCAGCCAGAAGACGACGAAGGCAAGCGCCCTCCTCTCTTCTCTGCCCCACAGGTCTGGTGGTTCAGAGGTAGCCTGTGCTTGGACCTGGAGGCTCTCCTGCTAGGAGGGCTCAGCCATGTCAACAAAAAACAAAAAGAAAATCCAGACAAAAATCCCTTCCCGGCAACCTCAAAATCCATCCCAGGTCAGCTGAAGCCTCGGGACTCCCATCTCTCCCAGTTCTCACCCACTGGCCCAGAGCTGAGATGTTACACTCCACACGGGCTGGGCTCCTTTCCTTCTCAACTGAGCCCGAAAGCTTTTCATGGGCCAAGAAGGGTGGACCAGCCTACACCAACCACCAAGTCTGGATTCACCATCCCGCATTCAGAAGCTGGTGGGTGGAATTTGACATTTCAGAAAATACCTGGTTTCTCCGGTGGGTACAACCAATTCTCCGGAGGACGGCAGAGCTGGTTGGCAGGGTCCAACCAGCCCCTTTATTCAAATGTCAGGCCTCGATGCATTTCAGGACACCGCTAATTGGCCAGGGCTGGCTGAGAACCTCAGGCCTTTCGCCTCCCTGCAGCAAATAATCTCTGGAGTGTTTTCTTGCGGCCTTTATTCGGATGCTTATTTTGAAAGGAATCAACATGCAGACCTGGCTTGGAAGAATCTTATTCTTGGGAAACAATGAATTATGCATTAAATTTTTAGTGGCCTCATGAACCTACCGTGCCGCTTGCTACTCTTCATAATTACATGAAGGAGGCAAGGAAAAAAAACAGCCGGCAAGCAAGCGCGTCCCTGTGCGTTTGTGGAAATGCAAGCGGATGTTCATCGTCCTCTGCAGAAGCACTTCATTCGGTAACGGAGTTTTGTCTGTACAGGAAAGAACCAGGGAAGCTCTCTGTAGGTTGGATGGCTTTATAAGAGGCTATTCAAGAAAGCCATGAAGCAGGAGACGGTCCATGATTACTGGGGCCAATGACCAAGTATTTCCTCCAGTATCAAAGCCAGGATGCTCTGGCCTCCAGGAAGAAGAGTGTTGTTGCTCTCATGTGCTGAACAACATTAGGAGGGTTACAGTGCTTACGTGCTGCTTAGGGGCTTCCCTGGCCCATCCGGTTGGGCATGATGGAAACTGGTTGGTGGACTACATCCAGGCTGGCTCTCCTCAAATGGTTGTGTTAACTTATTTTAGAGGACAGGTTTCAGAACCTTGGACAGCTGCTGTAAAAGCTCAGGCTGAACCCTGGGATGAATTCACAGTCCTGAAAAACTGAAGTCACTGCGCTTCTCTGAGACTGACCAGGAGGCAGGTGGGTTGGGTAGATGAGCAAGTGAGGAACAAAGACAGAGGGAGACACTGGACCTCAAGGCAGGCCTTGCTAATCACCCAAAGCTCAACTGGAGCTCCCCTGATGCTCCTTGCTTATCCAGAAGATGCCACTGGTCAACCAAGACGGAGTCCATCCAAGGTTATTGAGTGGAGTCAGGCAGGCCCTGATGGGACTCAAAGGAGAACAGGCTACTTGCAGGTTGATAGGGATCACACCATGGAGGTGTAGGTCCCAGGTAGCAGGGCAGAAGGAACTAGGATGGGGCTTCCCAACATGGGGTGCCCAGGTGTTCATCGGGGAACAGATCCCATCGTCTGTGACCATTGCCCATGTTTGCTGGGGATAATGGGTGTGACAGGCCAACATCCAGAAAAAAAGAGTTGGGGAAGAATGAAAGAGGTGATTAGTAGAGAATTGAGATGAGAAACATCCACTCATTTATGCTAAGGAGCAGAGACAAAAACAGGACCCATCTCTTCATTTCTCGTGCTGCTGAGCTCTCTCCTGGAGCTTCCATAGACAAAACCATTTCCCACCATTTCCCATCCTAGCTGAGGTCCTCGTGACGCCTTTGGCTCTTTTGTCCACTGCCTGTGTTTCTCTTGGGTCCTCGGTTTCATCGGCCTTCCCAAGGTCATTGGAGGTCCAAAATGGTCTCCCCGCTCTCTTCCGAGATCTGGCAGCGTCTTCTCCCTGTTATTTTTCTGAATTATGAGCTGGCCATGAGCCAAGTAATAGAGCACTTATTTATGTCTTCCTTCCACGCACCTTACCTAGAGAGGAAAAGAGGGTCAGGCAGTTGAAAGGCAAAGAAATATGGGATGTTGGTGGCCATTCACGAGGTTGTAAGAGAGCTCTTTGCCTCCCCCCCCCCAAACCCGCCTGCCCTGACGGTTGTCGGCTTGATAAAGGGGGTTCATCTCTCAGGGGAATTGCCGAGCGTCCCTCGAAAGAGCGATGGTCCGCCTATGGAGGAGACCAGGAGGTGAGAGACAAGATCGTTCTTCAGTTTTAGCATCACGTCTTCAAGGCCATCTAGAGATCGCGGGTTTCTGGGGCATTCAAGGAAGTATCGCAGAAAAGGAGAATGTCTACTGAGCCTCCCTTGTTGCAGCACCAAAATGAGAAAGCCAATCTTCAGGTTTTCAGATGGAAATGGGAGGAGCCCCCCCCCCCCCCGAAGTTACGCCCGGGGCTGGGTTTCTCCTTCGGTCCAGCGTATCTTTTGGAGATGCTCGTAAACTCCTTGTGGTGGAAAACGGCCTCTTTGCGTCTGTGTGCTTAATGTTGCCGTGGAAAGCACAATGTATATTAATGAACGAATATTAATCATCGGGCAAGACTTTTTTTGTGCTAGGGAGGCATTTTATCGGCTCCGGGTTCAGCAGAGGAGAAGGGAGGCAGCATGGCCGAAGGTCAAAGGCCAGCGCATGGGAGGCTGTGCCCTTTCTGTTCTGGCAAGCCTTCCCACTGTAAAATGGTAGGATTTTAGAGCCAGAAGGGAGACCTGGAGGTCATCTATTCCAACCCCTTGCGGATGCAGGAACTCCACAGCTAAAACAGGCCTGGTAGGCGGCCTTCAAGTTTAGAAAACATAATTAGAATCTCCTTTTCCTCTCGTCTAAATCCATCTGTTTACGTCCTGCTCCCTGGGCCGATGAAACCCGGCTTCCATGTGGCAGCCTTTCAGATCTGTGAGGATGATGATCATTCTATCCTTTACAGTCCTCTCTCTTGCAGGCGTAGTGCCTGTTCTTTTAAGGAGCGTCTCTCTCTGTGGGCCGTCGTGAAGCGAATCCAGCAGCACCTTCAGGAGCCGTCCCAGTTTAAAGAGCTTACATGAAAGGATGGAACCTGCGTTGCCAGCAAAGAGCCCGGTTCTCACCGTGCAGGGCTCCGGATCTAAATTGCTGATGGCGGTGTCTTAAGCCTGCTGAGTCGAATTCTTTCCTTTCTTTCTGTGCATTTTGGGGGAGATCAGGGGGTGGTCAAAACAAACAGCCACTCTGCCAACAAACCTAAAACAGCCGTGTTTGCAGCTCTCATCAAAGGCATGTTGTGTTTTTCTCGCTCTTTTTTCTTTTTCTTCCCCCCCCCCCCCACTTCTGAACAACAGATCTCTCTCCTCCTAGTGCTCAGGCAGCTAAAGGACATTAAAAAGTAATCGTTTTTTTAAAAATGAATATATTGCTGACATATTTTGTGGCATGGGGATTTGGGGGGAAAGCAAGCGAGCGAGCGAGAGACATTGAAGGCATTTTGTAGCTCTGGGGGGAAGCCCAAAAGTTTTATAGGCACAAGAGGTAGCTGGGCTTTCCTTACTCTCCCGGAGAAGCAGGGGTTTAGAGGGTGGAGAAGGGAAAGCTATGAGGAACAGTTCAGCTGGAGCCACACAAAGAGGCGACATGCAGGCTGAAAAACGTTGGGTACAGCTAAAAGATGCCTCCTGCCTTGCCGTCTTTAGGGGTGCAAGATGTCGGAGCGGCAAAAATCCTTGGAATGAAAACCCAGAGCATTCCCAAGGGGTCTCCCACCCTAAGAGGAACCCGGCCCTGATCCTCTAGACATGCTCTGAGGCTCCTTTTGAGTCACTTTCCAAGCAAAGCAGAGCCCAACAGGGAATCGGCAGGAATTTGACTCCTGTTAAAAATGCTTCCTCTCTGGTCGCAGTCTAAACCTCCACGCTGGTGTCTTTTACCGCCTGGTCTGCATTTTGCCTCAGCCACCATTTTCTGCCTCCCTTTTCCTTTTCTGCCACATGGATGCAAGAGTACGTCTTTCTATTTGGCAACATTGCCACACAGGACGGTGGGAGCACGAATGTGTGCAACGTTTTTGGATGCCCCAACTGGCAATGCCAATCATGTCCATAACAACAGTCATCATTTGTATGTAATCTTTGCCTCATGGGGTTACCCTCCTCCCCCTCGCCATCTTCAAAAGCCACCACTCTTTGGGAGAAGGAAAAGCCAACTTTCATATTGCATTTCCCTGTCAGTAGCATTCCAGCTTCAGAATAATTAAATAAACCAAAAAAAAAAAAGCAGAATACACCTTATTTCTTTGTTTAATATATGGATACCCCACCTTTCTCATCAAGAGAAACCATGGGGCTACAATATTAAACACACACACACATACACACACATACATACAAAATGCAATACAAAACTTTAGTGACTCCAGTTGGGTTTGCCAGTTAATCTGCTAAAGGCTTTGCTTGCTTGAACTCCCAACTTAAGCGAGCCCAAATTTCTTTTCCTGTTTACCCTCCCTACAACCCTGCAGAGCAGGCCCAGGCTTGGAAAGCAGCCATTCAGAGCACCTCCTGGCTACAACGGTGCCAGGGTTCAAGATGGGCGAGTGGGTCGGTTTCTGTCGGCGCCGATGCCCAGCCCGTGACGGTTTTGGCAAACTCTCCTTTTTCCCCCCTCAGAACTTTTCTCCAACTCCTGCCTCAAAAGGTCGATCGATTTGACCTTAACGGGCACGCTTCGTGCAGGGGTCTCCCGCAGGCCCGTGTTCGGCAGATACAGTTTTATGCGCAGCCCGCCCTCTGTCTTAGCCGGGCAGGATTAAAACGGACATGTACTCCCTCAGGGGCTGTGCAAGCCGGATCCTTTGAGAGGGAACGCACATGTTTACTTGCGCTTTATCATAACCTGTTTTTCTAGCTACCGTGGCAAGTGTAAGATTACAGTAAACAGCTCTTTCTCACCCCCACCCCACCCCCAAAATATACACCATGGGGATCAGAGGGAGTTTGCTTCCAGGCAGAGAGAGAGAAATCCTCGCTCATTCGGTTCTTGTGCAGGAGAAGAAAGGATCACCAAATTTACAAATATGGACGTTATTGATCGGAAGCATCGCCCGCACCTCCAGGCGAGAGAGTTTATGTGGACCCAGATGAGATGATGGGCTCATTCATCCAGAATTATTTGAACTAACTTAGCACTATGCTGCTAAAGTAGTTAAGGGGTAGCTCCCTCCTTTGGCAATACAGCAGTAACTTGTGAGTTACTTTTAAGGTTCTGGCCATCTTTGGTGACGGGTGCCTCTGCTCTCTCTGGCTTCTGAAGGGGGGCAAGAGGCCACTCCATCGCTTACATTCGAGAAAGGCTCCTCTGCCCGGGTCGCCCGGGAGAGGGGGTCACTCTCTTCTCCTTGCCTCAGGCTGCAAAATGCCTCGGGTCAGCCTCACCAACCAAGTTCTGTTCATTTGATGAGACTATTTCTTGCTTCCAGACCAAGAATCATAGGTTTAAAAGCCAGAAAGTAAAGCAGCTTCGCTTTGGCGCAGTGCGGGCTGCTCTGACACATGCACACACTGGAGAATTTCCATGCAGGCCAGCAGGTGTGACTTTTATTATGCCAGCAACAGCCTCCGTTTGTGCCCACCCACCACCCTCCTCTTTGCCCGAGAAATCAACACACACACACACACAAGCCCAGATCCCCATTCTCTGGCCTTCTAGGTTGGAGATTCTTCCCGGAGACCTGCTGGGGAGATGAAGCCACCTCAGAACTATCAATGAGGAGCTAATTACATTTCAAGCCCCTTCTCTCCCCTTGGAAGGCGGCTTTTCCCAGCACGCGCTGGGCAACCTCAGCTTTCTGTTCTGTTTTAAAATTTCATTCCTGTCTTTGGCTTGTTTGTCTCACCTCGTCTGGGAGGTTTGTCTTGGCCCATCACTTCCCTGTATTTATTTGTATAGATGGAGATGCTAATGTATTTTGTTAAACTGCATTTTAATTTGTATCAAATTTGCATAGGGGACTCCTGAGAACAAACTAAGGAAGGAAGGGGGAAGGGCTTCCTTTCTGTCGATTTGCTACTGTTTTTCAGCACCACCTGAAATTACTTCTGAAAGAGAACCTTTTTCTCCCTGTTGACATCGGTAACCAATAATTTGTAAAATTGGTAACCAAACTGAGTTTTCTGTTGCTTTTTTTTCCTCCTCCTTCCTGGTCGTCTTTCCTTTTGTGCTAGGACTTTGGGGCTGCAAGGCCAAAAGCCAGAGGCTGTTTCATTTCTGATATTTGCAAGCTTTTCTTTTTTCTTTTCTTTGGCAAACTAAAAGTGTGGCTAAAAGCAGTAGTAGAAATTAGACTTATTTCTACGTAAATGCACCACAGACAGCACCACTGAGGAGAGGGCCCAAAAAGTGACTCAGGAAGAACAGGTGGAAAGAGAAATCCATCCAGGTGGGAAAGGACTGGTAAGCTTTAAAGAAATCTGTTTCCAAACACAGGTGACCATTTTGTAGTTCTGCTTCCTTGTCGCCTCTCAAAGCCTCTCTTGTTTATCAAAGCTTAA
The DNA here is from genome assembly GCA_037013535.1 of Intellagama lesueurii. Taxonomy (NCBI): domain Eukaryota; kingdom Metazoa; phylum Chordata; class Lepidosauria; order Squamata; family Agamidae; genus Intellagama; species Intellagama lesueurii. The sequence goes on along the minus strand of JBAJHW010000016.1, from coordinate 12,010,323 downwards.
CAAAATAATCACACAGACACACACACACACACTTCCTGTTTGAAAATGCTGTGTCGCCTTCTTGGTTGCTTCATTTTGCTTCCCCTCCACCTGCATCCAGTCCAGCCCACCTTGTTCAAATATGCAAACCCGGACGGTAAGCGGACACCTGGCGAGCCACGGTACTAGCTGGGAGCAGACGGCGTTCTCTCTTACCTGCCGACAGGTAAAAGTCACCTTCCAGAGACAGCCAAAGGGGGGGGGCAGGCCTTACCCGCTGAGACCCGGTCAACCTCCAACCCTTGGCAATTATTAATCTCACATTTTTCACATTCCGGAGCGCCGTCTAAGAATGATCCCCGGTGCGGAGGGAAACCGAGACCAGCTGTCCGAAATGCAGCTGGCCGGGCGGTTGGCTCTTTCGGCCGCGGCTCTGCTCTTGCTGACTCTGGCGTATCGCTACTACAAGTCTCGGGGGGGCCCCGGCAGGCCCCAGGAAGGGGCCCGTGGAGCAGCCAAGGCCACCCAGGACGGGGAGCCGACACCGCCTCTGGTTTGCAACCAAGTGGAGAGAGAGGAAACGCTGCAGGGACTGAGACACAGGGGTGTCAGAAGGACAGGGAGCGAGGCAAATGGCCGCACAGGTAAGCGGTCCATGGAGCCAGGCGGGCTGGCCGCCAGAGGCAAGTTTGGGCTCAAAGGTGCACCTGCCGGCCGAGAGGCAGAGGAGGAAGGACAGACGAGGGAGGAGGTGGGTCATCCGGGCCCTGGATCACAGACAGACAGACAAAGGTTGGCGCCACAGGAGGTTGAGAACCAGGAAGCAAGAATGTCATGGGCTCTCCTCGGTGGTGCCAGAGTCACGGATGGCATGGCTGGAACGACATCGGAAAGCAGGTGGACTTTTCCGGGTCTCTGCAGCCAAGGCGGTGAATACGGCTCTTCTGTCAGAGACCACAAAGGCGTGCCAGGGCAGGGCGCTGGCTCTGGGGAAGCCGAACTTTGCCTCCCTCTCCAGGACTGCCAGCAGGCGGGCAGAGGTCCTCGGCGGACAAGCGGGGGGGATGAATCCACCTTGAGCAACAGCTGCAGGCCTTCCTTGCGGAGAGGAGAAGGCACGACCGGACAACCCGGCCAGGTGGAAGAGACCCAGCTGCAGAGGGAGATGGACCAGCCCTTCCCGGCCAAGCCTGGTGTGGGCTTGGCCATGAGCCCATCTTGCCCGGCATCCTCTGCTGCCTACACGTTCTCCACTGTGGCTGAAACCCAGGTGGAAGAGAGCCTCCCTGAAGCAGGAAAGTCGAAAGAGAGAAACAGTGGCCAAGCAGAGCCGCCGTGGGGCGACCCAAGAGGCCGCGTCGACGACCACTGTGTTCAATCCATGTCCCAATCTGTCACAAATGAGAAGTCCTCCTACATCAGCTTGGACACTCCACGATCCTATGACATACCCCAAATGGAGACCCCCTGTGAGCCTGAGATGCAGTTACAGTGGGACGTGGCCTACACCGTCTCAGAAAACGGAGAGGGTGGAGCAACGCTTGAGAAGGTCTCTCCGACATCTCCCGGTGCTTCTGAGGAGGAGACAAAATCGATGCAGCCTGAAGACCAGAAAGGGGCAGCGGCTGAAGGGAACCCTACTCAGAAGCCTCCAGGGCCCGGATACGGCATCAGCCGGAAAGAGAGTTTCCACAAGATCATAGAAAACCCAGAGCTTCAAGTCCCGATGGAAGGATTTGGTTCTCCGGTGCCAGAATCGTCGGAACGGGACACTCCCCCTCTTGTCCCCCTCTGTTCCAGCTCCATTTCTTCTCTCTCAGGATCCATGAAGAGCATCCAAAGTGACACAAGTGAGGAACCCACCGTGGAGCTGGTTGCTGGTGCCAAATTCCTCCGCTTTCCACTGAGCTCAGAGACCTCCGTAGACGTCGTCCATCTGGATCTGGGGAACTGTTATGAGGTCTTGCGCATGGCCAAGCAGCAGAAGCTGGAAGCCCTCCGAGATGCGGCCTACAAGGTCATGAGTGACAATTACCTCCAAGTGCTCAGGACCAATGCGATCTACGGCCGCCTCAATGCCATGGAGAGGGACCTGATCCTGCGAAAGAGGATGCAGGGGAGGAAGTTCCTGACAGTGGCTGATGTCAGCTCCCAGGAACACGGCAGCCACACCAGCAGGCTCTGCTACTATGATGACCGGAAGGATACGTGGCATCCGTTGACTCACCTACCGATGGAAGCCGTCTCCAGGGGTTGTGCCGTCTGTAGCATGTTCAATTATCTTTTTGTTGTGGCTGGCTGCGAAGGACGAGGGAGGCTCCAGAGACCATCCAACCGAGTCTTCTGCTACAACCCTTTGACCAATATCTGGAGGGAGATCTGTCCATTGAACCAAGCTAGGCCCCACTGCAAGTTGGTTGCCTTGGACGGTTGCCTCTACGCCATCGGGGGAGAATGCCTCTACACCGTTGAACGCTACGACCCCCGGATGGACCGCTGGAGCTTCACCGCTCCTCTGCCCAATGACACCTTCGCCGTGGCCCACACTGCGGCCGTCTGCGATGGGGAGATCTACGTCACGGGGGGCACTCTGCGCTACATACTCTTGAGGTATGTCCCCCGGCTGGATGCCTGGAAGGTCAGCCTTACCGGGGGAAGCAAGGACAGGACCACTGAGATGGTGGCCACCGGGGGGTTCATCTACCGCTTTGACCTCAACCGGAGCATGGGCATCAGTGTCTACCGCTGCAGTGCCAAGGCCAAGCTCTGGTACGAATGCGCCACCCACCCCGTGCCCTTCCCGGCTTGCTTCCAATGCACGGTTGTGGAAAACCTGGTCTACTGCGTCAGCCGGCAGTTCCATCTCCGCTTCCTTACCGATCACATCTCGCCACGCTTTGGGACCAAGGAAATACAGCTTTTCCCTTCTCCGAGAGGAACGCTTTTCCCCATGACGCTCGTGCTTCCAGATAGGGATGTGGCACAGACGAGGGTCTGAAAAGCATGGCCATTGCTTGCAAGACAACAGAGGCTCGGCCGAGAATGGATTCATTCTTCCTTGCAGAATTTATCTTCTGATCTGGGCTCTTGCACCAGAAGGCAATGATTGGCTCTCAGCTAGCATGGACTCACTGAATCCGTCTAGGTAAGAGTTGGTGCCCCATTCAAGAACTGGAAGAGCCATAAGATCTGGGCCTCAACAGGCTGCAAGACAGAAGTGGAAATGTGACCTGGAGTCGTTGTGGATCAAACCAAATACTATTCAGGACAGTTTCCTGCTTCCCTAGCGGTCAACCTGGCTTTTCTGTAAGTAGACCATGAAGACAGGGTCTTTTCATCTCTGTTATACCCCAGCAAGCTGGTATGTGGAGATAAACTGCCTCTGAACATGGAGGCTCCATAGATACAGCATATATATATAGTATTTTCTTTCTGACTCTCATGGACAGAGCTTGGAACGGTTAGCTAACTCTTTAACACTGAACTTGAGTGTTTGATAATATTCCGTTGTTGCAGTTTCCTCACATTCCATGACGTCACCCGAATTCAGCCAACAGCAAGGGGAGGCGGGGAAAGTTTTAAATGATAGAAAGCAGCCTTTGAATGCCTAAATCAAATGAAATGGGTCGTCTTCTTTCAGAGTGTGAATATGCAAATGAAATAAACAACAACGAGCGGGGCTTTAAAAACTCTGCCACACACTTTAATCGCCTCTCGAATTTTTTTTGCCGCATGCTCGCCATGCCCTTGGTTCTTCCGTTACTGTAAGTGACTGAGATTGGATAATTAAGATACATAACATGCCATAATCATTAATGTGCTTTACATCCAAGAGCCTCGGGATGCATTTTCATCAGCCTCCCACCCATTGAGTCATCCAGAGTGCCAGTTCCAAAGGGTGGGTCCGTTTCAAGGCCCGGAAGGGGGGCATCTGGGTTTTCTGCTTTTAAATCAGAGACGGCTGCAATCCCAGCCCACCCTGGATCAGTACCAAAACTGGATATAAAACCAGGAGCGTGATGGTCATTTTAGAATGTGGCCGTTCCCACAACCCAGCAGAAAGAGTGCCAACATGCAGGCACCAGGAGCAGCGGGGTCTTTTGTAAAGCGAATGGCTCTTGATGTTCCACACAAGACCAAACCACCTTTACTCACTTTGCAGGGATAACATGTAAAGATTTGATTTTCCTGAGATGTTCTGTTTCCCTCCCAGTGATTATGAAACCTGGCTTGAGGGGCAGGGTGGATTGGGGCCACGGTCACCTTCTACTCCGAAAGCCAGAGATTTCAACCCTGTGGGCCCTGATTCACTCTTAATTCAGTCTGAGGCGGGTTCACAGCCTTTTTAGGTGCAATCTAGGGCAAGTGTAGGAAACCATCCGATCCCCCCACACTACAACCCCCATCGTTCCCGCCCAGCACGACAGGGGATGATGGATGCAGAGTCCAACACATCTGGATTTTGTGGGACCATTTTCAAGAGAGGAGCTGCAGCTCAGATCCCATCGTCTTGCTGACATTTTTTGCACGCCTTTCCTCCCTGCCGTTGGAATAAGTGAACAAAATCCTGACAGCTCAATCCTATGTGTATGCGTGTGTGTTTTTATACACACACACAAACACATAACACCCTACTCAAACAAGCTTAAACAAGAATAAATAGTGAAATAACACAAAGCGTGCCACCGAGCTAAGTGAGCGGCTCCCATTAAAATGTCAAGCCAATTACGGCAGGAATACCACGACGGGGCTGTCGCTGCCACGACCAGCCAAACACGGCATATTTAGGGGCCGATTTCCACTTCAATAACACCGATCTTAGTCATTCCCAGGCAATCTGTCTGTCAAAGATGCTGCCGCTTCGTGGTGGGGAAGACGGGCCCAAGGCAGACTCGGATCCCTCCCGAGCCCAGGCAATGAAATTCTTGCAGACTACATTTCCCATAGTCCTCTGTCGTCCCTAGGCCAGGCTGTCTGGGGATGCTGGACACTGTGATCTCAAAAGGTATCATTCCTTAATTCTGGAATGCGGCCCACTTTTGCTCCCTTTCCACCTTCCCTTTTGGTCTGCTGTCCTTCACCAAAAGCTGGTCAGGTCTTTGGTGGGATCTGTGGAGTGCTTGATTTGTTTACAGAACTCTGATTTTCCAAGGGGGACCAGCTCAAGAGGCTCATGGATCCTGCAACACCTCATCCCCTCTTGGGACAAAGGCCTCCATAGCTCAGCTGAGAACACAGAGAAGGTCCTTTTTTTCCTCTCCATTTTAGGGTGCAGACCAGTTGGTAGGCAGTACAAGGTGTATTGTTGTTGTTTAGTCGTTAAGTTGTGTCCAACTCCTCGTGACCCCATGGACCAGAGCACGCAAGGCCCTCCTGTCTTCCACTGCCTCCCGGAGTTTGGTCAAATTCATGTTGGTAGCTTCGGTGACACTGTCCAGCCATCTCGTCCTCTGTCGTCCCCTTCTCCTCTTGCCTTCACTCTTTCCCAACATCAGGGTCTTTTCCAGGGAGTCTTCTCTTCTCATGAGATGGCCAAAGTATTGAAGCCTCAGCTTCAGGATCTGTCCTTCCAGTGAACACTCAGGGTTGATTTCCTTCAAAATGGATAGGTTTGTTCTCCTTGCAGTCCAGGGGACTCTCAAGAGTCTCCTCCAGCACCACAATTCAAAAGCATCAAACAAGGTGTATACCTTTATTTAAAAAAAAAAATAGATTGTTTTTTAAATACTGAAGAGGCAACTCCATTTTTGAATATCACTACTGCCAGCAACAAACTAGTATAAAGGAGTAATAACCTAGTAGTAAAGGAGTAGTAACCTGGTAGTAACATGGTAGTAGCCTTGTAGTAAGAAAATAATATTGACTGTAGAGCCTGGAATTTGAGGCCTGATTCTTCCCTGCCAGTGAATACAATCCAATAATCCAGCACCTCTGTGTGTGCTTCCTGGGTTCTGCAGGCAAGCCGATCGTTTTAGTCGCCACCCGTGCGCACTGCTCACCTCCCACCACCTCCCAGCGACCACCCCAATGCTGTGGCATCTGCTGGCATAAATATCACCTCCCGAGACCAGAGCATCTTCGAACACAGAGGAAAATACTCCGGGAATGTCAGCCAGCACCTTGCGAGCGCGGTGAGGTCAACCTTAATGAATAGATGCTATCAAAGAAGCTGGCACGCCGCCAGGCAAACATAATTAGCCTGATTTGCCGAAGGCGAGCCTTGGCAAGCTGCAGAAAGGGGTCTGCGGGAGAAGAGGGGCCGAGTCGGAGTAGAAGGGTGGGGTGGGGGGAACAAACACGTCCCCCTTGCAATGTGTCTGGAACAGACAGGACCATTTGGAAACCGTCCAAGGCAGAGCAAACCGCCCGGCGAATGACTATTTAATTAAAATGTGCCCAATGCTAGGACAGAAAAACGAGTCAGCGCGGCTGTAAAACATGCCCGCGATCCGGGGTTAGCTTCCCTTTTTTAACGCACTGGCTTTTGGCCGACCGGCTCTCCAGAGTCGCCCGCGCTGCTTGATTCACGGGCTACCATTAAGGAACGAGAGACGGCGCTTTATTACACCTTTCCTTTCCCACCCCAAGGGTTAAAGCAATACCGTACGTTAAGGCCCGCCAGCGTCAGAAATACAGCCGGGCTCCGCTGTTTAGAAGGCACTTCAGCCTGGTCCTTTGTATGTTCTTTGGGTGGGAGAATTTTTTATTCGGTGCCGGCTGTTCTTTTCCCCCCTTCCATATTTTCCCACCTGATCCAGTTAAGGGAGGTCATTTGTGACACCCAGCAAGGTCAAAAAGAAGCAAATAGCTTGGGGATATTTGTGGGGGGGGGGGTTTCAAAAGCAATTGGGAGAGGACAGTCCTGCACCCTGATCACAAGCCGCCACCGCCCCCCCCCCCCTGAACAGAAAGGTGTGGGTTTTATTCGGGGAAAGGGCGAAACACGAATCGGGTTAGAACCCAATCTTTTCCCCTCTCTGTCCTCTTTTCCCCTGGAAGGGAACATTGTTTAGAAAATTATCTGGGCCTAAGCCGCTAATTCACCGTCGAAGCAGGCTTTAGTTGAGTCTGGGGGGGATGTTATTTCTTTCTTATTGACGCAGTTTTATTTGGGTTTTGTCAGCTAGGTTTCAAATGTTTTTAATCGTAATTGGTTTTTTATCTGTCTTTTATTGTTGGCTGCCTTAAGCATCTCTCTCCTTTCCCCCCCCCCTTTTTTTTTTCTTTTTCTTTTTTTATACCAGAAAGGCGGGATATAAATTCAGTAAATAAATAAAGAATACGATCTCATAAAACTCATTAAGAGTCGGCATTGCTGGTGCACAAGGCAGGCGAAGGGTTTCACCCGTCTCGTGCATGGCCTTGTGTGGCTTATTGATGAATTTTATCTGTTTTATCTAACCTGCTGTAATAATGGAACGCAAGCAGACTTTCTTAACATATTGAGAAATTACACATCCTCACAGTATCTGTAAACTGCAAAGCTAGTATCCTAGGGAGGGAACCCATTGAATCATTTGCTGAATTGTAAGTCAACGCTTGTGTAATCCTATTGCTTCAATGGGTCTACTGTCATTGAGGCTAACAAGAGGAGTTTGGTTGTGGACTGTCAAGTTGTCTCTTATGGTGGCCTCCAGAAAGTCGTGTCCTCAATAAACCTGCTGAGACCTTTCAAGCTCCAGGTTGTGGTTTCTTTGACGGAGTCAGTCCTTCTCACGTTTGGCCTTCCTCTTTTCCTGCTGCTTTCAACTTCTCCCAGCATTATTGTCTTTTCCAGGGAGTCTCGTCTTCTCATGATATGCCCAGAAGGATACTGGCCCTTATTTATAATTATGATCATTAAGGGCAGTAACTACCAAATTTCTGTGTGATGCATAGACATAAAATGCCCATTATGACAATATGTCATGCATCTTCTAATTAATGGAACACCTAAAACTTAAGTAGGTTGTGAAAAGTGCTGGTCTCGAAGACCTGAAACTGGAGCTTTCGTGTAGAAGGGGAGAAAACGGGAAAGATTTTTTTCTTGCAATGAAGAGAAACCTTTACTGCATTTTCAGTTAGTTAATTAAATTTCTATATGGTGGTGTGGAGCAGGCAGCGCTCACGGGGTCAGAACCGTGGAAATTTGGGTTAGCAAGGACAACGAAGTCTCCTGCCCTAATGCCTCAAAGGATCCTGCTGCCGGGGTATATCAAGGAAGAGTCAAACATGAGAAGCTGAACTCTGTCATTGTTCCAAAAATGTGGACCTGACTGACAGATCGACCTCACATGCAAATGAAGCCGCTGTTTACCTCCTGGCAACCAATCACAAAAAGAGGCAAGTTAAGTCGCAAACTACAGGAGATGTGAAAAGCTCCTGCTGTCACAATCAGCACTTAAGGAATGCTCTTTTCCAATCATGGGCAACCGGTAGAGATTATTTTTGACCTTCTCTTTGCCGGTTGGGGGATTCTGGGAATCACAGTGGGGGAAAAAAAAAAACTTCTCCTAGCCCCGCCTGATATCCCCAAGTGAAATACCAGCTGCCTCCCGTGCCAAAGCCATGTTTATGTTTTTACACAGAGGGGTGTGCCATGCCCCCTTTCAGCAGCTTTTTATACATCTCCATCCATGTTTTCATACACACGCAGACACACACACAGCCAAGGCTGGGAGGAGAGGAGAGGGGAATGGAATTCAGCCAGACGCTTTTGTCACAATGAGAAAGATGACAAGATTATTCAACTAAGCAGCCGAGAGAAGATTGAACTGTAAAAATCTGTTCGCTTCTGCTGAGATGGCAAATCCCGGCGTTGTCTTGAGAGAGATCTCTGAGGGTTTCTGAACCAGAGGGAGGGTGGAGGAGACGGCTCTGGAAGGAGCCAACTTATGTCTTACACCTAGGCCTTGCTTAGAAACTAGCGTTCCAGAAGCAAGATTTCAGGCAGACCTTTGTGATTCGGCGAACAAAGCCAGGACGTCTCTCCCGAAGACCAATGACAAACTGCGCAAACTACAGGAGGCGAGATAAGCTCTTGCCGTGATAAGGAGAGGCCCGAAGCACTTAAGGAATCCCCTTTCTTGATTGCAGTCTACCGGCAACGTGGACTTTGGCTGAAAGAGGGGTGTCCCCTGCCCACTCCCGAGGCGAAGGGTCTGGAGGCAGAGTCACTCCTCCGGCCACCAGGTGTGGGGATGGGACAGGCGACTCACCGGACAGGCCAGCCTTCTTCCTCAGCTGACCTGAGGAGTTGGAATTGAGTGTCCAGATATCAAGGGCTCAGAGGAGGACCCGAAAGAGTCCTAGACAGCCCTTCTCAGCCTCTTGCTTGGGAGAAATGGTTCGGTTCACCTGCCGCGAGCAGTCCGAGTTAAACTGGAAACCTGCCGTGGAAGAATTAGAGTCACCACCTCGGGAACGCCGGGGTTGTTATTTTCCATTACAAGCTCGTTAGCCGCCTTGCCAAAAGGGGATGGCTTCCAGGAACGGCCTCTGGGCAGCCATTTACCTGAGCAAGGAGCATTGCGCCAGGCTCGTCTTGCCTTACGGATGATTACCGATGATGGCCGGATTGCCACTGCCGCGCGACTCCCCCCGTCTGCTGCTGTCAGCCCCACCACTTCCCTGTTTTGGTTCCGAAAACCAACCGGGAAAGAGAGGCAGAGATGGTGAGGCTTTATGAGGCATCCTTCAAAAACAGAAATCAAGGTTCCAGCCCTCATTAAAGCAAAAACACAAACATTTGTTTTTCTTCCTGAAAGGCACCATCTGGCTTGGAGGGGTTTATATCCTTTTTTGAGGGGACAGAAGGGGTGGGGGGTGGGAAAGGAGACGTCATTCCTCTTTTGCAGAAGGAGGGGCACTGAAGAAACATGGCCACCCTGTGAACTTGTTAGTCTCTGTCTCGCGGTGGGGGGGGGGAGAGAGTAGGGACCACCCCAGGCTTCTGTTAGACGGCTCTGCCACCTCCACGCCCTGCCCTGGGAAGGTGGCGTTAAGGGTGGGAGGAATCGTTCCCCATTGCTTTTCGAAGCCCACAGAAATCTTTGATGCACGAGCTGGAGAGCATCGTTTGCCTTTCCGGCTGGCCAGGCTCCGTTTGAAACGATGCGTTGGCACCTGGGGGCACCCAAAGGAACCTAGAAAAAAAAACCTGATGGTGGATCTAGCCTAACTCAGTCTCCAGGGGTCTGACCACTTTCTCTAAGAGTTTGCCTGCTTCTTGCTTTTCAACTGGTTCTGAAGTTTGCTGAGCCGAGCCCATCTCCCGGCTGGTCTCCTGCCAGGCCGGCCGTTCATCCCCTATCACCACTGATGGAGAGGTTCATTAAAACCCTTCTAAAAATAATCACACTTTTTCTCTCTCTCTCTCTCTCTCTGAGTCTTTTTTTTTCTTTTCTTCTTCCCCTGGGGCTGGGCCCAGGGAGAGGAAAAGAGAAGGATGCCTCTCTGTGTTTCGTCTGTGCAATCATTTGCCCAGTCTCGGGGTCTCGTATCTGCTGGGATCATCAAAACCACAACTGTCTTTCCCTCCCGCTTTCCCGCCGGAGAAGACAAGACGAGTCGTCCTCCTCAGCAACATTCAAGAGAACTGGTTCTCCCCAAATGAGGTCCCCCCTCGGGCCAGGAGGATCTGGGAACCAAACATCTTCACAAATGCAATTAAACACTGGCTCCTTTTCAGTTGGTTGCAATGACTGGTTCGTTCTGCTTCTCGCTGTCGCTGCCAACCCATCCCCTCCAGGATGCTGATGAATTAATATCTGGCCTAATCCTGAGTCATCAGTAGGTTCTACAACCCTGTTCCCACTGCGGGCCATTTTAATGGTCTGCAAGCCAACGGGGGCCGTCCGCGGAGAGCATCCCCCCACGGAAGGCCTGGCGTGATGGAGACAGATAGCGCTATGTCACAGCTAAAACTTGGGAGGCTGGAACTGAGGGTGCCGGCACATACTCTGGCTTAGTCACCAGGCACCAGTTGGTGGCGGCCTTATCTTATTTCAGCACTTCCTTCGTATTCTTTTTCCAGGTTTTTACCCCCCATTTCCCCTCGGCAAGCAATTTTAAGTTTTTCGTGCCGGTTTGATTTATGGAAGGCCAGCTGCACATCGCGATCCCCCATGAACGGAGCAATTAGCAAAGGCAGTTGTTTCCTGTTAACAGCCATAGCCGTCGCAAGCAGGAAAGGGGGCCCATCGGTACCCCGCATCCATCATGTCCGGAACCAAGGGGAAGAGATTGGGGGGAAGCAAATCCGTCATGGGATGGGCTAGGAGGAAGCCAGGGAGCAGGCACAGATTTTCTGCCTTTCAGGGTTTCAGCTGAGCAGGTTCGCACCTGTACCCCCGAATCCGCCAGCTGGCGCCATCTCGTCAAAGGCATCGACTCTTTTTGTGTGCTAGAATCATTCTAGAAATCAACCACAGTAAACAGAATGAGGCTGTGGTTTGGGGAGGTGGGATAATTAGCCTTCAGCTTCCTGATGCCAGAATCCACGTTTATCAACTCCTGGAACCTATGGAAATGCCGGAGGCACATCTGACAAGGGACCAAGACGAGATAATGTCTTTCCGTTTCCAATTCCTGGAAAGATTTGTCGCAGCCTTTATTTGGTTCATTGGCTGCCTCACTTTAGGGAAACTTCCCGGGTCAGGTCACCCTCAAATAAGAGTGAGGAATCTATAAACCTTCAGACGTTTTCCCATTGTAATCAGAGCTTGGGAAGTTACATTTTAAAAGGAACTTGTTGTATTCCTCACTTCTGGGCAGTCAGGTTGCGGTTCCAGTCATCCATTTTTACTCGTGTAAGGAATTCATCCTGCTGGAAAAAAGATGAAATACTGGAAATACTCCCTGGTTCCCCCTGGTGGCTAATTCTGATAATGCAAAGGAGGAAATAGCTGTAAAAAAATGTAAAAGAACAAAACAAAACCAAAGAACAATTCCTTTGCTGCTTAATATTGTTAAGGGAATGGTATAAAAAAACCTTGAAAAACATCCTGTCAAAATGTCTATATAAATCCCTTGAAATGAGCTTTAAAGGGAACTTTTGAAAGTAATTAGGTGTTACTTGATATACCTAAGAAGTAAATTTGTAATGGGTAGTTACACAGCTCATTACCCAACAAATAAGTAGCTACAGAGGTAACTGTAACTTGTAACTACACCTTTCTGAGCTCTGACGATTGGAAGGGTAGCATACAATTGCCGCCACCGCTTTATCGGAAAAGAGTATAAGAGGGGTAAGGAACCAAAAGCTTTTCCTGGGCTTCCCTCTTCACAGACTAGTCTCCCACCTTTGGGTAGAGGTTTCTTCCTCCATTATGATCTTTAAGCTAAACTATACCGGTATTTTTCTTTCCTCCCATTCACCTCTCGTCCTGTCCACCAAAGAACGCCACAAAATCCTTCAGACACAAGGTGGATCCTCTCCCTTACGACCCCTGCTGAACTTCTCCTGGCAGGGAGGCCCAGACCGAAGGGGAGGCATCCACTCAGCCATGGAGGGAAGCAGACGTTCCACCCATCCTCCCTCCTCATTTTCCATCACCCATCATCTGCCGAAATGGGTAAGGTGGCGTGCATCGGGTTTCTTTCTAGCTCCTTTTCACTCATGTCAACGAGCCCCGCTTAACGAGGCAAAAATGGCGGGTGGCTTCTGTTTTGATGACAAGCCTCTTCCAACCCGATGTGGAAATCTCTTGACAAAGATATGTCCCCCCAACTCAAGGAGCTTATTTTCTAATTAAATGAGACAGGTAACCAAGCAGGATGGGAGAAAAGGGGCCTCAGGAAACCGCACAAGGTCACGCGTTGTAACGACAGCAAAGGGAGAGATCGGTGTCTTTGACGGGGTATCGAGAGACTGCCTTTCTCGGCTGCCTGAGCACCGGCACAGAGGTGCCAGCTGTGTGTGACCCCTGACCAGGGAAGACATTGAAAGACCATGCCAGGGCGGGGGGTGGCGGTGGTGGTCTCCATGCACTCATCCCTGTCTGTCACGGATGGTATTCAAAGAAAACAGAGCGAAAAGACAAGAGGGAACAGATGGCACACAATGCGTACCTGCTTCTTCCTCCTTTCTGCTTGCCTGCCTGTCTTGGATTATACTTCCCGGAACATGAAATTATACTTCCTAGAACACGTTGGGTTCTCAGTGGTTCTCACCCAAAACCAGTGACTGATTTCGTGGGGCTGGCAAATCCACTCTGGGGTTTAGTAGAATAGGGTTCTCCGAGGTGTTGAACTCTACCCCCAAAATGAGTTCAGCAGTTTAGAGGCCCTCCCTGAAGGTTTGGACGAAAAGGCGGCCGGTCTCACCTGGGTGGGCTTGTGAAACCCTGGACCCTGTGGCAGTTGCCCGCCTTAACTCTCCATCCCTCCAAACCTTTAACAGAAGAAGCAGCCAGCTGGGCTCCCGCATCCCCGTGCTTCTCCTCTCTTTGAGTCGCGTGCACGGGGGTGCGTGTGTCCTGAATTTCGATGGAGCCTGTTGCAGCTTTTCCAGCTGGCATCTCTCAAACATCCACAGATTAAAACCCTTCTCTTGGCCCACAGCTGCCACCTGCTGTCTCTCCGGCTCCAGAGAGATGCTGGGATGGTCCTTCTCTCTGCCAGGCTGCCGGTCGGCCCTTCAGCTCCAGTCATTCAAAAGAGGAATCTGTTTATGAACCACACAGAGATTCATTTTTCTCTCCACCACCCACCCACCTAGGTTTAAAGAAGAAAAACCAGACAAGTGCCCAGAGGGGCATTTCTGGTTATGGTGTGTTTTTTTTTGGGGGGGGGGTGTTGGGTCTGTCTTGGGAGATCCACTCAAAGACCAGGAGTTGAAAATTGCTGGCCCTAGCAGCTATCTCCCACCCTGAGGATGCCACTTTCCCCACCTCTGAAATAGACGATATGCTTACCACGTTGTATATAGAAATGGTACTCCCTCTCTAAAGTGGTGTAAGATGCTGATTTCAAGTTCCAATTGCTTTCCATCACCTCCGTATCTTGCATTTAGTGTGCAGTTGTTTGTGATTGGTCTTGGGGAGGTAAACAGGACTTCATTGGTCTGCCTGATGTCTGAGGCACGTATTCTGAAATAACCCCTGGGATGGAGAGGAAAAATCACAGGGGGGAAAGGATAATAACAGAAAATCTCCATCCTCCTTTGTATCTCCTTTGATAGCTATCACCATGAAGAGGGTAGAATGTTGACTTTGGGTCTTTGGTGATCTGGGTTCTAATCTCCATTTAGCCATGAAACAAAGTGAGAAGGATTGGGTCTCTCTCTCTCTCTCCTGCTTTGCCTGACCTACCTCGCAGGGAGGAAAATGGGAAAGTTCTCTGTCATGCTTATGGATAGCTTGTGGTTGGGGTCTCTGGCTGCAGAGCCAGAGGTTGGGAGTTCGATTCCCCCACTGAGCCTCCTTGGCAGGGGTCAGACTTGATGATCTATAGGATCCCTTCCAGCTCTGCAGTTCTATGATGATGATGATGATATTATTACTGGAATGGCAATAGTAGAATTTTCCACCCACCCCGTTAAAAAAGTACAATTCCATATAAATTAATTGATTCTAGTCCTTGACGTACCAGAATCTTGGCTTGATTTTTCACAACAGGATCCGAGTTGCCGGGTTGCCATGAAACTGGCACAGACACACTCATTTTCTTAAACAGCTTTTCTGTGTTGACTCTCCTCCGTGGTTTCCCCCCTCTGTCTGTTTGAAAATATCTTTGTTTCTCTCTCTCTCTGCCTCCTTCCCTCCCTCCCTCCCTCTTTCTCTCTCTCTCTCTCTCTCTCATGCTGTGGGGAAGGATATTGATAGCTATAATTTAAAATCCCTCTAAACCATTAGCAAACAGGGGCACGTTCCGATTCTTGCAGCCAGCAGGATATTTGCAGCTAAAAGTGGGGGTGGGAAGGCAGAAAAATGTCATTTCAGGGACCGGTCAATGACCTTTCCGTTCACCTTTTATGTGATTGGATTAAAAGCTTTGTCCGCTGACAGAGGAAGGGAGCCTGAGGAATCCTGCTGGCTTGTGCCGTCCAGAAATTTGGAACCCGTTAAAACGAGGACAACCAAAGCAGGCTCTCGAGACAAAAACACTGTTTCAGCTGTTGATTTTGTCCTGTTGAGTAAAGCCAGATCAGGTAGATTGGCAGGGAAGTCTCAGATGATGGGGGGGAAATGAAGAAAATAAAAATAAAGCAGGGGGTGACGGAGATGAACCAGCCAACCAGGAGGGTGCCATCACAAGCTAATCTACATCTTATGGATGTCAGTGGGCCTCTTCAACACATGACCAAACCTCTCTGCTAGAAGGACTAATTGTGCCATCCTATACCTGTCTACTGTGCAGGACGTCTGCGCAGAGGCTAGTCCCGTGGAGTTCCACAGGACTTCACTTCCAGAGAGGTGTGTTCAGACCTTCAGATGATAAACCCAGCTGAAATCCACCGAGTTTGCTTCTCAGTAAACCTGCTCAGGATAGGTTAGGCTTCGCTTGGAGCACCCTGCCCAGTTCTGGACCCACCCACATTGCCTCTGTTTCAGAAGGACGTGGGCAAGGACGTGGCCGAGGGAGGCAACTAAGATGGTAAGGAATCTGGAAAGCAAGCTCTGTGAGAAAGGGTCAAGGATGGTAATAGGATGGCCACGTATTTGAAAGGTTGCTCTGTGGAAGTTGGCATCAGTTTGTCTTCTGCTTCTCCAAGAGGCAGGACCAGAGCTAATGACTTCAGGTGACATGAAAGGAGGTTTCCATGAACCACAGGGAAGTATGTCCTGATGGTAAGAGCTGTTTGACCCTGGGACGGGCTACTTTAAAAGACGGTGGACTCTCCTGCATCAGAGGTTTTTCAGAACTGGTTGGACGACTGTCACTAAGGGACCCTTGAGGTATGGATTTCAGCAAGTCCACCTTGAGGTGAAGAGCAGGACTTTTCCTCAGTCTTGCTGCCTTGACCCATTTTCATTAGAACCACCAGGGCTTGAACCCGGGACTCTCGGCATTTCAAGAGGTGGCCTTCCTGCCGAGGGGCAGCCCTACCCACAACAGAAAAGCCTCTGCAGAAAGACGCATTGCTAAATAAAGTTGCCGAAACGGGGAAGTGAATCAACCCCTGGCTGGCTGAAGCCAGCGCTGTCAAGCTCCCAGGGAGACACAGATTTATATATAATTAAAAAGGGAGGGGAGGGAGGGCGCCAAACCCACGGCCAGTCCAAGTCTCTGGGAACATCCGTGGGTCTGTCACAGGGCAGGTGGCTCGAGGAACAATGGGGCCACAGGGAGGGGGAGGGGCGCATGCCCACGCTCTCTTCTTGCCCTTTGGCCCCGATGGGTCACCCCTCCTGGCTGGCTGGCTGGCTGGCTGGCTGGCTCCTTCTCTCACCCCCTCTCTCAGTTCATTCTGTAATGACTAATTAGAAATCCGTTCATGCCACGCGGCCGGGTGCCCCCGCCGGCTGAAAGCTGCCACAGCCACAGCCAGTGCCAGGGCTCGGGGTTGACAGGAGTGAAGCCATCTGCCTTCGGCTGCCCACAGAGACCTGGCAATCGCAGGTTCCGAGCGAGGAGAAGGAGGAGGAAGAGGAAGAGGCAACCTCACCCTTCCTGTCCCAATTTTCTTTTTCTTTTTTTGGGGGGGGAACCCATCAGAGTGGCAGAAGGCCTAGCAGGGATGGAGCCAGAGGCACGGATCCTTCCGCTCCCCCTGTGCCCACCACCCCTCAATGGGTTGTGCCTGGCATTTCCCCCCCAAATTGTCTGGCTAGTATGGCGGAAGAGCTCATCCCCCTACAGAGATCCACGAGGGCAAGAGATGGGCTGCATGTAGCCAGAGCAGAAAGTGGGAAAGGTTTCTTTTGGGGCCAACATGGGCAAGTGGTTCTGAAACCTGGGTTCAGGAGGCAGAGCCAAAGTGGAGCTCAGAGGAGTTACTCAGCAGCACTCTCCCCACTTCTCAGGTCTGGGCAGTGGGGTCCCAAAAAGCTAGGGTTGGGCTCTGTGCGTAGAGGAGGGACTCTGGGGTGCCACGGAGGAGCCTTGGGTGGACGACTCATGGCTCTCCCGACTGTGGGCTCCAACTCCCGACATCCACCTCGTTGGTTAGGCTGGCTGAGGCCAATGTGAATCCCAGTCCAGCAACATCCACCAGAAGTCCCAACGGCTGTACTAAAAAGTCTTGAAAGCTGATCCTCTGCTGGTGGGGAGGGGGGGGGGAACAGTTATTGATACGTTGGGTAGCACCAGCATTGGTTGAAGGTATTTTGCCACCTGAGGCAGAGGGGACACAGGGCTACTTTCCTTCCTGCACACCAGGAAAACCGTAGGGAGATAAGCTCCTCCCCCTGTACCCACCAGCCAGTTCAGGGATACGGGTGCGGAAGAAGGCCTGTCCCGCACAGAGGCCCTCGCGAGGGACAGCTGCTTGCTGGTGTTGGTCTCCTGTGATCAACCTGCCTTCAATTCAGCCAGGGCTGAGGGTCTTCCGGCTGTCATCAGCTTCCGATGGGTAGAAACTCCGTCCAACCTAGCCAGCCGTGAAGGATTCGCTGTCTACCAACAGCTGGATGGCCACTGGCACCCAACCTCCCCCCTGCACCTTCACGTGTGCTCTAGCATCGCTTGTCCCCAAGGACTGAGCCATTTCTCCATTTAAAAAAGGGGGTGAGATCAGAGCTGGGGTGGGAAGGCCACATCACGAGCTCCCAATGTGCCCCTCAGAAGGGATGGTTCCTGGCAATTAACCTCCTCTCCTTTCTCGGTGGGAAAACTCTGAGCCTGCTCTCTCATTAGGAAAAAGGAGATCGAGGGTTGGCTTGCCAACCCCCTTTTCTTCCAGTCTTGAGATGCCCCCTACAGGCCACATTATATACTGCCAAAAAATGTCTCAAAGAAGATTCTTATTCCACCCTCCGCCCCCCAATATTTCTGCCCTTTTCCCCTTTGCGACACGCGGAGCGGCTGCAGGAGGCCCATCCGCTATGTTGTTTGGGGCTCTGCCAATGGTAGAGAAGATAGGGATAACCTTAGAAGGGCAGAGCTGGAAAGGGACCCTCAGGATCATCCAGTCCAGCCCCTGCCAAGGAGGCCCAGTGGGGGGGATTTGAACTCCCAGCGGCTGCCTTTGCAGCCAGAGACCTCAACTGCACTGAGTCATCCAGCTGTCCCTTTTAGTTTTTACTTTGTGCTTTGCAAATAAAATCTCTGGCTTTCCCCCCCATCAGCCGACTGACTGCC
Organism: Intellagama lesueurii; assembly: GCA_037013535.1. NCBI lineage: Eukaryota > Metazoa > Chordata > Lepidosauria > Squamata > Agamidae > Intellagama > Intellagama lesueurii. The sequence goes on along the minus strand of JBAJHW010000016.1, from coordinate 11,992,122 downwards.
TCCTTAAAAATGGGCTCTCCCGTCTTAGGACATGACCTAACCCATCAAGGCACTTCTGAGACCTGTCTTGAAGGTGGCCGTAGAGTAGAACGAGTAGGGCGGTCGTGGACCTTCGTGCCTGGCCCCTTGGGGTTCCTGAAAGGACACAGCCGAGCGGTGGGTCTTAGGGCCCACGGGCCTCCGAAAACGCTTGGGAACCTCACACACGGTGAGGCTGAGATGCTGCTTCAGGCGCTTCCCTCTTTTGCTGGTCTTCTGGAGACTGGGACCTGCCGAATCTTCCGCACCCGCCTCCAGCATCGGAGGAAGGAAGCTCCACTCAAAAGCCATTGACCGACGGTCCTTCAAAAGCCCTCGTTCGACTTCTTGGGAGGGAAAGAGAAGGCAAACGGCAGCAGCCTGTAAGTGATGCCATCTTTCTGAGGCTGTAAAAAGGGGACAGCCGCTTGTCAACATAGTGCCTGATTTAAAAAAAGATCCAACCCAACCGGTGCATGGATTTATGGCCAATAAAATCTGCCGAGGGCAGCCCAGCGCTGCCTTGAATGGTTTGTAAACATATAAAACCCACAATGTTCCCTTCCACAGTTGGGTGCTTCCTTGAGTGGGAAAATGAACCCAAGAGGAACACTGCCATGTACTGAGCAGAGCTTTCTATGTACGGTTGCCAACTGACTGAGGGCTGACCTGCTCCTGTGCCTTTAGCGGCTGCTTGGCACAACACACATCTGTGTAAAGTGGCACAGAGGGCCGCAATCGTCTGCGCCCATCTGAATGGGCATGGATCGAGGGTGGATGAGCCGAAAAGCACACACACCAAGCGCAAAGCAAAATGTGTTCAAACGCCCTTCGGAGTGAGTGACAAGCTGGGCGTCAAACCAGGCTGTGTGCTTCATGTTCTCATTTTCAACAGACACAGAGGTGGCATTTTTTAAAAGCTGGGATGTGTATTCTGTGCCATCAAGTTTGGACTGATTTATAGCCACCCTAACAGGGCTGTCAAGGTACAGGAGATATTAAAGGCGTGGCTTTACCTGTTCCATCCCACCCAGTGAGTTGCTATGGCTCAGTGGGGATTCGAACCCTGTTCTCCAGAGTCCAAGTCCATTACTCTATCCACTACACCACACTGGCCACACTGGGAATCCCTAATCAGGGGTAGGTATTCTTAAGTCCTGAACCTTCATAAATCCTATTCCGGCCTTCTGGACTTTCCCAAGTGGCCACGCGCCCCCCCTTCCCCATGACACCATCCTCCCAATTTTTCCAATTTCTACATATTTTACCTCCATTCTGAAAGGTTGAAAGACTTAATTAGTGACCCTGAGATCTTTAAGCTAAATTGTGCTTGTATTTTTTTTCATGGCTGGAGAGATCTTTCGCCCTGCTCCTCCTGACATCCCTGACTTGCAGTATGTCTCCAGGTTTGGGGGCAGAGGAGGGTGCCTGGTCCCACCGATGACCTGATCCTTTTTTTAAAAAACTAGATCCCATTATAATTAGAGGCTGGGCATTTAATGGGGGACCCCCCAGGAAGGATTCCGGGGTTGTTCTGAGCACTTTGCTTTAGTAACATTTTTGTGTGGTCCTCTGGTGCCACCTCGTGGCCATGCGGTGCACTGCAACTGACGTTCCGTCTTACTCACCAGTCCTGAGGTGATCCACAATAACCATCAAAGGCAGGAGATCCATAAACAAGCTAAGCATCCTCCCCCCCCCCCCCCCAGGCCATGCTGATGACTGGAAGAGTTTGTGCATTTTAAAAAAATATCTCACTCTCGGATCTCCGATTTAAACTCATCATCGCTTCCATTCATCATCCCTAGCGAGGAATGGATCTCCACGCCATGAATGTTTTATCTTGTTATTTCCCCATCCTATCAGGCTCATTTCTCCAACCAGGACGGCCGTGCTTGTCATTATGGCAGGCCGAGAGGGAATTTAGGGCTTGTCCACTCCCGAGGCTCTGGACAGGAAGGAAAAGCAGCCTGGGTTCATGTCTTGGGAGTTCTTACATCTGGGGCAGAATGACGGGTGGTGCTTGTTACTTCTTGGTTATGTTTTTGTGCTGTCATTTTCCTAAGGAGCTCAGCACAGCAGGCGTGGGTCTGGTCTTCTTCACTTCACAACAACCTTACAAGGTAGATCAGCTGAACAGGAGTGAATGACCAGAGAAGAGTTTCGTGGTCAGTTTGGGATTCGAACACAGATCTCCCATGTCTAAGGTGCGTGTGTGAAGACCCGTGTACCACACTTTCTAAGAAAGATTAATAATAATAATATAATCCATGGATGTGATGGGTTTGTTCTACTTGAAGCCTGAGGCCTCTGACTGCGGAGCCAGAGGTTGGGAGTTCGATTCCTCACTGGGCCTTCTTGTCAGGGGCTGGACTGGATGACCCAGAGGGTCCCTTCCAGCCCTGCCGTTTCATGATGATTATTCTGCACCAACAGCTGGACACCGTCCACACACCGCCCGCCATCTTCTGGGGGAAAATGTCTTCCAGAATCAAGAGATGACTCAGGATTGTGACTCGGTCCTGACTCCATGTCTGAGCACCAGCCAGGGACCAGCTCCGAGCACCGCTAGTCAACCCAACAGACAGCCGGCCTCACGGCCAAATTTGCTCCAAGAGTGCACACATTAATGCCATTAATTGTAATGAAAGAATGTAGACAAACCAGGGAATGCCAACAGGATTAATCAAAGCACTGACAAAGGTCAATAGCTGGCTGGAGCATGAAGGATGGGCGGAAAGGAACAGATCAACACCCTTGTTGAAGGGGAAGAAACAGGAGCAATCGTCCATGGGGTCTGACTTCCTTCCTCAGAAGGAAATGTCAGCAGGATTATGTTGCATTATGTTCAGAGCTTGGAAGGTACTAGATACAAGAAATGCACTCTCCTGTAACTGTTTATTTTTGGGCGAGAGAAGCAATGTTAACTAGCCGTTGCAAAGTTACTTTTCAGGTGTAGCGGGCAACCCCTCAGTTACATAGGTGTAATGAGCAGACGTTACTTTCAAATGTTACTTTTTAAGGCTGTTTTAAGCCCTTTTGTGGGTTTCATGCCGTTTTCATGCCAATTGTATACAGAAGGCAAATATCATTTGATTGTGCATGTCATGCTTTCGTAAAGACTTCCAAGATCTAATATCAGAACTGGTCACTAGGGGGAACCAGAGAGTATTTCTCTGTGTAGTGCTGATGGGCTCGCACAGAGCGGGGAGCGGGTCAATGGTTAGATAGGAAGGGTCTCCATTTTCAGGGTCACTGAGAAAGGGATCATTAGTCTGAAGCCACTGAGTCTCAAAAGAGGCAGGACTTCCCACCCCGACCAGCCCACGAGAAGGCGCCGGCTGTGGGTCCCACGGATGCTCTTTGCTAGCTTTGCATTCTCTCTCTCTCTGTGTGTCTCTGTCTCTCTGTGCGGGGCTGGAAAACTTCACCCCTCTCTTGTGCAATGCTTCAGTGGTCCTTGGATACACTCGGGTGTAAGACTCGGACCCCCTGATTCTGTTGAGATCCCGCCAAGGTGGCTCCAGATCTCAGCTAATATTTTGATTTTCGGTGAGCCGGTGTCCACGCCAGCTCAGGCGGGGGAAGCTGGGAATCATAACCACGTCTCCAAACTCTGGTGAGGTCACCCATTGGGGAGCCGGAGGAAAAAAATCGCCCGGACTCACCTGAAATCATTTCTGTCTGCATCTTGAAAGTGTGTGTGTGTGTGTGTTGTGTGAGTGAATTTATCTCAAATGTGTCAGTCACCCGAAATCCCCCGCAGGCCTGTTCTTTTTAGAACAGCTTTGGATTATCGGCTTCCTTTGGTGTCCCCTGTTATCTAACCGCTCGAGGGCCCTTCTCATGTTTGGGTGCTTATTTATCTTCGTGGTTTCCAAAAAGACATAAAACAGAATGCCGAGACACAACTTCCCTCCTTGTTGGCTCGATGCGGCGCTCGACAAAAGGGTCCCCTCTCTGCAAACAAGAGGACGCTGTTGGGGGAGCCGCTTTGATGGCTCATCCGAACGGCCTCCTATCATGTGTCCCATCATGTTGGAAGTCTCGGCCATGACGAAAAGCTACAATAATGGGTCTCTCTCTTCAAAGTGGCTCAGTCACATGTTTTGCCATAAGGGCAGCAAGCAAGAGAGAGAGAGAGAGAGAGAGGAGGAAGCAGGAAAGGGAGGGTCGGCCGTTGTGTATCTCTGGGTTTTTCTGTTTTGTCCAACTCCTTGAGGGAATCTTCCCTCTTGCTCGCTCAAACCAGACCAGGAGAACCACCATGTCCAGGGACCTCTGCGTTCCTCCTCCTCCAACACACACACACACACACACAGACCCTCCAAAAGAGAAAGAGTTGAGAAGCATGTGTGTGCCGGCAGGAGTGTACCCACTCTCTCACACACACCCACACACACAGTGCGTAGAGTCATGATGTGCAATTGAGTTGCTTCTGATTTATGACCAACGCAGGAAGGAGTGACCTCCCCTGTCCTCCACAGCCCGGCTCAACTCTTGCAAACTCAAGGCTGTGGATTCTTTGATGGAGTCAGCCCCTTTCACCTTTGGTCTTCCTCTTTCCCTGCTACCTTCTGCTCTTCCCAACGTGATGGTCTCTAGCCTGTGCCCCAACCTCCCTGGGATCCCTCTGAGCAGAGAAACTGGCTGGGAGAGAAGATGGGGCTGGTGTCTGCCTTTCCCCGGAGTGAGGAGACCGTTGCTGTGATGGCCACTTTGGGGAGTCGTGCCACGTGGGTCCCTGCTTCCACAGCCCAAAGCAGCAGCAGGAACTGGGTGAGCCAAACTGACCGAAGGCAGAAAGGGGGAGGGAGATCAGCCATTACACCAGGGACAGAAGAGAACAAGCCTCAGCCAAGATGACATGCAGAGAAGTAACAGGCAGCTCTTCCGAGTGTTGTGGCTGATTCTGCGGCATCTCTTCCGCTGAGGTTGCTAGTTCAGCCCTCAGGGTCTAGCCAGAGGAAGACCAGACATGAGATGTGTCAACTGAAGGAAGGAAGCCATGGCCTTCGGCCATCAGGGTCTTCTTGCTCACAGCCCCCTTATTTTGGGAAACCACCCGGAGATATTTCATGGCTCCTTCCTTATCGTCCTTTTGAAGGCCCTTTCCAGAATGGATTTCCCCGCACCTTGCTGGTTCGAAGGTCAAGAACTTTAAGGAGAGGGAGGCCCAGATTTCAAAGCTTTGCATCCACCCTTAGGACTAGGATAGCACACTTGGCTTGACCCTACTTTGCAGGGTTGATGTGGAGAGGAGGAGACCCCGCCTTGTGCTGTCCGGAGCCCCTAACGGGAGAAGCGGGACATCATTGAGGCAAATCAGCCTCCTCTACCAGGGTTGTGTAAGTGGCCACCTCAAACCCAGCTGGCTTAATCAGCCAGACCCAGTGGGACAGGATGGCCAAGCACAGACCCAAAGGCTCTGGGTTCTAGTCCTGACCGTGCCATACTCATGTGGGTACTCAGAGGGGAATGTGGAGATAAACTCCTACCGTGGCAGAGAAGTTCATTCCTCTTCTGTAATCTCAAACAGGGGTGGCCCTACCATTGGGCAGGAGGAGCTAACTGGCCCAGGCAGCAGTTTCTGAAAGGCAGCACATTGTGAGTCATTTGTTATTCTGCTACTGGGGTGGGGAAAGAGGGTGACCCTATATCTTCTTTCAGGGAGCATAGTCCTCTGTTCAATGAGCTGTCCCATGACAGTTTTTTCAGGGAGGGGTAGATGTCCTCCATTTCGACCTCTGTCCACCCAGATCTGGTCTGAAGATCAAGAACTAGAAAGGAAGGGAGGCCGTGGGGCTCAAACCGAGTCTCTCTCCTCCCCAGGTCTTGTCTGGATTGCGTCCACCCAGAAGGGCAGATCAAAGGCTCTTCTTGCCGTGATCAGTCGCGGTCCTAAAACAGGCAGCTTGGTGCTCCTCAGTCACACGTCTGCTCTCAGGTCCCCCCCACCCGCCCACCTCTGCTCAGTTCCATGAGGACCATGACAAGACCGAAATAAACCTGCACTCAGGCAGGATCAATGTGGGCTTCTCCCCACTCCTTGGACTGGGGCCGATGGAAGATCTGTGAGGAGGGGTGGAGAGGGGACCGGCCTGCCAGGGCGTTCATCAATTGGCCTCTTTTTATTCTTCTTCCTCGGGGGAGAGGCTGGAACATTCAGGCTGCCTCTTGCACCCATCTGGTGGACTATTTTATGTATCTGTATATCTGCATGTACGTATCCCATGCCCAGCTGCCAGTCAAGCGGGCTGAGCAAAGCGGAACACAATGGCTCCTTGTTGTACAGTAATTAGTCACCGAGGCTTCCCAGAGGCTTGTGTGGTGAACATAAAGGGAGACGGGAGGGGGAGAGGATCAGGCACAGAACCGGCGGTTGTGATCTGTTTGCACCAGGCTAGCCGAAACCGGTTTATCTGCCCCTTTCCAGTTTCTCCTGGTTTCGCAGCTTCCTTCATCACTTGTGATGCTCGGTGGCTTGGCTCCCCTCTCTTCCCCATCACGACCTATGCGCCTTCCTCTACCACCACCTTCAAAGATCACGCTGTTTGGGGGGGGGGGACAGAGGTGGGGTTGAAACCCCCAGGATCTGCCACTCAGGTGGCATTCCGGTATTCATCGTTCCCCAGAAGGAGCTGTGATGAACTCAGGGCTGTAGTCTCGGGGGGTTGAGAGCAGGCAGCCGTGTTATTCTGTTGCAGCAAAGTTGACCAAGAGCCTTGAGACTCTGGCCCGCTTTATCAGAAACACAAAGTATTTAGTATTTCCTCCATATCAAGGGGGGGAGGGGGGAGGGATGCAGACCGAGAGGCTAAGATAAGGTTGAAGTGTAGTCATTCCTCACCACAGTGGCGAAAAAAGGGAAGCGGTTTCATTGATCCATATGGATCCACCAGTCGTCCCCACCGGCAGCAGGTCCTTTGTCAACTTCATGGCTCTTGATTGCCTAGTTAGGACAAAGCCACACTTAAAAAAAAAAAAAAAGACCCTACTTTGCACAACACCAGGAAGAGCTCAAAAGAAAAACCCCTTCCTCTCACCACCACCTTCAGTGGTGTGAGCCTTGTACTTAGGTCAGGAGAAGCCGAGCAGCCAGGAGAGGGCAGAAAATCATGTTTTGGTCTTTCCTAACTGGGGCTTCCACCCTGTGAGCCCAGACTCCGCAGGGCCACTGGAAGAAAACTCCAAATTAGGACTGGGTTATTAAAAGTGGACCTCCAGCTGTCTAATAACGCAATGTTCCTGGCTTGCTTTCTTCAACTACCTCCTCCTCTTCCTCTAGATTTACCTGCATCTGCATCAGAGTCCTGATGGGACCTCAACTCTGGTTCAGGGAAGGAGCGTGACGTTTGTCGGAGATCAGCAGGTGAGACCGGCCGTGAAATGACCGGTGACGGAGTCGTCCTTGCTCAGGGTTCGAGGCAGCCAACACAGCTAAGAACCGGCCATGCTCACCGGGCAAGGAGATGGTGGTCGTGCTGGAATGATACAGGAAAATGGAGACAGGGAGAGAGCAGAGCAGCTGAACAGGGAGAATAGCCTTGTAGGGTTTGCATTGTTGTGATATCAGACGGAGCAAGTCCAAGGGAGGACAAATCCCATCATCCACAGGGAAAGCGATTGAAGCACCTCTCAGGCTCCTCTTGGCTGGCTAGCCCTTCCCACCTCCGTCGTTCTGGTCTTCGTAGCCCTGGGTGTCCAGAATCTATCTAGTGCCTTGGTCACCCTTCTCTCTGGACAACTTCCAGCACTGCTGAGCAAACCGAAAGAAATCTGTCACCCGTTTTAAGTGATTGGCCATGCGGGGATCCTCCCGGATTGTTCCTAATTTTAATTTGATACTAATGGTAATCACTCGGTTTCTGTTTTTAGGACTGGTGAGACCAATCAATGCCAACTGAACAAAAGGCCTGGGAGAAGAGCCCCATCAGCCTTGGCCAGGCGGTGATGTGATGTTTTTGAAATGCAGATGTCAGGGCGATGGAAATCAGCAAAGCCGGCCAAAGAGGCATGCATTTTATTCCTATTTATAGGTTGATAATTCAGTATCTCTGGGTTGGCTGCCACGAACAGCTTCCAAACCTGTGGATTTGTGCTGGGGTGGAAAGTTAGGCCACCGACCTCCTCTAAATAATGCCAAACAAAGGAAAAAACGTGTGCGTGACCATTTCGGAGAGGGCTCCCTCCCTCACCTCCCCAAATGTCTCAATGCAAGACACCCTGACAGTTGGGAAATTATTTGTTTCAGCAAATTGGTTTGGATTAATGGGAGGGTTCAAGAGAAAGCTCAAGCTAAGTTTAAAGACTGCAGGCAAGAAGTCAGAAGGAGATGGGGACTCAGAAGGGCAGCCATGAAGAAATGAGAAAAGATCATCAAGTGTCAGAAGGTGTCCCTGGAGACCAAGATCATCCACAGGCTCGTATTCTTGAATATCTTGTATGGGTGTGAAAGCTGGACAGTTAAGAAACCCGACAAGGGAAAAAACTTGAAATGTTTTTTTTGAAATGTGGTGGAGGAGAGCTTTATGGATACCCTGGACTAGCAGAAAGACAGGCAAGTGGGTCCTAAAGCAAATCAACAATCTCTGGAGGCAAAAATGTGGAAACTAAGACTGTCCTACTTTGGGCACATCCTGAGGAGGCAGGATTTCCTGGAAAACACAATTATGCTGGGAAAGGTGGCAGCAGAAAAAGAGGAAGACCCAATACAAGATGGATTGACTCCCTAAAGGAAGCCCCAGGCTTGAGACTACAAGACCTGAGCAGGGCATTTGAGGACAGGACATTTTGGAGATCATTCATGCATAGGGCTGCCAAAAGTTGGAGGCACCTTGAGGGCCCATCACAACAACAAACGGGAAAGTAAAGAAGACAGAAGAAAGCAAAAGGAAGACAAAAGTAAAAACCGAGGAGAACATAAAGGGAAAAAATGGAGAAAATGGAGAAGAAAGTTAAGAAGATAAGGAGGATCAAGAAGACAACTGACAAAAATGGAAAAAGGAGATCAAAAGAAGATAACCTGGAAATAATTTCTGCTCTTCCATCCTTTGCCAAATATTTGCCTTCTTCCAAGTTCCACTGGTCCCGAACGGTGGCTTTTTAATGTACGAGAACTTCTGAAATGAAATTCACGCGCATATTTGCCATCTCCTGCTGCCAGACTCAGGTATTTATTACACCGTGGTTATCTTCAGATCTGGTGAAAAATTCCTTGTGTGATTCCGTTGCCGAGAACCCCACGCTGGGTGGCACATTCTAGATGGCATGGTTTAAAAAGAAAAGTAACATTTCCAGGCTCTGCTATGCCTCCGAATGGCGCACATGGATGCATTTTGCAGCTGCTGTTCAAAAATTGCAAACATCGTGTGCTGCACAAGAGCTCATTAGGAAAAAGTGAGTGCAGACATATCTATTTGAGAAGGTTGCCAAGCCAGGAAAAAGGGAAGTTTCCTTTAAAAAATAAACATGAATTTTCATGCGCTGATTAAAACAAATCTCTGGCTCAAGAAGAGGTTGGACGGGAGAGATTAATGGCTGAATGGATGAAACTTGACATAGACCTAATACTGATCAGTTTTGTTCATCTCTTTTCCTGGAGTGAGAAGAGCCATTAATCTCATCTTTCTCTGACAGCATTTCCTAAACTAAATCGCAGAGGAAAACATGCTTGGATGTTCATTTTAAAAAAAAGAAGAAGGAAGAAAATGCTTGAAAAAGATAACATTTTTGGACAACATTTCCAAGAACTATGCATGAGCATTAGCCCCACTCTGTTTTGCTTCGTGGATGAAAGACAGGGAGCACGGTGTAGTGGTTAGAGCTTTGACTTTGGGGTCCGAGTTCAAATCTCACCTTGGCTGAGTAGCCCTCACTGGGTGATATGGCCTATTTCTCCCCTTTGCCTGTCTCATTGGGCTATTGTAGAATGGAAATAAGAAGTGCTGGATAGCTCGGTGGTTTAGGTGTCTGGCTGTGAAACCAGAGGTTAGGAGTTCGAATCCCCACTGGGCCACCTTGGCTGGAGCTGGACTCGATGGATCCCTTCCAGCTCTGTCGTTCTGAGATTATTATGGAACAGGGAAGACGATTGGGCTCATGTTGAACTCACTGGAGGAAAGGAACACATTTACATGCAACAAACGGTCTGTCTTACCCAGGTACCGCTGACCCCTCAAATCCAGGTTCCCTCCTGGTGCCCCCCTTGAAATTTTGGTACTACGGCGGGGCTCATGCTCCCAAACTTTGCTGGCAATGGGGTTATTTGAGGACACCGACAGGATCCAACAGGAGGGGAAAAAAAACACCGAGACCCATGTTGTTATCTGGCAAGGATCTCGTTGCGAAAAGCCGGGTGGGGGTGGGGGTGGGGCGGGCGAACCCGTTCATGTGATGGGACTGGATTCGTGATCCAGATTTGGCAGAAAAGGTCAAGTGGGAAGAGCGGGTATAATCCAATTATCATCTTGTGACCGTGGTTTGAAGCCGAGTCCAGGGGTCGGCTGGGGTGGGGAGAGAGAGCCAAGGGCCTCAGCCTCTTTGCATCCTCTGTGTCGTGAACATCTGTGGTCACCATGTCCTCCTGCTCCTGAAACCAGCCTATGTCCCGGTTTCATCGAGATCCATTCTACGCTTCTTGGTCAAATTCCCATAGGCACGTAGGCACGCACGCACACAACGTGTCTAGGCCATGGGAGGGGCAGGATCTGACCAACAGCTCCTTTCATCCGGCGTTTGGTCCAGAAGCTTCTGAGAGTCTCCTTGTCTGGATGTGGGCCCAGATTCCAACTCTTCAAACAGCTGGATCTGTCTTCTGGATTTCTTGAGATCGGAGGTCGTCCGTCTCCCCTGAAAAGCAGGTTGTGAATATAATAGATGGACAAAAGTGTCGTTCTAGAGATGGATGGCTCATCAGCCGTGCACCCACAAAAAGTTGGATCCTGGCAGAGCTTGGAAAGTTGGCTTTTCAAAAACAATAACCCTTTTACTCGTTAAAAAGGAGTTAATAAGCAGTTGTATTCGATTACTCAATGAGTTTCTTTTTTGGCCCCTCACCAGGACGGGCTGATTGATAAGGGAATGGCAGAAACCTTGAACCCTCTGCCTAAAATGTCCTTACAAAGTAACTTTTGAAAGTAACTACGAGTCAACCTACATCCGTGAAGTAACTTTGTCCCGGCTTGTTCCTACGCCTTCCTCGTTTTACTTCACGCCTGTCCGACTTGTCAGCAAAAAGGAGTGGGGGAGTGTAACTTGATATGAGTTAACTACCTTGATTGTAACTTGATATGAGTTCCTTTCTTGTTTGTAATTCATTACTTCTGTGGTCTGGACCTTGCTGGATGGGTTAGACCAAGTCCTGGTTTACCATTCCTTCTCAGACCCTATGGATTCCCCCTTGTTGGGTCAAGGAAGTGGAATTTCAGCAGGGCCTTTTCTGTGGTGGGTCCCAAATTGTAGCAGGCCAATGGGATCTTTCTCTCCCGATCTCAGCATCTTAGCAGGCTTCTGAGATGTTCAGACTCTACAATTCCGCTGGGACTGACCTAAAGTCACAGTCCAACTTCTGAATAAATGTGCTTTAAAAATGGTTAGGAAGGAGTAGAGATGTAAAACTTCCAAGTTTCCATTCCCTCCCCCCCCCCCAAAAAACATGTTTTTCCGGGGTTTTTTCCAGAAAAAAAATGGAAATTTTTGGAAATTTTACATCTCTAGAGAGAACTTACATACATAAAGTCTCATAAGTCTTTCATTAAGGTCTTCATGTTACATTGTTTGAATACCATGTCATAGACATATTATTTATCATTGTAAAAGAACATATTCCACACTCCATATACTTTTACAATTTTTCTGGGGGGGGGGGGGGGAAACAAACAAACAAAAAAGCTTTTGGAAAAAAAAAAACACCTCTTTTTTTCACAATTCTTCCGGGATTTTTCCAGGCCTTCCCACCTCTAGGAAGGAGACTTTTTAAAGGCAGAAGTGAAGTTGGGGCAGATGAACCATGCCACAAGGACGAAAAGCTGGCCTCAAAACACTTCCTCACATTTTGCAAATATATATATATATATTAACACAGAGATAGTTCACTGCAAACTGTTTAATGAAGCGGGACAATTTGGCTTTGTCAAGAATATTCGAATTATGTGGCTTATTTCCGGCCATGAGGGCACAACCCTTGAAACCAGCGGCAAATGTTTTGGTTGTGACAATTTAATGGGGTTTTCCTTCCTCTCTTTTTTCCTTGCAAAACAGCCCTGTGGAGTGGCGTATGAATTGCAAAATGCAGAAGGAAAAGAAAATCGTGCGGGCTGTTTTCTTCCATGGCCAGCAAAGGAGGGGATCAATAGATCCAGCAGGAACTCAGTGTTCTATGCCTTTTGAAGGAGTGATCCTTTGAATCCACTTCACGGGTCTGGTGACACCACAAAGACCAACGAGGCTGGTTCGGTGATGGGTCAGTGAGTTTGCTCTCTGGCCGCAGAGCCAGAGGTTGGAAATTCGATTCCCCACCTTGCTTCCCAGGACAAGAGCCAGCTTGGGTGGCCTTGGGCCAGCGGCACCGTCCCAGGGGTCCCCCACCCCAGAAGAAGGGCGTGGGAAAACCACTTCTGAGTTTTCTGTAGCTGGAAAGGGTTGCCCTAAGCCAGGATTGACTTGACAGCATGCAATTATTATTATTCCTGATGAGTTGCAACTCACCTCTCCAGATAGCATCTGAAGAAATCAGCCAGTCTGCAAAAGGTTAGGTCAAACCCAATGTCTTAGCCTTGAAGTTGCCCCAAGACCTCCTGTTCGGAGGTTGTGGTTAAAACAGAAGTGAAAGGACGGCCCTTTTGTTGAGCGAAAGAGAGAATCGGCCACTAGGGGGCGATAAAGAACTGTGTTGTGTGGTTCTTTTGGAGGTAGACTTAAGAGGTGGCTTAAAATTTTAAATCTGCTCTCTGTTTTGCAGAGGGAGTCACAACGTTGACCGCTTTATTGATAAACAGCAGTGGAGAGAACAATGACATTATAAAACGACAAGAAGCAGACATTAAAAGGGCGACAAATCTAGGGGTGGGTCTACAGGTGAGTAGCAAGGAAAGACACACCAACACCTTCCAGTCTGATTCACTTTCCTTTTGAGGAAAGCATAAAACTTTCTTTTTCTTTGCTGGGGGGGGGGGGACAACACATTCTCTCCCCCTTTTTCATTGAGGGGGTAAGTTCATGGCCATGATTCACAGCAGAGGAGAGAGGGTGTCGCTTCCCCTAGGTGCAAAAGTTGTTAATTCCAGCTCTGTCTTTCACCATTTCCTTGCAGAGAGAGCCATTATGGCTGATCAGAGCTGGCAAGTACAGAGAGGGGTAGAATTTCTGCTTCGGCTTTTTTCTTTTCTTTTCTTTTTTAAGGAAGAAATTAGTGCTAAAATTTGCGAATTTCTTCCTGGTGTTCTCCGAGATAAATAAAAGCACAACACAGATTTTTTTTTTAAAAAAAATCTCATTAATCAGGCAAAGACAAAGGACTGCTGGATAGCTCAGTGGTTGAGGTCTCTGCCTGCAGAGCCAGAGGTTGGGAGTTCGAATCCTCCACTGGGCCTCCCTGACAGGGGCTGGGTGATCCCGAGGGTCCCTTCCAGCTCTGCCGTTCTAAGAGTCTTAGATTATTAAAGCTTTTCAAGACATCTGCCTGCAAGGAAATGGGCAAATCACAGATTCTGAACCAAAAAGGCCCGACCCAGCTTTATTCCTCAGAAGTCCAGATCAGGGTGGAATCAACAAAACTGGTTTAAAAAAAAAACAAGTTGAATTTACAAATTTGTTTGGACCCACAGCATAAGCTGAATTGGATAAGGCACAAATCATTTCAGCCTCTTCATCTTTTTTTTAAGGCCAACTTTAAAGGTACCCAGTCCGATCCCTGAGCCAAGCTCTCCGAAATTTGGAAGGTGTATTCCCCTCCTTAGGGTCTATCATTGCACCAAATTTCATATACATCAGTGGAAAAACAAAAAGGTTGTAGCCATTTTGATTTTTCCAACTCACTGAGTCTACAAATGTGTGAGATTGATCCGGATCTGGTGCTCGTATTGTTTTGGATGGAGTGGGGATGCATCGAGAAGCCCCAGACTGGCCCACGGACTGAATCTGGGGAGCCACGCTCAACCCTAGCAGAAAGGTTTGCAAGGCAGAGAAAGGTCTTCTTTCCCCCCCACCCGCCTCTCTCAAAGTGGATCAAGCTGGGGTGCAAAGTTAAAGGGGAGCCCAACCTTGGGGCTCCCTCTCTTCTGCCATCCAGAAGAGAAGGATGTTTCCTCTAGCTTCTGATACAACGGCCTTCTGCTTTCCCAGTTGTCCCAGTGCGGCAGCAGGAGGGGTGTGTGGAGGAATTAACCAGCCTTTCCCCTCCTCTAGGCTTAACGGCCCCGGGCGAGCCCTCAAGGGACGAATGCGCTCCATAAAATATCGCTCACAACCCCCAGAAAATGCCCACACCTGTTCCTGCCAGTCGCCCGCATCCGGTCGAGCTATCGTCCCAGACGGATCAAAAAGCCTCAACGCTGGGCTGAAGGCCAACGTTTAATCCCGAGTCCTGTCAGTTCCTTGAGGTGAGCAATCCTTTAAAAATGGGCAGGGGGGTGGTGGAAAGAAGGGGTCCTTTATGATTCTAGCAGCTATGGGACGTCTCCTGAGCAGGGCTGCACAGCGTGCTGTCGGTTCTTTCGTTGGCAACATTTCTGGGAAGACTTCCTTGTCCGACAAAGACCCACAGGCTTACCGGATCAAAACCGGGGGCTCACATCTGTCACCATAACTGGCAGCAATTCCCCCCCTCCTCAGTTTTTCACAAGGCCCAAATCCAAAGGTGCACAATCTGTAGACCAGTGGTTCCCAACCTTGGATGCCCAGATGTTCTTAGACTACAACTCCCAGAAGCCTTGGTCACGAGCTGCACTGGCCAGGATTTCTGGGAGTTGAACACCTGGAGACCCCCGGTTGGGAACCACCACTGTAGACTGCCTGTGAGTTTGGCATTTAGTTGAATAGGCTTTCTTCCACAATCCCGCGCAGATCAGGTGATCGTCTGAATGGGAAGACCAAATTGGAAAAGCCTTGATTACAGGTCCTTGCAGGGACTTGGACAGGGTCTAAGCGGCAAACCCAATTTGCTCTTATCTCCAGTCTCCTTGAGATTGGAGATAAGAGCAAATTGAAAAGTCTTTCAACTTTGCATGCCCTGTGCTTGAAATCTTAAAGACATTTAAACAGCAGGTATTGTAAAGCCTGTGTGTGTGTGTGTGCGTGCGTGTGTGTGTGTGTGTGTGTGTGTGTGTGTGTAAGAATCCAGATAACAGAATTTTCTTGCAGTAGAGGACTCCAATATTCTTCCGTTAATCATTTCCAGGTGATTGTCAAAAATTTTGCTGTTGTTTTTAAATCCCGCATCTTTTTAAAGCAGGGACGGTGAAAATGTGACTCATTTGGTGGTTGAAGTTTGAATTTAACCTTTTGAGATTGTACGGTGGTTTGTTTCACCGTATGTCGGAGTTTGGTGGTTTCCATGATTTCCTGTTGTTGCCTTTTTCCTTCTGTCTCCTTCTTGTTTGGGCTTTGAACCAACTCTGGCAGAAAAGTGGGGTATAAATCATTCAAGGGCCTGAGCAGCAAATAAATTCATAAGCAGGTTGGGCCAGGAGGGTGACTCCTGACTCATTGGGCATCGCAAGAGGCTCAAGGCTATAGCTGAGATCCTACGATCCGATTCAACAGGGCAAGCTTGAGATTCCCTCCCAGTAGCCATCCTAGAAACTTGAATCCTTGTTTTGTGGTCTGCTGTGGTGCTGCAGCACCTCTTTGACAACCACAGGTGTTTGGATGGGATGTACATGAAACAAGACAAGTGTTGGAGAGGGAGGGAGCCCTCGGCTTTCTTTCCTGGGGCTCTTTGGGCAAACGTAAATCATGATCAACGTGGTTCAGGGAAGCCTTCCTTTCATTGCCTGAAATTAATGCGGGTTGAGGGGTTGGGGTGGGGGTTTCTCCTCTCCCTTCCTCCCTCCCTCTCTTGCTCAACACTCCGTTTATTGTAGCCGGCTGATTTTCCACACTCCTGGAGTCTTGCACCAACAAGAAGGAGGCACAGTGGTGGTTATGATCCAACTTTCTGGCTTGTTAAAGATCTTGTTAGGAGAAGTTTCTCTCCTGCCAGAGCCTGAAGGAGGAAATGAATAACTTCCCATGACAGGCAGGGGAAGCTCCGGTCCCGTCTGGTACTCTCAGAATTAACTTGCTGGGCTCATCTATAAGTAGATTCATTGTGTGCATTTTGTGAGTCTGCGCGCATGGGTGTGTGGTGCTGGTGGTGGTCTGTGCCCATGCACAGGAGAGAAACACCAAGCAAAGGCTTACAATGGCCCCAATAACATAGACACACAAACATTTATATATAAAGCGCCAAGCCTGTGCTTTGCCAGGGGTCTGATAATTATCAACATTTTCCAGAGCTAGCCCAGGGTATTTTGTGGCCTGTGCATCTTGGATCAGCACTTTGAAAGTTCATTATCTGTGTTGTGGTTGCCTTGAAAGTTCATTACCTGTGCTGTGATCACCATGAAAGTGTGTTACCTCTATCTGTCTCCACTTGGTTGTCCCAAACACACACACCCCCAATGTTCACTGTACAACATAAACCTGCGCCTAAATACCAGGAAACCACGTGCCTGGCGAAGTGGATTGTTCACACGGAAATGCATGATTGAGTCTTAAGGTTGCCATGATTCTTTGGTTTTTGCCTTCAGTTTTATTTTTGTTGAAAGAAAACCAGGCTAACGGGGCTGCCTCTTCAAACTTTAACCAATGTAGGTGTGCAAACACCTGCCGGAATGCAGGATGCTCTATTTGAGTAACCAACAGCCATGACTGCGTCGATCGTGAAACATAAAACAGTGCTTTCGTTTTGGGAGTGTTGGTTTGAAACGTAAATGTTCCCAAGCTCTGTCTGAATCAAAGGACCCTCCAAGCTAAGGAACCTCAGCCCTGTGCTTCTGCTCTGCTCTCCCTCGTTTGGCCTACAGATGGCAGCACGCGACTTTGCATTTGGGCATGAATTGGGTCCATGGATCTTCTTCAGGTTTATGGCATCCAGCCGCACAGATGGGAATATTGGTCAATTTGGGTCACGCTCAACTTCACGTTTTTAAAATCTCACACCCTTCCCGCTCCTCAAAAATGGGGGACGTTGTGAATTTTCATCAGTTTCTATTTTTAAAAAAGCCGAGCTGATAACAAACTTCTCACTTATTCCTGTCCAAAACTTACTTACTTTTAATTCTGGCTGGCCTGCAAGCTGGATCTCGGAATTTATTTTCTGGATGTGTCACTCCCATCTTGGCTTTTTGTCTGAACGCACTCAGGAAGAGGCACCTCGTCGTGTCCGCGACATGTGTGCGAATCGTGCTAACCGAGAACCCACCCTCTCTCGCAGCTGGAAGGTGAGTGCCTGGATGGGATTAAGTTGGTGTTCATTCTTCTTAGATTGTTTCCAATCCAAAGACAACCCCCCCTCCATATGGTGTACGAAAATTAAAAGATTATGGGCTGTGCCCCCCCACTTTGGGGGAGGGGGCCCATTAAACCCCCTCTCCTCCACCGCTGGTGCGTTGCTTTTTTCAAGGCACTTCCATTTGTACATTTTGATGGAATCTTGTTGACATCAAGGGAGGGATACATTAGGCCACAGCCCATTGGGGACCCCATAGTGGGGTCACCCTCCCCCCCCACCAAGCTGGTGTGCTTAGCCAACGGTATCTTCCCCACAGTGGGGGAGACGAGGGTCAGCAGCAGCACAGAGACACCACACGAGGAAGGTAGGAGCAGAAAAGGCTAACCAACCAAAGACCATCCATTTCAATCAAAAGAGCCTCAGATTCAAAGTCCTCAACAGAATTAGAAGTCAGAAAGCTAGGCTGTGTTGCTTCCCGCTCCTTTCCTTGGTTGCATTAAAAGCCTGGGGGGGGGGGGACTCTTCTAAGTCCTAACAAGTAACTTTTTCAAGTCCCAGAAAAGAGTGAACTTTTCTAAATAACTTCATAGTGTGGGTCCAGGTGGATCCACGTCATTTTGCTGCCTGAGGCTTCCGGGGCTTCCCTGTCTCTCCTCTGGAAGACCGGGTGGAGGTGATGGCAGCCACCACATCAGTACCACCAATGGTGGACGTTGTCCTAGTAGATCCAGGATTGGATGCTGGTGACACCGGGTCTGGGAGAAGTAGTTTTAAGGTGTTTTTTTACAGTTACCTTTGTTTTGCCTGGTTTTATGGTTCAGCCAGCTTCAGTGCTACTTTTTAGTGGAATGGTGAGGTATACGTGTAATTAATTAAGTGTGCCTCCTATGAGGTCAACGGGGTTGGGAGACAAATTAATTAGAAGTCGTAATAGTGTGAGAGGTGGTGATACCCCCAGCGGTGGAGACAGACGTGGTCCTGTTTACCTTTCTTAGCTATTTTTTTAAGACTGCCATTTTTCTGAGATGGCTGACGATCCAGACCTGACAATTCAACCAAGTTCTCAACCAGAGACAGAAATGTGTGTTTGTCTCAGCATCGCCTATGAGGACCAAAAAAAAAAAAAAAAAACAAGCCACCCGGCCACCTTTTCCTCGCATTTTCAGTTGATGTAGACGGGCACTTTGCCACAATTTATTTTTAAAATAGATTTAACATGAAAAATGCTAACAAAAGCAACAGGACTTTTTTTTAAAAAAACCCTTTCACTTTAAAATGCCAAAGAAAACACATTTTAAAAAAACACAGATATTCAAAGTAGCAATCAACGAAGCTCATTTGTTCTAGCATGAGATAAGAAGGAGGCTATCCTGGAAAAGAGACAACCCCCCCCCCACTCCCCAGCCTATAGAGATCTTAATTGTCCAGGCGGCCCATAGACATTTCTGCCTAATCCCAAAGCTACCAAAGGGTCCTCCTGCTGGGCCCAAATTGTCTTCAGATTTTAAAAAAAAAGGGGGGGAAGTGTAATTGAGGGGAGACCCTCCCTCACCCACCTGCAAAGGGAGATTCCTGTTTTTGCTCCCCTCTACCACTTTATCCCCCCCCCCACATCAAAGAGTGGAATGGGCTGGAAAGGTGTGGCGGGGTCAATCCAGAAGGCCACAGGTAGCCAACCAAGGGGGGGGGGGGTGAGCCTTTTTCCTTTCTAGGATAATCCAGAATCACAGAAACAGCAGGTCTTTTAGGGTGTTGGCTTGTGGTATCTCCTGTTCGGGAAATAACAAAAGAAAAAGAGGTTCTCTTCCCTGGCTTAAGACTCTCAGAAGTTGACAAACTCCAGAGAGCTTGGGGGGGGGGGGGGAGAAATTCTTCCCAAAAAGCTGGGGGCCTCCAGGTAAGTCGGATAACAACTCCCATCATCCACAGGCAGCACAGCTACTGACCAGGCTGTATCCACTGATTTAGTTGCATTTTACCCAATCCTGTATTGCTTGGCTGTCTTATTCTGCACCGTTCCCTTGATTTAAGAGCTGACTGTAACTCTCCCTAGGCTTACCATACGTATAGTTAGACATGTTAGAAGGGCTGTTTGTGGAACGATGGGATACAAACAGGAAAATGGACGAACAGAGTCAAGGAATCAGAAAATACTCGTTTTCCTACTTGGTGTGCAAGAGAAAGGGGTTCCCAACCTCGGGTCACCCAGGTGTTCTGGGACTACCGCTCCCAGAAACCCTGGCCAGCACCGCTGGTGGGGAAGGCTTCTGGGAGTTGTAGTCCAAGAACACCTGGGGACCCCAGGTTGGGAAGCCCTGAACTAAATTGCCCCATCGCCATCACTTAAACAAGAGAGGAAGCAAAGTCTCACAAAGAAATACAGGTATGCTAGGAAGGAGGCCGAATAGATCGGCGTTCAACGCAAAGGAAACGTGGGCTTTGGACCACCACAAATTTATCTGCCAGCTTTCGTCGCTTACGACCGACCTCCTTCAAGTTCCTACCTGTGCCTCCCCTCTTGGTCCGCTCCCTGTCTCTCATTTGGGGAGACCAAGACCACCAGTTCTCCTTCGAGCTTCACGTGCATTGACCAATCGTACGCGAAGCAGGGTGGGTGAGAGGGTTATGAGCCCAGCGGACAATGTCAGACCTTGGATGGTGGTCTCTCTCTCCAACAGGGGCCTTCCAGCCACCTAGTGACCGGTGGAGGCCAAGGTGGCCCAAAGATGGCTAGCCAGGTGTCCTCCACCTGGCAGCAGCTGAGGATTTCGTCTCAGTTTGTTGCTGATGATCATTTAACCCAATTCCCCCCCCCCCCAATTCGTTGAGTATGTCATGGAAAGAGCCTTCTGGCAGGTCCAGGCTGGTGGTCCTGGTTGCAGTTCTGGTGCAGTGAACCCGCGCTGGAGTTCAGCCTGACCTTCACGGAAGCTGTCCAAGGTTCTGAACCTTTTGGTAGGGAGTGAGATTCAACAGGCTGGATAGATTTCTCTAAAGTTCAGACTAAAACCCTGAGAGGATTCAGGGGCCCTCTGACAACTAGAGTCATCACCCTCCCTGGCTTTGAAGTCTGGCTGTGAATCCCGGCCTATATTCTTCTAGTGCTGAATTGAGGTTGCCAACTTTTTCCCTCTAAAGTGCTCCTTTAGATGCCTGAAGGGCAGGGAGTGACCGCCTGATCCCCTCCGTGCTTGTAGGAGCTCTTCCTCCTGAGCCTGGTGGCTCAAGAATTTTCTTTCCGCCTGTTTTTCAAGAGCGGGCCATCATGTGAAACTTTATTCCTATGTGCATGGAGGGAACTGTCGCTGAAAGAATTCGAATACAGACCAGAGCCAAACATGCCCAATCCTTAGAATTGGGTAGATGTGGCAACATTTTTGTTCTGGGCCACCATCTCTTTGTTGGGCTGTCAATGGGCGCTTGTTGTGTGTGAGTGTGGGTATCACTTTTGTTTTTTGTTTTTCCTTATTTCTCCTCTGCCCCATGTCCTCAAAACACTGAAGCTGGCATGAGAGGCACCTTTATAAAAGCCTCTGACATTTCACGGGTGATTTTATTAAGACAGTTCTCTCTCAAAGAAGTCCATCATTCATTTTTGCCGGCAATAAATGCCCCTATTCAGGAGGAAACAAAACTCCCAAGATCAGGATCAGAGGGCAGGAAAGAGATGCTGTCTCTGCTTGTCACATTGTGTATCGGAAGGAGGAGGCCAGAGCCTGATTTAAAGAAGAAGCTATTCATAAGGATTTCTGTTTTATAAGATATCTGTTTCTCTCTGTGTGTCACTGTGTGTTTACAGTAGGGATCTGCACTGTCTTTCAGCAAATGTGTGAATACGGACCAAAGGAGGATTACATATGCATTTCTCAGGCAAAGACGGGTGGAGTTAAGGGCCCATGGCCACTCACGGGGGGGGGGGGGAGGCAGCATCCCCCACAGGCCCTTTTTGCACTTAAATAATTAAAAAAAATTTAAAAAGCCATTTGATTAAAAAAAAAACATTTTTTAAAAAAGCGATTTGATTAAAGTGGGGAAAGGGGAACCGAAAGCGTCAATACCTTATAAGCAAGGAGATGAGCTGGCACCAGAGGAGAAGATGGCAGCTGATGGGTTTAGCCCCCAGTGAAGCCCAAGAGACGTCTGGACACTCAAAACTGCTGAACTGCCTGGTGACCTCCACTTGGAGACCCTTCTAAGATGTGAGTGGCTGTCTTGATGTTCAATATTCTTTGGGTGTTTTGCTTTATCAATCCACTAGAGTGCACCACGCGAAAAGGAACATGGAGGTTTTGAGCAGTGTTGTTCTGTGGCTTAGAACGGCAGAGCTGGAAGGGACCCTACAGATCATCCGGTCCAGCCCCTGTCAGGGAGGCCCAGTGGGGGATTCGAACTCCCAACCTCTGGCTCTGCAGCCAGGGACCAAAACCACTGAGCTATCCAGTAATGGAAGCAAACCTTCAGGAGTGGAAAAGTCCATGATCCACAGAGGGGGATCTGCCGCTCGTGGCCTTAATTGCCTACCAGCCTAGCCCACGCAATCCGTGGCCCCTCTTCTTCCATGAACAGCTAAAGCCGATGCCCATGAGGAGTGACGTTAGACACCCACACTGTCTTGTATGCCCTTTGTGAATGCTTTGATGTGTTTATTTTCATGCTCTTTCATATTTTGATGAAGATTTCAATCTCTGTTTTCATACTCCTAGCTGACAGTTCCTCTTTTTGGGAGGGGGGGATGGTGAGTGGAAAAGCAGGGCATGAATGGAGAGATGTCAAATTGTTTTAAGGAAAGGAAGGCTGAGCGAGAAACCGCACATTCTCCAGTCCCAGAATAAAGACTGGAAACTCAGTGACTGGGAAGCAGGAGTCGCAGAAAGGATGTGGAGTCGGGACCATGCCGTGGTGAACAGCGGGCACTCAGCCAAGGTTGGAAGGAAGATCTTCGATGGGACAAGGTGGCGTTGAAACCATGACTTCTGTGTTAGCAGGAGGACGAGCTAGACGGTGCATGTAAAGAAGAACGTTTTGGAAGGAGTGTTGCGGATGCTTTCACGCTAGTTGTTTTTAAAAGAGTAGATGTATCCCTCATGTTGAACCCAAAGGCAACCGTGCCAAAAGTGAATGCGTTCTATCTAACCTGTTATTTCCAAGTCGTGCTCCTGGGAGTAGAGGCGGACCTGGGTTCAACTCTCCTCTGGGCCGTGATTCCAACAGAGGTGAACCTGGGACCTCTCATTAGGCAACGTCCATCCCACCCCGCAGGGTCACTGTGAAAACCAAGCAATGCCGAGGGCCAACAGCCGATCACCTTCACCGTTGTTCTTCGAGGAGGTGAACTTTGAACACATGATGAACAAACAACACCACGCAGCAATACAAGGACACCCCTGGGGGAAGCCCCGTTTCTCTGCAAAGGGTCCCGCCAGACTTAACGGGTGTCAGAAAATAAGACTGCTCAATTTGGAACCAGGGTCCATGTTGGCATGCCATCACTCAGCCTCCTCCTCCTCCTCCTCTTTTCCCTCCAAGGATTTTGAGCCGTTGGAAGTTAATTCCTCTGGTTCAACTTTCCTCTTTCTTTCTTTCTTTTTTTTTTTAAAGGCAATTTCAACTCCCCCCCCCCTTTACGCCCGCTGCACTTAGCGATAAGTTCTTTGAACTATTAACTCTCCCGAGCCTGGCGCCACCGATAGCTCCCTTTACCTTCCCACAAATTGACTGAGATGCTCTTTGGAAAAACACAGAACGAAAGAATTGGGGGTTGAAGGCAGGAGGGGGGAGAGGAGAACCACCGGCCCACGGATTATGATAAGGAGTGGGAGGCGGAGGTGGCCATTTTGGCATGCTGGGCATGTTCTCTAGCAGGGCGAGGACCGAGATAGAACTCATCATTCTCTCCTGGTATCCGGCGATGCCAGAAGTTTGACTTCTCAGCCCTTGAAAACTTGGGTCTAGTTCAGCAATTTTCTGCCAAGCCCAGGAAAAGAGAGTCTGTGGCCTCAGGCGGCAGATGCGGGGAGGTGGCAATAGCAGGCCGGGCCTCAGTGGGGTGCCCCGAGGGCATATTTAGCAGTGCCACAAAATCCCCAGAGTAGGCATCCTTCAGTCTCGAGAGACTATGGGAACGTGCTCTGAAGAGAGGTCTTGGAACAGCGTCTAGTGTGGCTGAGAAGGCCAATTCGAGAGTGACAATCCCTTCCACACTGAAGACAGATACAATTGGTCCCCTGTCCAGCTCCCTGGTTTTGCTGCTTTTGGGACTGCCTCTTCACCTCGGCCTGCTGGACAAAGGTCTCTTCAAATTGGGAGAGGCCGTGATGCACCGCCTGCCTCCAGGCTGAACGGTCAGAGGTCAAGGTTTCCCATCTGTGGAGGTCCATTCCTAAGACCTTCAGATCCCGCTTGCAGATGTCCTTGTATCACAGCTGTGGTCTCCCTCTGGGGCGCTTTCCCTCCACTAATTCTCCATACAGGAGATCTTTTGGAATCCGACCGTCAGCCATCCTCACAACATGCCCAAGCCAACGTAGCCACAAAATATGGTTTTGTGAATGAACCTGAGACTTTGGAAGGGGACCCAGATCATGTTTCCCGAATGAAGACCAGACTGAATCGTGTCATGACTGCATTAAGAGGCAACCTAAAACTCATCTTAGACATTTCCCCTCTTTCTAGGCTCATTCCAATTTTAAAAAAAAACATTCCTTTTCTTTCTGTCTCCCCAGGTCACTTCTCCTTGCCTCCAAGAGTGGAGATCAAAAGGTTGGACCGGGAGGGTGGGAGCAAGACCCTGATGCCAACTTGGCCATAAGGCCAACGACACTGTTTCTTACCATGGGCCTTTCCCCTTGGCCCCCTCTCCTGTTGCCAAGCCCTCAAACACACCCCCAGCCCCCTCTTTGAGTTCGTGCTTGAACGTGGAGCCTAGGGTTGAGCCCAGTTGCTTCATGGGATGTTGACTTTCTTGGCAGGGAACGCTCAGGCGACGCCTTCAAGATTTCCACAAACCAGTTTCCAGCAGATGACCCTACATCTCCCTCAGCTTCATTTGGACCCTCATTCTGAGTTTTGGCATCTCCGGTGGGATGGTTTCCAAGTCCCCAAAGGACGATAACTCATGGGCACAGAAGGATTTAGGAAGACACTTTCTACGTACTGAGTCACGCGGCAGTTTAAGAAGGATGCCAACAAACTGGAACAAGTTCAGAGGAGGGCAACGAGGAGAATCAAGGGACTGGCCACCAAGCCCTAGGAGGGAAGGAAATGAGACATATGGACACACCCAATTGTTCCACTGGGATGTACGTCTGCTGGTCCTCTGCTTTCTCATGCTCCTAGTCCCTAATGAGGAAAGAGCCTGCTGTGGTGAGGCCAAAGACTAGCATCTTTTCCTGTTATTTAGACAAGATGACCAGAGTGTATGCGTTTCAAGAACAAAAGCAGAGGTTTGGGGCGCTACGTAGGGTGTGAGGATGTCATATAAGAGAGAGAGAGAGAGAGAACGGAGAGAGCGCAGAAGAAAGAAGGTGGAACCCCCTTTGCCACTGCACATTTTTCAAAAATCTCCCTTAGCCGCCCAGATACAGAATTGAATTAATTTCATTTTGATGATGAAGGAATTAATAGCCACAGAAAATATATATATATATATCACATTTTTGTAAAAAGGAGAATTGAGTTCAGGTAGGAGACTGGAATCTAGACGAGAGGAATAAAAGCCTTGATATTCAAATAGGGGAGAAAAAGTTATTATAGAACCATAAAGGGAACCTATTTTGCAAGAGTAAGACTATAAAATGCGTAAACGTGGACCGAGAGTTCCCTCTGGGAAGCCGGGATTGTGTCTTTAATTCACCTAGACAAATAGGCAACCAACGTGCCCTTCAGTGCGGCACCCTTTCAAGGCGGGGGGCCGGCTGCTCAGAGCTGGAAGGAAATCTCCCCCGTTTCTGCACCACACCGCTGCGATTCCCCACCGCTATAAAAGCAAGGGAATAAGTGGGTATATGAATAATTCTTTTCTCTTCCTGTGTTTTTTTTCCCCCCACCTCCCAGATGAGCCTGTTCAAAGAAATGGAAGGAGAACGCCATTTCCCCAATTGTGAGCAGGAAGACCTTCACAAGCGTGAGCGGAAAGGTGCCTGTGGCCAAGGTTTACGAGGGACGTCTCTCTGGCCGCAGCAGCAGGACCCTGGCCAAGGCCGGACGTCCGCTCTGAGCCCTCTTTGGGACTCTCCTTGAGTCCTTCGTTCTGATCGCTAGAAGTGGAACCTACATGATCAGAGGCAGTATATCTTTGAAGACAGTTGCTAGACCACATTCAACGGGAAATGGCTTTGGATTCGCATCATCCTTGCGAGCTCCCCACGGGCATTTGGTTTGCTGTTATGGGGTCAGGATGCCAAACCTAGACACCTGAGGAGGAGGAGGAGGAGGAGGAGGAGGAGATGAGAAACCAGTCCTAACAGATGACCCTCCGCTCTAGACCTGGGTGCAAATGAACAGCAAACTAGTGGGATTTTACCACAGGAGACTGAGACCTTGTGTTCTTGACTTGCTGTCTTCCAGCATCCGGGTTCGAGGCATAAAATCCCTTTGCATTTTGGAGAGGCAGCCACAGCTGCTGCCCCGCTCTAAGGCTCCCCTGGTCCCCGGCGCCATCTTCCTACCAAGGTAGGTTATCTAAGATTCCATGAAAAATGACCGTCCAACTCCCATTTTGGAAGTCCCACCAAAAAGGAGGGCCCCCCACATTCTCAGGTAACCGAAAACGCCGACTCTTATTTCTTGGCTGCCTTTGGGAACCTGGCAGTGGGAACCTTCCAGATGGGTGCACATCCTCCAAAAATTCACTATGCAGCTCCACAGGTCTATGGGAGGAAAATCCGAAGGTTTTCAGAGGAGCGAATTGCTGGTGCGACCATCTCCAATCTTCTGGAGAACTTCAGAGGTCTCTGGTCGAACCTGGGACCTCTCGGATCCATTGAGTGGCAGGGAAAACATAATATGGGATTTTCATTGTAAATTCAGCAGGGAAATAAATCAGAGAGGAAGTTTTATGGAAATGAAGCGGTAGGGGGAGTCACCCCAATTAGCCTTTATGTCGGCCCAACTGTGGAAAAGAGAATGGCGGTCTTCTTCGCAAATCACAGCTAATCTGCTTTCAAAGGGGAACTAAGCAGGTCCCAGCCAATAGTGACAAATGTAGCTCCGTATTGTTGACAATCCCAAAGCCACTTAGAAGTTCAAAGCCCCAAAGAGATCCAAAGCAGGACCATTCTGTCTCTTTTACTGTTATTATTATTATTTGTTTAATGATAAAACACTGCTTTTTCTCGTTCCAGAGATGTCATGCTCCGATAAAGTAATTGTTTAAGGGTGCAAGCTTTACATCCGATTATGGCTCCGCTTGGGAGCCGGCGTTGTGAGCAGACTCCCCCATGGGTCTCCCGTGGGTTCAGGAGGGCTCCACAGATGAATTACGGAGGAGGAGATGCAGGGTTTTCAAGATGCTTGATGCCCACACACAGGATGAGTAAGGATTTCATTTTACTCATTTTAAAAAATATACATACATGAAGCGTCCCTAAATCTGCAAAGCATCTCGGGACACCTAGCAGATGAACGAGTTTGATCCACCATAAATGTTTGTGGACTCTTTTTGCTGGGCAAGCTCTGCTGTCCATGAAAAACGGTCCCCGATCAAACTTGTGAGCCCTGAAGGTGCTCTGGGATGCTTCGTAGATTAACCAAGATACCAGCCGCCCTGGGAAGTGTCAAAAAAATTCCAGATTTCTCCATAAATTCAATAGAAATATATATATATATTTCTATTGAATCTAGAAGAAGACAAAAATGAACCGATCCACCCATCTGAGTGAACACTCACAAGGGTGAACGTCTGTTTTTAAGCCGTTAACCTTTCAACCATGTTTTGAGGGCTGTCCTTTTTTTCTTCACTGGTGCCTCATGTTAAACACTAGTACAGTAGTTAAATACAACAGAATTGTCTCCATACTTGGGTGTAACAGAAAGTATTTCCTTGGCCCAGTGTGGACAGGGAAGAATTTCCTACAGCTTGTCTTGAGAATCTTCTCAAAATACAGAGCCCAAGAAAAGCGGACATTGAAAAGGTTGAGGTTCAAGAACTCTGAATACAGGATGAGGCTAAATAGATTGATTGAATGCCCCCCCCCCCCGTCATGGTGGGAAGAGGCAAGGCACATGTGAATGTGGGTGTTTTGAAAAATGTGATTCTTGTTCACGCTGTCATGGCCCTTGTGGATGAGTCCTCTAGCAAGGATGGGTCAGAACCTCTTGAACCAGGTATGAGCGAAGATCTGCTTGGTTCAGAAGACCAGATCTCCAGATGAAGGTGGCCCTAGGTCTGAGGTGTGCTTGGCTCCTCAGAAGAAGAGACCTCCTCGGGGATAACAGGTCTCCTTGAGGGAGAGGTCTTCCGTCCAGGGAGACCAACGGGGGAAATGCCTGCTGCTGAGCTCTGACATCAGCTATATGAACCTCCATTTTGTGTTTCCAGAACTTGGCTGCTGTATATCATCGGCTCCCTGGTTATGTACATGGACTGGCTTGGCTACATTCTTGGACTCTCCCTGGTGGATTGCAGTTGCTACTGGACTGGCTTGAATTTAGATTGTTCCTGAACTTCGTCTGTGGATCTTCCGTGCCTGGCTTACCTGAGTTTCTGGTAGGAGGATCTTTGTTAAACTTCTGCATTGCCTCTTGGGCCTAAAACCCTTATTCGTTGATTGATTTGGTCTGTCTTTGAATGGGGGGGCTGCTTCTGCAGTGGTAAACAAAAATGAATTTTCACTGAAATGAATTAGGGCCAACACAGAAGCTTAAAAATAAGGATGATAAGACATCAGTGATACAACTACAGTGAACAGAAGAAAACTTTCTCTTTAAATAATATATTTAGTAAAACATCTTGAACTCTAGATACACAGATCTTGTTGAATTCTATGGGAAATACTTCTGAGTAGACATGCGCAGACATAAGACATGAAACCTGGTGACTTTTCGTAAGATGGTTTTAAAAGGGTGGTTTACCTTCTCTCTTTGGGGACAAGAGAAACTGTAATACATGCAGAGCATTCCCCCCCTTGCCCAAACACAAATAATCCAAAATTAAATTGCTCTGCAGTTGCCCCCATTATATACCACACTATTTTGTGGTAGGTTGTTAAATTAAATTCTGTACTTAAGCTGAGGAAACCAGCGAAATAAATCTCAAAATTCAGAACTGATGCTTTTACAAGAAGTTCTTCAAATGATGCTGTAATACTATTTAAAGGTGGGGAAACAGCTGGATTTGAGGTCCTCTTGAGCTCTCTCATTGATGGCCTTTCTTTTTTAACTTTGGCATTCCCCTGCAAAGCCACCCGATTTCTTGCCTTTTCTAACGTGTTGCAGTAGAAACCCCAAGAAGATCCCAGTGGTGCCTTGAAGACTTTTTGCTACTTAATACCTGCGTCAGCTTGCAGGTGATACAGAATTCTTCATCATTGTCATTCCATTTATCTAGAACTCCCAGTTGCTGGTAAAAAAAAAAGGAGATAACTTTTATAGATACATATACAGAGACACTGACAAAGGGATATTTTAGAAAGAAAGAAAGAAAGAAAGAAAGAAAGAAAGAAAGAAAGAAAGAAAGAAAGAAAGAAAGAAAGAAAGTAAGTTAGTTGGTTATCAGGTATCACGAACCAGCATCTTTCCTCACTCCCTCTCTCCTTCGACCAGTCCTGGGTGTGAAATTGCTATTTCACCCTCCCCCCTCCATGCCTCCTAATTGTTCGAAAAGAGAGGAGGGAATATTTTGGAAAAGAAAAAGTTGTTTACCAGCAGGAGATGAGCAGCCAAAGCCTCCGCCCAGCTGTTCCGCCCTCTCCCACCCATCCCTTTCGCCACTGGACGTCTCAGGCAGGGTGCTTGGTGTTCGGAAGCCAGCCCCTGTTTTCTCTACCTCTCCCTGCTCTGCCCGACTTCATTCCCAATTTTCTGCTTAAATTAGGGTGGGTGGGTGTTAGATTCAGAAGTTTAAATGCCAGCAGAGAGAACCTGGTGGTGGGAAAGGGGAACATTTCCCAAGATTTGAGCTAAATCCTCCCTGCTGCAGAAAAAGGGCCTAAGGTGGTCATCTTGCTCACCTTACTAGAAGCCCCCATGGACTCAAATTGGGTTTATTGTCTTTGGAAATCTCATTGATCTCACCTCCGCTTATTTAAAAAATGGGTTCCCAAAACAAACATCCAGAGTGACCCTTGAGCGTGGTATCGTTCCCGTTAACTGTTCTCCGGTAAGCTACATTTGCACCCCCAGATTTGAACAGGAATGCTCACGTATCTTTTAAAAACTTGTGATCGGTGTTGCAGCCGGGACTCCGATCGCCTGACTCCCGACCCCTTTGATTTGGGACGTCCATCTGTTGCCCTTAATTCCAAGCTCCTCCTTCAGAGGCAATAAAAAGCCTTCCCTGAGCACCTTTATGACTTCACGCCAAGAGTGCAGTGCATAATTTTTGAGGAAGTAGAATTCTTGGAGGCTGGTCATCATATCATACCAGTTTCTCGTACTAGGGAATGAAATGTGTGTGTGTGTGTGTGAGAGAGAGAGAGATGGTATTCATATTTAGCTGGGGCTGTTCCAGGGCACAGGCAGGAGAGAAGTCCATTCCCCCCCACCCCCATTTTGGCTGATGCCTGAGTTCTAGGGTGCATTAGAGAAATGTTCCTTTTTTGGTACCACTGGTGGAAATACAATTCCCACTTCTGGCGGCCATGCTGAGTGGGAGATTCTGGTCATGACAGGCCAGGAAAGTAACTTTTCCCGGTCCGGCACCTGCCCACTCCAGTGCTCACAGCCTCCTGTCACCCACCTGGGGACAGTCCCCTGGGTGCTGAACTGGATTCCACCCTCGTGTGAGTTGCTTTTGTCTTCCATTGCTGGGCCCAGGCCAAGGTCAACGGGTGAAGCCCTTTTTGACTTAGGAGAGGCTATGGCACAGAGACCTGTGTGGCCGTGTGGTGTAGCAGTTAGAGCCTGGGAGGAGGAGTCGGGAGACCTGGGCTCAGGAAATTCCAAAAAAAACCCTTTGTGATTCTTTCTGGGCTGCCTCACAGGGCTGTTGTGAGGGGCAAAATGGAGAGAAGGAAGGTCAGAGACAGCCTGGAGCGCCTTAGAGGAAAGGAACCGAGACGTGACTAAGAATAATTCATATAAAGGACCTGCCCGTTTAGTATCTGTCTGACTGCCTTGAGCAGCAGGTCCCACAGCTAGACACCCCCAGATGGGTTGTACTGTCACACCATGGGTGATGGGAGTTGTAGTCCCTCTCCGGAGCTAAGTTTCGAAGCTGTTGTGAGATCTTATCTCTCCTGGAGGGGGTGGATTTCAACGTAATCGGGCGACACCCCCCTTCCCCCTTTGTTATTACTGGGGGGGTTTCTGCTCCCCCTCTTTCCACCCTCATGGAAACGAGAAAAGAAACTGATCGGGAACTTTGGTTGTTGGTTTTTTTAAATGGGGGGCATGGATGAAATATTGCTTATTCAAGGTGAATTGGTGGGGCTCCCTCCACGTCGGGGGTGCTGCGGGAGGCTTGCGGGGGGGGGGGCTGGAGAAAGACTAAAAGGGTGCTTAATCGGGAGCAGGCTCGAGACCAGGATCCTGGAGAGAATGAACACTTTAAAGAAACAGAAAGAGGGAGAGCGATTGCGTCGTGAAGGTGACCTAGTCTCTTATTTGGCTTTTCCCCTAAAACGACCCCAACCCTATTCCTGCTGCTGCTGCGGGGGCTTCGTTTTCTTTTTTTCCTCTCTCTTTACTAACACAGGATGCAAAACCCCGCATCTGTGTCTAAGCTTCCGTGGCCGTCAAGGGGGCTTCCTTTCGAGGAGACCCCTGGAGTTGGGGCGGAGGGGGGGAGAGGGGTGTGTTTTTTTTTTTGCTGATCCTGGACGACCACTCCCTCCCCGGGAGCCCCTCGCCTTGAACTCCGTGGGGCTTCCTTGCTTGCGAGTCACCAGGGAGGGGGTGGCCTTCGCCGGGTCCAGCCGGTCGGCCGGCCGGCAGCTTTCCCGAGGGAAGCGGACTTGCAAAGCGCTCCGTCCAGCCCAAAGCGTCCGTCTTTAAGGTGCCACCGGACTCTTTGGCTGGGCTTTATCTCTCCGGGGCTCAGCGGACGTCTCTCGCCTTCCTTTCCTCCCGCGGCGCAGGCATCATCCCCTCTTGGAATAATGAATCCCACTCCTGCCGCCTTCCAGCATCCCAATCCCTGCCTTCCGCCCCCCCCACCTTTATTTGGTAAACTGATAGGGGGGGGGGGGAACAAGGCAGGGAAGGCTCTCTGTCTCTCCCCGCCGCGGTTTGGGTTTCACGAAGCCAGCCCCCCCCCCTCCTAAAGCACCCGCTTTTTATTCCCGGCAGAGAGAGGTGTGTGTAGCGTTCTGGAGGCGGGGGGCGGGCTGTGGCGGAACGTCCACCTTTAGGAAGATACAAAACCTTGTATATTTAATTTGGAGTTTTATATTTATTCCAGGGACACTTTGTGTAAAGAAAAACAAATAAAACAACGAGAAAAGTGATAAAATTTGGGTAATCAAAAGGCAGGAAAAGGCAAAGCCCATTTAAAAGATTTTCTTTAAAATGCCGTCATCCTCATTATTATTATTATTATTATTATTATTATTATTATTATTATTATTATTATTATTATTATTATTATTATTATTATTATTATTATTATTACTATTACTATTACTATTACTATTACTATTACTATTATTATTAATTAAATTTGCAACCTCTAGCTTTTCCTACCCGCGCTTCCTTTTGAGGAAGGACCTGCCTGGAGGAGGTAGGAAGGGGGGCCCCGGCCAGAGAACCCCACAGACCCGGAGGCTTCCTTTCTTCCTCCCCCGCCCTCCTTGCCCCACGGGCGGCGACCCCCAGCTGGTTCAGGAATCCATCACCCCCGCGGGCGAGCGACCCAAACCCAAATCCTAACGATTTCAATAAGGAGAGGAGAGGCGTGTGAGTGGGGGGGGGGGGGCGCCCAGGCAAGAGGTGGCGCGCTGGTCGGTCTGGGCGTTGAAATAACGGGGGGGGGGAGTGGGCGAGGATTGTCCATCCTGACCGGTCCAAAGGGAAGGAAGAAGAGGAGGAGGGGGCGGATCTGCGTTCAGTTCGGAAAAGTTGCGAAGCTTTTCGGTTCTTGGACGGTTTGAGGTGGGGGGAGAGTGAGAGAAGACCAGTGCAGGGTCTTGGCGTCAGTTCCCGCTGAGCAGGAGGGGCGGGGCGGGGGGGAGGCAGCTGGTTTCTTATCCCCCCCCCCCCACCGCCCTTGCCAAAGGGTCCTGGGTTTTTCGGGATCCGAGGGACCCTTCTGGAGGAGAGAAAGCCTGGCCGGGCGGCCTTTCACAGGCGTAAAAAGCCCCCCCCCCCCGTGAACTTGACCCGACGGGGCGAGGGGATCTGGTCCGGCAGGCGGTGGCTCTGGGCCTCCTCCTGGTTCCAGAGATGCTCCCCTGGTTGGCAAGAAGCCCCCCCCCCCTCCCCGGTGTCGTTTTGAAACCAGACCTCGCCAGATCTGACCAAGGAGGTTGGTTTTGAGGGTGCCCGGTTTAGAGATCCCCACTTTTCAAAAGGGGGGGTGCCAGTGCCATTGAGCCGCCTGAGACGTTTTCAGTAAATGCGCACAGACTTGCTTTCCGAGGCGCGGGTGGCGGGGGGGGGGGGGGGAGAAGGTGCGCTCGAGAAGCTTGCCATCCTAACCAGGCGCCCTTGCGCAAAAGTTGCGCCTGTTGGACGCGGCCAACCTGACCTGCGCGTAAAAGGAGGCTGGCATCCGCCTCTGCCTTTTCCCCCAGGTCCAGAAAGGTGGCTTCCGATTGAACAGGGTTAGGATCGCGGCCCCCAGCCCTGCGCGGGCTTAAATCGTAGCTTGTTTGCAGCAGGTTAAGTCTGAGGGATGGCGGTGGGGCCTCGTTTCGGGACACGCGCTCTGAGGATCGGGTCATCCGGCCTTTCCTCTTGAGGTGAAGACCCTGATGGGAGGCAGATCCCAAGCCCAGAAAGTGTGAGGGCACGGGGGGGGGGGTGGGGGGGTGCGTGAACGTGTGAATCTTACACCGCACAGGAGTGTTTGCAACTTCCACCGATTTCCAAAACGAAACCCTTCAAAAGATCAAAGACGCGTCCCTACGACCTCTTCTCAGCTCAGTGTCAAGAACCCGGTCTGGGTCAGGCGTGGGAAGGGGAGATAACGCGTGTGGGAACCTGAGGGTTGAGTTGGAGGGCCGGAAAAGGCCCACCTTCCTACCTGAAGAATCGGGGCCTGGGGAGAGAGATGAGAAACAGCTGGTTGGAATCCCGTGGGGACACCCGTTTGTGAACGTGTAAATGCGTCTTGTCCGATGCGGGTTATCATAAATCTTTCTCCTTAATCCTCCAGGAATGTATGGCGAGTCAGATTCTCCTACAGAAGTATAGTATTGATGTGTGAGGCATTTAAGGTTGGTTTCTATTTCCCACCACCACCAAAAAAAATACTATTTTTTTTTTTACCATATTAAATTTTAGTTGGGAGAACCCGCTTTATCTCTACCCTTCCCCCACCCCGAACCCTCAAATTCCGGGGGGGGGGGGCGATCTTACGTTCTTCCTAGATCTTTTGGGAAGGGGGAGAAAAATAACCTCTCCTGAAGAGAACATAAATGTTGAGGGACCCTTTTTATAAGAAATGAATGCTTATAAATCTTGAGGAGCTCTTTCGAGGAGACCCAGATCTCGGTGGACGGGGTGCCGGGTGGCTGTTATCTCGAAAACACCGTCCTGGGAAAGAGGAACATCATCTGATGGACGGGGGGGGGCAATTTTTGGGGAGGGGGTGGACTCCACTGGAGAGAAATCCCAGAGACAGGTCTTCTGCCTCTCCTCCCTCGTTCCCAAAGTTTTTGGAGGGCTGTGAGTGATTTTTTTAATATACAATATAATATTATATATATATATGGGAGGTGGGGATATTACTTTTTCTCTCCAAAAGAGAGCAAGGCATTCTTTAAAAAAATAAAAAATAAAAATAAACAATTCTGCGGAGTAAGGGGGGGGGGAGAGCCCCTTTCCCATTGGCTCCCAAGCTTCAGAGTTAAATCTCCCTTCCTTCATGAATAAAAAGGAGGTTTTAAAAGGTGCGGGGGGGGGGGGGGAGAGTTTTTTTAAAAAAAAAAAATCCCACGGCGCAGCCTATCAGAGTCGCTGGGCCTTCTCCTTTCACCCGTAGATGCGCCGAAGTTCAACGCTTCTTCACAACTTCCAGCCTTTCTCTCCCCCCCTTTTTTTAAACCTCTCTCTCTCTGCTCGCCGCCCCCTTTTTCCCTCCCATCCCCAATCCGAGGACCAACAGCGCGCGCGCACCGACTCCAAAACAGCGTGCGAGGAAAGAGGAGGAAGGAAGGAAAAGAGGGAGGAAGGGAGAAAAGCGGCGGCGGCGGCGGGGGGGGGGGGAGAGAAAGAGAGAAGCGGGTGTGGGGTGTGGGGGGGGGGAGGAAACCTCCCTCTGCCATAGTTCTCCAAAGAGGTCCAACCTCTCCTCCCCGGCCGGCCTCAGTCTGCCTCGCGCATTCCGAAAGTACGCACGCTCGCGTCCAGCGGGAGGATTTGAACTCCCCACTTTTACAAAAGAAAAGAGTGATATATTTTTTTTCGCGCGCGTATGTGTGTGCGCAGAGGGGGGGGGTTCGAGGCAGGGAAAAGGCGATCCTCGGAGGCTCCCCCCTCCCCCGAGACAGATCCGACAAGGGGGCTCGGCTCGCTCGCTCTCCACCGCCCCGAGGATTTGGGAGTCTGGGTTCTTTTTTGCGCCTACTTTTGCCTTCGCGCACGATCCGCCCTCTTAACGCACATCTCTCTCTCTCTCTCTCTCTCTTTCTCTCTCTCTCCCCCCACGACCCAACCCCCCCCCCCTTCGACCAACCATCCCCTCCATCCATCCCAGCAGCCTCGATTCTCAGAGCATGGCTGCGCTGCCTGGGACCGTACCGAGGATGATGCGCCCGGCGCCCGGACAGAATTATCCCCGCACCGGATTCCCTTTGGAAGGTAAGCCGGGGTTTCGTTGGACGCCGGAGAGTCGTTTAAAAAGAGAAGCTGCGCCTCGTCCTTCCTCCCTTTCCCAGTTCAGGGGCGGAATTCGTTCCCTTCTCCCTCCATCTCTCTCTCACACACACACACACACATACACACACACACTCGGGGGCTCTCGGTCTCTTCTGGTTTCTTTTCCCCCCCGTCTTCAACTTTCGCCTGAACCGGAGTCCGAAGGTTGAACCCACTCTTGGGAGGAAACCCTCTCCAGATCGTCGGGGCTTCCTTGCGAGTAAATCGGAGGACGGGGTCCAGAGGGGCGGCGGGGAGCCCTTTTAGTAAAACAAGGGGCCCCGGTTGGAACTCGGGGAGGTTTTCATGGGGAGTCAAACTACCGGCAAAATGGCATTTTTTCCCCCGCCAGGCAGGCGTAGACAGATTTTGCTTGGATCGAGTCTCCCTGGGCTGTTTTCTTTCCAAATCATCCGCCCCACTTGATTTCGATTTATTTCATTTTTTTTTTTAAATTTAACTTATTGGGCCACCTTTGCCTGTGTGCGTTGGCTGGGGGCGGGAGGGGGCCAACCAGTTTCGAAAAGAGATTTTTTTTCTCTCTCCTTTTTTTTAAGTACGTGCAAACGGTTCTGCGTCTTTTTATTTTTTCTGAGAATTCTTTCCCGCTTGCTCCGACCCAGCCGAGCTTTCCTGCGTCTACTCCTTCTTCTCTCGGTTTTCCCCCTTCCCTTTCTTTGATTCTTTCCCAAAAAGAAAGAAGATTCCCCCCCCAAAAAAAAAACCCAAAAAAACCCAGAGAGAGTCAAGGAGAGAAACTGACCAGGATCGGCCTGGATAAAACGCTGCCTTCCAAAAAAATCGGCCGCGCTCATACCCGGTTCTCGTTCTCCCCAAACCGGTTGCTTTCTGGTTATGGAGCAATTAAGAAAAAGCGAATTTCCAGCCTCGTCTCCCCTCACCCTCCTCCTCGCTCTGCTCCCCCTCCTCCTCCTCCTCAGCAAAAGGGGTCAAAAATGGGAGCCCCCTTTCTCGGAAACTTCGCGCTCCTCCGCCCAGCGCCGGCCGGCGCGCCCCTCCCCGGCGGGGGCCAGCCCCGGCATGACAACCGGCTCCGGGGGTCCGTCCCGTGCATTTATTAAAGCAAAGCCTCTCCAGGCGAGCGGGCGTGCTCAAGTGGGCGAGCCGGGGCGCCCGGGCGGGGGTCCGCCAGGCGCGGGGGATTGCCGTGAAGGGCCGCTCCGCGTGTCGCCCGTGGAGGCGGCCAGACGGGGAAGGGGAAGGGGGATCAAGGGATTATCGAAATATTTGCACAACGTGAGGGGGAATAATCGCCGCGCCACTCCAAGCCACGAGAGCCCTCTTCAGCCCGCGCCGCGGCTAATGACAGCGATCTCCGAGTGACTCCGAATTAGCGGCGCGTGATTCTGGAGGAAAGCGCCCAGGCGAGGGAGAGGCTGGGCGCGCCAGGAAAGACAAGCGGGAGCGCGGGGGGGGGGGGGGACCGGGAGAGAGCGAGCCAGAGACTTCTTCTCTCATCCCCCCCCCCCCAAAATCCCCCAGGCTCCCTTCTTCTCTCTCCCCCCCCCTCGCTTCCCGAAATTCTCCGCATTGTGCCTCCGTTTTGGGCAAACCGAGCGCGCTTTGGAGAGCCACGTCTGGGGCCCACGCGACCCACGCCAAAGAACCGGGCCTCGGGGGGCTGAGGCGGGCGGGGTGGGGTGGGGGGGACTTGGCGTCCTTTGTCCTCGCCGGGGCGGCTCAAACCTCGATCCCGGGGAAAGGGGGGCCATTAATGCGCAGAGCAGATCAGGAAGAAGGGAGGAAATTGTTCAAGCAAGAGCCGAAAAGGGTGATACCGGGCGCTCGGGGGTGGGGGTGGGGGAGAGAATCGGAGAGCCCCCTTCTGCAAACAAACAAACAAAGAGAAAGATAAATAAGAAGGGCTAAAATAAATAAATAAGCAAAAATAAATAAACGAGCAAAGAGTTCTCTGGGACTTGTTCCAGAGTTTTCACGTCCAAATAAAAATAAGGCCGCGGTCGGCTGCGCTTTGTATATATTTTTTTAATTAGTTTCAATATTAGAGGTGGTGGAGAGGACTCCAAGGGCCCTCGTGAAAATCTCAGGTATTGCTTTAATTCTCCATGCTGCCTTCGCTGCTTTGCCAACTCCAGCAAACATGTAAATATATGTATTTTTTAATAGAGCGGAATAGACCTCTTTCCGCAACCTGTTACGTTGCCCAAGCTGACCCTTGGGCATGATTGTCCTGCACCGCTTAAGAGGTTCAGGAGACCTGAGTGCCCGGCTGATTTCGTTGTTTTTCAAAAGGGTGTCCCTAGATGGTAGGCGCGGGGGTCTTTCAGCCCCCCTCCCAAAAAAAGGGGGGGAGAAAGCCCTCGTTCAAATAGAGATCCAGACAGCTGCGGAGAAAAGGCAAACAGCTGGAGCGCAGCTGGAAAGGGCGCCGAGGGACACGGCCATAAAATATATATTGGGGTTAAGGGAAGGAGAAAAGCAAGAGGAGGCGTGATGGAGACGAAGTTTTGAGGAGCTCAGGGCGAAAAGCCCAGGGATTCGCGGAAGAAAGCTAGATTTGCGGCGGGGGGGGGGGGCGCGTTCAGATAGCTTGAAAATGGCCGCCCAGCCCTTGGATCGGGTCCCCAATTTCCTGACACCCGGATCCGCTCCGGTTGAACGGAGAGATCCATGCCCCAGGGGACGGGCTTCCCTCCAGAATAAACCTTGGTTTTTCTTGGGCTCGGAAAAGTACTTTAGGATCGAGCGGAGAGACTGAAGGATCGGGTCAATGGCCGAGATCTTGCTGTCTTTCCCGCCTGCCATTTGCGCTCTGTCCCACGAGCCTTACTCCCAAGGAAGAGCGATAAGATCGCAAGCTGTATGCGTAAATCTTATTTTTCCTTAAAGTCTTGTGAAAAGAGCCGCGGCTTAAGACCTTTTTCCGCAAAAAGCACCGCTCGCTCTTATATATCTCTATATTCAAGTGTGCAGGCACAAAATATAAATAATCCAGACCCACATTTAGGTTGGAACGGGTTTCTTTCCGAGGAGGCACGCTTTCAGAGGCTTGAGATCGGAAACCTTGACTTTAAGGAGCTTTATTTCCTGATAAATGTGCCCCAACTGGAAGATAAAGTTAGGGGGAAAGGGCCAGCCCCCGAATTGCTCACGTCCCGTTAAGCGGAATGTAGGACAGGCGGCGAGTTTGAAACCCCAGTTGTTCTTGACAAGTTCCGAGGAGAGAGAAATTTACGACGGCTCGCCTTAAAATACGGCCCTGCGGCTTTGCTCCCTGTGGGTTTTGGCTGGGGGGGGCGGGGGGGGAGGAGGCGCAGCTGCGATCCACGACCCCCTTAAGCCGTAATCTGGTCACCCAAACCGGCAGAAGGGACTCTCCCGCGGCAGACCTCTTTGAGAGTCCATTGCCTTTGAAGGGGGACCAAAGGCTGGCTCCTCAACGGGCGATGAATCGGGGCCACCTCAGACCTCCCCCCGCCCCCGCCACCCCTGGGAAAGTCTCCTTGGACGGAAGGAAAACCAGCGAAATTTCCAGAACAAATGAGAGGGCGAGGATCTGGGTGCCCCCCCCCCGCACCTGGTCCCCCAGGCGAACACGTGTAGGATCGAGACCCGGGAGTCCCCCAAATATTCCTGCTAACCGCGCCCCTCCGCGAGCCTGCCACGTTTTGAGCACACTCGCCTGTTTTATTATCTCCCGGACGAGCCATCATCACCCATCAGCATCCTTAGCGCTGGTTATTTTTCCGACATCAACTCTGAAGTCGGCCTCAGCCGCCCTTACTCGGAGGCATCCCGTTGATTTCCCTGTCCCCTAAGCCGGTGGGTTGAACAACGGGGAACCGACTCCCGAGGAGTCCTGAGGAGAAGCATGGAAAGAGGGCTCTGGAAACCCGGGCGGACTCGTGTTTAGCTTTCCAAGCAGAATGATAAACCGAGGGCGGTTAACCGGGGTGGCATCCGTGTAAAATAAATCAGATTTTTTCCGACCCCTTCGTAGCTCCGGCTGCTTCTGTTCTTCTCTGGTGTCCTCGCGGCTCTCCCACCGTAGGGCGCCCCTTAAGCAAGGAAGGATCCCCAAGCTGGAGTAGACCCACTGGAATGAATGGGGTTTGCCCTTCTAAGTGGACGCAGACCCCATGTTTTGGCACGTTTTCCTTTCGGTGTAAAGGGTACGTTTTCTCTACGACGGAGAGGTGGTTTCCCCCCCCCAATCCGTCGGGCAGACGACATACCATAAGGACGGGGAAAAGGTCACTGAAACCGGGGAGGAAGGGGAGAGGGAGAGATAAACTCCCCCCCCCGCCCCCCCAAAGCCAAAGGGATCAGGCCCGTAGACCGGCTTAAGGTTAGTCTTAAATAATAGATGTGCTTTTAGGCAGAGAATCGAGGGTGGCACCACGGGAGGACTTTGGAGGTAAATGTTATGGAACCCCTGTCCTGAAAAGCCATAAATTGTTACCAATATATTTTAAAAAGAGGGGCTTCCGAGCCCGGATGTTTGCGTCCAGACGCCCCCTTTGCGCCAGATGGCAGACGCGTGTTGACAGCTCCCCCTGTTCCTTTTCCCTCCGCAGTCTCGACCCCGCTGGGCCAAGGCCGGGTCAACCAACTGGGGGGCGTCTTTATCAACGGCAGACCCCTCCCCAACCACATCCGCCACAAGATCGTGGAAATGGCTCATCACGGGATCCGGCCCTGCGTGATCTCCCGCCAGCTGCGCGTCTCCCACGGCTGCGTGTCGAAAATCCTCTGCCGGTACCAGGAGACCGGATCCATCCGCCCCGGCGCCATCGGGGGCAGCAAGCCCAGGGTGAGTGAGTGGAAAGCCAGCGGGGGGCAAAGGGGCGCAGGATGAGGCCCCGGAGAGGAGGGGACCCTTCCCGTTCCTGGCTCCTCTGCAGAGCCAGAGAAGCCAAGAGGATTCCCGCTCCGGAGGCCCTACTTAGAGTAGACCCACTGAAAGCGGGGGGGGGGCAGCTTTAAATTCAGGCATGAACTTCAGTGGATGGGGTCCGCCTCCACCTTCTCTCTATTCCAATCGTGCTTTTTTAAAAAAACAATAAAATTAAATTAAAAGCGAGTCTACTCAGAACGCACCCTTTAAAATGAATTTGATTTTGAATATATATATATATATATAACCCGCAATTTAAATTTAAAAGCGGATGTCTCTTTTCCTCTCTTCCCCCCCTTCCCCCTCCCCCCAAACACCCCCCCCCCCCATACACACACACCCTTCCCGTTTGCCCCTGGACCGCCTCTCTTGATCCCAAAAGCAGGTCGCCACTCCGGACGTGGAGAAAAAAATTGAAGAATACAAACGGGAAAACCCGGGGATGTTTAGCTGGGAGATCCGGGACCGACTTCTCAAAGATGGCCATTGTGACCGGAGCACGGTTCCTTCAGGTGAGAAGGAAGCTTGGCTGGAGACGGGACCCCCTCCCCCCTCCCCCCACCCCCCACCCGCAGAGAGAGAAGAGGGGGTGACAAGTGTGGAACCAGGGGTGTCAAAATCCTGGAGAAACCAAACCTGGTTTTTCTGCAACCAGTCGGGCTTGATCCCCCCCCTCCTCCCCAGGGAGGAAGGAAGAAACCCTTTCCTTCCCCAAGACCTGTCAGGGGAGCAGCAATAGCCAAGAACAACGATCATAATTCACAATTCATCACAATAATCTCCCAAATCTTTGGTTACCAATTCAACACAACAGCCCCCCGGTAGCTGCAAATTTGCTTCCAGAAACCCAACCCATCCATGATTTGATTTTGTCATCATCTGCAGCCGTTTAAGGTGCTGGGCTCCTCATGTTAAATGCTGGGCGCTCTGTCCTCTTCCACACACGCGTTGCCATGCTGAGAAAGGAGAGGTGGAATGAGGATGAGCGATGATGTTCTGTGTTCTCCCGAGGTCTTGGCTTGCTTTAGAAGCGTTCTGTGCTACTCAGAAGTTTGCTTAGGCCTTGTCCCCTCCCAGGAATGGATTCAGATTGTAGTCAGCTGGGATTTAGGAGACTAAGCCAGTCCTGTCGCTTAGTGGAGTAAATTGCAGCTAGAGTAGGCCCATTGAATCAGAGGGGATTCCGTGAGTCAGCCCTCAGGAAGAATTATTATTCTTAAACTGTACACACACACGCCCCATGTCTCACAAGGTCTCTGTGTTCTTCTGTACCCTATCAAAGCCCGCACAGTCCAGAGAAGGAAGATTTGGGGGGGATATTGTGTGTCTGTGTGTTTTAACCAGAACCCCAAAGACTGTGGTTGCAGAATCATGGAAGTTGTAGTCTGGAAAAAAAAATTAAGTCCAACCCTGGTGTTTCCCACTTCTTTAGTTCTCCCCGTGTGAGGACTCTACCACTCCAGACAGGGAGGAATCCCATAAAACGGCTGGAAAACTTGCCACCTTTCAGACATGAATGAAGTACTATGGCTCCCATCATCCTTTTGCATGGGCTGGGCCTGCGGGAGTAGAGAGGAAGTGTCTTACAGTAAGTCTGTAGGTTCCCCGGGGCCTGTCCTGGTCGGACTGTACCAGTTAAGGGGATGAATCCCTCACTCACTCACAGGAAAGAGAGATTTTCCACTTTATCCTTACATACACCCCTGCAAGTCAGGCCAAGTTGAGAGGCAATGACTCTCCTCTGAAACCTTGACCGCTTACCAGTGACTAACAGTGCAATGGTGTACATGTCTACTCTGGTGTCAACCCCACTGAATGCAGTGGGACTTCCTGCCAGGTAAGTATCTGATTCCCGTTTTGAGATTGGGTCTAAAACCACAGCCTTCCCAAGCTGCAAAATTTAGCTGATTTTTTTTTTCTTTTACAAATTATGTCCGTTTCCATTATCTTCATTCCCTGATTTTTGTCCCGCTCCCACCTGCAACTAAGGAAGGGCCCTGGAGCACATGAAAGCTGGCACCGTCCTGCCCTGTGCAAGCTTCCAGACACTCCAGAGCACTTCAGCAGCAGGCTGGGTGTGGCAAAAGCCTTGCCCAACTACAGGATTTTGAACTGGGGTTTTCCTTGTGGATCAGCTGCCTGTAGGGGTGGCTTATAAACCTGTTCCTGTAAAGCAGGCAGGCAGAGTATGGCTCTCGGCTACTACAGTTCTCATCATCCTTTAGGTTGTATGGGTGGGAGTTGCAGACGGGTATATTTGAAGGGCTGCCCAGGTGCAAAAAGTAATGATTACCCCCCCCCCCCCCCGCTTATAGACCTTGTTCTGGGGTTTGCATATCCCTACACGGCTTAGGATGTGGACCTGAACCTAAGTGGCTTCCTCTGCACTTAAGCCCTTTTCTGAGTTGTTCTAATCTAGAGGATAAAATTAAAAACCGGTGGGTGGAAATTGCAGGGAAGCAGCCTGTAGCAAAACCTTAAGGGAAACTTTCTAAAAGAAAAAAAAAGCCATTCACCTGTGGAACTGCCTGCCTCAGTAGACAGTGGGAAGAACTGTTTATGATTCGAGCAAGGGGTGTGGGCTCTTCTTCCTGGAGATATCTCAACAGAGGCTGGAGGGATGCTGTCACTGTTAAAAAAAAAACATAACACACATGGGGTCAGGCTATATGACCTCTAGAAGACTGAGCTCTCCAAGGGCTTAGCTTTCAGTGGTTCGACATGCACCCCTCGAAATGGGGAGATGGAAAGGCGGCTGATTTATTGCAAAGAGGCTTTAAAAATAAAGCCAGTGTCTTTTTTAAAGGGAGACTGAAAACTTTTTATTGCAAAAGACATTTTACATGATTTATTTATGTTTCCTTAATAGCCAAACAGTCATCAGTGTCAATGAGCTTTCTGTTATTATTTTTTGCTTCCTTGACAAGGTCTTTTCAAATGGGTCTCAACAGTTATTTCAAATACTCCAGCTAAAATAACTTAAACAGGGAAGAAAAGAAGTATCCACCCTGAGTCCATTGAACAAGGGGAAAGGACGGACACCCTCATTTGAAATAGTCTAAATCCAGTTTAAAGACGAGCAAGCCCCATTCATTTCAATGGGTCTATTTTCTTCTGAAACACATTTACCTCTAAGTGTTTAGGGGCATAGAACTGCAGAGCTGGATGGGACCCCGTGGATCATCCAGTCCAGCCCCTGTCAGGGAGGCCCAGTGTGGAATCGAACTCCCAACCTCTGGCTCTGCAGCCAGATGCTCCAACCACTGAGCTATTTACCCCCTTTACATTATTGATTTTTATGGGACTTTGCCATGTAAATCTCTCTAATTTAATTTAAGAGAGTTGAGCTGCCTGACGGAGCAGAATGTCCGTCTATGTCTTCAAGCTATTCCTAATTCCTTCTGTGTCTTCAAGCTATTCCTAATTCCTCAGCAGGCAGAATGCAACAGAGTTCTGTGTAGCTCTGAAGCTGCCTACATTGCTTGGTTAGTGTAGGAGTACAAAGAACTAGACTTTAGATCCAGAAGTGCAAATTCTGAAGCAATGCCACCTTGCAGAGGTATTGAGAAGGTGTGTTTAGGTGTTCCCACTGTATAGGTTTGCTGGTGGGAGGGCATATGGAGGAACTGATAGATGCCTTGTGTTAGATTGTCTGTTTAATTGCATGCTGGTTTTTGGTGCATATGCAGAAACATCTGGATACCTGTGTTCAAGAAACCTCCTCTACTCCATCCATGCATAAATGCACCAACTAGCTCACAATCCAGCCGCAACAGGCCTACCTTGTAAGG
Organism: Intellagama lesueurii; assembly: GCA_037013535.1. Taxonomy (NCBI): domain Eukaryota; kingdom Metazoa; phylum Chordata; class Lepidosauria; order Squamata; family Agamidae; genus Intellagama; species Intellagama lesueurii. Next base: position 11,947,766 of record JBAJHW010000016.1, on the reverse strand, counting down.
TCATTGTAACATTTCTTGTGTTTGAGGCACAAACTCTTTGAAGAAACTCCCCCCCCCCTCGCCCCAACTAATTTCAAAAGCAAGGTTTAGACATATCGCCCTGTTATTCTCTTGTTTCATGCGTCTAAGAAAGCGGGCCGTATCTTTGAAAAACTGATTTAAAATGTATGTGTTAATCTTTGAAGTACTACAGGATTCCATGTTGTAGGTTTTTTTTTGGGGGGGGGAGGAAAGTAAGTTGGGGGAGTTAGCCATTTTAAATGCATTATTATTTTAAATGCATGCCCTTACCAAAGCTACAGGTGGCAAACTCTTTTTAAAGCCTTCCTGTCTTGCACAGAGAAAGATTTTGGAGGTACCGTCAGCTGTGACATGCACGTTTCTAAAAAACGAGGGGAAACCTATTTTCCCTTAACCGCTGTTTTATTTGGCTAGAGCTTTCATGAATTAATCACCTAAAATTCAGGCACCAAAGTAGCTAAGACTTTAATCAAGGGGGGAAAAAAACCAGACGTAAAGAGAGGAATCTTATATCTGGAAGCTGGTTGTGCCGAGTTCCTTGGGGCTGGCTTGCTAATTAGCACTTGGGGCCTCCAAGTTTTATTTGGGGTGATCACCTTTGGAAGGTGTTGCTGTTTTGAATTTCCTTTTGAACGGGGCCACCAAGGTTCCACTTCAGATGGGCAAACCTCTCTCCCTTTCTCCAGCCTTCAGAGGGTTGAAACCTCGAGTTTCCTGGATCCCAGACAAGGAAGGAACTTGTCAACGCTAGTGGGGTTTTCAAAGAGGAGCCTACATGAAATTCTCATTTGCACCCTGGCCAAATTCAACAGGGTAAAGCCAGCCTCAAACGCGGAAAGGTCCACGTTGGACCTACCAGGCTTTTATGTGTGAAAGTGGGGGAACCTTTTATTTTTATTTATTTTTTTGCGGTGCTAAAAGGTGGTAAACGTCACTCAGCACAACAAATCTCACTAAAGACCGGGGACTTCGGAAAAAGTCTCCAGGAGACCTCAAAAGCTTGATTCTCCCACATTTGACATGTTGAAATTCATGTTGGCAGGGGGCTAAAAAAGAAGATATCAGAGCATTCTCATTGAGAAAGGAACTAGAATTAAATTCTGGCCCCTCTCGCAGAAAAACCCCATAGACCAAAGTTTCTGTTTAGCAGCCCCCGAAACTGTAGGGGTTTCCTTGGGAAAGGGCTCTGCTTGAACTCTCCCTCTCCCCTCTTCGAAAGCAGCTTATATTTTCTTCTTCTGTCTTTGACTGTCCGAGGTTTAGTGAGTTCGATTAGCCGGGTTCTCCGAATCAAGTTCGGGAAGAAAGAGGAAGAGGACGACTGCGACAAGAAAGAGGAAGACGGCGAGAAGAAAGCCAAGCACAGCATCGACGGCATTTTGGGTGACAAAGGTAGAGGAAAATGACCATGAAAAAAAAAATAACAAGGTCCCCTTTCTTTTCTCCTCCCACTTCGGTGACCCCCACAGTGGGCTCTCTTCCCCCTTCATTGGCTGTTGATGATTAAGAAAACAGGACAAGTGGCAAAAGGGTTATCATGTGTGGGATGCTTCTGTTCCAAAGGTCTGCCAGCCAGCCGGCTAGACCCGATTTGGGGTCACTCCATTCCACTCTTCATCTCCTTTTTTAAATATATATATATATATATTTGTGTGTGTCCTGGAATCTCTGGGGTTTTCCCCCAAGGGAGCAAGTCACTCTTCTTTCTGGCCTGTGCTTGGTGGCCCACACGACGCATGATGCTATAATTTGTAGTTCCGCAGATATAGCCCTTCCAGGCCACGGTGGTTGGTCCTCCTGCTGCCATGTGCTGGTCTTTTCCCAGTGGGGCATGAAGAGGTGTGATGGGAGAGAGAAGCTCTTCCCTTGGCCAACGCTGTGGTGGCCGACCATGGAGTTCTTATTTTGGTTATTTTGGGGTGGCACTGGCAGCCTCTGTGATTTTTCCGCGTTCCTCGTCTCTATCGTGTTCTGATTCCCCTTGAAAGCCTGGTCGGCGTCCAGGAGGGGAAGGTAGCCGCATGCATGTTTCTCAATTAAATATACCGATGAGGTGGCTGGCTGTAGCGGAAAGAGAATTCGGATTTGAACTTGGCACCAGGGGGACCGAAAGACAGAACAAGACAAAGAAATTGAGTTTTTCTTTATATTTGTTTGCTTCCTGGTTTTGTGAGAGCAGGGAGGCAGAACATGGGGTTGAATTGCATGGGTTGAATTGCCGCAGTGTGAGATAACACACAGACACGGCACCCTCACCCATGCCCCATCTTTGCCGTATGGGAGGTGGTGCTGCTGCATGGGGGTGAGGCAGGCCAAGGGCAGTGTGAGCGAAAAGTTTGCTGCAGTTCCTTCTGGTGTGCAATTTGTTTTCCAACGTGTGCTTCTGATCTGTATTTTGATTTTTTGCACCAAAAAAATATCTGGACCTAGTTAGCAAAACCGAGTGGCATAAAGTATGTAAATGAACACAGCCTCTCACTTGGAATCATTTATTCAAGATTTGCTTGTTCTGGGCGGCGTAAGGATCCTGACCCCAAACTCATGTGCCAATTCTTTCCCAAACAAGATATTAAGACTGTGATGAGGCCCAATGCTCAAACCCATGAAATCTAGAAACACGGCTTTGGATTTACCAGCAGGTTCCTGACACAGAATTCTGTGCCTCTCGTTGGTCACAAAACAGGGGGTTTTAACTCCACACACAGAGCTAATGGGTTTTGTGAGGGGGCACGCATACGGAGCGAGAAATGGAACAAAATATTTACCGTGTTTGGTGCAAGCTTCGGAGTTCCACCAAACTCTTCCTTAAGAGGCGAAGTCTGTGATGTTGGATAGCAGATGACCAGGCTACTGTTGTTTGGCATGGTTGAACTCCTTCATGTGGTCTACCTCCTTGGCTTTCTCCTTCGGGAACAGAGTGTCCAAGAACGAATAAATCACAGAAGGGAAGCATTTTGTGATGGAGTGGGCGGACGCTGTTAATTTTGAAACCACATGGTGCTCCTTTTTCTTCCCACTCAGAGAATTTATCTTTTTCCCCCCCTGTCAGATGATGCTACCAAGCACCCTCTAGGCCTTGTGGCAATAGAAGAATATCCAGATCTTTTTCTGAGGGTGGGGGGTGGGAAATGCACTTCCCCGAGAATCCTGGAATATCTTAAAGGAAATGTTAGCTAAAATATTCTCCTTTATTTTGTTCTTGGTTTTTTTTAAAAGGAGGTTATGTCAGTGGGGGAAGTGGGATAGAAAAGGTGCCTCTCTCCCTTCACACACCTTTATTTATTTATTTATTTTGCATACACAGAGAGAGAGAGAGAATTAAACCTAAAATGGCAGTAGTCCCAAACTGTCGCCAAGGGTGAGATCTTGAACTGTTTCTGAGGCTCATGAAATTAGAGGACTGGCTTGCAGAATACAACAGAAAAGGGGGGGAAATTTTAGCAGAAAGAGTGACCTATGAATTATATGTTATACCTCATTAGCCTTAGGTGGTTTGCTGCTAAATACATTTATTTATTTATTTATTTATTTGGAGAGGCAGGCCTCCCATCAGGAAGACGGACCTTTGGACTGGGGTCTTCTTGGCTGGGAAAACCCAGAATCACTCAGGATCCGATCTCTCTCTCTCTCTCTCTCTCTCTTTTTTTTTTAAAGGGGGGGGGGCTTTTACAGGGAGGTGGAGACTGCGGGAGGAGGCGAGAGGTGGGGGTTGCTAAATGAATTTGTTAAACAGATCGCCCTTCTCTTTGCTTGCTGCTGTTTTCTAAACGGTCCCCTGAAACCTCTTTTGACAGTTGACTGATGGGGGGTGTCAGATTCAATTATCCTTTGGGGTCCTGGGTATCTTGAGGTTGGGGGGGGGAGAGGCAGCAGAAGGGAGAGAGAGAGAGAGAGAGAGAGAGGATCGGGAGACGGGTTCCAAACCCTTCTGAGGTTTTTTGGTCAATTAAAAAACAAAAACAGAGTTGGGTAATAAATATCTTTTTTTAAGACCACCAAAACATTCCCCCCCCCCCCAAAAAAGGGCAGCTTTCTTATTCTCCAGAATTCAGAAGCCTTTTTTTTTTTTTTGGGTTGCTTTCTGTGAGATGTTCTGGGGAGTCCATTAAAGGAACTCCTCAACTCTGGGTGTTTTGTTTTAATTGCTCCACAAGGTTTGGATTTCCCCCCCCCCCTATTTTTTTCTGACCACTTTTTTTCTTCTCTTCCCCCCCCCCCCCCTTTAAATTTCTCTGTTCTAAGATTATCCTCCTACTGGATTCGTTGGTCTTCAAAGCTTTGGTTCGTCCGTGCTGGTTTTGTTCTTGATAGACACCCGAGTGTGTCCGTTTGTCTTTAAATATATATATATTTGGGTTTGTTTTTTAAAACTCCTGTGATTGCGTGTGTCCTTCTGGGTTTTTGTTTTCTTGCTAGAAAAAAGACGGAGAAGGGCTCTATGGTCACCCAGATTTACACAAACGTCGGCCTGGGTAAGGCTGGGTTTTGCTGGTGGACTCCGGGCTGGAGGGGCTTAAATCTGAATGAGCAAACATAAATTTATTTTTGACGCCCAGAAAGAGCTTTTAAAAGTAGGATTCTTTGGCTGGCTGGGTGTTTCCGATGGATGGCTGTCAAGTTTCAACGTTTCAAAGGGATTGTGTGTGTGTGTGCGTACGCGCCCGTGGTGTTCCCTTTGCAGGGGACAAAGTAGGCGATTAAAAAAATGCCAATTTTATTTTGGAGGTGTTGCCATGAGCGGCTGGCTGAGAAAAGGCAGAGAGGACGCTGTCTCGGCCTTTTTCCCTTTGGCATTGCTTCTTCTAAAGACGTAAACGGATCTAGCACAATAAATAATAAGAATAAAATAAACAAGCGCCAGGGGCCTTCCTTAAAGCCGGGGCTCTTTTAACCCCGGGAGGAGCCCGCTTTCCCTGGCTGCGCGCAGAGGGGCTTGCTCGCGAGTAGACCCGCGCAGAGGTTTACTCGCGAGGAGGGTTGGCTCGGCTTTAATTCTGAAGGAGGGGAAGAGGGGGTGATTTATTTTAGCTTGGAGTATTTTTTTTATTTTTAAAGAGAGATCTCTTCTCCGCTTCGCGAAATTCCACCAGAGTCAGTTTCCGATCCGAATCGCCCACTTGTCTGTCGCCTCTCGTTCCCTCCCTTCTCAGGGACAAATCGCATTTCGTTCAGGAGGGTTTTATTTCCCAAATCAAGGTGGGGAAGGGGCTTCGAAACACACACACATACACACCCTCCGAGGAAATAGTTGTTAAAAACCAAGTAGAACCAAGAAGGTTAAAAAAAGGAACGCGTTTTGGGACGGGCGTTCCCGGGAGCGTTACATTCGCGCTGGAATGGCGTTAGGTCATCCATCTCGTTAGAAAGCAAGCAAGCAAGCGGCCCGTTTGCAAACTGTGGAGAAGGGAGGAGAGAAAAATAAAAACGCGTGGATGGCCGGGTGTGAACTGATCTAACTTTGGCCCCTTCCTCTGCCACCCCCCCCCCCTCCTCCATCCCCGGCTTCAACCTTGGTGATGAACTTCGCTTACAAAGGCCCTCCTTGGTCTATTGAAGCCCCGAAACAAGGCCGAAAGAAGAAAAGAAGGAAAAAAAAGAAGGGGAGGGGGACCTTTCCCGACCACAAAAAGCAAACCCTATATTTTGGGGTGGTTTTGTTGGGTTTGTTACTCTCTATTTGTGTGTGTTTAACTGATGCGGGGGACGGAAAGAGAAAAAGAGAGGCCCCCGGGGGTCTCCCCACTTCAGCGCCACCTCTCCTTCCTCTCTTCGTTTTATTTTCTCATTTTCTCTATTTTGGTTGGGTTTTTGGGGGGTTTTTTTAAGTGAAAGGGGTGGCGGGGGGGGGGAGGCAAGGAAGGCGGGCCTGGAGACGAAGCGGAGGCTCATGGCTTGATTCTCATTCAACATTTTCGCAAGGGGAGACCCGGGTTGTTGGTTTTTAAAAAAAGAGAGAGAGAGAGGGAGAGAAAAGCAAAGTTTGGGAACAAAGGCCGGCCCGCATAATAGGAGATAAGTTATTCCGCGCCTCCCGCTGTTAGATAGTTTTGTAATATTATCCGCACCGTCGGTTGGAAGGGAAAGAGGCGGAGAGAGGGCTTATTTTACCCGGTTTTGTTTTCTTCTTTCGGCAGGGCTTGGAGGGCCATTTGTGAATGAGTGGCTCCGTAACTCGGTGGAACCTTTCTAAAAGAGAGAGAGAAACTTTTTCTTTTTATTTGTGATTTTTTTTAAAAAATACTTTCAAAGAAAATCTGTGGTTTAGGGACTCCGGCCGTCTCAGAAAACAGAGCAGTGGGGTGGGTGTCTCTGTTTTGTGGGGGGTTTATTTATTTATTTTTTCCTCCCCCGTTATTTCCACGCCATTTTTTCAGGGGGGGGGGGGTGTTGAAAGTTTATTTTGAACATCGCGGGTCTGAGGAAGGCCGCCTCTGTTTTCCTGGGAGCGGATTTCTCCGAGTTTGCTTTCTTCACAGTTTCCTTCCCCGGCGATTTTAATTAATAGTTGTCAATTAAAGTTACGGGTGGGGGGGGGGGGACGAGGAAGGCCGGTCGTTTGAAATGATCCCCTCGCAAAATTAGGAAGAAAAACCCCCCGGAGAATAGAATGGAAGCGTCCTGGGCGAATCTTTAACTGGACACTAATAAATAGGTTCCTTTTAAAGATGCAAAAGAATTAATGTGCCATTAGTTCCTCAAAGTTTAACGCTAGAAACGGAAAACGGGAACGGAAAACGCGTTTGCTTTAAAGCCGGCCCGCTTCGTTTTAAGAGCCTTGCGGGAAGGAAACCGTTGGCGGATCGTGCCGGCTGCAGGCGGAGGCACACCCCTTTACTCGCGAGTAAAAGCCACCGAACCCGTCGAGATTTGCACCCGAGCAGAGCGGTCTAAAGACCCCGTTTATTTCTTTATTTTTAATAGAATAAAAAGAGAGCGTGATCGAGACTCAAAGAGGCCGGCAGGGCTTCCTCGGGAGTAAACCCGCAGCCCATGGGTCTCCTCGCCCAGCTTAGGGCTGCGATCCGAGTCGACTGCGTTCCCTGAAAAAAAGGTTGAGCTCCCCCCCCCCCCCGTCCCTTTTGTGCCTCCCTGTCTGGCTCGTGCGCATTTGGTTTCCAACCACCCTCTCCACCCTTTCTCCATTTGGAGGCTGCGATCCCCCTCCGCCTTTGGCCGGAGAGTCAAGCCCCGTTGAATTCAGGGGAAGGGATGCGTGAGTAGACCTGCACAGGACCGCCAAGAAGGAGGCTAGCCCCGGAGGCAGGAATAAAAAGACAAGTGAAGTGAAGAAATTATTTGCAGTAAACCACGGAGCTGTACGCTGCTGTAGGGTCTCCGCTTTTTCTTTTCTCTTATTAAAAAAAAAAAATCATCCCTTAATACCTTAAATCTCCCCCCTGCCAAAACTTTTAATGGGCCCAGTTAAAGTCATGAACTGGGGAAAAGCGTTCCCCCTTTTCACACACGGGAGCTCATCTCCCTTTACTCCAGAGGAAGCTGCATTGAACGAGGGGAGGAGGGGGCTTCCGTCCAGGTAAAAAGCCCTTCGCTGATGCTTGACACCAGCCCCTCTCGTTTGCCCCTCTGGGCGGTGGGTTTACTCGGGAACAACTCCCCCTGGGGTTTTGCGTAGGGGCGGATTTCCGAGGGAGTCAGGAAACGCTTGCCTGGGACGGATCGCAGCCTTTCCCGGCCAGCCGTGCCTTGTTCTCCTCGGCGGTAAAGGGCACTCAGCGTGGCTCCCTTCCCGGTGAAAGGGGCAGAGAAGAATATCCAGGAATCTGGATGTTCGAAATTTCACCCAGGTAATTAAACACACTTCTAAAAAGAAAAAGAAAAAAAGGAGTTAAAAAAATATTGTCAGGAGCCGGTTACTGGCCTTGAAGGAGTTCTTCTTTGTGTCTTATTGGCGTGAACTTGATTTATGAGCAGCGCGGTCCTTTAGCATCTTAACCCCCTAAGGATGCCTGGTTTTTAACGATGATGACGGCCAGCCATCGAGGGACGTCCCTCCGTTGGGTTTCGGCCTTTTTTGTAAACCGCCTGAACATTCAGGGAGGGAAAGGCGGAGCGGGCCTTGAACCATTGCTATGGAATAATAGGGGCATTGCTTTCCAGTGGGTGTTTCCTCGGAAGTAAAGCCCCAGGGCTGCTTTGCTAGCGGACGCGGGGGGAGCCTGTTTGTGTGGCGTCCTCTCCGATTTTAAACTCTGCGCCTTGGCTTTTGGATGCCGGTCTGCGCAAAGCAAACAGAGGGAGTTGCGGGAAATGAATTGGGGGGGGGGGGGACGGGTTCAAAATTAAGATCTGGGGGAGTCCCAATCGCAAGCTTTAGAAGTGGGCCTGTTCTGCTCAGGAGTAAGCCTCCATTGGGCGCAGCGGGCCTGTCCTCCTCCTGGGTAACTAGAGGATCCCGTGCACATGATTCCTAACGCGTGTGCTGTGCATTTGGGTGGCGGCCTTAGGACCCAATCCTGTGTCACATCGGATGAGGAGTCGGTCCCAGGTGACCCCCACCCTCCACGAAGAGGCAGAGGAAGGTTGCAGGATGGAAGAAGGGGGGGTCGTCTTTAGCGGAAAGGATTTCACCCCTGCCGCTCAAATCCGACCTCCTTGTGCTCGATTCTGTGCCTTGTCTACTCTGAAGTAACGCCATGCATTCCCCCACCTTGGCAGTTTCTGCTAAAGACACGTGCAATCCTATGGCGTGGGGGAAAGGGGTAGATGTAGTTTTTTGGGGGGGAGTCCTTCCTCCCTCCCCGAAGAAAACCTTGTGCTGGGTTCCAGGTGTCCCCTCAAATCAGCCCCCTCCCCTGGATCTTGTCCTGGAGAGAAGGGATCCCCCATAGCTAGGAAGGAAGGAAGGAAGGAAGGAAAGCAGGAAAAGAGAGAAGGAAGAAAAGAAGGCATCATTTTTAAAAGGGAGAGGGGTTCCTTGCCCCCCACACACACACACACAAAAGAAGGGAATGGCCCGGATCCCTTGCCCCAAGTCTTCTCTGAAGGAAGCCCCACGGATCTTTGCTCCCCTAGTCAGGTTGCCTCCAAAGGGTCGGTGCAGTCGCCCCCGCAGCAGAAATGAAGGACCACTTCACCCCCAAAATACACACCAAAAAATAGCCTTGGGTGTTGAAGACCTTTTGGGGGGGGGTTGAGGGGAAAGGAAGGGTCTTCTCTGGGGAGGAGCCCCCTTTTCTGGAGAGGACCGGGCTTTCCGCAGCGCTCAGAGAAAAGCCCCCCACTCACCCAAGCCCGCCTGCTATTTTTTTTAAATCCCCCCCTTCTTCTTCTTCTTCTTCTCCTTCCTTCTCGCCTCCTTCGCCTCTTCTCTCCCCCCCCCCCCCGCTTCTCCCCCTCATCCAGCTTGGCATTTAATAACGTTAAGACTGATTAGCGTCGGTAATGAAAACTGTGGCGCATGAATGGGAGGCCGTGTTGGAGACGGGTGTAATAGCTCCGAGGCATGTTAAGAAAATGTATTTATCCCCAATCAGGGACTCACTCTTTGGGTTTCCAGCACAAACGTTAAGTTGAAGGGGTTTAAAACAGATTAAATTGAGTCTTTATTTCCTTCGCACTTTCATCTTTAAACGACTCACTCCGCTTGGCCCTCGGCGGATATTCATAAGGGTTTCGCGGTGGGATTCTCTCTCCCCACACACACACTTTTTCTCGCCTTCTCTCTCTCTCTCTCCCCCCAACACCCTTCCTTCCCTCCTCCTTGACTCCCTCTTTGCCTCCTCCACCCTGTCCAAAAATCTTCAAACTGTGGCTGCTGCTGCTGCTGCTGCTATTATTATTATTATTATTATTATTATTATTATTATTATTATTATTATTATTATTATTATTATTATTATTATTATTATTATTATTATTGCTGCTATTATACTAGAAAAGCTAGCAAAAGAAAACTCAACACAGAACAATGACCATAGTATGGAAGACAAATGGAGGGTAGAGGTAGACTCAACAGGGGGAAGAGAATGTAACAGTAGAGGAACAACTTATGGAACAACCCAGAAATTGCTGTTGTTGTTATCATTCTTGCTATTATTCTTGCTATTAATGCTGTTATTATTGGTTCATATCATTATTATCACCTGCCCTGTCCCTCGAACATGATTATTCATCCGTTCTTTACTTGTTAAGAGTTGCACTCCGCCTTTCACCTGGGGGGGGGGAGGGCCCTCCAGGCGGCTACCAATAAAATGAGTTTTTTTGATATATAAAAACTGTTGAGAGAAGAGCGTTGGATGATTGTTAGCCAAGGGTTTTGGCTTCCCTACCCACCCACCCATCCAAAAAACAAACAAACAAACAAAAAAACTTTCTAGATCAACATCTCCACTTGGGACATATTTTGGGAGGCTTTTAGGCTGGTCTTTTTTGACGTGCAAATGGAAGAGGTAGACTTTGGGGTTCCAGGAACAGACTGCAGAGTAGCTTGTGAATGCAAGTGAATCTAGGCGGCTTTCTCTAAACCCTTTGCGTGTAACATGCGTGTAGATGGGCTGCCGGGAGATACTTTTCAGTTACAGCCTCCAGGCCATAGTTCGCACACAGACCCCTCGCAAACAATGGGGATTAATTAGCTTCCAAGTCCTCAGCTTGGAGGCCCACCGGGTCACACGATTGGCTCAGCGCTCAAGCGATGGAGCCCATGGTCACCTCACCTTTCCTTTGAGCATCCAAATATTTTGGCCGGCCCCACCCAACGCAGATAATGTGACAGAGGGTAATGGGAGGAAGGGGCCTTGTGTTCAATTGACTTTGTTGCTAAGTACACGTGTCTAGGACTTACGTGGGATTGTCTTTAGAAGCCGATGGGATCTATGCAGAGCTGGAGTTGGGTTTTCTCTCTTTCTGTTTTAAACCTCTGTGGAGGGAGCGACGGGGGTGGAGAAGAGCGGCATATAAATGTTTTTAAGTCCCAATCCTATGCCTTGTTCAAATGCCCGGATTCTGACGTCTGGGTAACTTTCCTAGGATGGGGCCGAGCAGTCAGGTAGGGCTCGGTTTCCCCTTAGGTCTCCATGCTTCTTTTCCGGCACATAGCCCCCCCCCCCCCGTAACGCTTTTTTTAAAACCCGTGTATTTAGAGACACGTCGACAGGTAAAAGTGGGCGATTGAGAAAGTCATTAAACACTCGCAGACACAAACGTGATTTCTTAGGGAAAGGGCCTCTTGAAGGCAAAAGAGCAGGGAAGTTACTTTACCCAAATTAATTGGGGGGGGGGTTAGTTCGACTTGCTGTCAGTTCTGCGCCGGCAGCAGTGGGGTTTTGCGCGTTGTCTGAGCACACGACACCCAGGTTACACCTGGCTTGCTCCCTCCTTGTACCTGAGAAATGGGGAGGGAGGGCGGCCAGACCGCCCCCAGCTGTGTCCCCTTCCTCCCAGCCCCAGCCCCAGCCCCAGCCCCAGCCCCCTGTCCCTCCCGCGCCCCATGGATCCCGACGCGGGCCCCGCGCAGCCCCTCCGCGCGCGTCACGGTGTGTTCCGAAGGGAAAGCGGAAGCTCGGAGCCATCAAATCAGGAAGGATTACCTAAGGGTTAAGCAATCTAATCAAACAGGGAGCAGGCGGGATTTGGAGCCGGTGATGAGGGGGATCAAGGCGAAGAGGGGGGTGGGAGGTGGGGGGGCCCAGACGGAGGAGGTAAGGAGCTGACGGGGTGCGGGGCAGCGGGGGGGGGGGGAGAATCAGTGGTGTTTCCTGAGGGGTGGAGGGAAGAGACGGGAGCTTTCCCAGCTTGGGCGCTTCAGATTGCTTGGATTGAGGGAGGGAGGAAGGAAGGGAGAGAGAGGAGGAAGCGAAGAATGCAGGAGAAGAGAGAGGAGGAAGTAAGAAAGATAGGAAAAGAGAGAAAGGGGGAAGGGAGAAAAGGGAAGAAGAGAAAGGAGGGAAATGCAGAGAGAAGGCTGGGTACGAAAAAGAAGGGTGTGAAAAGAGAAGACAAGGAGGGATTTCGTGCGGGGAGAGGAGAGAAGGAAGAAGGGGAGTGTTTGCCGGGGAGAGCGGGCGAGAGGGCCTCTGCCGGAGCCGGGCCGGGCTCCAGGGGGCAGGACAGGCGCTCCGGAGCAGCCCAGCCGGGCCTTCCCCCTTGAACCCGCCAGCCCGAAACAAAGGAGGCACAACGATATTAAGCGCCGATAACAATGACCAAGGCAAACAGTGGCTTTCGGGGAGGGGGGGGGCGAGAGAGAGAGAGAGAGAGATCCCGGGGGTCCATAAACCCCTGTTTGGAAGACAAACCTCCTTCCCAAATCGCTGTGAGGGGAGGCAAGAGGAGGGGAGAAATAAGAGCTCCTAGGGGGAAGGGGGGCAGACCCACATAATCTGATGCCTGAGACCCACCCCTTTCTCTCCCTCATTCGGTTTCCACTGGGGGAAAGGGGGATGAGACAAGCCAGGGGAGAAGGCTTCCACTGGGCCTTACATTGTGAATTGTGGTAGTGGGGGGATAATGGGAGTGAGAGTAGCTTGGGGGAGTGGACAAAACACCTGCCATAATTTTGAGTCCCAGCTAGGGCAGGTGCCTTGAAGTCAATGAGACGGGCCCTTAGTGTTGACTGGATAGTCCCATTGCTTTCAATAGGGCCACTCCATTTGGGATGAGAACTAGGTTCAGGCCCAGAGAGCCAGGTGCCTCATTTTGGAGGAAGGCAAAGATGGCTTTCTTCTTCACTCCTTCCCACCCTTGGCCACTCCTCTCCTGAAATGTCTTTTATTTTGGGTGCCGAGGTCCAGCCTTGAGGAGGGTAAAAGCTTCAGGTGGAAGGCTTTGAGGCCGAGCTAGGCTGAGCTTCCTGTTCAGAAAGAAAGCTCCCAGGTTGCACTGGGGCAGGACCAGAAAGCTTGGAGGGAGCTAAGGCCTAGCTAAGCTTCAGGGCCTTCCAGCTGAGGCCTCTTTCCCAGGCGAGCCACATTTAGGTGTCTGGAAGATGCCTGTCTGTCATGTAAACCTCAGGGAGTGAAGAATTATGGAATTTCCCATCCATAAAATCCAAAAATCCTGTCCCTATTCAGAATTATTTCACCCTCCTCTAGAAAGAAAGAAAGAAACAGAACGGTGGGCTTGGAAGACCTATTTCTAGCAAAAGGATGGCTGTTTCACCAAAATCATTGGGATGATCAGGGTTGCTGGACTAGAGACTGGTTGTCACTTCTGTACGTGGAGGGCAAACAATGTAGTCTCTTATTTTTCCTAGATGAAATTGTTTTAAGGAGAAACGAGTCATTGTCTCTAGAAAGCTGCCCTTCCCATGTCCATCTGTTGAAGATATGTAAGAGCTGTCCAAAAAGTGGTACTGATTTACACCTAAATTGGTCTCTAGAGAGCTTCACTTGTCAGTATTGGTTAGCCTTGTGTTGTAGAGAGACGAGAGGGTGGGTTGTCTAGAAGAACAGTGGTTCTCAAACTGGGCCCCGCAGATGTTCTTGTACTGCAATTTCCAGAAGCCTTCCCTTCTTTGGCCATCATAGTAAGAAGACTTACTATGATGGCCAAGATTTCTGGGAGCTGCAGTCCCAAGAACATCTGGGGACCCAAAGGTTGGGAACTGCTGTGACCTCTCTGGCACTTTCCAGCTGTGCTTGACTGCAGATCTCATCCAGGCCATGTAAGCTGGAGAAGATGGTCATCGGAAGATGACCACACCGACCCTGGATCATCAAGGACAAAGGACACCAAGCTGCTGTGATCACCTCGATTTGGGGACAGAAATTTCTTTTCCTGGGAAAAGAAATGCCATATATATTTTCTAACATTTCGGCACCCCAAAATAGACATTGACTCTCTCTCTTTCTCTTGGTGCGTTGTGAGATATTGTACCAAAGAAAGGAAAATTGAGGGTTTCCTCTCTCTTTTTTCCTTTCCCCAGTGGTGTGGTTAAAGGAATTATATTTACCTACTCTTTTTTTCCCCCTTGTGCAATAAGCTTGGTTATAAAAAAAAAAAAAGAGGGAGAGAAACGCTGAAAAGATGAGAGGGCCAAGGACTTCAAAGGAATCCATCATCTCTGGTCTGGTGGAAGTGGAGATTTAGAGACAGTGTTGGGTGCGATGAGGGAGGGGGAAGAGTTATTTAGATATTAAAAACCATATTTTCCTGGAGGCATCAGGAGTTGCCGGCATCCGCACTTTTTTCTCTCGCAGCTATTTGGCTGGGTGAAATACCGGAGACCCAAATGTTGAGCAGAGATAACGCCGGCAAACCTCGTCGTGGTCCTGTTCCTGCATCAGAGCATTAAACCCGGATTAACCTCCCCTTTTTCTCTCCTCCCCTTTTTTTCCTCCTGATTCTCCTTCAACTCCCTCTCCCGCCCTCCTCAATCCACCCACCCCAAGCTTTTAAAAAAAAAAAATCTTAGGGAATTTACATAGAAGGATTTTAAAGCATATACCATTCTTAGCCTTTCAGCTTAAAGATACTTACTCGAGGGTTAGGGGTAAAACCGGGTGGGGAGGAGAGATGGAAGAGAAATAGTAAAAAAAAAAAAAAAATACCCAACCCAAAAAACCTTACATTTATTTCCTAAAATTACCGCATCTTTAATATTTGTAATTATTATGCCTGTTTCAGCCATATCTTTGATATGAGGCAGATAAAGCTCAGCAGCCAGGGTTACTGTTACAAACCTCCCCCTTCCTCCAAATGTAAGTGGTTTGTTAAATTTATTACATTTGGCTCATCCGTACAACAGTCTTGTAAGGTAGGCTGATATTGTCTTTCTATGGCCTTTGCAAGATTGTAGGATTGATCCTGAAAAACTTCTTGAGATAATGGCTTCCTAAGAAACGGCAACATAGTTGAGACAGAACCTGGAGAAAGCTGGCATGTGGCCTCCATTTTTCTAAAATGACCGTGGTGCTGAACATCATACATACTCATAGTTACTTATTAGTTATATCTTGTCGTCTTTCCCGAAGGTCAAAGCTGTCACCAGGATATATTTTTCCTTCCCTGTTTTATCCACACGCAAAAAAGGAAGGCCCGGCTGAGCGAGCGATCGATTGGCCCAGGACCACCCCAGGACTGTAATGGCTCGGTGGGAAAATTTGAACATTGAGCTCCTTGGCTCAAATCTGATAGACTCACTACCATTCTGGCTCATGATCCCCCCCACTTGGTAGATATGGCGTTATGTGGTTATAGGAACACAAAGGAAAAGACAATAATCTAAACTACTTCTGGCCGGTCCTACCATTAATCAGACTTACCTGCTAGTCTTTTCTCCACCCCTAAACGGACTCATTGCCTTCAAGTCATGGCATTAGCTTTTTGGTGGTCTCGTCCTTTTGCCGTTCATACATAGAACAGGGCAGGGGGTGGGGGTATTTGCTTCAGACATCAAAAGGTCTCGGGTCCACTCCATAGAAACTTTTCCGCATCATTTCCTACCTGGGGAAGAGTCTCCTGTCTCTGGCGTAGGACAGATCCAGGCCGTCTTCTGAAATGTGTTTCCTCCATCACAGTGAAAGGTTCTGGGGCTAAACCACATGATGGATCGCCCATGTGGGATGTTGGCTTCCCTGGCACCTTCAAATATGGAGCAAGGGGCTCCACCATGGCCAGCAGAGCAATGAGATCCAGCCACTGGTCTAACTGGAGTTTGTCCATTAAAATGATCTTGGTTTCCCCCCCCAGAAAGCCTTGGAATCAGTGAAGGCTGATCACCCACCCCGGCTCTATGTGGGGTTCAGTCAATCTGTTCTAGTCTTTCAGGCAAGCTGTGAAGGAGCTATCCAGGGTGCTAAAACCCTTTTTTTGGTGTTACCATTCAGCACGTCTTATAAAGTTCGGACTAAAGCCCAATACATTTCCGCCCCCCCCATGGGTTTTAGCCCGAACTTTACAAGACCAATCTGAAATACTGATCACTCTGTGCGTGGGTGTATCTTTGGATCGGAATGGATCCAGTGAGTGAAGGGCAGGGGAAGTGCCTGTGTGAGTGTGTTGACGGAGAGCAAGAGTGGAAGATGATAGGGGTGGGGGAGAACAAGGAGGTTGAGGGGAAATGAAGGCAACTGAGGACTGAAATTGAAACGCTCGGTGTGCTTTGATTTCTGGGGTGCTTTCCCTTATCTGGAACACTGCTGGTGACCCAGCTAAAAATGGAAATGTCACATTACCGACTGTCCGGGCCCGCTTGGTGGAATCCGTATCTATTAATTAGCAGCCTCACTTGGGGTCTTCTGGGACCTCTCACGCCGGCAATTTTTTTTTTTTTTTTGAAAGGGGAAAAAATAATAAACCCGCACAGCTGTCGACGCCTGCTTTTGGAGCCTCTCCGGGAGAGATCAGTGCAAAGGGCCAGGGTTGCAGGAGAGAAAAGCGTCGCCTGAAAGGATGCACGGGGTGGTGGGAAGAAGGAATCGACGGGGCATTTCCTCACCACCCTCTTGACCTCAAGGAAGCCAAGCTTGTAGGCCAGGGTTCTAGCCAGCCTCTTCCTCGGGAGTAAATCCCATTGAAATCAATGGAGCCTAGGCCGGGGTGAATATGCAGAAGATTTCACCGTTAGCGTATTTACAGTAGGCTTCCATGATTCAGGGCCCTGCAAGTGGGCAAGAATCCATCTCGCAATAGGATGGCTTCTGAGGAGGGTGGTCTTTGTAGTTCATCACATTAGTGGGCCTTAGGTGGCGAAATGACAGTTTTGAAGCATTTTATAGACTCAATGCCGGGGATGGTGCCTTGAATCCATAGGATGAAAAGTGAGCTATAAATTGGACCACTGGATAGCTCAGTGGCTAAAGCATTGGTTGGGAGTTCGAATCCCGACTGGGCCTCCTTAACAAGGGCTGGGCTGGATGATCCAGAGGGTCCCTTCCAGCTCTGCCGTTCTAGGATTATTATTATGTACCTAACAGGTGGCATAAAATAACAACAAAGAAATGACAACGCTGGCACCCTCCCCACAGGCCAGGGCTGACCGTAGAAGTGAGGGCAGGTGGGCTGTTTGTGAGAAGAGGATGCTGAACTCAACGGGGAGTCTGGATCTGAGGCAGGAGGAGCCAGAAAAGAAAAATCTCTAATCTTTTCCCAATGAAACATCCCAAAGAGGTTGCCACAAGAGCAGCAGGTTCCCGGGAGGAGGAGCGGGGCAACCCGTTTCAGATGTATGGTCGTCCTTCCGTTCCTCTCCCCCCCCTTTCGCCCCCAGGGTGGGTGTCTTTAAGCAGAGAAAGAGGACCCCTTTCTCCATTCACCACCTCGTGTCTCCTCTCCCTGCCCCGAATGTCTAAAATTGGAAAGCAGCACTCCGCTTGACCTGAAAATAGAAGGCGTGGGGGGGCCATTTTTGAGGGGTCCCCCTTCTCGGTTACTCGGGCTGTTAAACCCTCAGAGCTTCCTTTGTCCTACGACCCTAAAGTTCGCAGATCAAAGCGACCGAGTCGGGGCCCTTCTTTTTAAGAAGAAAAAGGGGGCAGGAGAGAGGGGGGGGTGGATGGCTTGAAGCCGCAGTTAGGAAACTCTTAGAAGCCAAAGGGACTGGTTGTCTTTTTAATGGCATCTTTTTAACCGCCTTCCCAAACTGGGGTCTTCTAAGGTGCCAGATGACCACTCCCTAGTTGATGTTGTGGCTGTTAGAAAGAGATGAGAATGCCTTATTTCAAGTTGTGCGTTGTTTTCTACACATTGCCTTTGGGTATCTCGACCAGGGTAGACGTGTGTCCCGTGGAGGCTAGCGTTAGCTTGAAATGGGCCAAAATGAAATCATGAGACCCACTGTGAGTTTGTTGTCAATCTTTTTAAACAGGTTGGTGTCTCTTAGTTTTAACTATTATCTTCCTAGCTCTGTTAGAAATGCCACTATTAAAAAAACAAAACACTATGGTATCCCCCCCCCCCCGGTCTTATTTAAGGTGTGGGGTGGAACACCAGTGTGTAGGGTGTATGCATTTAGGGCAACATTGGATTTAGGGCATGCATGGTAAATGGAGAAATCCCATGGAAATCTCTGTTGGAAGTATCTGAAAGAGAGTTGGTTGCTAAAGGATGTATCCCATCCCATGACTAATTCCACCACCACCCCGGCAAGATAGTGAGGTCTTCTCTGCTGGTTTCAGTGGGAAGCTCTTGTTTGTGGAAACGGTGAGATTTTGCACAAAATTGCAACAAAATTGCATGGACACCTGAAATGAAGAAGCATCGGATGGGTTGTTCTCATGTTTTCGTCCCATCGGCCAGGCCTTTTGTGCTCGCTCAGGGTGAGCCTTTTAAAGTCACAAAGGGGAAAGACACGCGTCTCGCGGAGAAACATTTGGAACAAATTGTGGAAACCTGGATGCCAAAACACAAGCAAGACCCCCCCCCTTTTTTTGTTCTCGCTCAGTAGGGAGCGAATCTCGAGGGGCTGCCAAACCCTCCACAGGTCAGTTTGACCTGCTGTGTCCGTCTGCCTTGATGAGCACAAGGAATTTAATGAGATTTCTTCACTTAGGTCTAATGATGATTCCGGATGGGGTCTTTTTTCTTTTTAAATGACACCATGGTAACCGTTCAATTAACCTTGGAAATAAACTCCCAAAGTCGGCTTGCTCCCTCTAGTCCAGAAGGTTATTTTTAAAAACCCAATTTTTGAGGGCTGGAATTTCAAGAGACATCAAAACTGTTGGAAATGGTTTAGAACAGTTTTCCGGTTTCCTCCAGAAATGGTTGCTTTGCCATGGAAGAAAGCTGAGAAGAAGGGGGGGGGAATCTTCCCCCATTTGAATTTTCTGGAACCTCGAGTGATTCCCTTCCCAAATGCATGATTGGTGTCTTTCAGTGCCAAGAAACGAACAGAGGCAAATTGCTCGTTCCTTTGCACCCGACAAATGCAACAGGTACAGCTCTTCCTGGCCGAGTGTTGACCAGGCTGTGCTTCCCTGGCCATATAGATGTTCACACTGAGAAGCATTTGAAACAAACCAACCAACAAACAAACCAGATTGATGGCCCTTCGAATTCCAGGCTCATGGCCGAATATTCGGGATTTCAAAGCCAGACTTGAAAGAATTAAGCACCCAAAAGTCTTACCTCCTTTGATGGATGGTTCATGAATGTTCTCAGGTCTGCTTATTTGTTAGTTCATTCATCCATTTATTGCTCTCAGATTCTTTCCCCCATTTTAAATAGGAAGAAATGTACCATATTCCCCCCCCCAAAAAAAAACTCTCATAAAAAAAGCAATCAGAAATTCGATTCTTACCTAGTTTTTGGTGAAATTTCGACAAGTTCCTGAGCATTTAAATCTGGAGACCAGGAATTCTAAGCCCCAGACCTCCGTGTCCTTACATTTATGCTTTTAAAAACTTTGCAAACATTCAACGCAGTACCTGGTGGCCATCATCATCCTTATTTCTGCAGCCTTCTCTTCCCACCCCCCTCTCCTAAAGGCCCCCCCTCACTCTTTTTAATCTCATTCTGAGCACCCTTCTTTTCTCCACCAAGTTGAATAAATGCACAGTGGGGGTGCTTCACATTTCCATCATTCAAAACACTTTCCACACAGACAGCCAAGGGGAAAAAAAAACCTTTTAAAGAAAAAGGTTTTCTGCTATTTTGGGGTAGCGAATTTTTTTTAAAAAGCCAGTTCTGCCTGTCTTTCCAAAGAGTTAGGTGATGGATAGAAGTATTTCATTCTTAATCTTTTCTTCTTCTTTTTGTTTTTTACTCTCCTGCTTTTTTAAAAAAAAATCAGAGAAACTTTTTCCTCTGTTTGAAGAATTTTTTGAAGTTTTCTAGAAAATTAACCTGCACACTGTGGGCTGCTGGGAAGATCTTAGAACAGATCAATAACTCAAACCATTAAGAGTGTGGAGGCGATCTAAATGGGTTCTGTATATTTTATTAGCAAAATAGATGTTGTGTTTAAGTAGAAGAAGCTAGAAGCCAGAACAGGTTTACTAGAAATAAACAGTGTGATAGTCTCCACTTCTACTCAGAAGTAAAACCTCTGGATTTCACTGGGATTCCCTGCTAGGTGAAGTGGTACAAAGCAACGGCATAGCAATGCAATCCTGTGTAGAGGTATTGAAGAGTAAGAGTCATTGACTTCAGCTAGTCCCATATAGAGTAGACCCATTGAGTCATTTGTGAGATGGTGAGTCAATGCCTCTTTACCGGTTACAATTCAGAGTCAAATGGGCCTTACTCCCTGGTAAGTAGTTATGGGACCGCAGGCTTAGTCCTGTTCAATCCAGTGGGATTTACTTCTGAGTCAGCCTGCCCAGGGTCCCACCCAAAGCCGAGCAACTCCTGCTCAACTGAGGACTCCACAAGAAGAGCATAAGATCAGGAAAAGCCAGGAGGAGACCGTGTCCGCCCAAGCTATTTGGCCGTCCAAGGCCAAAGGACAAAAGGGCGCCTGCACCGTGCAAGGCCCTAAAGAGCCGTTTTCGCACCCAGGGGCTCCCCTGCCCTAGTGGTTAAGGTTGGGTCACAGGAGTCTGGGGAAATGGCCGTACGTCTGCCCCCGTTCCCAACTGTGTTAGTTCTAGGCTGGCCCCCCTGTTTGGCATTTCCTTCTGATAGAGAAAGAAACGCCCAAGATCTCCAGCACACACAGTCAGGGGCGGGTGGGTTCATGACCCCTAAAAGCGAAGGAGGGCTTCCACACCCTTCCAGTAGCACCCTCTGAATTTCAACAACTTGGGGGAAAGCCCAGTGGCCTCCACCTAAGGGCAGCTCTGTAGGCGCACCCAGCTAGTCACTGGGTTGTGTTTTCCAGGCTGTGGTCCCTCCCTGAAAGAGGCTGGCTGGCTTAGGGAGGTACAAGCATGAGTGGCTTACGATCTGAGTCCGGGGTGCTTTCCCGGTCCTTCTCCTCTGGAGTAGCCCTAGATACGAAGGTCTATTCTCATTTCTAGGCTCCTAGGCCTTGGCACCTTTCATTCACTCCTTGATGCCCTCCCTCTCAGCCACGCTGGGGCCACCCTAAGTTGTGCCCCTTCGGTGCGCAAAGCGGCTCCCACCGGGATGGGACCCCCCCACCGGGGTTTTGATTCCCTTGGTTTGGGGCCTTTCCGAGGGGCTGCGGCGTCTCGGTTTCTGACGGGTCCTGCAGAAGGTAGACGTGAGCTGTTCTTTACAGCCGCACGAGCACACAAATGTTAAAAAAAACCACAACATCAGGGCAACATCTAACATCAGTAGGCTTGGCCATGGACCATAGCCCTGGCTAAAGTCAACCCAATGAAACCAACGGTTCCATGGTCGGCCGGCACCTGCATAGGTCCCATCGACTCCAGAGGTCCATCCGAGTCTGTCAACTGGAATTGTGTTTTTCTAGTTCTTCCTGACATTCTGCTAAGAAAACCTACATGGGATTCCACCCAACGACACCCGAAAGCTTTGGCCCTAGATCTGTTGCCCCCCCCCCCCAATAAAACTTGGAATGAAAACAAAAGCCAGGAGGAGATATTTTAGAAAAGTCCCGCTGTTTGACTGTGGCGTGTGTGGGTTTGTTTGTTTTTTAAAACTCTGTTTTGCTCCTCACCCGCGTTTCGCTCCTCTAACCTCCCTCTTTCTCCCTCTGGCCTCGTGCTCGTTTTTGAAGCGAGCCTCCGGGACGTGGCCCCGACATTCTCTCCCCGCTGGCTTCGGGAGGCCTTCCCCTTGAGGAATATAAACAACATTTAAAAACTAAAGTAACCACACCAAAACGGGGGGGGGGCATTTCTAGGGAGGCGGGAGGCAGGCCGAAATAGTTGTCAAACTTTACCATGGTGTGTTCATCCGCCTGTCGCTTAATCCACCTTTCATTTCCACCGACTAATGTCAAGAATCTGTATCTACCTCCCGACCCTTGGAAGCTCTGATTAGGGGACAAAAGGCCCCTATTATCCACAGGAGAGAACAGGGGGGAGAGGGGGTGGACGGGGAACCGGGGCAGGGGGGGGGAGGCCAATTTTGCAGGGGTGAGGGGCATCTTTAAACTATTGACTTAGGAGATGAAGTCAAAAGCAAACACTCTGGGATTTTAAAAAGAAGAAGAAGAGAAGGCACAGAGGGAGTGGGGAAATGCAAGCAAAGTCAGGTCTGAAGTCCCTGGGCCCTGCGTCAGAGAGGCCGTGGTTTCCATGCAAAAAAGGCCCACTCTGTGGGCCACAGCATCTTGAGTTAAAAAGTTCCCGGGGTGGAATACTACAGGGCTATTTGCCAACTACTGATAAATCTTGCAAACACAGATTTGCAAGTCTCTTCTTGTTTGCACCGGCGTAACTTCCAACATGAGCAGTTATAACAACAACAAAACGCTACCATTTGTGTACCCAAGATCGTGGCAACAGCACCAGTACAGGAGTTGCTTGTGGAGTTTTGTGAAGTTTGTCCCTTTGATTTCAAAGTCAGACCAAAATCTTCCTCAGCTGGGTTGGGTGTCCATGGCACAGGAGAATCTTCAAAACCCTAAACCAAGTTGGCAAGGGCTTAAAGTAGTCCCCCCTGGCACCGCAGCGCCAGCCTCTTCAGCTCTCCTGGTCTTCCTCAGATTCAAACCTCTTACTCACAGCCCTTCTCTTTCTTAGTCCCACCCTTTTGGGCTGAAGCGATATTTCATAAGGCTTATACAAGCCACCCTGACAGAGGCATCACTGGTTACAGTGGGTAACACTTACTTTGGGGGAGGAATGGTTTCGCTAGGTCTGAAAACTGTACTTTCAGATGGATCTTTCACTATTTGAGGGATCTTAGAGTGCAACCCAGGTGTTCTTAGACTGCAACTCCCTGAAGCCTTCACCATTAGCTGTGTTGGTGAGGGTTTCTGGGAGCTGCAGCCCAAGAACTGTTGGGTTACCTAAGGTTGGGAACCCCTGATCTACGGCACGGCTCTGAGGTTCAGAAAAACTGTAGCAGGGGAGTTATTCCCAAGAAAACTTGAGCTGTGCTTTGCCTGCCTGAAAGCTGGAGCTTTTTGCTGAGTAGACGTGTCCGGGCTGAAGCTGTGCTTTGCGCCCTACGGGCCAGAATGCCCAAACTGGTCAGGATGATACCCATCTTCCTCCATTTGGCTTTGACTGTTCCCACTGCTGCCGTGTGCTCCCCGGGACCTTTCCCCAATCAGGATGTGGCCCCTGGACCCAAAAAAGGATCTTTGATTCTGCTTTTATACATAGAAGGCTCCTGATTTACTCTGAGATGGTGGGAAAGCCATCTCAGGATCTTTTTGAGAGATCCCCTAAAAGCAATAGTAAAACTTAGCTGCAGCATAAGCAGGTGTTAGCACTGTGGTTGTTACCATGATCGGCGCACATGGTTCTCAATAGGTTTCCGAAGGGTCTGCCCCAAGGAGGTTACAATCTGATGTGAAGATTATGGGATGTCTTTTGCCCGGGCAGAAGGGCAGCCGGGTCAGGAAATGCCAGTGAGAGACAGCTCTCAGCAGCTTTTGACACCATGGACCACGCTGTCTCTTCTTCCATGGCACCCGTCTGAGGTGGAACTCGCACTCATGCTTGGCTTGGCTGGGGAGAGTGGGAGTTGTAGTCCAACACACACACACACCCCGTGGGTGGCACCCAACTTGGGAGGGCCATTTTAACTCCTCGTAAGTTCTGCCTCATTGCTCTCGGGAACCGACTTCTGTCCCAAAGGTGGACGTTCCGAAATGTTGTATGGAAGTTGGGAATGACAGGATGCCTGTTTAAAATGAGGGGGAACCCTCTCTGTTGGAAAAACAGTGGGGTTTTTTGGGGGGTGTAAGAGCATGCGTGCAGGAGTGTGAGCACCTACGGGTGTGAGAACTTCTATCAGAAACACAACGTTTGTGTTCTTCACTCCATGTTGGAGAGACGTGACTTCTTTCCCGTTCCCCTGCTGCTTCCTTACTTGTGCGCTGCCGAGGGTGTTGTGAAGACCTGCGCTTCCAATCCATGGCACGGTGACCTTTCCGGCTCAATTTAAAGGCCCCCGTGACCCCCTCCCCAAAACGGCTATTTAAAAAGCGAGCCCCGAGGCTTGGCCAAACAGAAGACGTGTCCACGGGATGGGTTGGCGTCTGGATTTGTTAACCTCAAAGAGTCCCTCTTTTCTCCCTGGCAGGATGAAGGGGGTGGGGGGTTGCGGCCGGCCACGTCCTTTCCCCCCAAAGAAAGGTGCCATTGTTCCCCCTCGGCAGCCCTGGTTCCTAATTGGATCTGAGTTTGTTTCCTGGAGTTTTAACAAGTCTAAATTAAATTAAGGAATGCTTCGGGAAGAGCTGGGTTGCTCCTTTTTCTGATCAAGAGTGTTTGGGTCCACCCCTCCTCCCTTGAAGTCCACGAGAAGATCCCTCGAAATCCACCCCCCAAAAAGTCCCTCTCTGCCTTTCCTCACCCATGTACCATCGTAGGGATCTAGAGGGCAAAAACGCCACCATCGCATTTTAAGTTTTTTGATCCAGCAGCACATTTTTGAGCCAGGATCTTGGCGGTGGGATGTGACTGTACAAAGACCTACAAAGTATATGTTGGGGTCATTTGGGACGAAATATTTTTCATGCGTGGGTGGATGTGTTGAAAGGAGTGTGATTTTCCCCTAGGAGGAAAGACGGAAAGAACTGGGCATGTTCAGCCTTGAGAAAAGAAGTCTGAGGGGAGATAGGAGAGCCCTTTTGAAAGACTTGAAAGGCTGTCCTACAGAGGAGGGGCAGGATCCGTCCTTGATCATCCCGGAGTGCAGGGCATGTAATAATGGGCCCAAGCTTTATGAAGCCAGATTTAGGCTGAATATCAGGAAAAAAATGTCTCAACTGTTAGAGCAGTACAACAATGGAACCCATGACCTTGGGAGATGATGAACGCTTCAACCCTGGAGGCATTCAAGAGAAAATTGGGCCACCATCTGCTTTGCTTGAGCAGGGGGGTTGGACTTGATGGTCTTAGAGGCCCCTTCCAACTCCATTATTCTGGGATTCCATCATTCTTTGGGGAAAGCTTTTCCACATTTATTTGGGTAGTCTTTGAAAGCATCTATGATGGTTTCACTCCTCACTCCTTTTCCTCTCTTGTCTTCTTTCTGGATCTGGTCTTCCAGCCGAGCCACCTGGACTAGGGCTGAAATAATCTCCCCTCCCCACTCCTGTGTTGTGTCTGAAGTCTCCCCATTGCTTTGATGACCTCGAAGACCCACATACCCCCAATATCCCACCCCGGAAAGAACTTGACAAAGGAAATAGAGGGGGTGAGAAATTGTTGGCGCTCGGTAGAAGTTACCTGTTCAATGCAAGTGGGACCCATGCCCACTGTAATTAGATGTAAACAAGAGGTGAGAGGGGGGCGCTGGGGTCCAGGCAGCCAATTGTGACGGGATTAACTCTTAAATAAACTAATAAAGGCTTGCAGGCCAGATACAAAGCCGGCAAGAATATCAAAGCCCACAGTGGCTCGGTGACTTCCACCTCCCCATTCAGAGGAAAGGCGGCGGAAAGGTGGAAAAATTTGTCTGCCGGCAGGCCTCTGCCGAAACAGAAGCAACCCCCCCCCCTCTCCCTCCTGTTTTGGAATCCAACAGCTGGAGTCAAGCTCAGCAGAGTCCACATCTAAGAAGCTGCCTTGCGCCGAGTTCGAACCTCCGTCCTCTGTCTAGCCCAGTATGTTTTATCCGGATTGGTAGCCACAGCTCTGCCGAGGGATTCATATGAAGGTTTTTCTTGGCGATGTCAAGAATTGAACCTGGTGCTGTTGGAGTCGGGTCAGTTTAAATAGGAACCTAGAAATGACCTTAGATCAAGTTAGAATCCTTAGCCCACCTTGCATATTATTGTCTGGCTGGTGCCGATGGGTCTCAAAGAGGGGTTTTGTCTTCCCAGTGACTCTACCTGAAGAGGTCACAGTGGCATTGGCCAAGCTATTGTCTTGGGGCTACTGAACCCAGTACTCGCGAAAGTGCTTTGCAACTTGGCAGGAGTAAGGGATTGAGCAACTGAGAGTGAAAGAGAGAGACAGAGAAAGATCCTTTAAAGTTTGGACCAAAACCCGGAGCAAACGCACTCTTCCTCGCCCCTGAGCTTGTTGCTAATTGGAATAAATGTTTGCAAACAGACATAGTTATTCTCCTTCTCAATCAGCCCATGGAATGGTCTAAATCCCGCTGGTGCTAGCCCCATGAAGTGAAGCAGACCCATGGGCTCAGTGGGAAGATGACTTTTCTGCAAGCCCCCTTGATTCTATGGGTCTCCTCAAGCTGGGGCTAGCCATTGGACCTCCAGGCGTGGCTGTTGAGGACCCGCTTGTACCCAACGAATGTTGTCCATTGAAGAAGTGTTTTCGCATGAAAAGCAAGATTCAGTTTTCAAACAAAACACAGGTTTTCACACACACACAACAAGGTGTGTGGTGGTGGTCAGCCAGAGGTGTTGCCAAGAGGGGGGAAAGCATGACTTCTCTGACTCCCACATATGAGCCAAAAAAACAACAACCCCGGAACCCATTTCTTAAGCCAGGTGTCTTCATTGACCAACACGAACTTCTTCATCCACAAGGCAAAAAGTTGCAAATATTTGTGCAATGTATAAACTGCCCCACAAATCAACGAGTTTTGTTGATTCCCTCTCCCCCCCCCCCGAAATACTAAGAAGGAAAACAGGTATATAAACATTATATATCAATACTGATAGATTTCAAACAAATACCACCCCCACCACTCCCCCCCCAAAAAAAAAAGCCCCTTGCAGGCCCCCTTCCCTCTCCTCCCTTTTAAATGGGTTGCGATTTTCATTCCAGGTATTTAATTCCCATTTTCACACAGCCCAGCGTCCTTTTTCTTCTCGCCCCCTCCCTCCAGCCCCTTCTATTCCTCACTTTTGGCCTTAAACCTCCCGAATCAGAGAGTTTAACCTTTCTGTAAAGAAAGAAAGAAAGAAAGAATAATCTGCTCTGGCGTCCACGCAGCTCATCACGTCGGGCAGGGGGACCAGTACCTGGAAATTCGATTTCCAGTGGGTTTCCACCTCCGTTGCTCAAGGCTTTGGGAACTGAGCAGGATTCGGTGAGGCTGTGGATCAAATTGAATACAAGGTTTGAGGTAGAGGGGGGGTTTCTCTCTTGAGCTCCCCCCTCCAGTCTCTTTTGTCATTATGGGATACCTAGGGTGTCATTTACTCCCCCTCCCCTTTCTCTCTTTCTTCCGGATGGCAAGAAGCCGAAAACTAACCCCCTCTGGTTCCCGGCAGCCGTTTTGTGGTCCGAACAATGGAGAGCCCTTAGGAAGCAAAAAGAGATTGGGAAATGAACAAACACACACAAACACACGCACGCACAGAGGCATGCACCCCACCAAGCTTGCTTTCTAATCAGCTCGGCTCAAAGTTCATAAAGTCAGTCTCCAGGCCTGGACAGCACACCTTGATGTCCATTCCTCCCGTCTGCGGGGGGGGGGGGGGAGAGAGAGAAAGGCCTGGATTTTGGAGAATTTAAAAGCACCACCTTGAAGCTCTTACAGGAAATCCTCCCTCTGACAAAAGGGGTTTCTTGCCTCAGCAAGGCTTGCGAAACTCTCCCGAGGTAGCCACAACTAAATGGAGGGAGCGGGCCAAGAAAGAAGCGGGAGAAAATGCAAAATATTGGGATAGATTAAAGACGAACAGGCTTGTGCGAGATTTCGTGGGTCGAAATCCACAAATTCGGGACTGGCCTGAAACTCACAACATATGAGCCTGTAAGAACATTGCGAAAATATGGGAGGGCAATATGTCGCCACCGATGATCTGACCCTCCACGATAAGATGGCCTTATCATGTTTGTTTGTTAGTTTACATTTTACTTTTTCTTCCATGGCTATGAATCAACGCCTCTGCCAATCACCAGCGTACCCAGTAGAAGGATGAACCACCCCAACCCTGTTCAGGTTGTTTATGCAGTCTCTAAGTTCAATCACGCCCTTGTTAGTTTGAAATTTCACTTTCTGTGCCTGTGCCCCTCTGTGCAGGTTCCCCACAACATTTCTGTGCCTGGAAAAGTTACTTTTCTTGGAAAATACCCCCCAGAAACCCCAGAAGCCAGAATGGTCATGGGATTCTCCCCATTGGGGTCTCCTCAAAAAGTAACTTATCCCAGCTGTATAAAATCCCTATGAGCTAGGTCAGGCTGAGAGAGAGAGAGAGAGAGAGCACGCCCGGCCTGAGGTCCACAGACCGATGCTCTAACTCCTATACCACATTGCCTCTCTACCTGATGCCTCTGAGAGCCTTATTCGTCCGCCCAGGAGGAAAAGATCAAGGTAGGCAATTGAGCGGAGAAGAAAATTCTCCTTTTGTATAGAAAAGCTTGAGCCTAGGCTGGACACATCGATCCATTTCACGTCCCTCCACACTGTGTTTTTAAGGGCAAGAGGGGAGAAATCTCAAGTTTATTTTCCCCATCCTCAACATGCCGAAATCGACACCTTCAAATAAGCTGAATGGGAATGAAATGTTTTAGAAAAAGCAGCCGAAATGGAGCACCACCAGCAGCAGCCGTAGCGTCTGGGCTCTGAATGCTCAATTAAGCGTCTGTTTAGCGAAGCTGTCAGTGTGTTTCGGATGGGATGGCCTAATGGATTTGACTCGGAAATCTCGACCGGGTTCCATTTTTTCCTCTTTAAAACAAACTCATTAAACTTGTCAAAGCTCATTAGGGCCTTTAAAGGCTGAACCGGAGTCACTGGGGGAATCGCTCGGCTAGGTTTGGAGCAGAAAACCTTACCAAAAAGGGGGGTAAGGAACCTCTCTCTCCTTTTTTTTTTTGTTTTTTGTTTTTTTTTGGAAAAGGGAGAGTGAAAAGACCGATGTGGATTTGATCAGGCTGTGGTTGGAAGGATAGAGAGGTGTGGTGTAATTTTTTGTTTCTTTTAAACCCAACGTTTATAGATTGAGCCGAGGCAGAAAGATAAAAGAATAGAAGAGGGGCGTGCAAACCAACTTCGTTGTGTTAACGCCCACAGATCAATTGAGTAGGCAAAAATAAAAAGAAATATTTTTTACGATGGCTCGCGAGCCTCTCAACTATTTCATGCAACCGACTATATCGCTACCCCCCGCCCCCAGGGAAACTGCACCTCCAAATATATTCAACGCTTGTTTTTCTTCTCCCAAGTTCTTTAAAACTGAATCGGGGGGGGGGGGTTGCTGTTCCTGGGAACACAGTGGTCCCAAACAGATTTGCAGCTTGGATCCAAGAAACTTTGGATGAACCGAGAGTTCGCTCTGCTAATGGTCACCCAGAAAACAAGAAAGTGCAGGCTTCGTTTTCTGCCTCTTGAATCGTGTCTGGTTCTTTCAGTCATCAGAAACCTGAAGGGCACAAAGATCTGTCATAAGGCTGATCCCGAGACATGAGGTGGAGATATAGATGGCGCTGAAACATGTGAACGTGCTTTTTGTCCTGTTTTAAGTGGGCTTTGTTGAAACATTTTGCACATACAAGCTTGAATAAGGTCATTTCTGGCCCCTGTAAGTCACGTGGAAAAGCTACCATGGAAAGAAAGGGGTTCCTTTTGCTGGCTGCACACGGTCACACAGTTCTTGTGAAATACCTAGCACTCTGGCAAAATATATGGGGTGAGAGTTAGGGTTAGCAGGTGGCTTTTCCCATCAGAGTTTTGTTGGTTCCCAAGAAGCTGTCGACTTAGTCAACTCAGAAAACTTGTTTGGGAAAACACTGTCCTTTTGCTTTCTAGTTTCCACAAGTGAAAACTAGGAAAAATGGTGAACATTTGTGAAACGATCCGTTTCTCGGCAGAATTCAAAGGGATGGTTCTAACCCTATAAAGCCCTAAATGGCTTGGGTCCAAGCTATCTCAAGGACTGTGTCTCCATTTATGACCCTGCTTGACTTTTAAGATAATCAGGGGAGGCCTTTCTCTCGATCCCACCACCTTCACAGGTGCATTTGGTGGGGACCCAGGAGCGGGCCTTCTCGGTGGCTGCTCCCAGCCTTTGGAACTCCCTGCCACTGGAGGCCAGCCTGGCCCCATCTTTGCTGTCCTTCCACAAGCAGGCGAAGGCCTTCCTCTTTAGGCAAGCTTTCCCTCAGTTGACTGGCTCCCTGAGTGGGGGTCCTAAATGGACGGTGGTGCCTTCCTGCTTTGAATGTGCTTCTGTTGTTGCTTTTGTTTACTATCTTTTAGTGGCGGTCTCTGTTTGATCCTTTTTAGTATTTGTAAACTTACTGTTTTCAGCTTGAAATGTTGTCTTTTAACAATAGAAGCTGCCTTGTGTCCTTTTTAAGGAGAAAGGCGGGGTAAAAATATATATATAAAATAAAGTGATGCTAAAGACCCTCTTTCCAGAAGCCTTCAACCCTCATGGCGCTTCACCAGAAGAGAGTTTAGTTCAAGTGCGGAAGCGTCACCTCTTTGGGATCGTGACCCAAAGGGTCTGGAATTCGCCACTTGTGAATGTGCTGGGACATTGACACCCGGGCGCTTTCTTGTATAACTGTTCAGATCTCCAGCACTGAGCATTTTCGAAACGGTGACCTAGGAAAGTGGCCGTCAAATGCAGCCAAGAAATGTATATTTCTCAGAGTCCTGTTGGCGAACTGTTTGCAAGCTGACATTTTGGCTCCAACGAGAGAGAATCGTGTTTTGTCTTTCACGTTTTGTTCCTGCCTGTGTTTCGGGAGGGGGGGGGGAAATTAAGAAGGAGAAGGTAGAGAAACAGAATGGAAGGGAAAGTGAACCAGTTCTCTGAAGCCCTGAGCCAATTTCACCATTTTACAGATATTTTTTAAAACTATATATATTAAAAATGGGTTATTTAAACCTGGGGGGGGGGGGAAAGCAAGGGGGGGAAAGGTACTGTGAGCAGCAAAGAATCTATTTCAACATTTCATCGAGATCTTATTTGGGGTGAACCTAAACTGTGTCTTCGCCCCCGCCAATCTTTCTTTTCTCTCTTTCTCTCTCTCTTTTTAATGGGGGGGGGAGGTTTCTGATGCTTTTCAAGACTTTTCTTAGAGAAAACCCCCCACCTCCGCCTCCTATTTTGGAGATAGAAAGAGGGGGAGGGTAGGGGGAATTCCCCCCCCCTCTCCTGCCCCTTCTGTTCATCCCCTTTGGGGGACAATGAGAGGATCGCCTATTCAACGGGATTGATTAACTCTCCGAAAAAGTTTATTAAGAGGGCCGGAGACAAAAACAGCAAAGGCCTGCCTGCGCCCCGGCCTGTCGGTTTTATAGACTCGGCCCTATTGTCTCCCTTCAAGGGGAATGCCTGAGTAGTTTTCAATGGGGGCCGTTTTCTTTGCAGTGACAAGAGCGAGCGGGAGACAACGGGGCGTGTTTCGAGCGAGGAGGGGTCCCCTTGTTTCCCCGTCTCCGCCCTGCTCAAAGCCATCCCCTTCCCCGCCGCATTGATGTACATCTGCAAGGAGCGAACGAGCCAGAGAGAATAAGGGCCCCCCCTGCCCCCTCCCCGTGCTTTCTCGCCCTCTCCTCCATCACCCCCAAGGCAGAATGGCTTCCACCATATGTTGCCCATCATACCCCCAAACGTTGACCAAGTCAGGGAGGAAACGAAACAGGCTCCTTCCTCCACCACCACCACCATCCCTGTGGCTCCCGCGTGGCTGTTTTTGTGGATCAAACATCGGGGAGAGCCCCCCCCCCGGGGTCCTTCCTTTTCTATGGGGCCGTTTAATGTCTAAAGCCGCCTTCTCGGGCCTGGTGCCATCCAGATGTTTTGGGGCGTGGTCCACATCTCATGCTTCCTTGCTCGGGCAGTTGCCTGAGGCTGACGGGAGCTCTTCCTTTGCCTGCTCTGTGCCCCCCCAAAAAAAGTTGTGAGTTAAATTTGGGAAGCCCATGTGGCACTTAAGGAGCCATCTCTGTGTGGTTTTTTCCGCTCAGGCTTCTCCTCGTAGGATAAGGGAGGAAAGAGGGAAGCTGCATCTCCAGCCACAGGCATCCCTTCTGCCTCTTCTCTAAAAGAGTTGGGTTTTGAGGAGAAGATGGAGCAGCTAGCAAACTCTGTGGGTCCGACTGGGGAAGCCGGCGGGCCAGAGGCAGCTTACAGGAGGGAGCTTCCCTCCACCACAAAGTAAGGACAAGCTCAAGGTGACCGGCTATTGGTCCCCACAACCTCTCTGGACCTTGTGTGAAAGCAGTGTGGTCCTCCACCGCTGTTGTCCTCACCCTTTTCAGGAGTATTTAGCTAGCAGAACTTCGGCAGGTTCCTTTTCTGGATGTCACAGGCCACATTGACTGGGGAATTCTAGGAATTGTCCAAATTGTAACTTTGCTAGTTTGCTGTGCTTCGTCAGTAGACGCAGACACTTTCACATGAGTTGATCTGACACTTTTTAAAGCCATCTCAGTGTGTGCCTCTCTGTCCCTACATCTTGTGGCTGTGAGTTCCACCGTTGCACCATACATGCCTATCCCAAAGCTCACCTTGGTCAGATTTACTGAATGGGCGTTGCTTTTGAGTATGATGAGATTTGGAGAGCAAGCTCTCTCAATCTCTTTCCACTTGGTGCAGCCTTCAATGATCCTTGACATCAGACCCACAGAAACACACAGGATCACACCATCAGGCCATATTGGTGTGTTGCTGTCTAGGCTAGCCAGTATCTGTGGCTGTCCAGGGTTTCCAGAAAGTTTCTTCCTTCATCTCTCCACAGGACTGAAGCAAATGATTAGAATCAAGACACAGAAAGAAAGGGTGAATTGGATAAATATGCTTAGTCCAGAATAGATAGTGTTACTGAGATATTTTGGAAGCTTTTTAGAATATATGAGTGATCCAGAAGGAACAATGAGGTCTGTATGAAATATATACCAGCTCTGATGTTTGGGTTGGAACTGGGCATAGCAAGAGTTTCCACCAGCCTCTCCAGAGTATCTTCTTTTCCCATGTCATTTCTCCACCTCTTCTGGTGAGCCTCTCATGCCCAACGTCACAACCAATCAGGGACCCCACAGTAGACCAAATAGATTCACTGAGCTGTGTAGCCTATCAGTGTTGGACACACAATGATGTAACTGAGGATGACTTTATGAATTAATGTGTGCATTCTCCAATTATGCTCATGGTGGCTGGATTTGCTAGGAATTCTGGAGAAGAAGGCAGATAGCTTTTAACCCAACTCTGGTGGAGACTCTATGGAT
This sequence comes from Intellagama lesueurii, assembly GCA_037013535.1. Lineage (NCBI taxonomy): Eukaryota > Metazoa > Chordata > Lepidosauria > Squamata > Agamidae > Intellagama > Intellagama lesueurii. The sequence goes on along the minus strand of JBAJHW010000016.1, from coordinate 11,914,688 downwards.
CTTGTGGAGATCATGTCCCGATCCAGCCTCAACCCTGAGGCTCACAGAATACTTTCATGGGCTGCTCAAACTCAGAGGCCCTAAGCTACCATCTAGAGATATTCCAGAATATGATAAGACAATTTGCACAGACACTGTCTTGGGTTTTATTTGGGGAAAAAGATGGGGTGGCACATGTGTGAATAAATCCTACAGGTCCTAGGATTGTGGGAGTTGAGAGAAGTTTGTGGGGAGGTCCCATTGAGGAAGACCTGTGTTTCTCTTTTTGTACCGTCTGAACCAGAGACGTCTCTCAACAATTAGCCTGTCCATGAAACAAGGGGTTGGCGGTTGGGGAGTGGACCATTTCTCCTCTCTCTCCATCCCCCTGGAACAGTAGCTGTTTCATGGCTGACTCACGTTGGCCATCCCCCAAGGGAGATCTTTGCCATCTGACCCCGTAACCTGTACTTAGCACTTTAAAAAGGCATGGCTCCCCCCAGAGGGTTGACCTGCATGTGCTCTAAATTGCCAGGGCAAACAGAGGCTATATATATTTTTTAAAGCAGTGTCCGGGAGGCTGGAACGGGAGACAAGGGGTGGGGGTGGGTGGGAGGAAGGCGATTGAATGTAAAACCAGAAGTCTTCTCAGCTAGGGGCACCTCGGCTCAAATTAACTTGCCCAGTGGTGTCCCGAATAGCATTTAACACGCCTCTGGAGTGCTTTGGAAAAGGGTCAAAAGGAGCGCCCAGCTTAGAACGGCGCCAAAAAGCCAGATGCGAGAAATAATCTTGCAGGCAGGGGAGGTGCGTCGGAAAGCTGAAAGAGGGAGATGAGCTACCTGGCTGGTGTGTGTGTGGTGTGTGCTTTTTGGGGGGGTAGCTTGGACCTTTCTACCCCTCTATGCTTCTTCTCCATCATAACTGAACCCCAAAACACCTTCTGTAGGTTTCCTTAGAGCTTGGAAACTTTATTCCTAAAAAATAGTGCATTACTCAGTGAGAAGTGGATGCTCGGCATGGTCAGCTCACGCATCGCTTGCTCATAACCGACAAACACAACGTGTTATGACTACATTGCACCATTTTAAAAAAAACTAGCGAAAACATTTGCTAAAAATTAAAACAGACCTCCAAAAGTCGACCCGTCCCGAAAGGAATGGGCTAAACCTGACGGCCCATCCCAGATGGTTTAAGATCTCTTGAATCAAGACGATCTACATAAGTGGCAACTTACAATGTGGCAAACAATTCAATGGGTCAACTCTCATTGGGGCCAGTAATGGATGGATGGCCTTCCAAAGCGTACGTGTTATTCGTGATGCCACACTAGTAACACTGGGGGGGGGGGGGAGTAAGTGTGTTCTCATTGATCATCTTTTTTTTTAAAGTAACAAATAAGATCATGACTTTTTAATGTGTTCCTTCCCATCTCTGCTTTTCCCATTATTCCTTTTGGGACATCAGCTTCCATTCCACCAACCTAGACTCTGAGGCTTTACGATAAGCAACACAAGTAAAAATTGGTTCCAAACCATCAGGATGGCCGACCGTCCCCTTGTGTTCCTGCCGCTTCCTGGGCTTTCACACCCCAAGGCCTAGCCTCATGGCCCCACTTCCTTCCACCCCCCCCTGCCCCCCAACTGGAATGCTTGGAAACGAAGACGTTGGGCTCCAAGACCAGCTTAGAATTCCTCCCCCTGTTCTGCCCTTTTCAAATATCCAGACAAGAGACTTCTTGCTTCCACCCCAGCTGAGCCCTTCCAACTTTGAGCTGGAGATCAACCCCATATTAGCTCAATTAATTAACCCCAAAAGACAAAAGCTTGGGGGGGTTGCCCCTCACTTTCCGCGAAGGGGGTCTTTGTCCCGTAAACTCACTGAAGGGCTGGGGAAGGGGCACCAGGAACCTTAGGGGGAAGAGTTAAGTGGTATTTATATACTTGTTTCCCGAGGCTATTTATATCTGTGTGTCCAAGCACTGCCCCCTTTTCTTTTTTGTCACTCCTGCGGTATTAAAACTCAGCTGGGGGTGTTCGGGCGGAGGAGAAGGCTGGTCCCCTCTCTGCATTTCAACTCCCGAAATCAAAGCACATTCCCAGCCCAGGGAGGGGGCCGAGCTTCGGCTGCCTTTTTTTCCTCTCTTTCTCTCTCTCTCTCTCTTTTTTTTTTTAAACTTTCAGCAAAAGTTGGTTGCTTTCTTGGAAGCTTTTCAGGTTAAATATAGCCCAGCGTAACTTTGAAGATGTCTCTCTTTTTAAAGAGAAGAGCGCTGTGAATAGTAGCTGACAGAATCAAAGCCAACCAAATGAAAAGTTTGGGAGATATTTCCCAGACGGTTGGGTTCTGTTGATCTGTTCGGATCAAACAGATCCCAAACTGTTTGGGGTGGTGTTTTGATTCCCCCCCTGCTTCTACCCTGACAATGAGTGTAGTGGATAGAGGGCCCACATAAATTCCAGCTGGCCATGGAGACTCATGGGGTAGTGTAAAAGTCACCAGGGCCTCAGCATCTCTTAACAACAATTCCCATCATCTTTCCCCCCCCCTTAGGCTTTAGAAGTGTTGGTTCTCCCTGCACCCTTGAAGAGTTCAAATCTAAGAAACCATGAACCAGCCCAAAATGATACTGTCCTACCAAACTGAAATCAACAATTTTGCCATGCTTATCTTGAACCTTATGGCCTTCGTCTCATGACTAGTCCTCAGAGGAGTAGACCCATGGAATCAACCGCCAACTGGGAAGTCAACGCTTATGAAAATCCCATTGAATCCATGGGCCTGTTCTGGTTGGCCTATGTTTCCTGAACCTCTCTGGTTAATTATTGTTTACCAACCCTTCTTTGTCTGTGCAATATTTCAGGTCTGCTCTTCCATCATGTCATGAACCATGGTGGTCTCCAAGCCTTGGTTTGTCTCAAAACCTAGGAATAGATGTGGCTGCTCAGAAGTTGGGAAGCTACTGTGATACCGATCCAAACCACTGATGCATCTAACATAGGCTTTGTGTTCCTCCTATGAATACCAACTGCCAGGGTGCAAGATTGGGTGTGTGTGGGGGGGGGGGGTGTGGGTGTGCGTGGGTGTGTGTTCACATCTTCGACTCCTTCGGGTCCTGCAGTGAAACAGCAATGTAGCGATACAATACATTCATTACAGCGCTGGAACCCCCAGATGGAAGCAGATATCTTATGGCAGAGAGGCTTATTTCCAGGAAAATACATATTGTTTGGCAGAGTTTGGGGCCTCCAGCTCTCATTAGCCCCATGGGAGTTATGGGAGTTGTAGTCCAAAGCATTGAGATGAAACCCAACGTCTCCATTGTCGCCTTACCATCTATCATTGCAGCCTTACGGGACCATGTAAGCTTTTTTGAGTGCTGGAAATACATGGCTGTCCATAAAACAGCCCATGCCGTTGGAGGCAAATGTGAATCAGAAGTGGTTCTAAATAAACCTGTAGATGTACCATGAACACTCGCCCCCCACCCCTACCCCGAGGGGTTTGTTGAGACCAAATAACTTAGTCTGGAGTGCAGTTAATGGGAAGTAGGATTTAGTGGTTCCCCCCTCCCTTCTCTGTTTTAAGGGATGTCCTCTTTATTCATTAAGCCACCTGGTTCTCTTTTTCTTTTCTTTTTTAATTCTCCCATCAGGCTCCACTTAAACTGATGTACCTTTTAGGAGCTGGGGGTGGACTAAGGTAGAAAGGGGGCATTTTCAAATGCTTTAGATATGGAAATGTTTCCCAGTTGTTTATAATTTTCTTCCTTGCCTGGTAACCCAAACCTGATGGAGTCAACAAAGTTTCGGAGCCCCTGAATGGTTCCACCTTCAGAATTCCTGGAGGAAAGCCAGGATTTATGAAGCAAAAAGGTTTCTAGAAACCTTGGGGTGCAGGGCGAAAAGAATAGAAAGAGGGTTTGTTCTTCAAAAGTCGTAGGCCCTTCTTCCCCCTGATATCTCTGCCATGGTTTGAAAATGATGTTTTCATTTATTCGGGACACCGGTGGGTGACTCTACCATTCAGACTGAAGTGTGGTGGATGTGCTGGGTTAGATGGACGGAAGCAGTCCTTGTCTGCCTCCATAGATGGTCTTCCAGGCCCCTAAGAAACACCTTAGAGAGGGTCAGTTGACCCACCAGAATGGAGTGACCAGTGATGTGAATGGATGGGAGAGAAGCCACACATGCCACACCATTGGACAGACGTATCTTCAGTAAATGAGTCATACCTACTTCCATCTCTAGACCTTTGGGGCAGTTTGCATTGTATGAGTCTACCCAGGATTTACATCTGCAAAAGGCCCGTCCTCTTTAAATCCTTGGAATGCATTGGGAAACACTTCCCCCACTGGCACTTCATTTCTAGAGCTTTCCCCCCCACTCCTTTAATTAATTAATTAATTAACATTCTCAGCCTGATTAAAAGCATCCAGCTGGGAGCCTCTAAAGCTGAAATGTACTTCCCCTTCAAAGTGCCATAGCGCTAAACTCCGCCCTTGTAGAAAACCTGGAGCAAGAGGGATGGGTTGAAAAGATACAAAAAACCCATCCGTTGCTTCGCCATTTTCAAAGCCCATGCAGCATGGCAGCAGCTGTGCTACCTGGGTTCAGTGTCCCTCATTTCCATTATGTGTTCAAAAACTGTTCTAGCCAGTGTGCAAGAACTCTCCTTGAGAGCGACAGAAAATATGCATCCTTTTCTTGCAATTCAGAACAAAAGTGTTGCTGTTTCTCGTTCTTCTGTGCCAAACCCAGAGAAGGGAAGACTGACCCTAGACAAGGCTAGACTAGAAGGAAGAGCCGTACGAATTAGTATAAAATAGAATTTTGTTTTCTTATGTCTTCACGGAAGACACATAGCTCAGTGGCCAAAACATGTTTGCAGCAAGCAAAAAGTTGGGGGTTACAACTCCCATCCGCCACAACCAGTGGAGCCAATGCTAAGGGATCGTGGGGACAGCTTGTCCAAAAATCTCTGGCAAGCCACGATTGTCCACCTGTGGTGTAGACCAGGTGAGCCACAGGTACAACTCTGGAGGAAGCAAAAATACAGAAGCAGACTACCAGGTTCTGGAAGGGGTTTGGTTTTGCATTGGTTTTCCGTTCTTGATGGTCCGTACAGCTCCCTGATGGTTCTGGGGTTAGAAAATTGCTCAGGATTGACCCCAATGGATCAATGCCCTTCAAAGGTATAATGTGGAAAAGCACCTCTTCTGTTGAAGGAAGGATTGCAGTGTAGTAGAAAATGCTCCATGTGCAGAAGGTGGTTAGTTAAATCCTTGGTATCTCCAGGAGGGCTGGGTGGAAAATCCCCTTCCCAAAACCCAGGAAAGCTCTTGCATATCTCTGTGGATGACAGCAAGCTCGTTACACCAGCAGGAGGCAGCTTCCTATGTTCCCAATGAACCCTGAGGACTAGAACCTTTGTTTGAAAAAGAAGGCCCCTCTAACATAGCGATAGAACACATGAGGACTGGAATCTTACCAGTTGTGAAGGGAACAGGCCGGGTCTCCATGGCCAAATGACTGCTTTAGACACAGAAGGTGTCAGGTCCACGTCTCAGCATCTCCAAGAGGAGCCAGTAAGACAATACCGAGCAAGGTGGAGCAAGCTGGACTTCACAGTAAGATAATTCCGTGGCTGACCGATGCTCTGTCCCAACAGGGCTCTTGGTCATCATTTCCACAGCATCCTGGAAGGGCTTTGTGGCTTCCATGTGCTTCTCCTCCTTTTTTCTCTCCCGTCTCACCACCCGCCTTCCGTTTGGCAAAGTTTCGACCGTGGCAGCCGCCACGGCGTGAGCTGCACCGCGAAGTGTCAGCGTGACTTAATATGTAGCACTAATTAAGAAATAAGTCGCTCGGCCGGTTCCACGGCAATCATTTAGCCGAGTTTTACTAACCACGGTCGGCTGCCTCAAAAATCGTCATTAGACCATGCTACTTACGGGCATAAAATTTCTCGTTTTCTGCTTTTCATCGGCCTCACCCTGGAATCTTGGTTTGGCTTTATTTATAAATTTGCACTCAAACAATACCCATAAACCCATTCCCAGAGTGTTACAAATCAAAAATTTGTCGGCGTGGGGTTCCTCCCACCCCCGCCACCTTCCAGAGGCGAGGTTTCTTTTCTGCTTGGGAACGGCCGGGGTCTGTCGCCAGCTGGGGGAGAAAAAGGGGACTGGGGTTTGTGCCGGAGATTGATTGGGGGGGAGAGGGGGGAGACGGAGGACGGGGCCGGCCTGAAAGGGGCCCCCTGTGCAGCTGGAAGGACCGCTTTGTCAAGGGGGGCTCAATCAGGCCCCGCCGAGCCACAGGGGTTCACGGCGGTAGCAGAGGCTGGGCGTGCAGGGGACGGAAACAGAGGGACCTCGTTCTCCACCCTCTCCCGAGCACACAAGACAGCAGGATGCTCTGTTTCTTTGGGGTGGCATTTCCAGCCACATCGTACGATGTTTTTGTTCCTGTTGTTACACGCCATCAGGTCTCCCCTGACTTGTGGCAACCCTATGAACGAGCGCTCTGCAAAACGGCCTGTCATCAACAGCCCTGCTCAGCTGTTGCAAACTCAACCCTATGGGTTCCTTTAGCGAGTCGGTCCATCTCGTATGTGGTCTTCTTCTTCTCCTGCTGCCCTCCTTCAGATAGGTGGAACGCTGATAGCCAGCTGTCCTACGTCTCTTGACCTGGACATGCAGACGGGAAGATGATGTGCTAAATTCCTCACTGGGTGAGACTGTTTCAATCCAACGAGACCCCCTCAAACAAGGCGTTTTCAAGCCGTACGAAAATTCGCGTTTCCAGACGAGAGCGAAAGAAGGAGATTTCCCGGCACTTCTCCTGTCCCAATAGTTTCTGCAAAACTAGGACCCTGACCCTTTGAAAATCAAAGTGTGCACCCATGCATCCACATGGAGGAAGCACAGAATGGCAGACGGATGGCTAAGGGAGTCACACCTGACCCATTCGGTGCTGCAGATGACTTAAAGGTCCGTGAAGCCAAGAGGAATTTTAGAAAGATTTGGGCAAATCACACAGCTTTGTACAAGAACATCAGCCCATTTTGGAAAATCGTAACAGGCTAGAAGGCGGATGTCCACTTCCTGTTTTGATTTTACTTTCTGTGTAGAGGGAGTTACAGGCTTTGGGGACTTTGACCTCCTTCTCCATGCAAAAAACATTGGCCCTAAGGAGCAAAAGAGCCCATTTACGCGCACACATCAAAATGCTAAATTAAAATAAAATATTTAAAAATAAATTTAAAAATAAAAAAATCCAGTAATGGGTTTTCACAAGTGTATTAGCCCTGAGTGATTTATTCTTAACATTCTGGCTTGAAACCCTTTTTCTATGCTACGTTTTTAGTACAGATTTCAGTACACCCATTTTGGGGGGGGGGGGGAGACTGCTCATTTTGAACTCCTACAAGGAAGGAAGGGGATCACATGGTTGATTCGCTTCTAGGAAAAGTTGCACCCATGAAATGGGGGGGGGAGAGAATTTCAATTCATGTTTGTTTTCAAAAAATTAACTGTTGTTCGCAACATTTTGCAACAGGAGAAAGCAGTGATGGATGGATGGATGGATGGATGGATGGAAGGAAGGAAGGAAGGAAGGAAGGAAGGAAGGAAGGAAGGAAGGAAGGAAGGAAGGAGGGAAGGAAGGAAGGAAGGAAGGAAGGAAGGAAGGAAGGAAGGAAGGAAGGAAGGAAGGAAGGAAGGAAGGAAGGAAGGAAGGAAGGAAGGAAGGAAGGAAGGAAGGAAGGAAGGAAGGAATATTTACATGTTGTTGTTTGGCTGCCATGGGTGTCCATCATAGTTTGATTCTTGCTTTTGGTTATCTTCTTAAATCTCTATTGAGTGTCTGTCATACTTCACAAGTTTCTAGTCCTTATTAAATCCAATTTTTGGCCTCCTAGGGCCCAACCAAACCTTCATTTCCTACATCTTGCTCCATTGGGCCCTCGGCTAGTTTAAGGAAGAAGTGTTAAGGCAGTTCAAGTTGGAAAGACCTAAGACCCCCAACCAGAAGCCTCTCGATCTAGGAGCCCTGGGATCTTCTCACCGAGGCAATCCCAGGGCACCAGCTGGCACCCAGAACTCCCCTTCTGCATGCCATCAACTTGGTGTGCAGGAGGGCATGCTCAGGAGAAATGACCTCCTCTAGAGTTTCCCCATCCCTTGTGCCGTTGTCCTTTTGTACAGTTGTATGGGTGTCCAGAGGAGACTTGACCCCATCGCTCACCTGGCACCACAGGGGTTAGTGCTTGACCTGCCATCTTTTTCGGACCCTCCCGGGGGGGAAAAAGGAAAAATCCACCACCTCCATAAAGGTTGCAAATTCAAGAGCCAAACGCCCGTGACAGTGAGAAGCATCACCCTCAATTTCCACGCCCAACCTCTGTGTCCTTTTTGGAAAGAAAACTCCATCTCCTGTTCTGATCCTCCATTAAACTCAGGATGGGTCCAGGGGTGGTCAAGGCCGGCCCGACTTGGCCATCGTATTTATTTTGAGAAAAACCACTGCTTCCCTTTTTACCTCTCCCTTTGCACGGTGGACCCCCTTCTTCTCTTCTTCCGCCTCCTCCATTTCTAGGTTTTTCCCTCCCGCCCCCTGCCCCACTCCCAATTCCCAGTGTCTTTTCTTTTCTTTTTTTCCAGGCGGCTGGAGAAGATTTTAATATTCAAGCCGTACCTTCTCCCTGCGCAGAGCGCCTAGGAGGCGATGTACGCGCGTTTATTGATATCACTGTGGCCTGTCAGCTCCACATTCAGCGGCTAACGGCCCCCTAAGGTGCCTGTCCGGGCACTTGTAAGAGAGATCGGCACTGAGGGGGGAAGGAGAAAAAAGATAGATAAATGCCCCCTACCCCCCCACACCCCCTGTCTTGTTTTGTGTCCAAGGTGAGACAATGCGGACGAGGGCGCGCTGGTATGACAGATGACAGGGGAGATAAAGGGCCCGGCGACTCAGGAATATCTGCCTTTTCACTCTTTCTCCCGATCTTTCTCTCTGTCATTTCCATTCTTTTCTCTCCACCCCCCCCTCCCGGCAGCTTTCTTCTCCAGTGAGAGAAGACAAGCCAAGGGGGGCTTCCATGGCCAGTGACTGTCGTACCCCTTGGGTTCCTTTTATTTCTCCTTCCCTCTCCCTCCTTCGCTTTTAGGAACCCACGCTGGTTTCTGAAGACACTTTGGTCAGCCCCTGGGGTGGGGGAGTGATCAGAGGATCTCCCCGTCTCAAGGACCCTCGATTCTTCTCCTCCTTGCGTTGGGAAGGAAGGCGGCACGAAGGGTCGAGAAGGGGTGACGAGGAGCCGAAGGGGTCCTTGAACACGGGTCAGCCCACAGCAATGTGGAGGAGGTGGATGTTTGGGAATGAATGGCTGGCGCATGGACAGGGGCTGGCTGGAGCACCATGGGAACTGTAGTTTTGTAAAAAGTAAGTTCCTGCAAGCTCTGGCCTATCAGAATAAAGCAGAGGGTGGCAGCTGAACCCAGGTCTTTGGGAAAGACAATGAATAGCCCAGCATGTCAAGACTTCACACCCTGAAGAAGGGCCTGGCTGTAGGAAGAGATTCCTCCTGAGTCAAGGTCTCCTAATGTGTCAGGTCTTCCCACGAGGAGGGATTCTTCTAAAAGTGTCTCTAAGATCCAGCAGCTGGACCTCAAGATGGGGTCTGGCCGCTCCTGCCCTGACGTCTCTCTCTCAAGCAGGAGAACCTGCTCGCTGAAGCTCCACCGTCGGACAACTTCACCTTCGCTGGTTCTGCTGATTTGTTGATCTCCTTCTGTGTGGCCTCCTATGAACGTCCTGCCTGCTCCCAAATGGCTTTGTGCCCCAGAATCCCACAAGCAGCTCCAGACTGCTTCTGACTTTACCTCATGACCCCTGTTCTATGTCCTGTGGCCTGGGACCTTCTCCAGCGTTGACCCTGGGCCATCTTGACCATGCTACTTCACCGCTTCTTTACCATACACCCCCTTGCCCATGTGATCAGAGGTCATCACTCACAAAATCTTCCGGGTTTAGACGACGTTTCTCTCTGCACATGGGTTGCAGCTGGAGGTCAACCATGGGTGTGAGCGATTCACGTGTTTCTTAGCTACCCCTTTACATCCTTGACTCTTCAATTCTCAAATGCTAGGATTAAAAAAAATGAGGTGCAGCTTTTGTTCACCTTGAGTAATTCTTGGATGCAATTTGACCCGGCTGAATCAGTTTCTCTGTTACAGCCTCCCTCACCTTTAGAAACTTTAACACGGTGGTTCCCCACCTTGAGTCCCCAGATGTTCTTGGACTACAACTCCCCAAAAGCCTTTGCCACTTGCTGTGCTGGCCAGGATTTCTGGGAGTTGCAGTCCAAGAACATCTGGGGACCCCAGGTGGGGACCCGCTGCTGTCGATGATCTCTAACTACAACTAGCGCTCCCCTCATGCGAACGGGGGCACATGGGAGCCACCCAGCCATGCGCCTGGTTTAGCAAAGCCTGCTACAGAACACACCCCTCCTGGATTTCGTCAAATTCTGAACCCATCAACTTTGAACGGTGGCTGTTGCTTTGAAGCACGGCTTGGTTACAGCTGACCAGTTCGATGCTTAAACACAGAAAGAGACTCTTCCATCTGCTCAAAGCCTCCGACGTGAACACATTGCCGAACACACAGATCCCCAGCTGAGCTATAAATTATTTTTTTTCTTCTTCTTCTTCCCCATTTTTCTAAGCCAGCCAGCCCGGTCTGTTTGGTATTCTCAGACCACCCCTGCCAACCTCTCCCATTCCACCGGGCCCCTGAATTATTAGATTAAAACGAATATCAAGCATTCTGCGGTGGGAGTTTTTGTTTGTATTTATTTGGTTTGTTTGTTTTTCTGCTTATGGCTTTGCGCCACCAAACCTCAAACTATCTTTAACTGTAATCAAAACTGGACGAGACCTGGGGTGGGCTAGCAAACGCTCTCTGTGTGTGTGTAAAAAGGAGCCACTGAAATAAATCACCCAGATCGGCAACTGTTTTTTACCTTGTTGTTGACTGGATTTGCAGAAGTGGTGGGAAAACACAACCTCACTCCCCGACACACACACACACTGCAGTATTATTCATTCCCAATTCTTAACAGTGAAACATGCTTTTAGAGGAGTCCCTTTGATGGTTCAGAAATAGTATTTAGCCCCTGTCACATCATCTCCTTTTTCTCATCGGGGTGGGTGGGTGTCCACGATCAATCAGAGACCTGGTCGAAAACAGTACAGTGGGAGGAGTGCGGCCAAGATCAGTTTGGCTTCACATTTGACAAATAAATTTCGAGGAAAGAAAAACCTGCGGCCACCGTGGGGCTGTTTTTCTCCCCTTCTCTGGCCAGCCAAGGTCTTGTTTGCATTTTGATGGGTTTAGCCGCCATCCCTGGTCTCTTTTCCAAACCGAACCCTAGGCAAAGTATGTGGGGTTTTTTCCCCCCCCTTTGACAGTGGGGCACTGAATCCAGAAGAAGGGAGGAGAAGGTGGGGGGGGGAGGTTGAGGAAGGGTTAAAATATATTGTTGACCACCAAACTCAGGGCTCGTTTGTTTACGCTTTGGAGGAAAAGGTTCGGATGGCATTCATCTGGTGCATAGGGAGCAAGATTTCAAAATAACGAAAAAACCATGTTAGATATCTGAAACCAAGCAGGAAAAATCAGGATAAGGCCGCATGGTCGTGGAAAAAATACAACTGCAGGAGTAGGCGAAACCTTGTTAATACCTTTAATGGTTGATTAAAGACATCACCTACTCCTGCGTTTGTATTGAAACCAAGTAGTATACTTTGGTATAAATCTGCCCCCCGCCACCCAATGTACACACGTGTTCACGCGTGGCGGAAGACATTGTGCATGCTCTTGAATCCATCACATCATGGATTTTTTTAATGTCTTAAAAAAACAACCACAACGCAACAGGTGATGATGGTGGGGAGCCAATCAATCCTTTGGGGTCCTGCTCCTCTACCTTCACCCTTCCAAAGAACGAAGTGGCATTTTGGTCTTTCTGGGACTGTCCACAGAGCGAAAGGCCTTTTGACTCAAAAGCCCACACTGCTGTGACACAACGGGTGGTGTGTTTTAGGGGTGCTAAAAGGGCAGAAGCCCACTCTCTCCACTATCAAGACAATAAGACTTGGTTGCTTGAGTGCAGGGAGAGGGGAAAGATCCCTCTAACTTTTTTAGAAGCCCTGTGTCCTTGGCCCTCCTAGCCGAGGATGATGGGGAACTTTATCCGCCTCATCTGGAGGAGGCACTGGGTTGCTTTTCTCTGGCTGAATCTGTCCTCAGGTGGTGGCGGCTGCAACCTATTCTAGCAGCTCCTCGGTGTGTGGATGAGGCCTCTCTTTTGTTTCACTGGTATAAAAAGGCAGCCAGGTAGAGGCGCATCCAGGTTTCCCTTGTCCAAGTTGGCAAAGATTTCCGCTTGGCTGTGTCTGCCCTTCGTCCAGCTGCTTCCTGGGGACGATGGGGAGGAGGGTCACCATGGCGGCGTGTCAACCAGAATCCTTGGGGAGGGTGGCTGTGGAAGTGAAGATGGTCCAGATGGGGCTCTGAGAGCCAGCAGGAAAGGAGCAAGTGAGAAAAAGGAAGAGAAACAGATCGGGGAAACAAGTCTGGCCCTCCTTTCTCTCCCCCCCCCACCCGAAATGCATGGGCGATCCGATCTTTGGTTTAATGAATGCGCCCGCATGTCCACCTCGGATGCAGAATCTTCCCAGACCGAGCTAAGGTGCTTGAGAAAAAGACAGGAGGTCCTTCTTTGTGCCTCGAGGGTTCGGGCAGAGCCTGGCGCCGCTGGTCATGCCCAGCTCCCGCCTAATCCTTTTGATTAATTTAACTTTAAGGCTCTAAAGAGCCTCTCTTGAGCAATCGTATGTTGGGGGGGGGGAGAGAGAGAGAGAGAGAGAGAGGACAGGAGTATGGATAGACAACACTCCTTGGAAAGGAAGGCGATGTTGAAATCAACAAAGATGAAACTAGGGGTGCAGATAAAGGTCTCTGTTTATATTTACGTGTATCAGAGATGTAAAATAGGCCCCTTATCAACCAGGAAGGATCAATTCCGCACCCAAATGGAGAATCGCTGAAATGGAGAAGTTGAGAACATCCATATCTGTGTGGGATGAGAAGCAATTTCTGGTGTGTAGGGTCCAGATCATTTACAGGGGGCAGAAATTCGTTCAGCTTGCACGTTAAGGCGAACTGAACGAACATGGCACTTTTGAATAAATATGAGCAGTGAAAATCCGAGGTCCATGCAAGTGTTGGTCTCCCTAGTGGAGGAGACATCAAAACTGATGGTATGGCATGTAAGGGCTGAGTTAAGAAACCTCATGCATTCAATGGGTCTACTCTACTCGGAATTCCAGTTGGAACAAGCATCCAGTTGAATACCCTTCAACATTTTAGCTGAATGTTGTGACTTGCAGCCAAGAGGGGTTGAGATTTCCTTTGTTGTTGTTGTTGTTGTTTAGTCGTTAAGTCGTGTCCGACTCTTACACAAGCGTAAATCAGCAAAAGGGTCCTGTATTTCAGGGTACCCTGTGAATCAAGAAGTCATTTCGCTTAGAGGGAGAGAGAGGAAACAGATGTTAAAAATTGTACGTCATGAATCAGGCAGCATTTTGATCCCTCTTTCATGATATTGATGACTATCTATTAGTTATATTTCTTTCCTCTCCGATCTCCAGGCAACAGGCTGGACGAAGGCTCTGATGTTGAGTCCGAACCGGATCTTCCCCTCAAGCGGAAGCAGCGCCGCAGCCGGACCACCTTCACCGCGGAACAGCTGGAAGAACTAGAGAAAGCCTTCGAGAGGACCCATTACCCTGATATCTACACACGAGAAGAGCTAGCTCAGAGGACCAAGCTCACCGAGGCGAGAGTCCAGGTATGAAACCAGCTTTGTTTCGGAGAAGACGGTGGCGATTCCTCATCTAGGAAGCACCATGTGGCATACACGGGGATGCTGCGCTCGGCTCGTTTCATTGTTTGTGCCTTGAATGGCAAAAAGGTGCACCAAAATGTAGTCACGGGACAGGAAGGTTTTTTTTTCCCCGTCTTTCTTTTGATCGCTTCTGGAGAGATTTTGCACATTTTTGAAACAGATTTTTGCACATTCCTTAAAGAACGCCCATGGAGGGAAAACATGGCAGGTGTTGCAGAAGGTAGCAAACAAAAGCAGTGGATTGGTTGTTTGAGTCTTTGCAACCCATCGGCCTGTCCTTTAGCGCTTGCTCCGTGTGTGTTCCTGTGTGTTTAGGGGGGAAAAATACTAATTTTGTGTGCCCCATTTTGCACAAAATGCAGGAAATGCAGTTTTTAAAAACCCTAGTCTTGTGCTCGCGGTGAAGGCTATGTCAGTGAGAGCGGAGACACACCTTGAGACTCCCTCAGCCCTACCCAGTGCAAAGATCCAGATGGATTTACTCCTGCCTGCCACAAAAGAGCAGTGGCAGGAAGGTGCTGTGCCTAGAGCAGTGATTCATAGAGAGACACGGCAGGTCATCTTCTCTGCTACACCTCTGCAGTTGTGGGAATCATGGCCACACCTACCGCGGCAGAGAGGGAGGCCTCGGCCTCAGCCAGAAGATGCTCTACCTCCTTAGCCTCACGCCCTTCAGCTCAACGGCTGCTAGTGGGTCATGGAGGCCTGTTGGGAGTCCGCACGCCTTGTGTCTTTTCTGCTTTTTTGCTGGATCTAGTGGAAAGAACTGCCTTGCAGAGACACCCTGCAACGGATCGGAAGAAGGGCAGATCGCAGGGTCTCGTGCAGAGACACAACAGGGAACCTCCTCCTCAGGCCTGTCTCCTTCTTCTGGTGCTTGTGCCCCTCCAGCCACACCGACAGAAGAGAGCTAACTAGATTTCCCACCCCTTAGACAGCGGATTAGACAAGGCCTGACCGGGGACTCACCAAGAGCGGCGACAGGGAAGCTCATTCGCGTTTGGGCACTTCGATCTCTGATGAAAGAAAAGGGTGAGGGGGTGGGTGTGTTGGCTTTGCCACAGTGCGCGGGTTGTCCTTTGCCAGCATCCGCCTTGCCAGGGGAGGAAATTCACAGCCACCCAGCAAGCAGGGGAACGGAGTGTTTCGGTGGCAGCCGCATCTTTCTATCTGAAGAATTTCAGTTTTCAAAGCAATGAAACTGGAGGAAGGGGGGGGACCTTGCCTGCCCACCCCCATTTATTTGAAGCTGTAATTTGCAGGCTCCTTCTGTGGTCCGAGAGTCCTTCCCGGGCTCGTCAGCCAGCCCTTTTGAGCGCCAGCTGTTCTTCGGCTCACATTCCTGATGGGTTTCTCATCCCGGCATCCTGGCACAGTTGGGTTCTTCCCACCACTTTTAAGCCCCCCCTCCCCACCTTGTAAAATGTCCTGGATATCAAAGCGAATCCGTCCCCTCGCATTGCCAAACCTACGCACACCAGTCGGTCCAGAACCTGCCACAAGAGTCAGGATCGGATTGTTGGATTCTCCGAGTTGGGTCAATAAGGAAGGAGTGGAGGGGGGGTGTTGTGACTTGGTCCTCGTTTTATGTCATTTTTATGTCATCAATGCCGCAAACGCCGTTGGCATCCTATTAAAAAACACACACCAATGCACTCTTGAATCAATCCCCCCAAACTCGTACTCCAAACGTAAATTTATTAAGAGTTGAGATAATGGTGACATGAATAATAACACAGTAGGAAGGGTGGTTTGTTCCCAAAGTGGGTTAAATAAACAGAATGTCCATGAGTGTTGGACTACAACACCCATTGTTCACTGTGCTAGGTGTGGTTGATGGGGGATGTAGTCCACCCTATCGAACAGCTGCTGGGTTCAGGACAGCTGGTTTTAGACATCCCCCCCAAAAAAAAAAATATCAGTGGAAGAGGAAGCTTTTAGATCCAGTTCTGATGATTTTGGGATGAATTTCCTCCATCAACTCAAGAGGAGGGGTTGCCATCAGATTTTGGTGGAATAGCCCTCCCTCATAAGCCAGCATTTTGGACAGTGAAGGATGATGGGAATCACAGTCCAGCATCATCTGGGTCACCCAGGTGTTCTTGGACTGCAACTCCCAGAAATCTTGGCCAGCACAGCTCATGGTGAAGGCTTCTGGGAGTCGTAGTCCAAGAACCTCTGGGGTCCCCAGATGGGGAACCCCTGACTACAGTGTTGTGCCACTCCCTCATGAAGCAAATGAGCAGATAAGGTTCTCACGCGCTAGATGGCCGGTTGGGTGCTGGCTCTTCTGGATTGTTTCTGGAGAAAGAAAGAGCTGGAGACCGGCTGGAACCTGGCCAGCCCCACAATGACGTTGGACCCAAAGAAAAATGTTCCAGAGCGAATGTGATTCGATTTGTCTGGGGACTGCTCAAGCCCAGCTGCTGTTCCATACCGTGTCATGAAAACATCTAAGCCCACCAAGGAGGTCCAATGGGCAGGGACGTGGGCACGAAGGCATGGTCCTGCCCGTCGTGAGCCTTTGTTGGGTGTTAGGACTGTCTCGGCCAGCTGCGTCCAGCAAAGATTCGTTCCCTGCACGGTGCTTTGTCCTTTTGTCATGGGAAGCTGCTTCCATCAAATGCAGTTTCTTCAACAGAAGTGTGAACGAGCACCCGTTTCAAAGTCTTTTGGTCTGTGGGCGTCGCTGAGAGCCCCCTATTTTGACCCAGACCTCGGTCTTTCTTAAAGCAAAGCACATTCTTTGTTTTGGAAGACTTTGGGTCCTTCAGGTATAAAGTCGAGTTGGGTGGCCATGGGCCTCCAGATGGTTTCGACCATGGTTCCCAACCTTTGGTCCCCAGAGGTTCTTGGACTGCGACTCCCAGAAGCCTTCACCTCTAGCTGTGCTGGCCAGGATTTCTGGGAGTTGTGGTCCAAGAACACCCGGGTGACCCACAGTTGGGAACCCCTGGTTTTACCCACAATTGCTGTCATCCTTCAAAAGTCCAACAGCCTCTGCAGAGGCAGGGTCTCAATCCAGCTGTTTGTCAACAGGAACTTGGTAAATGAACATTTATGTACCCTCCGTTGATACCATGGCTCTGCTCTAGTTTAAACCTGAGTTTGAGAGTCCCCCGGCGTTGACACTTGATGGTCTTCCAAGTGTTTGCCCACCTACAGATGTCTCCTTAGCTGTAGCCAATGCCTAGGGATTATGGAAGTTGTAGTCCCAGTAATCTTCTTTGGGTGCAACAGAACTGAAAGCTGTCGGACAGTTTGTGAGTCTACTATGGAGGCCAAGCTGTGACCTAAATTCTGGGTATAAGCTTTAAAAAGAAGAAGAAGGAGAAGAACCAGCCTTTCCAAACCCAGCCTGACCCTCCAGAGAGGGCTTGAACGACATCTCCCATCAGTTTCCCAGCTGGTGTAGTGATGGGAGCTGAGATGAGGGGCCCGTGCCATCTGAAGAGTGGGAGAATCGGGAGAGGCCGGGGTGGATGCAGAAATGACTCATCACCTGTAGAAAATGGGTCTCCCGGCTCTGTTCCCACTTAACTGCTTAGCTCCCCTAACCATCCATCTTCTTAAGCCAAGACGGGTGGCCCGTCCTCACCTGACCTCCCGCTTTTTCCTTGTCAGACAAATTGTGGGAGATGACCCAGGGCTTCCCTAATTTACTCCCGGCTCCTCCCGGCAAGGAAGCATCTGCTCCGCGGCCACGTTGAAAGAGAAAGGAGGCAACCCTCTGCAATGGGGCACCAGCCGAAGGCAGAAGGAAGTGGAAGGGAGGGAGGAAGAAAGGAGGAAGACCGGAACAGGTGTAGGCTGGAGAGTAGACAAGGCGAAAGGGATCGAGAAGGAATGGGTCACATCCCACAGAAAGTGGCTTTGGATGTGCCAAAGATTTGAAGAGGAAGCTTAGGGGGAAATCTGGGGCTCAATTATGGCTGAACCCTAGCAGGTCACAGTGCCTGTTAGCTTCTCCGCCTCATGAACCGCAACACAACCACCCTGACCTTCTAGCCCCAGAAGATGCTGGTTTGAAGAGTCAACGTGGGCTGGATTGGGACTTTGAAAACCTGTTTTTCATTCCCTGCAAAGCCACGAAAATACAGGGCGTGGGCTTTGTGTAGCCAGTTGTCTCTCACCCTAACCCTACCTGGCCAGGGGGTTGTGCGGAGGGAATGGCCAGCTGAAGAGCGGTGTGTTTGGGCTGTTGTTTCTGTCCGGGGACGGACAGAGACCCTCGATGCTACTCCAGAAAGGGACACGGTTGTCCGACTTGGGGGGGGGGAGAGAAAAGCAACCCCTTGCCCCTCTAGCCCCACACCTCTGCGCTGTGGGTTTGGTGTCTGAAGCCGTTGGCCTCCTGTCACTGTGCGGGATTAACTTTTTATGTTATTTTATTTGTAACTGGATTCCTCCGGCAGGAGAATCTTTTAGGGGCTGATAAAACCTACAGCTCCCTTTGAAGTGGGTCTTACATTACCTTCTCGAGGGCCAATCCTATATATTTTAACCAGCCAATAAAATGATTTATAAGCATAAAAAGAGTGGCGGGGGGGGGGGGAGTCCTTAGCAGCCTTTCAAAGAAGAGGCGAGGGGAAAACGTGGCGGGCGTGAATTTTGACTGGGAAGTATTTTGAATTTTCTTTGAGGTCTCCATCCACGGGGGTGCTGAAATATGTGTGCAAAGCAGAAAGATTTAGAGAGAAGGATTTTTAAAAGGAGATGATTCATTCATAGATGGTGCTTCTCTCTGATGGATGTAAGAGCCACAAAGATGTATGGAGAATAGGGTTCCAGTCCTTCGAACAGCCCAACATGCTTTGGGCTGGTTGATCATTGTGGTTGGCTATGAGAAAGAGGAAAGAGCCAACCTGGAACAGGGGCAACGATCATTCACTCCTAAAATATCAAGGTAGAAATAGTTCAATCAACGTTGCCTTGTATGAGTACCAATAAATCATAGGCACACACAGAGATTTCTTTCCAAATTTCACCTCATGGCATACCAAGAGGAAGTGCTGCACTCTGGGTTGGTTGGTTTTTTTCCTCTTTTGATCTGACAAGAGCAAAGGGTTTCCAGATCCTGTTGACTCATCCCAAGATACAGTTACTTTAAAAAGAGATATCCTCTAAAATTAAAATAATTCCAGGTCCACCGAATTGGGCCCAGGAGGGGGTATGTGTGAAAATCCATTCGGGAAGGTTCACAAGTAAGTCAGGAGGGCAAAAGGTCCCCTGGTTGGTTGTTTCCTGGCAGCTACTGTCCAGAGATAGAGTGCTCTTAAATGTGGAGGTTCGACTCGGCTCTTGGGGCTTTTAGTGAGCCTCTTCTCACTTGGCAAGCCAAAAATGGGGGTTTAAAGCCTGTTTTTGTGATGGTGAGGTCCATAAGCTAATAAAGCATAGTCTCGTGGAGACCCTCTTTTCGCCTGTCCTCAGCCAACTCCAGAAAGGAGCTCTCCTGATGCAGAATTCCTGAGAAATAATTTACCAAGAAAACACTCAGAGATGAGTTGCTGCCTTTTGATGCTGATCACGGTCTTGAATTTCTTGCAATTCATCCAGAATTGGACTCCACGCAGCAGACTCCTTTTCTGCCTTTCCAACTCTTGATTTTTGTTCAATTCCCCCCCCCCCCCCGCTCACACACCCATTGCTGTGAAATTCAATCACATCTCTTAGTCCTTTCAGGCCCTGGAGAGCTCGGCAGCTGCCTTCTCAACTCCCTCGAAAGCTTAGCCACATATTTCTCAGCCGGCGCTCCATGGCCAATGTCTGCCCCATCCCTTCCCGAGCCAGGATGGTGGCGCTGAGAGGTTTTCTGCATGTTGCGCACAAATGTTTTGGATCAAAAGCAACCACTGGGAGTTATAAACCACAAAAGCAGGACTTAGATTGCCACGGGACGGTTGGATGGGGCTCGTCCAGGTTCAGAAATGTTTCTCTGCTGGGGGACTACGGCACCCAGAATCCATTTCCCGTGCTGGCCACGTGGATTGGAGGATTCTGGAAGCTGTCGTTCGAAGAGAAGGAACTTCCCCAAGCCGTGGTTGAGTCAAGCGAGGTTGTGTCAAAGTTTATGGGGGGTTCTGGGGCAGAGATGCGGAAGAGATGGCTCTGATTGGGTGATGGCCGGGACACAAGGTTAGAAGGCTAGTCTAGTCAGCGACAGGCGGTCAGTGGGCCAAATAGGACCCACAAGTTTGGAAAAAGGACTCACTTCTCTTCACTGCCCTCTAGGGGCCACTTTGGTTTCTCACGGCCTGGCCTCCAGATGTTTCTGTGGGACTGGGGCTCCCATCATCAGCACCAGCCAGCCTGGCTAACGGTGGGGGATGTTGGGAGCTGTCATTTAAACAAGACTATTGGACACAGAGATGTCCTTGCTGTTTGTTGTTATTGTTGTTGTTGTGAGCTAATGAACACCTTCCTTCCTCTCTTCCCTACCACAGGTCTGGTTCAGCAACCGACGAGCCCGGTGGCGCAAACAGGCTGGCGCCAACCAGCTGGCCGCCTTCAACCACCTCTTGCCAGGGGGCTTTCCACCCACCGGGATGCCGACTTTGCCCCCTTACCAGCTGCCGGATTCAACCTACCCGACGACCACTCTTTCCCAAGGTAACCGCCGAGGGTTTCATTGACAGCCTGGAGGGAGGGCTTGGCCTGTTTGGACTACAAAGCCCAGAATCCCCCAGCCCCTGGAACTTGTAGGCAGAGCTTGGAGGAACCATTGCCCCCCATCAGCATGACCGAGGGTGGAGTCTTGGGACACAGGAGACGTTGACTTCCTGACTTCGCTCCCCATTAGCTTTGTCCTGTGGAACAGCCCGACACAGGAGGATCTTGATGAACGCTTCTGACTGCTTTTTTTCCCTGCAGATGGGGGCAGCACCGTCCACAGACCCCAACCTCTCCCGCCGTCCACCATGCACCAGGGGGGGTTGGCCGCCGCCGCCGTGGACTCCAGCTCTACCTATGGGGCCCGACACAGCTTCTCCAGTTACTCTGACAGCTTCATGAACCCCACAGCTCCGGCGAATCACATGAATCCAGTCAGCAACGGCCTCTCTCCACAGGTAAGGAGTCTTCCTGCCTGATTCATCATCTCCTCTAGCCTAGGAAACTATAGAGAACCCCCCCCCCCCCTGGGAACCAGAGATTTCCCTGATCCCTTTGGACAGTTCCTAGGGCCCCTGCATGCCACGGGAAATTTAACTGGGTTAAAGTTAAGCCCACTTCTGATTAGAGGGGTGAAGAATGCCAATTAGATTTCTCTTTGCTATCAGTTTAAGCTGTCTACACATGAGACACCCTGTGGGTGAATTTTCAAACCCCATGAAATCCTTCACCTGCAGCACGAGAGGGAGACAAGGAGCTCTTTCCACCCACCCGTCTCTCTACAATTTGTGCAGAATCTGTCTGGGCAAAACTAGTATGCTTTTCCTCCGAGAAGCAAAGTGCAGAGAGAGAGAGAGAGAGAGAGAGAGAGAGAGAGAGAGAGAGAGAGAACAACAGGGAGCTACTTCAAAAAGGAAACAAACAACCCATTCCATGCTTCTAATTCTCCGAAAACCCAGTCTGTCACATTTTTGTGCCATTTGCTTTATTTGCACAAAAACCCATCCCACCTGGAGACAGATGGAAAACGTAAGATCTTTCTCACCGTGGAGGAGAAAAACATTGATGTTTCTCATGGGTGCCCACTAGAATAAGGCAGACCAAGACTGTAAATTTTCAGGTTCAGATCCGTTGAATTGCTGTGCAGCAGGATGAGAGGGACAGGAGCTTTTCCAGAGCCATTGAGGGTTTTAAAGAGCAATCCTTTCATCATAAGACTCAGCAAATCACCTTCTAAGGTTAGGAGAGTGAGGGCTTTTTCTGTGGTGGCACCATGTTTGTGTAACACCCTTCCCTGTAGCTCAGAAGCCACGTAGGCGTTCGGTGAGAACCCTCCTATGTGCTCCAATTTTGCATCCACTCTGATCGGTTGTTCTTCAGGGTGGGAGAGCCATTGCGTATGCAAATTTTCTGCCGATCTTTGGCCTGAAAAGCGAGGGTGTTTTCTCGTGAGCAGCTGCCAGGTTTTTGCTTTGAGGTCACTGCTTGTGAAATCTTTAAAATAAAGAAAGAACAAAATCCCGTAGCTCCGACGTCATCGTAATGTCCCCAGGGAATCCGTGCCCTGTGCTGGCCAGGAGCATTAATATATTTTGCCTGCCCACCTTTCTTTCACTGTCTGTCACTAAATGCTATTCCATCGATATTTATGACCCTCTCTGTTTGGGGAAGAAACATATTTTGTACCCAGGGAATAAAATCTGAGTTTTGTCTCATGCGGAAATTCTCCATAATTTCATATAACTTTCTGTGAGGCCGAAATATCTCAAAAGGTGTATTTGGAGGCTGCTTTTATTTATTTCTTTAATTTTCCTGGACGGAGTTTGGCTGTAGACATGAGGACCCTGGGTGTATCAGGTTGTCTCGCTGTGGTTTTCATACTCTTAATTTCGACAGGAAGGCTTGTTCCTTACCTTTACGTTGTTGCGTTTTTTTCGTACATTAAATTTCAAACCTGTTCTTGTTTTTAATGGAGGTGTCATTGTTCATGTGGTTTGCGCATGAGTATGTTTCTTTTGCAAACTATTATTATTATTATTATTATTATTATTATTATTATTATTATTAAATGAAAAAGAAGTAATTGCGAAAAATCTTTTGCAAATGGTTTTTTCAAAAGAAATGTGATTTATCTTATTTAAAAGGACTTAAACCCACATGTATCTTGGAAACGCTAATAAGAAGGGAGCTCCATGGAGCCAGGAAGGAAGTGACAGTGATTCTTAAGTAAATAATACAAACGATGCGGCTTTCTCAAAAGAGGATTGAAGGGGACCTGCTTATTTTGTCACAGAAAAGGCCCTGCCTTCTCTCTGTTCCTCTTGACACCTGTGAAAGCCCTTGGGGATCACTGTAGGGCAAACGAAACGTTAGAGGTTAGGGTCAAACTAGATGGCGCACGTTGGGGTCAAATTACACATTACTAAATGAACCTTTTTAAATTATTTATTTATTTATTTTCAATTAATTTTTTTTTACTAAGCTGACACTCATAGTTTAGGGAGAAAATTCTGCACCTGTCCTCCGGGGAGGGTTCAGGAAGGCTCCTGTCTCAATAGAAAATTTTTCTGCCCATCAGAAAAGACTATTCTGGGTCAGATAGACCGGGGCTGTGGTGGGATGTAAATCAGCTTATAGCTCCATCACAGAGACCCTGCCCACGATGCCAGAGCCCCACGTTCAATCCTTCCTGAATCTCCACCCGCTCGTGTAGGTGATACTGAGAAAACAGATCTCGGAGTGACTCTGTACGATCATTCTCTGTGTTCTTTTCTATGGGGCGAGGAGGTGGGGATTGAAAACCCCGGTGTAGTGCGTCGACCGGTCCCGCAACGCGTCGGAAGGTCGGGAATATTTTTGAAAAGACCTTGTTCCTACACGGCGCTAAGCCGCGGCGATGAATCCTGATCCTCGCCTGGCCGGCCCTTTGCAAATTTGACGAGCGGGCCGGGGCGCTTCCCTTTCACGGGAGAGAAGGGAAATCCGTAATGCTTCTCCCTCTGCAACCGTAATGCCGGGATGTTCCCAATCTGCTTTGAGGGATGGAAAGATTAAGAATAATAAAAAAAATTGCAATAAAATATGTGTGAACGCGGGGGTAATTGTGGACAAATGTGGCATTCAAATTCATTTTTCCAGCTCTTTTACACACCATTTCAATCTTATTTTCTGCTTATTAATGAGATCTTGTTGGCTGGGGTGGGCAGAGCTGCCCAGTTTTCTTGGGTAATTGCACATAATTTTCCTTCCACCCAGTGATTTGCATCTGATCTTTTTTTCCCCTCCTAATTCTTTGCTCTCTAAACCCCCCCATCTTCTCCCCCCTCCTCCCGAAATCTCTCTCCCGCCTCCCCTCCCCTGCCCTCCCCTCCCCCCACGGTCTGGCAAGACTTCATTTTAAATGCTTATTATACCCACAGACACTTGGACAAAAGCAGTAGAAATGAGACAGAGACCGTCCGTGTCAAGAAAACGAGCGCACGCAGAGTTTTTTTCTTGTTCTTTTTTCGCTTGTGCTCCCACGCCTGCGCCGTGCAGGCCATGACCGTGGCGACTGCAAGCCGACGTGGTGGGAGATGGGATTTGTGCGCTGGCCTGTTTAGTACAGGGGCAGCACCTTGGTTGTCGCTGGACTCCAACTCCCATCATCCCTGACCATCTGCGACTGGGCCTGATGGGAGTTGTAATCCAGCCGCAACCAAAGGGCACCAATTCTCTCGTCTTCCATGTGGCCTTTCCCCCTTCCCTACCCCCAGTGGCGCTGGACCAAAGCTTCCTCCTGCAAGCTACTGCCCTCTGGATGGTTTCAACTACAACTCCCATTGGCCCCAGCCAGTGTAGCTATTGGTCTTGGGGGTGATGGAAAACGGAATCCAACAGAAGGTAAAGAGCCATATGTCCCCCTGCCTCTAACTTATAGGGAAGGCCCACAGTGAAGTATTACAACCGGAACTTGGAAACGTTACTTTAGGACGTAACGTTCCCATCCTCTCTAACCATGCCGATCCAGTCCCATGGGTATTGGAACCGGATCATACCTGGAGCCATTAGCAGCTGAGGACTCCAATTTCAGGGGTACAGCAAATCCACTCCAGGTTTTACTGTTTGTTTTGAAAGAGCTGTCCAAGGTGCTGAAGGTGCTTTAGACATTCTGTTAAAAGGCAGCGTAAAATGCGGAATGGATTCCCAGCACCCCTGAAATCGGAGTTGCCAGCCAAAAGGGTCTGGAGGGATGGTAGTTTACATCGGCCTGATTTAATGAGGATCTGATGCTGTACTGAGAGCTATTAATTGAGGTGTCCAGATTCCATGTCCTCAAGAACCATGGTTCTTAACTGTTGGTTTCTGTTCCACCACATCCTTCGTCATCTCCTACCACCTGTACCTGTCACAGATTTTTCATCGGTATCTCTTTGGTAACAGCTAGTAGCCACTTGGGATGCTCGGCATTTCGGCTAACCCCATTTCCCCATCCCTAACATGTATGTTTTATGTATAGTAGAAATTACATTTATGCCATGGCATTAATGTTCAACTGCTGAGAAGAGGACACTGTTATTCTTATTTCTATTTGTTTACATTTACACCCGGTAATGCAAACCCCATTCTTAATGTCTGGAAAGCTAGCCTAAATGGTAAATATAACAACGGAAGGCGCGAAAACACATCAAACAAAGGCAGTTCCTTGTGCTATTGTACAGGCTAACCGGTTTTATTGGGCATAAGCTTTTATAAACTCTGTAGCCAACTTCACGAGAGGCGCAAAACCAAAGATGAATAAAATGTGCTCGTCTTTAAGGTGCCACGCAAGAGACTTTGTGGGTTTTGTTGCAAGCGATGCTCACCTGGGCGAAAGGCTTAAACAGGAAGGCTTTGAGGCCAAGCTAGGCCTAACTCTGCCCAAGCTTCCTGTTCCTGCCCCAGTGTTCGCTGGGAGCTTTCTTTCTGAACAGGAAGCTGGGTGGAACTAAGCTTCAGATCCTTCTGGTTCAGGTTTTTCTGCCAGGGAAGTCATATTTAGGTGTCTGTAAGGCCTCTGTCTGTCTGGTGGAGCTCCCAAAATAGAGGATTATAGGAACTGTAGTCCAAAAAAAATCCAAAAAATCCATCCTTAGTGATTAGCTGTAATAGAGAAGTTGAGCTTCTTCATACAGAGGCAGTCTACCACGAAAAGAATAAACCCCTCACCACTGGCCATACTGGGTCAAAATCATGGGATTTGCAGTCTCAAACTATCTGGAGCACCAAAGGTTTTTCACACCTGCACTACAGGATACGGCCGAGAAACTGAACAACCCCCGTAGTAGAGTGGTTAGCACGCTGGACTGGAATAGAGAGGTTGCGATCCAAGTCTTCTCCGGGCCATGAAACTCACCAGCTGGCCTTGCGCCACCCATCGGTGTCTCTCATTCAGGCTGACCTACCTCGGAGGGTCGTTGGGTGTACGAAGGAGGGGAGAGAGGAGCCAGTCTGCCCCCTGAGCTCACTGGAGGAAAGATGGAAATATAAATGGAAAAAATAAATAATAACGCCCTCGTACCAGCATGAAGGGGTGGTTCAAGAACATCTGGGGGCCAGCACCTGTATTTTTTCCCTTTTTTGCAAGACACGAATCCACACCTGTTTTAAAAAGCGGATGTGCCGTTTCTAGCAAGCAGACCCAGCTTTCCCCTCCCTCTCTGAAAAAACTTTACCCAGATCCTTCTGCCGTCTCCAGGAGCTTGATATCATAAACGGCTCTTGCTCGTTCAGCATCCCCCCCCCCGTCAACTTTTAACCTACACGATCCCACAAAGCTGGGATTTCTTCCCAGTCTACTCCCCTTTCTTCCCTTCTTTCTTCGCTCCCCCCCAACCTCACCCCTCCCCAGCCATCTGCTTCTGTCAATTACGTGGCCTCCATTTCAAGGCAGTGGGAAAAGGGGGGGGGGAAGCGGGATCCTGAGCCGATTTAGGGCTGTTTCTCTCGTGTGAAAAAGTTATTTTTCCAAGTTTGCGCTCCCAGAACTTCATGGTCTGAGGAGGAAAAAAAAAATTGCAGGGATCTTGCAGGTGTTTCTATAACTAATATCCTCACACACACCAACAAAAAAACCTTATTTATTTCAAATTGGGATCATTTGAACTGGTGAATCCGGCCAGTCACAGAGAGGAGATGACTTTTCTATTTTCCCTTCCTCAAAAGACCCCTTCCTGCAGTGGAAGCGGTTGTTTTAATGTGAATCCCACCCATTTTTAGATTTACAATATTAATTGTCTTTTACGTACATTGTTAATAATGGAATTTCCTGAGGAAGGATATAATTCCAATTTATGAGCAAATACACCCTGCCATTATAAAGAGAGAGAGAGAGAAAGCAAGGTTTGTTTTTTTAAAAAAGCCCTTCCCCCCCCCCCCCCCAAAGCTGAGTCTTCCTGGTATCAGACTCCAGTTCCCATCATTCCTCACTGCTGCCACTGATGGCAAGGACAGATGGGACCTGCAAACTGAGATTAGGAGGGCGGCTGCTGCTTTAAACAGTTATGGGCATGTCATTTATTCCTAAAGTTTGGAATTTGGGATTAGACGGTTGCCAGTGTCGTAGTTAGCTGTAACTACTTACTTTTAGATAACAAATTACTTTCGGTTAAAAGGGAATGCCTAAGTCACCTGGGTGTACCCTGTTTCCCTGAAAATAAGACCTACCCTGAAAATAAGCCCTAGTATGATTTTTCAGGATGCTCGTAATGTAAGCCCTACCCCAAAAATAAGCCCTAGTTAAGTGAAACCCCGCCCTCCATACTTGTGCAGCAACCAGAAGAAGATGACATGACTGTAAAATAAAACATCCCCTGAAAATAAGCCCTAATGCGTTTTTTGGAGCAAAAATTAATATAAGACCCTGTCTTATTTTCGGGGAAACACGGTAAGAACTCAGGCCCAGTTACTTTCAAAAGTTACTTTTAAAAGATTTTTTTTCCAGATGTTATGTGTGTCTCTTCTGAATCCTAACTAGCAGAAGGAAGTATTGCTTGGTTTTGCCTTTTCATATTTTAGAAAGATGCTCGAGGTGCAATATTAGAACTGGCCACTAGGAGGAACCAGAGAGTCTTCTCTCTCTTTTTTCTTCCCCTGACTTGCTGGTAACAATATTTGAGCTTCCAAGGGGTTGTTCTGTTCTCTTTTTGGAGGTGGGGGTGGGTGGGATGGGGTTGAAAATCCAGACTCCACATAGGACGAGTTGGAGTGGGGTGTGGGGTTGCTCCCTTCCATGAGCTGCTGGAGCAGCAAATGCTTGGCATGACAGCCAAGGGGCATAGAAAAATCCCAGACCTTGGGTTGATCCTTGTCAATAAACCAGTTCTTCCAGTTTTCCATTCCTCACGGAGCCGCCCCTTCTACCACCCAACATTTATAAATATTGATGAATTTATAAATATCCTTTGGATCGCTTCTTAGGTCATTGATTGCTGGACCCTGAAAGCACTTGGAAGACCTCAGGAAGACCTCTTAGCTGTGATTCTTCACCTTCTTTTTCCTTTCTTCTCTTTTCCTTCCCTTCTCTTTTTCTTTTTCTCCCTCTGGCCCCTTTCCAGTCTTGCACCATCCCCGTGAGCTATCCCCCATTCTTGATGCATCACCTTTTCTATTTAATTTCTGTGCAGAAGGAAGGACAGAAGAACGGGGGGGGGGGGGGACCTGATTCATTGATTTGTCTGCTTTTCCCTTCCAGAACTCAGTCTCCTCATGAGCCCATAATTTGGGCACAGGGCAATGGGTTCCCCCGTGTTAAGGTCGATTCTCCTTGATCAGACCCCACGTTCCAATCTTTCTCTCTTTCTGTGCCAGAGCGTTTGAGGCTGAGCTGTCCCTTGGTTTGGCCCAGAGAGAGAGAGAGAGAGAGAGAGAGAGAGAGGCCGACTATGGAGAATTGAAATACATCTTCCCCCTTTTCTGTGATTAATAAGGGACCCCAAGAGACCGTTTGGGGCAGGCCAGATAGAAAGAGAGAGGCAGATTAGCAATTAATACTGGAGCTAGAACTGTGACCGGCGATGCTAAGAGACTTCTGGAATTCAGAAGAGGCCGGGGGGGGGGGGTTCTTTTTTATTTTATTTTATTTTTTGGCAGGAACCCACAGAGACCCAGCTCTGGGTGGGTGGACTGGAGAGAAAGCCAGCCATGAACTTTGCGAAGGACTTGATTTGCAGCAGGCAGGGTGAGGGGTGAAAGAGACAACCTTAGGACAGGCAGCCGAGAAGGTGGACGGTTGCCGTGCAAAGTCTTGTTCGTTGGGACATCCGAAGGTGCCTTTTTTTTGAGCCGGGACGTTGGCAAGGCTTGGGGTCGGAGTCCCCAGTCCGCGTCTTTGGTCCCGTGTCCCAAATCTGAGTCCTTTTTAAAAAGAAGTTTTTCCCCCCAGAAAAAAAAAAGGGAGGGATGGAGTAGGTTTTGAGTCATGACTCAAGTCCAAGTCATGGGGGGGGAGAGAGAGAAACCAAGTCTAGTCACCGATGCAACTTAAGTCCGACTTGACTGCGGGTCCCGCAACTCCGTCCCTGTTTTTTAGTAGCTTGGAACTGTAACTAATTACTTTCTGTAAAAAAATAATGTTCTAGGCTGTGCACCTTATGGCCCCTTGGGCCATGGGTCACAGCTGTGAGCAGATTTCTCGTGCCCTTCAGAGAGGGTCCCCGGGATCTTTGCTGGAAGAGATCTGGCAGGTCTCCATGCTACACGAGATAGTTATAGCAGTTTGATACCCGTCGGACAGCCACGGCTCGCATCCTATGGAAATCTGAGGCTGGTCGTTTCCTGAAGGAGGTTGGAGTCTTTTCCGGGAAGCTCTTGTGCGTTTCCTTGAAATAAGGCAGTAGATTTTTTCCTGGGCCTCATCAAATCCTGGGATTCTGTAAGGTGGATCCAGTGCAGTTAAAGGGGAAGCAAATTGCTCTGAGGCACAAAGCAGATACAGTTTTTGAGTCAGGCCTGGCCCATTGATGGAGAAAGAAGGTGATAACAATCAGGGAGCCCAGCATTACGGGGTGCTCCCGGAGCAACGGTGTCCCTGTTAGACAGCCAGGCACGAGGACAATGCCTCGGCGCGGGCAGAGGATCAGCCATCCTGCGGGATCAACAGTCAGCAAATAAGTAAATTGATCAAAGGTAGGGATGGCCGGAGCCGGGCCGATAAGCATGGGTCTTTAAGCTTATCGGGTCTGAGAAATGAAGGGCCTCTTCGGGCTGTCTAGAAGGACCTGAAAGGGGATCATGAACGGACTCAGGGGAGATGGAAGAGAAGGGGGGGGAGAGGTGCTTGGCGAACAGAGGCGGGGGTGCGTGATCTAATCTCGGTGAAGCAGCAGAAAAGGAGGAGAGAATCCACGCTTCTCTCCTGGGACCGGGACAAAGGGAATAATCTGAGTTTTCTTCTCACTGCCCCCCCCCCCTCTCTGATTTCAAGGGAGTTCTCGTCTGGCACGCAGCTTCTCCAGACTGATTACCAGTCGGGTCGGATTGCCCACGGTCCCCCTCTCCCCGGGTCTGGCTTGTGGGGGAGAAAAAGCAACTGTAGGCCACAACAGAGAGCAGCCTCTTGAAATTCAGAGACTGGGAAGACGGGGCAGTTCGTTTCATTTCGATTTCATTTTGGCCCAATTTTTTCCAAAATTCGCACACACGAACAATTCACCACCACCACCAATTTTTTATTTATTTATTTTTGCCATATCCACCCAAAAATGCATGCCAGGCAGGGAAAAGGATGCTCCTGGGGATGAATTGGACCTGTGTCTTGGGAGAATGCCGCACTCCAGATGTGGGCGAACTACAATGCCCATAACCCCTGGACCCTTTTAAAACGTGTACTAAGTGGGAGAAAGTCTATACTGTCCAAAAACAGCTTTCAAAGACTTCGGGAAAAGATCTTTCCCAGCCCGAGATGCCAAGAAATAACTGTGAGTTATCAACCTCTCCGTTTAGGAGCAGTCTACCACTGCTCAACCATGTGCCTTGATCACAGGCTATCCCTGAGGACATCCAGTTATTGGAACGAGGCTGCTGAACAAAGTGGTGAGGGAGAACCAAGGTACCATCAGGAGGAGCCATGCTTGGAAAAGTTCCATTTTTTGGATCCTAGTAGCTTATGGGTCTTCTAATGCCATCTATAGAGCAGTGGGCATCAAGGACTACAGTTCCCAGAATCCCCTAGGTCCCCTGACTGATTTAGAGAGACCTCATCCTGCTGCCGACATCCCTCCCTCCATCCTCTAGGAGGTGCCCAGTGCCGCCCCATGCCGCCTGGCCGCCCGAGTCCCCCTCCTGCCCACTCCCCACTCCTCCCCCTTGCTTTCATTTGATGGGGAGAAGCGCTGTCTTGTCTGCCACTTGGGCCCTGCTTCTCCCTCTCTCTCTTTCTCTCTCTCTCTACCGAGAAGGGATCAGAAGTTTCCACGTGCACGCTCGGCGCCTCTCCTTTGATCCATGTCCTGGGGCCCGCTTGACGGCAGACGGGGGGGGTGCGGAGGAGCAGAGGGGGGGGCGAAAACCACGGAGACAAAAACGAGTCACTCAAAGTGATTTCATGACAACTGTCTCCTTGCGATAAGGAAGCGCAGTGTGTCTTGGGCTTTTTCCCCCTCCCCGAGCCCCCCCTCTGCCATTTCTTTATATATTTTTTTAATACCTCTCCTCGTCTCCTTAAGAAGCAGCCGCCTTAAACCAAGGAGAGAAACCAAGCCTTCTGTCATTCCCCCCCCCCCCCGGTTTTTATTTCATTTTTTTTGTGACACATCTGTCTGGAGTTTCTCTCTCTCTCTCTCTCCCTCTCTCTCTCTCTCTCTTGTCTCACCTGCCTGCCATGATTCCTTCTCTCTCTCTCTCTCTCTCTCTTTTTAATATTCTCCCCACCAGCCACCCCACTGCCTCCCTCTCTTTCTCCCCTCTAATGCACTGTGGCCGAGACTGCCCGTTCACCCAGCGCCGGTTTAATTATCTGCTTTTAAAAAATAGGAAAAAGCCTGCTGAATTCGCAGGTGGCCGGGACGCTCCTTCTGTTATTACCGTCTCTCCTCTCCGCAGGGCAACACCTGCTTTTGGAGAGAAGTTTAGTCGGAAGGGGGTGGGAGAAGGGGATAATATACGGGGGACACCCCCCTACATTATATTGTTACAAGCGGTTCCTTTATTGTGGCATTAATTAACACTATCCCCATTATACTGGGGGAGAACTGGACCTTTCTCTGCCCTAGAGGAGAGTCTGCATGTGGAACGATGCCTCGTATGTAGAAGATGAGAGTCGGGAATTCGCCCGTCCTGTTTCAAAGATTTTGGCCGAAATCCAATTGCTAGTCATGAGTAGACCTATGGAATCGACAGGGTTTACATAAGGGTTGACTTAGCATTCGAGTCATTGATTCTCTGGTTGCAACTACCAGCGGGGTTGGGCCTCTAAGTCGAAAGAACTCTGTATTTGTGACCGAACCAGGGGCGTCAGGGTGAACTTTCGTCTATTTTGTCTTCATGACAAAATAGACATAAAGGTGTCTGGTGTACTACTGTTGTTTCCCTCCTGAGGAAGGAGATGAGGCCCCAAAAGTGCAAATTTCCTCCCTCTGAAGGAGCTTATTGTGCCCTGAAGGGTAGTGTCAAAATTCGTCGCCCTGGGTGAATATTCGCCACCATCTCAACAGTTGTTTCAGAGATATGGAAAAGAGATTCTAGTGATGATTTTAAGGGTCCCTCCGAACTCACAACAGCACCAGCAGTAATTCGTGGAGTAGCTCTGAAATGCGGCAGAAATGCCGTCCCATTCCAAATGAGCTTCCGGCAGTGTTGCCCTTACTCGGAATTGACTTTTTGGTAAGGATGGGGTTTTAAGAAAGCTGGCGAAACTCACACTTGGCAAACAAAGAGGCTGATCCAAACACAGTGAGCCTTGGGATACTGGAGTTTTGCAACATTTTGTGATCCAGTTGATAATCCAACCGTGAGCGCAAATGTGTGCATAGGAGGCTTTGTTGTGTTCAAAACCACATGTATAAAGGGAAAATTAAAGAAGAAAATTCATAGGCAAAGAGAAAGTGTGTCCCCATATGTGTATACCTGGGGAAAATGCACACCGAAATAAGGTGTGTGTG
This sequence comes from Intellagama lesueurii, assembly GCA_037013535.1. Lineage (NCBI taxonomy): Eukaryota > Metazoa > Chordata > Lepidosauria > Squamata > Agamidae > Intellagama > Intellagama lesueurii. Next base: position 11,882,004 of record JBAJHW010000016.1, on the reverse strand, counting down.
GCTGCATGGACTCCTTGTTGGCCATTTGTGTCCCTGATTGGCTATATAGATCCCTGATTGGTTAAATTATATAGCCAACAAGGAAAACCTTTTTTAAAAAAAGGTTCCAGAATTGTTACTGAGAATGAAAAGCATCATGGTGTAGGGAAAGAAGCAATGAATTGGATGTATACTTTTTGTTTCCTCCTGGGTTTCTGCTCTTGTTTCTTTAGCACCGCAAAGGTGTTCTGATTAAAATTCAGCTCGGATCTGTTTCATCCTATGTCCATCCCGCTAACTGGCTTTGGATGGTGGGCCATGAACAGAACTGATCCCTTCCTGGATCATGCCCTTGAATCTTCTCCTTCCACGTTGTGCTTAAACAACCAAGATTCTCTGGGTGCCTTACAGGCCATTGGGCATGGCTTTCCATGCCCTTCTGCAGCCCAACGGCATCTGACCATGTGCAGAAGAGGTCAGGAAGATTCAATCCCTTTCCAGGAACCAGCTCAACTCAGGTTGCTAGTCCATCGGATGTGATGGGACCTCTGTGAATCTTGAGGACTAGAAGCAGATCTGATTTCACAGCTCTGAAGCAGTTCATTCAGGGCAGAGCTCTGGAAATTGACTGCAAATGCCAGAACTCACTACTCGTCACACTTCTTTAAGGATTCTGGGAGTTGTAGTCGTCCCCCATGGTCTATTTTCAAGGCTGTGAAGTCCAAGATGCAACAGTGTCTCCGACTGACCCCAGTCTGAAATTCTGGACTCCTCTAACTCCTGTTTGAGCATGGCTTCCTCCTTCCTTCTCTTATTTATTTCTTTAGACCAGGGGTTCCCAACCTTGGGTCCCCAGATGTTCTTAGACTGCAGCTCCCATAAGCCTTCACCGCCAGCTAAGCTGGTCAGGATTTCTGGGAGTTGCAGTCCGAGAACATCTGGGGACCCAAGCTGGGGAACCCCTGGTCTAGAGGAATAGTTCAGGATGATGGCACTCAACTTGAGCAACCCAACGGTGCCAATGGAACGCATGTTCCGAGTCCACAGCTGGAAAGACATGATTTTTCCAGGGTGACTTCTTTGAAAGGAAAGCAAACCACGTAGTGGCCCAAATCCTGTGGATCTGTGACACCAGCATTAATGCGCTGGTGGAGATCGTGGCAATGAGTTGCCAGTCATTAACCCTTTGTTGCACACCAACTTAAGCCAATTAGCGGGCACCAAAAATCACAAGGAGCCCCGTGTGAGCTAATGGGGATTCACCATGGCCGTGGGCACCCCTGCATTTACACTGGTGTAAATAACCCATAGGCTTCTGGCCTGCAGATACATAAAGCATCTGCGCGTATGTAACTGTACATATACACACCCCTCTGGTTGAAGTAATCAGAATGTCATTGTATATCGGATCTTCTGAAATGGAATTCCATTACTTTCCAGAAGGGAAGCTGAGCCGGGGGGGGGGGGGGGAGGTGGCATGGGGGGGGGGCAGAGAGAGAGAAAGAGAGAGAGAATATATCTTTTCCTCACCCCTCCTGCTTTCCCAGAACCATCCTGCGCTCCACTGATAAACAGGAAATATCGGGGAACAGGATTTCCACATTATCTGAGCACAGCAGAAAATCAAAATTTCAGTCTAAATCCAAAGAGACGAGGCTCTAAGCCTCCTCCAGCTGATACGGCCGGCCCCAGCCAGAGAGAGGGATGGGGCTCAGGAGGCGAAAAGAGCGTCTTAGAGAGGGGGGGGGGGAGAGAGTATGATACAGTACCTCCAGGGGAAGGGGGGAAACTGGGGGTAAAGAGAGGGAGTTAGGGGGTCCTTCTGGGGGTACAGAAACGGACACCGGTTTCCTTTATTTTTCGGATCAGGGTGGGGTTTCTAAGGTTGCTAGAAAGATGGGAGTAGAGCAGTTCTGCATCCGAGGAACTTCTCCGTGGATGGGTAAGGGGGGGCGGTAGGGATCACTGAGCCACCACCTCAGAAAGGATAAGGGTCCCTATCCAGGCGCAGCTGAGCCCAGCCACCCAGGTGGGCCCCCGAAAAGCCACAGGGAGGGTTGGCCTCCCAACTGGGCGGGAGGTGCTCAGTTTTGCCCAGAGCTGATCTTGATGCAACAGGCATGTGTGCGTGGCGGGGTGTGGGTGTGGGTGTTCTTCCCGTGGAGTTGGAAGAAGGCAGTGTGGGGTAGTGGTTGGAGTGCTGGATCAGGACCGGGGAAATCAAAGTCCAAGCTGTCACGGGCCCAGGCAATGTCACTGGCGGTCACTGGCTCTCTCTGTCAGAGCTACCTCGCAGGGTTGTGGCAAAGATAAAGCAGTACGGGCAAGGGGGGGGGGGGAAATCAAGCCCGCCACCTTGATGTCACTGGGAGAAGCAGAATGATTCATTCTAAAAAAAACCAATAAGCTTAATATTAACTTCATTTAGTTAAAGGGAGTTTTTAAGCCTTAACGCCTCGTAAACTCATGTGCTTCTCTGCTCTGACATCCATGTGGAATCGGAGGTGGCCTGCAGATTTATTTAATCATAATTTCAGCAGCTTGTCCCCCAAACTCGGGAGCTGGTGGACTAAATCGGAAGGAAGACGCTTATAAACCACCTGGGAGGGTTGGACTCCAACACCCATATTCCCCAGGTCACATAGACAAGGAGAGTTGTATTCCCAGACAGACAGAAGGCGCCGGGTCAGGGCAAGCCGGCCACGGGTTCAGCCGGTTAAAATACAGACAGATCAACCGGAAATGCTTAAAACCGATAATGGCTGAACCCTTAAAACCCCTGAGTGTGAAAAATGTCACATATTGGGGGGGGGGGGGGGTTTGACCCTTGCCAAGTGCAGTTGGCCTGAAGCCAAGAGCAATGAGTGGATTTACCCAAAACATGTTGGTTGTTTCTTGTTTTGTTTTTAAAGACCCCCTTCCTCTCCCTAGCATCTGGATCAGAGCTTGGAAAAGTAACAGAGGAGACCTTTTTCGGAGGAGACCAAAGATCTGGCCCACCCAAAAGGTTGGACTCTGAAATAAAACCAAGTTCCCAAAGGCTGATCCTTCCTGAGGGTGTTAGAAGGGGGTCGCTCCCTCCTTTTCGCCTGCCTCTCCTCCTTCTTGGCCCCCCCCCCGCCCACCTCCGTCCCTTACCTTTGCCCTCCGGTTTACCCTCCTCGCTCTGCTTTCCACCCAAGGTCTCGCCCCCCCCCCAAGACCCCTCATCAAAAAGACACAGCCTTGTCTGGAAAACTGGGTCGGGGAGGCGGAAGGTGGAAGGGTCACGTCTGTGGCAAGTGTTTTGCTTTAGTTCCAGATGCCAACCTGACGTGTGGGCGCCTCTTGATTAATTCCCCCGTTCCCCGCGATGCCCCTTCCGAGGGTCAATCAGTGCAGACAAAGCCAGGGGTAGAGCGAGTAGACCCTGGGAACATCATATGCCGAGAGAGGAGGACGGAGACCTGCTTGGAAGAGGGGTTACGACAGGACAGGGGGTGGCCCCCGGAGGAAGCTGGGGGGGGGACAGGTCAGGGTCGGGCCCCTTCGACCCACCCCAGGCTAGAACAAGGTATGACGGGGGCCTCCGTTGCTCTTGAGAAGGGCGGCTACTTTCAGAGGGTCCCAGCACTCCCTGTCTGCATTTTGATGCTTTCTCCTTTGGGGGGGTTGAGGACACACCTCGGATTCCATGCGCTCCATGTGTTTCAGAGCCACCACCCCCTGCTTTAGCGGGCCATGCCCACGGCCTCCCCTGGGGCCTTCAAGGAGCAAGCCAGTGCTCCACCTCGGAAGTCCGGACTCCGTCCCTTGGCCTGCTCCAACCACGGGTCCATTCAGCCGCAGGATTCCTCATTCCAGCCTGGAGGTGCCCTGTTGCCGAGGATCCTGGGCCAAGAGACACGTGCCCACCTGTTAGAGGGGGAAGCCGGCAGGGGGAGGGAGGAAAAGGGAGCAAAACGCCCTGAACTCTGAACAGGAACACGCAGCGCTGCAACATTCAGTTGCAGATCACATGGCACGAGGGCAGGGTACTCCACCTATAACCCCAACTGGTCCCATTCAAGGGATGGCCCGGAGCCAGCGGGCAGACCCGACTCGAGTTAGACCCCTTGAAATCAACAAGATTCGGATGAATGTTGACTCAACATTCACCAGTGGATTGAGGAGCCTACTCAAATTGCAAGGATCGTAATTAAGCTAATGAGTTGGCTGGAACCAACCGTTCGATTGAACCTCAGGACTTCGGGAGGGGAACCTTTTTCTGGACGCTTTCACTAAATGTACAGCACCTAGCACCCAAAACCCTCTGGGACATAAAAGGTCATAATTAGTTATGATACTGCCTTTCTGCTCCTTGGGATGGCAAATTCTAGACCATGACTTGGTCTGGGAATGATGGGATGTGGAGTCCACCACGGGGCATGGGGCTTTGGCCTGTGAGTTTCTCCTGCAGACAGGAAAACAGGTCACATAGGGAGTGTGGCACTGTTTATTCTCCAGCACGCTGTGTTCCTCTCATTTTAAAAAGGAAGGCTTCTCTAAGCCCTCATTTAAAGAAAAACATTCCCCCCAACGGAACCCATTGTTAATTCAAAATATTGTCAGGGTTTTTTCTTTTTGCTGATAGCATCTTCCATCGCTCAGCAGCGGCTTCGGCACCCGAGTCCCGCCTGGGCCGAGAAAGAAGGAATTTGCACATAACAACAACAAAAAAAAGTCAGGCGGTGTTATCAGTGGGAATCTCTCCCGAGGAAACGGGGAGTTTATAGGCTGTGTTGTCAGCGTTGTTGTGTTTTTTCAAAAAAAGAGAGAGAAGTCTTGTTTGTGTGCGTGAAGCATTCTTTCTATCTCTGCCTTCGCCTGCCGGGGCCTGTTTTAAATGTAAACGAGCCACGGGCAAAATTTTGCTAATTTTCCCCCCTCTTTTTTTTTTTGGTGTGCATGTGTGCTTTTTATCAGCCTGGTGATACGCCAGCAGCTTTACGCACTGATAAGTGGATTAGTTGTTCAGCGAAACAAAAAAGGTGTTTGACAGCCAGGAAGCGGCAAAGAACATATTTTTTGTTTTCCAAAGAATGGAGGCTGTGTTTTGTGTTGACAATTTTTCCCCCTCCTCCTTCCTCGTTTCCTTCTTTCCTTGAACTTTGTGATAGGGGGAAATTTGTTGCGAAGAACAAGTCTAAGGGGGAATTTGGGAGCTCAGCCCCCCACTCCCATTTTCCCAACTATGTCAAGTGTCTGGGAGTGAGGTTTGAACAGGCAAGCAAGGACCGTTAGCCTTACAAAAGACCTGCCCCAGATAGCTATGAAATCTGTGAGACCGGGGTTGTTAATCAGGATCAGCAGAGGTGACTCGATGTTGGGGTCTCCCAAATTTATCCCTGCTGGGCAAATTTTTTGAGCACCAGTACATCATTTTGGGCTGCAAAGACTGGAATGCCTTTCCTTGAATGGGGAATCAAGAGCCATTGTATTTACAAAAGACCTCCCCTTGGGAGACAGGAGAACTGTCAGAATTTGTTTCTCAGTTTGAGGAAGACCTGTGCCTTCAAGGGGCATGCAGTTTTCTCCATCTCCTTCCATATTGTTTGACCTCAGCACGGAGACCAGCTAAGGAGCTTCCCTTTAGAACCTGTGGCCCTTCAGAGGGTGGTGGACTTCACACCCCATTAGCTCCAGACCAAGCCACAGTCTGGAATTTGGGGTATTGGAGTCCAACATTCCAAAAGGGCCACAAGTCACCCACACTTCATGCTCCGTAAAACCGATAACGTCTACCATATTGTAGAGCAGCAAATGGCATGAATTGTTTCTGATGGGGAAAAGATGCTGTTCTAATGGGGCATGATGATTGCTGAGTGATCAACACAATAGATAAATACTGGTGTGATAGAAATGAGTCTAGAGCTCATTGGATGGATGGATGGATGGATGGATGGATGGATGGATGGATGGATGGATGGATGGATGGATGGATGGATGGATGGATGGATGGATGGATGGATGGATGGATGGATGAAGCCAATGGTTCCCGATCTTGGGTCCCCAAATGTTCTTGAACTAAAACTCCCATAAGCCTTCATCACCAGCTGTGCTAGTCAGGATTTCTGGGAGTTGTTGTCAAAGAATATCTGGGGACCCAAGGTGGCTTAACCAATCTTCAGATCGGCCCCATTCCATCTTCAACTTCAGGACGTGTAAACCAATATAAGACAATCCTTTCTAACATGCTAAGAATGTCTTCACCATGTAACCCTAAATGCTTTGTTTGGCCTCACTCTGGGGCTGGGAAGTTGGAAAGGTGCAAAAGCCAAGATCCATTTGCGGTTGTGTCTGCCGACCAGCAGGGGGCTCTAGACTAAAACGAAGAGAAGCCAAGGAGGAGCAAGAGAAGGTGAAGCCAGGTTGAAAGGCTGGAGAGGGAGCCTTGTTTTAAAGCCGTCTGAACAAAAGGTCATTCCCACAAGCCTTTTGGCTGAAAAGGAGCTGCCGTTGCGAGCAGAGAAGAGGAGGGGAGACCAACACCACCCGAAAACCCCATAAAAGGTCCCCAGCTGGCAGTTAGTGGCGCCTGCCCCCAGCCCGAAGGCTCCAGCTGAGAGCTATTTCACTATTTATCTACATGTAATTATGGCTATGAGGTGGAGACATTAACTCTGTCAACAGTAATTTAGTCTGACATTTTTCACTTGCTCTCTCCTCCGATGGTTTCCCTCCCAGCTCCTTGCCTCATTCGTTCTTTCACGCGCATGCATAGATGCACACATGCTCGGGTCTCGGCAAGACCCAGGTCCCTCGTCCTCTCACCCAGGCGTTCTCCTCCGCAGCTCATTCGGCTGAGAAATTTAATTCTCTTTCCAAGAGTGGACAGAGAACCGGGAGAATGAGTCTCCCCCACCTTGAAAACACATGCGCCAAACTATACTGTGCATGCTTCTCCTTCCCCTGCTTCTCCGATGCTTTCTTCCCCCGACCCCCAACCTCCCTCCTTAGATGGGAGGGCGTCAGCAACCCGAGCGTTTCCTCTCGACACAAACTGAATTTACCGGCCCTTGCGTTTTCCAATTGGAACACAGTCTGGAGTATTAACCTTTGCACACCAGACTGGCTTTAAAACATGCCCCGGCATTTACAAGGCGAGGTTTCAAGGCGACCCCATCGCGATGGAGCTGGGTCTAATGCTCAGGTCGGAGCCTCCCTCTTCTACTGGCCCACTAGCCTTCTTTTACGGCCTTCCTCTTACACTTTCTCTCTCTCTCTTTTTCACCCCCTTCCCATAGCTTGGCCAACCGATGACACTTTAAATTAAGGCCCACGGCCCACGTTGGGCGCTTGATTTAACGAGACAGTTATTGTATGTCCCTTAATAAATACCAATTGCCTGTTCAGGGGCGTATTTTGTGACGGGGAAACCAAGCGTGACAGGCGCTTCCCTTCGTCCGCAATATGCTGCGTGTAATCCCGTCGTGACTTCGGCCGTCGACAGAATCCTCTCTGAGCTGGCAGTTTGGCCGTTATTATGGACAAAACCAGGAGGCCCAGCGAGCGGCGGGTTGAACCCGAGACGATGCAGGGAGATTTCAGGAGGGCTAATCTAGTCCTCCTTCAGCAATCGGGTGGAATTGGGGCTTGATTTTGGGAATGGAAGTCTTACTCAAGTAGGTGTTCATTTTTCCGGCCACACCCCTTTAATGATGTTTATGGGGGTTACCTTGACGTTGTCGGTATTCCTGCCTGTTGTCTTTTCCCCCCCATACCTTCAATGTTCTCCTGCTCCTCACGTCACCCTCACAAGAGCAGCCCTGTGAGGTAGATCACAGAAGGAGTGACCCTCCCAAGAACAGCCAAGTTTCATGACTCAGTGGTAGGACTCGAACTAGGAGCTCCCAACTTCCCAGTCCAGCTGGATGACCACCAAGCCACACAGGCTCTGATTTGATGTCTCTGAGAAGCCCTCTGTGTGTCATTGTGTGTTAGTCGTTCCATGTTCCATACAGGCTGAACCCGTCCTTAGCGAAGGTTATCTATTACCTCTCTGCATGAGTGGACGTTCTGGGCTTCCTACCTTCCTTGCATTCCTTCGTACCTTCCTTGCATACCTTCCTTCGCTGCATTAAGCGGGGTGGTGAGATGTAGATGATGGGGGGGGGGCAACAGAGTTGACACTGATGGGTTGCTTGTTAATACATTTTTGACATTAATACAAGTTGGGTTCACCCCTCGGTAGTTGCTTCTTCAAGGCATGACAAACCCATGACCCTCAATCATTCCTCGTGATTTCCAGACCTTTCACCCTCATGGTCATCTCCCTTGGAGGCCCCACTTGAAATCCATCTGGTCCAAAGCTCAATTCTCAGCACAGGACCACCCAAACTGGAGGATCCTCAAGACATGGTTTCCCAACCTTTGCTTGAAGACAATTAGCGAGGAAGAACCTCTTGGTCAAGAGCAGGTGGTCTGTTCATCTCCAGATATTCTGGAATACAACTCCCATAAGCCTTAGCCTTCATGGCCAGTGGCCAAGGATAATGGGAGTTGGAGGTCTGGAGAACACTGGTTACCTGACTTATGGGCTCTCTCACACGTATGCTACAGACGATAAGCCATTTTTAATTTGCGACTTGGGTTCGGAAGTCAGAAATTTGGTAAGAAAGCATTAAACTGAACCAATGCTTTCTTTGACCCTCAAAAAAAAAGGGCATAGGTAACCCGGTCTTCCCCACCATGGCCGAGCACCTCCAGGGCAGGGCTTCTAATAGCTTGGGCTCTGGCGTGCTTTGGACCCTTCTCCTGCCAGCTAGGACGAAATCATCAGAGTTGTCACCACCGGTGGGCCATAACGTAGTCTGAGATCTGGCAGCTTGTTTGCATGGCTGTTAATCAGACTTCGCTGTCCCCCTCCGTGTCACTGCCCAATTGCTGCCACAGCTCATCTATCTCCTAATCCCCATCAATTAATGAGGAACACTTGATTCCTCCCCCCCCCATCCCCCAACACCCCACAAGCACCCACCAGCAAGCCTGTACCCACCCGGAGGCCACTGTTACGGAGAAGGAACCGGCCCACCCCCTTCCTGTCCTCTTTTCACTTCCCGCTAACCTGGTGCACCCAATTAGGTGCCTGACACACACACCCAACCCGTTGATAAATTGTTTCTGTCATCTGCTTTCTGTCTCTCATTAAACGGGAAGATGGAGGACAGAAGGGGGAGGCAGGAAGGATCGGGGCTGGTGGAAAGAGAGGGGCGGGAAGGAGGCCGATGTGATTTCCCGTGCTTAGCCAAGCCAGATACATTAATTACAAAACGGCCATTTGCAGCATGAAAAAGCTTTAATTAAATTTATGCAATCATTATCTTTAAATAGTCATATCTTCAGGATCAGAAGCCCCCTTCGCTGCCACTAAGTAGTTCTAATCCCCCTCTGCAAGGCTTTATCACAGGATCGGCCGTGTCTTGGGTCCTTGCAAACTTCAGAGCACAGACGGAGCCTTAAAGTCTCTGGAACGGAGGTCTGTCCAGCGCCAGGATCCGGAAACTCTGGGTGACCTTCAGAGGGTCACATCTGGGGGCGTTGGTGGAGCACCACCAACTATTTGTTGGCTTCCCATTTTGGAGGGTGATCCTGGCCCCCTCACCTGTGAAGGTTCAGATTCATCTTGTGGCTTTTTAATAAAGAAGCTTTGCTGCATTAAGGCTTCTCCGTTGTTCCTTTTTCAGTTGCTGGCTTATTGTCTTTGCCAGGAAAGAAGCCAGACTTCAAGTCTCTGAAAGCCAGAGCTGCCAGTCAGAGCTAGCAATATAGGCCAAGCATCTGGGTCAGTGAGAAGGCCAATTCCCACATTTCTTCCTTAAAGAAGAAGCCAAACACCGATTGTATGGGGTAACTTTAAAAGATGAATACTGTATATCTTCAAACGGCTAGTTAAAAATTAAGAAAAATTATATTCATTCCTCTGATCCTTTTCTTCTGTAACTCACCATAAACAGAATAGGTACCCCCCCAGAAAAACTAAGCATTTCAAGATCAATACACTTGTTCTGGTATGAAACTCAACATGAGCTTCAGACCCATGTGTTCTGCCTCGCAGGGCTGTTGATGTGGTTGAAAGTCTGTTTCTTCAGTAACCTAGAAATGTACCCTTTTTCTCAAAATGTTGAAAAACTTAGTTTGTCTACTTAGTTTGTGTTTTCTTTCGATGTAGCCTGTTATTTCAAAAGATGCACCTGTATTTATTTCCCCTTTGTTGCTGTTGTTGTTGATGATGATGATGTGAGTGACACATAGATCCCAAACATGCCCCCACCTACTGAGTATGTACCTCCTTGTATCTTCCCCACTTTTTAGCTTCTCCCAAGTTTTTCATATCAGGGGAGCTCTCCGTGGTGCTGATGGTGGATGCCCTGAGCTCACACAACTCTAAACAGCCATCGCTCTGAAAACTTGACTGTTTTTTGTGGGGTTTTTTTTAATATAATAAAACAGCAAAAATTCTCAGGCACCTCCGGTAGCACGGGGCATCAGAGAACAATATTTCCCACTGAATATTCAAAGGGAAGGCAAATCTGAAGTCTGAATTCGAGGATTTTGGAGAACAAATGTATCTCGCGTCCACAGGGAACAAGTGTGATTCCTTATTGCTCATACTGAGGTTTTACTGGGGAAAGGTGAAAAAGATGGAGATGGTTCAGCCAGTTTTAAGCATCAGGGAGTGATATCTCAAACTGGGAGGACTGGTTTAGTGAGATCCAATAGATATAGTGTTGAAATACAGTTTCTGCATGTCTTCAAGAAAGGAGCTACTTCCTTGAATACGGATGTTCTCAGTTCTTACCTGTGCTTCGTTACCGGCCATGGAAAACACAGGTCTCCTGTTCATTTTGGTCAAGGAACATGCCCAAGGGGTGCCCGTGCGCTGTTCCACACAAAGCCACCCGCCCCAGCCAAAATCGCCCAAGCAGCTATAAAACCTGCTCGAAGAACCGTCGAATCCTCCCGATGATGGGAAGGCGAGAAACGGCAAACCGTCTATTCTTCCTTTCTTTTAAAAAAAAACAACACAAAACCCAATGTATTGAAGAGATAAAACTGCGGGATGGTTTCTAAATTCCCCCCTTTTTCTTTCATTTGCTTGCCAACGCAAGTTATTAAAGGTTTGATTGAGAATCTCGCTGGCTCGCCTCGTGCGTGGTGAACTTTATCAGGGCTATTTCATCTCTCTGAGACCTCTCACTCTCTCTCTTGATTTTGATAATTTTTTTTCTAAAATTCTCCCTGATGGAAGACCCCGGAGGCGTTGGCTTGACTTAACGGGTATATCTTACACTGTTGTTAAGCTGGACTTTTAACTGATTGCAACGCCTCCTTGATCAGGGGTAGAAAGAGAGAGAGAGAGTCTTCTCGGGCAGATATCCAAGACTATCAGGGAGCCGAGCAGAATAGCCCGAGGCTGGGATATGCCACTCCACAGAGGCTCTTTGTAGTCCAGGCCTTTTTCACATTTTGAGATACTCCTTCTCATCGCCATCCTGGAGGGGAGTTTTTTAAAAGCCAAAGACAGAAGCGCAGAGTGCGGGAGGGAGATGGTGAGCAGCTCAAAGGATCTTGCGAAATCTTGTCTGGAAGGAAGGAACCGGCACCCGGACTCCATTACCGGTGTCCGCAGGGGGTTGAGAGAAAGAGAGAGGGAAGGAGAGGGATGGATCGGCTTAGCCGGGGAAATGGGGAAGGGGTGGGAAGCATGAGGGAGAGGCTCGGGAAAGACTCGGGTGCCTTTCGGATGGGCTTTGTTGATTTGTGCTGTTCGGAGGCTGGCCTGGAGAGGCAGAAAGCAAAGAACCGGGCTTTGCACATGGATAATTCGCTGAAACACTTTAGGGTGTTAATCCGTGGCCTATGCGGTGGCACAGCAGCCACGAAGCAGCAAAGTTGAGGGGAGGGATACTCTGGTTTCTGGTTTCTAGACCAGCCTCCCCCAACCCAGGTCCTTCCAGAAGAACAGGACTACGAGCCACATCCTCCCGGGCTAACATGTCTGAGGATTGATCTCCTTCTGTGTTCTGTCTTCAGCAGGGGCTACCTAGGTGCCTCCAAGAAGCTCTGGTCGAGGCCAAAAGAAGGTGTCCCTCCTCTTTTACTCACCTGTAACGTTTTGCATTCAGGGATATACTTTCCCTGAACATGGAGGCTCTGGTAGCTCAGAGCTACCAATGGACCTCTCCTCCTTCATGAGTAGGTCTCATTCTTGTTTCAAAAGGCAGTGGCTGCTGCCGACATGTTGTGTCAGTGAGTTCCACAAGCTTACAAAGTCTTTTCTGAGGAGGCTACTTTTTCCTGGTCCTGAAACTACATAAAAATAGGAAAAAAACCACCCGTTGGGATTAGACCCAAGATGAGTCCAGCAAACTGTTTCTTGTGGCTGGCTCGCCACCTGTCTTCCAGAAGTCTAGAAACCAAATAGGATTCCCCAGAAACTTAGGTAAGAAGGAAGACCAAACCTTAGATGGATTAACACCCTCAAGGAAGCCACGGCCCTGAGCTTGCAAGATTAATCAGAGGACTTTGGAGACCTCCCCGATACGTAGGGTCACCATGAATCGGGTGGTGCATAACCCCAAGAATGTATGTACCAGAAGCACCCTGTTCTGGTAACAGAGATAATATACGTAGAGACAGTCATTTGTAGCCATGAATCTGGCTTTAAAGCCAAAGCCGTCTAGTGGTGATAAGTTCAGAGTTTAACTGCGCAGTTACACCCGTCATTGGATGTCTCCAAACCCTAGCATTACAGAAGGGAAAATCAGTGTGGGGGGGTGTCTGTGGGGGTGTGAGTTTAGCCGTGGCAGGCTGGCGCAGGCGGGAGATGGCCACTGAGGGCCCACGAGCCGCTTTGTAACTGTGGCTCAGCTCTTGTCCAGGCCCCACGCCACTCAGAAGGTCTGCATGTTGTTCCTTCCTCTGCGGTGTTCAGCCTTCGCGATGCTTCCTAGCTGAAGACCGCAAGGGAAGACCAATCTCTCGTTAATTTATATTTTAAAAGAATCCCCATTTCCGAGTCCCACCGTTGGAGCCGGGCTGTCGCGGGGCGGGAGGAAACGGTCCCGTGATTATATCGAGGGTATTAACACAAAGGAAGGGAAAAGGCAGGAGTTTGCTGGGCCGCTGAGAGGGGGATAAGATGAGGTTTAAGGATCTCAGCAGCAAGATGGGGAATATTAAGCGCGGGACGAGGGAAGCGTCCCTTGAATACTCTCCGGGGATTAGGGGATGTAGCGGCGAGCGGAAGAGAAGAATCCCCTTTAATGATGCCGAGAATCCATCCCTCATCAAGGGATTGCGCCGAGGAGGAGATAGAGTTTGGAGGAATGAAATGACCCCACGCTCGAGGACTTTTCTCTTCCATGCCTCCGTTTCCCGTCTAATCCCAGCCGGGCTTTGCAAATATTGAGCTACGGAGCAGAAGCAAGAAGGTTGGAGGGTTGGGAACTTGTCCTTAAAAGGATGGATCTTCTCGTGCTTCAGAGTTTGGTGGAATGGCACCCTTCCCTCCCCCCCAGGCTCTGTCACACAAGGCCCGGCCCACCTGGTTTCCCAACCTCACCTTTTTGGATAATCTACCAAGGCCTGCCTTCTCCATCCTGAGGGTTGAGATGGGCGTGGGTGGACGGTGTCGTCTCTGCCAGCCCTTTCTGGTTACCCCATCGCTGTCCAGATTTTAAACTGAAGATGCATCTGGTGTGGTGTCTTGTCTTGTCCAGAACAGACGCCTCTTGGAAACCCAAGGGAAACGCATTAAAGTAGTAGTCTACGTCCATGTATATAGAACTTTCCTTGCTTTTCTGAGCCTGGATGACCTGGTGTGGTGGCCTCCCATCCCAAGTTAAACCAGGACTCGGGGGGATCAAGGCTGAGCCCTCCTTTGAGCTAACAATCTCACCGGCTGACCTTGGATCAGCCCCTCCCTCTTCTTCCAGCCAACCATGCAGGGTTGTTGTTCTGAGGACAGAGAGGAACCAAAAGTCCTGTTAGGCTGCTTTGAGCATCTTGGGAGGAAGTTAAGGCAGAACGATGATGATGTGTCATCAAGTCAATTCTGACTGATGGCGACCCTTTTCGGGGTTTTCCAGGCAGAGAGTACTCAGAAGTGGTTTCCCTCTTTCCTTTTTCTGGGGGCACCTAGATTAGCAACTAATTAAATCAAGGAAAACTCAGAATGACATCTTTCTAGCACTCTAAGGCCATCGCTTTGGTCAGACCTTACGTGGACAACCTTTGTCCAGTTCTGGGCACCATCACTTAAGAAGGAGATCCACTGTCTTGCAGCTGTCTAGAAGAGATTGATGTAACCGTTCTGGAAACTGGGTTCTAGGAGGATCGGTTGAGAGAGCTAAATATATTTAACCGGGAGAGGAGAAGGCCAAAAGGTGACATGAGAACCATCTTCCCTTCTCTGAAGGGCTGTCACATAGAGGATGTAACAAATCCCTCCCTGGTCACGGCCCAGTCAACTCAAAGGATAAGAAAGGCGATTTTTGACTCAACATTAAGAGGAACTTCCTGGTGCTAAGGGTTGTTGGACAGTTGTGGGTACTATTCACATTCAGAAGCTGGCCAATTCTCCTTCTGTGGAGGGTTTAAGACTGTAGTTGGACAGCCACCTGTGTGGGCTGGGGGTTGGTCTAGATGACCTTTCCTGAATCCAGGAACTGGTGGTCTGAAGGCTTGGGGAAGATCAGCTTTGAATGGAAAGGGGTCCAAAATGTCATCATAACAAGCTCTTCCCGCTGCCCACCCGAGAGCCACCTGCTCCTGAGACTTGGTGGGCTTCCCCTGCGCCAACCTTCCCTCCCCTGTTTCCCCCACCCCACCCCCCACCTCCAGTCCTAAAAATAAAGCTATCGATGGCCAAGATTGGTTCTCCTAATTGGGCTCGGCGTTCCAAAGCCGCCTGCGTTTATCGTAAAGGCCGCACATTTCTCGGCTTGAGTTTCCACGGCCAGAGGCCCTGAGGGCCGGCTCAGAAACGGAGAGAATTAATTACATTTTCTCTCTCTTTTTTTTTTTAAGGAAAAACCTCCTCTTCTTTCAAAGTATGTGAGAAAGTGTGATGAAATCCCAGAGGGGAGGAAGCTGCAGCACTTAGGGAAGGGGGGGGGGAGCAGAGAAAGCGTCATGAGAGAGAAGGGCCGACCCCAAAAAAGAGAGAGAGACACACTCTCTCTCTGTCTCTGTTTTTTTTAAGGCCATCTTTTTCAGGTCTACGGAGCAAGTTAGGAACTGCTGGAGCGCTTGGAGGTTGAAATCTCTGGTTGTGGAGCCCGAGGTTGGGAGTTCGAATCCCCCCACTGGGCCTCCTCAAGAGGGACTGGGCTGGATGATCCATAGGGTCCCTTCCAGTTCTGCACTTCTAAGATGAGATGATGATTTGGTTCATCCTCAGAGAGAGAGAGAGAGAGGACCTGATTTCATGAATCTTGCAAATGAGAAAACGCAGGCTGTTTAACGGCCTGGCTCCGTTCACACACCCCATGGCCCCAACCTGAAAGAGGGAACCTAAACTGGTTCCAAAGGAGTCTCTTTCGCCTTCACTGGTCCATCGTGGATGCTTGGGCTACGACAGAGTATGAATGGGGTCTCTCCCCCCGTCCTCTTTCTGCAGGGCCCTGCCTCGTGGATTCCCCCGATGCCCCTGATGCCAGGGCAGGGGGGAAATGGGAAACCCAAGGAAGATATGGGATTTATTTATTGGTTTATTTTAATCTGGGAGTCTTTCAAACGTGATGTGTCTTTTCTTTTTTCATTGGGGGGCTCATGAAGCTCCCAAAACTGACATGGACTGTGTGCAGCCGGTCCCTTCCACGTTGGGCATTTTCCTAGATTTTTTTCTTTAGCATTTCCATCCCAGCGTCTGGCGATGCTTGAGAGCAGACGGATGCAACCCATCCTCTTCCTGTGGACTAAAATTTAAGAGGAGACGTCTCCCTTCCTTTGCAAACGTCCCGGACAAGAACGGTCCATTCCTTCAGCCCAGGACTCTTGAGGGTGTCTCTCTTAAAGGCGGAGAGGGCTTCTAACCATGCCAGCTGGTGAATTGCCGTGAAAAAAGTAACTTCCCTGAACGCTGGGTGCTTGTTATATCTGTCACAGGGTCTGGCCCTAGGTAGGAGCCATGAGAAGTCCCAAGTGAGCTTCCAGGGTCAGGAGCAGTTTATCTCTAAATCTCAGCTGTGGCCATTAAAAAAAAAAATCCTTCACTTTTTTTTTTGGATTATAGCACCCAAAATCACATCGTCCACAAAGCCAAGGACTTGCCCAAGAGAACTCTCTCCCATACAACCTCTGGCCCTGGTGTCCCAAACCTCATTGAGCGACACCGTTATCTTCTCCTGTCTCTCCCATCCGAGGCCTAAAGGGAGGATTTGACCGGGAGCAATTGATAAGAAGTCTGGAGGGTGGGAGGGGGAGAAGAGGAACCGCCGCCAATCATTGTGATTGACAGGACGACCGATTTCCTGCCGGATTTAAAGAAAAGGGGAAAGAAACTTGTCCGATGCAGACAGGCTATTGATTTTGCATTAGCGATGGTGATGCTCCATGAAGTCATAAATTATAGGATAGCAAGGTCAAACCTCAGCAATACAGTATGGGAAGTAATCCTCTCTTTTTTTGCCTCCAAAAGTTGAGGTCTTCAGGGTGGGGTTTTTTTTGTTTTGTTTTTTAAGGATGGACTGAGTTGGTTAAAAACTGGATCGTTAAGAGTTAGAGGGGCATCAGCTTGGAGCCAAATGCTTTGTCTTTGAATATTCCACAATGGTACAGATGATTCCAGATCGAGAGCCGGTCAAGGAAGCATCCGGAATAGCTCAGGAAGGCGTGTTGGAGCTATCGGGGTGATCCTTGCTGGCTCTCCTTTAGCGTGACTTGAAGAATATGTGTGCAAGCCAAGCCTCTTGGGGAGAGATAGCCGTCATGGCTCAATAGAACCTCCAGGAGCCAGCACAATCTACCTGTGCATCTCAGCTGGGAAGGCTGCTGGTTGGCAGGACCAGTAAATCCATTCTGGGTTTTAATCTGAACTTTATAGGAGTTCCCCCTAGGTGCTCCACTCCCCCCCAAAAAAGCTTCAGCACCTTGGAGAGCATCTCTCAAATTCAAAGGAAAACCTGGAGTGGATGCACCTCTTGCAGGAACCCCCCACCCACCCACCGCTGCCTCCACCTCCTCTGGCCACCAGCTTCTGGAAGAACCCTTCCTTCCTGGCGCGTGAGCTTTCTGGGTAGCATCTGTCTGACAGTATGAGTCAGGATTGAACCCTATGGACCATTAAGCGCGTCTTATGTTCTTATAAATAAGAGTTAGAACAGTTGGCCACCTAGTCTCACCCGAGATCCGTAGGGCAGGAGTACCACAGACACTTGAGCATCGTGGTTGAAGAAGGAGATGATGGAGGTGGGATATATCCAGGCGAGGGTGACCAAAGGGATGAAGGGTCTGGAAACCAAGCTGGACTTGACCCATCGGGGAGGTTCCCTTTTCTGTGACGATCACGGTGCTCACCGTGGCCCTCTAGGGTTACTCTGGTCCCAGCTCTCCTGACCCAACCCCCCCCCTCTTTGCAACCCTACAGGTGATGAGCATCCTAAGCAACCCCAGCGGGGTCCCCCCGCAGCCCCAGGCCGAGTTCTCCATCTCCCCACTCCACAGCAGCCTGGACACGGCCAACTCCATCTCGGCCAGCTGCAGCCAGCGCAGCGACTCCATCAAGTCCGTGGACAGCCTCCCGACTTCACAGTCTTACTGCCCGCCCACCTACACCACCACCGGCTACAGCGTGGACCCGGTGGCCGGCTACCAGTACGGACAGTACGGGCAAAGTGAGTATGGATCTGGGCCAGGAGGGGACGAGGCTGGCGTTGCTTTGGGACACGTTGTGGGCCTGTGTGTGTTGTGGGAGGTGGGCTCCGCGCAGAGATTCATGCAGAGGGGCGGCGAGGAACCTCCTCTGAAGAGGTGGCTGCTTCCACTGATGGAGTGTTCCAGGACAAGAAGCACCCTACCATTAGGCAGAGGGACCCACCAGCCTCAGGTGGCAGTTCTTATGGGGGCGGCAGAGCTCCCCATAAGAGCCCTCTTTCCTCCTCCCCCCCCCCAAAAGTGGGGAGAACCCCTCTGCCTTTAATCAAAAGAAGCCCTTAAATTTTGCTCAAAACTGTGCAGGAAATGGGGTGGGGTGGCCTGTAAGGGGGGGGGAGAGTGCGGAGGGGAGCCGATGGATCCCTGGGGCAAGGTCTTTCGGTCATTTCCACGGAGGCGGGAGGGTCAGGTTCCCCCCCCCCAAGTTTACTGGGGTCAGGCAACCTGTGAGAAGCTCTACCAGACGGGGTTACCTGCCTCCATCCGCAGTGGAGAGGAGCCAGGGACCTGGTGAGCCTGTTTGAAGGGGCCTCTCCTCCCCTCCTTTGGTGCCCCCCCTTTGGCCCACGGCATGGTCCTACGGTGACCTCTCCTTCTCTCTGGCCATGGCTTTTTACCTTCTTCCCCCCCCCCCTTTCTCCACTTCTACGGTCAAATGAGAAACGTGTGTCGCCAGGGAGAGCTTGAAGGACCAGTGCGGGAAGCTGAAGCCCACTGTCCCCTCTCAATTTCTCCGAGGGGGGGGAAACACACACACACACACAATTTGATCTGTGACTTTCTGACCTTCCTCTCGCTTCCCGGGCCACACGTGCTATTGATAAAAATCTTAAATAAATTCCAATACCGTGCACTTCCAATAAAGAGACCCTCGGGCCCTGACGTTAGTCACACCCTGTGCGAGGAGCGAGGGGACGAAGAGAAATGCATAAATACGGAAGGGCAAGGATGTTGAGTGAGATATGGGGGTTGCAGGGGGAGAGATCCCACCCCTGAGTAAGGGGTGGTACCCTTGGCCTTCATTTCCCCCCACTTTTTCCCATTAAGGAATGATTTCTCCTGGCTCAAAATTGCAACCCAGCAAATAAACATTTATTCTTCCCCGGGGTCTGCATTTTCCATCCCTGGGCACACGCTTACGCCCTTTGGCCCTCTCCTGAATTGATTTCTTTCCACATCCGATTCTGTATTAGGTTGCGATCTGTCTCTCCGACAACATGGCATCAACTTTTTTTAAAAAAAAAAAAATCCCCGTTGTCTCCTCCCCACGGCCTTCCGAGGTGGGTCAGGCTAGGTAAAACCGACAGCCCCCAGGAAACCCATGTGGTTCATAGCCAAGTAAATAGTGGGGCCCGGTTCTCACAGTGAAACTGGAGGGATTCCCAGATCGTATCTCCTAGCGAAGGAGCGGTTCTCCCGCTGCATCTTTTGCCAGGTTCTGAGTTCGAGAGAATCAGGGCTGGAGAGAGTTTTCCTTTACACGGCATGATTTTTGGTCTTTCTTGTGATGCTTCTCTTTGGGGAAAACCTTACTAGAAAGGCAGAGAGAGAAGCATTTTGGGGGGGATCAAGGTGGGGGGGGGGAAACACTATTCTTATGTATATCTAGTAGAACCACTGCTCTCTGTTTCCTGGGTGATGCCTGAAGCAGGTCATAACCGCACAGGTCTGACCATGCTTAATGCCCAAGGAGAATTCATTTTCCCCAACTCGGTCGGCTCCTTCTCTCATGTGTCCTGATCTCAGTTTGGTACCAAAGACTCCCCTGGTCGCCTCCAGGTAAAAGAAATATCAGACATTTCCCCGGCTGGTCTAATTTGGAGCCCAGGCTGAACCTGAAACTCTTGAGCATCTAAAGAGTATCTCTCCCCCACAAGTCTGTCATGGCCACGGAGGGCCAGCCCATCAGAAGAAAATCCAACTAGGGACCCATGGTTCCCAACCTTGGGTCCCCAGAGGTTCTTGGACTACAACTCCCAGAAGCCTTCACCACAAGCAGTGCTGGCCAGGATTTCTGGGGACCCAAGGCTGGGAGGCACTGGACTTGGGTACTGGTGTTTGTTGATGGACTTTTCTTCAGATGTAACCAGGTTGTCTTGCTATTCCTCCAGAATAAAAGCCCATGTCGTGTACTAACTAGTTAGAGAGAGAGGAGTAGGTGTCAAGAGGTGAAAATTCGCCACTCAGCCCTGAAACTCCATGATCGCTTTGTCCAGCCCACCTCACCGATTAGTTGTGCGGATAGAAAAGGGGTGGAGAACTATTTGCTCATTAGAGAATCTGTGGGATAGGAAGAGAGAGAGAGAGAGACAGACAGACAGACAGACACCTAGACAGGGACAGACGGACGGACAAGCAAAACAGATCTGCTTCGATGGTGAAGGGATGGAAAGCTGGTGACGCCACAACCACTGGCCAGTCAGAACTGTGCACAGTCAGCTTCCCTTGCAAACCTAGGGAGGTGTTTGGTTGTTTTCAGTGGCCCATCTCAGAGAGGAAAACTATATTAAGACGGAAGCTCTTTCCTCCTGCAAAAATCTTACATCTTCTTTTATCCCAGAGGCTGGGAGGTGGGGGCAGGCTAATAAATGGCCTTTTCAAGCTGTGGGGATGGCCAGACCAGTTGGCCATTCGTGGCCAGAAGTGACTTGAAAGAACCCGTCTCTATCTCTTGAGGCACGGAAGTCGCCCGAGCCAGCCCAGGATGGCCCACGGAGAAGCCGCCGTACTTTTCCCGTTCCGTGGCCATGGAGGAGGAAGGGGGAGTGAACAGAGAGAAGGGGTGCCAACTCGGAGCCACCCCGGCTGTTCCCAGAGGCCGAGGCCGTGCTAATGATGCCGGCGATGGAACGCCGAAGCGTGAAAAAATTCCTAATGCATGTGACAAGTCTAATAAGAATTTTTGCCTGGAAGGGACCCCCCTTTGGGGCAGGCTGGCTGACAGCAGGCTGATGGCTGAAATTTGTTTACTCCTTGGCACCAACTGGCCCGTTCCTGCCAGCTTCCTTATTAATCTAATTTGAGACATTAGAATTGGGGGTGGGGGAGGGGAGAGCTTGACTGAAGCTCATCTAATAGGGATTGTCACCATCCAGCAACTAGGTGACCTGGCCATCTATCTATCTATCTATCTATCTATCTATCTATCTATCTATCTATCTATCTATCTATCTATCTATCTGAGATTATAAAGTTACTTTTAGAAGTAACTTTCTTCCTATTGGTAGTCTGAAATGTCATCATCCCCCCCTCTCCTTGTTCCAGTATTTAAGAAGTATCTCTCAGGATAGATGGCTTAGGATCAAAATATCCCCTCCCCAAAATTTAGAGGTTGGGGGTAAAGTGTTCACACACACAGAGAGAGAGAGAGAGAGAGAGAGTCTAAGGGCTGCACCTGGCTCATTGTGTTGACTGTTTGTTCCTCTAAGAATGATAAGAGAATGGAACCCTTATCAGCCTATCCGGAAGGCTCAAAACAATGCACTTGGAAAGTAACATTTAAAAGTAACTAGCAAAAAAACATTATTTGTTTGTGCTCATAAAGTAACATTTTCTCTTGGCCCCACAACTGTGTAGCTTGCTACTTCCAGGCGCACAACACAGGCCTACAGATGCAGAGATAAACCTGCACAGCAACAGAGTTGTCAGTTACTAGAAAATGAAGAGTGATTTTTCCTTTTTTTAAAAAAACAAAACAAAAAACTTCTCTTACAAAATGATTCAAGGTCTCAGGTTGAGTTGACATTTCAGCACCATGCAAATGATCTGAAACTGGGAAAACTCACAAGAGGTAGAAGCACAACAGGGCTCAGAAAGTTTTAAAAAATCAGTTACAGTTGTAATTACAAAGGCCAGAAAAGTAGTTATCATCACAGCTCCTAATTTTTTAAAAAGAACTCTTTACTTTCAAAAGTAAAACTAGACACCTTTTAGTTTTGTTTTGTTTTTGAAAAATCAGAAAACTAAAGGATGATTCATACCTTCTCCTGTGTTGTTTTTCCTCCTTCTCTCGCTTTCATAAAGCTGCCGTTGACTATTTGACCAAGAATGTCAGTCTGTCCACACAGCGCAGGATGAAGCTCGGGGAACATTCGGCTGTGCTGGGCCTGCTACCCGTCGAGACGGGCCAAGCTTACTGACAGGTTCACCCGCATGACGTCTCCTCCACCGACAGTCTGCTGTCAATGAGACACGAGATAAACAGGAAAAGAAAGAAAAGAATCCCACCGCTGCCACCAGCTCGCGAAGGACCAACCTCCATGCTTCATGCTTCTCCTCCTGGAACTCATGACAACGGACTTTCGCAATCCTGCTTCCCCTGCAGTGGCAGCCAGGGTGGAGTGGAAGGAGACCGAAGAACTGGCCATCTCTCCAAATTCTTATCCACTTATAATGTCGTTAACCGCTTCAAGGACCAGAGATGATGAGCTTGGTTGAGTGAGATTTCCAGTGTTCCCGCTCTCCTTGACCAGCTCGACACAACCAACGTGGATGGACCTTTCCCTTGATGTCACATGGGGCTTAGTCATTGTGGATTCTGTCTTCTTCGTAATAATATAGATATAGGTTTAGATATATTCTGTTCGTCCACCTACCTGACCCCTGACCCCCACTCACCAGCCCCGTTTTTCTTAATTGTACTATGATCTACGTTTGCCTGAGAAGGTAAAGTCTGGGTTGATTGATGTGTTGATCTTGGGACCAAGTGGGACGTGTTTGGACCAAAAACGAAGAATGACTGAGAAAAGGCAATGTTAACCATGAATGTTGGGTTGATCCGTTCCAGCACTAGGTCAATGGATGTGAGGGGAGGAGGGGGAAGAGATAAGTTGTTTGTAAGTTTTTCTGGAGTAGGGACCACAAGGAGCTCAGTCATATGGGAATGGTGTTTGAGAAAGCAGGAGGTTTCGTCTGATGGAACGCCACACAGCGTTCCCTACAAGAACAGGTGTTCCATAGGGACCAGCTAAAGATGAGTTAACATTCTTCCATGCAGATAGTCATACAACAGCTTGGTGGAAGATGGGGTTTGCCACAAGGGATGAAACAGCTTGGATCTTCATGGGGTTGGACACGACTGCAAAGGTCATCCAAAGGGGGATGGGTGCGTGGCACGGCATAATGGCATAATGGCACAAGGCATAATGGCATGGCTCAATCCATCACCATGGCAGCTTCTACAACCAGCCACTTTCTGGATGGTTTGAAGTGGCACCTGGCTTTCAGCCCACTAGTTGCAAGGAGTCCACCTGAGTAAGAAGTTACACCCCAAAATAAGAGGGGTGCCTTTGCTTCATGCACAATTCTACAGGAAAAAAGAAGATAAGAAATCCAGGAACGGGAGGGGTCAATATGGGATGACCACCCATCCTAGTCAGCATTCCAGAAGTGGGTAGATTCTCCTCCCATGACCCGAAATCAGTAGTCCTACCGACCTGCTAACCCATCACTCTTGGGAAAGGAACCGTAGTCCCTTCGAGAGACCATCAGGTTCACTTCCTGTTATCTCTGGCGAAGGCAGGGAGAAAGGCGCCCCACAGAGAAGACCACACCCGTGCAACCATGGAGCTCAAGCGAGGAGGGCTCTGTTGGTTGCTCTCCTCAGTTCATAATCTACCCCACCACTTTGAATGTTCCACTTTTAAAACACTCGCTGAAGTCTGTATATATAGATTACACCCTTTTTAAAAAAATGTTTTTAAGAAAGGTTTGTGGCAAAAAGGACCCACGCATTCCATGTTTATTGATTCCTGCCTTGAGCAGAGGGGGTTGGACTCGATGGCCTTAGAGGCCCCTTCCAACTTCGTTCTTCTCTGATCATTCCTATGACGAGCCATCAGATCCCATGCGGTCAATTCTGAATTCCATGCGCTTTAGATGCACCGCCACGTTTTCCTCATCCACCACTTCCTCTGTCGATTTCCAAGGAGGTATTTTAGAGATCTCTCACTCAACAGAAACCCATCTCCCAGTCCAGACCTTCTGCTGGGATGAATTGGGGGAATCTGGGATTTCCCATAAGAGAGAATTTGATGCGCAGAGTACGCACAACCTGGGAGCCGTGGCTGGGCGGAGGTGATGAAATTGTTGCTGTTGTTATTGTGTTTAGGGGAAACGAGGAGTAACGGGGCGAAAATTCACACTTTCTCCTTTCTGTCCTCCCCCGGGCATAATTCCGATATGATTTTATGTTTTTTGTGTATTGTTTAACTCCCCCACATCCAGACGGGTCCTGCACCCCTGGCGGGCAGAGGGAGGGGAAAAGACACATCCCTACCGCTCAGAGATTTTCGTTATGTATTTAATGTTTCTAACTTGGCAACCTTAACCACTTCATATACCCAAACCTGGAGTAATATTATCTGTAGAACATACCTTTAATCCTAGTAACCGCACATATGTTGCTTCTGTGTTTGAGTCATAGCTTATTTCGCTCCATATGTACATGTGCGTGAGTGCATGGGTGTACATGGCAGGGCAAATGGGTGAGGGTGTGTGTGAGAGAAAGGGTGTGTGTGGGTGCGAGAGAGAGAGAGAGAGAGAGAATATGTGTTCATGTGTGTATGTAGATATATATAAATATATATATAATCACCCCATAATTTATTCAGCTATATGGAGTCGTAGAGTAGGAAAACCAAACTGGGTATTTGCTTTAAGTACCTCTGCTGCCTGTAGGTGTCTCTCTCTCTGTAACTCAGGCGTTAACTGTTATACATTAAAAGGAAGAAAAAAAGATTCAAATTCTACTTTCGAAGTCTTTCTTTCCTTCCTCGTCACCTTTTCATTCAGCTGACGGTCCAGGGTGTCGAAGAAAGGTTTGGGATCATTCCCAGGCCGAAGGACGGACGAAATGATGGACGATGTCAAGGAAGCGAATCTCCAGCGTGGTGTTGGGCTCGGGAGACCTGGGTTCGGATTCCGGTTCAGTTGTGGAAATTCATGGGTAGAATCGTTCCTTAAATATCTCTCATACCCTTGAAAATCTTTATTATGGTAGCTATAAGTGGGTTCCGACTCGATGGCGCAAAACTCTCACACAAAAAGTGAGTATGGCCTTTGCCTTCCTCCATGGCCACATTGAAAAATATTTTATTTCCATGTATGCCATTTTATTTTGTTGTTGTTGTTGTTTAGTCGTTAAGTCGTGTCCGACTCTTCGTGACCCCATGGACCAGAGCACGCCAGGCCCTCCTGTCTTCCACGGCCTCCCGGAGTTGGGTCAAATTCATGTTGGTCGCTTCGGTGACACTGTCCAACCATCTCGTCCTCTGTCGTCCCCTTCTCCTCTTGCCTTCACACTTTCCCAGCATCAGGGTCTTTTCCAGGGAGTCTTCTCTTCTCATGAGATGGCCAAAGTATGGGAGCCTTAGCTTCAGGATCTGTCCTTCCAGTGAGCACTCAGGGTTGATTTCCTTCAGAATTGATAGGTTTGTTCTCCTTGCAGTCCAGGGGACTCTCAAGAGTCTCCTCCAGCACCACAGTTCAAAAGCATCAATTCTTCGGTGGTCAGCCTTCTTTATGGTCCAGCTCTCACTTCCATACATCGCTACTGGAAAAACCATAGCTTTGATTATGCGGACCTTTGTCGGCAAGGTGATGTCTGCTTTTTAAGATGCTGTCTAGGTTTGTCATCGCTTTTCTCCCAAGAAGCAGGCGTCTTTTAATTTCGTGACTGCTGTCACCATCTGCAGTGATCATGGAGCCCAAGAAAGTAAAATCTGTCACTGCCTCCATATCTTCCCTTTCTATTTGCCAGGAGGTGATGGGTCCAGTGGCCATGATCTTAGTTTTTTTTATGTTGAGCTTCAGACCATTTTTCGCTGAATTGAATTCGCCCCTTCCCATCCATTTTAGTTCACTGACGCCCAGGATGTCAAAGAACAGATTTAAGGACCTTGATTTGGTGGACAGAGTGCCTGAAGAACTATGGATGGAGGCTCATAACATTGCCATCTCCTGTTTGACCACATCCAGCTTACCAAGGTTCATAGATCTTACATTCCAGGTTCCTATGCAGTATTTTTCTTTGCAGCATCGGACTTTCCTTTCACTTCCAGGCACGTCCGCAGCTGAGCGTCCTTTCGGCTTTGGCCCAACCACTTCATTAGCTCTGGAGCTACTTGTACTTGTCCTCCGCTCTTCCTCAGTAGCATGTTGGACACCTTCCAACCTGAGGGGCCCATCTTCCAGCGTCATATCTTTTAGCCTTTTGCTTCTGTCCATGGAGTTTTCTTGGCAAAGATACTGGAGTGGCTTGCCAGTTCCTGCTCCAGGTGGATTGTGTTGAGTCAGAACTCTCCACCATGACCTGTCCGTCTTGGGTGTCCCTGCACGGCATAGCCCATAGCTTCTCTGAATGACTCAAGCCCTTTCGCCACGACAAGGCAGCAATCCGTGAAGGGGTTATTTTATTTTATAGCCCACCATTATGGGACCAAGGTGGCTACCCCATGAGGGGGAGGTAACCCCCATAGGCCAGGATTCCGTTGCATTACCTTATCATGAGAAAGCAAGTGCTACTTTCTGGCAGTTCCTTGCACAGCTGGGGGGGGGGGGTGGCAGCTGCCCAACTGGTAGAGCAGCAAGTAGGCCGAAAAGCACAAGAAAACACTCACATGGTTTCCCTGGGTTTTTAGGACAGTGTGGCCACGATTCCAGGCCATACGGCAGAACTCAGAATACCTTGCACCATTAAAAAGTGTGTCCTCAAAGCCAGTTTATAAGGTTTCATTTCACCCGTACTAAGGAAGATTAGCATTAGAGAATAACACATTTATGTTGGTCATATGATGGCCACCCAGTTCTTGAGGGGCAGGTAAACCTCTTGCTTCTAGTCCATATGGGAGAGTTCACAAATTTATGTGAGACACGGAGGAAAATAAAAAGCCAAAAACCCACATCAGTTACTCATGGAAAAGCTAGCCATCTTGGGTTCTCTTAAAGGAGAAAGATGGAGTTTTCAGATGTTAAATAAATAACAAATAAAATATATAACAGCTACATCTACCCCCATTTCCAGTTGTTGGCTACAATCGTTCAGAAAACAACCTGAAAATATAGACATCGGAGACTTTTTTTTAAAAAAATCGAGGAGTCTTCAAGACGCTACAGTTGACGACAACCCTATTAAATAATTGCAAAATGCGATATTGAAGGAAAAAACACAGAGATTTGCTATCACAGCAGTGAGCTCTGCTTAGAAATTCTGCTTTTACGATGAGCCTTTCTTTGCAGGAAATACTTCATTGCTACTTCAGTTTTTCATTTGCTCATTGCTGGCGTGTCACTCAACATGGAAACATCTGTTTTTTAAAAATTATATAAATATATTTTTCAATGTCCAAAGAGTTCCCGAGTGCCATGAAAATATCAATTTAAGGGGGCAAGTTGTATTACCCATTACGCCAAAGGTGGAGTTATTGTTGATATAAAATTTAAAAGCAAGCCACTGATGAACTGCTGGAGAGGTCAGTGGTTTAAGGCCTCCGGCTACGGAGCCAGAGGTTGGGAGTTCGAATCCTCCACTGGGCCTCCTTGACAGAGGCTGGACTGGATGATCCAAAGGGTCCCTTCCAGTTCTGCCATTCTAAGATGAGGATGAGGATCTTTATGGCTTCAAAAACATAATGAGCGACGTCGTTTCTTTTCACACATTCCAGCCAAGCTGGCAAAAACGTGGGGGGCCAGGTGGAAGGCAGCTGGGGGGGGGGGGGGTGGCCAGGATCTGAACCGGACAGAACCGACCTTCAGGAACCCATGCGCATCTACACACTTGGATGCAACCAAAGGTTCAAGACATTGCACAATTTAGATTTTGTGGGTTTTTTTTTTATTATTATTAACTTTCCAATTTGGATACAAGGTGCTCTTGAAACAGTGATTCCCAAACTTGGGTCCCCAGATGTTCTTGGACTACAACTCCCAGAAGCCATCACCACCAGCTGTACTGGCCAGGATTTCTGGGATTTGTAGTCCAAGAACATCTGGGGACCCAAGGTTGGGAACCACTGTCTTGGAGGCTGGGTGCTCCATGTCATCTATTTACAGCCGGTGGCCAGGCACAGCGCTCACGGGTTATATTTTCAAGACACTGGTGCACCAAAAAGCCACGAACGAGAGGAGACCACAGAGCCTGTTTTCACATTTATTTTGCCCCAAAGCAGCCCCACCCTCCAAAGCCTTGCCCGCCTGCCCCCATCGGTGTGGCATCGCAGGGGCTCATCCGTGTCTGTGGGGCATGCCCAGCGTTCGCCCCCTTGGCCGGAGAGTTTTGCTGTGAAATTTTAAATGCTTGGGAGGCACTGGTTGAAAGGCCGCTCGTGGCTCCGTGGAAAGTCAAACCAAAAGCCCCCGAGTGCTGATACAATGCTCTAACCACTACAGCACACTGCTCCCCTTTTCATTGAAGGCTGGGGGGGTGACTTCTGTCTCTTATGGTGGTAATAGAAGTGGGAAGGCTGCACGCTCAGAAATCTACATGCCTTGGTACGAAATAACGGTACGTATGAAGGACACACCCTCTCGATCTCACTATAAATGATACTAAAGATAGTTATATGAAACCAGAACAGAGCCAGAAGTTTATTTATTTGTTCGCTTGTTTGTTTTTACTCCGCCTTTCTCCTGGAAAAGAACCCGAAGCAACTTACGACAATGAAAGACAATATTGAACGTTGAAAACAATGAGTACACGACGGTGGCGATCATCATTAAAAGACAATATTTGAAGCTACGAACAGTGAATGAAAAGGCATCTTACATCATTAACAGGCAATATTATCAATAAGTATACAAAAAATTAAAAAATATATATATAATGCAAATAGGATGTAACTTATTTATGCCTTTGTGACCGCAATAGTAATAATGATACCTACACGACACTGGTTCTCTGCGATGTGTTCTCAAACCTAAGTGGGTCTCACTTCTACACTCAGACTGGAAGCACAATTCACACCGTTGAAAATCTGACTTTGGAAGGGTGTAAACGCCATGTGACCCACACCGACATCCCGGACCCCTTCTTGACCCGCTTGGCTGGACTTTTGCCTGCTCCCTCATTCCAATCCCAGTTTCTCCTTCTAAAGATTCGGGAAGGGCGCCTTCCAACCCCGCCAGGTCAGGGGTCCCCATGAGAACCACCACCGGGAGACAAGTGGGTGGGCTCTTGGGACATCAGGGACACAGGGCAGACAAGGGCTGGGAGGGGTAGAGTCCCCCACCGCCACCAAGACTTCATACCACTGGTGGCAGGACGTCTGCAGGAAGACGTCTCCTGTGCCGTGAGGCTAGTACACCACTCCCTGCTTTGATTGAGAAGGTGCTATTGGCCCAGTGCTGGTACATCAACAACTTAGGAGAGAGCTGGTGGCTGCATGTGCCAACTTAGGCCCATTAGTCCATGGGCCTTTCCACCCCCCTTTCTGGGGAGATCTGCTCGCCAACTGAACAGAAAATAAACAAGAGGTTGACCTGCTTCTGTTCCCTGAATAGCCTGTTTTGAGGCTCCTCAATTCATTTCGCCATAGTGGCCCACAAACGTTTAGCCATGAAAAGACCACGCAACGCACAGGAGCGGAAACCTGTGGAAAAATTGGCAACCCACTTCCCTGATCCTGCCAGCCTTAACCACTTTGCAATCTGCTTTTCTTAAAATCCGGTTGCCTTTGATTTTATACACCCAAGCTCTTCTGGAGCCATTGATGGGGCTGTTCAAGATGGCTGCCCGCGCTCTCTTTTTTCCATCATCCTTTACTTCTCTCTCTCTCTCTCTTTTTTCCCTTTCTCCTCTCCTCTCTTCTCCTTTTACAGCAAAAAAAAAAAAAAGTTTTCTTCGCCGGTCTGATTTCTGGTGTAATAATCTCTCCGATTAGCCTCGTAACTCCAGCTTTATAAGAAAAAGGAGGACATAATGGAAAAATAATTAAAAAATAAAAGACTGTGGAATAAAAAAAATAATCATTGGGAGGCGAGGGAGGGGATATACAGAGGCAGATCAGCGGAGCTGGTAGATAACTAACAGATGTGATTTTGCAGATAAGCGGAGTAATTTAGATTAGATAAATCAGAAGGCATTACTGAACTGCTCGGAGCTTCTTTCTATCAGTCTGATCCATTTTTTTCCCCTCTCTCTTTTTTCCCAATTTTATCTTGCAAGTTGAGAGGCGGTGGAGGAGGGCCGAGGGCCCAGCACACGAGACAGGCGGGGGGGGGGGGAAGCATCATCTTTGAGTCATCATCTTTTCTTTTTAGGGTGTCTGTGTGCATGGGCTGTTTTTTTTTACCCCCAGAAGGTGGGATAATGTAAGAGCTGAACATACCGACAGAAGCCGGGACTGGGTTGTTTTCGGGTTGTCTTTTAGTTTTCTTTCTGTTTTTTTTTTAATGTGACACATACACACACACACACCGAGAGAGAAAAAGAAGGAGAAGGAGAAGAAGAAGAAAAAAACCCAAATATTTGAAAATGTATTTCATGGCAATTATGTCATATTTCATGGGCTGATGCCGCTCCTGAAAGAAAGAGTGAATGCCTTAATTTGTATAGAAAATGTAATCATTTGTTCATTTCAAGGTGAAAATTGCATTTTTTAATTTAAATTGTATCCTGCATGATAGTCTATTATCTAGTAAAATTGTCTCCTTGTCTGGGTGCCTTATATGCAGTGGGAACCGTGTTGGAAATCAGTTATATTCATAAAAGCTTTGTGGACATTTGGGGAGGGGTCAAAACGCCGAGGGCTTCCCCCCCCCCCTTTTCTGGTTTTTGTTTACCTTTTCTTTCTTTCTTTCTTTCTTTCTTTCTCTCTCCCTCCCCTCTTCTCTCTGGTCATTTCCACCCCCTTCTCTACGCCTTTTCTCCGCCTCTTCTTCTGGTTATGCCATGGTTGAAGTATACTCATGTCTGCTAATATAAGTTAATTAGTCGGGATGCTTCTCAAGATGATCAGATCCTGAAACATGGGGGGGGGGCCATAAACATCTCCTCACACTCCTAGTAAAGTCTTATTACAAGAAGGAAAAACCAATGGGTTGGTTACAACCCAAAGCAGAACCACAGAACAGGAAGCCCAAAAGGATCAGTGCAGACAAACCCCCCTTAGTATCAATATCTGGCCAACTGACCGTGAAAAACCAGCCTTTTCTGCTCTTCTCTGCCTTTTTAACAGTCGCTTGATCCACACAGACCAGTGTTTCCAGGCTCAAAAGCCCGAGCACACCTCTCCTAAAACGGTCTGCACATCAAGGTATCAATACAGGCTCAGGAGCAGCAGTAGAGGAAAACCGTGGCAACCTTAGGGTACGGGACAGAATATTTGTACATCCCCCTTGGAGGTGATGGTTTGATCCACGTATTTTGTTTGGACGGCTTCTAAAGATCATGTCCCAAGATGGAACGGTAATTCTTTTATACAATGCAGTGAAACAAATTGTTTTATAACATCTGGCATAACTATGCCGTATATGTAAACACTAGTTATCAATAAAATATAAAATATACTTTATACAAATAGGGGTAGTATATTTATCTAAAGGCTGGTAAATAAATATGGTATAAAAGAGCAACAAAGTAAGGGCAGGGAAGGAGAATCCTTTATTTAAATCCTATATCTAAAAGTAGCAAATAAAATAAGCATCAAAACAGCATCATCATTAGGAACAGAGGTTGGGAGTTCGATTCCCCACTGTGCCTCCCTCAAAGGGGCTGGGTTCAATAAGGGTCTCTTCCCACTCTGGAGTTCTAAGATCTTTGTTATTATCATCATCATACTGAGTTGATTATTTTTGTTTTTTTAAGGTAAACCGTTTTCAAGAATGGGTTTACCTGGAGTGGAAAACAGAATGATGTAAGTGGACCGTTGCCAAAACTGGACTCTCTTGTCGGTACCCATGCCACGCTGCAGGATCTTTCCACCAAAATCCAGGTGGGATTTTGTGGCTTCAGGGGGCGGAGTCTTATGATGTCACAGAGGTGGGGCAAGCAGGATTTGGGCAGGCAGGAGAGGCGTGTGGCTCTCATCCGCACTGAGCGTGTGAGACCTGGGGGCCAGCCCAGAAGGGATCGGGGTCCAGCCTCCGCTCGGTTTGAAAGCCATTTCATACTCAAAACTGTGGGGAGATGATCCCAGGAAAGCAGATTTGAGCTAAACATTAGGAGAAACCTCTAAATGCTAAAAGATCACCCACAATGGAACGGCCAGTCTCCTTTACTGGAATGTTTAAGTACCAGCTATAATTCAGAATTTTTAGACTGAGAACCACTCAGGTCCCTTTTGATTGTGATTTTTTGTAGCAGATCACTGAATCCAGATGTGGGGCACAGCCGCCACACCAAAGAAAACCGAATAATCCAGATGTGGAAAACCACAGACCCCCCTATGTGTAGAGGCAACTATTTTTTATTTTATTTATTTATTTTGCAAAATGAAATTTACGAATGCTGCGCGCTCCTACACGGACGGACCACTTCTAATTGGAATTACTTCTCCAAATCAATCAACAGAAAACCGCTCAAAAGCAACAGACGCGCCGGCGATCTCGCACCATCTTGGATAACCCCCGTTAGATTATTTTCTTCATAAGATAACACGCTCTGCCTCCTGACATGGGAAAGATTGTTTATTGGATAAGTAATTTCAATTTTCATCAATGTTGGGAAGCTGTCTGCTTATGTACGATAGCGCCACGCCTGCGAATTTTTAATTTTTTCCCCCCAAAAGGGTTGCATATACAGCAGGATTTGTTTTTAATTTTAATTTTAAGGAGCCTGCCTATTTAGGATGAGGCATTAGTCTGGCTCCAGGGAAGAGTGCACGCTCAGATGGCTCCACGTTCAATCCTCAAATATTTCCAGAAATGGCTAGGAACGATATGGCTGCGCCGTACAGGATTCTGGGATTTGTAGTTTTATGGGGTTTTGAGAACTCTCTGGAAGGGCAGTAAAACTTTCTAGCTGGGAATCCAGACTACGAACCCCAGGATCCTATAAGGTGGAGCGTTGATCTTTAAAGCGATATCAAACTGACATAACCGTGCAGTGTCGACACGGTCTCTGTCCATGGTGCTGTTTCATGCACAGCGTGGACGTCACGGGACACGCACCTTCTGGGTTCACTCTTTGTCCACACTTCTTCTGCTCTTGGTCTTGGGTCTCCAGATCTCCATTTTGGGGCCAGGCTGAACCTGGACAGGCCCCGACCCATGTCATGGGTGGAACAAATTCAATCAAGGGAAACAGAGAGAGAGAGAAAGGCCAACATGCAACTCGCTCACCAGGTAAATGTACATCTGGAATAAATTAGGGTTGCCAAAAGAGGAACAAGTTCAACAGGCAGCAAGGTTCCTGTTTTTAACTTCTCTTCCCCAAAAGCGAAGAGGGATTTGGGGGGTGGATACTGAAGGAAGCTGGTTGAGATGAGAAGAGCAGGCATTCAAGGTATGGAATTCACAGAGAGATTCTTGCAAGAGTCTCAGCTAGAAAGCGTCACTGCGTTCCCCTGAACGCAGGTTGCCTCTCTTTCTTGACCAATCCTCTTTGCCTTCTTAGATGCACAACCGGGTCATGTTACTGTTTGGGGCTAAAATGCCCAGAATCCACACACGCACCAAAAATAAGGATGGGGGGGGGGGTTTGTAGTCACCCACATAGTCACATTTTCAAGCTTTGACCATGAGTCTTTCAGAGGGGGGAAACCGGCCTAAAAGTCAACGTGAGAGAATCTAGACTTTTTCCATTTTCTCATTTGCCCCGAGTGCAAATTCAGCCCTGCGTTTGCGACCGCTTTCAAACGTGGCAACCCGCTTGTGTGGAATGCTCGTGTGGGATTCGCTCGTGCCCACAGATGTGAATCTTTGGTGAAGTGAGTATTCATGCAGACTTTGATTCTCCTCTCCCTGAAAACTGCCCGAATATTTATTTACTTCATCAATTTCTGACTTGTAGTTGCTTCTTACCTTTTGTCCAAGAGCTAAAGGCACAGGCGATGAGTCCACTCCTCTCCACTTTGTCCTCACGCCAACCCTGTGAGGGAGGCAGAGTGCCAAAAAAAAAGGGGGGGGACTGACCAAGGTGAGCTTCACGGTTGAAGGCCTTCATCCTGGCCCTCCAAAGACCCCATCCAGCAGTCAAGATGGCTCTCAAGAAAGAAAGAGAAAGAACAGAAAAGAAAGGAACCGCTGAATAGCTCATGAGTTTAGGCCTCTAGGTTAGGAGTTCAAGTCCCCACTGGGCCTCCTTGACCGGAGCTGGACTGGATGATCCATGGGGTCCCTTCCAACTCCGCAGTTCTATGGTGATGGTGATGATGATGATGATGATGATGATGATGATGATGATGACAAAAGAAAAGAAAAAGAGGTGTTAATAAAAATTCGGCCTAAATCCACAAATAAAGCAGAATTCACCTCTGGTTCTTTCCATCTTGAATACGAAGACATGCTCAGTGGTTGCTGGTTTTTTAATTGTTATTTTTTAAAAATGGATTGAAGGGGAAAGCCTCACAAATCCCTTGAAACAGCTTTCATCGCCATGGGCGGGTGGGAATGACAATCAAATTGGGGGGGGGGGGGGAGAGCAAAGAAAGGCACCCGGGCGACCATTTCCATCTCTGATTTGCGAAGGTGCCGTCGGACGGTAAACGCAGGTAAATCTGAAATATCAACAGATTCCTCGCAGGTTGACCCCAGCTGGGTTTGTGGAAGAGATGCAAAAAATTAAGCTCCCGCCGCTAAACCAGATGCAACCCCAAAGCCGCTTCTTTATGTATTCATGAGCGGCTCGGAAAAGCAAACGCACACCTTCATTACCACGCAAAACTGTTACTAATGACATCTACCTGGCGCTCAGCGCCACTGGAAATCTAATGCGACACACTCGGGGAGAAAAATGCGTTCACTTATGCGAGGGAGGCCGGCGGTGAATGGAAAATTTCCCTTCCTGGGCCCAACCTCATTCGGCATTCGCTAAAAGCAACATTTACAATTCTTCTGCTGTTATGTCCTACCAGGGCCTCTGCGCTCCCTGTCACGACCTTGATATTAGCTGAAAATTGGAAATTCGGAGGCCAGGCGGAGGGAGGGGCCCAGAGGCAAGCAGGAGGGTTCTTCTGTGTGTGTGTGTGTGTGTGTGTCTTTTTTCTCTTTTATTTTCCTCCTCAGCCGGGTTGCTGGAGAGAGGAAGGAAGGAAGGAAGGAAGGAAGGAAGGAAGGAAGGAAGGAAGGAAGGAAGGAAGGAAGGAAGGAAGGAAGGAAGGAAGGAAGGAAGGAAGGAAGGAAGGAAGGAAGGAAGGAAGGAAGGAAGGAAGGAAGGAAGGAAGGAAGGAAGGAAGGAAAACAACCTAAAGACAATTTGCCTTCTGGTGATTCTATGATCAAAGTCATCTCCCAAATAATTAGCACTTTGAAGATGCTTATCTCAATGTTCCAAAAGTTTGTTTTAGCTCTGGAGAAACAGGTCGATCCCCAAAGTCAAACCAGTCCCATTTAACCATTTTGTTTCCCACGAGGGGAGGTCTTTTGTAAAGCCAACAGGATTTAATTGCTTGTTCCGAACCAAACCAAGCACTTTGCATAGCTAGAGGGGGTGGGCAGCTCATGAAAAGGAAATTGGTGTTAGGAAAACGCGGTCCCTGGCCCTTCCCAGCAACTCAGGCTGAGCTTGAAAGAAACAGAGAAGCTGAGGAAAGGAGAGGACATCATCATCCCTCCACAACTGAGCTCCACGACACCCCTGCAGAGAAGGGATGGCATTTCCCAATCATTCCTCAGAAGACGCCTTCCACTGCTCACTCGCATATAAAAAATATGAAGTAGCTCTTGAAAAACAGGTTTTAAACATCTGTAACTTTTTCTACCATGCCCCTTCTTGTTCCAGCATATGATCTCAACACAGAGAGAGAGAGAGAGAGGAGAGAGAGAGAGAGAGAGAGAGACTTAGAACGGCTCTGTGTTCTTCCAAGGGCTCCCAATTTCCGTCTCCTTCAAAAACAAAACCACACTGCACAACGCCAACACACACCGCCCTTTTCTTCTTCCCCTGCCACCTGCTCAAGAGAAATATAATATGCTTTTCTATTTAGCTTTTCGAACGCCTCCATGAGTTTGCTACCGTCGCCACTTCTGTGGGTGAAAATTCAATTAGCTTGGAGGTGCGAATAGGAAAACGGGGACCTTTTTTCTCCTTGGATCACCTTTCTGTAAAGGGACGGCCGTACATATATTTGGATGTGAAGGTGGGGGGTCAAATTTCTCATGACATATTTCACACCTCCTTAATTGTCAAGAAAGCATGAGCAGAGACACAATTACCGCTAGCGAACCATGTGGTTTCAATTTTTTTTTTCCCCCGTGTGTACGCTAGGTATGGCTTTTCCTGGCATTGTTCTCTGTATTTCATTTATGCAATCAATGTGTTTCTAGGAATAAGCTGGTGATTCAGTTAAGCAGCTTGTGATCCCAAAAGAACACCCACAAAAAAAAAAAAATGAAATTTGTGTGTTTAGGCAAACACACAAACTATCCCTGCTGGGGGGATATTTAAGAACTCAGCAACACCGTGACCATCAGAGTCCAAAAATGGAGGTCTTTTTCTGAACACCAGGAAGAAACTCTTTGCCTCCTAGTCAATAAACCAGGTCTATCAGGTTTTTTTCACCTCCAGAGGGAGCGAGTCTTTTGTGAAGCTAGGGGCTCTTAATGGCCCACTCAAGGCCCAGGTGGACCAAAATAGTTTGTATTCCAACATCAATATATTGCTGAAAAAAGAAACAAGCATAAAGTATGGAACTGGGGTGGGGGGTGGAAAGAGAGTGAAAACCGTAAGTTTCATGGTTGAAATTGTACGTATGGACATCTTTAACATATAGTGGTGGAAGGAAAACCCACAGGACATAGAATAGAGGGAGCATTTGATCCACCACCCTGAAGCTCTCGTCCCTTGCCTATAATCAGTACGGCTCAGTCTGGCTGTCGACACAGACTGAGCTAAAATCACTTGAGCCTGGCATTAAAATGAATGAGTTACTTTGGGGAGCCAAGGAACTATAATGGAGTTACATTTCAAAAGTAACAACGAGGAGGACTGGAACCACTTTACCGGTGTAATGAGGACGCCTTACAGTTACTTTCTAACGTTCCTTTTACCAGAACATCTTATTGTTAGTATCTAGCACTAATCGGTGCGGTATACAAGTGTAACTAACTAACTAACTAACTAACTAACTAATAAATAAATAAATGCTCCTTCCAAATGTTACTGGGTGTTCAAAAGCATGTCTTGAAGACTGTTTGGGACTGGGATTTTCTCAAGAAGTGTAGGCCGTTCTCTTATCAACTCGATGGTGCCTTTTTAATTTTGGCAGTGGGGGAGTAACCCCCACTGCCAAAATTAAAGTAACTAGCAAATCCGTAACACAAAACACCGTAGGTTCCCCGTACCAAAGAACCAAGTGGTTTCAGACCATTTCTTCAACGCGGTAAGGCGTAACGAGAACGAATCGCCGTCCAAACAGAAAAGGAACAAAATACCTTTAAAAAAAAAAAAGAGCAACAGAGTTTTCCCAAAGGATGATCCAATGCTTCCCATTTTCAGGAGAGGCAACAACGGGGCCGCCGGAGCGGTTCAGGTTTTCTCTGTTGGCCTCTTTCTCGCTGATGGCTCTCAGTGGAAGGAAGCCATCTCATCCATTCCAGCCCTGGCCTGGTTGTGCCAAGTCTTCCCCCCCCCCCCCCCCGCTCTTCTCTCTTCCTCCCCAACCGAATGCCCAATGCCAGGTGCAAAGGGTTGGAGCCCATCCCGACCCGACCCATCCCTCGGCCCGGACAGATGTGGCTGTTCCCAGAAGAGGAAGGCTGAGGTCAGCACCAGACCGCTTGCCAGGGAAACCGAGGGCGGGGGGGGGGGGAAGCAGATCAGGAGGTGGGAGAAGTTCAAGGGGGGGAGATGAGGATGGCTTCGGGGAAGGTGCCGTGGACAAATGGGCCAAAAAAATAGGGGATGCCCATGTAACCTTCGGTAAATGGAGAATTGTATCAAATAAGGGTGAAAATAGGGGAATCCTTCAAGGCTGGCCATGACACACACGTCGGTTATTTGCTGCTTGGTTTCTCAAGGACAGAAAGGAAAAAGAGAAGAGCCTTCGCAGTGAATTTATGGAAAAGTTTTTCGCTTTTTTTTATCTGAAAGTTTGGAAATTTTAAAAAAAAAGTTTTTAAAAACCCATCATCACAAACCATAGGAGACCTTGGGGGGGGGGGCAGATCCGCACTCCGCCATGAAACCCGCTCAGTGACCTTTGGCCAGTTTGAAGGAGAGCCACGCACGGTGCCTTGAGTTCATGGGACCGAAAGGACCGAAGAACTCAAGAATCGGAGAGGAAAGTCACTAAGCAATCACCCAACTACTTAAAAAAGGACTGAGAAACGACCGCTTGATTTTTGGTCCACCAAGTGGGGATTTTTGTTTTCCTTGCAAACGAGCCAAACGACACCCTTTAAATCTCTTAAGAGCCAGTTTGATGATTTTGCTACCGGAGGGGGGGGGGGGAAGTGTCAGGACGAAAATATTTGGAAAAGGAGAAAGAGAGAGAGAGAGAGAGAGGTAGCCACTCGGATTTCAAGATCTCAGGGAAAAAAACTGATCCCTAAAATATTTTCCCAGGCTGGACGGCCGGTTGTTTCGCAGCTGGCTCCCATCCCACTGGGGGGGGGGGGGGCTGAAGTGTTGCCAAAAAACCCCTCCGTGTTTTGCAAACCAAAATAAAAAAACTCTGGAAAGGGTTTTTCCGAGAGGTTAGGAAAGGATTTGCCGGGCCCAGGCGAGAGAAAGATGACACTTTCTCTCACCCCCTCCTTGTGCAGCTGCTGGTGGCGTTGGTGGGCCAAGCACTAAGGCCAGAGAGGGAGGGAAGGGGAACCGTGGCCCCACCACCACCCCTGTGCCCCCCATCATCCATGAACCCAAGGGCCAGCCCCAGGCAGCAGGGAAAAAGCAGGGGTGGAAACTGGGAGCAGGGGGAGAGAGTCTTTCCCGTGGAGGCGGTCCACACACAGGTGGCCACAGATCAGGGATCCCTGAGGCAGGGAAGGAATGTTCCAGAAGGTTGAGAAGGTTGTTGATCTCCAGGCAAAAAGTCAACACAACTCAACAAGGCACAGCCTGGTTTCTCTCCTCAACACCAACGCCACATGTGTCAGGCGCCTTGAGCCTGCTTGGAAATTTGACTTTTTGAGGCCATTTTTGACGTCTTTGGTTCTCGGCAGGTTCAGTGGTAGGAAATTTCTGCATCTCCAGCGAACGCCCCAAATGGCACAGCAGGGGAGGATCCTACCGCCCAACCTACTAAGGCACGACTCAACCCCATTGTGATAAGGAAGGAAGGAAATAAAAGAGAGAGGAGGAAGTAAGGAAGGCAGGAAAAGAGAGAAGGAAGGAAGGAAGGAAGGAAGGAAGGAAGGAAGGAAGGAAGGAAGGAAGGAAGGAAGGAAGGAAGGAAGGAAGGAAGGAGCTTCCCTCTCCATCTGCTCATCTCCTGGAAAGGTTGGCCAAGAACAAGCCGGGTGTCCCTCACAAAGCTGGGGCAGATCTCCTTCTGAAACTCTGAGATGCCTTGAAACCCTGCCAGGTGGCCAGGAATGCGAGAGGAGGTGGCTGAAACCACCCTACTTCCTCTCCCTGGGTTCACCCAGCTGTGGGCTCTTCCAAGGGCCAAAATGCGCTCCGTTTGAAGTGTGTGCCCACTGCATACCCCGGAGATTCGTTACACCCGGGCCGCATTTCAGCTGGGAGGCACCCAAGGAGGCCAAGAGATGGGAATGAAGGGGGCGAACAAGAAAGGAGGCGGACCCAGGCTGGAATGGTTCGTGCAACAACACCCAGCATCCACAGTGATCGGGGGATTAGGGGTGCTGTGGTCCAGAAAAGTCACAAAAGTTTACTCGGATCCCTCGTAGGCAACCACGGGCCCACTTTTAGTGCCTGGGAGAAAGGCCCTTCCACGGAAAAGAGATCATGGATAGAGTTTGACCTTCAGTGATGGTGAAAATCCATTTAGAAGTTAAGATAACCTGGAAAGAAGTGGGCCAAAATCCGCGGAGGCTTGTGCCACGTGGGAAAGGTGCCATGAGACACCAACCACTTTTGAATGCTGTAGGGGGTTGTTTATTTGTTTTGCTTAGTTTTTTTTTTAATGATATTTTGATCTGTCTTCGGACAAGGCCCGAAATTGCAAGTTCGTTACCGTTTGCGAATTTCGCTTGCTCGCGGCGGTCGTGTTCCCAACGGCTTTTGAAGACGGCGTCTTTCCCTTTGCTGTAGAATTCAATTTGTGCATTTACCCTCTTTGCTTTTAAACAGTAGGAAGGTCTACACCATGGTGTATATGTCTTACACCTTGTTCTTTGCATGTTCCCAATCCATTTGTCAGTTCTTAAAAGCACAATGACACAGACGCTTGGAATAACTGGGAGCAAGACCGCAGAAAGATTTCCAGGTCGAAAGAGCTGGCCCTGCCCCGATTTGGAGCCTGCTGGAAAGTGCTTTCATGACTGTTTTGTCTCAGGCTCATTAGGGGTGGACAACAACACCCATAGTCCTCTGTTCTCGGCTCCTGCATTGTCTCCTCTTCACCCTAAAAGCCTTATTCTTCAGAAGTGCTTGCTTTTGACACACTCATGCTTTGCCACCCCTTGTTCCCGGACTTGTGAAATCAGGGGGTGATCTGAAGGCAAACAGCTGCCTCCAGACCTTCTCTGGCTGTCATGGGATTATGGGATGCGGAGGCACATTCCTGGACAACATACGTCAGTCTGGCACCGTTCCGTATCGTTTCAGGATAGGCCTCTGTATTTCCTTGCCGCTTTCTCTGTTTTTCCAAAACGTAGGTATAGGACAGCCCTCTTAATCACCCTCCCTTTCCCAGAACTCACAAAATCAGAAATTCGCACCATTGGTTTAGAGACTCGAATTCAGGACCCTGGGGCAGATTTACACAGCGCTTGCACAAATATGATTTGAGGTTTTAAAGGAGAGGCAGAAAATTATCACGCCCATCAAAGAAGGCCGGAGATGCTCCAAAGATAGGCTGCTGGAGGCTTTTTTTTTGTGGGAGGTAGGAGCGGCCCAAGGAATTTTGCCGCCTGAGGCAAACAACAAGCTAGCAGCCCTTCGCATTTCATGCACAAAATCCACAACTGAACTGTGTATTTGGCAGTGGACAAAGCCTGAAGATGCTACTTTTCCAAGAATTCTCCAGAGACCATTTCAAGCACTTTTCTTCCCTGACATAAGCAGGTCTTTAGCAAAGCTAATGGGTCTTGATCACTACCGTTAAAGACCAAGGCACAGAAAAATGCTCTATATGACAACAGAGGGAATTCACACCAATACATTGGCCTGCATCCACCTGCTAGTCCCAACGGAAGCAGACCCATGAAATCAATGGGCGAAACAACAAGTCAAGGTGATGTAAAGCTTCCAGAAGGTGCTGGGATAAATTGAACAGACTTGTGGGCCTCATCTAACCAGGCTTTTCTCATGAGAGAGATGCAAACAGCCCCAAAGTCCAAGATGATCTGCCCAGACTTGGGATCAGAACCCTTATATATAGAGGGTACTAGCCAATCAGAACAATGGAACTCGTTCACCATTCATGGAGCACCAATCACCTCGCTTAAAGGCGGAGCCATGCAAAACTGTCACAACAGCGCCACCTGCTGACTGAGCACATACAGAGGGCGGCTTGGCTCGTTCATACCCACCATTTCTCTTATTCCTTTAGGCCTCGGGAGGAACAGTGGTTATTATCTTTATTTTCCCTCTCTCTCTCTCAAGTCTTTTTAATAGATCAGTAACGTTCTAACTTGGCATCACACAGGAGAGTTTCCGGAGCTCAGGGATGTAACACAAACGAGCACGAGAAAAGAGACAATTAAAACAGGTTCACTTCAGCCGCGATAAAATCTTAATTGGTTTTGTTCCTCCATTATTGTCCGTTAAAGGAGTCGATGTAAGCCCGAATGGCAGAACGATAAACACTCTGAAGCAAGAAAGGGTTCTCTCTCTCTCTGTGTGTATGTGTGTGAAGTGTGAATGATCCGGCACAAAACGAGGACAAGATTCACGCGGGATTACAGCCTGTCGTCAAATAAGTTGTTGAGGGAGTGCAGTTGAGAAAATAATTTTGAGA
Source organism: Intellagama lesueurii (assembly GCA_037013535.1). Lineage (NCBI taxonomy): Eukaryota > Metazoa > Chordata > Lepidosauria > Squamata > Agamidae > Intellagama > Intellagama lesueurii. The sequence continues at coordinate 11,839,942 of JBAJHW010000016.1, read as the reverse complement.
AGGCTCCCCGGAGAACATCTTGTCTTGCATTTAAAAGGACAGGATGATGCTTTGGAAAAGAAAGGAAGTGTCTGTCCATTGTTATCTCCCCCGGAAACAGGTCTTTTGTAAAGTTAATGGCTCTTAATAGCCCCTTCCTCTGCTCTGCCATTTCCACTGGGACCCAGCCCCTCAGTGTATTCTCGCTTTCAGACTAAGCCCAGAGTGGGGTGACCTTTGATCGAAGCCCTTTGACCCTGAAATAGGAGGTTTGGGGAGGTCAACAAGAGCAGCGAGGAAGAAACAGTGAGGGGGAGGAACTAGAGGAACACCAAAAATGCCAGCTTTATTTAATATATTTCAGTAAAGGAGACATTGGGTTACAAGCAGTGATTATATTAATAACGGATCGCCAGAAAGAGTAGGGGGAAATGGAGAGGAAATAAGCAGAGAGTGATCTGATGTTTGAAAAATAATTTTCTGGATCTCATATGCACACCCACACAGGCAGAATGATCTCTTATCTCCGGTAATGAAAAGAAGCGAGATGAAACTCCAGATATATTTAAAATATTCACATAAACAGCACAGGGGGGGGGGGTGCAGAAACAAGGAACGGCTCAAGCCACACCGTGGGGAAGCGGGTGTGTTGACCACGCCTTGCATCCCGAGGTCAAGGGGTTGAATTTATGGCTCATCGTTGTGTTTTCCCAGGTTTCGGAGAAGCGAAGTTTCGTGTCCTGCCAGCTCCCAGGATCCACCAGCCTGATGGAGGGATTCTTGCCAAAGAAATAGTAGCTTTTTTTTTTCCAAAATCCGCTCTACCCGACCCCCTTTTCCTCTGTCAATCTCAGACGCCGAGTTCCCCATCCATCGTTGGAAACCACTTAAACATGACAAGGCACATTGCCAGCAACACAGCTGGTACAGCCGGAGTCAACACTGTGTCTCCGGAGAGGGTGAAATACAGACTGTGGGCCAATGTGGAACTTTTCTTCCTAAATCTCAGTTGCCCTGGGCCAACTTTTCTGCTGTTTGCTTGGCCGTCAAAAGCCCCTCTTTCCCTCTCCCCCTCCTCAGCCACTCACGCCTTCTTTTGCTCTGTGGTTTTTTTTCACTTTCTGCCATGTGAACCAACCTCAAGGACTTCAGACAATGGCCCATAATTTATCTCCTGGGGGGTTTCCCCGGAGAGCCATAAGCGGGCAGAGCTCGGAGACGGAATCCACCGGCTCATGGCGCCGAGGCGATTCACCTGTCCTCCGTCTTCAAATTTTCCTGGCTTCAAATCATGAGCATTCGAGACAAGCCCTCCCTCGGGAACCTTGAGAAATGTGGGGGTAGATCGGTTCCCTCCCATGGCCGGCCCCACCTCCTCGGTCTTCTCTTCTCCGTCACCCACCAAGAACTGCCCCCTTCCTTGGTGGTAAAAGAAAGGACATTTGGGGAGGAAAAAAAAACTCTTTGTTGTGTTGGGAAACTCAGCACCAGTGACCCCATCCACTTGGGGGCCATTGGAGGCGCCATATTGGAGGTACAGGCTTTGCAAAAGGCCAATACACAGACCCTCGGGGTAAAGGGCTGAGCCACTGTTTTCCAGAAAACGTGTTCCTGATCACATCTCTGAGAACTTCTGGATAGTTCAATGGTTGAGGTAACTAACTGCAGAGCCAGAGGTTGGGAGTTCAATTCCCCCCTGGGCCTTCTTGACAGGGGTTGGACCCAATGATCTATAGGGTCCCTTCCAGCTCTGCAGGAATAATATATATATTATTATATTATTCTTATTATTTCCCCTACTTTTTTTCTTATCATCCCTAGAAACAAGACCACTTTATAGAGTTACCCTAAATATCATCCACCAGCTTTGTGTGGCTATTACATGCACACACAAACACACACTATACTAGGACCGGTCCACTTGTGAAGCAGACTTTGGAAACTTTCTAGACAAAAAGAATTCATTATAACCATAGTTCCCAGCTCAGATTTCCAAAGTTCTTAATTACTATTTCGATTCGATTCTTTTCTAGTTCTCAGAAATAACTAGAAGAGATGCTTTTATTTCGTTTTTCAGAAAACACCTCCGTGGTGCAGGCTGCTGGGCCTGAGCTACAGTATAACCGGTCCACCTTGTGGTCAACTCAATACACGCAGGAGCAAACCATCGGGAAAACCTCTTCTACTACTTTGGAGGCCAGACCCTTGTCATGCTAAAATTGGGGGGAATGTACGCAAAAAGGAACCCAGAGAAATGGCCCATTACAAAACCCGGAGCGGACCCACGACCCCTCTGAAACAGGAGTCGCCTGCCGCTGCTGCGCTGTAGCGCTGTTTTGCTAACCCTGGAGGCTGCTGAGAGCTGTGTGGGTGTAATCTTTCGAAGCCTGACTTTTTGTGACGGGCCATGTCTTGACAAGAGCTCCAGCCGTATAAACTTGTTTATTTTCTTGTATCGTTCCGAGGTAGGAAAAGGACAGGCACCGTTGTTGTTTTTTAATGAGCCTGTCTCTCTCACACACACACATTTATGCAACAAAGCTGTTAGAGAAGTTGGCTCTCTCTCAGAAAACATTTGGGGGAAACAGCTCCCCGAATTTCTGTAAACGTTGTCTACAATTTATGGGGAAACGGTGACTCAGGTCCGCCCTTGTCTCAAAACGAACCGGTGGCTGGCTTTTCTCAAAACTGTTCTCCCCACGGCCCCTCATCTTTTCAGCTAAAAAATGGACATACGTGTACAGTACAGTCCGAACAGGGTCTTCGTGACAGCACTCGGGAGAAAAAGGATCATATAACGAATGTGAACTTAACTCGTCAGGCCCTGAAACTGTGGATTGTGAAATGGGCCGAGTTCCTTTTACAGCTCCGAGAAACCATCAGGATTTCGCGCACTACCCTTTTGGCAAAACAATTTTGGCAGTCTTTTGTTTATGAAGGTTTTGCCTTGCAATTTTGGAAGTTCATTCATTGAAAGGCATGCGTCTCTTCCTTCCTCTCGGCGCCTTTGCAGGACTCAATCTGCTGGCTAGCAAGTCATTTGCAAGGTAACTTCTAGCTGCCCACAGTCCCCTTTCCCTCTTCTGCACACATGCACGCCTTTGGTGTCTGGGTCAGTCACCTCGCGTCTGTACAAAACCGGGCGAAAATTTGAATTAGCGAATTCGGAGCCAGTCAGAGCATGGGTGAAACAGCACCATCTCCTGTCAGTCTGTGGTACTGACATGTCCTGAGAGATCAGGGTACAGTATTCCTGTCTGAATTATTCCCCCACTAAAAAAAATTGGGGGTGAGGAAGAAAATGGGAGAGGCAGAGAGAAAGAGGAGAATCCCCAGGATTCTGGGAGCATCACTGCCCTTCAGAAGATCTGGGGTGCTTAACCCATCAGGGCATAGCTCAGAACAATTTATTTTTAATTGATAAATAAGGTTTGCTCAGCTAGCCCTGGATTGCTACTCCTCACCAGACTGTGACTTTTTAGGGTTCTTTATAGGGTTTTTGGTTCCTATCACAGGATACCTGTTTCTTCTGCATTTTCCTCATATTTTGGACTCGAACCTCCACATTCAGACACAAATGTTTCGCTTCTCTCATCTTCACACCTGAGGGGCAAGACATTGCATTATGCAAGGTGAGATGGTTTTTTGGCTGTCCCAAGAAGAGAGACATATACGAAGGGTGTGTGTGTGTGTGTGTGTGTGTGTGTGTGTGTGTGTGTGTGTGTGTGTGTTGCACAATTTAAACAAGTCTGGCCAAGAGTGTTTTAATGCAAATCCTACAAAAGGACGCTACTTCCTTTTAAGCTATATTGGAGAGGGTTTAACATTTGATCATGACCTAGGAAACCTTGGCTTGTATTGAATCCACTGGGATAGGTTTTAAACGTGTGTATATATCAGAGAGGGTTGTTTGCCTCTTTTTAAAATCCGGCCGGGCTTGCTGTGTGGGTCCAAGTATGACTGAGAGAGAGAGAATCGGGAGAATATCTCATGATTTTGAGCAGGAAAAAAAAATGTACAAAGGACACCGCTCTGAACGGGCATGGGGGGAAACCGAAGTGGAGGAATATAATGGAGCCTTCAACAGGCCTCATCCGGGTGCCTTGAGAACGCCTCCAACACAGAAAGCAAAGCATTTAGCAAACAGTTCATCATTTTCAGGACATCCCACAAAAGGCTGCAAAAATACGGTGAGAAAAGCTGGCCAAGAGATTAGAGCAGTTCACAGCCCATGGACACTTGTTCACATCTTGCACACATGCGCGCACACCCTCCCACCTCCCACGGTTTTGCCGGGGAGCAAAGAAACCCATGTGTTTTGTGTTACCACCCTGCGCAAAAGAGACAAGACGAGGAGGTGAGGAGTAGGGCTGGCTGGGGCGGGGGGGGGAGGAGGAGGGAGAGAGGGAACGTCAACGGCCCAACTTTGGGTTACATCCAAACCTCCTCGCCCCTCGTCATCCAGCTTGTAATAATAACTTCTTATCTAACGAGGAGACGTCAGACAGTGTGATTCGCCCATTAGCCGCACAGCGAGCCGCTAAGCGAAAGCAGATGGGGCGATAACTTATCGCGGTGTCTACCGAAAGAAGGGGAGCAGGGGGGGACGTGTCATGGCAGAGTTAAAATGGGTGAAAAGCTGCTCCCAGGCTGCAGGAAGGAGGCTGGGGCCGTGCTTCGAACACACCCAGAGGGCGAAACAAGAGCCCGTGAGATACAGCAGGGGCACCTGCCTCAAATGGCAGGTCCATGGGGTGCCACAGAATGGGCCCCATCCTGCACCCCATAAACTGGCCTGCATGGTGGAGAAGATAGTACCACAGGGTGGGTGTCCAAGTCCACATTTGAGGGGGAAGTGCCATCTTGCTGTTTGTTTCAGGCAGCAACAGGACTGGGGTCAGCTCTCTACAAATCCCTCGGAGAAATGCCATCCCACCCTCCAGTCTGTGTCTCTGCACGAGTCCCTGTTCTGGACTGCTCACTCAGAGAGGCAACAGGCACACTCCTCCATTTCTGGGTGGCAAATCCCAGGGACATAGTCTGTCTCACAACCCATCAAACTATGCATAAAACGATATATCAGCTCAGCTTTTGGGCTACAACGTCCAGGATTCCATAGCCAGGATGGTCAGTAATCTGAAAAAGAACCTGCCTCCAAGGAGAGGCTGAAAATGCAAAGAACTCTGTTGATCTGTATTTATAAAACAACGGTTTGCATCTCTGTCAACAGCAGGCCTTTTGTCAAGCTAACGGCTCTTGGTGCTGGAAAAGATAATAATGAGAGGAAAAGTGGAAGGCAGCAGGAAAAGAGGAAGACCAAACATGAGATGGATTGACTGCATAAAAGAAGCCACAGCCAAGAGCCAAGCAGGACAGCTGAGGAGAGGACTTTTGGGAGATGGGTTCCACCAGAAGGTGAGGCCAACTGGACGTCACATAATAACAAAAATAGCTCTTGTCTTTCCATTCAAGATGACTCCGAAATCATCCTCAACTACGTATCATTGCATCTCTGCCCCTTTTAAAGACCAGTGCAAATCTCAGACGAAACAATGAAATGAGGATGAAGGAGGATGTTATGGTCCCAGTAATCCAGAAGTCTGGGAGCGTCAACACGCAGAGCCCTGGTTCCACTACACTACCAGTTCGACTGGAGTCCCAAGTATTGTGTAGGGACTGGCATAAATCTCTGAGAGCTTCTTTCACCACCAAGGCGCAACAGGAAGGGGAAGTAGATTTTGTTGAATGCCACCTCTCTCTCTCTCTCTCTCTCTCTCTCTCTCCTGGCACAGATCTGAGCTACACCGGCCTCATGGTGTAGCTCTGGATGGCTGTCTGAAAGAAGGCCAACGTGTTCTGCTCCGGCCGGAATAGGATCACGTAACACTTCGGTCCAAAGTACCCCATACAGACGCTGAGCAAGTTGAAAAGCCCAGCGACCGCGTCAAAGGCCGTCACCACCACTCCCTCGCAGACCGCCATCACCACGACGAGGACCACCCAGCAGGTGAAATAGCCGGTCATGCATAAGGTGATGTATTTCGCCTCGTTGTAGTTTTTCGGCAACGCTTTCCCCATGTAGGCGAAGCAGAAACACGAGAAGGACAAGACCATCTCTAAGACGTTGTTGAAAACGACAGCCGAGAGGTAGTTTGGGTTGCAGGTCAGGATCAGAACCGTGGGGTCGCTGCTGCTGACCACGCTTTGGAGCGGCAGCGGAGGGAAAAAACAGAGGTTCATCCCCACAATGACCACCTTCAGGGTGAAGACGGTGGCGACGAAAACCCACTGCCCGTTGTACTTCACCCAAGCGTTGTAAGCTCTGGGCAGCCGGGAAGCCATCTTGAAGACGCACATGATCTGGAAGGAGCGCACACTCATGCAGGCCACACAGATGGTGAAACAGAGGCTGAACACCGTCCGGCGGCAGACGCACTTGATGTCCGTCGGTTGGCCGATGTAGAAGAAGAGACTGCAGAAGCCGACGATGAGGGAGGCGATCATGAGGAAGCACAAAGGGCCACCGGCCGATCTCACCACCGGGGTGTTGGCGTGACGGATGAAAATCAACAAGAGCCCCCCGGCGGTCAAGAGGCCCAGAAAGGTGAAGAACACGAGGAAGATGGCGACAAGGCTGTCCCACCGAAGATAGAGGACCGATCTCAGGAAGCATGCCTCTTGGCCGGCGTGAGACCACATGTTTGGCGGACAGCTCTGACAGGAGAAGATGTCTACGGAGCAAAACACAGGAAATCAGAGTTTCCCGGTTGACCCTTGTGACTGAGGGTGGGATTACGCATGACGTCACAGAGGTGGGGCAATCCACCCTGCACACCAAGATCAACCTTTCTCCTCTTCCTCTAGACCTGCTCAACCCCAAGACTGACCCGCCCCTGGAGAAGCAAACAAGTCCCTGAAATATCAACTGGCGCCCGGAGATCTAGAAACCTTGAAAGGAAATCTGGGCGTTCAACCTCTAAGACACTTAGAAGTGTCATGGGTTGAAAATCCTGACTCAAGAAGCAGATCCACCTACTCTCAGGAAAACGTTACCTGTGGTAAAGGACGCCCAACATCCTCCACAGTCCCCATGGCTAGTATTCGAGATCAGTGGCTCTTAGCCTTTAGATGTGGTTGAACTTGAGTTCCTAGAAGGTCCAGTGACCATGGTTGATGGACAACCATTTTCAGAACCAGGGTTCAAAAACATCTGGAGAACCCAAGGTGGGCAGCTGTTTTTTGGTTTTTTTTAAGATTTTAAAAAACCCTAAGGGCTATGTCTGGGTTTTTTGTCATTTGTAGGCCATGGAATAACTTTTGGCCGCTCTATTACCAGATGGGGTTTTAGTCTTATAAGGGCCCCTTGGAAAAGAAACCTGGAAATCTTTTTAAAATAAATCATTAAAAAAAAAACACCACACACACACACACATACTACTTTGGTTGAGGAATGTCCCGGGTTTACACTCCACGCACTCAAAACAACAGGAGAGAGATCCCAGGTATTTTCTCATCTGTCCTGGTTCACACTGCTCTGAACAAACAGATTTTGGGACCTGGAAAATAGCAAATATAACAGAGATTTCATGACTTCCTTTCTATTATTTGGTTCGTGCATGGGCGTGGGTGGTTGGATTTATCTGGGCTGACCCTCGTCGGGTTTTTGAGGTTTTCCCTGCAATGGTTGGTGGATTTTTGAAAGAAGCCTGGATCCTTCCCAACACTGAGGATTATGTGCCCTACAGAGGGAGAGAGGCACCTCCTTCAAATTCGGTACGGATGACAAAGCAGGGGGTGGGATAGATGACCACCAGGTTTCTTCCGGACCTTTGGCCCCCTGGAGGAGCAGCCAAGAGGGCGAGATCCATCCTCCAGAAACATCTCCGAGGGCATGGCCAAGCCCCGCTCGGAGTGAGCTTCGAGTCAGACACAAGGGGGCACCCTTGCACCAAGGTAAAACACATTGGTGGCCGGTTTCGTGGCACTCACATTACAGAAGGGGACTGCAGGTCTTTATTTACATCCGTTTGGGGGAAAAAATCTGATAGCACTTAACACAAGCAGACACTGAGTCACCGAGAAGATCGAATCCTCTCTGGCAGTCTGGGAATAACTAGTTAACTCGTATTTCATTCCTCTTAAACCTCGGGAATAAATTCATAGTTATCTTACACTTGTAACTGGAAAAGGAATTGCTTCATTCCGTTTGGGGTATAACTGTACATCGTAGTTACTTTTCTAGTTACGCAGGTGCGAACGCCCTAAACACGGAAGTCCTAGAAGTAGGACTTACCGTGTTGTTTGCCGTGTGCCAGATGATGCTTTCGGCGTCAACGTGAAACTCGTTCAGTTCGTTGTAGCTGGCAATTCTTTGGAAGGGCTTCTCGGGGGTGTCCCACAGCCACTCCAGGACCTCGAAACCATTGGGAGGGTCGCCTTTCTCATCAAAGTCGATAGTGATGTTCAGAAGGCTGAAGTTCACCTGGCTCATCTCGTTCAGCAACTGCAGCGGAAAAAAAGCCAGGTTACATTATAAACCTTCTCCTGCGTTTTTGACGGCTCAAAACCCCTCTAAAAAGTCTTTAAAATTACTTGGTTGGACATCTGGAAGCCCACCACCAAGGGAACTCCCTATTTTGGGAAGTGTTGGAGGTCTTGCTGAGGCCTCACTCTAGAGAAACATGGGCTGCGATTCGGAGAGGTAACCAATAAAAATAATGTACTTATTAGGAATAATTTTCCAAGCTCGTTTTAGCTCCTTTGAAAGGACAACTCACTGCCCTTGATCCAAGAGTCTAAAGCTTGATGGAGCATCAAACCTTCCCCCCCCCCCCTCATCTCTCTGTCTCTCCATTAGTGACAAAGAGACCTTTGGAACCCTGAAACTCACAAGCAATATTTGGGATAAGTTTTTATGATTGCAATCCACTTCTTCAGAGGCCCGGACTAAAACCTTAGTAAACAGATCCTGACACATTAAAAGGGTCACCTATTGTTGGTAGAAACATCAACCTCCTGATGTTTTATCCCAAGCCTCTGGAGAAGCCACCAAGCCTACACAAAACAGAACTTGCAAGTTTCAAGCTGACGAAGCACGCTTCACCTTTTGGCTGCCAATACATTTTTGCAACCTCCAGACGTTCCTATTTAATAAAGGCTTCTTCTCCGAAATTGCCATTTTCCCTCCGTGGGAGCCTCCAGAAGCTACAAAAAGCCCCCCCCCCCAGGCCTGCCAAAATAAAAGCAAGCCTGGGGTTCCCACAAGACTCAGTTTTGCTTTTTCAGGAATGTTGGTCGTCGGCACAAGCCCTGGGAGGAAAGACGGAAGGAACTGGACCTGTCGAGCCTTGAGAAAATAAGACAGAGGGGAAACAGGAGAGCCCTTTTCAAAGACTCGAAAGGCTGTCCTACAGAGGAGGGGCAGGATCTGTCCTCGATCATCCCAGAGTACAGGGCATGTCATAATGGGGCCAAGTTTTATGAAGCCAAATTTAGGCTGAATATCAGGAAAAAAACTTCCTAACTGTTAGAGCAGTACGACAATGGAATCACACTGGAGGCATGCAAGGAAATAGTGGTCAACCCTCTATCCGACCGGCTTTGACTTGGATCCGTGCCTTGAGCTTGGACTCGATGGCCTTTGAGGCCCCTTCCAACCCAATTATTCTACGATTCTATGCCCAGCGGTCTCTGAGGGCAGAGAACGGGCCCTTCCGAAGTGGCCCACGACGGGTCCAAGCGTCTCCCCCCACCCCCCAAAAAAGAAGGTTCGAGACAGAACATGTGGTGTTCACCTGCCAAGGGTAAACGGTGCGGTGGCGGCATCCGGTGGCGTTGCAGCCCAGAACACGGTGCAAAGCGTGAGCTACGGCATAGACGGCGGAATACACGTTGAAGTCGATGCGGCTCCCGGTCCCTCGGAGACTCGGGTCCAGTTCCTGAGCCTTGAAGAGGCAATCATCACATTCTTGATTACACCTCGCAGGGTCCGCCCACGCTTTGGCGCCTTCCGGAGGGTCCCCGGACGGCTGGACTCGGAAGTCGTCCAGCCCAGGAATGGCGACTTCTTCGGGGGCGATCCCGATGAACGTGCCCAGGCGGGAAATCCCCGACAGGTCTCGAAGGACGGGATCCATGGCCCAGGCTTCGGCCGCAATCCAGACAAACCCCGTCACGTTCTGCCGGACGGCCTCCTTGAAAAAACCCCAAAGGGGGACCTCTGTGCTTAAGACAATCACCACCTTGGCCGAGCTCCCTTTGATCCTCTCGACGAGGGTCTGGATCCGTCCCTCGGCCAGAGCGGGTCGGTCCTTCACCCCCACGGGGATGCTCTCCTGGAAGGCAACGCAGGCCCATACGGCTTGGGTCCGGAGCTGATGGAGGTTCGTTTGGCCGTACTCATCATCGCTGTATAGAACAATCACCCAGTTCCAGCGGAAGCTCCTCAGAAGCTTGAGTAGGATGATGATTTGCTGCTCGGTGCTGGGGATGGTCCGGAAAGCCGCGGGGAAGATCCTGGGGTTGCTCAGGGATTCCATGGTGGCACTGTAGCTGATCTGGAAGGGGAGGAGAAGAGACTCGTCTCCAGAGGCTCAGCTATTGATCGACATAACAATGATTAAAGAGATGCTAATATTTTTAGGCCGTGGATAAGTGAATCCGTGGATACTGATCCCGTGGATAAGAAAGGTCCGACTGTACTGGTCAGTTTGCAAAACTCGTCTCTCTCTCTCTCTCTTTTTGCTACGAACAATCAAATGCAACAAGAAATTAAGAACAGCAGGGCAAAGGAGACAGAAACGGACGACAGAGCCGCATTTCCTGTGGCAGGGAGTTCCCCAGGTCAGCAGCTCTGGGGATGGCGCGGAGGACAAAACTCTTCCCTGCCGGTATGTCCCTTTTCCACCACTACCCCCGCCGCCCTTTCCGTTGCCGCCACCTTACCTGTGGGACAAAAAACTGACTCAAGAGGTAAGCGGCCGTGACGGCGGTAGAGGACGTATCCGGACCGATGACGGCCATGACCCGGGGCCGGTAGAAAGTGTAGCTCGCCTGGATCTCGAGAAGGGACCGGTTGTCGGAGAGGAAGAACAAGAGCGGGTGGACAGGGTTGGAGTGATAGCAGATGTCCACCATCTCGTAACCCAGCGAAACGCCCGGCAGGAGGAGGCTGGAGTTGTTGATTTGTGCCACCGCATAGCGCATGGCCTGCAGGTAGCTGTAGCCCACGGGCTTCGTGAGGTACCTGAGAGAGAGACGGACGGTCAGAGGACGGGGAACGGCTCTGAGCTCTCCACGGGAGAGGCTCCCTAACGCCGGGGGGCCTCGGATCCATCGATTTCATCTTACCACCATCCCATCATGGTTTGCTTACCTTCTGGTTCTCCCAGTCCTTCGGAGGACAGTCATGAACGGTCCTCTCTGGTGGGGGTGCGCAAAGCTCCTTCGGCAGCTGGCTGTGGGACTACAAACCCCATCACCTCCAGTCGGTGCCACCCATGGTGAAGGATGATGGGGGGGGGCGCTTGCCGTCCTGCCTTTCTCACCACGCCTGGGGGGCTAAACCCCATCTTGTAAAACTCCATCCCTAAAACTTCGTTGCTGGCAGTTTCAAGGTGAATGAGGGGGTGGGCAATGTCAACGACTACAGCTCCCATCATCCATCGTCCTCCGCTGTGCTAGCCAGGGACAATGGGAGTTGCACTCTGATCACCATCTAGAAGGACACCATGTTGCCCGGCTCTAACATGAACCATGCTGGTGTCTTTGAGCCCTTCTTTTTGCCTTTGGGACTCCCTGCCACTGGACAGACCCAAAGTCACTGAAACAGAATAAAATTCATTGCCCTGCCTAAGTTCCAGCAGGCATCAGGAACAGGCCCCAACCTTAGCCTGGTACCAACCCTGGTCTCCAGCCCACCCCTCCAAAAAAAAAAAGGCTCGATTCTGTACCCACTCCTCCCTGTGCTCTCATTTCATCTTGCCAAGGGGCTAGTCCTCACGGCCACCACTCCCGATACTTACTTTTTACAGTCAGGCACCCAAGAATGGGAGAGGTAAGGGTGAGTCGTGGCTTCCATGTGTAAAGAGAAGAGCCCCCCTAGAATATAGTCTCCAGCCAGGTGGAAGTGAGAAGAAGGGGTGGTCACCGATGCCCCCCTGGCGATCCAGGCCCCGAGGCAGGCGATCACAAGGGCTCCCCCAGCAGCCCCCATGGTCCTCCTCTGGGTTGAGCAGAGAGAGGGGTCAGGAGTCTTTAAGCGGCTCCTCCACCCCCTCTCTGCCCTCCTCTCTTTGCATTGGAGACGGGAGCTGGTTTATTTGCACGTATTTAAATTCCCCACCCCACCCCACGGCAGCTTCAACAGGCAAATGACCCATACCTGCAGGTGGAGAAGGGGGTTCGGAGCCCCAGGAGAAGCAGCGGCTTCGGCCGGCAAGCTGCAAGTCTCCCCAGTAAAGGGGGGGGGCAGAGATGGACAAAGCACAGGGTTTAAGGTTCTCGACGTCAGATGGAAACATCCCTCTGGGAGAGGTTGTTCCAAGGCCAAGCAGCGATGGTCGACGGATACTGGCAGCCAGTTTCACGTCTACCTGGAGGTCCCGAGGACGGAACGCCAGGTGTTTTGAACCCTGCTTCTCTGCAGAAAAGCTCCTCAACGCCAGGCACTGGAACCGGGACGCTTGGCGAGGTCTGCTCCCCATCAAGGCCGTTTCCATGGGAGGCAGAACTTGGGCATAAAACCACCACCAAGAAGACCCCCCACACACACACACACACCTTGCTCTGGGTCATAAACCACCACACCTCCCGCCTTCCCCCGGCTCTGCCCTTTTCCATTTGGCTATGCAAACCCTCTGATTTCCTCAGCCAAATAACGCCGCGTCTCAGATTTGCCTGGGAACACTCGGCCCACCTCCAAAAGCTGCTCCGGGTTGCGACCACAGCCCGACCCGGTTGCCGTTCGAGGGAACCCAAGCCAAAGCCCGATTTCGTTCTGGAGACACCCTATGTGGTGGGGTGGGGGTCTCTGTGTGTTTAAACTGGCCCACCAATCCTCCACGAAACCACTTCTACCAACCCGTAACGAGCTTTTTTCCCTGCAGCTCCGTTGTACATACAAGGAGGTGTACGTTGTTCTCTTTAACAACACAACCACCGCGTAGGGGAGGCCAATTTGAGACAGAGAGCGGGAGAAAGAAGGGACACCCAAAGGCCACCCAGGAACAGCACATCTGCATTATACAATTAGACCAGTTTGGGACCACTTTAACTAGCCTGATCTCGTACCGGCTCAATGTACACAAGAACCCAGGTGGGGATTTTCCACCAGCCCTGTAGTTCCAAGGCGCTTGTCCGTTTGCATGCCCTTCCCTCCTTCGTCAACCAACGATTGACATGGAACAGAAAACCTGGAACAGGACAGGCGGGCGCCACTGTTTCACCCACAACAGCTGGAAAACATTGGGTTCTCTCTCTTTTTCCGCCTACGGACACAGAAAGCTAAATCACGCCCTAAAACCCGTCTCTTCAACACACAAGCAAGGTACGAGAGGAGCCTTCTCTGTTGATTGTTAGAAACTTTTATTAGAATTAGCCAAGAAGCAGTAAACGTCCCCGGTCGACAACCACACTCATTGGAATCTCCTAATGAAGCCGTCAAACGAGCAGCAGGATCTCACACACATGCGCACGACGCACACAAGTACATTTCTGCATTGCAACCGTCGGGCCCAAAATGCATCCCATTCGATGCCGATCCAACGGATGATCTGTGAAGAATTAGTTAAGCCAAACTGGCTCGGTTTTGTTCCGAGCGTGATCCAGTGTTGAGACTTCCGTGTCACACAAATCTCCGGCGCTCGAACTCTCGCAGGGCTGAAACTTCTTTTGCATACAAAAATATGTCAAAGGAGAGACCGCCGACATGAAACAAAACCCCAAACTGGCAAGTAGTCAGTGCTTTTATTTGGACGGACTAAAATTCCCCCAAAGCATGCGAACTTTTGAATGCTACAGCACTCTTCAACAAATCTAGGTGATGCAGCTCTACAGTAACACTGCAATCTTGGGCTGGAGTTTAACTGCAAAGTTAACTCCTGCCACATCTGACCCGAGAAGGTGGCACATTCAAAGCTTTCTCTTCACCTAAACCCTGCTTTGGCCCAACGGTGCCCTGAGATGAAGGGTTCTGGAAAACTCAAAAGCCTGCGCAGTTGCAGAATTATAATATATATATTTTTAAAATAGAAAAAGAAAAAAGCCCAGCCTGTGGATTTCGTTTTGTTATTGCAGATCACCATAGCTATGCTTGTTTTTATGTTAAAATAAGGAAACGGTGTCCTATAAGATACAGCAGTGTTTGAACTGTGGAAAGGAAGTGCCAAACTTCTCTGAAAAAAACAAACAGGGAAACCATTTTTCGAGATGGCTTTTTCCAGTGCTTTCGAACGTATCTCTAACCGATGCAGAGTGTGTTCCCCACCCTTCCTTTCCCACCCCAGTGGAAGGAGAGGGTGAGGAGAAGAGGCACAGCTTAAAACAGAGAGGAGAAAGGGACAAAATATTAGGAATTCACGCTACAAACATTTAAGAGGGGCGTATTCAGAAAGCCTGCAAGTCTTCTCCGACAACTGGAGCCAGCGTCCAGATCTGGGGTATGCGTGTGCTATTTTTGTTAATTTCCAATCTACGCTGTTCGTTTTTCCAAAGGGAAGCAATTCTACCCTGTTTTTGGAAGACTCCCCCAAAACGGGAAATCGAGAGGAGGTTCCTAGGGACAAACGTCAGTTCCTAATGATTTCTGTGCGTTAGGAAAGACGGGCAAGGCTTGTAACAGATCCACCGCTTCGTACGTAGTGGTTCCCCGGGAGAAGGCACGGCTGAGCGGATTCACTGCATGTAGGGGTATCTCCAGTCCCCCAAAGGCGCGTGGGTTTCTTTGATGGCCTGCGGAGAGGTCCAGCGTAAAATATAGAGCGGGCTCCCTGGTTTGTCATTTGTCCCTGTTTTAAAACATAAAAAAAAACAACCCACAAACGCGGTGGTTTATAATATAATCTAAGATCATCGTCATCCTCTTAGAACGGCAGAGCTGGAAGGGACCCCAGAGACCATCCAGTCCAGCCCCTGTCAAGGAGGCCCAGTGGAGGATTCGAACTCCCAACCTCCGGCTCCGCAGCCAGAGGCCTCGACCCCTGAGCTGTCCAGGTTTTACTTCTTCTTTTTCATTCTTTTGTTCATTTAACATCCTGCTTTCCTCCCGGTTCAGGATCAACAGTCACCCACCCCTTGAATTAAAAACAGATATTGCGAAAGACACAATAAAAGTTATAATATTCAAATTATATGGGTCCTTTTTAAGGAGAAAGGGGGGATAAAAACTTTTTAAAGTAAATAAATAAATAAATTCAAATAAACGCGGCTAAGTCATTCAAGTGGGAAGCAAGCCCCACGGGAAAACCATTTTTTTAAAAAGCCACATAAAATCCCAGGGTATGTGGCGTTTTCTTCCCAGTTTGAAATGCTTTTTTTTAAAGACTTGGTGGCCGGCAGGAAAACTTTGTGATGGAACATGCTGATAGGTGGAGCTCCGCCCCTTTGGCCTTCAGCCCCGCCCACTATGATAATATGCCCCGCCCCCCAAACTGAGAACTGGATTTGAATACGGCCCTAGTGCATCGATGGGGGATAATAATGTTCTCTCTCTCTCTGAACCCAGGCTGATGTCCTTCTGTGTTCATCCCCAACGTACCTGAAGCACGAGAGCCACCAAATGGCTGCTGGGCCACGACGGAGCCGGTTGACTTGTCATTGATGTAGAAATTGCCGGCTGCGTTGCGCAGGAGCTTCCTGGCTTCGGCAATGACGGTGCTGTGAGAATTAAGGCGAGGAAGGGAGAAAGAATCAAGTTGGCGGTGGAACAGGGTTATCGGAGTGAAGGAGAGAGAGAAAGAAGAAGAATCAAAAGAATCATGAGGACTTGGTAAGTTGCAGCCCAACAGAAATGGTCGGCGTCAACTCCGGCATCCCCTAGCCAACAGGGGCATTGTGGGGGATGATGGGGACCGGGGTCCAGCCACGAGGAAGACCAAAGCAAGAGGCGACAAAAGAGAGAAAGGCCGAATCTTGGAAAGGAAAACAAAACATGATATATTTCCAAGGGAATAGCGGAGTTCCTCTATCAGAGCAGAAATGACCAAGAGCTTTATGGCACCTGGAAGGTGAAGAGGTTTTATCCGGCATCAGCTTCCGGGAGGCTGAGCCCACTCCCTTCAGAGTGGCTTCTGTGGATCATACAGGCCCACGGACAAAGCCTACGAGCTACAGCCCGAGCAAGCCGTGGCCGAATCAAACTTGGCAAGTTTTCCAAGGTGGCAGAAGGCTCTCGCGAACACAACCCGGCGAGGCGAGAAACCCAAAGCCGGACTCGGATCCCCCAGCTCTCGGAAAGAAAGAGGCTCGGAAATCCAGATTTCCACCCACCTTGGAAAAAAATATTAAATGCTTGCAGGCTCATTCCCCAGGGTATTGCGAGGACCACCTCGCACACGTCGGGAGCCCCTGCGGTGGGGGACGAGAGGGAGGCAGAAAAGTGGAAAGAGGACCCAGGGGAAAACCTCAGGACTTACTGATCCTGGGCAAACACCGCCCCTGTGAGGCCATAGGGAGAAGTGCTGTCTATCAGCCGGAGAACCTCTGGGTACTGCTTCTCCGGGTAGACGTACACCGCCAGGATTGGGCCAAAAATCTCCTATACGTGGGAGAAAAAAAATTAATAATAATAATAAGGAAAAGTTGTTAGGCGAACCTTTGAAACAAACCGACGGCTGCCCAAGTATCAGCTGAGCTTGGGGATACGGAGCAGTCTAAGCTCTGCTCGGGGCCAGACGCGGTTGAGCGTACGGCACACCCTGTTTTTCTTTGAAAACAAATGGGGAGCGGCCAACGCGGCGCCTTCCCGCAGACTCACCTCTTGCATGATGGGATCCTTCGGGTTTTTGGTCTCCACGATGCAGGGCTGGACAAAATAGCCGATTCGGTCGTCGCATCCGCCCCCGGCCAGGATGGCAAGGTTGGGCGACGTCTCGGCGTGTCGGATCCACTTCCGGGCGCGTTCGAAAGACTAGACGGGGCAGAGA
Organism: Intellagama lesueurii; assembly: GCA_037013535.1. Classification (NCBI taxonomy): domain Eukaryota; kingdom Metazoa; phylum Chordata; class Lepidosauria; order Squamata; family Agamidae; genus Intellagama; species Intellagama lesueurii. The sequence goes on along the minus strand of JBAJHW010000016.1, from coordinate 11,822,822 downwards.
AGAACGCTCGTCGGTGACCGAGGGCCTCTCCCTGGTGTCGTGGTCGGCCACTCCAGAGGAGGCCCGAAAGCCATCAACTAAAAAAACAGGGCCTCCTCGGTAGCGGCCCTTGGCTTTGGAATATCCATCCAAAGCAGAAAGTGCGTTTGGCCCCCTTCCTCTTGAGCTTCCCAAAGCCCATTAAAAGCTGGGTCGTTTCCCAGGCCCTTTGGGAACCTTAGTCCTTTTAAAATAAGTCCTGTTGCGTTGGCCCTATGGTACGGGGGGGGGGGGGGATATTGCCTGATTCACTTGTCATCTTGAGATCTTGGGATCCCAGTTAGAGAGGAGGTTTTTAGAATGGATTCTTGGTTGGTTTTGGGGGGGGGGGGGGGGTTGTTTTTGTTTTTAAGTTTATTCTTTTATTTCACTTCGTAAATTTAGGTTACTTTTTGTAGTTGCCCAGAGTAGCAGCTAGATGGGCAGGGTATAAATGCAACAAACAAACAAACAAATTTTTAAAAAATTAAAGGAATGAATGAATGAATGAATGTTCTACACAGCACTTCTACCTCCTGCCGAACTTTGCTAATAAACAGTCAATTTTTCAAAAGTGTAGTTTTAGATGCTTGTGAGCATCCTAACCAGAGCTCGAGAAGGTTCAGGTTTTTTGGGACGATGCTCCCCAGAAGGCACCACCAGTCTGGTTGGAGGAATCTCAGAAGCTATAAGCTAGGCTAGCTCAGGGGCTGCGGAGCCAGAGGTTAGGAGTTCGAATCCCCCACTGGGCTTCTTTGACAAGGGCTGGACTCAAGGATCCACAGGCTCGTTCTAAGATGAGGACGATCCAAAACAACCGAAAACAGCAGTTCTTCAAAGTTCTGCTCACTGCCCACACTTGAGGACCGGTGTGCGCAGGAACCAAGTTTAAAAGCGACGAGTTCAAAGCCAAGGAAATCAAGACCGTCCGGAGCGCCCGGGAGGCGAAGAGGAGGCTGGGAGCCGAAGCCTGAAGGGCCCCCAAAGGAAGCTCTCCCGCACGGCCGGTTCTCAGCCCCCCGAACTCTTCAGGGTGTGACAGGAGATTAGCCACATTCAACAGGAGGAGCGGAAGACTTCAAAGAAGCTCCCGGGCGCTGGGAAAAGAGAAGCGTGTAGGCAGGCAAACGAACGAACCGTCTGGGGATGTGGGGCGCCGAGGAGAGGAGAGGGACGGGGTTATCGTTATTGACAGATGCCTACTCTTAAGCTGTGAAAATACGTTTTTAAAGAAAGCCTTTCCTGGCTCAGCCGTAATCTCAGCAGGGTTTCGCGCGGTGGGGGGAGAGAAGAGAAGACGTGGAGGAAAAAGGCTCAGCTCCTGGGAGGCGGAGATACGAAAAGCGACGGGGTTGGGGGGGGGCCCGGTTGGTGGAGAGGAGAAGAGGCACAGATCCGGGAAGAGCCAGGGAGACGGAGCACGGGGGACCCCCCGAAAGGGGAAAAGGCGGGATGGCATCTTTGGAGGGAGGGGGGCCTTCTTCCCTGACCAACACCCTCCTGGGTCTGGACTACAACACCCATCATCCTCCACAAGTGCCCAGGCTGGCTGGGGATGATGGGTGGGAGGGTGCCAGGTCGACACAAGGGGCAGGAGCCAAAGTTGACCGGCCTTCTTTGCAAACATTTGGTCCCATATAAGGTGAAAGGCAGCAAATAATATAATATAATATAATATAATTTTATATTATATTATATTATTAGTGTGATATCATATCATATGAAATTGATGGTTGATGTAAAATACGATACAATCCGATATGATACAAATACAATTAAATCCTGTATGACACAAACCAGCCACTGAGCTGCCATCGTTTTGCTTCTCGAGCCCCATCCCCTTTTTCTGATTTCTACCCCTTCCCTGCAACTTAGCTTGGGATTCCGTGATAGGGACGTAGGCTGTGAACCCAGAGGAATGGCCTGCGCCCTGACGAGCCTTCGTGTTCACCGGATGCTTTTCGCTGGGCGTCGCCTGCTGTTTGAGCTAAGACAGGGCTTTGCGACGTCCTTTTCAGCATTTTTCACCGTGCTTGTGAAAAGTTTTTAAAACCCTGTCTGGAGAGGTGCACCTTGCACGGACAGCTTTCTCTTCCTGGCGCCAGGAGGAAAAACTACATTTGATTCCCAAGCTTTGATGTGATGTGAACGATCCGCCTTTCTCTCGCAGCAGGCTCACAAAACATGTCAACCACATTCCAAACACACATTAAAAGGTGGGCTTTCTGAAACCCCTGCGTCTTAACGGTTGCGCTATTGCTGGTTTCTATTATGACGGATTGGTTCCACAGCATTATATTCCCCTCTGTTTCATTTATTGCACGGATGTTCTTCGGGTGTGCATTTCACCGGGAGATGCTTATTTATACGAAAGCAAAAAAAATAAATAAATATGCCCGGGGGTGGGGGATGAATATGATTTGGCTACGACTGATGAAGATCGGAGGGTTGGCTTTGTGGGTTTCGTTAAGGCTTCTCCCATGACATTGCTCTTATCGAAATAATTGGGGCACGTGGATAATTTTTGTTTCCTTCTGGTGGAATGAGGAGAGGGATTTTTTGTTGTTGTTCTCAATGGACAGGGAAAGAGAAGTTTGCAGGGTTGAAAAGGCTATTTTTCCTCTAAGGTGTCCAGTTATAAAATCTGGCCTGATCCTGAACCGCAGCGCTTCAAAGCTACAAGGGCCAGCCGAGCCACGGAAAGCGCAGCCGGCGTCCAAAAGGAGAAAGGGGATCGCGCGTGCGAGAGACAGAGGAGAAAGGCCCCTTACCTTGTGGTCGATGACGGCAGAAAAAAACACTCCAAAATCCTCCGTCGGCTGCAGAAGGAAAAAGACGGAGCAAAAAGTTACAGGAGGTAAAGCAGCCCATCTTTTATTGAGTTGGGTTCCTGGGCCATCTGGGCCATTTACTCAGGGGAAAGAAACTTTCTGACTGGCCACGATCCCTGTGGGAGATCAGACAGAAAAGGAAGGACGGTCTTCCCAGAGCTTGGAAAAGTTACTTTTCAGGGGCTGGGAGGTTCTGGCAGCTGTAGTCCAAAAAAAAAAAAAACACAAAACAGCACCCCTTCAAGCTCTGGTCCTCTCCGTTTCTCCTCCTGTTGCGGCCACCCTCTTTTCCCCATGGTGATTTCGGCTACCCCAAGGTCCCATGAGATTGGGCCAAGGGCTGCTTGAGATCCAGGGCTGCCAGTTGCCCACCCCTTGGTCCTCAATGAACATGGGAACACAAGGCCCTCCTGGAATCCAGGCAGCCTTACATGGAGAGGCCAGAAATGACAGCATGGATCTCCCCATCTAAAGGAGGTACTCTAAAACGGAAGGACTGGTGTGCTCCTAACACAAGATTCTAGTCCTCGTGGGTTCTCAATAAAGAAGAGCCGGGGAGGAGAAGTTCCTCACCTGGGCTGCTGGAAAGCCACGTCTTGTTGGAAGAGGCAATGAGGGGCAAGAGGAATTAACAGCCTGACTTAACAGAAGGAGGCTTTTAATGGGAACAGCCACAGGTGGAGAAGCTGCTTGGTGAGCATCCATCCTCACAAGCCCATCTTAGCTGTACCACCAAGAAGAGTTCAAAAACACAGTCAACTGTGCTGATCAGTGTAACAAACACGTTCTAGCCCTTTTCATCTCCACCAGGACCAGGTCTTTTGCAAAGCTAACGGCTCTTAATGACTCATTCAAGGAAAAAGCACCACCAAAATCCTTTCCCTTAATTCCATGATCGCTCACCATGTCCTGTCGCTGGTCTGAAAGAGTACGACATACCATGTCATGCAATTGCTTTCCTTTGGGGTTTTAGGGTGGCTTTGGGGGTCCAGTGACCCTCCAATGCAAAGCAGCCTTGCTCCTGGCGTGGGGTAAAATCTCAAAAAATATATATTATCTCCCTCCGAAGGGCATGGGAGAGCCCACCCACCCCCGGGGACTGGAGAGCCACACAAAGATGGTCTCGGGAGTGGGTGTTGCACACTTTGCATTTTATCCATCCCTGATGAAAAGGGTGGGGGGCCAAGAGGGATCACGGGACCCTCTTTTAATTAGTCTCCGGCAATGGCCTCTTTTCTCACTGCCCCAAGTTCATTTCTAAGCACCCAAAGAAAGAGCGAGGGAGAGCGAAGGACGCGCACAGCGTATCAGGGGTGGCGGGGAGGGGGGGGGGGTTTCGCGAGAAAGCAGGGAGGGGGAAACCACGGGATAAAGAGGCGCCTTCAATGGGAATTAAGCAGCCAGCGAGAGCAGCCTCTAATCCCATCAGCCGCCCGCTGAGCTGCAAAGCCCCTTCAGCGGGAGAGCGGCCCCCGACTCACGTCGCCCACTTTGATCTTCTGGTGCTCCTCCAGGAGCTCGGCTTTGATGCGGGGCCACAGCGCGTCGGGGGCGTAGAGACGGGAGCAAGCCGAGCACTTCTGTCCCCCGTACTCGAAGGCCGAGCGCAGGGTCCCACTCACCACGCTGGGCACGTCGGCCGAGGCGTGGACAAAGTGGAAGTTCTTCCCGCCGCACTCTGGAGAAGAAGGAGAAGAGAAAGCCACAGACGGCGTCAGACGAAATCGTCCCGACCGTTGCCCGAATCCCTCCCCGGCTTTGAACAAAAACCACATTTTGTGGCTCAGGGGGGGGGGGGGGCTTCAAAACTTCGGCTTTGCTGAGATCCACTCCCCAGCTCCAAAAAAAATCAGCCCAAGGCCCTTTAAAGGAGGCCAGGTGACTTTCACACCCTGCTTCATATCAGATGCAATCTTGTGGCTTTTCAGGCCGTGTTTTGGGGGAGATCCGAAGGTTTTTAAGAGTCAGGTCCATGTTTGAGGAGCCCCCTCCCTGGGTCAGTTACTTTTCCCACAATGCACTTGGTGTGATTCCACCCCACAGCCCCCTTCGTTTCCCATAAGGCCCTGGGATTACTTCCCGATAACATTCCGGGTTCCCTTTTCCATCACAAACTCCATCCTTTCCCACCGTGCTCTGGATTCCTTCTGCATCCTGCCATGGAAAGAAGGTACAGCCACTTTCCAAGGCACCGTGGGAACTTCACCTGGAGAATGACTGCCTGAAATCAGACCCTGCCAACTATGAACCTCTAGAAAAGGATCTGAGTTACTCAGGAATTAGGCAGGGCTGGGAAGTGGGGACATCTCCTTCGAATATTGGCAACCGCTTCTGTGCCTGTATTTGTTGGTGAATCTAGACAAGGGAAAGGAAATCTGCTACCCTAAAGGCATTTTGAACTACAATTCCCATTATCCCCCAGCATGCCACCTGGGACTGATGGGAGTAGCACTAGAGGAGACTAGATTCTCTACCCTCATACAGGATATATAAGGCAGTAGCCAGCCATTCCCTGATAACCACACAGGTGTGGAACCCCGTGGCCCTCCAGATGTTGAAGAACAACTTTTCCCATCATCCCTCACTGGAAGAGGCTGATGGGCACTGGAGTCCGACAGCATCTGGAGGTCCCGAAGTCCCCCAGCAGCAGGATAATCCGCAAAGGGGTGAGACGGATGGTTGCCCCTCTTTGATTTTCTGGACTTCTGTTCCTTAACCTCCCTTAACCATCGGCCACACCGGCCGCTGGAGCCGAAGGGCCGAACCTCCACAGGACCTGATGTTGGGAACCCCCGGGGGGGCCTGTGAGGCAGGAAAATCTGCACCTTCTCCCATAACATGGAGAAGAGAAGGGAGACCAGATATCCCAGGACGCTGACCTCCGGCTAGCCTCGGGAAGGTGCGGTACCGATCCAGGTTCTCCGAGACCTGCTTCCAAAGGCGCTTGAAGGTTCTAAGAAAGAGAGAAAGGACTTTGGTGAGGCGGGGGGGGGGGGGCTCCAGAAGAAATCTGGGCAAGAATCGGTGGCGCCGGGCACAACCGGACATGGCCAGAGATTTTTAAAAAAACGCCTCTCCCTGTAGCCTCCTGGCCCTTTTAGCCAAGCCCACCCCATTTTGCATCGTGGCAAAAATAAAGTGATGAAGAAACTGCTCAGTCACCCCTCCCCTTATATTTTCAGATTTCCACAATCCTCCATGAGAACTAGAAACCTGAAAATCAAAAGCTGGCATGCACAGATACCGAACGTCTTTGCCGACGTTGTGCGAGCCACTTAAGGTCTCCGAGAAGCTGCATGAATGGATGTGTTCTTTCTCGGTGGGGGGAGGCATCCAGGTGGAAGGCGGCTCCTTCCACCCTCCCACCGCCTCGCTACCCACCCTCCAGTCCCATCTCGGCTCGCTCGCAATCTCCGGGGTCTCGAAAGACTATTAAAACCACCGAGGCCTCCACGAAACCAGCGAACGGCCACGCTCGGCTGCGCTCTGCTCCTTAAGAGGTGGGGAGCTCATAAATTAGCAGCCGAGCGTGGGACTCCTGTTGCGAGGGCATTAGCATTTTTATTGTTTTGAAAAGCAAGAGTTTGGTCACACTCGAAATCAAAAAGAAGAGGCATCTATGAGCGAGAGAGAGAGAGAGAGAGAGAAGGCACGGAGAAAGCGGAGCACTTCTCTCGCTTTCTATTTGGATTTGCTGCAGACAGGAAGTGGCACTCCACAAACAGGAAGTTGAGCCTCCTTTGAATAAAACTTCGAGGAAGTGGTCACTTACCAAGGGGAAAAAAACGGGACAATCCCTCCATGGGATTTTGCATTCAGCTTTTTCTTTTTAAGGAGTGGATCATAAAATCAGCTATTTGCCCAGCACGGACACCCCCCCCCCCCCCCCAAATTCACATCATGCAACTCCTCGGCAGGAAATCTGCAACCAAAGCAACGTTGACAGAGGGACCGCCCACTTCTGTATAAAACCTCCAACAAAGGAGAGCAGACCTCTTTCTGGGACGGATCATTCTGCCGTCGAACGGCTCCTGCACACAAAATGTTCTTTCTAATGTTTAGTCCCCCTCTCCTCTGTTTCGCATTTGAATTCACTACGCTCTGCCCGGCTCTCCGGGGCAAGAGAAAACAGTCTCGCCCCATCTCCTAACGTCAGGGGTTCTCAAGCTTGGGTCACCCAGATGTTCTTGGACTACAACTCCCAGAAATCCTGGCCTACCCAGCTGGTGGTGAAGGCTTCTGGGAGTGGTAGCCCAAGAACATCTGGGGACTCAAGGTTGGGAACTACCCTCCGAAGGGATAGCTAGAGACAGTCCTCGTGGTGTCTCTTGGTCTTCTCTTCTACAGGTTCAAACTCCCCCATGTCCCTCAGCCATGCCTTGGTTTCTGGGCTCCAAACCATGACCGGGAAAGCATCTCTGGCTGTGCAAAGCCCGAGCAGATAGCGGTCTCTCCACCTTCTCAGCCACCTGGCTGACTTCCACGCATCCGGCCCAAAACCACCCTACGCCCAGCGGCAAGAGGAAGACTTCCACCCCTCAACCCCGGGATCTCCAGCCAACAGCCCACACTCACGGCACGCTGCCGGTGAAGCTGACCCCGCACAAATGCTCCGAGCGGGTCACCGTGTCTCCAAAAACGGGGCCATCCGCCGGGACGAACTGGATGACGTTGGGAGGGAGCCCGGCTTCCAGAAGGATCCTGTAGACGGCGTAGCTGGACAGGATGGCCGTGTCGCTGGGCTTCCAGAGGACCACGTTGCCCTGGAAGGGGAAAGAAGGAACAGAGGGAAGAGCAAATGAGATTAAGAAAAAGGGTCACAACATCCTCCTTTTCTGCATGTGTTTTTCATTCCCTGGACGTTTCCAGCCTCCTCCGTGAAGGTTCTAGTCCTCATGGTGACTAAGGAACATTTGATCCACAGCAAGAATGCCACCAGTGAGAAAACAGAGGAGGACTCCCCTCTGAGGGGCTTGTTTAGCCACTGTATGACCTAAGGCCGTTAAATGGAACCTCCTGCATCAGGAGAAGTCTACCTCCAAATGTCAACTGCTAGCCACCATTTCACAACATATGGATCTGATCCAACGTGGCTCTCCTGATGTTGATTCTTTGCTGCTGCTTCCTGGGTAGCAGGTTCGGGGAAGCCGTCACCCTTAAAAATAACTTTTCTTAACTCTGTGTCTACCTTGTGAGGGCCATTTTCAGCACTGGTCATGACCGTCCCGTTCTCTCAGAGATTTTAGGGCCCGTTTTAAACAACTTTTTAAAAATCCCTGCTAACATTTTCCTTTTTTAGTTTTACTGCACAAGGCAGCTGCTTTCGATCTGGTTTGTGATCATTTTTATTCCGGTTTCATAGGACATGTTTTTAACGGAACATCCAGAAAGGCTTGGTTGCTCGGCAGTTAAAAAACGGAGTGGATAAACAAAGCAAAATTAAAATTAAAAATAAAAATCAGATCAGCAGGGATTCTCAGCAGGAGAGAGAAACCTCTGGTGTTTAAAAAGCTCGGAAAGTTACTTTCAAAAAGTAATTTCTTGAAAAGGAAGCTGCTCGCTCTTCAAGCACCCTTCAGGAGGAGGAAAAGAAGACCGGCGCTTTGGAAGTTACTTTTTTTTTTTAAAGCTGTTTTTAGGGCTGGAAAATAAAGGTCCTTTTGGGGAGAAAGGTGAGATAGAAATATTTTAAATAAATAATTCATTCATTCCTTATGCATCATTGCAGTGTTTTAAAAAGTAACTTGTATTGTTTTGTTACTTTTCTTTTTTTGGGCAAGAGTAATTGAAGGACGGCACAGAACTTTCTTCTAACAGAAGTAACTTCTGGAAGTAAGTGGGGAAAAGTGGTTCATTGCTCCAGGAACTAAACTTCATTCTCATCCAGGGCGCTTGATCCTCACACGTGACTTGGGTTCTGCCCTTCTTACAAAACAAGAAGGAGAAAACTAGTTACAAATAACTGCTTTACTTGTGACAAATGACTATGTCACTGGTCATTTATTCCTTCGACAAAGGCTTCCCTGATCAGATGCTCACCATCAAAGCGGGAGCTCCCGCTAGGTTGCCTCCGATGGCGGTGAAGTTAAAGGGAGAGACGGCAGCCACGAAACCCTGCAGAAGTGGAAAGAAAAGGATGAATTACACCGTGGAGTCAAAAGCCTGTGAAGGAAGAGAGAAAGCTTCCCGCCAGACCCATGCGGACGTCACTCTCGTTTATTTATTTTTTGTAGAAGAACCTTCAGTGAGGGTGCCGCGCTTCGGAGATTAGAAAACCCGCGGGAAGCAGGATTAAGGACCCCTTCTCAGTGGATCTGAGCTCTTGTTTGGAAAAGAAAGTAAATTAAAATAAAGTTTCTAGTCCATGCCTTGCACGGATCTCCTAAAAGGGATGCACGCATCGCCTGTTAAACGATCAACAGGCAGAAAACTTTGGGGGAAGAGGATTGAGGAATGAAAGAGACGTTTTAGGAATGGGGTGTGAAATTAATCCCCTTAAGTCTTTGGCCCCCCCCCCCCTCCCCACATATAATTAAGAAAACTAGATTTAAGTCAAGGGAACCGAGGACCATTTGGCTAAATAAGGGAGTTACACTGCCTGCAAAGGGGAGGTTGGGAAGTTTAGAAGAGAGATTGGAAAAATGACTGGGCAGGCTGGCTGGGGGATTTTGGGACCTGTAGTCCAGGGGGGGGGAAAAAGAAGCCACATTTCCGAAGTTTAACAAGCAGGGCATGATTAGAATAACATAATAAATACAGTTAAGAACACAGTAATGTACTGTACTCAAAATCAGTTAAGCAAATAACTGCCATTTAAAACCGGTTAAAAACACAGCCAAGAAGGCAACTTCCAGTGGAGGACTACAACTCCCACCAGCCACCATGGGGCAGGGATGATGGGAGTCAGAGTCCAAGATCGTCCAGGAGGCTACACATTCCCACTCCCCCAGTGTCCGAGATCCCGTCTTCTGGCCTACCTCCAGACCCCGATAGATCATGGCGTTGGTGCTGGGGGGAACGCTGAGCGGCTGCTGACCCTCTAATTCCAAGGCGTATTTGGCGTTAAAACGGAAGAAGTCAATCAGCTCGGCGGCCGCATCGATTTCCGCCTGGATGATGGTTTTCCCCTGGAGGGAAGGAGACAGAAGGAAGGAGGCCGGTTGAGGAACAGATATGGACCTTTTGATAAACAGGGTCGGGAACTAGCAGCCGTCACCAACGGTCCTGCCCAAGGAAGAAATCAGATTTCCCTCGACTATGCAGGTAAATACAAAGGGTTTCAGCCTCTCTACCAAGTTGGGGGATTTACCTACACCTTCACCTTTGAAGATTTTAACTCTGCTCATCATCAGAGAGGTGCTGCTTGGCGCTTTCAGACTACCACACCTCCAGAATCCCCCCCGGGCAGCCTTCTGGGAGTTGTAGTCCAGCATTTCGCACTGCCCTTTCCCACCCTCAGCCCTCCAAAGGTTTTGGGACTCCCAAGACGCAGCATCCCTGTCTACTGGCCAAACGAGGCTTCCGGGGGGTTGAAGGTTAAAAGTTGGGAACCCCTGGTGCAGGACTTTGCGGGCTGGGCTGAGAAGTGGGAGAGCCGGGTTCAAGTTTCTCTTTGAACCACTGCATCCATCTCTCAGTGAGACTACCTCAGCGGGGTGTCGGCAGGAGAAGGGGGGCCAGATAAAAACAAAACTACTAACGAATAATAAAATGAAGATCAAAACAGCAGGGTGGGGTCCCCTCCCCTATAAAAGCAGAAGGAGAAGAGAGGGGAGGTTAGAAGCGACCCACAGTGGTTGCGATCCGTCCACAGACGTACTTGCCCGATCATGGTCTTGGCGAGGATTTCGGCCCTCCTGGGCCCACTCAACAGGTCTGCGGCTTTGAAGAATATCTCGGCGCGATCCTGGATGTGCCGCGAATCCCATTCCTTCCGTGCAGCCAGGGCGGCGTTGATGGCCTTGTTGAGCAAATCCTCGTCGGAAAAGAGAAGGGAAACATTTCGGCAAGGGAGCTCCCAGGGAAGCCGAGAGTGTATTCCAAAAACAGAGGACAGAAAGGCCCCATAAGGAACCACGGGGGAATTCCCTCTTCCCCCGTGAAACCAACCACCTGCAATGGAGGCTGGCTGGAAGGTGCTGGGGAAAGAACGGGGAATCGCGAAGAGAAGCGACAGGCACCCTCCTTGATCTGTAAGTCCTCTGAGGCTCACTAGAGCTTTTCATTATTTCATCGGCCCCCCACGGGTGGTGAAACTCTGACCCTCTAGATGTCTGGAATATGAATTCCCATCCACCGCACTCAGTTTATCGAACGAAATTGTGGGTGTTGTAGTCCAAAAAAATCTGGAGTGCCAAGGGCTGCCCATCTTTTGTGCCCACCAGGATAAAGTCTGGGACTGCAAGCAAAACCCACCACACCCACGGGCACCTCCAGCCTGCAGTGGGTTTCGATGTGGCCGCCTTCCTTACCTTATCCGCATAGCAGTATTTCGCCACCTTATGGGAATGGTTAAAAGGCTGTAAAAGAAAGAAAGAACAGTGATGATGATGATGAAAGAAGATCCGTTTTAACCATTCTCGGCAGCGACACGACCCACATTTCCAAGGCCTTGAGTTTGAGAGCCAAACAAATTTATCCACAAATAAGGGTGTCATGGATAATAATTAAAGGACTGCTTTGATCCTGTGTTCACCCAACCCATCCACAATCAGCCTCGTTACAGGTGAGCTAGACAACCCCCAGGACCAAAGAAGGAAGTCTTTAATTACCAACAATCTCCACCTCTGGGATGACATTATATTGTGTTCATTATATTACATTACATCTGAGTTTGCATTATAGTCGTCCTGTCCTCTTAGCAATCTTGAAACACACACAAATGCATTCTGGCTATTATTCCTACTATTATTTTTCCATATTTTCCTCTGTACTTTTTTTTAGCTTATCTGGAACTAAGCTACCTTGAGTCCCAGTTTTGGGAGAAAAAGGTGGGCTGTAAGTCCCATGAATGAATGAATGAATGAATGAAGAAAAGATAAATGTCAACCAACTAGCGTAAATAAATGGCATAAATCAATGGCAGACCGTGGAGGAGTTACAACAATAAAGCTGGCATGGGCCAGTGGACCTCACCGACACTTGGTACCTCACGTCGGCCGTCCACACCTCCTCTCCCCCAACGACACACGGGATGGCTTCGGTTTTGCCTTTCAAGTCGCCGAGAGCCTTCAGAAGAAGGAAAACAAGTCTCAACAGATTTATTGCCAACATGCCTCTCAAACCAGGGGAAGCCCATCCTCAAACTCCTGTGCCAGGATTTCAGATCCTTCTTGTTTCCCTCACCCCCTTTCTCTCTCTCACCATCTTTCATTCCGCCCTTCTAAGCATTATAACCACACGGGGATACTCACTAGGGAGAATCCAGCCCCCCTAAAAAAGGAAAAAAGCCTTCAGCCCAACTAGGACCCCTCTTCATGTTTCCGACTACAACTCTCATCAGCCCCAGCCGACCCGACCAATGGTTTGGAGTGACGACAGCTGGAGCCTCAGACGTCAGGAATAATTTTGGTGTTGCGATTCAACATGGGAGATCCACCAGGTATGAAACTCGGTGGCTGATCGTGGGCCGTTCATTCCCTCCCTCTCAGCCCGAGCTACCTCACAGGGTTGTTGTGATCGCAGAAGTGAGGAGGAGAAGCAGGTATCCATGCTGGACCCGTGGAAAAGCAAGATATAAATGTAACAGAGAAATAAAAACAAATACTCAGGAGTCTACCTTCTGGAGAGCCACACGTTCGGGGCTGCCGGGCATGAATCCCAAAACCGGTTCGTTGGCTACTTCTACAACACCACAGTGGTGCCATCGCAACCTGGGGGGTCAGAGAGGGGGCCGAGAAGAAAAACAGGCAGGGATTAGCTGGACAGTCTTGAGCCCGGTTTAGAATTATTTTCTGCCTTACCCCGTCTAGTCTGTACTGATCTGACGCGCTTTAAAAAAAAAAGCCACACACACCTAAGCTCACAAAATATTAGCGAAACCCTGGCAAACATTTCCTGTAAAGTCACTACCTGGCTCTGAACTCACTTTAATTTTTTTTCCCCCTTCCCCAAAGCCCAAAGTCCAAAAGTTTGGTCAGCAAAACTGCACGCTCAAGCGGCTAGACCTGTGTATTTCGGTACAAAGTGTGACGTTCGCCACCCCGGTGGCCTTTCTCGGGATTCAAACCTGCGTTCTTTGCAGGGAACCTTATATTTGAAGACTCTCAGGGCAAGAGGTTTCGAAAGCAGAAGAAACCAGCCGCCTAAGTTTGCTTTTCAAAGACAACTGGCCTCCTTATCGCACCTGCTTCTTTTCCAATGCTGATAAGTCTTAAGACTCTCATTCATTTTGATAACAACCAGAAGTCAAGGTGTCGGAGAGATAAAACGGAGCGCGCAGGGGCCGCTCCAGCCCTGATAGGAAAGAGGTCTTAAAGCAGGACCGATCACCCAATAACCTTAAAAGATAGCTCTTAATTTTGACACCCTTTTGTGTGTGTGTGTGTGTTCTTTGTTCCTTAACTATTTCCTGGGGTCACTTTTTTGTGTGGGGGAAAGCTCGAGATAAACGTATTTGTTTAAAAAAATCCCAAGAATTTATTACTCAGGCCATTAAAATGGACGTTCATGATATGTTTTGGAAGGAAGGTCATCTTTTAACCTCGTAGAATTTTCTCTGCGGGAGAAAAAATTCCACCTGCCTCAATTCAGGCCAGAACATTTCAACACACGGATGACACCATTTTTTTTCAAACTCCTTACCCCGAAGCATACCAAAAAAAAAAAAGTTCTGTTTTTTTCCAAAGGATATGAACTTGGTGACTCCCTGCATCCACCCCAGAACTTTAGGAATTCCTCTTCAAACTTTGCAACTTTTCAGAGCTGGTTGGTGGATTCTGGGGCTTGTAGTCCAAAAATGTAGTCCATTTGCAAGCTCAGTGTTTCTTTTATTTTTATTCTCCCCCCCCCCTTAAAAATCAATCAATCAATCTCAGGCCAAAATTAAACTCTGGAAATGAAAATGCTTCTGAAGATAAAGAAGGGAGCAAAATTAACATCCCAGATCAGGAAGAAGGTCAGGGTTCTGCCCCACGGCTTGAAAAACGCCCTAACCTCACACCCTTAAGCCTACAAAATGTATTTGCTAAAATTTAGCTGGGTGGTTAGCAAAAGTTTAAAATGCAAGAAGAACAAGGGAGGGGGAAATCATGCCAGTAGAAATATAAACACACACACCCCACAGAGAGACATACAGCCTCCATAGAATAAAGATAAATAAGAACAGAAAGTGAAAAAGTGGATGGGGCCCCCAAATATTAAACTGCAATAAAATAGGATAAAAAGGCATTTATTAAATTTTTTTAAAAAACAGGGCACGTGGGTTTACACTTCTACAGAAGTGTGGGCAGGAGAATGTTATAAGAGGAATAAAAGAGAGAAAATCAGAGGAGAGGAACCTAGAGGTTTGTGGACTACAACTCCCATCCTCCGTGGTCCCTGCTCCTCTTGACCCGGCCCGAGACCAGAGCTTGACCCAAGAATATTTGGACAGCCAGCCCATCCGTTTCACTTCTGGAGAGCTAATTTTTCCACCCAGCCCCAAAGAATGGGGTTGGTTTTGTTTTTTTTAAATACCAAGCAGGACCTGGGTTTATTGAGTGCCAGTACCCATCGTCCTTGAAGCAGGGCTGATGGGAGTTGTGATCCAATTCTAGGGGAAGCCGCAGGGGGGAATCTTCCAGAGGCCACCTCCAAACTCTGGCACCCAAAAAAAGAGTAATATATAAAACAGACCCAAGCATAGGTGCCCCCCCAAAAAATCAATATATAAGGCCATTTGAGACACCAGATCTTTTGATCAAAAGAAAAAGGATCCCAGGTAGGAAATTAAGGGGTGGATCCTCTAGAGAGGGGATCTAGTGGATCCCCCCCCTAATGTTGAGGATCTGGGAGAAGGGGGACCCCCATCAACAGCCCTTTCCAAACCCAAACTCACCCCACTCTGGGAAGCGCCTTGTGCAAAAAACGCAGCAACATCGCGATGGCTCTCTTTGGGGCGAAAAAAGCTGGAATTTGCAAAGCTGCGAGGGAACAGGAGCACGCCTGGAACTGCCCCCCCCCTTTGAAGTTGGACTGCACCATTATGAGGAAAAGGGGTGGCCAGAGTTTGGCCCTCCCTCACCCTGCAAGGAGGGAAAGGCAAACGCGGCTCTTTGCACGGCCGAAAGTCTTCCACGTCTTTCTCCTCGGGCTTGCAAAAATAAAAATCGCGGCGCGCTGTTCCGTGCCCAAAGGGGCATAAAAAGGAAGAGATCAACACCCCCCTAAATAAGAGCAGCAGGTGGTTTAGTCCTCCCCGCACCGAGGAAGGGGGCGGGAGCCGCCGCGGCCAATCAGAAGGCCGCTGCCTAAGATTCGGACCAATCAGGACCCGCTCTGAAGTTGCAAGCGTTCCTTGAGGGAGTCAAAGAGGAAAGGGGCGCAAACGGTGACATGCGCCTACACTTCCGGGAATGCCTCGAACTAGGCAGGCTTTTAGCAATCGAGAACGAGTCCCTGAATGTTGTTTCTCAGTTAAAATCGTTTTTAACTTTTTCATAGGTTTCTTTTCTCATTCCATGTATTTTAATTGTACAGTTTATTGTGGTTTTTTAATTATTATTTTTTTAAATGCTGTGAGCCGCCCTGAGTCCCCCTTATTGGGAGAAAGGCGGCCTATAAACAAGGCAAATAAAAAATAATAATCTTAGAACAGGCAGGGCTGGAAGGGGCCGGGACCGTCTAGAATAAATAGATCATGGAGTCCAGCCCTTTGTCAAGGAGGCAGCAGTGAGGAATCGAACTCACAGCCTGGAGGGCTGATCCTTCTCTTTCCCCACCGAGCTCCTTTTAAGGAGCAATGCCATGAATGACATCTAGAGAAGGATCTCCTGGTGAATGTTACACAGGAATACATGGCTTTAGCTATATCCACTTCCTTCCACCTCTTTTTTTTTTTAATATACATTTGCTTTTGGGGCAGAGCTTTCTCTGTGAGACATCAGCCTGGCATTGCAGTCACCTTCAGTTCAAAGGTCCTGGTTTTAATTGTTTTTTTTAAAGTGGTTGCCCCCTTATCCCCCCCAAAGCAAGTGGAAAAGGCAGCTGCCTGGGTGGGAATGGGGTCCTTTTAAGTTTAAGAAGGTGCCCCATGACCGGATCCAGTGTTATCTGCAGGAGGAAGAGGGCAACTGTGTGCTTCCTGCTGTGGATCGGGTGCATGGTGCCGCCTGACTGGTTCTCCCAGTGAGGGGCTGATGGGTTAGCAGTCTGCCTGCATCTGGATGGCCCCCATCCCTGGGAGTGTCAGGTGGCGGGTGATGATGGACATTGGCGGCCCCACCAACCACCTCTAGAAAGCTGCACGTTTGGAAGCCACAGGCCACGAGGCTGACTCACGAGGAGGTGCCCCACTGATGCAGGTAAACAAGCGCCAGGTTGCGTGGGAGCAAGGTGAGCCCTTCAAACCCAGGTATAGCACCTGCTGCCTGCCAGGTATTTCCAATTTTGACTCCCAAAACCTCCGCCAAGATGGCTTATGATAAGGCGCGATGGGAGTTGTAGTCCACAACATAAATGGTTTCACACCCCTCCCCTGGGAGAAACAAGGGCTGCCCTTCTCAGCGGCTCTGGGACATTCCCCTTGACCCATCCGTGGTTTCCTTCCATCTTCTGGTTACGACGTTTTCCTTTGGCAACCGATTGCCACTGTTCACAGCTCCTGGGGTCTGTTTGTTTCATTTTTAAAATTTCTTCCATTGAATGTATTTGATATAAACTTGGAATGACGCTTGCAAAACTGGGAGTTCGGGAGGTTTGCAGAGAAGCGAAGAAAGAACCCCAAGAGCAATCGGACTTCCCGGTGTTCCAGTTTGGGGTATGGAAGGGCTGAGGGGTGTGCAGTTTTCATTACAACCAACAAGAGACTTGTATCTGCAGGCTAACCCATTTGTGACATCAGCGTTGTGTTATTCAATCAAATGTAGTTCTGTTGGGTGTCTACAGCTGTGTGTTCCATGCTGATAGGTTGCGGAGGGACTATACAAAGCTGCCTTCGGCATAGTTTTGAAAAGCGACTTGGACTACGAGTCCCAGCATCCCCCCCCAACCAGCCCTGACTCACCAAGGACGCTGGGAGATTTCCCTCCTAGTCTAAGCAATCTAAAATTCTCAGTGATGTAGTTAAGCTGTCTTATTCCAAGTCAGCCTCCTGCATTCATGTAAACCAGCAATGGAGTATGTAGAGAAGACCACAATTCCCATCCTCCCTGGATAACATAATGGGTGTCGAGAGATGCTGGGAGCTGTGATTAAGTAGCAACCTACAGAGCTGTGTAGATTTCCGAACCTGCTCTACCACACCCTAGGAGATGTTCAACTGAAACGCCCCATTTTGTCTCACCCTGCTGGCCATGGCTGATGCTGGTTGTGTGGTTAGTTGTGCAATGAGTGTACTGTCAGTTGAGTGCTCAACTGCACAACCTGCTGTGCAATCAGAGACAAGCAGGCTATTAAGTAAGATCCAGCAGCCCAGCCAGGAAAAAAACAGCTCCCGTAGAAGAGGGCTCTATTTTGATACCGGGTTCACGCTCGTAGGAGATGCACGAAAGAAAACAACACACGCACACACAGAGAGACACAAATCTTCCAGTTACTAGAAGGTTTGGCATTTATTGTAAGGGGGAGGGGGTTTCCCTTTAAACAAAGAATTCCCATAACCCGTTCCCCCCACCAACAAGCTCTGGGACCATGCCTGATTCACGGAGAAATCCGCCTGCAATGTGTATTACAGGAAATCAGTGGGATAAATGCCCCCCCCAAACAAGACATTCATGAGCAAAAATGTTCAGACCTGAAGGGTGAACCACATTTCAGAAGCCTTCTCGCAGAAGGGAGGACCAGGGAAGGCCGTGAGAGGGTCCCCTTTTCTAAAAGGGGTACAAACAAAGGGGATGGGGTGGGTTATGTGGGGCAGAAAAACCATCCCTCAAAGAGGAGGCAGGAATGGAGGGATGCTCCCACCCTTCTGGGTACCCGATCCAAAGTGACAAAAAAAAACCCTTGTGTCCCCGATCAACACAGAGAACAACACCCCCATCAACACCACACCCGTGTTTGGCCTACGATTGAGCCACAGAGGAGGCTATCCGAAAATATGGGAGCGGAGAACGTTCCCTTATGCCTGGAAGTCCAGAATGGGGAGGGAGAGACCCCTTTCTGGAGTAGGTTTAAGAACGGGTTCACCCTCAAGACCTTTGTTTGAGAAGGGCACAAATACATGAAACCTGGTTATAACCCCCCACCCACCCGCCCACCCCCGTAAAAGGATGCTAATATACAGAATATAAAGCACAATTATGTACAACAATAAACGGTTTCATTCACACTCTTGTTAAGTAGTCAGTTTTCGCGACCAGAAAAAAAGAAGAAATACTGAAGCAACTTTTGTCCTGATGGGGGAAAGGACCTGAAGGGAACAGGTTGATCTTATTCACCACCTTTTTTTTTTTTTTGGGGGGGGGGGAACCTCTCCCTAAAACTGAACCACTTGTAAAAAAATCACACTGAACAGCATCAGGAGCTTATGCATGGCTTCTAAGGAAATCATGATTATTTGGGGGAATCCTCTATGCCCCAACGTTTCATGACAAAGTCGGCTGTCTTTTCGAGCAAGGCCCGATCAGAAAGGCTCTCTGCTAGAATTACAATACCCATCAGCTGCAAAAATATATATATATAACCTCCTAGGCACGTTTCAGGCAGCCAAGACAGCAAACACGCAGCGATTTTGTACCATGCTTTTTTATACAAGAACACCAGAGTCCTCCGTTTCAAAACATTCCTGGTATAAATAAAGTGCTCCACGTAGGGTTTTCTACCAGCAAGGTGGGCTAACAGAGCCGCGAACAGTCGCTGGCTCGCAGAAACCTTTAGTGGCCCACCTGCCCGCTCACGGACCTTTGCCCATCATTTGTATTCCAAAAGGGGAAAGAATATAAGACTCAACTTTGGTAAGGCAGACGTGGTTACCTGTCTAGACACTCTACTCACCACAGGCAACTAGCTAGCTACATGCCTCAAATAAGAGAATCCCAAGGAAGACCAGGCATGAACCCTCCTACGAACAGCAGAATGTGAATGTCTCCTCACCTACCCAAAGTTTTCTGCCTTGGCTGACCCCCGAGTCGGGAGCACACGCTACCAATGAATTACTGGTCTGGACAGGTTTTCAAGATCACCTTCCCCAGCCAGCTGGGAAGGAGACTGGGAAGTGTGTTAGGAGGAGGGAAAGCTTGTGGCTGCGAGAGGCCAGGGGCTTTCTCACCAAGGGGCGAAGGGCCACCCCATTCAAAACCCTCAGCTCAAGCCACAAGGGAGAATACTTTTCTAGTGGGAAGCTCGTGGAATCATCCTCCCGGTGTTCAAGGAAGGCACAAGGACGGAATGTGTGGTTTCTCCCCCCCCCCCCCCCCGGGGTGGGCCGTTTGTGGCCCTTCAAATATTATCTGTCTGCCGCTCTCATCCCTCCCAGGAAGAACAGAGGACGACGAGGGATCTTCCATCGTCCATTCATACCTGCCTGTTGTTGTTTTTTTAACTGAGTAATGGCTGTTTTCTGAACAAGCCCAAGGGGTGGGGGGTGCCTCTGGGGAAGCAGGAGACATGACCCTTTCCACTTCCTGTAAAAATAATAATAATAATACTCTGAATGGTCAATACTGGAAGTGCGACTGGATCCTCCACCTTACCACTGGCTCGTTTAGGGAGCAGCGAGCGAGCCCCACTTAGCACGCACACAACCTTCTCATTCAACCTTTGGCTGCCCCGCTTCCTAGCGTTGGAGACCGAAGGCCATCATCCCCTCCTTCTGCCCGACAGCAGGGCCAGCCCTGCTCGGGGAGAGACCTGAGCCCAGGAAGGAGAGTCCACCCCCCAGAGAACGTGCGTGGAACTGGGGGCTGCTTTTCGGACCCATGTGCCCAAAATAGGAGAGGGCCAAAGGCAGGGAAACTCTTCCAAGGTGAAGATCCAAATTCAATGCCTGAGACATTTTGGGGGGGGGGGGGGGGTGCCTTCTGGGGTGGGCGTGGCCAAAGGCAAAAGGGGGTGGCGCCATAAACAGCAGAGTATTTGAGCTGAAAACACTTCCTGCCACTGCCTAACTCTTGGGAGTGAGAGACGGGAGACATGGCCATATTTTCAAAGGCAACCCTCCCTTTAGATTGCTTTCGGCCAAACACTTCGAGGCAAACATTAAAAAATAAAACCCACTTCCATTAGCTGCTGTCTGTTTGCGCTGAAATTTGGACAGAAGCAGACGGAGGCGGCTGGGAGGACAGGGGCGCTTGGATTTAATTCCCCAAGTTCTCCTGCTGGGCGGAACGGTCATCTGATCTGTTTCAAAACACAAAAAATCACACACACAAATTGAACACCCAATCTTTATCTCGGTTTTTCAGGTCCCAACTGACACACCGCACAAAGGAAATGCAGCCGCTCCCGCCTCTTGAATAATATATATGGAGCGATGGAGCAGGGAGGCTGGCCCTCTAGCGGGAGGCCAAAAAAAAAGTGGGTCAAGATTTCCAATTATTTTTCGTAACTGTGGGGAACGCGGGGACCACGTCCACCGAGTCACTGTTCAGGTGTCTGTTCAGCACCTTCCACAGCGCTAACTTTCAGAGCTACCAAATCAGGGCCGGAGGAATCTCATCGTGGCTTCTGTTCTTTGTCCTCGACCTCCATTTGGGAACCAGGCTGCCTTCTCTAGCCATCGACTGAGCTGGGAAGAAATCATGAGAAACCCTCAAAAACGGATCTAGGCATTCTTTGGACATTTTATTAGGTTGTTTAAAAAACAACAACACAGGCATCTGCATAAAAAAGGCTCAAGGCGCCTCCCTTCCAGATGCCAGCTGACAAACTCCGTTAGTAACCTGACTAGTCATCACCCCTTTGCTAACACGCAAAGAAAAATGGTTAGGTTTTGAATTTATTATTTTTTTAAAAAGACACCCTTAAAAACCCCAGGAGGAAACAAGACCTGTTCCCTCTTTTGAAGACTTTTAAATAAGTGTCAATATGACACTGACTCACAAATAACTAAATAAAGTATTTACAGCTTTACAGAAGTGGGGGGAAAGGAGGTCATTAAAATCATGTCCAGCATTTTCACAATCCCCCCCCCCCTACAAGCTTTTAAGCTGGTCACTACAGACATGTCAGCTGCATCTCGACCCACGGTTCCACTAAAGACAGCAGCATGGACTGAAAGAAACGTTATACCAAAAAAAGAAAAGGAAAAAAAACTGTACCAGAGGCTACCACTATCTATTAAGGGACTAACCTATGCACTAAATTCCTCCTATGTTCCCTTTTATAAAAGAAAACCCCACATCCAAAATGTGAAGTTAAATACAGATTGCATACATAAAAAAAAAGACACTGACCACCATCTTAACCACTACCATATACCATTCTACTTTTATTCTTAATCCCCACCTACTTTCTAAACATACGGAAAATGCAATCTCTATATAATAAGTGCCACCCAGTGATAACTACAAGAGGAACCCTTTTCTTAAGAGATCCCCCGTGTACCAAACTTCTGTGTCCCCTGCCCACGTACAGAACTGCAGACGAATCAGCCCACCCCTGTATAACCCCTCTTTATCGACCTTAACATGCTAGCCGTAAAAATCAAGCACGTGGAACCATGCTCCTGAATGAAAAAACAAAGACTTTTCAGCAGCAACGAAAGAGGACGGCTTTAAAAACTGCTCAGTTTCTGCTACACCCGAGGCAGCGAGTCCTACGCTGGTGGGACAGTGGGATCCTTGTAAAGTTTAAAAGATTTACAGTCGCACTTGTGTGCTGCGGCTCGGGCAGACACGCTGCTCTGGATGGATTTTGAGAAACCCCATGTCCTACAGCATCAAAATCCCCAGCTTGGAGAATTGGTGCTTCCTCGAAGCGCAGGCACCAACCCTTTTTCGTTCCTTTTTCCAAAGGAAGAAGGCTGGCTCTCGCCTTCCCCAACCCACAGACCATATCATGAATATGGCTTGGCTTAGCAGGCAGTTGCAAAAAAAGGAAGCACTCGGCAATGGGGTTCCTCTTTCCAAAAATTAAAAACAAAATAGCACACAGAAGGAGAAAAACGATCAAATGCTGGATAAAAAAAGAGACAGAGCAAGCTTTTGCTTACTGATCTATGGAATAAAGCTTCTAACCCGAAAGGAGCAGCAGCAACATGAGTTTCAAGCAGCAAATCTGGACGTTCAGGAGAAGCCCATTTTCATACTGAGGATTTAATTCCCCAAGTTCTGAACCCAAACATCTACCCTCAGGAAGGTTCTTTCTCTCAGAAAGTGCAGAAAGCTCCGGCACGGGGTGTTTCAGAGAATCGGGGGGGGGGGGGGGGGTCAGGCTCCTTTCTCAACCGGTTTCAAGTAAGGAATAACCTTTTGGCAGAAACGAGAAAGCCTTTGGACCCCACCACCACCACCTCTCTCCCTCGACATCAGCTTTAACCGTGTAGCTAAAAGTGCCTACACGTATGGCCGATGTAGCACACATGATCTGCAGCCGGACCCTTTTCTGACTGAGGAACAACCTGCTCGGGCCAAAGAGGCAGCGATCCCCTGCCATCCAGGGAGGGCGGGGGGAGCAGCGATTTGACCAAGGAAAGTCCAAAGCTCAGGTTTTATTAAACCATCGAGTGTGACTGGGGCAGGAAAGGAGGATGAGACTCACATGCTTCTTAGATAGGAGGCGCAAGCAAGTGACATCTTGGTTTCAGGAATGCTTGTTAATACTCTGGATTTTTAAAAAAAACAAATCCCACCATAGAACACTTATTTTCAGTGCATCTGAAAAGCAAGCACAGCTCAGGAGACTCCTGCACTTTGAGACCGGCACACGGAACCTCTCCGTGTATTTTGGGACGGATCACGTCCCCACAACCCCATCTGTACCTGTGGCTTGTTTGCCACACAAATTTTATTAACACTGACCTTTGGGACGGCAGGCCCGTTGACTGCTGTGCCTCAACGCTTTGGAAAGCAGTACCCAAACGGGGCCTTCTCTCCGAGAGGAACACTTTTGGAGAAAACCAGTATGATGGCAAAAGTATAAAGCGGGGGGAGAGATGGAATTCGGAAACGGAGGGATCCTTAGAACACATACTGTGATGGGAGACCCACACTAAGGCCAGGACGACTGCCCCGTGAAAGCGCAGCTCCCCTTCCAACATGAGCTACAGAAACCCAGCAGGGCCAAAGGTTGCGTTAAAAATAAGGCGAGCACTTTGCTTGTTTTGTGGGGGCTTCTTTTTTTCCCTTGCATAGTTTAAAAACAGCGACAGTCCCACCCCCAAGGTGCTTTGCGCCATCCTGCCTTGCCCTCAAGCTTCATGGGATTCTGGACGCCGGCGGACCTGGTTCCGTGCTGCTGACACCTTCCGGGCACCGAGGCCCAAAAGATCCCCCCTTGCTGAGGCAAACAGGGGAGAGGGTGTGTTTCAACGTTTTTTTGAGCACAGACCTGACCCCGTCTGGCCTCCTGCAAATGTGATCTTGGCTACTCGCTCGCTGCCGAGCCCCCTCGCTTCGACAGTCCCATTCAGTCCAAAACTTTTGCGGCCGCCTGTTTTTCTGCTACCAGAATATATATTTTTTAAACTCCTTGTTAGTTTTTAATATAAAAAGCGCTATGATATGCCGGTGGAGCTCCAAATGGCTCAGCTTGGGGCAAAGGCACAATTAAAACACCGTTATTATTATTTTTTTTCCTGCACAGAACTCCACGTTTGTCATTTGTAGAAATTTTTTTTTACAGCACCAATCCTTGGACGGGGTGGCAAAGCCTACAAAACCAAGTCTCCAGGAACCCCGGGCAAGGGCTCCGAACGAAGTCTTTTGATTTCCCTGTATTTAACGCTCTTGTTTTTGTGTTTTCTTGTCTCCGATTCCTTTCTGTTCTCCTTTTGTGCAGCCTGTCCTGGTTCGTTATCAGCTGACCATGGGCTCCACGTCTGCGTCTCGGTCAAACTCGTCCTGGATCTCGTCTGTGTTTCCTGAGTCGCTGCTAGCTACCGAACTGGGAGATGGAGAGTTTCTGTGGAGAGAAAAGGAGAGGAGGATGGTGGTTGGGAGGCTCAAGGGTGCTTCCCAGGCTGACCGGGCAAACTTGCCGCCGGCTGAGTGAACAGCCAGGAGCTACTGTGATCGTACACTTTGTGGCCTATACAACAAATACACTTATGGCCCTGCAGGAACCAATAGTTTCATGTGGAAACAATCAAATCCTTTGCCTCCAGAGTGGACTGGCTCCAGCTCTCCCTCTACTGGTCACTTCTGTGACTTCCACCAAAGTTACATGATTAAGGTTATCAAACATCAAGGCATGGATCCTGATGTCATCAAGCTGCTTTACTCCCCATTGTAAAATTCAATGCTGTATACAGAAAAGTCTATCTGGTGCAAAATTGATCTTGAGATATTTAAGGCAAGCTTACCTTCGTCTCCCACCCCACCCCAGATTTCCTCTAGGACCGTTTTCCTTTGCTGCCAGTAAAGCTGCTGCCAACCCGCCCCTCTTACCTTTCAGCCGAGCCTTTGATGAGCCGCCGGCAGGTCTCCATCTGAACATCCAGGCCCCGCTTCATGCTGCACATCTCCATGTACTCGTGGAGGTGGCGGTTCATGTCACTCTTGGCCGTGGCCAGTTCCAGCTACACACAAGCAGAGGGACAAGGCCATCAAGCCCTGCTCGAGAACCCCCTTGCCATCCTCCCAGCTCCCGCACACTCTGAGCGGGCATGGGCCAATCCTGTACAACTAAAGAAGGCCAGCTGGAGCAAAGCCACAAGTGGAGGTACCACTTTCCACCTTCTCTCTTTAAGAAGCTGAGAAGGACCTACTTCTCCCTTGGCCCGATGTGATTCTGTACAGCTTAACTCCCAAGTAAATTTCTAAGGAAACATAACCCTTATACCAAGTAATACTATTTCACCACCACCTCTCAAACACACACACATAGACACGTACATTTCTCTGGATTATTTCCCACATATGCAATCCAACCATATTCTCCTCCGCTCATGATATTTTAAAAATACATCTCTCAACATGCAAGGAAGATACAAGCTAGTTTTTTCCAGAGTCATTATTTGGTGATAATACACAGCCACAGGAAGACAGCACCCAGCCCGTGCCACTCCTTCAGCTGTTTCTTGCTTTTACTCCCTTGCCGTGCTGATCACAAACCCATTTCCCTTACAGCGCAGAGCCCAGCTCTCCAGACCTTTGGACTACAACTCCCATAACCCCCACCCATGACCAGAGCTCCTGGAACTGGAAGGTCACAGGGCTATAGGTTCTCCCATCTCTGATGCAGACACAGGTCAGCTCCTGGAAGAGGAGAATGAGGGGAAAGAAGGAGACCAGCAAAGCTTCTCACCTCAATCTGCCCTATCGTTTCTTGGTATTCCTTGTCTCTTGTTTTGAAGAAGGATTCCGTCTCGTGGATCAAGTTGCCCAAGTTCTCCTCTTGCTGAAAGGGAAAATTTTTAGAAAATGAGGGAAAAAGTCAGGAGAAGTCCGTCTCTTAAGATCAGTCACAGAGACAGGCAACGTTCTGCCCAAGACGTGGAAGGATGCGTGCGTTTTATTCTTGCCATGCCTCACAAATATTGAACATACTATCCTTAACTTTGAACAGCACCCTTTCTAGACCAACGCTCATTTTGATTCGGGGGAGCCCTCAAAGTGCTTTCTCATGAATACTGGAGGAATAGGAGCCCCAAGTGTCGCTGAACAGCTCATCCGCCTGAGCCCCATCTGGGGTGCTGGAGGCCTGGAGAGAATGAGCTGCAGTGCTCGGAACAAGACAAGAGTCTCCTCTAGTCAATTAGCTTTTCTTCCTGATCTCCATCTACAAGACAAATCTACCCTTCCGTTGTGTAATTTTCAGTTAGGAGGGACTTAAGCCTCTTAAAACCTTGAGAGCGGCAGCCGGGGAGGCCTGAAGTCTGTAATACTCCACTGATAGCGACCCTGCTCTCTCGCACGGCACATGGCAGAATGCAAATAATCTGCTACTAATTCCAGCCCCATCGTTAAACTACTTTATCGCCCTGGCACTTGTGTCGGCTCATGGGAGATGCCTGGCTGGAAAAGCCGCGCTTTCTGCAGCCTTAGCACTTTGCTATAATCTCTTGCCGTCTCCGTCCATGTGGACCGAAGTTTGCAAAAGGGGAGGCAGGGGCATTAACATGCGTGGGCTCCCGGCGGTGCTCAGGAGCGGCTGCAGTCCAAGAACACCTGGGTTACCCAAGGCTGGGAACCACAATAACGTTAACAACCAGCCCTTCCTGGATATGGGTCCAATATATTTATATTCCTCATGTTTACCTTCAAGAGAGCTGGTTGTTCTTCCTCGTACTATTCCAGTGACCACACCCCCTGATTTTAATTTCTCCAGGACTGAACAAGTGCAGGGCAATCTCAGTAAAACGACTGGGAGGGGGATAACTATGAACCGCGTAATGAGTTTTTTTTAGAGCATTCAGCCGGGGCCTTGAATGCCTGCCACCCTGCCCTTTCTCTCATGGAGAACCACCCTGTGACAGGCACTCTAAGCTGCCAGAGAAGCAATCCTCATGTGAACAAGCAGTCATGAGGTTTCCAAGACAACACACAATCAAACAATGTATGTCTTGGGGAAAAAAGAAGTAGGCTTGCAGCTCCATTTCCAGAGAGGCAGCTGTGTTAGTCTATTTCAGCAAAAATGAACAAAAAACTGACAAGACGAAAAATATGTAGCACGGTTGAAACTAACTACTTTATTTCCCCGTGAGCTTTCGCTGATTACCATCTGCGATAAGAGCAATGCATAATTTTGAAAGAGAGAAGGAGATGGTGTGACTGATTCACTCCCATATTCTATCCTCTTGCTTTAGCTCAACATTTCCTGTACCTGTGAAATGAAGACCAGGCTTTTCAAGCCTAATGCTACTCAACTCAAGAAGTTTATTAGAGGCTGCTGAGAGTTTTGCTGTTATGTTTAGGGGTTGGGGGTGGGTGTGAGGGGTGGGGAGTGACTGGTGTTGTTGTGACAACTTAAAGGGCTTTTTGGTATCATGGGCATGAGCTTTTCCGGAGAGCAGTCCCCTCCATCTGATGCAACCGGTGATGGGAACTGCCATCGAGAGATGCTTTTACCAACAAGCCAGCCCCAAAGCTACCACGAGACTCTCATTTTGGCTTAATGCTGCCGATTATCATTCAGTCTCCTTAACCCTCCAAGGCGCAGCCACTTTGTTCCTCAAGAACTGCTCCCCCCCCCCCCCCCGGTTAGGCACCAGCCTCACCTCTCCCTGGAGCTCAATCGAGGGGTTGCAATTAGTAAAGTCCTCCCAGAGAAGCAGCGTGTCCTCGTTCTCTTCCCAGGTCAGGCTGTCACAGTCGTCATCAAAATCAAAAGTCTCACGCCTGCCAGAAGAGGAAAAGACACAAACATTTTTCCCCTTCCGCTGCAAGGCTTCAGGTTCAGAGTTTCCTCCCTGGAGGGATGGGCAGCCTCCGAGTTCTTGGCACAGACTGGAAAGCAACAGTGCAGCTCTTCCCCTCCAGGTGGTGCTGTGCGTTCACCCAAGTTTGGGGAGTTCTCTCCAGGAGTGCCTTCAGCGCCCAGAGATCAACGTCGACCCCCTCGCCTCCACCCCCGTCACACGCATGCAAACAGAAAAAAAGGTGGCACTCCCCCCCCCCAAAGCACACATGAAACAAAAGATGGACATCCAACGGCCAGGCAGAACGTCCATGACCTCGGAGGTACCTTGCTTTGCCCCTGTTGCGTTCCATGGGGCCAGAGTTGGGCTGTACCCCTTTCAGCCTCTGAACAGCCCAGCCACAGGCTCTCCCAAGAAAACAGCCCAGCTCCCTTCCCCTGAAACTCTGGGGCTTCTGAATAAGCAGTCACTCCTAAACCACTGCCAAAAAACGGCCACACATAAAAAGCTACCACCTCTCTGTTTGACCCATTTGTCCTGACTGGACACTCTCTGAAGCTGGAGATTTAGAATCAGAATGACCAGACGCTTCCATTTTAACTGAAAAGCTAACGTGATCACGGCTTGAGAGGAGACTTTACTGTCAGGATCGCAACTTTAGGCTTGTCTGAAAAGCATCCGAGAGGGCCGACGGCATGAACCCTCTTGCCTGGCAGTCTGGTGACGACTCTGGCGAGTTTCACAATAGGAAGTATTTTTGTCGCCTGGATTCATTTCCCTCCCAGCAGGACAGAGGAAGTCGAGATCAAGCCTGATCTGACAAAGGATAGGATCCGAATTTGGCAGGAGGCCGGAAGCAGCAGCGTGGGAGGCCACGGCGGCTTCCCAAAACGACTAGGCTGGAACAAAATGTGAAGACACAGACCCTTTTCTGCAGTCTGCTCCCAGGACAAAATGAAAGGAGCTTCCTATTTCAGAATGCTGCTCACCTTCAGTGGTGTTTACTCTTTGGTGCGGCTATTTAATCTGAATAACTGGGAACTTTTTACTCAAAGACAGATCAGTAATGCAGTTGCTGTTCTGTGCAGGCAAGATGGCACAAACTGGAACCTGTCGCTCTTCCCTGGGGTGAGGAATATACACACCATGGCCCCAATGACCTGTGTTTAAAAGCTCGGGCCCTATAAAAACAGCCATTAAAAGCCAGCGTTGTGATTATTAATCTAGGGCTTCACTTGGGGCTGCAGCCTTAGGGAGGCATGCTAAGGAGGTAAAAGCCAATCAAAGGAGGAGGAGAGGAAGGCTGGAGGGCGAAGTCACACGGAGTTCCAGTAACGATATAGAGACAAGCTAAGAGCTTCCTCCATCCCAAGGACAGGTCATGTCTGGCCTGCCAAATGCTGCTGGGAGCACAGTTCCCATCAGCCCCAGCCGGCACAGCCAAAGCACGGGATGATGGGAGCTGGAGGCCCAGCAAGATCTGGAAGCGTACCTGTTTCCCCACCTATGTCCACGCCCACATTTAGGAAGTTTCCTTATTACATCCTCTTTCCAGAGCATCCAGCAGGAAGCCACGCCTGCCACGCATCTCAAGCCGAGATCGGTTTGCAAGCAAAGCACCACACACCACCTCTGCGGCAGTCTCAAGAAGAGGCCCCTTTGTGGAGGGGCCAAACAGACCAGCCGCAGAAGAGAAGGCCACAGACTGCCACAGAGCCCCACCGAGAGCCCGGAGACATGGTTCTACCATGCGCAGATCTAGCCGGACCTGCGCTTTCAGAGGGAAGTCACAGGCCACCTGCCACTATTTGGGAGAAGAAGCAGAATCATCTAAAACGAGCAGGGTCCCCTTGATTTGCAGGGCCTGTGACCATGCACTTCTGCTTGCCCGAGTGAAGCATGCCAGCGGGCTTGGCACTGAATTTGCACATTTTTCCTGCCCCAGGGTGCGGGCAGCAGGCAGCTTCTTCCCCTGGGACCTGTGCCAGCGGGTGCCAAGCTCCTCGTGAGCCTGTGAAAATACTCACAACTGATTAAACATCCTCTTCATCTCGTCCGTGATGTTCAGGGAGCTGACCTCGTCGTCCGAGAAGCGGGCGTTGTCGGCGTCCTGCTCCGAGACGTCGTCATCAGAAAGGAGTTTCCGCTCTTTCTTCTTGGACGCCACCTGAACGTTGGAGAGAAAGGCCATGACTAGGGGGCTCCCAGCAGAGCCACCGAGATAAGAGAGGACAGGGCCAAGGAGAACACTGTCCGCCCCCCCTCTCCCCTAACCCTCTCCCTGTGACACGCGGGTGCTGGTGACAACTCAGGTGTGTTACAGCTGGTGGGACACAACAGCACAGGAAAGCAAACCGAGATGGGCACATGGCAAAAGCAAGCTGCTGGAGCGCTGGCGGCAGAGCTATGCCTCAGGGGCCCAGACTGCCATGCGAAGGCCAGGTGGATGACGCAGAAAGCAGTTGGAGGTGCTTGGGGTGACAAGCTGGAGAGCAACAGGGATTCCCTTGGCAGTCCCCTTCCTGAGCCTTTAACTAACGGTGACTGGAGGTGAGGGGCGGGCTGTGCAGAGACAGCTCACAAAGGGAAGCCCAACTCTCCTGCCACTTCCAAACATGAGCAGAACTAACAGGACACTTTTGAGAAGACGGCGTAAAAATGGAACAAAAATGGACAAGTGGGCTGGAGATTTCAAGAAACAAGCTGACGATATTCAGCCTTTACCCTCCCTGGGAGAGGGGGAACCCCCAAGATCACTACCTTCAACCCCTCAAGTCTCCACCTCTAAGCATACACGAGTAAAACTAGACTGGAGCAATTATTGAGGCTTTGGGAGTCTTCCTTTGCGCCGCATGTGTCTGCCTCCTACGCTCTGGACTACTCTTCAGCCTCCGTGGACCTGGAGGTGCGAGCAGCTGCCTCTGTGCCTGCAACGTCTGCACTGTGGTAGTGTTTCCTCAGGATCGAGACAGATCTGGAGCACTGGAACGCACCACACCCCTCACAACGCTTCTCTGTACGGCCCAACGGGGCCACACAGCATGTCCACCAAGGCCTGCTCTTGGGATCTCTCTGAGAGCTTCTTCTAAGAGAGACTCAGGTCTTAGGGTGCCCTGGATGGACATGATCTGGGGCCAGGTGGGAACTGGGCAGGCTTGTGCAGATGGCAGGACCTCACCACAGTCAAGGCCCCATAGTTCCTGCTTCACTCCGGCTGCTCCCAACGCAGGAAAGACCGGCTGGAGGAAGAGGAACGTCACCTGCAGAGGCCTGGAAGCCAGCCTCCGACTTGAGTGGTGGGGCATTCTGATAACGGCAGCACCAGATCCAACGGGGTGCTCCCTCGCGCTCTCTTATCCGCCCTCCCTGACAGAGCCATGACTCTCCACAGGACAGGATGGGCGCCTGGTCACCTGGAATATCTTGGAAACATCTTCCGAGTTGCGCTGCTGCGCGACATCGCACAGCTTGGCTGTGATATCGATGCGTCGACAGATGTCCATGTCCACTTTCATGGCTTTTTCTTGGATCTTTGTGTCCAGGTCTGTCATAGGCTGCGGGAAGGGACAGCAGTGGGTTATCTTCCATTCATACAGTTCAGAAGGAGCAGCGGCAGCGCCGGCCGCAGAGACATCCTACGGGATCAGATCCATCAGATCACGCCAGCCTCCGCACCAATGCTGCCGGTTCTCCAAGTATGTTTAAAACATCCAAGGGAACACAGCATTTGGGTGGGCGGCCAAGTCACTGTGAGAGGAACACTGGCAGCTAAGAAAGAAAAGCGTTCAGGATGGAGGGCAGTAAAACCCAAGCTTCACACTGGCAACGCCGTTGTTCTAGGAACACACACCAAAAACCTATTCTACAAATCCCCCGAGGAGCTGTCTGCGTGGGAAGCAGACTCTGCCTTAAACAGAAAAGCAGCACTTAACGTCAGAAATCTTGTCTAACACTTTCAGGCTAAAAATACCTTCTTCTTACAGGATGATATACCTGACTTCTCATTCCCTTTCACAGCAAGTAGAAGAGGGTGAGACGGTGCCCAGTGCACACCTTCCGAGAGTGATGGGGACTTTTGGAAACTATCTGCAACTTCCTATGTCACTTCTAGAAAGAGACGGAGGGCCTTCCAGTTTTCTTAACCTACTTCAGCAGAACGTCGCTTCCTAAGTGTGCCCATTTCAATAAATACAAATGCAGGAAGAGAAATGGGTGGACAAGGCCTAACAAGTCTGTGTTGGCTGCAAAAGGCTTCAGGGCTATGTGGCTGTTAAGACACCCAAGGCTCTTCTTACAAACTCTCTCTAAAGCAAAGACTCAAGACTCTCTGAAACCAAAACTACTTCCCTCGGCTGAGGGTTTACCCTGAAGCGGAGCTTTGTCCAAAATGAAGTGTTGCTTCCTTGGCTTGCCATGATGGCAGGCACAGCACAGTGTTTTTTGCATCACTCTTACTGTGTTTTGGAAAAATACATTTCCAGAAAGACCATCATCTTTAGACAGGAGTTAGGTAGCCATTTCTTTTCCAAAAACCTCACACTCTTGGCCACGTACCTCACCTAGTCTCCAGTTAATGCTGTCGCCATGAGGCACGTGTTTGTCTAAGGACTTCTCCTGAGATAGGCTGTGTTTTGACTTCATGACAAGGCTTATCTTTGTATGACCCGAGAGTGTTTAAAGCAGTTCACATGCTCCCAGCCCACAACCAAGCTACCTCAACTCATGAGGATACATTGTGGTCTAAGCGTTTAAGGCCATGAAAGTGTGCTTCAACGTCACTGGAGCCCCTGCCACCCTTTGTATTGTTTTGCTGCCCTTGTGCGTCTTTGGGTAGAACTGCTTTGTGGGACACAGCAATCCTCTCACAAGGTCCAAACAGCGGCTCTCCTCCGTAACAAGCAAAAATGGCAAGACCCTGAGCCTGGCTGATGTTTGCTTTGGAGTCGGGGTGTCAGAAGGACAATGTGCCCCTAAAGGGAAAACAACACACTCCACAAACAACCTTGGGCCTTCCTCGTTCCCTCTTATTTCCAGTGACAGAAGCGGGATCAAGCTTCTTCTGGCAGGCCCAGGGAAAGGTCTAAAGGGAACTACAAAGCCGAAGGGCAGCGTAGGACTACAAAAGGACCAAGGGGCAGTTCTGCTGTTCAACCAACCAGCAGAGAATGCAAACAAGGCCCTGAGGGCAGAAGAAGGGGATGTTTGGAAACGTCTCTCTCTGTCTCTCTCTCTTGTGGATGGCAACCTTGGCACTCAACCTCCTTTGCCAGCGGTGCGATGGCTACGCACGCGAGGCCTTCCATCCTCCCTGAAAAGGCAAGCCATGCTATTCTCTAAGGTTTCCAAAGTAGCCAGTGATCCACCACTCCCAGTGCCTGTACCCTATCTTCCGTGCAGGCTCAATACCTTTCCAAGCCCCCTGTGCCTATGGAGGAGGACCAATGCCCTTAAAGGATGCCAGGACCGTCTGCCGTGTTCTTTTCAGAGGCTGCGGCTTCGGAGAGCCAGCCCTGCGCGTTGGCAGGAAGGCATTGTAGAGAGAGGGGACAAGTCAGGGTGGTGTGAAAAGCAGCCAGTTAATGCATCTACACAGACCAAATGGGAAGCAGGGAGAAGACAAGGTGGGGTGGGCAGGTTGGTCCGATGCATTAGATCATCCCGGACAGCCATACTGTCATCGGCAAGCAGCACTCACTGAAGCCGTCACTGTTTCATTAATGAAGCTATGAAAATGACTTCCAAAATAAGAGAGGAAAAGCGAGGCTCGGCTTCCAAGGGTACTTACATCACTCATCAGACCCTTGAAGACCACCAGCTCCGCTTTCAGTCTCTCAATCTTCTCGTTTAACTCTTCCTGGAGAGCCTCGGCTTCTTGCGCTTCCTGGAGGAAAAGGGGACACCAATGATGGAAGGTTGAGAGGAGGGATATACACCCCGTGGAAGCAGCACTCAAGGATCAGATCCAGATCCCAAGGGCTGGATCTGAGACAGACAGCTGCAGGCAGTGGGACAGTCACACTGGCAGAAAGGAAAAGAGAGAGGCAACTGCCAGATCAATACGGCCCCTTTACACTCCTGGCCGTCCCCGCTTAGAAGCAAGTGTGTCAAAGTCAGAACTGAGAGGTTTAAGGTAAGCCTCTCCTGCTTTTCTTCCTCTGTTGAGTGAGAAGAAAGCCACTCTCCAAGGGCAAGGTTCTCTACAGGTGTGGATTTTTGTCTTCTCACAGCTACCAGCCGTAGATCAGAAGCTTTTGAGGATTCACTTTCCAGGCTGGATCAAGCCAAGGTTCTTCAGACAGTCTGACAGCAACAAGTCACCTCTAACCTTATCACAACCATACCTAAAGCTTCAAACTCTAGGGTAAGCAGCCTCTCTGGGTTTGAGAAAAAGAACAGCCCGATCCCCGTAAAAGAGGGCAAGGGAACGGAGCAAAGAAATTGCTCTACAGAGGGGAACCTATGCAACTCAGAACTAAGTGGTGAACGCAGCTAGGCCACCACGAGACTCTGTGGAAGGACGGGCAGCCATGCTCTGTTCAAAAGCTTACCTCTTGCAGCGTCTCTACCATTGATTCAAGACTCATGCGCTTCCCCAGTTCCTCCTCCCATCTGGAAAAGAAGAGAAAAAGAATCCGTCAGGGCAGAAGTTAGTGGAAAAAGAAGTCGACTGCATTTGTTATAATTTTAATCCTCAACCCAGATCCCAAGGGTACCTATGACTATTATGAGGACCAAGATCTACACAGTCTGCCTGCATTTAAGTTACGTCTCCTTCTTTCATATCAATTCAAACCCATCATTTGAAAGAACACACTTGTTTTTGCTCCTCAAAATAACTTGACAGCTTTCAGCCGAAACCTACCATCTCTAAGCTCAAGAGCAGCCCGAGCCTACAGGAGCTTCTCTTTAGGGCCTCAGCCAAACATTCCAGATGGAATCGCCTTCAAGAGTAAGCCTCAAGAATGCCTCGGGTCACGTCTGCAGGGCCCTTTTGCTCTCACTTCCCTCACAGAGCTGCTGGAGAGCTGGGAAGCTTCGTTACTAAAGCTATGATTGATGACAACCATTAGACGTTTGTAATCCAGTAAAAAGCATGGACGCAAGGATGATTAAAGTACATCTGGAAGCCTAATTATAACAAGGAAATTGTACTTGGTTACTGCTTCCATTGGCTACTGTTAACAAAATTCCCAGATGAAAGAATTAGGCTGGGACGGGAGCACACGCAAGATCTACCCATTGCAGTTCAGCTCTGTCATAAAATAATTTTAAAAATCTAACCCAACAAGGGAGCCCACAATGAAAGGAGGAGACCTGTGTGAGCATCAGGGAAATGCATTTCTTGCCAGAGTCATCCAAAGCTTTGCCAAGGCCTTCACATTTCCAATGGAATCTGGTGGCGCACCTATCCGTTTCCCCAACCAACCGCATCCTACTGAATTGCTTCCAAAAGTGGCTCCTGTGACAAGCTGGAGTTTACACGTTGCAACACACGCCCCCTTCAAGGGCTGCATTTAGAAGCAGCCACAAGCCGAGGAAGACCAAAGGCAGCTGTTCTGCTCCTGTCTTCAGCCCCAACCCTCTGCTCCCTGCACCCGAGGGTGTCACTCCCCCTCTCCCCAGCAGCATGGCTTAGGGTGCCATTGGCATGGTGCAATGCAACACAAGAGGGCTGTTGCCACTTCTGTCTCCGCAGAGCAAATCTGGCACAAGGTGACCCCTCCCCACCTAAGGAACTGCACACTTGAGCAGAAAAGCAGTCCAGGAGCGATATTTCAAGCCCCGCTGGTCATCATCAGCTGTTTATAGGCGGACTAAAATACAGAGCTTGGAATCGCCTTGTGGCAACCCCGTTTTTAGAATTCAACCCTGGTGACCCCCACTTGCAAGGAGGTGACGGATAAATCCATATGTATTTCTTACTTTCAATCTGGAGAAACAGCCAGAGGTAGGAAAGCATCCGCATCTTGCCATTGAGATATTTCCCCCCCTGCTAGTTCAAATCAGTCCAATATCACATATCATGGGGGGGGGGGGGGACGGGAAGGGGAAGAGGCCTGAGTAATGGCTCCAAGAGACATCTATCCAAAAGCACATAGGAAGGTGTCTGCCGCAGGGTGAGCAGTGAGCCCCTGGAAAGGATGGGCAAGCACAGAGACCGCAGCCCCAAGGCCCACCTCTGTCAGGGTGAGGGAGGGGCCCTCCGTTTCTTGGCTTGGTAGAGGACTTGACCCCAGATCCCCATGGCACCCAGGGCAGTCATTTTCATTTCCTACCATGTAAGGCAAGGCAAGACAAATGTGAGCTGAAAACAAAATGAAACAAAGCACTATGAGGTCACTTGAGTCACTCTGAACGAAGGCTGAAGAAACATAAATATGACAAGCCACTGCCCTGGCGTAGCCCACAGGTTGTGTGCTATATAACCGCACACCAGTGACAAGTTTTACCAGCTTTGTTCAAACCCAGCTAATGGGCTTCTTGAGGCAGAAAACTGGTCCACTCCCAGTTCACCTGGCCTACCAGCATCGCTTCTAGGGGTCCAAAGTGACAAAATCGCCTTGTAAGTGCATTATGTAGCTGCATCTATTTAAAGAACAACTGCACCCCCCAATGCTTTCAATTCTGGCCATGGCCAAGCCAGATGAGTAATTTCTATCAGACAATGACTGTGTTTGAACGGGAGCCAGCCACTGCATTTCACTAATGGGAAGCCAGGGTTCCTCACTGTAAGTCATTTAAAAAAAAAAACCAACCAGTCTGATATTTGGCTTTGATTGTTTTTCCCATGACACTGATTAATTTCATGGAAGTCCTACATGAACACATTTAAAAACTGAAGCATCTGATCTCATCAGGATAAACTGGCTCCCACAGCTGTGAGCTGCCATGGAGCAACCCAACACAAGAACACAAGCCAGGAGAATCCATGGGCTGGAACTTTTAAAATCCCTATGTTAAAACAGGCAAGGGGCCCATAGAGGGATAGATCCACCGGTAGATGTTGTTCAAAAGGACCCAGCGCAAAGAATAGCAGCTACTACAGAATCAATGAGCCACAGCTAAACAGGACGCTGCAAGCTAGGGAGAGGCAGATGCTCAGGAGGTGTTCACGGTGACATGTCATCTTGAAGAGTGGTTCCCACCCAGCCTTGGGTCCCCAGATGTCCTTGGACTACAACTCCCAGAAAT
This sequence comes from Intellagama lesueurii, assembly GCA_037013535.1. Lineage (NCBI taxonomy): Eukaryota > Metazoa > Chordata > Lepidosauria > Squamata > Agamidae > Intellagama > Intellagama lesueurii. Next base: position 11,786,186 of record JBAJHW010000016.1, on the reverse strand, counting down.
CCCAGTTGGCATAACCTGTGGTGAAGGCTTCTGGGAGTTGGAGTCCAAGAACCTCTGGGGACCCAAGGTCGGGAACCACTGATCTAGAACAAGTTTTACAAACTCCCAATCAGTTCAAGAGTCGATGGCATTTTCAGCAAAGTGCTCCTGGGTCTTCCTGTTGGCCTTTGGCTCGGGTTGTTGTGCCAATGGCTGGCTTTGAGAGCCAAACCGCCACCTGGCCAATGACATTGTGATCCGGCAAATGAGATGGCTAATCAAAGAGCCAGAGGAGCCTCAAGAGAGAAACACCTTGATCGGGCCAACTAAAAGGGCACAGAAAGGAGGGCAAGCTTGCGTATCAGGTCCCGGATTACTAAAAACCAAAGAAGGAAAACAGGAAGGAGGTCTGACTGTGTTCCCAGAAAGACATTTCTATGAAGTCTGACTCGCTTGCCTTCCGCCACCAAGGGAGCTAAAAAGGATGCACGTTTCAGCGATTCTTAAGGGATGCTTGACCTTGAAGCGACTGGAAAGACTTTGCATGTAAGTGGCGCTGATTTGAAGAAGCCGAAGAGATGCTGAGACAGCAGTTGGGGATCACAGACATCTCCTTCCCCCCGCCGTCCGCCAAAGAGGAGGAAAACGCCTGACTGCTCTACTCGCCTTCCTCCGGCACCAAGGGCATGAGAGGCTGTCGGAGTGGGAAAACTGGCCCTAGCGCCAACCGGCAGAACCATTGGGGGGGGGGGGGGGGGGAGAGACTCTGAACAGGCAGTGCAGAAAGATGTACTCCGGCTGCAGCAGACAGCTGCGCTGCCCGGTTTCAGATTTTTCTTGGCTCAACCATCCGTTCCCACAATGTCCAGCTGCAGCCAAGAGCCGCCCAGTGTCAGTGCTGGAGCAAACCCGCTGCCAAGCAGAATTTACCCAGTGCAAAAAACATGCCATTAGCGGCCCAAGTCTCAGGCTACCGGGATTATTTTTAAACAAAGTGTCCGTTCCAAAACATTTTAAACCCCGAGAGCGATCTCAACGCTTTCCCCTCTCTCTAAGGGCAGCCCTTTCAAAGTGTTTTGACTACTGTAGACATTCGCAGGCTCATTGTTATAGTTACGGGAAACGGATGCGGCAGCTAGGAATCCAGTCCCCTCTTTCCATACGCAAAGCTGCATTCCAAAAACATGCCATCACTGCAGCCTCAGACCTCAAGCTACCTCCAGCCATGATTCGCAGCTTCTACGCCTCCTGGTGGTGGTGGGGGGGAAGACTTCCTAGAGGTAGTAGAAGGATAACTACAGTATCACACATTAAGGTAACAAAGCAAGAAACACTGAAAGCCATGTTGACTCTAGAGATGAGTCAGTTTTACCAGCATCCTTCCGTCTTAGAAACACATTCTCCATAGGTGAAGCTACTGAACAGTGACAGCCAAATTGTTTCAAAGGCAGCCATTATGTAAATGTTTATCTTGATTGAGAGTTTCTGTAAGTCATTGTTTCCCTTCCAGTTAGTCTGAACCTGCCCCCGTTTAAACTTGTCATCACAGAGTGCTATTCCTATGAGGGGAGATAGAGACGCTCCTGAACAATCCCACAGAGTTAGCACTTTTATTTTCAGAAGCAGGAATTGGGGGGGGGGGGGGGAAGGGACAGGAGAAAGTGCTTACAGGTTGGTGGTGGCACCTCTTCCTAGTATTTCTGTTATCAGAGTCCAGACTGCCAAAGGCAGGGGTGGATCATTTACCACAGAGTGCAGAGCAACCTCCTTTGGGTTTCGAGACATGAAGGATCATGGCAAGTCACTTTCTGCCTCCTTGCAGGATGACCAAGCATTCAATATTGCAATAAGTAGAGAGACCCACTACAAAGCACTGTTCCCATCAGAGGTGCGGGATAGAAGCCACACATCGCTTTTTTCGTTTCAGAATGCACCTTAACCGCCATATGAAAAGCTACAAGATATGACAAAGAAAGACCGGAAATTCACTGCAGCCTGAGTTTTCTCCTCTACAATACAACAGTTAACTAGTCTTCTCTTAACAGCTCAACTCATGAAAAGACACAGACTACCTGATCCCTCTGAGCTACTCTGAAAGAAGCCTGAATTTTGTGAATCTTGGATTCTGTACTTGCCGCACATGCACAGAGTCGTGTGATCCCCATTTCAAGACCATCAGCGATGCTCAAGCAGACACACCACTTGGTTATTGAAACAAGGGCTTAATTCTGCAAGAACAACAAGTGGGAACGGCAATGGTAGCTGTCGGATTTTCCTTTCGGCAGGTGGATCACACCAGGTTTTGCCATCTCTTCAGTGGGTGGTTATCTGAAGTCTTCTGTCATGAGCCCCGCCAAAAAAGGACAAAGGGAAGAAGAAAGAGCCATAGCTGCCAGGCCCAGGGAGCTGCACCCTGGGTGGGGCCACCCCCTTGTCTGTTAGTCACAGGCAAGAGACACGACACAGGTTTTCCCACTTGCTGCCCACTGGAAATGCTACTTATTCTATCATCTCAGGTCTTGAGATGCCCGTGTTTTCCCGAGGTGTTCCTGACCAGCAGGGTGTGCCCAACCATTTGCGAACACTGGCAAGAGATTTGATGTTTCCTGTATTCCAACACGCCCAGTTCACCTTCACTGGGACTACTCCTGGCAGCCCGATGCATGGGTCTGCAGCGACACGTCCCCTCATCCCCCCCCCATCTCTAAAAGATAACAGACTTTTTCCAGCCACCCTGGGTTTTCATCTGTTGGGGATCCTGTTGCAGCCACTGCCTGAGGAACTCTTTGCCAAAGACCTCCCTTTGTGAGAACTACATCTCTTGACCATATGGGCGTCATCTGATAAAAGGATTAAACCGCTAATTAGAGGACCACCATTCCAAACACTGCTTTCCAGGATAAGCCCAACATCACAGCCTGTATTTTCATTTAGACTTCTTAGGGCTGGAGAGGAAAGAAGGGGGTGGCAGGATATCACCAAACAGTATTTAAACTGGGTTTTTTAAAAGAGGCATGCATGTCTACTAAAAGCAGCCAATCATCAAGGATGTGGCCATCCGCAGTTCTGCCAGAGCCCCTTTATTAAGATATGCATGGGAAGATGTTAAATTTCACAATTCTGCACAGAGACTAGAGGCACAGTGATTCAGCCCACTGAGAATTTTTCCTTTGAATAGAAGACGACAAAACAAGGGACTTGAGAAAAGGCAGAGAAACATTCATGCAAGGATATCACCGCTATCAAGTGTTCAATGTTTTTCACCGTGCCTGGCCTCTCTCTTGAACTCGGAAGGAAAATAATTGCACAGAAATTAAATTATCAAACCCTTTCTCTGTCTGCAACTGGCTAGGCAAGGGCTTTTCACACGAATACATGTATTCCTCTATTTACCTGTGCTAGAATAACTATGTTACCATACAAGTACTGTTGTGTGGTAACATTATTAAGATAATTATAACATTTGTATCAATTGTATTTCCTTTCCCACACAAGCCTGCCCTAGGGATAAACAGAAATATCTGCCGACAAAGGCAATTGTCACTGAAAGTTCATACCAGATGGATTTATTTGAGTCTTCAAGACGCTATTAGCTTCTGCTCTTGTTGTTGCTGTGACAGACTAACACGGCCAACAACTGAAAAGTTATTCTGTATGATCTCAGAGATTGAGAACATACCTTGTCTTGATAGAGGACTGCAGTTTTTTTGAGAAAACACCTCCGAATGCACACCAAAAGCAAAGGAGCCTGTATGTTAGCCCGAAATAGAAAGATTGCTGAGTAACACCTGGACTTTGTATTTTCAAAAAATGAAGGATCTACCAATGTTTGCTTCCCACACATCACAGAAAAAGCGCCAAGTGAAACCTGAAACTACCACCACATCACCAAGGAAAGCTTGTTTGAATGTCTATTAACCCTCCTTCCATATTTCCTCCCAAAGCTGTTGCCTACCAAGATACCATGCCTTCAACACTGTTTGGCTCCTTGGTCTGCTGCAAATCTGCTTTTTAAAACAACATACTTGATGAAGAGGCCCAGAGATTCTAACCTCTGATTTTGCCTGACAAAGGTTAATAATAATATGGATTTTAAAATAACTGCAAGTTATTTCCCCAAGGTTCTGTTTATTTTAATACACTTAAATGATTATTCTAAGAGCCGGGCACTTTCAGCCCTTTGTGTCTTGAGGGTTTTTACTGAAACAGAAAATTAAATGGTTACTGAACAGCTCCATGGCAAATGCTTTAATTTGAACAGGAGCATCCGATTCCATTAAAACCTGGCTCAAATGCAACAAGCAGAGCTGTCCACTGTTTGCCGCTTAGGGACAGCTTTGTTTTGCATTCCGCAAACCAAGAGGAAGACCCCAAAGCAAACCCTCCATCTGCCTCTGTACAGGGGCTCTCAAGGGTTTCCGGCAAGGGGCTTTCCAGGGGATGCTAAGAGGATGCCAGGGGAGCTAAGACTGCCCCTTCCAGCTTCATGAAGGAATTGGTGCCCAATATAATGCTACTTGTTGGCAAGTTCTATTTCCCCAAGACTTTATAAGCAGGGTTGCTGAAGAAAATGCAGACTTTTTCCAACTGGAAGCAGCCACCAAGACTAGCATCCCGTTGCATGTTGGTGGTGCTTCACTATTTGTCACTCATTCAACAAGTTGAACCTCCAAAGGGGCTCCGCTTGCATAAGGGGGCCACCCATGCCTTCTTACAGAAGCTTCTCCAAAATGGAACAACCCACACAACAGACTCTGGCATGAGCCACGCAACCAAGGAGGATCTCACCCTTTGCCTCTGGTTAAGTAAGTAAGACCCATTTCCCCATGATGGCGATGTTCTAAGATTGAGGGCGAGGCGCAGGAGCCCGCCCTTCTACACCGACGGAGTAGATTTCCATAACCTATTCTCCCTGCTAATTAAGCCCAAAAATGGAAATACTATTTTTTCCGAAGGTGGGAAGGTTAGCATGAGATTTCATGGGTAAGGTATGTACACGTCAGAACAATGCTAATGCCTCGGAGGTGAGCGAGTAGCTTGTAAGCAGTGAACAATTTTGCACGGCGATTAAATTCACCTGGAAAGGGGGGGGGGGGGGAGAGAATAACAACTTGCTGTTGGAGCCACAATAAACACACACCACACTTTAACAAAGAGCAAAGCTGTACTTGTTCCAAGCTTTGTAAGAGCAAAACTCCTCCATGGTTAAGTTTACAGAAGCGCTAAGATGGCTGTGCTGGGCTGTGGTTTGGGGGGCATTCTTTGAAATTCTGCCTTTTATTTGAAAAAGGCATGCCTCATAAGCAGCTCCTGTGTAGGATTTGTAATTAAAACTATCTCAGACCGTTGTGGTCAAATGCATACGAGTTATGTTCCAGCTCCCGTAGCTGTCTCTCTTGCTAAAAAGCAAAGTAACTAAAATAAGAGCTGGGATAGCTTTGATCTCGTCTGCCCCCCCCCCCCCCGACGCACAAACCCAGAGGATTTATATATATATAAGGCAAGCACTGAAGTCCACCCTATAGATTTTTGCAATCTGAAGGATGGACTTTATGGAATGTACAGCAACAATGACATGACAAAACACAATTATTACTCATCTCAAGAATATACTGAAACATGTCTATGCAACTGGGATACAGGTTGCTTAAATGTTTCAATGAAGAAACAGAGCAGCCAGTAGCTGGAGGAGAGAAAGAAGAATGTAGCACATTTTTCTATCATGCGTTATCTCCAAAGTTGCCAAGAGCGAACAAGCAGCGTCTGCATCACCTTCTTTGCAGTCTGCTGAAGGGCGCACACTGTAGCAGTGTATAACTGGGATGGAATCCACAAAAGCCTTTGTGTTTCTGACCTCTGCATTCAGCGGAATGGAAGGGAATTCAGAAGGGAAAAGAAAAGACAAAAGACGAGACAAGCTCCAGAACAGCTGCTTTGTCTGGGGGAATTATTCTAAAAACCACATCCTGCAGTACAACAGTTACTGTTGTAGCTGCGACCAAGCAGTGATGCCAGGCATGTGGTGTGTGTGTGTGTAAGCGCGCACAGAGCAGTAATGAAACAAAGAAGTAATCTCCACATTGATTATCAGAGCCGTTTTGTTACTGTAAATGCATAGCTCTGTTTGCATTCAAGAAGGGGTTTATTGTGCCAGATTATGCCTCCTTGACAGGGGCTGGACTCGATGATCCACAGAGTCCCTTTCCAGCTCTGTAGTTCTAAGATCATGATGATTTGGTCTCTATGATGTCCATGCCAGCCACTCTGCTAGCATCTCCGTGAGAGCCTCCTTCTGCAGATTCAGTCTACCACAAATGGCTAAGGAGGCCAGGACTAGTTCAAGTGTTGCAGTCAGCTCTCCTTTCTGCAGCCTAATTATGTGGCGAATTTTTCTGCCCCCCGCCCCCCCCCCGCCGCACAAAAAAAAATCCCTTAGCAAACTGAATGCTAACTGCTTTCATATGATCTAAGTCCTACTGCAAAAACAATTAGCAGCAAAGCTTAAGAAACATCTGTGGCAAAAAGGAGGGGGGGGGAACGCCATTCTTCGCTTTCTGTAGCACTGTAGTTATTATAACTGGAGGTAAAAACAGAATTCTTTTGGCTCACTTTTGAAAGAGGTAATTATTTTGGCAGTCTGTAGAGGAGAGGATTAGCTTGCTGAAAAGAGCTCCAGGGTGGAAGATAATTAAATACAGAACTCATGTTTTAGAGAGCATTTCCTTGCCTAAGCAATATCTATATCACCACATTGTAAACTACCTGTCAGCCCTAGCTGCACTGCATTAATACTCAAATGTCGACCGAATTCCAAGCAGCATTTTAATATGTTGAAAGAATGATGGGAGAGGATAGCATTCCCAACATGCTTTTAGTAACTTCGACCAGTTGAAGAGAGAGAGCTACAAAACAAATGAGGTCAGTGAGAAGTTTAAAAAAAAAAAAGGCACATTCAAAAAACATGTTGATCAATTCAGCAAACTCAGCTTGGGCATCAGTTTAAAATGAAAGCCGCCAAAGCAAAGCTGCAATTCCCTGTAAAACAAGGTTGGGGGGGCCTCTGATCACCCACGCTGTTGCACCCCAACTTGCATCAGCCCCAACCTGCCTTACAGTGGGGTGAGATATAGGGGTACTAGTCCATCAATGTCAACTGAAGATTCTCAAAACCTGCCGTAATACCTATGGGATGTCAACACTGCCTCTACTTATTTCCAACGAATAGGGCACTGCCATTTAAATGAAGCATAAAAAAACCCAGAAAAATCTTTTTTTAAAAATTACTGTTGCTTTTGGGTCGTTCAAAATTCAAAAACCAAGCACAGTTTGTTCCAAAATTTAAAACATTTTGAAAAATTCCACTTTCAGTCTTTCCGTGTCAGTGACGCTTTCAAGAGGCCCAGTGAGAAAGAAGCAGCACACTGGCATTGAAATAGAACGATGCTGTCAGCACCAGCACATCCCCATGTGAAGCTTCTTCCCCCATAACCACGTTAAATTCCCAACAACACTAAGAGACAAAGTTCCAAGTGAGCAGCGAGACCCCAGGATCCCGTTTGACTTGACACAATCGCATATAGCACCACTATTCATCACTGAAGATTTCAACACCTCACCGTTTCCTTGGAGATGTTACGAATAACAGCAAAATGCTCACTTTTCCACATTGTGGGGGCCCCGATCCTGGATCTCCCTCCCCTCAGCAGAGTTAGTGGGCATACACAATCACCAATGCTCTGTTCAGTTTAGTCATTTATGATTCGCTGTGGGGCAGGGCCCATGGGGAAGAATACTCCTTCCTCTTTAAGTGCTGTTTCTAGGCTGTGTAGCAAACTCTTCCAAACTGCCTCTCCTTCCTGTGCCCCAATAAACTGGACAGGGCTTTAAAAACGACCAGCAGGACTCACAGTAGTGCTGAACTTTCTCCCACATACAGCCCTTCTGTCAGCAGCTACGGTGGGTGACCATTTAATACATTTAATAATACGTTTGCAAGAGCATGGGGCTGCATGGAGAATTACAGGCCTGGTCCTGTTACAGCCCCAATGCCATTTTGATGCAAAAAAGCAGTCACAGGAGAACACGCCACCAGACACCATGACCTCATTCCCTTGCCTTTACAGTGACACCCAGTTACAAGAGTGCTTGGTCGGCTTTTGAGGCATCTTTTTTTAAACCACGCAGAAAGGGCCTCACAAACTGCACAGCGAGACCGGGGGGGCAAAAATCTACCCAACCACCTAAAGCAGCGACGGCCAGGCGAGGAGCTGGGAAACAGAGGGAAGGCCAACACACACACACACACACGCTATAAACATTATGTTGTTTTCAGAAACCAAGTCAGCCAGCAGCCTCTGAAACTATAAATTAAGTGGGGAACTACAGCATCAAATGACAGCAGATATAGCAACTGCAGTGAAGGAAAATCCATGATCACAAAAAAATACTGCTGATATGGTTAAGGCCTTTCTTTTTGTTTCTAGACCGGAGCTTTTACTGCAAATTATCCCACTGGATGGGCAAGAAATGCATGAAAGTAAGAATCCTCAGCATCTGATAGCCCAGGTGCTTGAAAATCTGAGAACAGAAAATAAGAATTTTCATATTTCTCTTCATCTTTGCAAAGTTTTGAGGGCTGCGTCAAGGTGCTTTCCTCTCCCTCACGTGGAAGGGTCCAAAACTAAGCTTTCTGCTTTGCTATGTACAGTTGCAGCAGGAACTCCAGGATTAGCCTGACCCAGTGCTTTGCTCCTGCAAATAATGACTTATTTTTGAGCAGCATTTCAGAGGGAAGAAAAAGACCTGAGCAACGTTCAAGAAAGATTCATTTCACTTCACTAGTGTGGGTTAATTTTTTATTCTAGGCAATTACAGCTGGTTTGAGTAGGCCATGCAAAGCCTGGCGCAATGACAGAGGTCAGTGAATGAGTATTTGCCACATGAGTGCAAGTTGCCCTTGACTGGGCATGCCCACCCTTCGAACGCATCATCTCTGATTCAGTTTCACACAATATTGCCGTGCAAGGGCAGATCTGTGTGATTAACAAGCAGGCCAGATCATTATGGGCAACAGAAGTCCATTCTCTCTCTCGGCTGCCCTAACGTTCTCCTTTGTGAAGGAGATTTCGGGACGGGACTGATGTGACAGGCTGTAGATGAAATGGCTCGACATTCATGGAGTCCAGTTCTTTTTCTCCCAAGAGATTGAAGGGGAAATATTCCCACACACTTTGAGTGGGAGAAAAATAATCAAGATAGCATTACATGCAAAGGAGAGGGTGGGATGGGGGAACAAGGCTAGCCAATGGCGGGACTTTGCTGAGCATTCTGTGGTCATGATCCAGAGGAGTTCATGCATGGGGGAAAGCATGCAAACAACCAGGACTTGACTTCCCCATTTTTCAGCAGCAGCAGTTTCCGTAGCAGAAACAAATCCCTCAGATGTTTAAAATCACTGGTTTCTTTGACGCTTGAAGTGGTTGTGATTCAACTGACCCATGAGAGCACTGGCTGTGCCTGATGCTCCCTTTGATCCCTGTACACACACACCTCTGCTCTAGATTCTGGCCAGTAAGAACTGTCACATATTGGAGAAAAGCAAACATATTTTTCCATCCCCACCGCCCTGAGAATATTTACGCTGCAATTTTACATACGCTCTAATCTGAAGTCAGTACTTTAGTAACACTTAGTCACAGGATGGCAACCTTTATTTGTTTATTGCTTACATTTCAACTCCTATGAGCTCAAGACATATGACCATATAGAGAGTAAACTCTCAAATGGCTTTCAAAATTCCCTCGGACTTTTCAGATTATAGGATTATCAGATGAATTTTTAAAAATGTAATAACGGTGAAGGCTTCTGGAGGTTTTAGTCCAAGAACATGTGTGGCTCCAAGGTGGGGAAGCATTGATTAAGACATGCACATACAACTTTTGTGACTACAACAGAAGTAATGGCTGATAACTTTCTGTGTTGTAGAGCCACTTATACATCTGTTTCAGATATTAATATTAAACACTGAACCAGAGACACAGAAACTCAATGGCAAAAGCTAGCCCGGCAGACATTTTTCAGGACGATTTTCAGATGACAGAGGAAATGAGAACCCAGGTACCACTGGAAGGTGTTATGGCCAGAAAGAGGCTTACTATCATAAACATACCCTTGAAATCTATTGTCCCAGTGGCTACTAGGCCAAATCTCTCAATTAAAAAACTATTTATTGGTTTCATTGATCATCTGATGGTTTTGTTTACACCATGGAAAAATACTAGAAGACCAGCACTGCATTACACTCTCATATATTTGGGGGGGGGGGGGGATGGATTCTGCTGTTCAAATGGCCTGCATTTAGATTTAAACATTCTTCAGTCGTTCACCACACATTAAACACAAAACTGTTCAGAGCTTCTCAAATGTGCCAATTTTAAAATCTCACCTATAAAATTAATCAAGAGTTGAGGAGGGGTGGAATACCAAAATGGGAAGGTAAAAAAAATACGTATTTCAGGGTAGTGGGGGAGCTGAGCTCTGGATCAACCTCATTCCTACTTTAGCTACAGACAGACAGTGCTTGGAGTGCACCTAGGGTCATTTAAGCCCATGATTACATAGAATAAAGGGAAAAAAATATCTTGCACTTTGGTTTCTATTTTGACCCAAGTCTTCTAGTCTTCTGATGCCATCTGAGTAGGAGTTAAAAACCTGTTTGTTTTTCTGTGGGTCCTACCTTAAGAACAAAACAAAGCTAAACTTCCTTGAGGATTAGGAACAGCAGACAGAGCAGGCCCTTCAAGGAAGGATAGGCCGCACCCAGAGCCAACACAAACAGTGTGGCTTTCTTAATTAATTTAACCACAACTCTTCAAAAGAGTCCTGTGGGGCACCTTCAACTACTAATGAATTTTGAAGGGAAGCACTGCCATCAACATCTTAGGTCTTGTATTTCCAGGGTTTCAGCAGCAAATTGGAACCACTGCAAGTACTGTAATTGGTATAGCTTGACTTCAATGTTGGAGCACGGGGCTCCTTTAGATTTTGTCACTTTTCGTTTGAACAGGTGGGGCTACTTTCACTTAAAAAACAACGACTCAGGACAGATTCAATTTGTTAAGGGATGCCATCTTCTCATATCTCTGTTGAGACTCTTGGCTGACACTCCAGGGGTTTATCGGGAACACACTATTCACATCATAGGCAGTATCTCTGTTACTCTTGAGTACAGCCTTACCAGAGATAAGCTCAAGAGAAGGTCAGATAAGGAAGACTGACGGAGACTGGCCCATTGAAACAGCCCCGGAATCATCAAGCCACAGAATGATAAGAAGCAATTTTACTGCCTGATTATTTTTATTGTCAATTCATTCTCCATTTTATTGAGCTGCTGTTTCTTTTCAGTGGTTTAGACTAAGACAGAAACTTCTAAGGTCGCCTGTGGCGGCCATGGCAGAAGCAGACAGAAGGAAATAAATAAATATGGCATAGAATTTGCTCAGCTGTATCATAAAAATCAATATCCGCTGGATACTTTTCCCAAATCATTGTGAAATCAGGATGCACGTTAAAAACGAACATGATAAATAGCAGCATGCTGGAACTTCTTGGAAAGTTTGGCGGTGCGTATTCCAGGAAAATGAAATCAAAACAAGGCCAGAAAACCAAACAATTTACCAAACAAACAAAAAACCCAGCCAGCAGTGTAGTGTGCTCAGACTTCAGCTTTACAGTAATTAGTTCCACACTAAATACTGATCAAAAGTCGGCTTCCCCAAATCCACACATTTAGTGTGAACTCCAAATCCTATTTTCATTTTACATGCTGCTACAAGAATTCTAGACAACTGTAGTAAGGTATACCCTTATACACACACACACAGCAGAAAGCTAATCAGAAATGCACTGTGGTTACAAAGCGTACAGATACGCCCAGAAATGCTGTCGAGTTACACAGGAGCTGAGCAACTAAAAAGACAGGCAGGAAAGAGTTCTAAGTTCCCTGGAATTCCTTCCCATATCGAAAATCATTTGTTTTTGATTGGCCTCTGCTGGCATAACATTTGCATCTTGTTATCATGATATTTTAACTTAAAAGTTGATTTAGACATTCCTCACAGATTGCTTTTAAGCACACTTTTATTAAGTTCCTTATTTTTGAAAAACAGAAAGTTTGTTAGTTTTGTCACGCTTTCCCTTTGGCAGCGATAACCTTTCCCCTCCCCAGCTGCAGCAAATTTGAAATAATCCTGATCTTCAACTGGACTTTATTAATCTGCCAAATCAAAGTGCAACCTGAGGAAAAGCAATTATTTCCAGCTCAACCATTATTAACAAGTTAGTTTCTCTGCCCGTCACAAGGACGGCCCAACTGCCCGATAAACACTCAACGTCTGGACCAATTAAAGACAATTTTGCAACCATAATATACAAATCCATTCAAGTGCTGGAACTAACGTTCCAGACAGGCCGATCAATAGGCTTTTCTGCACAAACTTTAAAAAGAAAAAGCCTTTTCAGAAATGAGAATACAGCACACTCAATAAGGGATTTTTACTAACTAAGCTGACTTTAGTTGGCCACACAGAGGTATAATTCAAACCACACAGCAAGGCCTTATTGCACAATTTATCAACATAACATTGTGCCACCACACAACGAGAACCTAAGGAACTGGAAACATACAAATGCTAAAAATGTTTTCCGTCTGTAAACATGTCACATCTAGCACCGTAATAAAAACAACAAGAATCCTGAGTAAATATACCCATTTCTACAGTGTAACAACAACAGATTTTAGGTCAAACATGATCCTTCATCAGATGTAACTGCTCTAAAGAAGATAAGAAAGTTGTGAGGTTAAATTACTTTTAGACTTCGACAATTAGACTTTGAAAGCATATCCTGAACCATATAAAGTGTGATTCTGGCCAATTAGGCTAAGAAAAACTTTGTCCTGTGTTACAAGCACACAGTATTAATTTTGTTAAACAGCTCAGGAGCCATAAAGACTTATTGCCTTCATTTCAGGTCTTCCAGTTTTGGCTCCACAACTTCATCAGAAAAACCTAGCGATTTTCTGGCACTAGACGGCAAACTAGAGTTTTAATTCACCCCAGCCTTTCATTTATCATGACAAAAGGACAATGAAGGCTTTTTTTTATTTATAACTATTATTAAATTTCCAGATTATTAATTATTTGGAGTATGGGAGATTCTCTTTTCCTAACCCAGTGTGCACTTGGTTCACTGCCTTATGCCAATTCTTACCCTGCACCAAATGATGGTAGTGTGCAGTGGACAGCATGACCCGTACTCACCTCCCCACTCAGCCACGACAGCCATCTATTAAAACTAGTCCTACACAGGTTTATTGTGGGGAAAATGGGGTCATGTGAACTCCTCAGTTCCTTTAGAAGTGTGGGATGAACATTTATTTCAATGCCATAAGAAAAGGGAGCAGATATTCACTAGCCTACACTAACAGCAACTTTGTCCTGTGTTTCTTTATTCAAAACAGTCCAACTCTTTTACTGGCTATGAGCTGCCAGGACAGCAAAGTTTCATGCCAAAAGGTTGACCAAAACTGCAGAATACAAACCTTTTACACAGAGCAAAATCTTCAGTCTCTGAAGACTGCACAGGTTTTGTTTTTAATCCACACAATGTCACTTTAGAACAGTCTTAGGAGCTACACTGGGTATTGTATTGTGCAGGCCTGTTAAGACTGCTCGTCTTGAAAGCATCTCTTCAGAAACACATGACATGACTGTCATTATCTGTTCTCAAGAACAATACCCATGATACAGCATTGCTGTTGGCAGTAAACAACAGCCGTATGAAACACGCAGGCCCAGTCAGGCATTCTATCAGGAAAGGACGAGTTTCCAAAATCTATTCTGCCTGTCGAGACCTTTTAGTTCTGCAGTGGAGTTGACTGCAAGGAACAAGATTTTTATTAGGAGCCTAATAAAGCCACCAAACCTTGGCAAGACAGTTGCTCCTTAGAAAAGGAGCCATGTCGCTTCTAGAATTACATACAAGCGAGCCCACGAGCAATTATACTTGCTGGCTGGTCCAAGAGCAGCCATGAGAATTCAGCATTTTTCATTCTGTTTTTTAAATTACCAAACTGTGGTAAAAACAGACTAAAATATCCTGCTCCTCCCACAACAAATTCATGGACTGTTATTCCACTCAACATCTTCAGGACCAGAAAGGATTGCAAACATATTTTAAAGCTTCTTACCGTCATCTATAAACCACCTATAATAAACACTTAACATTTACTGCACTCCTCACTTAACAACTAGTAAGTGGAAGTTTATGTCTCTAACAAGAGATGGCACAATCCAATTTTGGACAAATGGGAGAAAGACTGTAATACAAATACAGTCTTGTTTAAAAGCAGTGAGAATTAAAAAAAAAATTATTACCAGAGCTTGAGCTGCTGGAACACAGAAGATCAGCAATGATTTCTCAAGTCTACTGATCCGCTATGAAATCAGCCACCCAAAACAAAAACAAGGGAATGGTAGAAACCATTATTGTTTCCAGTTTAAGGCCAAGTCTGCCACCCCCTTCCTCACTTTACCCTAAACTCAGCATTATCTCACCCTATGGTTTACCAGTGGTACAAAATAAGATTTGACAGAGGTAAGAATCCTCAACTGATCCTCAGGACTAGAATCCTAAAAACACAGCAGTCGGAAACCTTCAACTCAGCATCAGAGCACGCACCTTGACCGCAAAAGACCCCAAGATCCCATCCCCGACTACTGGTGGCTGGTCCATTCAAGTAAACGCTGAGCTGGCCCATCTCAGGCACCCCAGCACACTCCTATGAGAGGTGGAGGGTCCGAGCACCACCAGTGTCCTTTACCTGCTGCGCATATCCATGAATGCTTGATCGCTGGAAGTGCCCACTTTGGTCTCTGGGTTTGCCTGTCACCCACGGACTCTGCTGACCTGGGCTGTGTGCCCTGTGTCCCACCAACTGCAGTAGGCTTCGGCTGCCCCTGCCCCCTGGCATTGTGGCCATCCTATTTTTATAAAGGGGGCCCTTAGTTAACAAAGTGGCTTGTAGCCCACAATTCTTATAGGGACAACTTTCAGGTCCTCTGTAACACCTGGATTCACTTAAGGTTTCTTTTTTCTTTAGGGGGATTCTGAATTAAAAACCAGTGTGGTTTGCTATGCTTCCACTTTGCAACTGCCTACTTTATAACTCACAGAGCCCCAAAGCTGAGCAGAGGTTTTCTCTTTCATGCAAACCAGAAAAGAAGTGTTTCCCTTCCCCCCCCCCCGTACAACCGGTCCCAAACCCCCTCAGATATTGAATTTTAAAGCCTACACCCATTAGTGCACATTTCACAAGAAGCTGACTATTTAAAGTGGTCAGGCGGAAAATCACAGGCTGATACACATGCAGTACAACTTAAGTGTTAGTGGCAGCTGTGACTTTATTAGTTCCAACTCAACTTGTGAATTCTGGCTCTTTACCATCCAGAATTATTAGAGCTCCCATACTCGTATTAGTGAGGCACGACCTGTTCTGACAAACGCTGCTTCTTGTACCTTTCTCAAAGCAGTAGTCTAGAAATGCAGCAGGCTTCCTGCAAACGCCCCTTGCCACTTTCTTGAGAGATAATACATGCAGACAGCAGAACAAAGAGCTTAACCAAGCAGCTGAAACCTACTTTTGGGCAGAGGAGGAGGTTGCACAGGTGCTTTTTACTCAAAAAAATTTTTTTTTAAAAAAAAGAGACAAGCATCACATTAAAACAGCTTTGTCTGGATGCAGTTCTGCCCCTGCAGTGCTTCCAGGCCAAATACTGCACCACTGAGCTAATTCACGGGAGCCAGAAAACGGGATCGACGAGGAGAACTCCCTTGTCGGCTTTTACCTCCAAACTGTAAACACAGAGCAAAAAAGCAGATGTCTCTAACTATGTCCTTGCCAAGGCTGTCTTTACCATCAGACAGCACCTCCTCCTCCTCTCCGTCCTGCTCCCAGACTGCAGGAAATTCTAGATGCTTTCCTTTCTCAAGAGGACGGACAAGGGTTAGGGATTTTTGGAGGCTCCTCTCCTATTCCAGTTGCGGTTCCCCTTCAAATCCTAAGTCCACACTGCATCACCCTGTACTCCTCCTGCCAACGCATCTTTCAGTCTCGGGCTTAATGACACTGACCTCCCCACTTTCATGACAGTGACACTGAAGCTACTTGGTTCCCGGGTGGGAGCAACGTTTTGGAAGAGACATATTCTTGCACACAAGCTCATCCATCCTAAATTTCTTCTTGGACTGCCTCTCTCTTTCTAGCCCACCATTTCCTGCACCATTGTCAAAACATGACCTCCTACTACAGGAAGATTTCCCAACTCATTCACCCCACTGTCTTCTACCCAAGCACAGGAGGAGGTGGCTTTAATGACAAGATTCTGACTCATCATATTTACTTCATAGGCATTAACACACACACACATATATACAGAGCTTATAAATTCAACTCCAACATGCTTCTCTGTCATGCAATTAATACTGCAGGACCTATCACCTCCTGCTGTGCATGGCCACAAGCCCACAAGCTCCTCAAGAAGCCAAATGCTGTCATTCTTTTCTCCTCACCCTCAGAGCATCGGATAAGAGCAAAACCTCCACTTTCTGGCTGCCACATAGAGCACCTCGCTGATGTAACCACTCGGCTGTACGTGTAATGATTGGGCTTCAATTCGTGTGAAATACAGCACTGCATCCCACTGGCATTGAGGCCTCCTGATGGCTAGATGGCCTATGCTGCAGTCAGGGCGGCCAGCAACGTCTTCCTGTCTGGGCTACTCTTAAAGACACAGGGCCCTCTCAAGGATCCAGCTCCACTCTCATCCCCTCACAGCACCAAGCATTTCCCTCAAGCCTCCCCAACTGTTTCAACAAGTGCCTGCAGCTCCTGCTCAGTCTGCTCTTTTCCCACCAGCCCCCTGGCCCCATATTTTCTAGGATTCTACCTCTGGTCAGCAGTCCAACCTGTCTTCTCTAGAGAGCCTTCCCTTCCCAAGGGCCGGCAAAACCTTCCAGCCCAGTTTGACAACTAACTCTTCCCACAGAAGGCTGGCTGTGTACACTGTGTTGCTGACACTCGTGTTCCCTGAACTGCTGGAAGCATCGCAGACCTAGCCCAACCAGTCAGGGTGGGAAGTTTCCCTGTCACTAGCAGAAGGTGGAGCTGCCCACCAGGAGGCATCTTCCTACGTGTGCACACCCCTACCCAGGCACCCCCTCTCATGTGCCCCAAATGATCTAGCGCCCACAAAGCTCTCACCCACCCTTGTGCAGAACAGGGATCTGCATCCCATTAGCCTCTCCTCCCACGGTGGCCTGCTTCTTTTTTGGGGCTAACCTTTCCCTTCTTCAGGCTATCTGACTTCTTGTAAGGAAAGAGGGGAAACGTCTACGCAGATGTACTGATGGGGGGATTATTTATTAGGTCTACCTGCCCACCCCACAACTGCCCCTCTCCACTTTCTTTTCTCCTCAGTGAAGAAGGCAAGAATTACAACACAACCCCCTCCCCCCCACACACAGACACACACTTCCATTTTTCTGTCTTCCGCTATTTCAAAGTGCCACCCTCTGATTCCTCCCCATCCCACCCAACACCTCACTTCCTGTTCTGCTGGCATGTGTGGGAGGGGGGTGGCACCCTTCAAAGCAACAGGCACCCTCTCCACCTACGACCCCCTTTCTTGCCTGATGCACTGCCCACCACCACCAAAGGACTGGGGAAGGAGGAGGACAGAGGCTTGCTTGCACACCCAAATCCAGACTGCCAGCTCGGAGGATCTCTAATCGAGGCTCCATCAACCTTCCCCCTCCCTTTATCAACTCTCCCCAATATTCCTGTGATCAGCTAACAAGCACAAAGCCCTGGGAAGGAGGAGTGGTGAGCATGGCATTATAAAGATGACTTTCTGCCAAAAGCAAGGGGGATTTTCCCTTTTCACTCTGTTATCTCTGGTGAACAGTGAATCTTCCCCTAACTCTCTGAATCCTGAACAAAGAAGGGCTGAACTATTTACTACTTTATACTCTGCTCCAGCTTATTCTCAGTCCCTCCCACCCACCCCCACTTATAATCTCTTCTCTCTCCTTTATGAATTCTCTCTACCCCCTTCCCTCTCTCTCTCTCTGTACCAGATTTTTTTTCACTTATGCTTTTCAAGTCTCATGCTGCAAAGTATCTCTGAATAGGATTTACTTATGCAGGGCAACAAGAGAAGCCCTTATCATCACCATCATGCTGTGCAGGGAGTTAACCACAGGCATTTAGCTGCTTACGCTTGACAAGGACAGATTAAACAGATTTCCCTCAATCTTGGCAACTTGACTCCCCCACACAATTCTTAACCACCTCTCCCCAGCCCTGTCTCTTCTCCCCCTCTTTTCCCAATAGTATTCTTCCTCTGCCTTCTCCAGTCTTCCTCCATGTCCCTCCTGATTTATGCGCAGGCAGGCATTCACGGACTGTTCTGCCATTCTCTCCCACTTCTGGTTAACCTATTTCCTGCATATACGGCCTTTTATCTATCTCTGCCCCTGCTTCTCACCCGGCAGCCATTTCCTCTCCCAGGGTCCCCCTCCTCCTCCAGTGATTTCCTTCTCCTCCAGCAGTGACTGCCTTCCCATAGTCTGTCCTCACTTCCTCCCCTGCACTCTGATCCTTGCCTCAATCCCCTTGTCTCAATCCCTCCTCCCTCATCTTTTTCAGGCCTCCCTTGAATTTATTCACTTCCTCCCCTATGAATTCCTGCCCTCCCGATTCTTCCCACCATTCCTTCCCTGACCATTTGTATTGTGCTTCCTCCTACACCACCCACTTACTTAACACTGCATAGTTCTACCTTCATCTACCTGTCCCTCTTCTCCACCATTTCACTCTCCAACCTTCTTTCTTCCTCCCTCACCCACTGCATTTGTTTCGAATGGAGACCACTCACATCTGCTTCCTTTCAGATGCCAAAGAGCACAGACCTATCAGGACTGTCCCTGCATAATGCTGGGTTTAGAAAATCCAGGTATGTTAATGAAAACCATTAACCAAGAACCTAAGTCAAAAAAGCAATCACCTTTCCATCTGCTGACCCCCCTCCAAAGGATTACCTGGAATAAGCTCCAGCACAACCACCATGAGGCCCACTTGTGTAAATGTGGTTGTTGTTGTTGTTTAGTCGTTAAGCCGTGTCCCACTCTTTGTGACCCCATGGACCAGAACACGCCAGGCCCTCCTGTCTTCCACTGCCTCCCGGAGTAAATGTGGGTAAAATTATGCTAATAATAATACAGATGTAATTAGCCTTCGCTTGCCAAAGCCTTGATTTTCTCCCCTCTGCCATTCAATGGCTATTTCTTAAGATGCCTGCAGCTAATCGAAGATACAGGGGACAAAAAAACAAAACAAAACCCAAGTTTATACAGATAGCCTTTGAATCTGAAAGGTGAGTAATAAATGTAATGCATCTTCACCCCTGAGAGCCCCGACAGAACTTGGTTCCTTAACCCACTTTCTCCAAGGCAGTCTGATTTTTCCACCCCATTCTGTGTATGTTGGTTTGCCCAAGCTAATGAAAAGACAACCTACAGAGTGAATGGAAAAATGACAGAAATAACCACCTCCGCGAAGTACAGCAAAACCAGGACTGGTCAGCATCCACCATCCTACCAGGGGCTCCCTTTCATCCCCATGAACTCAAGGGTCCTCAAGCCCACCCGCCACGAGTGGCAAGGAAGCACAGTGATCAGAGAAGAGAAGCAGATCACGTTGCAGATAAACTGAGTTGCACATCCACGACATATAAATGTTTTACAGACATGTGCATCGAGACAAATGCACAAGACTCAGTGTGTTTCTATCAGAGGCACATACACAGCAGCCTAAGGACTCATGGATGAATAATCTGCTTTCATGCCTGTCCTTTTTTTATTATTATTATTATCAATATTCCTTTGGAAGAACCAAATGATCTGCAAAGCTCCTTCTCTGCAGGGAAGTAAGTGGCCTTGTTCAGAGCAGGAAGGTGTACTTTGACAGCAGAGCAGGAGGGGCACCCTGCATTCACACACAGCCCTCCAAAACTTGTCCAAGTTACTTGGGACTATGCGGCAGCCATACTGGCTATGGGGGGGGGGGGGTTCTTTGAGATGCAGTCTTGGGCAGGGGGTGATGATTTCTGTGGCTTTTTGTGACCAGAGGAATTCTGGGACTTGCAGAGGACGGGATGGAGGATTCTGGGACTTCTAGTGGCCATCATGGCTGACGGTGGATGATTCTGGGGCTTGTAGTAACAATTCCAGCAGGGAAGGGGGACCCTGTGAGTTGTAAGGGCCTTACTGATGAGAGAAATCCTGGCAGGTACTGAGGCCACTCCTGGCTAGAAAAGGTCTGGGACTCATCCTGGCTGTATTAACGGCGGCGGTGGTGGTGGTGGTGGGAATTCTGAGATTTATAATGACCACACTACAGTGGTCACGTTAGGCTCGAAGAAGGCATTGTAGGTTTTGCAGTGGCCATGCTGGATTGGGTATGTGGGAGGGGGTTTCTGGGATCTGCACTGGCCATGTTGGGCTGGGAGGGAGGATTCCAGGACTTATGGTGGCCATACAAACTGGGAGGGGGATTCTGGGATTTGTAGTGGCCATGCTGAGCTGGAAAGATGAATGTTGGGATTTATAGTGGCTATACTGGGCCAGGAAGGGGGGGATTCTGGAATTCCTGGTTGGCCATACGGACTGGGAGGGAGGATCCTGGGATTTGCCAGCTGAGCAGGCGGGATTCTGGGATATGTAGCCCAGGGAAGGGAATTCTGGGATGTGGAGTGGCCCTGTCAGGCTGGGAAGAGGGGGCTTCTGGGGGTCTGTATTGGCCAGCTGAGCCGCAGGAGGGATTCTGGGATTTGTAGGCTCTGCTGAGCTGAGGGGGTGGCCGCATCTTCTGGGCTTTGTCGTGGCCACAAGGGGGGCTCGAAGACCCTTGGAGAAACCCTCCCAAACTGCACACACACCCCAGGGGGTTCCCCTTGCGCCCCAAAAGTGTGTGTGTGGGGGTGTGTGTGGAGAGAGAGACATGGACAGCTGGATGGCCGGTCACCTCTCCCCACCGGGGGCGTGGGGGGGAGGGAAGAAAGGGTCCCGGTCCTGATTCTCTCCCCCCCCCCGGCTCACCTCCTCTTGTAGTCGTCCCTCTCGCGCTTGACTTTGGCCAGGACGTTGTAGAGGGCCCGGATCTCGGGCGTGATGGTGTCGATCTGGACGCCGACCCCGTCCGGGTGGAGCCAGGAGACGCCGGGCCCTTGCAGGGTCTCCAGGCCGCCGCCGCCCGTCCGCCTCACCTGCGTGTAGCTCCAGATGGTGCCGGGCAGGCGGCTGTAGTGGGACGAGGAGGGCGGAGAAGGGAAGGCCGAGGAGGAGGAAGAGGAAGACGGCGGCGGGTGGGAGTGCGAGTGAGGCAGCGGCGGCAGAGGCAGCGGCTGAGCCCCCGCCGCCAGGAAGGAAGGGAAGGAAGCCGAGCTGGGCGGCGGGCCGGTCGTGGTGGTCGTGGCCGCCGTGGCGGTGGGCGGGAAGGCCTCGGTCTGGACGGCCTGGTGCCGGGGGAAGCGCTTGTAGCGGAGGCGCCGCTGGCGCTCGCTCTCCTGCTGGGCCTGCAGCTGCTTCTCCAGCAGCCGGTTCCGCCGCTCCAGCTCGTGCACCTTGGCCAGGAAGCAGCGGAAGCGCACGTTCAGCCCCTTCAGCAGGTGCAGGTTCGAGCCCAGCTCCGTCCGCAGCGTCGCCGGAGGGGCCCCCCCGCCGCCGCCGCCCCCGCCGCAAGGGTCCTCCTCACCCAGCAGCAGCAGCGGCGAGGCCCGCATGGCGGCCGCCGCCTCGCCGAAGAGCACCGAGGGCAGCATCCGGAAGGGAGCGCGGCCCTCCCGCGCCGCCACCGTTGAGGTAAATTTTAGTCCAAAATTTATTTTAAAAAAAAACAACAAAAACACGACGGTTTTTTAAATCTCTCTCTTTCTCGGTCCCTCCCGCCGCTTTTCCTGAGGTAAATCCCTCTTCCCCCCCCCCCTTCGGCGTCGCGTTTAGGAATTCCAGCCGTTAAAAAGCGGCCGTTGGGGAATAACGGTCGCCTCCGCCGTGAGGGGGGAGGGTTCGAACGCCCCCAACGTTCGGAGCCGCCATGTTGGGGAGGGCGAGGGGAAAAGGGGTGCGCGCCGCTCCGTCCCGAAGGGTTGGGGTGGACTCGATGGCCGGGCCCCGCAGGAGTCAAGGGAGGGGGAGATAGAGGCGGCGGCGGAAGGAGAGACGCGTCGCCTCTGCAGTGCTCGCCGGCGACTAACCCGGCAGAGGCGGCCCCTGACGGGCTATTGGGGTTGGCGCCGAGGGAGGGAGGGAGGAGGCCACGCCCCCCCTCTTCCTCCGCCCCCACCAGCGCCGCCGCAGCGCCGGGCTCCTCTCAATCTCTCGCCGGCCCAGGCCACGCCTCTCAGAGCGCGGCCACGCCTGCGGTGACGTCTCCCGGCTCCGCCCCCCTCCTCTGCGCGGCCTTCCCTCGGCGTTGCGGTCCTGGGCGGACGGCGCCGGCCACGCCCCCTCGCCCTGCGCCGGGCTCCACGTGGGACACGCCCCCGAGCCGCATGGGTTGAGCACGTGCTCTGGGCAGATTTCGCTTCCTCGTGGATAGATGGATGATTGATTTGATGGATTCAGGGGTGTTGCTCCCTTGGGCTTGGGAACCATCCGTGCCCGCGTGTCAGGGCAGAAGAAGCACTCTGCTTATGCTCAGAGGCACCCTTGCCTTCCAGAACCAAGCGTCTTGTGACACCTGGATGGCTTTGCAGAGGCTGTGACGGCGCAGAGGGATCCAGAGATGTTGCCCCAGTGCCCGCACTCGGCCTGGCCTCCCCTCGAAGCAGCACGATAGCTCAGGGGTTTTAAATGTCTGGCTGCGGAGCCAGAGGTGGGGAGTTCGAATCCCCCACGGAGCCTCCCTGGCAGGGGCTGCTGGACTCCAGGATCCATCAGGTCCCCTTGCAGCTCTTAAGATGATGATGATGATTGTCCAGGTGCCTGAAAGAGGGGTAGGGCTTCCTACAGTGTAAGCCTGTGTCGATTGTAGCCCAGAAGGCAACTCTGTGTTTGCTGAGGATGAAAACCTTCGTCTGAGACACCACCGAGTCTCCTTGCTCCTTAAAGACCAACAGGTTTTAATACCCCTTGGGGACTTTCTCTTTTTTTTGGACTGCTGATGCCTGTGTGTATTCTGCATATTGCCTCTCCAACCACTAGGTAAAGCTATCTGCTTTGTCTTCCCTCGGCTGGCTGAAAAGTTAGACCTGGGTTTTCCATTTTCAAAAGTGCAAGCTCAAAAGCTACCTCCCTTTCTTGTTCCCAACGCAGAGAGGGGTCAGTTCGGGGGAAACCTATGGCGGGCGTGTTTTCTGCCTGCGTCTCACCTGAATGTCTGCGGAGTGCAGAGACCTTTTCCTATCTCGTTCCATCTCAAGACATGGCGTCATCCCAGCATCCTTTGGGTTCTGACTGGAGGGGGGAAGCTTTTGAGGCACAGTCTGCTCCACCGACCCCCTGAAAAGCATCCCATTGGCATGCTTTGCACATACAGACCCCACCTTTCCTCCACCGGTCTCAAGAGGCAGTTTCCTATATTCACAACGGCCCTGCGAGGTAGAGGTTAGGATGAGGAGCAATGGCCTGCCTGGAGGACCCCTCATGAGTCTGAATGTTACTTAGGCCAGCTTTAGAATCTATCCAAACACTGCTGCTCCTGTGAGCTAGAGGAGCCATCAACAGAGGCACACCAGACCCTTAACAGCCCTCCAGGTTTTTGCGTTTCTCCCAAGCCGGGGGGGGGGGGGGCGCAGAATCAAGGTCTCCCCTGCCAGCAGCCTAGGGGTTGCTCTGTTAAGCCCATCCACAAAAGCAGTGGGTTTGTTTTTATCAGGGACTGGAGACTTGCCATGCAGCCTCCTTTCTCCTTCTGCTTGCAAACGCGCACACACACACACACACACAGAGGCACCAACGCACACATGGCTGCCCTGGTTGACAGAGGGAACATTGTGTGGAAGGAAGGCTGGCTGCCTCTCTCTCCGGCCAGCCAGTCCAGAGTCTCCCGTGGTTGCCGCTGACGTACCAGGGAGCCGGACAGCTTCTGCATTGTGGGCCTCGCGAGGCAGGACGTTTCTGGTGTGGAACTGGAGAGCGGGAAGCGACGAAAAGACACTTCTCCTCTAAAAAGCATGCCCAAGCCTGGCATGGTTCACTGCGAAAGAGCCGGCGTCGTTTATCTGACCTCTGCTAAGAGGGGGACTCCGGTTCTCATTCAATCCCACATGGTCCATCTTATAACCCATGTGTGTGATTCACAAGTGCCTCCTCTGCTTTTTGTGGAGTTAATGCTAATCCAGCTGGTGTGTAAAATGGCGTGAGGAAGCAACAGCACCTTCCACGAAGCACCTAAACCCAGCTTCCTGCTTCCCACAGTGACCCACTGGGGTTACACAAATGCTATTTTTTCAACACAGGACCGGCTTTCAAACAAACAGATTCCATGCTGATGTCCCCCAAGGAGGCTGTCACAGGGAACAGCCCCGCCCCAGGTTTGCCCATTGGCTAAGCCTCTGTGATGTCACAGAATGGCCAGAAAACAGGGCAGAAGTCCCAGCCACGGAATATTAACAGGCAAGCCGCCTGGTGGGGAGCAAAGTGGAAGGTCAGTTTGGATGCAGCAACAATAAATAATTAAAACAACAATGAGCAGGACCTCATGATAGGAAGGCCTGGACCCGTCAGGGAGTCATGATGCCAGAGGATGGAGGTTGGCCAAGAAGCCAAGGGAAGCTTAGCCCCCTGCTCCCGTACTTCGGCCACTTGAACTGGGTGTCCTTTCTCTTACCTGGGCTGAGAAAGCAAAGCACACAGACAGGTAGAATCTGCTGTGTGTGCTTTCAGCATACCTTAGGCGTGCAAGCTGCTTGAGTTTGCTGAAATAATTACACTGGGCGGGTGTGGTAATCGGGACCAGAGACAGGTGTTACACAGAGGGGTAAGGCCATAAAGAGTCATTGTGATTCCCGAGCCTCCTTAAGCCCGAAGTATGTGCTGAGGCAACTACAGCTGCCCTGATTACTTTGGGAGCTGCCAAGAGCAGAGGTATTCTACCTAAGCATTAATTTGCTGGCACATTAAATATTAGGATTGACATCTGAGTCACCATGATATGATGCCTGCAGAGAACTGATGGGAAAAACAAGTGGAACCTTGAAGGGAAGCAAAGTTCCTAGCCGGACCGAAGGTGCCCCACTGTGTCTCTGCGTGATCTACTGTTCTCGTTTCGTCCCAGGCAGTGGCTGTACTCTGCGCCACTCTGTCTAACTCCTGCAGAGACCTGATACTCCCCAGCCTCAGAGAAGGCTCTTTTCAGAGGAGAAGGGGGGGGGGGGGAATCAATCTTGGTGAATGCAGGAGACATAGAAATGGTTCAGCAGCTCAAACCCACCATGAAGATGGGGAAAGTTATCTCTCTCTTTTTTTGTATCATGAGACCCAGAAATTCCCACCCAACATGGCCAAGGGAAACGTCTGGTTCAGGGGGCTGCCGCTTGATAAAACAATAAACTGATCTGGTGTGCTGTGCCTCAGTCTGTCCATCCAAAAGATGAGGCACTGAAGCCCCTTTAGCTCCTGGCTAATGTTTAAGCCACTGCCTCGCTGTTTCGCCATGTGGCTTCATCCCCCAAGAAAGCGTCAGAGCATGAATCCATAACCTCCCGGGAAGGATTCCTTCTTCCGAAACTTGGAAGACAATAGAATGCTTTGTCTCACCAGAGAATCCCTCCGGCGGCAAACCGGATGTGCTGCCACGGAGCCACCAGGGCTTCACGGGGGCTTTTTTCTCTAGAAGCCTTTGCTTTCTGGAGCAGAACGGCCTCGTGGGCTGCTCCCCATGATAGCTCAGGATGTTTGCCAGAGGGAAACCCATGAGACCTTCTGGACTCTGGACTGCTTTGCTGCCCCCACTGTTAACTTTTCCCTTCCCGTCCTCAAGGTCGGACCTGTGCTGTAAATCTGATGCAAACTCCAAAGACAACCTGAAAAACGGGAGCTCTTTTCTGTGAGAAGTGGAGAATACAGAGCACGTGGGTTTCCAAAGATGATGGAGGCAGAACTTGGGAAACTTTTGTTTTTTGACTACAAGTCCCAGAATCCTCAACCAGCACACCCAGTGCTGGGGGATTCTGGGACCTATACTCCCTCTCTCAAAAAAAGCAACTTTATCAAGCACTGGAAACAGATCAGGGTAGGGAAATTTTGGCCCACCCGGTATTTTGGATCATGACCCCCTTTATCCTTGGTAATGCTGGCAAAGTCTGGACGTGGTTGTTCCCCACATCTAGACAGCCAAAGGTCTCCTGACCCTGGTCAGGGAATGGATTCTGAGGATCAAGAGACCCACTGATGTCTCCGTTTATGAAGGAGGGGGCTTAGGTGCTCCTCGAGGATCTGGCTTCCAAACCTCCGTGAAGTCTCTTCACCTCACGTGCCCCACAACGCCTCTCGTGGATTTGTCTTTTTTATTAGTATTGCAAAGAGGGAAGGAATGCACTGCCCGGGCAGGAGGGGTCCACAGGCGACGGGCAAGAACCTGCACGCCGGAGAAGAAAGCCGAGGTGACTTCACCCGCCGTGAGTCAGACCCCGCGGTCCAAAAAGCAGTGACTTCATCCCCTGAGCCTCCTTTCTCCACCGCCTTTTTGAGCCATCCAGGTGGGAAGAAGGAACAGTGGAGGGAGGGATGAGTCATGCAGGTGAGACCCAGCTTACCATATAAGGCCCAGGATGGGCCTTATTATTTCCTGGAAGCCTCCTCGTCCGTCAATTCAGGCGCAAGAACAACCGAACAGCCGGGAACCCACCTGGCTCTTTCGTCACGGCCAGAGATAACCAAGGATCTGTGACATCAACCGGCAGGCAAACCAGGAGGGACGTGGCCAAGAAATGCCCAGAGAAAGTGAAATGTGGGGGGACAGTACAAGGTGCCTTCGTAGTCCAGCACTACCTGGAGGCCACAAGACCCCCCCTCCCTCCGGTCCTGAGCACGGAACTGCAGAGCAAACCCTGCGCTAATCTAGACCGCCCCAGCAGAAACAACGGTACAGTTTGGAAAAGTTCCCTTTATGGGGGGTTTAACATCTCTGCTGGCTGGGAGACGCGAGCAGCCGTCAGCCCCCCCAAAAAAGGAATTTCCCTGAGTTCTGCCCGTTTAATCTGTTTAAAATCTTTTGGCTCAACTCCAGAGGTGCCTCTGGTGAGCCAGAGAGCAGCCTGCTTGCCTTCGAAACAAACACAAAACCATTCATGGGTGGAAGGTGGCCTTTCCCATCTTACATCGCCAATTATTTTTACTCATACGCAGATCACATTTGCACCAGTCAATTACAGTTTCTTCAGCTGGGTCCCGGCCCTAATATGTTTCCTAATCAGTCATTCCCGTCTTGCAGGCCAATATTTTCAGGCACTGCCCGTGATTACAGCAACCTTCAGGAAGTTCCTCTAAGACAGGCTAGCCTTCTACTTTTTCCATCTTCAATCCTGCAGCTGCCAAGGCTCTGAAAGCAAGTTATATATCCATCTGTCCGTCCATCCATCCATCTCTCTCCGCCTCTAACTGTGGATACGTTTATCATCCAAAGAGACGCGACACAAAAGGAAAAGCAGAGGAGGAGGGAAGAGGAGCACAAGGACGCTCAGGCAGGGCGGGCCGAACTGTTCTCCTGGTTGTCTCATTTTATAGCGAGGGTCGGAAGCTTGCTTCCATGCTCTGAGTTTTCCAAGGCAAGGAATATTTCAGGGTGGGTGAGTAGGAAGAGATAGTGGGAAAATACCTGCTGCCTGGCATGTTGCAACATTATTCCACCGCACAAATTAATTAATTGTTGTAACATGTAAACATGGGACCTGTAAACATGAACAGCTCCACACTAGCCAGTTTCTGTTTTGATTTGGCTGGATAAAAGACAGCCCAAAGATCTAACTTCTTCGCGAGCGGTTGCCTAGAGGTGTACACTTTTCCTAACCGTGTCCCAAGTTAAAAGGGTTCATGAATTCTTCCCTTGAGTAACGCCGGAAAATTCCGGAGATGGGGCCTGGAAATAAATCAAGGGGATCCAGACCTCCGTAGATTTTTCCCAGTAGGTTGCTGGACCGTTTTTGGAAACCAGAGCAAAACGGTATTTCTTTTGCTCTCATGCACCCAGAGATCTAGCCGACTCTCCTCTGGGTTCAGTTTCTGCTTTGGCTGGCTGCAGCTGAGAAAGAAAACCCAACAGAATCTATCCATCCAGGCCCAGGGCTTTGGGGCAAGTGGGAGAGGATTTTAGTCCAGTTCATTTGGGGAAAAATTGCCAACGTATCTTCATATTTGGGGTTGGGGGGAACCCCAATTAATCATCCGTCTTGTCTCTCTTTTGCTCTCACGGACGTTCATTCGTGTGTCTATTTCTGCCGAAAAGGGGAGACCGTACCGCCTGATAGGAGCCGTAGCTGAGTGACAGAGAGACACGGATTTCCCCCCCCCCCCCCCATCTCAGCTTATGGAGCTGCGAACCCTTTTGGCCCGAATGTGAATTAAAGACGGAAGAAAACGCTACGCTGGGATCTGATGAGAACCAAGCCTTATTCCCATCAAGGCAAGTGTCCGAACAGGTCAAGTGGGGAACTTCAGTTGTTTCCCCCCCCCCCCCTGCTTTCTTAAGAGAAACTGGTTCCCAAACCCTGCTTTGGGCAACCCCCTCCTGTGCGCTCAGCCTCGTTTCAAGAACGATGGTGCCCAGATGAGGCCAGAGCGGCCGCTGCGCACTCCAAGGGGCGCCCAGTACCCAGGGGAGCCGGCCTTCTGTCCTCCAGGGGAGTCACCCTGCTTGCGGTGCGGTCCCTTCGAAGCATGTCTTAAGAGCTCCAGAGCAGTTAAAGGCGACGGTCCAGGGTGGAACCCGAAGGCCACCGCCCACGCCCAGCCCTGCTGAGTTCCACGGAAAAGCCAGATAAGGATCCGTTTTCCTTGCAGAATGGCTGGGCTCGGCGAGGCTGACAGAGGCAGACGTCGACACCTCCGCTCATCCTGGAGAAATGCAGGCCAACTCCTGAGCCATGTCGTCTCTACCCTTCTTTTCCTCCTGCCCGTTCCAGAGTTCTGCCCTTCCCTACATTCCTGCCACAACAACCCATAGAGGTAGGCCTGGCTGAGGCCGAGGGACTGGCCCCACCGAGTTTTATGGCCAGGTGGGGACCTGGATCTCCCCATCCTGGTCCCACGCTCTGAGCCAGGGCTGGGGAAGACGTGGATCTCTCGAGGCGGTCAAGCTGTGCCTTCTCTCCTCCCTCCCCCCCCCAAATGGGCCATGCGGCCTAGAGCGGATGGGAGCTGGAGTCCTTCCACGCCCTTGGTCTCAGCCTCCCACAAGGCTTCCACGCCAGTCTTCCACCCTGCTTATTAGTAAACCTCAGAAGGGCCTGCCTTGAAACAAGAGGAACGGCCCGTGCATGTTCGTGCTGATCCATAACAAGTCAAAAACTAAACATATTTCCACCGGTTACGAAAATCCTAAGTAGGGCGCGCACATGGTTACTACAGCTCCCAGGCGCCTTCGCCACTCGTTGTGCTGGCCAGGGTTTTCTGGGAGTTGCAGGCCAAGGCCATTTGGGGACCCCAGGTGGGGAACCCTTGATCTCCAGAGCCATTTATGAGGACAGAGGCTGTGCCGGCTGAAGATTTTGAACAGCAGAACACAAAACATGGAGCCGGAAGCTTTGACAAGCAGTGCTTGGTGCTCCCCTCTTCATGGGAGGTACAGCTCTTTTGGGCTGTTCAGAGCCATCTTTGCACCGTGTGGTGCATCCGCCCACCCGGGACTTTTCGCTACTTAACTCTGTCCAAGAAGCTAGTCCCTGTGATTCTCTGGCCTGTGTGTGC
This sequence comes from Intellagama lesueurii, assembly GCA_037013535.1. Taxonomy (NCBI): domain Eukaryota; kingdom Metazoa; phylum Chordata; class Lepidosauria; order Squamata; family Agamidae; genus Intellagama; species Intellagama lesueurii. The sequence continues at coordinate 11,756,183 of JBAJHW010000016.1, read as the reverse complement.
CATTCGCGCCAAGGCACCCCCCTGCCCTTGCTTAAGTGGCGCTCAAGCCGCTTGGCTCAGGGTGTGCCCCAGTTGCCAGTCTTCACTTGCCTTAGTCATGAAAAACCCAAGGAAGCCGAGCGCTTAATTACTCCTCCGCCGGGATCAAAAGATGTCTTTGGAAGCAGCCCGAACCTTTTGATGTGCCCGGGTGCAAAGCAAGAGGTGGGGAAAGTTTGGAGGGAGAAGCAGCTGACAGACGTCAAAGGATATTAGTGAAGTAATTGAGAGAAAACAATAAAAGTCACACCTTAGGAGCAGCGACGACGGCTTAAGGAAGAGAAACAGGAGCGGTCCTTCAGGATGGATTGGGCCCTGGAAGACTCCTGAGGAAAAGAAACTCTTTGGGGCCATTAAAGAAAAGGAAAAAAAATCACTCAGGCCAGGACTGGAACATCTGGCCGTCCAGATCTTAGTCCTTGGGTCCCCAGATGTTCTTGGACTACCACTCCCAGAAGCCTTCACCACAAGCTCTGCTGGCCAGGGTTTCTGGGAGTGGTAGTCCCAAGGTGGGGAATCCTCTGCCCTAGAGGGCAAGCCTTCCTTTCCAGGGCAGTGAAGAAGCCACCTTCAGATTCCTTACGAGCCCGTGTGGGTGGAGGGGACACGGCGCTTTATAACCCTTCATTTCCATCCCTACTGTGCAGGATATTTATTTTTAAGAACTGAACGGAGAGCCTTGATTCGTGGTTCACTGTCATCCCTCCATAACCTTTTACCAAGGATAGGAAAGCGGGAGGGGAAAAGGCACGAGGGTGATTTTCTACATTATTAGGCAGAAGAGTAACAGAGAGCCTGCATAAACGGGGGGGGGGGGGTCACGTCCTCCTCCCGCCCGTGTCGGCTGGGCATGTTGTCCCCAGCCGGGCGTTTCTGAATAAATCTCCGAGCCACACCAAGCCTGAGGAACAGGCTAGTACGAAGAGAGACCCGTCAAGAACCTTTAAAACCACCACCAAGAGAAGATGATCGTTTCTGGCACGGGGCAGAGGGAGACCTGCTCGAACAGGAGGCTTCCCAAGCCGATAAAAAACACCGTCGTTGGACTTGTTGACATTTTACAAGGGAGACCCGTGAGAAATTTCATACCAGAAGGAAGGAGGCCTTTGCTCGTCTTGTGCCAGCGGAACAGATTCTGAGAACGGGGGAGTCGAGACGCCTCCTCAGGATGGTTCCCATGCCTCTAGAAAGGGTGACCACAAAGGGTTTAAACAAACAAACAAACAAAAATCTTTGCAACCCAGTGAGTTGACTTAATTCATTTGCAGCTCTGCTTGGGAGGATTGGATGTTCGTTTTGCCAGCGGGATCTGCAACCCCAGAAACCTTTACTGCTGTGAAAACCGACCTAGAAGTGGACAGACCCACCCCACTCTGCCTTAACTAGACAGAAAGCGACCCACGGGAAGAAAATAAATGCCAGGGGGAGCCACCTTTGGGTAGCGGTTGGATCCAGCAAGCCCTCCAACCGACTGAACGGGTTTGGGCCAGTCACTCTTTCTCTCGGTCTGGCTGACCTGACAAGGCTGTTGTGTCATGAAAGTAGGGGAGAAAAGTAGGAAGTGGGAGATTAAACGTAACCCCTGGATAGAAGCCAAACGGTAAAAGCGGGGTACATGGTAGAGTTTGCAGAAAGGTGGGTGGGGTGACCTTGTTGTAGGACTTCTGTCCCCCCCCCCCCCATGTACAGATTCACAAAGGACCAGCCTCCCTCCCTCCCTGCCTCTCTCTCTCTCTGGGTTCATTCAAGGGCAGGCGTTCATGAAAGCCGCCCGGGTGTCGCAGCCACACTCCAGGGCCGTCTCCACGGCGCCTTCTGCAAGAGAGCTTAATGAGATGAGCTTGGGCAAACCCCTCGGTTCCCAGCCCGGGGTTTCCTTGCACCCCAAAGGGTTTTTGCTCTCGGGCAGAGCGAGAGCCCCAGGTTTTGCCAGGTGGGAGGAAAACCCGGCCGCTCCAGCGTGCAGCCTTTCCTCCCGGCCGCCTGGGCCCAGGCTTTGCCCCTTGTTGTCCCACCTCTGTTGCAACCCCAACCCCTTCGCCCCCGTTGGGAGCCGGGCACCCAGGGCCACTCTCCGCCCCTGGCAATGGGCAGGGAAGCCACCGGCTCCTCCGAGTCTCCTGCCTCCTGCGTCAGAGGCAGGATTAATTGGGCCGAGCGAGGCCAAACCTAGGCAGCCTTCCCACCGTTAGAAACGCCAGAGAGAGCTCGGCCCTTTTCCCGAGGGCGCGCCCAGAGACCCTTCGGCGACCAGGGCTGGCAGGTGTGGGCACAGGATCACACACCCTCCCCGTCGTACGCTGTCCCCGGTTTCACAGACCCCCCCGCCGCCGGCTTTAGAGGACCCCAACGAAATCCTCGAAGGGAGAAACAAGAAGGACCGGGCTCCCTGCATGTCCCGGCCGGCCAGCGGGCTGCTCAGAACAGTGGCCTTTTCTCTCTTCCCAACTCTGTCGGCCAATTTCTTCCTTCCCCGTAACACTTCTGGGCAATGAACCGGCTCAAAAACACGGCCTTCCCAGATTCCACACACACCCCGCTGCTGCCTTTTCTGGCCAAGGACTGGTCAAAGAGCCAACGGCCATGTTTTGAAAACAACACTTAAGAGTTCGTCATTGTGGTCCCTACGACAGGAACAAGAAAAAGGCCTTCCCTGCCTGTCATGCTCATGCTCGGTCAATGACTCTCCGGTGTTTCTCTCCTGGCCCGAGGTCAGGTACCGCTTGCGCTGATCAAGGAATCTTTAGGAGCGGTTCCCAACGGTCTGCAGGCCACACAGGGCCGGCGAGGGTCTTCTCTCCGAACCCCGTTGGGAAAGGGGCCAGGAGAACGTACCCTGCCCCCCATTAGTCTTTTAACTCACCCCCTTCTTCGGGGTGCAAAAACAGGAGGGCCATGCCTCCCCCCCCCCCCGGTCAAGAGCAGCCGCTGAGCCCGAAGGCAACAAGGTGTGTTGAATCGGCTGGTCAGATTTTGCTCCAAAGCCTGAACTGCTTCTTGCTCCGCTTTCGTTCAGAGCAGAGTCCCGGGTGTCTCCTTTTTGTTGGGGGAAAAGAACACCACCGGGCATTCGGCTTGTCGGCTGGACGCTGATAAATGGCAGCATTAAAGCGGGGGCCCCTCGAGACGGCCTCACCGTTCTGCTCCCATGGCGCTTCCTCAGCTAAAGCCAGCGCTTCTGACCCACTCCCTTTCCCGTTCATCGGGGGACAGGGATCTCCCCCGGTCAGGAACTGGCGGCCCTCTGCTCGCCCCACACCAAGTCTGGGAGCAGACCACGGGGAGAGGGCAGGGCGCGTCCTTTCAGAAGCAGAAAAGCTTTGTCTGCAAACCGGAGTGCGGAGGGGTTGATCCTTTCTCTGTGCCTTTTCCCAAGGTCGGCAACTGGCGGCCTTTCTCCTGCCAGCCCGCCGGGAGGCCCGGCTCCTGGCCTTTTCCCTCTTTTAAATCACAATCTTCTCCAACAGGCCACCTGTTTTCATCTCTTATGGGTGCTCCCAGGGTTAACAGCTAAGGGCCAGCCCAGCCCTTGAAACCTCATTACAGCGCGGATCAGCGCCAGGGTTGGGAGCAAAGCCGGCTCTCCCATGGTGGGGAAACGAGAACCAACAAGAGAAACGGCGGCTGGCTCTCAGGGAGATGGTTGCGGAGGGCCAGGGGTGCTAGAGAAAAGCGTTCTCGGTTTTTGGTTTTGGTTTGTTTCTTTGTTTTAGAAAACAAACGTGTTTCCTTGCCCATACGCTGAATTGGCGAGCTGGGAACTCAAAACCCCTGCAGCTCTGCTGTGCTGTGGGACTCCCGCGTGGGACATCCAGAAGGGAAGGGCTTCAGTCTATGCCTCAGTCTATGGAACAGGAAGCTACTTTACTGTCAGGATGAGGGACACCACTCCGTTTTCCTGGCAAACGGCACATTTTCCCCCCCAGGGACCTTTCCAGGCCTTTTGTCTCCTCCTCATGAGGTGGGCGAGGGTCAGAAAGGGATAGATCCAAAGCTGGTGAGTTTTGTGGATCGTTGGGGATTGAGGACCTGGATCTCCCAAGTCTGAACCAGACCAGCCCACGGTCTTTCATTCATCGGCCTCTCCCTGCCTTTCATTGGCCTCACATGGACAGCAGCATCATTCAGCATCATCATTCTCCTCTGGTCCTGGCCCGGTGTCTTTTCATGGGTCAGCCAGAAGGAGCTTGAATCATTTTTCCCTTCTGGAAAAACACACCTGTAAGAACTAGGCCACGAAGGGCTGAGCTTGCATTTTTCCTCCACCCTCCCCATTGCTTATGCCTTTTGTGTCATGACATTTAGATTGCAACCCTGAAGGCGGGAGGTGTCTTGATGTTAATCTTTGTAAAACACCCTGGAAACTCTTTTCCAGCCAAAAAGGAAGGCAAAACGCTTTAAGGAAATAAACAAACTCCTTCTGCAGCAACATCCCATTCCAGAAGTCTTTATCTTCCATCTTCTAGGCTTTAGGTGGAGGCAAAGGGTACCTCTGCCCCAATAAGACATTATAAAACTCTTTAAATTCCCAAGAATAACTTATCAACAGGTTCGTGGTGATGCTCGCAAATGATACAGAGCGTGAGCTGCCTCATTCTGGACCCGTGACCGTTTCAAAACAGTCTTCAAGGGCAGCCCCACGTCAAGTGCATTAAGGTAGTCTTAACGCAGGCCATGTTAACAGCCAGAATAGCATGGGCATCTCTGTATGTCCAAGTGACTTGCTACAGGGCACGACGTTGTAGGTTTCCAACTCGCAGTCTAACTCTTCCGTTAAAACACCCGTGGCCATCAGCAGACCTTTGAGAGCCACAGCATCTGTGAGGTCTCAGAGGCTCCCAGCACCACCGAGTACTACCCCCTAACCTTCACTCCGTTGAGCCAGGTACAACCCTCTCTCTCTGCACCATCCAAGGTGGAAACGTGCGCCACCACCGCAGATCCACGTGAAAGCGTGTTTCACAAGCAGAGGGGGCGGTCCCGAAATCCCCTTGCCAGTTCCGCCAAACCACATCAAGGCTCCTGCCTGCTACATTTTGCCAAGATACCCCCAGGCCAAGCCCCCCTCTCGCCTGGCCCCGTGTTCGTGGAAGAGCTCAAAATGTTCCCACTGCGCTTTGGCACCGCCGGCGAAAGGAGGCTCTGCCGGTGGGGAAAAGCTGGGAAGGAGGTTATGATGGGGCAGAAGGACCAGCTTCCCTTTGTGGGCTGAGCGCCCAGAACAGCTGCCCAGGGGGCAGCGCAGCAGGACGGCGGCCGCGATCCGCAGCAAACGGAGCTCGGCACCGACGGGAACGTGGAAACCAAAATGCACAAGGGGTTTTCCAAGCAGGGGCCTCAGGTTGGGGGGGGGGGACCACCGGGGAGGCATCAAGACTCTCGGGAGCCCTGCCAAGACGATCAGCTGTCAAACATGTGCTGACTTTAACTCTCGCCGCCTCGAGCACCTCCACTCGCCTCCCCTGCCTTTGCCGCCCCCTCTGCCTAACTCGGGGCTCGCTAGCTGGGCGCCCTCCAGAGGTTTTTGACTACACGCCCCCCATCGGCTCCACGCAGCAAAGGCATTGGCCATGGGAGCCGACGAGCCAAAGGGGCATCAACCGGGCCTCGCGTTTCCCTGCGGGTGGCTTGGATCGGCCCCCTTGCCCCCAGCAACCTTTCCTTCCGCCTTTCCTCTCCAGCCGACAGACCCAGAAGGCCGCATCAGGGAGAGAGCGAGAGCAGGGCCACGCACTGGGTTTCACGGCTCAGGAGGGGAACTGGACCCACGTCTCCGCCCAGCCCTCCAACCAAGGAGTGGCCATGTGGCATCTGGTGACGGTAGATTAACAAGGACACCCGACGTTCACCAAGTGCATTAAGACAGCCTCAAGTAAATTTATTTAGTCAGCTGTTCTTGTCAGGACCAGACGCTCCCAACATCCTGAGATCTCCCCCAGTTCAGGCATCAAAACCCTGGCTGCTGATCTCCAAGCGCACCCCCTCGTGGGGCACTTTTCAAGGCAAGGCTGCCCCCCAGAGCGTGGGATCCTGCTGCAGTTCACTGCAGGAGGTTGGCCCATGAATCTAATGGGGTCCCCGAGGTGACTGGGAGCAGCGAGGCCAAGGGAGAGCGCCTCCCAGTCAGGCCCAGAATGAGACCGGTTGCTGCAGGTTGCCGAAGAAGGACGGCATTGCTCCATCAGTTGGCAACCCTGCGAGGCTTAGGAGAGGCCTTAGCCCTACACTGGGAAGGAGTTCGTTTAACTGAGCAACTTGTTCTGTGGGGCTGGGGGAAAAGGGGACCACAAAGCCGTTTGAGAGCCTGGAAACCACCCCGCCGAAGACAAAAAGAGCCGTCAAAATATTTTGCAAAGCCCGAGGGATCTAACGAGAGGGATGCTGCCAACGGGGACGGCAGGCCCCTGCGCAAAGCGGTTCAGTGCGTGCCCCGTCCCATCTTCTGGGTTTGCCACACCCAACCCACCAACCGCTGGCAGATGCACCCTCCGTGGGAACCCGCCAACGTGCCTCAACGCGAGAGGCTGCATGCTGAACGCCGGCACCAGCCAGCGCTTCGCTCGTGGCCTGCACCGTGACGCCTGGAGCCCCAAAGGGCCGGCTGGACGATCCCAAAAGTTCTTCTGGAAAAAACCAGAAGAACAGGCAAGCGGGGAGAAGCGTACACTCTGTGCTTTCCTCGGCTCCGCCCGGACATGGGGTGGGGAGGGAATGAAAGGCGCCTTGGAAATCCGAAGACAGATCTCTCTTGTGTGTGTCGTCGGGCTCCCCGGTTCTGCATCACAGCTGCTCCCCCAGGGCATTTCTGCTTTGGGCAGAGAGAGAGAGAGAGCGGGAGGGAGGGATGCAGAGGCTCCCCTGGTGAGGGTTTTGCTGGGTTAGGCTGCAGCGAGCGCTCAAGGCGGAGGGCCGAAGGGCAGCAGCATGAAAGCCAGCGAGCCAGCCACAGACACCGGTTCACACGGCAGCCTGATCAGTCTCTGCTTCTCAGGTTGCACTTAACTTATTTATTGATTGGTAAAACGGTCACACGCACGCGCACACAGAGAGAAAGCGGTTAAACTGATGGGGAATGGGGGGGCACAGGGGGCGTCTCGGCTTCGGATGCCTTGAGTCCTTGCGCTGGTTCCTTCGGTGTTCCTTCCTCGAGGGGGGGGATCCGGAGAAGCGCAGGGAGGAGCCGAGGGAAGGGAGCAAAGCCAGAACCCAAGATCACACCAAGACTGGGTTTGAGGGAAGGAGAACGAGAGAGAGAGAGAAACCCAAAACGGGGGCCAGGCGGGAGACTGGAATTCAAGGAAGCGCGGCCCTCCATGTCGGGGGGCAGCCCGAGTCTCGTCCCTCATCACGGTGGCTTTCAAGGGAGGGCGTTGAGGAGATCTTTGAGGAAGCCATCGGGATCGCTGATCTCCGACAAGAGTCCTGGGAAACAGAGCGAGGGAGGTGTCACCACCGGCGGCCTTCTCCGGAGGGAGCCCCCGGCCAGCAGGCCAAGGGGCCAAGAAGAGGGGCCGCCCCACTTCTTTGGCCTCCCCAGGTCCCCAAGGACAAGCCTCTGCCCCAAAGAAGCCCAGGGGAGCGGGGCTCCTTCCCACCAACACGGAGTGGAGGCGAAGTGCCACCCCCATGCCCCCCCTTCCACAGAATCAACCCCCCCCCCAGGCCCGCCTGGGCGGAGGCGGTCAAGGGCCAAAGGGAGTGAGGTCGTCAGCGGTCGTCAGGAGGGCCTTCGTGGGTCGCGACTGGCCCGCGGCCTCCTCTCCCAGCCTCGGCTCCTCGAGGCCACATCCTGCACCACTTAATTCGATGCCCCCCGGAGCATCTCCGTCAGCTCCTCTCCTGCCTGCACGGTGGTGCCCGAGCGACCCACGCCGGGGACGCGCTCCTGCCCTTATGCCGCCCACTCTCCCCCGCCCCCCAGCACTCACCAGCCACGTCCAGAAACTCCGAGAAGGTCTCCACGGGCATGAACTCCTCCTGGAAGGTCTTGAGCGCCTTGTCCGCGGCCTCGTACATCGGCATGTCGTTGTGGCGGATGTACTCGGCCAGAGAGCAGGACCAGCCCCCCTCGGTGTTACTCGTAGGCACCTTCTGGAAGGGGGAAAAGGGGGCAGGAATGAGCACCTTCAGGTGGCTTTAAAAGGGCCAAAGATCAGAGGGAGGGGTGTGGGAGGGGAGCGACCCAGCCCCTTACTTTGAACATGTTGTAAATCAGATCCACCAGGGCCCAGAAGAGAAGGCCAGACCGATAGGCGGAGTAGTCCTTCACCGCTTTCTCCGTCAGCCTGGCGTGGAAGAGAGAAGGGCGAAATGGAATCACAAGCCGCCACCCACGCCTTCCCTTCCATTGGAGGGAAAAATCCATCCGAGAAACGCCTCGGACCGTGCAGGTGGGGCAACCCACGGATGAGAGAGCCACGTGGAGTGAACCCACGCGGAAGCTGAGAATGTAATACCCCCTTCTTCCTTTCCCCTGGAGCAGTGACTTCAAGCCACGTCTACAGCCACATCCGGAAGGGGGCGGGGGCAAAAAGAGCCTGGCGCCGCTGGCGCACCGTCCGCCCTCTCACGTTGCTGACTTTTTCATAGCACCCTTCCAATATTCGAGGCACAGCCGTGGCGTCGGACAGAGCTGGGAACGGAGGCCTCCCTTCTCCCGCCCAAAGCACCCTTTGTAGCCGAGGCTACAAGGCTAAAGCCGCCACCGGGACTCGGAGCCCCCCGGCCGCTCAAGCGCAGCAGACGGTCCCTGAGGACACCAGACCCAGGCGGAGCTGAACCTGCTCCCCCAGAACTCCGCAGCTGGCGCGGATCGGAAGGTCAACGTCCCTGATGGCTGCAGAAGCCCAGAGAGCAATCAGGACACCGCAGGCCTACAGCCGCCCCCCAGGAGGCGAGGGGGGCCGTTCTGGCACCGTCATCAACCATCCGGAAGGGCCGGGCCGGGCCTCACCGGGCGGCTCAAGGGGAGTGGAAGGCGGGGCGCCACTCACCGGCTGGCCCCTGCCGGCGACACCACTCGGGCGTGGGCGATCACCAGCAGCCGCTTGAGAACGTCGACGCGGATGGCCTTCCACCTCTCGGGGGGCAGGATGTGAAGGGCCAGGACCGTGTAGTAATGGGGCCCGTCCACCTCAAAGGCCGTCTCCACCCACTTCTCCTTGGGCTGCTCCAAGAAGCTCTGGAGGTTCTTCTCTTCCCGGGAGGTGGCGCGCGTTCTGGAAGGGCAGGGAGAGAAGTTACAGAGAGAGAGAGAGAGAGAGGAGCACCAGAACCCTGACTACGGTCCAGCTGCCCCACATTAAAAAAGTTTTTTTAAAAAACAAGTTCAAGCATCTGGCTGTTTCTTTCTGACGGTTTTTGCCACCGTGGGGGGCAAGGGGACCCCTCAGCCTGCCAAAGCGCTCCACCCTCGAGCTAGGAAGAAGACCAAGCCAGCCTGGGTGTCCCTCTCGAGACCCAGGGGAGGGGCCACCCAAGCGACGCCCAGCGGGAAGGGTCTGCCGGCGGGCTCCCTTTGCTGACCAGAAGGCCGGCCCAGAGAGGGAGGGAGGGAGGGGGGGACGGAAGAGAGAGGATACTGACGTGTTGAGGACGTAAAGCACCGTGTGAATGATGTACGGGATGAGGTGGACGTTGCTCTCCCGCCCCCCGCCGCCCGTGTCCACGCTGAACGACTGCTCCATGGCGAACCGGAGGAAGAGCAGCTTGGTGTCATGGATGTTCAGCTGGTAGGTGGGCTCCCGCTGCCCTGTGCACTCTTGCAGATAAGTGTTGTGCCTGCAAAGCGGGACATGTGTGTGAGAGAGAACACCCGCCAGCGCGTGAGGCCTGAGAAGCGAATGGCCCCCTTCTGCCCCCGCCCCCCCCCCCCCAGCAGGCCATTCCAGATGGCAAGGCTGCCCAAGACTCCGCCCCACCAACACCCAGGCCCCGGGGGCAGCTCCTCGGCCTTACCTGGCCAGGCAGGTGGCAAACGCCGACTCCGGGACATGGGGCCCCCACACAGGCAGGAGGCCGTTGCACTTGGTGTTGGCGTTCTGCAAAGCGGCACTTTCCCACTCCTCGCGCCCCCGCGCCAACCTGCGAAAAGCAGAGCAAGGCTGCGTCCAACAGGAAGAGCCCCGAGACTTTGCCTCACCGACCCCGGCGAGCGCCGCTCTCTCCCCCAGGGACCAAACTTTCCAGGGCCCGCACAACGCCTCTCCCTTTACGGATCCAGGGCTCCCCCCCTCCCACTTCCACCTCTTCTAGGATCCCGCTGAAAAGCAGGTCTGTTCTCTTCCTGATTCTTTGGGAAACGTAACCCAACTGCCTTCTTCCCTTGTCAAGGCGGTTCAACTTCTAACCGCCCGGCGGCCCTCTCTGTCGGATCCCGCCTGCCCGCGCAGCCTCGCCGGGAAGCCTCACCTGACGGCTGCCAGGTGGCAGTCGTAGTGGACAATGTTGAAGTGGGAGACGGTGCTGTAGCCCTGCTGCTTCCGAGGCTTGTTCTCAAACTCCTCCAAGGCCACTCGCTTGGTGAAGGTGTAAATGCCCAGGACTTTGGTCGGCTGCGGGGAGGGGGGGAAAAAGCCAACGCCAGGGCCGTGTTTACAAAAAGGGGTGGGCTGAGATGCAAAACAGCTAGCTGGGCTGAGGACCTGTGGCCCCTGAGCTCTGGGTGGACTCCAGCTCCCATGAGTCCCTGATAGCAGAGTCCGGGGGGGGGGAGGAGAGAGAGAGACGATGGGGACCAGAGTTCATCAACATCTGGAGAACAGCTGTGGGAACCTGGTGAGCAGGCACCCCAGGCGTCTCCCAGCTTCCCAGACCAATGAGGCAGCGATGGGTGCTCACCCAGGCTAGAGTCTCCGCAGGAGTCCAGCGGCCGGCTCAAGCTCTGGACTCCCGGCTTCGCGCCCGGGCCGATGCCTACCTGGAACTTGTAGCCCTCTCTGCAGATGCAGCACGTCAGCCCCGGCTCTTCGATCAGCTCCTCCATCTGCTTCAGGAGCGCGGTCTTGGTCACCACCTGCCCCTTCTCGTTGGTCTGAAAGGCCAAGCGGAAGGGAGAACTGTGAGGAGGGGAAGAGGGCGAGGGAGGCTGGCGGGGCAGGGCCCGCCCGACCCAGGGCTGTCGGTCGCCTCCCCCCCCCCCACCTCACCGTCATCCCCAGGGTGCCCAGGGCCTTCTGGCGCATGGCCATGGCCATGCGCTTCTTCTCGGCCCGCGTCTCCCTCCGGGCTGCGTCGATCTTCTTGTTGACGTCCGGGTGCTCCCGCAGGGCCTCCAGCAGGTTCTCGGCCAGGGTTCCGATCCCTTCGTCGCTGGAGACTTGCTCCAGCTTGTGCAGGTTGGTGATGGAATCGGTACCAATCAGCATCTGTTTGGAGGAAGGGGTGGGTGGGTTTCGAGGCACACCACCCGGCGGGTGGGGGGGTGGGGGCGGCAGGGGGAAGGAGGGGTTTCCTGAGGGCAGTGAAAGGAGGGTGCAATTCTGGCCCTCTTGTGGAAGCCAACCCACTGCCCAGCTGCAGCCCCCCGACTGGCACCTCCTCCTGCACACGAGAAGCAGCCGAGGTGCCTCTGCAAGACGAGGGGAAGCGGCGGCAACGAGGCGCCCCTCACCTGGGTGGCCGGATGCTGGGTGGCCAGCCCGCGGAGCAGCCGGAGGATGAAGGGCAGGGCCGGCCGAGACAGGAACTTCTTCCACACGTCGGCATCCAAACTGGGCAGAAAAGCAGGGGGAGGAAGGGTGGTGAAGCCCACGGCCAAGGCGGCCCGACCAGAGGGGGCATCCCAGGGCTGGAGACCCGGACCCTTCCTCCCGCCCCCGCCCCCCCCCGCCTCTCACTTCTTGGCGCTGGGGATGTGCTTCTTCATGTAGTCCAGGGCGCTCTGGGTGATCCCCCGCTGCAGGATGAGGTCCTTCAGGAGGTGCCCGTTGCTGTTGTTCTTGATGCCGGCCGCGATCTTGCAGAAACAGTCCAGGAAGACCTTATCGTCCCCGCTGTGCTCCTCGTCGTACCTGAAGGAGAGAGGAAGGCCAGAGGAGCGCTGGGGGGGGGGGTCGCCGAGGGCTGAGCTGGGCCCCGAATCATTCTCTCTCTCCAGCCCAAGCGGTCCACCCCCTTTCGAGAAACAGCAGGCAGCCTGCAGGCCGGCTGGATTCTGGCCACCACGGCTGCCTTTTGCAGCAAAGAACGTGTCCAGGACGGGGTACCTGGCCACCCCACCCCCCTTCCTCCAAGAGACGAGTCACAAAAGACTAAAACGCCGAAGGACAACCCAAAAGCCCCAAAGCAACGTTTTGCCCCTCACAGCCAAGCGCCGATGGCTGAATGAATGCACACAATGGATGCCCTCTTGAGCGATTCCGAGTGCCGAGGAGCCCCCCCCCCCCCCGTCCTCAGACCCACCCCCTTCACCCCACCGTCTCCCGAGCCAGACTCTGCAGATTCAGCTGAGGGGGGGGGGAGCGAGAGCGAGAGAGCGCGAGCACCCTACTTGTCAAAGTTGCAGTAGGGCTTGAAGCGGTCGACCAGGATCTGCATCTTCTCCGTCTCCCCAAAGGACAGGTAGGGGATGATGCGCAGGAGGCCCTGCAGGACGCTGGGGTTCGAGCGGACGAAGGTGCTGTTGATCTGGTCCAGCAGCATCACCAGCTGGTCCTTGTCGCCTGTGAGGAGGAGGTTGCCCTGCGAGGGGGAGAGAGCCGAGGGGGGGGGGGGGCTTTCAGGCTGAGCCAGGCGCTTCCCACGCCCCATCCTCCCTCTGCCGTCTTATTCATTTATTACCCCCCCTGGGGAGAGCCTTTGGGGACAAGAAGCGGCCAAGGCTGGGCTTCTTCTTCGGCGGGAACCCCTCGACTCACCTTGTCCTCGCTCAGAGGCTCTGCGTTGGACTCGTCCAGGATGATCTCCATGATGCTCAGGACCTGCTCTGCCACGGCCGCCCCTCCGCTGTCCTTGCTCTCCTGTTCGGCCACCAAAGCCTGAGGGAAAAGCGGCCATGGGTTAGACACCGCCCGCGGGAAGAGCCCTGGCCCACCCAACAAGGTCCGGCGGCCCGGCCCCAGAGGGGGAAGGCCCAGCAGCGCGGAGCGACCGGGGAGAGAAAGGGACGGCGGCTGAACGGGACGGCTGCTCACAGCGTGGGCGAAGTTCCTTTTTTCAGAGGGCCGCTTTGGACCCTGGGGGGGGGGGGATCCTCCAGGAAAAGGGGCTTTCCCCAAGCTCAGAGTCTGGCAACGCAGGATGGACCCAGCCCACAGCCCCCCCCCCATGTCATCCCCATCGTACCAGGTTGAGGGTCCCCAGCATGACGTTGAGGGTGTTCATCTCCAGCTTGACCAGCTGCTGCCGGTTGACCTTCACTTTGACGCAGTAGCTGAAAAGCTTCAGCAGCACCTGCAGGAGATCCATCCAGAGGCTCAGGGGGACCACGGAGCCCACCAAGAGCCACCCACCAAGCTGGCAGGGACCGGCCTCAAGCCCCAACCCGGAACCCTGTCCTGGAGGACGATCACCATCACCATCATCCTTTGCAAACGGTGCCAGGGGTTCAAACCAGGGAGAACCCCCTCCCTCGGCCACCCCCTGGCCAAAGAGAGGAATGGCAGGCAATTCTAGCCGACCCATCGACAGGCCGGCCCACACCTTCCCAGCCGGGGGGGGCGGCAGGGGGGCTGACCTGAAGGCCGGGGGGGGGGGGGGGGATCCTGGGACTTGGAGTTGAAAAAAGAAGAAAAGTCCCAAGGCCTGATCTGAGCCGAGTGGAGTTTTTCTGAGGGACAGAACCGTCTTCTGTCTCCTACGAGGGATGCCCCCCACTCTCTCTCTCTAAGGCCTCCTTCCACCCCCTTTTTTAAAATCCCCCTACAAGAAAGGAAGAAACCGGGAGGGGGCAGGACTAGTGAAAGCGGTGACCTGTGAACCCTCCACAGCTCACAGGATTGAAGTGGAGGGGAGTCCCACGGGGGTGCTTCAGCTGCCCCTCGTCCTGGGTCTCCCCAACAAACTTCCCCACCTCCCCCCCTGCCCCCCCTTCTGCAGCTCTCCCGTCAACCAGAGTGCCACCGCCGCAGCTCCTTCCCAGAGCGAGCGGGGGGGGGGGGGGTCTCTCACCGTGAGGAGGTGCCGCCCTTGCTTGAAGTCCCGGATGCCCGTCAGGCGGTTCAGCATGCAGCCCAGTCCGCCGCACTGGGCCCATCACGCCCCGCCATCTTGTAGACCTCCTCCTCGTCCTCCTCTTCGTCTGCGGAAAAGAAAAGAGGCTGGCAGGGCCGAGGGGGTGGCATCCACGAGGCTGGGAGGGGGGGGGAGCCCCCGCCGGCCCCCACTCACCTTCCCGCTCGTGCACCCGCAAGGGCCGGGGGCGGCTAAAGGCTCAGGTCGGCACAACGCTGCCGGAAACCAGTCGGTATTCTCAGCCGAACATTTGAACCGTTCGGGGAGGCTTTTCATTTTTGGACTACCGCTCCCAGAGCCTGCTGCAGCGAGGTTCTGGGAGTGGCAGTACCGAAAAGGAGGAGGAGGAGGCCCTCCGGACGCTGATTTCGGTGGAGGGTTCGGAGAAGCGAGCGGCCTACCTGTGGTGGAGTCCAGCGACTCGATGAACTCCTCCGTGGCATCTCCCAGCAGCCCCCGCATGCGGTAGATGATCCTCATGGGCTCCCCCTGCGGGAGGAAGCAGCCAGAGGGGCACGTGGGACGCCGGGCACCACGGCACGGGCACCTCCGTGCGCCTGCCCCTTCCGTGGACATTCTGACCCCGGACCCCCCACCCTCCTTGTCCCGCTGGCCTTCGGGGCTGATGGGAGTTGGAGTCAAAGGCCACCCACAGAGCCCCCTAGATGGACAGGGGAGGTCTAACGGTGGAAGTGCAAACGTTTTGGACACAGGAAGGGACCAGGAAGGGCCCGGGTTGAGGAGGGGGTGGAAGACAAGACTGTGCGAGAGAATGGTCCCTGGCCCGAGTAGACCCTGTGGAGGCAGTGCTAGCCCACAGGCATGCTCTCGGGAGTCCCCCCCCCCCTCCCCGCCTTCCTACACCCCCCCCCCCAAGCCTTTCACTTGCTCCATCTTCTCGCCCATTCCTTTATCAGTCACCCTCATAGCCCTGCTTTTCCTCTGCTCGCCTCCAGAGAGCCTCCTGGGTCCTTTTCTCTCCCCACCCTTTAGCCTCACGACGACAGCCCTGCGAGGTCGGGCCAGGCTGGGTTTCAGAGCTCTGGGAGGACCACATGCCTAGGGTCCCGTTTTAGCCCCCACCCCGCACAGGTCCCTCTACTTCTCTCTTATGAATGTCGCTTATTTCTTCCATTTATCCCCCCTCCCCTCTACCCCGCTGGCCCTTTCTCTTAAGAGCCTTCCCTTAACCTTGAAAGCCGAAGGAAAATAATGTCTGTGTGTGGGGGAGAGACAGAAAGAGAGAGAGGCAGCCTCTACGTTCTAAAAGAAATAGAGGGAATCAGAAGATAACACAGGATTGGCATGTCAGGAAGGAAGGAAAAAAAACACACATTTCCCACTGATGGGAAGGAGGCAGAGAGAGAGAGAGAGAGAGAAGGAGGGAGAATGACAGCTTAATAAGCTTTTAACTTAAAACTGGGTATTAGGAGGGTGGCAAAGCAGAGCACGGACTTGTTATGAGTTTCAGGGTGGGGAGGGATCTCATGGAGGGCTAGAATCCTGAGCGGCATCCGTGTGTGTGTGTGTCCATGTCCGTGTGTGTGTGTGTATTTCTCTCTTTCTCTCTCCCTCCCTCTATGTGTCTCTGAACTTTCTATTTTAATACCATTTTAAGTCTGAATGCAGAGTAGCTAAGAATGGTGGGTGGGAGGGTGGGGGACAAATCCTGGCTTTGGGAGAAGGAGCCCTTATTTGTTGAGGGAAGGGAGCAGGCAGCTGAGAAGCTGTCAAGGCGTCGGCTGTTAAGCCCTAATGTAGAATAAGCGGCGCTTAACGTCAGGGAAGAGGCTCGAAAACGCCAGGGGAAACCCTCGGGGGAGCAGCTCCGCTCAAAGGCCGCACCGCAGCCCCGCAACGAGCGCTGTGGGGGGGGCGCCGGTAAAGTGGCGGAGGAACAAAGCAGGGGGGGAAGGAGAGCCAAGGGGGAGCAAGCGCAGCCCCGGAGGCGAGCGTCTCCTGGCGCTTCGGCAGAGAGGAAGAAGAGGAGGAGGAGGAGGCCGGGGCCGACCAAAGGCGGGCAGAGGAAAGCCAGCTACCTGGCAGGCCATGCCAACGCCGCTGCCAAAAAGAGGGCGGGGCACCCTGGGAAGCCACGTTCCCCGGCGCAACGGGCAGGTCCCTCCGGTCGGCACTCCTCTCCGGGCGGGCTGGAGGGCCGTGGCATCTCGAAATGGGGTGAGCCAAGGCCCAGAGAGAGGAAGGAGGTCTGGTTAAAAGAAGCCACGGCAGGCCTGGTCAAGAACGGAGCAAACGGGGCCGAAACGGACCGTGGGGCTCGCTCGGAGAAAGGCAGAGGCAGACGTCGCGACCGTCGACGTTCCAGTCCCACGCCGAGACGTGAGAACATCCCGGCGGGGACTTGGGGCCAGCCGCCGCCTCTCTCGGCTGACCTTACCTTCTCAGGTTATCGCGTGGATGACGCGGGAAGGCCGTCAGGGGGCCCCTCGAGCTCAACAGCGGAAAAGCGATAAACTTTAAAAAAACCAACCCCCATAAGGAACAAAATAACCGACCTGCGGAACCATTGCTCGGCCCCGGCACACGAGGGAAATAAAGCAAAAACGCCACCTCCCGACTGTGCCGCCACGACCTGTCACTCCCTCGCCCTGTTCCCTCGTCTTAAATCCCGAAACGGGGCCCCTCTCCGAGCACTGTCAGAGCATCAGCCGCCCAGGCCACTCGGAGGCATGCCTCCAAACGCCTTAATCTCCCGAGTGCTCCCCGACAAACCCGCGATTCTTTTGAACTCGGATGACAAGGCTGGGTTCTTCTAACATATTCATTCCTCCAGGCTTGAGAGGGGATAATACCCCCGGTTTGGCACTGATGCTCAAAGCAAAGACATCAAGTACTTAATTCCACCGCCACCCCCACCCCCTCTCCAAAAGGCTCCCTTTGCAGAATTTTTCTGTTCTCCACTCCTCTGCCTTCAAAAGTGTCCTGGGGTATTTTGCATTTCTGATGGCAAGCAACCCTGGCCCCCTTTTCTGTTCTAAACTGTGGGTTAACACAGAGCATGGAGGCCAGAAATCCTATCTGAGCTCTAATGTCACACTCTGCACTTGAGCAGCTTTACAACCTCAAACAGGGCCTCCTTTTTCCCCCTAATTCTGATCCGTTCTGAGAACGTGGGATCTTATTGAGGTTCTGGAGCCCTCGGCTAAGATTTCATCTTTAATCTGCATTTTAACTATTGCCAAATGCCTTGAGCATTGATTTTAGAGGCCAGGTGCGACATACACTAAATAAAGGAGTGGATGAAGCTCCTGACTGGCCACCTGGATGGATCACAACCCCCGAGGTCCCTTGAAAGGTTCAGTCAACCTTCTGAGACCCCAGCAAGCGCCTGGTCTTTCAGACAGGGCTAGTCCTCTGGCTGGACTTCGTTGCCACACGTACAGCAAAGAGGGTACTTTCTTTGAAAAGCACTGGCCCAAGGCGCCGGTGGGACGACCCAGGCCGCAAAAGAAAGGGAAAAGGGGGGTGGGGGGTGGAGAGGGAACGCAGGAAAAGGATCCATGCACAAGGATGTAAGCGGGCAACGGGTAAAAGCCTTGGGGCCATTAACGGGTCGTCTGTTTTGGGATCCTAAGTCACTCTCATTCAAAGGTGGGAGAATGAAACCCGTCTGCCATGAAGCGTAGGACACCTGGCGGGAGAGGAACCCCGGAGGAAGCACAGAGCCCATGAGTGGGCAGAGGGAGACGTACCTCGTTGGTGGGACACCAAACCTTCTTGTAGACTTCGGCCACCGGGAGATCCAGGCTGATGATCTTGTTGTTCACCAAAAGCTGAAAGGGAAAGAATTAAAAAGAACCGCATGAAAAGGCGTCGGCAATGACGACAAGGAAGTTAAAGTTCCGGGGGGGGGGGGGGGAGAGGAGCCCGCAGGCTCCGTTTTACGGCTGGGGGGCCCTGTGACTGGACAGGACTCATCCCAGTTGCGTGGGGGAAGCCCCTGAGACGGCGGAGAGCAGCAGCCCGCCTCTCCGGGTAGCCCTCCACCCTAGAGGCGGCAGATCCTGGGCTCCCGGTGGGTCCCCAGGATGGGACGTGAAGGCGGCTCCGCTCTGTTCTACATCTGCTTGCTAGCACGCCTGGGGCCAAGAGGGCTGTTCTGGGCTCGGGAAAGCTGCTCCCTTGGACCACGACCCCCAAGTTCCACCTTGCTTTGGAGCACCGTAGCCCATCAAAGCGGCCAACCTGTGGACCGGAAGTAGACCCTGGGAGCGGGAAGGGGCTCCGTACCGGCCCTGCTCAGGGACACTCCCCGGTCCCCGAGACACTGGCCCCTCTGCTTTCTGGAAACGGACTTGTGCAGCAGGAAAAAGCTGTTCTTTTCCCCCCACCGGGGATCCAGCCACCTCAGGCGTCTGTGGCTCCGTCCGCCCCTCCACTGCCCTCCTCCGGGGCCAGCCTCACCTCCATGCCGCTGTCGTCCTCCAGCAGGGCCACCAAGTCGCAGTCCTGGCAGATCTTGTTCTTGATGTCCCTCATCAGGGGGCCAATGCCCGGCTCGTTGCTGCTGTAGGGGTTTCCGGGCATGCGCCCCTGGAGGAAGTCCTCCTGCTGGGGGTCCTTCTCCAGCGTCACAAAGAACTCGGTCACCTCGTTCTCCTCCTGAGATGCCATGCAGGAGGGCAGGAAAGGACGGGAAAGGGCCGTCAGCAGCTTCCCGGCAAAATTCACGGAGCCCCTTGGGCGCTCCTGGCCAACGACTACCGGTCGCTGGCACGGACTGATTAAAACCTCAGTTTTGAAAAACTCCCTTCTACTATTTTTTTTTTTAAATCAGACTTCCGGTCAGCCCTGAGCTGCTGAAAGCCCTCCGGACTGTGTCCGCTGGAAACGAAGGGCTGGGAGGGGAGCGATAAAACAGAGACACGCAGCGAGGGGTTTCCTCTCCCAAGGTGTTCCCTGAGCTAAGGACGGCTTCCTCGCCGTTGACCCGTTTGCCCGAACGGGGGCCCAGTCCCTGGGGAAGATGAAAAGGGTGTGTGTGTGTGTGTGCCCTACCGGGTAGATGATGCTGCAAAGCCGCTCGAAAATGAAGACGGGGGTCCGGTAGTCGTCCAGGCTGTAGCGCTTGGCCGTTTCGATGCACACGGCCATGAAGGCCTTTGTTTCCGACTCCGTGCCTGCCGCAGAAGCGGGAGAAAACGGAGAGGAGAGAGTGAGTCCCCTGGGCCATTTATACTGAGCTGCTCCTCCCACCACACGTTGCTCGGGTTCAAGAAAGAAAAGTTCACAAGCATCTGCCCAGGCAAAAAAGGACGCCACCCACCATTCTTCTACAGACCCTGCTTTCCTGTTCCAGAGAGGGATGAGCAAAGGGCCTCCTCGAGGCGGCTTCTGAGGCCCCAGATCCCCAGCCGCACAGGATGAAGCCCTTCCTTCCCCCCCCCAGCAATAAAAGGGGTGCTGCTGGTCCTGGAAGCACCCCATGAGGCGACTGGCCTTTTCAAAAGGTCGCCGTTTCCCCACCCCACTGAGCACCAAAGAACGACAGGTGACCCACCTGTAATTGCAGTTCTTCGATGGGACCTCTGGGATTCACACCCTGGGTGATCCGCACCTGCGCGGAGCCTCATCGGAAGGGGACGCTTGGCACCAAGGTACTTACACAAGAGGGGGAGGGGCTTATTCTAATGGGTTTATTGCTACCGCAGAAGCTCTAGAATCTTCCGATGAGGCTCCGCACAGGTGTGATTCACAGAGGCCAAGAAGAACTGCTTGTTTCACAAATCTGGGAGAAGAGCGCCAGCCGCCTCCAGTTTTGCTTTCCGACTTCAGGCGGGGACGGGGATCCCCAGAAGACACCGTGAGGAAAGCACTGACCCCCCCCCCCTCCGAATGCATTTCCCCACCCTCCTGTACCCCATCACGAGGGAGCAGACAACCGGGCCCAACCTCCACGGGCCTTGCCTGGAAGATGGCCACGGGACCACCTTGAGGGACCACCTCCCCTCAGAGCCCCCCCCCCCCGTCTCGCTCCTGGAGTTGGCCAAGCTCCCCACCCCCCATCCCGAACCTGTGGTCATGTCCTCCAGCATCTCCAGCAGCATGTCCTGGGTCTCGTCGATGAGCTTCGTCCGCTGGACCACCAGCTTCCGCAGGCAGAGGTAGCCGTTCAGCACCGTCCCCACCAGCCGGCTCTTGAAGTGGCGCTTGATCGATTCGACCTCCACAAAGGAGGAGAGGAGGCCTGGGGGAGCGAGGCGGGAGGGGGCCGCGGGTCAATGTCGGCATCCCAAAAGAACACACCACCACCACACACACACGGGGCGGGGAAAACTCCAGGACAACGCAGGCAGAGGGCGGCTTTTCGGCTGCTCGGGGACAACGTACCGGTGATGGCTCTTCAAGGCATAGCCCTGCTGGAGGTCAGTGCTGAGGGTGGCTTCTTCCAGCGCAAGCAGACGGGCAATCTCCTGAGAAACAGAAGCACCGACCCAGACATTAGGATGCAAAAAAGTGACAGCGAGGAAACCAGGACCGTGGCTGAGACTAAAGCCGTGTTTCGAGAGGGTTTGGACCGACCCATTGAGTTCCTTTCTTTTTTTAAGTCCATGATCTGCAGGGCAACAGGGGAGTTCCATACCTTTGTGATGAGGTTGCCGACATAAGGCAGGACCCCTCTTGCGGCGAGGTAGACCTTCCAGCGGGCGGGCTTGATGAGCTTCTGGTAGAGCGCCAGGTACTCGGCCGCACACTCGCCGGCCACGCTCAGCTCGTCCAGGTAACTAACGGAGAGGCAGAGAACAAGCGGCCCGTCAGAAACCTCCAGACTTCATGGAGGTTTTCCAAATGGGGGGAAAACCTCAACGGGGCTCCTTGACCCCCGAAGCCGAGTTACCTGGTCAGGAGATCGAGGACCTGCTGCTTGCGGCTGGGGATGGCGGCCAAGGCTTCCACGATGGTGCAGGCAGCCTGGCGGGCAGCCTGGGTGGCAGGAGTGAACAACACCTGCACGGGGAGAGGGCGCCCCCAGGAAGGTGAACAAGAGAGAGAGAGAGAGAGAGAGCCCCACTCACACACCCCACACACACACCCGGAACGAAAAGGTATGGCCAGCTTCCATCTCCCCAGGAGGCCTTTTCTCCTCCCGACATTTCAAAACCTCCGTTCACAAGCTTTGGGGGGACCACAACAGCTAGATGCCTCAGGGGGCCGTCGCCGGTTTGAGGATGCCAGAAGAGTCTGTGCAGGACAAGGATGTGTCCAGACTATGGCTCAGGTCAAACTATCCGGCCGGCCGGGACTCCTCCTGCCCAAGGCAGGCCGTGGTCACCACCTCTCCTGCCCCAGAGCACACGTGGCCGGGGGGGGGGGGGGGGGACGGAACGGATGCTTTACCTGCCGCAGCCAATTGTTGTGGCCCAGCTTGAGGTCCAAGGGGCAGGTCCGCTTCCCCTGCCGGCTCATGAACTGCTTCCACTTCCAGGTGTACTTCTCGGTCAGGTAGAGCTGGCGCAGCTCGGCCCGGCTGGGAGACTTCCCGTTGGCCTCAATGCCTGAGGAGGACAGAGGGGAAGGGAATGGGGCTGGCGCTGGCTCGGCGGGCGCCTCTTCTTCTTCTTTTAAAAGAGGAAGCGCTTCCTCCAGGCAAAAACATACAAGTGGACTTAACGTGGGCCAAAGCTTGGAAGCGGATGGAGCCCTAGGACCAGCCGCTCTCACGGCGAGGAGCCCTTCTTCCTGAAAACACTGCGGCCCCCTCCAGGACAGCCCCAGGACAGGCTGCCTGTCCAAGGCAGGTCCGTGTCTACCCCGAGGCTCCCCCCAGGGCCTCCTGAATTCTCCCAAGAGAATTCCCCCCTGCAGGGCTCTGCTCTTCCCCGCTCCGTCTCCCCAGTGCCGGAGGAAGGCTGGAGGAGCAGAGGAGACACGGGCCAGTCCACGCACCCAAGGGGGGGGCCTGGACGTCCAGCGCTCGACCCACGACCCCACCGTGGCTCTTTGTGGAATCCTCAAAGGACACGAGGAGACGCAGAAAAGCCAGCGGGACGGTTTACCCCCATGAGGTGGGGAAAAAAAAAAACCCTTCCTACCTCGGGCCGGCAGACATTTCTTCCAGGCCTCGTATGAAGCTTTGGGGTCCCTCTTGAGCCACAGCTGGGCCTGGGCGTGGATCTCGTTGCTGTACGGCTTGACGGTGGTCAGGGAGTCAACGGGAATGTCCTGCGAAGCAACAAGCAGCTCCATGAGAGGCCCCAAAAGAACTTGGAGCAGGCCGCCTCCCCCTGCCCAGCCCCCCCTACAGCAGTAGGGACCGCCTCTGTGCGCCAGTTGCTCAGCGAGGCTGGCCCACCGCCACACACGGAAGGGGCGGGCAAGCGCCCGGGGGCCAGTTTTTCCCAGCCCGGGACTCTCTGGGGTAGCAAGCAGCAACGGCACATCCTTCCAAAAAGAGGAGAAAGGGGCCCGGACATCTCAAACACACAAACAGAGGGGACCTAGGGGTGGGAGGATAAAGGGGGTGCGCGCCTATCTTCTTTCAGAGGAAAACAGCCCCCTCTAGAGGTGTGACTCTCCTGTGTGGGTTTTTTTTGGCAGAGAAAACCCAAACTTTAGGGCTGGGGGAAGAAAACGTCTCTTCCTCCAAGAGGCTGCAGGGAAGGGCACACTTATAGTAAAAACAACAACTACGCAACCCAATAATCAGCACAGTTCATGCAGCTCCAAGAGGCATAAACAGCGGCCTTGGGCTGGGCGAGGCTTGCACCCCCGGTGAAGGTGGGGGGGGGGGAAATACCTTGTTTTTCTTGCTGGTGGGGGCTGGGGGCTTGATGAGCTTCTGGAGGATCCGGAGGCACATCAGGGTGATGTTCTCCACCACCACCGGCGTCTTGATGTTCACGGCCATCAGGAACAGGCCGAGAGCTAGAGACGGAGCAAGGAGAGGAGCGAGGGTGAGACGCCACGGAGAACCAGGGTCGGAAAACAGCCGCAGGGCCCACCAAAGACAGCCGAGCGCCCCGGGCGGCGTCTCTGCGTGAGGACGTGAACTGCACGCGCTTTGCGCTCTCCCGGAGGCCAAGCGTCGGCTGCTCCCGAGGGCCCGCCTTTGCCCCAGACGGCCAGCGGGCCATTTCCCACCTCGCTTTCAGGGCACAAGAGAGAGCAGGCGGGGACACACTTTTTTTTAAAGTGCAGTCTCCGGCTTTTAGTTTATGTTCTCCGTTTTCTGGGGCGTTTCCCGTTTTCCAGCGAGCTGGACTTTGCTCAAAAAGGCGGAAAAACACAGCGGAGAGGCAGAGGGACGGCCGAGAGTCACAAAACCCCCGACCACCACCACCGAGACTGCGGGGCCTTGTCCTCCGAGGTGGGCAGGCGACCCCCAGCTGTGCCTCCCGAACTGGCTGCCCCCTCCAGCCGGCCGGCGTGGGCCTCGGCCACGAACCCACTCCCATTCCCGCCCAGGGGGAGACTCACCACAGCGCAGACGCAGCTCCCAGCAGCTGTCCTCCTTGGCGATGGAGTCGGTCAGCAGCAGCATCTCGTACTGAAGGCTGCTGGCCTGCAGCCGGAGAGAGAGAAAAGCATTTTAGGGAAGAGAGTCGAGAGATGGGCCCCTCTGGAGAGACAGCTGCCACCCTTCCTCCAGCTGGGAGTCTTTTCCTGTATTTTTACTCATGTTGGCTTATTAAATTTCATTACAAGCTGCTTGGAATCCCGGTTTGGGGGGGGGGGAGGGGAGGGGATGTGTGAATCCAATAAATAAATCAGGTTTGAATCTCACGGCCAGTCGCAACCGGAGTGAAACCCCTCTGAATCACGGAAGTAAGGGAGCAGCCACAAGACTCGGACCCAAATAAACGAGGCTCAAGGCAAGGCAGACGGAAAGAGGGGAAAGCCCCCTCCTCCCCCCCCCCCCCCCCCGCTCACCAGGTCTGGATTGGCCCAGTGTCCCTTTAGGGCCGCAGACACTTTGCTGATGATCAGGTCGTTCATCTGCTGGGTGGCTTCCGGGTTGTCTCTGGTTTCCAGACAGACCATGGAAAGAGGGAAAAGCACACATACGAACGTAAACGCATAAAGACATATTACCATTATCCAGATCTCCTCTTGGTTCTGCCCAGTTCACATAAAAGTTGCAACGCGTCTGTGTAGCCAGAGCTTCACGACAAGACGCATCCTCCTCCCTTGCCCGACACAAACGGCAGAAAAGTGTTCTCTTTTTTTTTTTGGGGGGGGGGGGGGAGTCCAGGCAGCAGCAAGAAACAGACCAGCAGGAGTTAAATCAGGGGCCTCGCCGCCCCATTTCCCTACTTGCTCGAGGCCCGTTTTTATCTTCTTTTAAAAGGAAAACAGAGAGGGGGATAGACGGCCTTGCACACTGAGAAAATTCTTGCACAAATATCTTTCGAAAAACTGAACATCTACTGGGTTGGCGTTGGGTTTCCCCCCCCAAATTTTTCCCAATCAGGATGAACTTTTTCAGAGTGTTGTTTTTAAAAATCACTTGATTTAATCTAGCTGTGTTTTTTAATCACGAGTTTAGAAACATACGGATTGGCGTTCTCCAATGACGACCTCAGGAAGGGACTTCCAGGTATTTCTGGACTACCGGGCCCACCATCCCCAGCTGAATTCCACGCTGGGTGAGGCTGATGGGACTTGGGAGACCAAGACCGCCTTTTCCCAGCCCACACCTTAAAGGAGCAGAACGTGAGAGCTGCCCCAGAAGGCAGGCAGGCAGGCAGGCAAGCAGGTGGCGGCCGAGAGCCCCTCTGACCTGGTGAGAAGGCACATGAGCTGGCGGACCTCTTCACGCATGGTGGCAGCCCCGTGGCGCAGGTTGTAGTCAAAGAGTTCCCGGATGAGGCCCTGGGAGACCAGGATGTGGCGGATGGCGGCGTTGGTGGCCAGGGCACGGAGGAGGGTGATGCAGTGCTCGGTGACGGCCGAGGCGCAGCCGTAGCACTTGGTGGAGGAGGTGTGGCCGCAGCCCAGGACGGAGAGGGCCCGGTACTGGCTGGCCGTGAAGGTGGGCTGCACGGCCGAGCGCGAGGACTTGCTGGCCGCTTCCCTCTGCTGAAGGTCGTACTCCAGTAGCTCCTTCCGGGAGGCAAAGACTTTCTGCAGACGGCCAAAGGAAGGAAGGAAGGAAGGGATGGAGGGACGCTGGATGGACCAGGCACCCCTTCTGCCTCGGGTGGGCAGGATCCCCCAGAATTCAGACATACACCCTTCCCAGCTGATTTCAGAAGCTCAGCAGAATCCGGCCTGGGTAGCACCTGGACGGGGGACCACCGGGGAATACCCGGGATCTCCAGGTAGGGCAAGGAAAGAAGGGTTTGTGAATGTCCGGGTGGCTGTTGCGGCCAGTCAGAGGTGGCGAGATGGGACTAGGCAGACCTGAGGAGGAGAAGCACGAACCCTTAACCCTCCAGCTCATCGGTGGAGAGAGAAACTGGAGGGGGCCTCGACGTAGGACACAAAGAAGCCCTTTGCCTCAACTTGGACTTTGGGAGTGTGGGCTTTTTTGGCCAGGGCTGTACCAAACCAGAAAGACAGGCCGGGAAGCACCGACGTCCCCAGGGCCCGGCTCCTGCACCTTCACCGATCACGAGCAGCTACCCTTCCCCACCCCGACCCGGCCCGTGCTTGAACTCCGAGATTCCTCTCCCGGCGCGAGGAGCCTGGAGGTGGTTACCTGGATGATCTTGGAGAGCTCGTCGAACGAATTCTTGCAGTCCCCACAGTACTCCTGGGCCAGCTGCAGGATGTACCTGTTCACGCTGGCGGAAGCCGAGCTGATGCCTCCGCCCCCCCCTGAGTCGTCCTGAAACACCGCGGAGAGGAGAGTCTCAAGGGGAGAGCCCGAGAAAGGGGGCTTGGGGGTGGGGGTGGGCAGAAGGGGTCCTCCCCCCCTTTGAAAAAATGGTTTCTTTAACTTCGGAGAAAAATCAGGAGGCCTGCCTAGATGAACAACTTGACAAGGACTGGTTTCAGCACAAACCGATGCCAACGAGGGGAAAAAAGACAAGCGGCATTTTGGGGGAAAAGACCGCGACAGGCGTTAACGTTAAAACTGAATTTTTAAATCCCAGTTTGCCCCGGCTAGAACCAGAGTCGGGAAAGGTTTGTTTCCCAGACTTTGAATTCCGGAGTCCTTAAAGCCAAGACGGCTTCCGGTAACAGATCCCCCCCCCTCCCGGTACCTGCGGCTTTTCAGGCACTGCCTCGTTCACTTTGCAGAGGAGGTTCTCCAGCTGGGGCCGGTGACCCATCAGTTGGTGGTAGACTCGGTCGGCCTTGTCCAGGAGGGTGTTGATGTTGGTGACCGCCTTGAAAGCAAACATGAAAAATGAAGGTGGGGGGAACACCATGCAGCAGCCACGTTATTAGAGAAGGCAGCTGCCCTACTTTCCTTCAAGCTGTTTCGGACGCTGCAAGAGCAGAGGAGGAGAGAAACCATTGGCTGACCGATGCCACAGGGGACTCTCTGAAACACTCTCCCGCACGGAAACAACGGCCTGTACCTATTTACACAGCCAGAAAGGACCTTGCCTGTACTTTCTAAAAACTCCCACCGGAGTACTTGGGCGTAGTAGTAGAGCGGTGCTTCCCAACCTTGGGTGCCCGAGTGTTCTCGGACGCCAACTCCCAGAAGCCTTCACCAAGATTCGCAGGATGCGGCAGTCCAAGAACATCTGGTTCACCCAAGGTTGGGAAGCATGGGTGCAGAGGAAGAAGAGGGGTCCCATTGGACTTCAGTTCCCAAATCCCTCAGGAGCATGGGAACCTTTTTAAAAGCAGGGTTTAACTTTCCTGGCCTTTTTAAAAGAAAATGTTCTCCGTAAAACACACACACGCACACACAGTGGGACTCTCGAAAGACTGATGTGTGCAAAAGCGGGAGAGCGGTCGGTGTGGGCAGGAAAGCTCCCCGGTGCAACAGCAATCCGCATCTCCGGTCCGCCAGGAGGGAGAGAGCGGCCTCTGACCCTCGGGGGGGGGGGTGTCTGGGGGAAGGTCCCGGGACGGAGCCCCCGCCACGGCCGCCCCTGGCCCCCTGACCTTCTTCCGGTCCTCTTCGTTCTCGATGGGATCCACCGCGCAGCAGGGCTTGGCGTACAGCATGAAGTCGAAGCGGGCGTACTTGCAGAAGCCGCAGGCATTGCAGAGGAAGGGGTCCTTCTCGTCGTAGTTGATGGACCTGGGAAAGGAAAGCCAGAGCGGGGATGGGTGGGGGTGGCTGCGGGGGGCTCTGGCCTTGCCTCCTGGAACCCAAAACAAGCCCCAGGAGCGGCCGGCCAGAGCCAAGGGTCAGAGATACACACCGAGGGCTGGGGAATACTATTATTTTCTGCAACTTAGGGATGACGGTGGGGTTTTTGCTGCTGCTGCTAAAATACTTGGGATTCGAAAGCCCAGGCAATGGATGGCAAAAGAGGCAAAGCCTAGCAAGAGATCCCAACCTATCTCCTGTCCGCCCCAGTCTCAAAAAACCCCCCCAAAAAACAAAACCAGCAGGTAAAGGGAGAAACTGGTGCCTGCCCTTTGGAGGAGAGGGGCTCTTTCATCCTCCCCCCCCCCCCCCAATTTCAGCACTAACAAAACAACCGTCCCTCCTTTTTGGGACAGAGCGAAGGGGTCCAGACTCTGCCTTTTCATCCACCCTCACTAGAACCCAGGCAGATTCTTGGGAGAAAACACACACACACAACACACACATGCGCACGATGTGGTGGGCAGAGCATTGGGAGTAGGACTCGGAAGGCCTGGGTTCAAATCCCCGCTTGGCTCCACGAGGCGCTGGGCTGGACCCTTGAGCCGGTCCCAGAGTCTCGGCTCGACCGCCTTTCCCAAGGCGGTGGCAAAAAAAGAACCCAGAAGAGGCGGAGGAGGGAGAGGGGAGAGGGAGGCGCATCACCCAACGCGCAGAGCCCTGAGCCCCTCCCAGGCCCACCTGCACTTGTGGCACTGGTAGACGTTCTCCCCACAGTTCCCGCACACCCCGGGGTTGGCCGGGACGGAGGCGCTGCAGCGGGGGCACTGCAGGGTTTCCGTGGAGGCCTGGTAGTTCTCGTAGAAGTCGGCAAACTCGATCATCAGGTTGGAGGCCACGATGGGCAGAGGCAGGTCGATCTTCACCTCCGTCTGGCCCGGCGCCAGCTGGACCTTCTTCGCCTTGTGCCAGCGGGCGGGCCTGGAAGAGGGAGGGGAGGGGAGGGGAGGGGAGAGAGGCAGGGCGAGGGGAAAGCAAGAAGCAAACGGGTGTCAAGGGGGAGGCCAAGACGGCGGCCGTGCGCGCCCGGCCCGGCCCGGCCCTTTGCCTCCGTGTTAAAATCTCCTTTAAACGGGGATGGAGGAACAGAGAGGCTGCCTCCTCGGATCCTTTCCTTCTGCTTCGGCAGCAACACGATGGGACGCCAAGGGGGAGATTTTAAGCCACAATCCCTTCCGCCGCAATGCCGTTTGGGATTAAAAGAGCGGCCCGTGCCTCGTGGGAAGAAATATCTAACGTTCCGTTCAACCTACCTCTTTTTTTTAAAAAAAAAACTTTGGATTTTGCCACCCACCCACCTTTCTAGGGTGTTTCTGTGAGATCTTAGGGTTTTGTCCCTCCCTCCCAGAAAGAGCGCTTGCCCTCAACGGGGGAATTCTGGTTTTTGGTATTACATAGCCCAGCTAGACAAACGGTCAGACCCCAGCTCCTGCTGCGCCCTCATCACTGGCTACGCAGGCTAAGGACGATGGGCGCTGTCGCCGAAACAGCCTCTGGGGTTCACAGGATCCCTGCCGCGCCCGTTTGGGAAGAAATGTCTCTAAACGGCTGTGGGAGACGGGAAAAGCACTTGCGAAATCCTGCCAATATAAACAGTTCAAGATTCCCCCCACCCCCAGGCCATGATGGGAGTCATAGTACAAGCGTGTCCGGAGGAAGCCATGTTGGGGAAACATAGTGCGGAGCAACCACGACGCAGGACGTACCCAGCTTAAGTGCTAGAAAAACGCCAGATCGAAAATGTGGCTGCTCCGTTTAAACTCAGAGGAAAGAGAGCAGGAGTCTGCAGCGGCACCCCACACACACCCATCCCCTTACTTGTTCTTCAACTCCACAATGGCCTGCACGGTTCGGTTGTTGTAGTAGAGGTTGATGGTCCGGACCATCTTGGTGCGCTTGAGGTCCCCGATCTTGACGGTCACTTTGCTGATGGTGTGGCTGCCGATCAGCTTGACCACCTGCTGGGTGGTGGTGTACCGGGTGTCCACCTTGATGGAGGACAGCTTGATGTACTGCCCCCCCAAAAAATCAAAACAAAAAACCCAGAGTGAACACCATGTGCTGAATACAGCAGGCTGCACGGAATCAATACTGTGAAATGGATTAAATTCAGGAGGCTAATGGCTGAGCCACCGCTTCCTTCCTAGGGAGATCTTCCTGGCAAGAGCTTGGAAAAGTGACTCGGGAACCTTTGGGGCAGAGGCGGGTCCTAACCCTCGGAAGCTCAACCCTCTTTCTACTCAATTAGGCATCTAAGCCTTCCTTCGGTTGACAGCCAATCCATCTTTCTTTCTTTTTTTTTTAATTATCAGATCTATTGCTTGCTTCTACCAAGAAGCACTTCATGCTGTTTTACAGCTCGGTCCAATTCAACCGTCTGTCCCAACTTAACTGAGCCTCTTCAAATCAATGGAGGTTTAAGGAACACATACATGAACTCCATTGATTGAGCTGATCTCCCTTCATCAGAATGAAAGTCTGCCCTTCTCGCTTCGGCTGAAGGCGGCCTTCCTCTCTCGTTGGTTGGCCCTTTGGCGGTTCGCTCATGACCGTTCTCGATTTTTATGACCGCGGACGGCTGCCAGGGCGTGTTGAGCGTTGTAGCTGAGGTAGGAGGTGGGAGGGTATAAATCTAGGGGGAAGGAGTCAATACTCACGCAGAAAGCCACCTCGGGGTTGTTGCAGACGAGGCAGGGGTCGCTCTCCAAGTAGTAGCCGTCAAATTCCACCAGTCCGGAGAGGGTGCTGGAGGCGGGAGGGGACAAAGAGCCAGGCAAAATCAGGCCCCCCCAAGATGCAACTTTCGTAGGTTTTGCCTAGCCTCACACCCAGTTTCTAACAAGGGCAGCCCCCCCCCAGCTCCCAGGCAGACTCAAAAGCACGGTGTTCACGTCTTGGACACGACGCCTTCCACAATGGGCTCCCACCCCGTAGCACCAAGCGAAGCCAAACAGCTTGGCAGAAAGCCTTCCCGAGGCCACCCACGCCGAAGGGGAGGGCTTGATTCGGGCCGTCCAGTGCCAAGCCCGCCCTGCCCAACGCCAGGCAAAAGCAGGGGCTCTCCTTTCGGGCACGTCTCAGCCCAAAGACAGCCCGGCAGCCGGCCCTGGGGTCTTGGGTTGAAGGGGAGGCCGGAGCACTCACTTATAAATGTTGGAGTTCGGATGGTTGGTGAGGATGTGATTTTGCATCCGGAGGATCTCCACCGCCTTCTGGGAATACTCCTTGAGCTGAAACAGAGTCCACACACGGTTGTGTCTTGCGTACAAGGCTGGGCCTTTTCTCACGGTTTTTCAAAATGTACCCATTCCTGATGAGGCCTCTCTCTTTCTCTCCTGACCCGCCTCCCCAGGCATCTGGCTTAAAAGGCCATAGACCTTGGGACCCTCTCCAGGGGACGGCCGGGATGGCCCGAGTCCCTCAGCGACTGTAGCCGGACAACGCCCCCCCCCGCCCCGCTTCCACCTCTTCCCACATACAGGGCCTTGTGCCTTCTTCCATTCTCTTCCACAACGGCCTTATCCTCAAGAAGAGAAGAGAAGGCGAAAGGAGACGGCGCCCACCACAGCCCTACCTTCTTCTCCGTCTGCTGAGTTTTTCAGAGAGAAGTAGCCCAGCAGGTCCACAAACTGAGCCGCTTTCCGCCCGTAAGCCGGGAGTTCCGGCCAGATGGACCACATCAGATCCAGGAGAAGTTCCTGCTGGGATTTGTTCGAGTTCCTAATCGAAAAGGATCAGAAGAAGGCGCCGGAGGGGGGGTTGATTAACAGACGGGGGCCGCCCCCACAATGGTTAAGTCCCCAGCCTCTCCTTCAGCCGCCTCTACAGCTGCTCTTCTTTTCCCGTTTTCCATGGGAGGGCCTCTCTCTCTCTCCTGCGACTCATCCTTTCCGACTGGATCGCAGGTCGCGAAGAAGCCCCACGCCCAAGCAGGCGGTGGCACACAACGGTCGCAACGCCTCCCAAGCCATCGAAAAGGCTGGCTCCCCCACCTTGGGTCACCCGGGTGTTCTCGGACGGCAACTCCCAGCAATCCCAAAGGCTTCTGGGCGTTGTAGTCCAAGAACACCTCTGGGTGACCCAAGGTGGGGACTAGAAGGTGCCCCCTCCTCCCGGCTCGGCCAGGATTAACCCATTAAAAATATCCTGGGGAGGCGAACCCGTCGTTTCCAACCCATCGGGCAGGAGAGGCTGTTTTCATTTCCGCCCAAGCCCTTTGCGGCTGCCTCTGGATCGGAGGTCTTGTCACCCAGAAGGGGGAGTTCCAGGCTTCCCTCCCCCCTGGCCAAGCGGAGTGGAGAGAGACTTCTGGGGCTCACCGGTAGATGTGGAGGGTGAGGCAGTGGGCCTGCCACCGGACCGACGAGGCGTTGGACTCCAGCAGGAAGCAGCGCAGGAACTGGACGAGGGTCTCTTTGTCGGCGAACTTGTTCAGCTGGTTCACCAGGGCCGTGCACAGCTGGTCTTCCTGGCTGCCGGAGGAGGCCTCGCCTGGGGCGGAAGGGGAAAGAGGGAGACCGAGGGCTAAGCCGTGGGTCAGGGAGAAGGACGGAGAGACGGAACGCCAAAGGGTCCCCCGTTCAAGTCCTGGCAGGCAAGGAACAGCCACAGCTGTCCACCCCCTCAGTGACCCCAAGGGCTGCCTCGAGGTGGGAGCTGCCCCCTTGCGCGCACCCAGAGGCCGACCTGAGTGTGGCTGAGACTCAGCGGCGGGCGGGTGGGTGGGCAGCCGCCTCGCCCAGGCTCGTTCCAGGTGGAAACGTTTCCTGGCCGAGGGAGGAAACTGGCCCTGGCCCAGCGCTGTCGGGGGCAATGACGAGATCCGGCTCACCCTCTCGGTCTTTCTCCTTCTCCTCCTTCTTCGTCTTCTTGGCGGAGGACTTGCTCTGCCCGGAGGGCTGCCCCGTCACGGGGCCCGCGGGGGCCGAGGCCGAGGGGCCGGACGACCCAGAAGAGGACCCGGCCGAGAGGACCTTGCTGCCGCACAGGGCGCAGGAGAGCAGCTGCAAGAGGACGGGCGAGACCCCCTCGTCCACCAGGAAGCTGACTTGCAGGAGGAAGTAAAGCACGGCTGGAGGGGGCGAGAGGAAGGGGAGCCGCTCTGAGCATGCCAGCCCTTCAGGCCAGGTGAGGTGTGGGTGTGCGTGCGCCCCTTTGTGCCCCTTTGGAAAGGGCAACGGCAACGCCGCCTGACCAAAGGACAGGCCGGATCCTGCGCATTCCACACACCGCCAGTTTCTAGATCTTCCCCCTCCACCTTTCCAGCTTCCCCGGGGAAGGGACTTACAGTCGTCTTTAATGCAGAATTTCTGCCAGTTCACCGTCCGCTGGGTGGCGATTTCTGCGCAAGCCTTCAAGTGCTCCATCTGAAAGGCAGAGCAGGAAGGCAGGCTGACCTTTCCAGCAAAGAAGCGGACAAGCCGCTAAGAGCGGAGGTCACCCCTCGGCCCCAGAAGGCTCCGAAGGTGACATCCCCTCCTCCTCCCCCCCCCCCTCCATGGCCTACTCGTAAAGGCACCCTTCCTCCGCTCCTGGAGGCAGAAAACCTCTGCGCCTCTGTGGCTGGAGAACACAGACCACAACGGCACCGCTCAGTTGTACAGGTTGTCCAGTCCAGCTTCAGGCCTCCTCCGGCACGACCGAGGTGTTCAGGCCAGCGAAAGAGGCTCCCAGGAAGCTGCCTCGAGGCACGACGAAAGAAAAAAGACAAACACACACAAGAGACACAGACGGACGCACTTACCAAGCTGATGAGGGTGTCGTACTGCAGGGCGGAGCCGGAGCTGGCCGTGACCACGCTGGCCCGCAGGAAGATCCCCTGTTCCTCCAGCAGCTTCTTGATCCCCCGGACGTGGGCGTCGAGGGTGTGCAGGTCGCGCAGCTGGCGGTACTTCTCCTTGGAGCCACAGATGAAGAGCAGGAGCTTCCGGACCTGGCGCCGCACGAAGGGCGTCTGCTGGATCATCAGGTACTGCACCGGGAGGCGGAAGGGGTGGGCAGAGGAAGAGAGGGAGACGGGCATCAGCAGCCAGACCCTGACACCCCTTCTTGGCCCCTCGGGTTCCCTGAAATACTTCTCTCCTTAAAAAGGACCCGAGAAGGTTTACAACAGGCAAGCTTCATCCACACGAAGAAGGAGATCTTCCCCCCCCCTCCCGTGTCTCCGCTCAGAGGAGACACAGATGGCACCCCAAACAGGGGGCGGGTGGGAGATGACATTTGAAAAAGGAAAGAGGCAGGAAATAGGACCACAAGTCCTCTGGGTTTTGAAAACTGAGCATCTGGGGGGTGGGGGTGAGGAAACCCATTGATTTGCCCATTTAAAAGGTGAATCGGTTTCCCCCGAGGGCTCCTGGAGCAGTCACGTATTGTTTTCTGATGAAGGAAGGCGAGTCTTAGCTGGGGAGGGGAGGCGGGAGGTACTTCATTGAAGAAGCCTTCAGACCATTTCAAATTTGGAATCCAGAGAACTCAGGACCAGAGAAGCCGACCCGAGGGACGGCGTCCTTCGACCCGCCCCCCTCCGCCCGGGCGCGAACCCACCTCAGAGAGGAAGTAGAACCAGGAGTGGTCAAAGACGGGGGGCGGGATGCGGGTGTTGGTGTCGGCGATCTTCTTGATCTGGTAGGGCAGCCGGAGCACCATCTCGGTCAGGAGCTGGGTGTAAGCCTCAAACACGTCGGCCGCGTGGCCCTGGGGGCGGGAGGAGGAGGAGAAGGCGTCACGCCCGAGAGCGAGAGAGCGAAGGAAGACATCCGAGGCCACGTCGGCCCACCTCGGAAAGCACCGTCTCCCCTTCTAATCCCTAATGACTCCCAGGGCCCCTCCTGGCCCAGAAAGACAGAAGACCGTCGAACTGGGAGATGCTGGGATACAAACCCGGGCCTCTCCTGTCACAAAGCCTGTCCTCTGTTGCGACCCAGCGGGCAGAAGTTGGGTGGAGATCAGAGTCTGGGAAAAAAAAATCTATATTTTCTGGATGCAGCCCCTGGGATAATTGACCACAAGGCCACCTGGCCAGGGGATTCTGGGATTCGTAGTCAAAAAAGAAGTTTTCCGAGCTGCAACTGGGATCAACATGTAGATCCCCCAAAAGTTTTTGACTCTCAAAGTCAAGACCAAATGTAACGACAGGAAGAGGGAAAAGGCTAACTGCGTCTGGATCTCTGAACTACCGTGGTCCTGATCCGTTAACAGGAGGTTCTGCCTGGCCGGTTTAAACTTCTCTGTGTTACAAGGCCTGCTTCTCTCGCAACGTACGTGTCGCTCTTTTAAAAAGGAAAAAAAAGAATAGGATGAAAATAACCCAGCCTTAGTAACCTGCGCTTCTCGCACGTACAAAGTTACAAACGACGTAATAATCATCTTAGCGTAATCTTAGAACTGCAGAACTGGGAGGGACCCTCTGGATCATCGAGGCCCCTGTCAAGGAGGCCCAGCGGAGAATCTAATAGATCTGTCTACTTATTTCTCTATCTTCACCCCTTCTAAATTTATTTTAGTTTCACCCATTCATTCCCCACCACTGCAAAGCAGGGACTCTAAACTGAGAGTCGCATCGTGTAAGTAGGTAATAAATGGGCTTGTTTGTCTCTCGTTAGGTTCTTCATCTCCATCAACCCTTCAAGCCACCTCTTTTCTGCGGCTACTGAGCAAGGAAGTGAAATACCAAATAATAATTTTAAAAAAGCCCCCAAACCTTTGACTGACAAGAGTAATGTGAAAACAGCAGGGCCCTTTTCAAGGGAAGGGAACAAAAGGCAGAAGCTTAAAATGGCAACAGGCACCCCCAGGCCTTCAGAATTTCAGCCGGTTTCCATTCTTCTCGTAGGGAGCACCCTAATGCTTAATTCGGCTTATTCTATTGTATTGCAAACGGGCAGCACATCAAACCAAAGCTGCCACACCAGGCGCGGAGGATAAGAGGCGCCGCAGCGGCTGGAGCAGCCGAGGAATGGCGCCAGGCAAGCCCTCTCCGCTTGCCCACCGGAAGGCACGCAGGGTTCGGCTGGTCACTCGGCTGGCAGGACCGTGTCTCCCCTGGTGTCGAGACGGCAGCCTTAAGGGTGCCCTCGGCCTCTTAGAAGCCAGGCCCTGCCTGGCCCGGGAGGGAAAAGGGCGGCTGGAGAGGGGCTGAGCAGCAGGAGCCCCCCGGAAGGTGAGTCGCGGCGGCCTCCATCTGGCAGGATCTGCCTCTTCCACCCGACGTGCTAAAGCCTCCAGATCGGGTGCCGTCTGGGTAGGTCAGCTTCTGGTGCGACCCCTGCTGTGGAAAGCTGCCTGCCACCCTTCCCAAAGTGTGACCCCGACATGGGCACCAGGCCCTTCCGGTGAGGCTAACTCAGCCTCCCTTTACGGCCACTTTGGAGAAGGAGGCGGACGCGGTAGGTGCCACAAGCAGAGTTTTAAAGAAGAACGGGCAAAAGAAAGGCCAAAAGAGGGGGATGTGGGCTGATGGGGCCAGAATCAACGTCTGGCTCTCCTGCAGTTGTTCCCCCAAAGCCAGCCCCCACGTTCACTGTCCTTCCTGCCCCGGTCGGAGGCAATTCATTTGGGGCTCAATGGGAGCCAAAGGTTCTCCTAGTACAGACATTAACTGAGCACAGCCCAGTGATGGGGGAACTGGACGACTCCTCAGGTCCCGTTGCAGGAAGAAAATGTGTGGCGATGACGTCCGGCCGCCCCGAAGGGGAACTCACCTTGACATACTGGCGCAGGAAGAAGGGGCTCATGTCCGGCGGGGAGGAGGTGGTGTGAGGTTTCAGCAGCTGGCTGCTGGCGACGGGCTCCTCGTCGTTCTGCTGGCTCTTCCAGTACTCCAGGAGGGATTTCAAGACGTGCAGGCAGTAGTCCACCGCGCCGGAGCTGAGGAGAGCGGCTGCAGTGGCGCCGGAGATGAGGGAGGACGACTGGAGGGAGGTGAGACATAGAGAGAGAGAGGGTGGCCACAATGATTTAGTGGCAACCCTGTCTTTTCTTGGATGGGGCTCAGAGACCCCAGCGAGACCCTGTGGGTTCAGCTACTGGGGCGAACTCTGGAGGAGGTTTAAAAAGAGGGAGAATGATGGAGAAGTCAATCAGAGAGACCAGGAGGGTTTCCAACGGGGGACAGCCAGTCTGGGCTTGAGAAGCGGCGGCAGCCTTTCACGCTACCCAGACATACCCAGGGAGGGCCACCCAGATACCCTGTCCTGACCCACCAGGCCTCGGATGCCCTAAGTAACCAGGAACAGCCATGGCCCGCATTGATTTTTGGAGGCAGGGGAAGTGATCTCGCATCAGGATAGGGCCCTCTGCCACTCCTGAGGGCAGCAGGCCCATGGAGGGGGCCAAGGCAGGCGGGGCGGCACCCCCTCTGACCTAAGGGCATGGCTCAGGCTCCGACCAAAGATTGCCCCTGCTGCCTCCAAGCCTCCACTCTGTGACCCCCTGGCCACCCTCTGCCCCACGGCAGGGCCGGCCTCCAAAGGACGCCCCGTCGCCTTCCACGTCACGTGAGAACCATGATAAAAAAAGTGGGAGGAAGCAGCGGACCCAACACTTCTTTGAAGACCGGCCTAGGCCTCCCGCAGAACTTATCTGGACGGCTTTAAGGTTCAGGGATGGAACGGTGAAAACTCAAAACTGCCCGGCCGCCAGCCAAGTCGTTTTAGCTGAGGAAGCTGACAGCCTAATTCCGCATGGGGAGGGTGGGGTGGCATGGGTGATTTATCTCCTCCTGGTTTTCTGGCTTCTTTTTTTTTAAATAAGAGCACCCGCTGAAATTGTGTTTACCGAGAGACTCTTTTGAACCAGCACTTTAGTTAAAGGGGGTTTTTTTTGGAGGGGTGGGGGGGTGGAGGAAGAGAAGAAGACAAAACCCCAACCAGTTCTTAAGTCTAATCTCCCCTCGACACACATGCCACTGGGCAACTAAGCTGAGGATTAGCAGAAGGAGCGAGATTCTTCACCCTGTTCCATTTTCCCCCCCATTAAAAAAAAAGTTGAAATTTCAATTCATTTCTCTGGATCTCAGCCAGCCGCACAAGGGAAGGGGGGGGGGGAGGCCGTTACTGACGAGAAAGGTTCCCTCGGACGCAGGAGAGAACTTTTCCCGCACCTAAGTTCTTTCCGATGAACTTCTACAGTTTGCTATCTTTTTGAGCCCACCTTCTTTGGTCAGGCAGAGGAACACCACCACACATACACACACACACAAAGGCGGGTGAAAACGCAAGTGTAAATAAAACCATTAGAGAAACTCCGGTAAATCCAAACAAACCCCACAGCTCATAAGCTCATTAAAATTCGACGCACTTCGGTCTCCATTTTTTAACCTCTGTGCCTTTGTTATTAATCTTCTTCCTTTGCTGGGGCGCCTTTCCCAGCTCCCTCTTCTTTTTTTAATTTTTTATTTTTAAAGACTTATTACTGCACCTTTTAGCAACAAAAACAGCAAGGGAATCCTCTTAGCGACTTTGGAACGTCAAGGCGGCAGAAGCGTCGCTCATTCCCCCCTAATCACATCCACAAATCCCCACCCTCTCTCTCTCTCTCTGTCCCCCGCAATGCACACCCCAGCTTTATAACCCCCTTTGTGCAAGGGGTGTGTGTGTGTGTGTGTGTGTTTCTGAAGGGCTAGAGAAATTTAACCAGCCCCGTCATCGAGTCAGCCAAGGAAACTTCTCCAAGGATTGGGGTCGGTAGACAGACCCTGCGCACCTAAGAGTCACAAGCAGGAACCATGACCATAAAGGGGGGGGGGGGGGGGGAGATGGCTTTCGCCTTGCCCTCGGTGGCCCCCAGGAGAGATGCGGGGAGCCGAACCCTCCCCGATCGCCTTTCATCCACGTTTTTTTAGGATAATGTCGGCACAGGAGGACGCCTGAACGTTCTCCTCATCTCGGAGACAGTGCTGGGGGGGGGGGGGGGCAGGGAAAGGTACAGCGGGAGAACTCCGTGGCCGGGAACTTGGGAGACCTAATTGAATGAATGGCTCCTGTTAGGTCCGGTCAATCAGTGCCTGATTTACAGCAATCCTAACGAGGGCTTTCCAGTGCTGTGAGATACTTAAAAGGTCTGGCTTTAGCAACAGCATTCTGCAGGAAGTTCCCCTGGCCAAGCAGGGATTTGAACTCAGGTTCCCCGAGCCCTCGCCGGTCTCTCGGCTACCCCGCAGGGGCTCCCCTGTAACACGGCGGGCTTGCTTGTTCCCAGCCCCTTTTCCCATTCCACAGAAGCCACCAGGGCGCTTCCTACGTTTTAAGGGACACCCTGCGGACCCCTTTGTCTCGGGCAACCTTCCAAAGAGCCTGTACCTCACAAATGGACGATTTGGATCCAGACTTGGTCCGGGACATGAAGACGCTCAGCAGCCTCATGATGACCAGGTGGACTTCATTCAGGGGGGTGCGCTCGTTCTTCTTGGACACGTCCTGGGAGGGGGGGGAGGAGAGGAAGGGCCTTCCCTGAGTCTATTCCGTCCCCTGGCTTTACGTGCTCCATTCCCTGCCCCCCCCCTGCCCTCCCTTAATGCCAGCCGGCCAAACCGCAGGCGGCCAGGACCGAGAGGAGAGCCATCGGGCGAGGCCACCCGGGCGCCTCCGTACCTTCTTATCCATGCCCAGCTCTGCAATGAGTTGGGCGAGGAGATTATCGAGGGCACCTTTGTCTTTCTCGTCCTCGCCGTCCAGGTCTGTCGTGAGCATCAAAATCACCTGGGGAGGTGGAGGGATGGAGGGCACAAGGTCAGG
This sequence comes from Intellagama lesueurii, assembly GCA_037013535.1. Lineage (NCBI taxonomy): Eukaryota > Metazoa > Chordata > Lepidosauria > Squamata > Agamidae > Intellagama > Intellagama lesueurii. The sequence goes on along the minus strand of JBAJHW010000016.1, from coordinate 11,717,000 downwards.
CGGCGGCGGCAGCAGGAGGGGAGGGACCCCAGATCACTCGGATGGTAGGGCAGAATGTCTGCCCTCCGACTGCAACCCGAGGCCCCCCCCCCATGCTGGACAGCTGCCCCCCAGCCATGCCCTGACGTTCAGGCCCCCTTTAAACAACCATGCCGTCAGACGTCTCCCCAAAGGAAAGAGAGCCCACGGGAGCCTCTCTCCAGCTCCGTGTAAACCTCCATCCCTTTCGCAGGATGAACCCGAGCACAGCACGGCCGGTTCCACCATTTCAAGGACAGGAAAGAGGTCGTGAATGCCCATGGGCGGGTTAGGCGGCAAAGGCTCCGAAGCTGCGAGGCTTCTACGACTGCGAAGGTCCCGGGCCGCTCACCTGCATGTATGGGATGGCGCGAACCCCGCCCACGTTTCTCAGCTGGGGGAGGGTCTGCAGGAGCCGCTCCAGTAGCATCAGACGGACCATGTGCAGCCTGGAAGGCAAGGGAGGGAGAGCGTGAAGACCCCGGGGGGGCTTCGAGCCAAGGCCGGGGGGGGGGGGGGCGGCAGCGGCACGCCTGGGGCCTTGCGCCTCACCTGTTGCTTGCGTGGACATCCCCTTCCGCTTCTCCTTCGCCCTCACCCTCCGATCCTTCGCCCTCCTGTTGCCCCGTGGTGGTGCTGATGGCCCCCGTGCTGGAGCTGACGCTCCCGGGCCCCGCGGGGTGGCCCTCGGCCGTTGTGTCCCCGTAGGCGCTGCTGCGGCCGGACACTGAGTGGAAGGAAGGAAGGAAGGGGTGAGCAAACAGGAACGGGAACGCCAACTTAATATATTCTGGGGAGGAGAGAAAAGTTGGGTCCAGGGGGGCTCAGGGCAGGGTGAGCAGGGGCTAAACCAAACTTGACCCCGGCCCTTACCACTGTGTTCGCCTGCCACGGAATCCACGGCGCTGCCGCCACTCTCTGAACCCACGCTGCCGCCGTGGTCAGCCGGGGAGGTCCGTAAGGTGGAGCCGTCCGTCGCCGCTGTGCTGCCTTCGTCGTCAGAAGCTGGAGCTAAGGGAGTAACGAGAGCTGTTACAAGTAAAAACACCGTCTCTGAACCACTCAAACAGGAAGGCCACCGAGCAAGGGTTTTTAAAAGGAGTGACCGGTCTTCTTTCCCAGGGTGTGCAGTCCGTCAAACAGGGGCCACAGATTGGCGGAAAGGCACCGATGAGCTTGGAGAGGTGCTTGGATGATCTATCCCGACGGTGAAAAGGTCACCGCGCTCGGTCAGACCCAGCCGGGGCGCCCTCGGAACAGGGCCGCCCATCGACGAACCACCGCCGGGCCGCCAGCGTTCCACGTGGTGAACAGTTACCTGACGCGGTGGTGTCGGAGAGGGTGCCGGCATCGAGGGAGGAAGAGCTGGGGGCTTGCCCAGAGAGGCCGAGGCTCTGCAGACCGAGGGCGCTGCTGCTGCTTCCTGCGCCGGGAGGACAAAAAAGCCACACGTGTCTCTCTCTCTCTCGGTGGGGACGGGCGCGTGTCCAGAAAGCCGGGCTCTCAATACGGCTGGGCTCAACCTTCCCACTCTCCCTGGGACAGGCACCCTGAGACCGCTGAACAGGACAGGGAGCTGTCCATTCAGGGGACTGGAGGTCACATATACCCCAGCTGACGAGCAGTCACGGATGGCCTTGCCCACCTCCTTATAAATTTAATTAATCCCCTTCTCCAGCAAGTTTATGGAAGAGGTGAAAACCAACCCCGGGGGGCGGGGAGGGACGGGACTCCCCGATTCCTGACTCAGCCTCGCAACCCAGGGAGAGAGACGGCTCCTCCCCACCGGCGTTTCTCACCTTGCTGGTCTTGCTGAAGGCTCAAGGCGATGGCCAGCTCGACCATGGTTTCGTCGTCTGCATCGGGGGGGATATCCAGCATCGGAGGGAACCCTTCGGCTCCGGCCAGCAGAGCTTCGAGCGGAGAAGGGTTGCCGTTGGTCACGTTCTCTGCCGTCTCCAGCACCATGGATTCCGACTGGGAAGGGAAAGGGAGCAGGGGTGTTGCCAAAACAAGACCAGGCAACACCATGAGATCCACAACATCTTTTTTTCCACCCTCTTTGCAAACATGCTGTGAGCCGACATCTGCTTAAAAAATAAATAGCCCTCTGGCTGTGGAGCTAAAGGTCTGGAGTTCAATTCCTCACCGGGCCTCCCGGGAAAAGAGACGGCCTGGCTGGCCTTGGGCAAAAGCTGCACCGTCCCCAGGGAAACTCTCTACCCCCCACCCCCCACCCCCCCACCCAGAAAGCAGAGAAGGAGAAACCACCACTCAGTCTTCCTCTACCTGGGAAACCATGAAAAGGGTTGCAAAAAGTTAGAATGGACTTGATGGCACACAATTATTACTACTTTAAAGCAACAACAACAACAACAAGTGTACTCTTCTTGAATTGAAGGTGCACCAAATAATTATGTTTCAGAACTATATATAAAAAAAAGGAGAGAAAAAAATGAATAAAATCCCACTGCAAAGATCCCACAGCTCGACAGTCTGGTAAGTTTGTTAAGTAGCCCCCCACAAACACATGCCACAGAGTCAGTACGATTATTTAGCGCTGGATTAAAACAGATTAACAAAACGCTGGAAGGCAGATGCAGTCAAGAAGGCGGCAGAAATTCCAGGACACTGGAAAGAGGGTCTGTTTTGATGCCACAGTGGAGAAGGACGAGTTCCACGGGCGTCCCCTGAGAAGCATCGCCCGTCTCCTCTCGGGGTGACCTGAAAACACATCCGTCGAACCAGCCCCCTCCCTCCACGCTCTTCTGCCTTCGAAGGCCAGGCCTGGGGTCCCCCACCATAGCTCACCCCGGGGGGTTCTTGGATGGCAACTCCCAGGAATCCTGGCTCTGGGAGTTGTAGTCCAAGACCCCCGGGGCTGAGACAAAGTGGGGGACCCCCTGGCCTAGCAGGAAACGGGCGGGGAGGGACTCACCACCATCTCGAAATCCCCATGGTCCACCTCGCTTTGTTCCTGGCCTTCCGGGCGGATGTCTTCGCCGTTGGGTATCCCGGAGCTTTGCAGTTTGTCATCCGCGTCGTCGTCGTCGTAATCATCTTTATCTCCTGGGACCACATGAAGAACAACAACAAAAAAGAAGTCAGCCACGTCGAGACACGCATGTGCGAGCGCACGCAGGTGGCACAAGGGTGTCCAGCATCAGGCGGCAGCCAAGGCTAGAACCGGGCGTGGCTTTTAATTCCGTTCCTTTTTGACAAGAGGAGATCCCATGTACCCATCCCTAGCGGGAAGAGCTGCCACGGAAACGTGGTGTCAGTGGGTCCTGGGGGAGAAGGGCCGTGCTCCTCCCGGGAACGACCTCTCCCAAGCCTGGACAGTCAACAGGCAGTGCCTGCACGCGAAGACAAAAGGAAACGAGCCGCTTTTTACCCATCGGGGTGTTACTCCGAGGCGAAGAGGGCAGGGTCACGTGCCTCCGCTTGTTCCTGGGCCGCAGCACTCGGATCAAGGCCTGCTTGCAGGAGAAGCTCACGGCCGGATCCTGCAAGGGGAAGCCAGCGGAGCCGGGTCGTACGACGAGCGGAAGTGGCCGGCGGGGCTGAGCCCCGACACCCCCAGAGAAGCTTCCGCGGTTTGTCACAGCACGAGATCTTTCACCGCTCTTCCTGCCACGGGCCAACGTGGCTAGTTCCCCGGACGACTCCCAGCGCGGAGGGCCCCGCGGCCCTGCCGTGGACAAAGCCATCGCTGGAAGGGTGGGGTTAGAGCCAACGGTGACACGCAGGAACGACCTACCGGGCAGAGCAGCATCTGCATGTAGATTTTGGAGGCCGTGTTGATGCAGTCCAGCTCACAGGTGCAGTACCCGTGGGTGATGTCCACCAGGGCGTTGACGGTCGCTTCGACGTGGGTCAGGCCTTCAGGCATAGAGAGAAGAGAAACTGTGGCTGTTCCAGTAACAAGGACGCAAGTTTTATTCAGAACGTCCGTCCCTTTTAGCTCCCACCCATCTTGCAAGAGGTGACTTACAAACCCCACCGGAAGGATCAATCCCCTCGCCTTCCAAGTGAGCAGGATGCTCGCCCTCCCTCGGAGAGGGTCTCCCTTCTACACCAACTATCAAATTGCCAGGGGTGTGCAGAAGCCTGCCTTGCTTCCACGATCGCCCATCCCCACCCCACCCACCCCGAATCTCTGCAGCGAGGCAGGCTCTTGCCAGACCCTAACGACTCCTCAACCGGCAGGAAAGCAGGAGAAGAGCGGTCTCCGCCCGGTACCTGGCAAACAAGCAGGGGCCAGGAAGGCGTTCTTGGGTTTGGAGGCATGCAGCTTCCAGAAGTGGTTCACCAGCTGAGTAATAAAACTATACCCCTCGCCTTCGGGGGCTTTCTGGGCCTCCCGGCCTTCTTCAACAGCTTCTGGAATAGGTTTGAGGAGGAGAGGAACTGTAAGCAACAGTAGAGCAGAGCAGCAGAAATCGTTTCCCCCGGTTGAGAAAGAGGCAGAGAAGGGAAGCCGGATCCCATCAGCCCCCTCAGGAAACTCCCGCTGAGCTTTGCCCTCCCTTCGGTTGCTCCTCCCCTGCCAGGCTAAGGATGCTTATGTCAAGAACGTGCGCGTGACTTTCCTCTGCCCTCCTCTTCCCCTTTTCCTCTTGTGCCACGTCTTTTTGAACACTGCAAACCTTAAGGCAGGGACTGGTTCTCGATGAGCAAAACAGCTCCAAGGGCTCCTGCCGCGCCACAAAACACGTAAGACCTAAGGAGCTGTGGCTGCTTTGTTGTCACTTCAACCGCTCTGGAGAACGGGTCTCCAAGCAGCATCCCCCGTATCTCACAGAGCATTTCAAACTGTTCTGAAGAGGCCAAACCGGGAGGGCGAGGGACCTCCGGGAGAGGCCTTTTGCCCACCTGCTTCCAACTGAGGCAGCTTGGATTCGGTGAAATGGACCAGGTTGTTCGGCCTCATGATGGCAATGGAGCGGGCCGTGATGACCAGCCTCTGAAACACTTCCGGGTCAAGGTCTCTGCCCTCTTTGCTGGAGGTGGTAAGGTACTGGATGGCTTTGCTGAGCAAGGCCTGATCCTGCAAGGCGTCAAAAGGGGGAAAGTCAGGAGCGCGCGCCAGCCGTACGCCCTTCCGATATTGGACGCTATTATTTGCAGCCTCCCCAGGAGAGGGGGAGGAAAAAAAAAAACTCCCCATCACACGCAGCGACGTCTCCTGCAGAGCCAGGAGAAGGAAACCCTCCGGGGCGGCCGGTCTCCTCCTTTGGGTGTCATTGGGAGGAGCAAGTGTGGCCCTGAGAGCGCCTCGGGGTCAGGAAAACGGCCCCGGCCCACGGCCGCCGGAGCTCCATGAGAACTCACTCCGAGCGGCAACCCGGAAAGAGCCGTCACCTTGTGGTTGTGATAGGCCGAGCGGCTGGTGTGGAGACTCGCCAGGAGGCTCTTGGTCTGCTGCTGGACGCTGGCAGGGGCCGGAGTGGACAGGAGCATGGTGGCCAACTCCTGGGCTGCGCTCTTGCTCTTCTCCTGCAGGTCAGGCACACAAGGGGGGCAGGTTTGAGAGGGAGGGAGGGAGGCAGAGGAGGGAGCCAGGCCAGCCTCCGGGAACACCTCGGGCCCAGCCAGGAGCGGGGCAAAGGCATCGGCAGTGCAAAAAAGGGGGGGGAAGGGGGGGAAGCCCACCCCCTCCAGCCCTGCCCTGCCCTGCCGATCTTTGCATGCCAGGCGGACAGCCAGAGCCGGAGGGCAAAGTTCGCCCTGTTCCCCCCTCCTGCCCGGGGAGGCGCGGAGGGCAATCTGGCCTGCAAAGGGACACCCACCCAAAGCAGCCTTTCCCCCAAAACCGATCTCTTGGCCCTCGGGCGGGGCTGGGCTCCGACGCCCTTCCAGCCCCCACAACCTGGAATGAGGGGGGCCGAAGTCCAACCCCTCCAGAGAGGGGCCAGTTGGGGACAAAGTGGAACGACAGGGGTCCTGTGCCTTGGTCCACCCCTGGCAGGTCGGAGCAGGGCGGGATGTTCTCCGACTCGTCCCCGATAACTGGCACTGACCCCCCCCCGCCATGCCCCCCCTTCTTCTCCTTCTCGTTAGCACCAAAACAGAGCAAGGCTGGGGGAGAAGAGCGAGAGGCGTGCCCCCCCCCAAAGCCCACGCTTAATTGAAAGAGAAAACAAACAGCCTCAGCTGCAGCACCACGTCAGCTTTCCGGTGCTAAGATGATGATGGGGAGGAGGAGGAGGAAGAATCCCTGCCACCAGGCTCCTTCCGCAGCAGGCAGGGCTCCCCCTGCTGGCCCTGGGCAGACCGGCCAAGCCTGCCTGCGCTGCTCCGCTTTCCGGGAAGGAAAGCCGCCCGATCCCCACATATCCCTTTCCTTCCAAGATCCGGGTTCCGTAAGGGCCTCCCGCCCCGCCCCGCCTCCGGCCGCCTCCCGAGATGTCCCCGAAACCTCACGGAAAGTTACTTGCCTTCTCGTTGACGGGTCCGACGGCAAAGCAGCTTTCCAGAGCTTCTAAAGAACTCACAACTACCCTGGAGCGGATGGAGTCGGGGTGGGGAGGGGGGCCGGGGGGGGGAGGAGGAGGGAGGGCGGGAGGAAGAACAGAAGGAGAAAAAGCCGGATTCAGAAAAGGCAGGCTCCTTAAGACGCGGCTTCCTCACTCCCGCCACAGCTCTGGATGGCTCAGAGAGAGAGAGAGAGAGAGAGAGAAAGAGAGAGACAGAGAGAGCGCTAACGGATGCCAAGTCCCCTGCCTCCAAACCCGCAAAAAAGAAAGGAATCAAGGCGAGATAAAAAAACCAAAACTGCCACAGGCACCTGGCGTATCTCGCTCTTTGTGCCGCAGACCCGAGTGCTAAACCTGGCGTGTGCTCAGAGAAACTTAGCGGCCGTTTGCTGCAAATCCGACGCTGAAAGGCAGGAGCAAGGCGGATTTCCTTCTCTCTCTCTTCCTAACGAGGATCAGCCTGCTTCCTAACAGACCCCTGCAGCAAGGATCACTTGGATGGGGTTGACAGCCCGGATTCATCCTGTCCCCCTGCCTCTCCAGCTTCTCCTCCCCGAGACGTGCATGGGAGGAAGATCAAGGGGGCGGTGGGACACGTCTTCCTGGAGGGTGGGATGGGGGCGGGGGGGCGGCGGGAGAAAGCCAGAGCGGCTCGGAAGGGCTTTGAGGATAAGCCGTTTGCTGTTCCCCAAGAAACCGTGGCTCTGACACCCAACTCTCTCCTCCCCCCCCCTCCCAACCAATTAAAGTCAAGTCCAAAACATTGGTAACAACTTCTCCGCCAATCCGGTTGCCGGCCGGTGAGATGCGGCCCTTGGAAACCAGGACTGGAACAGCCCCGAGCGGTCCCAGTTTTGAAGATAAAACCCAAGCTTTGGATCTTAATTTCTCCGCCCAAGGGGCGGCCAGTCTCGGAAGAGAGCCTACGGCACATCCGTATCTGGAGGGCAGCTCCCAGGATCCCAAAAACCCCCGGGGGAATCTGGTGGCCGGAAAGGAGGCCGCCACCCCTTCCTTCCCCTTGAACCGTGGCTCGCTCTTTCCAGCTTTCGGGACTTCAGCCGCCACGGGCCGCACGTGCCGAAGCGCAGAGCTGGGGTTACAAGCCCACCTCGGTCTGATTTCTTCCTCTCAAAGGCTCGGGACCCAGCTGAAGGGCAGGGGGGCTCTCGCTCCACCCAGCCCTCCTGTTTAGTGGGAGAGCCAGGCACGCATGCATCAAGCGGGTATCCTCATTCTGGGGCTGAATGAGATGCTAGTCCACACAAGCAGAAGTGGCTACAAGCTCTTCCATAAATCAGCCCCGGTATACGTGACCAGACTCATCACCCTCCTCCGATCTACCTCTTTCTCCCTGTCTGTTTCTCTTCTTGTCCTTCTCTATCTGCAAGCTTCTAGGGGCAGAGACCCAGCCTCTAGGTATTCACAAAGCACGCTACCCACAGACAGTGCCACCACAAAACACGTTCCACTTTTTGCAGTGCTTAAACCAGGGGGACCCCGCAGACCAGGTGTGGCCAGGCAGGGTCGCAGGTTGCAAGCGGGGGGGGGGGGGGGGGAACAAAGGCTGAACAAGGCCCAGGAGACCAGCAAAATATCCGTGAAGAGAGCTGCCACCCACCCCGGAAAGCCAAGCTTTCCGGCCTTCCCTCTGTAGTAGCTTCCCCCCCCCCCCCCGGGCTCGGCAACACACCGCAACACTGTTTTGAGGACCATCATCCTCTAGCAGGAATCCAACGCCGTTGAGGGGCAGGGAGGAGTCCTCCCCAGAGCGAACGGATGTTTAAAAAAAAAAAAAAAAAAGCTACAGAAGCATACGTGGCACAATCCCATTTCGGGGCCCTGGTGAGCCTGGGTTCGGATCCTGGTCGTGAATTCCTACGAATGCTGAGCCTTGCCACCCGCCCAGAAAAGGGGAAGCCGGGATGGTGGAAGAGGTTCAAGCAGGCAGCTGGGATCCTCGGCCAAGCACCCTTTGGGTTCTTGGGGTCTCCGCTATTCTGCCGCCGCCCCCCGGTTGCGCCATGCAGGGAACCCCCAACGGGAAGCAGCCCCCCTGAGACCCTCAGGGGGGAAAAGAGGCAGGGAAGACACCTCGCAGGCACAAACGGCAGCCAAGAGAAAAGGGAAGCGCCTGGGCCTGTTATCCTCAGGCAGGCAGAAGCCGCTCGTGCAGAGGAAAAAGAGGGAATACTAACCGGTCGAGGGTAGTTAAGGACTCGGAGTCAGGACTTGGAAAGGGGGCAGGTGGAGAAGAGGGAGGGAAAATACATCTGTATAAATAAAACGATACGAAGCTCACAGAGAAAATACTCAACACGTCCTAAGCAAGCGGGAGGAAGCGGCAAAATAAACCAAAGGGTTAGGGAAACGGAGGGAGGGAAGGAGGGGGTCTGGATCCCAGCCGAACCGAGCCACGGCTGCTTCCGCGGGGACGGCCCCAGCTTCTTGGGTTGCAAGCGAAACTCAAGGGAGCAGCACCGTTCTTGGACAGAGAGGGCGGCGGAGCCGAGCCCGGGCTGGCTACAGGGAGCCCCCCCCTCCCGCCTCTCCCCAAGCCTTCCTGCGGGGAAAACCCAGGCGCGGCAGCTTGCTTGAAGTGGCGGGGCCGGAAGCACTCAGCGCCTGGCACGGCTGATCAGTTAAAGCCAGAGCTCAGAGCATGGCGTAAAAAAAACCCTGAGAAATTGAATACAGTAGAACCCCCTGTATCCACGGGATCAGTATCTACCTTTTATCCCTCGTCTGAAAATAGCAAGTCCAGAATTCATCTTCTTATGAATCCCAGATTTCCATTTCATCCCCTCCCCTTACTAGGTACGTTTTCTAGTCCCTATTAAGAGCAGGAAGTCTGGGCTTTAAATAAATAAAAAAAGCAGGCAAGTGGATGGCGTTCTGAAAAAAACGTACCTCTCAAGCACGGTCCCACTTGCAACCGCCGGGGTGGCCGACTCCGTGTCTCCCGTCCCATTTCCCTGGTTCTGATTTGGGGGGCAGACGTTGCTTACAGAGGCCGACGGGAAATCTTCGGGGGGCTCATCCGGCCAGCCAAATTGCTCTTTTGTTTTGCCGTAGATCTTGACGGCGTCCAGCATGGTGACGCCCGCAGGATCCACAGATGCTCCGACTGCGGGAGAAAACGGGCAATGTGTGAGACCAAATCAAGAACAGGTAGGGAAGAGGGAAGAGAGGGGAGGGGAGGGGAGAGAGAGAGAGAGAGAGAGAGAGAGAGAGAAGGAAGGGAGGGAGGAAGGAAGGAAGGAAGGAAGGAAGGAAGGAAGGAAGGAAGGAAGGAAGGAAGGAAGGAAGGAAGGAAGGAAGGAAGGAAGGAAGGAGGGAAGGAAAGGAAGGAAAGGAAAGGAAAGGAAAGGAAAGAAGGGAGGGAGGGAGGGAGGGAGGGAGGGAGGGAGGGAGAGAGAGAGAGAGAGAGAGAGAGAGAGAGAGAGAGAGAGAGAGAGAGAGAGAGAGAGAGAGAGAGAGAGAGAGAGAGAGAGAGAGAGAGAAAGAAAGAAAGAAAGAAAGAAAGAAAGAAGAAAGAAAGAAAGAAAGAAAGAAAGAAAGAAAAGTATTACGTTGCTGTTGTTTGTAAGAAATGGGGAAAGGTTACGGAAAAGCTACCGAAGATGGTCAGCTTCTTGTCCGCCTGCAGCGCTTCCTCTCGGGTGAAGGGGAAGTCGAACCACCGGGGTCGGCTCAGGTTCAGCTGCATGGTGCGGCCGAAGATCTCGAGGTAGGAAGGGGCTCGCTCGATGGCTTGTGTGCCGATCTGGACCCGCATGCCGGTCATCACCATAGTGCTGTTGTTGTTGGTCACCTCGATGGTGAAGCCGCCGGGCTGCAGCACAACAGGGACAGCGGCGGTCCATCAGGACAAAAAGAAACTGCACGGGGGTGTCTTAAACAACCACATCACCCTGGACAACGCGGGTGGGAGGTCCCAGCCCTCCGGGGGTTCACAGCGTAGCCCCAGGCCCTTCCCAAGTACCCAGCCGAAAAGGCTTCTCCGCCTTCCCTCGCCAAGCCATCCCCTCTCTGGCGGTCAGTCCTAAAGGCCCACCTCTCGCGGCCGGCTTACCTTGGTGTTGGCCACGTACATGCCGGTGGAGTTGAGCCGGTGCTTGATCTGCTGAGCGTTGTAGACCTGCAGGAGGTCATTGCCCCCAAACTCCACGTCGGTCAGCTGCTGGTTGTGCTCGAAGAAGTCAATGGGGAAGTTCACCTGGGTGGAGGTGCGGGTGGCTGGAAGAGGAAGAGAAGAAAAGCCACGTGAGAGCTCAGGCACAGCTGGGCGGGGGGGGGGGGCAGGATCCTGTTTTCCTCCCTCTTTATTTCTGGGACGAGAACAGCCCACCCAGAGGAGGGCTCCGAGTACCGAGCGCTCAGAGGTCTGACCTTGAATCCTCGTGTCTCCAAGCAGCATTTGGGGTGCTCAGTTACGGCGGCCGCTGTCCCTCGCCTGATAAGCGCCCCACTTTGAGCAGCCCCAGGGCAGGGAAAGGTCTTCCGCTCTCCGACCCTGCCAGCCCTTGAGCCTTACACTTAAAAGAGTTTGCTCCCAGGTGGCTCCTCCCTTCTCTCTAAAACCACTGCCCACCTTTTCCAAAAGGCTCCTGGTGGAGACGTCCCACCTCAAAGACAGCCAAACACCAGTGGGGAAATTCCCCACCTCCTGGCCCTCCCATCCCGAACCGGCTTTCTTTCTAACTGACTGGAACTTCCTAGGGGCAGGGATCCGTCTCCATTTAACTCACATTCTTTTACATAGAAAGACAGGTTACTTACCTGTAACCATGGTTCTTCAAGTGGACCTCTGTGAATTCACACAATTGGGTTTAGACTGCACCTGCGCTGGTCTTCTCGGAATCTTCTAGAGCTTTTATAGAAAAGTAACAAGTTTAGAGTTGCCCCTATCGCGCATGCTCCACCCGCCTCAGCCTTCAGTTCCATTTATCCGCCACAATAGCCTGTGCTTAGCAGAGACATAGTTAGTGACGGACAGTGGGGAGGCTGGGTGGAATGTGTGAATTCACAGAGGTCCACTTGAAGAACCATGGTTACAGGTAAGTAACCTGTCTTTTTTCTTCATGGCCTCTGTGAATGCACACAATTGGGTGACTAGCAAGCTCACTTACCGGAAGGAGGGCCGTAACTCTAGAACGGAAGTCAAAACTGCTCTTCCAAAACTTGTCTCCTTCTTGGCCCGAAGGTCCAGCCTATAGTGTGTTACAAAGGTGGACGCATTGGACCATGTGGCTGCTCTGCAGATATCTGGAACATCCACACCGCGGAGCAATGCTGTAGATGTTGCAACCGCTCTGGTGGAATGTGCCTTTAGGCCTTCTGGAGGAACCTTGCCATTTAGTTCGTAAACCAGAGCAATAGCGGAGACAAGCCATCTGGAAATGGTTGAAGAGGAAACAGGGGAACCCTTATGTGATCCCTGAAAACAGAGGAATAGTTTTGGAGAGCTACGAAAATCCTTAGTCCGAGACGTGTAATATGCAAGGGCTCTACGGACATCTAGTGAGTGGAGCGTGAGTTCAATGTCCGAGGAAGGTTGAGGAAACAAAGTTGGCAATGTCAAAGGTTGATTAAGGTGAAAGTCAGTGACAACCTTAGGTAAAAATGAGACGTCGGGATACAGAATAACCTTGTCTTTAAAGAACTGAAGATAAGGAGCGTCAGATCGAAGAGCTGCCAGTTCACCTGCCCTTCTTGCAGATGTAATAGCCACAAGGAATAGAGTTTTAAACAACAGTAGGCGAATGTCACAAGAGGCCACAGGTTCAAAGGGGTGACGCATAAGAGCGCGTAACACGAGCTGAAGAGACCATTGAGGTACAGGAGGTTTGACAGGTGGTCGGATATTTGAAAGACCTTTCAAAAATGCTTTGACAGTTGGGTGAGAGAAAAGACGCGCTGAATCAGAGTCACGGGGCTGAAAAGAGACAATTGCCGAAATGTAAACTTTGAGGGTAGACAACGCTAAACCTGCATCAAACAAATAACGTAAGTATGTGAGCAGAGTTTGGAGGGAAACAGGTGAAGGTTGCAATCCTTTTTGATTGAGCAAATTTAATAAAATTGTTCCATTTATATTTATAAAGGAGGTTAGTCGATGGTTTTCTAGCCCTGTCCGAGACCTCCTGGATTAAAGAATGAGCCTCCATGCTGTCAGATGTAGTGAGTGCAAGTCTGGATGGAGGATGTTGCCTGAGATCTGAGTGAGCAGATGTGGAATGAGCGGTAGTCTGAGAACATCCGAAGCTATTGCTGTGAGAGTGGAAAACCAGGGCTGACGAGGCCACCATGGTGCAATGAAGATTGCATCCGTTCTCAGCTGACGAGCTCTGACTAATGTTCTCTGCATGAGAGGTATTGGGGGGGGAAAGGTAAAGAAGACCCGACTCCCATGGAATCATGAAGGCATCTTCAAGTGAATCCACGCCTCTCCCCGCACGAGAGGCATACCTCCTGCACTTCCGGTTGGTCTGAGTTGCAAACATGTCCATTCTGGGATATCCCCAACGTTTGCAAAGCATGAGGAAGATCCCTTTGTCCAATTCCTACTCGTGGGACTGTACTGTTAGACGGCTCAGCTTGTCTGCCAGCTCGTTGTCGGTCGTTGAGACGTGAAGAGCCACTGGGAAGACATGCTGGTCGTAGCACCACTCCCACAGATGTATTGACAGGTACAGAAGAGACATGGAACGTGTCCCTCCCTGTTTGTTGATGTAAAACATGGTCGTGGTGTTGTCTGTGATCACTTGTACACCCCGACCATGTATCAGTGGAAGGAATGCGCGGAAAGCCTTTAGGACCGCCAGCATCTCCAGATGATTGATGTGGAGATGTTTGTCGCGATGGGACCAGAGAGCATGTATTTTGTGGGGTCCACAGTGTGCCCCCCAACCTGTGGGACTGGCATCCGTTGTCACTTGAACCGAGAGCTGCAACGGTCGAAATGGACGGCCGACCAGAAGATGTGGCAGAAATGTCCACCACCGCAGTTGATATGCGAGTTCCGGGGTGACCAGTAGTCGTTTTCGTGGGCTGTCTTGAAGGGGGTCGAAGAGAGCCAGGAACCACGCCTGAAGGGAGCGCATTTTGAGACATGCGTGTGTTAATGCAGATGTTGTGGAGGCCATGAGGCCGAGCAGATGCTGAGCATGATGGGCCAAAACCTTTGAGTGTGGGCGAAACTTGTGGACAGCTCTGTGGAGCTTCAGTATACGGTTCGGTGGTAGAAATATCCGAGCTCTGACAGAGTCCAGTCTTGCTCCTATATAGTCGACCATTTGGGATGGTATTAGATGGGACTTCTTTTCGTTTACCGTGAGACCGAGATCTTCCAGAGTGTGCAGAACAAACTTGGTGTCTCAAAGTGCCTTTTGTTTGGAAGAAGATACCACCAGCCAGTCGTCTATATATGGGAATACTTGTATGCCGTGTAGACGAAGAAAGGCTGCCACTGGGGCCATGCACTTTGTGAAAGTGCGAGGAGCTGTGGACAGTCCGAAGGGAAGGGCACAAAATTGGTAGACGGTATTTTGAAAAATGAAGCGGAGATATTTTTTGTGACGTTGATGAATCGAAATGTGAAAATAGGCGTCCTTTAGATCTATAACTACAAACCAATCTTTTTGTTTTAGGAGATGAACAATGGATTCTAATGTGACCATCCAAAAACGTCGTGGGTGCAGGTAAGTGTTTAGTTCTCTTAAGTCCAGAATGGGCCTGATCCCGCCGTCCTTTTTTTGGTACAGCGAAATAGCGGGAGTAGAAACCACGTGGTATGTCCCGTGGTGGTACTTGTTGAATAGCATGTTTTTTGAGAAGAGTTAGAATCTCTTCTTCTAGAACAGGGTCGAAAGATGTATGTTTGACGTGTCCCAGAGGAGGAAATTCTGTAAACTCTAGGCGGTAGCCGAATTGAATAATATTTAAGACCCAAGAGTCTTTTGTGATATGGGCCCAGTTGTGAAAGAATGGAGCCAGTCGAGTAGTTTGCCAGGCTTTGAAAAGCCTTGCGTTTGAGTCAAAGGTACTGCTTTGATTTCTTGGTAGGTGGCCTGTACGATTGACGCCGTTGTGAAGACATTTGTGGCCGGAAGGTGGAGGCAGAAGAAGAAGCTTGAGAGGATCTAGTTTGGTTCTGATTCTTGAAAGGACGGTAAGATTGAGAAGATGATTGTTGGTATTGCTGTTGAGGGTATTGCTTGCACCATTGATATCTGTGGTATTTAGGTTGTTGCTGGATTGTGTAGGATTTAACTGTTCTTTTAATTTTGTGTAAATTTTCCAGTGAATCATCAGTTTTTTCATTGAATAGACCTTTGGCATCAAATGGTAAATCTTCTATACGTGTTTTAACGTCCTCTATAATACCCGAGGACCTGAGCCATGCGTGTCTTCTCAACGTAATAGCCGATGTTAGTGTTTTTGAAGCTACGTCTGTTGAGTGGCGGGAAGCCAGGCGTTGATGTTTTGAAACTGTAAGAGCCTCCGCATATGTGTTCAAGAAACCTTGTCTTGTATCATCTGGGGCCGATTGAAGGGCTGGAAGAATCCTTGACCAAAGCTGCCTCTGGTATGCCCCCATGGCTGCCTGATAATTCGCCACTCTAAGCAAAAAGGTGGTGAAGGAGTATATTTTCCGACCCAATACATCCAATTTACGTCCTTCTCTATTTGTAGGAGTGACGTGAGATTTTCCAGATGATTTAGATGAATTTGACTGTACGATTATAGAGTTAGGAGCAGGGTGCTTGATGAGAAAATTAGTGTCATCACCGTGCGTGCGATACAGATTTTCAGTTCTACGAGGTACTGGTGAAGACGTAGACGGTTGGTTCCAGGATTCCTTGATAAGCTCCATCAAGGTTGGAATGAAAGCTAGGCTCAGTGGTGGAGCCCTTTCCTGATTAATATCTCCAAACACAAGATTCCCTTTAGGAGGTGTAGGTTGTTCAGTTTGGAGTTTCAGTGTTTTGGCCATCCTGGAAATCATTTGGACGTATGAGGAAAAATCCTCCAACGGTGAGGATGGGTGGGGGACACCAGCATCAGATTCAAGAGTTTCCCTTTCTATAGGTGTTTCACCTGAGAACACCTCATCGTCTTGATCTGAAGCGGCAGATGAAAGTACCTCGTCCTGATCAGAAGTCAAAGGTAAATGCGAAGATTTCTTTGATTTTTGTTTTCTATTGTCCAGTCCAGATGTTTGATGTATACGGGTCAAGTGAGTTTTTGACTGTGTAACCTTCGACGCCGACTGAGAAGTCTTGGCGCGATTAGAGATATATTTAATCCCGTCTTGATGTTTAGAAGCTCGACGGGTGTCAATGTCGAGATCTCGTCGACGTCGATGTCGAGGCGGAGACGAGGAAGAGGAGGAAGATGAAGAAGCATACACATATCGTATCTTCTTCTTTTTACGATAGTCTTCCCCACTCGAAGACGAGTCGGTGTCCGAAGCGTCGTGTCGACGTCGACGTCGCGACTTCTTACGATCGACCGCGATGTAAATGGGGTCGTCGTATTTAGACTTATGTCGGCGCCGAGACGATCGAGGTAGTACTATAACCTCACGTCTTTGGTGCCGATCAGGAGATAGATGTTTCCTCTTTGCCGTCCGTTTTCGAGGTGGAGAATTCGGCCTCGAAGAAGTCGACGGCGATGAAGGTATAGGTGACGCCCGCCCGGAAGAAACAGGGCTATGATGGGCAGAAGCCGGGCTAGAAACAACAATGTCTACTACCTGGCTAGGATTCGGAGAACGTTTGAGTCCGGTAGATGAAGCCTCGAGCTGACGCGGAGGAAGAGAAGCTGCAGCTTCGGAAAGAGATTCCCGGTCCCGGGATGAATCTTCCAGAATCGGTGATGGTAATGACGCCGAAATTGGAGGAATTTGTTTTCGATGGTCTTTAGACTTGTCTTTAGACGATGACTTTTTCTGTTTCAGGGGATCTTTCGAAGAAGCGCCCAAAGAAGCCCTGGACGTCGAGGTAGGTAGTTTCTTAGTAGTCGACGTGGATGATTTTTTTGCTATTTTGTCGGCAGGTTTCGACGTCGATAAGGGAGGTGGAGAGGCAACCCTTACTTCTGACCGTGGGGTAGCCGAGGGTGTCGTCTCCATCTCGGAAGGCTTCGACGCTGAGAGGGTCTTATCCCACAGAAAAAGTTTTAGACGCTGTTGTCGAGCTTTAAGAGCAGCTTTAGTGAAGTTTTTACAATGTCTGCAGGAATGGGGTTGATGGGTCTCCCCTAAAGAAAAAAGACAGCAGTCGTGACCATCCGAGAAAGGTAGCTTTCGTGAACACGACACGCACCTACTGAAGGGTCCTGAGGGGGACATAAAATAGAAAGGGGGGAATAGGGAGCAGTAGGACTCACGATTGAGAGATAGTAAAAGTCCAGAATAGCCAAGTCCTCTGGGGAAATGTTAGATCGATCCGAGGAAGTAATAATAATGAAGAACGCGACAAGCCAGATAAACACGGGAAGTGAAACGTTCCGGTTAATTCAATCAACAAAATCACGAAGCGAAGATTAGTTAAACAGTCCGTAGTCGAGGGGCAACAGAGAGACAGAGTGTTCCAGGGGAGTCTGTGTCGAAAGCCAGGCGATTTTAATCAAATTAGTCAAAAAAAGGAGCTCTAAGACCGAGAAGTTCCAAGCACGAAGGCGGTAAAATGGAACTGAAGGCTGAGGCGGGTGGAGCATGTGCGATAGGGGCAACTCTAAACTTGTTACTTTTCTATAAAAGCTCTAGAAGATTCCGAGAAGACCAGCGCAGGCGCAGTCTAAACCCAATTGTGTACATTCACAGAGGCCACGAAGAAGAAGGATGTATTTCCAGGGTTTTTTATTTAATATTTTCAGGCAGCTGGTTAAGTGACTCTGCAGATACTAATCCCACGAATAGGGTGTGTGTGTTTGTGTGTGTCCTATTGTACCACCCCAAATAATAATAACAATCCAATTTCTACCCAAATATCTATAACCATACATTTCAGACACCTAAAATCACGAATTACACCCACAGACCCCAATCAAAGGAGTCCCTTGATACCCGAAAGACGACCTCACGGGTTATAGCAGGAATGAAATGGCCTTTACTCGATCACCCCTTTTCAAACGATGACGCTGACGATGCCAACAGCACAACTCTGTCGTCGTCGTCATTTGCTGTCAAGTCGGAACCGACTTTTGGCGAGCCAGACAGGGCCTTCCAAGGCCAGGGAGGTATCGGAGGAGTGGCCTGACCCGTTCCACTCCCCAAGGGGAGTTTTCCATGCCTGAGCAGGGATTCGAACCCTGGTTTCCAGAGTCCTAAACCGTCACTCGCTCCAGTACACCACACTAGAGCCACGTTAAGGGCACACACACCCCCCGATGTGACAGGAGAGGGAGCACCCACTCCCGCCGGCCCCCAGGCCCGGGCCACCTGACCTTGCGTCGACTTACTGATGGCGGCCGCTTTGCGCTTGCGGACAGGCTTCAGGATGCCGATGGTGCTGCTGGGCTGCAGGGCGGGCTGGAGCCAGTACGAGGTGTTCTCCACGTTCGCCATGTAGATCCGCAGGCTGCCGTCCTCGCACAGCAGGATCATGGTGGTCCGCTGCTGCTCGTTGCAGGCCGTGTGGCGGATGGCCACCATGTCCTGGATCTGGAGCCCAGAAACGGACAACACCCGACATGATTTCCGACCCCCTTCCCTCTGTCTCAACAGCGCGAAAGCGCTCAAAACGAAAAGCCCACTCTGCCACCCGTGTCGGCCTCAAGTCAAATCTCCTGAGCCGAGATGAACCAAAACCCAGGGACAACCTTCAGGTCGCCCGGCTTGTTCTGTGCTGCGCCGGACAGTGAGCTGACGTTACGCGACTTCTCTGCAATCTATGTATCCCAACGGGTTTCTACTGATCCCACTCTGCGTGTGTTCTGGTTCTTTCTCATCGGCTTCCTGTGGGCAAGGATTCGGGACCCTCCTTGACACCCCAGCGGGGGGGGCGGGGCGGGCGTTTCCACAAAGAAGAGGATTCCGCCGAGCCCTTACCTTTGCTTTTGCCGGCAAGGTTTTGATCTCCTGGATCAGGAAAGTGTCCGGCTTCACCATCATGACCAAAGGCACGCCGGTCGTCTGCTGGACGCAGCACACCAGGCCAGGGTGGTTCATGACTTCGGACCACTGGCAGAGGGCGGGAGAGGTCTTGCTGCCGCCGTTGGAGCTGCGAGGAGTCAGGGAAGGCATTCAGCGACACATGCCTGAGACTTTCCAAGTCATCCTGGAGGCCCTCCAATCAGCTGGTTTGCAGAGCTTCAAAACCGGCCACTTTTGAAGCTCTGCACTGCAGGGGATCACAAGAGCATCCAGGGTGACAGGCAGGGGAAGGTTTGGGGGCCGCAGGCTCACCTCTTGATGCTGATGGGGAAGAGGCGCATCACCTCCAAGGAAGCTCGGTTGAGGGTGGCGGCGAAGGATCTGCCCTGGCAGTAACTGAAGAACAGCATCTGGAGGACGTGGGAGTAATAGACGGAGACGCCGCCCCCGGCCACCTGCCCGTTGCTGTCCTGCAAGGACCGAGGCAGAGAGTGAGGGAAAGAAAGTGTGCGCACCATGCGGCTGGGAAAGGGAACCGGCCGGTCCCATTCCGCGCGCCGTTTATTCTCCCTCAAGCTGAACCGGCTGGAGGGAGCGGCAGCCTCACCTTCAGGTCCTCGTGGGTGATCTCCAGGACGTTGGTAACATAGAAGGGCCCGTGCTGGGCGCTGCTGGCCTCCTCCATCAGCTGCGTGTAGATGTAGCCGGCGGAGGACATGATGACCACAATGTTCTTGCCTTCTTCGTTGAACAGGAAGGCGATGTCCCGGATCTTGGAGCTCGGGAGAAGGAAGTAGAAGGTCGGGCTCAAGGCATCCACCGAGAGGTCGTAGATCTGGCGGGGAAGAGCGACGCGGTGTGAGCGATTCGGGTGGGGGTGGGCAAATGAGGACACAGACATGGGAGCTTTAAGAGAAAACACACGGGGGGAGGTGACCCGGCCCCTGGTGTGCTGGGTCTCACCCTGCTCCCCAAAACTTTGCCAAGACCACGCGGGGTCTTGGGAGAGAAAGAGGTTCCCCATTTCCCAGGGATTCAGGGCTAGCGAGCCTCGCTATCAAAACCTTCCCCCCCCCCCGCCCAACACGGCACAACACCACCACCACCCCGAGATGATTGAAGCCAGAGCGTTCTGCCCAGCTCAGAGGAAGGCCAAGCATCGGGATCTGGGCCCCCCTCCACGGCTGCCCGCCCTCCAAGACCCGGCCGCACCTTCACAAAGTCCGCCGTGACGATGGCCAGCTCGGTCTGCGAGCCTGGCAGCCACGCGGCTTTGATGATGAAGTTCCCCGTGGCCAGCTGGGGGTGGAGCACCAGGTGGTCGGAGACGGATCCGGAGCTGCCAAACGTCAGGACGTGGCAGTCCTGAGGGGAGGGAGAAAAAAAAGAGACGGACCAATAAACACTGGGCTGGCTTTGGGGATTCGGCAAGCAAGGCCCAGCCACTTTAGTTGTACATGGGAAGAGAGAGACAGACAGACAGACATAGGGCGGGAACTACATCAGGCCTCCTGGATCCTCTCACTGGCACTCTGGGGTGCCTGAGACAGTTTTCTCCCTCTTCCCCCCCCCCAACGCAATCACAAGGCGAATCTGTTACGTGCAAAGCCCTGAAAGCGGCTGCTCGAAATCCCCCAGCGGCACAGAAGGCGAGGGGCAGGTTGCATCCTTACCTTTAGCCCACACACGGCCAAGTAATCCTCCTTGCACGGGTTCCCCGTGAGGCTCAACACTGTGAAGGGAACTGGGGCCGAGGCCAGGCGGGTGAGGGTCAGCTTGCGCTTGCTGGAGTCGGCTTGCTTGAGCAGAGCTGAAAGCTGCAAGACTGTGATCTGGGGGCGGAAGGAAAGACAACGCATGCACAGAGGCCGGGAAGCACCGGCGGTGACCGCTTCTCCCGTGAAAGAGAGAACCCATTTTGCCGCAGACGTCAAAGAGATGTGAATGCAGCAGGACCTCTCTATCTGCTGGGGATCAGTTTCTATCCCGCCCGCCCCGCAGATGCTGGAAACCGCAGATAATAGCAAATCCTAGACACAACCTGGTCTCTGGCTCCCTCTAGTGGCCAGTTCTGGTAATTACAACATGGAAATATGCATTTCTGGGGTGGGTGGTTTTTTTTTTCATATAATGGCTTTAATATTTTCTGACCACGGATAAGGGAAGCCGAGGATTCCAATCCTGCGGACACAGGGGCCCTTCTGTATCCCAAAGGTATGTGCTTCAACACATAAAAGCAGCATGTAATGCGTCACAGAGAAATTGCAGAAGCCACTGTGGCTGAGTGACAAAGTGCCTGTTTTGAGTTGGTGGTGTGCCTCATGACACGGTGGTATTTCACGAACGAGATGCGGTGACTCCCACCATTTTACTTCCATGGGCAGAAAAAAAAAATGAATAATGATTGTAAGCGAAAGAACGGCTGTCCAAGAGGGAGGTGGTTTCCCTTCTCCTCCTCTTTCTGTTCCTCCTGCCTTACCTTGCCCTTCTCGTGGCTGACGGCCAGGTGCTGGCGGCGCCCGTGGGGCGAGGAGAGCACGCACATGGCCACCCGCCGCAGGACGTGGGCGCTGATCAGCTGTCGGATGGTCTGGCCTTGGTCCCCACTGTAATTCATCCGGACGTTCTCAAAGGCGCCTTCTTGGGAGCCCAGAGTCGGCACCTGAAGGGGGTGGCAGACAGTACAGAGAGGGGAAAAGAATGTCTCTCTCTCTCTCTCTCTCTCTCTCTCTCTCTCTCTCTCTCTCTCTCTCTCTCTCTCTCTCTCTCTCTCTCTCTCTCACACACACACACACACACACACACACACACACACACACACACACACACACACACACACACACACACACACACACACACACACACACACACGCTCAGAAGGTTTTCAAGATTCAAGAGTGCTGTCCCGATTTGGCCCTTTGGAGAAGAGACTTGGGATCCAGTCCCAGTTCACTCATGAAAGTTACTGGGGGACTTCGGGCCTCTCTTAAAAGGCAGTGGCAGTTGTGAGGATAAGGCCGGAAGGAGACTTGAGAAGAAAGGTGAGATGTACACGGAATACAAGGGGAATCCAAACCTAAAGAACAACATCAGGTGTGTCGCGGTTCCTCTGTGGGCTTCCCTGCCAGCTTTCAAGAGACACCCCTCCGTGGCCGCCGCCTCCTCCCCGGCTGCCCGCCAACCCGCGAAGGAGCGGGGAAGCTCGCCGCGCTTACCATCAGCTGGTCGGTCATGTCCACCGTCTTGTCCACCGTGTGCAGCTCGTGGAGGGCCTGCTGGGCCCGGCGGCTGCTGCCCATGGCCGAGGCCTGCTGGAAGTGGGTCTGGATGGCTTCCATGAGGAAGTTCAGCATGTCCAGCACCAAGGGGGCGAAGGAGAAGTTGGCCTACGGCAAGGAGGGAAAGGCGACGAGCCTCAGCGACGGAACCACCCAGACCCTGCCCGCCCGGCTTCCGAACCGAGATCGGACAAGGCCTCGTCCAGGACGAGGGGGGGGGAGCGGGTTTTTCCCAACCCACCTGGGACTGCAGCTGCTCCCGGCATCCTTCCACGTTTCGGCACAGGCTGCGCTTCTTGGGCTTCTCCTCGTCCGGCCCTCGCCCGTCACTGATGGAGACCTTGGGCTTGTCGGTGGGGGAGGTGCTGGCGTGGCGGGCGACGCTCTCGGGCAGGCGGGGCTCACTCTGGAAGGCCGATTCCTTCAGGGTGGAGCTCATGCCACTGCTGGGGGTCCGCTTCACCAAGGCCTGGAGACGGGCAAAGTTGGTGGTGGGGTCAGCTCCTTTCCAACCTGCCTTCCCTCCCTCCGTGGAGCTAAGGAGGTGGACTTCTTGCTCTCTCTCTCCCTCTCCGATCCTCTCCACCCTGGAGGGTCGGGTCAGGCTGAGCGACCTGCCCCTCGGGCTCATCATTCCAAGGCGGTACCGTCAGCGCTTCCCAACCTTGGGGGCTCAGGTGTTCCTGGACGACAACCCCCAGAAATCTTGGCCAGCACAGCGGGTGGGGATGGCTTCTGGGAGTTCTAGTCCAAGAGCACCTGGGGGGGACCCAAGCTTGGGAACCACGGCTGCATAGGGATGCTGCGATGCCACGCCTTGCGCCTGTCGACGCTGATCAGATGCTGCCACTCAGGGGCGCTCATGCCTGGACCGAGACGAAGACGCAGTCGCTGCCTGCCCAAGAACCCTCGCAGGGAGTCGGCCGTACAGAGGCGCCTCCCTTCCCCGAGAGAAGAAGCCCGAGACCCTCATACCAGGCAGCTGCCGTCTTCCTTGGCGCCGCAGTCGCAAAAGAAGGAGCCGTACTTTGCGTAGGAAATCTCGTGATCTTTGTGGCAGACCTTGGCGCAGACGGTGCAAACGCCCACGCCATCCACCATCTTGCAGGTGTGGCAGTGGTACCTGCAAAGAGGAGGGGGAACGTGTCTGCTAGACGACCCCTGACTGGCACCCTCTCAGAACCGCAGAGCCAGAAGGGAGCCTACGGATCATCGCGTCCAGTCCCTCTGCCGGGAGAGGCCCAGACTTGGGGGGTGGTCGACAGCTCCGAGGCCAGCTTGCCAGGAGAAGAACCGGCACGCCGACCGGCACCAGGACATCACCGAGGAAGAGGTGGCCCTAAGGTGTGCCCAGGTAGGTTTAGAGGCAGAAATACGACTCACCAGTGTTGGTTCATGAACTCCTTCTGGGTGATGGTAAAGGTACAGAGCTTGTTGCAAAGGGAGTCTTCATCCTGCCAAACCACACAGAGGGAGAGAGAGAGAAAGAAGAGTCTTTTAGCCCGAAAGGCGGTGGGGTTGATGCCCTTCTAGCCCCCTTCCAACTCCACGCCTCCAGGACTCTAGGGCTTAGCCTCTATCAGCCTCCTCTGTGACGCTGCCCCCCTCCACCCCGCTCCCCCCCCCACCAGGTCACCCACCGAATCCTCCGCCTGCGAATCTTCGTCCTCCACCGCCAGCTCTTCCACCCAGTCCGAGTCCACCTCGATGGCCCGCTCCTCTCCGTCCACCGAGAGGTGGCTGGCCCCCTGGCCCCCCGCCTGGCTCAGGGCATTGGTGACGTCGGCCAGGTAGGAGACAATGTGGCACGTACACTCCAGGACGGTCACGTGCTGCAAGAGGCAAAAGCCACTGATCCACTTCATCTCAAAGGAAGAAGCCGGAAGCGCTCAGAAAAGACCCACCCTTGGCACAAAAGCTGCGCCTCCCCCCCCCATCTCTCTCCGGCCTCGGACACCCACCCCACCTTCAAAATTCGCTTGAGCCCGTCCTTCGGGTGGCTGCAGCCTCATATAATCGGGCAGCCAGAGACCAGACGTTTCCTGGAGCAATGATTTAACCCACGCAAGGAGTGAAATGAAAGCCCGGCGGACCCACACAGATCAGGCCTGGGAGGGGACCCCCCCTTCCCTTCTGCCGCTCTGCCCCACAGATTGGAGAAGTCGCTGGGGAGGGGAGCCTCGCTCGCCCTCACCAAGGCATCGCCTCCCACCTTACCTTCCCATGCATGACGTTGGCGTTCATCTTCTCAATCACATTCTTCTGGGACAAGTATTTTTGGCTGGAAGGGGACGAGAAAGGAGGATTTCTTTTAAAAAAGAAAATAAAAGATTGGGCGCCTGACAGGGAAGAACAATGATGGCTTTGGCGCTCTGGCTCTTCCTTCTCCCCCCCCCCCCCGTCAGGAGCCGCTGGGCGACAAATAATTTGGGACATGGAGAACCCCGTCCTCCTGCCTCCCCAAGGGGGAGGGAAAGCCTCCCTGGTTTGCCGGCCGGTGCGCCGACGTTTCGGCCCCACAAGGAAAGCTTCACCCTTTGGTGACCTCGAACGCAACCACAGGCGTTAAGGGTAGGGGGCACGAGGGATCAGGCCCAGAAGAGGTGGATGGGAAGGGCAGACCTCAGCACCCATCCAGCACAGGATCTACTCCCGTGACCAATGCTTACCATCTCCCCAGCCAATCAAGGGCCGCGCTGTGAAGCTGGAGGTGCCCGGCCCCTTGCCCGGCGCTGGCCAGGGTGGCCATGACCACCATGAGCTCGGGGAAGCCGGTGCCATCCCCGTTGGCCAGCATCTCCGTGGCCATCGGGATCAAGGTGCTCAGGAGGACCGTGCAGGCGCCTTCGCCGACTTGGCTGGAGGGGGAAGAGAAATGTACTCAGCGCGGACTGGGCCCCGTTTTCCTCACCACACGGGGCACCAGCCAATGCTCTGGACCACTCAGATCAAACCAAGAGTGGAGAAAACACTTCGCTCGCCCCCAGCTCCTCCACACAGGATCACTGCTTCTTGAGAATATATTTTTTCTTTCAGGGGCACGGGGGGCCACGAGAGGTGGCTCCCGAGGGCCAGAACACACGTGATCTACACATATTCCAAAAATAACAGAATCAAGGTCCCTGTAAACACACAACTCACAACACACTGATCAAAAGATCAATGCAGCTGTTAGAGAGAAGAAAAGGGACCCTTTTAAGCATCCCCCTGAGTGTTGAACAAAGTTTAATGGACTGATGATCAGGGCAGCTCCAGTGATGTTATTCGACTTGTTTTAAATGATGCTTGTAAGCTGCCTTGAGCTTTACTTCTTTGAGGGAAACGGGGATGCAAATGAGTAAACGAGAAATGAAAAGAAAAATGGCACCACCCGCCGGATCCGAGCTCTGCTCAGAGACAACCCAGCCTAAAGCTTCGAGGCCCACCTGCATCGAGAGCAGCCTCTTCCTGCTGGTGTGAGGATAACAGGGAAGGGGCCGGGCGGGCTTCCCTCATCAAGGAGTGCCCCTCCTAACTGGCCGTGGCCCTTTCCTCACAAGCCCACCGGAGCCACGGACAGGGCCAGCCACCCACCTGTTCTCCCGAACGATGTAGGTGGTCAGCAGCTGGAGCAGCTGCCGGTTCTCCTGCACCACCTCCAGCTGGTCCGTCTCTTTGGGAGGGGAGGTGGTCATGCGGGTCAGCCAGGCCTGGAGGCGGGCGGGCTCCATGCAGGCCAGCTGGGCCAAGGAGCCACACAGGCGTAAGAGGCTGGGGTTCGGACTCTTCTCAGCTGGAGGGAGCGGAAAAAGAGAAAAGGGTGCGATGCAGAGGAGAGGAGAGCAGCCAACTCCCAGCCAGTCAGGTAGGCAGGCAGCAGAGTTTATCTGGGAGGGGGGGTTATTTAGAATAGACAGATGTGGCTTTTTCCCCCAGCTGCCCTTTCTTGCTAACCTACTAAGGGAATGAGGATTTTTTTTTAAGAAGGCAGAACATCAGTTTATTAAGAATCTAAGCACACGTAGCTCTCCAAATATTAGACGGTACCTCCCACCAGTGACTGTCTGGGAGGGGCGCGAGGGTTGCAGTCCCAGGGACAGCTCAGTGGGGCCCTCCAGATGTTGCTAAATGCCAGCTCCCTCACCCCTGGATAGCTCAGCAGGAACTTTCCAGAGCTGGAATCAAACCGCAGCTGGAGGGACCCACGTGGCCCAACCGCAGACCTGAAAAGGCCAGCTTCAGGAGAGAGCTACGGCGCAGCCCAGAGGGGCAGAGAACCCACCAAACACACTCAAGGCGGATGCTCTTTGGGGCCGGCAGAAGTAGATGCTTGTCTGCTTCAATCTGAGCCTTGAGAGAACGACCCTGTCCGGAAGGGAAAGTGGGGAGGCGGGAGGGCCGTGGGGCCAAGGATCCAGCCCCATTCTCCCTGTGCCTCCCTTTTACCGCACGGCGGAGCTCCCAGTACAAAACCAGCCCCTCCACCGCAGAAGACGGGCAGGATGGGAAGCTGACGTCAAACGGCGTGACCCCTGTGAAACCAGAGCCACGGGAGAAAGAGGGAGGCGGT
Organism: Intellagama lesueurii; assembly: GCA_037013535.1. Taxonomy (NCBI): domain Eukaryota; kingdom Metazoa; phylum Chordata; class Lepidosauria; order Squamata; family Agamidae; genus Intellagama; species Intellagama lesueurii. Next base: position 11,690,573 of record JBAJHW010000016.1, on the reverse strand, counting down.
CTACTCACTCAGCTGGAAGAGCTTGGTGAAGAACTTCAGGACTCGGTTGCAGAACTTGGCCGAGAGGTTCTCGTTCGCCGTGGCCATCATGATCTGGACCAGTTCGCCGCTGGTTGGAAAGCAGCGTCAGAGGGGAAATGTCAGACGGGGCCGGCCCTCGTGCTGGGCGGGACTGGGGCAGCTCCCTTGGGGGCCAGAGGCGGCAGAGGAGGGCCCACTGACCGTTCCTCCTGGACTGACTGTCCGTCCTGCTGCGGCCCCCCCGCCCTTTCCTGACGGACATCCACACCGCCCTGGGCCACCTAACCCTAGCCTCGCTGGCCTGTGGGTGTGGAAGGGGTCCTGATCCTACCATGCCTGTTAAGATCTAGAAAGCAACCCATTGCCCGGGGGGGGGGGGGAGAGCCTTCTTTTACAGGACCACATCCTTGAGGCTTCTAGAGGGGTGTTTCTCCCACCGGGAGTTTTACCCACACACACACAAAAAAAAGTATGATGGGGGAATAAAAACCAGGCCATGTTTTCCCCCCCCCTTCCCGTAAAACGACTCCTATAGTGGAGTCTCATCAACTCTAGGCCCTTCTCACCACTGAGGGAAAAGTTCTTTAAAACAAAACAAAAACCCCACAACCGAAAACCATAACAGCTCAATGTCATTACGAGGAAGGGAACGGCGTCTCACCTCTCGGAGAAAAACTCTTCCATGGATTTCCGGGCCTGGCTGCTTTCCAGCTGTTTCTCCAAATGCTGCAGACACTCTTCCAAAATGGCTTCGTCCAGGCCACTAGAAATATAAAGATTTTATTTTTTTCATCATAGAGAAATAAACTTTCCCCAAGGCAGGCTGAATCTTAACAGGCAGATTTTTTTTTAACACCCTGAGACTCCCCACTTCCTTTAATAAAAAACAACCTCAGAGTCCCAAGCAGGGTTAAAAGGAAAGCCAAGCCTGGTTTTAATGTTGGGCTCTCATCGGGTTTCATCAGAAGCTGGGAGGGGAGACCATCAGGGAACACCCGGGGTCTCCAGGCAGGGCCGGGGAAGAACCCAGCCTGGTCCTGGAAGGCCAGAGAGCCACCGGGGCGAGCGAGAACGGGCGATCCTGGGGATCTGGCTTGGCAGGAGCCCCCAAGGGGTTGAGACCGGGGGTGTCAGGCTCTGCAAGGTCGTCCCAAGGGCACAGGTCGTTATCCCGCAGGGTCCTTGGCGAGCCCCCGAAGGCCATGGGAGGGCAAACCTGTTGGGGTCGGAGTGGTTGGCCAGGATGTTGTAACAGCCCATGATCAGCTTCTCGTAGACGCGCGACAGGAACTCGTCCGACTCCGCCGGGCCCAGGACCCTCTCCAGGGAGTTGCTGCTGATCTCCGCCACGCTCTCCGTGCTGGTCTCCAGGAGGAGGGGCAGCAGGGTGCGGATCACCTGGGGCGGATTCAGCTCCTCCGACCAACTGGAGCAGGAGGGAGAGAAAGAGGCGGGCGGTGAGGGGGGCTCGGCTCTAGAGATGGCCCCAACAAGACCGGTCGCCCCAATAAGTGGCACAGTATGGGGCGAGGTGGACGACCTTAGAAGGGCTAGAGCTGGAAGGGACCCCGTGGATCACTGAGCCCAGACCCTGTCGAGGAAGGGATCCATGTGGGAGAATCAAACCCCCAACCTCTGGTTCCGCAGCCAGAGGCCTCCACGGCGGAGCTCCCCAGCAGACAGAGGCTGAGTGTGCATCGAGCAGCCTCCTGCGCTCTTGTGTTTCAATCGGCCTTTGGTTCACAATCATGGGCACCGGGAGCTCTGTTTATTGGGGGGGGGGGGGGAAAGCCCACAGTTCCGTAATGGGAGTCCTTCCCTTGCAGACACAAGGACCCGAGTCCAAAATGACCAGCCTCTCCCTCCAAGTCGGGCGGGGGAAAGTCCTAAAACCCTGGAGAGCCACGGGCTGCCCCGATTCCGAGTCGACGATCTGGGTCCAGTTTGACTCCGCAGAAGGCGGCGAGAGCCTTTCGGAAGAGGCAACGACAGGCACCAACCGACGGAGGCTGCAACAGGCACCGAGGGAAAGGGGCTCCGGGGCTTTTACGAGGCCGGCGACTTACACCACGAGGTCCCCGGTGAGTCTGACCAAGGAGAGGAGGGTGCGCTTTAAGGAGGCCGCGAGAGGCAGGCTCTGGCTGCAGAGGGTGCCGAGGTGGGCCGCCTGCACCGCCCTGATGTAGCTCTCCGCTGGGATCGTGTCGTTGGCAAAGGCGTTGCGCTGGAAGGCATCAAAAAACCCAAACGGTCACGCTTTGAGGGGGTGGAAGAAACAGGGGGTGATAGTCTTCCTTGCGCGCAGCATTGATTCACAACCCATTTATTCGCAGCTCACAAAGCACGCTTTGACGAAAACGAACTAGCAGGAGGAAGAGGAAGGCACAACCCATCAGTAAACCAGGGCTCCCCAACCTGGTGCTCTCTGGGTGTGGAGGGAGCGCAGCTCCCACTAGCAATCCATGGGGAAGGAGGGTTCGAGAGAAGAGCCTGCCCCCTTGCGGACAAAGAAAGGGACCGCAGGGGTCAGCCAGGCAGGAAAAGCTGCCAAATGCCGGTCTGGTAACGCTCTGCCGTCGTGGCTGGAGAAATAAAAAGGCAGGCTCACCCATGAGCCGATGTTCGGGAATTCGTTGGTATGGATGTTGTTCCAGGATTCGCACAAAGATTCAACAGCGGAGGGCAAGTTCTGGACAAGGGTTGGTCCTGTACCAAGGGGGAGGGGGAGGAAGAGAGGAGGACCCTCAGAAGGCGCTCAAAAGGCAAGAACCCGAACACAAGACATCCCCCTTACGAAGGGGCAAAGCCCCCTCCCCAGCGAGACGTCAGTCCGACCCGCCTGCCTTGTTCCACGGACCAGGGAGGCCACCTCTGGCACAAAAGCGGCCCCCGCGCAGGGGGCGGTACGGCCGTTTTTCTTACCTAGGGTGTTGGACTTGCACCGGCCGGAGCCGACGGCGAGGACGGCGGCATAGCCCCGGAGTTTTTCTTCCGTCGGCTTGTTGTCGGGAGAGCCTTCCTCGGCGAGGCTCTGGAGCAGGTAAGACCTACGCCGAGAACAGAGAGAAGAGCTCACGCACCCCAGAAAACCAGTCACATCTCTCCCCCACCCCGAAGAAGATGCCATCCCGCTGGGATCAAAGACGGGAGCTTTTCAAGGGAGGGAGGGAAGGAGGGAGGGAAGGAGGGAGGGCCCCGCCGACCTGGTGAAGGTGGCATAGGTGTCAATCAGCTGCAGGGTGGCCGGGAGCAGGTTCTTGGTGATCTCGGACGACCGGTGGGGGTCGGTCTCGGCCGCCAGCTTGGAGAAGTGCTCGTCGAGGGAGACCTGGACTTTGGAAATGGCCGCGTCCAGGGTGTAGATGGACTGCAAGCTGGGGATCTCGTGCAGCTTCAGAATGGTGGTGCAATCGACCCCGGAGAAAGCAGAGATCTTGCGGGGGGAGAGAGAGCGCGCGTGGCAGTGGTTGTGGTTCCGCTCACCTGCCGGCCCCAACCTCCCTCCCAAGAGGCCCCGAATTCTGGGGTCTGGTCCTCCAAAGGACCCCTTCGTGAGGGAGAGGGGACGCAGGCTGAATCGGGGAAGAAGGGAACTGGGCGCGCCAAGTGGAAAACACACTGAGCCCAAGCGGTTCACATCAGTCTCTCATCCCTCTCTCTCTCACACACACACACACAGGCGACTCTACCCACTTCCCGCGACAGGGAGAGCCCCAGTGGCTAACGGTCTGTATGAGTTCAACAGGGGCAGACACCGCCACGTTTCTGGCATGGCGTTGAAGCTGAGCTCCTTCCTGTCTGTCCGGACATTTTTGAGGAAGCTCTGCTCGGCTCGCTCGCCCCTTTTAGACCCTATTTATACTTTATTGTGGCAATCTACGGTTCTTATTCTCTTTGCCCCCAAAGCATTGGCGAGAGTGACGTTGTTCACGCCTTCAGACGCTGCCCTGAATTCCAAGAGGGAAGGACCTGCGGGGAAAAGCGATTCCCCAAACGGACAAGCGCAGCCAATTCCGTGGGCCGTCCACGTACCTGCCTGGCAAAATACTCCTCGGCGATTTCCACATCGTACTTCACAGAGCTGCACTTGGCCAAGGTCAGCTCCACCAGGGAAGCCGCGTGTTCGGATTTCATGCCCTGCTTGACGAGGTGATCCTAAACGAAAGCCGGGGCAAAAGACCAGAAGGCGGAGCGCGTGAGAGGCAGGCAAACCACCACCGGGTTCACGACGCTGAAAGTGGATCTCTCAAGAGAGGGACGCACGCAGGCACGCATCCTGGAGGGAACTGTTCACACCCCGTTGCCTCCCCCATCATCATTCCGGCCGCACGGAAGAGGCGCAAGGGTTCACTCCCGTTCCAGGGTCCAAACCCCAATTGGTCCGGATCCCAAAACACTGAGCAAAGACAGCCGGGGGAGCGCCGGAGGCAACGTTTCCGGGTACCTGGATCCAGGTGACGTAAGAGGGGATGCGCAGGCGGGAAGACCAGCGCAGGGTGTGGAGGATGTCCCACTCGCTCATCTCGGGGCTGTTGGTGGCCAGCTGGTTCATGTACCTCTTGGAGGGCGGCAGGAGGCCCAGGATCCGCCAGAGGATCAGGAAGTAATACTGGAGCGCACAGGCCTCCTGGGCGGGAAGCAAGCAAAGAAGGATTCGTCCGCAGGCCGAGGAGAGGAGCTGGACCGGAGGGCCGCCCAGGCCCAAACTGAACCACCTCTGGGGGGGCTAGCTTGAGAGCAGGGGTGCTGGGAGGCACAGTCCCAAAACGCCTGGAGGGGATCGGATGCCTGACCTTGATCTAACCCACGAGCCACGCGGCTCACGTCCTTTCCTCCCACGCAGCCGGGCGAGGAACCGCCACTAGAACCGAAACTCACGGCCAAAAAAAAACCCCACAAGGCTCAGCCTGGAGGTCAGTGGCTGATGAGAAGAAGCCCAGACCCCCTCAACGGGGGGCTGCGCTGACCCAGGCGGACAACCGAGCGGAAGCGGTGCGGGAGGGGAGACCCGCTTACCAGCGCGGTGACGTTCTTGTTCTCCTTCCTGCGGAGGGTGTCAAACTGCGAGCCGGCCGCCAGGAGGGAGGTGAGGGCCGAATAGAGGTCGTCGTATTTGCTGGCCTTTGAGAATAAGACCTCACACACCTGGAAGGGGAGAAAAAAAGGAGCTTGGGCCGTTTCGCCAGCTTTGGCGCCATTCCTTACAGGCACCTCTCAAAATTCCCAGCTCAGCCCCAACCACCAACCCTTGCAGCCAGAGATGATGCTGGGGGGGGGGGGGGGAGGCTAAACCGGAGGCTTTCCATGTGGAAGGTGAGCAGCCTCCCCTCCAGGCGGTGGGCTGTTTCCCAGGGGCACCGAGGACTGCCTTCCAGAACACGGCAGCCCAAAACCTTCACAGCCTGCACGGAACGAGCGTTCTTAAGACCATGCCCAGAGCCTACGGCACGATCAGCCACGGTCCTTTCCTGGTGAGAAAACCTTCAGCTGAAGAGCCCTGGATGATCACCTCCTCCTCCAACGAAGCCAAGCTGAAGTCCTAAGGGGACCAGGGAAGGGGAGAGTGTTTTCCGTACCGTGTTATCCAAGCGGTTCGGGTCGTCTTCGGAGGCTTCTGGCGAGAGGATGCAGTAGAATCGGGGCTGAGGGGCTGCGTCTGGGGGAGGGAAAGGCAGGCAGTTCACAAAGTGCAAAGACCCAGAGCAAAGAGACCGACCATCGAAAGGACCCTGACGAGAACCTCACGAGGCAAGACTTGTCTTGCGTTCACAACGACGAGCGGCGGGACCTGAAGGTGAGCGGAGCCTCGGCCAAGCCTCTCCAGAGAGTTCCTGGTTCGATTCTGAATCAGGGCACCCTCAACTCACATTTTTCGTCCTTCCTCCTAGTAGAGCCGTGGAGATAAGTGGAAGGCCCCCATCTGACCTCCCGAGAATGCTAAGAAGCAACGTATGATACAGATGTGATGTAATAAAATTTTTAAAAAGGTATTTTCCTCTTAGAAAGAGCCCGTGTGGTGTAGTGGAGAGGGCACAGGAGACCTCAGTTCAAATCACCACTCAGCCACAGAAACTCACTGTGGGGGGCAACAGTGACATTCCACATACCTAAGAAAATCTACTACGGTTGGAAAGGACTGGAGGGCACCGTCACGCACATATTGTGCTTTTCCCGTCCCTGGGAGGTACCCAACGACACGAGGGTTCCCCCTCTGGGTTGCTAACGCCGTTTCGCTCCTACCTGAGGAGCAATGCTTGGCCCAGTTTTCTTCCACTTCCTTGAAGCCGTGGTACAGGGGCGCCGAGGGGCGCCGGCCACCTTCCTGGGACCCGCCGGCCCTGACAATGGGCGGAGTAAGCAGGTTGTACTGCACCTGCGGGAAAAGGGGGGGAGGCGAAAGAGGGAAGGCGAAAGAGGACAGCTGTAAAGGACGGTGGGAACTGTCGTTCACAGCCCAAAAAGAGAGCTGCCCTTTCCTCACCCTGGTGTACTGCAAGCCCTCCCCCCCCCCAATCTGCAGGATCAGTATCCACTGATTCGTTTACCCGCTGCCTGAAAATACTAAATATAAAAACTCAGAAATACATATTCAGGTTCAGGCGCCTGCTTGCCCAGGCCCATACCTGCTCAAAGAGGTACATGGGGACCTTCGAATACTGGTGGAGCAGGTAGTCGAAGACCAGAAGGAGGCGGGCGAGAAGGAGCGGGACACAACTGAGCTGGGAGTCCAGGTTGGCCGTCAGTTCCAGGACGGTCCGGACGCAGAGGGTCAGGACGGACCGCCGGCCTTTCTCAGAGAAGCTGTGGAAGATCAGCAGCAGCAGCTGCAGGTGCTCGACGTTCAGGTCCTCCGTGTCGCCGGGGAGAGTCCCCTGCAAGGCGCTCTGCTTCAGGGTGCCCACAAACCTGCCAGCCGCACGGGAGGGGAAGAGAGAGGAAAAGGGCACGGGCGTGAGAGGGTGGCCGACTCCACCACCCTAGAGATGATTTTTAAAAAGTAACTTAGAGGACCACCTATCAAGGGTGCTTTAAACGTCCTCGACGGCCCAGTGGCTGGAGCCATCGTCCTTTCTTATCCCCCAATTTTTCGATTTAAGACGCCCTAGACCGTTAAGCACTGACTTCCAACTCTCAAAGAGGGGCCGCGTTGGCCTGCCAGTTATCCTGGTGCAATTCTCATCGCCGTTTGTGGCCTCGCACAAAATTAAGCCACGCTCTCTCGCCAAAAGGCGTCCGGAAATAGGGAGGGGGGGGCGATTTGCTCTTTAAATGCACCTTTTCCCCACTGGAGCTTAATTTGGGGCCAGAAAAGACTTTAAAAGCTAAACAAAACATCTGGCTACTTTGGCCTAAGAGAGAAAAGTTACGACGAGAGAGGAGAAGGTGAAGAGATCAGATCTCTCTTCAGAAGATACCGTGCACCACTCGAGGGATGTAAAAATAAAATATCGAGGGATTTATGGGGAGCCACGAGGCCGCAGGCTGCCCCTTGCCCCACCCCTGGAGGAGGAGGAGACGGCACAGATTCTCCCAAGCAGCTTCCCAGCTACAGCGGATTCTCCAAAGGATGCCAATCATCAGCCTGGGGTGGGGCAGGATAAAACCCAGGGGCGGGGCAGGCCACCCGCTCCTCCCAGGCCAAACCCGCAGGGGCCTCACCTCTCCCAGACTTTCAGGCACTCGGGCACGTCGGGGTCTCGCTGGAGGCTGGCCTTGTGCTGCCAGAGGAGGAGGAGCCGCGAAAGCACGGAGAGGCTCTGGCAGTGGATGTAGAGGGGCCAGGGGCCTTCCGAGAAAGGGGCCACCCCCAGCTGCTGCAGGAGCGTGTTCTGGGGAAAGAGCAAAGAGGGGCGTGGTCTCGGGGGTCAAGCACGGCACCACAGGCACGACGGCGAACCGCAGCGGCACACCTGTACCGGACCTCTGGTCGGTGGGGACATCACTAACCAGAGGGGACAGGAAAAGCCTGCTATTTTAAAACTCAATCTGGCCGATACAATCAGGCGGATTCGTTCTCCTCTGCCACCTCCCTTCCTACTCCACTGAACTTTTGATCGCTATCCCTCCACGTCCAAAACAGAGAGACTGCGGATAAGGACACCCAAGGCTGTTTCGCCTCCTCAACACACGGGCAACCTTTGACCTTTAAGAGGCTATGGCAATCATCTTCCTGAAGCTCCAGCCACCACTAACCCCACGGGTAGGGAGTGAGAACATTGGAAAGAAGGCCAAAGGTTAATCCGTGAAGCCCAGAGGCCTGCCCAAAGGAAGCGTCTGCCATAAAGGAGCCCCGACAGGAGGCGTCCAGGGAGCTGGAGGTGCAAACCTTCCGGAGGGCAACAAGGTGAGAAACAGGGCTCTACCTCCTATCACAACTCTGGAGAGGTGAGCTGGCGTTGGCATTCATTTGCATATTTCAAGGAAAGCAAAACACAGAAAAGCCATTAGCCCACTTTCATGGATCCAGGTTCCTGCTGGATGTAGCCAGGACGGGATTCGGCAAAGGGAGACTCCCATTACAACTCAAATCTCTGCACCTCAGCCCATCCACTTTCTAAAAGGCCAAGCTTGCTTTTTCAGAAGAGCAGGTTCATTGCTACCATATTTTAATTTTTATTTCTGGGGACACCCGTAAGCAAACCCCCGAGAGACTCACCTGCAAAGTCGGGGACTGCAGGTCGGACGTCACCAATGAGTGGTTGAAGTGATAGAGAGCAACCGCAAACTCTTCCTCCTCCGACGTGCCTGCGAGCCGGTGGGAGGGAGACAGAGAGAGAGAGAAGGAGAGAAGATAAGCCCAGGATCACAAAAGATATTCAGCAGAGTCACAAAAGATATTCAGCAGAGCCAAAGGAAAAAAAAAATCTTGGGAGGGAGAAATCCTGGAGGAAGCCTCTGGTTTACCCCTGTTCTGCCCCTGCGGCCTTCCAGCGTCTCTGCCACTTGGGGCAACTGCCTCACTCCGCCTGACAGTAGGGCTGGCCCCGAATGTGCCTCATCCATGCGTAGTCCAGACCGGAGAACGCAAGACAGGGCTCCTCCCAAGTCAACGTTCCACCTCCTCAGGGCAAGGTCCCTTGCTCGGCCCTGATATCTTCTGGAAACTTTCAACTTGGTACTCCCAAGACCTGATCTCGGGACCGTCTGCCTGGAAAGTGTCTCGGCTTCACTCCACCCACAGCCCCCGGCTCTGGGAAAAGGCAATCCAAAGAAGACCGAAAGGAAACCGGGAGCTTCCTTTCTGACACCCCCCGTGGCTCGATGGCACACCAGGCTCAAAAACACAGGGAAAGGGGCTCTTCCCAGGCCCCTCACCTTTGAGACCCTCTTTGTCCACTTCTTTGATGATGCTGGCCAGGGTGGCCATGTGGTGCTCGGTGAGGGAAACGCTCAGGTAGTTCCGGATAAAGTTGTTCCTCGAATCCAGCATGGAGGAAGTCACAAAGTTGAGGATGTTGGACGCCAGGCTTAAGAACTAGGAGGGAGGCACAGTGGAAAGGGAGAGACGCATGAGCAATTTGAAAACAGGGGTGAGCGAGGGGGAAGAGAAGCTGCCCCTCCCAGAAGAGCTGAAGAAATCCCACTCCGAACCGTCTCTCCTCCAAAATGCAAGGCTGTGCTTAACAGGAATGTTCCCCCTATCTGGGCTCGGGGGGGGGGGGCGGGACGGGCACTCTATCCCGCACTAACCAATCATTCCTTCCGCCTCTGATTTCAAAGACAGTCCTGCCTCTCTGCCGAGAGTTCCTATCGCTCTCTTTTACGTCTGTCAAGCTCAGCAGCGTTGTTAGCTTGCTGTTCCCAAACTGTAAGTGATGAAACATTTTTATTCTTTCTACCGCTAACGTCTCAGCTTGAGTAGAAGAGACCTTTAAGGGCCAGTGGACGAGAAAGGGGTGGCCTATCTGGGGAACTTCAAGCTCTTCTCCTCTGCGGACCTTTGCCCTTCCGCGGTGCAGCCAAAGGAATTTAACCCAAAAATTTTTTGAAACTCTGCCACAGAACACCCATGCTGTGGGTCGCCTTCTCGAGCCCCACGAGGCCACCTGGCGGAACGAAAATCCAGACCGGACAAAAACATGCCCCCAAAACACTCACCAGTTCCGGGTCTTTGCGACTGGCCAGGATGTTCCCGTTCTCCCCGGCGGCCTGCTTGTTGGGGCTCTTCACTCTCGGGGAGCTCTCCAGGGGGGGCGGGGGAGGGGGAGGGGGAGGGGCCGCCTTCTCTTTGCTCGGAGAGATGGTCTCCTCAAACCACTGCCCGAGGATTGGCTCGCTGTCATCATCTTTAAAAGACAAAGAGAGAGAGAGAGGCGTAAAGGGTGTTTTAAAATGACTGCCCAAGGAAAAGAGAAAGCTATAGATCTCTCTCTCTCGAATCGGATCTTCTGTGTTGAAGACGTTAAAGAGAGCCACCGGAACTCCCTCCCGACACCCACCCTGGCTGCTGTCCTCCGTGCTGCTGAAATCGTCCTCGTAGTACGTGTTGGAGTCGGTGGAGGCGCTCACGTCGCTGCTCATGGAGCCCTTGCGCTGTCGCTGCAGGACGCAGGCCTGGCCAAGAAAGGAAAGGTGAATGAAGGGGCCAAAGGAAAATAAGGCCACGTCAGCTCCGCCCGCCCGCCCGCCCTTTCGCTCAAAAGCACGGCAGGCGAGACCGATCCGCCGCCCGCCAGCTCACCTTCCGGTACGAGGTGGACAACAGGGTGAGGAGCAGGTTCGTGAGGGGGACGGACTCGATCAGCCGCTGGATCCGCTGGATCGAGGTGCTCTGGGCCATGACGCTGAGCACTGCTGGGGGGCCGTCCGTCTCCCACCCCTGAAGAACGAGACCAGAAGCTGAGTTACTGCCGCCCGTTTGTTTCTTGGTGGGAAAGAAATAAAAGAGACCTTCCTGACGGTTGGGAACCTCCGTGGGCTCCACACGTGCGCAGACGATGGGGCAGAGGCAAGGAAAAAGCCCAGCGCAATGTCGTGGCGCCCTCCCCCTCCCGTTAAAGACGGACTCCGCAAGCTCACCTTGTGAAGCGCCTCCACTTGCAGGTCTTGGAAAAGGGAGGCGAGGAGCTTGATGGCGTGGTTGGCCAGCACCACGGATAACACTCCGAAACCTTGATGCCTACGGAAAACAGGCAAGAGGAGACGTTATCTACGTTGCAACTAGATCTAAACCTCTCCGTCCGCTCCGTTCACATGCACCAGGAGTGGAGACCATGCTTTTTAATCCGAAAGGTTTTAAATCGCTGCTCGGCCCAATAAAACTTGAAAGAGAGCGAGGAGAGTGGCTCAACCATCCAGGGAGTGAAAATAAGGGTCCCCCAGGTGGGATCCCTCCGCCGTGAACCTCAGGCGACTTCTCTGCGTCACAGGGAGACGAACGCTGACTGACGCTGAAGGGACTGCTAGGAGGACCACGAGGGGACTAAGGCAGAATTTTAGGCGACTGGCACTGAGGGACCGGCTGGGTCAGACTCTTTTGGCCCCTTGCTTTCAGCACACTCGGCGCCCACCAAGCCCTGGGCTGCCAGGGTGCTGGGCAGAGAAGACTCTTCGCCAGGCACCTGCTTCCCATTCCTTCCAAAGGGCAACACCACGGACGGCCCATGCAGAGTATGGGCTCTGCCACCCGGCTTTAAAAGCCCAATTATTGAGTATTCCCCCTGCGCTAAAATCCTACCACAACTACCAAACCGGAACGCGAGAAATTAGTGGAGTGAAAGGCCACGTAACCTGTCTTTGACGCTCTGGGTCCAGGTGGCCCACCTGTCGCCGCCCAGATGTTTCCTTCACCACTGGTAATGCTGGCCCTGGCTAGTGGGAACGGCCCTAAGTCACCCACCCTGTCCTAGATTCATAGAGAAAAAGAGTCCGTACATGGAGACCTTTCAAAACCTGCCCAGCCTGCGCTCAGAACCGGTACAGCCACCCCCTCTGCGGTACAGTCCTTCCTTCATATTCTACCTCCTTAGGATTCTACCACTTTGATTAGCTGAAGACCAAGCCAAAGACCAACGGAAGCGAGGGGAAACACACACCCCTCAACCAACGCTTACCCTTTCCCCGGTCCCAGTTTGGGGGACCCCACTCCCTCTTTGGAGCGGGCAATTATGTCTCGCACCCGAAGCGCCGCCAGGGGGTCCTTCTCTTTCCCCTTGTCGGCCAGGGCCGTGGGGCTGAGGTTCAAGATGAGGAACAAGCTGTTCAGCAGGCACCAGGCCCCGAGCAGCTGGAAGTTCTGGTAGTGCTATGGAAAGAAAAGGGAAAAAAAACAGATACACATACATAACACAGAGACCAAGTTTCTAGTTGCCTGTATGGCAAACCTGTATAGATAAAACCAGTTTTTCAAAGGGGGCGAGATGTTCTTACCTCTCCCCCCGCACGGCGTGAGTTGCTGATGGCTTGGCCGATCATATCATAAATTTCAAGCTGTGAAGAGAAACATAAAAAAAGTTTTCTCCTCAGAAATGAGTGGGAAACCGCTCCCCCTCAAGCCTGGTGTGAATGTTAGAGGAAAAAATGGGTTTTACCCCTTGAGCTCTCTCTCCTCTCTGACTGAGCTGCCTCCCCAGACCGTGGGAAACATAAATAGGACTGATCTGCCGGGGGGGGGGGGGGGGGCTGTCTGCTGCAGTGAAAACCATGAAGCGTTCTGTGGCACCTTACAGACCAACAGGTTTTGTCTAGCACAGGCTTCCAGGGACCGCCCCCCAAACACTTAACGCCAAACCAAGCTCATTCATCTCTCAAAGAGGATGAGCAAAAACACGGAGGAACAAGAATCTCTGGTTGCTTTTAACGTGGGTCACACACGTGCGCAAGCGAGGTTGGGGCCTGCAAATTCAACACGCCTTCTTCCACCGCCACCCCCCCCTCCCCAAAGTAATATAACTCCCTCCCCTCCCCCCAGTTCAGCCGGCTTACACATTTCTGGACAATGGTGGCCGCGTCGTTTTCGTAGTCCTCCTCTTTCGAGCTCGTGGACCCCGTGCGGACTTGCTGGGTGGTGCCCACGTGGAGGATGGCCATGCAGGTCGCCACGCTCACCCCTAAGGAAAGGGAGGACCTCGGCATGAGCCGGGGCCTCGGCCAGCAATAACCAGGCGCGGCTCAGTAAGACGGCCACAAGCAGGGAAGGGAGGGTGAGTCCATCTTTGGAGGAGGAAGCCCCGTCCTGAGCACTGGGACTTTGGAAGGGGGCTTATCTGGGGAGAACAGCGACCCAAACGCCAGGAAGGCTCTTTGGTGGCTCCCCTGGCCGTCTCTTCTTGCATCCGGGCGGGGGATCTGGGCCCTCCCAATGTTAAGACCACAAAAAAACCCCACCAGCCAATGGGTGGGATGCCAAGAGCTGCAGTCAGGCAACATCCGGAGGGCCGCGGCTGCCCAGCGTTTTAGAGAACGGGAGACAACCCTTCCCCACTGCACGGACCCGACCGTTTAAAATGGAAGCGAGAGAGGAACAGAACGGCAGGAGGAAGCGGGATGTGATCTTCCCCCGCTAAGCGGATGGATACGGATCATCTCCTCGCCGCACCCAAGCCCTCCCGTCTAAATTTTCCCCATCTAAATCCCATCTAAGAGCCGAGAACTTTTCCTCCCAGATCGGAACAGCAACGCCAGAGAGATTGATCCTTTATAACATTTTTATGCCACGTCCTTTGTCCAGCGACCGCTCACCTGCGTAGAGACAGCTGAGAGCCAAGACGGTGACATCCTGCAGCCGCGTGGGGGTGAGCGGCTCCAGGACGGGCAAGGAAAGGGTGTCCAGGGCCATCGTGACGTCGATCACCAACGAATGGAACCTGCAGGGGTGGCGGGAAAGGCGAGGTGAGCATGGGAGACGCAGCAGCCAGATAATCCCCATGTGGAAAATAAACCCCAAAGGACGAGAAGCATCAGCGAGGGCTTTCCGGAAAGGGCTGCTGAAAGCTGGCTGGTCTGGAGGCCACGGAGGAAGGAGGGAGAAAAAGAAGGTGCACGCATTTTCGCTCTTTCTCTCTCTCTCTCACCCGTTACGGACGGCAGTGGCGTCGGCCACCGTGGCAGGCATGATGAAAAAGGAGTTCGCTGCCACAGCATCCTGGAATCGGTTGATGTAGCGCAGGAAATAAGGAAGGTTCAGGCACACACGCAGGAGCTTCTCAGAACCCCCTGCGAAGCGAAAGGCAAAGAAAGTGAGCGGAAAAAGAACAAAACACAGCTCCCGCCTCGTCCGATCGGACAAACGCAACCGTGGCACCCAAGCCTGCCATGACCCTCTGTTTCTCTGCAGTTTGTGGCCTCTCTAGCGGAAACCAGACGGACAGAAAACAGAGCAAAAGGCCGCCTGAAGGGACTCGATATCAAACTGTTGCTTTAAGATGTATATTCTTTAAAAAGCATGGTTTTATAACGAGCAACACAGATTTCTCAGAAAACCTGGGGATGGGAAGTTTTGAAACAGAGCATGACCTGATTCCACCCACCACCACCACCACCCCGCATTTCCACAGCTAACATTTACAAAACAGAACTTTTAACAGCCCAAACAAATGTATCTGAATGGAAATATGCAAACAGATAAAAAAATAAACACCTTTCCCCAAGGTTTAAGTGTCACTTTCACAAACAATTCAAATTGCTACATGAAAATTGCCATTACTGGCATCATCTGGAATTCCTGTTTATAAAACGGTTGTATCACATGGAAGGGAAAAACACAAATTGTTATATCTGACTGCTACAGTTCATTGTTGCCAATCCATTTCACGGACGGCTTCACCAACCCCGCCAGGAAAAGGAACATTCCTGCCCCACATCACCCCTTAACACCCACAAGACAGCCGTATTAAAAAAATAGAAAGGGGAATAAAACCACCCTCACCAAGTTCCTGCAAGCTGGCAACATTCTGAGCCATGAAGATGCTCTTGGTCTTGGCGACAGAGGCCTGGTCTGGGGATGATGGGTCCTCACTCTCGCCTTCACCCTAGGAAGAGAGACAGGCATCGCGCCACGCAGACCATTTATCAAGCATCGTGAAAAGCTAAAAACCCCAAAGATCTCTTACTTAAGACATTTTCTCCTCAACGTGTTTCATATCAAGCCTCAATAACCTGCCCATTAAGACAGAACTTCTCGCTCAGCCTGGAATTTGGGGCCTTCTTCTGCCCGTCCATTAAGGGCTCCACCCCACTGAGCCACCCCCTTCAGTTCACCCGGAAGGGCCTCCAAAGTAGATCCGGATCCAGAGTGTCCTGCCATCCCCTCCTGTCTCCGGGATTTTGGGCAGAGGAGACTTGACAGCCCTCCCAGCAGCTGCCGATGACTGAATTCGACCTCGGGAGGGAAGGCAGGTCTCCCAGCCCAGACCGACGTCTCCCTTCTCTCCCTTGTGTTCGGCTCTGTTTCTCTCAATCCAGAGGATCTTGGCGCCGGCCGAGGTACCTGGCTCTGCTGTATGATGGACGAGGTCGCCATCCGAGGGTTAAAGACGGAGGTCAACTGGTTGAGGAAGTTCATCTGCACCTCTTTCTGTCGTAGTTCAGGGCTGACGGGTGAAGCCAGCTCTTTCTGATCCTCCACTGTGGAAGGAAGGTGGAAATAACCCGTCAGTGTTGGCATGAGAAACTGGAAAGCCACGTCTTCCGGACGGCAGGCAGGGGAGGCAGACGGGGTGGGAAAAGGCCACGGTGAGCACACGGCCAAGGAAGCCACTCACCGTACCGAGAGAGTCTTCACCGTCTGGGGAAGTTTGGCCGACTTCATCATGGCCGTGAAGGTGATGATTTCCGTCCTGTCCAGGCGGCTGCAACCGGTGCAGAGGCCTTTGATCAGCAGGATCAGGTGTTTCTAAAGGAGGAAAGGTCAGCCGCGAGGAGCCGGTGAGCATTTTGTAGCCGCTTGGCCGTGATTTCAGTCCATGGCCGGAGGACTGACTGGCCCCGGCGTCACGTGGCTGACGGGCAGGAGTGGGTTTCACCCAACAGCAATGACTTAGGCCGGGGGTTCCCCACCGTGGGTCACCCAGGCGCTCTTGGATGGCAGTTCCCAGAAACCCCAGCCATCACAGCTAAGTGGCAAAGGCTTCTGGGAGTTGCAGTCCAAGAACCCCTGGACGACCCAAGGTGGGGAACTGCTGCTTTAGGAGTATGACAAATCCTGTTGCTTTTCCATAAAGCAACAGCTGCTTACTAGGTACCCAGAAATTTGGCATGAAAGGTTTTTTTGGGGGGGGGGTGGCAAAATTAAGGCCAAAACTAACAAACAAACAAACAAGGTTAAAAAAGATTGGAAGTGGAAATCGGAAGGGATAAACCACACAGCCCTTCAGAGGCTGTCTGACTGCAACTCCCATCAGCCCCAGTGACCGGGGGTTATCTGAGGCCCAAGAACACGGAACAGAAAGCATTTCCTGGACTGGAGCTGCCTGCCTTTCCTAAGAGGTGGCAGAGCAGCGCCACTGGAAGCTCCCTAAGCCCTTAAAAGAGGCAAGACTAAAGAACCCAGGCCTTGGACCCAAGGAAAACTGGGGCAGTTCAGCATGGTCCCGTCTCCTCCTACACAGCCGCAGTGTCATCCCAGGGCAGAGAGAAACAAACCGATGGAGGCCTTTGCCATGGGGGGGGGGTGGAATGAGAAGGGGTGCCACCCCCTCCTCCTCCTCCTACCTGTGAAACGGCACACGCCTCGTCGGGATTCTCAGCCGTAGCAGGGAAAATTCAATCAGGACTTTGCAGGCGGCCGCCACGGACTGCAGCTGGTTTCTTGGAACTGGCGGACCAAAGAGATCATGTCATTTGTACATCAGGAGCACAGAAGAAGAAGAAAAGCATTCTTCAGTGTCTCTTCAATTCTCTCTCCTCTACGCCACTTGCTGGGGGCCCCCAACCCCTACTCAGAGCCTTCCGTTTTGATCTGCTCTCTTCCATGCTGGACTGGTTAAAGAAGAATCCCCCCCCCCCCCGAACTCTTCCCACCCAGCACTCTCATTATATGAAAGGCAATTCTGATCCTCCTCAACCAGTGCAGCTGGGGAAGATGAGGGCAGAACATTCACTCATTTTAGGGGTGCCCGGTTAGCTGAGAGAGAGAGGAGACTCCCTCAAGGATCATGCAGTTCTTAAAGGCAGACTGGCCCCAGGCAGGAGACTGGAGAAGGTCCAGACTCACCCAGTCCACATACGGTGGTGATGTAGTGCGTGGCCAGGGCCACAAAAGATGAGTAGAAAGGCTCGTATTGCTTGTCATGGTGCAAGATTTCAGATTCACTGCAGAGAACAAAAAGTACGGAGATAAACAGGGAACAAACCACCAGGAATTTCACAGATCTTGCTTGGCGGGTGGAAGCGTCTTCATGTTCCACCACCAGCCGCCTCCGAACGGCATCTGGTTCTCCCCTGTGGGAGTGCTCCAGGACCCAAAGGGGCCTTCGATCTGATCCAGTACAGCTCTTCCTGGGTACTTCGGAGTGGCTTTCCATGTCTCTCCCCCCCCCCCCCGCTTCACAGAACAAGTGAATCCATGTCGATCACCAGCAGAGAGTACCAGGGGACAGCCACTGACAGCTCAGCCAAACCATGGAAGATTACTACCCAATATCTGGCAGGGGGGAAAAAATCCCTCTCGGACAGTGAACAAAGCTATCTGCTGCATGGATTTGGCCAGGCGCAAACATCCACTCAGTGAGATACGCAGAGGCAAGCGTGACTCATTGCCTTGTAGGTCTTTCTCTTCCAAGAGGACCGACCCCACACGCACACCCTCAGTTTTCTGGCAATGCAACCTACACACCCAGGAGGCTTTGGGCCTCTCACTAAAATCCAAAGCAGGGAAGAATTCACGCCCTCCAGGGCCCACCTCAAGCCGATTTCAGCCAGACACAGAGGACGGGCGTTGTCTGTCACAGCCGGCTCGGGGTGCCCTTGAAAACGGAATTATTTCTACCTGCCCCGTTGTCAGGAAACAACAGAGAAATGCTGTTTCAGCAGCACCTCCTTGCCTCCATCGTAAATTACGGTCTCAGCAGCCTTGAAATAAGAACGTGAAGAAAAAGATGTCCTGGAGCAGACCCACAATTTACCTGAGAGCTACCCAGGATTCACTAGCCAAGTAGCAACCTGGCTCTTAAGTCTCAACAGTTAGGGCTTCAGGGCTAGGAATAAAGCCGCATTTTTGATTCAAAGGACATCCACAGCATAAGCCTCTCTCTGTCTTTCCTAATTAATCAAAATGTGAAAAAGCATCATCGCTTTCTGTAATTAGCTGATTGCATCTGGCAGCACACAGCCAGCGTGTTAAGGCAGGGGTGGGCAAGCCAGCGCCTCCCGGACACGGAGAACTACAGTCCCCATCGGCTCCGGCCAGCAGGACCACTGGTGAGAGCTCCCCCTCTTCCCCCCCAACCCATTCCCAGGACTATGGCAAGGAGCCGGAGAGCCCTCTTCTGAACGGCCTGGATGTCCATCCGCAGGGCTTCTTCTGCCTTTCACCCAAACGCCAAAGCCATCGTCCCCACCCACCCACCCAGAGACGGCCTCCCAGGGCCCAGGGTGGGGGCTTTTTTTAAAATTGCCTGGCTAGCGTTTGCCCAAAGGCCAAAAGCCTGAGCCTTCCTCCTTCCCAGGCCCACCAACACACACACACGCGCAGGACCGCCCACTAAACACCCTGACATGAGAGGACATTGGAGGGGTGGTGGGGGGTGGGTGTAAACAAATTAAAAACAAGAGAGAAGGGGGGGGCCATCCTGTCAGAATAACCTCTTTGGAGGGGGGGGCAAAGCCTAGGGGCCGCTGGGCCTTCTCGGGCCCTTCTGGGGAGCCTCTCCGGCTGCTGGAAGAAGCCCCTTCCTTTCCAAAGGCCCCTCGGGCGGGGGGGGGGCGGGAGAGAGACCTTCTTCCCAAACACTTCCCCAGCCCAGGAAAGGCCCCAACCAGAGACACCCCCCCCCACCGACAGAAGGCCTGCAGAGCAAACCTGGGTTTCCTTTTTTTGGGGGGGGGGGGGGACTACAGCGCCCAGCATCCACCCACCCAGCCCAACTGTTCTGTGTGTTGTTGTTTGGACTACAGTTCCCAGCATCCACCCACCCGGCCAAAAATTTTTGGTGTGGTTCTTTCGGACTACAGTTCCCGGAATCCAACCCCACCCACCCCCACCCCGCCCAACGGGCTGGGTGGATGCTGGGAGGTGTAGTCCAGAAACCGACCGGCGACAGGCAGACCCCCCCCTCTTCCTCTTCCTCCTCTTCGACCCCCCCACCCCACCCGGCGACCTCCCCCCTGTCCCCCTTCCTCCCCCTTAGGGGGCGTGGCCAGACGAGGCCCCTCCCCTCCCCTTCCCCCCCCCCCTCACCTCTCGATGACGGAGGCCAAGAGCTGAGGGAGCTCCCGCATCTCGAAGGCCGAGTAGGAGGCGGAGAGGAGCGGCCGCACCGCCACCTCCCAGCTCGGCTCCCGCTCCGCTCCCGCCGACGACGACGAAGCCGCCCCGGGGCCTCCCCCTCCTCCTCCTCCTCCTCCCCCCGAGGCCGCCATCTTGGCGGAGCCCCTGCCTTTCTTCCTCTCCCTCTCTCTCCCTCTCTCTCTCGCTCCTTCCTCTTCCTCCCTTCGCGTTCCAGGCGCGGCGGAGTCTCTGAGGCGAAGGAGAAAACGGGAGGCCGCGCGAGCGCTTCCGGGCCGCCTAGGGGGGCGGGAGCGGAAGTGACGTCACCACGCCCGGCCTAGCCTTCTTCGTTCCCTCCCTCAGGAGCGCTGACGTCTTTTTTTTCCCCCACAGAAACAAGGGCGTGCCGAGCCTTACTGGGCGGCCAAGGCCGGGTCTCTCTCTCTCTCTCTCTTCCCCCCCACCCCCGGGAGGGCCTGGAGAAGCCGGGAGACCCTGCAGGAGCCTCACTTCCGGTCGGCACCGGAAGTGGCTCTCTTCAGGGCGCCGCCAGAGGCCCAGCGAACCCTCCAAGCTCGCTCTTGGCGCTCCCGGCTCCCTCCCCGCCTTAAATTTCATTTATGGTCAGTTATTTCCCTAAGGAATTCAATGTCTTTGCGTGTGAGAGGCAGCAGATGGAACTCCCGTTTCTGAATTCTTTCACTTTCGTAGCTCTAGGTTTCTCCGACCCATCCCCCGTCCATGGGAGGCGCGCATGCGCAAGAAAGTGAGTCAGCGACTTTCCTTTATGGAGCGGTCTGCGCATGCCCCCCCTCAGGCGGAGATCGCTTTCTGCAGGGCACATAGAGCTACACAGAGAAGACTCGCCTTTCTGAATCTCGCTGAAAGAAAAGCTCCTGTTTTGTGGCACACTCACCATGGTCTTCCTGCATTGAAGGAAATCCAGTTCTTTTTTCATTGACACCACAATTAACCTATCATCTTCCCGTCCAGGAGATCACCTGCTATGATTACCTTGGTTCTGCAATGGACATGCAGCTTTCAGACTGTCCTACCTTGCAGGAATGTTGTGCAAATTAATCTCTTTGGAGGAAAAAAGGGGGGTATGTTTTTTTAAATTAAATTGATTTACATCACAATTTAAATTATAAAAATTTGATGTAAAAAAGATTAAATCAAAAATCTCATTTATTTATTTAAATCAAATCCACCCTAACCACAACATGGTTTGCTGGTACCTACAAGACATTTCGGCCGCTGCAGTGACCCGTGTTATCACTGCTTTTAGCCAGTTCACAGGCCTTTCTCTGCGTTTTCTCCAAGATGCCGTTAGATAACAGTGTTTAAATGGATGTACTTAAACCAGCAAGATTTTACTTTCCTGGGCTCCATGATCACTGCAGATGGTGACAGCTGCCACGAAATTAAAAGACGCCTGCTTCTTGGGAGGAAAGTGATGACAAACCTAGACAGCATCTTAAAAAGCAGAGACATCACCTTGCCGACAAAGGTCCGCATAGTCAAAGCTATGGTTTTTCCAGTAGCGATGTATGGAAGTGAGAGCTGGACCATAAAGAAGGCTGACCGCCGAAGAATTGTTGCTTTTGAATTGTGGTGCTGGAGGAGACTCTTGAGAGTCCCCTGGACTGCAAAGAGAACAAACCTATCCATTTTGAAGGAAATCAACCCTGAGTGCTCACTGGAAGGACAGATCCTGAAGCTGAGGATCCAATACTTTGGCCATCTCATGAGAAGAGAAGACTCCCTGGAAAAGACCCTGATGTTGGGAAAGTGTGAAGGCAAGAGGAGAAGGGGACGACAGAGGACGAGATGGCTGGACAGTGTCATCGAAGCGACCAGCATGAATTTGACCCAACTCCGGGAGGCCGTGGAAGACAGGAGGGCCTGGCGTGCTCTGGTCCATGGGGTCACGAAGAGTCAGACACGACTTAACGACTAGACAACAACAACAACTTAAACCAGCTCATTTTGAAATTTTTATTGATCAACCGGTTTTAAAGGGGAAGGGTGTGCTTCTGTGTGGCAGAGATTTCAAGTTCTCCAACACCAAAACCATAATTGAATTTTCTACACAGAGAACTTTAATCTGCCCAACAGTAAACTAACAGCCATGTTCCTCAGACTCCCTTCCCTGTAGTATTACATTCCACCAGACAAAGAGAACAGCACCCTCTTCTTCAGCATAACACAATACATTATAGCTGCAGATGCTCACCATTTAGATTCTCCCTCAAGCCATCAAGACCACCCCACAAAGCAACAGAGAAAACACACAAGGCAGTTGGGGGGGGGGGTCCGTTTAGAATTTAAAACGTGCCTTTTCTGAAGGCTAGCTTCAAGTATTCCCATTTCCCCAGCCGTCTGAAAACATTAACCGAGGCTTACGGTCCCATTGACCACTAGGCCATCCAGTATAATTTCAAAACCGTTAAGCCACAACGTGCAGGAACCGGCAGGAAAAGCAGACAAGGACCGACGGAGAAAAGGCCCGAGGCTTAAAAGAGAAAAGCTTTTCAGTGCAGCCAAAATAAATATGAGAACACAGGAGCCGCTTCTTCTCTTAAGCTCCTTTCTTGAGTTATTAAAGACCGAAGTGGCCTGCTCTGTCTTCACGCTCATTTCCTCAGCTTTGCTGAATTTCCATAGACAACGGTCCCAAAGTATTTCTGACATATACAGACTTTTAGAACCACTTGCTTGAAGTTAAAATTTTGAGTTAGAAACTACGGGGCAACAGAGAAAAAGGAGAAACCATTCTGGGGGGGGGGGGGCAATTATAATCTATGGGGAGAGACAGGCTGAGCGGTTCTTATTACAAGGCAGTCTAGGGTTAGGATCAAAGGTAGCCTGTTTCTGTCCAATGTTCTAGGGCAAAAAAGGGCAAAAAAAAAAAAAGAATAATAATAATTTCACAAGATATTCTTGATCCTGGAGACTGAGCTGTGGTTTTCCAACCAACAAAACACATTAAAAAAATAAATGTCCTGCAAATCCCCCCCCCCGCCCCGCCCCGTTTTCTCTCCCATCTGGGGAAAACCATGGCACTTTAACCGCCGACCCATCCGGGAGGTCCACAGTCAACGAGCTGCCTTCCGCCCCGGCAGGTTGGGAAGGCTCTGCTACCGCCAAGCCCGGTTGAGAAGCTTCACTTGGGCCAGGCGCTTGGTGATCATGGTGGCGAAGACCAGCCCGAAGAGGACGCTGCTGATCAGAATGTAGTCATAGTCGTCCTTCAAGACGTCAAACTGCTTGGACGGGTAGACGCGGGTTTGGTAGATGTCCAGTCCGTACGCCACAACCTGAGGAAGCGGAAGACAGATCGGGAGGTCAAGAACAGCTGGGTCCCGTTGCAAGCCCATCAAGGCAGCAGGAAGCTTGCTTGGGCTCCGTGGGGGGGTCTCCTGCCCCCCAACTGGAGTTAAGAGCAAAAGAAGGGTGAAACCCCTGCAGGTCACCCTCTGGCCCACGGAGCAGAGATTCTTCCCTCTCTGTTTCGCAAGGAGACGTTTGAACAGCTCACCAGGGACGTGGACTCGAGGCCCGAGGGTGCGGTGTAAATGCCCCTCATCCGCGAGATGGTTTGGTTGTAATTGATGAACCTCTCGGCATGGATCTGCACGTCGGGGGAATACGGGATCAGGTTTTCCTCCCTGAAAAAGGCAACGGGAGGGCGAGAAATTAGCGGGACTCATTTGGACAGGTCTCCGTCCACCTGCCGAAGACCTCATTTGGGAGATCGGCCAACTGGGGAAGGACGCTCTGGCTCATCCTCTCGGCTTGAACTGGATTTGAAGGGCGGCCAAGGATGAAACCAGGGAAGGTTCCCTGCCCCTGTGGTAAGTAACAGGAAAGACCTGTCTCGGCCTCAGACTTTGGAGAACTCTTTGATCCTGGACTGACCACATCGGAACCAATGAATGCAAAGACGGACTGGGGGGGATATGACCGTTTTAAGTCCCTGTGTTCTTAGCCGGCGCTAAATCCTGACAACAGAAGGAGCTTCGCGCGCCTTACAGCAGGGCGGGGAATAAGCTTCCTGTCCCACATCCCTCCAGGGGGGCAAAGGATGCAGGATTAGGTCAGCAGGTCGGAGGTTCCCTGCCTCCCCCCCCACACACACACATTTTCCCCAAAGGCACAGATGTTCCTGCTGGCCCTACTTTCTCTACCTCGTTTGCTCCGTTGGGATTTCCGGCCTGCGTGGGTCCAGCAAAGCCTTCGGGAGGGAAAGGATCGCTCCGGACGGAAGCCCAACTGTGTATTGAAGAAGAAAATCGATGAGGGGTGGAGGCATCAGTCTGGCCTCCCTGCCCCTGACTACGACGCAGCAGGGCCAAGACAGGAGGGTCCAGAGAAGCTTGCAGGTGATTTTCTGGAGAGCTGACTCATGATGTCAGAAAAGCCCCACGGGAAACCCTGTTTCTTCTCGGCAGAAAGCAGAGGGCTGCCTTTCCAGCCCTTCCTCCCCACGGGTGCGTGTGTGTGTGTGTGTGTCGCTCCCTCCTCCCCAATCGTCTTCCTTAACTGAGCAAATGCCGGCTGGTGATGCCGCGCTCGGTGATGGTGACCTCCATGGCGCTGATGGCCGAGGGGAAGATGTAGGACTGCTGGAGGACTTGCGGCAACAGCGGGCGGTCGAGAGAGCTGAAGGCCGTGGCGTTGTACTGCTCCGTCCCTTCGTACAGCTCCAGCACCGTGAACTCGTTCCGGCGGGCCTTGGCATTCCAGTACTGGTACTGGGGCAGGGGGAGGAAAACAAAGCAAAGGCCTGTCCGAGGGCTTAACACCTTTCCGGGAGAGAGACCCTCCTCTTGGGCCCTGCGGTCAAGGAGGCCCTTTTCGTAGGCAGCAAGACAGGATTTTTTGGGAGGCTGTGGAGGCCCCTGACGCGAGAACCCCATCCCGAAGGTCAGGTTCAGACCGTCACCATGGATCTTCCCTCCGTAGGGTCTTAATATAACACGGCCGCTGACCTCTTGGTCTCTAACGGAGACCCACAGATAGGGACAGGCTGAGTGTTCTGCGGTGCGCTAAATCGCACAGCTCAAAACAGGTGGGATTTTGCGCCTCCCCCCCCCCCAGCACAACTGCCCAGGCGAGAACCCTATCTGTGACGCCCGGATCCTTCCACCCCTGTCTCGTGCCAAGGCGGGGCGATTTCTCAAGCGTCCCCAGCCAGACCGAGCGCTCCCTTACCACCACCCAGTTCTCCGAATGGACGATGTGCACGGGGCCCTTGGCCTTCTTCTGGACCGAGGAGTGGATGATCCGTCCCGTGACGCTGTCGATCAAGTAGATCCCAATGAAGGCTCGCTCCGGGTGGGTGTCCGTGCTCTCGGTCACCACCGCCAGCAGGTTCGGGTTCAAGGACTACAACAAGCCAAAAGCTAACCCCGTCAAACCGGCGTCATGATCCAAAGCATTTCCACCCACTGTCCACCCCCCCACCCCCCAAGAAGCAAAGAACTGCCCTTTCAGACACCTGGAGAAGACACAATTCTCTCCCAAAATAAAGTGCGACAGCCCCCCCAAAAAAACTTATTTTAATGTTTTAAAATCACTTTTAAAACATGACAACGTTGAAGGGATGCTCTGGTCACTCAAGGTTTCACTAGGAGGATAGAGTTGCCCACCGTGGATCAGACAGGATTCCCACACACACAGAGCAGGTTATGGGAAGATCGAGGCACACGACGCAGCTTAGCTGCTGAGACTAAGCAAGGCAGACCCCAATTGACCAAGCAGCGTCCAGATTCTTTGTGCTGCCCTTCCCTCTGACGCCACCCGGCTCCCCCTACCTTATAGAGCACGCTGCGGTCTCCCATCACGCGCCCCTGGGAATGGACATGCTCGTTGTCTCGTTTCCCCTTCACTGTCACGATGCGCTGGATGTCGGTGGGGAGGGTGATCTCCCAGGTCTCCTCGGTGGTCAAGTCCTAAGAGGCAGCCCAGGGACAAAGACGGTGAGGCGGGCGGCCGAAACCTGACCCTCTGGTTGCCGTTCGGTGGCAAGCACACCCCTGGCTTTCACAAGCCCAGATCACGGTGCAGGGTGGTGCCGGCCACCGCAGCCCCCCGGCGTGCACTCTTAGATCAGGCCAGCCCTTCACAAAAAAAAGGGGTATCCCTTCTCTAGGAGTGACAGGATGCTGAAGCTTTGACTGCTCCAGCAGCTGCTTCCCGGGGCCCCCCACTGATGATGTCACTTCCAGGCCGGACAATCCCGGGGGACTCCTCGTGGGGGGGGGGGGACGGACGCCGAAGGTCATCCCCCGTCCCCGGCAAGAACGCACGCGGACGATTTTGGAACAGAAGGACGAAAATGCCGACAAACACCTTCCGCAGCCTCCGTCCCGTCAACTTGCCCTGCTCGGAATCGGCCAGATAGAAAGAGACGGAGGGCGCCATCTCCCCCAGCTGCCGGAGGACGTTCCTCGAGGCTGGAAACACCGTCACCTGGCGGGAGGGGGGAGTAAAGAGAGAGCGGTTGAAGGTTGCGCTCTGCACGGGGCTCCTCCTTCCAGAGGCTTTCTGCTGCCCGTCGCGAGGACCGGACGCCGCGGGGAGCTGGGGGGGGCGGCACCTTGTGCTCATCGTCCACCATCAGCAGGACTTTGGCGTAGTCTTGGTCCATGAGGGGGAGGAGCAGGGACTGGAGGACGGGGCGGCTCAGCGCCGGAGGGGCCACCTGGCTCCACCTCCCGAAGATGGGGTTGAAGACGTAGAGGGAGCTCAGACCCGTCTCCTGAAAAGGAAGGCGATAAAATAAGGAAAGGCCGGGCTCTGTGAAGCGGCTCAGTTGGGAAGGAGCTGCCGGTTGGGAAGCAGGCGGACATCGAGGCCCACGCTCCCCGTGTGTCTTGCCTCGATGGACCCCCCTTGTCCAGGGTCTGTTCAAGAAATGCAAATTTTCCACCACGTTTCCCGTAGTTAAGATCGGCACAGGGCGACCCCTTCTTCCCTTAATGCCTGTCGGTGGAAAAACCCGCGTGAAGTTTTATGCCCTGGAACAGCCTGGTATTTTTCAGCTCTGCCGGACGACAACCCCCCACTGCTCCCAGTCAGGGCAGCCCTACTGGCTGGGGAGGATGGGAGTTGCAGTCCAACCCATTTCAAGTTGGGAAGGGGAGCGTTTCGACACCAAACACAGGTGGAAGGGGAGGGGGGAGAGAGCCCACCTTGTCCTTGACCAGGAGGGTGCACTGCGGCGGGTGGGGGAAGTGAGCGGTCGTCCTTTGGACCATCAGCTTGAAAGAGGAGCCCGGCTTCACGTCCTGGAGGTACTGCTTCCACAGGATGGTTCCGGAGCTGCTTTCGATGCCAAAAAGCTGCCAAAAACAGACGGGGCCCGGTCACAGGACAGAGGGCTCCCAAAGCTCACCTTCTGCCACATCCTCCAGCAAAGCCTCTTACAGTTCTCGTTAGGTGGTTGAGAATGGAGCCTCCATGCTCAGAAGCAGTCTACCCCCTGAACGGTAGATACGGGAGACAAAACAAAAGAGGGAACTCTCTCCCTACTACTGGGCTTCCTAAAAAAAATCTCGTTGAGCCCCACGGGGGTAAGAGGATGCCAGGGTAACGTGGGGCCCAAGTCTGCTCTTTAAAATACCTACACATCTGCAGCAGAGGTCAGCGAGTGGCCTTTTTAAAGCATTTGCTTCCCCTACTTTGTTACGGCCCTTGACAAGGGAATTACCTGCCGATACTCCTTACGTGGCTGGAAATGGAACTAATGAGAAAAGGCCACCTTGGGTCTTTTAAGGAGGAAAACGGGAGAGAAATATTTTAAATGACTCAAAACAAATATGGTGCTCCTTGCTGGTTTCATTTTTGTTTTCAATTCTTTGCGCTATTTTGAAAAAACACCACCGGATTAGTTAATAGAATGGTATATTTTAAAAGTCTCTCACATGGCTTTGAAATGCCCTTTAAAGTAACTTTGGAAAAAGAGCGAGGAGTCTGCGG
Organism: Intellagama lesueurii; assembly: GCA_037013535.1. NCBI lineage: Eukaryota > Metazoa > Chordata > Lepidosauria > Squamata > Agamidae > Intellagama > Intellagama lesueurii. Next base: position 11,663,200 of record JBAJHW010000016.1, on the reverse strand, counting down.
ATTACAGCAAGATAGCCGCTTGCTTCCCCCTCGTTAAGGCTGCTTTTGAAATGTGAATCGACAACACCCTTGTGATTAAAAAATAAACAAACCCGACCCACACACACACACACACATACACACACCCGAGGGCCAGATCAGGCAGGACGTATCCAGCGCGCTCTCTTTCTCCGCTCACCTTCCCGGAGGCCGTGACCACCACGATCATCTTCTGGAGGTTGAACTCATCCCGAGCCAGGTGGTCCATGTTGATCTCGTTCTTGATCTGGCTCCGGGGTTTGCGGGCATCGTAGAACATCTTCCAGAGATGCGCAGCCCAGGCCTGGAGTAGGATGATCTGGGAGGAGAGGCGCTTGAGGAACATGCCCAGCAAACCGTCTGCCGGAAGAGAAGAGAGGCCATGGAGGAAAAAAAGTTCCAGACAGTGGCAGAATCATCCTCCTGCTTTTGAGGATTAATGAGGGCTGCAGAGGCAGTATCTCCACCGACCCACTGCCCCTCGGAGGGGGAAGGGCAGGGAACCCTGCCAGGCCTTATATATTGGGGCTCAGGGAGGCTGTGAAGCCACCAAGGCAGGGCAATGCTTTCTCGGCCTCTCCGAAACCAGGATGAGAGCTGCAAGACACACACACACCCCACGGGAGGGAGACGGATCTCATGGAGGGGAAACGGTCGCCAGGCAGTACGTTTCGGGAGCTGGCTGGCATGTCCGGGATCTCCAGCCAGTGAAGCAGAAGGAACGCCTCCATGGGATCAATTAAAGACATGGAAGTCACAGGGCCACAATGGCGGACGTGGCCCCCATCCCACAACCGCCCACGCGGTGTGTGTATAAACCCAAGGCTAAAGATGGCGGGTCTAGGAACGCAGGCTGTAATCCGTGAAAGCTGAGGCTGAATCAGGCAAACCTCAAAAATGTCAAATAAAGTTTGTTTCTCTTTTATTTTTGTAGTACACACGGCCACCGGTTTTGTTTATTCTCATGCATCCACAGTTCTGAACGATGAGCAGAAGCAAGCAAAAAAGACTGTCAGGGTTACCTTGAATGGCTGGTTCCCAAGCAGCAAGTAAGAAAAACAACGACAAAACAATTCACGTATACTTGTTTGAGTTAACCCAACAAAAGATAAAAAGCAGAGATGACCCAGGCAAGTGGCCGCAACCTTTCTACGCATACCGGGATCTGCTAAATACCCCAAAACTTTTATGAATTTTTCCCCCTCCTCCACTATCCCATCAAGGGGAGATTGGAACCTCACAGGACCCCCTGAAGAAAGACAGAGCCATTTAAAAGTAACTTCTCTAAGCTGCCTTCTCTGGGGGAAGAAAGCCATGTCTTTTTCTGGAACATTTGTGAGCCGTGCTGAATGGTAAATGTTTTCCCCAGCACTACTCCTAGCATTAAATACTAGTTTTTAAATAAGTAGGACCCCCTTATTCACAGGATAAGTATCTGCTGATTCATTTATCCACAGTCTGAAAATATTAAAGATATTAAAAGAAAAAAACTTAGATTTCTAAAGATGAAGCTACCAGAACTGGCCACTAGAGCAGAGCCAGAGACCATACTAGGTAGAGCGTTCGCTATCATCCACATTTTTCACCATCCGTGGGGGAGGAACCTGGAGGGGGCCGTCCTGCTGGCTTTTCGACAGCCAGCTGCAGTGCCATCGAATGTTTCCTTTAAGGCCGCAGCCCTTACCTGCTTTCTTCCCAAATTCGCCCTCCAGTTCGGCCTGGGCGCCGGTCAGCGGCAAGTCCACCATCTGCAAACTGACCACTTCGGCCAACGACTCTTCCCTGCTCCATAAAACTTTCCCTACAGAAAAGCAAAGAGACAGAAAGAAAGAGAGGAGAGGCGGGGGGAAAAACACTTTGTTTAAAATTTGTGTCGCTGCCTGTGTTACGTTTCTCCAAGCAAGTGCAAACACAAGGAAAGCCAACATGGGGGATGTGGCTGAGGGATTAAACTCTGTGTGTGTGTGTCCCCACGTGCGTGCATAGTGCTTCTAGCCAGACTCTGCAGCTCTAGACTTACCCGGCTGCTGAAGGAAGAAAAGCAAGTGGTCAGCTGTTTGAACCAGAGCCCGGTAGCCCACAGAGTCGTCCTTCTTCAAAAAGACTTGAATGTAAAGCTGAAGGAAAAAATGGCAGGGGGAGGCGGGAAGGGCAGGGAGAGAAGGAAACAGAGTTCGGGTGAGGCTCTCCCCTCATGGCAACATGGGGGGGGGGGATCCAACCGATTAAGAAAGCGGACAAAACCCTTCTCAAGAAACCAACAGCAGGAAAAGCTTTTCACTTAAAAAGAATGGACAAAAGGCCGTTCTCCAGCTTGACTCCAACACCCATCATCCTTCACCCGTGACCCTGTTGGCTGGGGATGATGGGAGCGGAAATCCAGGCCGCGCCAAGACGACTGTAAATTGCCATTTTCTTTTACTTTCTTTCTTCCTTTGATTAACAGATTGCGTCCTCCAGAGGTTTCACCCCATGTATGTCCCGCCGGCAAGACCTCTGGCGAAACCCACGGAATGTTATACCACCCCACAAGTTCTACTCCTTTCCGTGGGTCTCCTCGAGGCAGGAGGAACCCTGGCCTGAGCTCCCGCAGAGAGGGGATAAAAATACAAAATGAAGTCAGGACTTAAATCCCAGTGGGACGAGAAGATGAGAACACATCCGTAAAGAAAAGAAAAGAAAAGAAAAGAAAAGAAAAGAAAAGGAAGACAGCCACTGCCCAGTTAAGCCCTCTCCTCCTCAGCCACCCCCACGTGGCCTCAAGCCCCAATGAATAAACAGGACCTTCCTGTTTGGGATGATTGACCTGCCATCTCCGAGGGCTTCTCTCCCACCGCCCAGCTCTAGCCCCTCACCCTCACCCTCTTGGCCTCCCCGGTGGCTCCCCTGGGCCGAGGTGTTCCCGGGCGCTCCGCTTACCTGTTCCGGCCTGGTGCTGCTTTTCTCCAAGGTGAACCCAACAGTGGTCTCCAGCAGCCTCTGGCCGGTTTCGGCCAAGTATAAAGTGATGGCGAAGGACTGGTTGTGGCAGCTTAAGAACTCCTGCAACGATCACGGGGAGGAATCATCTCACCGGCCGGGAGAAGGGGGAAACGAGGCCGAGGCGAGGGGAGAGCACCCCCTCCGAGCCCGAGGGCTGGCCTGAACGGCAAAGACATTCTCGGGGGCCGGGTTGCAGAGGGGGGGGGGGGTCCTGAGGGCAACAGGGGGGTTGTGGGAGCATGCACCGAATCTCAGCTTCAAGCTCTTTCTCTCTTTTAATGTTTCAATGTTTTAAATATTCTAAATGTTCTAAATGATAGATAGATAAGCAAGCCAGCAAGCAAGCCAGGGCATTTCGAGATCCGAGAAGAGGGAGGTGGAAACGGCGTACAAAGAAAGGCTGAGCAATGGTCAACCTTGGTGCCGCAGGGAAGCTCAGGAGGCCGGATCCAGCCCCTCCGCAGCCCAATACGCTCTCCTCTTCCTTTCACACCAGCTAGGCCTTCCAGACAAGAAGGGCCTCCCATTTTCCCCGTACCTGCTTGGAGGTTTGTCCAGACAAACCGGCAGGCGTGGGGTCAGGAGGATGGCCCGTTTTCTGCGAAGAAAGCAAGACAGAACCTGGGATTATCCAGCTGGAAAACCAGGGAGTTTTCAACTCTCTGAACAGACAAGCAACCTGACTGATGTCCCACGTTAGCACAAACCACAACCTGAATCCCCCAATTTGCTGTTGGCTTACAAAGGCCTGACTTATATAAACCATACTTCGTTGTGATATTTGAACACGCCACGGTGGCCGGTTCCCAGCCGGCCATCATAAACAGGAGAGAGGGAAAAAAGAATCAGGAGAGAAATAGACAAGAAGGAAGAAAAACAGAAGCAAGAAAGGTGGGTTGTTTGACTGTCTGCTGGATCCTTTGTGTCTTAAGTCACAAACCAATGCAAACCATATTTTATTGTGACTCAGCTGCTGAGAAACCAGTGATCTCCTGAGAAAGTCAGGCATGTTTCAAGATGAATCTAAGCTAGAAACAATAAGGGGAGAAAATGCTCCACTTACGGGATCACCCTTACAGGTGAGGACGGCAGCTACAGTCTTCTCACTGGTGGTGGCAAAGGTCACAAGTCCAGCCTGGGAAAAACGGCCCAAAGAGAAAGAAAAGGAATGAAGAAAAAACACGACACAGGAAAACCAAATAGACAAAGTTTGTGTGGAGAGCAGAACTCAAATGAAGTTTTGCACGACTGAGGAGGGAGAAGGTTCACAATAACAAGCAGCCACCACACCTGCACTGTGCTTATTTCCAAGAGGCCTGTGTCAATCCATGGTAAAAATGGAACCTCAATGAACAAGAGTAGTATATCTTTGAATACCCTTGCTACAGGATGTGGAAAAGAAAAAAAAGACCTTACACTCACGTGGTACTTTCTAACACGAGCCTTTTTTCTCTCCTCACCTGAGGGAAATCCCGAAGGAGGCTCAGCACCCCGTTCCTATACTGCAGCAGGGCAAAGCGTGTCGGGGAGAGACGCAGGAAGAACTGGGCCCTGGAAGGAGCCACAGGGATGGGCTGGCAGGTCAGCACGAGGGGTTGGAAGCCGTCTGCAAATTCTAAGCCGAAGGACTGCGGAGAAGAGGGGGAAAGAGCCAAGGGGAGTCAGGAAAGGCACCCTGGGCTGAGACCAAGCTGGAAGTCACGTTGTTTCGGATTGCCCTAAGCCATCTGCCCCCTTCCCGGGGCCCCACCTGCAGCGACACCGGCTTCATCTCTTCCTTGGCATCGAGAGACATGGCGTAAAGGGACTGCGTGGCTGCATCCGCGCAGATGAGTGTGGCCTCTCTGACCACGCCACACGTCCCGCTTAGGCTGCTCAGCCAGGGGAGGGGCACCTGAACCTGGAAAGGGCAGAGAGAGAGAAAAAATGCAGAGGAACCAGGCCGTCGCCACCGGAACCATCAAAGGTGGAGACGGGGCCATCTCTGTTATCAACTGTTGGGAAACAAGCCGCAACCCAGCTTGGAACAACCTCACGCTGGCGGCACCACACGGGGAAAGGATGATCACAACAACGCAGAAGGTCAGCTGCAAGCCGAGAACGCGGTCTACCTGTTTTAGAATTTCTCCATCCTCCACGCTGAAGGTGACGATATTAATGTGGTGCTGAGGAACGACCCCGAGGACGTGAATGGCCCCTGTTCCGTGCGAATACACCAACTGATACTGAACCGTCTCACTGGCAGGGGAAAAAGTTGATTTAAAAGGCCATAAGGTTGCCCCACAATGGTAAGGGACTTCCAGGCATTTTCCACATATTAACTCTTTATTTATATACATATACGTGTGTGTATATATATATATATATATATATATATATATATACATATTACACACACACGTACCCATTTGTGTGGGTATATATACTAAACAGTTTTTTGATACCCCATGCATCATATAAAAAATAATTAAACATATATCAAGATTAAAAACAATTTAAAATTTTTTAAAGCATTTAAAAACCTTCAAGTTTACTGAACTTAAATTCATGGCACGCTTATTGCTTAAAGGCCTGCAAAGAGAGGAAGGTTTTTGCCTGACGCCGGAAGGAGAAGAGGGAGGGGGCCAAGCTGGTTTTTCAGGGCAGGGCACTCCAAAGCCTGGGAGCCACCGCCGAGAAGGCGTCCTCACCCAACGAGCTTCGGAAGGGGGTGGAAGCGAGAGAAGGACCTCCCCAGAAGACCCCGAAAGCCAAGAGGGCTCACATCATATGATCTAACTCAGGGCTTTTCGAAGATCAAGCCCATTTATAGAAGGACAGCTGGCTATCCAAACAGACACGTCGGCTCAGTCTTCTGTCAAGTCATGAAATCATCAAAAGCCCTGCAGAAGCTCAGCGCAGGTGCCAATAATCATTTAAACATATTGATGTATTTTTTAAGGAAAAAATAAGAGGTCTCCCACCCGTTCTTCCAATCCTACCTTTCCGGTAAAGGCTCAATCCACTTCTGGTGGCCGTTGGAGAGGTAGTGGAGGGCGACGGTTCCTTTCTTCAGAACAGCCACGTATCTCACACTGTCTGGAAGTCCCACCAAACTAGCCGTCTGAAAACTGGCAATAAAAGAGCAATTTTTCATGCTCGTGTTTTGAACAGAGGATTTTGCCCGGCCAGTGGCTGCCGACCCAGTCCTTACTCGCCCGCCCAACGGGCTCACCTCCCGAACTCCATCAGGATCTCCCAGTTCAAACCACCAATGTTGGTCTCCCAAGAGCGCAGGATGCGGCCCCCGTTCGAAACAGTTATGGCATCTAGAGAGGGGATGGACAGAGCAGGCTTGACATGACAACGTCCACAAACGGGGCTCAGAAGATGCCCTGTCTCGTCCCTCATCACCCAAGACAAAAACTACAGACGCAGGGAACGCGTCAAGCAAAGGGAGTGAATTTTTTTCCCTTACCTTGTCCGTGGATCAGCATGGCATCGATCACGCCTTCTGGAGTCCCTTTGTCCACGTGGCGCCACACTGAAAAAGAACCAGAAATAATGAAGATGTAGCCATTTTCCTCCTACGAGGATCTCTGCGCTACGTCCTCCGCATGGGAAAGGCTGCCGGGCTCTTCTCTTCTGCTTCCATCAAAGCTGCTCTCATCCCGCCCACCTTTACCACAAGGCTCCTGTGCCACAGATAACTCACGGATTTCTCCCGTCCTGGAATTCAACGCCGCCATCACGTTCTTCTCCGTGGCCACAATGAGTTTTTTTGAGCCCTGGGAGGCCTCCGCGGAAGCAAACTTGAGCTTCCCCACATACTGCTGCCTCCTAGGGTGAAAGAGAAAGAAAAGAGCCAGTCAAGTCACGGGACCCAGAGAGGGGGAAGTAATCTCTCTTTATCACCCTCCTGTTGCATTAGACTACAAAGCCACTCATCCCCACCCACTCCACAGACTAAAGCATGTCTCAAATAATGAATATTATTTATATTATTATAACCTCCAAGCATTTCCAATTTATTTGTTTCATTTCTATAATATGTTTTGGACTCCATCTTCCCCTTAAAGACGACCCAAGGTGGCTTATATAATTAAAAGGCTTTTACAAGCTAAAAACAAGTAATTAAAATGTATTATTCATTCATTATATTCCCTCCCGGGAGCTCAAGAGAGCTACGCCAGGTCCTATGCTTCCCATGACCCTTCACAACAGCCACGTAAGACAGATTAGGTGGAGACAGACTCAAATTAACGGATATTTCATCTACATTTCGTTCTGTTTCTTTCCGTCTGACGAAGGGGACGTGTCCACGAAAGCTTACGCTAAAATATAATAGTTAGTCTTCAAGATGCCACCTGTTTTTGTCTTTTATTTTGTTTTGTTTCTTTGGATTTGGCCTCATATACTCTTCTGACTGACATCCCTGCTGGGTAGCTCGGTGGTTTAGGAGCCAGAGGTTGGGAGTTCGAATCCTTCCCCCTGTGCTCCGCCATTCTGAGATGATGATTTGAGCCAGGCAGCCCCGAAGGAACCCCCCCCTCGATTCCCTTAAGCCCACCCTCCCAGCTGATGGGGAGATGGGTGTGTGTGTGTGTGTTTTAATTCCCCACCCATTTCTAGTGGCAGGGAGTTCCGCAGGCCAACCCCACCCGTCCCAAAGGCTCAGGGGTTTGTGGGGGCGGGGAGCGTCCCCTACCAGTCAAACTTGCCCACTTGGTCCTCGTAAACGGCCCCCGCCGAGAGGAAGAGGAGGAGGAGGAAGAAGCAGAAGAAGAAGCGCCCGGGCGCCGCCATGACAGCCGAGAACCCCGCAGGGCAAGGGAGGCGGAGGACTGCGCTATCCCATCAGCCCCCGCGCGACCACCGAGCCCGCGGGCCAGAGAGGCGCTCTGCATGGCTCCGTAGAGATAGGAAAAGGAAGAGAAGCTCCGAAGCCTTCCGGGGTCGAACAGGACTAGCTCCTTGCCCGAGGGGATTGGGGGGAAGAGGGAGCGGGGAGCTTGAGAGCGGACTCGTGGCTAAGTATCTCAGTTACTTCATACATGGCCATCACCGGTTTTCTTCGTCCTGATTTAAAAAAGAAAGGGATCCAGAATTGGAGCCCCAGTATCTCTCTCTAAGAAAGTCTATAAACACTAGCCTGTCCCGTCGTGCACCGCGCGAGGGTGGCCGCGTGACGGCAGGGAAGGGGTCCTACCTTGACGACGGGTTTCTCAACCCTGCGAGGACCCGGCACCACCTGGGGGCTGCCTACGTCTATCGCCTGATTGAAAAATAAAAGTAATTATTTTCCTTTCCCCACCCCGTAAAATAACGTTTTAAGACAAAGGGAAAGGTCTGGGGGGGCATTCCCATGATTTTTGGGAGCACCAGTCGCTCCTTTCGCCCCTCCATCCTCTGAGACAGGCACTGAGGTAGCCGCCTAAACCCTTCCCGTCGGCCCCCGCGGCGCCCCCGAACAGCAGCTGTTCCGCGTGGTTCGGCGAAGATGCCCAAGTCCAAGCGGGACAAGAAGGGTGAGTCAAGGCGCTAGTCCTCAAGGATCCCTCCCCAAAGCCCATGGAGACCCGAAATAGACTCGATCGCCTCCTGGGAAGCCTGGCTGGGTTTAGAAGAGCCAGGCAGCCGTACACGTGTCTTGTCCGAATGTGGGAAAGAGCTATTGGGGAGGGAATACAGTCCCAGAATCCCCACCGGTGGTTGGTTGGTTGGGGGATTCTGGGAGTTGTAGTCAAATCTGTGCTTTTTGAGAAACTGCTTTTGTTCTCTGTTGGGAACCTGGCTGATTGGAGTGGCCAGAGGTGGGGTTTGTGACCACGACGACCCTGTGAGGTAGGTCAGGGTGAGCTTCCAGAGGGGCTGGCCCAAGATCTCCTTCCCAGCTTCATGGCCGGGCCAGGGGTTCAAACCCAGGGTCTTTCTAAACCTAGAGCTACACTCTTTTAACTCAAGTGTGAGGGACTACAATCCCCATCAACCCCAGACTACATAGCCCATTAGCAAGGATAATAAGAAAGGCAGTCCACGAATATCTATAAACAGCACACATGGGAAGTTGACTGTTTCCAGGGACAGTCATTGTACCATGAGCTTAAATCATCATCATCACCGATGGCCGTTAATGTGAGCGATCCATGGAAACTACACACGTGGCTGCTGAGGACAGGGGGGGGGGGGGGGACCCAAACAAGCCATTTGGAAAGCTGTACTTCCTTTGATACGTGATTCTAACACTCCTGATTGTACGTCTGGGCTGCTGACGGGGGTTGAATAAACAGCACTGTACAAAACTTAAGATTTCTGTCCTTCTCTCTCTAGTTTCTTTAACAAAAACCACCAAGAAGGGCTTGGAAGTGAAGCAGAACTTGATAGAAGAGGTAAGTGACATCCTACGGACAGACAGGCATCAAGCATACATTCACTTGGAATAAAAGGTTTACATTGGAAACCTGCCTTGCTTATAAACAGCAGGTTTGATGATGCTCTAATTAATCTCTTAGTGGGAAGGAACGCCGTTGGACTGCAGGGAACAAGGTGCAGTGCCAAGTAGAAAAGCTAACAGAGCTCTAATTCCCGATCGATATTTATGGCCGAGGTTGTGTATTGTATCTATGGTCTGGGGATATTTCATTTTTAATGCCCTTGTATTCCAGTTTCCAACATTCTTTTCCCCCCCAGTTACGGAAATGCGTGGACACCTACAAATACCTCTTTATTTTTTCCATCGCCAACACAAGGAACAACAAGCTGAAAGATATTCGCAACGCTTGGAAGCACAGCAGGTAAGGAGGGAAGTTTGTCACTCTCTCTAGCCCGCCTTTCCTTCGGGGGCCTGATCCTGATGTAATGCAAGCAGGGTGGGGAAAAAAAAAAAACCCACGGCTGTCCAGGGTGATCTGAAATGGAGGTCTAGAGGCACAGAGAGGATCCTTTAAACCAGTTTCATCGTTCTAGGAATCAGCACAATGTTAGCTTCTTAAATTTGGGAGTATTTCCAGTACAGATTTGAACACCGTGTTTCCCTTCTGGACCTCTCGTTTTCACCGCATCCGATTCTGACAACCCTCCACCCGCCAATCTCTTTCTAGAATATTCTTTGGAAAAAACAAGGTGATGATGGTTGCGCTGGGACGGAGCCCGACAGACGAATACAAAGACAACCTACACCAGGTGCGATGTCCCACACGGCAGTGTTTCTGTCTCTGTGTGTGTAAAGAAAGAAAAGTGATGCATGGCTTCAGTGCATTGGGGGGGGGGGAGGAGGGCTGGGGAGCCTCCAGCTCTCGGGCGTGATCCGTCTCTCCTGGGCTTCCCTCAACTGGCCACGCAGCTTTCCCCGTGACACTATTTCATGGTTTCCTAGCCTTTGCTCCCTTTTAAAAGGTTGAAATGCTTTTTTTTCCTCCTAAAGCTGAGTAAGAGCTTCCAGCACAAATAAGCTTGATTCTCTTTTGCCTTGCTCACCCCTGAAATGTGCCACCTCCCCAGGCCTTCCCAGAGTCTGCTGGAAGGCTCTTCCTGCTTATTCCAAGGCCTGACTCCTTCTTCTTGCCCAATTTCTTTGGCTTTTCAGGTCAGTAAGCATCTCCACGGAGAGGTCGGCCTCTTGTTCACCAACCGCACCAAAGACGAAGTCCTGGAGTGAGTATTTCTGTTTGCCGCAAGGGCCACGGAGAAGCAGCTGGCCTCCCTTACCCACTCCTGAGCCACCAAGACGGCACGGGTTGTCGAAAAGACCTCGAACCTATGGGAAGGCCAAGGATGCCATGCCGGGTTCAGGCCAATGGCTGTGGCAACCCTTCACCGCGTCGGGAGAGCGACGAGGCGTGTTCATCCTGGATCAACGGGGCGGGTGGCTTGTCCTCAACGCGTGCAAATGAAATCCATTTGCTTTGCTTTTCCTTCCCAGTTGGTTCTCTCGCTTCAAAGAGACGGACTTTGCCCGAGCCGGAAACCAGGCGACCTTCCCCGTCCACCTGGATATGGGGCCCTTAGAGCAGTTCCCCCACTCTATGGAGCCTCAGCTGCGGCAGCTCGGCCTGCCCACGACATTAAAAAAAGGTCAGCCGCCTCTCCCACGATAAGACGGTTGCAGATTCGAGGGAGTCGCTTTCCTGCTCCCTCTCTCAACCTCCCGGCTTTCCGTCTCTCCCTCTTCCCCAGGCGTGGTCACGCTGCTCTCCGACTATGAAGTCTGCAAAGAGGGGGACGTCCTGAACCCCGAACAGGCTCGGATCCTGGTGAGTGACCCAGACGAGAACCCGGACAGGTGCAAAGGGGCCTGCCTAGGGTTGTTTCCGGGACTCAGCAAGCTCACCGATTTCCTACGTGTAGAAAATCTCCAGTAATAATTCCGTTCAGGGTGTGTGTGCGCAAAGTGCATATACCTAGAACCGGGGGGGGGGGGGCGCTTCTCGACAGCACTCTTAATGCTGAAAAAAATAGACAAAAAAATGAACCTTGGAGGTTGGAGAGGAGGGTCTCCCCCGGTCCCAGAACTCAGAACTGGAAGTGGTCACTGGGCAGCACTTCTAGCTTGGATCCCCTTCTTCTCTGGAATATTTGCTCATTTCCAGGTCTGTCGATGCGGCCCCTCCCTCAGTTTAATTGATGGAATATCAAGGTGTTTGTATAAACCTTCCCCAGCCTTGGTGACTACACCTTCCATCATTCCCAGACACAGCACACCTACAGGGGACCGGTGCTGTTATCTTTCTGATGGGGAAAAAAGTCTTCCAAGCAAAGAGGGAGAGTAAACAGCATATTTGGCTCCCAGTGACGTAACCATCATCATCATCTTAGAACTGCCAGGGTGGAAGGGATCCTATGGATCATCAAGTCCAGCTCCTGTCAAGGAGGCCCAGTGGGAATTCGAACTCCCAACTTCTGGCTCTGCAGCCAGAGATCTAAACCACTGGGATATCCAGCAGTTCATAAATCTGCATCTCTTTGCCAAAATCAAGGTGCAGAGCACACACACACAAACACACATTTTCTCCAATAAGCCATGAGGGTCAGGGACTTTATACACCTTTTTTTTCTTCTCCGTGTTCCAGAAACTCTTCGGCTACACGATGGCGGAGTTCAAGGTGACGATACGGAGTGTGTGGACGGCAGAAACGGGAGATTTCGAACTGCTGCAGGAAAACGGCGAGGGAGACCTTGCAGAAGGCATGGAAGAGGGAGAGGAGGAAGACAACGACGCCGAAGAGGGCAAAGTTTAGCCAGAGATGATGCGGGAGAAGACAGACTGTAGCACTCTGTAGAGACAGTTGAGAAAACAGCCCACTTCTCCCTTTTCAGTCCATGCAGGACTAAGCTGACTGCCAGCGGACTTCCTTTGTCAGAGGATGGATGGGGTTTTATACACACACAAAGATATATAAATGCATATAAAAGTTATAAAGTCTTTCTTTTAGCTGTGGTTTAAGAGCCGGTTTATATGGAGATCCGTACCGGGTAACAGTGGCGGGCACTCAGCTGGAAAGGGCCCACCTCACCTGCAGAAGGCCCCGACTTCTAAACTTGGTCTGTATTTCAGGCTGCAACCCAAGTTGGGCCAATGTTAATCTTCCAAAATTGGGTAGTTCCCCCCCACACACACACTTGTGTTAAGATGGAATGAATTCCTCAATTATGCGTTGTTATGATCTAATATGGGGGTGGGAGGGTAATAACAGCTACAAAAATGAATCCCGATTATTTAAGTGATTTTATTTTGAACATTTGTTGACCCAGAGATGAACCGCGTTGGGAAATCTGTTGGTTTTGTTGTTGTTGTTGTTGTTGTTGTTGTTTTTTGCAGACGGGGGAGCTTTGATTTAAATGCAAAAATCGTGCCTCGTTTGGCTTTGGAAGTGAAAGCAAAGATGGGAGAAAACGTGGATTTTATTTCTCAGGGTAATGAATTGATCTTGCAGGGAAAAGGAAAGAAAACAAACCACGGAAGGGTTGGAAGGAAACATAGGCTCACAGTTTGATGCAGGGAAGGGAAACGTGTGTGGCTCTCTGGATGTCGTGGGACTACAACTCCCATCTGCCCAGACTTGGGCGGATGGGATTTGCAGTCCATCGACCCCCAAACCGTGTGATTTAAGGCAAGGGTGGTGTCAATCTCAGGATCCGCTCCTTCGCGCCAGAGGGGCGCTGGGGGGAGAGAAGGGCGAGAGGGTGGGCCACGGGGCAGACGCCCAGCCGGAGCCAGCCCTTTCCCCCCCCCTTTAGCGGAAGTAGTTGGGGCAGTCGTGGGCCACCAGGCGCCAGGCCTGGTCAAAGGCCTCCACCACCGGGGGCCGGAGGGGCCCTTCCTCGCTGCCCCGCAGGTTCTCCCGCAGCTGGTCCATGTTGGACATCCCGATGATCACGGCGTCCCCGCGGTCACCCTGGAAAAGAAGAGGGGGAGGCACGTCCAACTTGGGCCGGTTCAGCCCGAGGGACGCCGGATGCCTTGCTGTCTCCCCTCCCCCTCATTAACAAGGGTCTCTCTCCCTCTCTCTGGAGATGAGAAACTGGCAAGCTTCGGGCTGTGGCTGGACTACAGTGCCCATCATCCCCAAACGGGGTCAATGGGAACGGCTGTCCAGGTCGAGGGAAGGAGGGGGAAGCCTCCGACCGGCCCACCTCCGTCTCCACCCTCTGCCCCGTCCGGCCCATGCCTGGGCGGAGCGTCCCCCTCGCCGTTACCTGCAGCTTGGAGTGATGATAGATCCAGCGCAGCGCGGCACAGGTCAAGCTGGGCGGCTCCGGCCCATACGCTTCGCGGAGAGCCTCTCGGATCAAGGCCACCGCTTGGAAGTGATGCTGCTTCCAGTACCTGGGGTGTTGAAAAGGAGAAAGTCCCAGAATCAGCTGCATCAAGACACGGGTTTCCTCTGCTGTCGACATGCCCGGCGGTCGCCTCCCGGCAGCTAGCCCCTTCTGCGCCCCCCCCCCCCCCCAAGCACGGAAGACCCACCTGTCCTTGTAGATTTTCCCCCAAGATTTGTCAAAAAAACGGCTGCCTGGTTCATGGTCAGACTCTTTATCCTCAAACTTGTACTTCCCCGTCAGAAGCCCTCCTGCAGAAGGGGAAGGGAACACGCTGCCGTTAGGGACTAGCAACTTGAAATTAACAATAAACGCATGAGTCTTTGGGAGCTGAGGGCCCCCCGCTAGTGTACTGTGGGACAAAGAGGCCAGAGTTGTGTACCATTTGGGAAAACACAACCACCCTCCACAACTCAGATGTCTCTTCCCACCCCCGGAGAGACACACAGATTTCTATGTTCAGAAAGCATGTGGTAGCCAGATGATTCATTCCAGGGGACACCCCAGGTAAGGAAAAAGCCGGATCAAACTTGTGTTGTGATCCGAACACAGCGAGGCACAAAAGAGAGACAAAATTGTAACAGAAATCCATCCTAAATGTCTCTCTCTCTGCCCAGCTACACCTCCGATCCATACCGTACCTGCCAGGGGGTTGAAGGCGTAGAACCGCATCCCATAATGCCTGAGGCAGGGCAGGAGTTCGGTCTCCACTTGGCGTGTTATTCCGTTGTACATGCCCTTTGTTTTTGTGGGGGGGGGGGGGTTAAGAGAAAAGGGGGGGGGGAATTCAGACTAACAAGGTCATAACCGGCATTTCCATTTAAAAACCAAGCCCGACGTGGACTTCGTTTCTCTTGGGCTTCGAGAACCGTTTCACGAAAATGTCCCGCCGTTCGAACGTGGGGGGGACACGAAACGGGCGAACAGCGGTCCGCGCCCCGTTCAAAGTGGGCTGGGGCGGCTGGAGGGGCGGTGGCCCAATGGGGTCAAACGACAGCCCCCATCAGCCCTCGTCAGAACCCCCAGCTGTGAAGGATCATGGGACCTATAGTCCAAAAATGACAGGGACGGGCGGCTACCCCCTGGGCCCGCTCTTGATCTCGGCCCCTCAAGGCGTAGAGGGTCGGGGCGAGGCTCACCTGGTACACCGTGGGCAGCACCCAGTTTTTGGCTTTGCAGAGGGTGTAAATTTCGGCCACCTCCCAAGCTGAATAGTTAGAAAGGCCGAGCTCTTTAAACTTGCCCTGTGGAGAGACGGAGAAAAAAGAAAGGAAAATTAAAAAAATCTCCCCCTATCGAATAGGCCTCCTCATTCCGGGGCGTTCCCCAAACCCCTCCGCACCTCTTTGTGCAGCTGATCGCAAGCCCGCAGGGTCTCCTCCACGGGGGTGTCGTGGTCGGGCATATGGAGGTAGAAGAGGTCCACGCTCTGGCGCTGCAGCCGCTGGAGGGAGGTGTCCAGCTGGGACCGGACGCTCTCCGCCTTCAGGGTCTTCCCTTCCAGCGGGTTGGCCTTCGTGGCCACTTTCACTGCCAGGGAAGAGAAGCAGAGGTTTGCAGATGTTGGAAAACAGGCGTTTGCACCCCTTCTTAAGGCTTAACGTGGCAGCAGGAATGGGAGGCAGTAGGAGAAGAAGAGAACCTATTGTGAGATGGACCAATTCCACGAAGGAAACCATGGCCTGGCGTTTGCAAAGGCTTGAGCAGGGCTGTGAACAGCAGGGGCCTTTTGGAGGTCACCCGTTCATCCAGTGTCTACATCTCAAAAGATGATCACGGCCACCACTGCTGTCAGTAGGAGCCAGAGGTCAGGAGTTCGATTCCCCGCTGTGCCTGCTTGACGGGCTGGACTCCCATTATCCATAGGGTCCCTTCCAACCCTGCCCTTCTAAGGTTATTATTTTTATTTTTATTAGGTAGAAGCATAAATCAATGCTATATTCTGTAAATGAAGGGAAAGAGATAAGAAAAGCAAGCCACAGGTGGGAGCTTACCTGCGCTCGGCCCTTGCAAAAGTGTGAAGGTTACATTATTAGATAAGACGATCAGGATGATAACTTTGTGGTTACGTGACTTTGCAATTTTGGTATTAAAAAAAATCGGGGGAAAGGCCTGCCATGGTTCTTCCCACCTTCAACAAAATAATGTGACTATTATTTTAGGCAGGCTTCGCTATTTCTATTCACCCCAATAAGAGCAAAGATAGAAAAAAAGTCTGCAAACGGCTTTATGAATAAATAAAACTTTGGGTTTTTTTTTAACATTGGGGCTCATGGTGGCCGGAGTGGCCCTCTGTATGTTCAGAACCAGGAAAAGTGGCTCTTTTTTCACAAATCCTCCAGGCAGCATTGGGGGGGGGGGGGGTGTTAAGTCGGTAGTCCCACAAAGGGTGGACTACGAATCCCAGAATCCCCCAACCAGGAGCACAGCAAGGAGCAGCCACCGGCCCTTCACGACCACGACTCTGGAGAAAAGCTTTCGAATCCAGATTACTGTTTAATCGTTAATATTAATGATAAGCCATGACCCCTCACTTCCTTGAGATTGTAACTAGTAGAATAAAGGTGAGCATCGATGGCGCCTGAAATCAGCCCCATTCCTTAATCAATCACCAGGTTTATCCGTCTGACATTTCGGAGAAAAGAAAGAATGCAGGATGATTGTTTTTCCAAGGTAAAGTGACTGGAGGGACCCCAGAGAGGCAGGAAAGACAGCAGGGAAGGTTCCCGGATCCCCAGGCGGGTGGATCCATCCTAGCATGAGCAGTGTGGCTACAGTGGGTAGAGCGCAGGACTGGGGATGGGGAGATCCGGGTTCGAATCCTCCCCAATCCCCCCAAACTCAACTCCCTGGGTGACCTTGTGGTTCTTTGCTGTAGCTCAGCCCGGCCGACCTCACAGGGAGGGGGGGTCTCTTTCAGGGAATAAACTGGGGAGGAAAAGCAGGAGGGAAACGTGAATCAAATCAGCCACTCAACGGGGTCGGGAAAGTTTGCAAAAGTTTGCGTTTTAATGAAAAGACCTGGAATAAGACGCAAAAAAAAAAAAAAAAAAAAACAGGTCGTGGGCGGACGAAGGGAGAGGGGGGGGGAATGCACTCGGCCCATGCCCCAAGGCCGGCTTGCAATGCACTCTGCCCATGCTCTGAAGCCCAAGTCGCCCCGGCTCCTTTTTCAGGAGGAAGGCGAGGCGAAGGGGTTTCAAAGCCGATCAAGGAGGGCGCATCTCCGCCACCCTCCGGCCGCGCCCTCTGCCCATGCTCGGCGGACCCCTCTCGGCCACTCACCCGCTCCCGCGGCGGGCAGCAGCTCGCCCAGGATGCGCTCCGACTCGCCCCAGCCGTAGATGTGCGCCGTGTCCACCTCGCCGTGCCCGCGATCCAGGAAGGCGCGCAGCATGGCCCCGCTGGCCTCCCGCTCGGCCCGCCACCCGAACCCCATGGCCCCCCAGCACCGAGCCCACCCCCGGCTTCTTCGGCCCCGCCATCCCCGCCGCCGCGCCCGGGACTCGAACTGGCCGCCGCCACCGCGGGCGCAGATGAGCGCCGAAGGGGCGGGGCCGCCGCCTCCTCCCGCCCAGCCCGGCCAGCCAAGGGATCCTCCCCAAACTCCCAAATAGGGTCGCGTTTGCCCGCAGGAGGAAGTGGAGGGGGGAAAAGAGGGGAGCGGGGGGTCACCTTCAAGAGTCGAGGGGACCCCCGATTCCTGCCTGTTTTGGGACTTCTTGCCTCCCTCCCCCCGTCCAAGGGTTATACACCCGTGGACCGACAAAGCGTTCTGTGGAGCTCCAAAGCTTGCTCCGTGGGTCCCCTTTTCAGAACACGCATGCAGGGCATCGCTAACCCCGCAACGAACTCGGCTCCCAGGAGAATCAAATCAAATAATATTAATAATAAAACGATAAACATAAGAGCAACTAGGGAACGAAGGGGAGTTGGATGATCTTTGGGCACAACGAAGCACTAAAATCACTATGAGGCCACGAAACATCGGAGAACCGGTGAGCTTGGACGCCTCTCTTTGCTGAAATCCAAGTCTGGAACAAGCCTCCGGTTTTGTTTCCTGCGGGTGTGGTTTTTTTTCTTTCCCCGGAGGAAATGCTGGTCCAGGGGATCAAGATTAAGGTTGAAATTGGGTTACGGTTTCAACAGTAAGAGGGAACCACGTCATCAGTTGTGCAGGATCGTGTTTTCATATCGGGGGTGTGTGGGATTTATGCAGTGGGGACGTGTCCTCTCCCCTCCCCCTGAACACCGCCGGAAAAAAAAGATATTTAAATCCGTGTCACTTAATAAGGAAATTTTATTGGGGGAACGGGCTTTCGTTCTACGCTTAAGCTTGCAGGGAGAAAGAAAGAAAACAAATCACAAAAGTGTTGGAAGGAAACATAGGCTCACAGTCTGACGCAGGGAAGGGAAACGTGGGGCTCTCTGGATGTCATGGGACTACAACTCCCATCTGCCCAGACTCGGGCGGATGGGATTTGCAGTCCATCGACCCCCAAACCGTGTGATTTAAGGCAAGGGTGGTGTAAATCGCAGGATCCGCTCCTTCGTACCAGAGGCGGGTGGGGGCCCCCCTAGTCTTCCAGGCGCAAGAGGGGCGCTGGGGGGAGAGAAGGGCGAGAGAGTGGGCCACGGGGCAGGCGCCCAGCCGGAGGCGGCCCTTCCCCCCCCCTTTAGCGGAAGTAGTTGGGGCAGTCATGGGCCACCAGGCGCCAGGCCTGGTCAAAGGCGTCCACCACCGGGGGCCGGAGGGGCCCTTCCTCGCTGCCCTGCAGGTTCTCCCGCAGCTGGTCCATGTTGGACATCCCGAGGATCACGGCGTCCCCACGGTCGCCCTGGAAAAGAAGAGGGGAAGGCGCGTCCAACTGGGGCCAGTTCAGCCCGAGGGACGCCGGCTGCCTTGCTCTCTCCCCCCGCCCTCATTAACAAGGGTCTCCCTCCCTCTCTCTCCGGAGATGAGAAACTGGCAAGCTTCGGGCTGTGGCTGGACTACAGTGCCCATCGTCCCCAAACAGGGGGTCAGTGGGA
The DNA here is from genome assembly GCA_037013535.1 of Intellagama lesueurii. NCBI lineage: Eukaryota > Metazoa > Chordata > Lepidosauria > Squamata > Agamidae > Intellagama > Intellagama lesueurii. The sequence goes on along the minus strand of JBAJHW010000016.1, from coordinate 11,644,372 downwards.
ACGGCTGTCCAGGTAGAGGGAAGGAGGGGGAAGCCTCCAACCGGCCCACCTCCGTCTCCACCCTCTGCCCCGTCCGGCCCACGCCTGGGCGGAGGGTCCCCCTCGCCGTTACCTGCAGCTTGGAGTGATGATAGATCCAGCGCAGCGCGGCACAGGTCAAGCTGGGCGGCTCCGGCCCATACGCTTCGCGGAGAGCCTCTCGGATCAAGGCCACCCCTTGGAAGTAAGGCTCCTTCCAGTACCTGGTGTGTTAAAAAAACAATAATAAAGCCCATGGTCCCCTACCAATGGTTTTTGACTGGCTTCACACTGTCCGTGTCTCTCCCACTGGAGACCCAACAGGGTGCCGGGGTCAAAGTGTGGGTCGGGAAGTGGGAAATCTGGGTTCTGTTCCCCCTAGAACCCTGCCAAAAAGGCTGGGGACTCCACTCGGGGCTCATAGGCCACTCAGTCCCTCTCGGACTGTCCGACCTCCAAAGACGGGTGTGACTGCGAAACACCCCACACCTCCCAGTTTCCTTGGCCATCAGGGCAATCTTGACCTTATCTTTCCGGCTTCGCCGCTGAGCGTCTCACTAGCCTCTTCCGCCACCGACTCACCTGTTCCTGTACGCTTCAGCCCAGTCGTTGCCAAAAAACCTGGAGTCTGATCTGCGGTCGGCGTCTTTTACGTCGTCGTACTTGTATTTGCCAGTCAGAAGCCCTCCTGCAGAGGTTAAGCCAACACCTTTCCATGAGGGACTAGAAACTTGGAAATTGTAACAGAAAAGCAGATAGGTACTCAACAACTCTCTCTCCCCAACCCATCCGATCCGTACCTGCCAGGGGGTTGTAGGCATAGAACCGCATCCCATAATGCCTAAGGCAGGGCAGGAGTTCGGTCTCCACTTGGCGGGTCATTGCATTGTACATTCCCTTTATTGGGAAAGAGAGAGAAAACGTCAGACCAGCCAGATTTACTCAGAGATTTCTCTTGGGTCGGGATGCCAACTGACTAGGAAACACATCCGCTTCCCTGGTTCTTATACCACCTGAAAAGTTGTTTGTTGTTTTTTTCTGGAGAGGGAACCCAGCTCCTAGAAAAGGTGTGTTTCTTTATATGCCAGAGGGTTCTGGGTTCAAGTCTCAAGCATTTCCGGTAAAAAAAATGAGAAGGATAAAAAGTTTTGCTTCTGTTGGGTTTTGAAGACTGCCCCCTTTGGAGGGCCAAACGCTGAGAAAAACCCCTGAAGCGTAAGACTTGGATCATTCACCTGGTACACCGTGGGCACCACCCAGTTTCTGGATCGGCAGAGGGTGTGAATTTCCGCCACCTCCCAAGAGGCGTAATTAGAGAGGCCGAGCTCCTTAAACTTGCCCTGGACAGACAGACAGACAGACAGAAAAATAGGGGAAAATTAAAATGTCACTAGATTTAACAGGCGTACATTCACAGAAAGTATAATAACATCAGGAAACTCAACGGTGGAAATGCAGCGATGCTTCAGGGCGGGAGAGTCTTTTCGATGATTTTGCCGGTCTCTCTAACACCCTATTTAATAAAGTCTTTGAATCACGGGCGCTGGGACCTGGTTTTTTTTAACCCTGGAAGGGGTCTCCCTAAGTCGGAAGGGACTTGGTGGCACACGGTTATTTTTTTTAATAAAGGGACCGTCCGTTCTGCCGTCTGTATCACGCCAGGACCAGGCGGGATTCCTCTGATTTTTTCTGAACACTTGGAAATGAGTTCACCCAACCCACTCCCAAGAGTTACGGTGCTTTGGTCAACAGTGGAAAACACAGGGGCTCCAATTCCACAGGTCAGCATGAACCACCAACCACCACCCTGGATATTAGAGGGGTGCTCCTGCTCCAAGGGTGCCCCCCCCAATTGCCGCCCCTGATAATCTATTTCTTTAAACTAATATATAAAGACCTCTCATGTCCCGTAGGAGCTGCAGGGAGCAGATCTTTGGGTTTTTTCTTAGGCTGTTGTTAGTTCTCCAAAATGACTCCCAAGAGTTATGGTGCTTTGGTCATCAACTCAAAACAAAGGGGCTCCATTCCCAGAGGCCGGCCTGCACCCCCCTTCGGGTTTTAGAGGGGTGCTCTTGCTCCAAGCGTCCCCCATGGCCAAAGGCTGGGAGTTCGATTCCTGACTGTGCCTCCCGGGAGAAGAGCCAGCCTGGGTAGCCTTGGGCAAAAGCTGCCCCGTCCCAGGTGGGACCCACTCACCCCCACACCCCAAAGAAGGGCAGGGGAACCCGCTTCGGAGTCCTCTCCACCTGGCAAACCCGGGAGAGGGGGGGCCCTCCGTGGGAATGGACTGGACGGCACCCGGTCCTTCCGACGGCGGGCCTTCCCCCGAGGGGCCCTGGCCCCTCTTCCGGCGCACCTGCTTGTGGAGCTGATCGCAAGCCCGCAGGGTCTCCTCCACGGGGGTGTCGTGGTCGGGGGCGTGGAGGTAGAAGAGGTCCACGCTGTTGAGCTGCAGCCGCTGGAGGGAGGTGTCCAGCTGGGCCCGGACGCTCTCGGCCTGCAGGGTCTTCCCCTCCCACGGGTTGGCCTTGGTGGCCACTTTCACTGCTGGGGAAGAGAAGCAGAGGTTTGCAGATGTTGGAAATTGGGAGTTTGTGCCTTCTTCGCTCCGGGGCCGACCTGCTCTTATTGAAGCAAGAGAGCCAACCCGCAGAAAAGAACCATCCCCTCCTCCCGCATGTGCAGGTAGACTGCCCCTGGATATGGAAGCTCTATCTAGGCACCCCCTCCAGACGTCCAAGTCCCACCCGCCTTAGGCCAGGGGGAGGAAGGAAGGGGGTCCCAGGGCAAGAACATCACATCCCCCCCCCATTATCCATCTGCTATTAGAGCACGGCAAGTTACTTTTTGAAAAGTAACTTGTCCTCGCTGCCTATTGAAAGGTTGGAATGGAAGGCTAAGGCGTCAAGAGGGGGCCGGATGCGAGACTATGTGGGGGAGGCCATGCACTCTGCACATGCACCGCCGCCCGCGGCGCTCGATCCCACCACCGACCTCCGGCGCTCTCCCGCCGCAGCAGCTCGCCCAGGATGCGCTCCGACTCGCCGCCCGCGTACATGTGCGCGCAATCCACCTCGCCGTGCCCGCGATCCAGGAAAGCGCGCAGCAGGGCCCCGCTGGCCTCCCGCTCGGCCCGCCGCCCGAACTCCATGGTGCCCAGCACCGAGCGCACCGCCATCCTGGGGGCCGCCAGCGAGACCCGCCGCGGCAACGACCCCGCCGCCGCCCCCGGGACTCGAACTCTGGACCCTCCCGCACCGCGGCCACCTCCCTTCGCGCATGCGCGGCCGCCTCTTTCCCCCCCCCCCCTCCCGCCTGACCTTCCAGCCATCCCAAGGGAGCGTCTCCAAATTCCTATCCCGGGGAAAGGGCGCCTTTAGGGGGGAAAGTCTCCCAATGCAGAAGCCACGGAGCACGTGCAGAGTGCATTTTCCTTCTTCCTCCCTACTTTCATAACCTTGGTTGAGCCCCCTTTTCGGACTTTGGGGGCTTGCCCAAGGGGGGGGGGGGATCCCCTGGGGAAGAGTTCTGTAGAGCTCCCAGGTTTGCTAGGTTGGTTTTCTTTTGGACTTCGCAGGTGGGGAAAGCGCCTTGCCGGGCTGCGGATTCTGGGGTTTTGTAGTCCCCCCAAAAAAGTCATTTTATTTTATTTCATTTTATTGCAAGCCCTGGGCGAAATCCGGGCCTCCTTTTCCTTTCTCCCCACGGACTCCCATCTCTAGGGCGGGGGAAAAAGGCCGGCCGGAGGTGGGGCGATGGGCCCGATCCTCCTCCTTGCGGGGCGGACTCCGGAGTCAGCTGATCCCGCTCCGTCAGCAACGGAGGAAGGAAGGGAGGAAGGGGGGGGGGGGCAAGAAAACAATGAATTAAATACAATCTTGCAATGAAGCAGCCCCGGAAGGCAGGATTACAAAACCCGGCTCAGCCACGCGGAGCAGCGGCTCCGGATCGCGGCGTGTAAACGGGCAGGGCGGGGAATCCGGATCCGACGCTCCGCCGCTTCCAGGCAGAGGTGGAAGATGATGGCCGGGAAATGACCTCTTTTTTTCCCTCTCCCGCCTGGCTTCGGCTTCTTTGCGGGGAAAACAAAAGGATGGTTGTGAATTGATTGCCACTTTTCTTGCTCCGGGGTAAGTGATGCGGAATCTCGGGCTGGGGAGGGGGATGCTGGGCGTTGTAGTAAAAAAAAAAAAAAGGCAGATTGGCTTACTCAGCCTTCCCCCCCCCCCCTTTATTAAGCGTCCTCCGAAACCCACCGAGGAAAAATGGGCTCCTTATTCTGAAGCTCTCGTCGTGAAAAGAAAAGAAAAAAAAACCAACCAAAACTCCACCGTGCAAAGGGCAAACCACTCTGCTTAGGCTCAGAGGACCTCTTAATCGGTCCAGATGGCGCCGACAACAGCTGGAATCTGTTTCCGCTAAAAAAAAAAAATAAACGAAGGGGCAGCGTTTGATGGCCTGGAAACTACGTTTTAAAGGGTTTGAGCTCGGAAAAAACCCCAGAAGGTGGGGAAATTCGAAGGGAGCAGGAAAAGAGGAAGACTGAATACGAGATGGATTGACTCAGTAAAAGAAACCACAGTCTGACCTCATTTCTCCTTTCTCCACCCCCCGTGATTTATGGGGGGAGGGGACCTTCTAGAACCAGTTCCGAGTTCAAATCCCCCTCTACCCTCAGGTGGCCCAAACACTTTAGCTGGATTAGTCCCATGTTCTTTTCCCCAATGATCTCTCGAACGGGGGAATTGACTAGAACCCTTCATAGACCATCATTTTGGTGCCCAAAACAGGTCACGGGGAGGTTTCGAAAGCGGTGTTTGCACACGCAGGCGGACGAAGGTGAACCGGTTTGGTCAGGGGTCGGTTATCGGCTGTTGTGTCTCCGCTCCTAAAAGCTTTTGCAAACTCTTTTTATCAAGCGGTTTGGGAAAGCCAGACCACCCCACCCCACCCCGCAGGGGGTGGGGGGGGGACGGACGGGTGACCTCACCCAAGGGTGCTGCGTGAACACTTCCCGGCTTCCTCAAAATGCACTGGGTGGGTGAGATTCTCCAGGGTTAAAGTCCTCCACGTCTCTGGGGTTGCACAAGGCTGCTCCTCTTGAGCAGATCTTTAAAAAGAAGAACTGAGTCACTCACTTAGAAGCCTTCGGAGCCCGGAGGAGATTTGCCAGCCTCGGACGACCCCGAGTCACATGAGGAATGCTTAGCGCAGGGATCTGGCGGCCCAGCATCCTGGCTTCAACGAGAGACAGCTAGAGCCTGGCTTTTTCCTCCCAACACTGGCTAACATTTGCAGGTACATTGCTTCAGCACATGGAGGCTTTATTTAACTCGAGCAGTGACTAGGCGGTGGGCAGGGCTGTCTTTTAACATACTCGCTTTGAGTATGCTAAATGGGGAAACTGAGGCTGAGCCGGCCTCACAAATCCTCAGCAAGACACCAGCCCAGGTTGAGTGTCTCTCCTACAAGAGTCGTCTTTGGGGGGGTCCATTCGCACAACCGTTTTTAAGGTCTTACGCAGGCGAGGAAGGTGTGGCCTTCCTGATAACGTGGGGACACCAACTCCCATGATCCCCAGCCGGCCTGAGCAACGAAGGATGATGGGAGTTGAAAATGCTCCCCATCTTCCTGGCCCTGTTGTAATCGATCAACGGGGGAACCCTTGCTTCCCCTCTGGATAGATGGGACTACAACACCCATGATCCTTCCGTCTTGCCACAGCTGGCTGGGATTTCCGGGAGACGCAGACTGAAAAATAATCCAGAATGCCAAAAACAACCCCTTCTTCCTCGAGGAGCACCGAAGGAGACTCCGATCTTTAACATGCGTTTTTCAGCGTTTTTCATTGGATGATGTTTGAAGGGTGTGATTTATTTTGTAGCCTTGTTAAATTATAATTTATGGTGTTCTCACTTGTACTATTTTTTTAAAATCTTTTTTTAAAATCTTTTTTAAAAATCTTTTAAAAATCTTTTTGTGAACTGTCTTCCCTTCCTGTTTTTTGGTTTGTTTGTGTTTTTGTGGGGGGCGGTGGGGTGGAAATGGGACCGAAATCAAACCCGTCATTCTAAACAGGTCCAGCTCTGATTTCAGTGACGGACAAATCCTGCTGCTTCTTGGGGCTTCTTTCGCCCTCTCCCTGGATCCTGCGCCCGATGGAGGACGCTCCTGCCAGGAAGATGAATCTCCGGACCACAAACGCCTCCGATTGTCCTAACGGAACCCAGTGGGTCCTGGAGGTTTTGCACGAATGCGCCCAGGACGGATGGGACCTCGCCAGCGTGGTCCTGGGTCTCGTCTCCATCTTGTGCTTTGCTGCGGCTTCTTTCCCGTAAGTCCTCCTACCCCCCACGGGGTAGCTCCCAAGAGCATAACCTGGACTTCCATTTATTTTCCAGAGCTTTAAAAAAAATTTAATTATATTTTTTTGGACAATAACTCTCCAGGTGGCTGGGGAGGGGGATTCTGGGGTTTGTAGTCTGAAGTCCCCCCTCCCCTGGGTTCTGAACAGGAGAGTCTAGATGGGGTGACGCACAGACCCGCATCTGTTGGGTTTCGAACTCCCCACCTCTTGTGGGATAAAATATTTGGAAGCATGAGTCACTTCCTCGCCCAGGGAGGAGGAGAATGTGGTTCAGACTGGTGCCAACTCCTAAAGGCTCGAGGCTGGTTGGCATCACAACTCCGAAGCTCTGGATTTTACTGGCGATGACAGGATTTGGGGCAAGGGACATTTTGCATACAAATAGGGTGCAATTATTCTTATTATGATTCCAGACAAAAGGAATCATAGCCATGGGTTTCAGTCTATTCTCCGTGTCTCCCTGTGTGTGTATTTAAAACCTTAAAGGCAAAAAAAGGGGGTGGCAGTATCTGCTATCCTGGAGAGAACATTTACTCACCATAGGTGACCAGTCAAGGCTACTCTTTAACCCCTTCTTCTCTGCACCTTCTTCCCGCAGGCAGTTCTACCTGGCCTGTAAAACCGGGATTATGGACCAGGCCCTGTCCCTCTATTTCCTTTTGGGGTGGCTGGGGGGAGACTCTTTAAATCTCCTCGGGTCCTTTTTGGCTGATCAGCTCCCACTACAGGTAAGAAGAATGAATGAATGAACCTACATACACACAAACAAACAATACGGAGATAAATTAGTGTGTGATTCAAGGCCATACATGGCCTTCATATACCTTGAAACTCTTACCAAGTTGCAGAATCCTGCATTCTGGTTGCAGAATTTATACTGCTCAGGTGCAGAATTTCCGCTCTCTTCCTCCCGCAGGTCTACACGGCCATCTATTACGTCCTGGCGGATCTGCTCATGATTTCCCTGTACGTCTACTACAAGGTCAAGAACCAGAACAGGCTAGGTGAGTAACATGCCGGTGGCTCACCGCGCCAAGGTTTTCCAGAAGCGGGATTTAAAAACCCAAAACGTGAACCAGCGCACCTGGAGGGAAGGAGAGTTTCCCCCGTCCAAGCCGACGTCTCCCCTTCTCTCTCTGCAGCTTCAGCCTCGATCAATGCCCTGCTGGCCTTCGTTCTGGTGGGAACGGTTTCAGCCACGCCGTTCATGGCTGGATCGGCCCCTTCTCTCGCCGACGGCGCCACGGCCGCCTTCAAAGGACGAACGCTTCTCTCTTTAGCCAACGACCACGTTCAGTGGGAGGTACGCTCGTTTCTTGAAAAGAATTACAGAATCCATTGACAGAATTAATTTTATTCCACGCTGCGTTTTTGGCCGGACAGGACACTCCTGCCCTGCCACATCTTATATATGTTTTTTCTTAACCTAAAATCTTAACAGCCGTCATTTTATATATATTTTTGATGGCTATCCATGGTCATAAGCTGTTGGGAGTTCCTACAACCCTGCATGCGGCCTTTAGTAGGTTTGGCTGGGAGGGACCTTTCTGGGCTGGGGTGACTGTCAATCTATCCGGCACTAGCCAATAGTTCCCTCTGGCCTGATTTCAAAGAGAGCCCCGCCTCTCTATTGAAACCTTCCCCCCCCCTTTAGTCTCTTACTGAAAGCAGTCACGTTTGTCAGTTTGCTGTTTGATCTGTCCAACAGTAAGTAACAAAACCTTTTTATTCTTTCTACTGTTAATATCTCAGAGCGAGTTACTGAGATCATTTAATGAGAAAAACGGGTAGACCCCGGGGAGTTATCCTGCCCTGTACATCTGCTGCACAGCTAAAGGGATATAACCAAAAATTCAAAAATCTATTACAAAAGTGATGGCTGTTGATGGTCGTAATTTTTGATAGGGCTGCTCTTTAAGTATGGACATGGCATGATCTGAAAATGGACATTATCTAGTTCAGATTAAGTTAAGGAAAATATGACCCCATGTACCTTTTTCAGTCTTATTAGGGGAAGCTTTTACCCAGATATTTCTGGGATTCGGCTACAGCAAGGGTAGGCTCCCACGGCTTTCTGGATTTTTTGGACTGCAGCACCCAGCGTAGCTGGTGGTGAGGGGATGATGGGAACGCCAGCCCGGCCACCCCTCAGGGAACACCCTTACCCCAAGCTCTATGGGGAGGGGTCTTAACCTGTTGTTCTCTTCCGCAGCCTTTCAGCCAGAAAGAAATCATCGGCTTTGTGATAGGATCCGTCTCGTCGCTGCTGTACCTGCTCTCCCGCGCCCCTCAGATCTACACGAATGTAAGGTTGTTGAAGAAACAGGACAGGGGTTTTTATTCAGGGTGGGGTCTTTTCCGCACCAGCTCAGAAGGTCTCGGGGGTGATGGTGAAATCTTTTGTTCCCAAAACCTGATCAAAACAGGTGCGAAACTAGAGCAGGCAAGAGTAACATGTAGTTTTTCCAGGCTGTGACTTTCCTTCAGGGGCGAGACACAATGGGATTTGGTCTTCCTCTGGGCTCAACGACGAAACCATCTCACTCGGTATACCAAATAACTCGTGTGCCCAGCAGCCTTGCTAAATTTGACAGTGAGGTGGGGGCAACAGTGAGGTCGGGAATGATCATTCCCATCTGTTATGGTTGGCCAGACCTTCAAAAAGTAATTTTCATACAGAATTGCATGGGAGTCAAGCAGAGTCCCTTTGGAACTTAAGTTTCGACAGTCAGGGGGGCCATGACTTGAGAAGGTCCGGTCTGGTCCCTGCTGTTTCATGCATGCATATATGTAATGCTGGGGGGTGGCGGAAATGCTGGCTTAAGGAACCGAGAACAAAATAACATCTCTCCAATTCTTGATATTCTTTTCCTGGTTTCTTGGAAATTCTTTCTGGAACAGGAAAGTTCCAACTCGTACACAGTATTCCAAATGTATAGGGTTTTTTTATTAAAGGCTTGGCTTTGCATACTTAATAAACATGTTTCCTCCCCTTCCAGTTCAAGAGGAAATCAACCGTGGGCATCTCGTATTCCCTCTTTGCTCTTGTGATGCTCGGGAACCTGCTGTACGGGCTTAGCGTCTTAATGAAAAACCCGGAGCCCGGCCAAGCGGAGGGCAGCTATGTTATCCACCACCTCCCGTGGCTGATCGGCAGCTTGGGAGTTCTGTCTTTAGACATTGTTGTATCCTTCCTTGTTATCGAGAAGCTTTAAGGTTGCATTTCTACACTGGAGAAAAAAAACCTGTTCAGAGTAGCAGAAGGCAGAAGTAAAAAAACAACAACCTACAGCAGGATCCCCATAGCCACAGGGGATTAGTTCCAAGATCCCCCCCCCCCCGTAGATGCTGAAAAACACGTTATAGTGAACACTATTTTAATAGCAAATGAACGCTATACTTAGCATGAGCTCTGGCTCCCACTAGTGGCCAATTCTGCTAATGTTATTATACACATATATTTCTTTAGCAAATACTATACATAAGTGACCTCTGGCTCCCTCCAATGGCCAGTTCTGGTAACTTCACCTTTAGAAATGGATATTTCTCGCAAGCTTTTAAGGTTTTTAATATTTTCAGATGGTGAATCAGTGGATACTGATCCCGTGGATATAAGAGTCCAACTGAATTATTGTACTATTTCTGTTAGTCACTCTCTATAAAATTATAAACGGAACTGCCTTATGCAAAAGACCACACAGTCATCCCAAATAATGTCTTTTTTTTTTTTAATGGACACACACCGTGCTTAAATTTTTTTTGCCCAAGCTCAGGACTTCCTTCTCCATTTAATGAGAGCAGACCTTAATTCCCTCATTCAGATTTCCTTCCAGTTCCTCGCTTACCGGCAGAAGAAACCCACTCGGCTCGAAGAGAGAGAAGCACTCCTAAACCATACAGAGGAGTCTCTCGAAAGCGGCCGGACATGACGCGGCGGGGAATGCTGAATTGAGGAGTTGCCGATCAAAGGGAGACGCTGGTGTCCTCCCGGATGCATCCCCCGGGAAGGATGCTCTATACCTCTGGATTTGGGGGGGGGGGGAGGGAGGGAAGTCCACACCTCTGTTACTTGGTCTCTTTCCAGAAAACATACCTAGCACCTTCGTGGATGGCCTCTTCACCTCTTAACAGCCCTTGGGGGCGATTTTAAAAAGGGACAGGGGAGACGTGACTTAACAAAACACACACCAAGGAACGGAAACCATTTCTTTTTAGTTTTGCCGTGACGTTTGAAACCTGAAGCCAAATGTAGCTCTTTTTTTCTCCTCCATCAAAAAGGAGAAGGGGGAAAAAAAAACAAACCTGTCATTCACCAGAGGGTCTGGTGCTTGAAATGGGAATGAACTTTTGGCAAGTTGTGATGAGGGTCTCCCCGTTTGCCGATCAGGCGGCGCCCGTTTTTCTTGGCAGAAGGGAAGGACGAGGGACGCACCTCGATTCTTACGACGGCGTGGGGCGTTCTCTTTTGAGTGAGCATTTTCGTGGCGCAGGGAGATGAAAATAAAAGTAGTAATAATAAAGGAATTGTTCAAAGGGTCTGCATGTGTGTGCCTTTTTTTCGGGGAGGGGGGGAAATGGATGCACCCTCCAGCTTTCCTGTTGTGTTTTGGAACTTCTAAAGTGTGGGTCGACCGGAAGATGCTTTGAGGCCGGCACGCCCTCGGCTGCAACGCTGTTGGGCTTTTAAAAGCTTCCCGAGCCTGCATCATGCATGACAACGGCCCGCTCACGAGTCCCTGGGTGGGGGAAATGTCCCGTCCGATCAAAAGAAAGATAGACAGGACCTGTCCCAGCCTCCACGTGCACGGTCACGCCAGGTCGAGCCCAGCCTGAGCGTCTGGCTTCTTTCTTCGTACACACCCTTTCCAAGGAACCGAGGCGCTTTTCTCCACCCGGATCTGTACCGTGAACAAGGACAGACCCCTTCCCAGGAAAGGCTGCAGAGCCAACGGGGAGACTTTGTCGAGCGAGTGAAGGCTTTTATCGCCTACCCTTGGAACAAAAGGTTCTTCTCCTCGCTGTTCCAAAGAATGGCCAGGGCGCCATGGAGTGTTTCTACAAATCTTGGGGACTCAGGCTGGAACCTTTTACCCTGGCCTGGAGCAATGCTGCCATGCTTCCTTTTTTCACCAAGGTTTTGGGGCGCAGCCCGCCCCAAGCTGTTCAGCAGAGGCTGGACTACAACTCTCATCAGCCCCAGCCAGTGCAGGCAAAGAACGAGCCGCGGTGCAAGCGATAACCCAGGGGTCCCCATGTCCTGTTCCCCCCCCCCCCCGGTGCCAGCTGTGCAGTTGGGCAGCGTTTCCACTTCTACCCCTGACCCACCAGCCAGCCCCCACGGCGGCCCCACAGCACCACCACGAGGAGGCCACGTCTGAGGGCTTAACACCCACAAAACATACCACACGATCGACCCACCTGCTGAAAAGAAGAACCAGCCGCGGGGGGGTGGGGGGGCGCAGGGGGTGAGCGGCCGGCCGGCGGTGCAAAAACTCTGGACTGTCCAACTCCGTTTTCATTTTTTTGTGGTTTATTATATTTTTCTTTCTTTTAAGGATGGAGGCTCAAGTATAAGATGCAGATTCAAACTGAAGCATTACAAATTTAAAAAACAAAACAAAACAAAACCCCAAAAGATAACCGGTCTTTTGCATTCCATAGAAAATGAAAAGAAAAAGGGGGGGAGGAAGGGACAGGGGGAAGCATTTTTAAACTATCCCGGTTCAAAAGCAGGACTTCAAGCATCACTAGTTTGGAAAACCTCATACAGACCACTGTGGTTTCACACCCCCACCCCCTCGAAGCCTCCCCAAGCACACACAGTACATATTTTCCAGGGTTTCCCTCCCCCCCCCCCCCACCTTTCATACACCACAGTATTTAATAAAATCTTTTTTGTTGTGTTGTCGTTGCTGTTCGTTGTGTTGCTTTACATTTTTTACACCAATGTAGCAAAAGATGGAAAGAGCGCGGAGCCAGGGGTCAGGGTGATAAGAGGTTAAACAGAGCAACTGGCGGCCTTATTTATGCACCTTAAACGTAAGGGAAGGGGGTGGAAAGGGAAGAGAAACCACCCCCCTGGATTCCTCCCTAGGAACGCTTTGCCCGGTTTTGGTAAGAGGGCAGGGGGTGGTGGTGGTGCAGAAGTAAAGCTGCAAGAGACTGCAAAAAGTTTATACAGCTTTATTCGTCGGGGCAGGCGGGAGAAACTCAGGCGGCGCTTGGTGAGCGGAAAGAGATCGGATGTGATGTCAGAGAGGAAAAAAAAACCGTGGCGGGCGGCTGGAGGGTTGCAAGGAGAGAGAGAGAGACAGAGAGACAGAGAGAACGAAAATGTTTTCTAAGAAAAAAAAAGGAAAATCTAATGAATGCATGGCATGTTTTTGTTAGCATCATCGACAGGGAGGAGAATTGGTTTTTAACTTTGCTGTTTCCTCTTCAAAGCCTCCACCAGGTCGTTCTTCAGCGCTTCTTGCTTCGATTTGTCGGCAAATGTCTGCACTGACCTGGAGGCACGAGGGAGAGAGAAAAGGAAAGAGAGGGGGGCGTTAAATAGAGAACTCTGAGCGGACGACTAGGTCTGCCGTGTCCAGAAACGGGTGTCCCCTCCTGGCTGGGAAGGATGGGATTGGGGCGACGCCAGGTTCGGCAGGAGGTGGATTATTCGACCTCGGGTGGAGACCTCGGACACGCTTTGCTAATCATGCCGACCAAGGACAGCTCAAACCCAGGCGAGAAAGGGTGTGAGGATGCCTCCCTGTGGGAGCATCTCGGGAAGCCTGGGGGAAACCAGGACACACCAAAAAACTCCTCTAAATGGGTGGGGGTTTCTTCAAGCAGAACTTTTCCTAGAAGGATTGTTCAGAGATTCCATCACCTACGGCGATCCCGCTTTCCGGGGAAACGTGAATCCTTATTTGGGCCATGTTCTCCACTGGAAGGACGAAGAGGAGAGCCGGAAACATCAAATCCAACATCCTGTTTCCCCGACGGTCCCACCCCAACCTCCCACCCCCCGCAGCTCCTGGGACACTCACAAAACAGGGCACCAAGGAAGTCACCCTCTTCCCTGCCATCATCATCCAGAGGAAGACTGATTCTGAGAAAAGAAGGCTGCATAAACCCATGGGCCCTAAGCAGGCCCCGAGGGGCCACTCCGCACACGCCATGTCTCTCGCTTGCAGCCGAAGGAGAAAACGCTGTTCTTTTCGGAAACGTCTTTCCACCCCTATACCCAGGAGGCATTCAGGAGACAGAAGAAAACCGTGCAGTGTTTCCAGCAGTGTGGTTATTTATGAGAATTATTGTTCGCTTAAAAAGAGGAGCGATCTCCTGGCCCCGTCGCCAGCCACAGAGAAGGCGGACAAGGCTTTTCCTTCCCCTCCGCGGGGTTCGAGAGGAATTCGGTGGCACATCCAGGAGCTCACGTTTTGTGGAAGGTTAAGCCAGCCTGCGGTTAGTCAATGCCATGCAGGGGTTAGAAGCTGGAATAACTTTCTTTTTTTAAAATCTTTCTCCAGAAGATGGGGAGAAGGCAAGAGAAGATCTGAACACAAGCTCCGGGATCCTGTCCCTTTCATCATCATTACGTCTTTGGAAAGACTCCAGATAGGCACCAGTACCCTCTCTCTCCCTCTTTTTTGTTTTTTCCCCCCTGTTCAAGGCCTCAGGAAGTGTTTTTTTCTGAATTAACCACTGCCAGGATCTCCCTGCCAACATACTAGGAAGGGAATTCTGGGCTATGTAGTCTCAAAATAAGCACATTCCCAGGCGCTGGAAGAATTAAAAATGGATTGTCAGGGGCTTTGGAGATAAATCGAGGCGAATCAGTACCAACCCGCCAAAGCTTGGTTCTTTTGCTCTCCTTACTTCACCTCTCTCTGCCCATCCCAAAATCCGCAGACTTCACACCGCTTTGGGCTAAGCTATGTGTACACCAAGGTTCACAAAAATGGTGAGGGGGCAACGGACAGGACACTGCAGAATTCAGCTTCCATATAAGATAAAATCAGAGTTTTAAGTGTTCTTTGGTAACAGACAATTAAAATTGTATTTGGAGCATAAATCGATGACAGTAGAAGGGAAGGAATCTGAAAGGCCGGTAATGTAGGATTCCACCTTGAAAAGCAACTCAAATTTCCTAGAATTTTCCAAACAGGTTTGCAATGCTGACGGCTGTTAAGATGAGTGGGGAGATCTCTCAGAAGCCAACAACGCCTGAGATCTCAGAAGGAAGGTTTTTGAAGGGGGTAGAGTCTCAATCTCAAAAAAACAAGCAGGGTTTTAATAATGCTGACGTCTGGGGAATATGACTCCCCAGGGCCGTTTTTCAAAAGCAGTGTGATTCAACCTCCAAAAGCTGGGAGGAAAGAAAAAAAAGGTGTCTCTGGGAAGTTATGGTCAGCCACAAAATTGAGCTGTCTGCGCTCCAGGAAATTTGGACCGAGTGAACTACTGTTGCGCTGAATTCGGCAGCTTGATGGCGTACTGTACACACAACCCTGGCCGCTGGGTGGATTTTCTCACCCCTGACAATGCACAAATCAGTAGCAAAACCACACACACAAGCAAACACACACACACACACGCAGGGTCCTTAACATTCTACGTGCGGAAATCTCTGAATGGGCAAGAAGAACCGCATCACGGCTTGGAAGAAAACACTCTGCCTTTTTTTTTCTTTTTTTAAAAACTGTTCAGTCACGTCCAAGGGTTAGGCATTGGTTAGGACATGCTCGGGGATTTATGCCGGTTTTCTCTCGACCAAGGTTAAGTGTTGTTTTAGTGTCAAGTGGCTGAGATTTTGGGGAGCTGGTGGCAGGGTGGGGATACCTGGGCCGGCTTAGTTATCCGGCTGAATATACATCTGGCGCTGGGTTAGCACTTGGGAGAGCTCCCTCTGCAACTGCTTATATTTTTGGTTGTCAGGAATAGCGTCAATAGATCTAGAGAGAGAGAAAGAGAGAGAGCGGAGGGGATGGAAACAGAGGCAAAGGCATGGAAAGAACAGGTCAGGAGAGGCCAGGAGGAGATGATGCCAAATTCAAATCCTAGGAGACGCTGGAGCTGTAAGAGCGAGAACCATGGCAACTCAAGGAACGCCCGAGGAGACAGGAAGACGTAGAGCAGGGCTCCACCAACGGGACGCTCTCCACAAAACTTCTTCACATTCAGAAAAACATTATACCACCCGGTCATGAAAAGAAAGGAAGGCCGCTGAAAGGAAGACAGCAAGCTGCTGGGGTCACACAGAGCACTTCTTCGGACAGAAAGCATTCTGTGCTACCCTGAAGATGGCCACTCGGCCACCTTTTTTGCCTTCCTTGCCTCCATAGGGCAACTTAATGAGAAAAAGGGAAAGATATGCAGGGGTGTGACAGTCCAGCCTATTCTGCCAAAGGTCATAAGATTTGTTGGGGGGGGGGAATCAAAAAGAGGAAACAGAAGACTCCAGCACAAGGATCTCCACAGGGTTATTCATCACAGATATGGGGGGAAGAAAAAGAAAAAGGAGAGAAGCACAGGACATCGCTGCAGTTCAGCCCTTACCTAAGCCCGTTGACGATGTCCTTTGTTTTTCCAAAATAAATCTCGTTCAGCGTACTTCTGATTTTATTCTCCATGTCCTAGAAAGGAAGGAGAGAACGAAGATGGGCGGTCTGTTCAAAATGTCGTTTAAAAAAACAACCACCACCACCACCACTAGCGGCACACACCTCGTGGCTCGTTTGTGCCCAAGGATTTCTCAAAATTCTTCCCTGCAGAACGAGAACTGAAAAGCCAGCCGTTTTGATTCTGTTCGCTTTGGACTCGCCCAAGATCAGAGTTCCTTTCTCCCTCCCACGGCGGGCAATTCAGATGAGAAACCTGCTCTGACCTCCCCCAAAATGCTTTTGCCGCTACAAAAATCCCCAACGTCTTTAAATGGGCCGGAAGTCCTAAACCACATTTCTGCACGTGGTGTTCACCAGATCGGGCATGATCACAGAGACGAGGGGAGGAAGAAATCTGCCCCGCATTTCAGGGTGCAAAGCAAAAGCACCAAAGCTGCCCCCCATCTGGTCCACAAGAGGGCAGCAAACCCCCATGGAACTCAGAGCGCCCCTGGGTATGAAACAGAATCGACCCACCCACCCCTACAACGGGCCAGTCTTAGCCTCGTACAGTCCTTTCTCTTTTTTTTTTAAAACTCCACTCATCTGTGTTAAGTGGGTGCATTGCCTTGGAATCTGTTCATGGCTATCGTTTTTTCAGAGGGGCAGCTGCCTGGGCCTGCTTCAGCCACGCCAGACACCAAAAAAAAAAGGGCAGCAGCAATGGAAGACTTGTGCAAAATTTTTGGACCAAACAAGTTTAATGCAGCAAGACTTGACTGCAAGGAAGTTATTTTCTGCTCCAGACTTGGCTGCCAGGAAGCCCCGTCTGGGCCTAAAGGCTCCGATCCGCCACCACGAAGGAGAGAAACTGTCCTCTGGGTGCATTTGGCCCCAAAGGCTTCCAACGGCAGACCTGGCGAGATAAGAAGTCACAGGGGAGGGTGGCAGCAAGCAGGGAGCTTCCCGACATGCGAGACAAAAAAGTAATTCACCATCGGAGCCCGAAGGCAAACAGGAGGGCCTAGCTGGAGGGAGGCACAGGGGAGACGCTTCCCCACTCGGTCGACAGACGTACCTCTACCAAGCGGCCAATGTTGGCTATGTGCGGAGAGGAGTCGCTCACGGTCTCGTCTTTTTCCATCTGGAATCGGAGGGGGGGAGGGGGGAAAGAAGACGACAGAGACGGCTGGCGTGAAAACACGAGAGAGTCTAGACAGATTACACACCCCTCCCCGGGAGCCCAACGGGGGCTTCGGGAGAGAAACTGAAAGGTGGTTTGTGCCAAAGGAATGGATCCTCAGCCCCCCAAGCTCAGAGAGGGCATCACCAGGGGCACCCCAACTAGGCAGGGTGGGGACAAACCCCTGGAGGGCCACACATGCCCTGTGCTCCCACCAACAGCTTCCTAGGGTGTCTTTCAGAACCCCACCTGGGGACAGTGAAGGCGACCCCCGCAATCTTCTCGGCCCACAGCCTGCGTTGCCCCAGGGTGCGATCCTTCTCCTCAAAGTGGACCTTGGTTTGGAATCGGGGGGGGGGGGAGCTTAAAGAGGGACAGGGGACTCTGACGTACCTCAAGTCAGAACCGTGGCCCACACACCTAGCTACAGACTTCCCTCACTGACCAGCAGCAGACCTGAGAGAAACCAGGTCAAATCCTCTCCCAGCCTGACTCTGGAAACGCCCAGGGTTGCAAATTCCAGGGACCAGGTTCACTTGGTCCTGAACTTATGCTGCTCATCTAAATACCTTGGCAAGGAAGGAAGGAAGGAAGCCAGCCAGCCAGCCAGCCAGTCGGCCGGCCACCTGCAAAGAAGGAGCACGTTTCCAGGCAGGAAAAACTCAGCTTCCCGACTCCGTCAAAGTGACAAGGCTGAGTTTTTGTTAAATTCAGAAAGGGGTGACTGGTAAACACTGGCCCCCTCCAGCTGGCCTGGCGATCCCTGACCCCCAGAGGGCATCCTCTCGAAGGGCTGGAAGTCATCGCGGGGGCAGTCTGAGGAACCCCCCCCCCCGGGCACCAGCGGCCAAAGCGGCGGGCCGAGAGCGCTGCCGGGCGAACCTGACGGGGCGTGTAATTCAGTCCGAGCCCGGAAGGCAAGAGGTGATCCGCAGGGTGGCCAGGGGCCAGATCCTGTCAGTCAGCCTCATTTGTTTTTCGGCACACAAAGGGGGAGAGATGGGAGGGAGATTAAAGCCCTTGTTTTACTTGGGGGGGTTATGTGTGTGTGTGTGTGTGAGTGAGTGAGTGTGAGTGTGCGTCCATGCTGGAAAAGAATGCAGAGACACACGCCCTGCAGCCAACACAGGGCATTGGGGAGGGGGGATTAGTGGCATCCGCGTCCCCCCCCCCCCCCAATCCTTTCCTCAGCGTCCGGAAAGCAGGGAACACAGCCTGACAGGGTCTACTCTGACCGGCAGCCAAGCATCTTCAGGGATTCAGGCAGAGGTCTTTCCCAAGCCCCACCTGTCGATGCGGCCTGGGACTGAAACCTGCTCGGCCATTCCCCTCTCTTAGAAGAGAGAGCGGCCTCCGAGAACCCTGCTTGGAAATACGTACAGCCAAGGCTCCCAGTCAGAGTGGACACGATCAGGCAAGACACACACACCAAGGACCCGATTCCGCAGATGGCAGCCAGGCCGGATCACAGAATCACAGAGCAATGGAGTCGGACGGGGCCTCTAAGGCCATCTAGTCCAACCTCTTGTACAATGCAGAGCGCCGGTCTCCAGCAGGAAAGGGGTCACCTGCTCCCCCCCCCCAAACACTTTCAACAGAAGGTGAAACAGGTTCTATCCTGGGCTCATGGCAGTCCTTGCACCCATGAAGGACGAACTGCTGGAGAGCTCAACGGTTTAGGCGTCTGGCTGCGGAGCCGGAGGTTGGGAGTTTGATTCCCCCACGGTCCCTCCTTGACAGGGGCTGGACTGGATGACCCAGAGGGTCCCTTCCAGCTCTAGCCGTTCTAAGATTATTATTATTATGACTCCCACCTGAGCCAGGACCACATAAACGTGGGTTTATGACACTCTACGGTTCCTCTACTGGCAGTTCTACAAACGGGACATTGTTTGGAAACGCAGCCGGTACAGTCCTGCAAATGATTAAGAGAAGGACAAAGCGCCTCTCTCTCTCTCTCTCTCTCTTTCTGTCCCCCGTACCTGTCGGGTGAGGCTGCCTCCGAGGTTCATCGTGCCAGAACCTGTTTTGTTCGTCTGCAACCACAGCATCACCGTGGAGGTCAGCTTGTAATGGGCCGTACGGCCGCTGGATTTCTCCTGGAAGGAAACGGGAAGGAGTGGAGGGGGGAACGTTAACACAGCGGTCCAAAGCCTGCTTCCCCACCGACAATCCCCCTTCCCCACGGCAGCCTCTGGAGCGACACTCTGTGCTCTTTTCAACTTTTTCCAAGCCTTGGGAAGTCGATGGGCCAAACCTCCGAGGCCTGAGAGGAAAACACACTCGGTCTCCCGCTGGCCTGTCAAGCTGAAGTTAAGCCACAGAGGAAAATGGAAACAAGGACACACACACACACCCTTCCCTGATACATGAGGCAAGGAAGATCCGAGCAACCAACGCGGCTCTAACCCCTGCGCTGTCGCGGCCCTCCAAACGTCCACAAGCTAAAAGGGGGAAAAAATTTAAAACCCAGCCTGAGCACCCACCCCATGCCAAGGGCGGGCGGCAAAGAGGCTGTGTTTTCAGGTCTTTGGGCCACTTTTCGGATGACCCCGCTGGATTATCTCCTTCCAAACGGCTTGAAGGGGAAGGTTTCCAAATGAATAAGAGGAAGCTGGTGCTGGAGAGAGTGGACTGCAAAATGGAGGGCCGGAGAGTGAAGGAGGGGAAGAGAGAGAGTCACGTTTACAAGCCTCACACAATATTACATTGTTCACCCAAGCACCTGTGCTCATTAGCTGCCTGGAATTTAACGAGAAGGTGTGTGGAGGGTTTTTTTTGTTGCTTATTTTACTTCTTTTTCTTCTTCTTCTTTTTTAACCCCTTAGGAACCAAAGGCTGCCGCAGAGAAGCGAGCGAGAGAGCGCCGGCTGTACCTGCACTTCCACCACATGGATGGAATCCCAGCAACCCTTAATCTTCTTTGATCCGTCGCCAGCCTTCTTAATGAGAATCACGCCGGCAAAGCCGTGATCGAGGTCCCAGAGGTAGACGGAGGACACGCCCCCTTCGAAATACCTGGAGCCAGAAGGGAGAGAAAGGGGGGGGGGGGGGAACAACCCAGCCGTCTGATCAGAAGCAGAGAAGAAGGATTAAAAAAAACACACACACACACACGGTTCTGTAAAATTCTACCCAGAGTGGTGTGTTTATATATATTTATTTATTTTATTTATTTATATATTTATATTTATATATATATAAAGCTCCCAAGAAAAGGGAAGAAGGATAGGGGGAACCTGTGTCTCTCTAGCTTTTGTGGGGCTGTTATTGGCTGAGACGGAGGGAGCATGGACTTCAACCACAGCTGGAAGGCCGCAGGCTGCCGACTCCGGCAGCAGAGGTCAAACGACAGGTGAATATGCAGGGGACCAGACAACACAACTGGGCCCACAGTTCAGCTTCCTGGAAGCCTCTGCTCTGGTTTCTTCAGACTGCTTACAAAGCATGTCTCTAGCCCTTGCGGCTGCAAAGGCTGGAGAGAAGGACAAATGGGACGGAAGATTCCTACTGAACGCACTGGCTTTCGGTGCCTAGCCAATCTCCCGACGGCTCTCCGTCCCTGGCAAAACTCAGAATAAAACTGTGCACATCGTCAGGGAATTGCTCCGACTCACAGAAATGGACGCAGGTAGTGGAAATGGGCACCAGGGGTCTGGAGGCAGGTATTCCAGGGTGCAGGCGATCCCGGCTGTGGTGTCTGTTTCACCCAAATCACAGCACCCACGGTTTTTCCTCTGCTCCCTATTTTTAATCATCTGGATCATCTTGTGAAGAAGGATGTGAGGCCGAGAGGAGGGGACGGGGCAGGGCCGGTGGCACCCCCCACAGAGGAATGAACACAGCCCTCGCTCGGCTAACCTCAGCCATGGAAAGGGTCGCCCACGGCATACCAAGGAATGGCCCGCCAACGCTGTGCTGCCCCGCGCTCCGTCTCAGCTGGTTTCCACAAGAAACGGACCATGTCTTTCTGTGCGCACCCGAGTCTCTGGTTCCGAAAGACACCCTGTGGGCCAAGGCCATCCCTCCGGCCCTTTGGCATTCCCATTTTTGGAGTATCCTAAGAGTTCGGTCTTGTCTATAGGTTTTGGCTTAAGGAGGCCGTGGGGGGAGAGAGAGAGAGAGAGAGAGAGGAGGGACTCGCCTTGAGTCTGGGGGACGAGGCGGACGGGCCCAAAAGGAATTGAAATCACCTGCCAGACATCTGGGGGGGCGGGGAAGCTGCCAAGCCTCCCTGCAGGGAAAGCTGCAAGGCTCCCACATGGCTGGCAGGCAACGCCAACCCCGTGGACTCCAATTAAGGGCAACAAGCTGTGAAAAAGCAGGCTGGAAACCCAGCTGAAACTTAAAACCGCCGTTTTATAGCCCTGTTCTTCCTCAGCGCCACACTCCTCTCTTCGCCTAGTGTGGCTGGAAAAAAGCAAAACCTGACTCCCTCCGCACACCTTCTACAACAAGGTTGCCTAATTAAGACGAAAAGGGAACAGAGGTGACCTGCCGGGTGCCCCCTCCTCTCCCTTTGGTGTGCAGGGAGAGGGTGTTTCGATTTACGGCCCATCCCAACTGAGCTCGGATGCCCTCAGGTCTGCCGAAACGGAAGCCCCAAGAATGGCTTGGAAAAGAAACCAACCCGGCCCTCCGCCTGGCGTCCGGCGAGCCACCTTTCAAACCACCGAGGGGGATTTCTCTCTCCTTCCGGCAAAAATGTGCTTTGTTTCGTTCTGCAAACAAAGGGATTCCGAAACGGCTTCGGATGCCAAACAAACACACCTGCCCTTCCGCTGACCTAGCAGGCGGACCCCGTCGCTAGCCAGGGTCTTGCTCTTCACCGTAGGCGAAACCCCGGGCATGACATCCATGGGCACCAAAGCCGTTGTGAAACGGCCTCCCTCCCAGCCCATGAGTGCCAATCAATGAGGAAGATGAGGCGGCTGGGCTGGGACAAGGTAGGAGCCTTCGAACCAGAGCTTGGAAAAGCTGCTCTCCTGAACGACATGTCCCATAATCCTCCAACGGATCCTGGAAGCCACCGCTTTTCCACGTTCGAGGGACGGTTCGGTCGCAAAGCATGGGTTTTAAGGGCAGAGGGTGGCCATTCAGTCCACATCATCTTCCAGGAAGGGAGGACAAACACAGCCCCCCCTTAGCGATGTTGAGTCAGTCACACACCCACAGCCGAACCGAACTCACACGGCTGTTTTAAGGATACAGGTGGGAGAAGGAGAGCTATGTGCCCGGTCTTGAGCTTATTGGAGGAAAAGGTAGCCTATACGGGAAGAACAAGAACAAGGGGAAAGGGGAATAAGGTAGAGGAAGGAGGGGCTCACGTTCTCAAGAGTCTGCCTTGTTGAACCTCTGCATGAGTTCCTGTTCCCGGCCAGGGCTGCCTGCAGCTGCCAGGAATCGCTCTCCACGTCTCAGGCTGGATTCTTTCCCAGCCTTACGTAAAGATGCCGGGATTAAATCTGTGACCTTCTGCGCCTCCCCCCCCCAAAAAGAAAACCCAAGCACTTTGCCCCTGAGTTACAGACCCAAACGTGGGGGGGAGAGAGTGGGGAGCCTCTCCCAGGAGAAAATGGTTTGTGCCTACTGAGTCTTTTCAAGTTTGACACTCAAGCGTGCTTCCAATTGAAGGGGGGAGGACCCCCCCATACAAAAACAACAACCCAAAGCTAACCAGACCTTTAGGAAAAGGTGGTACGATATCTCACCAACGAGCCCTTTCTTTCCAGCTACAGACACTACCAGCCTGCTCGGAGGACGAAAAGTTTTACTGGGGACGGAGAAGCGGGCAGGACGAGGGCTTGAAAAGCATCTCCTTACCTTCTGTTCTTGACATGGGGGTGAAGACGGCAAGAGAGCAGGGCAAGGGTGAGGAGGAAAACCTCTCATTTTTACGCACGTCAAATTTATGGGATTTTTAATAAAAGATTCCACGGGCATGTTTTAAGAACATGCTAAAACGTCGTCCTAGACCACAAAAAGCCATCCGAGCAAAGCACACACATGGAAACACTTCGGACGCCCTTTGTGCCTTTAATGAATCAAATCCAGCATTAATGTTGTTTTAAATGCTAGGGTGAGGCTCTTCGAAGCTGGCTCTGGGCCTGGGTTCGAGTCTCCTGAGGGATGGAGCCAACCAGGGAAAATTTAAGAAGTCAAGTTGTCGTTCGGCGGTTCCAAGCCATGCTCGGCTCAAGGGCTAGCGATGCCATGATGCTTAGCCCCCTCTCCTCCTCTCTTGCAAACAACAGAAGGTTTGCCCCTGCTCTCTTCTCCGTGTTGAAGTCAGGGGGGCTACGGCAGGCCTGAGTGGAAAGGGTGGCCAAGAGACAAAAGGAGCAAGCTGAACCAACCCACGCAACCACCTTTCTGGAATCTGAACCCAGCAGCCACTGTCCCGGAGAGACACGTCTTCCCCAGAAACTGTCACGAAGGCGGACAAGCTCATTCTATCCCCCTTCCCCAAATGCCGTTTGCTTTGACAGACCTCCCTCGTGGCAACCGGAAGCACGCCGCTCTCCAGATTCCGTTGGACTCCCAAGTCCCATCGCCCCTCCCCACTCGATGGGGCTAATGGGAACTGCAGCCCGAAACTATCTCTCGACCCACACGGTTGGTGGGTCTTTCTCTCGCAGGTGCCCACCAGGGGTCACTCTGCCCACAGCATTGTCTGCAAAAGCCCCCCCCCCCCCCCCGGCTGTTTTGGTGATGAATGGGGACCGGCTCCCTTTTCCCTGCTCAGACCAACCCGGGACAAACGCGGCACGCCGTCGCTTGCCAGGAGAATGAAATCAAAAAGCCACAGGGGACCCTCTTGGTAACGCCGATTAATTAGTTCAGAAGGAATGCTCCAAAGTCTGGGGCGCAGAGAAGACCAACAGTGACCGCCTCACAGGCGTGACCTTACGTTCCAGCAAAGAAGTAACGGCAGAGGCATCGGGCAATATTCAGCACACACAGAGAACCAGAATGTGGCCACGCAGAGGTCCTGAGACCCTGCCTGGAGGAAATGGAGGGTTTTGCAGAGAGAGAAAGAAAGAGAAAGAGAGGGAGGGAGTCTCTCTCTCTCCCTTTGGTCCAGCTGTTCCTCGGCCCAAAGCTTAAGCAAATCTGTCCCGACAACGCGGCCTAAGGCTCCAAAATGCAGGTATTTGGCAAATCCTTCCCTGCTCGCGCACACACACAGGTGCACGTTCGCCCTTGAGCAAACATACCGAGTCGGTTTGGTATGCGGTCCCCTCTCCTGCCAGGGAGGCTTCCCAAAGCATGCACATCTGGTTGGCAGCTGGATGGCTCAGGACGGGCACGAGAGGCAGCTGCCAGCTCCGGGAGAACAAAGGGCAGATTCAGAGGGAACGAGTAGCTCACACACACACACACACACACAGCCTCCGGTTGGGCCCGGGGGCCGGCGGACGGCCAGGAGACGAGAAGCCAGACGGAGGCCCTCCAGGCTTCTGCTGTTTGGGCTCTGAGGCTTCCCCTCACCCTCGCAAGCTCCCACTCGCTTCTTCCTACGTCCACCACTCCGGTTGCCCAGCTGGCGCTTTGGGATGACAATTTAGAGAAGGGAAGTAAACGTGGGAAGGAGGTAGAGCATCTCTGTGGCGGAGGGTATCCCTGTCTTGGCATGTTTTGCACCTTCCCGATGGGTTTGTGGGCAGTGGGGAAAGCCCTGGCCCAGCGCTTCACCTCCACACTGGCCGGACCGAGTCCACCTATCCGGATGGGGCCATTACAAACACATGTACAAGACACACACGCCTGGCAAACTGATAAGTCAGAAGCTGATTCTTAATCCTCCTCTTCTGAGCTGTTTCACTGCCCTCGAAGGCCTTCTAATCTTACACTTGGATTCGCGTAGCTTTTATTCCATAACATGTTGCCAAAAAAAGGAGAGAAAACCCAAGTTGCTGGCAAAGCACGTCATAAGGTGAAAAGTCTAGATGCAGGAAGGGGGTGATCTCGTGACTTCTAAGGCGTTCTAAACCCCCACCTGGATAAACCCAGGACGCTCCTCATGCCGAGGCTTGGCTAGAGGAAGGCAGGGGGGAGACAAAGCAAGCCTCGTGGTCCCTTGGTGCCAAGAGAACAGGGCCAGGGCGTCCGGAGGCCACCTGCAAGGGCCCCAGTTGCCAAGAGTGGAGGCAAAATATTGAGTCCAAGAAAGGGGGGGGGGGGTTTCTGCCCAGCGGAGTGCCACAAGACGTTCGGAGCTATTCCTTCAAAGAACTGCCCTAAGTTTCGGGTTCGGTTCAAAGCTGCGCCACAAGCCGTGGGGCAGAGAAGCGCGGAGGGAGGTCACCCCTCCGCAGGCTTCGGAGAGCTGAAGCCCAAAAGGACTTTTCCAAAATGTCAGGAAAGGGGAAACAGGACACACATGCACCCCGTGCACCTTCCCCTGCTTAGGACACTTTTCAACGGGGCCTAAAACACCAGCGGTTCTTCTGGAGGCTTAAAGTCATGCAGCCGTTCAGAAGATGGAAAACGCGGAGCGCCTAAGATGTGGCCGTGCAAAAGCGCAGCTGTGTTTTTAAATACTCAAAAGGGCCCGCTCCGTTCCCCGTCGCTACGCTGGAGGTGCGCGTAAATGCCTGAATATTAAAACCAGGCGAGAATTTAGCTCCAGAACCCATGCACAAGGAAAGGGAAAACAGCCCATTCGTCATCCAGGCCTCGAGCAAGGGAGTGCTTGGCTTGCCTCTGAACAGTATAGCTTGGAATCGCTCTCTGTGTCCAGCCATGCCCCCCGTTAGGGTCGCCCTTCGGGCAAGCAGGCCTCACGGGAGCCCCCCACCCCCTCTTTCTCTCTTGAATCTGCCCAGTGCCAAGGGGAAGGATTTTGTTCCAATTGTGCTTTGGAAATATTTGCCCAAATTTGGTTAATCTCTCTGCCTTTGGAACAGGAAGAACAAGACGTTTTTAAAAATGCAAATGTGGGAGAAGGCTGACAGAGCAGATTTTTTTTTCCTTCCCTAGCGAAGAAGAGAGTCTATATACCACCAAGAGGAGCCGCAAGCGGTCTAGAGAGAGGATTGGACCCGCCCGTTCGATTTAGGTAGATCTTTTCCTGCTTTTACCCGAGACGGGTTACTAAGACACATTCCCACTCTCTGTCTCTCCAGAGATGCTCTCTGCTTCACTTCAGGCATGTGCCTTGGCTTTCAGGAAGCGTTTGAGAGTTACAGCCTTGCGAAAGGGAAAGGGTTAAGGGATTCTGCAACAGGTCCAAACCCGAAGAATGCAGAGAAGCATACAAACGCCGAGGGATCCAGGGCTGCCTAAGGGCACAGGAATGCGCGGGGCTGTCTCGCGTTAGTACGCACAAGGAACTAATCAAAAACACCAAACACCCGTCCTTGAAACAAAACAGAAGAGGAAGAAGGCTGTTTTCTGATGATGGAAACCGGTTTCTGTCATGTTCCCCATCTGGCCACGGGCCGTCACGCCTTGTCGCCCCAGATCTGCCTTGGACATGCTGACGGATCGGCGGGTCTTTCCACCAGGGAGGATGTCTCTGCTCACTTCTCAGAGCCCTTCCTTCAAAACAACGGCGGGTGGGGGACACCCTACCCCCGGATCCACCTTCTTCTAGGCCTCCGGGAACCCCCAGCGAGGATGAGAAGAGGTGGAAGAGAAACCGGATAACTGGGCCCAGATGGGAGGCTGCTCTCGGCATGCTTGGGTTCCCGTGGCCAAAGGACAGACTCGTCGGCTCGAAGGCCGTGAAACGGCGTTTACGTGGCTCTCACCCCCTCCCCAGCCCAGGTGACCCTCTTCCTCAACATGCTGTGCTTTCAAGCCTCTCGAAACCGCGAAGGAAGAACACGAAGCGGAGAGAGGGAGCCACCACGAACCCACCACGCTAGCCCTTGTTGGGGCACCGCGAGGCATCTGATGGGTCACGAACGAGGAGGTGCAAGGTTGGCCATCGGAGCCGCTAAGGACACCACAGAGACGGTCTTCAGGTGGCACCTCACCCCAGCCTTTTCCTCCCGTTGGAGAAATGGCCCACCAAAGAGGAACGTTAAATCGGGTGGAAAAAGGAAACTGCTCCTAGTCCGGGCCATGGAAAAAGGCCGGCTTGTTGTTGCAAAGCAGGTGGCGGCCTGTTAACGAAAGGCGGGTTTCCACTGGAACGAAATCTGTCTGCGATGGCATGACTGGGAAGTTGGCTGGGCCAGGGGTGGGAGCCTGGAATGCTCCCCCTTGGGGGGGAGGGAACCCCCAACTCTTGGTGGGACATTCCTTGGGTCAAAACGAGCTGCAGAAATACACAGGCGGGGGGCGGGGGGCAAGGCCAGAAAACACAGATCCACGGGTCCCAGACCAAATCAAGCCTGAACTCTCCACTGGAAAAAGTAAAACGACAGACTATGGTCCTTTGGGAGCATCACGAGAAGGGCAGGGTAGAACAGCGACCGGTGTGTGCCATATACAAAGAAATATTACCACCACTACAAAGGGCATTACTGTATTTTAGCAGGTTTTGCCTTTCCCCAACGCCACACCCCCCAAACCTCTGAGCTACCTTCTTAAAGACCTCGAATGGATCTGTTCTCGGGGCCATCCCCATCACCCTCGCCCTCGATAAGACCCACCCGACAGACGGCACAAGCTAACTTACAAATCTCTGTACTGGTCAAACGCGTTGTTCGCTTCCACCTCAAGCTTGCGCAGGCGAGCGGACGGCATCGCCCCATCTTCCAGAGGCGGGTCATATTTGTTACTCCACGGTGATCTGCAGGGGAGATAGAAAATGGTCAATACGGGAGCTGCGGAAAGGGGACTCCTTCCGAAACGGGGGTGCGCATCGACGTTTTTGTCGTTCCTGACGGTGGACCGGCGAGGTTCATGGCAAGACAGGTCTCTGGAGCTCAGCATCGGAGGACCGGTCTGGAGAAGCTTACAACCTAAAGCTTGGCCTTCCCCTGCAGGAAAACCGGGGGGGGGGGGGGCGGGAGAAAGGGGGCTGCACTTGTCCCAGGGCATTTTTTGAGGGCTTCTTCGACATCAAAAACCCCCCCTGGGAGCAGAAGTCAGGAGAGATGCAGAAAGAGAGAAGGTCGGGCTGTTCTCCCTTCAGTACCTCTCTCCGATTCTCACCTCGCTGCCCTATACATCTCAAGACTCGACACTACATTTCACACAGGCAAGGAATGATGTGACTGAAGGAAAAGCCGCCAAGGGTCCAAGAGGCAGGTAGGTTTCCCACCTGAGACAGTCTGCCACGAAAGATCTCCATGGGAAGGGTCTTCTCCGGGTTTGCTAGACTTTTCTGTAGTGACGCTCGAATGAGAACATCCTGCCAATCACATGATCTCAGCATCTACAATTCCTCAAGCGCTCAGTCCCGGAGTGCTCCTCCCAACAAAGACCCCCGTTAAAGGGTCTTTTTCTGAGTACCATTGCTCGCCATAGTGTGATGGGAAGCTACCAGTGAAAAAGCCCTCACCCTGTTTCTAGAACACCCTTGTAATAGGAATCTGCCCACAGTCCCCCCTCCACCTATATGCATTTCTGTTCTGTTCAGCCTTTCCTTTCTCACTCCCATTATTATGCTTTACTGCCTGCTTTCAGCACCCTAATATTTTCATGTTTGGATGCTGGATTGGCCCATTTAATTGTTTCGCTGGCTGTCTTATCGACCGTCTCCTGCCTTGATTGTTGTAAACCACACAGAAGGCCGTTTGCCGCTGGGCAACAGAGAAATAAATGAAATTAAACCAACAACGAACATCTGCATCTTCTAAACGGCTTTATCCCAAATTTTCTTTTCTTAAAACGGTTGGCGGCTCTGAAGTTTAAAAAAAAAAGTTGAAATCTTATTCTTAAAACAAACCCTTTCATGCTGCCTCGGGAAGATTAATCATGCATCTAGCGCTAAAGCCGGGATAGAAATATCAGGAAGGAAGAGTTTATGAAAAGAATGGCTTTTTAAAATGGATTTGCAAGTTGTTATGGCTTTTCTATTTATTTATTTTTTTTGAAGACTTATCAGCAAGACGGATGAACAAAAGGAGGAAAACAGCCCTGAGCTTTCCTCCCGTCAAAACTCACTAGAGGAGGCAGAAAAGCTTTCTTCGTGCTTGGGGACTTAAGAACACCCATCTAAGTTTGGAGAACAAGGCATCAGGGTTCCTCCTCCACCTCTCCACCCCGTCAGTGCCTGCCTTTCTTTAACAAGGTGGGCTTGATTTAACTGCAGTTAACAGATCTCTCCTGCAGAATACAGGGAATGGAATTTTGGAGCCGTACAGTTGCAACTTAGCACTTTTCTGGCCTAAGACACCCACATGTGTCCCACCCCAAAAGAGAGAGACAGAGAGAGAAAGGGGATACACACAGAGAGACAGACACACACACAGAGAGAGATGTACTATATGTCTATTTTAAAGAACACTGGCTACAGTAGTAATTTTATCCACAAGAAATTCATAACACTGCCTTCCTCCAAAACAGGTTTACAGCCGCTCAGCTCTCAGGACGCATTTAAAAGCTTAGAAGGACGGCTGTTCAGAGGAAAGGCAGACGGACGAGTCCTCTTGGGCCGAACGCGCCAAGCTCTGAACTGGCCCGTGAAAGAGAATCACTACTCTTGGGAGTGAACGGGATCCGAAGGGGGCCGATGGCACGAAACATCCCCCTCCACACAAATAAATAAATAAATAAGATTCTATTTCAGCAAAGGGATGGAAATGCAAGGTTAGGAACGTGCAGAGAGCGTCAGGGTTGTTAGGCAGTGTGTGGGGGTGTATACACACACACACACACGTGGAACACTCAGCTTTTAGGTTCCAGATGCCACAGCTGTTGCATTCCCCCAGATGTGAGCATTAACTGGCGTCCTCCACCAGCTGCAGCCACAAACGGTGGAAAGCGAGCCCACCCCATCATCCCCTTGGACCAAACCTCCCTCGTTACAAGGCCTCGTGAAAACGGGACTCGCTCCCTTGGGGACATGTGGCGACAGCAAAAAAAACCCTCCCTTGTGGACCGAGATTCTTCACAAGGCGAAGGGGGACAAGGTTTCCATGAAACTGATCTTTAGATTTGCGAGGGAGGACAAGACCTCTGTGGGCGTGCGGTGCTCCACCCCTGGGGCTCCAGAACCATCCACACGCATGTTTTGTAGGGCTGGGCCATGTTGGTTTTTCTGGACTACACCCCCCAGAATCCAGCAGCCGGCACAGGAACAGATTCTTGGGAGCGGTGGTCCAGACAAGTAACTTGAAAAAGTGCAGATCCTCACCACGACCTACAGCAGAGGAAGACCCCAAAACCTTCCCTTTTCCCACAAAAAGGATTGATTTTGTCCCTGGAAGAGGCGCAAGGCGAGGCTCTGGCAGGACCAGCATCCTTCCCTGCCCTGGCTCTGAGCTCAGGCCCTGGCTTGGCAGCTTCCGTCTCCTGCACGTTGTTGCCTTCCCCACGGATCGGGGCTCGTCGTCTCTCCCCCATCGCCGAGCGATTAGGAGACCCAACCCAGGACCCGAAGCGGTGTTTTCGAGGGCTACTCACAGAAGCCCTGCTAGGGGATGCTGGGAGTTGCAGTCCCACAGAATGAACTTTCCCAAAGGGCAGACCCGGATGCAGACGGTTCCACCAGGCGCGCTAACCCTTGCAAACTAACACCTTAGCAAAGGCACTTCGTGACTCGTGGAAGCAGGGGTAAAGAGCCACGTCACTCCACCCTCGCCGCCACAGGTGAGGATTTCCTGACACTTTTAGTTTAGTTTCTCTAAACTGAACTAAACTAGAGACGAGGCCCTGGTGAACCCAATGACTCTCGAGAGTCAACAGAGTGGCCACACACTTGTACGCCTATGTTATTTGCCACAGAGAGTGGAGGAACTGAGGGGGGGGGGGAGAGGGACACTACAGTCACCTGTATGAGTCTCCGTCCCGATTGTAGTCACACAGGAGGTAATCCTTCCCCACCACTTTGTCACGCGCGATCTTCAAAGGCTGGTCGACGGAGGACAAGAGATCTTCACAGAGGCTTGGGACCTGACAGGAAAAAAGAGGAAAGGGGGGGGGGGGGAGAAAGTAAAACCAAAGTGAGACAGACGTGCTTCTGAAACCTCAGCTGCCTGTAGCCCAGGAGCCAGGCTGCAACAAACCAAACCACGGCCTGTTGTGATCTGAAAACACAATCTTTGTGTACCGCCAGGACCTCACGGGGGTCTATACTTTTCTTTACATGTGGCAGATTAACCGCTCATTTCCTTCGCTCGATGCACGATGCGTGGATCACAGCGCGTGTATATTCGTACATGGGGGCGGGCGGGTGCACACACGCCGTCTTGAACTCGGCTCTCATCACCGCAGCCGTCGGTGTGGTCTCGTAAAGCCACGTGCCTGGTGCGCGGTCCCATGTGTGCCGCAGGGCCTCGCTCCTTGCCAAGTCAAGGGCTGCCGGGCAATGGCAGAGGTTTTAAACATGGTAAATATTTATAATGGAGTGGAAATCCAAGAGCTGCGAAGAGAATAAGCTGCCCGTGAACGGCGGCTTTAATTTTTTCCACTAGCTCATGCTCTAGGTGGAGTTTCATATATTTTCCAGGCTCCCTGCCAAACATTACTAGGCTAGTTAACTTCAAGAAAAAAAAATATATAGTTACCTGACACATGTCATTTTAATTAAAAAATAAATAAAAAAGAGGGCAACACACCGATACGCCAATGTGCAGCTTTAATGTTTGAAGGATGAGAAGAAAGGTCTAGTCTTTTGCAAATAAATCCGCAAGTCACTAGTCCATAAGAAAAGCAGGCTCACAATGCAGACTGTAATCTTCAGAAGTCCACACTGAAGTAAATATGCAAGTCTTAAAGATGCCCTCAGACGCTGGGTTCCTTTCCCTTTTTGTTTTACTTATAGCAGCTTAGCCCACCCATCCATCCATTACAATAATGCACGGCTCCAGAAATCAGAAGAAGTCTGAGACTCGGAAAGGAAGCCATAACGGAATTAGAAAAGATAATCAAGTGCCAGGATATGTCCCTGGAGACCAAGACCATCCACACGCTCGTATTTCCGAAAGCTGGACAGTGAAGAAAGCCGAGGGGGGAGGGGGGGGGGATGGTTTGAAATGGGGTGCGGGAGGAGAGCTTTGTGGATGCCCTGAATTGCCAGAAAGACAAACCAGTGGGTCCGAGATCCAATCCAGCCTGTGAACTGTCTCTGGAGGCAAAAATGACGCCTGCTAAAGCTGTCCGACTTCAGGCACATCCTGAGAAGGCACAGCCAACGTTCCCTTCTCAGCTGCGCACGTGCGACGGGCGCACGCAGCCAAGCGACTGTTTCCTCCCATTTGTTTCCAGTCGCTGCCACAACTCCGCACACTGGGAGCGGAGCCGCCACGCAGCGCTCCGGAAAACGAGAGGGAACATGGGGCACGGCCATGGATTCTGGGAGTTTGTGGTCCAGAAAAGTAACTTTTTCTGAGTTCTTATCCGTGACCGACAGAGGGTTAGAGAAAGGCTAGAAAAACATCCTCTTGTCAACAAAAAGGGTTGAGTTGTCGTGACCAGGAAAAAGACGACAGTGCTGGGAAAAGCTGAAAGCCGTCGGAAAAGAGGAGGTTCAAAATACAAGATGGATCGACTCCCTAAAGGAAGTCATGGCCTTCAGTTCACATTTAGAAACTGAGACTGCAGTACTCTTAATTTTACTGTTTCTTCAGGTTTTATTTTCCTTGTTCTTTAAAACGGCTTCATCTGTTTTTGGTTTTCTCCTCATTCTCTCCTTCTCTCTTTTCTTTTTTTCTCTCCCACCCACCCCATTCTGGACATCCTATTTTCCTGCAAACTGAGCTATACAACCCGAGGAAGGGGCAATTGTGTGTGTGTGTGTGTGTGTGTGTGTGTGTGTGTGTGTCTTTCTCTCTCACACACACACACACATATCTGGACCCGGGTCACTCTGAAACCAGAGACTGTCTCCTAAAAATTGGACTTTTTTTTTGGTAGTTGATTGTTCCTGCAAAGAGGGAATGAATGAGAGCCCTCTTTGGAAACAGGTTGTAAAGGGGTGACAACGTTTTGAAGCAGCCGGGGGACGGGTCTCGGAGAGCAGGAATGACAAATTGAAAGAACAAGGAGGCTGTATTAAACGGCGGATATGGGACAAGCATCCCCTTGTCCTTCTGAAACACGAATCTGTCCGGAGTTAGTCAAGCAGGTAGGAGGACAGAGTTTTAATTAAAAAATAAAGCCCTCTTTCCAAATCAGCAGCCACCTGTGCTGCGGGGGGGGGGGGGGAGGAGGAATTAGAAACCGGATACCCTTTCCTGGGCAGACTCGCTCCTTTCCGGCTCAAAAGTTGGGACAGCGACGGGCAGAATGAAAATCCGCTCTACACACACACACACCCCAGGGGGGAAAAAAGGCAGGCAGCAGATCAAGATAGAGATGCGTTTCGGGTCATGGGGAACCAAGTCTTTGGAATTCGTACCAATAGAGAAATTGCACCAGACCATCAACCTCCTCTACCGTGATTTTAAAAAAGTGAGTTTGGAAAGCGGGGGTCAATCTGACTTTAGGGATATTTCTTCCCTTCCACCAGCCCAAAATTCAGCACATGCTCTGATTTCAATATCCAAGCGCCGAGATAAATCACAGCAGAAATTAACATCTCCGTCTTCAGGGTGAGCAGTGCAGAAGCAAACACCCTCTCCTTCGAAAGATTAAGGGACGGATGGAAAAAGATGTTGGCTAAGAGACCCATTCCAGCTGTAAAACCCCGGCTCATCGCCCTGCCTTTGGGACTCACTAAGCTGGCCTCTCAAGGGTGGGACACCGAAACCGGGCTTCCGCTGAGGAGTTCCCACGTAAGATAGGATGCCGTGGGGGAAAGCAATCCGAGAAGCATCCTGAGAGGGACGGCAAAACGTTGCCCCAGATACAAGGGACATGGGGCTCTGCGGGCTTTCTTGGAAAACAACTGCTAGCCATACTAATCAGCACAGCCCATACGAGGGAACAATGGGAGATGTAGTACAACATTTGGAGACTAACACAGGTTCCCCACCTATGTAACATAAGAAGCGGGGGAGTGGCATCCAGAACACCTTCTATTTATCGTAGTGGACAGAACCTGCCACCTGTTTTCGGAGAGAATTTGCCCTGATCACCTGTTCGACAGGTTTAAAAATTATTTAAGTGTTACGGCGTTAAGGAGCGGGAGGAGGTGAAGCACCTTCAGACTTTTGGCTCAGACGGGGAAGCCCTCTCGACTGGATTCAAAGCGCCTCGAAAAGCCAGCTAAGAGAAGCAGCGGGGCTACGTTTAAAGACTGTCTGCCGCCCAGTTTATACGAGACCTCTCTTGGCTGCCTCCAAGCGTGCTTTTCTTTTCTTTTTTTAAAGAGGTCTTAAAATGAGTTCCGAATGCCTTGATGGTAATCTTTTCTAAGCTGAAGACATTTCCATTTACAGCCACGCTCGCCGAGTGGAAAACTGGCTCGCGCCGAGAGGGCACGGCTTCCATCGTGCCAAGTCCCCGCCATTTCAGCCAATAACACTTGATCTGGAGCCCCGGCAGCTGCTTTCGGCATTGATAGCTGTGAAAACACACCGTGTCCGATGCGCTCAGCCTCTTTGGAGAAAGGACGCCAAGTCCAAGGAGGCCACCCCTTTCGAAACCCCGAGGAGGCGGCGGGGAAGAGCTCTTAACCATCAAGGTATTAAGTGAAGCTGGGTGGCATAAGAAAGCTCCTTGTATTTGTTGTGGGTTGCTAGTCCTCAAGAATTCGGACCTTCATCGGTGTTAATTTTCTGGCAAGAGGCAAAATGAACTGCGGCACTGAACCACAGGTCCAGAGTGGAAAACCTCACTTAGTCCTTGGTCACGTGAAACCCCCATAATGAGACGAGAACCCAAGCTCACTCACACAGAGGAGATATATCCTTCACAAAATTATTGTTGTCTTTTTTCAGTTGGCTTAGTGAAGGGGCCACCCCAGTAACCAACTCTGGAACGCATCGGACAAGCAGCTGCGTGGATTCATCTCTACGTACAGATGGACACGGGATGGGGCGGTTGGAATCCTATATGTCAAGGACTTCGTTTTTACTGGCTTCCCACACGCAGGAAATGTTCTGATTTATCCAATTATCCCACACACACCCAAAAAAAACACCCACTTGCCACCTTCTCATCCCACGCTGGTCTCCCACAGCACTTTCCAAAATTCTCTCATGGGCGGATGAGGCTCCAAGCTGACTGTTTCCCAATAATTAGTCACTGGATTCTCGAGTTCGGCGCTCGGTGCCAGGGCAAATCAACCAGCATCTGCCTGGCCCCGCTGCTTCTTTTAGACCGGAGCTTCCAGGGGACCCCGTGACTGACAAGGGCTCTAATGAACTCTAATTACAGGCTCAGCCTCGGATGGAGGAAGTAACAGCAGATGTGGTGAGAGAGGGCCAGGCGCTCCATTCCACTAATGAACGAGGAAGCATGGAAGGAGGGGGGCGCTGATGAGTGGCAGTGACCCAAAAATGGCCTCTGTCCACCCCGAGCCCCCCCACCCCACCCTTCTTAGATGGGCTCTTTTCATTCCATGTTCAAGTTGGACATTTTCTCTCTTGTCAGCAGAATTCTACAGGGAAGACACATCTCCCTGTTTGACAAACAGCCCCAGGGAGGGCCTCAGAGGTACTTAAGGGTACGAGCCTTTAAAAAAAAAAATCCACCTCTGGGTCAAAGTTCAGCCCCAGCTCTAGGAACTGGAGAGGGAGCTAAGGGTGTACAGTTCAGATAAGAACTGGTGCGGTCTAGAAGAGAGGGAGAAAACATGGGTTCAGTTCTCTCCTCAGCTATGAAATCTGTTGAACGGTTCCAGGTTCTGGTGTTAACAAGTTAAAAGCCAGACCAGGGAATGCAATAACAAACTCTGGCTTCTAACCATGTTTTGTGGCTGGGTAACAAACCCTGGTTTGTTTACTGTGATGCTCTGGACACCCCAAAGAAGTCGGAATTCAACAAGCCACCCCCTGGTTTCTCATCGCCTGCAAACCCGGCCAGTCTCGAAACTGACAAACTTCAGCTGCTGCTCTTGACCAGCATGCCAGAATTCGCAGCTCCTGCCGCCGAAATCCAATCCATTTTGGCTCAGGCTGCAGCTCCCTGTGGTCTTTAAGGGGCCACAAGCCTCTATTGGTTTTGCAGACCAAAGGAACTCAGCTTCACCTCTGGGCACATCAGCACCACCCAAAGGAGCTCGGCAAAACCACGGGTTTCCGATACTCACCAAATCAATCAGGTCACTGAGGTTTTTCTCAATCTGCTGGGGAGGCAGACGCCTCATCAAATCCAAGGCACAATCCAGCTGCTGGTCACTCTAGGGAGGAAAAGGAAACAGGAAAGCGGAAAAGAAATGGGTTACTCACAAGCAACGCAGAAGAGCATAGGAACAACGGTGAAGCCGACCCAGTCACGCTAAGCAACTGGCCACCGTCTCTAGCTCCGGACGACTTATTTCAGAGGTTCTTCTAACTGTGGCCTCCTGCATGGCTGGACTTCATCTCCTGGACACTCCACCGACAGAGCCAGTGGGGAGGCGTGCTGGGAATCCCAGTCCAAGCAAATCCCAGCAATCTAAATGGGGAGTGTCTTGCTTACTCTGAGGAGCAGAGTTGCTACGGTGTCCCGACACGTGTTCGACTCTTCCACTTCTGTTCATCCAACACTCGTTGAGCTGGAGAGGCCAGGACCTCCGAATAGGGGACCTTGTCCAGGAAGTGCTCTGCCCGGAAGCTACATTCACCCTGGAGGCCAGACATTTTCCCCAAGGCACTCCTTCTATTTCAGGGGCAGACAACCCAAGGGAGCTCCAGAGGTTCTAGGCTAGGACTCCCACAACCCTTAGCCGTACTGACCCTGCTGGCTAGGGGGACGTGGAATTCAGAAGCCAAACCACGCAGGTTATACCGGTGGCTGCTGATTCTTCTGGCTGGGTTCTCAGCACCCAAAGCATGGGTGGCCTGAACAAGCCAGAAGAGCGACCACCATCCGGGTCACTGCTATTCCTCCTTCAGGCCTATAAAGAGAGGCCTACAGAAGTGTGCGTGTGTGGGTAAACTAGGCACCCTCCAGAAAAAAAAAGAAGGGAAAAAAAACCTGCCCTCAAATGGTTTTTCCACTGAGCCTTCAAGAGAAATCTAAAGATAGGGGGACTTGGGCCAGCTTTGGCTGCAGAGGGGCAGAGCGCACTATTTAAAGGGTCTGGAATTTCTCTTGCACACACAGAGGCACAAACATGTGCACCCGCTTCCACCGAAGAGCAGGTGGAGCCACTGAAAAGGAGGGCTTTTTCCGGCTCGTGTTGGTAACGACCACCGCATGCCATCTGCACCGTAAAGGCGCCACGTCCTCCCTGCGCTGGGCCCTGTCCGTCACCAGCAAACAGTGTCATCAGCACTTCCTCCTTTACAGGAGTCTGAAATGCTAACCACGCACCAGGGCCTGGGAACGGACTCCAAGGTATGAATTCTTCAGCGGTCACGGCACACATACGCACATCCCAGCTCGGCGCTCCAGAGTCCCAAAACAGGGCAGACAGATGCCAGCATAAAACAAGACACGGATTACACTGGCGCTCCTTAAATCAAGGGGAAATATGTCTGAATAATCTTAAAACACAGGCTGTAGCAAAGCTTTGTTTCCACTGATCCAAAACATACACTGGCTTGATCGCCGACAGGCACTGATATAAAGTTTATTTATCTGAAAGCATTCGTTAAATGCACATATTCACTACTCTTTAGTCCACGAGCCCCCCCCCCCAAGCAGAGAACAAAAAGAAAAGCTTGAGTAAGCTACGCCGTCTTTTGTAAGCATGCAGCTTTTGATTTCTTAAGATTATTGTATGGGTTCTGAATAGCTGAATGGTTTAAACAGCTGAATGAGTCTTGAAAATCGTTTTCGAGTCGCCTCGGCCGCACCCTGCCTTGAGATGTCGTGACATACAGTGGAATGGAAATATTCTAAACAATAAAAAGAGGAAAAACAAACCGTTTCTTCAAAAAGGACACTTCAAAAACCACCTTTAAAGTCGACATTGTTTAAAAAACAGATGGTAACTGGTTTACATCTACTTCTGACATAGTAACAATGTTCTTTAAAACATTCTTAGAAACGTTTCAGATAACGTCAGCGTTCTTTAAAAACATTGAGCACTGCTTTTTATTTAACCTCCACAACGAAAAGGCCAATTCCTAACTTAATTTTGGCTTGGACTCTTCTATGTCTGAAGATGGCTGGATAGCTGCAGAGCCAGAGGTTGGGAGTTCGATTCACCACTAGGCTTCCTTGTGAGTAGAGCCAGCCTGGGTAGCCTTGGGCAAGCCGCACGGTCCCAGGGCACCCCTAGAGGAAGAGAATGGTAATGCGCTTCTGAGTCTTCTCTACCTGGAAAAAGGTCACCCTAAGTCAGAATTGACTTGACGCCACATAATTATTATTATTTTAAGTGTCTACGACATTTTAAGTGTGGTGTAGAGTGAGAACCAGGTCTCCTTGGATTCAAGAAACCCGGATTCAAATCCCTGCTTAGACGTAGAAATTCACTGGCGAGTGGCAATGGTAAAACCACTCCTTAAATATCCCACACATCGTGAAAACCCTGTTAAAGCAGACCTACGTCAGAAGCAATGGCACACAACGCACATGAGCTTTTTTTTATTTTCCACCCTAAGAAAACCTGTAAGTACATTCAAACGTCCTTCCTAAGGATAACTATCTGGAAAACATTCATCTCAAAACATCTAAAACACTACTTTATCTGGGTTATGACTTCATTCTTACTTAGGAATATTAAAATGTTTTCTCTGGCTGGGACAACTTGGCAGTATCAAAGGATCATGTTGGCATCCCCTCTTTGTTACTAATTTCACAAAACAAGAGGGTTCTTTAAAAATATTTTTTTCCACCAAAAAAAAAAGAGCAAATGGAAAGTTTTCCAGAGAAAAGTCAAGAACTGGGAAGCGAGACGCAAAAAAAGATGTTTTCAACGGGGCCACCGATAAAACACTTGGTTAGGTTACTCCTCTCTAGCATTTCCGTTTCCAGTAAGCTCTAGACCAGTGGTTCCCAACCTTGGGGCCCCCCCCGGGGGTTCTTGAGCTGTGCAACTCCCAGAAGCCTTCACCACGAGCTCTGCTGGCCAGGATTTCTGGGAGTTGTAGTCCAAGAACATCTGGGTGACCCAAGGTGGGGAACCTTTGGTCTATCTTCTCGTGACATCCACGGGTTCCTTATCAGAGCTTGGAAACTCTGAATTGCCAAGTTTCCATTGATTCAAGGGGTCTATACTCTGGTTGAGACAAACAGGTGGATTCAGGCCACAGGAAGCTACTTTGCACCACCAGACCACAATGGGTCCACCTCGGGCCACTCCTGTGGACGCATTTTCCCTTCTGCTGGGATAACCTGGGAACCACTGAGAGCCACGTTTTGTCACCAGCTAAGAACTGGAAAAACGGAGGTTACAAGGAGAAGTCTGGTTCTTCTGTGCAGCACGGAGATCCATTTCCACTCTCGCCTCTCCAACCCTCGTTCCCCCACGGAAAACGCTTGTTTAGCTTGGCCCGCGAAGACACGACTCTAGCAGCTAACCCCAGAAAGAGGATCCTTCTGACTAAAATTATTGCCACTGCCTCCCGCGGCTTCTTATACGTCAGCCCCGGGGTCAGGGTCTTCGCCTACAGGATCGTGGGAACGCGGGAGGAAACAGCTCATCCCAGCAGGACCAGCTGGGATTATTTAATAGGAATGGAAAAGGGGTGTGGGGGGGGGGGAAAGAGACACTCGGCCTCACCGGGTGCTTCCTTCAGCACTTTCCTATGACTCAGGTTTTGGATCAACACACCCGAAATGCGAGCCACCCTCAATCAAGATTTATGTTTCATCTATATGTGGCTAGATTCACAGGTGAGTAAACCTCAACTCTGTCCAAAATTTGCAGACTTCTCTCTCTCTCTCTCTTGCTATTTATATGGCACATGATGCTTCAGCAGAGCTTACAGCCTGCCAGGCCACTAGTGTGATTTGGGAAACTGAACTCTTTTCACAAATCTGCTCCCCGAGGTGTGCCTAACAGGAAACGCGAGGGATAAAGGATGAAGAGGGAAAAGCAGTTTAGTGCACTCCTCATGCAAGTACCCAATTCGGCACATCCTTTAGCCTACCATTTTATTCAGATATTTGGGCCTTTTGCACAAAGCCGGCGTGGCAAAGCTTAGCAAATTGAGACCCCTCTTTCTAGCCCTCAGGGCAAGAAGGCTATGTACGGTGGTTGAGCGGATGAGCCACGTCAAGGGAAGCGGCCGTGTAAGATTCAGGAGTCAGAAAATTAGAACCGAGCGCCCCTCCCTTGAGTACAAAAAAACAAAACAAAAAACTGAGAAGCCGCCCAGCGAGACATTTCAGCTTCCCATCGTCCACACAGGCCCTGGAAATCAGTTTGGCTTGGCTCGTGCTTTGGATTTGCTCCGTCTAGGAAGCAAGTTGCCAAAATTACTAGCCGTCAGGACCACACGTATCCAATTGTTTGCGCACCGCAAAGGCTCAAGTCCTGAATGGGAAAACAAACCCTAAACGAAACCATTCTCTTCCAACTTCTGCAGAACTGGCTGGATGATTTTTGACCTCGGGTCACTTCGAGATAGGATTCTGACTTCTATCAAAAGCACTCCTTAGAACGTCTACCACCCCGTACGTACTTTCTACTTTCGCCCTCTTCCAAGGAAATTTAATGGGACATACACCCGCGTGACCCGACAGCATGCCCCCCCCCACAGACAACTCTGCTGGGCCCAGAGGGAGGGACTGAGCAGTGGGGGGGGGGGGGGCACACATGACTGTTTTTTACTGGAAAAGCAACGGCTGGGCCCCAAATACCAAACCCAGTGTGTGTTGCTGACGAAGCCAAGATCTCCGTGGCTTCGGGACTTTTTGAGCGTGTGGCAGACTTCCATGGCGGGCCTCTTCACCCCAGGAACACACTCCTGCAAAGGAGCAAGAGGCTTGAAAGGAACTTTTCTCATTACAATTCTGGCCGGACAGGAGACTGGAAGGTAACCAGGAGCCCCAGCCAAGGCCAAGCCCCCCTGAACCCCTCTCCCACGAAGATGACTCCCTTTGTGAAGGGCCTCTGCTCCCTGGCTGGGCCACTGCCTTGCCCGACTCTTTCCTTCTCTCGTTCCCCTCCCTGTCCCTGTATTCAGGAGCAGAAGGATCCTGAGTCATCTACCCCACAGTGCCACGCAAAGCCTCCTTATGACAGCCTTCAGTGCCTCCCTGATTACTTCCTTTTCTCTGCATGGAGCCTGCCCACCAGCAGGGCTTGGGAATTCTTGTATTGGGACGTGGGAGTACAAAACTCTGCCACTCAGAAACACTTCTGGGTTGGCCACACCATCCATGGCTAGGCAGCTCCGGGGGTATCCCGGGGATGAGAGAAGCGGGACTCTAAAAGCAAAGGAGTCAAAATCCTATTTTTGGTT
This sequence comes from Intellagama lesueurii, assembly GCA_037013535.1. Lineage (NCBI taxonomy): Eukaryota > Metazoa > Chordata > Lepidosauria > Squamata > Agamidae > Intellagama > Intellagama lesueurii. Next base: position 11,602,702 of record JBAJHW010000016.1, on the reverse strand, counting down.
TATACCAGGCTGGGCCACCAGGGGGCACTGTTGATGTCACGGTGTCGAGCTACCAGCTTCTCACAACCCTTAGCCATGCTGGCCGGGGCTGATGGGAACTGTAGTCCAATGTGACACCAGGAAGGCTGCCGTTTGTCCATCAACACATGGCATCCTCCAGAGACCTCCTGTCACCGAAACCACGCGGAGAAGCAAAACTTCCCAAATCCACAGGCTAAATCCGAGACACTTTGCCATCCTGACAAGGACGTCCCACTAAATTAAGCGGGTCTGGATTTTATGCTAGGCATTCAATGAATGAGGCAAAATGAATGGGAGGGAGAAAGAGAGAGAGGGTGCCGTCCTTCCCGGCCGAGCCATTTCTGGGACCGTGTTTATTTTCAAGATCATAGAAGAGAGATGTTGGTTATTTGTACGGCTTGTCATTAACCATAACTGTGTAATTTGGCCGCTTTTATCTGGTGCCAGAGAGACCCACAGAGTACAGATCTGACCATAACAACCCATAAACCTACTACCCTGGCGTCAGGAGGAGGACGCAGTGCCATCAACTGGCTTAAAGGGGGGTGGGAGGGCAGGGGGGAACACTGCAGCTTCCCAAAAGCACCCCACACACACAGTCACCTCTATTAGATTTAGGCTAATGATGCTTCTGCATTTCCCACACCAGGTGCGTCTCTCAACGGCTTACAGAACACGAACCTCGGGATCCCCAACCACCACCCAGGACTTCCTGGCAAATAAAACGTGGCTCCCTAAGTCTTAGCATCAACAAGAGGGCACTCACGTTGCTCCGATAACCGTAAAAGGACTATGACTTGTTCCAAAATCAGAATATTTGAGCTCTGGAAGAAACTTTCTAAGGGAGAGCTCCAGAGCCAGCCTGGGGTTGTAATCAGAAGGCTGGACTGGGAACTTAAAAGATTTAGGTTCACGTCCTCATTAAAACTCACAGACTGACTCTGAGCCAGTTTCTCTCTGGACCTCGTCTACTGCACAGAGCAAGTGAGAGGCGAAGAGGGAGAAAAAAAAAAACACCCGCAAGACTCCAAACTCATTTAGAAGAAGGGCTGGATGCCAATGGAGCAGACAAATAAATCGATAAGCAGAACCGCCTGAAGAGACAGACTGGCTCCAGTACCCTTAGACCACAGACTAAAAGTACCGTCAAGTTGGGAGGGAACACAAAGGTCATCTAGTCCAGCCACAGGGATGGCCGCCCTGACATATGGTGGCCCGGCCTCTCTCTGAAAAACCTTCAGCAAAGGAAACCCAACCTCTTATAAGGGAGTCCATCCCATTTCTGAACAGCTCTGACCATGGGCATTTGCTCCTAAGGTTTAGCCAGTTGGATCCGTGCATTTGAGTGCTAACCTTCGGAAAGACAGAAAAGAAGCTTGGTCTTCTTTTACAGGACAGGCCTTCAAACATGCGAGGCTGCCTATGCTATCGCATGGCTGTGATTTAGCTTTATGGACATGCATTCCACCTTTCATCCCTTCCTCTATTTTCCTTGTCTCTTGCAGAGGCTGTAAGTCTTTGAGAACAGGTAGCTGTCCGCCCCCCCCCCCCAAGTACCCCAAACATTATTGGGTCTAAAGGTTTGCACTCATTTAATACGGCACCTTTCTCTGCCTGTGGCCTAGGTAGACATCCTGGCACAACCATGCCCCCGTAAGAGACAAATCTAGCTTCAAAAGGAGGATTCCCTGTTTCATAAAAGTGGCACCAGTAGGAAGACGTACGTAAAGGCTAATAGCGATGCGCTTGTGTTTTTAACATTTCCTGTCAAGGCTGCCCACTGTAAGCAATTAGGCGTTGCCCCAAACAGCATAACACCCAAAGCAAAAGCAGTTGCCGTTGCTGTATTTTTTTTTTTTAATTCAATTCTCGTGTCCTTGGAACAGTCAAAAACAGGTATTTGGAGGGCAGAGGCAAAGGAAGAGAGGAAAAACCGAACGGCCGAGGAATCAGGGGGAGATAAAAGGCAGAGGAGAAGACAGCTGCTCGGTTTGTTAGGGGAGATGTGCCTCAAAAGAATGAAAAGCGTTCAGTCGGCAGAAAGGAAGTTTAAAAAGCTGTGCTCAGAATACGGAATGCAAAACCACCGGGCATTTGCAATCTGTAGCAACTTCGGGGTTTCTCCCTCTCTCTCTCTCTCTCTCTCTCTCTCTCTCTCTCTCTTTTTTTCTTTTTCTGCAGAAGACAGGATATTTTAGCAGCCAGCGAGGAAGCAGGAAAGGAAGTAGGGGAAAACTTGCAAGCTGGTGCAGGGCATTCAAAATGCCCTGGGACAAGCGACGTGTGCTGGCTGTCATTCTTCAGAACAAAAGGAAGGCCCAGTGTCTGCCTTACTAAGAATCTTAAGCTTCCATTACAAAATAATAATAATAATAATTTGTAAAAAAATCAGCATAATCAAGTTTCTCTCCCTTAGGAAATGTCAAGATGAGAATCAAAGGAGGCAGGGGGCAGCCACCAAAATCTCTCCAGCCAGAAACACAACAACAGAAGATTCTTGGCGTCTCTCTCGCCCCAATTCGCAAAAAAGAAAAACCTGTGAGCTTTCCTGAGGGAAGCCAAGCGAATACACACCACAGAATAAGATGGAGCTCTTGGCGCTGTGGCTAGGCTGGGCATCATCCATCAGTCATCATCATCCTTACCAAATAAAGGAATCTCATCTTGCCTCAAATAAAGCCATCTCCCCCTGTAGCAGAAACGATCATTCTAAGAGCAGAAGAGGTGTGATTGTCCTTGTCTGAAGAAGCGTTATTTTTTTTTTAAAAAAGGAAAGGAAAAGGAAACTCAGATTACATCAGGCATGGGGAGGTAGCTATAAAAGCCATTAACAATTAGCAGAACAGGGCAAAAAAGTCTTTAGTGAGCTCCACGGCTCAGTGGTGGCTTAAAACTTTAATCTCCCAACCCGGAGGGTCAAGTATTCTAACATCTTTTGCTCTGTTTTATTTGTCCTTTACGAAAGAGCAAGTTATAATTACCTCCAGTAAACAAACAATCAGTCCAGAATTAACTATCATCTGTGCAACCAAAACTGCCTGGATCGGCGTTCCTCCAGCAGCCCAAGCTATTAGGAAATATATTATTTCAAGGGAGGTTCTTCTGACAAGGCCTGAGCCCTGAAGATCAAAACAGCCTTCGCTCCATGATTTGCGGGACACCCCTTTGACCATTAAGCACTGACCCATCGGAATGGCTCTGCCTCAGGGAAATACCCAGCACCAGGAGCGCCAGACTCCTAGCTACGAAAATGATAAAATATGGGATGCGACCCACCCTTTCCGTCTGTCTTGGGGCAGAGGAAGCTCATATTCTCCCCAGTTGGCTTTCCTGACACGGCTCTTGGCAGATTCATGATGATCACCACCCGCAGGTCTACGGAGGAGACAGCCAGAGATGTTACCCAGAGCTACTAGCCGGCATTAACTAACATTTCCCCCTTGGTGACTAGCAAATCTTCGTTTCTCCCCACTGCCACGGCCGCTCGCCTCCTGTGTTCCCGATGAGTAAGAATCCTCCCTGGTCACAGTCCTCAACGGCCAGAAGAGATGCGCCTACATTTCCTGTGAAATGATTTCCCAAACTCTTGAGTTTCAGAGATGAGGATTATTTTCGGTTGAGGGACTGCTCAGAAAAATATCTGCTTGCACTGAAACACTCTTTTTCTGTTACTGACATAAGTGGGGAGGGTGTGAGGAGCCTCCCTCCTTAACTTGGCCCTTCCCAGATCTTTGCTAGGGCACGGGTTCCATACAGACGTACAGAGGGAGGCCCTCCCTGACCGGCCGAGGGCTCCTAGCTAGCCCAGCTGACGCTAAAGGGTGAGGCGTCTTTCACTTCGGGAGCATCTGGCGTGCCACAAGTGGCCCACCCCTTGTGAACAAACAAATGAAAGACACGGAAGGTACAGGAAGAAAAGGCAGAAACCTTCCTGGAAAACACGCTAATTCTTGGGAAACGGCCAGGGCACTGATTGGAGCAGCTTCCCAAACCAAACAAAGGGTCCGAGGCTCACATTATAGCCAACGTTACAACCCCGAAGCCATACGAAAGATCCAAATGATCTCTGAATGAAAAAAACACAAACACGAAAATAACAACCCTGAATTTTATGCGGTAAGTATCAGGAACTGCTCTTGGGCCAAAGGATGAACCTGCTCTCAGAGGAATCCTGGAGAGAGGTTTATCTAATCAAGTTGATCAGAATAAAGGAGTCTGATCTGATCTGGAGTGGGGGCTCTGCATATCAGCCATAGGTGCGGCCGGAGAGAGAGAAAGGATGCAGTCAAAAAAATTTACTGGCACAGCTTCGTTTAAAGCCCTGACTGCTCATAACTAAGACTTTGAGAGAGATTCCAAGATTTCAGAAGGTGGGAAAAGTACAATAACTGGGAATTCAGAGGACAAAGAAGGGTACGTAGGCATTTGGGTGAATCCCAAGAGGCCTGGACTTGGCTCCAGGGCCTAAGGTTCCTGACCCCTGTATTACAGCCATGAGCAGATGGCATTATGGAGACATGGACTGGTGTGCAGAACGCCATCAACAGGGGTGGGGGGGGGAAGGAAAAGTAAGGGAACAGGGGGCATGGAGGTGGGTGAAGGCAGAAATAGGGGAGGCTGGCCTATAATGGGCTAGAAATGGAAGGCTAGTTTGTGGAAAAACTGCCAGCTGAAAGCAGGCACGGTGTCGGCACATCTTCTCATGGTCAGCCGCACCCTGGCACTGCATCAGGAGATGAACTTCCTGTGGTTTTTTTTTCTTTCCCCCTGGCCAAATCTCATTACTACGGCAAGGCTGCCCAGCTCCTGCAGTTCCATTTGCGTCTTTTGCTTCTCTCCACTTCCATTAAAGTCCGGGGTTGAATTTCTGACGGCAGGAAGCGCAGAGCGGGCAGCTGGAGGAGTGGAGCACAAAGCGGCAGAGACCCTGGGTCCCCCAAATGACTTTCTATTCCTGGCAGGCACCAGTGCAAAAAATAAGACTGGGAAAGGCAGGTAGAGGGAGATCAGTTTCAAACTCAGGAATGCCATTGGCCTTTTTTTTTTTAAGGGAGAGCTGGGGGCACGCAGTGGGAGAGAAGCAGCAGGCCCGGCTAGCAATATGGGTGAGATTTTATTTGCTGTACCTATAGAAGTTACTCCCAGACACTTTCTGAATGGCAAATGGGGAAGCAAAGGACATGGGTATGGGCTGATAAGAAGAAGGCACTGTTGAGGCAGTTCCCAAATGTTTCGACCCACGACATGAGGCGGGCAGAATTTAGACTGGCATCTCCTTCTGGCACATGCCCCAGCCACTGGCACTACCCAGTTGGTGAGAGTTCCCATTTCCCATGGGTTCAGCAACAGCCCCACACCACGCACCCAGCTTGCTCCCAAATCTGGGATGTAAAATAAAGGTTCTGAGGGGGGAGGGATGTGAGGACTGATGGGCAGGTTCAATTATTATACAAGAAAAAAGCTCCTTACTGGACCACACACCCCCTGTCCCATAATTTCTTGGGCCATCCTCTGAGCCACTCAGGTTGCGTCTGTTGGCATTCTGAGGATAAACGGAGCAGACACCTCAAGGCGCAAAAAAAGAGAGGCCCTATCCACTCATCACTGTAGAAAAAATATCTACAGCCAGTCACTCCTCCCTTAGGTCAAAGAGTTCGGCACCCACCCCTTGCACGGGCTCAATTCCATCTCTAAGAAACTCATCGGATTTACTCCTCCTAAACATGGAGGTTCCATTTGGCCATGATAGCAGACAGACACCGATAAATCCCCCTCCGTCGCCACAACTATGGAGCAAATGAGAAAGTGACTGTTCTGAACTATGGCTAAGAGAAACCGCTCTATAACGGTCATGGCCGTACTCGGCTGGGGGATTTGGTAGCCCCAAAATGCAACTCTTCCAAACTTCCAATCAGCAGCACGTAGCCTTGGCCAGACTCCGCCAGCCAGGATCAGCAGAGGCCCAGAAAGGACCGACTCACACCGTGGCACCAGAATCTCACCTCAACACAGAAGCAGTGACTCTCTCGGAGCCCAGAAAGCAACTTCACCCAGGAGACGGGTCATGGTTCCCCCCATTCCACCTCCGCTTCCTTCCCAAAAGACGACCATCTGGGTTCCTTCTCCTGACATTTAAGTGGAACGCTGCTAACCCACGGACTAGGACATTTCTGTTTCCCAACGGATCCTCCTCAGGGTGCACTGAATGAACCATATGGCACAGGGAAGGACAGAAGGGTGGGATCTGGCAGTAACGCCATCCTGGGTGCGTCCTAGAGTCCAAAATCAGAAGCTCAGAGAGGAGTCAGGCCTGACGGGAGATCACCACAGATCTCTCGCAGGACAAGGAGGTGGAGGGGGGGGGAACCCAACACTGCCACCAGTCAGTGCTGACAATATGGATCTCAACGGATCAACGGTCCTCTTCGCCACCAGGAAGCCCCCTTGAAACAGAGAGCCATGGTCAGTGGGTTGGACAATCCAGTGCATTGTTGTCCCCACTGACCCATGGCTCTCGCTGGGTGACCTCAAGCCAGGCCCACTCCCACTCTATTCTGCCTTGCAGGGCTCCTCTGAGAGGAGAAGAGGAAGTGTCTTGAGTCCACAGGAGGAAGGGAGCACGTGAACACGGAGAGATGCTCTTGCTCAGCCTTTCCCCCTCTCTGACGAGGCCATGGATGGGAGAACGTGTCACCACCTAGGTGCTCGGCTGCCCTTCCCATCAGAACTGGCCAACGGAGAAAGACGCCGGGAACTCCTCATCTACACGGCTCATCCTGTGGACTACAGCCAGGGTGCCTAACGGTGGGGACTGGCTTAAAACGGTGTTATGGCTTGCTATACAGAAAGACGCCTAAGGTCGTTGCTTTAAACCCCAGGGGAGTGTTACGACAACACAAACTACAGATTTTCAAGCACCGCTCATGTGGAAAGAGCAAAGCAGACCTAGCGAGGAAGATACAAGGGCATGGGAACCACGGGATAAAAGCATCTCGACACAGCAAGAAGTTCAGAAAGCGTTGTACAAATGGAAGGTGCTATGGCTGGGATGGGCAACTCCAGACGGTCTGCAGCCTATGTTAACAACCTGGGCGTGGGGTGGGGACACATGGACCACATATTGAGAAAATTCATGTCTAAAAGGTCCGGTTCTGCTTCTGAAAAGGTGGGCTTTTTTTCAGTGTTCAAAGGCGCAGGAGGAGTGTTGATCTATTTTAAAATATCGATCACAGTAAGCATACGCGTGCCATTACTTAAATAGCATTTTCACCTACACTGAACCTCAGAGTGGAACTAAAAGCGAGAGCCCAGCCCTGTACTAAGAGAGTCAGTATAGAACAGTAGACTGAGTGTCAAACTAGGGCTCCGGGGACCTGGGTTCAAATCCCCACTCAGCCATGGCAAGGCCACTATGTGGGCACTGGTAAAATCAACCACTACCGTATCTTGGAAACCCTGTGAGGGTTATCCTAATTTAGAATCCCCTGGACAGGACATAACACACCTGGTGGGAAACTGTGGATGTGACAGGTAATGAATCACATTTCACAGCTACTGTATATAGGACTGTTGTCAGTTTTTAAGCAGGGGTGAAAGGGTCAGGGTGTCCCCCACTGTATTACAGTTTAGCAGCTGACAGTGCCTTCTCTAGCCTAGGAGTACCTACTGAGCTCATGACAGAGATAAGACATGAACTGGCTGCTTACTGATTCATAACCTGATCTCTCGGCCACGGTGCTCCCTCCCTGCGGCTCAAAGGATCCCTAACGAAGAGGCACCCACGACCAACCAACGGAAGTAACTTTTCATTCAACATGGACAGCTTTTCCCAGAAGGTGGAAAGGCCTGGACACTGGTAGTCTATTCTTAGTCCTGAAACCTGTACCTTTTAAAGAGGGCTGCTACAGCGTCAGCAGGCTGGCTGCTGGGTGGCAGGTGGGCAAGCCAACCCGAGGGGCATCGACACATTTTCTCCCTGGCCTGATTCTGCTTTAAGAGCACAATGGGCGGGCGACTCTCTGGCTTAATTGGCACCCACGAGTAAAAGTTGTTCTCTTTGAACGCTGGACAGGCCTTCCCCAGTGGGAAGTGGCTGGCAGACCACCCCCAAGCACAGACAGCAGCTGCGTCTACTGCTCTTTGAATCCCAACCTAGTGTTTAGACGTGCCACCCACCTCCTGCAAAACTTGGTTTCTCTTCCCAGAATTTAGTTTCTTCTCCTAACAATTTGGGAAGAGACAGACATGCCTCAATAAAGCCTGAACTCTGAGGCCTACTTACCAATTATTTTTGCCAACGAGACACGAGAGTGGTGCTCATCTCCTACCCAACCGCCTTGCGGTTTTTTGGGGCTTGACAGAGGTCTATTGTACCATTCATAGCATTAGTCTCTAGGCCACCACACACACACACACACACACAACTGGACAGAAGGGAGGTAAGAATCTGCTGGTAGGTTTCTGGTGAGGTACAACAGATCTCCAAGGGTTCCTGATGGCCAGGAGGAGCAAAAACTAAGACACTCTCTCATTTTTTCCCTAAATAGAGGGACTCTTAACGAAGAAAGCTTTGGAAAGGCTGGAAGAGGGAGGTGCCAAGCGTGGGTTGTTGTGCAAAACAACGGTAAAATCATTCCCAGCGCTAAAAAAGAAAACACTGTCTTTTGAGCAAATTATCCTCAAGATGGTTTTCAAGGCATCTATAATACATACAGAGGCAAACGAACAAACCACTCTGATCGGGATATCATAATAAATCCAGCTTTGGCTGCACTTTCTGAGCCTCTGCATCTGACAAGAGTGGAACCAAGGTCCTTTTTTGCTTCTTTCCAAAAGACTGACACAGGCCAACACAAACACTCCCCACTGGATCCGAGGAAGGATGTGGTGTCCTCTTTCAAACAGCCGGCCAGATGTTCTTGAGAAACCCAGAAAAAAAAGGAGATCATGCTGCTGCGGTGGCCGGTTTCTCCTTAATCTCTAGAATCCAGAACTGAATGGGTGTAGAGCCCAAAAGGTTCACAGGGCCAATTCACTGCCCTCAGGACCAGCCAGGAGTCACAACTGCCCCCCCCAAATGGACAAAAATGACATTCAAATTGCTTGAAATCTACTTCATTTTTTGTGAGTTTGGGAGAGGGGATCAGAGGGCAGTACTCCACATTTTATGGTAATAAAAACATTATCCTCCCCGAATTATTCTAAGAGTAGAAAATGATATTACTGGGTATTTTAAACTCCCTTCAATCTCCTCTCTTGTTCATCTCAAGCCATATCACTGATGTTCTCCAATTAGATATTAGATATCTCCTTTATTCATATCGGTAGTACTAAATAAAGATCCACACCCCAAGTAGGTCCACTCTTCGCTTATGCCATTATTAGACAATATGTAAGAGAACAATGCCAGGACATGAACCCTGAAGCCTTCCGACAGTCCTCAGGCACCAAAAATTTGAGGAACAGTCCCACCCTAGGAACGTTTACCTTGCACCTGCTAAGTCACCAGTCTGGCACTAAGCATGGTCAGTTATCTCCTGAGCTTGCAACCAATGGTGTAGTGGAGCCTGGGCTCAAAGGGTCAAAATGCCAGCACTTTCCAATGAGCAGGGACCATGACATTGTTTACGGCTTCCCACCTGCCCGCCTTTTCTTGTCCACCCGGAGTGTCAATCTTCGCAGTAGCAGGAAAGAAAACAGATTTCCCCCAGGACCAATATAATATAAATGATATGAGGCATAGCTGGGCCTTGAATGGGTGACTAAGCTTTACCAGAAGACCCTGCTCCTGGGGCAGATGGAAACTGGTAGACCTGATCTTTCGAAAGGCTTGTCTTTTTGGATTCTGCCACAGGCCGGGGCCAGGAAGGCCCTTATTATGAGCCCCTGTACTCTGAAATTTATCACAACACTACCTGTCTGACCCTTCTCACCTCATCCACCCCACTGTTTTGCCCTCCTGCATCTGGCAAAGTGAGTTACAGTCCACAAAGGTTCACACTAGAATAAGCACGTACATCCTGAAGGGGCCACAGGACAGTGGGTTGTTCTGCACCAACAGACCGACACAGTCCAAGTCCTTCCGAAACACTTTTGATTGCTGCACCTCCTGTTTGAGGGGAGGTTTTGTTTTGTTGTTATTTTTGCCTGAAGGGGCGGCGCTTCTAAACTTGTTCTCTGCAACCTTTATAAACATTGCCAAACAGTGTTCGGATGGAAACATTTTAAAAGTAAATAAACGTGGCAGAACAGGCGCATGCTCCTAAGGAGGAACTGACGACTCAAGCCAGCCGTCGCAATTTGGCACTGTCGCTTCCTTGAAACTCTCCACTTTCGAACTCCTGCTTGGCCACGGCCCTCACCTCCTCTAAAAGGAGCCATTTCTATGGGGTAGTACAGTATCTAGCCCTCTAAAAATAGCCCAGTGCTACTTTATACTGTATGCTTAGGTTTTACGGCTTGGCAATGAATACTGTATTACTGCTACTAGAGAGGTGCACCAAACCAGACGCATGTCTTATCTGAGATTCTGCATGCTTGAATAGTAAGTTTGAAAGTAAGTGAGTAAAATCACAACCCACCCGTTTGTAGTAGAGAACAAGCACGCCAGAGGACATAGTGGAAACAGAAATAAGGTAATATTTCATTTGCAATAGGGTGTGTCATCTCCTAAGCTTTTGGTAAAGTTATAAACCTTCCTAACCACTCAAGGGTCTTTACTCACTTTGAGGTGGAGCTAAGCAACCTTTCTTTTGCACATAAACAAGAAGTTAAATACAGCATCTGAAGTAAGCCCTTTTACAAAAATTTAACGAGAAGGCTTGGAAGGGAAAATTAAGATGGGGACGCCCATAACAAGCATATTCACACAGGCAACATCAGAGTCCACACACGGGACTGGATCTAAACTTGCAAGTTATGAAACACTGGTGGCTTTTTCCAACACGCCTTCAATGTAAGCCAGCAAAGACATAAAGGTCCAAGACTTTTTTCAGCCTTGGAGGCAGAAATAATTTTCATCGAGTGTTCTAGTCAAAACTTGGGTCCAGACTGATCCCAGGTACGTAACCCAACGCCAGCCGATCTGGTTCCTCTTCCTGCCATCTCCGACGATGCAACGGCCTAACCTCAGGGAATTCAGCAGACAGAACATCTACTGGACAAACAGAAGTTTCCAATGGAAACCCTGGGGTCCCCAGTTTTAAGGATTTCAAAGGGCAGGCCTGGACAAGACTCTCAAACTGAGAGATCTTGGAAATAACTGCTAGCTAGAAAAGGCAAACAGGCAGATCAACAGTACTCCCTTGGCAGGAGACCACATCCTAGACAGGGGAGGAAACAGCAGCTTTAAGCCAAAGTCCTCTCACATTCCCTACAAAGGTAGCCATGCTCGGAAGAGAATTTCCTCAGGGCAAACATTCGCTGGCTCAATATGGGTGGTAGGAGAGACCAGCCACTGGGACTCACAGGCACCTGCAGGTATGCGAGCAATTTTCTACCCCAATCTACACCGAAGATCCCGATTTTCTTTGCTTCTGCCACCATCTCTCAGCCTGCAAGCCACACAATGTCAGATGAACCCCTGATGGTGTGTCCTAGTACAGGGTCTTTCCACCACCTTATATGTCACGGCAGCAACCTCAAACCACAAGACAAACATCACTGCACAAGAGCCCCACCTTTATGACTCACTGAGGATATGCCCCATGCTTTCGTCTCCTACCTACACCCTTTCAACTGACTCCAACGGATACCAACCTCCATTTCCAAACACCACAATTTTCATCTCTTTGCTCCCACTCACTTCACAGCTAAGGCAACTGGAAGATGTCTTCTCAAAGCCACACACACCCTCCATCTCTCTGTCTCTCTCGCACACCATCACAGAAATGCCAGCCACATCCAAGACTCAGGAGACTTGGGTTGAAACGTCTACTCGGCCATTAAATCCACCAGACGGCCATGGGCCAGTCCCAGTCCCTCACAAGGCTTGTTATGAGGACAAAATGAAGAGGAGGAGAAAAGACACTCGCTTCCACACTGTGCCTTGAACTCCCTGATGGAAAAGCAGGATATAAATATGATTAAATAACTAGATTATCAGCGAAAGCTCATCTCTCCCCATCACACTTCATTCAGCAAAGCAGACAGTCGCCTCCTCACGTCTCCCTTGTGTTTACTCCAAAACACTCCTCACCAAACTCAATGAAGCCCTCTCTGCCCGACCTGACCCTCCTCGTAGACAAGCAGGAGACCAAAGCAAGAGAAGATGGATAGGGAGCTTCCTCCAGGGCCTTCCCACCTGCTGGAGTCTCTCTCCTTGGTCTTTCCTCCCTTCCCTCAATCACGGCCCCTTCCACTACTAGGGAGACCTTCCCTGACTACCATGCCTCATCTAGACCTGCTCAGGTATGAATGAGGCATTTGGGGGAGACGGGGGGGGGGGGGCCCTTGTCCTGAGGAGTGATGGGATGGGTGGGTTGCATCACTTTTCAGAGGGAAGTGGTCCTTCCCTTCCAATCTTCCTCCAGCAATTGGGTAACCAAACCAGTAAATGGGGATTGGGGGAGGGGGGAAATCTCCTGAGAAAAACAATCCCTTCTTCAATCTTGCCTTGGCAAGTTCAGCCATTTGGGGGGGGGGGGGGGCACCAAAGGCAAAAACAAAGAAATGAGGGAAGGCGTCTCCATGAGAAGCCCTTCCTTTCCCCCAGATTCCCGCCCCCCCCTCAAGTTAATCAGCGAGGGGCAGAGGGACAAAACCACAACGGGGGTGCAGCCCCTGAGAGAAAGTGTGTGTGGGGGGGGGGGGGGCTGGCTCTTCTATACCACCTCGCGGCCCTTGAAAGCCCTCTCGAGGCGGTTTGCAATTTAATTATGCAGGCTACCCGGGGCTCCCCCAGCGAGAGGGGCACCCCATCTACCCTTCCTCCCCCCCAATCCATACCAAAGCACCCTCTCCCCCCACAACGAAGAACGGTGGGGGGGGCCTTCCCAGAGAGAACCAGCCCCCCCACCACCCACTCCCCTCTCTCTCCCCCCGCAACACGTCCAGCAGGGGAGGGAGGGAGGGAAGGAGGACCCAAAAGCCAGAGAGGGAGCCTCTTCGCGGCCCCCCCCCCCGAGACACACACGACCAAATGTGGGGGGGGAGGGAATCGAAGGAGGGGGAGGAAAGGAGGGGGGTCCTATCTCCCAGGAGGATTCCCTCCTCCCCCCCCAAACTCTCCGCCTCCCCCACTTTAGCAACCAGAAGGGGTGGGGGGCGAGACCCAAAAAGTGGGGAGCCTCCTGAGAGGAAAGAAGGGGGGAGGACCTCCCTCTCCCTCCCCTCCCCCCCCCCCACAGCCCCACCTGGCCCCTCCCCCCCTCCCAGGCCCTGACAGGAAATGCGTCTCCCCTCCCCCCCCCCCCCGCTCACCATGGTGTCTCTGCGGGGCCGGGGGCTCTCGGCGGCGGCGGCGGCTCTCCCTCCCTCGCTCGCTCGCTCGCTCGCTGGCTCCCTCAGCCCGTCGTCCGTCCGGCCTCTGCGAGTTTCCTGAGCCAGGCCGCGGGCCTTGCTTCCTTGCCTCCTCCTCCTCGGCCGCCGCCACCTCCGCCTCCCTCCGCCTCCTTTTTTTTTCCCTCCTCGCTTCCTCCTCCTCCTCCTCCCCGGCCGCCACTTCCGCCGTTGCCTAGCGCTTGCACATCCGGGTTAAGCGGCGCGCGCCGGCCCACCCGCGAGCCAGCCGAGGCCACGCCCCCCCTCCCCGCTCCCTTCCGCCTCGGCGCCCAGGCGGCGGCCAATCAGGAGGCGGCTCGCGGGCCATCGCCAAGTATGGAGCGGGGAGGCGACCCAGGCGGGAGAGGCCATTCGCGCGCAGGCGGCGGGGGGGGTGTGTGTGTGAGAGAAGAGGAAGGAAGAGAGGAGGGAAGTCAGAAGAGACCATTTCCGCATAAAGGGGTGGCCGTGACAGAGCTGCTAGACTCGAGAACGAAAGGAAAGCAAGATCAAGGAGGGGAAGAAGCGACGGGTGGGGCAAACCATCGCGCGGAAGAGGGGTGGGGAGGAATAGAAAGGGAGGAACCAACTGGTGAGTTTTAGGGGGAATTCGTTCAAAAAGGGGATCACGAATACTATACACACACATATATACCTATATGCATCTATAGGTATACGGATATCTATGTATCATCTCATATATTAATTAGAGTTATATCCTGCCTTCCCTCCAGGTGGCGTACACCTCTCTCCTCCCTACTTTATCCTCACAACAACCCCGCGAGGTAGGTACTGTCACTGGACAATTGGGTACAACATTTGGAATAATTGTCTGCATCCATTAGAAGTATAAAACGCAAATAGAAATGAAAATTATACAGAAATTATACACGTTAATGTTATATATATATATATATATATATATATATATATATATATATATATATATATATATGGACAGCGTCTGGCCCAAGATCCTGGGATAAGTTTGAGGGATGGCTGGGGGCTAAAATCCACACTTCTGAAACCCCGATCCAGCCTCTGGATTGCAATTAAAACTGTTCTGGCGGTGAAATCATTTGCTTTTCTGAGCAAACCACCGTACGAGTCTCTTTTTACACTGGTTTCCAGACCGGCAAGATTGCCAGCGTTCCAGCCCCTCTCGGCTGCTATGCTGCCCTCCAACCACAACCCTGCCGTGTAGACCCGCGAGAGAGAGAGTAAGTACTTTCACAGCCTGCTGTGTGACACCTTTTGCCCCTGTCCATTTCTGCACGTCGAGCAATGCGAGACTGGGGTCTGCTTGATCCGGGAATCCCCCACCTGTCTAGCCAGCTTGTAACCTGGAAAAGGAACGTTTTCCAAGAGGCTGTGAAAGAAACAACCCGATCAGTTGGCAGTAGAGATGGGATATTCGCATACCAATGTCCCCTCTCTCTTTGGGAGCCCTAAATAACGTCCCAGGTCTATGTACCATCTGCTCTAGTTTCAGTTTGAATGCAACCCCTTTCCTCTTTCTCGTTTCCTGGTTCTAAAAAATGGATTTCATTTATTTTGCTGCATCAGCTGTTCCCACTCCAGCAGCTGACAGCATCACTGACCGTGGGGACTGTTAGAGGAACTGTGCATGTCCCCAGGGAAACATTTTCAGTTTTTCCATAGCCATCACATCAAACGCAGCAAGTGTCAGAATGAGGGCAGAATCGCTTTGATCTGGCTGTGATGTGTGTTTTTCTCCCCTCCTGTTCCACTGCTGGCAGCAGAAGATGCTCTCTGGCCTTCCGGCGCTAGCAAAATGCCCATCGCACTGAGAGAGACGGACGAGGTTTCCTTCCTTCCGCTTTGCCAGCCATTTGCAGAAGTGGGCTGTCGTCCCGGAAACCTGATGCCATTTGAAAATCGTTAGCCTTTATGGTTGCGATGTTTCACCAAGTCGCTTCCAGCTTATGGCGACCCTATGAATGAGTGATCCTCAAAATGTCCTGCCCTCAACAGCCATACTCAGCTCTTGTAAACTGAAGTCTGTGGCTTCTTTTAGGGAGTAAGTCCATCTCATATTGGGTCTTCCTCTTTTCCTGCTGCCTTTCACCTTTCCCAGCATTATTGTCTTTTCCGGAGAATCCTGCCTTCTCAGGATGTGCCCAAAGTAGGACAGCCTCAATTTTGACATTTTTGCCTCGAGAGACTTCAGGCTTGATTTGATCAAAGGATCCCCTTGTTTGTCTTTCTGGCAGTCCAGGGTTTCTGCAAATCTCTCCTCCAGCACCACATGACCCTTTAGGATCCCATAATACTCTCTGCGGCACCAGACAGACATGGGGGTGGGATCGCAATATGGGCAAGCAGCTAAAGGACTGGAAAACGTTTGACCTGCTGGACGTTTTTCATTTCACCTCCCATGTGGCAAATGCAAGGAATGATGGGACTTGTAGTAAAAAAAATACAAATTTGACAGGCCCAAAGCGGCCTTGATCTCCAGCCAAAGCCCTCACTCCCCATCTTCAGAGATTTTCCTTGCATTATAAGATGCATGGAAAGATAAGATCCACTACCCATGTCTCTCATCTTGTCCCTTTTTTTTTCCTTTCCAAGGAGAGGCAGTTATTCTCTTCCTAACATCCCCTGCAATAAGCACTCGGGCCCATGCAGCTGGTCTTCATTTCGAATCATGTTCTTCTGAAGGCTGAAGCGTTTCTTGGCTGGCGAACCTAAGGCAAATATTTCAGGGGGGGGGGCAAAGGGAGCCCAAAAGCAGCTGTTTGATCCCTCTTTATACCCCTTAGGAGCACATGCAGCCTCTCCCGACCCCACCGCGCTTGTCTCTGTGCTGTGAAAGGAAACATCCTTGCCTTGAACTCAGGATGTGAGCAAAGGAACTGTTATGGAAATGGGAGGGGGGGGCATGGCGGGACTCACAAATTCTGAACATACAAACATCCCCACCTTGGCCAGAGGGGGGGAAGAGGGAATGGCAGAGTCAAAGCTTCTTGCAAACAAAAGCCCAACTGATCCTGTTTTATACCCCCCACCTCAGTTCATGGAAAGCTTAATGTGTGTGTGTGTGTGTGTGTGTGTGTGTGTGTGTGTGTGTGTGTGTGTGTGTGTGTCAAGGTGAGAAGGAGAATGTGTAGCCTTCCAAATGGTTGCAAGACTACAATTCCCATAAGCCTGAACCAGCTTAGTCAGTATCCTTGTGAAGAGAGGTCAGGCTAAGGAAGATTGAGTAGCTCATGGTCATTTATTGTATGTCACAACTCAGGGCAAAATTATACATTGTAGATTGCACGACACTAAAAGATGAAATTCCTTAGATACAAAAGCACCTGATAATCCCAGCAGAAGCCTTTGATACCTCCCCAGAGTATGCATGGAAGCTCACTTTGTGATTTCCCAGGAGGACTGGCCAGTGAGCACAGGCTTCCTCTAAAACTATGATTGCTCCGTCGTGGAGGTCTGCTTGAATGACGTCTCTAGAAGAGCCACTGGTTTGACCTTCTAGTGATATTCTTTAGTACAGTTTGATGCTCAAATGAAACTGACTGTCATGTGAATTACCCTCAGCCATTCCTGCAAGAGAAGCAGGGGGATCTGTGGAGCAAGTGGGCGAAAGCAACAGGGCATCCCTCCATAAAAACAGCCACATTTCACTGTATATGTAAACCAGGCCAAACATCTGTTCAGAAGGAGGCACACCTCGTTGGCTTTTCTCGTGCAGTTAAAGAGAAAAGATGCCTCTGGAGAAACACACACGCACACATGGATAAACACAGCACAAAACCTCTTTGGAAAGCCACATCCATGTGCATTTAATAACATTTTCTGATTGCATAGCTAATCTTAAAAGATCTGCATGTGCTTTCCTTATGTGCTGTAACAAAGCAGCAAAACCAAGCAAAGCAAAACCAGAACCCCTGCACATCCTCATACTGTTCTCCTTATGAGCACTGGGAAGCACCCCTTCCCACGGAGCCAGTCTCTTTTTGACTGTTACTATATCCTCGGGTCTTGAAATGCCTTTTAAACACTCACTCTCAAATATACTAGGTTTTACCCATTGCACCTACAATGACATTACTTGTAACTAGTTATTTCAGCCTCCGATCACAACAATTAAAGGAATGACATTACTTGTAACTAGTTACTTTGGCCTCTGGTCTCACCTCCACGGAGAAGTTGTTTTGTGAGTCTCCAGGTTGCTGCATAAGAGGGTTTCTCTCTCTCTCTCTGGCAACTCCACACCTTTGCAGCTGAGAGAGACATACAGACATTTATCTGCGGACAAAAAGCAAAACCAAACCTTAAAGACACATTTCCTCAAATGTGACCATTAAAAAATTATTAGCTGCCCCTGTGCATAGGGTTGTATAATTAGCTGGAATCGTAGCCTGTGGTGGAATCACAGGAGCTGCCTTGTGAGTACAGTGCAACCTGAAAGACAGGTAACAATACCTTTTAAGTAAGTAAACACTCCCTCCTACGGTAGCCACATGCCCTCAGAGACAACAAAACTCAGTCTAAAGGCCGGACAGAGGACAAAATGTCCTTCAATTGAAGGGCTTCCCAGGCGAAGTCATGTTTAAATGTTTTGGGGTAGGGGGCATAAAAGATTTGGGGTTCATAAATGAAGGAAGATGAGGGGTCTTGAAGCTGCCCATTATCCACAGTGAGGATTATCTTGAGGACAAACTGAGAAGCCACCTGGTTCTATACATGCCACTTGAGCGAGATACACTCCAATTCTGTTTAAATCCCCATTTTTAAAAAAAACTTTCAAATTTTGCATCTGTATCTATAAATGTTGAAGCTGAGGCTGTCATACTTTGGACACATAGAAGGCGGGATTCTTTGGAAAAGACCCTCGTGCTGGGAAAGGAGGAAGGTGGCAGGAAAAGAGGAAGGCCAAACACGAGATGGACTGACTCCCTAAAGGAAGCCATGGGGTTGAGTTTTCAAGACCTGAGGAGGGCAAGTGAGGAGAAGGTGTTTGGAAGATCATTCATTCATACTGTCACCATAAGCCGGGGGTGACTTGACGGCTCATACATGCAACAACCTATAAATGAATAAATGGAGTTGTATGTAAATTGCTTTCACTCTCCTGTTTGGTGATGCAGATCCGTCCTTCTTGCTTACAAATCAGGCCAACCTTAAACTGGTTGCTTTGTTCTTTTGCTCAGTCATCCAGGAATAGGGTTTCCTGAAACTTTCCCACCATCAGGCGATGGACCTGATTCATTCTTCAACATTTCCCTTCTCTTCTTCTTATTTATTTATCAGGCGCACATTATGAAAAGTGCTCGTAAAACTCAGTAATGCAACGGGAGGATTTGGAAATCGCGTCATCCGATAATAAATATCCACAATTGCAAGGGATGGCTTTAATTGCCGGCGTGTCTCTATGGCAACTGAACAAAACTCTGACCTTTGTATACATTTTGTTCCTCCATCAACTTTTTCCCAGGAGGTGGGAAATGAATTCAAGGTTGTTAATGGAAAACGTCTTCCAGGCCGCCTTTTTGATTTGCCCGGCGACTCCCAGATTAAAAAGAAGCAGACGGAATTCACTGGGGAAAAAAAGAAAAGAAGAAAGTAAAGTGATGCTAGATCTTGGAAACATTTGGGTTGAGTATTTTCCATATCTTTTCAAGGGAAATTTACACGCTGGGGAATCTTAACCCACGACTACAAAAGCCGAGGAAGAGAAATCTAAGATAATGAGATCCATCTTGAAGAATGGAATTAAGGGGACGAGGCTGTAACAATGCTTGTAAAAGTTACTTTTGGGGGGGTCTTAACTCTCAGAACTGCCCAGATGGCAAGGCCACCCTGCTCCAAAAAGTGTCATGGGAATTATAGCTAAATTAAAAGGCCTTTTCAAAGAAGCTTACATTGTATAAATCCACAGGTCAACCCTTTTTTGATACGGATCCTGCATCCTTACCTAATCCACCATAAGGATGAAGATGTTAAAAGCAGAACCTGCAAAGATGTGTCTAAGGAAGTAGTTTCACAAGTAAATCCCATGCGATGCGTTCAGATGTCACAACAAGCCACGGTTTGTATAAGCCATGATTTGTTGCTTAAACCACAGGTTATATAGCAGCTTACCATACAAACCATGTTTGGTCTGCTCCGTTTCTGACTGGTTTTTCTCCTGCCCATTTTGCCTGAGCTTGTTCCAGGCTGGGCTGCTGGGGGAACAAAATGCCAGTGGTAAACCACAGTTATAGGTTTCGAAATCACAGCAAGCCACAGTGAAACAAGCCAGAGTTCATGAGCCAAGAAGAAACCAGGAACTCAGACAGTGGATTCTGATCAGGCAACCAACCATAGCATGTGAGCAGAGGTGGGTCTGCGCATCACATTTCAACAAATCATGCCATGGCTTATCAAAACTTGTACAATGCTTCTGTCACTCTGTCCAACAAGATTTTCCTCCTCCATAAATGCTGGTTTTGTATCTCAGCACGACGTAAAAGGGACTGATGTTTACACTGAAATGTCTTGCCACTTCCAGGGCTGGTTTTTATATTACTCAGATTCAAAAGGTTGGTTTGCATAAACGTTGTTATCGGCAATCAGTTCCTTCATAAGCTGTTTTTGGGTTCCTGTCCAAAGTTGAAAACAAATATGGGCAGGATTGTTTTTCCAGTTATAACATCCGACCCCCTGTAAACAAAGACGAGTCCAGTTATACTCCATTTTATATCTACGATCTGTTAAGATTCGTGGTGCACGGAAGTATCTATCTTTATTTAAGATGGCGTTTATACCACCTTGCTTAACTGTGCAGCAAGGAGAATAAGGACAGGGACCCCTGTGCCCAAGCTGTATTTTGAAATTGTCTGGATCAGCCTTTGCCAGGGCCCCAGATCAAGAGGAAGAGCATGGCGGTAGAGCTCCAGGAAATGGGGAAAGAAAGAGCTTGACCATTTGGCTTGATGAATATGGTTTTTTGTTGCATTTGACTCTTGGTATCTTTACTTTTGCAAATGTACAAAGCTGTCGTTCTACCCACTTCTACTCGATGGAGCGGATCAAGGAGCCACGGCAGAAAGCTCGATCGTTTCCACCTTGCCCGTCTTTGAAGAATTCCCAAGATTCAACAGCAGGATCACGTCCCCGAATCCAAAGTTGTGGAGCAAACACAGGCGGCCAGGCATTTTGGCCGTCTTGAAACAGCAGCCACACTTCAGTGGGACGGCTGTGTCCTCAGGAGGTGGGCAGACTGTCCCCTCCCCAAAATGCAGAGAGCTTGTCGAAGGTGCCCAGTTGTGCATGGCGGGCGAAAGAAACGATTCCAGGATGCACCGAAGATCACGTGGAAAGAATTTTGGGAGCCCTCATTCAAAACCAAATGGACTTGCAAAACTCTATCCAACAAAGGGCTAAAGGATTTGAAATAAAAAGCGTCAAGGATGATTGAGACCCTTGAGTCCAGGACCGGCCAACCGGTCCCCAGTTTCCAGTCCTCTTCCAGGCTCATATTGGGCCGATTTGTCACTCCACCTTAATCTCCCCTCTCTCTTCTCTGGAAATGGTCTTTGTTTAAAAACAACCACAACGAAGAACTATATATTTTAACACAGCGGATCTATGGGTGTGACCATGAATCGAATTGAGGCTGACAAGGCACAGCGGCTAGTAGGGCTATCAATGCCTTTAGCATCAGCCCCCTGAGGCCACCACGGCTCTTTGCTTCCTGGTCACGGAGGCTGCTTTAACTAGTGCACCATGCACTTCTTCTTGTGCACCATCATCATTAATTGATTGATTAATTGAGTACGTAGGAAAATAAGGCTTTGGATTCTGCAGATACATTGCACCGCCTCTCTTATGCATCATGCTGGAAAGCTCGGTGGTTGAGGTCTCCGGCTGTGGAGCCAGAGGTTGGGAGTTCGAATCCTCCACTGGGTCTTCCTTGACAGGGGCTGGACTGGATGATCCACAGGGTCCCTTCCAGCTCTAAGATTTATTATTATTATTGTTGATTGATTGATTGATTGATTGATTGATTGATTGATTGATTGCAAATAGAAAAGGGAAGCTCTGATTACTGCAAATGCTCTCGGGCCTAGTCCTCCAAGGTCAAGCCTGCGGGCCCTGGTTGCTAAGACTCCCCTTGGTTACGGATTCCCAAAAGGAAAGGAGAACCGGAAACGGGTCTTTTTTTTTCCCCCGGGCCGTTCCTTTCGAGCTCTCGCGAGAGGAACGCCGGGCCAGCCGAGGCGGAGGCGGCGGTTCTCGCGAGGCTTGGGCCCTCCGCGGGGCGGGCTCAGCGGGTGAGTGGCGGGCGAGGTGGGCGGCGGTGGAGGGCAAGATGGCGTCGGAGGGTGACTTAGGGAGGAAGTGGGACCGGTGTTTGGCTGACTCCGCCGTCAAGCTGGGTAAGGGGGCAGGGGAGGGAGGAAGGGGGCCGGAGGGGGGAGGGAGGGGGGGTCCGTGGGGCGGGCAGAGGAGGGAGGGCGAGCAGGGGGAGAGGTCTTGGAGGTGGTTTAGCATCAAACACGTTGCCATCATCATCATAGCATTAAACACGTTGCAATAATAATAATAATTTTGCAGTAATAATAACAGTATGAAACACGTTGCAATCATCATCATTATCTTGGAACGGCAGAGCTGGAAGGGACCCTCTGGGTCATCCAGTCCAGCCCCTGTCTAGGAGGCCCAGTGGAGGATTCGAACTCCCAGCCTCTGTATATCCCAGTGCATGAAAAACAGCATGGAAATGTTGCACCCTTACAGAAGTCATGACCTGCTTTTGCTAATGGTTGGTGACCATATGTTTCTGTTGGTTTTCTACCCAATGGGGTCCCCAAAGCAAATTATGCTACTTTATATATTGTTACATTATATATATATACATTATATATTGTATATATATACATTATATATATGTAGGAGGGCCTGGCGTGCTCTGGTCCATGGGGTCACGAAGAGTCGGACACGACTTAACGACTAAACAACAACAATATTGTTCAGTTTATGAAAACGTGGCAACCTAGTTGCCCAAAAACCCACAACGTGGGTTGCGATGTTTGTTTCAACTTCCAATCCATCCATTTTTTGTGTGTGATCTTCAGGAGACGCCCCTCTTGGAGGCCCTAGAGACAAAGCTGCAGATTCCTGGCTTTAACGTAGGCACTGTAGGAGGTGGTGAAACCGTTATGTGCCTATAAAACCTCCATCGCTACCCTCCATTTAAGGCTTAGCAGCACCTTGGAGACCTGTTGGTGTTCCTCTAGAGAAGTAGAGTGAACATCCATGTTTCATCGGTTTCAGCAGGATGTTTTTTGAATCACCGCTTAAAATACACTGGAACACAATGTGGCTGTCAGGACTAGGAACATAAGGAGCTGCCTTGTATAGAATCAGATCGTGGGACCTCCTAGCCTATTCATCATAAATCCGAATCTAATGGGCTGAGAAGTGTCCGGAGTTCGGGTCTCGCACTAAAATTAGATGGCATCACTATATAACACTGCCATCGCCCACTCGAAACCAAGCTGTCTCTGGATTGTGTGCTGTTGAGGCAAACAGGAGTATTTAGGAACCGCTGAATTCACAAAGCAGCCTCAGACCTTGCTATTCCTTTCCTGTAACAAAAATGCCCAGATCCAAAAATACTTTTTAAAAAAAAAAAAATCCGTTGAGTTTTAAAAGATGGGGTACTTTTTCTGAGCCGGTCGGTGTAAAGTCTTAGGACTAAAAAAGGCTCATACTGTTGTTGTTTCCTTTAAATGATGCCAAGAAAGAGAAGTGGTATATCCTTACCATCAGTAAATTGATCCCACGCGTGGGCTGGGCGGTGGGATTCTCACTGGGGTCACGAAAGGCAGGAAATGAGTATGAAACCCTGAACTTAGCCACAACTCTGAATCCTGAAGTGGGCAGCAGTTAATAAAGTTGCATGCCAGATAAAACATGTTGGTCTTTCAGATACTGCGAGACACATTGATTTCCCCCCTCCATATATTGGAATTCTCATTAAGCGAGAAAAGTTTCCCACAGTTCCCTCACTAGAAGTTAAGCAGCCGGCCATGAACTGCTAACCACACGGGCACGTACCTTTCTGAAGCCAGGGTTGCACAAGCTGCCTCCAGGCTGTTGCACCTCAAGCTGGCTGGGACGGTGAGGTTTCTGTCTGCAGCCTTTCCCATGGGCAGGAAAGCCCTTTCAAGTTTCGTATTATAAAACTTGTTTACCTGCGATGGGTAGCGTTAAAAACAAAACATAACAGGAGTCAGTTTGAATTGCAAATGAGTTAATAGCTAATTTACGCTTGTCGGTGCAATTTTCAGCTCTGCCATTCTGCACCCGGTAATAATTTGATCTTAATTGGACAGAGGTGAATTGCCATCAGCCTGCCTGAGAACATTGCATTGTTCATGGGATTAAGATCACGATAATAGAAACCTTGCTGGAGTGGCTCAGGGAGAGTCTGGCAACGCCCGCGTCTAGTCCTGCTTCCAGACTTATTTGTGAGATTTCTACCTTGGCTTTCCCCACTGAAAATGGAGCCCAAGGCAAGTAACCTTGCACCAGCCTTCTGGGAGTTTTCCAAGGTTTGGGCCGACCACTCCCAGAATTCCAGGCTATTGATCATTTTTGACTGGAGCTAGTGGGTCTCCGGGGATAAAACCTCTAGAGGGCATCATTTGGGGGCCAGGTGGGATCAGATCCTCAAGAGTGGCCTCATGTAAACCAGTACACACACACAATTCCCTAGCAGGTGTGTGTGCTGTCTCTGCCGGTGAATTTCTCATTTTGACGATCAGGCTCTCTCCCCTATTGCGCAATACACCCATGTGCTGATTTTCCCACCTGCAGAGCCCTGGCAGAGATTCCCAGCAGGAGTTTCTCATGGCTTGCTGAAGTGAGTCAGCGTCATGTTTAGGCACAGACCTTTAGCCCAGAGTGTAAGCTGGAGAAGCAATACTCATGGAAATGGATCAGAAATTAATACACCCATGCATAGAGCTGGGGCCGCGATAGCAAAGCTAAGCATAAATCAGCAATTCTCTACTTGAGAGTCCCACTTCCGTCCTCACCAGGGGCTACTGTCATGACCTGGGAATCTGTAGCCCTGAGGTTTTGCTGACTCTGAAGCAATGTGGACCGGATCAGTGCTTGGGTGAGAAACTATCAAGAACCCCATGCAACTGAGAGCGAGAATAATATAGTCCATATTTTCCCACTGAAAATTCCAGACCTCCCCCAAATTTTATTTATTTCCTTAGGATGTTTATATTATTTCTTGCTGTCTACCTTTTAAAAACTGGTGTTTGGCAAAACATTCAGAAAAATAAACAGCAGAACAAAAGAAGGGTTTGTAAACATCTGTACTCTTAATTCCTGCAAGGGGTTCCCCTAACTGTAGATGAAAGCCACTAAATGGTAGGAAACCCCAGAGGCCCCTGGATTTAAAGATACCAAACTCAGGATGGTCTGATCCTGGCAGATCCATTAGGACAGGCACGGCACCAGGTAAGCATCTCAGCCAGGGAAGTGTCAGGGCTTGGATGCCACCAAAGAGAAGGCCCCGTTTGTGGTAACAACTTGATTGTGGGTCTCGCTTGACGGAACAGTTTTTTGTTCCTGCGGAGTCCAGCTCAGACAGCCTTCCTTCCAGTGGCTTCGGCTGCCTCCACTCTTTCGAGTCCCTATCGTTTCTCTCCATCAGCGATTCTGGCTCGGGTTGACGCAACAGCTTCCTAGACCGTCTCCGATCAGTGATCAGAGATAACATCGGAAGGACCTTGTAGGTGCCTCTGCCTCACAGACAGTCTCTTCCTCATCTCCGGTGAACGCAACCCTAACCTCACCTGACTAACAGGAGGATTGGATGCCAGGCACCTTCGGAGGAAGAGCAGACGGCTTGAGTGCCTGTGGTGAATCTGTAGGAGTCACCGTTCTGTCAGCCGTCAAGAGATGTACTGAGAGCAGCAATCCACCCAGGACAAACAGCAGTTCTCCCCCGAAAGCCCAGAGGTTTTACACCTTCTAAAACATTTCAGATCCCCCTGACCAGCATTAGCTGCACCTGTTTCGTGAGTGGTCGGGAACTGGTTTTAATGTGACAGAGAAACCGTGTCGTTTTGACACTCTCTTAATGTACTAGAACACCTATATGTGGGATTAGCGTTAGGGGAACTTCTCTGGATGAAAGGTGGTCTCAGAAGGCGTCCCTGTTGATGCTCTGGTTCCTGAAAGGCAGGCTGTGTGGGCAGGCGGGCAGAGGGTTGGTTTTATCCTGCGTCCCCCAGAGGCACAAGTTGAAACCACAGCTGCGCATTGTGCCCAAGGAGCACAAACAGGCAGGATCATCCGGAATCTCGCTTTGAAACAGCCTTAATGATAGATTGTGAAATTATTACGTGGAGGAAATGATTTAAACATCTTAATCCACTTGTCCTTGGCAGAGCTCAGCCTGGGAACATGCTCGTCTTTTCCTGGCCTCTGTTTCATGAATGCGTGCTCCTTTGGAGGCGATATTAACCGCCGTGTGATGTGTCTCTACTCGACTGGGCAAGCTCAGAAATTGCCCGGTGCTCCTTGAATGTGCCTTCATCCCTAATCCTTCCTTTGTTCCGACACCGGAAAATACAAAGTGTAGAACTGCAAGATTTATACATGGTTTGGATGTGTTGTTACCCTATCTTCCTTTTTTTAAAATTTGCATTTTGCTTTGTGCCGTGAGTTGTGATTTAATAGAGCGGCCCAAGGAGACCAATAAGCGACTTTTAAAAAGGTACCAGAGAAGAACGGCAAGCTCTGAAGGCAACGTAGAGCCTTCAAAAATCTTCACTGAGCCTGGGTCAGACGCTTGGCAGTGTCCTTTTGCGTGGTCAGTCCTCTGCTGAAGCAACAGGGAATATTCTTAGAAGGAATGCTTTCTTCCTACAGCGGGCTTGTGCCAAGAAGTCCCTCCTTCTGAACTTGTCACAGCCAGGGTGGGGGATTATTCATCACGAGAGGCCAGAGAGGTCTGCCATCGGGAGATCTTGGGTGTTTTTTATTCCCTCTCTCGGTTTGTTTTCCTTGTAAGCAAGACCTTTGATGTTTTATTGTTATGAAGTTAGAGCCCGGCTTGGAGGTGCCGACCTTTAGTGGAAACAGCTGCCTCTGTCCAAATCCTTCAGGTCAGGTGGGAGGCCTTTTCAAGGAAACCGAGCGTGCAAGACCCGGGAACCACAAAGCCCATCAGTGGGTTGGGCTGCTCTATCCGTCTGCCTGTCTCTTGGTGCCCAACACAGCAAGGAACACTTACTCCCCCTGTTCATCCACTAGGCACGTCTCTTGCTTGAGACCCATCAGGGCTCACTCTGGAGTGGGGCCGGGTATCTCGCAGAGCCCTTTGGTTTGGTTCCCAAGAAAGGTTGGCTCACCCTTCCCGCTGCTTCCTTGGTGATGACCACCGAACCCCAACTGCTTCCTAGTGGAATGGAAAATGAGCCACATGAATGGTTTCCCAAACCCAGACGGGGAGAGAAAGTTACAGCTGCTTAACTCTTCGTCTTCTTAATAAGTTGGCAGTCGGTGGAGATCGTCGTAAGGGGATTAATTGCTCAGAATCCGAATGGAGCAAAAAGAGGTTATTTAACCTTCCCTGATGGGGAAGGGGCATTTGATTTATTTTTCTTTTTAATAATCCAGGCAGGCCTCCAGTCTTTCCCTTGAATTATGCCCAGGGGCAACTTCTGAACAGAGAACAGGAAGCAAAGGGTGGTGTGCCATTAATTTTTTTAAAATCCTAGGGATGTCTCTCCATGCTTGTCTGAGAGTAAGGAATGGCAGCATTTCTCTGCTTGTCCTATGGCAGGGCGAGGTGCTCCTTTTTTTGCACATCATGCGCAGCGCATGCAAAAAACCATGCCAACTAGACAGGACTCCCAAGCGGCTGCCAAAAAGAAGCCTTGGATGGCTTGTTTGTTGCCTCTTTTAAAAGAACCAGCCAGTCTTCCTGGGCTAGCAAGAGGGTCTGTGGCTACTCAAAGGGAACGGCGACTAACTTTGCCCAGGATGTGGCTGGAGACCTTTTGCGCACATGGAGGAAACCTGGACGTGGGGAAGTCCTCCTGGTTTCGCTCTTGCAGGAAAGACAGGGAACCTTGAGGTCTTTGGCAGCACCTCCTTGAGATGTAAGGTCCTGTCAAATGGACAAGAGCCAGGGGTTCAGAGAGCCTTCTTCATGTGGCCAACCTTTCCTGAAGTCTCCAGGGCAGGAGCTGCAGGTGGTCTCCTGGGCATCCTCCTCATGCCGTCCTCGAAACAGTCGCTCCCGTGACTCCGTTGTCCATTGGGAAAACATAAGTCACGGAAGCGACCATTTCGAGGATGGCATGAGGAGGATGCCCAGTCGGGGTTTCCGCTCTCAGTCATTTCTTCAAGATGAGCTAACTTGTTTCCGTTGGCAGGGGGAGAGCAGTGGCCCTTTCCAGGCAGGAAAACATAAAAGCAGACCGAGTGGTTCACGACACCGGGCCATTTTAGCAGACGCCCTCCCTGCTCTTTTTTTGCATGTTGAAATAAGTATTTTTTCTGCTCAGCGACTTGAGATTCCAGCCGGTCTTCCTCAGAAGGGCCGCGCAGCCCCTGCAGAGCCGAGGAACTGAGGCCTGGGGTCAAGGGGCCAAACAGTTTCAACGTTTGATGGATCTTTGCAGATGGTAATTTGTTTTTAAAGAGGATAAACAGCCTGGCTGTTTTCTCTCCCCCCCTTCCCCAGTCCAGGACCAGCTGTTCCATGGAGATGCTACAGTCCTCATTCAGGACCTGGTGCTTTCCTGGAGTGCTTATTTGAAGAAAAATGTGGCTTAAACAGAGCCTACAAAACAGAGTGACAGCCCCTGAATCAAAGCTTGGGACTAACTAGTTACAATGACCAGTTATTTGCAGTAAATTCCTTTTGCCCGGTAGTAATCTTGTAACTACATCACAGTAAGATTCAAACTCAGCCAGGGATAACTTTTCTGCTCCTAGCAAAATCCAGAGGTTCTACACCTGTGGGTGCCTCCGTGTAACTCTTAAAACTTGCTTTTATAGCTAAAGGAACGTAGCATGACTGAATGGTGGGACGAGTATCTTAGCTACTTCAGGGAAACAAAGCTAATTTTTATAAAATATAGCAGAACCCTATGACTTGGAGGACCCTTTAATTATGTACTTTTCAAAGGGACTTAGAGAGTCCATACACTCAGTGGCAAAACCTCTCTGGCTGGCTGAGAACTGGCCCCCAGCATTTTACCATCTTGGGACCCGTCCACTAAATACCGTTTCAGATCTGCCCACCGTGGGCCACAGGGCCAACAAAAATAATGAGGGCAGATCATCCGATTTGGCTTGTACAGTACTAAGCAGAGCAGAATACCATCTAAATATTATTATTAAAACTTCCTTTAAAAGGCAGCCACGAAGCAGAACCCGAGCTCTCTGTCTTCATCTGTTTCTGTTCATCTCCTGGAATAGCCTTTCCTGAATCTTTTTGCCTTTTTCCCCACCAACCAAGGAGGCATCCAGCCCCCGAGAATTGATTTGAACTCGATTCACTACCTGGGCTAAAAGGAGTTTCTTCCTGTTGCTGTATTTTCTCAACAGACTCTTAAGTCAAGACCAAGAAGCATGGACCATTCAGAAGCTTACATCCCCATATTCGAGATAGTTTCATGGAGGTTTTTTTTCTGTCTTTCAAGGCAGGAATTAAGATGTCGTGGGAAGACAGTTTCAGGACGAAACGCAAGGCCAACGGTTTGCTTAGTGGCCGGACAGACGCCCATGAGCAGAGCTGGTCCTTGGCCAGCCATGAAACCCATCCGGTGTCCTTGGCCAAACATCGTTCCCTGTCGACCTGATCCACCTCACAGGGTTGTCGGATAGGACGCCTGTAAAAAAAAAAGAGAGAGACCGGATAGAAATTAATAAGTGCAGTGAAGTTGGCTGGACTCCAGCGAGGCAGATCGGTGGTTTGCAAATGTGTGTGTAATAAAAACATGTATGTTGATGTAAACAGATATAAACATAAGCAGTAAATAACACAGTTTATGGTAACCGGAGATAATATATATCCATTTTGACCAGCAGCTGCTGGAGGCTTAGTCATCAGCCAGGCTTCCCTGAATGCCATCGTTTTGGGAATAAATCTGAAAGTTTTAAATGAAGCCTGTTTGCAGAGGATCTTGAACGACGTCTGCTGGGTTCTGGCAAAGTTCTCTAGTTGCACCTTTTAGAAAATAAAAATGGGGAAAATCAGTCGAGAGCCCGTCTTGAGACACAACCAGCTTGGACTTGGGAGTCCTTGATTCATGGAGCTTAATTCTTGGCTCCTGAGGGTTGTTCTCCAAGCTTGGAAAAGTTACCTTTTGTACTCCTCCTCACAGAATCCCCTAAGCACAATGGCTTAGTGGCCGCGCCAACTTGGGCTTCTGAGAGTTGGTTTCCAAAGACATGGGAAGCCGGTTCTTTTCAGCACCCAAAGAGGTGGCACAGCCGTGAAGGGGGTTCCGCCACATGAGCCGAACCTGAACCCCCTTTCCTGGTTGGTGAAAGGTGAGGCAGCCCTTCTGGATGATGGCTTTCTCAGGTCCCCGGCTCGGCACGCTCATTTTCTTTTCGAGCAGGCGACGTGTTTGCTCCTGGAAAGGGCCTCCCACCTGACCGAGAGGGACATCAGGCGGTGGCAGCTGTTTCCACTAAAGCGCGGCACCTCTAGGCTACCCTTTTAACTCCATAACAATAAAACATGAAAGGTCTCGCTTACAAAGCAAACAAACGGACAGGGAATAAAAGCCAAAGGGTCGCTGGCTGTGCCAGATGATGGGCTCAAGAGAAGGGGAGGCCGTAGAGAGAAGAAGGGAGCAGAGGACCGCTCTTCGTAGTGGCTCCCATCACTTGGCTTAGCCTTAAACCCACCGCCATCCACCAGCCCTGGTTTATCGGATCCAGCTGTCTGTTCTAAGGTCCTGGCTGCGCCTTGAGAGTGTTCCTCGTTTGCTGCCCGGGTAAATACGTGCCATGGTGTCCTGAGCGTTCTTGGGGCCCAAGGTGAGGAACCCCTGGTCTAGTCCAGCCCCGTGCCAGGGGCGGAAGACCACCGCCAGGGGAATCCACCGTCTTCCCCACATCATCCTTTCTGTTATCAAAGAGACACAGGAATCCTTGTACAGGCAGCCTAGCGCCCGTGGTGGAGCTCCCATGATCTTTGGCCACGCTCCTCGTGGCTCTTCTGCGTCGTAACCGAAAACCATGTGGGCGGCGGGCGGTTGGCTTCTTCTGTTTCCATCGCCCGGCCCCCTTCTACTCACGCTTTGCGTTTTTTTTCTTGCAGGTGCCGGTTTTGGGCTGGGCGTAGTCTTCTCGGTCATCTTCTTCAAAAGTAAGTGGGCCTCGACTCTCTCGGTCCCTCGTGTGAGAAACGGCTGCTTTGAGATACGGGCTCCTTAGCCGTTGAGGGTGCTGAGTCTCCAGCCGTCTCGCCAGCCAAGACTACCTTGGAGAGCAGCAGATCCCACTGGAAACTTCCAGATAGGTCGGAGGGCCGTGTTTCAGGGGGTGGCTCCTGCCAAGGATTTCCTGCATGACCCAGGGTTGGACTATGGGACCTCTTGGGTTCCCTTCCAAGCCTACAGCTCTCCACTGCGGTTTATTCCTTCTCATTTCTCTCCCACTCTTTCTCCCAAGCCGGGGTCCTTAAGACGGCGATGACTTATTTTTCTCCTCTCTGGTGGTCCTTGTTTCGTGATGGCTTAGTCACCTTTTCTAAACAATTATCTTCTCCGGAAGGTCCCTCTGCTATTTTCCTTTCCTTAAATAAAACTTGCCTTGCTGAGGAGGGGAGAAAAAAAAAAAACATGAACTGCAGACGTCCAGGGGAGAGCTTGCAGAAGGCCTTCCTGCCGTCTGCGCCTCGGTAAACATTTTAAATGTGTATTTATACAAATCCCGTATTTCTGTTTATAAAACGATGACAACCATCTGAGTTTTCAAACATGATGCCGCAGTCCATTTTTAAACCTGGCTTTTCTTCCCCATACATGTTGCGGGATGTGAAGGGGGGGTCCACGGTCTAAGGGGGAAGGCGCCGTCGGAAGGCCAAACTGCTGGATTGGTAACTGGTCCCTGGCTGCAGAGCCAGAGGTCGGGGATTCGGTTTCCCACCATGCCTCCCTGAGGTCCCTTCCAGTTCCACCATTTGAAGAAAAACCAGTCGGTGCAAAAGAACATTTTTGTGCATGGGTGGGCAGATTTCCTGACAGAAATATAACTGGAGGTTTGAAGAAGTCCCTCCCCCCCCCACCCCCCCGTTTTGGTGAAATTGGTTTTTGAATGTTAAGGGCGGGATCCGCCACACGTTTGCAAGGTGCACTGCAGCGCCATCCGTCTTTTTCCACCTTCCAAAATAATTTATCTGGAGGCGAGTTTCTCAGGGGCTGTGGGAATGGCCTTCAGCCTCACACGCCCCCCCCAAGTTACATTGTTCTCACGGATGCACTGCTAGAGGAACTTTAAAAGTCAAGTTTGCATATTCTCCCGTATTTCCGCTAGGATGATCGAGGCCAAGAGGGAGCTGCTTCCCGAGGGTCCCCTGGTGAATTCAGAGCCTGTCCTGTCCGGATCCATGGCTCAGTCTTTTGGTTACGCCGTTGTGGCAGCTGTGAGGGACACCTTTCTTGTTGAGCCTCGGGGATCATCTGGATTTGGGATCCAAACGACCTTCTGTTCCTTCTGATTTCGCTCCCCCCCCCCCCCTTTCTTCTGTTTCAGGGAAGACGTGGCCCCTTGCTTTCGGGTCCGGGATGGGCCTAGGAATGGCTTATTCAAATTGTCAACATGATTTCCAGTCTCCTTACCTTCTCCATGGGAGGTTTGTCAAGGTGGGTTCAGCCTTGGGGAAACCCTTGGGATCTTTGCTCCACTCCGGGGCATGACTTCCAGAAACGGCGGTGGATTTTTCTGGTGGGCGTTTGCTCCCAAGATGGTTTTGTTGGTTAGACTTGTTTCGACTCCTGGAAATGTAGGGACTCTGGTCTAACCCAGCGGTCAGACACAGAGGCTGCCTATGTGGGACCCAGAGTTGGACGTCGCTTTCTCTCTGCGTGTCCCCATATTCCCTGCGTGGGTGATGTGCTGTCTTCTACTGAGACGTCCCCCACTTGCAGAGTGGGGCAAAACCCTCATCTCAGTTGAGCCCTGAGCAGATTACAGCCAACTTCCAGATAAATTTGAGTTCATACCTTTGGCCTTAACTTGAATCCGGGCTGTCTTCTGTTCCCATATGTTTGGAAGTGTTAACCAGAGGGCAGTTCTGTAGCAAGCAGGACTCAGAACAATAAATGTAGATTTAAAACTCAGTTGAAAAACCTACCCCCAGGAATCGGTCGCCACGAGCCGCCCTCGTTGTAAAGGCCTTGGCCGCCTGGCAAAAAGCTCACACAGAGGGTTCAGCCTCGTCTTTGCATGCCAGGATTTCCGGTGTCTGGGAGCAGCCCTTGTCACATGGACCCTTCTGAGGAACATGAGATTTGTAGGCCAGCACATCTGGCGGGCACCCACGGGCGGGGGGGGGGGGGGGGGGAGAGCATGGGAGACGTCGTTGGCTCCCTGGACAGAAACTGCTTGGTTTTAGCAATACTGCCTGGTGCCTCATGGAGACTTGGTAGGAACCGATTCATTAATTCACAGATGAGTTTGGGGTGGCGGGGTGGAGGGTTGTCTGGCAGCCTAGCATCCGGGGGGGGTGGGGGGTGTGTCAGAGGATCGGGTTCTTGAGGAGCTCCAGACCACTTAGCCGCCCGCATCAAAACCTTCCGACAGAACTGCGTCAGAGTTTCCCGCAGGGTTGTGAAACAGCCTTTTAAAAAAAAACCTTATAAACGACACTGTTGACTTTTTCACGGACCCCTGCCCCCCCCCCCCCGTCCCCAACGTGAACCCAGGAAAAAAGTCACACCAGCCTGAAAACCGCAGTGGGACGTGAGTAAGACGTCCAGCCTGACCGTCCGGGTTGGCTGACGTGGTGGTTTTATGTTGGAGCTCTGCGGAAAAAAGAAACCTGTACTTAAAACCAGCCTTTTGTTTCTCACATAAGCAGGAGGTAGGGAGGGAGGGAGCTTTCAGGGGCTCCTCTGAGGAACACAACCCTCCCGTGGCGCTGCAGGCTTGGGGATCATGGGTTTTGTAGTGCAAGCTGATCATTTGTGTGTGTGTGTGGTCCAGACAGTCTCCTTTCTTCGACAGGAGTAGTGACAGAGGGCTGGAAGACCCTTCAGTGGCAGAGGAATGAAAACACTCGTGCGATTCCGCAAGGAATTCAAGACGGCCCTTCGCCTCGAGCCGCCGGTCTTCGGAAGCCACCCATCGTCCTTACCCGCCTGGCGAGCCAGTTGCTGATGCCTGAAACACCCCCCCCCTTTTTTTTTGTATCTTCTTTTTTCTTGAGCCGTGGGGAAGAAACCACGGCAAAGAAGGTGCTGCTTTGGGGAAAACACAATAAAAACAAGAAGACACCCCCCCTCCACCCGCTGCTTGGCGTGTCTTCTTTTGTGTACAGAAAGGGGGACATCCTGGGGGGGAGAAAAAAGAGGCGGCTCTTCTCCGTTTGAACTCCGGCAGCTGCAGCCACCTGGTTAAGCTCCAGTTCGAAAGCCTCCCACGGACAGCCACCCTCTCTCTGCCCCTTTCGGAAAGTTTACCGTTCCTATTTGAAGAAGCTGCTCAGCCCCATAGATCTCTCTCTCTCACACACACACGTTTTATCTCTTGCTGCCCATTTGGCAGCAAAGCCCCCCAAGCAGGTTGGTTTTCAGGCTTGCCCTGGGGTCGTCAGTCGTTTCCATCCATCTCTCACCTTCCTATCTTTGTTCCCGTGACTTATGGGTTGCTTGTTTATTCAACCTACACCCCCATCTTCCTCTGAACACGGGGCTGATGGTAGAGTTGGAGAGTGGCTTTCTTTAAGAAGGCATTATAAATATTAATACACAGTTGAACTGTTTAGCATCGTAAAATTGAAGCCAGTTCAAAGCTGTTTAAAATCTCAGTCGAAACAGTTTGCAGGACAATCGCAGGAGAATCCTGGACATATCTTTATCCTGGAGCTTAATCAGACCTTCACCTCAGTCCCTCTGGGTCTCCTGTGTCTGACCAGTCGGTCCCTTCGTCCCACCAGTCCCGTCCCTCTCCTATTTCCTGTTTTCGCCCATCTGTTACATTTCTGTGCTGCCTGACGTCCAAAGAGCAGCAGGCAATAATCATCTTAGAACAGCAGATCAGGAAGGGACCCTCTGGATCATCCTGTCCAGGAGGCCCAGGGGAGGAATCGAACTCCCAACCTCATGGCCTCGCGAGAGATCTGGCTTCCCAGTCCTTCGCTCGGTTTCTTTGGGAGAAAAACCCTTCGGAGGAGACTCCCAACATCCAACAGAAGGAAATTTGGACGGTTCTTTGCGGACGAACCCGGCCCCTCTCCTGGTTCCCCTCCCTGTCTAACGCCCTGCAGTGAAAAGACTAGCATGTTGTGGGAGAGAAGGGACCTTTTGCCTGAGATGCTATTCTGAACTTTTGGGGTACCGTGTGTGTTTTTTTTAGTAGACCCATGACCCCGGGGGGCTTTGCCCACAGAGAGCTGGTTGGTTCAAACTGGGCTTTGGTTTGCCGCCTTTGCCTGGCCAGGCTCATGCTTGGCACAGCACCAGAAGGTTTGAGGCGATGGGTGGGCAGGAGGTTTTGTTTAGCTTTCTGACAGCAAAAAAGCCGGGTGCCAGCTTAGGAGGTGGTGGCTTCAGAACCCATCTCAATAAACAGGACACGAGCGTCTCTGCCCAAAGAGGGATGTTTTTAAGGCTTGTGTCTCTTTTTATCTCTGCAGTGGCATCCACGGAGAAGCCGAATCGAGGGCTGGGGAGGTGGGACCAAAACACACACACACAAAAAAACCCCGCTCTCTTAAGTACCCTGAGGGAATGTTAAGTTTCCTTAAATGCTCATCTGGAAGTAATTGCCTTCTCCCCAACTCTGGGCCAGCCCCCCTTTGGCTTTTAAAATAATCTCTGCGCGCTCCCCCTTCTGCCACCCCCTTTAAACGGAGGCGCAGGGATTTGGTATCAGAAAGCCCATCACCCACGGAGGGAGATGGCAGTTTTTAAAAAAGCTGGACGCAGGAACCAAGGGAAGCCAAGCAAGGGCTTAAGCGGTGTCTTTGTGCCTGTGTGTGCGTTGGCCACGGGGGTTATGATCCCCGGCCGGCAATGGTCTTAATTTCTGTACTCGCTCACGACAACACCCATGCGCTTACCGCAAGCTCCTGGAACA
Source organism: Intellagama lesueurii (assembly GCA_037013535.1). NCBI lineage: Eukaryota > Metazoa > Chordata > Lepidosauria > Squamata > Agamidae > Intellagama > Intellagama lesueurii. The sequence goes on along the minus strand of JBAJHW010000016.1, from coordinate 11,566,894 downwards.
GGGGCCCCCCGAGTCTTCCATGTCTTGCTTCTGAGGTTCATAGGGCACCCTAAACGAAGACACCATGTTAGGGAAAGGCAGGCCGATCTGTGTACCCTCTTTTTCACCACCACCTGGCCGTGGAAAGGATGCCCCTGAACATGCCTCCTATTCCGGAGAGATGATGCCTACATAGGAGGGACCATTGAGCTAAATCTGGCCAAACATAGTCTTCCGCCCTCCCGCCTTTGTTCATTTGCCTGATCGTCCTTTGAGCCACACCCCAGCCAGCGGTCTGTGTCTTGTGGCAGGGAATTCCACAGCTCCGTCTGTTCCCCTGTCTCTTCCAGGAGGAGTTGTAATGCAAGAGATCTGGAAGGCACCAGGGTGAGGAAGCCAATGGGCTCTAAGAGAGCCAGCCCAGAAGATCCACCAACCAGAACCTCATGTCACAGCTCAAGCAGAAGGTGGTTTGAAAGGGCATCTCCCGAGCCCAACTTTAACCGCTACCCCACACTGCTCTTCTTCACCATTCCCCCCCCCCCCCAATCGGGGACACTTGCTCTCAAAGGGTGGCGGTCCAGACCAGTGGGAAAAGAGATCCGATATGGGATCAAAGTTGACGTCACAAGACATTCAACCCACGGACGTGAAAAGCAAAGCAAAACCCGTTTACGGGTGGGTGGGTGGGTGGCAACCTGTACGGTCCTGTCTGGCCTCTCTTCCTGGGCCTGAGCTGCCCGCTTGCGAGGATTAATTAATTAATTACACTTCCTTCCCTTCCCCCCCCCCCCCACTGCGCTCTCTCTAGCCTCCAGATCAGCCCCGATGCCAACTCAAGAGCGCACGGAGCATAGAAACGGTGCAGGCCACTGAGCGCCACATACCAATGCGCTGAGCGAGGCCGGCTGGCCCACCCACACGGTGAACTCCGCAGCTGAGTCAGATGTAAATGGGGGGAGAGAGAAAGAAGGTGGGTGGGTGAGCGAACAGAAGTATATTTGGGGGGGGGAGCCATTTACAGCCAACCAGCTGTGGGTTCCCCCCCCAGCTCCCCATCTGGAAACCGCTCTTAGGCACTGCCATACAATCCCATCTCCTTGCAGTGAGATTTGAACGTTGAGCTCTTGCAATTTATTTTCCCCCTTTTCAGGGGAACTTCTGTTTTAAAGCTGTGGGACTGACCCCGAGCCAACCCCCTGGCCAGCTAGCCCAGGACCGCCAACTTTGGCCAGCACGTCCCCCAGTTCCGGCACCCATCCTGCCCTGGGCCTTAGCGGCATGTCCTCTTAGTCCTCCGAGAGGGTGGACGAACCCATCCCAGCCCCGCTTAGTTCCCAAAACCAGGGTGTAAGAAAAATAGAGGAAGCCGGTTTCTACCGGATCCAGGTCTGTTCTCGCTCAGGAGGGTCAGCTCTGACCGGTGGGAACGCATTGGTGGTGCGGGTTCAGGCAGAATCCGTTCCTAGCCCTTTCTGGAGATGCCTGGCAGCCTCCTAGCCAAAGAACTAAGGCGCAGCGGGTCATGGGAACCTCCTGAAATCGGAGGAAATGGGATAAGTAATTGTATATACGTGTGTGTGCCTGAGCACATGTCCGTGGGGTCTTTGCAGAAAGATGGGGAAGGGGGCCTGGTTCGAGGCAGAGGCTGCCTCGGCTCTGGCTGGTGGGAGGCTGCGTCCTTCTGAGGCCCCAGGAAGGACGGCGTTTGCACCCCGCTGCCGAGCCACATTCCTCGGCCCAGATGTTTCCACGCGGCTTCTCCTCGGAGAGATAAACGCTTTCCAGCTGGTCGCTGGGGTTCGCTAGTGCCACCCCCGCTGGCCTCTTGGCACAAGGGCCAGGCCACGCCGGGCCCCGGCCAGAGATGGACCGAGGCACTGCCTCGGGTGGCAGAGGCAGTTGGCGCGTCAACAGGAGTCCCCGGCCGCTCCGTCCAAATCCTTGGGCCGTTCCTCTCTCTCGACAGACAGGCACCCTGTATCCTATAAAAAGAGACCTTTCCCCAATGCCTCGAGGGCTGATTCCCCATCCCTCCCTCTTGTGGCAGGGAGTTCCAAAAGGCACCTGCGTTTCACGAGGAGCCCTCCGCCTCCATTTTTAACCCCAACCATGTGGCCAAGGGGCTCCAACCTTAGACCTTCCCTTGGGGAAGGCTTTCGCTCAGAACTTGACCCGCCTCGAAGGGGTGTCGGTGAAGACAAAGAATCGGCATCCTCTCCCACTATGGTCGCCCTAAAGCGCTTTTAGAGGAATTTTAGAAGGGTGACAAATCCATTTGCAGGGCCTAAGTTACTTCCCAAACGCGGCCCAAAAGGGAGGAATTACTTTTTAAAAGTAACTTTCCAAGTTCTTCGGACCGAGCCGGTGTCGGTTCAGAAGCCCGGCGTGCCCTTTCGAAATCCGTGGGGGGCCTTTTGGAGTCTGGATCAAATCCAAAAACACACCCTTTGGTTCTTCTTCTCTTTCTAGAAAGCTTTTTTTTCGTCCTTGTTTTTTAATGTTCCTTTTTTAAAAGCTTGTCCCCGTCCTTCCTGCTCTGCCAGCCACATGACGGTTTCCGGTCGTGCCTCGGCATGTCCAAAAACTTGGCAGCCACGTAGGCCCCGGATGCTACGGTAAGGGAGGCGAGGGTGCCCGAGCGAGGAGGGGAGGCTGCCGTAGACATGGGCATAAATACTCCAGAGGAGTCCTGCCTGGAGCAGCCGGATCCTGCCCAAGACCCGCTTGTCCTTATGTGTTAATGACATTGAGGTGACCCCCTTTTCACGCCAGTGCACTCCAGGTAGCCTGCGTGGCTCTTCCTCCTGCTTCACCCTCCTTAGAGCCTTGTAAGGTAGGCCCAGCTTAAAGAGACAGAGGCACGGGAAGGGAGAGGACCTCAGTGAGTTTCACGACCCATTCTGCCTCACTCTCCTAAGACTAACCACTACACCGCATGGCCTCCGTCGTTCCACACGGTCACCAGCAGGAAGCTCTAAAGCCGGACTCGTTGGGTAAACCTTTCCCCCATAAACCCGCCTGCTTGCTTCCAGTCTGTGGCAACCAGGTAGACTGCGACTGCGTGGTGAGGTTTCTTCTGGATCACCCAGCCCAACGGGACCGATCGGCTGTTTGTTCGAAACTATCCTGCCTAGGAAGAGCGGAGCCACCCAAGGCATCTTGTCGCCTGAGGCCAAGAAGAAGACGGCACCCCCTTTCCTGGGGGGCTTGAGCCCTTTTAGAGAGGCCACTGGACTTGGGAAGTGGGGAGCTGAATGATTTCCTTCCTCTGGTGGCCAAATAACAGTAGATACGGTGGAGGAGAGAACAACCTCGCCATTGTGGGTCATGAGAGGCTCTGTTGGAGCAAGCTCTGAGATAGACTGCTCCTATCCAGGGAGGAGCCACACGCCTGTTACTCTCTGTTAAGGAGCTTGTGCAAGCTGTCCCATGGGGACTCCGAGATAGACTGCTCCTGTCCAGGGAGGGCACCCCTCATGAAAAGATCCACCCTTCCAGACACACACACACACACGGAGCAAAAATACCTCTTCCTCTTTTTCTGCTTTCCTCGGGAGTCCCAAATTTCCACTCCCCTCGAAAATTAAAAAAAACAAACCAACAGCAGTTTAGCACGGATTCCTGGCCCCCCTCCGGGGCCAAGCAGGGAGCGTAAACTCTCTGAGATACAAAACCCTAAAAATAAAAATAATAATAATAATAAACAGGCAAAGGGGCTGTAATTCCCTTTCTCTGTCTCTCTGTCTCTTTCAGCTTGCTCCTTCTTGTCTCTTACAATCTGATCAGCTCTACTTGAGAGAGAGAGAAAAAAATAGGGTTTTTAGTGTGTGTGTGTGTGTGTGTTTAAAACTCCTTCCCCCTTTTCTCCGAGCCTTTTCCTTTCTTCTTGACTCAGAGCAGCCAGAAGCCGGAGTTAGTGGGTTGAATACCCAGAGAGAGAGAAAGAGAGAGAGAAAAAAAAAGCAGGAGGAGGCAGGAGGCAGGAGTTGATTTACAAGGCGCGAGGCTCCTGTCTTTTTTCTTTCTTGAGTTTAGCCAGAAGAGATGTGAGGTTTCCAGGGAGCGAACGCTCTCTCCCTTTTCAGCTCTCAAAAAGTTTAGAAAACTTTTTTTTTTGCCTTCTTCTGGAAAGATGCGTTCGGGAAAAGGCTGGGGTTTTTAATGCCATTCCGAGGGGAGCCTTACTTCCAAACCGTGCTCTGATTTTATCTGATTTCTTCCCACCCCGAATCCCAAACCTGCTACCTTTTTTTTTTCCCCACCCCTCAAAAAGCAAGTTTTCCTTTAAGAACGCCTCTCTCTCTTGTTTTTACACCTCTTCCCTCTGAAACCTACCTGCCAAGCTGTTTTGAAACCTGGTTCTGGGGTGCTGGACCTTTCCACCCGCTTTCATGCTGGTTTTGGGTTTTTTTGCTGGACTTCGCGGATCCTGCTGCTTACGGAAGAGAAGCCCACGGACTGAAATCTTCAACTCTTTTCTGGATTCCTGCTGTTTGAGTTAGAAATAAATTATTATTCCTTTTCTGCATCTCTAGCCGATAAGGAGAGAAGGTCCCCAGGTTATACAGAAATTGGGCTCTTTTTTCCCCCCCCAAAGACCTCGTCTGTTTTTGCTGGGTTTTGGGATGCTCTAGAGAAGGACCGAATCCAGCACAAAACCTCAGACAGAAGTTCTTCGGCAAAGGATATCCGTCTGATTCTGGATGACCCAAGAGACAACTTTGGTTCAGAGCAAAAACTCCACTGGAAAAACTACCTAAACTTTTAGCGCTCTGGAGGTTGGGTTTGTTTGTTTTTTCCCCTTGAGGAAAAAAAAAGAATACTAATTGAAGAAGTGTTGCTGTTTTTTTTTAATGGGATAAGTCTCCAGTTTATTTAATGGTAAGTAACTCTCTCTTATTTAATTTGACAAGCCTGTGGGCTCTCCCTGGGGAATAGCTGAGATGGGGCGGCCTCAACAAAGCGTTCTGTGTCACCCGAAAGCTTGCAAAAGTGGATTTAGCGTTGCTTTGACGATAAATGTAATGCACAAAAACCCCACAGGTCTATATATTTTTTAAGAAAAGCGCTACATCAATGAAATTCAAGCGGACGCCTTTTAGAAAGCTGTGCTGTTTTGGAAGGCAAGAAAGAAGGGTTACTTAGGTTAAATCTCCAGGTCTCAACAGGCACTCTGTTGTGTTGTTCACTTGTTTTGCAAGTAAGGTCTGCTTTTGCGTTTAGGATCACAGGCTTAACCTCGTTGAAGACCCTTTCATTTCCAGGGGCATCGGCGTGCTTCGTTCTGTGGTGGCCGGTGCGTAACTGGGTCTGCAGATCAGAAGGGGTCTTCTTTGGAGATTCACAGAAGCATTCAGTTGGGCTCCTCCAGAGCCCATGGCTGACTCGCCTAGGGTGAAGGAATGTCTCTCCCAGGCGACCAAATGGGGAAGATGTATCTGTTAAGAGGAGAAGAAGGACTTTAAAAAAGAAAATCCCAATTTCATATTAACAGGGTGCCACACTTTTAAAGGAGGAGGTGGGTCACCTGGATGGTTAGCGGCTTCGAAACAATTATAGATCAGACTGAATTCATATGCACTCAGCAATAAAGGTGATGGCATTGCCAGGAAGGCGCTAATCATTTTTCCGTTTCTACCACCCTCAAAGGCCTGGGCCAAAGGGGGGGGGGGGGGACGGGACCAAAACTTCCTTCCCTTTCCTTCCCCATTTATCAATTTCAGATTTTTAGGCTTCCAGACCCTCCTTACACCCTTTTCCCTCCGTTTAGCCCCCACGCTGCCCTCTTCCCACTATGATGGATGGTTTGAAAGAGGAGAGATCGGAGCAAATAGAAATTAGTTACAGATGAAACAGGACTAAAGGAGGGGACACACACACACATACATGCATGCACACATGCAGAATCACTGTGTAGTAATTAAAACATTTCCACGCCGCCACCACCCACCCCTCCCCACTGGTCTGACAGCAAAAGCAAAGAATCCGTGAAGAATTCTATTTTGGAAATTTGTCTTTCAAGCCCAGAGCCTCTGATCCCTTCCCTCCCCTTCTGTTTTCTTCTCCTTTTTCCTTGCCAGTTAAAAAAAAGGGGAGAGAAGAGTGCAACCCAGCGGCCCAGAGATCTGAAATTAATTAATTTGGGGCATAAAGCTGGGGTGAATGGAGAGAGCGGCTGATCTTCCAACAAAGAGAAGTGAAAGCAAATTTTCTGATTTCTTCACTTCCCTATTAAAGGCCGGAACAAAGAAACATTAAAGCGGTTGCATATGTCAATCTGCTTATTTAGAAACCTCTTTGGGTGGCGTGGTCTTTGAACCCGTTTCCACCTCCCTGTTCCTGTGAAATAGACCAATATTGATACACAGACCTCTTGCAAGCATCCTCCGTCTGCATTTATCCTAAGGTATGGCAAAGGACCCAGGAATCCACGTTGTGGCTCCCCAACCCCCCCGGGACATTAAAAGCAATTTTTCATTTTTTTTAACGTCAGGTTCGAGGTGGTGTTTCGGTCTCTCCCGCCTGTTCGCTGTGAATCCTGGACAGACAAATCTCCCTAGTGAGCCAAGCTCCGGTTCCCTTGAACTTCCTGGTTGTGACATGAAATAAACAAACAAACCAATTTGTTTAGTCGTTTAGTCGTGTCCGACTCTTCGTGACCCCATGGGTCAATAAGGCACAGCAAAAAAAAACAACAACAGCAAAACCAGAGACCATTTCCACGCCATTTCGGGGTGATTTTTCAAAATCACCTAACTTCTTGGCCTGTAGTTACTTCCCAAAAGTCAGAACTTTTTTACACTGGAGTTTGGCAAACCTTTACTGAAAGGCCACAAGGTAGTATAATCTGTTTTTCGAGTCGGAGGCGGGGGGGGGGGGAGGTGACCCTGAAATACCAAGTCGTATTTACACGACCATCTGCACACCTGCCCATAAATAATAACAACTGTGTAAAAATGTGGGTCTTTTAGGGGGGTTTTTTCCTGGAAGGGCATATGTCACGCTAGACAGGGGATTCTGGGGTTCGTAACCCTACCCAACCCACCAAAAGTAACTTCCCCCCCCCCAAGCTCTTGCTGGAACCTGCTGTTTTGTTTACATAGAATGGATTTATAAGGAATCGTACTGAGGTGGATTCCTGGCTGAGCGGCAGTGTATATATATATATATTCCCTGTCTTTTAAACACACCTGGTAGCCTCGGGCTTAAGGGAGGAGGGCTGCTCCGGTACAGTTTAAGAGGTGAAGTTCTGCAGAAACATTTCTAGAGCCGAAATGGGTGTTCATGAAGCAGGGATGTTTTCTAAAGTTATTCCGACCTTAGGAACGATTCCGAACTCTGGGAATGACTTCTGGGAGAGGAACAGGGGCTTTGCGGAATGATGGGTTCTAGAGTGATGATGGCTTGTCCGGGGAAAACAAGGAAGACATTTCACTTGTCTTGTATCTTAGACCCTCCACCCAATAAGAGTGTGGAAGAGCCTCAAGGGCCCTTGGAATAGGCTGGATTGCAACTCCCATCATCCCCAAGCCAGCGTCACTACTCTCAACACCTTGAGGGGGGGCAGGTATAAGTTTGGGGAAGATGGGCATAGAAGCAGGAGCCCTGCCAGATCGGATCAGATGTGCCTTTACCCCACACACGGCTTCCAACGGAGGACAGCCAGACACCTACAGAGGTGGAAAGCTTTTAGGGCCAATTTTCCAGCATTTGGTATTCCGACGTGGAGGTTAGCCACTGCATCATGGGTGGTGGAACCCTGTAACATCAGAGAGAGTGCAACGTCTCTTAGGGTTTCACAGATCTCCATCACGGTGTCATGAACCTCCATCATGAGTCTGTCCTGCCCCCCCCCCCCAGTTGAGTTCACCTTTTTAAAATCAGGAAGCCCTCTATTCCTCTGGGGTGGGCCCGATGGACCTGGAGTCTCCCGGGGGTGTGTGGGTGTGTGCATGATCACAAACCCTATCATCCCCAGCCAGTTAGTCGAGAGCGATGGGGGCCGCAGCTCAGCCAACGTGGTCCAGCCCTGGAGGCTGAAGGACCTTACAAAAAAGGCTCCCGCCTCGGAGTGGTCTGGGTTCGGATCCTCTCGGTCCGAGAATAACGGTCCCTCTGAGGGTCTTTGAAGAAGCCTCTGGCTTTTATTTTTGAAATGTCTTGATCCTAAATGGGTTTACTTGGGGGCTTTTTGCAGCTCTCAAGAGAGTGACCCAGTCTGCAAACCAGTTCAACCCCTGCAAACGAGAGCCGGGCGAGGTGCGCTGAAGGCTTGATTGCCAGCCATGCACAGCAGATGATTTTCTGCTGCAATTGCCCAGTGAATTCAATCGGATCTGAAATGTGGATCAATCCATTGATTCTCTCTCTCTCTCTCTTTCTCTCTCTGTTGCATTGAGTTTGGACCTTAAGAATGCAAGCCATTGTCCCAGTCGGCTTCTCTCCTTTGGCCTCTGGCAGATGAAGCGTAGAAAGGGGGCCCCCTCCTAAGCGTTCAGGTTTTGGAATTCCCTTTTCCCCACAAAAGATCTCTCGCTTGACTGTCCACGCTTGCTTTGCAGCTGCCAAGTTTTATCCATCTATTATTTTTCAAAGAATGACAGCCACCTGCTCGAGAACTTTGTACGTCCAGCTACCTTTCTTGGAGAAGCCATTAATCTTGGTGTTCTTTTAAAAGCCCCTGAGCGCTTCTCTGGGTTCACTCTTACTGTTTTAAAAAAATATTCCGGAGGGAACGAACGTTCATTGTTCAAATTTACCCCGAGGTTCAACTTTATCCCCCCGTGGCGTGAATTGAAATCAAGGACGGTTATCGCCGGACGACTCTGTAGGCGAATCCCAAATTCAACCGAAAAGGTGCAAAAAAAAAAGGGGGGGTAAAGACACACGGGAATTTATTTGTGTGTTCGTTGGCTCACCCCAAGCCACAGGAAGTTTGTGTTGATCGGAAAACCATCCCTTGGTGAAGGACCTTAGCTGGACCGTTCGCTGCCTTTACTTTTCCGCTGCCTCCTCTCTCTTGGTCCTTTATTTCATCCTTTCCGACCTGGTGTTCTTCCAGAAAGCTTAAGACGCTGCAAACAGTTCTCATTCCCCTCTACTTTAATCTTCACAACAGCCCTCTGAGGTAGGGTGGGCCGAGAGGGGGAAAGTGAGTGACAGGACAAAGCTTCTCCCAGCCAACTTACTTTCATGGCTCAGTCGGAACTCGAACCCAGATCTCCCAAGTTAAGAGCGTGGATCCTTTTGCAGTTTCATCTCAACGGGCTGGTGGTGGTAGGAAGCGAGTTCTCTTTTTTTTTCCAGCGTGCAAGGTTTCACGTGGTTGTTGTTTTTCCCCACTGGAATCTTCCAGCTGAGGCCCAGGTGCAAATCTTGGCTCCAGAAAGGACCCAAAACAAGGTTCGATGGAGCACCTGCTCAGCTCAGGAATCTGGTTTGGGGTCAAAGAACCGAGGCTGGCATACCAATGCATTCCTGGGGTTTTGGTATGTGTTTTTTGCCCCCCAGGGCTTCTTTGAGCTCAGCAACGTAGTTCAGGGGGGAAAAAACAAGGATTGTTGCATAATCATACTGGCACGGGCATGCTGGGAGTTGAAGTTCCCCCAAACGTAACTTTTTGATTCTCTGTAAGGAAATTACTGCTGATCTACGGTCATTAGCCCAGGCCTCCAGGTCCATGTTCCGTTCATCCGTGATTCCTGTTGATCCCAGAGTGCCAAAACTGTTTTTTGTTTTTTTTAAAAGGTTCTGGATTACAACTCTCATTATCCCCCCCCCCCCCAGTGGCTGAGGATTCTGGGAGTTGTCGTTGAAAAAAGCAATAGTCAGTTCATGCGGAATGGATGCTATAATTCTGTAGCTGGTTTGCCCGGAGTTTCAATGGTTTTATCCAGCCGGTTTATACGGTTGCCTAAAACATGGCTCTTAATAAGAACAGCAACGATGATGATGATGAGAATAACAAGGACGTCAAATCACCCGTACATATTTTTAGGGCTTGACTCTTAACGTTTAGCCTTGGGGTTGCCCCCCAGCAGCAGCCATGCTGAGAAACAAAAAGTGCATGGAAGAGATACGGAATATCGAATGAATGAATGAATCATAACTATTATTATTATTTGCTGTTTATTCGGTTCATGTCCTGCCCTTCCTCACCAGGGTCCGGGAGGGCTAACAAATCAGATAAATGTAGAAGGGGTCGCCGTGTTAGTCTGTGCAAGCCTTATAGGGGAAATCCAAGTAAAAATAAGCAGTAAGAAAAAAACAAACCCAAAACGTGGTGGCACCTTAAAGACTAACTTTTATAATTTTTTAATGTGAGCTTTCGTGGATAAAACAGATAAAAACCATCACAAAAACAAACCATCAATTGCCAGTAACTAAAATCTAAAATCACAGCATGTGGGTTATCTCAGATCTTAATTCTAAAACTCTAAAGGGGCTACTTTTGAAACGATCGGCGTGTAAAAGCACCTCCTAAAAATTCAGCAAAAACAAGGTAACTGAGTCCTCTCTCATGGAAAAGGTTTGGAAACCGGGAGGCCACCGCCGAGAAAGCCCCGCTCGGTGTGCGAACTCTGCGCAGCATGGACTTTCAGGCTCCCGAATCAGAGCTTTTCCAGCTGATCCCAAGTCTCAGTGGGGCAAGACAGAGGGTCCCATAAGAACTCCGTTCCTGCCCCCCTTTTAGGGCTCTGTGGGTTTCTAGGAACACCTTGGATGGGGCCCTGTCGTTCGCTGCCAGCCGACGCTGCCATGTTGCAACGGGCACCCGGCGGCACACCCAAAGTGTAGGTGTTAGAACTTGGGGTTCTCACCGCAATCTCTTCCCCCACCCTCCAACTTCCACGGCAAGCTGGCGGCCTCGCTCCATCCCTCCGTACGGGTCTCAGCTCGTTCGGCAAGACGCCGGGAACAGATTTGCATGGGGGTGACTGAGCCCGCTCGCTGGGTTTGTACCTCTTGGCCTCCGATCTAAGCGCCGCCCGTTGTCGAAACTTGCCGGCCGGGTACCGAGTTTGATCTTGTCGTCAGAGGGAAGCGGGTTCCCCACCTCGGCCCGCCTGTGCCCCTCAAACTCTCTGGGGAAGAAAAGAAACAGGCCACATTAAAGTATTTTTTGGGGGGATGCAAGTGGGACTGTTCTAGTCCCTCTGGGCCGACCAGAACAATTTAAAAATAATCTGCTCACCGGCAAGGCCTTTCTACTCCAAGTCTCATCACCCTTGGCCACTGGCCAGTCTACTGGGGATGATGGGAGGTGGAGTCCAACGTTCATAATATGGCAGCCGATGAGACAGCGCGAGAGCGTTAAAGACCCATGTTCTAGCTAGCGGGGGAACATGTCGGAGAAGAGACAGGTTTCCAGGCAAACGGGAACAGCTGTTGCCTGGAAGGAGCAACAGCTGTTTCTGCATCTTCCAGATGTGGTCGCTGGAAGGCCTGAGCGGGTTGGCGCAGGATCCGGGCCAAAAAAAAAAGACCGGAGGGTCTTTGTGATGGTTATTGAGCCTCATGCGGGGCCCCCTGATTATATCCCTGGGGGTTGTTTCAAGAGTGGGTTTGGTGATTCTGCACTGGGAGTAAGGAAAAATTGGGAGCCACAACAGCTGGGGCTGATGGGACTTGTTGTCCAACAAAACTCGGGAGTGGGGGGAAACCAAGCTCTCAAATCCTCTTGTCCAACAGCGACACTTGCTGGTCAAGCCGGGCGTTTCTCAACCTTTTTTTCCAGTCCATTCAGCTCTGCTGGAGCAGAAATTAAAAATAAGAAGTTCTAGAATCTTCTTCTGCTTAAAGGGCATTCTGCTGATCTGATCGTTCCTTAGCTTGTTTCTGTTTTTCAAGGCACTTTGAAAATGTTCCTTTGCATTATTATACTGATTTTTAGGCACACCCTTCTTGGGTGTTTCTAAAAAATGGGGTTTAAATCCATTGATACATGTATTTGTTTATAAACATATGAAAATGGTAGTGCATTTGGATATGGATACATTTCTGGATATACTCTATCTAGTCAAATGCAAAGTTATTTCTTGATTAAGAGGCATAAAATTAAACTATAAATCCCATGCCAAAAAAAAAGCATGAAGAAAAAATACTGCTAAAATATTAAAGTATCAGCCAGCCAATGATAATAATTGCTCGACAAACACTAGTAATTACTACGGATTGAAAAAAAGAGGCACTAAATCCAGTCCAAGAGTAATGAATTCGAATTCTGCTAGCATTGACTAACCCGTGCCATTTACTTCAATGAGCTTATCCTATTTAGGACCAACACCGACCGGACTTGGACCCGGATGCTTCCCAGGTTTCCGTGACCTCAGGTTCTTGTTGGACTCCAGCTCCCATCACCCCCAGTAGACTGGCCAGTGGCCGAGGGTGATGGGAGTTGGAGTGCGAAGACCTGGAGGGTTGCCAGATTGGGGTGGGGTGGGTGGGGGGACAGGTTTATTCTGAGGGTGGGGAACCTTTGGACAGGCAGAGGTTTCTGACTACAGCTCCCGCAGTCCTGTGCTGAGTGGGGAGTGATGGGAGTTGTAGTCCCACCCTTTCGGAATGTGCAAAATTCCTCTCCTGAAGAAATAGATTCAGGAGGGAAAACATTCCATGCGGACCTTCTGACTTATTTTTAAATCCTTCTGGGGATCTCCAGTTTTAGAGCTTTGCCTGAACAGGCCGCGATGCTCCCGAGGCTCCTGGTGGGCGCCGTCTTCCCGGCCCTGATCCTGGCCGCACCACCTCCCATCAACAAACTGGCCCTGTTCCCGGACAAGAGCGCTTGGTGCGAGGCCAAAAACATCACCCAGATCGTCGGCCACAACGGCTGCGAGTCCAAATCCATCCAGAACAGGTATGGGCCGGGGGGGAAAACATACCCCGTGGCTTCTGAGCGGCCGGAGAGAGTAGGGGCTAAGAGGGCTGACGGGATGGGGCTTGGCAGATGGAGGCTGCAGCTGCCCCTCCTGATTCACTAAAGCTCACCAAGGGAGACGGATTCAAATCAGGCCGGTCGCTGTTAGCCCTAACCTCTATCTAGGGCTCGGAACGAATCCTGCCTGAAACCTCAGAGGGCCGCGGCTGCCGGTCAGAGCTGGGAATACTGAAGTATACGGTCCCAGGTTCTGATTCAGCAGAAGGCCAACTTCGTAAGGTTCCTGTCATTTTACCCACCGCATTTTGAAATTAATCATCGGGATCATCGGCTGATTCTTCTGCCGGCAGGGACTTCAGCCTTTCTTCCCTTGCTAAACCCTGTTAAATGCCCCCCAGCCCGGCTCTTGCTGAGTCCTTAACGCCGAATCTCTCCCTCTTCCTTCCGCAGGGCGTGCTTAGGGCAATGTTTCAGCTACAGCGTCCCCAACACCTTCCCGCAGTCCACCGAGTCCCTGATCCATTGTGACTCCTGCATGCCCGCCCAGTCTCAGTGGGAAATTGTAAGTGACGGGAGGTTTCCAAGCGGTTTCGGTACAGGCAAACGCGGTGGGGGGGGGGGAGACCCCTTCAGGGGCTGAAAGCCAGACTCGATTTCAGAAAAGCTCTCAGGAGCGAATGTTGCAGAGTTCTGAATTTCTGGTTAAAATTCTCCTTTTGATACCTATTAGAAGTAGAGAGACTCACGGAGGAGAATAGCTTCAAGTTCCTCAGAGAGTCCACTCCTTTCTCATTCACTGGCACTTACAATCTCAATAGCGCCCGCCGAGACATTACGGTAGTAGAAGAATAAAAGCATCCATTACTTACAGTTGCGAACAGGCAACAGCAAGCTAACCAACCCACCCACCGACTTCGACAGGAGCCACGTCCCGGGGTGGGCGGAGCCAACCCAAGGGGCGGGCCAGAAATATCAGCCTAGTTTTGCTCAAGGCTCTTAAGGCCAGTCACTGAACCTAAGGGGAGACGTTTCTAACTTCTATAACAGAAGAAGCCCAGAGGGTTGGATTGGGGTCCCGAGAGGGAGGGCTTTGGCCTGAGGGCTTGCAGTTGCCCACCCCAGTTTCAGCAGGAAAATGGAGATAAAAGCAGGTCTCTCTGGGGACGCCTAGGCCCCTTTCCTCCCCTGCACATCTCTGTCCCTCCCGGAGCGTTTGGGGGGGAAAATTCCGATGCTGGCTTGCTTGTCGTAGCCTCTGACCGCCTCTCTTCCTGCTCTTGGCCTCCTCCCTCAGGTGACGCTGGACTGCCCCAGCAATGACGACATTCCTCGGGTGGATAAGCTGGTGGAGAAGATCCTCCACTGCAGCTGCCAGGCCTGTGGCAAGGAGCAGAGCCAAGAGGGGGCGCTCTTCAATATCTACCCAAACGCCGAGGAGAACCTGCCCGGGGAGGGGCCCAACCCTCACCCCTACGGCAGCCACCACCACCAACACCACCAACACCACCAAGCCGAAGAAGCCTCCAACCCACACCGGCGCCAAAAGGAAGACAACGCAGACTGAGGACCTGCCCCCTTTAGGACTTCCCAGCCAGCCGAGGCTGCCCTGTGTCTTTCCTTCCTCTGTCTTTCTCTCCTTCTCTCTCTTTTTCTCTCTCTCTCTCTCAGACACCCATCATCTTGCTTGGCTCTTAAGAGACACTCCCAGAAGTCATAACTGTCCCGACCAAAGCTGGACCCTTTTTTCAGGGAAGCCAAGGGGACATGGGAACGATGTGGTGGCAAAGGCAAACATGGTTAGGCTGGGAGGGAAGAGCGATCGTTGAATTTATGGCATCGCACATGGCAATAACATATCAAGGGAAAAGTGACACTCGAAGGGAGAGATGTGTGGGAACCCTTGGAATGCAGAAGGGGGGGATCTTCCTTTTTATTTCGAGGTCAAACTGGCACATAAACACAGCACATCAATCGATTCAGGGTGGCTTATCCGTATTCCATCTGGAAGAAAGATTCTGGGTTGAAGGAGAAGAGAAGCAGGCTGAAATGAGAAACCTCCCCCTGCTCCCCAAAATTTGACACCTTACCATCACTCAGGCAGAGGAGATCTGGTTTGTTCCGATGGGAGGTCTACCCCGTCCTCTGGAGCGTGCTCCCGAAGGCTTGTGGTACAGGGATGCGTCTTAGGAAAAAACAAAAGGAAATAATAATAGTCCGAGGAAGCACTCTTCCAGTTGTGGAGAGATTTCTCTCGAACCTGTCCTGCAGAGTGACCAACTTTCGAACCATCTTGCTAAATGTGACAAAAGCAAGTTTAGTGCTGCAGAGTGAACCTGGATCAACCATCTTGGGACCCTCCAGTTCCTCCAGAGGACGGCTCACGGTGGACATGCTGGAGAAGAGAGAAATGGCTGTTAAAAACCAATGCAAGTCTATAGAACCCACTTGCATCCCCCTCCTCATGACACCACCCTTCTGAGGCTTGTAACATGCACACCTGGGCACAGCTACAGATATACCTTCGTCTTTGTTACCGGTGTTATTTCCCCACAAATCCCAAATAAATAAATTAGAACTAAGCACCACGCTCTGTGTCAGTGAATCGGTCTATTTCTCCAGCATCTCACGATAGATCTTGTATTGTTTTTTTTTTAAAAAAGCTTATATATTTTCCAAAAAAGGAAAACCACAAACATCCAGCCCCTCTGACTCAGTGCAGGAAGGTGAGATGTTCAAACTTTGCAGCTTCCAATGGAAGTTGTCGGTCTGTTTCAGGAAGTATAACCAAAATAAAAACAGAAGCTTCAAATCTTAACGCTCAGACTGATCTTTCATGGATTAAAACCCACCTGAACAAAAACGTATAGCCATCAACCTTCTAAAAGAGATTTTTGGACTGCCGTCAATTTGCAACGGTGAGAATAATGTTTGTTTGTTTGTTTAATTGCCGAAAGGCTTACTCAAACCTTTCTACAATATGCACGTTTGTTTTTTTTTTCATTTTGGGGAAGGGTTATGCCGGATTATCTGGGGATGATGGGCGTCTTAGTCCCATGAATCGGCAGGCCACCTGGTTGTGGAAAGCCACCTTCCAGTTTCATCTTTGTTTTTTGGCCCCAGGGGTCAACACCACAGATGCTAAGAGGGGAAACGGCAGGGTGAGAAGAAATTCCGTATTTTTTCTCCTGCGCCGCCAGGTGGTGCTCTGAACCAACAAGCAAAGAGATTTGTGGCTGTGTCTTAGAACCACTTCATGCAGGAGTTTTGAACCCTTTGCCCCCAGAAACCCAATAGTCAGCAGGACTACAACTCCCAGAATCCCAGTGGCCATGCGGGGTTGGGGAATTATGGGAACTGCGATTTTTGTTAAAAAAAAAAAAGCAAAACTCTATATTCCTCACCATTGCCTACACTTGCTTGGTAGAGTTGTAATTCTGTTGCACAGTTTTGAATTTTGGGTTAAAATTCTCCTTTTGATACACAGCAGAAGTACAGAGACCTACAAAGTAGAGTAGCTTCAAATTACCAAATAGTCCACCCCTTTTCTCATTAACCATCACAGATAGTCTCAATAAACTCACGCTGAAAGATCTGGAGAAAGAATTTTTAAAAAATGTTTCATGACTTACAGTTGTGAACCGATCAACAGCAAGCTAACAAACAAACTGGCTGCTTCCAACAGACTAAAGAGAGGGAAAGAGAACTCTCTAACAGAGAGGCGGGCTCTCTTTGAATTCAGAGGCGGGAGGGAATGACTGGTTAATGCTAGATAGATTGACAACCACCTCAGCCCAGGAAAATCTCTCCCAACCACTCAAACCAAAGGCATGCATGCAAGGTTGTATAAACTCCAACGGGTTCAACATCTGGACGGCCACATGCTGACCATCCTGGTATGGGTAGTTCTGGGGATCCACTTACAATTTTATTTATTGAGAAATCTGTGTCTTGGTCTACATATCTCAGAATCCCCCCCACCAGCATGGCTGACCCACCCTGCCACATTTCATCTGCCAGTCTGGGCTAAGGCTCCCCCGATTTTTCCAACCCCAGATTCAGCGCCAATAGCCTCTGTTTTCATAGTTATTGCAATGATAACATGCCACGGCAGTTCACAACTCAAAAATGTTTTCCTGGAGCTGTGTTCGCCTTGTTTCTGATATGTCTTCGTCTCTGAGATTGCCAGAGGAGGCCCCCCGTATGAAAGACGGGGCCTTCTCTGTCGTAGCACTTTGAATTCAGAATCCACGGCACCAACTCTGCGTCTTTCCCTGCGCTGTAGGAAAACCTCTCTTTTGGCATCAGGCCTTCTGAAATATAGTGACCTACGATTCCACATGGATTTTAACTCCCTTGTTTTCCTAGGGCAACTGTAGTAGGGTTTACCATGGCCGGCCTCCATCGGGTTTCCGTGGGCAAGCGGAGATTCGAACTCAGGTCTCCAAAGCCCTAGTCTGGCACTGAAACGGCTCTACCAGACTGTGTCTCAGACTAGAGTTGACAGGATTTACCTAAGTATGGACCGAGCAGTTCTTGATTCTATGGGTCTAGTCTGGCTGGTGTCGACCACTGGATACCGGCCGCGCTTTGGACATTTCTGTCTTAATGTTTACGGGGTTTTTAGAGCGACCTTCTGTTGTTAAACAGTGAGGTCCTAATGCTTAGGTGGTAATGTTTGGATAATTGGACCTGTACGATCCAGGCATTGTTTTCAGGGACAAACAAGCAGTCTAGGCAGGGGGGGGGGGGAGGAGAAGGAAGACAGCAAAATTTAAAAATAGCTTTGTGTGCATTTGGGAGACCGATAGTACGTAGGAAGAACCTCTGTCCCCGGAGTTGGCATATTGCTTCCGACAGCATTAGACTTGATGTTTTCTCTCTCCCCCCTAAAAATGCTGTGAATCGTGGGGGGGACGGACCCCACATCCTTGGAATCAACACAGCAGGCTTTCTCGTCTTCTCAAGAGATGCCGGAGAGAATGCAAACGGCATTTAGCCGTGCACGGGGAAGCCAAGAGCCGGAACGCCAGGCTGTGTTTTTCATTTCTTCTCTTCTCAGCCCTGTGAGTGAGAAACCCAGACGATCCACAGGTTTGGAGGGTGGAGGGAAAGAGATCTGGAGAGTGGGAGGCGACGAAGGTTGCTACCATCTGCTTTCCCCCCTCTTCTCCTTCCATGCGGCTGGATTTTGCTCTCAGAAGGCTTTGGGGTTCGGCAGAAGAAGATGCCTGTCACTGACGGGGATCTCCTGGCGGGTGGCAAGAGCCTTGTGCCGGCTCGGTTTCTTTTAAAGAGTGGGAGAAATCAGGAGGAGAGGAGGAGGAGAAGGAGAGGCAGACCAGAGGGGAAAAGAGGCCACGGAGTCATTTCGCCCCTCTGCCCTCGGCTGCCGAGTTCACTGCAATGATCCTCCAGTGCCGGCGTCCGGATCTCTCTTGGTGCCGGCTGGGCTCCTCTCTCGCCTCCTCATCCTCTGGGGCCTCTGGTCTCCTCGATGGAAGGAGGGTTCGGGAGCGCCAACGCCACCAGCTCGGCCGGGGAGCAGCCTGGGTGGCTTCACGGCAGCCCTTGGACGGCCACCTTCCTCTGCTTCATCATCCTCTTGACCATGGTGGGGAACTTCTCCCTCATCCTCTTGATCTTCACCCAGCGGTCCTTGCGCAACACCTCCAACTACTTCCTGGTGTCTCTCTTCATGTCTGACCTGATGGTGGGCTCGGTGGTGATGCCCCCGGCCATGCTGAACCAGCTCTGCGGCCGCTGGGTCCTGGACCCGGCCTTCTGCTCCATCTGGTTCTCCTTCGACGTCATGTGCACCAGCGCCTCCATCCTGAACTTGTGTGTCATCAGCTTGGACCGCTACCTCCTCATTATCTCACCCCTCAAGTACAAGCTGAGGATGACTTCCGGCCGGGCGGTCCTTCTCATCCTGGCCACCTGGACCTTAGCGGCCCTGGTCTCCTTCTGGCCCATCAAGATGGGCTGGCACCGGATGGAGTTCGACCTCCGGCCCCTCAACGCCACCCTGTGGCCGGACGAGGAGCAGTGCCGGCTCTTGGTCAGCCTGCCGTACGCCCTCATTGCCTCCGGGCTGACCTTCTTCCTTCCCTCCGTGGCCATCTTGTTCACCTACTGCCGCATCCTGCTGGCCGCCCGGAAGCAAGCGGTCCAGGTGGCTTCCCTCACCAACAACGTGATGGCGGCAGCCGACGGATCCATGCAACAGGTAATAATATCCAGTGGCAGTGAACGGATGCAACAGGTAATAATATCCAGTGGCAGTGAACGGATGCAACAGGTAATAATGACTGGGACGATGAAGCGATGGAAAAAAGTAATAATAATCAGGGGCAAGGAATCCATGCAACAGGTAATAATAAACAGGACCTCGACAGGGAATAGGGGACCTTCGGCCCTCCAGATGTTTTGAACTACATTTCCCACAATTCTTTGCCATTCACCATTATTTGGGGAGCTAAAATCCAAAGCATGTGGATGGCCCGTTTCTACCTCTGGGTGGCCTGAGGTCATGAGGCAGACCTGACAGGTTTTGTGGGTCAAGAAAAGGCAGCAAAGGGTTCATCTATTGGCTTTTTTAGGACCGTCTTTTCACTGCCCTGCATGGGCAGAGGTATGTGGGGGGGGGGGGGGGAGAGACCTTTCTAGCAAAATACCTTGGTATGCTTTGGATCTTAGGCACCGCGTGGTGTGAGTGAGCAGGGAGGCGCATTCAACCCCTGGCTCACACTTCAGGCAGCAAAATGTCTCAGGACGGCCCCGATCACAAGATCAAGCAGAACCGTCAGAATTTCGTTGCATGCAGACAAGGAAATGGATTTCCTAAAGGTGTGGTGTATATACCTGGCCCTCATCCCAAAGATCTATGGGGCGGGGGAAATGGCCTTTGTGCATGCTCAGAGGCAGCCCTGCAGCAGCACCATTGTGGGGCATCTTCCTAAGATTAAGTCTGCATGGCTTCCTAGCGCAGAAGCCACTTTCCTCTCGCAGGAAGTAGCAGAGTTTTGCTAAATAAAGAAAGACTCCGAGTACACGGAAACATCCACCCACAGAGGAGCAGTGTTGTATCTGAGGTGAACTGCACAGCCGGTGAGCGCTGGGATGTTTTCATGAGCTGGGTTAAAGGCATTATCCACCTCCTTCCACAGATTTCTCTTTTCCTTCTGGGTTTAGTTTTAATCCCCCACATGGGCTGAAAGAGAAACTGATTTTCCCAGCAAGAATATATACAGTATTGTGGCGTGACCACTCTCGGTCGAAATGTACAGTCCTCCATGGTGGCTCGGTCCTGAACGGGCAAACAAGAGCCATTAGCTTTACCAATGACCTGCTCTTAGTGGAAAAGTGGAAAATCTTTATCAATCCAGCAGTTTGCATTTCTTTTCTGAGGCTCCGGCTGTGAGGAGGACCGGGGCTTCAGAACTGACCTCTCTTTCATTGCTGAGGAGTGTGGCTGTTGAAACTCTGTGCGATGACCGTTGCTGGCTTCCAAAGGGCAGCCAGCGCCTGTGGTCCATTTTGCAGACGTCACAGGAGAACACGCCGGTTTCCACCCCAGGGAGTGCCAACGTCTGCTTGCCCTCCTCTTCTCCCCCCCCCCCCCGGCTCCGTGGTGGCATCGCGTGCCACCGTTTGGTTCCAGAGAGCCGACCCTTAAAGGAGGCCGCCCGCCGCCCCTCTGCGCGTGAGTCAAAACCTGCAGGAAAAGCCTGGCTCTTTCCCATCCAGGAGTATCAAAACCGACAGAGAGCCTTATGAAGACGGGATCGGTCATCAGACCAAAGAGTCATCTCCTCAACGGAGACCCTTAGAGTCCGGGGCAGCCCCTCTGAGCCACGGCTGGGTGTCCCTCTCTCGCTTTCTCTTCCCGGCCGAGCAGCTGCTCTCTTGCCCACTCACACATGGCACAGGGTGCGTGGGGTGTGTGAGTCTGTGTACGTGTGTGCGCGTGCGTGTGTGAGGGGGAACAGGCCTGGAGCAGCCTCTTTCCCCCGACAACCCATCCTCTCTTCTCGAGCGGCTTGATTACCGTGTTTCTCAACAATAGACCTGACAGAGCCAT
Organism: Intellagama lesueurii; assembly: GCA_037013535.1. Classification (NCBI taxonomy): domain Eukaryota; kingdom Metazoa; phylum Chordata; class Lepidosauria; order Squamata; family Agamidae; genus Intellagama; species Intellagama lesueurii. Next base: position 11,545,952 of record JBAJHW010000016.1, on the reverse strand, counting down.
CTCGTTCCTCCGCTGTTTTATTTCAGGGACGGCACCTACCTTCTACTAAACTTAACAAAAGATGGTGTGTGTGTGTGTTTGTGTGTGTCTGCATGCAGAGGTGTGGTGTGTGGGCAAGGAATACCTCTCAGATTCTTTCTACAAGGATGAACGTTTTGTCAGACTATGAAGACCATCAGCCTCAGGCAGCAAGGCTGGGGGATGATGGGACATCTAGGTGATGCCCAGAACACCATGAATTTCCAATCTGTGTCTTATCTTCACCAGGACAAGTGCCCACTTTTTCTTTTTTTAAAGGAAGACAACACGTCTCAAAAGTCTTATGAGTGTCTTGTAAGCATCTGTGAGGTCTGCTTAGTGCTGAGCTCAGAACAAAATCCTAGCATTGCCTCAATTCGAGGCATCTGTTTTTTTGTTCCAAGCTCTGTTTGAAAAATCTGGATTTTTTTCAAGGAAACGGCAACCCCACCACGTAACTTCTGCCAGCCTCAAGTGTTGAGCGGAGAGGCAGGGCGTTAAACCAGGAAAGGAAGGAACTTATGACCAAGAGACAGACAAACTCACTAACTTTCTTCCCCAAACATTCACGGTGCCAACGAGGCTCCGCAACATCTCCAAAAGTGCGTTAACATTCACTGCACCGCACCGAAGCGCATTGAAGCGCCGTGTGGAGGACAGGGACTTGGCTGAATCGACACACGGATGCACAGTTTCACAAAGGGCATGTCACCAGCTCAGCGGGAGCTGTGAGGACAGAAAGAAACGGCAGGGTCGCATCCTGAACTAGCATAACTTTCGTCCTGCGCTTATCTACACCGGGGCTCGAAATCTCACCGGGGTTCTAGAAGCTCCCAAGCCACCCATCAGCAAACACACGACGGTAGGATCTCTCTATGCAAAACACCAAGGCCGTCTCGCTCCTGATGTTGGGGTTCCAGAACAGGATCCCTCTGCCCCACCGAAGCAACCGCTTGGTTTTCTAACGTCACCTTCAAATGTGTGACTAATGCGCCCGGCGAGTGAAACAGGGTTTGCCAAGATCATTTAGTCACCGAGCATTCATTTTCGTGAAGGCAAAATGGAGTTCTTCCCACATCCCTGTGCGTGCGTGTGTGTGTTTTGCAGGGGTGCAAAACGATGATCGTGGGGAGCAAATAAAGATTTAAATAATAAGAGAAGCTTTTCACAGCTGGCCCACAGAACCTAGCTTCTGGAACCATCTCAGCTCTAAATAGTAACAATTGTAAAAAATACTTTCCCCGTCACTTAAGGCACCAGAACGTCCCAGCCGGGCACCTGTCAGACCACTCCCATGATCCCCAGCTACCTGTAAGGGGTCAGGGGTTAATGGGAGTTGTAATGCCACCCATCCGGAAGTAAGGAAGCTGCTGTAGACCCCGGGAAAACTAGGCACAATGAACAGATCTCAACCTTGAATCCCAAACATGGTTCTGGGGTACAGTATGATTGCAGTATCTACAAGGATCCGGATGTCGAAAAACAGAAGTACGTATTGAATGCTATACATTGCATGGTCTCTGGCTCCCTCTAATAGCCAGTTCTGGTAAATACACCCTGGAAATATGTATAAATAGGTATCTCTGGGTTTGTTTGTTTTTATTTAGTATTTCAGGCAGGAGATAAATTAATCAGTGGATATTGATCCCACAGATGGGAGGGAGTCTTACTGTATATACAAATGATTCTAAATTACACCTATGAAGGGGCATGGGTTTTAGACGCATTCATACCTACTTCTGGCCACATTTAACTACGGCTTAATCTGATGCAGGAAATGCCAGATCTAATTCACCCGTAATTGTCTTCATCGATTTCATTCTTTGCAAGAGGAAAAAAAAAATCAGAGAGATGAAAAAATGCCCCTCTTATAATACACACTGCCTACCTCTGGCTATTCTATTCAGCATCTCTGTTTCGTGAGCCAAGCTAATAATTCAATATATGATACCCAGTGTGCACTACGTGAACTATAACGTGATGCACCACAATCCACGACAACAACAACACCACAGCTTTCAAAGTTCTTCTTCCTCGCATCATGGAGGATTTGCAGTCCAAACAAGTCATAAAAGGTTTGCTTCCAAGTCCTTGGCTTAGAAATGCTTTTTAAGGGCAGGAAATGGAGAAGCTGGAACCCTGCCGTCTAACTGATCGGCAGGGGATGACGAAGCAAAGGTTGGAATGATTTCGCCTTTGGGCGGTAAAAGAGACAGCTTTTATTGCATGGCATAATTTAATTTTCTTTGTTAAAGAAGTCTCTAACTAGCACCCTCGGCTTCCTTTGGTAAACAGCCTCATTGTAAATGCGATTTCCGCCACTCACAGAGCAATGTAATTGCCCTACATAATTGCCCTAAAATAACAACAACAATAAACACCCTTTTAAAACGAAAGTCACCGGATGTTTGCAACGGTCAAAAACACACACGCAGCTCCTCCAGCTGCTTTCTGGGGAATTTGAAATGATTGGCAGAGATCTGGAGAAAGAGGCCGAGAGCCTCAAACCAGCTTCCAAGCCAGTTCTTCCACAAGCCAGCAAGAGATGCAGCTGGAAGTTGGATCCTGGCTGAAGGGTCTGAGTCCCTCCCCGAACAACAAACCCCATCTTTCTCTAGGCAACTGAACACGGGATCAAGCGTGCAATGTAGATATTTACACTCTCTCCTTGAAGGAAAAGCTCTAGGGGTCGTTTTCAGCACCATGGAGAGCAGCAAAGGCAAACTCAAAAGACAGATTTTTCTTGGCCTGTAGATCAGCAATGATCCCCAACCTTGGGTCCCCAGATGCTCTCGGACTACAACTCCCAGAAGCCTTCACCACTAGCTGTGCTGGCCAAGATTTCTGGGAGTTTCAATCTGATAACTATCTGGAGACCATCATGTTCCCACGTTCCTTGCTCTCTATCAGTCCTGCTTGTGTTGTATGGGACAAATGATTAGAAATCAGAGCCTCTGGTAGATAGAAACGACGGAAGTGTATATTATTCGACCAATATGTTTTGGTTGCTAGAAGGAAGCTCTTGCTGAATTAGGGTGCAAGGAAAGTATGGAGGGGAGGGTGATGGTGGTACAGGAATAACCGATGAAATTCCATCATATTTCCCATCCCTGCCCCTCTGTCTTTGGCTCTCCAGGAGCTGCTACACATCCACTCTCATACTTTGCGATGGAACTATGAGGACCAGAAACTTGATTTATTTTTTAAAAAACAAAGCAAAACACAAGGTGCCTGACCTGTTCTTCAGAGGGCGAATTTCACATCTCCATGACTCCACCGTCCAGAAGATGCAACCAAGCAGGGCGATCACTTCTCATGAAAGGTCTTTCATGGCACCACTTTTTCATGAAACAAACATTATTGTTATTAACTGGGACTGCAGGAGCCACAACGCATACCAGCCTCCCCCTCCATCGCCCCACAAACCGCACGAAGACAGCCTCTAATTTGGAAAAGTGTTGGAAAACAGAAACAGAAAAAAACCCATGAGAGACGCCCAGTGGCCCTTGCGATCTGCTTTTTTCGCAGGCTAACCTGCTCCAAATTGGAGTTTTATTTAATTAAGACAGGATGTTGAGATAACCATGGAATTTACAGCTCCAAGTTAGAGCGGGGGAGAGAGAGAGAGAGATTGCACGGGGAGAGCTGCCGAAGATGTGTCCACGGAAATAGCCACACTTCAGAAGAAAATGAAATAAAAATCTCATTAAGAAAGCTCCCCAATCAACAGGGGGGAAAAAATCTCACCTCGTCCAGACGAAGCTACGACGGAGGGCATATTAATTAGATTTTATGGGACCAGTTTGCCCAATTCGCTGTCACAAAGGGAAGGAGCAGAAAAGAGTCTTCCGCCATTATGAACTATCCTGGCCTTCCGAAGGACTGTCTCCTGTGTTAGACAAACCTTCCTGGTGTCTTCCTGAGGACGGGGTTGAACACCGATCCTGAGCTGATGGGGTTGTTGTCCCTATCATCCATCCAGTGTGAGGTTTAAAACAATGCTCCCCAAATGTTCTTGGACAACAACTCCCAGAAATCCTGGCCAGTCCAGCTCATGGTGAAGGCTTCTGGGAGTTGTAGTCCAAGAACATCTGGGGACCCAAGGTGGGGAACCCCTGGTTTACAGGGAGGTAGCGACTGTAATCTGTCCTTCACTGGAAGGACAGATCCTGAAGCTGAGGCTCCAATACTTTGGCCATCTCACGAGAAGAGAAGACTCCCTGGAAAAGACCCTGATGTTGGGAAAGTGTGAGGGCAAGAGGAGAAGGGGACGACAGAGGACGAGATGGCTGGACAGTGTCATCGAAGCGACCAACATGACTTTGACCCAACTCCGGGAGGCCGTGGAAGACAGGAGGGCCTGGCATGTTCTGGTCCGTGGGGTCACAAAGAGTCGGACACGACTTAACGACTAAAGAACAACAAGCTACTGTAATGAAGAGAAAGTAATTTAACATGGATATTAACATGCTAATGCTTGTTCCCAGCCTCTTGTCAAAATATTCTTTAGTGCCAGATGGTCATTAACACATACCAACAAAACAGCAACATGATCTAGAGGAAGAAACCAGCGTGCTGGAATGGAAATTATATACTTGGGAGGTATATAAATTTCTGGACCACTCCACCAGAGATAGACAAAAAACCAGCCTTTTACAACCCACATTTCCAGCATTGGCTGGACCGATGATTATAAAATTACAAACCACTAAGTTATTTTTATGGAGATTGATGTTAATATATGGGGAGGAAACAGGGCCTTCATTCGCCAGCTGATTTTTTTTTCCTTGTCTGAATCCGTTCATCCATCTGTTTTTCTCTTCCGAAATTTTCATGCTAATTATTCTGGGATAAAAAGCCCTCTCAATGTACATTCTATTCAACATCAAGAGTGCCTCCGTATGAAAATGTGTTCTGTTCTCCTTTGCTGAGATTTGCAGCCAAACTTATCTTTTAAAACTCTATAAAGATATCTCTAAGAAACCTTTAAGAAATCCACTTCTCTGCATTTCTTTTTTTCTTTTTTTAGGGCTAATTGAAAGTTTTGAACGGGGGGGGGGGCGTGTGTGGGATCTCACCACCATGGCCAACTTCAGTGGGAAACACCACATTGCGTCAAATTCTGTGTCCCTGGTACAAAGCATTTCTAAATATAACATATGCCTTCGGGAGGGACCAGAAAAAGAGCGGAAAGTCATGGGGATAAAACTGTGTATAAAGAGGGATAGTGGGAGAAATAACAATCATGTCAATGCTGAAACTGATATTTTTTAAGAAGAGCCCTAAATGGTTCAAAAGATGACCCACTTGCTGTTTTTCTTTTGGTTTTTCTCAAGATGTTCTTCAAAACCAAATCAAGAATCCTCCTCTTAGCAGAGGGAAAACGATACCCATTTATGTAACCAAAGAGAAAGAAAGGATGATAAATAGAAAATGATGGCAAATGTAGAACATGCTTGAACATTGGACGCTGAAATCTGTCTCTATCTGTCTCTTCCTCAACGAGTCAGGATTTCTCTCCCCTTCCTCTTCCTCTCCCTCTCGTTTCCTTTGCCTTCTGCAGGTCCCCAGGGCTCAGAGCAGGTTAATGGCCACCAGCGACAACCACCGGAAATTAAGCAACAAGAACAGCAAGCGAGCCTTGAAGGCCAGCCTGACCTTGGGGGTTCTTCTGGGCATGTTCTTTGTCGCCTGGTTGCCGTTCTTCGTCTGCAACATGGCACAGGTAACGAACCCTTGGGGTGGGTGGGCGGGGGGTCCAAAGGCTGGGGGGGGGCTTTCTTGACTGCAACACCCCCTGGGCTCACACGACAAGCAGAGAGCAGAGGGTGGGAAGCCTTTGCAAGAGAACCCCCTCCCGCCTACGGAAAAACCCGACAGGATTCTGCCACCGAGTTTTACCTACGTAACCCTTTTGCTGCCTGGCGTTCTCATAAAGAAGGGGAGGGTGTGCAAGCTAGATCAATCCATCACAGTCACCATGATCCATTTTGGGACCCCGGGTGGGGAGAATTAAAAGCCTTCCTTCTTCCCAGGATTATGGGGGAAAGATGTGTTTGTGGCCCCTGATCTTTTTCGTGTGCGCAGATCGTGGCTTCTCCAATGTTTTCCTTCCTGCTTAATGGCCACCTCATTTTCTCCTCTCCTGCCCCCCCCCCCCCGGTCAGGCTGTGTGCAACTGCATCTCGGACGACTTTTTCGACATCCTGACCTGGCTGGGCTACTGCAACAGCACCATGAACCCAATCATTTATCCTCTCTTCATGCGGGACTTCAAGCGGGCCATGGCGAAGTACCTGCCCTGCTGCCGGCGGGCCTGGGAGCGACGGCCCAGCCCTATCTCCCTCTCTGTGAGGAACTCCAACAGCGGCCCGCGGCCGGAGGCGTCCCTGAAAAACGTCCTGACCCTGCAAGGAGACACCGACTCGGCCGATTCCATCATTCAAATCAACGAGCAGAGCAGCCAGCACTTGGGTTCCCTTCCGGCGATGGGGGCCGACTCCGTAACCCTCTTTGACCCAGAGCATACGGACCCGGAACTGCGCATCAATCAGTTGAACACTCCCATGGAGGGATAAAACCAACATTCAGGGAAATGCGCCTTTCCTAATCTTACATTTTGCCTCCTGTGATGCAATCTCTCTCTCTCTCTCTCTTTCTTTAATGTGTGACTCTACCATCAGACCTGCAAAGGAAGCTGGTGTTTACATTCCAGTTCACATTCACGTTTCTGCTTTTAACATGCTTTGGCAACCAGACTCTTTTCACCCCTTGAGAGAGCACTGCTTCTAGATACGGGATTGCTCTTTTCTCGTTTTGCCCTAAGACAGCCTGTTCTGAGCTGACCATACAATGCTCCACCGGCCCTTTCATGTCCAAAGCTCTTTCACTCTCAGAAAGAGAGATTCCCACAGGTAGCCACACAGTTCTGCCTATTAGCAATAATGGGCTTTGTAGAGGGTCTTTTCATCTTGTCTCTTGCATTCATGTTTCTCATGCTAGTTCCCCACAGTCAAGTGTAATTGTGCATATACATTTTAAATGAGCACCAGCCCCCCCCCCAAAGGAGCTCCCTTTTTGGACTACAACTTCCAGAATCCCCCATGTTCCTTGGGTCTCTGCTGGAAGCTGTGGGGCAAATAAACAACCCTAGCAAGTTCACTAGGAGTTATAATAACCCCTGATAAGAAACATACTGCCTTTAACTTCTGCACATGGTCCTCCTAGTTAACATCCTTCCTCTTGTTGATTCCTTTGGTCCCACTTGTCTTCTAGCATTTTCTGGAGAACACCTGAAACACAGCATCTCCCCCCTCCTCCTGGCCATCACCACACATCTGTAGACTAGCTTTTCCCACCATTGTTTTCAAAGACACATAAAAGCTAAAGAACGGAGCTATCTTCCCTTCTGTTCTTCAAAGCATGACATTCAAACATTAAATCAAGGCACACACCTGCAGCCCTCATTAGAAGAGGAAATTCCTGAACAGCTGAAAGCATCTGAGTACACAACCAGATTGTTTCCTCATTATTCCTGCATTATTCCGCACATGTGCTTGCTCTGTTTCGGGGCTGGTCTTCAGAACTTCAGCATGGACTCCGAGGTCTTATCTGTCAGACACAAAAGCCTGCCTGAATCACGTCTCTCCAACACGAATGCGTTTTCAGTTCTATTCACGAGCTAGCTAGAACTCCCACTTCTGCCTTCGCTCTTCAGTTTAGCTAGTCATGGGCCTCTTTCTACAAACACATCAATACGCCACTCACACAAGCCTTCCTCCCTCTTTATTTCCCACTCACCTACGTCTTAGTGTTTCCCTTCCCACGAACCTCAACACACCTGCAAGGTCCACTTTTTCTCTAAAATGACCTGCTTTTCCAATGATGACACTCGCACTCCAGATGTCTCCATGAGCTGAGCCCTGGGAACAGCCGGCCATAGGTTCCCCCCTGCAATTCAGTCCAAGAAGCACCGCCGGTCTTTTTCCACACAGCCTGCTCATTCAGAAAATCAAATATCCCCTGCTCTTTTTCTTATTTAGCACAGAGGAAAACCTCTGGTTCAGCACAGAAGCGATTCGGGAGAGATTGATTCTGTCCATAGATGGGAAGCCCTGACTGTCTGTCCTTCTCCTTTCCCAGCAGAAACAGTTCCCGTGTGCATGTGTAGAAATCCCCACCTCCTGGGCAGGTAAAGCTGACCACCACACCTCACCAGAGGTGCATTTAAATCTCAGACAGCCGCTCAAAATCGTCATTTTATTTCCCACTGGACAGGTTTCGCATGTTCTCGTAATGCCCTATATTTTCACAGCTGCTGAATGAGTCACGAAACATGTCTGGGTTGAACCCTGCGCCTCCATTTTCCTACCCCTGGCGGAGGGAAGTCAGAATCACTTTCAGCCATGCCCAGGGCTTAATCAGAGATTGCACCCCTTCCTTCCCTCTCTCTCTCTGGTTTTCTTCCCCAAGAGGGCAGAGAAGAATTTAATCACAGGAGGCCTCTTAGTTCTATGGAAATAGAGGTTAATGGCTAGGCTAAATCCGCCATGTAAGGAGGCCGGGAGAACGGGCACTTGTTTCTGTGAGATCCAGTGACAAACGGGGAGAATCACGTCTGGCACATTTTTGCAGATTTAAAAAAAAAAAGAATTGTGTTTTCTGCACACAAAATAATCTACCACCCTTATTTTATCCAGCTCTATCCTTTAAATCACTATAGTCAAGTTTCCATGGTCCAGTTTGGTCCTGAATTTTGCTACTGGCTACCTTCACAAAGAGAGGTAATAGGGACGCAAGAAGCGACTCCTAGGTGCGGAAGAGGTTGTTGGAATCTTTTTCCTGCCCTGATCCACTCCTGGGTTTCTGGGTCCCCTTTTCCATTTCTTTTTAGCATGTACATTTGTAAATAAAGCTAATTGGGGGGTTCTTTTGCTCCCTTTGGTTAAAGTCTTTGGTGTTCTCTCTCTCTCTCTTCCCAAAGTCTTTCAATCTTAGCGCACTGCCCTGAACCCAAAACCTAGGGATTTCCACACTGTAAGATAACAGTGATGCCCATCTAAAGGGGGAATTCATGGCAAAGACAGGTCTATCAAAAGCTGCATGCGATTAGGGCTAACGATGGAACCTCCACCTTCAGCAGCAGTGTACCACACATTAGAGGAAAACACTTGGGGTGAGCGAAGCCCATGCCACGGTCCCGTTTGGAGGATTCCAGTGGGTGGAGAAGACAGAGCCTTGGTCCCATCCTGGAAGCGGCGAGCCTTTGACCTTTTCAAGTTCCCAGCAGTGGCATGGCAACTTCCCGGCGTTATTAAGGTGGGGAGTTTTTTGGAAGACTCAGTGCAAACACGGCCACCCCCACCCCCTGCTGCGTTTGCTCACACCATCATCTAGGCAACAGAGCAGGTGAGCTGGCAGAAGAGGCCCCGGGCTCAGCTATTCTGGGGTGGTCCAGAGAACACGAAGAGTCCATAAGGAACAGTTCTTCTTGGCTAGCTGGTTTTTGGTCCTCCTTGGTCTCCGAGCCTTTTCCTTTTTCCGACTCCATGCCTGGTGGGTCCCTTCCGTGGCTGGCGACGGGCTCCCACGACCAGCAGTCGTCCTTACCCCTGCCGAGGTCAGCGTCTCCCCCGCTCTCACCACCACCCTGTGCCCTTTCCTCCCTTCCCGCCTCGGGGGACTCCTGCAAGGCCTCCTGGCCTTCCTCGGGATCGGCGCTGAAAGCCGCCAAGCTGCCCCTCTCCCCCAGGTGGCACGCCTTGGTTCGGATCCCCACGGCCTTCAGGATCGTGTCCATCTGCTTCATGTAGTCCAGGTGGCCGCTCACCTGCAAGGAACCACAGTGTGGTATTAAGGGGTGGGCGTGGGAAAACAGGGGGTCACTTTTGAAGGGCAGGCGTTCGCCATGATGGGCCTTGTCACTGGCTGGGGATTCTGGGAACTGTAGTCAAAAAAGGGTTGGGTGGTGTTGTTGTTTTTAAAAAACATATATCCCCAAGGCCATCTGTGTTGTATGAAGACTGGAGGAGCAATACATACGACAGACGAAAGATCCACGTCCACCATCCGGCGGTCGTCCAAGCCGACCGGCTGAAGCCCAGCCACGTTGAGTTGAGCCGAGGACATCCGATAGACAAAGCCCAGCAGCCAGTCTCCTCTGGATCATTGAAAAAAACAAAAGGAGGAGGAGCTAGAACTGAGAGGCAGCGTGGTGGAGTAGTCAGGGGACGAACAGAGACTTGGGAAGAGCACGATCAAATTCCCCCTCAAACTAAAAAAAACCTCGCTGTGTGATTCTTCTGCTCGGCCTGGTCCGCCTTGCAAGGTCGTTGCTGCTAATCACCACCCTTGGGGACCAGCCCCTCCCACAACCCCCCTTCTAAAGTTGGGGAGCCCTGCCTGAACCCCACACGTGCTAGAATTTCCCCTTCCCAAGCTTAAAGGTGCCAGATTTTGCACCCTTCTCTTTTCCAAAGAAACAGATAAATACATTCCACCAAGAAACAAAGCTTGTCTCCTGTTGTTCCAAAGGCTCGGACCCAAACCCACAGATCCAAACAAAGATACTTTGACTAAACCTTAAGATGATCTTTGTAAGGAAAAGCGCTGGCCGACAGCTGAAGGGATTTCTCTTGGGACGTGGCGACCTCTCCTTCCTTCTGTACGGGATGCTGCAGAGTTTCAGCACTGGCACAAGGTTGGACTAGATGGCCCCTGGGGTGCCCCTCTAACTCTCCCCTGCTATCGTTCCGTAACAAGCGTCCAGTTTTGAGGGCCAACGAACCTGCAGTAGCCGTTGATAATCCGGCCGGACACCACCTTGGAGATCGGCTTCCAGTGTTTAGCATCTCCTTCCACCGGTGCGCCCAAAAGAACCACGTCTTCTATGATCCCTCTGCAATCTGAGGAGACAGATCCCACCCCATGAGCGTCATCGGGGGGGGGGGGTCTTGGAGAGAGGCGAACTTTATAGCAGACCCTGAGATCTCTGGGTTTCTGCGAACCTGGGGCAAAATCACTGGCCACCCCTATCAGGGACAGAGAGAACCATTCCTAGCAACAGGCATTTAGGACTGATGTCACCCATTACGACAATTAACCTTTACTTTTCTCTCTTATTTATCATTGTCAGCCATTCCCAAAAAGGGAAAATTCGCCGGCTAGGCGGGTTGGATATTTTTTAATCCCGGCCTGACTAATCATCAATTCATCTCCCCTGTTACAGCAGCTCCACAGGCTGCCAATCCATTTCTGGGCCCAATTCAAAGGCCTGGTTTTAAGCTACAAAGCCCTAAAATGGCCCGGGTCCAAGCTATCTCAAGGACTGTGTCTCCCATTATGAGTCTGCCCGGACATTAAGATCATCAGGGGAGGCCTTTCTCTTGATCCCACCACCTTCACAGGTGCACTTGGTTGGGACCCGGGAGAGGGCCTTCTCCGGAGCTGCCCCCAGACGGTGGAACTCCCTCCCACCGGAGGCCAGCCTGGCCCCATCTTGGCTGTCCTTCCACAAGCAGGCCAAGACCTTTGTCTTCAGGCAAGCTTTCCCTTAAACAAGTGGCAGCCTATGTGTTTTTTAAAAAACAGACTGTTGCGCTCTGCTGTTTTCAAATGTGTTTCTAGTATTGATTTTATGGACCGTTTTTAATACAATACTTGTTTAATTCTCTTTTCCAATATTTATATACTCACCGTTTTTAGCTTTTATATATTGGCTTAACAGCTGCAAGCTGCCTTGGGCCCATTTAAGGAGAAAGGTGGGGTAAAAATAAATGCATGTAAGTCTCCCGATGGAGGCTTCCAGCCTTGCTGAATTTAATCCCCACCCCCACCCCCGGCAACCAAATCTGGTGGACAACACACCTCATCCCCAGCGGTGAGAATCCCTTCCAGAAATCAAAGACCTGTTTCAGAGGACGGGGCACCAGAGGAAGCACCGGGGTGCGGGAGGCAGCATGACGTGGAGGAGCATCACACTGGGTTTCTAAGGCAGTCGCTACAAGGTTTGTTTTTGGGGAAGGGGGGGGGTTGGCTGCTAGTTAGATTAATTGGTACAAATTGTCCCGACGGAGCCGTCTGTGACCAGGAAGAGAAGGCAGAGAAGCACAGCGGAGAGAACATTTGGGTTGCTAATGAATCAGTCCTATGATTTTTCTCTCCCCCCACCCCTCCGTCTCCCTTAAGCCATCGTGACGACCAGATTTCTTTCTTTCGCGAAACTAAAGAAGTGGGTGTGTGTTGTTAAAAAAAAAAAAGAACTATTAATATCGGAGATCATGGACAGAGGGGTTTCTTGGCAGGGGTGAACCACCCTGGGGCAGAAAAACCCACCGGCAAATGCAGGGAGGGTGCCGGGGGCTTTAAGAGGTGAACAAGGCCAACCTTGCACAGAGGAACCGGGGGAACATCTGTAGCAACAGCTACCATGGAGGGAGGGAGGAAAATAAGAGGGAGGGAGGGAGACAGGAAGGAAGGACCTCCTGAATATGATTCTTCAGTGCAGTTGGGGTCTTCTGTATGAGAAATATCCCCGCTCATCTGTTCCTCCTAAGTAGGACAAACAACTCTTCAGGTGGAAGCAGATGGAGAACAGAGGGGGACCAAAAATGACCCAACCCCCCCCCCCTGCTGCCAGTGTTCATACTAATTAGTAGATTATGGGAACTGTTGTCCACAAAAGGAGCTGTTGTCACTTTTCCCAGGCTCCGGCGCAAAAGCAGGGGTGCGCTCTTTAGATTCACCCCTGCTCCTTTCTGGTTGCTTCTCCTTCTGGAAACTCACGCTCATTATTGTGCTTCTTTTAATTGCTTCAGCTGCCATTGAACATCACCCTGATATCTGCAAAGAAGGCAGGCCATTTTTTTTGAAAAAGAAAATGGAGTTCATTTTTAAAAATCCACAAAAATAAAGCAAGGTTCGGTCGAAGCGGCTGGGGAAAACCAGAGGGCTCTGTCCAGGGTCCTGAAAATTAGCCTAACTCTCCTGGCCACCCCGTATGCCATGATTTCCTCTGGATTCGTGCCCTTCAGGCAAAAACAGCAATTAGATAAGTTACTTCTTATAGATGAAAACTCCCAGAGAACTCAAGACAGCTCTACCCGGAGAGACTGTAGATCTGAACCCGTCGTGTGTCTGGCGTGGGCCGCAGGTGCTCTCGCTCTGAGCAGTAACTCATATAAATAACAAAAACATCACACACCCCTTTTTAACCCCCTTACCTTTTTCCTTGGCCATTTCCTGGAGGCAGAAATAGATGACCCGGGCACCAAGGCTGAAACCGATCAAGGTGACTGGCCTCTTGCCCTGGCGTGAAAGATACCCAGAGGGTCACCTAAACCCAGAATCCGACCTCCCTTCTCAATTCTTGATTTTTAAAGAGCAGCTAAGCTTCTAGCCCTCAAGCTTGATCTTTTGAAGCCCAAAATCCCAGGGGGAGTAAATCTGGGGCCTTCTGGCTTGAAAGCAGAGGCTCTCCCACCAAACCGGGGCCCCTCTATCTATCCGCAAAGACACACACACACCCCTCCCGAAGAGATGCACCACTTCCTGACCAACGCTGTCTCCTACCTGGTGCCGGCCGAGGAGGATCTGGGCCAGCTGCTTGCCAACTTCAGCTGACCGGTGGAGACACACACCCCAAGGGTTGTCGATCACGCCGGCGACGGCAAGCAGGGAAGCCGGCCAAGTCAGGGCTGTGACAATTCCTGCCGGGAAGCAACAGGAGGGGCGCGAGGTGGAAAAGACATCAGACCAAAAATCCAAGCCCATTGGAATCATGGGAAAGGGTCGGATTCCCTTGGGAAAATCCGAGGCGGCGGGTCGGTTACTCACCCGCCAAGACTGTGTATTTCAGAGCTTCTTGGGCCACCATGTTAACTAAACCATTCAACAACGTGTCGAGGGCATTTCCCAGCTCCATCAGATACTTGGATTCCCAGGCTAAGCAGTATTGCTCTCTCGACTGCATCAAGGTGCTCCACGGGGCCGTGAAGCTCCCTGTTAAGAGAAAAGGTGATAAGGCAATGGATTCACGAGATGCCAAGCCCAGGACAGGGCAGGAGGGGTACAGCCACGCCAGTGATGGTCTGGGAGATTCAGGTTTGAGACTTGGACCCCTAACCCACTCCGCTCCTTGCCAAAGCAAGAGTAAAGTCTTCACCCTTTCACCCAGGGAGCTTCCTGCACCTCCCGGGAGAATCAGCCCTGGACTGGAAAATAAACGGGTGTGAAAAGCAAACAGAAGGGCTCATTAAAAGGGGGAAAAAAATCACATACACCTGGTTTTACAGGAACAGTGGGTTTAATGAGAATCGCGCGTGGAGGACATGCTTGTCACAGAGAGAGGGATGAAAGAATTTAGAAAAAAAAACCCACCCCATGCAAAACATGTTTATTCCAGCCTGATGTTGCTGATAGTGCAACGAGGAAACAGAAAATCTAGGTTCAAGTCTCCACTCGGCAATGAAACTTAGGTCACCTTTGATTAGTCACATTATTTCCCCCTGACCTACTCAGAGGTAAACTGGATGGGAGGATCACTACGTAAGCAATGCCAAGAGGTTCCTGGAGGAAAGGTGTGGATATAGCCAATAAATGAATAAGAAGGAATATCACGCTGCGTATAAAAAACAACTCAGGTTCTGCCCCCCAGGAAGTCCCAATTCTGTCATCATGAAAATGACAGTCAGATGATGTTTTTAAAGACAAATGAACGCCACCAGGCGGTTTCACCATCCTGCTACTAGGGGTGCTGCTGCAATGTTATGGAATGTCAACAAACACACCTAACTTCTCGCAGTGTGCGTGTAGGTGCGAGGACAGTCCTGGCTGCAAAAGGTCGGGCCTCTCTTACCGTATTTGCCGGTTGAAAGCCAGCCGGTGATGGCAATCGTGATATGGAGGTCCTTCCCTTCCGTCAAAGGCAAGAATTCAAACTCATCAATGGCACCCACCCGCTTCTTCATTTTGTACCCTAAACACACACAAGGATACGGACACAGTCACATTGTGTAGAATTCAATAACTGGGCACTTAAAAGGGGAAGAAAGGAAAGAAGAAGAAAAAACAAGCCATGAGGCAGGATTTATTGGGCCACAATACTCAGGACAACTCAGTCTCGTGGGGGCTCCCACGAAAGACACCTTCAAAAAGAAAACAGAAAATTTCTGTTGCTACAACAGGAGACAAAGCCGCTGAGATCTTTAACCTGAAAGAACCCATGACTGATTTGGCCAAGCTGACAATGGGACCTGAATCACACCCAGTCTAGACTACTGCAAAGCGCTGTAAGTGGGGCTGCCCTCGGACTGAAAACTTCATTCCAAAATGCTACAGCTACACTTTTGAGACACGGCGGGTTCCAGAAAGCACAAGACTCCCCCATTATGGCGGCTTCACGGGTACCATTATTTTCCCGGGGTTCAAGTCTTTGTAAGGTTTGGCTCCATTTGAATACAAATGCTGGG
This sequence comes from Intellagama lesueurii, assembly GCA_037013535.1. Lineage (NCBI taxonomy): Eukaryota > Metazoa > Chordata > Lepidosauria > Squamata > Agamidae > Intellagama > Intellagama lesueurii. The sequence goes on along the minus strand of JBAJHW010000016.1, from coordinate 11,530,467 downwards.
AGAGGGAGGAGAATCAGCTTTTTAAAAATAAAAAAAAACCCACACCTTTACAAAGAAGGAGAAGATCAAACTGGATGGGTTATAAAAAACACAAACGTCAATAATGCCATTTTAAAAGAACACTCTGTAGTGAAACTTTCAAATCTTCCCAAAGAGACGGCTGCATTTCTAGGTGCCGGTTTCTGTCCTGCCTGGGAACACCATCAGCCCCTCGGCCACAAGATTTGTGCAAATGTGCAAAAACCTAAAGGCCGAACCCATGATGTAGGAATACAAACAGCCCAGCCAAACACAAGTAAAATAAATACCAGGGGGGTGGAGGTGAGGGGGAAGAGTCTTGAACCCACCGTCACTGTGTATATAGAGATACGGGTTGTAATTCAGCTGCAGCCAACTGGAATTCCATCTGTCTTTACACAAGGGTTTTGTCACATAGGGTTTCTCTGTTTATCTTAAAGCACCTTTCCCGGGAGGGGGGGGGGTGGACAGGGAGGGTGAACAGGTACTGTTTTAGTTGCATGGCGTTGTTTTAAGATTTAAGTGGTCTCAGAAACGTTTCTCAGCGTTCAAGCGTAGGATATAGATTGATATCATTAGATTATAATTAGATAAACAGCCCCCAGGCCCCCTTTCAGACTCAGCTGCGTAGGAAGAGAGATATTTTTAAGCAGCATCTCACCGGTCAACCCGGCTCCTGCAGCACCAAAGAGCGAGGCCATGACGGCAATCCCGGCTGTAGAGCCCAGGGCGGCCGCCCCGGCGCTCCCGATGACGGTCGCGGCCCCGGCGGCTACCAGGGGGGCAGCCAGGCCCCCGGTCAGACCTACAAACACACACAGACACACCCACCAAATTCAATTCCATGCAAGTCCTCAGAGGGCCGATCTTTTGGCAGCCGTGGTCGAGGGCAGGATTCAAAAGAACCCCCCCCCCCCGGATTTCATTTCAAGGTTCTTACTGTAAGTGACCGGGGGGTGGTGGTGTGTCTCATGATTTGGACCTTTTAGAAGGGGGAGGAACCCACACTAAGAATGGGAAACAAGGGGGGGGTTCTCGCTCACCGATCACCGTCCCGCCACCGACGGTGGCCAGGCCGATCAGCAGGTAGCGCTTCAGCCTCTTCCTCTTCTCTTTCTTCTTCCGCGAGGCCTCCGCCATGCTGAGAGGGAGAAAATGTGAGGTGTATAAGGTGAGGGGGGAGAATGGGGCTTGAACTCCCTTTTCAGGCACTGTGGCTCTTGATTACGGCGACCCTATGAGTGAGCAAGCCCTCCAGCATCTCCTCTCCTCGACGGCCCTGCTCAGCTCTTGCAAACCCAAGCCTGTGGCTTCCTTTAGGGAATCAGTCCATCTCGTATTGGGCCATCCTCTTCTCCTGCTGCCTCCCATCTTTCTTTGCAGGCATGGCCTGAGAGATACCGAACCGCCGCATATCCCCCCCCCCCCTTAAGTGAGGCGGCTGTCCTCGGAGGCGATCTCAGAGCTTGGGAACCCTTTGGACGGCAACTCCTCAAATCCCCCAGGCAGCGTGGCTGGGGATGATGGGATTTGTAGTCCAAAATAAAGGTGGGGGAGGCCTTCCCAGTGCAACGACAGAGCCTACCTCACAATCACCATTGAAGTTAAAAGATTCAACCGCCAGCACAGTTGGCTTCTGTATGCCACTCCCAGCAAAAAGCCGAGTTATTCCGGACCCCCGAATCAGAAAGCCCAGCTTTTATGCTTCCCTTAATATCATCCCACCCCCCCACCCCCGGCAGAAGAAACACCAAAGCAACGAACGACAGGATAAACACTCCATGCCCTTTCGGGACAACCCAAAAAAGAGCCGGCCGGCCCGGTCTGTCCAATGATTGGACCAGCCCCAGTGGGTCTTGCTATATCATCACCGTAGGAAGGACGCAAGACCACCCACCACCAAACTGTGACTCTTCTTCCAATGACAAAGATTTATAAGTGGCAGATATCAGAAACAGAAGTTACATATAAAATGCCAGCTTGACTTACCTGGAATAGCTTTCCTACTTGGTCGGCAAGCTTGTACGATAAAAACAGTAAGTATTAAAAATATGTATGTACATATCCTTAACAACATCTGCATGTTAAAATTCACTGAGCCACGGTCTATGTTTCTCCTGTACCAGAGAACACACCACGACAGCCTCACTCCCAAATTTTGTTATTAAATAATATTCCACCCTGCTTTCGCACCGTAACTACATTCAAAGGGCCTGACCGGATGTATAAAAAAACCCGCCATAATGTAAATTTTAAGGAGAAGAAAAGTGTGACACCTTTAAGAAGGCCGGATTCTAAAACATCTCCTGCCATCTTGGTGCCTGGCTAATTTATCTGAGCATCGGATTTGCAGGTTAAAAGCAACTTCTTCAAGGAGGAGTCCATGGTTTAAGATCCACGAAAAGCTGTCTGGTATGGATTTATCTAATTTAAAGCTGGCCCAAGGACTTTTTCCCCTTCCTCCCCGCCATGGGCTCAAAGGCTTCAAGGCAGACCCTTCTTCAAAAACAGGTAAAAACACACGGGGAAAACGTATAACCGTGCGCATGCAACGTGATCACCATTGTTCCTGCTGCAGAACCCTTGTGAACACACAGATTTCTGCATCCGTCTATCCTGAGCCTAGCGTCTTGTGGGGAAAGGGTCTTACTCTGACTCTTCCTCTTTTTCTTCATCCAGGCATTCGAGAAGACGTGCCTCCGAGGCCTCGAGTTCCACGAGCGGGATTCTCAGAAGCCTGGTCACGTGGGAGAGCATCACCCGTGCCCGAGCATCGTAGTAACCTGGAACATCGAGGGTTGAGGCATACATTTCTCAGTCAAATACCTTCTGTATCCCACTCTGCAGCTCTTTTTTCTCTTTAGAGAGAGGGGAGGAGGGGGAGAAGCTGGCACAACTTACTCACCCTCCTTGAGAGAAAAAGAAACAAGGTCCTAAGAGAAAAACAGAGAGAAAGAGAAGTGCTGAGACCGTATCCAAGAGGAAAAACGTTTCAAAGTCCATTAATGTATGCATTACATTTACCGTGTTTCCCCGAAAATAAGACAGGGCCTTATATTCATTTCTGCTCCAAAAAACACATTAGGGCTTATTTTCAGGAGATGTTTTATTTTTTTCATGTACAACCATCTACATTTATTCAAATACAGTCATGTCATCTTCTTCTGACTGCTGTACCATGGTGGAGGGCGGGGTTTCACTTAACTGGGGCTTATTTTTGGGGTAGGGCTTACATTATGAGCATCCTGAAGATGAGGGAGCTGGGGATAATGGCAGCCATAGTCCAGTACAGCTTCAGGTTGCTGGGATAGAGGGAGGCTGCCTTACGGTTCTTTATTTAGTGGTACACGGATATTCTGCCACTCTTCCAGTTTATACAGCTCTCCTCTTTGTCCCGTGTCCTTACGACGACCTTGTGAAGTAGGTCAGGCCGAGAGGGCGTGGGTGGCTCCAGACAATCCAGTGAAGTTTGACGACCCACCCAGCCTTTGAACCCGCGTCGCCCCAGTCCCGTTCCAATGATCCACTGCAAATCCACCACCGACACTGTTTCTAAAAACTAGGCTGGAATCCACAGGTCCACTGGGCCTTACCTGTGTGATGACGGCCGGATTTTCTTTCAGGAGGGGTTCCTTCAACAGGATCTGGACAAAGGTCTCCGTTCCTTCCCCTCCCAAGCCGCCGACAAAGGCCACCATGGCTGGCAGGACAGCGTCCGAAAGCTCAAGCCACCTCACAAAGTCCTCCACCACTCCTGTCCTGTACGGGCTTTGGAAACAAGACGGCAAAGAGTAGAGGAACATCACTATCGGCCTTCCCGGGAAGGGACCGGAGTGCAGCATTTCTGAAGTTACCCTTTAATAGTAATGAGTTTCCTCAATCCCTAAGCTTGTTACTTTTTTCTCTTGCAAAACTATTTCCAACCGTCCGTCAGCAACATGATCATAAAATCCACAAACTAGAAAAAGCGCCGGATTCAAACCACACCAAGTCATTCAAAATTGCAATCCATTTAGATGGGCATCGTGCTGTTCTGTGCCGTCAAGTCGGAACGGACTTACAGGGACCCAAATAGTACGACTGTCAAGTTAAGTGAAATATTTAAGGCGTGGTTTTTTCAGTGCCAGTGAGTTTCCACAGCTGAGCGGGGATTTGAACTCAGGCCTCCTGAATCGTAGTCCAACACTCCATCCACTACACCAGACAGGGAATCCAATATATATATATGCGTGTGTGCATATCAAGCATATCAATACACAAAAATTATTACCACCAGTTTTAGGTGTGTGATATAGGACTTCTTCAGCTCGTTCCTTTTTTGATCCTCTTTTTATGTGTGAAAAAGGTATTCCTCTAATAAGCTGAAGAAACAGCCTTCAATTTGGAAATATTTTTGCCTTCCCAAAGAAACAGGTAAACGCCGATTATAAATAAAAAAAAGAATAACAGTTATATTTATAGACATCACCGATCGTCACAGTTCACGGTGACCTCCTCGTTATCCCAAAAGGAATGAACACAGCTAACGTACTCACGTTTCCTCTTGCTCAGGAAATAACGAGGCCAGGGAGATGGCACAGAGCGCGGTGTAAGCAAACTTCCCTGGCTCGCTCAGCTGCCTACCAACACCCTGGGGAGACTCCTCTCTGGTCTCGTCCTTCTCAGTCTGCCCAGCCACCCTTTCCCAAGGCCTCCAGCGATCTCGGTGGCCAGCTGCCATTTTCACTAGCCTCTGAATCAGACAGAGAGAGAGAGAGAGATTCTGGGAATGAGCATGTAAGGGAGAACCTAAGAATAAGCCTTATTTATTTGTTGGTTCATACGATTCATATTCCACTTTCCCCTTCGAACCAGCATCCAACGAGTTTCAGACCCAGAAATACATGTAAAAAATCCAGATTTTAGCCAAACAGGTCCTGGTCCCTCTGCCAACAGACCGAAGTGCATCATGTTAAAAAGCAAATGAACAAACGATCATAGGAAAATCTGGTTGAATCCAGAATAATTTGAAAACATGTTGATTTTTCTAAGAAATGCACAAGACGGAGCCATTAAAAGCCCTTTCCATAGTGGGTTCTTCAGGGCAGTGTGGCTTAAACTCCGGACATGACTTTCTCTGGCCACTGAGGTGGTCTTTGGGGGGTTATGTTGCACTGACAGCCACCCTTTTCCTCGCCGCGCATCCCCTGGCTCCATTTCTGTGGAAACAGCACATCCGTTCATAACATCCAAGGAGCGCAAAGTCCACAGGATGAAAACAAAATAATAAAACAGAATTACTCCTCGAATTGACAGTGGGACTGCGGACTGAGAATCGGGATGACAATGTGTTCCTTCCTGCACATGATGACAGTGGCCACGTGGTTTCTGGTTCTGGAAAACAAGACCTCGGTCATGCCTGGCACAGCATCTCAGGCGTTCGTAATGGTTTGGCCCCCAGCGAACCCAGACGTGCCCATGGAGGGAGATGGTTTCCAGCTTCCCAAATATATAAAGATACAATCAAATTTTTCTTCCCTGTGCTCCTGGCCTGCCATTGTCCACCAAACCAGCCGGGAAAACAGACCATCTTTCACCCCCTTGCTGTTTTTAGTGAGATTTCAGATCTTTACAACCTGATCTCCCCCCCCCCCCCCGAAAACACATTAGGATGACCTCAGCCGGGTCTCCCTCTTTCCCCCTGATCTACCTCACAGGACTGTTGTAAGGATAAAGTAAAACTAAGGAGCGCCATGGACAAAAGGTGAGGCAGAAGACAGAAATGCTCATAAATGTAGCTAAAACTTAAATCTACATTGCTTTCTTTGGGGCTCAGATGCTGAATGTCTAAAATATGAGAAAAGCCTTCTCTTTCCCAGGTCCCTGGCATTTTCTACACGGTCGCCTAGAGGCGACAGTTGCATCCGACAAAGCCGACCATCCTAATACAATCCTAACTAACAAACTCTCCTTTTTAAAAACAGCCAGGCACAGTTCTAACATCTCAGCTCCCAGATCCTTTACAGACACGCAGTGGTCTGTGAAGTATTCTTCCCTCTCCTGCTTCGGCAGAGAGAGACGACCTTGAGTTTCCGGAAAGCTTTGGAAACCCCTGTTTATTTTCACAGCTCTTATTATAATTTTTTACAGCCTCCTGCGTCTTTATGGCTTGGTTCTTGACATTAGCCTGAAGGGCAGTTCATAATCTTTTGCTTCTTGCAAAGGTAAACATCACTGCCAACGGTTTAAAAATAATTTTAAAAAAGAGCACTACAGTCTCTCTTTCACGGACACACACCCTTTTACTGCACAAAATCCCAATAGACAGGTGTTGCGCCATGAGGCCAGATAGACTTTGAAAGTGTGCAAAACACTCGGGGGGGCTTTCCTCCCCTCTCTGTAAAGAATCTGTAGGGCAGGCGGTAGCCCAGAATTTCCCTCCCTCAACCTGGGAAGTTACTATTTCCCTAGCTTTTCATCCAATTAATTGTGGAGAGGGTCTATCAAAGGAGTTATCCTAAAGTCAAAAAAAGAACCTGACCCGGGGGGAGCCTTGTCTGTTTCATCTCACTCTGTCTGTTTCACCTAAAGAGGGATATAATTCCATGTAACATTGCATTGTGTATGTTTTCTTTTTAAAACATGCGATTTCTCCATCCCAGGACATGAACAACTACAACAACACCTCTGCAAGTAGATACAAACACAATACATCTATCAGCTAATCATTTTGTTGTGCATTTGTTTATTTAAAATATTTATATACCACCTTTCTCCTGCAGAAGGCAAAGTGTATACAAGATATTGCTAGTGTCACTGAAAACAAAACAAAGTCACTTAACATGTACAGGAGAAAGGAGGCTTGAAAGAGGGCAGATTCTTAGAAATTATGATGGAAACCTTGCATTTCCCTTCAATACTTTATCATCCCGTTAATGGGAAGCATGATTTAAGTCAGCCAATCAGGCTAAATAAATTCTTTGCACCACGCTCTATAATCTATCACGTTGTGGAGAAAAACCTTTTTAAAAGCTTTTTGGAATTTTTTAGCAGCCGGTCTTGTGCTTTTCAAAGAAGACCCTACCTAGGTTGCATTTCTCAATATTTAATATGTTAACTTCCTCATGGAGTAAATGTTTTATGTATATACACCTACAGTATAGTGACATCTATTTTAGTGGCCATTGGCTATAAACAGTAACTGTTTTCATACTCCAAAAGCCTTCTTTGGAGAGAAACACAATATAATACGTAATAGTGAATCATCTGATCATGAGCATGACATGGCATCCATTTCTGTGGAAAGTTATTTCAAATTTGCCCCGCAGGTACTTTTTATCTTTTCCTTTCCTGTAGCACGCCAGCATCAAATAGCAATAATCATCATCTTAGAACTGCAGAGCTGGAAGGGACCCTATAGATCATCAAGTCCAACCCCTATCAAGGAGACCCAACCTCTGATCTAAACCTCTCAGTTATCTAGCAAATCAACCAGCCATAAAACTCACTGGACAACCTTAGGCCGGTCTCACTCTCTCTGTGCCTGACCTACCTTATAGGGTCGTTGTGAAGAGAAAGCAGTGATAAGGAGGGCTACGCAGCTGGGTCATGGATCACACTGCAGGAAAACCTGGATATAGACACACAGAATAAATAAATAAATTGTACCCCACACAGGGTGAGCTGCTGAGAGCACTCTGCTGTGGTGCAACACATGAAGGTCACTAAAATAAAATAAAATAAACTTATTACCAGACAGCAGGACGTTATGAAGAAGCAGACAAATAATAAACTTTTTTTTTCTGGAGACAGTGAGAGGATGCAGTGGCAGAAATGTGATTTGCAAAATGCAGTGAGTAAGGAGCCGTAAGTGCAGTGCCTTAAAATGTGTGATTTTTATCCCCTCAGCTACTGTGTGGCAAAAATTTTAAATGAATAAAATATATTCATTCCAGGATGTGCGGGCAGAGGAAACCCATAAGGCACCAAAAGCTTCATCCATGACCCCACCAGGATCAACAGGGACTAGTCACATTATTCTGATTTTTAAACTGGGATCTAGCAAAACAAGCCACTAAGATCGGATTGATTTTGTTTTATTTACTTTATGCCCTTCCTATCCACAGTTCCGTGAGCAGCTAATAATAAACAAAGAGGAGGGGGGGAAAAACACCCAATATACTGTATTTAGCTATATATTTATATCCAGGCTTTTTTGCAACAATGAAGCCACCTCAAATAAATGCAAGCAAAGGAGAGGGAAGTGCAAACTTTTCGAGTTTGCAATTGCAAGCAAGGCTTGGAAAGGTTTGAATTGCAACCCCCAGGAACCTCCCCCCCCCAGGTGGGGATTATGGGAACTGTAGTCCAAAAGGCAAACTTCCCCAAGTGCTATGGAAAAGCTCGTAAAGTGCAATGAGAAAATCTTATTTATGGACGAATGATTATTCCCCTAATTTATTGCTATCCTCGCCCCCCCCGAAAAAAACACCCCTGTTTCTTGAGGGGGAGGGAGAAAGTTTGCAATACCCCTTATTTGAGGGGTGGGCGACATCAAACCCCATCGCTGTGTCCTAAATTTCCAATTATGGGGCGCCCCCCTTAAAAAGCCCTTCCCTCTGCTCGGCCCCCCACGCGACAAAGCCCCACCTGGCCGTCCTGGAGCTGGGGAAGGGCCGCCTCAGGCCTCCGAAACGTGGCCGCCTCCCCTTCACTTTCCGCCGGCCCCGCGCCCACTCCAGCCCGAGGCTCAGGAAAGCCGCCCAGGCCTGCTCGGCGCGGGCAGCGGCGGGAGGGGGCGATTCCGGAAAGGGAGCTACGCACCGGAGTTGACGTCACCACCGCAGTCAAAGGGGCACGCTACGCCAAGGTCGTAGCGGACCGGCGCCCGGCGTTTCTTATCAGCCTTCTATGGCTTTTAAAACAACTGACGTCTTGACATAATTTCATTTGGGGGAGGAGATGAAAAATGCAAATTATTTGCATTTCCCGAGGCAAGGGAGTTTTTTAAAACTGCAAAAGAGCCTGCATAACTTTTAAGTCCAATAGATTTTTTTTCTTATTTGCTTCCCCCCCTCCACCTTTGCAATCAAGTGCCTACATTTAAAAAATTTAAAAAGAAAAGTATAGATCAGAGAAAACAAGGATCTCAGAGCTTAAAAGGAGGGGAAAAATGTTTATAGGGAAGTGCATTTAAACCAGATTCACAGCCTGGTTGCATTTCATATCAGCAACAGCTGCAGACTTTCCCTATCACCAGATCCCTTAAAATTCACTCTGAAATTTGCTCAGCCAGTTGCTTGCCTTAGGTTGAAAACTTAAACTTTGGAATCCAGGTGCCCGGAACTTAAAAGATTTATCAGATTTGCACTGAATGGGGGTTGTCATAATCCTGGGAAATAAAAATAAAATAGATTTTTTTAAAAATTGGCTGGTACCCTGACATGACTTTCCATGCTGATAGGCACAAACACATATGTCTGCATTTAAGCAGCATCTGGGCCACATCTGGGGACAGTCTTAACTCACTAAAGTGGAATATTATTGTATATTGCTGTTCTCTCTGTGTTGTTGACCCCATCCATATTCATGCAACTAACAGAGTTAACAGTGAAGCAGAGATATCCGACCATTTCTTATGGTTACATGTCGCCAAGTCGCCTCGGACTTAAGCCAACCCTAGGCATGAGCGATCTGTAAAATCTCCTGCCCTCAACAGCCCTGCTCAGCTCTTGCAAACTGAAGCACGTGGCTTCCTTGAGGGAGTCAATCCATCTCATGTTTGGCTCTCCACCAATGCCTGCCTTCCAACACAACAGCTAATCTTGAAGGTCCTTACAACATTTTTGCTTTGTTTATTTTTAGTTTTTGTCCAAGTCACAGGACTGTCTCCCTGTTACGGAGGTGCATCCCACACCAGCAAACCTCTGGACGGTGTGAAGCATGAGCCAAGCAGCAAATGAGTAGCAATCCGCTGGATTCCCTTTGAAGCCTGCAAGGAACTGTGGAAAAAAGGGGCTGGCGCTCTCTGCCTATCTCTGCCCAGCCACTGCCAATCTTTCTTGCCTCTTCAAAAGCTGAGCTTTCTGCCGATCCCTATTTTTAGCTTCCCTTTCCTCAGCTTTGTTAGGCACTCTTTGATTTCTTTTCTCTTTTAAGCGTGTGCCTCCCATTTTGGCCCCGGTGCTCATGCCCAGAGAGGTCTCTCTCTCATCTGGGATATGTCGTTCATCTCCTCTTACTGATGTTCTAGTAAGAAGCAAAGGAAATTTTGTTTTCCTCATAATTTTCTTGTCGTCTTGCCATTTGTCATGGGAGGAACTGAGAAGAAAAAGATTCAATTTTGTACGCTTTCAGAGGCTGCACAGTGACTCATAAAAGAAATTGTCATCTAGGTGGCATGTTATCTGTCCCACAAGCCAACTCTGCAAGAGCGGTTTGCATTCAGAACCTTAAAACCACGGCAAAGTGGAACTTTAACCACCCTTGTAAGCGAAAACAATCCAGGCTGGAGAACCGCTTTCCACTCAAGGACCGAATTCATTTTTGTAAGAATAAAATTTGACAGGGTGGCACATTCTTGTGAGGGGCACAGCCAAAACGGACAAGGGCGGGACCCAAAATACCAGAATATTTTGAGATTAAAGCTCTTATTGCCAAAGACGTGGGCTTTGGAAAGACATTTCAGTTTTCGAGAACAGCAAGGTTGGGGTGGAGAATACTTGTGGCAGAGTTTTGCATTTCCGGTAAATTTCCGTTTTGTTATGCTGTAGGAGGACAGAGACTCACAGAGGAGAATAGCTTCAAGTTCTCCAGACAGTCCACCCCTTTCTCCTTAACTGGCACTTACAGTCTCAGTCATTCACTCTTGAGTATTTCTTTAAATATTTACAGCAGCTTCTGGCAGACCCTTAGGGCTGCCTTTGGAAGCAAACAAGTGAAGCACAAAAGAAAGGGGGGGAAAACATGAGAGAAAAATGCTTCAACGCCTTATTTTCTTGTAACACACACATACACACAAACACACACTTTTGCTGAGTTAGCATTTGGGTCAAAATAAAATGAAAGCGCTCAAAGGTTTTAAAAAATTAACTTTTATTCTGGAAAACATGACATTGACCCAGACATGATGGACAGCAGTAGCAGTGCATGGTGATGCCTTCCTGCGTGGCTTGAGAAGATCTTCAGGGAAAACAGATATGAAAGATTTTAGCACATGCTGTCCTCCCTCCTCGCCTGTCGAGTTCCTGCTGAGAGTCTCCGGGGGGGAAAGAAATGATCTCTCCTGCCCCGATGGTCCGTCATCAGAAGCGGGTCCACACTGATGCATCCCAGCAAAATGGGAGCTGGTCAGTTTTGGTTTTTTGTTCATTTGTTTTTTGCAGGGGACGGCCATCCCCTCCTTGATTGTCCTCAGAGCCACGACCCCAGGGGAAGATCCAAAAAATCCACGCGGCTGGGCGGATTCATATCAAGAATTCGGTTCCATGCATCTTCCCTTCCCCCAGGAGCAGGTCTTTTGTCGAGTCAACGGCTCCTGATTGTCCATTCAAGAGCAAGACACACAGGCACCCAAAAAGGGCTTGCACCGCCAACCGTAACAGTTCGCCAACTTGCGGCCAGGAAAAATCCTTTCCTTCCTGCGCTACAGGGAAGCGTAAAAGCTATGCCCGGAGGAGACCGAGAGACGCACGTGGGATGGCCTTGGCATCCTCAACCCTACTGATCACAGCGTCCATTTGGCGGATTGGGCCCTGCCGGTCCCTTGTGACTCTGCTCTTGACCTGTCCACAGGACGAGACCTGAGAGCTTAAGGCGAAAACCGGTGGCAGGGAAGGTCCTCACGCAATGGTTGCAACCTGGCTCTCTTTCCTTTGCCAAGAACAGGCGTCTGAGCCCGAACATCCCCACCGAGGGTTGCAGCAAAGCACCACGGACATGACGAGTCCCAAAAGGACCAGGGCGCAGAGGGCCCACTTCAGCAGCCCCGTGTACAGAAAGGGGAGGACGAGAACGATCAGGATCGCCACCAGCAGCAAAAGGAGCACCAGCCTCTTTGCCGCCGCCCGGCTGGTCATCCCGCCCGCCTCCTCGTCGTTCCCCGAGATGGACGGAGGGTCCGCAGGGCGCGCGCCGGGAAGATCGGGCAGGGGGCAGGCTTCCTCCGCCTCCAAGGCCAGGCCCTCCAGCCGACCCACAACCTCCTCTTTGTCCCGGAGGCTGCAGACGAGGCCCCCGAACACCACGGTGGCTTTCCGACACAGAGGGCAAGTGATGACCCAGGTGTGGTCCTCGTGGCGCAAGAGAAGCTTCAGGCAGACGGCGCAGAAGGCGTGCTGGCAGGCCAGGACTTTAGGTGGCCGGCAAGGGCTATACCGGTTGAAACAGACGAGGCAGTCCATTTCGGCCAGCGAGGCTTTGGACAGACGCGGCTGCCGGGGCGGGACTTCGGCCCCGACGGCAAACCCTTCCGAAGGTTCCCCAGGATCCAAATCGGGGGGCTTTGGAGAGACCGAAAGCCCCACACCCACAGCCTCTGGAGGTAGATCTTCTGTCGCAGGGAAATGTTGGGACTTCTCCTCCATAGAGCATGTTTCGCACTCTGGGCCATCGTCCATTTGTGTCGCTGGGCTCTGGGAACTCTCTAGCGGTTCTAACCCATCCGTTTGGCCAGGGTCCGCTTCTGCCTTTTCTCGCTGGCTCTCCCCATGAACAGGAGCACCGGTTTCTGTCTCAGTGTGTAAACGGTCTGTGGAGCCTTCCATGGAGAAAACGTGGCAGCGTCAACAAGGTGGAGCAAGGACAACCAGCATCCAGTCCAGGGCCCGTAGATCTGACAGTTCCTTTTATAAACGGGCTTTGTTCCTGGAACACAGAAGCTTGGCTTTGTTTGCTGTTGGTCCGTCTCGCCATTGGGCAAAAGCTGCCTTCTATTCTTTTTTACGAAAGGGGACGCGCGTTAATCAGTAACCCACACCAATTTTACAATCCCCCGATAACGTCCCCGAGCGATTACATGCAGGAGAGAACAAACATTTCTTTATACTTGTCAAACAGAACTTCAGGCGGCCGTTGTAAGACTTTGAGCAAAGAGGTAATGGAGTTTAAAAGCCTCCGTAAAAAGCTGGGAGCGGTATTCACAGAAACACATTGAAGGACGCCCTACCCTTCCTCGGGCCTCGGGGTAGAGCGAAGAACAATAATCCCACCTAGACCCAGAAATTGGACCCAAATGGAGCATACGATGCTTGACATCCAAAAACAGAGTTCGTTCTGGGAGTCCAGTACTCAGGAATGCTTCAAGAAAGCTTTTGCTCCTGTTGATCATTTTTACAGAGGAGCAGGAAGGAAGTGAGCCTGAGAGTATCAAGCCACCTAACACAATGACGACATGACAATTTGCCAAGCTAAACAACAGCAGCACCTTAGTGGGTCATTTGGGGTGGCTGTGTATTTTGCATGCATGCATGTTGTTGCTTTAAAACCCTAAATCTGATAGCATTCCAAACCCCTATAAATCCAAAAGCATTTAAATATCCAAATGAAGTCAAATAGAAACAGGGCAGAGGCTACCCCTGCATTTCTCCATAAGCACTTTCAGATCTAGGAAATACACCCCGCAATGTTTTCCACACAGTTCCCTTTTTGCCAAAGGGTTGACCACTCAAAGGCCGGTGTGCATCCCATCCAATAATCTTCAGTTTCTAAAACCTGCAGCCAATGAACCTTTTTTTGATCTCTACATTTTTGATCCATCGCCCCCAAGAAGCACTGCAAGGTTTCACCAAGGACTTTACTGGATAGCTCAGCGGTTTTTGGTCTCTGGAGCCAGGGGCTTGGAGTTCGAATCCCCATTGTGCCTCCTTGACAGGGGCTGGACTGGATGATCTAGAGGGTCCCTTCCAGCTCTGCCGTTCTAAGATTAATTCTTCATACGTTAAAAACACAGCTCAAGCGACTCCATCGTTCTCCTAGATTGCCAAAGTCTTTTCCCCGGAATACTGGAATTCCCATTCTTCCTCGACAGGAGTTGTGATGTCACTTCCTGGACAAAATTCCGTTTCCTGTTCGGGATAATGCATCGCCAACTCCTGCTCTTGGCCATCATCCTCTTGGACGCCGGCGTTTTCATCTTCCTCGTCTCTGGAGCAGCAGCTCTTCCCAGGCGGCACTTCCGACACGGAGCCCACGATGACCGTGTTGGCTCTCATAATGTATATTTTCTCTAGGGATAGGAAAGTGGGTAACATCACAATGCAGCCGTTTCCATGCTCCCCAACTCACGCCCACCCAAAGCAAAGCTTCGGAAAAAGACAAACACGAAATTGTGAAATTGCTGCATGGATATATATATATTTAAGCAAAATGCAAGTGTTTTGAGTGGCGCACAGATAAGTGATTTTCTCTCTCTCTCTCTCTCTCTCTCTCTCTCTCTCTCTCTCTCTCTCTCTCTCTCTCCTCCTCTCTCTCTCTCTCTCTCTCTCTCTCTCTCTCTCTCTGGACTGCATGACCCAAAATCCCCCTGCTAGCATGGCTGGTGATCCTCTTAGCTGGGGGATTCTGGGCAATGTAGTCCAAACAGCTGGATAGCTCTGTGGTTTAGGCCTCTGGCTGCGGAGCCAGAGGTTGGGAGTTCGAATCCCCCCACTGTGCCTCCTAGACAGGAGCTGGACTGGATGATCTATAGGGTCCCTTCCAGCTCTGCATTTCAGCTAAGATGATGAGGATGATTAAAAAGACTTTTCCGAGATCTGGGTGTGAATGCTCCCACAAGGAAGTGACGCCTTGAGAGGAAGCATTCAAATACATGAAGGTCTCTCTCTCTCTCTCTCTCTCTCAAAACACAGCCTACCTTACAGGGTCGTAGTGAGGATAAAAGGAGAGAAGACAACCATTTATGCCACCTGGATTTTTTTCCTCCAGAAAAGGTGGGGTGGAAAAAGGACACGTGCATAAATATTCTGTGTTATTCCAGTTTTTGCAGTGCCTCACAAAGTGCCTTCCTTCCTTCCTTCCCCTGATGGGATTATTGTTCCTCCTGGGTCATGGCAGGCCGCTAACTCACCGATGCGGTTGCTGGTGTGGCTTTGTGGCTCGAGGGCGGAAGGTCCCTCCATTTCCAAGAGGGGGTTGTCGCTGGGGGTTTCGGGGAGGGCCTCGGTACTTATCGGATCTTCTCCTTCAGGCTCGGGGTCCGCAGACAACAGAGTATCAATCCGTTTCTTGCAAAGAGAGGAAACAGCAAAGTAATTGATGAGTTCTAATTAGATAGACAGACAGACAGCAGAAATCTTGACTGCTTGTCTTTTCAGAACAACAGCTTTGGAGAAGAAGGAGGAAGGAAGTGTGCCTGAGGATATCAAGCTACATACGATCAAGTCATTCCAAGTCGATCTAAATACAACTTAGCCCCAACTAAAGCAGCCCCATTGAATCCCTGGCATTTATGTTGTTGACGCAACAATTCCTCATGGGTTTGAAAGGTTTACTCCAGTTGGGACACACAGTTGAAATCTAGCTGTCCTGTCCACAGGTAGCTTGATTCTCTCTGGCTCACTTCCTTCCACCTTCTCCAAAGATGATGTTCTTGCGGTCCTTTGTTCGGGTGATGTGGCTGCAAATACAGCCTCCAGCAGGGCTTCCGTCACAGTGAAAGATTTTCCTTTAAACTCCTTGAGAGGGCAGGAGGAACCTGCGGGATCGGGGCCGTACTTACTCCACAGATCTTCGCCTGATGAGTGACTGTAATGAGAGGGGGGGGGGGGAACAGAAAGAAAGAAATTATAACTCCTGTCGTTTCATATTTCTCTGTAACATTTGATGCTGATAATATCCAATATCCTTAAAATCCTTAGAGTTGAACAAAAGACTCCATTAAATAGATGAAGCAAAGATGGATTTCAGTGGGGTGTCCGAAGGTGCTAGAAAAGGGGGGACGACTGGTATCTGTGACCCTCTTTTTCTCCCTTTTTAGCCCCCCTGATGTGAGGGTGACTTTAAAAGCCTCCCCTGTCCATGAGAATAATCCTGACGAGCCTCTGTTCTCAGGAGCAGTCTATCCTCCAGAATACCCGTTCAAACCCACATGCCGTCGAAAGCCTAGGATGCTGACCCCTACGGAGTCAAACCCTGGCTGTCTCCAGCCCAGGATATTATGGGCTGGCAGCCATCGTTCTTGGCTGAGATGCTTCTGAACCAGTTTTCGTTCAGAGAGAGAGAGAGAGACTCGTGGTAGGTCTTGGACCCTCAAGCCTGGAGGGGGTCTATTTTTAGCTTCGAGGAGGGTGTTTTTTTTGCCTCCAGGTGCTTGGGCCCCAAAACCCAAATCTCAGCATTTCAGGTCTTTTTTTTACTCCAGATTTAACTGGGATCATAGTTCAGGTTGCCAAACCCAAGGAAACAGCGTCACCTACTGGTTTAGCAAAAAGGAGAAGACGGGGGGGGGGGAGCCCCACGTGGTCCTTACACACATTCCAAAGACCTTTATTAGACCAGTGAGAAATCGCCAACAAAAGCTAGCGTTTGACTCCAGAGTAAAACTGGATCTGAAGTTTATGATTTTTTAAAAAGTAATTTAATAAAGGTCTCGCCCACCCTGATCCCCGAGTGCAGTTTTTTCCCCATGCAAGCATCAACCGGCCATTGGCGAAAGATTTACTCGAAGGGTTTGCTCACTTTTCACTTTGTGGGGCACAATCCACCGGGCGCAGACTCTCCTCCGCCACAGAAACAGGAAGACGGCCAGGAGCGCGAAGGACACCACCAGGAGCGTGGCTCCTAAGAGGGCCAAACTCTGATCATCTGCAAAACCCAAAGGAAAAAAATGGTAACCACTACCCATCCCAGCCCTCTTCAGTCCGGATCTTTCCGCCCCAGAAGGATGCCCCGTCTATGAACCTCTTTTGGATGTTCTCTCCGTTCGCGCCAGCGTCACGTGATGAGGAATGTGGCTAGGGCTGAATCCGGCCCGGGGTCTCCCGGTTGTGATGCTGAGGACCACGCCGACAGATTTGTTGCCCGATGGAGCCGAGGGCTCCTTGGTGCCGAGGATGGTGGCCGGCCGGGATTTCAGGAGAATGGCCACAGTGCCAATGGGCATCTCAGGGTTCAGCTGCCTGTCAGCCGCCTGGTCCGTGCAGCGTCTGTCCTGCGTGGCGTTCCCTGCGCTCAGGGTGAGCTTGTTGAGCTGGGCACAGCTGGCAGCAGGAGGGAAGGAATGACAGAAGATGGGACTTAACAACAGCCCGGTAAGGTAGTCCACGACCCACAATCCCAGGGAGTAACGGAGGGTAGAAATTGCAAGGGTTGGAAGGATCAGTGAAGGCAGGCATGTAGCCACCTGACCCTGCCCAACGGTAGGGCCGACCAGTGCCTGTCCTTTAGAGGGCAGGGATCAACGCTGTTGTATCTGGAGAAAATTCTGGTCCCCTGGATTGTGTCCACAGGACTGGACGACCTAGCGGCACACACACACACACACACACACACACACTGAATAAATCACAGCCAAGAGAGTATGCCTCACTCGGTGTGGTTCTTGCAGGGCTGCGTGTTCGAATCTTCATCAGAGAACGTTCCCGGGGGACATTTCTGGCAGACAGTGTCCGTCTCAGCTGTGCCTGGCGGGAAAAACCAAGGGTTGTGTTGAAAAGGAGAAACGAAAACCGTCCGCCAAGAGCCTTGTGAGACGGATTGAAAGGGAACACCTTCTGCTCCTCCTACCTCTGGTCCGGACGCCAAACCCCGGCTTGCACGAGGAATGGGGGGCGCACCGATGGCAGGTTTTCACCGGCGTCATTTGGCAGTACCACCCAGCCTGGCATTGGCACACCCGGTTGGACGTAGGGGTGCAAGGCCGTGCCTCTACAAGGTGGCGCTCTGCGGAGAAGAAACCAAAGAAAATTTCCAGACGGTGGAACTCCCTCCCACTGGAGGCCCGGCCGGCCCCATCTTTGCTGTCCTTCCACAAGCAGGCCAAGACCTTTCTCTTCAGGCAAGCTTTCCCGCAGTGCCTGGCTGCCTACGTGGGTTTTTTAAATGGATGGTGGTGCCTTTACTGCTTTCAATGTGATTTTGATGTTGCTTCCCCACCCCACCCCGTCTTTTAGTTTGGTGTTTGTCTCACCCTTTTTAGTATTTGTATACTTACTAATTTCAGCTTTAAATCTTGTCTTTTAATTTAAAAAAAATGAAAAGACAACATTTAAAGTTAAAAAACAGTAAGTATAAACAATTAAAAGGCAACATTGAAAGCGAAAAACAGGAAGGATTCAAAGACTAACAAGGGTTCAATAAATACCACACCAAAACACAGTAAACAAACGCCACACCATCGTATAATTGCTTAATTAAAATGGTTTAATTAAAGACTGGAACCGACATCAACCTTAAATGCTGAAAGTCCAAAAAAAAAAACCCACACCCAAACCAGCTGCCTTTTCTGTGCCCAACGGGAGGGCGGCTCAGAAAGACTTCCAGAAGAAGCAGAATCGGGGGCCTTCCGGCCAAGGTGGAGAAGGGGCCGAAAACGGCAAGCGATTTGGCGTGCAGAGCCGAAGGAATACCTGGGTTGCAGGTCACACAGGCCTCACAATGCGGCGTCACATAATTCGAGTTCAGAAAGGACTCTGGTTGGCACGGCAGCTTCGTGCAGCCGCTGGCAACATCTCTGGGGCAGGCAGTCTTGGGACCGTATCCTAAAAGACAGGGGGGGTGGGGGGGCGGACTCTGTGTCAAATAAGCCGATAAAGATAGCACTTTGTTTGGAAGTGGGCTGCAGGTCCGTACGAGCACCGGCCAAGCCTTCTGCCTGGGCAGTGAGACTTGGAAATGAAGTCCGTGTTTACCTCCTGGGGACCAATCACAACAGCTGCCGAGCAAAACTGCAAGGTACAGGAGGTGAGGAAAAGCGTGATTGGGGGGGGGGGGGCAAGGACCGCACACGGCCTTGCGGTATTGAAGCATCAGGGAACTTGGGTGGAGAGGGGGGGGCGCTGCAGACCAAAGAGAGATACCAAAGAGGATGGGTTATGTAGTCACGCCGAAGAACTGGCACAGCTTTCAAAAGGGCAGGCACAAAAACATCCAAATGTCAGAATTTTTTCTTTCTTTCTTTCTTTCCAGAAAATAAAAACCACCCGAAATGTCCCCACCTACAGAGGGGAGTTTGAAGGCTTTTGCTCTGAGGCCGTTAAGAGTTGCTAAATGACTCATGGGCCAAATCCAAGCACCTCTCCCTGCAGGGCAGTTTCTTGGAGGGAGGACATTTCCCCCCTCTCTTCCCGAACTCAAGACCACGCTCTAGCGGGCTTTATTTATTACTGATTTCAGAGGGCTGGGGCGGTCCACGCCTCCGGCTGTGACGAGGAAACCACACCAAAAGGCGCTCGACATACAGCGGGGTTAAAAGCTGGTGTTAGAGTAAAGGAACCTCTTGCTCTGGGACTACAAAGCCCCCAATCCCCCCCCAAAATAAGTCAACTAGGAGTTCTGGGATTTGTGATCCAAAAGGGGGGGGCGCGAGTCAGTTTTCTGATTTCCACTCAGCTCCTTAATCAGAACCCTTAGTATCCCTGCAGCAATTTTGAGGGGCTGGGAGAACTTCCTCTACACCATATTATTGTCAGGTCATGACCTTGGACAACAACCCTGCGAGGTAGCGCAGGGCAGAATTCAACCTTCTTAAGGTCAAGCGTCTTTCTGGTTTGGGGGTGTTCATGAGAATCCAGACGGCAACCAGGTGCCTGCGAGTGTTTTAGAGACACAAAGCAGACTGAGAATCATGTTGCCTCTGAGCATGTGTCGAAGGCCAGCTCCCGACAATATCCTGTCCCTGGGAAACCCCAGCCCTCCCTACGACTCTGAGAGATGCGAGGGATGGAGCCCCTCCCTGTTGACCGTGTGACAGGATTTATATATTCAAAGATACACTGCACCGGCTCATGGAGGCTCCATTCCTCCCTGTCCCTGCTCCAAGGGTAAGGAAAAAACGGGAGTTGGATCCGATCAAAAGACTTTTTCAAAGCCGTCGGACCTGGCCCTCCGGGTTCTCCCTGACCCACCGCCATGGGGCCCACCGCCAGGAAGCCTGGTGCCACGAGGCACAAAAATCCCCCATCTTGCTCCTTAAAAACGCACTGACCTTCGGGACATCGGTAGCAACAGGTCTGGGCAGCTTCGTCGTAATAAAGGGGGACCCCCGGTGCAGTCGTGGCGGGACGCAGCCGACCCCTAGGAGGTTACAGAGACCAAAGCCACGGTTAAAATCCTCAGTGGGGCAGAAGAACGGACAAAGACATCCACAAGGATAATGGGATTAGCCCAGGTGGACAAACTTCGGCCCCAAGAGGGGAAAAACAACCCAAACGACACAGATTCGAAATAGTTTAAATGGTGTCCTGCCTTTCCTCTGGTGAGCTCAAGCGGGCAGGCGCACCTCTCTCTTCTTTCCCTGTTTTGATTCCCACGACGACAACCTTGCGGTGTAGCCCCCCCGAGATAATGTGATCACACACACACACACACACCTCCTCCCTGGGGACTAGAGCCTTGACCTGCCCAGTCCCAAGATCAACACAGGGTGGCCCACTTTGCCCCTCCAGATGTTTTTTGTGGACTACATGCCCCATCATCTCTCTCCATAGGCTAGGATTCATGGGAGTTGTAGTCAAAGAAAAATAACATATGAGGGCTACGTCTCTAACCCCCACCCCCCCCCCAGCTCTCTGCAACACCACTGGGACATTGGGCTCTCTCCCTCCTGATACTGAGGAGCCGGCACTCCCAGTCCCATCATCCCTCATCATGAGCTGGTGGGGGCTGATGGGAATTGTAGTCCGACACCACCACAGTCTCCTGTACAAAGAAAAAGTAATTTTTTTAAAAAAAGAGAAAAAATGAACGGGGGGGGGGCGCAGGGAAGCTTTAGAGGGGTGTTAGACAAATATAGGCTGGGGGAAAGGATGATCGGAGAAATGATGCAAAGTGGAGGAGAGGGAATGGGGGTTAAATTCCCACTCCCAGTTCTGATACTAAAAAAAAAACTTCTGATGCAACCCTCCCGGATCCCACAAACGGCCGTGATGAAGCTCAAATTTGTAAAATCTTAAAACCTTAACCTGGGAATAAGCACCGCCAAAAGGAGCAGGATTTCCTACTTCTGAGTAGACACACTGAAGGTCACAATGCAAGTAAATTCAATTTAAACAATCCGCACCTTTTTCACCCTCTGAAATTTTAAAACTGTAATCGCCTCGGGGGCAGAGAGTCAGCGTTGTTCAGATTTTCACAAAATGCAGCGCCCCAACTGAAGGCGTGAAGGGCCGGGGGGGTCAACCTTCAGCTTTTTCAGACATTTGGGGGTTCAGGGACCCAGATGCCCCATCCGACAGGGGGCAA
This sequence comes from Intellagama lesueurii, assembly GCA_037013535.1. Taxonomy (NCBI): domain Eukaryota; kingdom Metazoa; phylum Chordata; class Lepidosauria; order Squamata; family Agamidae; genus Intellagama; species Intellagama lesueurii. The sequence goes on along the minus strand of JBAJHW010000016.1, from coordinate 11,509,074 downwards.
GAGTGGAGGATCATGGGACCTGTAGTCTCAAACCTCTGCAGGCCCAGAGGTTCCTTTCGGCTCCTTTCTTCCCTACCTCCCACTCTGCTTCTAGGGTCCAGAGATGGAACTGACTTTCAAATTGGGCAATTCTCCGGTCTTTCCAGAGTTAAATTCACAGGGTTGAGGTTCTCCATTACACCAGCCTTGAATTAGGATGACTGTTTCAACTGACTGGGAAATTAAAAAGCAGGCTGTGATGTAACCAGAAACTACAGAGAACACATAGGCGAATTTCACGCATTCGGGGGACAGCTCAGCCGCAGCCCAGAGAGGGATTAATAGCAAAAATGACCGTATTTCTCTTCAAACTTAAGTCATTCATGGCTATTAATAATAATAATAAAAATGATGTGAATGGTGGGTTACTGGTTCAACATGTGACTGATGAGTAGCTCTTGAAATGAAGCACAAAGGAAGGAGAGCCAAAAACTCCCCATGAGGTATGTTCGGGGCGAAAGCCCTGTAACTCTGACCTAGTCACACATTTGGTCATACAGAAAATCCTCAGTTCAATCCCCAGAATGGCCAGATAGGGAAAGATTTTACGTATCTGGAGCAGCTTCAGACTTTAAAAAAACCCAACAACAACTGCTTTTCAGCCTCAAACACTCCCAGACTGGAGTTGACAGAGAAAAAATGAGACAGTTCCTATCTTTTGGCTTAGCAATGAGAAGGCACAACACGAAAGGGAAAAGGGAGGAGGAGGGAAGAGGAAAGAACGACCCAAGCGTGCTCCCAATGGAAGCAGGCGGCTTGGCAGAACTAGCAGAACAGCTGCAAACTAGCACTCGGCTCCATCCAGCAGCTTTCTAGGCTGCAAACCAGGATTCCCTTGCAGGCAACGCTCTCCTGGGCTACAAACCAGAGCCTTTTTCTCTGCAAAAAGTGTCTTGGAATTAGCTTAAGATAAGTGATCTCCAAAAAATAACCAGGGATAAGAATCAAAAGAAACCAGGCGAGGCGCCCAGTTTGCAGGCTGACTGAGTTGCAGGCAACTATAGAAGGTCTCCCAAGAGATGGGGCTGCATGAGGCAAAGAACCAAAGGACACCCCAGCCAGGAGGGAGGCTGCCCCCCCAGCATCTGCCGCCTGAAGCCATCAACAGAGCTTAACACATAAGGCGGACTTAAGCCAAGTGTTGTGGAAGGGAAATGATGGAAATAGGAAAACCTCCAGCAAAGAAACTCACCTGAAATTTGTGCACCGTTAGACACAGACAGAGAAACAGAGATGAGTGTGCTGCCTCTCCCCCCCCCCCCCCTTAACCACAGTCACTTATGGCTAACTCTTGAAAACTTTTGTATTATTATTTTTAAGCATCAGCCGTTTTTTCCCCCTTTTCATCTCTCAACAGCTTTTCTCGTTTCGACTCCTGTCTCTGCGTTCCTTCGGGGGGGGGGGGGAACCCAAACCAAACCCGGACCACGCAGCTCAGAGGCGGATCCAGAAAACGGCTTCATGACCCCCACCCCCGCCTTGGACCAATGAGAAGACACACAAACTCCCAACATCAGCAGAGCAGGACTGCAACCACGAGGTAATACCATTTGGGCTTTAATCTGACCTCAGTTGGCTAAAGCGAGTGAGTTGACGAAATTATCACCCCACTTTCTGTATCCACACCATAAAACAGCATCAGACTCCTAACGGCCACCTTTCCGGGCCAAATTCATCCTGCCCTGAACTTTTGGACTTTTTAAAGTTTTGGTCTTTAAATTCTTCACACTGGTACAAACGCGATGAAGGGGTGTTTTCATCCACGAAAGCTCTTGGATTGTCCGACAATTTTTTTTAGGGGTCTATGAAGGTATCCCCTGTTTTTGCGTTTGGAATATGGCTACACCACCAAAAAACCCTAGTCAGCCGCTCCAGACTTCCTGGCGGGGCCTACCCGAGACCTGGGACAGAAATGTTTTGGGGGTGTCTCTGGGCCTTTAGAGCTGAGGAAAGAGGTGGAGAGAGCGCTACCCATGAACTCAGTTCATCCCAGCCTAGCATCATCTCGTCCTCGGCGCATGTGTGTGCAGGGTTCGCGCGCCTCCCCTGAACCCCAAGCCCCTTCCGTTCAGGAAACGGCCCCCGTTCGACGGTTCTTTTTTCTTTTTCACAACTGTGAGTCTTGCTTTCTCATTCAGACGGAGGCATGAGTCATTCATGCGCTCCTCACTTGAGTGTGCCCGAAACCAGCCGTGCTGAATCAGGAAAAAAAGAATAATAGTTAAAATGTGATTTGCTAGAGATGAATGGGATGACAAGAAATTAGAGGCCAAAGACCGCACGGGTTCATGTAAATCCGAGGCTTCAGGAATCGGCTCGACCCACAGAGCCAAAATTACAGTCGTTGCTCTTCTGATAAGGCCTCAGACCTCACATGGGATTTCCCTTCCACACATTTTTGAGAAACCAATAACCACATCTGAGAAACACAGCAAAAACGCTCTGTTTCATCCTCATTTTAACTCTCTTTCTTAACTGCAGTCGAGATATGGGGAATGTTGCCTAGACGCTGTCTTATTATTTTAAAATAATTTATCCAATGGGAAATCACAGCTTAAACCTCCTGCAAACCCAGGCTCTGAACCCCAGATATTGGGGCACAAGGGGGGGGGGTGTCCTGTTGCTGCTGGATACCCAGTAGCTCTCTGCACATGCTCCAAGGCACCCTTGCCTTTGTTCACGCTTCTGACGCTAGTAGCAAAACTCAGCACCCAAGCTAGAACGTGGCTCGGGGGAGCGGGTTTGAGTTGAGCGTTATTTCATGTTGAAGGCTGCCACGTTTTCTCTCCAGCAGGGCTCCTGTGCTTTGAACCAGCAGCATGCCAGCCACGAACTTGGCTGCTCAGATTCCTGCCTCTCTCCAGCTGGTTTGAGAGAGGCGTCCCTTTTTCACCAACGGGGAAAAGACAAGCTATAAATACAGACTTTCCTGGGCAGAATTAACAAAAAGCTACATCTGTGTCTTGCAGATAAGGGGCTGCATTAACTGCTTTTTCCCTCTGTTTTGCCTTAATATCTTTTTTTTTTGAGAGGGGGGGAGCTTTTCCCCTTCCTCTGAGGAAGGCTGGAAAGATCTGTGAATTTCCCTTGAAGAAGAAACTCCTTAAGGGAAGGCAGCGGAGCATAATAAGGAAAGAAGCAGCCTGGTGGAGTGGTTAGAGCAGAAGATCTCCCTTCTAAGTCCCCTTCCAGCCCTTACTGGTTAACCTTAAGCCAGGTCCTCTTTCTCAGATCCACCTGGCCAGGGGTGTTGCGAAGCTGGAGGGCTACCGACCTTGCCCCGCATTCACTGGAGGAAAGACATATTATTGCTAAAAATTAACCAATAGATAGAGCCCCTTGGATATCCTAAGGTCCATCCAAAATCGCTTCTCCAAGCCGGCTGGGGGATCATGGGATCTGTATTCCTCAATTGCCCGCTCACCTCCTGGGAGACTGACCGGGCTGCGCATTCTGGGCGCTGTAGTCTCTAACGCCCCCCCCCCCACTCCCCCACATGCATCCAAAACTCCCTCGTGGCGCAAGCCTGGCGCGCCTTTTGAAAAGGAAAAAACCAACAACAACCCGATCCTCACCTGGGAAGGCGCAGCCGCGATCCTGGGGAGCAGGAGGAACCCCAGGAGGGCCAGTCGCCGGAGGAGACGCAGCCAGCCCTGGGGAGCCTTCCTCGGGCTGTTGTCCATGCCGGTCCGGCCCCTGCCCTCGCCTCCAGCAGGCGAGGCTCTCCGGGGTGGAAAGCGCGCGGCGCGCCCCGCGATCCGAAACGCAGCCTCTCCAAAGGCGCAGCGCCCGCTCAGCCGGCACCCAACCGAGCGAGCGAAAAAGAGAGAGAGAGAGACCGAGCTGGGAAGCCACAGAGCCCCCCTCCAAAAAAAAAAAAAAAAAAACCACCCACAGTGCCCCGCCCCGAAGCTCTCCGGCGCGCTTGAAGGCCAGCAAATTACCTCCAGGCGCAAAGACCGCAGGCCCACCCCCAAATCACCGGAGCCCGAGGCCAGCCTCCTACTCCCCAGTTACGCACCCGCGGAGCCTTCTCTCGGGCAGGGGGAGGGGGGAAGAACCCAAGCCGGGTCTTGCGGGGGGGGGGGGGGCGCAGCCGCTCCGGTGGGAGTTCCGTCCCGCCCGCCCGCGCGTAAAGATGGAGCGAGATGCGCGTCCCTCTTCCCAAGGATAAGAGCTGGCCTTGAAGGGGTCGCCTCCCGAGGCACCCCGTTTGCCCTGTGTATCCTCGCTGGTTTCCCCCCCCACCCCCTCTTTTTGTCTCTGCTTGGCCTCAGTTTACCTTCTGTGAAATGGGCAGAAGGAGCGCCCGGCGGCGACGAAACCAAAAAAGACCATTTGTGGATTTAAAAATATTTTTCTTTTTTTTTTTTTTTTACCCCGCCTTGCGCCTTAAAAGGACCCAAGGCGGCTGGCTGACGTCATGAGCAAGACCACATGTAAAGCCAAAAAACAGCGAGGACGCAAATGTTTAAAAAAGGATGAAACAAAGATTATATATGAAAAACGGTCCCTGAAATCATTCTTTTAAAAAGACATTTAGAAACACCAGGGCGCAACGATCCATTTCAAAAAAAACAAAAAACAAAAAACCAACCCTCTCAGACCCAGAAAAGGGGGCGAAAGTAACCCTTCTCTTTATTTCTTCGCTTCTTGAACCCCCCCCCCCAGCTCAATGTGCGAGCTCGGGGTCTCGACTTAGGGGCTGGGGGGGGCGCGACTACAAACCCCATCCTCCTCCAACCCTGGATGAGGGATGATGGGGTTTGTGGCCACCCACGCCCTGAGGTTGACGGGACCCCTGGGTGTCGTGATTTACTTCAATAAAGGAAAGGCAGAGTCGGATAAGCCGGTCCAAGACCAGAAGCCGGAGAGCATCAGTCAGAACCAGCAGTAATAAGGCTGGAGTCCAGGAATCGCCAAAATAAGTCCAGGTCCGGCCCAAGGGTCAAGAGAACTCCAGGAAAGATCCAGGCAGGTAAACACTACACTGGGGGCCTATATCATCCCCCAGGCCAGGATGGGAAGATGGGGTTTGTTGCTGGGGGCCCCCTGAGGCTGATGGGACTTGTAGTCTCACTGTACCTTATTGGGGGGAAACGGTGGCACAACTAGAAAAAACTGAAGTGTTTAGAGTGAGGTTTTAATTTTTTTTTACTAAGGGGGAAACCCAAGCTTTACCGCGACCCGAACAAGTCCCGGAAACACTCATGTTCCAAACCAGGAATATATATCAAATCCTTTTTTTTTTTATTTGATTGTTTGGAAAGAGTCTCCCCACTGGGGATTTATGTGACTTTTGCACAGGCTAATGTAAACAAACCGAACAGGATTCCCTAGAGATTTAAAAGAGGAAGACAAGAGGGAATCTGTGCAGCTTCTGGTTTGTGATCCAAAAAACAAAGCAATGAATTGTTCCAGCTTTACCACACTTGCCTTAGCTTTCTGTGGCTCGTGGCCAAATGACATCATTTGATATAACTCAGTTTCCTTTTTTTAGTTCCCTGCTGGCTGGGGGATCATGGGTTTTATAATCCTGAAAGAGAGGAACCCGCTCAAGGTCTTATTTATGTAGGGAACACCTTTCCTCCTCACCGGGGGGGGGGGGGGGGCTGGACTACAATGCCCATCGCCCTGATTATGGGACAAGCTGATGGGATTTGTCATCAAGCCCTGTTTGAAAAAAAATAAAAATCCCCCATCTTTGACTTAATATATTACTGGCTAATGGGGAGGGAGAAAAAATCCACACTGTAAAACAGAGAGAGGGGTCGGGGGGAAAAACCCCTACCATCATTCATTTCAAAGCAAGACGAAGGGTATGGAGGAAAAAAAGAGAGGAGAACTTTAAAAGAGTCATTTAAGAATAATAACTATGTGCTGTAAAGTCCATTATGATTTAGGGTGACTCTGTTTGGCCGGGAACCGTGAGCAACCTGCTCTCTTTTCTCGCCACCCCATCGGGGAAGTGAGTTTATAAAGATTTTTAAAAAGATGATCAGTCTGATTTCTCATTTTGGGACTTTGTGGGATTGCCAGTAAGGAAGGCTCGTTCTGACCCAGGTCACGCTACCTCCAAAATTCGGGCAGTTTCGACAATTTCCTGGAAAGGCTCTCTGAATCGAAACAAGTTCGTTAGGGGTTTGACTCCTATTCTCGCCTCCCCAAAACGGGACTCGAGGACATCCCCCCCATAAGATTAAAGAGGTGAAATCCTGATTATTATTGCTATGATTAATTTTAAAAGGAGGAGACGACAAATGACAGTGTTTGGAAAAAAGATAACCGGTGTTCTTTATTCGAAATAAAGACTAAAAAGAGACCCAGAAACAGCGGTCTTTTTAAAATATAATGCTATTCATTCTTCTTTCATATCTGAAACGATTTACTGTTTTGCTTTGTTTTAACTTTTCCTATTGTGTTTTTTAAGGCTGTAAGCCGCCCTGGGTCCTTTTTTTCCAGGAGAAAGGCAGAGTAAACCATTTTAAAATTAAAATAAATCAATAAACCTGAGCTGTCGTGGATTGCAACCCACTTCCTCGGGAGTAATTCGGTCCCTTCTTGAAAGTGCTGCGAGACTCATTTTAAAACATTTCTTCTGGCTTTCCTGTCTTCTTCCATATAAATAAAGGACAAGCCCACCCCACCCCCCAAGAGACGCTCAGGGACCCCAAACCTACCTGAATTTTATGGACTTTGGTGGAAAAACTCTAGGGACCTCACAGCGTAGGGGCAGCCACCGAGGGAGCTCTACTCCAGAGCAGGGGCCCCAGACGTGCAGTCAAGAAAGCGGAGGTTTTGCTCCCATATTACTGAGCCACTGGACCAGTTAAGACGGCATACTCTTCAGGACCTTAAAAAAAAAACCCTCTTTGCACTACAACTGTGCAGGATTATAGCAGGAGAGTAGAAATGCAGCTGCTCAGGACTGCAGCAGGAGAGTAGAAATGCAGCTGCACGGCAACGTAGCAGGAGAGTAGACGTGCAGCTGCTCAGGACTGCATCAGGAGAGTAGACATGCAGCTGCCCAGGACTGCATCAGGAGAGTAGACATGCAGCTGCTCAGGACTGCAGCAGGAGAGTAGACATGCAGCTGCCCAGGACTGCATCAGGAGAGTAGACATGCAGCTGCTCAGGACTGCAGCAGGAGAGTAGACATGCAGCTGCTCAGGACTGCAGCAGGAGAGTAGACATGCAGCTGCCCAGGACTGCAGCAGGAGAGTAGACATGCAGCTGCTCAGGACTGCAGCAGGAGAGTAGACATGCAGCTGCTCAGGACTGCAGCAGGAGAGTAGACATGCAGCTGCCCAGGACTGCAGCAGGAGAGTAGACATGCAGCTGCTCAGGACTGCAGAATTAGAAATAAGGCTGCACAAACATGCAGGAGGGGTGCAAAACCTTCCATTGCCACAACAGCCCTGCTTTGCCTTCCCCTTCTTACCCCCAGCTAAGGAAAGCCCTGCTGGCATACAAGAGGGAGCGAGCAGCCGTGGCCGTCTTGGGGGAGCCCTGAAGTTTGAAGGAAACCATTTAGACCTAAGCCCCTACAACCTCGGGAGGTGGATTGAGCACTGAGTGGGCTCAGCCGCTGAAAGGGGTGGAATGGGAGCCTGTGGTGGAGGGAATCACCTGAGAGAGCAAACCGAACCTCTTTACACTCCATGGCAGAGCCCACCTTTTGCCATGATGGAGAGTCCCTCTAAATGGTGATTTACAACGAAATAAAGATGATTAATCGGGGGGGGGGTCGGGGGTGGGTGGGAGAAGAAATAGCTGATGGAGAACTGATTGGGCTCAGCAGCCAAAAGATGGGAATGGGGTGGAATGGAAGCCAGTGGGGTGGGGTGATAGGGCCTGAAAGATTAAACTGCAACTCTTCACACTGCAAGAGGGAGACCCACTCAGTGGTGATTTATAACCAGGAAGGTCTCTGCCCCGGGAAGCATCCAGGCTGGGAAACTGGAACTTGTCGGCATCCAAAGAAAGGTGTTCAGGAGTGTGCCAGGAGCAGAGACGACGGTCAGCCAGATTAAAATGGCCTATTCCTTCCCTGTTGTGCGATCTTTGAAAAAACAACAACCACCACCTGGAAAATATGATTCACCAAACTCACCAGCGTGGTAGTTGTATCTCTCTCTCTCTCTCTGTGTGGAAACAACAGGTTGTCCTCGTTCTAAGAAGAATTTTGCATTTTCCAGCTGTACCCTCCCTCGCAGCGGGTATCTGGGCAGTATCGTTCTGTACAGCCGCTCTTCGCGAGCCGTGCTCTGAGATGGTCTGGGCCGGAAGAAAAGGCCATCGGCTTCCTTCCACTGGGTCCCGTCTACCTGTTTCGGACTACAGATCCCATGGGTCGTGCTCGTGCGGGATGATGGGATATCCGATCCAACGTAAAGGGAGGATCACCAGTTGGGGGTGGGGGAAGCAGACGGGGGAGTCTCTGTGAACATCCCCTATTTAATTTCAATCTGATTTAGACTCTTTCGTGGGTTGTTTCGACTATCACAAGTGGTTCACGGGCTTTCTCATTTTCTTAGAAAACTCATATAAACTTGTTTACCTCAGCGCCATCAAGATTCTTACAGCCGATAGAAAGAGAACGAGATGAGAAAAGGGTATCTATTATCTATTTTCCTCTGAAGGCAGGATGAACTGGCCTTAAAAAGTGAACAGGCGCTCTTTTACTGGTGATATTAAGCAAATTTCTGACATTTCACCTCAGCAACTTCTTACACGCTCGCAAACATTTCCTAGCGTACTCTGCCGTCATTTTCTGGTGGTTGCAATTTCTGAATTAATGCCTACAAAGATCTCTTAAGCAGAACTGTGTAGAGACAGTTTCTCTATTAGAATTATTATGGTAATTATCTCTTTGATGGCACGTTAAAAATTGCTTATACCCAGAGCTTTTCACGGGCCGTGGGTTCATCTGCGTGCACGTTTTGAATTCGTTAGAAGTATTTATGTATTTATTTTCGGCTCACCAGAATAAGGTGGCTTCTGCAAATTTTTAATTTCTCTTAAAAATAGCTCACATTTTTAAAAAGAAACTGGCCTGTAGTGACTTCTGAAAATTCCTGTTTTTGGTTCTACATTGCCCACAATCCCCGAACAAGTGTGGGAGGTGTGATCCCAACCCACCCCCAGAAAGAAAGAAAAAAAACCAACTTTCTCAGGCTTTGAATTTTCAGGGTAAGCCATGGCTCAAACCAGAAAACAGCCTCCAGAGGCGACAGGACAGGACTGAGAGATTTCGTCTCAGTCTGATTTTTATTGATGGCCATCCGTGCTCTCAGGACACCTACAAGTAGACCCTCGTCGTTACATGCAGGATCGCAAACCATTGCATGAGAAGGTGGCTGGTTTGCCTCCAGCCTCCTCCTCCTCTTCATGGCAGGCTTCCCAACACCCCCCCCCCCTTGTCGTTGCCGAAAAATGCACAGATCAGCAACGGAAACAGCGTATTTTAGAGGTGTCAGACTACAACGCCCATCATCCAGGCCCAATGCTGTCAGTGGCAGATGGGGGCTGTAGTCCAAGGCTCCATTTAGGCCCCCTATTCGTCTCCGACATCGTCCACGACGGGCAGGCTGTCGTATGTCGGGAAGTCTGAGCGAGGAGGCAGCGGGATCTCCACATCGTGTGGCTTACGAGACGAGAGGCTCTCGAACTGGCGGGCGAAGCTGGCGCGCTCGTGTCCGGCACCACCCGGGCACTCCTCTGGCAGGCACTGAGCGCAGTCGAGCAAAGAACAGGGCTTCTCCTGCCAAAACGCCGAGGTCTTCAGGTTGAGAGAGAGGTTGGCAGCCCGCACCACAAAGTGCCGGATCCGGGCCTGCTTACGTAACTCACACATGCACACCCAGGGCTCCCAGTTCTTCCAGTGGACGTGCTCTTCTTCCCCTGCAGATGGCAAGACAAACATATGGGAGGGAGGGTGTATTTGCACATCACAGTAAACCATGGTTTGGTTTAACCATGGTTTGTTGCTTAAGCCAGGAATGGCAGATAACCAAACATACCAGGTGATGGGAAACATAAATACTGGGTAAGATTGGGCAGGGGTGAGACCCCTTGATGCCTTAAACGTTGACCCCCCCATAATCTCTTAAACATCAGCTGTCCTGGGCGGGGCAGATGGGATTTGTAGGCTGAAGGATCTGTTGTGCAGAAAAGATCCCTTTAAGATGCTGGAACATGATATTCATTGCCTTTAAGAACAGTCTAATCCAGGAATGCTCTCGGGTTCTCTAGGCTGGACGCCAGGGCCTGAACCCGAACTCTAGTCCCAACAAGAGTAGAACCCACTGAATCAACAGCAGGATGGTTAAGTCAAGACATGCATCACCCTTGAGCCAATGGGTTTTCCGCTAGCAGTGGGATGGAGGCCGTAACGAAAGGGGCCAAGCTAGACCCTACAAATGTAACAGCCCCAAATCTTTACCAGCGTCCGGCCGTAGGTTCGCACTGCTGGCGTAACCCACCGCCCAACTTAGGAACAGCAGCATCGTTGCCAGCTTCTCCCCTGAGCTGGAGAAGGACCCAGGCCTATATCTTCAGAGCCTCTTCCATCCCTGGACCACTGAGGAAGGGAGGATGCATACTTGCTGCCATGGCAACCGCGGAAGAGCCAATGGGCAGCCAGAGACGTCATCAGCATCCTTTGCCATGAGCTCTATGGTCCAGGTGGAGGACTTTTCAACCTTCTCCTGGATCTGCCTGCCTTCTGACCCCCACTCCCACCCCCAGCTAAGAACGCTGATTTTGGACCGATCCACCGCTCCCCACCCAGCACTGCTTGGGCCCTTTTACTCAAAAGACACCCCCTTGTGCCGTGGGGGGTCGGTCTTGCTCTGCTTAAGTATTCGTGCAACACCGCAATTTAAAATATATATATATATATATATATTAAAGATGTCATTAAGGGGTGAGAAAAGAGGTAGAACCTTTTAAAAAGATAAATATTTTGGGGGTGGGATCCGGGACAGCCCTCCAAAGTTCACGAGTACCGGGTGCTCTGGGAATCGCTCGGCCCTGTTCTAGACCCTGGCCGTAGCCCCCATCGGGTTGTTCCTTTCAAACAGAGTGGACCTGTTAAACCAAGACATTTGAAAACTATTTATTATTATTTTTTAGAAAAAGGAAAATTGAAAAAGCAGGGGAGAGATTTCTGATACTGAGGGAAGGAATATAACATTTGATTCCTACACAGTCAAAAAAAATTTTTTTTTTAAAGTTGGTGTTTTTCTTCAAACGGGGTGCTTCCCCCCCCCCCAGTGTTCGCAAGCCACCAGATGGGAGATTTTTAAAGTTTTAAAAAGTGTTCTTTAAAACGATCCTGTCATTTCTCGTGCTGCACAAACAGACCCACATCCTAAGCCATCAACCGACCAGGTTCGTGGTGAACGGCCACGCTTTCTGACACCGAGAACTCGAGTCAGTCAAAAGGCAGGAGAGAGTGCTTTCAATTGGCTTTTTAATCAGCTTTGCAGCTTCTGGCAGTGCCACTGCCGAGGGAGGGTGCCGAGTTCGAATGCTGCCACACGGGACACATCAAGGAGCCTGTCCGTCTTCGTCCCCCCCGATATTCTGGACGTGGAATTCTGGAACCCCAAATTGCAGAACTGGGTTAGACAATTAGGCAGGACACGAGCCAAGAGGCAGGATTATAAATAAATAAATAAAGATGAATGAATGACCGAATGACCCCCTGTGGTTGCTTGTCCGCATTTCCCACTGGCCGCGTCTGTATTGAGACAGACCAAGTCCCCAAATTGGTAGAAAAGGCAAATCTTTCCTGCCTCTTTACCTGATCCACTTGGTTGGGAGGCTTGCCGTCCAGGAACGAGCGCAGGTCCAGGCTGCTGAGCGTGGGGCTGAGGGCCCGGACTGGATTCTCCCAACCAGCCAGACAATGCTGTAGGACGAGTCACAATATGGGTTCATTTCATGCATGTATATACCGCTTGTTCCAAGAAAATCTGCCTAAGCCGCTCATGGCTCATTTCTCTCTCGCGCGCCGCTCCTTGCTGTTTGGGTTTGGCTGTTTTCCTTTTGCCGAGTCACAGCACGGCAGGGGCGGCGTGGGCCCATCAAGGGTCATCTAGTCTAGCCCGCAGCCACTCCGCCACTTGGGTCACAGGCTGGCCCTACCGTTTGCCGTGACAGAGTAAATGGTTTGCACGAAAAGAACTCTAAAATATGAGATCAATTGCTTTTAATATTTCACGGGGGGAGGGGGTCAGGCCCTAATTAAAAGTTCCTCTTGAGGCTCCCCCCCTTTTTCTGGGCAGGAACATTTTTGTGGGGAGTGCCGGGGTGGGGGTGGGGGATCGGCAGAAAGAGCCAGAAACAGGAGAAACAGCCTTAGGAGGGTGCACTGGATCCCATGATGCTACTCTTTGCCCATCTGTGGGGCAGCGTTTGGGGAGGGGGAAATGGATCTGCTAGGGAAGGCGGGACCCCCACCTCCCACCCACCCCCATCCACAGACCACCCTCTTACACATGAGAAACTCACTGAAGGCAACGCCAGGTTGTCTGCCACCTCGTAGCTCTTCCTTCGATGGATTTGGTGCTTGTAGGCCGGGAGGAGAGTCGATCGTGGGATGCTAACCCTGGAACATAAACGGCAACACCCCCCACCGACACACACACAGAAAGGGAAGTTAGAAAGATCCAGGCACATGGGCTCCACAGTCACCTCTGGCGAGTTAAAGATTCGCCCTAGGCGACCAGAGTGGGAAAAATATCAAAATCGTTCTTCCCAGAACTTAGTAAAGTTCATTGTTTGAAGTCTCTATTCCCAGAACCCACTCGACCCAAACAGGATCACCCAGGACCACGCTGGCTGGAGGATGATGGGATTTGTTATCCCCAAATGTATATGTCCCAAGTCCTGCTTCTTCTGTGAGATAATTCCTGGGGGGAACGGGGGGGGGGCGCCCTTGCATTCGCACATTTTCACCCTGGGAAGCACGATCCACCTACTCCCTCGGAGCTGGCGCGCTTTCAGAGCCGATCAAAAGAGGAAGCCCACCGTTCCAAGGTGGAGATGTTGGGGCAGGGAAAGAAAGATTTTTTTTAGGGTGTGGCCTTGTATTGGCTTTCCCGGAAAGGAGAGATCCGCCGGGACTCGCCTACGAGGCAAGCCCTTCCTCTTAGCAGGTTTTGGCCGCCCTTCGCAGACTCTCACCTGACAAAGGCCGGTTCTACGAAAGTCTCTGGAGGCTGTTGAGCTCGGGGGTTTTTGCACACGGGGCAGGCGGATTCGGGATCCAGGGGCTCGGCGAAAAGCCGCTTGTTTAACCGGTAGCAGAAGACACCTGGAGAGGAAGAAAGAGGGCAGCAATTCACACCTCAACCATTCACACCGTGGAATGGCCTGTTTTTCAACCTCTTTTTTCAAGGTCCTAGTCCTCAAGACACCAGCGTTAAGCCAGAAGCCAGACCATACAATGTGCTCTACCAATGAGTTGGCAGGCTTTTTCCCCACCTCTGCCACCAAGAAACGTCTCCTAACCCAGAGCATGAGCTAGACCTCAGCCCCACGCAGTGGATGGGCTTTGTAATCTGACCGTACACTGATGGGAAGCCGGGTGCAGGTCCGGTTCACGATCTGTCCCTGAAGAACCCAATCCGTCCAACCTGCAGGGAAAGAATCGTGACTGTAAGGGGCGTGGCGAGCTGCCATCACAGTTAAATCATTCTGAAAAATACAGCAGTACCCCCTTATCAGCGGGATCAGTATCCACTGATTCACTTATCCATGGTCTGGAAATATTAATATCAAATATTTCAATATTAAAATATTAAAAGAAAAATCCTCCCCCCACCAAAAAAAATAGATTTCAAAATAAAGTTACCAGAACTGGTCAATAGAGAGCATCAGAGATCATATTACGTATAGCATTGGCTATTATAATAATGTTTGCTATAATCCACATTTTTCAGCACCCATGGTGGGGGCTTGGAACCAATCCCCTGTAAGGTGAATCCCACCTTTCTTCTGGGTCAAGTATGCAAAATGCACACATCGACTGAGTTTGAAGACTCTGGACAGGTTGCCCAACTCAGATTTTATTGGTGAATCCGTGGCCCGTGACACTCAAATCAATTCCCTCTCTCCCATGGTTCCCAATCTATCAATAAAGTCCAATAAAGCAGTAGAAAATAAGTTCTGGACATTTACGTCTCTACCAGGAGCAGGTCTTTTGTAAAGCCAACAGTTCCTAATGGCCTCTTCAAAACCAAGCCACTACCAAGATACTTTGCCTTACTGTGAGTCCCGGTCAGAGATGCAGTCGTCTCGGTTCACCCGTCGGAAGTCCTGGAGTTCGTCAAAATACCGCTCCGGTTTCTCAGAGATGGAAGAATTCATGTCTAGGATCCCTGGCGGGGAAAGAAAAACACGGAGAAAGTTGGCGAGAGCAAGATCGAAGCTACAAACAGAGATAAGTCTGGGCTGAACGAGGAATCAGGCGAGTCTCTTTGTCCAGCTTTGTGTTTTGAGGAGGTGAGAGAAGACAAAAAGTTCCACTTGCTCCATGGGCTCCCGGGTTTCACAGATAAACTACTCCTGCACATGGAGGAGACTCACTTGACATCTGCTACAAAATGTCCACCACCACCACCACCCGGCCAATCCCAAAAGGAAGCACGAAGAAAAATCCTATTTATTGCTCTGTGCTAGCCTTTACAGATAGACTGCGCTCCCACAAGGAGGCTCCATTCAAGCTTTCGTGAGCTGCCCCGTATCCTTCGATCTGGAACCCCCCCTCCAATGCTTAAAGAAAGACCTCCAGCCCCAGGGAACTCATTCTGCTACTGATTTCAGACGGGAACTTCTCATGCGGTGAAGGAAAGCGAGCCCTTTCGCACCGGCGATCCAGTCGTAACCGAGGAAAGGGCGGATCGACCAGTCGCCTGCCGGGATTGTATGTTCCTCGGGGTCGGACACGAAGGTCACATGCCCAGCTTCTTTCTGGAAAAGGAGAAAATAAAAGCTACGCGAAAGGAAAGACTACTTCTATAATAAAGCTGTGAGGACCAACCCACGGAGACTATCAAGGCAGCCTCAAGGTCCAAAGAAAGCTGCTTTATATACAGACCCAGCCCCCGAGGTGCCGTCTGGCCCAGCACAGCCAGCCCTGACTGGCAGCAACAGCCTCCAGCTTGATCCTCAGAACGACCCTGCAAGGTCGGCCAGCGGTTCAAAATTCCGGCTGGGGGTTCTGGGAATTGAAGCCAGGCGGTTTTGCGGACAAAGGAACAGATCTGTCGCTAAGCTTAGATGGGCAACGTCCGTGACGGGCATTTTTCTACCCTGGATCATGGCCCGGGGGGGGCAAATATTCCTCAAAGGGGCATGGCCAAAGTCAGAAACAGGAAGAGCTTTTAAATATGTTTTTCTTTCTTCGGTTTTAATTGCGGGTCTCAAACAGGGGGTTTATGAAAAATCTACGGCCTCTTATTGACTTGTTATCGAGGGAGAATTCGCAACAGAAGGCAGAGCCGGGCATTTTCTGCTTGGTGTCGGCCAGCTGCCAACCCCCCCGAAGAGAACCTTCAGGACCGAAACCAGAGCGAAATCTAAACCCACCTTTGTTTTCTCTTTGGCCCCATCGCACCGCGGGGTGAGCAGAATCGACCTGGGCCCCGGCGGCATCCGAGCAGACGTTCCCGCCTTGCCACCCCTGTCGGCGTGGGACTCGTCCGGTTCCTCGCCAGCCTCTGGGCCCGAGTTCTCTGCGATGGCCCGGATTTTACCAGGTTCGGACGGCTTCCCACGGCGCCTCCGAGCGTTGGCGTCGTCTCCCTTCCGTCGCCTTTCCCGGACCCCCCGGGGCGCTTCCGGGGATGGCACGAAGATCCCATCTGTGCTGGAGGAACCGGGGTGCAACCCCCCCTGGCGCGGCCTCTCCGTCGACTGTTTGCTGCAGGACGGGGTAGGTTTTGAGGGGGAACGGGGGCCCGATCGTGTCGCTGTGAACCTGCGCTGTGACTCGGCAGGCATCGCCACGTCCGGTCCCTCCTCGGGAAGCCAGTTTTGATTCTCTTTCTGGAATGCAAGCGTTTTAATCCACGGATTAGTTACATTTCCATCCTGCTGTGAACACGTCAAGCCAGGGAATATCCTTTATATCGACCAGCACCCTCGCTCAGTTATGGATCCAAATTAATTGACTACCCTTTAACGACAGATCTGAAGGCCTACAGGATGGTTTTAGAGGGCATTTTTGATTGAATACAGTTTTAATTTAATTTAATTTAATTAAGACCATCCGGCCATCACGTCAACATACCCCATCCTCGGCCTCCGGGACCGGCCTGTCCTGCTGGGTAGTTCTTTCCGATGGGGATGATGGCGAGGCCGGCTGGGTCTGGATTCGTCTCCTGAATTCCTCTTGGTTCGTTCTGAGTTTCTGCAGAAGCTCCTGGTTCAACTGGCGGAGCTTTTCAAGATCCATCTTGCCACCGCCGGCTCCAAGAGTGGAAAAAGAAACTGGTATTTTTACAACGAGGATGACGAACATGAGGAGGATAACACCAGCAAACTAAACGGCAATCACGGCCATAATATTTGGAATAATAAAACACAGGCAAGCCGTAATCACAGTGAAGCTTTTAATTCTGTGTCCTTGATTATTAAAAAAAATATTAGAAACTGAACATTAAAAAGACTGAAAATGATAACTAGTTAGCGGCATTGATTATTCCATTTTTTAAATTATTTTCTTCCGTTTGAGGTTCTTGGGGGGGGGGGGGAACTCTAGCATTTGGGTTTTTTTTTTTTTTAATGCACTCGCCCAGTTAGGAAAGGGGTCCGCCTCTTTCGGACCGTTTCGTTAATTATTTCCCTCCATTCGTGTTTCTGGAGCTAAAGCCCTACACATCAGCCTCGTCATCCAGTCATCATCCTCCAGGATCACAGCCAGGGGGCTGCTCTTGAGGATGCTACCGTCCCCCACCCACTCTCGGTGCCCCCTGACGGGAGTTGGAGTCCAACCCCGTTGTTTAGACTCTTTAGACTGAGGACCCCCCTTCCTCGCCCCTCCTGGGGGATGCTGGGGTCTGTAGTCCTCCCCAAAAGTAACTTTTCCAACGCTGCCCACCGCCTAGAACAAGCTTCTTCCCAGCTCCCCCCCCCCCGAAAAAAAACACCCCTTCCCAGGCTTGGAAACTTCGAACCGCCACCCCGCAAAAAGCCACCCCCAAAGATGAAAGGGACGCCCCCTTTACTCGCCCATTCACCTTTTCCGGACGTCGGTTGTTTGATCTTACTATGTATCGAACGCCAAGCTTCCGAACGCGTCCTGATTGGCCAGCGCTCCCTCGCCTTTTCCTTTCCAGCCCAGCATGCAACGCGCCCAACCGCCGGCTGCTTTCCCTTTTAAAGGGGCCGCGGCCCTATTTCCTTCCCTCCCCAAATCATCATCATCATAATTCATTCTTAGAAGTGTGCAAATTTTGGTCAGCCTAATCCACAAGATGCTCAAATGATGGAGAAAAGCATCATGTCAATCAGATGACAGTTTTTGGATAGTTTCCATGCACAGTTATGCATAGATTTATAACAGCTTGCCCTAAACCTGGCTTTCGCTAAAAGTGATGGACCCCAATTCCCATCATTCCCCAGGCGCTGTGACCCAACATCTCCAGAAAGGTTCCAAAAACTGTAACTAAGTTACGATTCTTAATGACGTTAGTTGCCTTGGGTCCTTTTTTTTTTGAAGGGTAAAAATATTTTTAATTAATTAATTAAGGAAATAAACTGTGCTTAAAAAGGGAAACATTAAGCAAAGATGACCAGCATCAGAACAGAAAACAGTACCGGAGTGATTTTTCTTACAAGACATTAACCAACTAATTTCCATACAAGAAACCTCAAGACGCTTTTGTCCAGCTCAAGTTCCTTTTTTATTCCATTTTTTCCATCTAAACAGCATCGATACAGCAAGGAAGAATATTTCATGCCAAAATATTCGAAAAATCTACCACCGTAAATACAGCAGATAGAAAATGCACGCTTGGAAGGATTCTGAAGAGCCCCTAAACCCATGAAAAGGAAAAGGAAATGCATTTATGTGGATTACGTAGTCGAGTCAGCAGCAATTTAAAAAATAATAATAATAAAGTGCATTTGGCTAAATCTTAAAAATTAATTTAATTTTTAATATCAGCTTTTCGTCGCTCATGGCAGAATTCATTGTCAAAGCCAAGAAACAAGACTGTGTATCCCATCAGCTGGAAGGTGAAAAAGATCCAGTCCAGGTGGAGAAAAAAATGACATTTTTAGGGACAGAGATGAGAAATTTGTTCACGGAAATGGGGAACGAATCATCTCTGATGCTGACAAGGAAAATAGTCTCTCTCTGATGGGATTCCGCCCCCCCCCCCCCCCCCCCCCGGGACACTTGTGTTCCTAAACTGCTACAGAGATTCTCTAGAGAAGAGATAAATGCTCAAACGGCATGGAAAAAAACTATGCAGAAAAGATGGGTGAGAACCATCTGAACTACAATTCCCATGATGCTTTTGGAAGTTTGAGACCACAGATCTGAACCTTTGACCTCCTTGCTCTGTAGGACGCTTTACTTGCGCTGGCAGCATGGCGTAGCGTGCCCATACACCGGGAGGGAGACCACGCGGCCCTCCAGATGTTGCTAAGACTACAATTCCCATCAGCCTTCGCTTGCGGTATTTTTGCGGCCTCCATGAGGACTGGCGGCGTGAAGGATGGACTGAGAATTAAAAAGCAAAACCCACCACTCTCACGAGGAAAAGGAAAGGAAAGAGAACCATAAAGAAGCAGAGA
This sequence comes from Intellagama lesueurii, assembly GCA_037013535.1. Classification (NCBI taxonomy): domain Eukaryota; kingdom Metazoa; phylum Chordata; class Lepidosauria; order Squamata; family Agamidae; genus Intellagama; species Intellagama lesueurii. The sequence goes on along the minus strand of JBAJHW010000016.1, from coordinate 11,490,219 downwards.
CAGGACATTAATCCATCTTATTCTATATGAACTCTGAAGAGGCTCAACATACTTTGACGATCTGGATGAGAAATACCCAATCCAAGCCCTCTGCTCCCCCAAAAAATCTACTGAGGTATTACAAAGCCCAGCTGCCACACATCCTAGATCACACTTCAATTCCACCTGGATGCTTTTGCCAAATCTCCAAAAGTCAGGCCAGGATGTGGTGGGTGGTGGGCTTCACCTCCCAGACTACAACCCCCCCCAATCCCTCCACAGTTTATATGTCCCATGCTGGGACTTGTAGTCCTTTCCCAAACCACTTCGCTCCTCAACTGCGTAACACACTTAAAAGTGAAAAGGAAAACACTCAGAAGCATTCTTAACTTAGCCGGCTTGCCATCTTTCTGACTTTCTTGAAGAACCGATAGACATTCATCCACGGAGACAGCATTTGGGAAGGAGGCTGATCTTGAACCCAGACCCAACGAAAAGGGAGATGAATCGAGGATTTTGTAACAGATCTGTCTTAACATTTCATTCTTAATTAACGAAGACCAGCAAACGGAGTTCTGCCCGTGTACAATCAATCACAGAGGTTTCTCCAGCTAAATTATTATGACTGGAAGGACGATTCCAGAACAAGGGGTGTGTGTGTCCCAAAATAAAGAATATTTAAGGACCAATGAAGGGAAACCATGCAGAGGGGGGGCCATGGCGTGGATTCTCTCTGCCCGGTAGCAAAAAGAGAAACGAGCAGGGGGTAGTATGTCCACATGGGCCCCACTGAAGCTTTCTTATTTTCACGAGTGGGTGAGTAAGCGAAGGGACGAGAAGGGCGCCTTTTCGGTGACTTTATCTGCTCTGCTGTAAGTACTGGTGTGTGAACATGTTCAACTCGCTGTCTAACCACCCGGCTTTATTTCTGCAAGGAAAGAGGGGGAACGAGACCGGCAAAGGAGAGAGAGAGAAGAGGGGGGGGGGGAAAGGGGGGGAGAAACTTAGGGTCACAACCACAAATCACAGTGCAAAAACGTGGAACACTAAAGGAAACTTCTTTTTGAAACCCTTAATATCAATAGATTTACAATGACACCCCAGCAGAGAAATGGAATTATGCACAACCAACTGAAAGGCGGCTTTTTTTCTGAGACATTTCCTAACTGTTTATAAAAGACATACGGCAAAAGCAGAGGAATAAATAATCACAATTGTGCGCTGCCAGGCCAGTTCTGACTTCTGGCCACCCTTTTCAGGGTTTTCTAGGTAGAGATTATTCAGAAATGGTTTCCCATTCCCTTCTTCTGAGGGGAGGGATCCCTGGGGACGGTGCAGCTTTTGCCCAAGGCCACCCAGGGCTGGCTCTTCCCCCGGGAGGCACAGTAGGGGGAATTCGAACTCCCAACCTCTGGCTCTGCAGCCAGATGCCTAAAGTCCTCAGCTCTCCAGAGGAAGAGATCTTCAAACCCAGACACCTCACAGGATACCACAAATATATAATCTAAAATACAGCACTCTTTAAAAACCTGATTTAAAAAAAACTTTTAATGGCTGATGCTTTAGAGTTTAATGCAAGGCAGCCAGGGATCATGGGAGTTGTAGTCCCAAAGATGCAAACAGTCCTCTTTCCTGCAAGAGGCCCTGCCACAGGAGAGGCAGAAATGTATCCCAACAGGGAATTGCAAAACATAGGAGAGAGCAGACCCCCAAAACGCCACTAGGTAAAACCGAACCCCCCCCCCCCCGAACACTATATACCTCAAAAGCTTGGCTTTGCTCTGCAGGGAGTCCAAGATCTCAATCTTTTGATTCAGGATGTTGATCTCCTTCTTGAGATCTTCTCTGGTCACGTCGACCTGCTGGCAGAGCTGAGCGAAGGTTCCAGCCAGCTCCCTTTTCCATGTAATTGTTGTTTTGTTTTTTTTAATTAAAAGGGGAAAACAAGGAGAGAAGTAAATTTAAAAACAAGGCGGAACTCAAAAGCAGAACGTTGGTTCAAAAATGTCACACACTGACTAGGTTCACACATCGCGCTAAACCGTCATTTATTAGGCTAGCCATGGTTTGTGTGAATAATGGCTTGTTGCTTTAGTAGGAATCGTTCTTCACATAATCAAACAAGCTTTTAGTTTGCTTCCCCCATTTCTCATCTGTTTCTACTTCACAGTGCGTGGGTCGGTGGAGAGACAAGCCAGGGACAAACCATGATTCTGGATGCAGGTGCAACAACAAGCCATGGTTCAAATGAACCAAGACAGTCAGCCAACAAACAACAAACTAGGGTTTCTAATTGTGGTTTGCAGCCAACTAACCGTGGTTTGTTTCCAGGGTACAAAGTCAGATAGACCAACAAGCCGGAATTCAACAAACCACATCCTGGCTTATCATTACGTATGATTTTAAGCCAGGGCTTAAATTTTATCTGCCCTACCGCCTGCCTCGGAAATCCTGTTGAAAAGTTATACTCACTGTTGAACTTGGTGGCTGCAGTTGGAGCCTGTGTAGCTGACGATCAGCTGGAGCTTCTCCCCAGCGTAGTCTACAAACTGGCGCTTGAACGTCCTCTCCTTGGCTCTGGTCGTCCAGGTGAGGCGCTCGTAGACGTAAAGGAGCCCATAGAGGCCGAACGAGAGAGCGATCAGTCGCCAGCCCACTGCCTTCCAGACCTAGAAATGTGGAACAGAGCAGATTTTAAAAAAAGAAGAAGAAGGAAGTGTTCAAAGATCACAAGTAACATCACAAGAACTGCTGCCCAAGGAAGATACCGTAATATCCTGCTTAGCGATCAGGATGCATTTCCAAGGAAACAGAGCGCTAACTGAAATAGCGCTATACAGGACGGTTTGAACAGAGTACTTTATGCCAAGCGTTCTGGAGGCCTGGTCTACCTTGAGCGTGCCATACAGGTAGGCCAGGTGTCGGGTCTCCTGGAGGTCCACTGTACCTTTTTTCAGGTAGACTGGGCCCCCGTCAAGCACCACAAAATGGCTGCCTGAGCCTGTGCGCCATAGCGAACCAGCGTTACATGGGGCCCCCTAGTATGAGGTATGGCTGGAGACAGGTGGGAGGGAGGGGGAACCACAAAAGCATCTCTGGGCCCAAACGGCCTCCCGGCCTACCACTCCTCCCACGACGAGGATGCCCATAGAAGTCCTGGAGGTGAGGGAGGCCAACCCGGTCACCATGGAGACCATGAGCTCTTCCTGGGTCAGGGACCCCTGAGGCAACGGAGGCAGGCTTGGGTTGGCAGGGGTGAGTGGCAAGGGGCGCTGGACCTAGGCGTGAAAAAAAAAAAAGGGAGAGGGGAGGGAGAGGAAAGAGAGGGTCCCGAGTCAACGCGGCACTTCGCATTTCCCAACAAATACTTCCCACCCCATAATATCTCGAGGGCCCCATCTCATCGTTGGCGTGAAAGCCCTCAAAGGATGCTCAGCCTCTCCATCAGAAGCACCTGTTCTTATGGAGGTCTACTCTCTCGCAGCAAGATAGAGCCTCCATGCCCAGGAATAGTCTATCTTAGCTTCCGTAACCAGCAAAGCCCAGGCAGGAGCTTGGAGGGGGGGGGGAAGCGGCTGCCCTTCCAAGATCCCCACACCCCCCCCCTCTTGTCCCTCACCTGGTCGTTATAGCCCATCAAGGCCCGCCGGGAGTTTTTCGGCCCCAGGAACCGGTTCACGAGCATGGTCCACCCCAGGGAGAAGTGGAACTCGATGTCCTCCTGGAAGTCGGCGCACAACTTGTCGCAGTTGAGGTCGTAGCTCAGGGTGAAGCACTGCCGAGGGACCAGCATGTCGATCTGGCCCCTCAAGGAGGTCGGGAGGAGGGGCTTTAAACCATCTGAAAAGGTGGGAAGCCGGCAAAGAGAGGTGAACGTGGAACCAGCCACGAGCCACGTACCAACACGAACAGGGCCTGCTCAGGGTTGGCACCTGGCTCCACAACCTTGTTGGGTTTAAGATTTGCTTGTTACCCCTACTTTTATCTTTTGAACATCATTAAAACTACAGTAGGACCCACCCGTATCCACAAGATCAGTACCCACAGTTTCACTTATCTGAAAATATTAAAAATTTTTTTTTAAAAAATACAAATTTTGATAATGTATTTACCAAAACTGGCCACTAGTGGGAGCCAGAGACCATACTTTATATATTGAAGAATATATCCTAGGGACGAATACTGTATATATAGTATGGTCTCAGGCTGCCTCTAGTGGCCAGTTCTGGTAATACATGGTGAAAATACTTTTTTCTGGATTTTTCTTTTTTCTTTTACCCTGCTAGTGTTTGTTATTATCCATGGTTTTCAGCATCCACCGGGGGGGGGGGGGGCTTTCGAACCAATCACCCATGGATATGGGGGTTCCTACTCTAGATGGATTAAAAAAACCAGCATAGCACAGATCAGGAAGTGGCGGCCTCCTTTCCTGGAGGCGGACGGATATATGTCAGGGGAAGCTGCTTCCCACGTCACAGTTCCCATGCAGCGATTTGCAGAGTAAAGGCTGTTTCCTGCTGGCGAGGGCGAACCTACCAATCATCTCCTGCTGCATCGTGTGCAAGGAGGCCGTGATGGCGCTGGAGCAGCGATCCGACATATTCCGGCCCAGGCCCTCCTCGATGTGCCGGTGGAGCTCCTGGAAAACACAAGCCTGAGCTCACGGGATGTTCAAGAAAGGCCCACGTCCCACGGAAATGTCCTCTCCGTGGTCAGGAGGCAGCCAAACCAATATCCTGCCCAGCAGAGCCAGGAACGTGGCATGTCACTCTGAGATTTTTCTAGAGATGTCTCTTCAGTAGAGTTTGGCGCTTAGTGACCGCTGCGCTTTGACAGCTGATGAAACCTTTAAATATCTGTTTTAAATAAAGCCAGATGCGATGATGACCAGAGAAGGCAGGGTTCTCTGTGATTTGGATTTTGTTAAGAATTTTTTAAAAAGGCACACATGTTAAAACAGATGCTTTTAACTCCATCCAACATGGAAGAAAAAGAACCAGCCCCCTACGTTTCTGGGACTCACATTCTTATAAACTTTTATGACCACGGGAGACGGGTGAAAATCCAGCTGGAACTCATCCACCAACACGGAGAGTCGCCTGATCTCCTCGGCCATGGCGTTCGATACCTGAAGGGACAACCGGAAGCCTCAGGTTGGACTGCAAAGCCCGAGGAATCGCAGCCGAGGTTGTGTTTCCTCCTTTCTCAGGAAGGAGAATCAAAGTTCCACTCGCCGCGAAAAACAGAGGAAACGGATAGGATCGTACGCACCGAAAGGGAAAGCGGGTGCGGCTTGGTGGGTTGGAGGAGCCAGGAGTCAAGAGTCCGGATCCCCACCGAGCTTTCCCAGGAGAGGGGCCGGCTGTCCTTCCCCCTCCCCACCCACAACCTGGGTGCCTCCCTCACCTGCCTCTCCACCTCCTCCGTCAGCTCCTTGATCTTCTGCTTGTAATTGCGGGTCAGGAGGTCCAGCTGTTTGTCAATGAACCCCAGACGCTCCTGGCGATCTTCTCGCATCTCCAGGCAGTAAATTCTGGGAGGGACGGAGGGAAAACGCATGAAACATTGGAGAGGAACAGCAGGAAACCGCTTTACACTGAATCCGGTCATTAAGAGCCATTTCCTCTGCAAAAGACCTGCTCCTGGTGGTAGAACTAGTGTCCGCCTACAGAGCAACACAGATGCCCTTTTTTTCACAGGGGTTCTTTCTGGGCTTTTCTGGCCACTCACCTTTGCTCTTGGGCGGCCACGTGGACCGAGTCCATGATCTGGCGGACTTCCTCTGCAATCTGCTTGGCCCTCACCGTGTGCTGCTCAAATTTCGTCTTCACTGCTGACTGCGAGATGCATTCCTAAAACCAGCCCACAAGGAAACGGGAGATCTCAGGTCTACAGCCGGCTTTAAGCCCCACCAATTAAATCACACATTAAATTAAATATATTAAACGTTTCATTATACTACATACGCTACGTTAAATTTTTAAACACAAAGCTGCATCACAGAATTTAATCCTGCTAAGTTACGGGGAAAGCTTCTGGAAATCTGACTCAGCCCTATGCTTTTCCTTTTAAAAATATTTCACTGGATATACTCTTATGTACCTTCAAACCTGAGGACTAGCTCCTTGATTTTTTTAAAATCAAGATTTTCAAGAAGCTGGGTTTCACTCTGAAACCTGCTCAGTTCAACTCAGCCACGGTAACACACTAAGCTTCCTTGTCTCAAATTTTTAAAAACGAAGAACTGTCCTTTCTCTCTTCCATTTCGGAAACGAGGAAATTTTAATTAGTTTTCCCTACGCAAAGGGTTGACGCCAGACAGGAGGAAACGAGGACTCCTGGCAGGAAATAAAGAGAGGGCACGTTTGAGAAGCTGCAACGGGAGCGGAAAATCGCCAGAAAAACGTAGCAGCTGCCAACCGAGTGAACTCAAGGGCTAAATTTTACCCCACTGTTCCAGAATGGACATTAATAAGGTCATCTTTTGACCCAACACAAGGCAGAACACAGAAGCATCCTTTAAAAAAAAAATTAACTACAAAAACCATAATCTGCAGAGCCAGTGGCCATGGTGGGTGGGTAGGAGGGCTCTGGGCGCTGTAGTCCCAAAAGGTCCCCACTCTATAAATACAGAAGGAGAACTGTCCTTTCCACCAGGGAAACCCTCTCCACATCTAGGCCAGCATTACCAGCTCTGGCTGGCAGCTGCTCACCAACCTATTACACACCGTCAACAAAACCTCTTTCCCATCCTCTTGTCGTCTGATCTTACAAATTGGGGGACAGCCAGGGACGAACTTGGGTCCTTCTGGGTATGGATCTGGGGAGCTCCATCCCGGGGAAGAGTCTCTCCTCCTTTCCAATTTATTCACAAACCCTTTCCTTGCTTCCCACGGATGCTGGAACTGGACAGATCGGGGCTCACCTCGAAACGCCTCTCAAAGTTCTGGAACTCGAACATGCGGACTTGGAAACCTTCGGCCAGCGCCCCACCTGGGAGGAAGAGCCACCAAAACCCACGGTGAGGATTTCAGGAGATGCTCACATGCAGGCACAGCCGGCCAGCTGGTGGCCCCAACGCTCTCCTCTCAAGTTTTCTGCCGATCAATATTACCCCCAAACCATTCCTGTTTGGGTTTATTTTTTTAGGAGCGACAGATTTATACCCCGCTTTTCCTCCCGAGGAACAACCGGCCGGGCCGAAAGAGTAGAAAAAGAGAGCGCGCAGCTCTGACTGGGGGAGTTTCACGATTCACTAGAGATAAGAATGTAGGCTCTCGGCTGCACCGCGCGGCCTCACCTCCTTCAGGCATCCCTTGAGCTTTCTGGATCCTGGCGCTCAGGACCTCCTTCGCCGAGACAAAGAAAATGCGGTCGCTGGCCTGGGCCCGATCCACCACTCCCAGCTCGTCCACCAGGAAGCTGGTACAGCGTTCCATGTGTTGCCGACGCACCTAAGAGGAAAAAAATATATATATATATGGGAATCTTTAAGAAGGTGCTTTCCCTTCCATAACATTCTTCTTTCTTGAAGCAGAACATCTCACCTCTTCCATATATTCTGGTTCGGAGGCTGAAGCATCCCAACGGTTATTTAAAATAAAGATATTCGGCCGTGATAGGCGGGCATTCACTTTGTGGAAAAACTGCTTCTCCTGCGAACAGAAATTGAATTAAATGAAATGGCCAGATCAGCCTGCAAAAGCTGCCAAGCATCTCACAGAAGTGAGTCTTGCTCCTCTTTCGTCCTCATTTCCCTTCGAAACTGTACCGGGCAGAGGTGGGGGGGAAAGAAATTACTTTTTAAAAGTTAATTCCCACCCGTTACTCCGTTTTGAGACTCCTTTGCGATCCTGGAATTCTCTTGCAACGTTCGTTCCGACATTAAAAAGCAGCTCTTAGTCTTCTTCATGGAACCGTGCGTTATGTTCCTGTTACTTTAAAATATAAAACCCACCCACCCCGTGCCTTTAGCGGCCAGAGGAGAATCAGCAGCGGGTGGAAGAGATGACCTCTAGGGTTCCCCACCTCTGCCAGCTGCACTGTTCTGTGATGTTCCGAACTTGGAGAAATTTCGCTCAAAGCACTTCTAAAAAAAGGTAACTCCCCAAAATAATTGGAACCCTTGGTTGTTTCCTCCAGCAGAGTAACTGTGTTCTTTTGAAATATAAAATAGGATTTCATTGCACCTTGTTCAGAATTTTTTTTTAACTTATTCTAATCCATCGTATGATTTCCATCTGGTTTCTTCCAAGCTCTGTTCGTGTGGCTTTTCACCCAGAGCTGCTTCTAAAATCAAAGGCTGACGTGGAGGTGGGGGACGTTTTCACAGGCCACATCAGGGCCACGGATTGAGCTTGCCGTGGCCATGTTCTAGATCCCACACAGATCAGGAGAACGTAGAGTCTCACGAACTCTCCTGAAGGCTGGACTCCCCCCTGTGTGTGCACACACACCCCCCGTGAGGTTCGGCCGAAAAGACGGCCACGCGTTACCGTCTGCATCAGCGTGGATTCTGAGTTGGCCACCAGGACAAACACATCGGCGTCCAGGCAGTATTTATCGATCCAGCTGTCCAGTTCAGTGGTCACATCAATGCCGGGGCTGAATAAACGAGACAAAAGGGTGGCCGAATCAAGCATCGTGAGCAGGACAACCCTATTTTTTGAATAACCATTGCAAGAATAGAAGAACGGGTCGTGTTCTCAAAAACCGACAGCGACAGACTGCACTTCAAGCCAGAGGCCCCGGGGGAAAAACATTTCCTACATCTGCATCCGTACTCCACAAGGAGAATCTGAAAATATCAACAGCAGTGTTGATGGATCGACAAACCAACTTTCGTTTCCACGGAGGGCAGGTCTTTTGTAAAGCCAATGGGTCTTCGTTTAAGTATAGTTAAAAAGTTGTGGCTTTTAAGATTTGTGAGCCCTGGCTCCCTTATGCCACCATCTGCACAAAGGGGAAGCAGCAGAAAAATAGAAACAATTCTTGAACAGGGAATAAACGCCGTCCTGTTCTAACAGGACTACATAACCCATCCTGGAAGAACAGGCAAACCAAGGCAAGGAGACTGAGCCACCAACCATTAGCTTAACCCCCAGGGATTTAGAAAGGCACAGACTTTAAAAGTGGAAATCTCAAACCAGGATCTAAATCACCCAGAGAGATAAGCTGGCTGCAATTAGCGGGCTGAAGAATTGAGCAGGAGGCGACAAATTAATTCCCGCTAAGCCAGGTCGCGCAGCGGACGCAGAAGGAGGTTCCCAAAAAAGAACACATGGAATAGTTAGCTCATATCCACCCCCAGGGATAGCCATTTATTTATTTACAAAGTGCTTAGCAACCATCAGATCCGGGACGCTCGCCCAAGCCCTAACCTCAAGAGGTAAGTGGATCAAACAATGAGAGAGAGAGAGACAGAGAGAGAGAGGGGGGGGTTGCCCACCTGTCCATCAAAACCAAGTCATCTTTGAGGAGGGGGCATTTCGAGTTGGGCCACATGACGCTGACCAGCCCCCCAGCCGTGAGGACTTCGTCCTGGTGGAGGGCGTGAGCCAGCTGGTTGACCGTCTTGATGCAGGAGAAGAAACAGAGAGACATTTAGAATGCAAGTAGAAGTCAGTGGTGCATTCCCCCCCCCCCAATGGGGAAAAAAAAAGAGAGAGAATCAGATCCCCCCCCCCAAATTTCCACTCTGCCAACCAGAAAAACAGCCTTACTTTGATGCTCTTCTTCTCCTCCGACCCTTCGGTCAGCAAGAAGGCATCGTGGCCCTCGGTCCCTTCAACGCGCAGGAAGCAGTTGGTGGTGTGGCCGATGCCGGAAGGAAGGACTTTGTCCCACAGCATGGCGTTGATCACCGTGCTTTTCCCGTTGCTCGTCCTAAAAACGAGATGGGGAGGCGTGACTTGACTTCTCTTTCCCGTCCACTTTTACGCTGCTTTTCTCATGCCCAGCTGCCTAGGTGAAAGGGGTCCCCCAGCTGGCCTGGTGGCGGCTGGCCGTGACTCCTCATTGGGTGGGGTGCAAATCTGCCCCCCCGGATTTCGGCCTGAACTTTAAGGGGGCTCTCCAAACTAAAGCCGGAGCCGGTTCACAGAGCCCCCTGCAAGGCTGGGAGCCGTCCGCTGCCACCCACCTGGCCTCTCGTCCCGCGACCTCACCTCGCCTCTTGACGACTCGTGAGAAATGAGTTCAGCACTCCAAGGTTTAGTCCAGCCTTTCTATAACCTATGCGTGGCACCGGATTTTGTTTCCAAAAGCTGCCGGACAGCCTTGACAGCTAAAACCCGGAGCGGGTTCACTGCCCCCACAAAACTGGAGTCCTCTATATATCCACTATTACGATATCTATCCCACTTTTCTCCCACCCTTAAAAGTTCAAGGTGGTGTACCTGGCTTTTCTCCTCTCCGCTGTCTGCTTTAAAGTCAAGCAGAGATGTTCGTTTTCATGGCCTGCAGAGCCAGAAACTGCTTTTTGGGGTAACAAGGCCCATCATCCCCTAACCAGCCTGCCCACTGAGAGTTATAATCCGAAACAGCAACTCAGCCCACTCTGGCTTGGGGAGCCCCCCCCCCTCAAGGCCCCCGTCTGCTCACAATACGGGGGAACTCATTTGGCCAGCCAAGAATAAAAAGGAGAGAATGACTCATTCGGGTTGGCACGAAGCTGGCACACACCGTCACCCCCCAGGCAAGCTTCTGGCGAAGAAATGGACGCGTGGACTCCCGAGACAGCGGCCTCCGGGATCCGCCCTCGGATCCAGGTGCCCAATTCCCTCCTCTGGCAGGTGGAACCTGCGGCTGCCCACGCTCTGACTCACCGCCCGAAAAATGCCACCTTCATATGCCGCCGGGCCAGCACCTCGCTGATCCCATGGACTTTGGAAAGGTGCCCTTTGACCTCCAGGAGCTGCTCCTCCGTGGTGACCGGGTCCAGATCCACATTCTTGTGCGTTTCTGGAATCAAAAGCCAAACCGGATTCAGAGTAGGAGGCAGTTTGCCTCTCCAGCCGACTCAGCAGAACTCGAGAAAGAATGATTGACTGATTGATTGATTGATTGATTGACTGACTGACAGATGGACGGATGGGGCTCATCAACTGCCCAACATAGTGGGGACCGTACTCGGGGTGATTTACATGATGAGGCAAAACATACAGCAAATAAATAATTTTTAAAAAATCAAAATACACGTCACCACAAACGGAAACAGAAAAGGCAACCTAAGATGTTGACCCCCGATAACTTAAGTCAATCCAAGTTACCTAAACCGTAACACAGTAGTGTAATCACAATAGTCAATACCGAAAAGAGCTTACGGGTCTCAGAAATTAGTTTAAGATGTTTTTCAGGGTTTTTTTTCCAGTCCAGAGAACAAATCATGACTTAGTAATTTCCAAGCTCTGATATTGACCGGGTATGTGTTTTCTACCACACCGCTCAGTGGTTTAAGTCTCTGGCCGTGGAGCCAGAGGTTGGGAGTTTGATTCCCCACCCCTGGGCCTCCCGGGCAGGGGCTGGACTGGATGATCTCCGGGATCCCTTCCAGCTCTGCCGTTCTAGGATTATTAGAAGCAATAATGATAAGCGAACATAGGCTGCTGAAGGCAGGCTGCTTTTTGTCCCCTCTTCCGCCACCCTGTTCGCTCGCTCGCCTGGACTTTCCGCTCACCCCTGGCGACCGGGCAAGCTGCTCCACCCCGAGAGGCCAACTCACCCTCCAAGAAGGCCGAGCTCTCCTGAATGTAGGCGGCCAGCTGTTCAAAGATGCCGTTGATCTTCTTCTTGGCAGTGACGAAATGCTTGAGGGGGGAGGCGTTGACTTCCGCCATGTGTCTCTTGTCCTTCTTGGTGGCAACGATGGAGTTGGAGCGGGTGAACATCAGGGACATTGCGCTGGAGGGCCAGACGGGGAGGAGGAGAGGCCGCTAGGTAACACTGGCTCAAAAGTAGCAAGCCGCCAGGTAACACAGGCAAAACCAGGCACCAGGCCAGTTTTCTCTGAACATTTTTGTGTTGTTTGCATTCAGAATTTTTAAAAAGTGAGGCCCTTCATCCTTATTTTACAAACAGAAAGCAGTGGATGATCATATATAGTGGATCCCGGGACAGCATTTCAAACGGGAGGAAACAAAACCACCCAGGGCAAAACAAGGTGAGGTGGGGGGGGTGGTTTCTGATCGTAACACAGAAACACAATAACCCTAAATCCCTCCCCACCTGATTCAGGGGTGATTCAAATGCTGTGCCTTCCTATCCCCCAGTTCAAACACAAAGCAAACCCGTCAGATTCACACCAGGGACCTGAAAAGGACGCTGAAAGTTTTGTTTTTTAAAAGCAAGTGTCTTCTGTTCCTTCTCCCGGTTCCCCTGAAAGCCGTTCCAGTTTTCCAGAGGAGAACAACCAGACCCCTTAATTTGATATTTTTAAAAAGTGATGTTTAAAAGCCGTCCCGAGCAACCGACTCAGCCCGATGGGTTCAGGAGGCAGAAATGGAGCAAGCTGCCAGCCTTAAGGATCCCATCTTTAGCCCAGACGGTCGAGGAAGTGGACTAAAGTACATTTTAACTTAGAGGGACATGCGTCAAAGTTAAGCTGGTGGGAAGGGAGAACACACATTTGGCCCCTTGCAGGAATACAGTATCATGGGGGTGTCATGGCAAATTCTGAAATGCCGGGAACCTCTGCAACCACCCTCCTATCTAATCCCCTACAGGAAAAGTCTAAATATATATCAGATCAGCCAAAGAACCCGCTTTTGAAAGATGCTTCAGGTTTTGCACACTTGAATGCTGTTGCATTGGTCCAAATGGGTCAAATTTAGGCAGGGTTCATGCTTGCTTCGCTCTGATCCTGCCCCACTGCTGGAACACCCCCAGGCATCGGGCCAAAAAGGTTTTCCCCCACCCCGTCCTTAAAAAACAGACAAGGCTGATTCCTACATTCAAACAATGAGCGTTCACGCCCCAGCCACCCACCACCCCGGATAAGGTGCCTGGCTTACTTCTAAGATACGGGTTGGGTTTTCACCAGCTGGGCATGGTTGGCGTCCGCCTTCTCCGACGGGCTGGGGCCGAATCCAATTTCCACCCTGCCAAGACGGGAGGAAAGATCAGTCAGATTAGAGGCGGCACATGGCCCAACCACACGGCCGGTCCCCGGCACCACTGGGCTCTCCCATAAGGGAGCCACAAAAAAATATCCCCCATTTGGCTTCTACAACGGGTGCCTAACTAGGAAACCCACCCACCCCATCCCTCTTCTCTCTTCTCTCTCCTGCAAACACATGTTTTTTTTGTTCCCTATGCATAAAACACACAATTATTATCCCCCTTTGTGTTCTTACTTTAAAACCTTTTTTTTAAAAGTCCTCTTCCACCTCATTCTTATTCTTATTTATTTATTAAATTTATACTGCGCCCATCTAGACACATGTCTACTCTGGGCGGCTATTCTGCTGCTGGTTTTTATCTCCCTTTATCTGGGGCAGTTTAATCCTCTATATTTAAATGTCTTCAGTTGCTATTGCAAGAATTATATTATATTTCCAATAGTTTTATTTTGGGAAAAGCACTAGAGGAAACTTGGGTGAGGAGGCACTTTTTAAAAAAAAGACTTGCTCTTTTAGACACCTGTTCTTGCATTTGCAAGATCTGAGAAAAGACACCTATTTCCCCCCCAGTTTCTTGTACCTGTTGCGGGCATGTGGGCTTTATGCTCACCATCACAACAAGGAATGCACAATGTTTAATCCACAAGCGTGTCTCTGCAATGCTATATAAAACAATACCAATAAATCCATCCGGGCCGGCAGCTCCGAAATCAATCAGAGAGGAACCAAATGTCAAAAAGAAACCGAGGCAGATCAATATTCGGGGGGTCTGGGTGGCCACCAGCTTCTCCCCAAAAAGGCCACCTGCTTTGCACGCGTGCATTAAACTCACCTGCGCCCTAAACACGCATCTGACACGCCTTCCTGCACGCTCCCCCTTCCAACGTGCGCTGCACACGTGAGTGACACTCCCTTTTCTTTCTCCTCCAAAGGGAGGCCTCCTTCACACGAGGATGGCCCGGGAAGAGTGTCTAAGACGCAGAAGAACTGGGTGCCTAAAAGCCCACCACAACGTGTGAAACCCCTGACACGCGTTGCCTTCCAAGCGCTCTCCCCTCTCTCACCTTCACCTTCTTGCTGAGCTGCCGCGAGCAGGAACCAGACCCCCGGGCAGCGTCAGAAGGGAGCGCCGGGACGACGACGTCACCGCGGAGGCGACGCCCACTGCCCCGTTGCTTCATGGGAATTGAAGTCCGTCAGCGATGCAGGGGGATAAAGACCCTCAACCTCTTCTGTTTAAACCCCACAGAAGGGCTTGCGCTCTGCACGTGGTCTTGGTACATCTTGTGCAATTAGAAACCCCACACACACACTCACTCGAAACATGGGGGGGGGTCTGCTGGATTACAGTTCCCATGATCCACCGTCAGCACAGCCATGGGCAAAGGTGTGGGGGGGATTTGCTGCCCAGCAGCTGCACCCCCTGCACTGCCCCACGCCCCTAAAGCTGGGGAAAGAGCCAGTCTGCGCTGGCTGGGGATGATGGGCATTGTAGTCCACCAGCAGGACTAGGCCGGGGTTGGGAAAAACGGGTTGCCTCTTCCTTGCCGGAAAAGGGTGGCATGTGTCTCGTTTCCCACAATAGCCGCAGCGGTGTTGCTACCTCTAAAATGGTAGTTATTGCTTTTTCGCAGCATCGGTTCCTTATCGCTTCCTTGCTAGAGATCTCCCGCAAAGTGGGTCCGAAATATTAATAGGGAGAGAAGAGGGGTCCTTTCTTCCCACTACCAGACCTGCCCGCCCCCTCCCAGGAAACATCAAGAACACATTTCCCATCAAGCCCCCATGACAAAAATCGACAGCGTCAGACAGGCGGCTGTTTTCGTGAACCTTTTAATGTAAAAATCTCTGGTTGAAATCTGTACACCTTGTTTGAGGGGGGGGGGGGAGAAAAATAACTACACATCCTAGCATACAGGGAGGAGTTTCTTAAATAAATATGTATGGGGGCGTGCAGGGGAACTTCACGTCAAAATGAGAAGTAGGGTGGTCCAGCCCACACTGGTGCATTCTCCATGTTTCTGCATTTTTGGTAGAATTTTAATGCCTGGTTTTCCTCCTCTTGGCCAGCGTTCAGGAGGAAACGAAATCGGGGACACAATGGAGAAACGGTGCTTGGCATTTTTGCTATTCCTCTACCTGTTCTATCTTTTTGTTGTTGTTGTTGTTGCATCTCCAACATGAGATGCAGCAAACTCTGCTCGCGGCTCAGAAGGCACGGTCATCCTTTTTTCAAGGATCCAGCATGTCTGGAGAAAGGTGGGCATGAGAAGGAAGACCGAAGGAAACACCCACCCAAACTGGAGGGCAAAAGTGCTGCTGAGCACGGCCAGAGAGATGCTGTCTCGCTCTCGCTCTCTCCCCCCCTCCCAGCAGCACAGGCAGACAACAGGGACCCAGGTGGCCAAACCTGTTGGGGAAGCTTGCCTACACAAACCTCACAGAAAAGATGAAAAACTATGGAACTAGGGATCATGTCCAGCATTAGAGGGATGTGACAGACAGAGGATAAAGGCTGCCTCCAGCACCACAATATTGATAGACTGCTATTTTGGAAGTAGACACCAGAGTATAATCAGGGCGAAACACGGGCTCTTAAGAACGCAACGGATCCGTATCCAGTCAAGTCCATTGGGTTACTGAAGGATTTCCATTCTTCCTGGTCCAGGGTTGAAGCTGGCAGGTAAGGTCTCGTTCCTCTTTATCCTCTCCTTCTGAAAGAGGCGGCTCTAAGGGTCAAGAAACGACACCGCAATATAGCGGGTCCCTTTGGTGGTGGGGAGGCCCTCGTGGTAGTGTGTCAGGCGGCCCGGGTGCATGAGGGTCCACCCTTTCCGGGGGGCCCGGATGGAGCAGTTGTAACGGAGGAAGCGGCAGCCACCACCCTAGAGAGAGGAGAGAAAAAAAAGTGGAAAAGGAGAAAAGAATTGGAAGAACGGAGAAGAACTTTGAGGGTTGAAGGAGAGAGGCCAAGAGAGCAGAGGAATTGAATTTTACATGCAAGGGGGAGCTTGGAGGTCATCTAGTCCAGCCCCATCCTCCGTGCAGGAATCTTGCAGCTGAAGAAAATCCCTTCCAGCCGACAAAACAACCCTCACCTTCAGGAAGTTTTTCTGTGTGTCCGACCACTCCCTGCCATTTCTACCCACCAGGACCACAGAAAGCAGCCCTTCGGAAATTTGAAAAACACCGTCATGTGAGGTGTACTAGTGAAAGTATTGGACTAGGAACTAGGAAATCTAGGCTGCCCTGATTTTTTCTCCTCTGTTGGCTAAAGATCCGCTTTCTTTCCAGTTAGAAGGCGCGCCAGAACGACTTCCTTGATGGGTACTTACTTCGTAATCTATCCCAACACGATTCAGTGCGATGTTGATGGTGAAGGTGGAAGCGTCGTGGTGGGGCATCAGTGAGGGCTGCTCGTCCGGCTTATATCGGACTACGAAGGCCAGCTCGAACTGGGTCTGAATGGGAAGAAGGAACCCTTAGAAAGGCTTTGGGGGCACCCCTGGGCAAGACAGGCAGAGCAGGGAAAACCTGCTGGGCATTCCTGTACCAAGGATTCTGATAACCGACTCCCTTCCTGATCTTGCTTTTTCCTCCTAGCTTCCCTGCGCCCCCTACTTTCATCCGAGCTAAGGTTCCTCGGGCATTTTTAAAGGACAAGCAGTGCTCAACAGCTTGCAAAACTGTTTTGTGAGGAGATGGTGACGCCCCGGTCACCAGCCAATCAGTGCTGTACCCTTCCGGACGTCTGGGGCAAGACTCAAGCAAGATTGATTTTTCTGAGGCTAACTCTGGAGTGAAATAGGTACGACGGACCACAATATTTAGGGAAGAACGGTAGCATTACATGTTTTTAAAATTGTACACACCTCTGTATGGTTTCTCTCGCTAACCATCTTTGCCTCCAAAGCCTGCTAACTAGGTAACTCATGGCCTTTAGCTCACGTCCTACACAGGATTCTTTCCTGCTATTTGGGGTCTCTTTTTAAGTTTTTAAAAGGCACTAACCCGGGTGTAGTATCCAGGGTACAGCTTCTCTGTAATGGGTGCAATGTAGTCCAGGAGAAACTTGTACCACTCACGTTCAAAGTTGATCTGGTTCATGTGGATATCAATAGTCGGGACGTTCTCGTAGCCCCCCAGAATTCTGCTGTCCTACAAAATTAATACAAACTCTTATCCGGATTTGATTTTAAAACATTTATACTCTGCTCCCCGGCTGGAAAGGTTCTCGGAGAACCTTGCCTTTCAATGGGCATTTTTAAAAAGCCCATAAAACTATCCGCACCTTCAAGCTCACAGTCAAAACAGACAGGGAAGGCCAAGGGGAGCAAGACGGCCATCCAGTAGCAAAACAAAGCACGCTAGAATGCAAGATACAGAGGTGAGGAAAAGCATGGGCTATGACAGAGGTCTCTTGCCGTTGAGGAAGTATTTCTGCACAAAACATGACCAAGTATATTGTCTAGTTTGACCCAAACTCAGTCCTAAGGATACAAGAAAAGCAGATTATATAAAGGCCATTGAGCTGCTCTTTCCTCCCAACCAGGCTTTTGCCATACCTCAGACTAACGGTCAAGGCACTTACCGTGTTTTCCCCGAAAATAAGACAGGGTCTTATATTAATTTTTGCTCCAAAAAACGCATTAGGGCTTATTTTCAGGGGATGTTTTATTTCACAGTCATATCTTTTTCTGGTTGCTGCACAATAGTGGAGGGCGGGGTTTCACTTAACTGGGGCTTATTTTTAGGGTAGGGCTTATATTATGAGCATCCTGAAAAATCATACTACGGCTTATTTTCAGGTTAGGTCTTATTTTCGGGGAAACAGGGTAGTAACTGTATTTACTTATTGAAAATAACTTTCTACCCCCTTTCAATGAAAAATGCCCTTGTAAAAGAAAATACAGAAAGTTGCACCAACCCACCCCAGTTCTAATCCATATGATTATAAAAATAAAATAATAACCAGGACTGATTGCACGGACGGTTTCAGTGGAGTTATTTGTAACGTTGCCTTACCGTGTTGCCCCCCCTGGACCACTGGCCAAAATTCTCCATCTCTTCTACCAGCTCATCACAAGCCTCATCAGTAAATAGGGGGAACCAGTAAACATCTGGGCAAGGCTAAAAAGACAGAGGAGCGGTCAGTGCTTCAGCAGTAAGATAGGAGGGGGGATTAATTGAGATAAATCTCCAAACCGCCTAAGGCCTTCTCCTGGAGGCAGCAGCCTCATATCTCCAAATCTGAAATTATCTAATAAAGCCCCAGCACAGCTGTCGCCTTCAATGGACATCACTGGCACTAGCCAATCTGTGCTAGGCAGAGGCAACTGCATGACAACAGCAGAGAGGAAGGTGAGTAATCCTTCTGAGAGAGTTTCAAAGTCCAGAATAGGAACTGTTACTTTTGTGATCCTTCCAAGACTGCTGTTTCCTTCTTCGGAAGTTACTTTTCTCTCCATAAACAAACATAAGACAGCACTTGGTTTCGTAATTGGGAGAGATACTTATTTTCTGATGCCTTGTCCTCTGCTACTCTTTTATTTTATTTTTTTCCAACCCTCAATTGCAATTCATATTTTATATGCTGTGCTTTGATCTCGTTTCAAATGAAAATAACACCAGGAACGGCTTCCTGAAATGCAGCAACATTGTAAACCAATAAAGCAAACAATGAAATACCTCTTTCGGGCTTCAAGTTCATTGATTTAGTTTAAAACACTGATATCCCATCTTAAAAACAAAAACTCACAGGGCAGCTTAGAAACAGAAGAAATATCCATTTGAAACGAAGAGGCACTTAAATCCAAATACGTGTCCAAGCCGAGCGAAAGGGGGACATCGCACATCGGACGCGTGGGAAAATTGCATTGTTTTGACTTATTAGCTACCATACTAAAGCCCTGGTACCAGGTTCAGTTCAGATACTAAGGAACCCGCGAATCCTTTCCGGGTTTTAATCTGAAATTGACAGAAGCTATCCAAAATGCTGAATCCCATTCCCGGACTCAGGAAGTTTGGACTCGGGAAGCAGAACCATTACCCCAACGAGATCAGAACACCCATCGTCCTCTACCGGCTCGTTTCTCAAGCACTGCCCCTCTGAGCCAGGAATTCCAGGCGCCACCAACCAGTCCGCCGAAGGTGGAATGCCTACGTGGGGATCCCCTTTCTCTGTTCTTCCCCTCATCCCCACTCAACGGAAAGAGCAACGGGAGATGAGAACGACGTACCGTTTCCACCAGTTTCCCTTTTAAGGCTGCGGTGTAATTTTCGTGGATGTACTTCTCCTTCCAGTCCTTTGTGAGGAGGAAATAAAGATGAATCATGGGACAGAAATGGTTTTCCATTCCTTTACCACCCCCACCACCCTCCCAAAAGAGACTGGGGGGGAGCTGAACCTGCCTTGAACTTCCCCCTCCCCATACATACTCTTCTTAGAACAGCGTGGTAAGTCCACTGGGTGTCCTGGGGAAAATCGTGAGTTCCCCTGTCTACCCAGAATTCGTGCTCATAGAATAGAATCCTAGAATGATGGCGTTGGAAGGGGGCCTCGAAGGCCATCAAGTCTGACCCTCTGGCCAAGGCAGGCATCCAAGTCAAAGCAGATCCGACAGAGGGTAGTCTAACGCCTCTGTGAAGAAGTGTGGTAGTTTCAGAGAGTGCACAAATGTTTTAAAAATGGCCTCTCAGAGTGAGTGGTCAGAACAGAACAGTGGCTTATTTGGATGGACACGCAAACGGGCACAGGGGAAGGACGCCCCCCCCCGAAAGTGGCGGAAATGGTCCTGAGCGAAGGAGGGGTGAAGCATCGCCAGATATTCTAAGCACCCCCCCAGCCCAGAGAGGAAGCACTGAGCAAAGTCAGGGCAAAATCCATCCAGGCGATTTCCAGCATCCCCAAATTGTCCTGCACCATCTCAGCAGTGACTCAGCGTTGGGACTGGCCTCCGCTCTCTGGGCTAGGCGAGACCGTTCTGGCAGGGGCAGTCTGTGTGTGTGTGTGTCTCTCTCTCTCTCTCTTGAGAGGATGTACCTCACCTCCGGGTTGCTGAAGATCTGCCACAGATCGTTGTGCAGGCGGATCGTCTGATAATTGTCCAGGGACAGCAAGTGTCCGAACGGCTGCTGGTTGGTCAGAAACATGAAGATGCCCTGCAGCACACCAAGGGGGAGAGAGGCGTCTCCTCATCAGGGGGCTACGGAGAGCCGGGAGAAGCTGGCCCACAGATAACGGCCAGGTGGCCTCTTCCGGTGGCCTTCCTGACCGTGCAGGGCTGCAGATTCCACCTGATCTCCAGATGCTACGGGAACTAAACTCCCATCATCCTGACCTGCGGAGAGGCCGGCTCAGGGGCCGATGGGGATTGAGGTCCCACGGCATCAGGAGGTCAACGTCCGGAACAGCAACTAAAAGGAGCATTTTAGGTGTGGTTAAAGGCATCTTTGCTGGGCTTTTTTTTTTTTTAAAAAAAGAAAGCAAACAGCGTCAACTGGGATATTCCTGGGAGCCTGACAGAGATGGGCCGAGACCTCCTTCTGAGTGATTCTAAGAAAAATCCATTCTCTGGAGCCGCTGTTTGCATTGGGATGAAACTCCCCAGTCCTCACACCTCCTGGTTGTGGCACCAACCTGTTCCCGGACGTTGTGGCACAGAGCCATGTCGGCGTCCAGTTTGCCGCTGTGGAAAAGTTTCTTCTGCGTGAGCTGAGCCCTCAAGGTGCTCCCCTTTACCAGGTAGACACTAGAGAGGTAGGGGACGTTCCAGAGGCCGCTAGAAAGGATCGAGAGGGGGAAAGAAAAAGGATTACGCACCGTGAGGAATCAGCAACTTAAACATCCTTTCCCCACTAAAACAATTAGCTCTCGTGAGTGGTTCCCAAGCTTCCCCCCCCCCCCCGATGGACTACAACTCCCAGAAGCCTTCACCACCAGCTGTGCTAGCCAGGATTTCTGGGACCTGTAATCCAAGGACATCTGGGGGACCCAAGGTTGGAAAGAACTGGTTTAGATGATGAATCAGCTCCAGAGTTTTAAGGGATTACTCAACTAAAAAGGATCTATCAGGCTGCATTTTAAAACATATCTATATATAGTATATTTCTAATATCAGAATTTATAGACTGTATGCATCTCTGAATTTTGTAAGGCAATTCTCAGCTCAAAGATGCATACAAAAATGGGGCACCATCCTTTCCGGAGAGATGTGGGAAATGGGTATTTTAGGAGGAAATGCACACACAGAAAAATGCGATGTTTAAGCAAAGGAGGAGAATTTTGGAAGGGCGAGTGACCCTTAACAGCCATCTATGGTCCAAGACACTTACACCCTCCGGCCCTGAACAATATCCATGTAATCCTCCGAGCGGGCGTAGAAGCCATCAGCACTCAGGGCCCCCCAAAAGTTCGACCACAGTTTCCCAAGGCGGCTTACAAGTGGGGCAATCACAAACCTGAGGGGAGAGGAGACAGACACAGGGAAGCATGAGTTGTGTGTGATCATGAGAGCTAGAGATACCTGACTGGAAATAATCTCCACTCCGAACTGCAAAAAAGCAAAGCTGAGCATTGTGTACCGAGTTCGGGTGTCCCATAACCTGCCCATATTAAGATAGGCACATAATATATCTTGGCTTCTTATAGTTTTCTCTGTTTTTGCTCCGTTTTTCGAAAGAGAGTACGAAGAGGTATACGTTTCTCCTCTGGAAAGCTGCTCTTCCAGTTTCTGAGATCTACCCACAGGTTTTCAAGCACCGCCTCCTCCATAAGGGCTAGAAACGTACTCCGTTTTTACTTAAAACAAAGAAGCACTGATGTTCTTGAACTTTGGGGGGTCTTTAGAAATATGGGGGCTCCCTCCCTCATGCCTGAATTGCAGAATCAGGCTGGGTGGGCTTAAAATGAAATAACCAATTCAGCTCCGGAGAGTTTTCTTTCAAAAGCTATGTGCTCCGATGTGGACTAAGAAAACCTGCATTTCTCCACAGCCTCGCCAAACCCACGGAAAACCAGGGCACGGAACTCACTTGTTCTGCTCCATCAAGACCCGCAAGGTGTCTGGGTTCTTCAGCACCACCTCGGCATCCAGGCTGAAGTAGTATTCGCACACAGGGTCCTGTCTGCACAGGTCCCTAAAGAGAGAGAGAGAGAGAGAGAGAGAACCGAGAGACCCATCAAGGCAGGGTTTGCTCAAGAATCAGAGAAGGAAAGGACGAAAGCAAAGGTTTATCTAGTCCAGCTTTCTGCTTACACCCTAGTCAAAGCCAAAAGCCGGGGGCTATACACACAGCCACCTCTTTTTCCTGGCATTCCCCAAAAAGTGGTTTCCAGAGGAATATCGCCTCTCACACCAGAGGTAATAAATAGCAATCCTCCCTAGCAGTCGCTGAAGGCCTTAGGCTCAATGGGTTGGCCTTTTAAAGCTGCTCAAATTGGCCACCGTCTTGTGGCAGGGAGTTCCACAGCTTAATTAAAAAGAAGGGCTTCTTCTGTTTTTTAATTTATGCCTCTCCCACCGTTCAGCTTCAGTAGGTGAGCCCATTGTTAACATGAGCAAAGGGGCAAAAGCTCTTTTTAAGGAGAAAAGCAGGGTAAAAATATTTTTAATAAATAATAAATAAAACTTCTCTATACCATTCATGATTGGGGCAAGCCGTCCTCATGCTGCTCCCCTCCCATCACCATTCTGATCACCCTTACGAGTACTTTTTCCCGATCTCCGAGAGCCATTTTCAGCCGGGCACGGTCACAACCCAGCTGACCATCGGCACAGCACCACATTCTGCTGCCAGCCGGCCAGCCGGATCTCTCTTGGCGTAGGCCGAGATTACAGAACTTGCCCACGGCCAACAAACAGGACTTCGGCTTGTCCCCTCCGCGGACCCCATCCACGATGGCCACGAGACACCCCATTACACAAACAGAAGGATTCGACACAATTCTACCCAGAACCATTCAGCAGTTCAAGCGTAGACAGATTTCTGGGTTGCATTAAGGACGATCGTTTGGTTCTCTTACACGGCCATGTTCCGCGCATCAGCGTTCTCTAAGTGCTCCTCGGGTCCCACAACTTTAACCGAGCGGTATTCCTGCCCGTGTGTGTGCACGAATGCACCCACTTGGGGGAGATGATGCTTCTCCTGCATGCAAAGCAGAGGGGAAAGGCGTGTTAGACAGGCATTGACGTGGCCGGCCTTGGCAAACGGTTTTCACAGCTGGCTGAGCTAACAGGGAACAAGGATAAAATAAGAAGACAGCAGAAGTTTCTGGAAGAGGACCAGGTGTTCCCCGACTCTGTTTTCAGAGAAGCCCAAAGAAGTGGCTTGTGATCCCCTCCTGGAAATACATTCTACTGGCCTTGTTGTGAAGGATGATGCCACTCACATGATTGTGGATAAACAGCAGGATTCGTCTCTTCGGATAGTGGAGCTTCTGAAGCCTTCGGAAGAACTGAGTGAGGAACGGGGTGGGCTGCTCAATGAAAACGCCGATCAGAACCAGTGGCAGCACTTCGTCCTGAAACCCGGGGAGGATCGGGGGGGGGGGGGGGGGGCGAGAAGAAAAAAATCAGAACAGCTCCTGTGCATCAGGAGAAAAGAGCTTGTCTAATCCAGGACTGGTTTTAAAAACAGTCAAATGGAAGCTTCTGAAAAGCTGATCAAATTTGGAACTAGTACGTAACTAGTTAGTTGTAATTCACTCCTTTTCCCAGTGGAGAAGCTATAGAAACCTTACACTAAAAGTAACTAGTTCCTCTAGTTTTTTTTTCGCAAGAAAGAGCTTCATTACATTAATCACTGTAACTTAATGAAGGCAAACTTCACTCCTTTTGAAGCACAGCTGTAACTGTTTGGTCGCTTTTCTAGTTACACGGGATAGTCTCACTAAGTGCTAGAGGAAAAAAGAGGTCCCTGTTTCAGGGGTGGGCATTCTGTGGCAGGCATCACGACCAAAAGGAAGACGGCAGGAAGCGTACGACATCCCAGTGAGCTTCCAGCGTTCAGAGGCTTCAAGAAGAACCAAAGGTAACTATTTTAACTACCTGCGTCTGTACTGTTTCCTGATTTTAATTTATTTTGAGAAAGGAGAAGACGAAGAGAAATGTGTAACTACAGAAGCAACTAGTTACTTTTCCAGTTTTGGAACAGTAATTGATTCCTTTGACAAGATAACTTCCTAAGCTCTTGAGTACTGTGTGGTTTGAGTTCTAACTGGCTCCCCAAGTTTTTTTTTTTGGGAAAACATATCAAAGCAGGAGGAAGACCGCCTCTCCACAAAACCTCAAAGTTTGGACACTCTGGAGGCCTCCAGGCTGAGGCACAGAGGGCTGATCCAGCCAGCAAAGGAGCAACTTCGGCAGCCTCTGCGTCCGGCCTCTTTCGCAGGACCTTCCCCGCTCCTTACTTTCACGCCCGCGAGGCTTTTCAACCCTTCCGCGCACACGGTGCAGCCCGTCTCGAAGGTCCAGACCTGGGGGACGTAATTCCCGAGGTAGTTGAGCTGCAGCTGGGAGAAGAGAGAGAGAGAGAGAGAGAGGCTGGAGTCGGTCCTTCATGAAACGGAAAAAGAAAGCTGGTCTCGCCCTGCCAATTCCAGGATGCGGCCTTCGGGGCTGGCGGACAATCCGTTTGGGGCCCCCCGATCTGAATGACAGATTTTCACCTGCGATCAGTGTGGGGCTGGCTTCGTAGGGTGTGTCTGTGGGGTTAGCTGCACAAAAGCTGATGCCCAGGTGGGTAGCCCCTGCTCTCTTTCAATAAAATAATACATTTTTTAACATCAGAGCCCAGGAAGCTACCTTTTATCAGGTGAGCTTGTTTAGCAGCGACTCTGGAGGTTCTCTGGCAATGCAGAAAAGTCCCCCAGACACCTCCTCCTACCTGGGCAGAATCCTCTGAAACAACACCAGGGCTCCAGACAGGTCAGAGCTCACCTACCTTGGTGGGGCCGTTGCCGTGAATCACCACCGGAAGAGTGTCGAAAGCCAGGTTCCTCACTCTCACGCGCCTTGTTTCAAACTTCAGGACCACGTCATCTTTCCGAGGGAAGACAAAGGACCAGGATGAATAAAACTCCTCGCCTACCTGCTTTTCGGCCTCGCTTTAGACCGGCCCAACGAAGCTTACAAGCCGACCGCCTGTTTCCAAATTTCAGAACCCAGCTCCGCCAAGGACCATTCGGTATCCAAATGATGGATTGCCTTCCACGTGGCCCCACTTCGGAGGGAGCTGTTGGGGCTGACAAAGAAGCTTACAAAAAGAGCGATTAGAAACAGGAAGCCTCAACGCAGAAGCAGAAGACGGCACATCAAAAAGATAAAACCACGGAACCGCAGGACGGCAATCAAAATCCAACGTAACCTGAAATCAGCCTTTCTCAACCTTTCACATCTCATTTCCCAGCAATCACGCCGTGCTAAAGGTCCAACGACCCATGAAGAGAGAAACACAAGGGCCCACGAAGGAGAGCATTTACATGTTTCCCAGTATTCTGTTATGATCTCATTCACTGACAGCAAGCGGGTGGGCAGAGAGATGAGCCGATCGGGAAAAACACAGAAGGTCCAGAGTTATTCATAAAAATACCCAAAGCTTGGTGATGTAGAACCCGTAGTCAGTAAGTAGGAAACGGCACATCAGACTTACAAAGAGGAACTGGGAACGGGAGGAGTTAATTGGAAATTCTGTGTTCTACCTAGACGGCTTCTTCTGTGTGACGTGTTCGGGGGGGGGGGGGCGGGCTGTTCTTTAGAGTGATCTTTGTTTGATCCTTTTTAAATATTTCTATACTTACTGTTTTTAGCTTCAAATATTGTCTTTTAACGATGTAAACCGCCTTGGGTCCTTTTGAAGGAGAAAGGCGGGGTGAAAATATTTTAAATAAATCAATTAAATGCACCTCTTTAGAACGGCTGGCTGGTTTCAACCCTGATCGCTTCACCGGATCGGCTAGAGGCATGTCTTTTGCTCTGCAAACTTTTGTGTGATTCAGTCGAGCGGCCCCCACCCTACGACCGGATGGCAGCTCTCACCCGAGCCCTCGGGCACAGATCTTCGTTGCGACTTGCATGGAGACCAGCGTCCACACCCAACGCCGGCTTTCTAACGCTGAGCTATGCGGAAGTCCAAGAGGCCAGCCAGGAGAGGGGAGTTGGAAATATACTACGCAACTACCTAGATCTCTGCTTTGTGGGCTGCAGCATACAAGGAGATCTGCAAGCGGGATCTGAAGGCCTTAGGAATGGACCTCAACAGATGGGAAACCTTGACCTCTGAGCGTTCAGCCTGGAGGCAGGCGGTGCATCACGGCCTCTCCCAATTTGAAGAGACCCTTGTCCAGCAGGCCAAGGCCAAGAGGCAGTCTCGAAAGCAGCAAAATCAGGGAGCTGGACAGGGGACAGATTGTGTTTGTCCTCAGTGTGGAAGGGATGGTCACTCTTGAATTGGCCTTCTCAGCCACACTAGACACTGTTCCCTCTATTCAGAGTACGTTACCATACTCTCTCGAGACTGAAGGATGCCTACAGGGCTGCAGCACTGGGGTGTCCACCAAGAATCCCTGAGGATTTCGCACCGTGCGTTCACCACGGTGTCACGCTCGGAGCACCAAGGCTGGGCCATGCTTACGGCAGCTTTCCCCAAGCCGCTGTGTTTCCAAATGGGGGTGACTTCCAAGAACCGCCCCATCTTGGAATCCCACTGGGATGAACTGACTATAACTCGCACAACAGATCCGTTTAAGATTTCTGGAAAATGGAGGGAGAACCCTCACGCGGACCCAGGAATCCAGCCCCCCTTTCGCATCGTTCCCCCACTGATCTCCTGTGGGGTTCCCATTGCTGAGAAGAAGCCCGTGGAAACAGAGCGTAGTATTCCGTACGGCCATCCTGACTGTTACAGGGAAAAGTCATCCCTCCCTCTTCCCAAATTCTCACCCAGGGCACCGTTGAGGTTTTGAAAGAGCCGACACTGGTGGTCCAGCGTTATGTTGATGCTTGCCTGCAGAGAGAAGAGGAGGGGAAAAAATTACAAAGACATAAGCATTTGAAAGAGATTTCTAAAGCTCAACCCTCTTGCCCTAGATGGTTTGGGACATTCATCGCTCATTGCCCAGAGGTGGTGGACCTACAACTCCCAGGGGCTGATGGGAACCAGAGTCTAACAATAGCCGGAAGGCTGCATCGCAGACATACCTGCGTATTTAACTTGGCTCCTCGTACTTACTCGCTTTTCGGGGTCCAAGAAGACTTTTGTATAAAACAGCTGATCACTGTCGCTATCTGGACCCTCCCAATCAGAAACTAGTTTGCTGAGATGCGTCGCGTAACCCACGAACCCTAACAGAACAGAGAATGAAGGTTTCAGGGGGTTTTACCTCAAAAAGCAACCCACAGTAACCGTTCTAAAAGGCCAAGAGGAAGAGAGATCTAAACGCAACTATTGTTTTCTCCAGTTCCAAAGAATAAGAAACAGAACTGATGTTTACTATCTTTGGCCGGTCTATCGGCGGTCAGTATAGAAGGGGTGCAAGCCTCTGAGTGTTGCAGGACTCCTCATCAAGCAGAAAGGAAGGGCAATTAGAACAAAAACAAAAAAGACACGTTGATGAGATGCTACAAGCCAAGGCAATTAAAAACATCTGCCTTTAAAAATTAACCTCCTTTTCACTCCAAAGTTCAACCCTAGGCGTTTCTTTCTGTTCGATGAAGCATTCTGTATAGCCAGCTGGTCGACTTCTACAGCACACGGTTCAAGAAAATGTATTTCTTCCTTCCCTTTATATTCCTGAAAGGCTATGACTGCAGAATAGATTTCTTTTTTAATCGACCCAATTCTGAGGCTAACATTTAACTGCAAGAAAAAAAGGGAAAGCTTCTTCTACAGTTCATTGTAACGTGGAAAATTCACCAGAAAAATCTACCAAAGACTCTAAAATCACAAGAAAGCAGGACGTTAACAGTCCTCTTTAATTCTTTTTTGGATGGTTCTCTCCGCACTCTGCAGCTTGAAGTTTCAGCGCTCCTTCCCCCTGTCTGCTCAAGTTGAAGCCCCATTTTTTCCTCTTACCTCCGGATCCCAGGAAGCGGTTGCCTTCCCGGGCCTGAGGATACTGGGCTTCCAGCCTTCGGTCCGGGTAGATAAGCGTCTCCGACGAGAAGACGACCTTAGACTTCGCCTGCCTGAATTTCTTCAGCAGCTCCGTGGGCCCCGATGCAAAAACCACGTTGTAGCTATGAAGGGGAGAAACGAGATGGGAAGGAGAGAGAGAGAGAGATGAAGAAATGTCTCTGGTGAGAGAAGAACAGACTCCAGCTCCCATCATCCCCTGGCAGCAGGGCCACGGTGCAAGGGAAACTCTGATCTTCCAGACGTTTGGACCTACAGCTGCTATAATCGTCATCTGCCATCAAGCCAATTCTGACTTACGGCGACCCTTTCCCACGGTTTTCCAGGTAGAGATGACTCAGAAGTGGTTTCTCATTCCCTTCTTCCGGGGCAGCCCTGGGACTGTGCAGCTTTTTGCCTGAGATCCCCCCAGGCTGGCTCTACGCCTGGGAGACCCAGTGAGGAACTGAACTCCCAACCTCTGGGGCCACAGCCAGAGAACTAAACCCCTCCTGCAACTCTTTGTAATGGATCATGCCAGTTTCTGTACTTCGAAAGCTCCCTCATTCCCAGTTGAATAGAATGTCAGGAATCAGGCCCCTTGAGCCGAGGAATGCTTTTCTCCCGGTCACCAACCTCTCCGTGAAGAGGATCACCAGGTCTTCCTTCTCCACGTATTCTTCCAGAGCTGATTTCAAGAGTCGGATTTTCTGCCCACTGCCACGCCACTCCTCACCCGGCCCCAGCACCTGAGGTTTTAAAACAGGAAATGTCCGTTTATATTCTACTTGGGTGCCACGGCATTTGTGAATTTTAAACTAACCAACCTGTCGCCACTGAAAAGTCAGTGATGGGATGGAAACAACCAGGCTGAGAACGGCTGCTTAGCCTTCCACTGATGTTTCAAAGATAAAAACGGAGGATCGGGTGCCAGAGTTAAAGCATGTTTAGAATAAAACCTTCATCATGCTCCCGGGTGGATTAGATTTAAATTTTCAAAAAAAAATATCAATGCTTTAAATTTCAACCTGATTTTATAAAACCTTTTATTTTTATCCACACTGCATGTTTGACTTCAGTAAGTCCGAATTTGCACACAATCCGAAAGTAGCTACTGAGATCTAAGTTAAGGGAACGGGAGGTACCGAGGTACGAAATTAGCCTTCCAAGGGTAAATGGAAAAAAGAAAAATAGTACGTTGAATCCTGATTCTCTGTAGCAAAGCTTCCTTTACATTTCTTTTCAGTAAACTGGCATTTGCATATTTTAAACCAATTCAAAGGCAGGGATTAAAGTCTCCACGTGGACTGAAGACCACAGCTGGAAGTACCCACCATATACGAAAACAAACCCAAATGGATCTAGGACAAAGTGGGTTTGAACCACAAAACCTTTTAAGGCCTGTGTTGTTCACAGAGAGCTTCCCATCTAGGTTATCAAACAGCTTGCTTTGCAATTTGGGGGCGGCCTGATGGGTTTTGGAGTCGGCAATACACGGCACTGATTTTAAGGCACCTTGAAAGGTGCCACACAGACCCCCTGCCTCCCTCACCTTGACGCTGTAGTTGAAGAACTGAGCCGAGCGTTGAAAACGGTGGAATCCTTCGGTCTCCTCGGTGGCCACCGTGAGAACCAATAAATTATCTGGAGGATGGAGAAAGCACTATTAAGAGGGTCTCGCTCTGGGCTATCGTTCTATGAACCCCGTGGTTCTCAACCTTTGGGTCACCCAGATGCCTTTGGACTCCAGGTCCCAGAAGCCTTTGCCACCCGCTGTTCTGGTTGGGGTTTCTGGGAGTGGCAATCCGAGAACGCCTGGGTGACCCCCCTGTATCAACCACCCAACTACCTCCACCCTATTCTTGCATTTATCCCCAAGGGACAAATGACCCTAGGGATGATCCATACGGTCCCTTCCAGCTCTGCAGCTCTAAGATGATGATGACAACGACAAAGTGAACGCCCTTAAGAAAAAGCCTTTTGGATCCGTACGAAAGAATATTTGCTGGGGAGGGGGTGAAAGAAACGGGGGGCAAACACCCCAGAGGCGGAGGGGAGAGGAACACCCCAATGATTAACAACCACCGATGGGAACCCATTATTTTTCCCCCAAAGTAACATTCTAAGCTCTGCCCAGCAGAGCTCAGATCGCCAACCACGGACAAGCTGTTTCTTTTCACCTCCACTTTGGGGGTTCCTGGAGGTGAACGGTAGTCACTGGAAGCAAAACGCCAGTCCCCCCCCCCTTTTTTTTTTTTGGAAGGCGATTCTTGTATCCCAGAACATGGGAAGTCAGCGTTCGTGTCTTGCAAACCTCAAGTTTGCTTCTTGAAAAAGCAGAAGATGGTTTGGAAAAAAAAAGATTTCCTTGTGGTGGAAAGAAGGACCCCAATGTCATCCATAAATTAAACGGTCTGTCGGAAGCCCAGTCTGCACTACCAAGTGGACGGCTTCCCCCCCCCCCCCCCAAAGCAAAGATCAAAGATGAACTCAAGGGAAAATAGGAAGCTGGACACAGTTGAAATATCAAGGATAGGAAACATCATTCATGTATTCATCTGTGATCTGCTGCCAGCGTTCAGATCAAAGATGGTAAAAAAAACCCCAACGGCTGGCTATGATTTCATAAAGACCAATCTTTTGAGCAAGGGACTCCTGTTTTGAATCCAGGTGCCAATATTTTACTCCCCCTTGCCTTTATACAAGGGAAACAGATCAGAGATTTGGAGCCCATCTCGGAAGGCGACGGGGCTGTGTTTTGTCTCGTGAGGCTTACTCTCCCGGTTTCCGGCAAGCAAGTTCTCGATCCCAGATGTCACTCAGACTAAACAGCAACCAACGCAGGTCCCAGACCCATTTCCTCTTTCATGTCCATGTAGAAGAGGGGGGGGGGTGAAAAGATATATATATATATATTTTAAAATCCTGAAAATCCACCCTCTGTTCTGCTCAGCCAGCCACCGCAGGGTCCGCTGTACGGATCTTGAAGAAACTTTATTTAGTCTGTATAGTATAACAATAGTTATAAACTGGTGTGGGCCACCTCTGGCCTTCTGGATATATCATCATCATAATCTTAGAATGGCAGAACTGGAAGGGACCCCAGAGATCATCCAGTCCAGCCCCTGTCAAGGAGGCCCAGTGGGGGACTCGAACTCCCAACCTAGGTGCCTAAACCACTGAGCCATCATCCAGCAGGACAGGTCTGATTTCAACGTCCTCAATATGGATGAGGCTGGCATGGATTCATGGGAGCTGTAGTCTGAGAACACCTGGAGATCGGCATATCACCCACTCTTGCTACCAACTGGGGATTAGGAACCAAACAGGCTTGCAGGCCATTTTTGTCTGCTTCGGGGAAGGGCTGAGCTTTTCTTTCCTGGAGGTGTTTAAAGGGGCTGGAAGGCCAGTGGTCCCCCAGGGTGTGTGGTTGCCGCCGAGTTGTAGGTCCTGCCTCAACGTGGAGGGTCAGGCTTGATGACCTCCAAGATCCACACTTTGCAATGTAGCGTTCTAGACTAGGATGGGAAAGCCGGGGCCTTCCCGACACAGAAGAACTACAGTTCTCATCATGCGTCATCTCTGGCCAAGCTGGCAAAGGCTGACGGGAATTGGAGTCCAACTTCTTCTAAAGGATCAGCGTCACGAGCAAGTGGTTAGGGCTCAGAGACGGGTCCACTCTGGTTAATTCTGAGAGCAACGTCTTGCAAAACAGTCCCACGGCAAAGATAAAGAGACAGCTGTGGAAAAGCATCTAGAAACTGTGGTCACTCAGAACAACATTCTCACACCTTTTTACACCTGGCTGCCGGGTATTTCCCCCCCTCGCCGTTCCAGCTGTTCCGATGAGCCAGTTATTGGCCGCGACCAACACTCAACACACTCCAACACTATTCCGGAATGGTATTTTTCCTCCATGGCCAGTTAAGGTCCCTGAAGGTCCAGAAACCTGATCCAGCTGTAGCAGCAAAGAACATCTGGTGGGTCCATCAGGAGGACTCAAGGACACCCGGACATGCCAGATTGGATGCAAGAGGAAAATAATGCTGTTGTGTCAGTCCTTTTACGCTTACATTGCTTGTACGCTTAAAAAAAATCTCATTACCGGCCAATGTTGCCCCTTGTTCGTGAATTGAACAGAAACAGCTGGCTTCCCACCCCTGGAATTAGGACACCTAGGTCTTATAAGGCTCCCACGTCCTAAAATCTTTGCAATCCAGATGTTAAACTCCTGCCTTCTCTCCCTCAGCAGACAAAGGCAGCAGGAAATATATAAAGGAAAAGAATGTGTAGCACTTTTTCACTGCATGCAAAGACACGAGGGCGAGGGGAACGTCATTCCAAAGGGCAGCTGTTTGATGCTCAGCACAGATTCGAGGCTTGTGCCACTCTTTGACAGACAGATGTGGGGGCTGGATCCTCCAGGAACGAAAAAAAGGTCTCAGGAGCCACTGCCGAAATTACTGGACTGAGGAAAGGCTAGTAGAAGGGAAGATGCTGCCCCGCTGTGCCAAGTTACTTTTCTTTTTCTTTTTAAACCCTGCGGGTTTTGAGTCGCAAAGAAGGTACCCTTGGCAGAAATGCACGGGATATTTATTTCGTCTTGAAAGAGCTTTTAAATTTTTTTTTTAAAGTACAAAATAAGTTAAGAGACAGCCAAGATTGGTAGCGTCCTGCTTCGCGCGCTCCCCCTGCAAAAAATAAGAAACTTTTGCCAAAGCCTACGTGCAGAGCGTGGTTTGAGACAGGCTGGTAATGGGTGTAATCTGGGCTCCCTCTGAGTGCTCTCTCCCTCTGGCCACACCGGGCATGTGTGAACACAGTACCTTTCAACCCAAATATTTCAAGACGGCCAGCGAGAACCAAACCATTTCCTAGGAGACGATTGAATGACAAATGAACCACCTCCCTGCTTTCTCTCTCGACACAGACCCGCGGGCACCCTGAACAATTTTAAATTATTTTCACAGCAGCTTTCCCGAACACTGCAACACCATCACGGCACTTGAGGAGAGATTCACTTGGTTTATGTATGAACAAATGCCACATTTAAAAACGGTAAACAAAAACAACACGCTTTCCAACCATATTTGTATAAGAGAATAAATAAGGGGGGGGGGAAGGGTTGAGTCCATTAAATGCATTTTTTCCACCTTGGCTTCAAAATCTTGGGATAAGCAGAAAGAGCGGTGGCTGTTTACTCAGCCACACAAGACCAGTTCTGATATTCTGTGTTTTCAGACAAGTTTTTTTAAAATAGGTAACTGTCTTTTATGGGGTTCTAGGTGTTGCTTAGCTTGCAAACCTCTAGTCTTTTTAATTTCTGCCCCCCGCCCCAAGAAATTCCACTGAGAAGTGACAGAAGAGCTGTACACCTTTTGATCAGGACCGCTTGTGGGCAAAATGATCCTGCTTCTCAGGCCAGCTCTTCCTTTTGGTTTCAGGGACGGGATGAAAAATGGCTGTGTGAACACACGTTGGAAGTGTCTATGCATTGGTGGGGTGCAGGTAGGAAATCCCGGTGGTTGGAAAAGCTAACTTTTCAGAAAGAGAACTCTGCTGGGAGATTCTGTGATTGTCATCCTAACCAAACTCCGGGAAACCCATCCTTCTGCATCCAGGTGTCAAACCAACTACCAATCTGTGCAAAATATGAACTGGAAATTATTCAGACCTTGACCGAACTCTTGAGCATTCTGGTAGCCAAGACCTTCACTTGAGATCTGGTCCTCATAGACTCCGAGGACCTAATATAATACTTTTCAAATATTTGTATTATCGTTTTCAGTTTTTAAATGTCGTCTTTTTTTATGGCGTCCTTTTAAGGAGAAAGGTGGGTTTAAAAATATTTTAAATACATCGAAAGAAGCCAACAGGCAGCCTGGAGAAGCTGGGAGTTGAAGAGCAAAGATCATCCTCATCATCTTAGCGGAGATGTAGAGCTGGAAGGGAACCGACAGATCATCCGGTCCAGCGCCTCTGTCAAGGAGGCCCAGTGGGGGGAATCGAACTCCCAACCTCTGGCTCCACAATCAGAGACCTCAACCACGGAGCGATCCAGGATGTGGACTGCTTATTCCAGATCAACTAATCCAGAGTGCAAAGGCAGAGCAGAGATTTAAAAAGAGGACCAAAGCAGATTCGCCGTACACTAGTTGAGTTTTTCCCGTGCTCTCCCGGTCTTACCTTTCTGTTGTTTTGTTGCACTTTTTCCCCCCTGGATGATCAGGTATAAGATCAGCAGCATCTGAAAGTGGAAAGACATGGTGAAAAGAGGCTTTCCCCCCAATTCCTCAGTTTGAAAACTAACTTTTTTTGGAGAGGGGGGAGAGAGAGATCCTCCGGAGGCAGCAGCTGGATGCAACCCTCTTCGACTTCAAGTCCCTCCCCAGAGTTGCTCGTGTGCCACGCAACATGCACGCCCCTAGAAAGGGGCTCCTCCTTTCTCCAGCCTCAAAGCCCACCCTCCTGGCTCCACATTTCATTTCCCCTGCCTGGGAAGGGATTTTTTTTTTTTTGCAGGAAGGAAATCCTGCCCAGCCAGGGAGGCAAAAATCAAATTAAATAAAATTAAAAATACCAAATTGCTGCGACCGAACCCATCCTCCCATTTTTCTAATAAAGCCATTTCAAACTGGAAAACATTAGATTTTCCTAGGCTGAAAGGGAGTGGTTTGGGGTTTTTCTTTAAAATTCTATCCCAGTTTACTCTGGAGCAGAGAATTTGGAGAAGTTAACAAAAAAAAATTTGAGGACATTTTCCAGTATTCTCCAGCTAGCTGTAATTTAACATTTGTTTAAAGTCTGACCTGTTGATCACGATCAAGGAATCTGAATCTCCGAATAGTCAAACTTAGTTCAATGAGTTTTACAATGTTTCTCTCCCTTCTCCGGAGCAAGCAGGCACTCGGCACGTGCTCAGAGGCAGTTTCTCCATAAGCCTTTGGGGGAAAAAAGTGGGCTGTTTTGCAGAGTTACATCCCCCCCTCAACCGCATGACTCTTGTTCCATCGTTTTGCTCCAGGAAAAAAACAATCTTCCTATGCCCAGAAACCCTTTTTTCCTTGGGTACCATCCCAGCTGAATTCTGCAGATGCTCAGAGGCACTTTGTCAGCAGGCTCCCTTGGGCAGCCTTCATCCTGCTGGCAGAGCAGGCACTCTGCAGATGCTCAGAGGCCCTATTTTTCTGCATTCCCCCCTTTTCAGGGAGGGAAAAGCTCTTCCCAAGGCAGTGGCACTCTGCAGATGCTCAGAGGCCCTCTTCCCCCCCCCGAGCCCCATCCTTTTGGGAAGGAAAGGTTGTGGAGGGGGCGCTCTGCAGATGCTCAGAGGCCCCCTTTCTCCACGGTCCCCCTTTTCTGCGACGGGGGGGGAAGACTATTTCCAAGGCAGTGGCACTCTGCAGATGCTCAGAGGCCCTCTTTTTCCCCCAGTCCCCCCCTCGCGACAGGGGAAAAAAAGGCGGCGCACTCTGCACACGCCCAGAGGCCCGCCGGCCCAGCCTCCTCCGGCCGCCCCGGCCCGCCTTCAT
This sequence comes from Intellagama lesueurii, assembly GCA_037013535.1. Lineage (NCBI taxonomy): Eukaryota > Metazoa > Chordata > Lepidosauria > Squamata > Agamidae > Intellagama > Intellagama lesueurii. Next base: position 11,454,479 of record JBAJHW010000016.1, on the reverse strand, counting down.
CCCGCTCCAAGGGCGGGGGAAAGCAGGAAGGGAAGAGGCGGCGGCGGCGACAACCACCACCGCCACCTCCCGGGCGCCGCTCCGTGGCCTCCGCCGGGAAGGGAAGGGAAAGAGGAAGGCCCGGGAAGGCGGAGGCCGGCGGCCGGCCGGAGTTGCTCCCGAGGCGGCCACCAGGAGCCGCTTCCCCCGCCGGGGCGACATCAGCGGCCGCGGCAGCCGCGGAGACGACTAGGCCGCGTCTGGAGCCGGGGCCTCGCGTAGCGGCGCTGCCCGGCGGGGCATGAGCTAGCGCCCGGCCTGGCGGCGAGGCGAGGCGCCGGCTCCCCGTGCGGCCTCCTCCTCCTCCTCCGCCGCCGCCTCCATGTGGGTGCAGCAGCGGCTGAAGGGGCTGCCGGGCCTGCTCTCGAGCAGCTGGGCCCGGCGCCTGTTGGCCTTGCTGGGCTTCCTCCTGGTGGCCTCCTGGTACCTCGGCGGGGCCTGGCCCCGGCTTCTCCCCTGGCCCAGGGGGCGGCCCCCGGGGGGACCCGCCGGGCAGTGCCTGCAGGCCGAGACCCGGGCCTGGCAGGCCTTGGCCCAGCAAGGCGAAGCCCGGCTCCTCCAGGGCGGGCCGGGGGCTAAGGCCAAGCTCCCGCCGGCCCTGGTGGGCAACGGCTACCTGGTGCTGGACGTGGCCGCCAACCGGCTGTGGGTGGCCCCGGCCGGAAAGGGAATGACCCTGGCCACTGCCACCCCGGCCCACGCCACCGAGTACGTGGCCCTGGCACGGCTGCGGGCGCCGGACCACGCCGTGGCCGACCTGGGGGCCGCCGTGGCCCTCCTGAAAGAAGGCGCCCTCCGGACCGTCCGGTGCCTCCAGACCTCCCCTCCGGGGTCGGCCGAGGGGGCCTCCTCCGCCGGCTGCGTCACCGTCCGGGAAGAGATCCTGGCCCACCGGGGGCGGCCGCACCTCTACCTCCAGCGCCTGGCCGTGGCCAACCCCACCGGCCGGCTGGTGGCCTTCGAGTTGCCCGGCCTGGCCTCGTCCCTGGGAGGGGGATCCGGAGGCGACAAGTTCGTCACCAGCCTAGAGAAAGCGGGCGACCGGCAGTTCTACTTGTCCTCGGGCCGGGTGCTCCAGCCGCCAAGCGACACGGTGGTCTTGGTGGTGGTGGCCGCCAAGAAGGTGGTCAGCCGGGTGCAGGTGGCCCCCAAATCCCAGTTCGAGGAGACCTTGCTGTCCGTGGTCCACACCTCGGAGCCCATCGACGCCTCCCGCCTGGACGAGACCTTCAGCCGGCTCCGGGAGGCGGCCAAGAAGGAGATGCTGGAGGTCATGAGGATGAGGCCGGAGGATCTGGTCCAGGAGCATCGGCAAGCTTGGGTGGACCTCTTCATTTCCGGTGAGAGCCGTCTCGACCCGAAAACCAAGCCGTGCTGCCGGCTGAATTCATCCTTCATCTTTGCAGCCAAGGTGCTGGAGGGGAATGGTTCCCTTCTGGACCGGCGGGCCTTTCCGAGCCCGGCAAGGATGGTGGCATTGCCTTTTCCGTCCCAACTGCCTTCTAAACCGGCACCAGGTGCCAGCTTCTCCACCGGAATCCGCGCTGGATGCTACCTTCTTAATAAGCAGCGATCAGAAAGCTTGAGACAAGCGTTAGCCGTGGGGCACTGCCAGTCTTCTGGAGTCCTCGTGTTTACTGCATGATGTGTGCCAGAGCAAGGATGTAATAAATATTCACAGATTTATTATTATTATTTTTTAAATCTCTATGATTTTTGGCATTTCACCCCAGCAGGGAAATCCCTCAGGGACCTCCGTGGGGACTGAGAGATTCCCCAGTGAGTACTATGGGGGGATTTCCCCCCACTACTCACCAATTTCTTCTGCAAGATTAAGGCCCTTGCAATCCGGTTGTCCCTTTTCCGCTTGCTCCTGTCAATTTCCAGGTCTTCCAGGAGTCAGTTTCAAATAGTGGTATTGATGAGTGTAAGAGATGAAATTGATAAGGAATCCTGCTGATTAGGGTCATAATGAATTTTCTGCGGTTCTCTGGAGTTACACACAAGAGTTCACAGGAAGGAACAGGTTGTTTTGCTGGGTGGGTTATCTCAGGGAGAAATTTGGGGGGGGGGGGGAAGCAGGCCATCTAACAAAAATTTCGATTTACACCTTGAAGTCAATGTGCAGAAATTCTGTCAATGAGATTTGTGGCCCATAAGTTCCACGTCTTCTATGACAATGTCGGAAGCATGAGATTTAGGAGGGGTGTGTGTTAGCTCAGGAGCGGTTCCCTGTGTTTTGTGGGAAATCAGCAGGAGATATTCCTGATTTCTGGAGTAGTGATTTCTGTTGTTCTCACTACGGTAGTATTTATGCCTTGTTGCTTTGAACGTGTTTCGGCGTTGATTTTGTTTTACCGTTTTTTAGTGCAATACTCTGTTTCCCCAAAAATAAGACCTAACCTGAAAATAAGCCCTAGTATGATTTTTCAGGATATAATAATATTACGGCTCGTAATATAAGCCCTACCCCAAAAATAAGCCCCAGTTAAGTGAAACCCCGCCGTCCACCAGGGACTCATTGTACTGGGTAGCGGGTACTCAGAGGTGGTTTCCCATGCCCTTCTTCTGGGGGTGCCCTGGGACTGTGCAGCTGGCCCAAGGCCACCCAGGCTGGCTTTTCTCCTGGGAGGCACCATGGGGAATCAAGCTCCCAGCCTCTGGCTTCGCAGCCAGATGCCTAAACCACGGAGCTACCCAGCCAGCTTATGTCCTGCGTACCTTTTGCAAATTTACTTCTGAATTCCTTCAGGAACCCATCTCGGCTGCGAGGGAAAGCAAGCCTTCTAAACCACGTTCTCTGTCTTTCAGGGGTCGAAATGAGGAAGATCATGGATGCGCACACGCCTTCCAGCGACACCGTCAACATGACGCTGTATTACGTCCTGTCCACCACCCCATCTCCTCTCCTCGACCCCCTCATCAGCAGCGAGGAAAGGGAGAAGATGGAAGCCACACTTAACTACGCCGACCACTGCTTTAGTGGCCACGCCACCATGCACGCCGAGAACCTGTGGCCCAGCCAGCTGTCCACCATCCCTCAGATCCTGCAGCTCTCCAACTTGTGGAAGCTGACGCTCCAGAAACGGGGCTGCAAAGGTCTGGTGGCCGCGGGGGCCCACGGCGTCATGCAGGGGATGGTGCTGAGCTTCGGAGGGCTGCAGTTCACGGAAAACCACCTCCAGTTCCAGTCGGACCCCAACGTGCTCCAGAACAGCTACTCCCTGCGGGGCATCCATTATAACAAGGACCTGATCAACCTGGCCGTCCTGCCGGACGCCGACGGGAAGCCCTTCCTCCACGTCTCGGTGAAGTTCCAGGACAAGCCCGTGAAGCTGTACGCCTGCGAGGGCGGCTGCGCCAACGACCCGGTGGAGCTGACCTCCGAGCCGCACGGCCACACGTTCCCGGTCATGGTGACCCAGCCCATCACCCCCCTGCTGTACATCTCGACCGACCTGGTCCACCTCCAGGACCTGAGGCACACGCTGCATCTCAAAGCCATCCTGGCTCACGAGGAGCACATGGCCAAACAGTACCCGGGGCTCCCCTTCCTCTTCTGGTTCAGCGTGGCCTCGCTCATCACCCTGTTCCACCTCTTCCTCTTCAAACTGATTTACAACGAGTACTGCGGCCCGGGAGCCAAGCCGCTCTTCCGGAGTAAGGTGTGAACCTCCCCCCCTCCCCGACCTGGTCTGAGGTGCCCGATAACATGTGGCGGACTCCGGCCTCTTAAGTTTGTGACTTTTCCTCTTTTCTCTGCAAGCAGGAAAGCCTGTGCGGGAGCCGTGGAAGTCCGGCAGATGCACAGTGCGCACAGATGCCCGTTGGCCTTCGTTAGAGGCTGCCGATCTCAGTGGAAAGACTGCACAGAGAAAGAATAACCAGAAATAAAGTCTTTAAAAAAGGCACTGGTTTTGCTCCTGGACAAATTAATTTCCAAGGTGGACGGATCCACGTGAGCACCCTGTTTCGCTCCTGGATCGCCGTCTCCAGCCTCAGAATGAGCCTGTGAGGGTCTTCTGTTAAAAGTTGTTCATTAGGTGAGCTCCCTGCGTCACAGTGTCAGGAGCGTCTGGGCGGAGGTGCTGGGTTAGCATTTAAGGATGCTGAGATTTCCTCTATGATCCTGGAAGAATGGGGGGGGGGAGCTGGCAGGACTGCCCCTTGTTATCTGTGGGGCTTCTGCTGCAGCTGTCAGAGATAAGAGGACTTGTGATGATTTAGGATGAGATTCCCCCGAAGGTACAGTTTGCTGTGAAGCAGAATAAGAGAGAAACCCGAGGGGATGTTGTATTTTCTTCCTTCTGCCTCCAGGGCATCATGGTCAAGAAAAAGGTGACTCATCAGGTGGAATAAACCCAAAACTGGAGGGTGGAAGAACTGGAGAAGCAGCTTCACTTTGTTAGCCTGCTTTCTCTCAAGAGAGAGGCAGAAAGGAATAGGAAGTGCTGCCTCACTGGGTGTTAGGGTACGACATTCTTGCGTTCCCTGGTCTTGTCCGTAGTGAAAGCACAAGGAGCCGGTTCAGTCAGCCCGGGAAGGGAAATGCCATCTATCCCCTTTGAAGTTGATTTTGGTGTAAAAGCTTAGAGAAGGAAGAGGGTCACGGGGGCAGGTTTGAGGGGTGTTCAATCAAAGGCACCCAGAAGCCCTGTCCACCTGTGGCTTTTTCCTCGGGATTAAAAAATGGAATGGAAAACAAGGAAGAGGATAGAAGACCTGTGTGTAGACCGTGCATAACTTCTGGAATTCACCTCTTTAGATTTGTTTCTGTGGGTGTAAGTCTCCTTTTTGCTCCTGGACAACCCAAGACTTCTTCCGCCCTTATTTTCATGATGTGTGTTGTGTGTGGTTCGATCCTCGCAAAGGCAGTCGGTCCAACCAATCCTGAAAAGAATGATTTGGGACCGAGAAGGCTGTGAAGACAGTGTTCGGTTCCTTCCTGTGGTCGCTTCCAATAGATAATGCTTAGCATCACGTCACTGTGAAAGGTCCACCTCTGTGCAAGGAGACAGCCCCCAAATTAAAGGCAGAGTGAGACTACTGTCAAAATCACGAGAGCAGCACTGAGGTCCTCTGTCAAAACCTGGGGGGGGGGGAAATACCCTTTTTTTTGGGTGGAGGACAACAAGTCCCATATTTCTCGAAGCCGAAATCCAAAAAAAAAAAGTGACTTTTTGAGCTCCGTAGCACTGTCTTCCTCTGGGAACACCACGAGCTTTCTTCCCCCACCCCCCAGCTTGTGTAAAAATAGTAATAAGAAACTGCATGGCAGAACGACGGACTTTGTAGCTGATCGCCATTTGGCAGTGTTGAAATACTTGGGGATGCTGTGGCTTGTGAGTCGGGGCGCCCGTCGTTCAAAGACAAGCCCACGCAGAAGGGCAGGGCAGGGGCCCACCGGGCCGAGCACCCTTTCAGTGGCCATGGACTGAAAACCATGGGCTCTTCCCTGTGAACCCAAAGATCTGTTCTCGGCACACGCCTGCGAAGCCCTTCCCAGAAGCGAAGACGTGAATGAGCCAAGAATCTTTGGAAACAGCAATTTATTTTATTTTTTAATTTGGTGCCTTTTGGGGAAGAAGGAATTTGTTGTGATTGAAGAACTTCTGCTAGCCTCTGTGTGTCCTTGTTAGGCGCTTTCTTTTTCCCCCTCTCTCTAAATCAGGGGTTTCCAACCTTGGGTCCCCAGATGTTCTTGGACTAGAACTCCCAGAAATCGCTGGCCAGGATTTCCTGGGGGCCCGAGGATTTCTTGTAGTTCAAAAACATCTGGGGACCCAAAGTTGGGAACCCCTGTTTTAAATCCATTCTCTCTTAAGATCTGTTGGCTTCCATTAAAAACTTTCTAGCGGAGAATACTTGAAAATCACCTCGTTTTTTTCATTTGCTGTTTGATGTTATAAGAAGTTCATGTGCAAAGCCTTTTCTCTCCCATTTTCACCAGATTTAGCCTAATTTGAGGTTTCCAACCCCCGTTTCCTATTCATCAACTGCTGCCTCGTTTCGTGTGTTTACTTTTAATTAATTTATTGTTGGTAGATTTGGGGTGTTGATTTTTCCCCCTGCCACGCTCTCCTACTCGGAGAGCAAACTGCAGCCAGTTAAGAATGTATGTGTATATATCTGGCACTCCTTAATCTAGTGTTGGTAATGACGTTTCTCGGCCTTTTTTTTGTGAGCCTAGTGTAATAATAATAATAATAATAGTCAACTTTAATGACCATTACATTTTGGGAGTCTAAACCTGTTGCAGTGTCTTTGATTCGAAGGTCATACGTACGGGAATGCAGAATTTTCTGGAGATTTAAATGCAATTGGTTTGATTAATTTAAAATACCAAAGGTTTGGGGTTTGTTTTTGTTTTTGTTTAAACCCAACAAGAAATAAATTTCAAATCTGCCTCTACTGACTCTCTTGACGCGTTATTGAGCTTCGTTTGTGTCTGTTTATTTTTGCTGGGCAAGTGGCCGGCTTTTTGCCTATCCTGGCTAAAATGGAAATAACCCTGAATTTCAGCCACTGGAGTTAGAAAAGCTAGCTATTGAACTAGTAATTACCGTGTGATCTTTCTGTTCTCCCAAAATAAGAATAGGGACCTTCATGCCTTCTAAGTCAGTTTGAACTTCTGTTACTTGATTCCCTCGTCCAGGAAAATGTTTTTTCAAGCCTAAAATCTTGTCCTGCTTTAAATCTGGTGCCGGGAGCATTTTTATCCTTGTTCCTCAGCCATTTTTATTCCTTATCCTCATTGGCTTTAAAAAAAACCCAGCCTCTGCCTATACCTTTGCAGTCTGGAAAGGCATAGCGCAAAAGGAAAGAGGGATGAGGAGGGGAGAGGAAAACGCTAGCAAAACGATCGGGCTTCCCACCTCGTCCTCTTTTTGAGACCGTCCCTGCTAGAGGCAAAGAAAGGAGGCTAAACACAGAAGTGGTCTTTCATCAGGGTCGGTAAAAGGACCCTTTCTCCCATCCCCTTCTTCCTCTAAACGGGAGGGAGGGACTGTGTCTCTCTGAAGCTTTCAGAGAAAGGTCTTTTAAGAACAAAATGTACATACATACGAATATTCGTTGCTTTGTAACAGGCGAGATGAACCTTTGGACCTTCAGATTGTGAACTTTCCTGAGTCAGCGGGGCCCAGCGACGAAGGCTTATGGGGGTTGAAGTCCACGTTCCCAAGCTGAAGTCAGGAGGGCCACGGTCACCCTTGAATGATCTAAAAGAATAATATTCCAAAAATTTCATTCCCGAAACTTGCCAGATAGTTTGCATCCACCTGAGATCATGCATTTGTGTCTCATTTTTCTCCCCGCCATGTCATCCTTGCAAATTCTGTTATTTTCTGTAAAAAAGAAATCCCACAGGCCTATTGGTTGTGTGCAGGGTTGGGTACGACACAAAGCTGCTTCTAACAGCTTCGATAAGGAACAGGTGGGACCCTCAAAGTCGAATTAAAGAATATTACCTGGTGGTTAGAGGAGGGCCTCTAGAGAGCGGTGGAGAATTCTCCAGAACTTTCTAAAAGCAAATAAAAAATGAGCCAACGGAGGCTATTGTACCTTGATCGCAGCATGAGAAAGACAATCTTAACCCGTGGCGGCTTCTTACCCAGCAGATGAAATTTAATTTCTTGTTGAGTTTAAGGAGAATTTATTTTGAAACCTCCCTCCGAGTTACCAGTCAATGCTGTTTGCCTGGTGTCATAAATCCCAGCTTTGTGAGCTTCTTCCAGAAAAAGGTTAGGAATAACCACCTGCTCCCTCTGCTTCGACACCCAGATCGAATCCTACGACGTTTACAAGGTCTGTGAGCGCCCTCCTTGACTCCCATTTTGGGCAGAAACCAACCCCACCCCCTGGCAAAAATAAACCAGAAACCAGATCCACGAATGAAATGTTGTTGTTTTGTGTGTGTTTTTGGTAATGGGTCCCTTCTGAGGCCCACTTGTCTCACCTTCTCGGCCAGGTGGAAACCATCGGGGATGCCTACATGGTCGTGAGCGGCTTGCCCGAGAGGAACAGCGCCAGGCACGCTGACGAGATCGCCAAAATGGCGCTGGACCTTGTGGCGGCTGTCTGACAGGTGGTGATCCTCCACCTGCCAACCGGCAAGCTGCAGTTGTGGACTGGAGTTCATACAGGTGGGCCATCACACCGGTAGAGCGCGGTGGAGAAGAAGTAGGAAAAGAACGGTCACCAGGGGGCAGCATTGCCCAAAACATGTCTTATTCACCTGGTTCTTTGTATATTGGGGAAAGCAATCTAACTAATACTTATACCATCATCCTCATCATCGTAGAACTGCAGAGCTGGAAGGGACCCTCTGGATCATCCAGTCCAGCCCCTGTCAAGGAGGCCCAGTGGGGGATTCGAATTCCCAACCTCTGGCTCCGCAGCCAGAGGCCTCAACCACTGAGCTGTCCAGCTCTTTATTTACCTACATTTTCCTTTTTATTTATTTGATACCTTTTTTCCTGACCCAGTAGAGAAAGCCACAGCTTTTGTTTTACGAGAGCGGAGCGGAGCAGGGCTGTCAAAAGACAAGAGTATTTCATTCACAAGGTGGCCGTAAATTGAAAACAACGTGATGATGACACACGGCAAGAGCAGCAGGGAATTATACCCGATCTCCTCACCACACCAACTTTGGGAGGTAGGCCAGGCCGAGGGACGAGCCCAAGTTCACACAGTGAGGTTCATGGCTCAACGGGGATTTGAACCTGGGTGTCCCAAAAACCCCATCCAGTTCAGTGAAAGCCCCAGAAAACCTCCTCTCAAAATATCTCTAAGAACATCTTAAAAGGTCCTCTTAAGATAACTTTGCAAAGTAACTAGGAAACGTTACTCATTCCACCAGCAAAGGAACTCTGTTCCTGTTCCATAACTTCCGAAATGTAACTCAGTTACATGCGCGTTGCCAAGTTACTTGTAATTTGTTACTCCCACAGGTCCTTGCGTGGCTGGTGTCGTGGGGTACAAAATGCCTCGGTATTGTCTCTTTGGGGACACAGTGAACACGGCGTCTCGCATGGAGTCCACCAGTTTGCGTGAGTGGCCAGAATGGTGCTTATCCACCGGATTAATCGTTATCTATTCGGATAAATCCTGGGGTGGACAGAGCAACCCTTTGACCAGGTACAAGATCAACTTCTTCCTGGCACAGAAAGTGGTTCGGACTGAAACCCACTCCCTTTGGAGCGGCTGCTTTTATAGCCAGTAGTCACCCCTGATTGGCCCTCTGATATCACCTGGTATCCCGGGCAAAGGGGATTATGGGCAACGGTCTCCGAGTCTCTCTCTTTCTGCTGCCATTGCCTGCAGTCCCCACCGTGACCAGGAGGTGGTGCCAGAACTTTGCAAATCAACTTTTCCTTCCTCTTGTCACCTCCATGTGGTTATTCTGAATTGGGGTGCAGTCACCCGAAACCTGTCTTCCAGGTCTTTCACCCAAAACAATCCTGCCCTTCTTTCCCCCTTTCATTGACTTGGAATGGTCAGCTGTAACAAGCTGCCCTGTCCCTTTACAATGCCAAAGCGTTCCTGCGTCCTGCCATTGACGTGGCCTCCGATTTCTCTATCTTTCTTCTGGAGAAATTCTCGGCATCCTGCGATCAAGGCCGATTTCCTCTCCTTTTGAGCGATTTTCGGTGAGAAACTCCCACCCATTTCACACCCAAGCCAAAACAAACAACAACACGTAGCACTGTTGGGTATTTCCCAAGGCCAATGTTGAATGTTGCTATGATTTAAAGAGGATGCTCCTGGCCCTTTGCATTCCAACGTCTTATAACACCGCAGTTTAAAACAAAACAAAATACATTAAAAAGCCAAATAAGAAACAAAACAATATTTCCATATGGAAACATAAAGAAAAAGACCCATCTATTATGTCCTGTAAACAAGGACATAATAACAAAAGCAGAAAAGAAAATAATAGACTTTACGTAAGAAAGATGGGTCCCACAATTATTTAAAGGGAAAGGGGAAAGGGTTTGGCTTTCCAATTGTTGTTAGACTACAACTCCCAGATGCTGGTCAAGGAGGATGGAAACTGTAGTGCAAGAACACCCCAAAGGCTACTGGTTTTCCACCTCCACTGTAAGATTTCTTTCTATCTTCTTCCAAGTCTGTCAAATATTTCATAGCTTGCATTGTCCTTCAACTGGACAAGCCACGGTCCTGCGGTGGCCTCTGGACTCCAAGCCCCATCATCCCTGGTCAGTGCGGCCCATGGTGCAGAATGATGGGAGTTTGTAGTCAGTTATCTGGAGCGCCAGATGCCGCCCCTCTGAGCTTTTTATTTTTCTCCTTCCAAGGAGAGAGAGAGAGAGAGAGACCAGCGGAGATGAAAGACATTCTATTTTGTGTGTAAATCATTTATCTGATTCTATAGCTTCAAAACAGAGCAGAATTTTGCTAGTCCCCCCCCCCCCCCCGGAAACCTGTTGCAGTCGCTGGGCTTGAAATATACATTGCACAGGCAGTGTGGCCTTGGTGCAGCTCCTTCAGACCGCTTGGCCGGGCTGGTACACCGAGAGAAAGACCCTGTGGGATTTCCGCCTGCAGGGCAATCCATTTTCAGTCCCAATTCGAAATGATGGTTTTAACCTTTGAGCTCTCTCTCTCTCTCAGTAAAGGCACAGTCACGCAGGGTTCGAGCCCCCGGAAGTTTTGATCAGGGGAACCACGAGATCACCTCCCCACCCCACCGCCTTCATTTGTTACAATGGTATTTTGACTGTCAAGAAGGCTGAGCGATAAAGGTGGCCTTTAAAGGCTCACAAATGTTTCTTAGGGTGAACATTCGTGGATAACAACCCACTTCTAATCCTCTTGGAAAAAGCGGATGGCTAGCCCATGAAAACCCACCCCAAGATAAATCTTTTTTTTTTTAAAGATGGCTTCGTTTGTTTTGCTACAACTTCCAAGTTGTGATCTTTTTGTTTTGAATAATGAATAATAACCTCTCAAGGACTTTTTTGCTAAATATACAGAGCAATATTTTGGAAAGGTTGTTCAGAAATGAAGCTAATGAGATTCTTAACCATTCGCTCAACCAAGTCCAGGTGTAGCTCCATCGTTAAGGTCTCTGGCTGCAGAGCCAGGGGTTGGGAGTTCGAATCCCCCCTGGGCCTCCTTGACAGGGACTGGACTCCGTGGTCCAGAGGGTCCCTTCTGGCTCTGCAGTCCTAAGATTATAACAACATGATATTATTCCCAGCCTGCCCAGCTGTTCCCAGTAAAGAGAACATCCTGTTGTGCCCCCTTGTTTGGAAGCTGTTCAAAAGGGCCCCAGTTCGGCACCCCATTCGTAGTGTGAAAATTTGGGATTTTTTTTTTCTCTTGGAGAGACGGCAGAGAGCGATTCTCCCTTTTGCGAAACGTGGACGGAGCCAACAGGACCGAGACAAGGACGTGGGAAACAGTGTCGTGACTTTTTGCAAGCCCGGTTTTCTTTCGGCGGCCGATTCGTATGGCGAATTTCCTCCTCGGGGGACCCAGGAGGGTCTGGTCCGTGGTTTTCATGAGGTAGCCGCTGAGGAATCTGAGGAGGGCTTTGGAGAGAAACGCCTCTTGTTATCGGACCCAATAAGGCCCGAAAGGAGCCAAGGCCCCGGGGGGGGGGGGATCAGGAGGATGTGTCACCACCATTTCTTCGTGTCGGGTGACGCCCGGGGCCAGGCCTGCGAGGAGAGACCTCTGGCATGGGCCCTCGTGGTCGGCCGGCCGCCCTCCATGTGGCCTCGAGCACGTCCACCTTTCCTTCCCCGAAAGGGAGGGACGGACGGAGGTGCTTTCTTAGAAGGCAGGAGAATGAAATGTGCCCGACTCCTAATTCGGGGACTTGTGCCCCCCCTGGCAGGCTGACCCAAGAGGTACGGCCGCCCAAGGCCCGGAACAACATGGCGCCTCTCCTCCCCGAAATGTTTCATTCGTTCCAGTTCCCGATCAGGAGAGTGCATTTGGTACCACAGACCGGTCGCTTGTAGAATTCTGTCGGGATTTTCCCCCCTGAGGCAACGGACGGCAATTCTTTTCGGTTCCTTTTGAGAAGCGGAGACGCCAAGGCTGTTAAAAATGGCAGCTCGGATGGTCCCAAACTGATTTAGAGAGCTGGTCAAGACCATCACCGCTTACTTTTTATTTATGTATTGCTTTTGTTGACCTCCCGCCCCATGACGGCAGGAGTCCGATTCTGTAACGGTCACTAATTCCTTTAAAAAGTAACTTTCAAAGCTGTGCTTTTCCCATTCCATGCCCGGAGGCCAACCGGCTGGCATCTCCCACCCTACCTGAAGACCCCAAGGCAGCTGAGACCGAGTCCCTGAGGATCGCGAAGCAGAGCCTCCATGTTTAGGTGCAGTATTCCTTATGAGCATTGTTGGGACGTCTTCCTCGGAGGCATGGTGCTGAATTAATTAAGATCTTCTGTTTGACAATCTCCCTGCTGGATTTTCTTCTGTTTACCTGCTTCTTAGCTCGGAGGTGTTGATTCGAAAAGCAATGAATACCATGTTTACGAAGGGCCCTCAACCAACGGTTGACGTAAAGGCCCAGCGTCCTGTTTCCTCTCTCTTGTTTGGGTTGCGCTAAGGCACGGTGTCGGATCAGCAGGAAACCCATTAGATGACCAAGCCTCTGCTCTTAGAAATGAGAAGTTGGTTAATTATCATAAGCAGAGGTGCTCCAGGTAACACACAGGAGAAAACCCAAGCAGGGGGTCCATGCGCTGTTCCCTCTTCCGCCGGGTGGCTTTGTCCTCCGGCGTCTACAAGACCCTCGAAACGGAAACACTTTGCCCACCCAACGAGCTCCCGCACGCACGGCTAATTAAAAACCCACCTCTCCAACCTCTCCTCACATGTTCCGGCAGAACACGGAGAGCGCACAGGGGTCCCCCCTGATTTGAACCCAACGTGGCTCCTTGCAGTGAGGTAAATATCAAGGCTCAGGTATGGTCTTTCCGGACTGCGGCTCCTACAAGCCCCTCTGTTGGGGGATTTTGGGAATTGTAGTCCTGCCACGAAAAAAAATATATCCCCCAATTCAGGTAAAGATGTATAGGATGTGGCCTGTGTGTTCATTCCAGAGCTGGGATTAGCGGTCAATATAAGAAGAGCCGTTATGCGCCTGGAGTGGAAATAAAAGGTTCAAAGAATCGGATGATTACATTTTCCTGCTTTTTTCTGTTCGGTGGTTCTGTTCCATGTGTGTTCCCGACCCGATAGTAAACTTCCAAACTGGATTTTTGAGTACAGCCTCCAATCTTACGGACAAGTCCCTTTGAATTAAGTGTTTTCGGAATGGGACGTGAAAGATCTCTGTACCTCTATTATCTATTTCTCTTTGAACACGGCTAAACCTTTCCTATTCTCCTGGGACTTCCACAAACTTAACCCTTTTTGCTCCTACCTATCAGGGCTGGAGAGCCTGCAATTCTCTGGACGTTGCACTACATTTCCCATCATCCACAGCCCCAAAAGAACTGAAGCCTGGTGGGCATTGTAGTCCAAGAAGTCCCAGAAGGCAATGGTTTGCCTGTCTTGGCATCAACAATCATTTTAGTTCCTATTGTTTACTGGGTGTTTTTGAACCATTGTGCTTTGTTGTGTACGTTATTACACTAGGATTTGACATTCTCCACTGCTTTTGATCTTTTTAAGGGTTATTGTTGGATTTAATTCATCGTCGTCGTCCCCCCGGTTAGGTTTTTAAATGTTTTTTTCAGGATCTATAGGGAAACTTTTGGATCTAAAACGGAATAATCAATTGTTATAGGACAAATCTAACAATGTAAGTCTTGGATTTTACTCTGCATAAAACTGTGTATACTAATTTATAGGTACAGGTGAAAAATTAGACCGGGACCTGGGACCTCCTCCTTCTGGCTGTTTGGAGTGTTTGATCTCCATCATCTTTGCTACAACAGAACCAGGGTGGGCGGGTGGCTGAGAGGTGAGTTTCTGGGCCCTGCTCTTTGGAGAGACGCCGATTATCAAGCCCTGGGTCATATTCTATTTCCAGAAGGTGTTGGTTTGTTTTTCACAGAGGAGCAGCTAAAATTAGAGGCATGCCTTCCCCTCCTGCTTTCAAAAACACTTTGGAGAAACCCGCCTGCCCTGGTGTTTTTTGGAAGGAGGCTCTTGAGCCGGGAATGTGTGGCTGGAAAGGCGTATATGGCCAGCACCCGTGACATCACCCTCGTGGTCAGCCAATGGTTCGAGGAGGACGAGGAGGGGAAACGGTGGCAACGCAGACCTGGAACTTGGTCAAACGACTTTGTTTCAGCGGGTGGCGAAGGGTGTGAGGTCGGTATGTCCACAGGTTGACCTCTTAGTTCAACCAGATAGGAGAACCCACTGAGATAATGCTGTAAGGGACGCTTTCTGCTCCGGGAAAACACTGGTTATTTATGGTAGCACAGCACAGCGGGCTGGTGCTTGGCTTATGGCTATTGAACGGTCATAATGGGCCACTCGCTTGATCTACCTTGCAGGGTGGTTGTTGCCGAGTGCAAATAAAGTAAGGGAGGAGGAGAGTCGGCGTACTATTGGCCTGTTGCCATCAGGAAAATGTCTTTACACGGCAAAGCCACCCTAAATTAAACCAGATCTTATCTGATTTAAGAAGGGACCGGATAGGGCTTGGACAGGAGAGCAAGGACTCTCCAGCTAGAGCTTGGATAGGATTCTACCTAAAACTTTGGACAGCTGTGGCTGCCGGTCAGAGTGGGCAAAACTGAGCTAGATGAAGAAAGAGTCTCACTCAGAATTAGGCACCGTCTTCTGTTTCTCTTCCCACTTCCTTCTTCTCTCATTTTTCCTCTTCCTTCTTTGCCAATGAAAATGACACTGAAATGGAGGGAACAACCACTGTGAGCCACGGAAGTGCATCCATGGTTTCCTGTTGGTTGATCAGCCCCACGCAGGACTGATCAGAGGGAAAAGGTGCCCCCCCCCTCTATGAAGCTTTGCCGGTCTTCTCTCTCACCTCAGGATGATTTCGGTGGAGACATTGTCACGCTCATTTCCTGGTGAGCTCTGGATTTAGAGCCAGGGAGGATGGCAAGGCTTAAACTAATCTTCACACGTCAATGCCCCATCCGAAGACTGCTTTATCCAGTACCAAAAATTATCTCAGGGCAGGCCACTATGCAAGGAATTCCAGAAGGATGATGAAAGCATACAGGAATGTATTGCGTCTTCTCCCGGGAAAAGATGTGGTTGCATACATTATCCCTATTGAAACACAAAGTATTTCGTGGTGGTTTGGTCTTGAAGGGGCAATTCAGAGTCATTAACCTTACAAAAGACCTGCCCCTGAGCTGTTGATATGCCCCCGATTCAGCCGCCTGCATTTTTGATCTCTTATTATGGTGCAGGCTGGTTCAGAGAAACTCTCACAAAGAGCACCCAGCCGTTGCCCTACGTAGGCTAAAGTTAACATGTTTTCCAACCCACCACAGAGGTAGAAAAAGGGATTTGTCTGAAAAGTTAATTCAAAAAGTGTAACTGTAACTTTTAAAGTTACCTTTGTGAAAGAATACAGCACGGTTCAAATGCCGACCTCTGCTGCTGAATGCAAAAGTAACAGAATTTTTAAAAGAAATAGCTAAAGTTAACAATTTTAGTTATTTTGAGAAACATGAACGTAAATAAAGTTTTAAACATTCATTCATTTCTGTTATACCTCCACGGACCCTCCGCAAAGTAATTAATTACCTGTAAAGTTACAATTTGGGAAGCAAGGATCTATTCATGCTTTGCCCCTGGGATTGTAACTCTGCTGATAATGAGTTCC
This sequence comes from Intellagama lesueurii, assembly GCA_037013535.1. Classification (NCBI taxonomy): domain Eukaryota; kingdom Metazoa; phylum Chordata; class Lepidosauria; order Squamata; family Agamidae; genus Intellagama; species Intellagama lesueurii. Next base: position 11,438,636 of record JBAJHW010000016.1, on the reverse strand, counting down.
TTTTGAGCGCCTTGATGGGAACAAAATTACTTTTTAAAGGTCTCTAACCCCTTCCCTCCCTTGTGCATTTCTCCCGCTGAGGTTTGGATGCTCGGGGAGAGTGGGGAGAGGTTGGACCGAAGTGCAGAGGTGGAAATCTTATCTTTCGCCTTCGCCCAGACTCCCCGCCTGCCAGCTCTGGAGAGGGCTTTTATCAGCACTTCCAAAGTGTGAGGTTTTAAAAACTTGTCTCCTCCTCATCCAGTGTTGACAGGAATCAGTTAAAATGCCCTGCCCACACATCGTCCCCTTCCAGGGATTCACCTCAGCTCCCAGCAGGGATTTTAACTGGAGGAGAGGGTGAGCAGGAAACACGGTCAGGTTTTATTTTATTTTCTCCTGCAAGGAGATGGTTAGAAAAAGTTGGAGTCATCGTAATGGGACCGATGACCTGGATTTGGAGTTTTTGGGTTGTGTTATGTTGCTAAAAACTACCCGGAGGCAGCCTGTCCCACCGCTTGCAAGATGGTACCTCTGGGGTTACTCAGCAGCATCAGCTACTAGCTTGACTTTCAGTCTAAGCACCCAGAGACCTCGATTTCACACCACCATCTCAGCCCACCTGGGAAGTTAAGCTATCATCTGCAGGGATTTTAAATGCCTCGCTTTTCAGTGGGTAAAAGAAAGACACCCACTGGGGGGACAAACAAATGTCAAGAGGTCTTTGGACACCAATTCCCATCAGCCCCTGCCTGCCTGCCTGCCTCATGATGCAGGAGGATGCAAGTTGGTAATTCACGAAGATCTGGGTGGCCATTTGGCTGAAGTTTTCCTTTGCATGGGAGAGAAACAAAAGTGAAGATGATGGTTAAAATAACAACCTGTTTCTATGGGGATAACACTGATAAATAAATAGGTTTATGGTTCTGGTCCCCGGCTCGTGTTTTTGAGCCCGCTTTCGTAGTCTGCCTGGGGGAATTCTCCTAATGAGGGCCAGCATCTCAAAACCGAACCTCACAACCCCATCTTTCCTGTGTGCAAAACAATTCGGCCAACCTCATGATGCCTTTAGTATTGCGTGGGATATTGTTTTAGCCCGGACACGAGGCGGACGCACTCTCTGGAAGCTTTTTGACCCTAAACTTTCCAGCGGATAAATATCAGGGCCCAAATTCATTTTGCTGCTCGCCGTTTTCGCATACCTCATTACCCACAGAATCGCCACCCGGCCTATAAATAGCGGGAGGCGAAATTAGAAAAAGCAACAGGATCAAAGTTGTTGGTTTATTCCAAACCAGTCCAGACGGGGCTTCAGACTCTGGAAAGCACACATGAATTTAGCAAACGGGACTAATGCAGACGTTGGACGGCTATTCCCCCCTCCAAAAAAAGAAGAGAAAAACTCTGAGAGACAACCTCCATTTTTCAAGGGAAATGAACAAAGCCGTCCCAAAGGGCTCCGTGGGACCCAAACTTGACCATTTTGCTTTCCCCCCCAGAATCCCCCAGGTTGCTTGGCCACTGAGGGCTTCTGGGTATCCACTCTCGAAGTGGATTTTCTGGGTTCGGATTGGGGCAAATCCATTCCTCTCAACCTCGGCTTCCATCGGTTCTGGAGACGAACCGTGGACAATTTCGTCCCAGGGTTTCAAAAACGCAAATTTTGCCAAAATTCGTGCTATTCCGAACAGAAAGAATGTGAGACTTTTATTAAAAGAAACTGCAACGTGGATGGAAAAAAGAGACTGGCAGGTTTTTCCCCTCTCTATAAAGGGTTTTTGAGAAATTTGTCCAATCTAAGCAAACAGAATTTCTATTAAAATTTAGTGATTTTTTTAAGTCATTATTTCTCAATTTGCAGCTACATGCATATATTGAAATCTTCAAATACTGCACAAATCAGCGGCTTGTGAACACCAATATTTTATCTTCTACCTTTTGCTTCATCTTGGCCTTTCTTTCATTCTGCTAATTTTAATGATCATTCTATTGCATTCTGCTTGTTTTGTTGCAATATATATATTTAACAACATATATATTTGCAATTGTTAAGTATATATACTTCACACACACACACACACACACACACACACACAGAGAGAGAGAGAGCGAGCGAGAGCAACATAACAGGCAGAATGCAATAGAACATATAGAATATATATTCTCCCTATACATTTGCTATAGAATATAGATATTTGCAATATGTGTGTGGGTGTGGGTGTTTAACAGAAAATGCCTCACCCTCCAAGACAACTATATATCTCAAGAGTCTATAAAAGTATCATAAATAACTAAATTGGTGTCTGGGAAAAGTCACTTTATTTTGGACTACAAAGCCCAGCTTCCCCCAGCTTTGAGGGATGATGGAACCTTATAGTCAACGGCAATGATTTTTCCCGAACTCTGAAATTAATTAAACCTTCTTTATTTGCATAAATAAAGTTTGACAGGGTCCCTTCCTCCTTCCAATTTCTGGGGACCTGGATTTCTCAAAACGGCGAAGGAAAACGTTTCTTTCAAACGGCTTCCTTTCCCTCGCCTCGGCTGGACCCGAACGCACCCCTGCTGGGCTTCATTAACGTCAGCAAGCAACGCGAAACGGGCCCGACACGTCTAATCCGGAGCCCTCGGCCGTCCAAAACCCAAGACTCCAGAACAACCTCCGACCTGCGGTTAAGCTCCAAAGCGCCGCCATGTTTGCCGCTTGGAGTGGAGCGGGGGCCTTGTGCCAAGAAGGAAGGGGTGCGTGTGAAAGGATGGGGGAGAAAAGCTTTACTTCTAAATACTTCAACTCCTTGCAACAGCAACAGCGAGTTCAGGAGGCCCCGATGCCAGGAAAGGGTGAGCCAGAGCGACTTCTGCGTGGAACCTCCATCTTCAGCAGCAGTCTACCTGCAAAGGACAGCGCAGAGAGAGAGAAACAAGGGGGCGAGGGCCTTTCTAAAGCCCAGATGGCTTCTCAGAATAAAAAAGTGACACTGGAAGAGAGGAGGCCATCCTAAAATGGAGCTTTCTGGATCATTGGGGACAACCAGCCCCTCAAGCCCTAAAGCTAGATGGGGCGAGGGGGGGGGGCGAGGAGGGGAAGGATCATCTAACCCATCATGTGGCTCCCAAAGTGGACCACCCGTTGGCCCCACAGGAGGCCCGACCAGAGAAGAAGTTACTCACGCTTTGCAACCCATTAATTTTTCCACTCTGGGTGGCGGTGGAATATTTTATTTACTTAAAATATTTCTACCCCACTTTTCCCCTTTAAAAAATTAAAACTCTGTCCATGCTCAGAGGCCCTCCTTCATCCCAAACACACCCACCCGTTCAAGGGTTGGACGGCAGTGTCTCAAACCGGTAGAGCTACTTGGAAAGACCCAAGTCCCCTGAGCCCAGCCTCGGAGGGGGGCTGTACGGCCATTGACCGGAGTTTTCGGCCTCTGGGGTCCCTTCGTTTTCCTCCTTCCTTCGTTAACACCGTGACACTTTTTCCTTCTCCCCCCCTCCCACCACTTGTGTAAGGCTTGAAGGCTCATCAAAGGCCCAATGACGGCATTCGGGGACCTCCGTCGACGCCGGAATCTCGCTCAAGCCCCAGGAGTTGGCACCGAGTTCGGATTCCCCCCCGTCTGCCCTCCCCGATTATTACAGCACATTAACATTTTTGCTCAGGTGCCCCGGCTTCACCCACCTGCCTCCGAGAGCTGTCGGGTGGCACCCCAGCGCCAGGGTTCAGCGCTCAGCGTCATGCCGCAGCAGTTCGGCTGGTAATTACCTATCTGAAGTCACTCGCTGGCCTCGTGCCTCATTTTGATGCCTTCTTATGTGCCGACACTTCGGTCCTGCCGGAGGTGGGGGCCCAGCACCGGGCCGATGCGCCAAATTCTGTCCCCTTCCGAAGCCAATCTAAAGCAAGAGAAATTTTGCCCCATAAAAAAAGCCTGTTTTAAAGTTGCCTGGTGGATTTGAATCACCCAGGGAGTTTTCCCCATGTACCCCAGTATTTCCAGCTCTGACTGGCAGCCATGGCTCGATGGATTTTTAGGTTGGATTCCTTCCTAGCTGTACCTGCAGGTCTCTGGCCATCTTCTTCGACGGTGGGACTCCCTGCCACGAGACATAGCAATGGCCCCCGACCTGCAGAGAAGCTGGGGAAAAGGGATTGTCAATGTTGTACAGTGTTTCAAACACCCTCTTCCTCAACCCCCCGATTCTGCAAACTGAACATAATTGGGTATTTTTTTAAGGAGAAAGGTGGGATAAAAATATTTTAAATCAACCAATCAATAAAACAACCCTGTGGGTTCTCCCAAGCTTGTGATATTTTCCTTTTCAGGCACGAACAGACCCATTTCTGTTCCACCACCACCACTATCACTATCATAGGATCTCATTTTTGTTACCATTTAAAAGCAATTTAGGCTGACACGCAGTTCAGTTGTCCCCACTAGGCAGTTTTCAATAGCTAAAACATACGTTCCTAACTAAAACGAAACACACATCAGTTTCAAACCACCAAAATAAAATGTGCTACACTCAGAGTTAGGCTACTTTTAGGATACACACACATATATAAACACACACAGAGAGGTAAATACAGATCTTATATAATATAAAGAGGGTAGATCCTGTTATTATTATATAGGATCTATCCTAATAGCAACAGTGGGGTCCCAGCCTGTTTTGGGGGTGAGGGTGGTTATAACTCACAAGTTCATACCCACTTTTCGACACCACTATTGGACGATTTCCTAGTTTTGGGGTAGGTTTTAACCTCATTTGAAAAAGGAAAAAGGAAGTCTACTACGGCTGAATTAACAACTTCAAGCTAAAGGAAAATTCCCTGAGGTTAGGACCCCAGGAAAGCAGGATTTGAGTTTCCTTTGGCCCCCAACCATCACTAGAACGGAGTCACCTGGGAGTTCTCCCAAAATGAATTTGGTCCTTCAGACAAATTATCTCCGAATGAGCGGGGCTCCTGACTATCCCATAACCACCGTGTGAGAGACTCAGAAGGCCGTGGAGAATGGCCCCATCACAGGGTGGAAAGCTGCTCTCCATGGTCGACGTCACCTCTCCCGGATTTTGGACAGTCTTATCTGGAGCCCGTGATCATCACGGGGGACCTTCTGCATGATAAACACCACCAAGTGGGGTTGCTTCTCTTTTGACCCAGGTTGGCCACTTGCGACCTCCCAGAGGTTACCAGGCCACAACCCTCATCAACCTCAGCCAGCATCACCCATGACAAGCAACGTCAGGAGGCACAGCCCATCAACATCTGGAGGGCCCCCTTCCTAAAACCAGAGGAAGGCGGCTTTCTACTGAGTTTTTGCCTCTGCTCCGGAGTCTCTCCAGCTGCGACGGGCCAAAAATCTCCAGCATCAACCATGAAAACACGGCTTCAAGTGCATTGGCACTGCAACGGCAAATGGACACGTGTGAAATTATCACGCAGGTACAACCACCCGTGGGCACGTTCTGCTCCTGGTACTTCTAACTTGGCCTCTTTCAGGCCTGGTGTGTACTGTAAGCTCCCGGAGGGCAGAGACCTTTTATATTTATGTTATATAATAAACCCAAGGATGGAATTATAGAAATAAACCATTCCGTCTTTTACGTTCTATTTTTCTCTAGCTTATTTCCTGATTATGAGGCCGGGATACCTTAGCTCAGAGCTGTTTCCTCTGCCTTTTTCCAGAGTTATAACCCCTTTCCCCCTTTTCATCTGCTTGTACGGGATGAGCGAAGCCTGGAGCAGGTTGATTTTCAAAGTTTAGATTTTTCCCCGTGACGTCCGGGTTCTTATCGTGTCTGATCATCGCTTGACTGCATTTGTTTGACCGTAATAATAATTTTTAAATTGCTTGCTTTTTTTTTTCCTTGCAGGGTTGCTTCTCTAAATGCCTTTTGCAAATCGGTCAAGCAGGGAAGGATTTCACTGAATCGGACAGGGTGGCCAGGAGGGACCGCCAGCAAACGGCGAACGTCTCTGGACCACAAATACATGCAAGCTGCCCTCACTCCCTGGCCTGGATCTGTGCTCACTGCCGGGCGAGATTGCTCTTTTCTCAGTGTGAAAGGAAGGAAATTTCCACCTGCAGAGAGAGAGAGAGAGAGACTTAGCCCAGTTGCGCTGTCATTTTTCGCCCCCATCCCTGAGCAGGGATGAAACTCACTTACACCAATCCCCGGGCATCTCGGAGGTGGGATTGGAAAAAAGGAAGGTATAAAAGCCGTAAGAATAAAGCAGCCAGCTTACCTTGCTACAGGGGGGGGAACCAGCAAAAAGTCCCTGAAAATCCATCTGCAGGGTCTACCCAGGAAAGATGAACCCCAAAACCATCAGATCCGGGTGGATCGTGGTGCTGCTCCTCTTTACTCATGAGCAAGGGAGAGCTGAGCCCCTGACAAGTGTACAGGTAAGAGAGAAAACAGACTCCTTGCTTTCTTTTGATCCCCCCCTCCTTGAAGGCACCACCAGAGTCTCAAGACTTTCCTTTGGGAGAGTTTATAATAATGTTTTAGATTTTTAAAAATCCGGGCTGAGTGAGCTGACTTGTAATATTAACTCCCCTCCTCAAATTAGCAGTGAGACGGGTCTTCCAGGAGTGACATGGCAAGAGGGATGAGGTGGTCCCCCCCCCGGTGAGATAAGGCATCCAGGCTTGGTTGGGGGGCTCACGCTCATTTCCATTCCCCTGCCCTCCAAGATATGACTTTCTGAACCCCCTGCCCAGCAGAGACCCCGGCTGGGAAACTGAGCCCCGGGAGGTGTCGTAACTTGGCCAGGTTGTCCTCCAACCTAACAGGAAGAGGCAGCTTCTGTCTTAGGATGCCAAGTGGTTGCTAGGATGGAGGAAAGCGGGGTTCCAGGTAGTGGCGAGCTTTCCTCTAGGGCAGGAGAGGGGCAGCTTGAAGGGGGAGCCAGAGAAGAGTCCACCAGGCCCCACATGGATCTGGGGAGTGATGAGGGTTCAGGGCTAAGGGGGGGGGTACAAGAAGATGCTGCCATGTGCTAAGGGCCGGGCAGGGCATTTCCCCTGGTCTTTGAGACTAAGGATAAGGGGGCAGCCCCGTTCGAGACACAGCCCAGTGACCTTTCTCTAGGGCACCAACAGGGGAACTTTGGGGGGGGGGCATGGAATCTGAAGGAGCCGCCATCCCTTGGGGCTCAAAAGAGGTAGCATCAGGGTTCAACCCTCACCTGGCAGGATGGGTCTGCCGGTAAGGTGATGCTCCGTTGATGCTCCTTGCTCGAATCACCAGCTGAGGGGCTTCATTTTTCCTCTCTCTCTCTCTTATTTCCAGACCTGGTCAAAATGGTTAGAGGAGGGTCCGGAGCCACGCCGGGGAGGGTCCGAGGAAATGGAGCCGGAGAAGGGCTTCCTGGCAGGAGCCCCGGACTCAGACGATGGGGTGGCCCCCTGGCTCCAAAACTCCCGGGAAGGGGCGCCCCTCTCGGAATCGGCCCTCCAGCGGCTCTTCGGGGATGTGCTGGGCTCCTCCCGGAGGTACAAAGGCCGGGCCAAGAAGGGGGTCTCGAGGGGGTGCTTCGGCGTCAAGCTGGACCGGATCGGGGCCTTCAGCGGGCTGGGATGCTAGACCAGGACGGTAAGAGGCCGGAGGGGTCTTCTGTGCACCCGAGCACGAAAAAAGGAATTACTTTCCCCAGGACTACAACTCCCATGCTCCCCCAGCCAGCCGGACCACAGGGGATTCAGGGCGTGGTAGTCCAAAACGTGTAGTTCTGCCCTCCAGGTTCATCTACACACAGAAGCAATTTCGTTCCACAGGATTCTTGGGGTTTTTTAGCTTCATAAAAATGTGTAGTCCAGAGAAAAAGTGCAAGACGGCAAGATTTTTTTAACAGGGGTGGCGAAACATCAGCATTCCAGATAGTTTGTCCAGCAGCTCCCCGAAACCACCACCCCTCGCCTCTATTGCCAAGGGTAAAGGAGGATGGGAGTTGTAGTCCAAACTGGAGTGCCAAAGGTCTGCCACCCCCTGGCTAGAAGTGAATAGTTTTGCAGCCAGTCAGGTGGCCTTGATGGGGTGGGGGGATGATGGATCCATTCTGGGATCCTCTCCGAGGTCCTGAACCTGTTTGGCAAGGTTTGGCGCTTTTTTTCGTACAGCCCCTTTAAAGTTCGGACTAAAACCCAGAGCAGATTCACGGACACACAACTCGACTCCTGCGCTGCCAGAGCCCACCGGTCAGTCGATATAGATTAAAACGGCTGCCTGGATTTTGTGGCTGCTTTCTTGAGGCTACCAGGGTCCTCCCAATGAGTGTCTGCCCTTAGGGCCTGACCCCCTGCCCCATTGATGAGGCTTCCAAAACTGACCCAAATGTGACACCCTTTTGCTTCTCTTCCTTCCCAGGATCATCCTCGTCACCTTTAAGAAGACCCCGCCATCCTCCCAGGGAGACATCCCCCCCGTCGCCTCTTCATCACCCATTCACACATCCATATTTACAATTGAAATCTGCTTCCCAGAAAACCACAGCCGAAAACATTGTAACTCATTTTTTTTAAAAAGCATGAAGAATTCATTTACTAGATGGGGTGGTGGTGATGGCTTCCTCTTTTTAGATCGCTTTTTCCCCCTCTTAAAAAAAAGAGGGTGAGGATTGGTGATTTTCATGGCAGGCCGGAGCCCCACTTCTCAATTATCTTCTCAAAATGGAGACTCCAAGTCCAGGAGTACTCTACCCCTGAATGGCAGCTGAAGGAGAGTCTCTCTTATCTTTTCCTTGAGGCTCACTGAGAAGAAGCAGGCGGCCCCCTGCCGCAACCTGGACGCTGAACCTCATTGACCTGTCCCCAGTAGCAGACAGGGGTTCCATCATCCGTCGGAGGGCTGATTCGTTCCGAGTTTTTGCTGAGACTGGACGTGAGCCATTCAGCTTCTCTAAGTCATGTTCAGCACCTCGGACAGCTCTTCTAAAGCTGAGAGGGAAAGCCGGAGTGGATTTAGCGCCCCAGCGAAATGGGAGCCACCGGCTTCTACCGCCCGTCACCCTTAGTCAGAGTGCCTCTAACAAGAGCCAGCCTTCATGTGTGAATGGTCCAACCCAGACAAAAGCCTAAGCTGAGGTTTGAAATGTCGTTTTTTTTTACGTCCCCCAAGGAGAAGTCATCAAATTCACAGATTGCATGAACCAGGCTCCTCGTTCAATCCTCTTTCGTATCCAGAGTTGCATTTTCATCGTCTGTGTGCATTTTTTTGGTTCAATGTCCCATCCATTTATCTGTAAGTTTCTTCCACGGAAATGATGATCAAATAAACCAGTTTTCATAATTTGTCCAATTCATTTCCAGTGCTTTGGGGAAAGAAGGTGTAAATTCCAATGATGTTCATTCTTTCTCATTCCTTCTCTTTACCTTGGTTGAAATCATCATGACAAATGCCAGATGCAAACTGGCTCACTTCCTCGAGTCACCTGATGCTGACCAGCAAGCGCTCCAGAGTGGCGTTCCTCCTGAATTTACGGGACGCAGCTAGCCTGGTTTTGAACAGGGTCTAAAAGGGTACAGCTTCAGCTCTGGGGCAAGAGGGTTGACTAGCTGGGCTCGTCTATCTCAAAGTAAATTGGGTTTAGGGAGAAAGAGAAGTTGAGCTTAAGGACCAAAGGTATAAATGTCGAGCCACCCACAAATATCACAACAGCTCTCCCCATATCTGTTCCTCAAAGGAGAATCCAGAAATGCAAGAAGTGGGTTTGATCCTTATCAACAAACCAATTCTAGCTGTTTTATCATCCTCAAGAGCATGTCTTTTGTAAAAGTAACGGTTCTTGATTGCTTATTCAAAACTAGGCCTCTCCCTAAATCTTTTAGCTAACCACAGGGACTGATGTTATTCTTATGCACTGTCAAGTCACCTCCAACTTACCCCAACCCAATAAATTCAAGGCCTCAAAAAGAGCCTGCCCAAGCCTTCCAAACCAAAAGCTGTGGCTTCCTTTATTGAGTGAATCTCTCACATTTGTGGCCTTCCTCTTTTCCTGCTGACTTCCCTTTTTTTCTGCCAGGACACAAGGGCTCAATGTTGAGACCCAAAGCTACCCAGAACCCCAAATTATTCAGGGTTCCGAGTTCCTGTTTCAGGAAATTCACTGGATGGCTTGAAAGGAGTCTTCCTTTCTCCGTCTTTCTGGCTTGATCTACCTCACGGGGTTGTTGTGAAAATAAATAGGAGGACGAGAGCAATCCCATGAGTCATCTTGAGTTCACCCGAACCAGCATGGGTGGGCAGACATGTAACCAAGGACAGCTCATAGCTGGGGCAGGAGGGGGGCTTCCCTCCCTCCCAGTTATGGGGTGAAACACTCCACTCTCTAGGCCTGTGAGTCTTCTCTTCGTAAGATAAACAAGCCTGATCCATCAGGTTTGAGTACACCGTTTGTACACATCTCCCTTTGCTAGCAGCTGCTATTGAATCTCCCCCCCTCCCCTTTCTCTCCTTGCCTCCTTCTGGGCATTATAAATAATATTTTTCCACCTCCATCTGCAGAAATCAATTCCCAGGAAAGAGCTGAATCCCACTGTTCTGCCTCATCCCACAACCCCGTAATTAAACAAGAACAACACAGGGGGGAGGACCCCAAACTCAGCTACCAAAGGTGCTTAAAGAACAGATTTCCCTGGGCATCAAAGACTCCCTAATTAAATGCCACCGACTTCACTGGCTGGACTTGTGTGGATCCTTATTAGCATCTAAACGGAGCTTGGGGGGGGGGCGAGTGGACCTTTGAAGTCCCCCCCGAGTACAAGATGAACGAGGACAAGCATCCGCAGGAATGAAACAGGAGGCGATTTGCTTTCTACCAAGAGGAGGAGGAGAATGAATAGCAACGAACCAGATTTTATTCAGGAGTGAACACTGGCATCTAGAAAGACATAGAGGGACCGTCCGTCCGTCCGTCCTTCCTATTTTTTCCTTCCTTCCTTCTTTCCTAACAATCATCATCATAATTAACAAAGCTGCAAGCCTGAAATTTGAGCCCAATCCTGGACATGACTGCTGTGTTTCAAACTCTGGGGTGGGGGGTGGTTGGGAGTATAGAAAATAAATGATGTGTAAGAATAGCTGTATAGATTCTTTATAACGATGCCATCTCCATAGGATGCCCGGATCCTCTCTATCTAGACCATCGATCTATTTGTTCAGTGGTGGCTATTAAATTCAACCGGAGCTGATCGGCCGGGCAGCTCCGGCGAGAGCAAAATCCATAATGCCTTCATTAAAAGGCGCAGGAGGGAGACCGGGGGGGGGGGGGCTTTTCCAGAAGTCTCAACTCTTTACCCGGCTGGTTAAAACCAGTTTCCTTATCGCCCCCTAAGTGGCCTTGTTCGCCGGGGCCTAGCTGGCTCGAAGCAGCGGGAGTGCTTTGCCCAAGAGTGGTATAAAGGCGGCCAGCCGGCCGAGAGGAAGGCTGTGCGACTCGGCCAGCCGGGATCAGACAGCCTCAAGACCTCCGAGGACCCACAGAGAAGGAGACACCATGACCGGCTCAGCCCTGCCCCGCTGGTCCTCTTTGATGGTGGTGATTCTTCACACAGGGCTCGGCTGGGCACATCCAGTGACAGGGAGTCCCTCTGGCCAGGAGCTTCAATCCCTGGAGGTAAGGAGGAGTTGGAGAAGGCACTCGGGTATTGGTGAGCAGCAGCTGGATGAGATCCTCACAGCCCTGGCCAACGTAGCCAGCCGTTGGGGACAATGGGCGTTGTAGTCTCGCCATGCCCAGTGTACGCTTCTATCCTCTCCAACGCAGGACCTCCTCGAGCGGCTGAAGGAGAAAGTTCAGCAAGGGGATCTGGAAGTCCCCAGCTACGAGGCTGGGAACGCCGACGACAGCTCCTACCTTGACCTCGAGGACTCCGAAGCCCATCCCTTCAGCCGGCTCGACCTTCCGCCCCCACTCCCCCAGGCGGAGGTGGAAGCCCAGTGGAGGAAATTCTTGGCCTCGCCAAAGCGGAGGAGGCACTTCTCCGGATGCTTCGGGACCCGGCTGGAACGGATTGGGTCCCAGACGGGGCTCGGGTGCAAGATCTACAAACCCCGTAAGGTCTTTTGACTCAGAACCTTCTTGTTTACCGTTAATTATGTCATAGTGAAGCGCGGAGGCCCCGTTGTTCCTTAATGAGCTCAGGGAGGGGGCTCAGGTGTGGCTCTTCCCTTCCTTGCTGTATGGTCACATCAACCCTGCGAGGCAGGCCAGCCTAAAAGAAAACGGAAACCCAGACTTTCTGGGTGCCTTCAATCCTCAAAATACCTTGATTTTTTCTTTCTCTTTCTTTCTTGTTTTAGGTTCCCGGAGGAAAACCAGGAGTTGAAAAACAGAGGAAAACCATTGGTCCATCAAGGTTTTAAGAGCAATGTCATCTTTTTTAAAAAAACAAGCAAACTCCCAGTCTGTCCAGAAACAATTTATTCTCTCTATAAAATATACAGACGAGTATTTTAGATATTTTTTTTTGGTAATAGCTGAACGTCGATGGTGTGTAATGGCCTGTTTCTGTTTGTTTTTCTTACATTTTCTTACATTATCATGCTAAATCTTGCACAAATCAATAAATGTTTTGTAAAAAAGGAGTATTCTGTGTGTTGGGTTTTTTTGGGGGGAGGGACACGAATTATGGAAAGTTTCAGCAAAGCCCCTCTGAACATCCCTTACCGTCGAGCTATTAATAATATTTTTGCTGTGTTATTCACCTCTTAGCAGCTAATGGGTTTGATCGATTTCACCAGTAAAGACCACACTGGAAAAAGTTCCTTTTTTTCAAAAGTTACTTCCAGAAGCTTCCCACCCAGCATGGGCCATGGAGCCTTGTGGATCACGGGAGTTGTAGTCCAGCCAAGCAGTTCCCCACCCCATCTGCCTTACCCTCAACAAACTTGTCTTGAGTTCCAGGTATGGGAGAGGGTTTTATTCCAGTTCACTTTCAATCCGGGTGTTTCTGAGTTTTAAAAAGGGGAGAAAAACGTCCATCATGAACCAAGTGGACAACCAACCAACTGAGTGACAGTGTTGCCCATCTGTCTGTATTTATTTTACTCCACTCACTCTTGTCCTTAGCCCCGCCTACCAATGGAAGGCAGGTCTGGTGAGATTCGCATTCGGCCCCCGGGTCAAAAAGATTTCCCCACCCATTCCTGGGGTATGTGTATGTGGGAAGCAAGAAAAAGGAACCAAGGATCGGTGGTGAAGGCATCACATGCACCCCAAGAGAATATATATATATATTTGGGGTGGCAGGTGGAAAGCTCAGGATCAGGCCACAAAAAGCAGGAGAAATACTCAGAAAGCATCTGGAAATAAGACGGATGGGGGTCTACCTTACTCCTCTGGCCTTCGTTTTCTGGACTGTGTCCCATTTTGGAAGGCAGGGAAAAAGAGAGGAAGGAAGGAAAATGAAAAAGAAAGACATACCAGTCTGTGAAACTTCAATATTAATTCAATTCATGTGCAGTTAATTTAATAGTGATTAATTCTGAAATTCTTGGGTAAAAACAAATGCCGGCTGAGATGGACACTTCCAGGCCATGCCAGTTTTAGAGTTTATGAAAACACAACATCTCCCAGTCAAGGGGGGGGGGGAGGGAAACGTCTGCTCGCCGCTGACCCACCCACCCACCCCAAAATAAACACACACACACACACACACACACACACACACACACACACACACACACACACACACACCCTTGCTTAAGAAGGATGGAGACTGCAACTCCGGAAGAGCCTCGGTTTCAGGACCTTGGACAGCAGCCAGGCAGAAGGCTGGCTGGCTCTGGTTTCCCCACCCACCCAAACCGAACCGCGGGATGGAGGACAAACTCCCCTGGCCTCTTTGCCAAGGTCAAACCACACACCGTAAAAAACAGGGGATGCACCGCCAGATCACGGCACACCTTTCTACATCCTCGCCCTCACCGCTTCTCGCCTGCTGCACAAGTCTCGGGGAGTTCCAACGGATTCCGGGGGCAAATGGGTGTCTTATAGGCTTTCTACCTGGCCTCTCCTCCGAGCAGCACCAGGTGGTGTCTAGGGCTTCCCCCGTCCACTTTCTGACCCACCGCCACAGCCCTGCGAGGTCGGCCAGGAGGGAAAAGAAAGTGAAGTTGGCCAGTGAGTTTCCCGGCTGTCCGGCAATTAGGAACCCCCCACAGTCAGTCAAAATGATAAGAACCTTGACTGGTATGACATAACAGATACAAGTTTTAACTGAAAACATTATTATTATTATTATTATTATTATTATTATTATTATTATTATTATTATTATTATTATTATTATTATTATTATTATTATTATTATTATTATTATTATTATTATTATTATTCAGACCAGTGAATGTAATTCAAAATTGCATTTTTGTGTGTGTGTCTGGTTTTGCTAGGATGTCATACAAACCTAACAAGTGAGGAGGGGGGAAAAAATCAGAAACTCCTTTGGTAGAGAAAGAGAGAAAGGAAAGACTCAGAAAAACACTCCATAAATGGCAGGCCCTTCTCAATTCACCTAATGAGACGCAGGCACTTTCCAGATACAACAGACTTCATGGTTTTTCCAATTCACAGAGGATTTCTCTACTCAGAACTGGCATCCTTTTCTCTTTTTGAACACTCTGTGGGGGGAAAAAAAAGATCAGCCCAAAAAGGCTGAAAGTTGGGATCGTCCCGAAGGAGGCATGTGAGACACATTTTAAAACCCACCAGTACTTACAGAAACATCCCAGTGAATATTTAAAAGGACCAGAACAGTATTTGAAGATAATTCTAAAATACATCTCTCTTACCTGGTTAAAAGCCAGCCAGCATAGGAAATATACAACTCTTTAATGTACATCCATGTTTTTTTAAATTCCTTTCTGTGTTTAATTGAGCTGTATTTATATTCTCATTCAACTTATTTCTCTTGTCACGTCCAACAACGTCTGCTCACTCCATTTCTCTTAAACATTCTTCAGTGTCGATCGGCAGCTCCTCTCTCTTCAGCCTATAATCAAGGAACCGAGACTCTGGTTATTACATTCAAAATCAAAATATCCTCCAATACAGAATCGTTTCACATTGTCCAATAAATGTAGCAACGGCGAGGGCTTAGACGACAATGATTTCAAACCCGTGACCGGCAGAGTCATAATACCCGCTGCACGATCCAACAGACGTAGTCATTACCAGCGAAAAATAATTGAAAATATATTCGTGTCATTGCTTTGCAGCTTAATTAATCCGTGTGCTGTGTGTAAATACCCATCTTGTACACTTTAATAAAAAGATTCAAAGTCCAATTAGTGACCCATTTTCTGACCCATTCGCGTTCCCTTTATCAAAGCTGCCCTTGACCGTCACGGCAGCAAGTTTTTAGTCAAAACTCAACTATTAGCCATGTGTTTTGGGAATACACTGTTTGGAAAACAGATTATTGTTTGGGGAATACAGAAGTCAAAACAAGCTCCTTGAAAATTATGAATGGCCTTACGCTGGCTGAAGAATAAAGCAGCCAATTTCTTTAGTTCTAGCTGTTGAAATCAATTTCTCCCCCTTTCATCGTCAAATCCTGCCTCCTTTTGACAGTGTCATTTTCAAGAAGCGGATCTTCTAATTTCGGCTTTTCCTACACAAATGTCATAAGGATGCTCTCTTTTTTTGGAAAGAACCTGCCTCTCCCCCAGATCATCACAAAACCTCGGACACTCTTGTACAGAAAAAAAAGAGGGAGGTAGAGAATCACGAACCCGCAAGGAATTTCCGATCAGCAGGCCGCATAATCTCGGGAGCCGATACCAGCGAAGAGGGTGGTTCGCATGAAATCATGTACTTGTGACTCACATGCCTTCACGGTGGCTGCGGAACAACACCTAATAAAGCGAATCTTTGCTCCAAGAGCTGCATGCCCAAGATGGGTCTGGAATGTGCCCCAGATAATTCTGCTGATAACCTATGGGACCAGCCTGCAGACCCAAAGAGTATATAAGAGTGGCTCAGAGGAGGAGAGAGAGCACACACCAGACTACCGAAGAAGGGAGACTCATCCCGAAGACACCCTCTCCAGGGGAAATATACCGTTGCTCCTCCGTTTGACAGGTAGACCCGAGACCATGGACGCTACAAAGTCGGTTCTCACCAGCTTCGCCTTGCTGTTCCTTCTGGGCGTCCAGCGTTCGATGTCCCATCCGGTCAGCCTCAGCCCTGCCAAGGAGCTAGCCAGCATGGAGGTAAGGGACAGTGACTTAGCGCTACAGCGCTGATCCAGGTCAAGGGTTGGGGGTTTGAAGGTAGAGCCAGACTTTTTTTTTGGTGGTGGTGGTGGTGGTGGTGAACCCACCTACTCACCCACAAAAGGATCATGGCAGATTTAAAACTTGCACTTTATTAAGTGATTTTTTTTTTCTGGATTAAAACCCACAATTTCAGACACAGGGTTGGATAGAGGAGGTCGTAATTCCCCAAAGCTCACACGGAAATAAATTGTTACAGCAGCTGCCATTCTTTTATCTTAGTTTTTGCTGGAAAAGAACCCCACACAGCCAGTTTTCTGAAAAAAGTTTGCAATGTGTGTGTGTGTGTATATATACACACACTGCTTGCATACACAAGTTTGCAATGTGTGTGTGTGTGTGTGTGTGTGTGTGTACACACACACACACACACACACACACATACATTGCAAACTTGTATATATATGAGGACAACATCTCCCATTGACCACGCTGTCTGGGGGATTTTGGGAACTGTAGCCCACCCCCCACCCCCCAACAAATGAATTTTTCCAAACTTTGCACAGAATGTGTCCCTGGTCACTTTACGTAGAGAACCAGCTGAAGATCTTTGATCCTTGTGGAATAAAGGTTTCTGGGCATCTCTTAGCCATGGGAACCCCCAGATGTAGAAGCAGTCTACCTTAAGAGAGAAGAAATTTTAAAAGGAAGGAGCATTGCCTTTAGCAATTCCATATGGACTTCTGAGGAGCCCCTGACTGTCCCCTCTTGGGAAACAGGGTTATGAGACAGACATCACCCGTAGCAAAGATGGGGGAGTTTGCTGGCTTACGATGGTTCCACAGGAATCCTGGATGAATCCCACTTCCCAGGGTGTTCAGATGGGAACCAGAATAGGAAATATTTAGGAACGTTTGCAGAGAAATCATCTCTCAATGCCCAGGGCAGGTCGATGGGGCATTTCTGGGAATCGGAGAGACCCCCCCCCTCACCCTGGTTGAAAAAGGAGGAGACGGTGGGAGAGAGATTTGAGGACCAGCTTCAAACACCCGGAAGGCTGTTATGTTCCCGAAAGGGAGCAGAGAGATCTGGACAGGATTGGTAAATGGCAGGGCAACAAGGCAGGGAAGCAGATTCTTGGTCAAAAAAACACGGACTTGGTTAAATCAAGAGATGAACAGATCATAAATTCTTTCTCTGTTGCACATACATCGTTTAGGTTTCATTAGGCCAGTGTTTTGCTACACGGTCGTGATCCCTCTTTTAATTGATCACATTTAGCGCCTGCCCTCCCTGTTTGTAAAATACTCCAGGCAGGCTTTGCATTGCAATATAGACACCCATGTATCTGGGTTTTTTTTTAAAAAGGGGGGATTAAAACTCTCCAGCAGTGTGGAGGAAAATAAAAATGGGTGGGAACTGAAGGATCAGCAAAGTAATTTTAACGTGATGGGCCAAAACTATGCTACTGAAAAATAATCTTCTGATAGAAGGACAGCCGGTCACCAGGGGGGTCTGTTTTATTTTCAGAGGTGGTAGAGATCTCTACTTCCTTCAGAGGAGATTTGTTAAGATTAGGAGTTTACCTCTTAGGTTGCACTGAGCCCAGGCTGGATTGGATGACCTCTAAGGTCCCTTTGCCCGATGGTGAATTTCTATATTTCTTTTCTGTTCCAGGCGCTTCTGGAGAGGCTGGAGGGGAAAATCGCCTTGATGGAAGACTTGCAGAACAACCCGGACCCTGAGGAGGCTGACACCCCAAGAGAAGATGCGGACGGGTTCTTGGAAGATAACAGCGACCAGCAGATGGACCCCCGGGTCGATCCCGTGCCTTTCACCTCTGACCGGGGCTCCGTGTTCAAGCGCCTGCGAGGGCTCCAGGTGGCAAAAAGCATGCGGGAATCGGGCTGCTTCGGAAGAAGGCTGGACAGGATCGGGTCCGTCAGCGGGATGGGATGCAGAGGTGAGGCCCTCCAAACGGCACCTGGTCGGCAACTGGCGGCCGCTAATTCGGGGGAAAGCACATGGTTTCCCAAAATGGGCCCATAACAAATGCAACTCTTTTAATTTTATGAAGATACCAATAGAATTTGTGTGTGTCAACCAAAGAATTAGTGAAATGTTTTGGAGTGTTGATGGTCAAGTTACACACATTCTTCCAACAAGTAACTTTATTTAGTTACAATAAATTAAAGTAACTGGGTAAGAATGTAAATAATGTTAGGTTATAAAACATTGTAACCAATGAGAATGAAGTTATTGCGTATGGGGTAATGAGTAACATTTTCTAGTTACTTCTTAAAATTACTTTCAAGCTTTTTTTCAAGTTTTATGATTTATTAAAATCCATCCAATGGGTTTTTTTTTTAAGCAGCAAAAAGATAACAAAGAGGAAGGAGTAACTCAACAAGCTGTTTTTCTAACATCACAAAGTGTTGCAGCCCTGCGTGGGAACTCATTACTTTATGAAAGTAACTTTCCAAAGTTTGCATTAGTGTAGAGGAAAAGAGTAGCGTCTGTCTGTTGGGTTAAGGTTCAAAAACCTCCAGCAGGCAAAAGCGAGATCAAAACAGGGACTCATCCAGAGATGCGAGAAGCAACCTCTCAGGGGGTGTGTGTGTGTGTGTGTCTCCATTGCCTCCCTTCATTGGGTGATAATTAAATGACCCCGAAACCTGCAAGAAACGACAAAATTATGTTAGCAAAGGCTAATTTTAAAAAGAGGACATTTTTGAGCCGTGCCGTTTCCAGCGAGCAAGCAGTCGAAGGGGGAGTAGAGTTAACCTCCACCCCATCGCCCTGACCCCGATCCCACTGTGCCCCTTTTCCAGCTAGCCCTGTGTATTACCCCGTCTTTTCCTCTATGATCGTATCGGGTATAATTTTAGCAAACAGTCTATTTTGCTTGTGTTTCAAACCTGTTTTGCTTCAAAACAAAAATGGCAAATGATCATCGGCCAATGCTATTTATTATAATTTATTATAATTGGCAAATCATAATTTCAGGGGATTCCGTGTCAGTTCCCTGAGATGATGACTGACTAAGGGAATTACATTTAATACTTCAACACAAGTTTAAGCCCAAGGAGGAATTGGAGCTAATTGTGTTCCGTCATATAAAAAGAACTTAGGTCTTACTGATGTATTTCCCAACCATTTCTTCTTTCTTTCTAGGGTATAGAAGGAATTAAATCCAGGTTCCCATCATCCCACCCGAATCCTCCCCCTTAAAAAGGGATCCAGAATTCCTACGGCGTATGGATTTCCGAAGATGAACCCGCGTTTTCTAGAAACCTCCGGAACGGACGCAAATCTTCTGCCTATTTATTTATTTATTAATTTATTTATTATTACTTGGCCTCTGCTTCGTTTATTTCTTGGGGGGGGGGTTATTCTCTCTCTCTCTCCCTTTTTGTTTCTTAAAAGAAAAACAGACTTTCTTACTGTGGGCACAGAGATCATGGCTTGAAAGAATAACGACAATAAAAAAGAACACTTCGACTCTTTTTCTCATGTGTTGGCTTTCGTCTTCGTGGTTTTCCTCCTTTCTCCTCATTTGCTGGGGGATTAAAAAGAAATGGGACCAGTCTTTCCCCAAAAACCATTTTTCAAAGAACAGGATAATTCAGTGATTCCCCACCCTACCCCAGATCATACAATCAGCCAGCCTATGCACGTTTCTAGTCCACAACTGGAAATTTTCCTTTTGCACTTTCAAGTTGGCCCGGAGGAAAACACGTCAAGTCACCTTTAATACAGTCAAAAACCACTATCCAAATAAAATGATCCACAAAATACTACATTCTCCTAGATAAATATGTGTAAGAGTTAAAAAATATTCTAGCAGAAATGATAAGTACTGCTGGCTCAAATCCCAGGGGTCGTTAAAAACCTATCCTTAATTCGTTAAAATTCGCTATTATATGGGATTTCTCGAAATAATTCTTTCTACTCAAATTTGCCGGAGAAACCAGCAAATGTCACGTTTGTAATCTCATGGTTTGCACAGAAACCGGCTGGGCACAACTTGCACCAATTAGCTCGGCATTAAGTACATTAATTGAAAATATATTTGCAATATCTGTGGAGGGGGAGGAGGGGTACTTTGGTGGCCCACCCTGAAGATGGTGGACATTGGACCCATTGAAAAAGGGGATACATTATGAAGATATGGTTCTTAGGCAGAAATAGATATAGACAGCTATCGTTATACCTACAGATATTCCAGTCCTCATGAGGCCCAGTTCTGAATGAGAGGCTCCCTTCCTTTTAAAATAACATTTCCAGAAGATCTACCAGAGAGATAAGGCCCTTTTCACCAGATAGATCTCAGTGGAGGCTGGAGGCTTCAATGTCAGTGAGGTGATAAATCTGCTCCGGGTTTAAGTCAGAACTTCGAAGGCGTCTTCTCCAACATGCCGGACCTGTCTTGGAGACAGGGTTTGGGGAGAGTCTTTCAAGGGGGTAACACTCCAGGGCGGTATCATGGAGAGAGGGACAGATTAGGACTCAGAAGACCCGAGTTTGAATCTCTGTTCAGCCACTGAAACCCAGATAAAGGGGTGGCACAGGTAAAATCCACTCCTAGATTTTCTCACGTAGCTTGGAAAGCCCATCGCGTGGCCGAATTAGGGTGCAAATGGATCCCACTTCAAAAATACATTGCGCCAAAGCCCGGCAAAATTTCACAAACATGCTTTGTTGTGTTATGTTTCATGTCACAAATCTCTGAGCCGGGGAACCCATTCCCGGTTCACATGGTTAAGCAACCAGATCTGATCATCATCCTCACCATTTCCAACAGGATTTAAAACAATATACTGTAGACTGAGTAGGTTTTGGGGAAGGGGGGAAAACGAAAAACCCAGCAGGAACAAGAGCTGTTCCGAAGCTCGTGCTTGGCATAAAGAGCCCAGCAATGGAGCCCCCACTGCCCAGAGAAGTCTACCTCCTAGTAAACGGTATCAAGCAAGGCAAGGGAGGGGTTACCTAGAGACATGCAGTAGCAAGCCAGACCAGAAAGGCCCTTGAGTCTCGCCCTGCCGGCGGTTTACTTTCCGAGGACTCTTCTGATCTGTAGTCCAGCCTCCTGATTTTATTATCATTGATCTGTCCGTTCTTCTGCCTTTTCCTCCACGATGCTCCAGATTGGGCAGGCTTCCTCTTCCTCCCCCCCCCTTTCATCGCCGTCACCACCGCCACCCTGCAAGGTAGGCCAACCTGAGTGGAGCTGGTCCCCTCCCCCCCCGGGAGTCGAAGATCCCAGAGGTTTGCAGGACGGTGTCTTCAAATCGAACCCCGTGGCTTGTACTGGATCTTGCAGCCGATCAAACCTCCCGGCAAATTATTTAGGATCTCTCTCATGACCCCCTCGGAGGGGCCTTGTTTGGGGTGGAACTCGAACCCAGAATCCTCACCTAAACCTAACGCATGGGCTCTCCGGTCTCACCCTCCTGCAGCATCACATTCTCTGATATTTTGGGGCCCAAAAACCCGAATGTCAGAGGAAAGGGGGTTAAAAGGGGGGGGGTCCAGGGACGGTCCCGGAAGTGCTTCTGGACCAAAAGAAGAAGATGGTAATCTGAGTCGGTCCTGGGTGACCACATAAAGGGACCAATGCACCACTCGTGTTGTCGTTCCTTCCAGGAGACCTGGGTTCGAATCCCCACCCGAGCCAGGGAAACTCACTGGTGGTGGGAGGGACCCTGCAGGGTTTTATCCACAGCAAACCCAACCCACGGGGCGTAAATCCTCCAGACCGCACACTCCTGTTGGGGCACAAAATCCATATAGACCGACCCATCTTCAACACCTTGGTGCTGAGCCAGGGAGGAACCGATTAGAGATGGCGGCTAAGATTTAAAACCAGTGCCCCGACCAAAACCATAATATTCCTGCTGCCATTCATCGTAGGTCCCTTTCCCCGCCTACACAGAGCTCCTGCGTGAGAGCCACGTCATGTGTCGTGCAGCCGAAACAGACTTAAAGCAACCCTAATAGGGCTTTCAAGGGAAATGAGATATTTAAGGTTTGACCAGTTCCAGTGAGTTTCCCTGGCTGAGTGGGAATTCGAACTCAGGTCTCCTGAGTCCTACTCCATTCATTACACCACGCTGGGTAGCTACAAGAAGCCTCTAGCCCCATTAACTCAACAGAGGTACCTTAGGTTACGGTCAAACTCACTGCCCCGCAAGTATGCCAGCCTACAAGGTACCACAGCACTCTTCATCACGACAGAACTCCCCAGCATTTGTCAAGGTGGTTCCAAAGCATTCTTCCGTTCCTCGGAGAAGCTGGAACGTCCCAGTGTCCCCATCCGCGGAGGCCTCTGAGCCAGAAAACCCGAGTTTGACAGCTCCCCCTGGGGAATCTCGGCTTCCGGGGAGGCTGTCTCGGAAAAAGATAACCAGGAGACTGATCGGGGAGCTTCTTTCGCACTCGGGATGTGTGAAGCCTCTTGAGATGAGTCGAGAGGAATGCGGATCACAAGGGCCCCCAGTCAACCTTCCCTGCCGATGACGGGCACCCAAAAGCCACTTGCCTTCCGGGCCACACGGATCTCTTTAAAAGGGAATCTCCTGCCCGCTCCGGTTATCTCGCATCTTTTATCGAGAAGGGGTGACGGAATGTGGTGGGGTTCATTCTTTGGCCATTAGCTTCGCTGGTCCCATGAGTATAAAGATGGGGATGGTCAGGATTGAACCGTCACAGCCGAAGAGAAGGGCGACAGAGGAGAGGGAGGTTTGCAGAGCCCACCATGAGACCCATCATGCTTCTTCTTCTGCCCCTCATCTTCTTGGGGGGTCACCTTCCAGGGAGGAGCAACGGGCACCCCGTTTACGGATCAGAACTGGCAGGTTTCAAGGTAAGAGATGGCAAAGACGCGCCTGCATTCGTGGGATCGATCCGCACGGGGCCTGGACCTCCCTCAACCGCTTGCCAGCTCAATGCTGAGTTGCAGAGAACCCTCGTTTAGCCACAGATGCAGACGAGGAAATGATTTGCTTCCATTTGTTTCTTTTGACGATAAAAAATTTATATATCTCCAAAACTGGCAGTGGTATTCACCAGAAAAATAAGCGTTTTGCTTCTAAACTGAACAGAGGAGAAACCGAGGGCTGATGGGGCCCTTCCAGGCCCCGGGTCTGACGTCCATTCTGCTCGGAAATCTTGGTTTCAATCTGTGTGGATTTTTAGCACTGAAGTCGCCAGCTTTTATTTCTGAAAGGCACCTCGACTTATAACACATACCCAGCAGGCGGGGAAAACAAGCGTGGCCCTCTCCATGCTCTACGGATTGCATTTTGCATGGGGAAAATTTAATTCCACTTGCCTCTGGACCAACACAGAAATAGGCGTTATATTATAATAACTGTTCTAATCAGTGCAGAGTTCCCCCTGGGTGAAGCATGTATTTTAAAAAAAAAAAAAACTGCAGCCAACATGGATAGACGTAGAAAATCAGGGCACCAGAGCCATAATTGGGGAATCAGGATCAGAAAATGAACCAATGTACGGAAGAAAGTAGTTAAAATGTGGAATTTCCAGAAGGAAGTGGTCATGGGCTTGTGTTTTGAGCTAAGAAGGAATTTCACGCTTAACCCAGGATGATTTTTTTCACACACACACACACACACGTTGGATGCCCCCGTCCTGGGCGCTGGGACGTGTGAATTGGCTCAGACAGAATAAGCACAGCATAGCTAAGTAGCTGGGCTATGAGTAGACAAGCCCTTCGTTCGAATCTTGCCCTGGCTTCCAATCCACGACCATCACGCTGGCCTACCTTGTAGGGCCGTCGTAACAATGGTTCAAATGACAAAATGAACCAGCAGCTGAGCAGCTGTCACATGTTCTACGGCCAAAGTTTCTCTAACTTTAGACTTCTCGAGGCTGGCGGACTACAACACCCAGCATCCCTGGCCAGGGGCTGGCTGGGGATGATGGGGTTTACAGTCCACCATCCTATGGGTACCCAGAATGACGAAACAGAGAGGTAGGAGATCTAAAACTGCTTAATGTGTCTGGCATCAAAACAAGTAAGAAGGTGAGGATGCTGTGAGAATATACAACCCCGCACTCACTGGGTTACCGGCTGAATTATGTCCATTTGGGGCTCCCTTTTTTAAAAACTCTCCTTCTCAGGCCCTCCTGGAGCGTCTGGAAGACAAACTCGAACCCAGAGCAGGAGAAGCGGGGCTCGAGGGAGATTTTAACGAAGCCAACGACGAAACAGCTGGAGACGATCCTCAGACTTTCGCTTCGTGGGATGACGAATACCCAAGACCTCCGAGCCAAGGGGGGTTTGGACGGAGTGACGGGTGGTCCTCGGAGAGGGTCCCCCCCGCCGCCAGGAGCAGACTGGGAGCCTTGCTCACTGCCCCCCGTCGGGTCTCCCACTGTTTCGGCCAAAGGCTCGACCGGATCGGGTCCTCCAGCGGACTCGGCTGCAAACGGAGCAGGGTGAGAGCCGGGGGAGTGGGCGGGTGGGGGTTTGCTATGATATTTTGCTGCCGGGGGGGGGGGGCAGCCAGAGTCACAAACTCATATGGCTTTCCAAGGGGAAGGCGAATAGGGACCGGGTTACTCTATTTATGCCATGCCCAAGGGCAGGTAGCAGCCATCCTTAGCGGTGACGGTGTAGAGCCTCCAGCAACAGATGCAGTGCACCTGCTACTAAGCAGTATATAATGTCCTGCTTGTAGGCTACCCAACAGCCTCTGGAATTTTCAGATTTCTTGGACCACAAACCCCATCCCTCTTCATTCTGGGAGGTCTGCTCGACAGATACCTAAATATGGCTCGCCTTGGAGAAAAGGCCTTGTTTGGAAGGCTTTGAGGCCAAGCTAGGCCTCGCTCTAGCCCGGCCTTCCTGTTCCTGCCCCAGTGCGAGCTGGGAGCTTTCTTTTTGAACAGGAAGCTGGGTGGAGCTCGGCCTCAAAGTTGAGGCCTAGGTCCAAGGTGAGCCACATTGAGGTCCGGCAGAACTCCCGAGAACAGAGACTTATGGGATTTGTAGTCCATGAAAATCCCAAGCTCCCACCGCTAGCTGCTATTCTTTGGCAAGAGTCATTTCGTCTTGAACCAAACGCGCCTGGGGGAGCCTCAGCATTTTGGACGAATGCTGTTAATTTGCTTCCTGTCCTTTCACAGAACTGAAGCTGAACCCAACCGCGGCCAGGACCTCCACCACCCACTCCTGCGGCCCCCACACCTTTCCCGAGGCTGCTTGAGCCCCTCCGTTAAGAAGATAGCCAGCTCTTCCCCTCCACCGAGAGAGAAAAGGCGAGGCTCACTGGAGGACAGATGCTCTCACACACCCCTGGAATAATTTCTTTTGCAATACACCAGGGCACAGAACACAGAAAAGGATGTAAAATGAGCCATGGGGGTTAGATTCCCGGCTAGCACCTACCGCTCCCCACCAACCAGTCCCACCAAGCCTCGAACAAGAATCCACGAGATTCAGTACCACGGACAGAGACGGGTCTGAGCCCGGCTGCCTCTCACCAAGCATTTCCAGCAGAACATCTTTGCAATAAAACCAACCAGACTTGTGTGTCTCCATCCCATTTCAGGGGGGAAAACGGGGGGCCAGCAAGCCTTGGAAAAACTAGCTTGTTCCTCTCTTTAAAAACTTTCCTCCTGGCCGAGGGAGAATCCAGAAGGTTTGGCTAGCCAGGGTCCGAAAACTACCCGGGGGTGCCCCCCGTTTCAAAAATGTCGCTTTTCCAAGCTCCGAGTTCCAAACCCAAGTTCCTGTGCACCTGCAAAAGGACAGCTGGACGGGTCTCGTGGACTCCAAGGCATAGCCACACTTGGTGAGGCTTAAGTGCACAGACGTGGGGTCCAAAAAAAAGAAAATGTAAACGGGAGCCACAGGAAAACAATCGGATTTACATTTCCCCAGCACACCGTTTGAACTTTGCACTGCAAAAAATTGCCTGTATTCACAATTTCCATTAAAGTAGACATATTTTTAAGCAGCAGTTGTCGTTTGCTAATCCATTTTCGGCTCAATAAGGGAGCTTTAATCTCCCTAGGATGAAGAGACTATGGGGGGGGGGGGTGCTGGTGGCAGGAAGCTCATAACGATATACGTTCTAGGGAAAAAGCAAGAGATATACAATTGTCGTTGTACTTACAATGCTAGCCGGGGCAGTGTCGTCCAGCAGGGCGGTTGGTTCTTCACATTAAAAAATAGAACCTCCATGGTCCAGGATAGTCTACCCCCAAATAGTACACGTTCCCAGATAAGCAATTGGAAAGAATGGTTGTCTTCGTAACTGGCAACTGGGATTCTCAGAGGATAAAGTGAGCCGTGGGAAATGTCTCCTGGCTATGGAAGGTAGAAATACATTTAATTTGAATACAGAGGGTTGGACTAAAACTCGAAACCTTCCAGCTCGGCATGTTCGCATAGGAAACAGATGCCGTTGCCAGCCCTGGGATGAGGAAGGCAGGCCAATAGCAAAAGGTACCGACAAAAAATAGGAAAGACCCAGGAAGTCTGTGAAGACACACACAGGAGGAAATTTATTTTAATCGTATGTGCATGTAGTGGTGGTTTTAAAGAGACCAACAGTTGTGGGTTTACAACGCAAGAGCTCAGATATAAATAATAATAATAATAACAAAAAAAATCATCTAGGCAGGATTTTAAAAAAAAATAAACATTTGTGTGCAACACCACAAAATTAATTTTGCCCAAATGAAAAAAGTGCAATTGGCATTGCAAACGACCATCATGAGAGATTAAATTAAATTGAAGGGTGAGTGGTCTGTTTTGGAATGGGTCAAGTCTCACGCAGGGAGGGAGGGGGGCGATACCTCAAGACCGCGGGATACTACTGTGTAAGAGGGTGGCTCTCCAACGCTGGCTGTTCTGGGTGCTTCGGAATTCCGTATCCCAGCATCCCCAACCACTGGGGCTGGGGGCTGATGGGCACTGTCGTTTAAAAACACCAACAACTGGTATACCAATGGCTGAGGAGCACTGAAGAGATCGGAGAGGGGGGAATGCAACGATGCTACAACCCTCCAGAGTTCCCGCAAGGTGTAAATAAATTAATACTGGCTTTTTAAAGATACACAGAGTTACATCTTGATGCTTGCAGGGGGTGTCAGGAACCTTCAAATTGGAGGCACAGCACAGAGACACATCAAACAACAGACAGCTTCCATTAGCAAACCGACTAAGGGGCGGGGGGCGAAAAACCCACACATTGATCAAGTCGGCAAACCCACCGCCCAGCGACAGCCGGCACGGAAGCCCCAGGGCGAAAAGGTTCGGAAAGATGCCTCCGTCGGCGTCGGCTGTCACTTTTAACAAACCCCACATCGGCGTTAAGGGAGAAGACCGTTCATCATGTCGGCCCGGGGTTGTGAGAGACGCCGGCTGCTTCATCACACACACACACCCCAAACAGACACCACAAGACAGGTGGGGAGGCGAGAATATTTTTGTCCAATAAGGCAAACATCTGGGCCAGATGCCAAAAGCCAGCCACTCAAAACCGGGAAGGGAAAAGGGTTTGTCAAAAACCCACAGCCCTCGAGATGAAGGACGGCGATGGGGCTGCCAGAGCCTTAATTGGCGCGACGCGCGATAGATCTCAGAAAACTCGCTGGCGAGGCCCTCGTTTGCTTTTGAGCAATGGGCGAAGGCTACGGATTCGGTGGGGTGCCACTGGGCTGAACGCTCTCGAATTCTGGGCAGGGAAGTAGGAACGCCGGGAAGACAAATGCCCGCAGGACATTTCTAAAGATCCAGATCTCTTTAACCTGCTCTTGGTTTATTCCTCACTCTCACCGGCCAACCAAGAACCACAGTTTCTCCTCAAGGGTTCCACGGAATGTGGGCCCCAACACTGGGAAGCTTTGGAGTCATCCCGAAGGGAGGCTGAAGCCCCAAACGTGGGACTTCTTATAAGGACACAACGTTTGGGGATTCCTGTAAAGAACAGGGTCAGTTTTCCACATGATCCTTTTTGGAAGGGGTGGGGGAGAGAAAGACCCCCATTTGGGGCCAAATCAGGGCCAGCGGCACCTGGAAAATAGAGCAGCACAGAACAGGCAAGCTGGCCGATGGTGAGGCAAGAGAAAAGGGCAGAGGGACCCTTTTTCCTAGAATGCATTTTCTCTCCGGCTCTGCCTTGTCTATGTGAGTGCAAAACACACACACACACACACACACACCATTGTGCTTTATCAAGGCGATCAGTGCTAACAGCTCCTGCACGGCTCTGGCTTCCCCAGGAATTGATTGAGACAAAAATAAAATTAAAACAACAACCTACAAAGGCAGGAGCCTGCCGGAATCACGCCAGGCCCGGCTGGGATGGGACTCGTTCGAAGCCCCAGACCGGCCGCGGCTGGCTCCAGCCTTTGGGTGACTATTATGGGAAAAATCTCTCGGCCGCTCCCGGAGATGGCTCTGCTGCTACTCTTTCTGTGGCCTCGCCTCCCTTCCCCTCCCGCTCTGGTCCAGAATTATTCCGGTCCTGCCTGGGTTTACTACTTATGCTTTTTTTAATGATTTCTCTCTCCCCCGGGGCAAGATTTGCTAGTTAAGGTCTTTCGATGAAAAATCGGAGCTGGCGTTCGGCGTCCAGAGAAGGGATGAAACAGCAACGCGCTCTCGGTTCAAAACAGAGAGTGACACAAATCAAAATTCGGACTTGGGGGAAAGGAATCATAGAAAGGAAGGAAAACACAAATAATTTGGGGGGGGGGGGGAAGGACTCGTACGGATGGCAAGTCCAGGAAATGCTGAGGTTGGATGGAGAGAAGCGCAGCCTTTCAGAGGTGGCGTGACTACAACTCCCATTCCCCTGGAGAGATGGGATTTTTAATCCGACACTACCGGAAAGAGGCGGGTTGTGAGAAAAGGCGGATTTGGATAAAACCAGTTTGGCAAGTCAAGAGGCGCTGGGCAGGAGAATGATCTTACCCATCCATATGTGCTCCTTTGCAAATCGTTGAACATTTTGCCAACTTCACTTTCTCCATTTTTCCATCCACGTACAAAATACTGGCTTGATCATTGTTCGTTTTTCTCTCTCTTGGTGTCTTTCTCCCTTTCCTTTCCTTTTCCCCTTCTTTCTTTTTCCCCCATCTATCATCCTCTCCCAAGTTTGAGGAGACCCGAACGCTTCCTTGGAACGTCACTGGAGCATAGACTTTCCGAGGTGTGTGTGTGTGTGTGTGTGTGTGTGTGTGGCCCTGCCCGGCCTCCGAAGGAGAATGCACCAAAAATCAAGCAGCCACAAATCAAAGGGGAAAAGGGGGAAAAGATGGATATGTGCAAAGCAGACAGAATCTCAAGAGTTCCAAAGTCTTTTTCCTAAAAAAAATATTAAAAAAACACACACACCCAAGGAAAAAAAAATACAGTGTCTCCTGTTCTCAGCTTTAAGTGATGCTGAAGAACCGTTTGCTAAGTGCAGAAGAGGAAGGAAAGGTTGTATTGGTTCACCTGGTCCTCAAGGTGGAAAAAAATGGGATTAAAATTAAGGCAAAATAAGCCGGAGGGAAAGTCAGTGGGGAAAGAGAGGGTTGCTTTTTCTGTCTGGAACAGAGCAGAGGTGTGATTCCTCCCAAACAGGTCGATGGGAAAACTGAAGGTGCGTCCGTTGCAAGACAGCTTAGGGAGAGATCACACAGAGGGGAAAAAGCCGACAGCGAGGGCTCCCAAGATTAGCCAGTGAGGGTGGTAGAAATCCTGGCGTCTCCTCGGTTTCTAAGAGACTCAGCCTCCCACGAGAAGAACACTGAAGTTTGCCTTGCTCTCAAGGGCAGGAAGGCGGCCCATGGGAGGGAGGGCCGGGGAGCGAAGCAGCAGCCCAGAGGCACACGGCGGGAGGAAGGCAGGCAGGCGGGCGACGGTCAGAGGGTTTGGTAGTGCTGCCGGAGCCTGGCTTGTAAGTATTCGTGGGTCAGGTTGTGCCGGGTAATGATGCCGACGATCTGGGGGTGGGAGTGGGGGAAGAGAGAGGAAAAGCAGAGGAAAACGTGACTTAAAAGGCAACGATCTGCCTGCTCTGGGTTCTCATACGAATCACACCCAAAAAGGTCACCCTATGAAGAGTCGGGCATTTGGGAGAGATAAAAAAATTCGCTAAACCCTGTGGAACTCCCTGCCACAAGACGTAGCGAGGGACGCCATCTTGAGCCATCCCAAGGAAATCATGGAGGGGAGAGGGGGCTAAAAGAAGACCCAAACCTGACGGTCACACCCTCCTCCGTCTACGCCCGGCTGAGGAGCCCAAAGGGAAAAGCACAGCCACCTTCGACTCCTGCCGGTGGATCTCCCACAAGAGCTGTGGTGAGAACAGAAGGTCGGGCAATCCGGATGTTTTGCCCTCATCCGGCGCCCCTCTGCCCACTTTCTCGGGTCCTGTCCAGCGCCCTGTTTGCTAGGGTGGCCCATGGGGGGAAGAGACCATGCAGAAGAAGTGGCAGAAACCATACAGCTCTCCGGCAAAACCCACTGGACCCAGAATGACTGGGTAGCTCAGTGACTTAGGATTCCGTCTGTGGAGCCAGAGGTTGGGAGTTCGATTCCCCCTACTGGGCCTCCTTGGCAGGGGCTGGACTGGATGATCCCGAGGGTCCCTTTCCAGCTCTGCCGTTCTAAGACGACGACAATGACGCTGGAGAGCCCGGGATCATTAGCCTGTCCAAGCCAGACTCCCAGCCACAAACAGGGCAGTGTGCTCTGTTTTTATGCACTTCCCGGCTCCTTCCATCACCGCCTACTGAGGGTCTGAAAGATCACAGCCCTGGACTCCCCATACGAACACCTCTGCTACTTCTGGCTTCGAGTTAACATGCGCTGGAGGCCAGCGACACCTGGTGGAGACTCCGCAGGGCAAGTCTAGACAAGGGTCGGATGAGAAGAACCAGCTACGTCCTGGTCTCCCTTCTGTTCGTCGTGAAAATTTTTTTGTATATTTTTCCAAATACCACATATTGCTCCCACCATCAACTAGTGCATGTTGGTGCACCGTTTTCCAAATGCACGCAGCAATAACCATGCCCAGCATCAAAATGCACCCACGGTTTTGGACGCAGCGAGAAAATGTTATTTCCATACAGAAACAGGAGGTGAAAAATAACCACCCAGAAATGCAAACCCAGGTTCTATCCTTAGCTTTAGCCCTCTAGCCGCCTACACCAAGACAGGGCATTGGATTCGGTTTGGACTACAAGTCCCCTAATCCCTCCCCCATCGCTGGATATGTTGCACAGGGATGATGGGACTTGTAGTTTTAAAGCCTGGCCCAAATGAATGCACCGGGGAGAATCGCAAACCAAAACCGGCTGTTCCCAAGCTTCGTTTTAAGCGTTTTCAGACCCTCCTGAAAGGGCCAAACGGGCTCACCTCCCCGACGGCGTTCACCACCGGCAAGTGCCTCAGCCCCATCGTCCGGAAGAGGTTAAAGACTTGGGAGACGTGAGTGTTGGGCGAGACGGTGAAAGGGGACGGATTCATGTACGGCGTGACGTCCTAGCAAAAAAAAAAAAAAGAGCAGGAAGGAAATCTTAGAAACGTGTTGCTCTCTGTTGTTCCAAAAGTGTTTTGGTATTGCTTTTATTTACCGTTTTTAATATAATACTTATATAATTCCTTCCTAATATTTGTGCAATTACTGTTTTTAGCTTCTACACGTTGTATTTTTCATGCCGTAAGCCGCCTCGGGTCCTTTTGAAGGAGAAAGACGGGGGTGAAAATATTTTAAATAAATAAACCCAAACACGCGCTTTGGGATCTGGGTGGCTCGGTCCTGTTATTTGCTTTTCGTTCTGCATCGTTTAGGGTGGTGTTCAGCGCTTCCCAATGAATGCAAAAAGGTATTTCTCATTAGTTTTGCCTGCCCCGTTTGAGGGGCCATGAGCCGACTCGGATGCCACGAGGGAAAAAAACCAGGAAGGAAAGAAAATGATCGGCCGGATGAATGAGGGTTTGGGGGTTATGGGACCTCTTCTGGCTCCCTCCCTCCCCCCAGGCCACCAACGTGACAACCCCCCCAAGCACAGACACCCCCCCTTTTACCACAATCATCCTGGGATTCAGCAGCGTCAGATCCAAGTCGTGGATGTCGGGGTAGCGGGGGTAATCCTCGGCCATCTCCGCGTATGAGAGACGAGGCTGGCTGGCACTCTGCAGGGAGGAAAAGCAAACTCGGGTAGATAAACCTCCATCCCCCTCGCCCGACCCGTCGGATAACTTCGGAAATTCAAAAGAGGCAGCGGCGAGCACAGAAGACGGCGGGTTCCAACTTGCGGATTTGGGAGCACGGGGAATATGCCACACAAGGGGTGGAAATCTACCACGGCTCGGCTCTGACTCGCAAGGTATGGAATCGCCCCGTAGAAGGCGATCTATTTTCCTTCTGGACGCCGCCTGACCCGAGATCAGCCCGTCCTGCCCCCGGACAACACCCAGACAGAGAGACAGGAGAGGCGGCTGCCGCTCACGGAGAAGGGACGCCCCAGCCCAGCCCAACTCACCGACTGGTTCTCCGTGTAACAGACGCCCCGCACCAGCAAGGTGACCAGTTGGGAGCGCAGGATGAGGCCGTGAAAGGTCAGCGGCCGGAAACGTTCTTCCATGGTCCACTCTTCGCTGGGGGACTGATCCGGGTAAAGGTTTGGGTAAGGGGTGTACCTAAGAAGAGGGCGGATACCTCGGCTATTGAGAACAATCTGGCAATCAAATCCCGCGTTTTGGAGACCCTGGAAGGAAGAGGCGGGTCGGCCCCGGAGGAAGTCGAATCCTCCTCTTCTAGATCGATCTAGTACTTCATTAATGCAGCCAACCGGGCACCCCACAAACGTCTGGGTGTTACTCAGATTCCCCCCAAAAAAGGATTATTCTGAGCCGTCACGTCAAAACTGACTTATAGGCACCCTATTTAAAGGAGTGGTTTGACCCGTTCCACTTGCCCAGGAAGTTTTCCACAGCTGAGCAGGGATTCAAACCCTGTTCCCCGGAGTCCTCGACTGTCACTCTATGCACGACACCATGTCAAGTTTGCTATTATCCACGGTTTCTGGCATCCGCGGGAGGGGGAGCTTCGAACCGTCCCACACGGATACGGCCGTCCTACTGTGTTTGCATTATTATGAGAATATTCTACATCTGAAACGAGGAATCTGCTTGTAAAGCACCAAAACGCCTCCACATTTTGGACTGCAAGTCCCCTAATTCCTCCCCACCGTTGGTGATGTTACACAGGGATGATGGGACCTGAAGTTCAAAAAGGAACCACTCTTCGCTTCTTCCACGTACGCTCCGGAACAGGCCGTTGCGTTGCTTTTTTGACATACAACCACCTTCATTAAGGCCGGTCTGCCACGGCCAACTCCACGGCGCAGCGAGGATTCGAACTCGGGTCTCCCGCCCCCCACCCACCCCTACCCCCAGCCCGACCTGATCTCACCTCCGCTCCAGCATCTGCTGCAGCATGTCCTCCGTCTCCGGCGGCTCCTCCGTGGCGATGTGGTCCTCGCACATGTTCCGCAGCTCACTGGAAGGGTAGGATTTCATGGACTGGCTGCGTTTCCGCTGCTCACTGGCCCTGGTGAGGATGCTGGATTTCTGGGGGGGGGGGGGGGAGAAAGACAGAGAGAAGAGTCGGGGGGGGGGGGGAAATCAGCCCACCTACAGGACAAAATCTGTTTTTCTCATTCAGAGAAGACTTCAGGACCTCGGCAAAACGTGCCTCCAAGCCTTGTAAGGCCGGGAAACTCAAGGTTTAAATCTGCCCCAACCCAAACCCTCCCTTGTTAACCTGTTTCCTTCTGTCTTCTCCTTCCTAAGATTATTACCAGCACCCAATGTTCTGTCCATCACACCAGCTATATTTTTTTTACTATTTAAATGGCAACCCTATATTTCTTTATTGCATTTACTTGTTCCTTAAATTGATAGACCGCTCCATCGCACTCTTCGGGGCAGTTGACAACGATCCATCGAATCAAAATAGAACAGAATTATTCATACGCTCTGCAAAGCACTCAAGTTTATCTGTTTTGTAGTTCTTATGTGTGCCACCAAGTCGGCTCCGTCTCACGGCCACCCTAAGAACGAGCACCCCTGTCCTGCCCTCAACCGCCTTGCTCAGCTCTTGAAAACTCAAAAGTCGTGGCTTCCTTTAGGGAATCCGTCCATCTCACTTCTGGTCTTCCCTCTTTTCCTACTGCCTTCCGCTTTTCACTGCCTTTTCCAGAAAACCCTGCCTTCTCGTGACGCCCCATGGGTACGGCGTAACCTTTCCCCAAATAAATCTAACATTCTTTCCCCAAGATGGGGTGCCGAATACGGAAAGACATTCTGGCCCAGTGGATGAAAATCCCGTTGCCCGCCTGTCTCCTCACCTTGAACTTAATATTGTTGCTGATCAGCTGGTCCCACTTCATGAACTCTTTCTCGTAGGCCCGGTTCTCGGTCACCACCGGGAAGGCGTGGTGGACCGTCGTCCGCAGGATGCTCACCAGGGACTGGATCCGGGTGTGGGGGTAGACGTACATCAGGTTGGGCTCCATGATGTCACTGGCCCTCAGCCTGGAAAGGGCGGATTTTTAGAGCTATTTTATTGACCTCGATTTAAATTTGCAGCTTGTCTTCCCAGCTAAAAAAGGGGCTCAATGGGGCCGTCTAAATGACACTTAAGGAGTCTTCATTAAATTGCAATTGCAAAGCAAACCCGCTGAAGATACAACAAAGTATGGAACCGAAGCGAACTTCAGCAACAGGTTAGTTTAGATCAATGGCTCCCCAGATGTTCTTGGACTACAACGCCCAGAAATCCTGGCCAGCACAGCTCATGGTGAAGGCTTCTGGGAGTTGTAGTCCAAGAATACCTGGAGACCCAAGGTCGGGAACCAGGGGGGGTTAGAGGCAAAAGAGGTCAATAAAAATTTCTTAGCCTGCTGGTAGAAGAATAGCAGGGAGGGGACCAACCTCACCTCTCTCCGGAGGGGGAGATTCCAGGAAATCTGGGGAAGCAGCCACCAAGTCGGCCCTCTCCTCATCTCCCCCAACCAAAGCCGGACAAGCGTGTTCTCTTTTAATACCGGCCGGAGCCCGCAATTTCAAGACGGAGCAACGCACCTGTCCATTTCGGCCTTGGTCTCCCACTCCAGCAGCGGCACGCCACGCAAGTTGACGTAAACGTCATAAATCCCCTTGTTGAAGAGATCCCCGGTCCATTTGGCAACCTGGACAAAGAGTAAAGAAACGGCTTTGATAAAACAGACAAGATGCCGTTCCTAATATCAGGGTCCCCCCCCCCCTTTTTCTGGAACGCTTCTTGTAAAGGAAAACCAAGTGGGAGTGGGGAAAAAGAAAGCCCTAAACCATCAGAGTACAGTAGACCCCTGTATCCATGCTATCTGCCGATTCCCTTATCCATGGTCCGAAAATACTTAAAAAAAAAAAAAATCCCGGAAATATATATTTCTAGTGATGACATTACCGGAACTGGTTACTAGAGAAAG
The DNA here is from genome assembly GCA_037013535.1 of Intellagama lesueurii. Classification (NCBI taxonomy): domain Eukaryota; kingdom Metazoa; phylum Chordata; class Lepidosauria; order Squamata; family Agamidae; genus Intellagama; species Intellagama lesueurii. The sequence goes on along the minus strand of JBAJHW010000016.1, from coordinate 11,402,924 downwards.
CCAGAGACCATGCTATGCGTAGCGTTCGCTATTATAAATTTGCTATAATCCATGTTTTTCAGCATCCATGGGGAGGGAATTTAAACTGATCCCCCACCGATATGGGGGTCCTCTACTGTATAATCAGAAATCTGAGTGGTTTCAGGAAAGCTGCTTTCCCCCTGAACAGAGTGTCTGTGTACAGACACAACTATTTGGGAGGGGGGAATGTCACTCCAGCCCCCCTAGAGGTCTCTGGAAAGCCCAGCCTTATCTGTGAGTCCTGGCCCGAGAGGGTTGTAGGAGAAAGGATGTTAATGCCAGCCGGTTCGATAAACCCGTTTGCAAGTCTGATGGCCTAAAACGTGGCCTGTGGAGCCGACTGACGGTGATCTTCCTGGTTTCGCAGGACTTTGCTCGTCTGGGTCGTGGTGGCCTTTGACCCCGAGCGGCTCACCATGAGTGTGATCATGATGGGCAGCCCGTACGTGATCTCGTTGGTGGACTCGATCAGGATGACGGTGAGGCTGATGGTCATGCGCACCACGCCGCCCAGAAAGGCCGCGGCGCCGATCAGGGCGAAGGTGCCCGAATAGATGTGATCCAGGCCGATATAACTAGGAGAGAAGGACGGAGGGAAGCAGGGTTAGGATCTGGTGGGATTACCAAGGGGCAAGAAAGCAGGGAGCTCTACGGATGTAACCGGGGTGGGGTGGGGTGGGGTGGGGTGGGGGCACCTTTTCACGAGGTTGGCCACCAGGCGTCCGAAGGCGGCCCCGCAGAGCAGCGACGGGACAAACAGCCCGCTGGGCACCGAAATCCCGTAAGTCCAACAGGAGAGTAAGAAATAGAGAAGGAAGAACAGGGAGAGGGTGACCGGGCTGAAAGTACCTGCGAGACAAGCGGAAGGAAGAAGGAAAGAGCTCAGAGAGTCGGTCCACCATAGCTCCGCCCCCAACAGAGAAGGCCACGCCCCTTTCCCCAAGAGCTCCGCCCCACCAAGCTACAGTAAGCACCAAAGCTCCGCCCTGAAATAAAGGCCACGCCCCATCGTGCGATGGTAAAGCACCAAAGCTCCGCCCTCACAAGAAAAGGCCACGCCCTTTCCCAAGAACTCCGCCCCTTCAACAAGCCGCCTTTCACGCAACCCACACAAAGCGGAATTTGGAAAAGTTTTCTGGACTATGAATCCCAGAATCCCCCAAGGCAGCAGAGAGGGGCTATGATGCCTGGGGGATTTTAGGGAAGAGTCACCATGAAAAGTCACTTTTCTAAGCTCTTGTATCTAGATATTCAAGGGCGGAGAAAAACCCAGACCATCCAGATGTTTCGCCTTTAGGGTCCACCGGAGGCCGCCCACGCAGTAAGGGACGATGGGTGTCTTAGTCCCAAACACCGGCAAGGTTCAATGCTCCCCAGGAGCAGTACATGGGAGGTTTTTTTGAAAGAGGAGCCCGCCAGCTCTCCTCTTCCACCCCGTGGCTTTCCCTCCAGATGTTAGGAGCGGCCCGGGTCTCCTCCTCACCTTCCTGGTGGAACAGCTGCAAAATGGCCGACTCCTGAGGGTTGAAAAACAGCGTTGCCATGTCGTTGTAAGTCTGGTTGGGGCAGAAAAAGGTCCGGATGCTGGCATTCACTTCATTGGACGAAGAATCCTAAAAAACAGCGCACGTGGCGTTAAGCCGAGGGCAGCCAAACCCTGGTCTTTTTGCAGGTGTTTGGGACTACAACTCCCATGGGCCACGGTGGAGGCCGCCTCTGTAGCTTGAAGTCCAAAACTCTGGAAGGCCAGAAATTCTTTGATCCAGGCAGAACCCATTTGTTTGGAGGGGGGGGGGGGGGGAGGAAACCTCGATTTCTCTATCTCAATTATTCAATCCACCTTAAAACCGCTCAACTACATAACCTATATGCAAAAGTTCAAAACGACATCAATTTTTAAATGAAAATAACCACGTCACGCTTGGATTCCACCCGAACCGAAGTCAAGAAAGGGATCCACTGAGACTCATTTGACCCCGTGTAGAAAAGAGACGTTCCGCACAATTCAATCTGGGGGATTCTTCACCCCCTCCCTTACCTGCAGGCCCACCGAGCCGTTGTTCCCGTGGTTGGCCGAGGAGAGCGGACGGCATTCCCCGAGGACCACGGAGGCGACGAAAACCACCAGGGTGGTCGTTAGACCCACCAGCAGGCTCTCCAAGACTCTACACGAGCAAGACAAGACAAATGTTGTTTTTTAAAGAAAGCAAAGGCCAGGAAAGGTCAGGATGAGACCCCGCTACCCTCTGTGGACATCAAAGCCAGAACTGAAGCTACAAAACGGTGCTCTCGGCGACAGCCCAGCTCAGGTCTGATCACACTCAACCTCGTGGTTTACTTGACTGAGTCAACCCGTCTCACATACCACCTTCCTCTTTTCCTGCTGCCTTCCCCTTTGCCCACAGCAAGACTGCCTTCTCTGGGGAGTCTACCCTTCTCAAGATCAGCCCATACACGACGGCTAGGTTTTATTTTAAAAGCCAGGCAGAAAACACGCAGGGATCCCAGGAGGACAAAGGGGTGGAGGTACCTGACCAGCTTCGGTTTGGGGTGGACGTTCCGCATGCGGTATTTTGCCAGCCTCTTGTTGATGCAGTTGAAAGTGGCACCGAGGAGGCCCCCCACCACGCCCATGAGGATGAAAAAGCCCAGGTCCACCACCGTCCAGAGGTGGCATTTCTTATCCGATTCCGAGCACTGAAAGGAGCAAGGGAGGGAGGAAAAGAGAGGGGGGAGGAAGAAAAGGAAAAGACCAAGGGGAAGTAAGCAAGGCAGGGAAAGAGAGAAAGGGGGAAGGAAGGATGGAAGGCAGGAAAAGAAAGAAGGAAGGAAGGATGGAAGGAAAAGAGCCTCCGCTATGAATCAATGGGGATTAATCCTTGGGATGTGGTTTACAGAGTGTTTTTCCCCTGCCCCAAATTTGAATTGCATTTATTACTTATTTTCTTTTATATTCTATGCAACTTTCCCCCCCCAAAAGTGGGACCCCCAGGTGGCTTACAACTTTGTTAAAACAAAACAAAAAAACAAAAAACACAACAGACTTAAAAAGACCATAAGTGGTTCGAACAGAATTAAAACCATCGCTCTCCTTGAAAACAGTTAAAATAAAAACACGGTTTGAATTAAGCCTGGATCATTTCTTAATTACGCCGTCATGCAATTCTATCTACCTAACTATAACATGATACCCTTTGTCGTTTAACTCAATGTATTTTGGTGTTATCGTTAGGAAACGACCCAAGGGGGGGAGGGGGGAAAATAGTGAATTTCAACACCACGTACCTTGAATTCCCCAAAATTCAGCAACCCGGGGACTTGGAAAGCCCCCCAGCTCCTGAACTGAATCCCCGAGCGGAAGAAATTGAGCGTGAACGTGGCTGCCATGGAACAAAACAGCTGGAAAGGAAAGGAAAGGCAGGCATTTAGAGGGCTGATCGGCCAAGGTTTCAGGGGCTCACTTCTGCCCTGCCTCACCCAAGGCTCTTCCTGGAATACAGCCTGGCCCTCTGACCCGTGGGAGCAATATCCACGGATTCACTTACCCACACAGCCTGAAAATATTAAAAGAAAAATCCTAGAAACATATTTCTGACGATGTATAGTGTTTTTTTATAATCCACGTTTCCTGGCATCTGTGGGCGGGGGGGGGGGGTGTTGGAGTTGACCCCCTGTGGATGTGGGGGGTCCTATTGCACTTTCAGCCAGGTAGTTGGACTCCACAGCCTTAGAAGCCCCTTCCAACTCTACGATTCTGTGATTCTAGAATCAACGCCTGGACCCGATTCTGACACTGTTCGAGGAGACCCCTACGGATGAGAACCAAATCTGTTGTGTGTTTTTTTCCTCCTTACCACTTTCCACGTCAGCCGCTGATTCCAGAAGGAGGACCCCTCTTCCAGGCTGAAAAGCGTGCCTCCGATGGGGGCCCCGAAGGCGGCAGCCACCCCGGCCGCAGCTCCGGCCGAGACAAAGTCTCTTTTGTCCCTGAGTCAAGAGAGAAGGAAAAGGAGAGGGACCTTCGCGAAGGGAAGCAAGCAGAATCACAACGGCTTGGTCAGAGCCAAAAAGGCTAGCCACCTCTGGGAGCAACATTAAAGCAAACTCCTAGGACAGTGGAACTCCCTGCCACAAGATGTAGCCACCAACCTGGAGGTCTTTCAAAGGGAAGGAGGCGTCTTCATGGAAGCTTTCCTTATATATTAAACCCGAAGAAGGTAGGGAAACTTTACTCATCCACTGGAGAATATTTACCCACAACACAGTACTGTTAATCTGGAGCCCCTTATCGGGGCGTCGTACCTGTCACTGCGGAAATAAGGGAAGTTAAACCGGATTTTCTTCAAAGAGATACTCTGGAACTAGGGAGGGAAAAGAGAGAGAGAATCATCTTAAATTACCAAGCAGAACGCTGAAGGATCTTTTATGCTCTAAACAAGACAACAGCTAGGTTCACATCTTAGACTAAACCATGGTTTGTGCAAACCATGGTTTGTGCAGCTTTAGTGACAATTTCCCCCCACCGAGGACTAAACAAACAGGGTTTGTTTTTCCCCACTTCTACTTTGGATCTCTCTCTCGAGCCCTATGACCAGCTCCCGTCTTAGGGCAAGCCAACGGAGAATCAATCCTTGGTTTCAGGTCTGGACGATGGTGGCTCGTGTTCAAACCACCAGGCAGCCGGTTTTTCGTAGCGGTCAGAGCACCTGATCAGGGCTTGGGAGGGCCAGGTTTTGGAGTCACCCATCAAGGAATGAAAGTGACTCTCAGGCTTTGGGGCTAATCACTCTCTTCCTTGCTCAGCCTGGCCTACCTCATAAGGCTATTGGTAGGATAAAACCGAAGGGCAGAGGGTAACCATAAACACTGCTTTGGGTTAGACAGAGGAAAAGGAATGAGGGAAATGCAACGGATATATGAATTTTCAAGGAAACACTGCGGGTTTCTGTGGACCCTCCAGAACTGGGGACCGCCTTGCTTACCTGGGGTAGACCAGCCCCAACCACGGCCCCACTGTGGATCATGGGCCCCTCTTTCCCAACAAAAAGACCTGCAAAGACACACACACACACACACACAGTGAGCTCCTGGATCACAATCCAGATTGGGGAGCCCAATGGATCAGAAACACTGGGATAAAAAACACATAAATAAATTCCACGGCAGGTAGCCAGCCACAGAGAAGCTCCTTACCTCCGGCTACACTGAAGAGGACCCCGAGGGCTTTGCAGACCAGAGTCCGGAGCCGAACGATCCCGGGAACCTTCACTCCGTTCAAGTAGCATTTAATCTCCGGGATTCCAGAACCGGCGGCCACAGGCTGGAAAGAGAGTTGCAATCAAACATCGGCACCCGTCCTGCCGTTGGGCGGTGGGAGGAAGTGGCTTCAGGCGGCAGAGGTGGGGAGAAGGGGGCGGCAAGAAGGTCTGGCAGACTTGGGTGGGCGAGGTGGCCCGGCCTGCGCCCCCCAGACTGCTCTCCCTGGGAATGGCGGACGATGCTCCTAGGGCGAGTAGAAGCGGGCGGCAGGCGACCACATCCTGACCAGGAATAGGTGGATTTTACCTGGATCAAGACAAGAAGGCTGGCCAGGAAGACGAAAGTCAGGTTGAAGCCCATCAGCTCCAGCAGAGACACTGCCAGGCAGCCTTTCTCGCTACACTCTTCCACGGCTGTAGGGACCAAGTCAAGGAAATGGGTAAAGCCACCCCGATGATATTGCTGGACTCAGAAGGTCCCTCTGTCTTACCTCACCTCAGAAGCTGGGAAGGGAAGCTTGGTCCTTCCACCAGCTCTGCTAAAAGATACGTGCCTTTTTCTTTCCTCTTCCCTCCTCATCTCGTCTTCCTTTCGTGCAGCGTCTAACTGATTGTACATTAACATCTAACTGATCGCACATCAAATCCAAGAATCCTTTCGGCGGAGACAATAATAATTGCACACCATCAAATCAATTCCAACATATATCGACTTTTTCTAGGGTTTTCTAGGTAGAATGGCTTCACATTCTCTGCTTCTGAGGGTGTCTCCTGGGACTGTACAGTTTGCCCAAGGCCACACAGGCTGGCTTTTTAACCCTAGGAGGCCCAGTGGGGGAATCGAACTCCCAACCTCTGGTTCTACAGACTGATCCCTAAGCCCCTGAGCTATCTAGCCAATGGACTTGGGCTGAGAAGTGGAATATAATTTCTACCCATAAACGAAGAAAACCAGAAAGGCTTCTTACACCCCACATGTTTTCTCAAGCTCTCGCGACCCATTCGTCCCATGAAGCCGGACTGCTGGGGTGATAAAACACACAGAAAAAAAAAAGGATACAGTTCTGTACGATGTGGAACTTGAGTCTGGAGAAAAGGCGTACGAAAAAATCCACAAACAGACCCACCTGGGAAGGAAGAACGTGAAGGAGGAATCTAACTTATCCTGCTTCCAAAAATTCTCATCTCCCCCACTGGACTTCCCCGAGTAAGTCCGTAAAACATGCACGGATCTGTTTTCCATTAAAAAAAACAACAGAGAGCAATAAACCGTAACTTACCATCCCTGTACAGACGCCAATGGCAAAGACCATCATCCACTTCACGGCTTCATACCTCCGGCTTTTCTGCAATGGAGGGAGAGAAACGGACACATATGGCTTGGAATGAGCAGAGTCTAGTAAAGTTAGAGCTTTAGACTTCAATTCCCAGAATCCTCCAGCCACCTGCAACTGATTCTTGGCATCCATAAACAGACACAACATAACCTGGGAACTTCTTGGTGTTTTTATCCATATTCTCCATGTAAAACACAAGTCTCTAGGCCTCACTGCTTCCCCAAAACCAGTTTCCTAACTCCATCCTTGACTGACTGACTGATTAATTGATTATTTTCTGGCAAAAGACTGGGCTGAAGGAGCCTAGACCCACCGCTGAAGAGCTCAGTGGTTTAGGCATCGAGCTGCAAAACCAGAGGTTGAGAGTTCAAATCCCCACTGGGCCACTTGACAGGGGCTGGACTTGATGATCTCTAGAGTTCCTTCCAGCTCTGCAGCTCTAAGATTATTATTATTGTAATATATTGAAGTTTCCAGAGACCTCCCCACAAAGCTATGATCCAGCTTTTCAAGATGAAAACAGTGGCCATGGGTTTGCTCCCATCATCTCCTACATCATCCTACCTTGTTGTCCAGACTTTCCAGGACTTCGAGATAGGGTTCGTTGATGCATCGGTCGTAGTCCAAGCTCTGGGAGGACAGAAAAAAGGAAAATATAAGGAGGGGCGTCCAGAAAAGAGAGGGCAAGGCCATGACATGCATCTCTTTGTATTTTCAAAGAGAAGGGGCTCATCTGAAATTAGTTAAGGCGGGAAACCTGGGGTTCTCCAGCTACTGAGACTCAGCTGAGTCTTTTGAGCAGCCTTATACAATTTAAGGTTGATATGGAGAAAGGAAAAAAAGATGGGTCTCCACCCCACCATCCTACTACAGCTAGGAAGGGATCAACCAGTGGAGCTGGAAGGTGGGACTTTGAAGACAAACAAAAAGGAATTCTTCTCATAGGATGTAGAACTGTGGAACTCCCTGCCACAAGACATAACCCACGTGGATGGGTTTAGAAGGGAGCCAGTCAAATCCAGAAAGGATTGTGCCATGGACTCCTAGCGGTCAATCCCACCAGTGATTCCATATATCCTTCCCCACTGGCTATAGGGGCTGTCCCTCACCTCGTAGTCCTTCCGGGGCAGAATCTCATCCTCCTCGTCCTCCGTTTCTCCAAGGATGGTCTGGAAAGCAAGCCAAAGGGTTCAAGGCAAACGTCAGGCAGGTGGGAACTGACCCCTGTTGTCAAATGGCTGAAGAGAGCAAGCTTTCTCCTCTTCCTCCTATTGTCACAACCACCCTGCGAGGTAGACCTGGGCTAAGAGGTCACCCAATGAATGGCATGGGGACCAGGACCTCTCTAGCCTCTGCCCAGGGCTCCAACCCTTACACCAGGCTTCCTCTCTGCTGCGTTCATGACCTGCTTCTCAGAAAACTCTGATTTCAGACACTGCGGATAACAGAGCTCTAGATTCAACAGTTCCGAGGCAAAAAAACCACAAAAAACCACCTCTGTTTACGTTCCCATGAGGCCGGCCTGTTCATCACCAGACTTCAAGGACTGCGGAGCCAGAGGTTGGGAGTTCGAATCCCACACTGGGCCTCCTAGACAGGGGCTGGACTGGATGATCTCTGGGGTCCCTTCCAGCTCTGCCGTTCTATGAGGATGAGGATGAATTCAAGCCTTTAAGGATCTCAATCCCACCCTCCATGTATTCAAAGAGGATCCTTGAGCACAACCTAATATCACCTCTGGGAGCTGCCCGTGATGAGGCTGTCATTCTGGGAACACCCTCCTCCATTAGTGATCGTTTGGTTAACGAACCACCCACTGGCTTCCGAAGACCGGGAGGGAGCGGGCTTGAAAAGTGCCCCTTGATCCAAGGATGCAAGCGATGAGCTACTTTTGAGATGTTATGGGACCTGCCACTCCCATCTGCCCCAGCCTGCAGAGCTGATGGGGAGGGAGGATGGGAGTTGTAGTCAGCCACCATCGGGAGGGCCACACTTCCTTTGCTCGCTGGTTTAACCCCTGGAACTAAAGAGAGGCATCAGAACCAGCTCGTATGAGAATTTTGTAAAAGGGAAGCCATCAGGAACTGGGTATTTTCTGGAACACGACAGCCTGCCAAGACAAACAGGTCAGACCCACACGTCCTTGAGTGGGGCATGATAATAAACTTTGCCCCCCATTTCCACGGTGTTCAGATCTACAAACACACAGAGCTTGCTTTACCCTGGAAATTGAAATATTGGTCTTTCTGATCTGCCACTATCATGTCCAGCTGGTCTTATGGCAAGAAGAGGCAATGTGTGTCCACCAGAGGGTGAAGGACTACAAACCCCATCACCCCCCCAACTTTTGTCTGCTCTGGGAGTTGCCATCCAGCTCTATCTGGAGGGTTGCAATTTGCCCCCGTCTGCTCTAGAGGTCTGAGAAGGCATGGAGAAAAATAAAAGCACCTTGTATACTCCTTGTTTTCAGCTTTAAATATGGCCTTTCCATGATGTGTAAGCTGTCTTGGGTCCTTTTCGAAGGAGAAAGGCGGGGTAAAAATATTTTAAATAAATAAATGTGCAACGGGAAAGCCGAGGAGAAAAGGAAGGGGTGGGTTTGGGAGAGCACAAGAGAGGGTTAAAAAAAAATAATAATCAAGGTTTTGGTGAGGATTCAAACAGAGTGCTGGGGACACACCCACAGTGCAACATGTTAACAAAGCCCAGCTGCTTTTTTTTGCCTTCCTCAGCACCATTTCTGCACCCAGAGCCCTGCTTTTTTTTTGCAAAGAACACAAAACTGAATAACAAATGCTAAAACATGCCCCATCTTGCTGATACAGTGCCGTCCTGTTGCATAAAGCAATGCAACGTGGTTGTTTTATTGCATCACGCAGGAAGATCAGAGCGATGATTCTAGGGAAATAAGAGCAGCAGCAATAAAATGCATATTTTGGGGGCAGGGGGGAGAAAAGCCATTAAATGGTGCAAGGTTAATATTATACTTGCCAGTTCCTCGGGGGTGCGGCTCTCCCTCTCCCCGCAGCAGCAGCAACAGCAGCACCCAGCCCCACAGAGCCCCGCCGCCATCGTCCTCCCCAAAGGCTGCACCCTAAATCAGGAGCACCCCAAAGCTAGCCAGGCTAGGCAGAAAAAGGGGATGCTCGCGCATGCGCACCGCGCCAGCCCGCCGCGACTCTGTGGCTGGCCCAGAGCGGCATCCGAAAGGGGAGGGACGGATCACGTGAGGGTGGGCGGCAGAGATAAGACAAATATAGAAAGGTGTCTCTCGTGGGCCCGCTGCTCGCTTCCGAACCCGCGGCTTTCTTCTAAGGCTTGCTCACTGTCACCCAGCCCAGGGGGTGGGTGATGGGGGTTGTAGTCCAGCATCTCGAGAAAAGCGGGCAGCGGGTTCAGGAAAGCGTGCCTCGGGGGAAAATGCAGCGGGTGCAATCATCCTATGTCCTTTGCCTTCTGCATCGAGTAGCTGGAGATATACAGAGAGGCAGTGTGGGGTAGTGGTTGAAGTCGAGGGCGGAAAACTCAAGAGTTTGGGACGTTATTTGAATTACAAGTTATGGCTCTTGTGGGTGAATCACTTGTTCCACACACCCTTTCCCCTCTCGGTGCCGGAGAAACATGCAGTTTTTCAGGATTTCCATCCAGGAAAGGATTTAGAAAAAATCTTTTTTAAAAAAAAAATTAAAGAAAGCCACATCCCTGCTGGAGTTTCTCTACTAAAAATATATTTTTGCATTGCTCATTTAAAGCTTCCGAAAGGGAAGCTTGGCCATAAGCAGAAACATCCCTCTGATGAAGGGCTAAAGTTTCCAACCGGAACAAAGAGGGACTTAAAACTTGTTCTCAAGAGGGGGGAAAAAGTCATGGACGGTCACCCAAAAAGTCACGGTCATAAGCGAGACAAGCCTTGCATTGTTCAGATAGCAGGAAAAAACACCTTGATAAATAAACTGAATACTTTCATTGGACTGAATGCCTGGATAAGACCTAAGCTGTAACTTGTAACTAGTTACTTCCTAGTTTTTTGTTAAATTTCAGAATGCACCAGACGGTCACCGCCTCTTTTCGCCTCCTTCCACGTGGGAAATCATTGGCAAATGGGCAAAAGTTTTCAAGCTGGTGTGATGGGTTTTTCTGTTTTGTTTTGAGACCACGTACACACCAGAAGGTGCATGGCACCAGTAGTACAGCTTGGCCGCTTGGATCAATCATTGGCGCAATGCCTCACCGTTAATAAGTACTTAACCGGTTTGCAGTTTAACTGGTTTGGGCTGACCTCCAGTTTGAACAAATACAGAAGCTGTTTGCTTTGCACCAGGGTCAGGAAGCAGACATTTTAATGCAGCTAATTTTAGCACCCTCAGATAGCGTTGCCCCAGGAGAGGATGTGAGATAATCCCGCTTACCTGGGGGCTCAAAGTAGCATCATCTCAAGGGTTGCAAGACAACAGCAGCCTGCATTGTTCTAGATTTTGTCTGATCAATGATTTTTTAATTATTGGTTACGTTTTCTATTCCTCTTTCTGTCTGACACGCTCACACAGTTTGCCCATTATCCTGATAACAACCCTGTGAAGTAGGCCAGTGCCGTGTCTGCGCCAAGGATGAGCCACATGTGGCCCTTCAGATGCTGATGGACTACAGCTCCTATCATTCAGGTGATGCTGATGGGAGCGGTAGTCCTAGAAGGTCAGAGGTGGCTCACACCTCTGGTATACCAAGCCCCTGTTTCGGACTGCAGAGAAAGGGAAGGAAGAGTCAATGAAATGGACTTTCCCAGCTCCCAGACCTCAACAACCCCCATCATCCCCGTCCAAACCCGAACGGCAATTTTGTTTGCCCTCAAGTTTCACTTCCACCTTTTCTTGCTAACGCTGGCTTTCTTTCTCAGTGGCACTGAACCAAAGTCAACCTTGTCTGGTTGACTTGGCCTTTTAAAACCTGGAAGGATATCTGGTGATGCCTTTAAAAATATGAATAGGGTCCTTTTATTCCGGTATCATCTGGCAGGACTTTTCTTATTGTTCTCCTCCCCAGAAAAATGCATTTTTTTCTATGCACTGGGAAAGAAAGGTGATTTATCTGCAACAGGTTATAGGCGGGAAGCTTCCTGAGACCATGCAGCGCACATACCTTCCCCGGCGTATTTCACAACCGGCTTGAAAACACAAACAGCGGATTGAACGGGTTTGGGAAATGTTTGGAGTGGAGGTGGTTGACCTCTCTGGCTTCAGGCGAGCAAGGCGGCAGGTTATCTCCTGCCTTGCAGGGTCTGTTTTGACGGCCCGACTATTTCAACACATGGAGTGCCGGTAGCAAAATAGGTTTGCCCGAAATCTATTTGGCTGCTCCCCTATTAGAGACAGCTTTGAAAGCACCAGTTTTTGACCCGTGCATTTGGAAAGACGAAGCCGTTTTTATTCTGTTTCAACGTAAAGAGTCAGAATCCCATTGGGTTTCATGCCACCTGTCTGTTACAAGGTCAGTCATACCCAAGCAATAACCCCCTGTTGCACCCCAAGGTGTGCGTGAGACAGCCAGAAAATTGCAAATGCTGCTGGTGCAATGATCAGGTTTTGCAATCAGATCTTGAGCAGCAAAAGAAGGGGGGGGGGAAAGGAAATTTGTGGCCTTTAGGAGCTAACAGATCTATTTCAGCATTGCCTTCTGTGGACCACGCTCCATGACTATTGCATGCCAACCATTGGCTTCAACGTTACATTCCACGCCATCTGAAAAAGTGGATTATAATCCACAAAATCTCATGCTTAAAATCCCATCTGTTTAGTTTTAAAGATGATAAACATTTTTTAATAAATTATTATTATTTGCACATGAATGTTGCTTTTTGCAATTTCTGCGAAAAACAAAGAGGAAGAAATCAAAAGTGGTATCTAGGCAACGACGCGACCCGAACAGGAAGAGCGGGGTCGCCCATTTTTGCTGAGGGAAAAGCAGCGCTCATCCAGGGCGGCCGCCATTTTGGAAGCGGGCACCCGTTGGGAAGAAATGCTGGGGCGGGGCTTGCCTAAAGAGGCGTGGCGACGAGATGGCGTCGGGTTTGTTTCCTTAAGCGGGGAAAAAGGGAGGAGGAGGCGGAGCCAAGGAGGTGGGCGGAGGGATCGGAAGGTTTACGTGCGGCCGTGTGGCTGTGCCGTGCCTTGTCTCCTTCCACGTGCGCTGCCGCCGCCGCTAAAAAGGGGGAGAAGTCGGGGGGAAAAGAGTCCCCTTTCGGCTTTTGGACGGGCCTGAAAGAACAGGTGAGTGGAGTGCGCGTGCGCGTAGAAGGGTCCAAACGACGAAGGGGGGGCGCGAACCCCTTTTTTCTTACAAGGGGAGATTAACGGGAAGGGAGAAACCATTTGGGGGGAAAAATGGGGGCGCGGGAATAAAAAATAACTTCTTTCGAATAGCAGGACACCCAGAATATAAAATATGCCTGTGGATAAAATATGTATAAGAAACATGTATAATATCCTTGCTGATCAAAACGAATTAAAACCATACATGGAGTTTTCCCCTCTCTCATTAAATAGCCCCTCATATGGCATAACCCAAATCAAAGAGAGAAAATTTAAATTATTATTTAGCATCAAATAAATAAAAAAAAATCCTTTGCAAATACACCTTCCCCGTCCTTCTTTTTTCTCTGCTGCTTAAGTAAAAACCATAATGAAGTTTTTTGGCATCGTTTTTCCTTCCCAGCCCCTCCCTACTCCTCTTTCCTCCCTTTATTTCTTATTATTATTTTTTAAAATCCTCTTTCTTTCTCCCTAGAAGCTGGGGAACCTGCCCAACCCTTCTTTTCCAATTCAACCCTCCCTACACCCCTGCTAGGTAGGCCAGCAGGGGAGGCCACTGCTTGCAGAGAAGGAGGTCCTGCCATTTGCAATTCATAAATACGACAATTCCCATAATTATTCTCCCTATAACTGGGCCAGCTTCCCTTCTCCTAATTTGGGAGGTTTTTTTGCATGTTTTTGCATTTTCAGGATGCCCACCGCCAGATTGAGGATCGCCTCGGAGCATCTGATGGTCTCCGGACCAGATTTCTGCTCCTGGGGGCCATAGATCTCGTCTCCGTTAATAGGATCTCCTCAGAGCCTTTAAGCCGCCACAGATCTCCTCCTGTCAAATATTTAAAAGGTGGGGGACCTGGACGGCGGAGCAAGGTTGTGTTCTGTCGTTCTGGAGGCCGGGACCCCAAGTAACGGATTTGAGTTACGAGAAGGGACGTTTTGACTGAACGTGACAAAAAACGTCTTGACCATCACAGCGGTGGAACAGAACTGCTTCAAAGGACCCTTCCTTTGTTGGAGGTTCTTAGAAGTTAGAGGATCAGGGATGCTTTAAGATGCGGATTTTCTTCATTGATGGGGTGGGTCTGGATGACCTTGGGGTACCCCTCTCCACGTCTACAGTTCTATGATTCTGCCTGTGTCCTCGCTGTTGCAGATTAATTGAAGCCCAGAAACATTACTCTCTCTCTCTCTCTCTCTCTCGGACTATGACTTTTACCACAATTAAATCTCAACAGAAACACACTCCTTGGCAACTGGATAGTTTTGCTGTGCCGCTTGAACCGATGCCCCGGTTGGGGTGACCGGGCAGGCCTTTTGCCCATTGGCAGCACAGGCAGTGCGGTTCCTGCTTGGGATTTGGAAGGGGTGGCCAGGACCACCGGTGATGGCAGACTCCGGTTTGGCTCACACCTCAAAGGCTTGGCGTCGCGACCTGGCATGAGCCCAAGGGGAGCTTAGAAACCTTGCCGGTTTCCAGGTCCCTTGTTCCCTGGAGACGGAGGCAGCTGGCTGGGGCCCATTTTGGAAAGGGACAGAGAGAAAACGGTGCATAGTGGCCAAATCCCGAGAGGTCAGCCAGCCAGCCAGCCTGGGTCTCATCGGCTGCCCACGTGGACAGCTGGAGTAAATATGCTCGTGGCTGTTCGTGAACAGGAGAGAAATACCAGGCTGGGTCTGGGAGAAAAAGGATCGCAGCATCAGGAAAGTTGAAGGGAGAGGAGCAGCTGGGCCTGCGATTGTCGTCTGGTCTTTCCCTGCAGGGAACTTGGTTGAATATACTTTCCTTTCTTTGCAAAAAGGAAGGGAGGGAGGGAGGAAGCAAGGAGGGGAAAAAGAGAGGTTGAAGTAAGGAAGGCAGGAAAAGAGAGAAAGGGGGAAGTAAGGAAGCAAGCAAGCAAGGAAGGAAGAAGAGAGAAAGGCGGAAGGAAGGAAGTCAGGAAAAGGAAAGAAAAGAGAGGGGGAAGTAAGGAAGGCAGGAAAAGAGAGAGAGGGGGAAGGAAGGAAGAGAGAAAGGCAGAAGGAAGGAAGTCAGGAAAAGGAAAGAAAAGAGAGAGGGGGAAGTAAGGAAGGCAGGAAAAGAGAGAAAGGGGGAAGTAAGGAAGCAAGCAAGGAAAGAAGGAAGAGAGAAAGGCGGAAGGAAGGAAGGCTTTTCTAATCTACTGCCTCCATTAAAAACAAATGTAAAAATTGGTTATGAAAATCACTGTTTGATAGCAAATAACTGTTTGCTATTTCCGCAGTAAACCAAAGATCAGGGTGCTGCTCCCTGCTTTGTGAGAAGCCCTGCCTCCCTGCTCAGTATCCTTCCTCGTCTTTCTTCCAGGTCGCTCGCCATGGTCAACGAGTCCTACGGGGCCCCCCTCCCAGCGGTCAGCGAGGGCCTCGGCAGCGCCCGGCCGGATGGCGGCGTGGGGGGCGGCAGCAGCAGCAGTGGGGGCGAGAGCTCAAAGGACAGCTCCCGGTGCTCCACCCCGAGCCTCGACGCCGAGCGGCAGGACCGCCTGTGGGAGAAGATGCGGCGCCGTCAGGAGGCGGGCGATAAGTGGTTCTCTTTGGAGTTCTTCCCTCCGCGGACGGCCAACGGCGCCGTCAACCTCATCTCCAGGTGACGGGTAGCGGAAGAAGGAGCCCCCGGGGGCCCCCGTTCCTTTCATGTCCCAGGTTTTTTAAGGGAAGGTAGTGGCGAAGGAGGACTTAAGTTCGGGGGGGAAAGAAAGAGAAGGAGGGAGAATGGGGAGAAAAAAAGGAGAAAGGTAAAGCGATGAAATAGCCGTTCCTTAATTGACAGCTCCAGGGGTTATTCGCACCAGCGGGTGACTCTGCATAGACGTCCAGAAAATGAGGTCAATTTGCTTGAGTTTTTCGTCTTTTGGGAATTTGGTAGAAAACACATTTTCTTGGGCTCCTTGGGTTAAGAGACCTTGATTCCCACGTGTGGAGATCCGTAGTTTTCCCGTATATGTTTTTAAGGCAGGTGCATTGATGGCCCAGGTTGTCGCTGGCAGAAAAACATCTGTGTTCAAAGCTGCCGGTTTTTGCCACACTCGAAGCAGGAGTGGGGTAGATTCTGCGTTTCCTAGTCTTCATCATGAAAAAGAAAAGTTTTCAAAGTTGTTTGCCGTCTCTCTCGTGCGAGCCGATCCTGTTGCCGTGTTTTATATCCTGAACCGCTCTCCGTTGTTCTTATTTTTCCTTCCTTGTTAAGTTTGCCTCTTGCTCTATCTTGCCCTTTTGAGCATCCCGTCCAACCTTACTCATTTCTCTTCCTCGCCTTCCGGGGCTCCCAACCCTGCAGGTTCGACCGCATGGGGGTGGGTGGCCCCCTTTTCATCGACGTCACCTGGCATCCCGCTGGGGACCCAGGTTCCAATAAGGAGACCTCGTCCTTGACGATCGCCAGCACGGCGCTCAACTACTGCGGCTTGGAGACCGTCCTCCATATGACCTGCTGTAACCAGACGCAGGAGACCATCACGGCCCACCTGCAGAAAGCCAAGCGCTTGGGGCTGAAGAACATCATGGCGCTGCGGGGAGGTGAGCTGTTTTTTCGCCTGCCTGTAATGACTCGGGACGGCCGGAGTCCCCCCTGGTTTGCAGGTGGAGACTCCGGAGTCCATCTCGGTAGAGTTTTATCCATCCGAGATCCCAGGATTCAATGGCGTCACCTGTGGATAAGACCAGTGTGGGTGGATTGGTCGGTTTGACGGTGATGAGCACCTCTTTTGAGGTTTGTTCGCTGAGCAAAGATAGTGGCAAGGGAGGGAGAGGATTTACGCCATCAACCCTACCCTGTAGAGGCCTGGCTTTTTTAAAACCATGATTATTAATCCCTGCACAGACCCCGTGGGGGAAGAGTGGCAAGAGGAAGTGGACGGCTTCAACCACGCCGTGGACTTGGTGAAGCACATCCGTCGGGAGTTTGAGGATTACTTTGACATCTGCGTGGCGGGTGAGGAAAAACGGGCCACGATTCAGGGGTGGGCGGCTGCTGGAAGTCTGCAGGCTACCCGTGGGATCCAGAGAGAACCCGGGTGGGGGCTTTTAAGTCTTTAAAGACGGGGGGCAAACAGATGCTCGGGTCCTCACTTGGGTGGAAGGCGCTTGACAGGCACAGCGTCATTCTGCTGGGTTTTTGAAAAGGCACTGTTCCAAATCTCGGCTCCTCTGGATAGATCGACGCAGGGTCTGGATTTGACCTTGATGCCCGCCTGAATGGAAACGGATAAAGCCGATAGATGTCTTTTCCGTCCACGAGGGAGAGTTCAGGTGATGGGGGAGCGCGCCTTCGTGAGCCGCGCGTAAAACTTGCTCCCCCCTTGCAGGCTACCCGAAGGGTCACCCCGAGGCAGAGAGCTACACAGACGACCTGCGGCACTTGAAGGAAAAGGTCTCCGCAGGAGCCGACTTCGTCATCACGCAGCTCTTCTTCCGATCGGAGACGTTTCTCAAATTTTTGCGGGACTGCCAGGCTGTCGGCATCACCTGCCCAGTTGTGCCAGGGATATTTCCCATCCAGGTGAGGCCTCCGCCGGGGGGGAGGGGAGGCCCGGGAGCGGTTCTCACTTGATCCCAAACGAGACGCGTCTCGCACCCTCCGGAGCAGCCCTCCTGCTCACAATCCTGTCCCGTTTGAGGCTCGGCAAGTGACTGACCTCAGTTTCAAAACTGCTCGCCTATGGCGAGTCTAGAGGGCATACCGGCAACCAGGCAAGGAAGATTTGCAAAAGCTTGGGGTTATTTTTAATGGGCCGCTGTGTTTAAAAATTATTTTTTAAACATAGCTCTTTTCCTGCCCCTGCTGTTGCCGATGGGGAGCTTAAGACAGCTCACGAGCCTCGTCCAGAATGCTAAAAATCTTCCGATGTTTTTGGAGGGTCACAACCGGAACCCGGTTCTTCCTTCTCGCACTAGGGGTACCATTCCCTCCGGCAGCTGGTGAAACTCTCTAAGCTGGAGGTTCCTCAGGAGATCAAGGACGTCATTGAGCCCATCAAGGACAACGACGCGGCCATCCGGAACTACGGCATCGAGCTGGCGGTCACCATGTGCCGGGAGCTGCTGGACAGCGGCCTGGTCCATGGCCTGCATTTCTACACCCTGAACCGGGAAGTGGCCACTGTAGAGGTGCTGAAGCGCCTGGGACTCTGGAAAGAGGACCCCAGGTGAGCCCCGGAGGAGGAGGGCCTCCCTTCCGCCCTCGGTTGAAGCTTCTGGATGGGTCCTGTTTCCTCTCTTTCCAGCTCTCTCTTCCTTCTGCATTTGGGACCCATTCCAGGTTTTATGGGAGGAGAGGCGCCACCCTTCCTATGAACTGCTGGATAGCTCCAAGATTGAGGTCTTTGGCGGCAGAGCCAGAGGGTCGGGAGTTCGATTCCCCCACTGGGCTTCCTTGACAAGGGCTGGACTGGATGATCTCTGGGGTCCCTTCCAGCTCTGCCGTTCTGTGACGGTGAGGACTCTGTGAACAGAGTCTGGTTCCGAGGACAAAAGTTAAGCAGAAATAACAGATAAATTCAGAGCTTCAGAAATGGGCCGTGGCAGGTCTGTCTAAACTGATGAAGCTGATGGAACCCCGAAAGAGGTGGATTAAACAGATAAATGAACACGATTTTTAAAATGTCCTGTCTCTTCCTCTCTTCCTCCCCCCCCCCTTGAAAAGGCGTCCCTTGCCTTGGGCAGTCAGCGCTCACCCGAAACGGCGCGTCGAGGATGTCCGGCCCATTTTCTGGGCCTCCCGGCCGAAGAGTTACATCTACCGAACACAAGAATGGGATGAATTTCCCAACGGGCGCTGGTAAGGGTCCAGCAACAGCGATGGAAGGATCGGACGGGTCGGACTGGCCAAGGGGGTGGGCAGGCGTGAGGTTCTGAAACCGTGTCAGAGAAGGGCGGAAGAAAGAAGCCTTTACGGATCACGTTTGTGGGGTCCGCCATCCTGATTCTGTTCCGATTGATTTAATTTCTGAAAAATCTTTTATCTGCTTTCCTAGGCATTGTGGCTTTTGCAATAATTTAGGAAAGCAGGCTAAAAATCAGTTAAAGCAACACCACATCAGCGGTGAACTTAGGGAGTGTTTAGAATAAACCAATCAATGAGCTACCTTTATATCTCACAATGGACTGGCCCAGGGTTTACCCACTAAGTCACATGGCTCAGTAGTGATTTGAACCCAGACCCCTCCACATCTAGGTCCTCAAAACTTCCACGATGTACATTCCTGTTGGTTTTTCTCTTGTGAGGTCTTCTCTGCCTAGTTTGTGGGTCACCCTCTTCTCTTTGCTGACCCTTTCTTTAAATCCTCCAGGGGTAACTCATCTTCTCCGGCCTTTGGGGAGCTGAAGGATTACTACCTCTTCTACTTAAAGAGCAAATCCCCCCGGGATGAGCTCTTGAAGATGTGGGGCCATGAGCTGACCAACGAGGAGAGCGTCTTCGAGGTGTTCCGGTGCTACATCGCCGGTGAGCCCAACAAGGATGGGCACAAGGTGAGAATCTTGATAGAAGAGGGAAGACCTGCCATGTGAATGCTGGGTTCGGGTGTCAAATGTTAGGGTGGGTTCTGTGAGGCTGTGTCCCGGGGTCACAAACAAGCCAGAATGTGGTTTGTTGAAACCTGGTTGGCTGCAATGGGAGATCCCACCCTTGCTAACAAACCATGGTTTACTAGCCAACAATCATGGCTTGATGTTAGCTTTATAAACTCTGGCTTGTTTGAGCCAGAGAATGTTGTGATGTCTGGACTTGCCACCACGGCTTGTTTCTGCTACCAGAGGAAACAGAAAGAGGGGGAAGAGTAACAGAACCGAAAATGGAGAAGTCACGGTTTCTTTCGTTATCTCCTGTCCCATTCCTGGCTTAAGCAACAAACCCTAGATTGCACAAACTGTGGCTTGTCATCTTGTACCAACTTGCTTTCCGTCTCCTCCCGTCAGGTGACCTGCCTGCCTTGGAACGACGACCCCCTGGCCCCAGAGACCAACCTCATGAAAGAGGAACTGGCCAAGGTCAACCTGCGGGGGATCTTGACCATCAACTCCCAACCCAACGTCAACGGTAAACACTCCACCGACCCCATCGTGGGCTGGGGCCCCGAAGGCGGCTACGTCTTCCAGAAGGTAATGCCGGTGTGCTACTCCGCTTTCTGCCCCTACACCCACACTACGGGTGTCGGCTTTTCTGCCACATCTTTCGAGTCTCATTTTCCACCATGAGAAACCTTGGAAGAAGCTGGAGAGAGGTGAGCGGAGAAGCTCTCATGGGCCGGCAGGCTTCGCCCTTAAGAGCAGTGCTTCCCAAGCTGGGGTCCCTAAATGTTCCTGGACGATCACTCCCAGAAATCCTGGCCAGCACACAGCAGGTGGCGAAGGCGCCTGGGAGTTGTAGTCCAAAAACTTCCGGGGAGCCACAGTTGGGAAGCACCGGCTTAGAGCATCTCTCTTCACCTCTGTCTGCGTGGGGGTTGTGACACGCTCCTCCGATGCGGACCCGGGTGGGTGAAAGGCCGTAAAGCGAATCAGCGGGATCTAGTCTGATCAAAGAGCTCAGGTTGCCCAGGGGGGCGGCGGTGGTGGGGGGCTGAAGACCATCTCTTTGGAAATGAGTGTGTGTGTGTGCGCACCATGGGGGGGACAGCGTGGAGAATGAGGAGCTCTTGATCCTTAAAACCAGCCGGCTACAAAGCAGGATTAAGTGGCTTTCGCAGGGCGTGTGTGCCCCCGGACAAAAGATGGCAGACTGTGAATTTCAAAGCCTTCATGATGATCCTCATGTGCTGGAAACCCCATTAAACGAAGCCCCCCGCAGGGAGAGCTGTCCCACCCACCCCCCATTGGAGAGGATGGCAGCCCCAAACAAGCCTCAATTTGCAAAAACGCCTCGCTTTCGCCCCCTCCCTTGTTGTGTGCAAGGTCGTCTGCCATAAGGAGACCGCATGCATGGAGTTAAAAGTTCTCCATGGATTTTCTCTCGGGTCTGCCCTCCTTTTTGAGCCGATTCTCTCACTGTCAGCCTGCCCCGATTTTCAGGCCAAGGGGGGGGGGGGGGGACCAGCGTGTGCTTTGCCCCAGACTTTTTAGCAACAGATGGCGTGCGAAGTTGTGTTGCACTTTAAAACTTCACCCTTCCAAGTTCTTCAGCCACGGAAGATCGAGGCTGTCTTGGAATTAGCCTTGCGGGGTGGGGGTGGGGAATCCTTTTCGGGCCTCGATCCCAGACCCTCGCAGCCAGGATGACCCCCGCTGGGTAGAAGATTTTGGGAATTGCCGTCCGACGATGTTGATACCCAGTGGGGTGCAGTGGAGAGAGTGACGGACGAGGATCTGGAGGCTTGGGTTCGAATCCCCACTCGGCCATGGAAACTCCCGGGGAGAAGTGAAACCGGGAAAACTGCTCCTTAAATAGCTCACTGATTTGAAAGCCATCTTAGGGTTGCTGTAAGTCAGTTCTAACTGGACTGGACTCAGTAATCCCTGGGGTTCCTTCCAGTTCTGCTGTTCTCAGATGATGATGATTAAAAACAGTCTGACCAGTTTTTTTTCAGGATCAGAAACCTGTGTGCGGGCAGCAAGCTCTGCTTAATGTGAGGGGGGGGGGGATTTCTATTTCAGAACAGGTAGGCATGGTTTGAACCCAATTTTCTGGCTTACCGGCTCTTCTGCACTCCTTATAGGCTTACCTGGAATTCTTCACATCCAGCGAGACCGTCCGGGCCCTCCAGACCGTTCTCAAGAGATACGGCCAAAGGGTGAACTACCACATCGTCAACGTCAAGGTACAAAAATCCTCCTTAGCAAACAGGGTGGCGAGAGACCAACGGGGCAGCCGAGCAGGGGCCGATGGGACCTGTAGCCCAAGAGAGACGCCAACCTGTCGGGACTGGCAGATCGTGCCAGGAATCAACTCCTGATGGCGCGGCTTCTTCCTGATCGCACACCCCTTTCTCTCCGCTCTCTTTTGTAACGCTCCTCTCGTCCCCGTCGGCAGGGGGAAAATATCACCAACGCCCACAGCATGCAACCCAACGCCGTGACGTGGGGGATCTTCCCTGGCCGGGAGATCATTCAGCCGACGGTCGTGGATCCGGTGAGCTTCATGTCCTGGAAGGTAAGAAGGTTCTTCTGGCCTCCCGCGGCTGGGGGGGCGGGGGGCTTCTCCCTAGAGGCTTTTGGTACCATGTGTCCCCCCCCCCCCCCCGTCCCCAAACACACCTGCTCTCAGGGCTCCCGAGCAAAGCCCCTTGCGTTTGGCTAACTGGACCCTGTGGCTTCGCTTTGGCTCAATATATATCCCGTGGAGAGCAGACATCAGGCGGCTGAGTTTTAAGGTCTGTCTCACTGCGACCCCTCTCTCTCTCTCCCACGTGGCCAGGATGAGGCGTTTGCCCTGTGGATCGAGCAGTGGGCCAAGCTGTACGAGGAGGAATCCCCCTCCCGCATGATCATCCAGTACATCCACGACAATTACTACTTGGTCAACCTGGTGGACAACGATTTCCCCCTCGACAGCTGCCTCTGGCGGGTCCTGGAAGACACCTTTGAGCTGTTGAACGGTCCCGTGGAGCAGTGAACCCGGCGCCTCCCCCCACCTGCCCGTCCGCCCCGTTTCGGGTTTCGGTCTGAACCACGCTCCACCTCGGGGCTCCATGACGGAAGGGCAGGGGCCCAAACACTCCTTCCGGGGGGTGGGGGGTGCCTTGAGCTGCGTTTCCCCCCCCCCCATGGTAGCCCACGCCCGTTCATAAAGGTGCTGTCCCTCTCAATCTTAAAAGACTCTAAAAGTATAACTAGATCCCAAACCCGGGTTTTGGTCCGAACAAGCCTTCCCTTGCATTGAGACAGATGGCAGCTAGAAACCCAGACGAGCCTTTCCCTCTCTCGGCCCTGTCGGCCTCCCCTTTTCCCAGGTTGCACTTTAAAAACTTACTATTTTGTTACTTCAGTGCAATGTCAGTTGATTAGCTGTTAACGGGATGGGCAGCTTCCTAATCTCTAGGTCAGAAACGGCTGTTTTGCTAAGGCTTTTCCACATCGGGAGACCACCAGGACGACCTTGTTCGACCGTGGCAAAACTACCCTCCATGGGGCAGAGTCAGGAAGGCAGAGGTGGACTCAGTCAATCCGTGACTTAGGTATTTATTTTTATTTTAAAAACACAGCATCGTGGGATTTACGCGTCCCTCCTCTTGGTTTCCTTCTGTTGGGAAAGACTTTGGATTTTTAAAGGCAAACACATTGAATAAAAGATTGGTTGTTCCGTTCTTTTATGGAACCGGAGATGGGAAATTTGCTTTTCTGAGGATCTGGGGAGTGTTGTTTTTTTTTAAAGGGGCCGGTCTGATGCTGCAGTCACAGAAAATGGTCTTTTTATTAAATCAGACTAAGGACTCCTCCACCCAATGGCAAAACTACCCAGGTTTCGGGCAGAGAATAGCCAGATAACACATTTCTATTTCCAGACTTTTTAAGGCTGACAGAGAGGATAAAGCTTCCCAGAAGTAAATAAAGTTCACAGCAGGCGTGCAACACACTAGCTTTTTCTTATGTTTAGTATTCTCAGGAGCCACCCTGATGCTTTAACAGCGAAGCAGGATATGAAATCTTGATTACGAAACAATGAGGACTAGAAACCTATTTACATTAAAGCTGAGAGGCTCATCAAGCTGAACATCTGTCCCTAGAACAAACAGGCTCCCTGGGAAATCACAAGAAGCCGCAGGTTGTGTTAAACTGATTTTGTTGTTTAAGCCACAGTGTGTGTACAGTAGACAACCAAACAAATCCTGGTTCATGTTACCCATTTCTGCTTTTCTTCCGTCCTGTCCTGTTGCTCTCTCTTCTGCGTCGGGCCAGGTAGCTAAGAGATAAGCCATGATTTGGGGCTGAGACATGTTTTAAGCAAGCCAGAGTTTGTAAGATAACAGCAAACTATGGTTTCTGATTGTGGTTTGTGGCTGGTAGGGCATGCAAAATTCCTCATTTTTGCTAAACTCCTTGTTCTTGTCGGTTTTATATCTTGACATGATGAAAGTCTCAATGTGGAATTTAGACGCTCTGTGTAAGTTATCCCTTCCAGTACAAGAGGGAGAGAAGCTTTTTCCTTGAAGGGGCTTGCAGTTTGCTCAAAACTTCTCAGGGCATAACTAGTTCCTTTCCTCTAGAGAAGCAAAGCACACGCATGGCAAGCACAGAAGGACCGGGTGGTCCATTGGAAAGACACAAACACCCCATTCGCTGCTTGCGAGAGTTTTTTTTTTTAAAAAAACACCCTGAAACGAAACCGCTGCTATTGTAACTTCCTGCAAGAGAAACTGCACTTCTCTTGTAGGGGAGAAATCTTGATTTGTTTCATTCTTGCACAGAGATAAAGGAAGTTATCGCAAGGAGCCAGAGAGGAACACATCACGCCGTTACAGCACGTGATGGCAGTCGTCCCCACCGTTCTAACGTTGGAGCAGAATGAATCACAACAGAAAGCCCACCCTAGTCTCCTCCTTCGAGGCGTTGGGGGTGGGCTCCTTCAGTAGGGCTGGAGACCCTCTCCGAAGTCACCGGACCCCTTGAAACCCTTGGCAGCCTTCAGCCTTTTTTCTGTCCTTCAGTCCTCCTGCGTCCGTTTGGGCCTGGGACGGCGCTGCCTCCTCCCTGTCAATTGATTACACCGGGAGCTAATGAGCAGGCAACAGCTGGAGAGGAAACCCTGGTGGTGCGGGGGGGGGGATCAGCCTGGTTTGGGGAGGCGGAAGGCTCAGCTGTTCCCAGCAGGCTCCTTCATCATGACCCTAATCAGCAGGAGGAGAGCTCGCTCGCTCGCTCTAATGAAGAACGAACGGCCACTGGGACGGGCAGAGGGTTGTGTTTCCAGCAGCGAGAGGCTTTGCTTTTAAAAAAATTGCATCTCATCATTCAAAGAAAATTGAGACGGCCCCGTTTGGGGGCGCGGGAAGGGTCTACGTCGAGAAAAGAAGCAACCTAGCCTCTCATCTGGGAAAGAGGGTGCTTTGAAAACACTGGTTTCCCCGTTGGATCTCTCACCTTGCCGGTGGGGGCAGCTCGGTTGACAACCTCTGGGGGGCAGTGGGGGAACTGCCCGAAACCAGAAGGTTCCCCCCTGGGTCTCCGTCCCCCTTTCACCCAGTGTGGCTCGTTGGTTCGCATTCATTCAAACTTTGGGTTGGACAGCTTGCCATTCAAGCAATGGTTTTTCCAGTCTTGAGGGCTCTTGCGGGGGGCAACTCGGTGGACGGCCTGTAACTTTTGCAGGAAAGCTTTCCCGGTGAGCGGTAAAAGCTTGAGCCGGCGGGTCCGGCCACTGGACAGACGACCAGAGCTCCGTTTATAGACTGGGCAGGCCCTGCTTGTTCCGTCATCCAGAAGACCAAGCGCAGGGCTGCAGACGGTTACGGGACGGCTCCGGATTTTGGCAGGGTTTCCTAACCCGTCAAGAAATTCGCCTTCTGGTGCCAACCGGGAAGGGAACCCTCCTGCCTTCTCGTGTGCAAAGGCCACAGCAGGTCGGCAATGGTTTTAAAACGGAATGTGTCCCAGCCGGCTTGAAATTTACTTGGCTTTTTGCGCGAGGCGCAGACGCCACCTTCCAAAGGCCTGAAAACAGAGGGCAGAGGCAGTTTACTATGGGATGTTCGACAATTAGAGCCGATCGTTAAGATTTACGATATAGAACATGGGGGCATCGGGATGACAGCCCGCCCGACCTGCTGCTCCACGGGGATACTGTGGGAGAGTGGTCAGACAGCCGGAGCGAAGTTGCTGAAAAGCCGGCTTGAAAATCCCTCCACCGCCCGTGGCGACCTCGTTGTCGTCTCTTGAGCCTGACCCACCCTGCAGGGTTGTCGTGCGGATAAAGTCGTCAGGACCAGAACCCCACTAACCTCATCTTGCGCTCTTTCGAGGAAAGTGTGGCTCGAAATGGAGCTAAGAAATAAATAGCTTTCTCACCCTAGAATTAAGGAGGCTCTCCCCTCGGAAAAGGGTCCCTACATGGCCCCCCCACCCCCAGATCCACCCTGATTGCCCTGTGGTGGTTTAGGAGCACCGAGCCCGTACCTTCTCGAGCAAGCGCCTCTGGTGGGTGGCCCGGAAATGCTCGGCCACCCAGCTCCGCAGGCAGCGTCGCCGCCAAGTGTTCCAGCTCCATTCGGCCAGCCTCCGTCTCACCTGCCGGGGGTGTGTATGTGGGGGGGGGGGGGGGAGAGAATAAAGGAGCATCAGATAAGGTGGGAATGCCAAGGGCAGATTTAAACAGGACCGCCCTTCCTCTCATCCAAAACGCCAAGTGCAACCCCCTCCTGCCTGGAAGGACAGGACGATGGCCACATTCCAGGCTCTTGACCAGTTCCTGGTTCGGCCTTCACTGGACAAGTTGGAAAACGGAGGTGAACCTCTGTTTCTCTTGCAGAAATTATGGGGCTGGGGGGGGGGCATAATGCTCCAGAAAAGATAACAGGCAGACAATTAGATTGATTTACTTAGCCAGGATGTGCTAATAGAACATGCCACTGCCCCCGGGAGGATCTGTTCCTTCTCAGCTTAACGACAACCCTCACAGGATCTGGTGGGGGAGTGGAAGTTCTCGGCAAAAATAGCTCATTGTGAGCTGTTTTTATGGTTAACAGAAAGGGTCCTGGAGTGGCCTGAGGTTGACTGGGTGATTAGGAGCCGTTGGCCTTCCAAAAGACCTGCTTGGTGCTGAATTAGCTTTCCAAAACATGGGCTTGGTTTTCTGTAGGCGATCAGGAGCCCTTAGCCTTACAAAAGACCCCCTCCTCCCAGAGCGGACAGGGTGGCAGACACAAACAACATATATACCATACAAAAAGTGGTTGACGGGGTTTCCCCTCCCAAGTCTCGACAGGACTCACCAAGGCTCGGATCACCTGCTCGGTCCTGAAGGCCTCCTTCCACCACAGCCAAGAATCCACCAGGTGCCGCGTTTCCCGGGCGGACCGGAAATGTCGGAGAAGGACATGGCGCCTCCACAGGCTCCAGTATTTTCTCCTGGAACCAGGACAGGGAACACGCTGACAACAGAGGTGGTGGGGATCTGGCCACGGACACCAGCTGGATCCCCCTTCCCTAACAGCCCGCCGAAGGGAGAAAGGCTGGAGAACCGAGGAAGCACTTATTTCTCCTCCAGAAATAATCCCTGGGGTGGGGACTGTCCCCGGGGCATCATGTGCCACACTCTGCTGGAATTTAATATAACCCGGAACGGCCTCACCCTAACCACGCATCAGAGACTCAGCCGGCCGCAGACCTTACCCGAGCCACTGCTTCCGGCTCGTGGCCAAGATCGCTTCCTTGTGGTCCTCTCGGATCCGGTCCCATCCGGGCAGCTGCCCGGCAACCTCTGGGCTCCTTTGAGGGCGTTGCTCTGTCAGGGTCCTGCTCTGGCATCTATAGACGGCCAGCCAGGCACGGAAAGAGCTGGGGTGCACCGCTGAGCCGGGATAAAAACCCTTCTCTTCGTTCCATCTTCGCCCTTAAAGACAAGACGTCGGATGAGCAAAACACAGTCCTAAACCGAGGGCCGCTGGCTTCCAGAGACCATGGGCCGTGTGCACCCCTCTCTCGTGATCTCCGAGGCCCACGACTTGAACCTTCGACTTCTGACCCTATCCAGTTTTGAAGAAATAAAGCTGCTCCTGGCCTCGGGGCAAGCTGGAGCGGAGCAGAACTGCTCAAAGCCCCTTTTCAAGTGATCAATCAATGGGGCCCACAAGATCGGGGCGGGTGGGGGGCTTGCTGCCTTTTGCCCACCCCTCCTTACCAACCTATACATCCGGCAGCTTCACCACACCCCACAAACCAGCCCCACAATGCAAGCGACGTGAAAGCAAAGCTTCTTACGGCTCGACCCGCCGAGGTAGAGTTTCCTCCGTTTCCGGGCTCCGATGTGGCTGCTCTGTTGCTGGGAGCAGAGCCGGAAGGCCGCTGCCCTGGTCCAGTAGCTGCCTGCCTGGAAATCAAGAAGACGTACCGCTATATTATGAGTCCCCATTGACTATACCACTGCATTTATGAGGGTTACAACGAATCCTGATGGGTCTTGATCCCGGATGCTCTTATTCCTACTTTCCTTTTACTCGTCTCCTAGAGTATGCAATTTTGTTAAGATCTGGGCAAACAGAAACACTAAACATAGGAGGGAGATGCACTGATAAAATCTTAATAAGGATCGTCTTTGAACTGCAGAGCTGGAAGGGACCCCATGGGTCATCCAGTCCAGCCCCTGTCAAGGAGACACAGCAGGGGAATCGAACTCCCAACCTCCGGCAGAGCCCAAAACCACAGAGTGAGTCATCGCCCAGCTATCGGGAAGGCATGTGATTTATGGGATGTTGGAAAGGGGTCACGTTTGGCCCATACTGGGGTGGGAGACCGCCAAGAAATACCAGGAATCTCCGAGGAAGACAGAAACCCTGGAATGTCAGTGCTGCCAGTCTGAACTGGTAATACTGGCCCTGATGAACCAAGAGGCAGCCAATTTATTATAATGCAACCTCACGTGGTTCGATTTAAGTAAAATTATTCAGAGGCAGGAAAACACGGCCTCCCGCGCTCACCTGGTTGACTGAGCGGAACCGCAGCTCCCGATAACCCCTCGTGGCTTTCCTCCAGCGCCGTACGGCGTCGTGTGGCCCGACGGGACTGCCACGGACGTGGTCTTCCTGGTGTCGTCGCTGGCGGGCTCTCCGGAGCGCGGCTTCCCATCTCCCCAAGCAGGAGGCCAGAAGACGCCTTTGCCTCGAATGCTGGAACTGGAGGACAGCCTCGCGCCGCGCCGCGCCCTGGGATGACGCCCCGGACCCCAAAACGAAAGCCCTGAACGCGGAACCCGGATAAAGAAATAAAGGCGGGGGGGGGGGGGGAGAGAGAGGTCTTAAAAACCACGGGCCGGGAAAGTTTTAATTTGAGCAAAGGGGGTGCCTTTGAATCGGTTTGGCTGTTAGGTCTGGCTGCTACCATGAGAGGGTTCATATGACTTCCCCGCTGATATTTAAGACCCCTTTCCTGAACCCTTTCATTTTAAAAGAACAAACAAAATACAACAAGACATTGTATGTTCCCGGTCCCTTTTGCGGAGATTCAGGCAGCAGCCTTCAACTGGCGTTTTCTGCTAGCATCTGGAATTTGGGGCTAGACTGCTCCAGAACAGGGAGGCTCTATTACACCCATATGCAGCCAGTGCACTGACAAATCTCTTGCCCCACCTTGTATTTTACAACGACATGCCATGGATGTCCCGGGAATTCTTTCTTTCCGTCCCTCCCCAAAACGTCTGCCTCCCTCTTCTGTGGCCTGATCTTCCCCTCCCCAAAGCTGTGACCACCTGATCTCTCTCCTTCAATCTGGAACCAAGGCTTCATTTTCATTCGGGCCCCGTTGTCAGGGGAATTTTTAAAATAAAAATCTACACAGGCCAAATCACGTTAATCTCTCCCCCCCCCCCCCCCCCCGTGAAGCGCAGTAGGAACCGACGATCAAAGCCTGCCTGGAATTCCTCCCCCTTCATAAATTTTATCCCCCAGCCCTCTGGCCCTGGAAAAAAATATAACCCCTTTTTCCCCTGATTAGCTCAGCAGATGTTTTTGCTCTCCTGGCCCGGCCTGTGAACGGCTCCTGCTGGGCCTCTTTCTCGCTTGAGCCCCGTCTGTTGCGCTGCGGCAACGCGGCCTCGCCGGGCCCGGAAGGCTTGCCTCGTTTCCTTCGTGGAAGAAAACCCTGCCAGATGGGTGGACAGGGGAGAGATTAAAAACAAAAAAAACCCAGCTGCGCCAAAACAGGTCGATTAAGTTTTCTGGATGGCAAGATGAGAACGCCTGGAACGCCGATCAATAGAATTTGGCGCTGGCCTCTGTTTGGCATCCATGTTGGAGCCTCTTCACCTCCCAGCGCTCCGATTTCCATCCCTAAATCCACTGTGGGGATGAATCCAGTCCAGATTTTCATGAAGTCCATTTCCCGCTTTTACCAGGAGCTCTCCACAGTGCTGAAGCCCAACTTGACCACCCCTTCAGCACCCTGGAGAGCTCCAGCAAAGAGCTCCAGTCCAAAACCTGGATTGGATTCTTTCGCCCTCATGAAATTGGAGTCACTCAAACTAACCCAGCCTGGGGACGACGTGGAGGAGAGGGGGCTTGAGAGTGGGATACCACAGCAACATCAGGAAGGCTTTCCAGAACCGGAGACCATCTCGGGACCGGTGATTCACGAGCAGGGAGAGGCCCAGAGTCTTCACCGATGGCCGACGAAGAGACGCTAGCGTTGCTGTTGTCCTCCAGACTACTCTCCTGATGCCAGAAACAAAAGGATCCGTTCTGTGACTCAGAATCAAAGCTTGGATGCAGAAAGTTAAACGTAACTATCATCTCTAGTCAGTTACTTTTTAAAAATTACAATGAAACTGAGAATGAAACGAAGTTCCATTTCGGAAGCGATGCAATGAATGGAATGGACGTTTCATTGTTCTTTTAAGAGTAGCTTTTTCCAGTTTCCTTTTAAAGTTTATTTCTCTTTTTTTTTTGGAGGGGGACTCTTTTAAGAGGCCCTTTTCAAGTTTTATGCCAATTTAATCCTAAGGCTTTCCACCCTGCAAAGACTAAAAGTAACGACAAAACAATCAGCAATAGAAGTTAATTTTTGAACACTGTAAGGAAAGTAATTATAACTGGTAAATAAATAATGTGATAGATAGATAGATAGATAGATAGATAGATAGATAGATAGATAGATAGATAGATAGATAGATAGATAGATAGATAGATAGATAGATAGATAGATAGATAGATAGATAGATAATGACAGCCCATCCTTTTTCTGGCAAGCTCAAGATAGCTCACTCATGGGCTCTCTTCTTCGTCCCTACTTTACTGTCACAATCCCCCTGCAAGGTAGGCCAGTCCGAGGGAGAGACAGAGATGGACCAATCAAAATCACCGAATGAGTCTCATGGGTCAGTGGGGGCGGGACTAGGAAGCACAGATCTGGCAAGTCCCAGCTCACCACTACACAGCACTGCCTCTCACAGCCCAAAACGCACGTCATTTCAGCCTCTGCTGCGTCCAGCATTGGGACGGGACAGTTCGGGAAGGCAACCGGCTGCCGAACATTTCCCCACCTTTTCCAGAGAGCCCCTGGAGGTGGGCAAGGCCGGGACACTGCTGTGGAAGCCGGAGGAGAGGGAAGACGCCTCTGAACCGAGCGACGCAAGGAGGTAGTCCTCAGTGAGGTCGCCACTGGCGTTGAGTCCCGGAGGGTGCAGGCAGAGGGTCTTCCACCACCAGAAGGCCAGCACCTCCCTCAACTGGCGCTTCGTCAGGGCTTGGCTGAAAACGCTGAAAATTAAAACGTTTACCTGCAACTTTGCACTGTTACAGGTTGCAAACCCGAACCCTCTCCCTTATGGAGAGAGAAAACGTTCCTGTACGCAGAAAAGCAAATAAATAAGTGAGAAATCTGTCACAGGGCTATAGATACTCCTCAGGAGTAAAACCAAAGAGGCAACCCATCTGAATTCCGTGTCAGCTCTGCCGATCTGTATCATCTCTCCTTTTAATCTTTTTTTTTTTAATTTGTAAACTTTTAAAAAAAATACATATTTTGTCCTGATCTGCCTTGCTCCTCAAATTTTGGGAGAAAAGATAGAAGTCAAGCCAAATACAGAAATAAACTTAGTGTCTCTCACTCGTCCACAGACCCTGAGCGAAGTGAAACCCGTTCGATCCACCTCTTTTCCTGGCCTCCACCGTTTCATCGCCTAGAGTTTAGACTCTACACACCATCTCTCCCTACCCACGAGGACTAGAAACTTGACTTTAAAAAAGGATGCCAAGATGATGCTCTCGTTGCTGAGGTCGGAGTCGAGAACTTACGTCGCCAGGTGGGATTCCCACCACCGCGCCTTCCACATCAGAAACGCCTTCTGCAGGGTCAGTGCGTAGAGGAGACCCTCAAAAGGGCTGGTTCCGCTCCTTTGTGACCACTTTTCAACATTCACACAGGCTTGTATGATGGTCGTATTTGCAGCCAAGCCCAGCTTTTCTACGAAAGAGAAAGAAAGGGAGGAAATCGTTAAAGAGAAAAATTCTCGACCGCCGGGAACTTCTTTAAAGTGAGCCACGGCCTCATCACAGGAACGTTGCTATATGAGATGCAAGAGGGGAGGGCTGGATCCGTCCCTCACCATAGGATTTCCTCCGTTTCACGGTCATAAATTCCACCAGGAGATGCTTGGCTTTCTCCCGGATCTGGACCATCTGGGTCCACTGGTGGAAGCAGAGACTCAAGGATCCGACCCGCAGGCGTTCCAGAGCCCGCCTGCTCAGCACCTCTCGATCAGCAAACCGCTTCCACGCCTCGAAGCACCTTGTAAGGAGAGAAAGGAGGAGAGGCAAGCTTGCGTTTCAGTGGATTATGGAACTTGTAGTCCAAAGGAGTCTGGTCTCAAGCCCGCCCTGTTCTGTAGTGGCACCTAAACCCTCTCTGCAGACAAAACTATGGTTTGTCTCCCTGCCACAAACCACCATTCAAAACCAGGGTTTGTTGTTGCCTTGTGGATTTATGGTTTATTTAAACCATGATTGGTAGAACTATTCGTGCTTGTTTTCCCCAGATGTCTGAATGCAACACAAGCTGACAAAAAGGGGAGAAAGGAAACGGACCAGAAGTGGGGCAGGGTGGGGACCACTGAACTATGACCAGGGCAATTTGCAACTGAAATGACAAAGCATGCTAACATAAACCAGGACAACCATAAGCCACGGTTTAGCGGGATAAACCATGATGGCCATTTTCTCAAATGAGGGGATATATACATCCTCTTCATAATGAAAGGGCAGGGGTCACAGATCAGTAGTAAGTTCCCTTTTTTTTGTAAGCAACGAGCCCAATATGCAGTCTTTCTAGTTTAATGACTCAGAGAGAATACAGCTACAGCAACGCTGTCCTACCTTACAAGATGGTTGTGAAAAGGGCAGCACTAAAGGCAAAAAAGCTATTTACAAAGCAAACGAGAAACTTTACAGTCATTATTGCCCTTCTGATGGGCTCACCGGCCGATCAGCCCTCTCTGGATCCGAGCCACCACCAGCCAGGTCCGTCGGTTTGCCCAGTAGCGGGAACGCCACTTCCGAAACAGGTTCGACAGCTTTTTTTTCTGCAGGAGGGCGTGAGCTTCTTGGGCGCGAGCCTCCACTTTGTCCAGGCGCTCCTTCTGAAGGCACCACAGTCTGAAAGCTGCTGCGTAGTACAGGAGACAGGAAAGAAAACCAGAAACACCTCGGAGTTGCGGGATGAGGTATGAAAGGCACAATTCTTTCTAAGCGAGCGGGGACGATGGGCACCCGAGAGGAAGAAGGGTATCGACTCGCTCGGATGTTCAGGGAGGGGCGACCCGTCTATTCAGGATTTCCTGAATGGGCAAGCGGGCTGGACTAGATGACCTCCCGGGCTCCCTTTCAAGCTCTAGAATGCCACAGCAGGCAGACAAAGGCTCTTTATAGATTATGCCTTCTAGATAGCTTTGTTTGCCAAATTTATACACCGCTTAGGAAAACGCACGGACCAAAGTGGTGTACAGTTCAAATATATATATATATATTTAAATGACAAATAACTAAACACCAGACCATAACCACTCTGGAAAGAATGCCTACCAGCCAGCCGCCTCATGTCTCGCACCGCCTCCACCTTCCTGCACAGCTCGTCCGCTCCCTGTGTGTGACGGAACTGCATCCAGATCCCCACTTCTGCCCTGTAAGAGAGGCACGCGGTATTTCATTTCACCCTAAAGGGGCAGGACGGTGTAGTGGCTACAGCCACCTTCCTTCACCTGGCTTCTTCCAGCCGCTTTGGGTTATAACCTCTTCCGCTTGCAAGCAGCTGGCAGGGCCGCGGATCAAGGACAAATATTCTCTTCCTTGGAATATTTCACATCCAACAAGAACAGACGACAGAGGGTCCGGAAGCTTTACCTCACCTTCCCAAGATTTTCACCGAGCCTCAATGAGGTCTAGAAACTTGCTTTTTCTTATTTTGATCACTCATCGTTAGAAAGCTCCATTCCACTCAGGTTGGAGAGGAGCGGCAAAATCTGACGGCCACCTCGAGTGCAGAAATCGCCCAACCTGAAGAAGGCGCACCAAATTCCCCTCAGCGTGGCGTACCTGCTGTATCGGGCAGCTTCTTCCTGGTGGTCCCTTGACAGCTGGGTCAAAAGGAGGCGTTTCCCGAACCCGTCTCTTCCTGAAGGCACCGGAGGGCCACGCTCAGGAGCCCTTTCCTCCTGCGGCCGTGCTGCCCGCTGCTCCGCCGTGGCATCCTGCCACTGACGAAAGAAAAGACCTCACCTTACATTGATTCTGCTCTCCCTCAAAAACCAGGGCTTTGTTTTAATTCATGGCGAGAAGCCCTCGTTATCAGGCATCGGGAGAAGGATCTGTTTATATCAAGGAAAGGTGGTGGATCGTGGGCAGACCTCGGCACGTGGAAAGCCCCGGGGGTCCCCGAGCGGCAAGAAAACGTCTGTTTGAAAACCCTGGAGAGCTTTGGCTGCAGACCGAGGGCCACGACTCAGAATCGGTGTAACTTAGCCCCCCCCCCCCCACGTCCGGCCCCAAGACACAGGGTCTCCCTACCCTGCGGAAGCTGGCAGCCAGAACCGCCAAGGTGTGGCTCCTCTGCGCGATGCCCGCCATCAGGCTCCTCAGCTCCACCGACCACTGCAGGGCGGCCAGCCCCTTACGCAACAGCTGGCGCTCGTACAGCCCCCGCGCCGCGGCCTTCTTCTCCAAAACGTGGTCCCGCCAAGCCAGAAACGATTTCGCCAGCATGGGGCCGCTTCCCGGCGTCCAAATCCTAGGAAGGAGAAAAGCACGGCCACTCTTTTCCAAAACTCTCATTGGATAAATCACGTGAGCTTTAGCGGGTTAAAAAAAACGCTGAAAGCTCTTCTATGGAGCTAAGGAAGAGAGAGAGAGAGAGAGAAGTGGGGTGGGGGGAAATCATCCACCCCTTGAAAAGGCCACTCTGCTGGGCTTTGCTTCTCCTCCATCTCCAATCCAGCAGCCATCTCCCTAGACTGAAGAATCTCATCCCATTCACCACTGAGGACTGAGTAGATTGGTTCTCCGTTGCCCTCCTCCTCCGTTTTTCCTTTTGTGTCGTTTCTTGGGAGTTTGGTTTCTAAATTGCCACCCACCCAGCCCGTATCTCCTTCTTACCCATCTCTTTTCTTGTCCATCGGTCTGTCCTCCTTTCCCAGGTCCTACAAGTAAGTAAAGAGGAAGTCAAGAAGATCCCTGCCTATTATGGACCAACCTGCCCCCGTTTGGAAACTCCGGGGCCAACGTTCAAGGACCTTTGGCACCTAAAGATTCCAAACTTTGCAGGTGTTCTAACCTGTAAAGTCCTCAGGGCAGGGACCTATCTTGGTGTTCAGCCAAGGACAACCTGTTTTAGAGATGCCGAGAACTCACGGTTCCATCGGCAAGGCTTCAAACCTTCTAGAGGCGAAACCTACCTCCTCTTGTACGGCGTCTAAGGCGTGATCTCTCTCCTTACGACCCAAGAGGTCATCCTTTGGCCGAGCCGGATGGACGCAAGAGCCCTGCTTTAGATCCCCTCCCTCACCAGTCCGTGGATCGCAGCGCGTGGAATTTGAGGAGCCACCAGCCGTTCCACCAGCGGGGTCCATGAAATCCACCACATTCGCCCTGTCGGCCATTCGCGCACCTTCCCGGAGACCTTTCCTGGCGGCTGCCCCAAAGGGACTGAGCCTCCGGTGAGCCAAGAACGAGCCATGATCCCCTACGCAGTTGGCAACGGATGGGTCTCTGCCAGCGTCTCCTGTTTGACCTTGAGGTTCACCAACGTCCAGGTCTTTGGGGCGATGGTGAAGCCAGCGGGCTGGAATGCTCTCCAGGCCACCGAGAGAACCGACCCTCAGGGGCACTTCCCGTGGGGTGTCGTACAAGGAAACCCCCGTGTCCAGCGAAGCCTTGGCACCCAACGTCTCGAGGGAGATCTCCAGATCCTTCATGGAGAGAAGACCGGATGGAAGGCTCTCAGGACCTGCCTCGGAGGGACAGGAGATCCCAGTAGAAGGGTCATCCAACACCCTTTCCTTGGGATCGCTCCAGGTTCTCTTCCTTTCTAGAGCCCAACGGGGTCGCGAGCCAGGTTCGAAGAGATAGGAACTGCTAGAGGCAAGGTCTTCTCCTTGACCCAACAAGGTTGCACCAACTTGGCCGTAGAAACCTGCCGAAGAAGAGCCATCCGGAGGCTCCCCGGAGGATGCGTACAATCCAAAGTCGTTGAACCCGGTCAGAAGGGATGCGCCATCATGATCTCCGGTTCCGTTGCTCGTAGAACCGGGTCTCCAGTCACCACGGAAGGAGGCATGCCATTTCGCCCTGGCGTGCTTCACGTAACTCTGCTCCTCAGCCAGCCGCTCCGCCAGGCTCGGCGTCCCCGAGACGGATGCCCAGGGGCTGCCGCTTGATTTGTAAGGCCGGGGAGATTTAGATTCCCAGGGGGAAGAACCTAAAGCCCCCATGGCGAGTTGCTGCTCCAGCCGCCGGAGGGAACCGTGGAGTTCGGCAGAAGTTTGAGAAGACCGCAGGAGGGCCTGGAACGCTGCCGAAGAAGGACGCCTCTCCGATGGAGGAGAAGTGTTCAGATGGTCTAAGGTAAGGGCCGGGGAAGGATCCGCACTTCTTTCGGGACACCAAATAGAAGGATGAGGGTGGTGTGGAAAGGAACCGAAGGATGCTACCTCTGACAGCTGGGATGGGAAAGAGGCACCCCCGTGGCTGTCAAGGTTTCCACCCCTTCTTCTTGGCACAGAAATATGACCCAGTGATTGTTTTAATGCCTGGGGGTCCTTGCCTTGTATTCGGATCTCGGAGGAAGCAGGGCAGGTACGCAGAGCAGCGTGATGTTGACAGGACAGTTTTTTCAGGGGGTCTCTCTTCAAACCCAGCTGGCCCGAGTGTGAGCAGAGTCCAGCAGGAAGAAGGTGAGGGTCGTCGATCCATGCCCCGTTTTCCGATCCATGCCTCTGCAGCTTGCATGCAAGGTTGCTTTGCTTCTGGGAGGGAGAAGGGCTGGAGAGGTCTCCTAAAGGCCAGTATGGACAAGAGAGGTTGGTTTGGACTCGGCTTGTTTGGTGTGGTTTGTCAGCTTTCTTTCCTAAAGATGCGGACTGTGATTTGCCTTGGGGGATTGCTCCAGGACAGGTTGATCCACAGGCAGCTGGGTCTGAAACTCTAATGAGATTTTCAGCAGACAGGTCCACATTACAGTTCACCTTTTTCTGGGCGTTTCTTTGTTCTGGAGTGGAACAAAACATAGGACGCCATTCATAACAGGAACACATCAAACACATTTCATCTCCATCGCCTTCCAGTTGCTAATAATTAGCTCTGAAACAGTCCCTCGCCTTTCACCAGTTAGGAGGGTTATGAACATTCCGCGGCATCACAGAATAATAAAGCTGTAACGACAATATCAATGTTCAGCTTCTAGGTATTTTCTAGCTGCAAATGTAAGTGTTACAGACTTAAAGGGGTTTGTTTAGCACAATGCAAGCTGGGATTCTCCAGGCGCTGGCTGTGTACTTCAATAATCCAGTCCCCGGGATCTTGGATTAACGAGGGAGAGACAACCGGTCCTTGGAGAAGCTGTGACACCCACCCCTGTGTTACTGTAAGTCCCTTAAGCTCTTTACAAAGCGACACAACAAGGAGCCCATAATGGCTCCCTCTTCGCAAGACCGGTTGGCAAACGGCCCATGGGGACAAAGCCCCCCCAAAAAAGAGGCCGTGAAAAACAAGACAGGAGATATTAGGATGCTCGGAGAAACAGGAGATTGAAATAGAAACCTTTCGGAAGAGCAGGGGAGAGAAATCCATCATATGCTGGGAGGGAGCTGAGCATCCTCAGCTGAGCCCCCCCAAAAGACAGAGCAACGGTTGGGGGAAAAAGAAGCAGCAAAAATGGGCAATTTTTGCAGTGGTAGCACAGCCAAATGTCCTGTTTTGAGCTCCTTATAGATGACCGGCAGGAGTCGGGAAGTGAAAGCCGTGGCGATCAATCTGGCCCTCTGGGGTTGTTCAGAGACAGCTGCGTCCTCACCCCCCAAAACGCCACTGTTTTGTGCTTTCCCCAGCTTTTTATACCAGCTTTCCTCCATTTTCAAGGGCAAGAAGGCTTTCTTACGGACATCAAAAGCTTTAAAACCGAGAAAAAGGTGTGCCGGGTGTTTTTGGCCCCCACCTTTGGGTCATGCCCATTTCTGAAAGGCACCCCCACAAAACACACACGTGGGCCGAGAATTTTCCTGGAAACGGAATCTGGGCCTGAAAGACGTGCCCTGACCTTGAATGACAGCATCTTAAACACTAGGTTAGCCAGCAGTCACTCAAGGAGAAGAAAGGTCTTGCTCGGAAACGAGAATGCGCTGCAACCTTTTGTCGCAGTTTCCCCCTCTGGTCCCACCCCTGCTTCCAGGAAAATACACTAAATCCAGGAGGGTTGCCCATTTCACAACCCCAAAGAACAACAGCTCGCGAAAGCAGCATCTATGCTAAGCCCTTCTTAGCCGGAGGGGATTCTACAAACGCTGGTTTACCGACGCACCTCCCCGCGGAAAACCGTCTCTCTTCCGCACCAGGCCTTACTCACTCCGAGCACCATCGCGGGACATCCCGCCGGTCTCCATCCCGGACCTCAAGGCCCCCCCCAAAACAGACGCTTCTTTGTGTTCGCTCCTCTGACCTGGACGATAGTGGAAATACACACACACACACAGAAACATATACACTGTTGTGGTGTGTACTCCCTCGGGCAGCCAACCTGCAAGCCTTTAACGCTCCAAATCCAGGAACAGGAGAGAGGGAGGCAGCTGAGTCACGCTAAGAGGCTTAAGGACCACGATTAAGGATGGTAGTTCCTCTCTGGCTCCTCAGATGTCTTGGGTTCGAGGAGGTGGAATTAGGGAGAACGGAGAGGGCCGGAGAAGCTTTGATCCACGGCTCATTAAAACCTCAAGATAGGGTCGGATCCAGAACACATTAATGGAGAACCCCGGCAGGCTGCCTCCTGACTCGGCTACCAACCTGCTTAGCAAGGAACTCTCCTTAAATCCCAGCCTTAAAGACAGAGTTACTTATTTATTAGGTCCTGCGGCCTTACTTCTGTCTTGCAAGATGTTCTGGGGAGCAGAGACGGCTTTCCTGACTCTGCATTTAATTTTCACAACAACGCTTCAAGGTAGGTTCGGCTGAGGGGACCCCGATCAGCCCCAGGTCACAGAGGGAGTTTCCTGACTCCGGGGAGATTTGAACCCAGATCTCCCATGGGCAACGTCGAACGGCCTGAGGATGTATTAAATACCGAAGAAATCTGACTTACCCAGCATCCCATAGCGGCTGAAAAGTGGTGGGATGTTTTCTTTCCTCCCGCTTTGTGGGATCCGGATCAGGTTCTCCATGGCTCCGTAATAAAAACGTTTGCCTCTTCAAAGGCCCATCTCATAAGCGCAAAACGGGCCGTGGAACAAGTTCCCTGGAAGGTCAAAGCAATGGGAGGTGAGCAAAAGGAAAAAAGCACAACAGCAAACACACACACACACACACACACGGCATGGTCCAGCGTATGTGGAGGTAGATTTAAAAGCAAGTTTAAGGAGATTGGTTCTCCTTTGCCTGCCTCCTTCCTGTCTGTAAAATGGGCTCAACGCTGACCTGCCAAATAGCGAGAAAACCCTGCAATTATTATTCTCGCGCCACCCCAATCACTGAAAACAAACAGCAGACTCTGTGGGTTTTTCCCCCCGCCGTTGCTCGCACAAGGAGGACTAGAACCTTAGCTTTTGTGAGTTTGGGTTCTTTTAAAGCGAACTTCCTAATCAGCATCCATTCAGGTTGTGTGGAGTTCAGGAAGCAGAGAGCCGAACTGGGCACTATCTAGTCCAAAAAAATGTAACTTTTCCAAAGAACGTACCTCTCATCCAGCCTTCTCATCTTAGATAGGGGCTAACCAGAGGCTGATCTTATCTCCAAAAGAGGGGGGGGGGCGGGGAAGAGAGGAGATTTGGCCACCACAAAGCACAGCCATTCTTGGCTATTATGTTAAAGAAGTCAAATAAATAAATAAATAATACTTTGTGTGTGTGTGTGCAGTAAAAAGGATACTAAGCATGGAGAACTAAACTGATTTTTGCAAAATATTTAGAAATTTGGAGAACCAAGGATACATTTGAAAAGCTTGTGGTGGGAAACAGGCTGGGTTTTGTTTGTAGATAAATGCCTCGGGGGCCCAAATCTAACCATTTCAAAAGCTACAAGAAAGCAAACAAGCTACGTAGTTGAAAGGCGGTTGACTTTTATTAATTCAAGCTGTGGTGGAGTAACAGATGCCAACTTCAGAGTAAACCCCCCCCACAAATCCATTCAGCTGAAGAGTCTCTGCCTTTAAGGCTTTCCGATTTGAACAGGCTCAACTCCAACCATACCTGCATCCCACCTATTTTTAAATTCTCCAAGAAGACGCAGGTTCGATCCTTTATCTCCGAGACCTGCGCCTCGGTAGCAAATGTCCAGCTCTTGAGCGGTAGATTAGATCCAGGAGGAAATCTGCAGGAATCCACCAAAGCTAAGGTGAGCAAAGATAGTGGGCAACCATTAACCCTCTCCATGTTTTTGTTTGCAGGACTACAAGGCCCATCTGCCACCTTTAGGGCGGCCAGTGGCTACGGGGGCGGTGGGAGCTGTAGTCAATATATATCAAAAGTGCAACCTTTTGGGGAGGGGGAAACGGTGATCCTTTTAAACGCCTTTTTTTTTTTTACAGTTTTATTTCTCATTTTTTAATATCCTACCTTGATCCCCCCCCCAGGTTAGTCTGGGTCAGGATTTGAACCCGGCTCCAAATCAGACATCTGTCTTGCAGGAGTGGCTAGGGAAGGGGAGCACTAGGGAAGACTGCCCCCAAATAGGGTGGGGGTGCTGGAAAAGAGAGGGAAGGAACTTCCCCCCCTCCAAAAAAATAAATAAATAAATTCTGGGATGGCAAGCCCGCTTACTTTCGGTTGCTTTCCGCTTCCCCGCGCCTTCCTTTAAACCGACGGAAATGCAACGGGGGGAAACCAAGGGGGGTTCGCACGGCCGCGGCGCTGGGGCTTTCCCAAGGGGCCTCGGCAGGGTAATCTCGAGGAACGACCAGCTGCAAAAAAATTATTATTTTTTTTTACCTTGCTGAGGAAGACTCAGCAGGCCGGTCCGGGATCACAAAGCAGAGCCTGGGAACCTCAAATCTTGGGGACTACAACTCCCAGAATGCTCCCTGGTTTGACTTGCACAAAAAAAGTCTATCGTTTTTGTAAACACCAATGCACACTACAGAGGGTTTTGAAAAAAACAGACAATTGATTTCATTTCCAGTAGAGGTATGCAGACTTGATGGGTTTTTTTGGACTACACTTCCCAGAATTCCCCAGGCTGCCCAGGGGATTCTGGGAGTCATAGTCCAGAAATAGAACACTTCCCAGTTCTGGGGGGGAACCCCAACTTGGTAGAGCAAGGACGGCTTGATGGCTCCATGGATTTAATGGTTTAAAAGGAAACTCTACTAATGAATGAAAGTCTCAATTAACCAGTCCACTGGTTAAAGCTGGAGGCCTTGTTATGATAATAAAAATAGGAAAATATGCCCCAAACAAGCAGCTTGGGGGCGGGGGGGCGGAATTACATTTTAGGACTACAAATCCCAGAATCCTCCAACTGGGTAACTTTCCCAAACTCTATTTCAGAGGCTGCCAATCGTTCAGCAGCAAACCATTGGTCCTTCTATTCAGAAAGGGTTGTTGTTATGGACTACAAGCCCCATAACCCTTGACCACTGATAATGCTGGCTGGGGATTCTGGGAATTTTTGTCTAAAAGAGCCGAAGGTTCCCTGGTCTCTCACTTCGTCCCATTTGTCTTGAACCAACAGCACCTCATGAGGAGTAATTTACATCCCTGCTGATTTCCTTTCAGCTGGAGACGGGTGGAGATTCGAACCCAGGACCCTGCACATGCAAACTGGGAGCTCCCCCAAAGAGCGACTGCCCTGGCCTTTATAGACCAAGCTGCTTCTGAGCATATCCCACTCAAGTCACCCGGTTCATCTAGCCCAACGGTTGCCGATCGTCGGTGGCAATTTCCTGGCCCATTTTGTGGTTCAGCTTC
The DNA here is from genome assembly GCA_037013535.1 of Intellagama lesueurii. Classification (NCBI taxonomy): domain Eukaryota; kingdom Metazoa; phylum Chordata; class Lepidosauria; order Squamata; family Agamidae; genus Intellagama; species Intellagama lesueurii. The sequence continues at coordinate 11,360,755 of JBAJHW010000016.1, read as the reverse complement.
TCGTCCTGATAATCCCGCAGCCAGGCCTACGAGGAAACATCCCAGCATGCAGAAATCTATGTCAATCCACACCAAGAAGCCCAGGTTGGCCCAGGAGGTTCTTCTCCCTCTGGAGCAGGTCTTTTGCAAAGCTAATGCCACCTTAACTCCCTTTTCAAAATCAAAATTCTCCCCAAGTTCCCTTTGCATTAAAACAGGGAGAGCAGACAACAATACAGAAATGTTATATACAGTATGTCTTACAACTCCCTCCCCACCTCACCCCTGGATGTTGTAAGGATGGCACATAACCACAAGAGAGAAAAAAGGACATCTAGAAGGCAACAGCAGATGAGGTCCTTGTTCCCGCTGTCAATAATTCCAGTCTTGGGCAGTTCCACCGGAACAACAAGAGGTCAGCTGGCGAAAGATGCTGGGCCCGCCCCCTGGAGCCACATGACAAACTAGACTCCGCCTTCAGATCCCATTTAGGTCCTGCCCTTTAAAAGGTATTATTATTATTATTATTATTATTATTATTATTATTATTATTATTATTATTATTATTATTATTATTATTATTATTTCGAGGCTTTGCTTTAAATCTTTCTTGGGTTAGCTCATGCACCCAGACACCCCCCCAGCTTACCGCGAATAACAAATCCCATCCTCCCCGACCCCACTTGCCTATGCTGGATGGGAGCTGAAGTCCAAAAATTTAAGAACCTTTGGAGGATTACAATCTCCATAACCTTCTGGCTTTCCATTTCTTTTCAAAATTCATTGGGTCCCCTCCTGCCTGTTAACCTCCAAAGGAACAGGCCAGATTCTCGTTAAGGAGCACAAACGATTCCAAGCTCTCGAGACCCCAGTGTGTGTGAAATGTTTTATTTAAAAGGTTCATAAATTCTCTTTAAGGAGGAGCAGGGGGGGAGAAACCCTGTAGCAAACAAAATGATGACCCTGCAGGGAGGGAAGCTGTGTATTTTCGGGCAAAAGGTTTTTAAAAAGAGATGACCTTCGCGTCGACACCTTTAGGGCCATCCGGACGTTCCTGTGGCTGATCACAGTGGAGATCTTGGCGACGGGATCAAGATGCCATCATCCCTTTGGCTCAGACAAAGTGAGTCACCCCTTAAGACCCACCGTTAAATCCTGGCTCGGGCGTTAAGCCTCTCTGCCCAGCATCACCCCACAAGGGTGTTCCATGAAACAGACGCCTTCCCAAGTTCCTTTTGGGTAACCCCTTAAGCTCCCTTTCCATACAGCAGTCTTCTGATCTGGCCTCCCCCCATCAGGCAGGCCGTAACAGCAGAGAGACAAATTTCACTGGGAAATAAAAGAATTACAAGAAACCAGTCCGGAACCGGTGGAGGGAAACGGGTGTGTTTTCCACGCATGCCCAAGCAAGGGCCTGGTTTTTCCGAGTTCGTTCCCGGCAGAAGCCACTCAATACAGGCGAGGCGGGGGAGCTTTGCTGGCCACATCTGGGTACGGACAGGGCGGATCTGGGGTGTCGATGGTCTGGTATGCGCTACGATCCTGCCTAATGCTGAGCACGCCTGCTAAGGAAGCAAAAGAGAGAGATGATTTTAATAGAATGGAAGGAGAGATAAAGCAGCTAACCAGGCGCTGAACTCAGAGACATTATAGATTACAACATCCAGAACCCTCTACTTAGCACACCCAAAGCATTCTGGGAGATGCAGTCCCCAAAAAAGCCACATTTCCAAGCTGGGCACATCGGCCACTTGTGCTTTCACGATCAGGAGCATCATGACATTCGTAGTGTCAAAAACATTCCTGCTTGGATAAGCATGGTAGCCAAAGTGATGCTGAGGGAATAGCTGAGATGTTTGCTTTCATTCGGGGTGTGTGTGTGATTTTTGGGGTGTGCGTGGCTCAAACACGAGGAGATGAAGCCACATGGACAACCCCCCCCCCCAAAAAAAAACACACACAGGGAATAAATTGCAAGGACTGAAGCAATGCTTGTACGGAGGGAGAAGGGAGGATGTTGTTCCACCCGCATGAGTCTTACGCCATGCACCATGTGCATGGAGAGGGACACATGGTCTCTCTCAGGCAAGGAGCACATACCGACGTTGAAAGTGTATTCTCCACCTCTCTCCCGGTACATCTGGTAGGCCAAGAAGCAAGACACCGGCTTCAAGAGGAGGCTGAAGATGGCCATGCCGACGGAGAAGCGCACGGTGTCCCCCATGTGCTGCACATCGAGCGGGTAGAACAGCCCAAGGTGAATGATGTCGGTGAGGATCGTCAGCAGCAAGCCGGTGAGGAACTGGAAGGAACAGCAAGAGTGCCCTCGAACTCAGTACTCTGGGACACCTGCAGGTTTCTCTCGCTGGCCACCTTCCTCCCAGGTGGCGTCGCGCCCAGCCCAGCTCCCTCAAAACGCTGTCTTTTACTCCCGAGCTTCACTGTCCTGTCACCCGTTCCAACACGAACCCACCAAATCCCCATAAAAAAAACACACACACACACAATGAAAACTAACCATGAGTATGGCATCGACGGAATCTCGCTGGGCCACTGCCCAGACACCCAAGGCAAGGACGGTAAAATTGCCCCACGAGTAGGAAATAGGGGCCCATGGCATCATGCAGCCCCTGCGGTTGGGGGAAAGAGAAAGCAAAGGAATAAAACGACTGCCGGAAACCCAAGACATAAGTCCGTACCAAAAGATTCGGGAATAATTTTACAAAAGATGATCAAAAGATTCGGGGGGGGGGGGGGGTTTGTTTTTTTCAAAGCAGTTAGTTCCATTTCTATTTTTTCCCCCAAAAAATGTCAAAATCTGTTTGGAACTGCTTAACCATCGCATCGAGCTTGACATCGTGCGACTGTCGAAAAATACTTCTGAATTCGCTCAGGCTGATTCCGGAGCAAACAGTGAAGTGTTTTCCCACAGAAACCCCCTAAAATGGACATTTTGCACCACCCCCCCAAAGGAGACGAGAGGAGGACGGGAAGGTTTCTATAGTAACAAGCTGCCTCTGCTGGCTTGAAAGGGGATGCCGGGGGGGGGGGGGGAGTTGTAGTCCAAAATGGTACCGCTTCTAAACTCAGGTTGGACTCACCGAGTTGCATATTGATAATCTGCTGATAGTTTCTGTAGCCTCACAGCTGACCCCCCACATCATTTAGAGACAGAGAGCCATCACCTTACAGTATTAAAAATGAAGTGAAACACAAGACCCTGTCAGCTCAGATAACAGAGAGGCTCAGCCATCTTTGCACAATTTTCACACAGCCGCTCTGGAACTCACGAGGGGCCGTGCAAAGAAACTCACCAGGTGGTCAGCAGCCAGTGAATCAGGACGATGGCCTGGAAACACAAGCAAGATAATAAGGTGTGAGGCTTCTCCTTGGCATTCCAGAGAAAGGAAAGGCAGAGAGAGGGAAGAAAAAGGAAATGGTATGGAAATGGTGAAAACTTCAGATGGCATTGTAAAAGTCATTTCAAACAGCTCAGGATAGCCAGAAAAATGGTAACTTAGTGAAAAGTGCTCCCTGAGGCCATTAGAAGGTGGAAAGGAATGTTTTTATTATAATTTTTTAAAAAAACAAACAAACCTATTTTAGGGGTGAAGGGGGATCCCCAAGGTCCGGGGGGGGTGAGAAGCATCTCCGGAAAGGCCATACTCTAATCTACCCTGTGCAAAAATGTTGAAACTGAGGCTGTCCTACATTGGGCACCTCAGGAGAAGGCAGGATTCTCTGGAAAAGACAATAACGCTGGGAAAAGTTGAAGGCAGCAGGAGAAGAGGAAGACCCAATATGAGATGGATTGACTCCCTAAAGGAAGCCACAGGCTTGAGTTTACAAGAGCTCAACTGGCCCATTAAGGACAGGGCGTTTTTGAGAGCACTCATTCATGGAGTTGCCATAAGTCGGAGGCGATGTGAGGGCACGTAAGAACAATCTACCCTGCTTTCAATAGTATCTGGATTCGTACAAGTCCTTGCACTCGTGCAACAGGTTCCCATTACACAAATGTTCTGTGCACGCTCCATTTCAGGGTGTTCTCAACAAACCAGCAGAAACACTGTGGCGGGCGAAATTGTTTTTACAGCAGTCAAAAAAACACCCACCTAACACCTGTAATTTTTGCTTATTTTTAATTGCTTGTTGAAGTTTATTTTCCTTTTTTAAAATTATTTTTAAAAACTGCATTGTTTTAGCTTTAAACCCTCTGGGGAGCCAGTCTTATGAAGCAGCCGACAAGTATGTTACCGAAACTAAAACCAACCGTCTTTCAGTCATACGATTTCAAAACAAGGTCTGTAGCCATTCCGCAACATTTCAAACAGCCTCATTCACAGATAAATTTCTACCTTTCCTTCCTCCTCGTGTGGCGTAACCTTTGAAAGAAAGAAATTTCTAAAGCTTAATTGGAAAGCAGGAAGTAATGCTAGAATCAGGATGTTTACTGTGTAAGAATGATGTGTCACTGTCATTGTTAACTATTATTTTTTTATCCACAGTGATGGAACGAAGGAAAATTCAAGTTTGGTCAAAGGGCTGCGTCCAGGGCAAACATAACAGAAGCCCAATCCGTATCGAACAGGAGCAAAACTTTAACTTTAATTTATTTTCTTTTCCTTTCTATCTCTTAAGAGTTATCCCCCCTCAAAGTGGTCCCTGGGGATCCGATCTGTTTTTTGGGCCACCAACTATGGAATGATAAGTCAATTTTGAAACGGTTGTTCTGTTTGAACCTGCCTCTTCGAATAAACCACGGTTTGTTAATTACTCACAAAACCACAACTGTAAGTCCTAGATTGTCTTATAAGCTCTGGCTTACTTGAACCTCAATGTCTGAACACATCAACCTGGGTCACCCCAGCTTGTTCCCCTGGCTGTCCATCCTCAAACAGGAGTGGTTAAAAAGAGGTCGGAGAAAACCAGCCCAGAAATGGAGGAAACAAACCACGGTTAGTTTGTTGCTTGCAGGACGATTTGTAGGGAAAGCAACAAACCATGATAAGAGAAACCACGGTTTAGCGTGACGAGCATACAAGCCCAGTTTAACAACATTTTGGGAAACTTTATCAGGTTAATATTTAGGTCTATAAGCTGCTTTGGGAGCCCAATTTTGGACAAATTTCTAGATATAAAAATGTCAAGATAAAAGTGCCCCTTCTTAGTGTATAAACCGCTGGCCGGCTAGAATATACCGTACAAAGGCCGGCAAATCTCCGTTGGGATTTGGCTAACTCATTTGCATCCGCATAGATAATTCGCTTTTCCAATACCTAAGCAAAATCTTAATATTTTAATACATTTATCATTTTGACACCTTAAAAAAATAAATCTAATGATATTCACCAGCATGGCTGGGGACCAAAGGAGACAGGCTAGCCTTGCTGATATACAACGTTCATTAAAATAACCTCCAGTAATTAAAAAATCTCTCTGTCCCCCCCCCCCCCCCAGTTAACTGCAAGGGTCTCTAGAGGTGAGCCCCATTAAAACAGAGAACTCATTGCAAAGAGGGCCTCTTATCGGGCAAACATAATTGCCCCCTTGAGGTTTCCAAAATTAAAACACAGGAGAGGGGAGAGAATTAGCACATGAAGGAGAAAATAATGTTTTGTGGGATTCCCCCCCCCCACCTCCTAGGAAATCCATGGTTTGTTTTCATTATTTTTTAAAAGCAAATCAATGAGTTGAAGAAAACATGGGAAGAACCAGGAGGGTGAGAATTCCTCAAATCCTTCCGAAATTCTCGGTGTCCCAAAACAAGCAGCGGAAATTTGACATGTCCTTCTTAACTGCTAGCTGGCTGGACAGTTCCGTGTGGTTTTGGGTCTCCGGCTGTGAAGCGAGTTCAATTCCCCGTGGTGCCTCTTGGGAGAACAGCCAGCCTGGGTGGCCTTGGGCCAGCTGCGCGGTCCCAGGGCTACCCCCAGAAGAAGGGAAGGGAAAACCACTTCTCTCTCTGGGAAACCCTGGAAAAGGTTGCCATAAGTCAGAATGCACTTAATGGCACATGATTATTAATGGCTATTCGTGTTTCTAAACCCATGATTAGGTCTACACTGACTGTTCATTCAAGCCAAAAATGTTTTATTTCCTCCCTTGCTTTCTCTTCCCTCTTACCGAGACTTGTTCACACTTGCACCGCTGGACAACAGAACCAGCGAGCAACAAACACACCAAGTTACTAGTCCTCAAGGTCGGAAAGTCAGCTCGGACATGAGCTTTCCAGCTGAACAAGGGTTGCACTTTGGAAATGAACCAAACACATCCTCCATGCTTCTAGACCTCAAGAGCAGGGGAAGCAGTTCTCCGAGGTTTTTTCAGCCAGTTTCTTTTGGTCCTCTATTTTGATTTTGGTTCTCTCTCTCTCTCTCGCATCCCTGCATCCTTCTCCTTGGCTGGCAGCAATCTTTAGCTATGGAATATCTGCAAAATGCAAACACCATGCTCGCTGGTGAGGCTCATGTACAGATTTTCTGCAACATTCTTCGCTGTTTAATGCTAGATTCTCGGCCGGGGCTTTTCCTTGCACCCTCCCTGGGGGGCCGGGGGGGGGGGGGGACAGAATCCAGGTTTATCTGACCTTGGGAAATCCATCACGTCCTTTCTCCTGAGCAAATAAAGAACCCCTTGCCAAAGGCTGGAAGAATGCAGAGGCAGGCAAGGATTAAGGCCGGCGCTAAGAACCCATGAGCGTTACGGCCGGATCTGGCTAACCGGGGACGTAGTTTCTAGCAGAAGGCTGGCAAAGAGCTCCTGAACAGGTCGTGGTAACAGATTGCCATTTCTCGGGCGCCTGGGCAACCTAGCCAACAATTCTAAGGTATACTGCCTTGGGGCAAGGAGGCTCTGCTAATTGGCTTCTGCGTCACAGCAGAAGACGACGGCAAGAAGTGCTTCCTGGAAGACTTCAGTGAGTGCCAACAAGACAGGATGACTGGTTTTAATTTTAATTTAATCTTCACGTAATTAATTTAAAATAATTAATTAAACACTGCCCTGCAGAGTAAGACTGAGGGCTGATTTCGTGAAGCATAAGCAGTATCCTGCAGCAGTCACCCAAATCCCTCTAAAAGTTCCAAATGGCAAGATTTGAAAACCACGCTCCCCTCCTATTGCTGGTTTGGACTGCAGCACCTTTAATTCACAGATACACTGCCCTGGACAGGGAGGTTCCATTTAACTGTCCAGATCCGTAGCTCCTTCCTTTATTTATTGTTTCCTGCACTTCCCAGACTCAGAATCTTTCACGTTCCACTTTTAAATGTTTCAACCAAGGCCTGTCTGTCTGTTTTGGCCATTCCATATGGCCTGGACGGTTTTTAGGTACTCCCTTTTATTACTTTATTTTTTGGGACACCTCTTCCACACACACACGCACAATAAAAAGAGTGGAACCACACCAACAGCCCGGCTTAAATCCTGCTGTCTTGCCCTGTTTAATTTCCTGGGGAAGACATACCTCTGTTAATAACTAACTTAGTAAATAGTTTACAAAAGAAACCTTTGCATTACGAAAGTGTTCAAAATTAAAACAGTTCTCGCAACGCATTCCTATAACGTGCGAAGCACGGTTGATGAGCATCTCTCTCTTGGCTTGAACCCAAACCAGCTTTCTTTGACATTGGGGCCAAATGGTTAAGCGGAAGAAAAATAAATAAATAACTGTACAAGCATGTGTAAGGCAATGCCTGTAGGAACTGAGAGTATTTTTCTTTCCTTCCCACAACGACAGTGGTTTCTCTTGCGATTTCATGGACATTATTCACGCCCTTCAAAACAGAACATCACATCTGTGGCTTTACGTGGAATGCCTTCCCTGACTCTGGAAAGCTAACACTTCAAGGGAGAGTTCAAAATCTAGCACACCCTGATGTGCTAGATTTCTACATTCAGCTGCCAAAGTCAAGTATATAATTGTACTAAATACATAGTTCAGCCCATTGTGCAGATTAGGACTAACACAGATGCATTTTTTTAAAAAAATTGTATTCTGCTTAATCTTAAACTAACTTAGAGAAGAATTTGAGGCCTTTTGGACGTGCCAAACAGCAGCCCACAACCAAAGGGGTGGGATTCGAACCTGCATCTCCCAGGCACCACTTCCCACCAATTCTTTATTGCTATGAAGAGTCAGTTCAGAACCACACCAAAGAAACTTTGAAGTGAAGTAGTCAAGGGCCCAAACTGACAGACTATGGCCAGCAGCAAAAACCAAATGGGAAACCATGGTTTGAAGTGGTTTTCCAAATCATGGTTCACATTAACTATGCTTCACAGCAAACACCAAATTAGTGGTGGGTTTTTTTTTACAGCTATTGTTTTGTTTCTGGAAAGCACGGTGCTGGGACAATGGCATCAAGTAGACAGAAAATCACAGCAGAAAAGAAACAATAAACCATGGTTTGCTGTTACCAGGCTTGGGGAATTTTTTTGCCTCCAACCACTTCCTATTCCTTACCACCGGCCACACTGTCTGACATCCAGAACATCTGGGAAACCAAAGGTTCACCATCTCTGGCTGTTATACTTGAACACCTAAACCATGGTTTGGGATCCCAAACCATGGTTAGTTCCAATCATGGTTTAGTGTGATGCGATTAAAAAAAAACCCCAAACCTTTACAATTGCTTGATGTTGCGACATAATTTAATTTCCTCTAAACATATCACAGACTCTAGAGTCTAGATGCATCATCATCATAATGTAGAGATCAGCAACAGCTACCATGAAGACCAAGAGATCTTAATTGCAGCTGTGATCAATGGCATATTTCAAATCCCTGACACCTGAAGGCTGGGGTTTCCATGAGGTTTCCTCTGAAACCAGGAGGGGAGAATTTTATGGCTCCGTGCCTCACCAAGTCAGGAAGTGAGGGGCAGAAGTTCAAAACCAGAAGACAAAATGTTACACTATTAGGAAATCAACATGCCAGGAAACGCATGTTTTGGGGGGGGGGGAGGGGAATACGTATATATATTTTTTTTCCCTGCAAAAGGAGGACATTTTAGTAGCAATGGAAATGGTCATATTTCCTGGCCCAGAGAAATCCAGTTTTTGGTAGGGAAGGGTGATGGGTACCCACATTTTCCAGTGCAACGAGAATGCACTAATTCTGAGGAGCGCTTCCTTGGGGCACTGTTGTGCTTGCACGTGCCTTGCACCAGCACGTGTGAGAATCGTGCCCTGGGCGAGGGCGTGTTAAGGGAACCCTATCCCACGGGTGCCCCAGCCTACGAACACACGCCAGCCTCCCTTACAAGGCGGTAAAGAAGACCGGGCGGCCGCCGCCCCCCAGCCTCTGCCGCCTGAGGCCGCTGCCTGGCTCAGCCTTAAGGCAGGCCCCTCTCGCTCGGTGGCTAGCTGCAGAAGTTACTTTCTGGGATCAGGCGCTCCCAACCCCGGTGGCCACCAGGAATGGCAGTAAGTTACTTTTTCCAAGCTGTGGTTTCCTCTAAAGAAAAAGGGGGAGGATCATGCCCTCCTCACCTTCCCCCCCCCCCGGCCTTGCACTTTTCTTGCACAATCAGCTTCCCTCGCCCACCCCCTTTGGCTCTCCAAACCGGAGCAAGGGGGGGGGTGTCCTCAACCACCAGCCGCTTTTGCACACTCGCCCTCCTTGCACACGCGCCTTTCACGCGAGACACGCGCGGACACGCACCTTCAAGTTCACGGCGGGCAGCTCCATCGCGGACCGGGAAGAGAGGAAGAGACGCGTTTACACGCCGCCGAACCGAATCCGCGGCCCCCTTCGCCTCTCTCCTCCGTGGCCGCTTTCTCCTCCTTTCCCGGCCGGGCTCCGCCCTGCCCCGTCCCCCCTGGCCAGCCCTGCCCGGACCCGTGACTCCCTCCTCGGGGCTGGGAGAGAGAAAACTCCTCCCTCGGGGAAAAGGAGGAAGCGGAGCGGATCCGGAGTGACGCCAAATGGGGAGCCGCGCCGGCGCGCTCGAGGAAGCGAGCCATTCAACTCTGCGGGACGGTTCCGGTCAGCTTCTGAGCATGTACAGAGAGTCTGTCCCGGGCGGGGGTGTATTTATTTGTGAATTTTCATTTCCAGCTCACCTCCCCCAGGCAGTTCCTTTCTCAGGGAGAACGCTGGAGATAAACAGGAAAAGTTACAAAGAGGGGGAGGATGATTTTAAAGCAGAGCTGACCCTCGCGTGCATCTGGACTTTGCCCAAGACAGCATGGCTGATTTTCATTTTAATGCAACGTTAATGAAATTAATTCAAAATTTAACGAAACACTGCCTTGCAGAGGAAAGCCAAGGGTCGATCTAATGAAGCACACCACAATCTGCAGCAGTGACCCGAATGACTTTAAAAGCCCAGAATTGGAAGATTGGAAAACCACCTTCCTCTCCCATTGTCGGTTTTGCTGGCGCAGCACCTATAATTCACAGATACACTGCCCTGAACAGGGAGGTTCTGTTGAACCATCCAGATTCATAACTCTTGACGCAGACCTACCATTTACAGGTACCAGCTTTTACAGGTAAGACTGGAACATGTCCCCCAAACCTTAAGGCCATCTGCTATAAGTCATGATCAAAAATCAGCAGGATGTACCAAAAAAATTAACTCTGGACAACAGAGTTTTCTGGGTCTGTATTCGAATCACCCCCAGATCCCGAACGATGGCGAATCTAAGCGCACACCCTTTAAAGTTCTCCCAGCCCTATCTATAAATATACAGGACATATCTTTGCACTCTGGAGTTCAAAGAAGTGGATGCTGAGCAAACGAAGCTGAAACTGAATTTAAATTGTGGGTCCTTAAAACGCCACAGTGTTTTGTGTGGTTTTCTTTTTCTCTTTTTGCCCCAACATGGAAATCTCCGGAGAAAAAAAGGAGGCGACAAGCCAGGGGGCGAAGGATAACTATTATTTATTTATTTATTTATTTATTTACACCTCTTCAAAATTGGGACATGCAAGCCCATCGCCGCATGGTCGCTAAGGGGGAGCAGGGGTTGCCCCTTTTCCACCATACACGAAAACGTTTTCCCTTCTCCCCCCCCCAAACAAGAAAATAACCCTGCCCTGTAAAGAAACGTCCTAAAACCATGATAAATAAGAAGAACCCCCAAAAGCTGGCCAAATGAGTTGGTTGGCTGGAGAGAAAATAAGGGGTGAGGTTTATGAGTGTCAGCAGGAGAGGCGGACAAGCGAAACCTGTGTATGTTTTTTGCATCTGCTCTGGGAGTCAAGTTTCTAGCCCTCAGGGTTCCCGAGGGATGTTCGCTTGGACCTGAGCAGGCAGAGCTGGGCAAATGCAGAGATACAGGGCCAAATTGGCTGGTTGGTTTCCGCAGGAGGCGGATGCACATGGGGGCACATCCATCGGGGCAGGATTCTGGCAGGATGACCATCATTCATCCTGGAGGCAGAATCTAGCTTTTCTAGGCTGGTGTAATTCCTTCTTCTGCCTGCCCTCGGCTCCTCCAGCCCCGTGCAGGGTTGCAGCACGGGCCTGGATCGTGGCCCCTGCACCAGTTTGCAAGGTGTCCCGTGGCATCGAGGCAATAGGCTTTTCCTGGAAGCCACGACTTCCCAAGTGAGAGCTGAGAAGTGTCTGTTGTGTCTCTGGATGAGTGCCCATACCTCCAACTAGAGAGCAGATGACGTCTCTTCCCTCCCTGACTGCCTTTGGAGGATTTCCAGCCCTCCAACACAGGTACTCTCAGAAGGTGGGAGTTCTCAGAAAGAAGGCCAGGAGCAGGAACTCACAAAGGGAAGCAGTAACCAGCCTCCTTTGAGGGTCGACAGAGTTGCAACAGAGTGAGGATTCTCGGAGGGGCCAAAATGGAAGGCTTTCTCAAGTTGCCAAGCCCAGTGATCTCCTTGGCTTGATCTTGAATGAGCAATTAAGATCCGTTAGCCTTACAAAAGAGCAGGAGGCAACAGCTACTAGAATCACGGCACCCTGCCTGCATTTCAACCTCCTGTAAAAAGATCAGACTCCGTGGGTTGACCTTCTAAATCCTGCTTTATCTAGAATCTTCGCTCCAGCTTCATAGCTGCAAAACTGCATCCAAGTCATTTGGCCAGCCGGCTCTTTTCTCCAGGCCCACATCACTACTACATATAAATTAATATCTTGGACCCATTTGGGGGGGGGGGGGGGAATGACACACAGGAAGATCTTTCTAGAGGTTGAGAAACGACCCTTGATCTCCGTCCGCGGACTCCGGTTCCACGCAGCGCCCCTTCCGCCGGATCACTCTGCGGTTGCGGTGGAATTTGGCGTAACAGCGCAAGCCTAAATCCAAAAGAGAGAAAACACTGGGGAAAAAGCAAATTAGGATGAGGAAGGGGGTAGAAGCGGCCTTCCCCATGTTGCTGGACTACAATTCCCATTACCCACTAGTGATGGTGGCTGGGGCTGATGGGAGTTGTAGTCTACACACACACACACATCGGGAGGGCTGCGTGTTCCCGACGCCAGCTGTGGTTCCGGAGAGATACTGTTCTCGAAGTCAATAAACGCGGAAAGAGAAACGAACGCGAGACACACACAAAAAATAAATCAAAATGAGTCGTTCAAAAGGGAGTGACAGATAAATTGGCTGCTTATTTGGGGAATTATTTATTATTCACATGTTTATTTTGATGATTATTACGCGGAGATCCTGCCTTTCTTCCAGGGAGCCCGGGAGAGGGGCATCGATCTCCCATCCTCCCTCGTGACAACCCTCAGACGTAAATTAATCTGACTGACTGAGATAGCCGATCTGGTTCGTTTTCACAGACTGAGATCCTAAGAAGGCCGGATTCGGCACCAAGGCTGAAGCGCCACACCTCTGCCCTCGACAAGGTGTAGGGTTGGTCCCCCTGATTGGGCACAGCCCGGACCTGGCTGTGCCGGAGCCTCCGAGGGCAACTTTTGAGCTCCTTCAAGCAGTTCATTGAAGACACATCCACTTCCCGAGTTCTGCCGATATGTATAGATATACAGGACATGGATTTGCACTCCTGTGTCTAAAGAAGTGGATTTTTGCTTCACGAAAGTTCACACTGAAATTACATTGTGTTTTTTTTTCCCTCCCCCTTCCACTCACCTTCTGTACACATACAGTCGTCGTAACATTTATTGTTAAGGCCACGGTTGTGGGGTTTGCAAAGGTGCTCCCGCAAATCACAGCAGCAACCTGCTAAGACAAGTGGGGAGGAGAGAGGAAACGATTAATAAATACTAGGGGTGGGATTTTTTTGGGGGAGGGAGAGATTTGGACTACCAATCCCATAATTCTCCATTCTGGGAGTTCCACCTGACAGACAGGCATGTTACAGGACACTTAAATGTGGCTCGCCTGGGAGAAAGGCCTTGTCAGGAAGACTTTGAGGCCTAGCTAGGCCCAGCTGCACGTGGTGCTAGCTGGGAGCTTTCTTTAGGAACAGGAAGCTAGGCCTAGCTAGGCCTCCATGCCTTCTAGTTGAGGCCCTTCTCCCAGGTGAGCCACATTTATTAGGGAACGGGGTTTTTGGACTACCAATCCCATAATTCTCCATTTTGGCCTGATAAACTCCCCAAATGAAGAACTTTGGGATTTGTTATCCAAAATCAGGGAATCGCATCCTTAACAAATACTCCAATGATGTTTCTGCTTCTGCCTCACATCCCACAGGTGGTCTGGCAGTAAGTGAGAGACCTGTGGGTCCCAGGATTCCTCCCAGGAATCTTACTTGCACCTGGTGACGCTAGTCCTCATGGAAACTAGTGCCCACCTGGGAGGCAATCGAGGTGATGGTCACAGGGGTCCCCTTCTGTGGGTGTGGTTTCGTTGCTACTGTTCTTACTGCGCCGTTTCTCTAGGAAAGAGGAGAAAAACAAAATGGAAGAAGCAATAAAGGAGTCAGGTGGATTTTTTTTTTTTTTAAATAAAGGTACACATAATTCCTAAGCTTGCCCATTTCAAATTCTCCCAAACTGGTGCTTTCCCGATCTGTCGTACTCCAATTCCCATCATCTCTAGCCAGTAGGGCCAAAAAAAAAAGTTACAGTGTGCTGATTGCTGGAGATACCACCTCTAGAGCCGTCATAGCTGCCATCGATAGCCAGAGATCTTTTGCCGTCTTTCCTGGATTTATCTAACGCCCTTCCCCAGGCATGCCAATCAGCCTCTCCACCTGGTGGCAAGGAGTTCTGTAGGTTTAATTCTGCATTGCGTTGAAGAGAAAGGTTTCCCTGGGCCAAGGGGAAGCTGATGACTATGATCTGCTCTGGAGTGTGGTCTTAACTTCAAGAGAAGGATCTGAAATGCTGAACATATTTGGGGGGCATTCGGGTTCAGCGCCCGAGAGAACTTCCTGCAAAGTTTGGTCTAAAATCTGTAGCTGATTTATCGCATGGAACATGGAAGCCACCATCTTCACCCTCATGCACTCCTTCCTGAATCTTACTGCCCAGAAACCACCAACCCCCAGCACACACTTGTGATGGGATGATGGGAATCCATTCCATAACCACCTGACCTAAAGGTCATTCTGTGTCAGCCATTCCCAAACCAGGTCACACTCTGATGGTGTGAAATTACAACTCCCATCATGTGCTGCCTGGGGATTGCGTGAAACTACAAAACCCATCATGTGCTGCCTGGGGATTGCATGAAACTACAACTTCCATGATGCACTGCCTGACATTTCTGGTGGGTTCCCTGCATGGGGAATGCTGATGTAGCTCCATCAGTGCCTGTGGAAGGTGATGATCCCAGCCTTTCAGGTTTTTAGTCCGAACTTTGCAGGAGTTCTCCAATATGCTGAATCTCATCCCCAGCGTAGGCTCACTGTCTCGGATCCCTCCCGGAGCGGATTCCCAGAGCCTGCAAAACTGGAATCACCAGGCCACCCCTGACACAGGGACTAGACACCACCTTTTTTCCTGCCCAGAGGCCACATCTCTGGCCGGAGGTCCTCGTAATCCGTCCAGTCGAAGAGGGCCATGTCAAGAGTGGGCATCACATCCCCTTCGGGCCGGAGGCGGGCCTGAGGCCGGGGAGAGGTGGCTTGGAGAGCTGGAGCCTCCTCGATCGAAGGCTTCGGTGTGGAGCCCAGCAGGAAGGTGGGACTCAAGCCTGCAGAAGAACCTTCAACTTGGAGATTCTGAAATTGCTCCTCAAAGTTTTCGGGTTTTTTATACAGTGGGCTTGGCCCCGGATCTGAACTTTTTCCTGAAAAAGAACGGAAAAGACAACCCTTTAAAGGGATCCTGCAGGTTGCAGCAAAACACAATTTGTACCTTTTTCAAACTCTGCGCATGAGCAGAGTACAGGCCGAGCTCTGGTTTGCAGTTCAAGAAGCTGTTGCATGGAAGTGAGCCCTATTTTGCAGCCTGATAATTTTTTTGCATGGAAGTGAGCCCTGGTTTGCAGCCTGATCATTTTTAGCATAGAAGGGAGCCCTGGTTTGCAGCCTGATCATTTTTTAGCATAAAAGGGAGCCCTGGTTTGCAGCCTGATAATTTTTTAGCATAGAAGGGAGCCCTGGTTTGCAGCCTGATAAGTTTTTTGCATGGAAATGAGCCCTGGTTTGTAGCCTGGTAAGGAGTTGCATGAAACTGAACTCTGGTTTGCAGACCAGGAGCTGCTGCATGGAACTCGGCTATGGTTTGCAGATCATGCAGCTGTGGTTTGCAGCTCAGAAAGCCGCTCCATGGAAGGGAGCTCTGGTTTGCAACCAGAAACTCTGTCAACAGGGCACACCCTAGATGGATACCTCGGTGCTGTTTCAACCGGTCTCTCCGGCTATGACGCCGATGCTCACGGTTCTGCTTCTTTCCTCTCCCCGATCCAGGAGCTTGGTTTTCCTGCTCCAGGTATGGAAACTCAAACCCCAGGAAAACATCTTTCCGCCGGAGGCCGGCAGGACGTTCCCTCCATCCCGGATCCTCCAAAGCGGACCAGCTTAGGAGCTGTGGGCCAGCTCCTTCCCTGGCGCTCCGAGCCTTGGACGGCATCCCACGCTGGTGGACCCGCTCGTGACGGTTGGGGCCGTGTCGGTGGTGGTGCATTGTGGCTCGTGGGGGATGCATCCAGTCTTCCCCATTTGGGAAGCTGTTGGCGATCTCTGGGACACTGGAGGCCATGACGGGCAGGGGTTCGAGGGAGTCCATCAGGCTGGCGGCAATGAGGCAGAAGACAACCATCAAGGAGAAAAACGTAGGGATGTGACCCATATTTCCAAGTGCCGAATCCCTCACCTGAAATGGAAGCATCCAAAAAAAAAAACAAACAAAAAAAACAGTTAAAGAGTATTCCGTAGAGGATTTTGTCTTAAATATACCTGGAGAACTTCTGAATAAAGATATCACAAATCAACCCCAACTTTCTAGAGGGCCCAGACCAACCTTGATGGTTCCTCATCGCCCTAAGGATGCATCAAAATTCAGGCATAAACATTCAGACAGAGACTCTCCACTCCAAATTGGGCTTCCCGCATCCCAGAAATATATGCAAAGGAAGAGGTTTCATATGCAAATGAAGGCAATCCATCAACGACAGGGTCTCCCGGTTGATAGGAGACCAGCCTCGCCCGCACACCAGCTGTTGTACAAAAGTTGTGTGTGTGCTTTTTTATTCCAGGGCTGGCTGGCATGCTGAACCGCCCTCCCGCCCTCCCTGCCCTTCCTCACAGCTGGTTTGCCGTCGGTGGAAGGAACTCAGGAAGGAAGGAAGAGTCGGAGCAGATGGCCTCGTCGTCTCCAAGATTAGCAGGTGGCTGCGAATCCTAACCCCTTGGCTAGCAAAAGGGCTCTGGGATGGGAAGATGGGCACTGAAGAGAGAGAAGCATTTCCAACGATGCCGTTCCTTTGAGAAATATCGGCAGAAAGAGGTTTTAAAAAAGGAGACCCAGCCGCTGCTCCTGACTTCAAAATAAAATATCACAGTGTGGTCGCCGTGCTGCTGTTGTTAACTCATCATAGGCGACCAGCTTGCTTGTCCCCTTGGACTAGACCTGTGTTTTTCCTCGTGAAACCTGAAATCTGGTCAGAATAAAGACATAAATAAATAAATAAAGGAAGCATTCCCCACCCTGAGAAGAAGGCTTAGTGAAATAAATAGATCAGCTAGAATCTCATGACTCTTTCGTCAAGGAGCTAACGCCTGGCTGGTCAATGTTTCAGAGTTTCTTCCGGGACGGAAGACAAAATTGGTATATGTTCTTTTTCAAGGCCAGAGAAACCAGGGCAAATTATCAGGGCAGGAAACAATTTATCTCTAAAGAGAACAGAGTCCTTCCTGCCCCCTTCTTGCCATCCTCCTGCGAAGCTTCTGAAGAGGGATCAGAATGAAGAATGGTTCAGAACAAGGATGGGGTCATGGCCAGAGGCAGTGATGAGTCCAATGGAGCATTGGGCGGGTCCCTGGAAATTTGGGGCCTGCCCCACCTGTGATTTTGCTCCTTGTGACCCCCTGCTCGTGTGGATGCACACGTGTTCACCGTGCTCCCTGGGAAAGGCAGCTTTTGGGCACCAGGTCTCAGAATCCTGGGGTCTGGGTTCAAATCCCTCATCTCAAGAGAGGGACTTTGAGCCAGCCCCATGCGCCCAACCCGGTCTACCTAGCCGGACTGTTGTGAATGTGATGGTTAAGAGCCAGACGTTGCCTTGAGAAGCAACCAGATGTAAATAAATGTAAATAAATGTCTGGATCCCCATTCATTTCCGAATGAGACTCGTGAGCAGGTGGCAGTTATGCAGAAAAGCTTTTTAGAAATGCTTTCCATGTTCGGGTCTTGGGTTTCCCATGTGGAAACGTCGGTCCTCCCACCCACCCTCTGAGCATACATGTCAGAGGTGATCCACCCTGAACCCCCTGCCACAGGCCGGTGCCAAAGAACCTCCTAAAGGGAATTTGGCAGGGGAGGTGGCCGAGATGATGTATGAGCCTCTCGGAAGCCCACCGCGCGGGCCAAGCTGTGCGCGGGCCAGCGAGCCAGGCGGAAAAGCGGGAAGAAGGCATTGTGCGGCCTCAATGGGCTTTTTCCTACCCCGCTGGGTTGGTCTCTCCATCTGCTTTTTCTCCCCGTCCCCAAAGCCGGGACAGTTTTGTGCCGGGCCGAGGGGAGAGAGACAGAGAGAGAAAGGCATGCTTCGCTGGCTCTCTGCAACCCACAGAGTGGGCCGCGAGGCAGACAATGCGCTCACAGGCTTCCCGAAGGGGAGAGAGGGTTTTTGCCTCCCCCCTTTTCCTTCTCTCTGGAAAATAAAATAAAATAAAGATATCCCCTAGGGACTCGTTTTCAAGAATCTTCCCACCCACCCCCGTCTTCTATTATCCCCAGATGATTTCCTGGGCATTCAAACGGTTTTGTAAAGACATCGTTTCTCTTCTTTGTCCGCTCCGGGTTTTGGTGCCAACTTTGGCGTCTTTCTTTTAGAAAGAGATCTCATATTCCTTCCACTGTGGCTCCTTCCCATTTAAATCTGCCCTCCTGTCTCCCCATCTATTCACCATTGTTCTTCTGCCGGCTACCCCCTGCCCCAAACAGCCATCTGAAATGCGTCCAGCGCCTAGCACCATGTTGGGGCCGATTGTCCACACCCACCCGCCGCCTCCTTTCAAGATCCGTTTGCAAAGTTTTATGTGGCTCTTTGTTAAGACCCACCCAATCTCTGGTTCAGGACCTAAACCTTAAATCCCAATGCCATCCTGAAGTATCAAAGAAGACAAGATGTTTTCTGGCCATGTGCAAAGTGCTCCGTAATAAAGTCCTAGCTGAAGCAAAGTCCCCAAGGTGGGGGATGATGGGTGCTGCAACCTTGACACCATTTGGAGCAGAACTGGGGTGGGTGGGAGTGGAAATCATCTTTTGGTATCACAACTCCCATCCAGTAAGTCTGCTGGCTCTGGGAGTTCAGGGGATTAGTGTAACTGTAGTCTGAAAAAATAATTTTCCCAAACTCTGCTGTGGAGAGTCTCGCACACACAACATCCCAGCTTTAAAGGACAGCACATTTTAAGTTTTAGGCACCTGCCTGAAATATTCTCGGTGCTGAACGTGTGGGAGATAAGAATTTAAAATCCATCATCCCAGTTTTAAAAAATGAAGTAAACTCAGACATCTCATTTTTTTTCTCACTGATGCTATCGAGCTGCAACCTCCTTGTTCATTGATAACTGGTTTTCCTGTCATTAAATGCAAAGTGGCATCTGAGATTTTCCATTTGCCCACTTTAATCCTCTCAATGATAACAGCCCTGTGAGGTAGGACAGGTTAAGAGGTGGGGGGATAGAGACCGGGACCAGCCACCCAGTGAGTTTCATGCTCAATTAGGAACTTAACCCTCAGCCTTCAAAGTCCCAGGCTTTCACCACTACTCCACACAACTCCCCAGGAATTGCCCATCATGCTTTTCACCCTAAGCCACCTCTGGAATGCTTATCATTTGATAAGGCGGAATGCATCACCTGCTCTCATTGGTCTTTCCCCAAAACGTCTCAAGGTCTCTGCTTTGTGATTGCAGGCTAGTCTATCCCAAGAAATGGGGCTGGAGACTGACGTTCATGTTCCCAAGCTGAGCTGTGGAGTTCTCACTTTTTCCTGACAGACTGGTCCTACCTTGCAGGGTCATTGTGAAAATAAAAGCCTGGAGGGCATCCAGCCAACTGGGAAAATTGAAAACAGGCTCCAGTTGAAGCCGGGTTGTAGTTTGTCACATTCTAGCTTCTTGTGTCTAAACTTTTAACCATCAGCAAACCATGGTTTATTGGGAAATCTCAAACCACGGTTCGAAACCACTTTGTTGATAGCTTATAATTGTTGGTTTCCTTAAACAATGGTTTGTTGCGAGGCCGTATTCCAGAATCACGGTTTGGTCTTCATTTATTTCCATAACTGCTCAGCTTGAAGAGGGAGCAGACAAAAGACATGGCAGAGAAACAGTTTAGAAACAGGGAAAATTAACTGTGGTTTGTTTATTTGTCTGTGGGACAATTCATAACCACAGCCATCCAGATTGTAGCCAAAACAAACCAAAGTTAACATAAACCATGGTGGACAAACAAGGCTAAGATAAACCATGGCAAACAAACTATGATAATATAAGTGAAGGCTAATAAACTAATAAGGCCAACTAAACCAGGGCTAACAAACCAGGCTAACCTAAGCCAGCGCCAACAGAAACTCTGGCTAACTAACTGGTGCCAAAATCAGGGAAAAATTCATTTTGAACCTTAACACCGCTTTTGAAAAGATGTGTTAAGAAATGCCCAAGTTGGCACAAAGTACAAAGGGACGCTGATGCATTTTTGAACAGGGAAAATGGGAGGTTTCCCCCACCTCCCTCCCTCGGTTTTCTTTTTGACATAGATAATACAGCATTTAAAAATCAGAATTGGGATGAGACCCACCAGAAAGGTGGCCCTACCAGTTTTGAATGCGGAGCTGGACCCGGCTGATTTTTTTTTTTTTTTGGTCTTTTTGTTAAATTGATGCACCTTCCTGTGGTGTTTTGCTTTTCATAGATCCCTCTCTCTTATTCCATCTCTCTCCCAAAAAAAAAACAGCGCCCCCCCCAAGCTTTTCTGAGCAAGGCCTGGCAGTCACAAAAGGCAAAATTGCACATCAAACTGCCTCAGCAGGAGAGAGACAAGAGGAAGGTTTTTTGAAAGGGGGGAACTTACATGGAAGACAGCAGGCGCCTTGTGTCCAACAGCCAACATGAAAAGGTATCAGTTCTGGAAAGATGGGGGGTGTCCTGTCATTCATTTTGGGCCAGTGGGCCCCCCTCGGGGACCCTTCTTACAAAGGTGGGCCATCGCTGGCCCACTGACACATCTGCAGAGTCGGATTTATAAGCTGAAATATTTTGCGCACATAATACACCCCAGGAAGTATCAACATCCCACACTGTGTCCCCCCCCCCAAGTTGAGAGCCCTGTTTGGGGGGACCAAATGAGACGGTTTGGAAGCTTCCTTGCTCAGCTTGTCCCTGGAAGATCAACCAAGTGAAGACATTGGAAGATGCCCCCCTCCCCAAATTATTTTAATTCTTCCTGGGAAAGCTTTTGAAACTGGCCTTTTGTCTCCAAAAGCGGGAGGGAGGTGTCTCGGAGAGATTTTTACCTGAGCTGGAAGCGATCGGACTAGTTTAAATTTGAGTTGGAAGTGGTGAAGGATCCGGTGGATCCCCACATTTGGCCCTGATCCAAGCCCCAGTTCCCCTTCACAAGGGAGCTAACTGGAGGAGGGACACCCCCAGCTGGCATCTGATCCTTTTTCTCTGAATCACAGATAATTTTGCAGCTTCTGGTGAACGAAGCGACATTAAAACGAAGGTCCTTACCCCTGAAAAGAACAAAGTTCCAGATTCTGGCCCCCTTTCCCCCGATTTCTTCCTCTCTCTGGAATTCCAGGGTTTGGATTACCGTTACGTTTTGGCACGGCTATTTCTAAACACAAATAAACAAAGATACCTTGTGTTTTATTTTTTTAAAAAAACACCAAACAAACTTCTTTTGAACTGTTTCCTATCTTTCTCTGGAAGTCAACATTTTTTTTCCTTGCAACCTTGTGAGAGTTTATTCTATCCAGCAAGGAGACCCAGTTAAAAAAAAAATCAATAATAAATTTTGAATATATATAGAGAGAGCGCTCCTCACTTTCACACACTCTATGGAAGGGGCATCACTTTGTTTGGTAAACTGTCCAGAGAGTCAGGACTCTGGGACAATATAACAGAAGAGAAAGTAGTTGGGTAGTTGGTTAGTTTCTAAGTTCAAGTATCGGTCAGTTCCAGAGTCCTTTTCTCATGCACGCTAGAGCCAAGCACCTCAGCATGGATGGATCCAGAGCGAGAGAGAAATAGATTTAATTCATGATCCCACCTGCCTAGCAGAGCAGCTTTGAATTTTTAGTTATTTGGTCTGCCTAGATTTTTAAAGAGAGTTGGCTGCTCATCTCCCCCAGCGTTGGGAAGCCCCGTTTTGCCTCTTTGGACTCGCCTCCAGCCCGAGGGATCAGGCGGGTGAGAAAGGGGGGCCCCTTCCTTCCCCTCCACCCGGACCGGGTTTGTTTCGTGTTTCTTCCGCTCTCCCTCGGTCCCGATCCCAGGGCGGGTTTGCTCGGGAGAGAGCCGCGCCAGGACTCACCCGCGTTGCTTCCGCGCTGGCGCAGCTCCGCCGGTCCGGAGATGGGGCTCGCCCAGACGAGCGCGCCGGTCTGCCCGGCGCCCAAGTGGGGCTGGCCTTTTTCCTCTCTCTCTCTCCCCCCCCCCGCACACCCCACATCCATCTATCCACCCCCCACCCCACCCCATAAGAGGCGGGGAGAGTGGCTGATCCCTGCCCAAACCGAGGAAGGAGGGAGGGAGGGAGGGAGGGAGAGGGGGGGCTTGGTGGATGCCCCCCCGTCTGAAACCAAAAAATTAGGGGGAGCGATGAATCCCAAAAGGGGGGGGCGGAAGGCGCGCCCCCGAGCTGGGGGAAAAAAAAGGGGGCGCCAGGACGTTCCGCAAACAAAGGAGACAAAGGCAGGCTGGCACCCCGGATCTCGCCGCCCCGACTCGGAGGAGACCCGCGGAAGCCCCCCCCCCCCCCCGCAAGCCCCACGCCGCGTCCGTGGGGCTGGCACAGGCGGCCGCCCCGTCGCGTCCGCGGACACTGGGGGGGGGGGGGGACAGGAGGCCGGGTGCGCGCGGGAGGCGACCCACATGAGAAGCATCTCCACGCAAATGATGACTAGGTAGGTAGGTAGACGGACGGACGGACACACACATACACACACACACAGAGGCAGGCAGGCAGAAACGGAGAGCGAGACGGAAAAAAGGCGAATATTGAATGTATATATTAATATCTATATAAATATATTACACATTAGAGAGAGTGACAGGTAGATAGACATGACACATACAGCGTGTACGCGCACACACGTGCAGTGTACACAAACACACACAGTGTGTATATATATGCATACAGTATGTGTGTTTGGGTGTGTGTGCGTGCTAAATATTACTCTTGTTAAATCTAGCTGTCTGTTTATATCTGTCTGTCTGTCTATCTATCCATCCATCCGTGTATCTCTCTCTCCCCCCTTCCCCCCCCCCCCATTGATTCCCCCCCCCCTTCTATCCATCCATCCGTTTTTGCCCATGACGGGTGTGTGTGTGTAAGTAACTGGTTCATTGTGTATATGTGTGGGGGGCAGGGCAACCCAGCTCCCGCCCCTCCCCTCTCATCTCAAGGTAGGTGGGGGGCCTGGCTTTCCCCTCCTCCTCCTCCTCCTCCTCCCCTCTCTTTCCCGGTGGCTTGTGGGAAACTCCCGAAGGTGCTGCTGATGCTAAGGGCCGTGTGCGCGCGTGCGTGTGCTTGTGCGTGCGTGCAACAAAAGGACCAAGAGCCCAGCTTTGGAGCTGGTCCCCGGGAGCCCCCTCTCCTCATCCCCCACCCCACCCCAGGAGAAAAGGGGGGGCAGGGGAAGACCCACCTGGGTCCTTCTCTCTCTCTCTCTCTCTCTCTCTCTCTTATGAATTTTTCCTCTTTAAGGCTCTGATAACTTGAGATCTGTGTCCCGGTCTTTTTGTGCTCCGTAAACATGTTATGGCTAGCCCAGGGGCTCCCTTTCTTTCAGGTTTTTCTTGGGCGACCTGCGCGGAACATACAATACAATATATTTATATTTCCAGATATTTATCAAACGAAATTATACTAAAAGTATACAGATCATGTATATCTATACTAACACATCCATACATAAATACATGTGAACACAGGATGTATGCAAATTCAGTGTAGATTATTATTATTGTTGTTGTTGTTTTGTGGGTTTATACATATCCTACAGATCATAAGTTTTTATGTAGCTATTTTCTAAAAGATATGCATATATCGTTTCACACAGACATATAAGCAATATCTATATTTTTAAATCTGTCTCTAAGGTACAGATATCACTAGAGAGCGAGCGAGCTATATAACGCACTTAATATTTATTAAACAAGAAAACAAAAGCCAGAAAAATTAAATTAAGGAATGCAAGTAGGAAATTCTGTAGAATAAAATTTTTGCTGTGGAGTCTTTTTTTCCCCTTCTTGCCTAGTACTGAATGGAGAGAGAGATTGAAAATATAGAACTTGTTCATAGGTGTGTGTAAAAAGAGATGTACCCATCTTTTAGAAAACTGCTACGTCAGAACCTACTAACGTGTGAGACATGTACAGTGTACACACATACTATGTATCTAATCTAATCTAATCTAATGTATTACTATGCAAATATATAAATATAAATATAAATAAATACGTGTATGTATGCGTGTGTGTGTATTTATGTGTGTGTACACACACACACATGTATATATGTATATGTGCATACATCACACACACACACACACCCGTGATACAATTGTGCAAACGCCCCGGCGGTGGGCGGTGCGCTCTGAACCCGGCGGGCTCTAGGACCGCGGGGGGGGGGGGAGGACAGAGCCAAGCCAGGCCCGGCTCGTCAAACGGCCGCGTCCGGGGCTGGATCGGGAGCCGCTCCGCCTCCTTCCCGGGCTTTCGCCTCCGGATCCCCGGGCGAGGGGCCGCCGTGCGCCCTGGCGCGTTTGGAGAGGTAGGTGCGCTTACCTGGCCTTGTATTGTGGGGGGGGGGGGGGAGGATGGGGGCTGATCCTGGCAGGCTACCTCCTGAGTTGGCTCCTCTCTTTGCAAGGGGAATTTACTCCCGAGCAGATCAGAGGCATTGCTTTTTTTTTTTTGGCAGCCGCGCAGCGTCCGCCGAGCCTGGCTGGCTTGGCGTCGAGGCACCGAAAAAGTCGCCACCTCTCTCTCCCCGGTTTCCTTTCCTGCTCTTTGAGATCTGGGGAATTAAGCCGTTGCAAAAGACTTTTAGCTCGTCTTTGGGCCCATCCTGTGCCTGCTTACTCGGGAGTAGACTCAGCGGCCTTGGAGAGAGCTGGGGTCCGTTTTTACAGCCGGAGAGCTAGGCAGGCGGGTTTTGCTGCAGGCTGTCCGGGGGGGGGGGGGGGGATACAACAGCCACCCTGGATGCAAAAAAAGAAAAAAAAAAGGGGGGGAGAGATTTACTCCTGAGTAAAGGCGCCATGGATCGTGGCCCAGGAGCCTCAAGGTGCTGGGTGGGGCAGCCCTTGGCCATAAACAAGACACATGTTAAGTAAAATGTCAAAACGTGTTATATTTACTAATTAAATGTTGTCTCTTTCCAGTAAAGTGCAGTCAAGATGACCACCTTAACCCGTCAAGATCTCAACTTTGGACAAGGTACCATCCCTTTTTCTTCCAGCTTTTCCACATCTGGTGCCTGCCTTGAATCCATTACAGTTTTCAGCCTGTTGTTTAAAAAATAATTATCATCATAATTTTGGCTCTTATTTTTCCTTCCTCCACCCCTAACTCACTGCCTTTCAGATTCACTGGACTACAACTCCCAGTATCCCCAGCCCTTGGGGCGAGTAGCTCTTGGTAGTCTTCCTTTCCGTGGACTTCTCTCACCCCTTTTAAAAACCGGCCAGATTGGCTGCCATGATGACTTCTTGTGGCAGGGAGTTCCACAGTTGAACCACGCAGAGCGTAAAGACTCGTTTCCTTTTCTCTGTCCAGAATTTTTCTGCCATTCTACGGATGACCCTGCCAGGTTTTAAGACGATGGGATATCTTCTCACGTTTACGAGTTTTCCTTGGATTCTCAGAAGAGCAGATTAAAATTTGCTTTTACTCATTCAGATAGGTGCCGGTTGGTTTATTAACTGAGCTACAGTTGATTTATCTGCCAGACAGGGGCTGTTTACCAAGGAGTCAATCTGGAATAAAACAGGCGTAGTGTAACAGCTCACAACAAATGCTTCATGTTGCTTTTTTTAAAAAACAGTTTTTTAAAAAAAAAAACAGTTTATAATGTCTCTCCCCCTCTTGGTCCCTCCGGCCATTCTTTTACTTCTTCCTTCCAGTTGTGGCTGACGTGCTCTCCGAATTTCTGGAAGTGGCCATCCACCTCATCCTTTACGTCCGAGAAGTTTACCCCACGGGGATCTTTCAGAAGAGGAAAAAATATAATGTACCTGTTCAGGTGAGAGAGGTCGCTGTATTTTAAAAACAAGACTTTAAAAACAGACGTACTTTAAATACGGATCTTAAAAAGAGATGCACTGTGTTTTGTCACGGTTATTTGTGCCTCCTTCACATCTCCGTTCAGTGCAACTTTGCTTGGGGAAGGCTGCCGTGTGAAAAAAGGGAAAAGGAAAGCCCTGCAGGTAAAAAGCTAGCATGTCAGGGAAGGAAAAAAATTAAATCGACTGCAAAAAGTTCACATTCCCAAACTGACAATATTAATTTTTCTGTTTAATTTTGGTTTTACTAGAAAGCAGTGTTCAAAAATGGTCCCTCTACCCACACTCAATTTTTTCAAATTGGTCGCAGTTCCTTCTGCTAGGTCAGGGCTATACCACAGCACCCTTCATTTTATTGTGGTTCTAAAATCACAACTTCCCTGCTCTTTTGACATAAAATCTAGAGAGCAGTGGCTTCCGTAAGCAGACTGCTGGAATTCGGACTTTGTGGAATTAAAATTCTCATCCAATAATTCGGTTGGATCAACTTTGAAATTTGGATTTCAAGAACCAAGTCAAAACACTTTGCTGAAATTAAGATAAACTATGTCCATAGCCTTCCCTCGGTCTACTAAGACGAGAACCCTCAATCCTTTTTGTTTAAAAAGACAGATAAGATTAGTGGAGCAAGACTTGCTCTTTAGAAATCAATGTATGTTTGTCTGTATAAAACAAAGTTTCTTGTTTGAATAGATGTCTTGCCACCCGGAATTGAACCGATATATCCAGGACACTCTCCACTGTATCAAGCCACTGCTGGAAAAAGTGAGTTCAAAAGCCTTGGCCAGGAGGCGTCATAATCTCTCGTCTTGTCCCCATTTAATTCAGCCTTGGTGCAACCAAGCTTTTGGACTTCACAGAGTTCTTCCTCCAGCAATAACGTTGTGCTTTCCTGTGTTTTTCAGAACGATGTGGAAAAGGTGGTGGTGGTCATCCTGGACAAGGAGCACCATCCAGTAGAGAGGTTTGTCTTCGAGATCACCCAGCCGCCTCTGCTGTCCATCAGGTGAGAGTTTATATGCTCATTCGGTTATCTCTAGTTGTGCAGACTTTGGCTCTTGTTAGATGGAGTGAACTCTAGGTATATAGGTTGACTTCTCCCACTGAAAGGGGCTGGACTTGATGATTTATAGGGTCCCTTTCAGCTCTAAGATTATTATTATGATATTATATCCCCGAGGAAGGTAGCCCTTCCTGTTTTGGAGAGTGAGAAAGCAGTAGGTTTGAAACCCAGCTGTAGTATGACGCTCGTACCCCCTATCCACTAACTCTTCTATAACACAGATTGGTGTTTCGTTAACTAACACAGGGTGTGGATACATTCCTGTCTACGATCACAGTCTTGTCTTTTCCAGCTCTGACTCCCTTCTGAACCACGTGGAACAGCTGCTGCGCGCCTTCATTTTGAAGATCAGCGTGTGTGATGCCGTTCTGGACAACAACCCTCCAGGTGGGCCAACAAAGCCTCTTTGCCTCGTCGCTGGCTCTCAGAGGTTGTCAGTGTTTCCTCCTATCTCCTCCAAAAAAAGGTGGAAATTAATTCTAAAGCAAACTCGGTGACTTGTTTAACAGAAAGCAGTCTTTTCCCCCCTTCAACCCAGATTTTTTTTAAAAAAACGTCTGTGTCTAGATAGAAGCTTAGACTGGTTTCTATCCATGTGTGTGAAACTGATCTGAAACCTAACCAGATCTGTGATTTTTAAATTTAAAAAAAATTTAAATTTGATAATTATCTCAGGAAGAATCCTGAGGTTTTTTTAACATCTGAAAAAGGAAAAAAAGAAGCAGAAATTGTGGTAGCTTTTAGGTGCCGAGTTCAAATGGTGCTCAATCTGTGCCCGAGTTGGCCTTTCCTCTGATCTTTTAATGATCCAATCCATGCGCCATTTTCCTTCCCCCTTCCAGGATGTACTTTTACCGTGCTGGTTCATACCCGTGAAGCCGCCACACGGAACATGGAGAAAATTCAAGTGATTAAGGTGAGATATTAGATCCGCACGACCCAGCTAACCCTGTGCTTTGAGCCATGAGAGCTTGTTCCTTAGCTAGTTTTCTCTTCCATCTATTCCTCCAAAGACAGCCCGAGGGGTGGGGCAGCTGGCTCTCCTGTGTGCCACCCTCAGCGCCACCCCTGCAATGTTGGTCAGGCTGAGAATTTGGGGTACGACTCTTTTAAAGGGAGCGACAGCCAGTGACGGCCACCGGGTGCAAAAATCTACAGAAAATAAAAACTCCAGTGTCAATGTTTACCAAATAGGGTAAACATTCGCTTGCCCCCCCCCCCACGGGGTGGAATGTAGAGATGGGGCAAAGGGGGGGGGGCACCAGATGTTGTTAAATCACACCTCCCACCAGTCCAGTAAAGAACGCTGGGCCTTGTAGTTCAACAATAGCTGGAGGACCGGAGTTGTGCCCCCCACCCTGGCTTTAAGGGAATCAAGGGTTTCCCACGCTTGTGCGAATTGGTCCTGACTGAGCGAATCTCTTGGTGCAGGATTTCCCGTGGATCCTGGCTGACGAACAGGACGTCCACATGCGTGACCCACGGCTGATTCCTCTGAAAACCATGACCTCCGATCTTTTAAAGGTGAGCCGGTCCCATGGAGCTTAAGACCAGTTCCTGGTTCAACAACCACCCCCAGAATCCTGAAGAACTCACTTTCCTCTTGTGGGGAGGATCCCAGAACTCCTAAATCCTGGCTATAGGAGGTGCTTCGCTAAATAATTTCCATTTTCACACTTGCTTGGTGGCTTCTTTTTTTAAAAAAACCAGATGCAGCTCTACGTAGAGGAACGGGCCCAGAAAGGAACCTGACGTCTACCCTTCCTCACCCACCTTCAATCCTCCGACTGGCCCAGAGAGTGAGCTGACCTGCCCTCTGTCTGCTGCGGAGATCAGTGGTGCTCTGACGCTTACCGTCTTGTTGTGACCCAATCATTTCCCCATTCTCTGTGTGGATACGTGTTTTTAAAAAGTGCTCTTATACTGGTACCTAGGAGAGAGAAAATTTTGTAGCAACAAGCTCATACCTCCTTCAACAAATGGATGTGTCCAGATGTGGCTTATTTAACAAGTTTCTAGACCTGAGTGAGGAGAGTCCTCTCTTTTTTGATGGCTTGGAGACTTTCAACTGGACTTACGAGCGAATCTCTGCAGGTTCACCAACTCATCTGTGTCATTTAAGGTGTCTTGAATGTTTGTCTGTCTTAAGACCCTCCCCAGGGGGGGTCATGCAATGGTCTTTCTGCATTATATTTTTGATTGTAAATAAAGAGAAGGTTTCTGGAATCGTGCACATGGTCATTATTAATCCCAAGGGGGAGAGCCAGCATGAGGTATTTTGATTTTTATTTATTCAGAAGTGCACAAAAAAAAAAAAGCTCTACAATTATACATTGCCTCTGCCACCGGCCACATCGGAAATAGGAAAAAGCAGAAATCACAATAGGAATCTTTGAACGAGGTGCGTTGAACAGTGTGACTCTGGCAGCTGGCCTAGGAGGAACGGTGCAATTTTTAAAAATCTTCACTGACCTACTGATAAACGAAAAAAATATTAACAGCCATATACAACAGTTTTTCCCCCTTAAACAAAACTGGTATTTACATGCCAGCCCCTTTCTCTTCTCTAGGTTTGAGAGAAGTGTGAGCTTCAGGAGTCACACATGTTATAGCTGATATAAGGGCTAACCCATCAGGGCCACGTGAAACCCAGGTCTAAGGAGTGGAAAGAGCTGCCAGATTGACTGAAAGGGGAGCCAATCAGGGCTGTGAAATGCCTTGCTCCAAAGGAGTGGAAAGAGCGTCTTGATTGACCCAAGGGTTAGCCAATCAGGGCTGTGCACAGCCCTGCATGGGCATAATATCCTGATTAGCACAGGGGCTAGCCTATCAGGGCTGTGGCCTGCTCTATGGAGTGGAACTGACTTGACTGACACCAGAGCGAGCCAACCAGGGTCACACATGGCCCTGAGATTTAGGAGGAGTGGAAGGTGCTTCCTGATTGACAGGCCAACCCATCAGCAAACCCTGCTCTTGTGAGCAGACGGGTAAAATCGATTTAAGGCCACACCTGTGTGCAAATTCAAGCAGGAAGGGAGGTTTCAGCCATGAACCGTATAGGTTGAAAAGGGGCTTCTAAAAAATAGATGCACACGGAGCAAGCCGAGATCCGGGCTTCCTTCAGTCTGCCACTTCAGGGCCGAGCGTGATGCTGCTGTTGGTGACACGGATGCCATACCAGCCTGCCCAGAACTGAGTGTCTTGACCTCCATGGTGAAAGAGGATGTATCGGACTCCGGGAGGATAGTTGTGAAAAGTGTGCGAAATCTACAAAGGGAAAAGAGCGAGAGGGTAAGAGAAAAATTCTGGGATAACTCTGAGATGCCGAAAGCATCTCATAGCAATAGATCAGATCCTCAACCTCAGCTTTGGAATCGGAAACTGGAAGGGGGGAAAACATTTTTCCCTTCAAAGACTCCATTCCTTCAAAGCTGCTGGGCCCGCCTTCCGCGCTTGCCGGCAAAGCTTGTGCTCATCCCCTGATCACCCCCTCCCCCCAAATTGCTGACTGCTGAAAGAAAGAAAGCCGAGTCATTGGCACTTTGAGAAGCGAGGGAAGGTTAGCTCGGCAAGGTTACCTCCTGCCACTCTGCATCGCTCCACTGCTCGATGATGATTTCTTCAGGCAGAAATTCTTGAAGGACCAGGTGATCTTTTGAGAGGAGCCGGACACACAGCTGGTAGCTGCAGCCGCAATCAAACCGGGCGGCGTACCTGACAAGAGGACAAGACAGATTCACAGACACCGAATTGCACCCCCGCCATCCCCTGGCATCAGCATGTGTGACCAGCAAGGGTTTTTACAAATTCCCTCGCTATGTGCCAGCAAGCAGAAAAGGGTGCGTACGCTCGGTCCTCTGTCTGCACGGTTGTTTCGAAAACAGGGGGTTGTAACTTCCTGATCCAGAGATTTCTACCTTCTTCTGAGCACCCTTTCAGCTCCCCGCCTCTATTTCCATCTCTTCCCCACTGAAAAATCACCTTTTTCTTCCATTCATCAGAGGCCAGTGGTACAGCATGGCCGCTCCGGGTTTTCATCCGAACTTTAGAGGAACTGGGGTTTGTTTTTTTCCCCTTTCCCAAATGCTGCCCCCTTCTGTCTGAAAGAGGCCTGACCCCTCCCATAGCTCCTTTCCAAATTGGGGCCGATTTAAGGAGATTTAACTGGGGCCTTGGCTGCTTTCATGGACCCCTCTTCCTTAGGGCTCCTCACCCCGGACCCCCTGCCCGTCTTACCAGTCCTTCACCACGATATCTGGCCGGATTTCATCCATCAGCTGATTCCCGTAACCTTCGGCCTTTAAGGTGATGAGCTGGTTTTTCATGCAGGGCCTGGAGAATGCAATCCAGGTGAGTGGTAGGTGGGGCCAGACTCAAAGGGGTGGGGCCAGAGTCAAAGCAGGGGGGCCCCAACAGCCAGTATTACTTTAGGGGAGGCTTCAAGAATGGGGGGAAACAACTCTACAAAAAACAAAAGGCCACAAATCGTGGCATCATGGGGAAAGAGGCGTGGCTGCTGGGATTCCTGGTGGGCCAGATTCAGCCCTAGGGCCGAATGCTCCCAACCCCCTATATAAAGGACTTAAACAAGACTTATAAAAGCTTAAACAGGACTATGAAACTTACTCATAAGAGGTGACAAAATATTTCCGGACGTGCGGAAGAGGGAATGCCCTCCCGTGAGCTCCGGGCAGCTCTTCAATTTTCCACATGTCTCCTCCACTTACTTCTTTCTCCCAAGAATTGAAGCCCTCTGGGCGTAAAGGAGATATTCGGGGGGCGGGGGGGGGGGGGGGAGGAAGAGAAATAAGAACAAGTTGAGGTCCTTGTAGTGGAGGGAGGCGAAATCCTGAAGCCATAAAGGCCTCCCATCCTGCACCCTTTAGATGCGTTGGGTAAAACATGGGTGTTGTTGTTTTTCCTCTGCCCTCCTCGTCATTTTTCCTTTCATGCTGTGTCTTTTTAAAATGGCACGGCTGTGCACAGAGTCCCTCTCCCTTCTGGTACGGGGTAAATTATAGTCTACCAACGCCTGTCCCCCCACCCTATGCTGGAGATCTCCCAATCACCACTTGGCCTACCGCACGTTTGTTGTGTGAGAGAGAGAGAATCAGAAAGAGAGGGAGCCATGGGCTTCTTAGAGAAAAGACAGGAGAGAAACGAACAGAAACAGAATAAAAATTAATAATAAATTCAGCCCGACTGAGCTCCGACCCCCAGGATGGTTACAGGGGGGAGACTCCACCTTCTGCACAAGGGTTCTTGATTAAATTCCTCTTCCGGGTGCAAAGGATGTAGTAGATTTTCCAGTCAGGGACGTCTTTTCCCACGGTTTTGGGACAGAAGCCGTCCTTCTGGCTCTTGCGCTTCCAGAGAGAGGGGAGGTCGACCAGATCTCGCCACAGGGAACAGACCAGCCGGCAGGTGAGGACCAGTTCCCTCCCGGGAACGCAAACCAGCACGTCGATCAGGACGTCGTCCGGCAGGTCCGTGATGTTCACCATCTTGTGCCAGACGGGAGAAGGAAATCAGCCGAGAAAGAGAGAAAAAAAAAGAGAGAGGAAGAGCTGGACTCAGGAGGGGGAAGAAGGAGAAAAAAAAACCAAGAGAGAATTCTACACATGTTCAAAGGAAGTCTGTTTCTTAAATCTTCCAGCTTGTTTCTGGATGGGTTGGAACACAACGCCCATTATCCAGCCAGCCAGGGTGCAGGATAATGGAGGCTGCAGTCCAGCACATAAGGGAGGCCTCCCTGTGCGCCAAGCTGGATGACCCATTAAGGATGTGGATGGGCCCCTTCAGGCCCAGCTCACTCTCAGCCTCCTCCGCAGGACAGAGACTGCAGGATTAAGAGCAGTCTATCTGATGCTGATTCTGACAATCAGTGTGGGCCCTCCATCGCCCGGACCCCTTTCATTCCAGGCACCCAGAGGGCTCTCGAGGGAAAATAAGGCTCTCCAGATGGGGCCGGACAGCCACTCCCATCACCCCCCCGGTCAGCACAGATGCTGATTTATGGGTGCTGTAGTTCTACCACACCTGGAACCTTCACTCCACGCTTTGTTTCACCCTGACGCAGCATGACTCGTTCTTAAATACGTAAGAGCTTAACTAAACCTCCATGTCTAGGAGAAATATATCTGAGAATCACACACACACCAAAAAAACAACAGGGTCGGGAGCCCGATTCCAAATTCTGCAGATGGGTTCCTAAATGTGTCTTTCCAGTGGCGGCTGGAAACAGAACATGTGGCTTGATAGAACCTCCACAAACAGAGGCAGTGTATCTCCAACTGCCAGCATTCAGCTACAACTGGGACAGAAAGGGCGATTTCTGGATTGCTCCACCCATGGACCAGTTAGCAAAACAAGGAACCAAACTGCCTGCAGGTGAAGTGGAACCTAGTTCGTTCTGACGCTATTCACCCTGGCTACAGATGTGGGATTGAAAAAATAATAATAATGGCTTTTGCTTTCTATTTTCTTCATAGCAACAGTGAAATGCGGCCCTTTAGTGCATAGGGCTACTATATACACAGAAATAAAATAAAACCCCAAATCCCAAGGGAGCCGATACCTTTGCCACGATCCACTCTCAAGTCACCAAGGATGCAAGCTTCCGAGTTCTACAGAACGCTTCATCAGCCTAAATGGTAAACCAACAAAAACAACAAAAAGGGGGGGGAGGAGGAGGAGACAGGAGTCCCCCAAATTTGGCATTTTTAAGTGGTGGAGGTTAAATTGCAGCTTTCATGCTGCTGGTCCTGAAATGGGGATCTAGATACCTGCTCTGTGTATAGTTCCCTGCCCTATATTTATATATATATGCTGATTGTTTTGATCACAAAAATAAAGAAATCAGACAGGTCTCCCGCTCCCGACATGTCGCTGTTCCCACCATATGCTGGGTGAGGAATTAGCCCGGCTTATTTATTTATTTTTGGCAAGTACACACACAGACACACACACAGACACACAGCCTGGAGGCTAAAACTGACCACTGGTAAAAAGTGGGGGAAATCCAGACTTGAGCTGATTCCTTAATGGTAGTTTCTTTCTAAAGGCCAGGAAAGGCTGCGCCACGCCCTACTTCCCGGAGGTCCCCCCCCCTCCGCGCAACCTCCAAGCCGGCTCGGACTACACCGCCCATCACCCCCAAACCGGTCGGGGGCGATGGGTTTTGTTGGCTACCCGCCTCCCTCCCTCCCTTCGGTCCAGCTCGGGCGGTTCAGGGGAGGGAGCGGGCGACGAAACGGAACAAAAAAAAACTCGCCTCTGCTGGGAGAAAAAAAAGGCCTGCCACGAACCCGGGGAGGCGGCCCTCGCCTTCTCACGTGCAAAACACGTCGCGGGTCTCCCCCGGACGCGCGACTCGCTCCGAAGGATTCCGGGGTTCCGATCTCTCTTCGCCTCGCGTGGGGTACCTCTTTGCAACGCGAGGCCAGGGTCTCCGCCCCGGAGAGCCTCCCAAAGCGGGGCAAGCGAAAGCCGAGGGAGCCGGGGTCCGGGCGCGGCGGCGGAGAAAGCCGGCCGGGGAAAGCCCGGCCCGATCGCCCGCCTCCCCGGGGGTGGGACCGGGCTGGGAAGGCGGGCATCCGACCCGGCGCACAGAGATAAGCGGCGTTGCAGAGAGACGCGTCTCCTCCTTGGGGGAGGGGGGGAGAAAATGCAGAAGACTGCCCTGGCCGCGGGAGGCTCGCCCCTTTCCCACGACGCCTGAGGCACGCTCCCCCCTGCCAAAACCGGGGCCGCCCACGGACTCAGCTGAACGATGATTCGATTTTTAAAACTTTGCGTTAATTCTCTTATTTTAAAAAATACAGAGCTGCTGAGGAGGGCGACCCCACGAGGCGAGAGGGCGCGTTTCGGCTTTCCCCGGGCCACGCCTGTGTGGCTTCATCCTGCAAAGGAGAGCCACGGGGTTGGGGGCTTCCCTTGGCGTCACAGCAATAGGTAGAAGGATTCCCCCCAGCCACAAAGAAGTTGGATCAGGGCTGCTCGGAGTCCGGGACCCATACGCCACAGCTGCCCCCCCCCCCCAATCCCTTCCTTCTGGAGT
Organism: Intellagama lesueurii; assembly: GCA_037013535.1. Taxonomy (NCBI): domain Eukaryota; kingdom Metazoa; phylum Chordata; class Lepidosauria; order Squamata; family Agamidae; genus Intellagama; species Intellagama lesueurii. The sequence continues at coordinate 11,325,582 of JBAJHW010000016.1, read as the reverse complement.
GTTGTAATTAACATTATTTCACCCCACTCCTCAAATCCCTATTTTAAAAGGCCAACGTAAGACATTCAAGGCCCAAACACTGAATTTTAAACTTTTTTGGGGGGGGGGGCAGAGACCCCTTGGAGGATCAGATGAAAACTGTAGAACTCTTCCCCGGACTGGGGGGGGGGGGGGGGAGGACATATGGGTACACCTTCACACAAAACTTTGCATCATATTTTTAATATTGCAAATATTAAAGTGTCATTTTGGGGGCACAGCACCCCATTCACAGACACCCCCCCGTCCTGGTTCTTCTCGCCCTCTTGCTGAACTCACCCACCCGAACCAGGTGGCTCCTTAACGCTTTCCATCCCCTCCCCATCGCCACCAAGGCCTTGAAATAGCGTTGCTCATCATCTTTCATAAAGCAAATGCGTGCTGCTTATATATTGCCACACAGGGTGCTCCGTTTACCGACCTCAGAAGGATGGAAGGCTGAGTCGACCTCCAGCCGGCTACCTGAGCCTGTCCGGCTCGAACTCAGGCCGTGAGCAGAGTCTCCACTGCAGTACTGCAGTTCAACCGCTGCATCACAGGGCTCCATAACTGGCAATGCTCCTGGTTTTTTTTGTGTGTTTACTTTTAAAGATGAGAGGCTAATGTACAGTTCCAGAGAAGCAGAAAGTGCTCAGAATGAAGGTGGAGTGAAGCATTCTGTGGAAGTCAAAAGCTGGCCTAGTTAGTCCGTGTTGGCACAACCGACAGGCAGTGATGATTTCCTGCCAGGAGAATTGCACCAGTGATAGAAATGGCTGTTTCTTCAGAAGAATGTGGCCCGTTCCCCACGTGGTGGTGTCAGGGAATGGTGTTCGTCATGCTCCCCTCTGGATCGATGGTGATTGTGGTGTTGGTTATTTTAACCCCAGGGTCGTGTTTGGTTTCATGTTCCAGATCAATGTAGCGGACACCCGGAGGATAATCGGCAAAGGTGTAGGAAACCTGGAAATGACAGAGGGAGGGGGCGGCTCTTAATCCAAAAGGTGGAACGAGAAAGAAATGAAGGAAAATAAGAAACACTTGCATTAATTAGGAGCAGGCCGAGATGGGAAACCTGGGTTTTTTTCCCCTGTCACATATAGGAAGGCTAGGGTGGCCATGGGTTTCTGTCGTTCTGGGCACGGGGGAGGATTTTGTTAGTCTTACTGTCCGAGAAGAACTTTCCAAATTGGAATTGAATCAAAAGAAGCTGAGAGGATGATGATTTGAACAGACCTGCCCTTCAGGCGGACAGCTTCGATGGAAAAGTCTGGCCTGGCATCCCCGTAAACCCAGCCCAGGGGGTGAATTAGGATTGCCCGTTCTTCTGAGACAAGATCCACGCCTTTAAGAGAGAGATGGGAGACGGTGCAATGTGGCTCTCTCAGGACTGTAATAATAATAAAAAGTGTTTGGTGGCTCCGGTTTCGGGGGGGCTCTGAATCCGCTCCAGATTTTCATCTTCACTTCATTGTATGATCCACCTATGGGAGCAGGCTAGAATAAGGTTTGGCACCTGCAGAGTGGAAGCTAAAACCTGGAGTGGATTCTCAGCTCTCCCAAAACTGGAGTCACCAGCCACCCCTACTGAATTAAGCCAGTAAACGGAACTGAGAAGCTTTCTTTGCAGGATCCGAACTTTCCAAACTCCACAAACTCCACTTCCACGGGAAGTTTGGCCGAAAGGTCTTGAGATTAAAAACAAGGAAAGATACAAAGCACATCCAATTCGGGAATAAGCCGTATTCACACATCATTAGGGGTTGAAGGTCATCACCAGATCGGGTCCCCTTCCCCACCAGATAACCCCAGTTTTTCTCACCTCCTCCCACTCATCTTCGCTGGTGCTGATTAGACAGCATTCCTGGAGAACCTCGAAATCGGCCGACAGCAGCCTCACCCGCAGTTGACAGTAAGCCGAGAAGGGAGTGTAAAACCTTTTGTTATCATGATTATTAATTTTTTCGGCAAGGGGTGGTGGGGACCGGAGAAGAGAAGATATTAAGCATGAGTCGGGCGCATGAGATACCATCACCAGCATGCTTCATTAATTCTGATGCCTGAGCCAGAGCCCAGCCAGACACACCACTACTCTCTGCTCTGGCGGTGGAGCCAGAGGTTGGGAGTTCAATGCCCCAGTGGGCCTCCCTGACAGGGGGTGGACTGGATGACCTTTAGGGTCCCGTCCAGCTCTGCCGTTCTAAGGCTAGAAAGAATGTGTGTGTGTCATCATCTAAGATTCTCAGGATATGTGTATGTATGCCCGGCTGTTCTTGGACTTCAACTCCCTGAAGCCTTCACCATGAGCGGTGCTGGGCAGGATTTCTGGGAGTTCTAGTCCATCCAGAGACCCAGGGTTGGGAGTCACTCTACACGACTACTCCCTGCTCCCCAGAAAGTCAAAAAGATGCAGCCGGAACTCACCAATCCTTCACAGTAATCTTGGGCCTGGTCTTGTCCATCAGCTGATCCAAGTAGCCTTCCTCCCCTAAGCTGATGAGCTGGCTTTTGGTGCTAAACCTGGACATTGGAGAAATAAAGGTATCAAGAGCTGAGAAAATCTGGATTTAGGACCCTGTGTTCTAGGGAGATGGGCAACCGGTCGCCCGATCCAGTCCCCAGTGCTAGACTCAGAGGGAGATTTGCCTGACCGAAACACGGAAGGACCCATTTATGGTGCTGAACTGTTTCAGAGAGACGGTCGAGCCCCCTGCACGATGCCTTTCAAAGTTCGGACTAAAAGCCCCAACGGCTCCAAAAACCTTGGAATCGCAGATTCAACGAGATCAGGATCTCTTGATCCATTTCTAGAATTTCTTTTGCAATAAGGATAATCAACGTTTGCTGGCTTCCGCATCTTTCATAAAAAAAATTTAAAAACAAAAAACAAAAAACAGTTCAACGTTTGGCTTCTCGGCACCCAATGAAGCTGCTGAAATAACGGAAGCTTCGCAAGAACAAAAGAACCAGAGCCAACCAACGAACCAACCCCGCCAGGAGTCGATTTCCACCTTCATCTACTGAGAGCTCGTCTTAGATTTCCAAGCAAATATCTTAATTTTGAGGCCATGGGGGCTGGGCGGGGGGTTTGCTATAGGGATGGGAATCTCAGAGCAGAGGAACCTTCCAACCCTGCACAACACAACCAAACCCTTTCCGGCTCAACTGAGGGTGAGATCCCAGCGGAAAGATGAGGATAAAGCACTTCTGAACGCCTGGAAGGAAACGAGGCAGGTCTTTGCCACTCTCGCGGAACCGGATCAGGCGGGAGACGCTCCAGTGAAGCTCATTGAGGGTCCAGGAGTTCAACCAGTCTGTGGAAAATGAGGAGGAAAAAAATAAATTAAAAAAAGGAAATGCAGAAAGGTTGAGACCGGGAGGTCGGGAGTGAGAAGCAACAGTAGCTGGGGTTATTGATCTGTTTTCGACAGAGAGGCCCCAGTTTTGAAGGATGATGGGAGTTGTAGTCGATCAACACCTGCACTTGGCCGGTCCGTCGTGCAAAACACAAGGTCTTTCTCCTTCTTGACCCAAAAACCCGTCCCATGTTCTAAGAGGTCACTTAGGGGAGTCTGGAACCCATTGCTATTTCAAAAGGATGATTTCCCCCCTAGACGCTGGACAGACCTTCCCCGCAGGGGTTCCTGACAAGGTTCCCCCCGTTGCAGCGGAAATAGAAAGCTTTCCAGTCCCGGAAGCCGCCCTTGGCCTTCGGAGGCCGGAGGCCAAACCGTTGGCACTTGCGTCTCCAGAGGCCCGGCAGGTCCACCAAGTCTCGCCACCGGAGGCAAACCAGGCGGCAGCTGAGCACCAGATCTCTCCCGGGCACCAGCGCCAGAAGGTCCAGGAGAACGTCGTCGGGCAAGGCTGCCAGGGTGGTCTTCCTCCTGGACCGGCTGCCAGAAAGGAAAAGAGGAGAAGGGTGAGCCTGGAAGAAAGCCACCCTTGGCAGGAGGAACTCCGGTCCTGAAGGCCGGCCGGGTTCCTCACTGGGACCTCCTGGCCAAGGGGGGCCGGAGGGCCTCCAGGCCTTGGGTTCAAGGGACTGGAACTTTCACAAAGGGGTGGGTGTCCTGGAGGCCGATGGCTGGGAGTGTCCTTTCATGGGCTTCTTGGAGGTTCCCCACCCCTTCCGGCTGAGCGGGTGGGACCATTCCAGGGGGAGGAAAAGGAGAAGGACTCTGTACATGTTCAGAGACACTGGGGCCATTTCCCCTCCTGCAAACAGGTTCCAGCATCTGGGCAAAAGTTCAGAGCACCCAAATCCAGGCACAAGAGGGGGGAAAACAGAAGCTCTCCAGCTTCGCCCCCTCCACCCGGGAGTTAAAAAGAAAAGTCGACAATCACGAAGCAAATGTGGTTAACCAGGAGTTACTTTTCCCGGACGCCCTGCAAAGGGGTGCCCGAGGCCCCGCCTCAGCCTGCCTGAGGATCAAACCGGCCCCGATCCGATGGGTCCCCATGGTGCTTACCTGGGAGTAAGCCCCATGAGACAGCCAGGCGGGTGCGATGCTTGGTCAAGGGCACCGATCCTGCGCAACGGCCGGGGGAAAGGAAGCGTGTGCGTGCGTGTGGGTAGGGAAAGCCTTCGTGGTTGCGTGTCAGCCGCTGACGTGGGAATGGCAAGGGTGCAGCCCCCCCCCCCGAGAGTCTCGTGGGAATAGCCCGACGCGCGTCCAGGCCAACGGCGGCGAAGGGGACCGGTGGAGACGCGCTTCTCTTTCTCGAGCCCGATCCGCCCAGGAGGGCAGGGCGTCGGCTGGGTCTCCGGCACCCGCCCCGGAGACAGAATCGGGCCCGGCGGGCGGGACTTCCTTCGCCGCCTCTCGCCTGGCTTCGGTTCCTTTCCTTCTGGAAGGGCTCCGGGACCTCGGCGGGGCTGCTCGCTCTGCCCGGAGCCGGCCGGATCCGGAGCCGGGGAAAAGGGTCAAGACAGCCCTGCCTTCGTCCCGAGTGGCTGCCAAGCCGGTCCCGGGGAAGGCGGCGGGAGGAGAGCTCTGGGGACACCCCGGAGCGCCAGAAAAACGAACAAGTGGGTCCTGGAGCCAGTTAAGCCGGAGCTCTCTCTCTCTCTGGAGGCCAAAACGTTGAAGCAGAGGTGCATCAGAGGAAGGCAGGATTTTCCTGTGCCAATAATGCTGGGAAAGGGAAAGACAGCCGGAAAAGAGGAGGGTCGAACATGAGATGGACGGACTCCCTTAAGGAACCCACTGGCTTCGAGTTTCCAAGGGCTGGCCCGGGCAGTTGAGGACAGGGCGTTTTGCAGATCGTTCATTCATAAGGTGGGTCTCTTGACGACATCAATTCCATATCATACAAGAAGGGCCCCCAAGATGAGCATCTCCCTGCTGATGGGGACGGAGGTCTGGGGAGTTGCGAGGACTCCGAGACCTATACTCCACAGCTGCCTCCTGCTCAATTCCTTCCTGTTTTGGAGAGTAATTACATTATTCCCCCCCCCCCCTTCCTCTGAAACTGGGAGGAGATTTTGATTTAGCGGTAAAGCATTTTGCTTGGAAAGCCTTCCCATGGCACCCCTGGCCCAGAATCTCCATTTTTGAAGGTCAGAGTCAGAAATTCTGGGGCAGAACCCTGATTTTTTTTAACCTTTCAGGGGTGGTAACGGACCTTTTGGAGGATCGGATGAAAACGGTAGCCCTTTTTCCCCAGAAAAAAGGACACACACTTACACATTCACAAACAATTTTATACATATCTCAAACAAATATATTGCAAACATAATATATATAATTTGGGGGGGGGGGTGGAGTCGGCAGCTCGTTCACAGACCCCTCCTGCCCCAACACGGATTAAGGCTCTCTGGGCAGCTTAATGGGCCCAGGTCACGGTCTGATTCCATCATGGCTCTTCCAAAGGTGTTCAGAGTTCTTATGGTGTATAGTGGACAGAAAGCTGGACTAGGCCTATGGAGACCTGGGTTCAAATCTCACTTGGCCACAAAAACTCACCGAGAGGTAGCAACGGCCAACTGCTTGTTGAACATACCTAGAAAACCCAAATAAGGTCACCATAACTGGGAAGCAACATACAGGTTGGGAGAAGCGGAAAGTGTTTAGAGGGAAAGTTTTGTGTCTAGGCTAATGAAGTGTTCTGCTGAACTCAGAAGCTGGCCTAGTTTGTCCGTGTTGGTCCGACCAGTGTTTAAACAAGGAAAAGACGGTTTCCCACCTGGAGAATCACACCAGAGAATTAAAGTGCTGGAAATTAACTTTTTTTCCCCCCCAGAAAAATTGCCCCGTCTCCAGATCCTGGTATCAGAGAATGATGTTTCTCTCACTCCTTTCTGGATCAATGGTGATTGTGGTGTTGGTTATTTTCCCCCCAAACCGGTATTGCACTTCATGTTCCAGATCAATGTAGCGGACGCCAGGAGGGTAATCGTCAAACGTGTAGGAAACCTGGAAACGAAAGAGGGAGCGGCCGGCTCTTAATTCCAGCGTTGGAAAGGGAAAGAAACGAAGGGACATAAAAAATAATTGCATTAATTAGAAGGAGGCTGAGATGGAAAAGGTCACATTACTGAATTTGGGCAGGAAAGGGGATTCAGAACGTTGCTCCTTGGGATCCAGACTTTCCAAACATCATGGGTTCTTCTGGACGTTTGGCAGGAAGGGTGTGAGATTAAAAACACACAATCACACCCAGCACGTCTCATCTGGGCGTAAGCCAGATGGAGACATGCACACATCACTGAGGGTGAGAGGGTCATTACCAGACGGGGTACCCCTCGCCCCCCAGTTTTCCTCACCTCGTTCCATTCTTCATTGTTGCTCGTTAGCCAGCATTCACGGAGAACCTCGAAATCGGCCGACAGCAGCCTCACCCGCAGTTGACAATGTGCCAGGAAGGGGGTGTAAAACCTTTTGTTATCATGATTATTAATTTTTTCAGCAAGGGGTGAAAGAAGGAGAGAGAAGATGTTAAGCATGAGTCGGGCGCATGAGATACCATCACCAGCACGCTGCATTAATTCTGATGCCTGAGCCAGAGCCCAGCCAGACACACCACTACTCTCTGCTCTGGCAGTGGAGCCAGAGGTTGGGAGTTCGATTCCCCACTGGGCCTCCCTGACAGGGGGTGGACTGGATGACCTTTAGGGTCCCTTCCAGCTCTGCCGTTCTAAGGCTAGAAAGAATGTGTGTGTGTCATCATCTGAGATTCTCAGGATGTGTGTATGTAACACCCGGGTGTTCTTGGACTTCAACTCCCTGAAGCCTTCACCATGAGCAGTGCTGGGCAGGATTTCTGGGAGTTGTAGTCCATCCGGAGACCCAAGGTTGGGAGTCACTCTAGTCTACACAACTACTCCCTGCTCCCCAGAAAGTCAAAAAGATGCAGCCAGAACTCACCAATCCTTCACAGTAATCTCGGGCCTGGTCTTGTCCATCAGCTGATCCAAGTAGCCTTCCTCCCTTAAGCTGATGAGCTGGCTTTTGGTGCTAAGCCTGGGCGTAGGAGAAATAAAGGTATCAAGAGCTGAGAAAATCTGGATTTGGGACCCTGTATTCTAGGCTCTTTTCTCAGTCCCACCACCTTCACCATTGTGTTTGGTGTGGACATAAGAGAGAGGGCCTTCTCTGCGGTTGCTCCCAGAGACTCTGGAACTCCCTCCCACTGGAGGCCAGGCTGGCCCCATCTTTGCTGTCCTTCCACCATCCAGTGAAGATCTTTCTCTCCAGGCAAGTTTTTCCCTTAATGACTGGCTGCCTACGTGGGATTTTTTTAAAAATATTGTTGCACCTTACTGCTTTGAATGTATGTTTCTTGGTGTAGCTTTTGTTTACTGCCTTACTGGCGTATTTGATTCTTTGGTAATATTTGTACACTTACTGTTTTTAGCTTTTTAAACATTGTCTTCTACTGATACAAACTGCCTCGAGTCCTTTTTAAGGAGAAAGGCAGGGTAAAAGATAGATAGATAGATAGATAGATAGATAGATAGATAGATAGATAGATAGATGGATGGATGGATGGATGGATGGATGGATGGATGGATGGATGATAGACAGATAGACGGATAGATGGATAGATAGATAGATAGATAGATAGATAGATAGATAGATAGATAGATAGATAGATAGATAGATAGATAGATAGATAGATAGATAGATAGATAGATAGATGGGCAACTGGTAGAATTTTGAAGGACCCTTCCATGATGCTGAACCATTATAGGGACAGATTCCAGCCCCTGCAAAGTTCGGCCTAAGAGCCAGAACGGATCCATTGCTTCCACAACATAGGTGTCATCAGCGTCAACTAGATCAGGTTCTCTTGGTCAAATTCTAGATTTTATTTATTTATTTATTTTGTGGGAGGTAATCAAGGATTTCTGACTTCTCTTATAACATGCCCAGCTCAAAGTTTGGCTTCTCAGCCCTAAATGAAGCTGCTGAAATAACGGAAGCTTGGCAAAAGAACGAAACACAATAAGCAGAGCAAACCAACAAACCAACCTGCCAGGAGTTGATTTTCTACCTTAATCCACTGAGATCTTATCTCAGATCCCCGAGCAATAATCATAATTTTTGAGGACTTGAGGGTGGGTCTGGGTCTCTAAGGATGGGGGTCTCAGAGTGGGTCACCTTTCAACCTGATCCTGCCATGCCCACTAGATAATGTCGGAAAGCAAAGAGATTCGGGCTCAACTCAGAATTAAGTCCCGGCACGTAGGTGAGAGTAAAGCATTTCTGAACCTCCGGAAGGGCACGTGGCAGGTTTTTGCAACTCTCGTGGAATCGGGTCAAGTGGTGTCCCACAATGTCTTGAGCCGTGGTCCACTGCAGCTTGTTCAGGGTCCAGAAGTCCAACCCATCTGTGGGAAAGGACAAAAAAAAAAAAAAAAGGCAAAACAAAGAAGCTGAGAAACAGACTCTGAGCGAGAAGCAATCCTATTTGAGCTACTTTATTTTCACAACAGCCTGACAAGGTAGAGCAGGCTCAAAAAAAAGATTGAAAGGAGCAAAATGGTCCACTGATGGGTTTCACAGCGGAGTGGAGACTTGAAGGCTCAGATCACAACAATCCACTCCCACCATGACACCAGGCTAACGCTTACTCTCCGGGATCCATAAATTGAGGAATGTGATTCAATGCTGCTGAGACTTATCCCCACACTCTTTTAACAAAACACAAACCTTCTCACTCTGGTTAGTATGCAAAAAACATTGTGGTCTCCCGAAAAGGGGTTTAAAAAAAGCAACAGGTTGGACAGACCTTCCCCGCAGGGGTTCCTGACGAGGTTCCCCCCATTGCAGCGGAAATAGAAAGCTTTCCAGTCCCGGAAGCCGCCCTCGGCCTTCGGGGGCCGGAGGCCGAACCGTTGGCACTTGCGTCTCCAGAGGCCCGGCAGGTCCACCAAGTCTCGCCACCGGAGGCAAACCAGGCGGCAGCTGAGCACCAGATCTCTCCCGGGCACCAGCGCCAGAAGGTCCAGGAGAACGTCGTCGGGCAAGGCTGCCAGGGTGGTCTTCCTCCTGGACCGGCTGCCAGAAAGGAAAAGAGGAGAAGGGTGAGCCTGGAAAGCAGTCACCCTGGGCAGGAGGCACTCAGGTCCTGAAGGCCGGCCGGGTTCCTCACCGGGACCTCCTGGCAAAGGGGGCCGGAGGGCCTCCAGGCCTTGGGTTCAAGGGACTGGAACTTTCACAAAGGGGTGGGTGTCCTGGAGGCCGATGGCCAGGAGTGTCCTTTTCATGGACTTCTTGGAGGTTCCCCACCCCTTCCGGCTGAGCGGGTGGGACCATTCCAGGGGGAGGAAAAGGAGAAGGACTCTGTACATGTTCAGAGACCCTGGGGCCATTTCCCCTCCTGCAAACAGGTTCCAGCATCTGGGCAAAAGTTCAGAGCACCCACATCTGGTCCTTTCTCTGGGCACAAGAGGGGGGAAAACAGAAGCTCTCCAGCTTCGCCCCCTCCACCCGGGAGTTAAAAAGAAAAGTCGACAACCACGAAGCAAATGTGGTTAACCAGGAGTTACTTTTCCCGGACGCCCTGCAAAGGGGTGCCTGAGGCCCCTCCTCAGCCTGCCTGAGGATCAAACCGGCCCCGATCCGATGGGTCCCCATGGTGCTTACCTGGGAGTAAGCCCCATGAGACAGCCAGGCGGGTGCGATGCTTGGTCAAGGGCACCGATCCTGCGCAACGGCCGGGGGAAAGGAAGCGTGTGCGTGCGTGTGGGTAGGGAAAGCCTTCGTGGTTGCGTGTCAGCCGCTGACGTGGGAATGGCAAGGGTGCAGCCCCCCCCCCCGAGAGTCTCGTGGGAATAGCCCGACGCGCGTCCAGGCCAACGGCGGCGAAGGGGACCGGTGGAGACGGGCTTCTCTTTCTCGAGCCCGATCCGCCCAGGAGGGCAGGGCGTCGGCTGGGTCTCCGGCACCCGCCCCGGAGACAGAATCGGGCCCGGCGGGCGGGACTTCCTTCGCCGCCTCTCGCCTGGCTTCGGATCCCTTTCCTTCTGGAAGGGCTCCGGGACCTCGGCGGGGCTGCTCGCTCTGCCCGGAGCCGGCCGGATCCGGAGCCGGGGAAAAGGGTCAAGACAGCCCTGCCTTCGTCCCGAGTGGCTGCCAAGCCGGTCCCGGGGACGCGGCTGGAGGAAAGCTCTGCGGAGACCCCGGAGCGCCAGAAAGACGAACAAGGGGGTCCTCAACAGCGGAGAAACGGAGGCAGCCCCGAGGAGCATGTTTTGTGAAGGTGATGCCAGGCTAGACTGGAGGGTGGAGGAGCGGGTGCCAGGCTGGTGGCAGCCGGAAGAGCTGCCAAGAGGGAGGGGCGGCCGAGACGGGGCCAGCCTGGCCTCCAGTGGGAGGGAGTTCCACCGTCTGGGAGCAGCCCCGGAGAAGGCCATGCCTTGTGGCCTCACCTCACGCACCTGTGAAGGTGGTGGGACCGAGAGAAAGGCCTCCCCTGATGGTCTGAACAGCCGGGCCGGCTCTCAAAGGGAGAGGCGGGCCCTGAGATAGCTTGGACCCCAAGCGGTTAGGGTTCCATGGGGCAGAAGCGTCCCTACCAGTGACTCCCCAAAGGCCATCTCCTCATCAGCCCTGATCAGCTGGTGGAGACTCATCCCAACCCTTGTGCTTGTCTCCCCTCCAAAACACCCCAGAAAAACTGCTGGACCGTCTTTCATGGGCTGAATAACCTGCCCCGTTTGTGGCTCCGAAATCAAGCCGTTGGGCCAACCCTTCGGACCTCAGAGAAATATCGGGAATTCTTCAGCGGCACAGCTCGGAGGTCAGCGAAAGAGGGAACATTTCCCGACATCACGTATTTATTTGTTAGTGAGTTTATTTAATTTAATTTTAAATATTTCTTTACCCCACTGATCTCCTTAAGAAGGCCCTCAGGCGGCTTGCATGGTTAAAATATTATATTTCAAGCGAAAAAAACGGGAGGTGCACAAGGCCATTTGGACTGCGATTCACTGAAGTACATTCTGTCAACAAGAGAGCCGACACAGCGGAGAACGTGGCGGGTTTTTTGAATCCGATCGTGAGGAGCCACCGATTCAGACATCGAGAATCTGTAGACCTGGTCCATTAACAGGCCGTTTGTGATCTTGCCCACACAGTTGCTTTGTATGTGCCAATAAAGGCTTTTGATTTTGAAAGTACGAAAAAGGATCAAACGAACACCGCCGTAAAAGACGGGAAACCAAAGTGACACCAAACATGCATTCAAAGCAGTAAGGAACCACCCTCCAGTTCACCAACCCACTTAGGCCACCGTTCGCTCCGGGAAAGGTTGTTGGAAAAGCTGTCCAAGAGAACGGAGGGTCTTGTAAAAGGAATCTTGCAAACGCAGGGTGCTCGTATTGGGGCGCCCTTCTCTCAGTGCTGGTGCCTCTAGCTCAATCGTGATGCTTGTACCGGTTATTTCCACATCACTCTTATAGTAGCTGGCCTCATGTTCCACCTCAATGTGCCGGACGCCGGGCGGGTAGTCATCAAAAGTGTGGGAGACCTGAAGAAGAGGAGAAGGAGAGAATGGAGCTTCGGTCCAGAAAAGTAGCTAAGCTAAACTTTTAAACTGTGAAATGTTTTTATTCCCTTCATTTAGTTTTAATTATTATTAGAGTTCCATTGTTTTTCTTTAAAAAAACAACCTGTAACAGATTGACTGTACCAGAAAATGATCTGGTTTGCATTGGATGGCTCTCCATAATTCCACTACTTTTCTCCGATGCACAGTGGAGATCAGGGTCATTTTTTCCTTTTAAAAAGCAGGGTTCAAGACATGATTTGTCTTTTCCGAACAGTCCTGGGCCTAACATGTGAAATCTGGCACCCAGATTTTGTTGACCTTACCTGACACCAGTATCCATGTTCTCCAGTTAGTTGACATTCTTGAAGGACTTCATAATCTGCAGACAGTAGCTTCACACGAAGTTCATAGTGACCTAACCAGTGTACATAAAACCTTTTTTTTGGGGGGGGGGGGAGACAGGTGACAAAGGGTGGGATAAGAGGAGGAGAAAAGGGTAAGGATCACTTAGACCCAACAAGTTTCCTGTTCCTTAGCAAGGACAAGGGGAAGAGAAAATACAGGAATAACAATAAAAAAAGGCGACCCATGAATGTTGAACAGGCGATCACTGAGGCCACGCTTCTGCAGCTTTTACCAACGAGCGGATTTATGGATATGTTGACTTCCTGTTCAGCAGTTGACGGAATGGGTCTATACCAGCTGGGGATCAACAGGACTTAGGTATGTATGTGCAATAAACATAAAACACAGGGGGGAAAGTTAGAACAGATACATTGGACCAGAGTTTGGGAGAGTTTAAATGTCTGGATAGTTCAGTGGTTTGGGTCTCTGGCTGAGGAGCCAGAGGTTGGGAGTTCGAATCCCACTGTGGCTCCTGTGAGTAGAGCCAGCCTGGGTGGCCTTGGGCCAGTGGCACCGTCCCCAGGGATCTCCAGAAGAAGGGAATGGGAAACCACTTCTGAATAATCTCTACCTAGAAAACCCTGGAAAGTTAGAATGGACTTGACAGCACGTGATTATTATTTGGGTCCACAAAACTCTGCTGAGAGGGACTTATTACAGAGGTGGGGAAAAAACTAATATTTCATCCCCACTCCATCCTAACCCCCAAAATTGGCTGGCTCTGGTACTCACCAGTCGTTCACCACAATCCGGGGTCTGGTCTCATCCATCAGCCGATCCGAGTAGCCTTCGTCCCTTAGGGTAATGCGCTGGCTCTTGACCCCCTCCCTGAGGCATGGAGGAAAGCCATCGAGAGCTACTCCTTTTGGGAACCCAGTTCCCTCCCCAAGACAGGGCCAAGGAAGCTTTTCGGTGGGTGACCCAGGCATCAAACACGGCACCCTTGATTCCCTCCCTCCCTCCCTCCTCTCAAAACCTATTTCTGATCTTTAAGGACGGGATGCCTTCCACAGGGAACTTTGCCATCCTAGCAGGAAAACTCCCAGAGGACAAAAAGTGAAGGCCAATGATGGCTTTACCCTAAAAGAGGACCAGCGACTAGAAAGCATTTCTCCACATCCGGAGGGGGGCACGGGATTTTTTTATTGAACAAGGGCAAGTTGTAGGAAACGGTGATCCAGTTCGTCCTACGAAGGTCCCAGAAGTCCAGATTTTCTGTGGGAAAGACCAAAAAGAAGGGCCAAGAGGTGGGGAGGAACTCAGAGAGAGGAGAGCGATCCTGTAGGTGATCATTTATTTATTTATTTAGATCATTTATAGGCCCCCTTTCTCCCCATAGCGGTCCCAACCCAATTAAACCTATACAAGGACCAACGGTTTTAAAAATGCCATTAAAAACAATGACATGTTTGTCAAGGTGAAAACCAGGATCAAACACAATTGATCAAAACCAGGTATGGGATGTCGCATGTTTAAGCTGTGGCTGGATTGCACCTCCCGTCTCCCTTTGTCAACAGCACCCATGGAGAAGAGGGATCATGGGGGTTGTAGTCCAACTACTAGACCTTGAGTTGGCAAGAGCGGACCTTTGGGAGGTCATTGACTCATAGAATCACCATAAGTCGGAAGTGACTTGCTGATGCATTTAAAAAAATAACATACGGCATGAGACACTCTTGGGGTCCGAAGGACCAGAAAATCAAACTTAGGCCTGGCTGGTGTGTTGTGTTTTGAGTTTTTCTGCCCCCTCCCCCCAAGTAAGATGCGCAGGAACCCACCTTTCCCACACGGGTTCTTGATGAGGTTGGGCGTGCTGTGGTGAAGGTAGAAGGTTCTCCAGTCCTGGATGGGGCCACCAGACACCGCTGGGTAGAACCCTAAATGCTCACACTTGCGACTCCATAGGACAGGCTGGTCCACCAGGTCTCTCCAGAGGGAGCACACCAGCCGACAGTGCAGGATCAGGTCTTTCTTGGGGACCCTGCTCAAAATATCCAGGAGGACCTCCTCTGGCAGGTCTTGAATGGTCACCTTCTTCCTTAGAAGGGATCTTAGCCACCTGTAGGGCAGGACGTGGAGGAGATAAAGGCACCTGGTCAAGTTCTTCTTCCAGAAATGACCCTTTGGGTTGCTGAAGTCCCAGGGTGCTTGCTCTGGTGTAGGTGGACCAGCCCTGGTGGGCAAGAGGTAGGTCGAGAACCCAAGTGGCGTTGTGGGTGCCGGATTGTGACCTTCGAGATGTGGGTTCAAAACCCGTATAGAGCCCCAAAGCAGGCTGGGAGGAGGGTCCCACCTCCTGCCATCTTGGCCTGCCTTGCAGGGGGGTTGTTAGGAGAATGAAGCAGAGCGCGGAAGCGCTCTGTGCGCCACCTAATGGCCAAGAGAGGAAATGCAGGGGAGGCACAGTTGCAAAAAGGTCCCATCCTCCCCCTCCACGGGTTTTCTGGGGATGATGGGCATTGTAGTCCAGGGACATCCGTGCTCCCGTCACCCTTTGGCCTTATCCAGCAGGATGCTTTTTTTGTTTATGTATTTATTGCATTTTTATCCCGCCCATCTGGCCAAAGGCCACTCTGGGCCGTTTACAAGGTATAGAGAACCACATGACAAAAATGCAGTCAACAGGATAAAGAATAAAAATAATGAAATGCAAATAAATGATACCATCAAAGCATAGAAAGACTCTAACATAAAACGTAAAACATTAAAAGCATTTGTTAGAGCCTGGAGGTGTTACGTGGGCGGACTACCAGGGCCAGGGAACCCGGATTCTGGGAGTTGTAGTGGAAAAAGTCCCATTTCCAAGCCTTGCTCTTCAGGAACTGGATCCCAGCCCTCCCCCTCTCTTTTTGAGACGTGACACACACACACCCCGGAGATTTCCGGGGCTAGGAAAAGAAAGGAAAGAACTACCGCTTCACTCCGGATTGGGACATCCGATTTCAATCCGGAACAACGGAAAAGCGAAGTTTGGGAGCCCCGTGACGGTTTCTTCCTCCCTAGACGGCTCAGCGCCCTTTCTCGCTTTCCCCGGAGGCGGAAAAGAAGACTGGCCAGACCACAGATGACTCATTCGCAACGGATGAGGCCGTGATGAAGTCGTGCAAGCCGGAGAGAGGACCGGGGAGGGACCTCGACAGCCTCTCTCCTGTCTGGGCGGAGGGTTCGATTCCCGACCTCCCCCACCGAAAAGGAAGCAGAGAAGAATTTCCCTTTTTTCATTTTTATTGTTTCTGGATTTCCTGGAGTGGACCAGGCGTTCCCTCCCCGGGTGCCTTCCAGTCACATCGCTTCCAGTTCGCACACGTCGGGTTCAAGGGCTTGGTTTCACCTTGGCCACGCCCTCTCCCGGCCGGACTTGAACCCCGATCTCCATGTCATCCTCTACCCACTAGACCGCCAGAGAGGGCAAGGGCTACGCCAGCCAAGCCAAGCCAAGGGAAGCCCTCGAAATCTTCCCCTTAGGCTGGGTCGCGAACAGGGGGATCCCTACGGGAAGGAGGTGACGTCAGAGAGGCGTCATCGGATGCAAATGAGCGGGGATTCCTCTCCTCCTCCGCCCCGCCTGCTGGCTCCTTCCAGGAGGTAAACCGTCCGGGGCTTTCGATGGTGGGATGCCAGAGAAGGAAAACGCAATCCTCTCTTGACATACTTCGACACCTTAGTTCTAGGGGCGTGTGGGTGTGCCTTACCTCTTTGACGTGGTGTCAGGCGGCCTTTCCGCCATGTTAGGGGCTGCGCTTGGGTTTCTCAAGGCAGACGCCGCCCAAAGAGTTAGGGCCAGTTGAGCCGCCTCTGCAGGACCATAACTAAGGTGGTCGTTGGAGGCACTGGTCAAGCTGGGAAGAATGAAGAAGTTGGGTTCTTTCTTTGGCCACTTCTAAGATCCAGAAATCAGAAAAGTCCCCCTCCACCTTGTCTTTGCCTTCAAGAGCTCTGTGAGATGGGGGATTTGGGGTCTTGTAGTCCACCAAGTGTCACCGAAGCGACCAACAGGACTTTGACCCAACTCCAAGAGGCAGTGGAAGACAGGAGGGCCTGGCATGCTCTGGTCCATGGGGTCGCGAAGAGTCGGACACGACTGAATGACTCAACGACAACAGTCCACCAAGGAACAACTTCCTTATTTGATCAAGGAAGGCTTATTTATATCCACCAGGGTGCAGAAATCAGAAGGAACGGGGAAGATTTATGTCCCACTCTAGATTTCTCCTCTTGCTCTCAGTTCTTTCTTTTGCAGCGACCCGAACTCAACCCGAAGAAGGATGATGAGCCTTGGAGGTCTTCCCAAAGAGATCCTGTTGGAAGTCTTCTCTCTGGTCCCCGCACAGGATCTGGTTCAACGCTGCCGGCTGGTGTGTTCCCAGTGGCGGGACGTGGTGGACTTGGACGTCCTGTGGAAACGCAAGTGCCGCCGGGAGGGCTACGCCATGCCCATGGTGGAGAGCTCCATCCAGGACTGGAGAGCCTACTACTACCTTTGCAGGCTAAAAAGGAACTTGATCAAGAACCCTTGCGGGGAAGGTGCGTCCTGGTTTGGCCAAGTCCATGACCTCCAAAAGACACTGTCCTGAACAGCCCTGCTCAGCTTTTGCAAACTCAGTGTTGAGGGTTCCAGGATGGGGTGAATCCATCTCACCTTCGACTTTCCTCTTTTCCTACTGCCTTCAACTTTCCCCAGCATTATTGTTCTTTTCCTGTGAATCTTGTCTTCTCGTGTTGTGCCCAAACCATGACAGGCTTGGTTTAGTCATTCTTTGTTTCTAGAGACTGTTCAGGTTTGGCTAGATTCAAGGCCCACTTACTTGTCTTTCTGGCAGTCCATGGCATCAGCGAAGGTCTCCTCCAAGTATGATTTCAGCAGGATTGAAACCAGACCACTTCACTTCCTTCTGTCCTTTGTTTGTCTGCAGATGGCTTCAACTTCTGGGAGACTGAAGATGACGATGAAACATTTGATTTTGGGTGCTTAGACAGAAGATACCCCTTTCTGCCCATGCATGTTCAATCAGGTTTTGGGGTGTATAGTGGCGGGTAAGGATTGTGTTCCTCTTTTAATTCATTTATTAATCATGTCTATGAATCGTTTCCCAGTCCCCAAGGGCTGCCAGAGCAACGCATGGCCAGCGGATTCTTTAAAAACCATATTAAAACCACTCTTAAAAAATGAATTTTAAAACCATTTCCAAAAAAAGAGAGTTCACAATAATCTTTCCATTAAAAAAAAAAGCATTGAGCACCACGGAGAGCTCCTGAAAATGTCATACCCAAAGAAGGAGCGGATTTCCCACCTCCATGACATAGGTCACCATTCTCCCCTGCTTCCACACATTGTGGGACTACACATTCCATGACCCCCAGCTGCATAATCTAAAGTAAGGAATGCTGGGAGGTGTTGTCGAACAACCACAGGAGAGCTGCCTTTTGCCCACCTATGAGTTCAGACAAATTTATTGGATTTATATCTCGATTTTCTTCCCAAGATGGATACGGAAGGCAGATAAAAATAAAACAATGAACCTACCTGAGTGATGTTAGGAACAAGCAGCAGTACCTGGTGAAGCTATCAGAAGTCAGAAAACCTTGACCATTTACTGCAAGTCACCCCAGGGATGTGCTGTTACAGCTAGAGTTTGGGGAAATTGCTTTCTGGACTACAGCCACCATCATCCCCTGGCCAGCATGCTAGGACACATAGTCTGTTAATTGCTATCTATCTTCTGGCCACCTATGCAGAAAAGTGAATTAAACTGGGTCGAGGCAAGAAATATTTAATGGCTTTTGATGTACACCTTCCACACCTAGCGAGAAAAAGCAGCTCATCACCTTAAAGGATCATGGCTACTGGGACGAACTGATGGATGAGATGAAGCCAGATATTATGGTGAAGGACTGGTAGGTATCAGAGGCAGTGACAGCTCTGTGTGTATATATGTGTGTGTGTGTGTGTGTGTGTGTGTGATGCTCAAGTACAGGGGAGAAGCCATGCGAATTTCTCCCATCCAGCAGGCAGAGCATCTACTAAGTGCAGAATTAGGTCTACAGAATTTGGCCTCCAAGCGGAAGCTGATTGGAAGCTAGGGCTGCCTGTCACAGGACTCCACCCTAACCCTCTTCCCTTAAGGCTTTGCTTTTATGAAAAGTTTAAGGCAGGCCTGGGTGGAAAAACACCCACAAACAGCTTTCCGAAGCAGTCAAAAGGAGTTCAAAGTTCTCCCAGAAAACTCCAAATCCCAGTCCAGGATTTGAACCCCTAGGCCGCCCTGCCCTCCTTTAACTTTGATCCAAGCAAATTCACACTTAATGAGATTTGTTTCAAGGGTGAAAGGATCGTGTAAATGTTAACACCTTGGTCCTGGTCCTGGAAACCAGGCTTCCCTGGGTCAGTAATCTCATTTAGCAACCCGTTCATTGGCTGAAAAATGCAGAAGTATTGAATGCTATGCCTTGCATGGTCTCTGGCTTCGTCTAGTGGCCAGTTCTGGTCAATACACCCTGGAAATGCGAATAAATAGGTCTTTCTGGGGAGTTGTATTTATTATTTTCAGCCACTGGATAAGTGACTCAGTGGATACAGATCCCGCAGATAGGGAGGTCCCACCACACTAGCAACAGACAAGCAAACAATCCCGGCAGCTCACGCTCTCCTTGTGTTCCCACGCAAAAAAAACCAGGTCTGATGTTTCGATCCCCTGCCACACACTGACCGTGCAACTCTTGGGGGAAAATTTTCAAGTCCTCTGCCAGTCTGAAGACGAAGATCTGGATGAAACCACAGACGACGACGAACACTGGTGTGAGGTGAGAGAAGGTCCCGTTTCTGGGCTGGGTGGGATCCAATCAGTGACCGGAGAAAAGGGAAAAAAGTCCGATAAGGGTGTTCCAAAGACAGAAGTCCAGAGGCAGTCCGGGTAACGAGCTGGCAACGTCTTACCAGAGCACCCTCCGTGAAAAGTAACTTTCTCGTTTCCAGGTATCGTACGTTTTTGGCAGCTGTCCTCGGGGAATCCGCCACATCCTTTTCCAACATGGGGTCACGGGTGTCGATTCCGGTACCCTCACCAACAGCACGGTCATCATTTCCCCACATGTGCCCTAGGCAGAGATGGTTCCAGATCGCTTGAATGCATGGTTTGTTTGCTTTAATAAAAAAACCCGATTCTAGCCTTTTCTTGAAAAGTGGGAATTACTGTACTTTAAAACTTGTAACTACAGGAGGGACCCCCTATCCACGGAATCAGTATCCGCTGATTCACTTATCTGTTGGCTGGAAATACTAAATAACCCCTCCTCCCCTAATACCTATTTACAGTATAAATATTAGCAGGGTGTGTTTACCAGCACTGGCCTCTGAAGGGAGCAAGAGATAATACAAGAAGATTAAAACAAAGGCATTTCTCTCCCCATGGAAAGGATGTGGGGGGGGAGGGGGACACGTGATGACCCTTAAGATAGCACGTTGCCTTCAAGTGGAGTGAAGGATCTGCCCCCATCTCTAGGGGTGAAGTCATGTCCAGTCAACTGGAATGGGAGGAGGGCGCCATCTTGGCTTTTTGCCTCAGGCAGCAAAAAATCTTGGGTCAGCCTTTACATAGTTAAAAGTAGGTGGACACCATTGGAAAGAGGGAGGGATTTTCCTCTCTCCGAAACGGATGTAAGATGGGGCAGAGACGAAACGGATTTCAGGGTGGACCAAAGATATTCCTTCTCCTGGCACACGATTCGTCTGCGGAACCCCTTGCTACCAGAAGATTCAAAGGTCTGCGGATTAAATGCCCTGCGAGAGAAGGATAAGAAAACATTCCGGACCTGATCGTGTGCACAAGAAGCTAAACTTGACAAGGCTAAAGGGGCAAATCTAGGCGTGTCTACTCAGAGGTAAGTGCTGGTGAGTTGAGTCAGGAGCTGATCAGGATTGCAACCTTACCCAGGAGTAAGCCTCTTTGAACCTGAGCGGGAAACTTTAGTGTTTCCCCGCCAAGCCGGTTGGATTCCAGCTCCCAGAAACCCCCGTTAGCGCGGCCCATGGGAAAGAAGGATGATGGGACTTGTAGTCCAGAAAAAGGACAATAAGACAGGAGGGCTAAAGATGACTCCTGGCCCCTGTTTTAGGGCCCTCCTTTTAAAGGGCTTTGCTAGGATCGCGCGATCCCAAGCACGCTTAAGGGGAGGCGCCAGGAGACCCGGGAAACGGGCGGAGTCGACCGATGGGATCCCCAGGGATATTGGGCGGAGAGTCCGGATTGGGGCCGCCGGCGGCGTGATGACGTCACAGGGGACACATCACTCTATGCAAATGAGCCTTGATGGCAGGGAATTCCTTTCCCGGACTCGGGAACCGTGACTGGCCCCTTTTGCCGACCGAGCGGGGCAGAGACCGAGCGCTGCCCAGGAGGCTGGTCACCGGATCTCCTCCACAGGTAGGGAACCACCCCCCCAAAGGGGATCAACTGGGAAAGAGGGGGGGGTCAACGAGGATCCCTGCCCCACCCCCCAAAATCCTCTCCAGCAACTTCGGGAGAAGTGCGATCCTAAGCTTTCCAGTCGAAAAAGCGAGGGTGAGAGTGCCTCTGATCACGTGCAAAAGGCTACTTCAGTGAGCTTGCTTGGGTGTGCCTTTCCTAAAAGACCAGGGGAAGGTTTCCGGGGGGGGGGGGGGGAGATGGTCTTGCTAAAGGTTTCCGTCCCTCCAACAGAGAGGAAACACGAGCCTTTGCTTCCAATATTTCGTGGTTTGTTCTTGGGTTATTAACGCTTTGGTGACTGTTTTCAATAGAGGGAAGCTTCCTTAACAAGGACATCAATCCTATGTCCCTTGTTCCATGCCCCGCTATCCTATGAATTTAGCCATAAGTGTCGCTTGGTCTTCCACGAGCAATCAAGAGCCGTTAAATTGACAAAACACCGGGTCTTGATGGAAACAGACACTTTCTGGGGCTCTGAGGATCCAGGACTCCCATCACAAGGCCCTTCTCCTCAATATTTGTCCTGACATCAAGGGCTGCCTTCCTGCCCCAGTGAGATGGACTCAATAGGGCCACCTTGGCGTAGAATTGTTGCTCCTGCCAAACTTAGCTTACATTTTGGTGTTGTGAAAATCAACTGCATTTTTGAACTTTTTGATTTCAATTAAAAAACAACAACAATTCTAGTTCTCATGATGCAAAATCTGGGCTTGGAAACAAACAAGAAAGGCCTTCTGAAAAAGCAGAGGCCAAATATGTCGAGAGAGGTGTGACTCTGAATTGAGGCTGATGGAATCCTAGGATTGAAAACACGAGGATGACATTTCCCCATGAAGAAGCACGATGCAAATATTTTTTAAATTAATTTATTTATTATTTCTTTATTTAAAATATTTTCACCCGCCATTCTCCTTAAGAGGAGAATGTTTCTTAGCATGAAGCGGACCTTATCTACGTAAATCCTGCCATTCCAGGAAACCCCTTTGGTTTTTCTCGCCAGCTTCTCCTCCTAATTTCCTGAATCGTCGTGGGAAAGATGGTGAAGATCAGCGATCTTCCAGAAGATATTCTCCTGGAGATCTTGTCCCTCGTCCCAGCTCGGGAATTAATTTGCCGGGGCCGGCTCGTTTGCTCACTCTGGAGGGACCTGGCTGACCTGGAGATCTTGTGGAAGCGGAAGTGCCAGCGCGAGGGCTACTGCCTTGACCCCTCGGGCAACCAGATTCGAGACTGGCGAATTTTTTACTTTCTCTGCAGCATGAAGAGAAACTTGATCAAGAACCCATGTGGTGAAGGTGTGTCTCTTTCAATGTTTTTTCCTTTTTTTTAATTTCTGGAATGTTGTTCCTATTCTGTCCGCAAACATTTATCCTTAGTAAACCCATTAATCTTCCCAGCATTTGAAGGGGGTTTGGCTAGATGACCTTCAGGGTCCCTTCTGGCTCTATAGGTTCAAATAATCTTTTATTAAAAAAATAACATGCCGGCCGCCTGAGAGGGAGAGAACGTGTTTAGATGTGTTTTTCTTCTTCAGAGGGTTTTGACTTCTGGGATCCAGCCTTGAATGAAAGGAACGACTGGCGAATCGAGGAGCTCCCTGGGGCCCACAAAGCCCATTTTCCCCATCAGGGTGTGCGGAAATATTTTGTTACTTCTCAGAGGTGAGAATCGTGGTCTGGTTTGACCTCCAAAAGGATGGTGTTTTCATTTCTACTGAAAGCTTCAATTGGCGGATGTGGGTACCAGCTCCTGGTCGACACTGGCGAGTCCAGAATTGGACCTGGTGATTAATCAAGGTGGATTGGGAGTGCACGATCCTCTACCTCCTTTCTCCCCGTGTTGGCTCTCTTAAAGAGACGTCATCCGATCAGTCTTCTTTCCATCGGCCCCAAATTCCTTTCTTAGCTCCATCTTAGACTTCTCAGGGATCCCTCCAGAAATTCTGGCTCAGCTTTCTAAGTCCTAAAGGAGTAGTAGTAAGGACCAGTTATGATGACATGGTCAGAGGAAAGAGATGAGAAGTCAAGATGAGGGAGCTCTAGAGGCCTTCAGCCTTTTCTGGAGCTCTCCGTGGTGCTGAAACCTGTCCCCAAAAGGAGGTTCAGCACGTTGGATAGCTCTGAGGGCTCAGCTGTTTTGGCTAGGTTTAAAGTTCTGCCTAAAACCCCACCACACTGGGGGCTGGAATGTAGACCCCTCTCAGGTTGCAAGTGGGATAAATAAAAACGAAGTCCGCTCACCCCCTTCTGACTTTATGGGTTTGGTTTGTGCTGCAGGCCCAGCATCAAAAACCAGCTCATCACCTTAAAAGACCACGGTTACTGGGATCGGTTGATGGATGAGACCAAGCCAGACATTGTTGTGAAGGACTGGTAAGCTGGTTATGGGATGGGATGACAATCCGTGTGAAAAAGCCTAACGCTCACCTCTCCCTGCATTGAAAACCAGCTTCTCTAGCTTAGCTGTCCCCTTGACCTGCTAGCTTTCCCACACAATTCTCCTTGTGTGACAATAACCCTGTAAGGTTGATCAACCTGAGAGAGCAAAGGGCTAAATCATTAGTTTTTACCGTAGAGGGGAAAGCTGTGACCGGCTTACCCCAGGCGACTATTCTCCAGGTGCAGCTGATGCCCATGAGGGCCAAAGTATAGCCCTCCAGTTATGTCGGCCACCACTTCTAGGGCCCATCTTGTCTTTGAAGGCGAGAGCTGATGGGAATTGGAGTCCGACCACATCTGGAAGTATACCGAACGCTTACAGACAATGGGCAGCTGTTCAAACAGGAGACAGACAGTTCTCTATAAAACAGGTCACTCGGCCAAAAAGCTCTCTAACTACTTTCTCCAAAGTCCCCGTCATCAGCAGGAGGGGTGATGGGACATGTAGTCCTCAAAGGACTTACAAAAGGGGGGTGATGGGACATGTAGTCCTCAAAGGAACCATTCCACGTTCTGGTGAGAGGCTGGGAAATGGTTCTAAATGGTTGAGACTGAGGTGCTAACATCTTGCATGGGGTCATTTGGATCTACCCTTACTCTCCTGAAACCCAGGTTCCACTGCGGGTGTCCCTGCCGCTACCAGCTGTGTGTGAAGCTCCTGTCGGTCAGCCTCCGGGTCCTGGCGGAATTTTGTCCGAAGGACGTCATCGTAGAGCACTGGACGGATGGGGAATGGCGGGAGGTAAAAGCGCAGGAGGTAGGGTGGGAAGAGGGGAAGAAAAGGCTGATCCAGGCAAGCCAAGGATGATAGAACAAGACAGAGAGAGAGAGAGAGAGAGAGAGAGGGAGGGAGGGAGGGAGTGTCAGGCGGGACCCATAAGGTCATCTAGCCATACCCCTGGAAATGCAGGCAAAATTATGGACCCACCATGTACAGCGTGGGTGGGATGAGAACGCTGAGGCCACTGAGTTGCAACGAAGAGGAAACAGAACATTTTTTTCCTCTATCCCTGAAAGAGAGAGAGAGAGAGAGAGAATAAGAACATTTACTTTTTTTGGAATACAACTCCCAGAATGCTCTTGCCCCTGCAGCAGCCATGTTGGCTGTGGAATTCTGGGAGGTGTAGTCCAGACAAAGAAGTGCCCTCTCCCACCTATGGAAGGGAATGGGTGCACTCCGTTTCCCCAGCTGCTGGTCCCCCTGCCCCACGCCTGGAGTCCTCCTGCTTCTCTGTCTTTTCCCCTTCAGGTTTCCCACACCTTTCGCCAGTATCCCTCCGGGGTCCGGCACATCCTTTTTAAACACGGAGGCCAAGGCTGGTACGGCTTGAGAATCACCGACAGCAGCGTCGTGGTGAGGCCCGAGGTCCGGGGACAATGAAGAGACTGCCAGGGACTTTTCTTTTAAAAAAACAACAACACAGCCAACTCCTTTTTTTTTCATTCTCCTAAGCAGGATATTTATTTATTTGACGGATCGATGGGATGGGCACCCCAGCTGTCTTCCAAAAAAAGCAGAAACAAAGGGTCTCCCTTGCAATGAAATAAAGGTGGTAAAAAAAGGAGAAGGTTCAAAAGGCCGACGAATGCAAACACAGAGCTGCCCTACTCCACGCTGCAAATTTTGGTTGCAGTTGCCCGTTGGTGCTCAAGGCCTCCCCGAATGCCAACGATTCTGATAACCAGCCAGCGGACAACGTCTAGAGAACCAACTAGTCTTCCATGCCAGGGAGTCAGAGCAGCCATGGAAAAGGCGCCGGATGTTCTCAATTTTTCTTGAGCCGTTTCCTTCCTATCTGAATCAGCAATTATATGTTACAAGAATGTCTTGCTAATAAAGAACACCAGGCTTCGGGGTCTTTATGGTGGTGTGTCTCTTTGGGGGGGGGGAGGAAGGTGAGGTTAGAACCAGGGCAACGGTCACCCTTCACCAGGAAGGAGAGAGGCTGCAGGTGGTGCATGCTTTCCTCTTCCCTCCTCCTCTCGTTTTCCTTTTGTGAGATACCTCCGTTAGATCAGTCACAGTCACCCTATGGGGCAGGACTTCTGTAGAATCATTAGTGCCATAGGAATGACTTTGGGGATTGGGACTTCGCTACCCTAGCAGTTAAGCTTGGTTCTTATGGGACACACGGGAGGTGGGGGGGGGGGTTGGATACCGGGGGGGGGGGGGGAATCACAGCACCCAGCAGCCACATGATGTCTGCCGTGATCCTGCTTATTCTGTGTTTTCTTCCACCTGGGGAGTAGTGGGTGGAGGCTGTCTAGGGTCACCTCTTTCCCGTTTGGGCAACCAGGGTCAGCGGTCCGGTGGCCATCTGAGACGCTCAACCTCTCCGAACGAAATGCCTGCTGATAACGAACATATATCTCATTACACGCAGGCACACCAGCTACACATCTGGGGGTGCAGAGAACACACGTTTATGATTCTTCTTAGTTCCCTTCTCCTGCATCGTCGTCCCCTGGAATCGACTGTGTTTCAAACCGTGCATGCAATTCCCAGAAGTGCTTGCTTTTCCTGGAGATGTTTTGTCTGCAGGGCTGGGCCCCCCGCCTTGCCTTATCCACTCTCTCTTGGCTACAGACCAAGCCCCGGGCTTGCCGAGTTACTTGCCTGCGACAGACAGGCAAGCCTGGACGGATCCTGGCCCCAGAGGTGGAGTCTAAAGCTTACAGGAAGTACATCGCTCTCTCCCCCCCCCCCCCATCCTGCCCTGGGGCTCAGAGATGCTGCTTGAAGGCCAGCAGAGTCCAGGTTGCTGTGTCACCGGAGGGACCCATTTGCCTGCAACAGAGGGACCCTCCCTTCTCCTCCCCGCCTTGCTGAATTAACCTCCCATCGAGGCAGTCTTCAAGGTAGGCACCCAGAAAGAAGTCTTTCCATCATCCCTAATGGAACTTCCTTTTTCTCTTCCTCGTTTTTTCTAAAAGAAATGCTGCTGATGCATTTTTATAAATCGTGGATGGGAGAGGCAGCGCCGGCGCATTAAAAGGGGTTATGCCGGAGAGGGGGCAGACAAAGATACAGGCTTCCGGTTATTGCTGACTATAATATGTGCGTGCTAAATCCGGACTTAGTCCCTACCTCGAGTAGACCCATTGGAAAGAATGGGGCTGGAGAGGCACACCCTGATGATTCATGCCCCATTGGCTCAGTGGAAAGTATGGGGGAGTTGACTCCCCAAATCCTCTCCCCCCCCCCCACATTCAGTGGGTCTCCTCTGGTTGCATCTTGCAACTTGCAACTACATTTCAGCAGTTGTATTCCAGCACTGGATTTAGCTTCTGTCTGTCTGTCTGCCTATGTCTAATTCCCCCCTCCCTCTCTTTCTGGCTTATATAGTTCCCCTATAGGCAGGGATGACCCACGGCGTTTTGCTGTCCGAGGCCAAGGCACATAATAGTCAACGCCAGCCAAATAAATAAATAAATAAAATAAAATAAAATAATGCGCTCGGCCAACTCATTGAAGGTGTTGGATTTCGGCCTCCCCTTCCCTGTCCTCTCAGGCAGCTGGCTGGGTGCAGGACGATGGGAGGTGTAGTCCCACGGATCCAGAATGTGCTGGATTGAACGCGATGGTCTCAGTCTGGAAGTGTGACCTTAAATTTTGTGACCCTGTGAGATGCGATTCAAATGAAACAGGATTTTTTTTTTGCAGGGTACGAACAGGCTGGTTTCAGCCCCATGGGTGTCGGGGAGGAGGATGACCCCTCAATTTAACCCCCCTCCAGATTTAAAAAAAAAAAACAGGCAATAAATACATAAACTGACATGGATCCTATACTGACTGTGGTAAATCCCATTAATTTCAGGTAGGCTTACTCCCAGGTAAATAGGGTCTGGAATCAAGACTTCGCTCCTTCCTCCTCCAGACCAGTCGTTCGAAATGTTGATCCACAGATGGCGGACTACAAATCCCAGAATTCCTGTCAATGGTGCCGTGTTTCTGGGATTTAAAGTCCAGCATCTGGGGACTCAGGTTTAGCAGGATGGGACCCTCCCCGGCCAGCAAGGCCTCTATTCCAGAATCGTCTTCTCCCAATTCAGGGCTTTTCATATGTTTGGTACTATGTGGCCCATCCTGCTGCATGCCGTGCCACTGAAGGCCAATGGGCATTGTAGTACAAAATCCAGGAAACTCTTTTTGAAAGCTTCGGGTTCTGCTGAAGCAATTTTTCCTCCCTGCTCTCTGCCTCTTCCTTTGTCTGAGAAGATGGAGACCCTCCCGGAGCCTCTGCTGGTCCGAATCCTGGCCGCCCTTCCGGCGGTCGAACTGGTGCTGGTCTGCCGGCTGGTGTGTTCCCAGTGGAAGAACCTGGTCGACGGAGAGGCCCTCTGGCTCCTGAAATGCCAACAGGAGGGATTCGTGGGGAACGACGCCGAAGAGGAGAGCGGGGAGAGGTGGCAGACGCTCTACTTCTTACACGAGAGGAAACGGAATTTGATCAAAAACCCAAATGGGGAAGGCAAGTAGCTCATTTTTTCAAGGGGGGAGACTACAAAACCCATAATCCACCACCCAGCATGTCCATTAAAAGACCAGATTCCTTCTTTCCACTTGCCCATTTCTCACCTGGGAGACAAACTGAATAGCGCTATCGCAGGCAGAAATCCAAAAGAGACAGGTTCCTGTTGGAACTGGGTTTCCCACGCTGCTCCTGGTGGATTTCTGCCTGTTTATTTTTTTTTGGGGGGGGTGATGGAAGGCCAGTGGCTCAGAAAGTGTAGTGTTTGCTATTATCCACATTTTTCAGCATCCGCGGGGGGCTTGGAACCAATCCCTGGTGGGAAAAGCCCTCCCTAAATATGTTATGCATGTTTTCTCTAAAGGAAATTCTGAACATGAAACCAGTTTTAGCTTTGCAGTGCAGACAGGCTGGCCTCTCTGTTTTAAGTCACGCTGCAAAGAGACATTAATCATCCTTTTTCCTGCTCCTGGGGAAATTCCGGGGCCATGAATAAAAATGGAAGGATTTTAAGCTTTCTGTCATTTTACAGATGGCTTGGATTTCTGGGTGGAGGTGGAAAACGAGGGCGACGGGTGGAAAATCGAGGAGCTGCCTGGAGATTTTGGGAAGGAATTTCCCAATGACAACGTTCATAAATACTTCGCCTCTTCTTTTGGGTACGTCCAGTTTCTCTCTACATTAGGTGGCATTGCGGTTGTGACAATGATATGAACGAAGGCCGACAGAACAGGCCAACATGGGTGCCTTTGGCTTCTCTTAGACAACTTGGTTTTAAAAACCAAGCTCCTAGTCCACATGGGTCATAAAAATAAGTTCGAGGAGGGAGCATGGCATGATGCATTTTGTCTTTTGGTTTCAATTTGTTTCTTTGTGGTCTTTATTTGAATTTTTTGGGTGTGTGTGTGTGTTGTCTTTTTAGTTCTTATATTATTGTGCATTGCTATTAATCATAACAATAATTTAAAACGGAGGTTACGCCCCTCAATTTTATTTTATTTTATTTTATATTTGGATCTACCCTCTAAGTGTTTCTTGTGACTGCTTTCCATTTCTCGGGCTTCCCCTGCATTTATAAATACATTTGAGCGAAAGGAGAGAAACAGAAGGAATGATCAATCTTTTCCAAAGGCTTTGAATCTAATCTGTTGGAGTCTTGAGTTTCTAACCACTTTTAAAATGCAATTTTAATTTGGGGTTTCGTCTCTTCCATGTTATGGAGCGTGCAGGGTTTTTTTAAGCGACTGTTTCTGGTCCAAGAGGGTTGGCTTCTCTGAGACCCTGCCCTGTTAAACTTTTTCTGTTCCAGCTGGTGCAGTAAAGCTCAGATCATCGACCTTCGGGCGGAGGGGTACTGGGAAGAGCTGATGGACACCCTGCAGCCCAAAATCGTGGTGAGAGACTGGTAAGTGTCAAGAGAGAGACCTCAGACAGCATCTGAACCTGTCCTAGGTGGTTTGGTAATCAAGAGCCATTTGCTTCACAAAAGACCTGCTCCTGCTCTCAGATCTGGGTTGGTTGATACGGATTCACACAGCGGTCTGGAGTTTTGGATTCTCCTTGGGGCAGGGCCATCATCAGAGCATGGTGGAAACACGCCGCCCTTTTCCAGCTCTGTGGTTTCCCACCAAGCTACGGTGTGTCGCACCATCTCCTCCTGCAGGTATGCAGGCCGAGGCGACGCCGGCTGCCTCTACAGCCTGAAAGTCAAGCTGCTGTCCGAAAACGAGGACGTGGTGGCGGAATTTGAAAGCGATACCATCTCCATCCCGCAGGACAACGAAGGCGAGTGGGACGAGGTGGGTGGGGACGAGAGATTAGCTAAAGAGGAAAGGCAGACGAACGAGACCCTGGTTAGCTATGAATTGAGAGAGGGATGGAATACTGCCTCAGGCAGCAGATATTCTGGGACAACAGTAGCATCACTGCGACTGGTCCTCCTGAGCGGTTCCTTTCTATGGGAAGACAAAAACTGCACGTATGTGTGTTTGTGTGTGTGTGTGTTGGGATGCTGCCCCCTTAGTAGCACAGCTGCTGGTCCCTACAGCTTTTCTGCGCATAGCATGGTAGGAATGGCCCTTCTGTTAGACAGGGTGAGGCAGTTGCCCCGAGACAGCGAATTTCAGGTATCGCGAACGAGAAGCGAATTCGCAAATGGCAATTTTTGAGGATTTTCGTGGCAGAGGGGAGGTTGGAGTTGGAGAGAAATTTGAAATTCTGACCCAAAGTAAGTTGCTTGGCTTTCTGTACCATGCAGCTTAATTGGGTTGGGGGGAGGGTTTTTTGCTCTTCAGCCTCAGGTGGCAAAATATCTTGGGCCGGATCTGCGAAATGGTCATAATAACTCAGAGACTGGACAGGTTTTCTGCCACGCAGTTTTCAGAATCCTTCATCTGGTGTAGCCACTGTGGATTCTGGAAGCTCTATGTCCAACAAGCAATGCTTATAATCTCTGACCAATGTAGCCAAACAGATTTATAACTGTTTTCGTTGTTTGTTTCCCCCTCGTCACTCCACCGCCTGCCTCTCGGCTTCCCCCTCTTCCATTTAAGATCACCCATACCTTCACTGACTACGGCCCTGGAGTTCGTTTTGTCCGTTTTGAACATGGTGGCCAAGACACGGTCTTCTGGAGAGGATGGTACGGAGCACGCGTGACCCACAGCAGCGTGACAATTGAACCCTAGCCGCCGACTCGGAGAGCACCCCCGTCGATCAAGGCTCACCCACCGCACCGGCCCTTATCCAAACAAGAGAGAATCTTCGCATGGACTAAACACAATATTAACTATGCAAGTTTTGCCAAATAGAGGCCTCCCGGGATGATCAAATGCTCTGGAAGTTCACAACACAAGATCTATTTTTTTTCCTTACGTTAAAACAAAAGAGAATGTGAGGATTTCCTCTAACTTGCAAAGCAGCGCAACATAGATTGAATGGAGGCTGACTTAGCTATTAAACGAAAAGGAGAGCAGCCACATGAACAGAAGGGCGAGGTTGCATGAAAGAGGAGATGACTTCCAGTGCTGACGTTTCCTTTCTCCCCTCACTGTTAAAAGTAGAGGAGCCCTGACCTTTTTTTCACATGGCCACCCAAGTTAAGGTGAGCTGTGCTAGAGATCAGTTGCAATAGCTCTGGTTTGGACTGGGGAAAGAGAGGGACAAGCTTGATATTTGATTTTTGGGGTGGGGTGGGTGCGAAATAAGATTTTGTTCTTGCTGAGAGGGAAAACTTCCCAGACCAAGAAAAACTCTTAAGATCTCACCGGCGAGCGTAGCTGGAAGATGCCAGCCATTGTGATTCCTGAAGGATTCAAAGGCAGAAAGTCATTTGGCCAACACGAGCTGAGCCGCTTGCATTTCTGATCTGGCCTGAGTTTTAGCTCAATCATCTTCAATCATCTGGCCTGCCTTCTCTTGTCAACGGCCTCGGATGGACATCGGATCCCCTGCCTGGAAGTTATGCCTGCTTTCACGGGTGGCGCTCTGTCCCGGGGACAACCCTCAGGCAAAATAAAGCCATAATATTCTGTTTCCCCTTTCTGGTGATGCCCACGCTTCCAGTGTCTTTGTCCTGACTTTATGACAACTTCCATGAGAGGAACTTCTGTTCCTCTCAATCTCTCTCTCTCACACACCTATACAAAGGGATATAAATAAATGCTGCACTGCATCCACTCTTGTTCCCATGTCTCTGTGTTCTCATGAACCCCTCCTTGGATTTTCTCGTTTCCTCTAATCGCACACTTGGGGGTGGTTGAGGACAGAAATAACAATGTCTAAAAAGGGCCCAAGAAGGAATGAGAAGAACCCGTTCCTGAGCCAGGAAGACAAGCCTTGGCCCCTGCAGATCTCTTGGACTATCAACCCCATCATCCTTTGTTGTCAGCAGGGCAGGTCCTAATGAAACCATTCATACGCGGACCAAATCCTTAACTCAGAGGCTGGCAAAGTGTGGCCCTCTCTTGTGAGACTGTGGTCCCCATTATCCCCTACTCATGGCCAGAGCTGATGGGAGTTGTAGTCTAACAGCCTCTGAAAGGCCACCCCTTTCCCCACCCTTGTCAAAAACCGAGGACATTGAAGGGATAAAGACAGTACATTTACAGCCCAGTCTCGCCGAGCCTTGGGAGTCAGTATGAAATCTATACCTGAGTGCGAAATCTAGATAAAACTCTGAGGGTTGTGTCTGGATCCAACCACTAGGTATTGCCATTGAACCATTTATCTGGAAATGAGTTTTTGCAGATTTTAAAGTCCGGGAGAAATGGCAAAATGTTCTGCTGTGACGCCACGGTTCCCCAAATGCATGGCTCCACACAGCCAGCAGGTGGCGCCAGAGCACCGCAAACAGGGGCCCACTTTCTCCCTTTAAAAAAATCAATTCCACCCTTTATTTAGTCCCCTCGTTTCTGAAATTAGAGGTCCCAAAACATCCATCCCCAAAAATCTTACTCTGGGCTGAGCGCCATCAAATTTCCCTCTGCCTCTGAGCATGGACAGAGTGCCTTCCTCCCCCCACCCCCCCTTTATGCCCCAAGCATGGATCCCTTTTCCAATCTGGGAAGCATGTTCAGGTCAAAGGGTTTCATTGACCAGCAGAAGGTAGGGAATGGGGGGGGGGGTGGCTTTCCAAAGGTGAGTAGACTACAACTCCCAGCATCCTCAGCTGACATTGCTCTAGAGAAGGGAGGATGTCCGTAGGAGTCCAGCTACATCCAGAGGGCCTCCATTCGTGACGTATTGTATCAGCATCTCACCTTAAAACAGAGGGAGTCTATCTGTTACCTCCCAAGTAAGTTCGGTTCATTTATAAACCAGTTTCCCCCCCCCCTCTAGGTGTGTAGCACAACTTCCATCATCCCCTGGACCTGCTGGGAGTTGTTATCTCACAAACCTGGTTGGGGAAGCAGCAGCCCTGGGGGGAACACCTCCCCTCTTCTCCTTCCTGATTGCAAGACAGCTCCTGAGCTTACAAAGAGGGCCGGTTGGCAGTGAGAGCTCACCGCTCTCCCAAAAAGCTCCGAGCCCCTGGCTCTCCCACGGCTCAATTGCGTTAAGATGCCACGTTAAGAACGGACAGATTCTGGAGTCCACTGATGCTCCTGCGCGGGTGCAGAGTGCAGCTTCGTAACCGGAGAAAATGCACCAGCTGACGAACCTCAGTGGACTTCGCTTTCAGCAATGAACACAAGATTGCATAGCAGGGAGCACAGCCAAGAGAAGCAGTCTTTCCAGGGGAAATTCTTCGTTCTATATATAGGTTCTCTCTCTCTCTTTTGTCCTGTGGAAGAGGTTGTTCTGTTCACGAAGGAGAGAAAACGAACATCACGGAGTGATTTGGGGTGGGGTGGGGACACACAGATTGTTCTCACTTTATGAATGCCGAGAAAGTGAACGGCACACCATATTGTGCTTGTTCCAGCTCTTTTTTTCAGAAGTAACAGGGAGGGGAAAAAAGACCTCATTCAGGATAAAGGCAAGCGATTTATCCAATTCTGCTGCTTTTTTTCTCAAATTAAACCCCATCTTGTGTTGACTCGGCTCTTACAAGAAGAAATAATGGAGATTAAGATGAGATCTTGTCCCGTCATGCTGAACCAAAAGCAATTAATTGCTTCGAGAAATCAATGGCCGCAGCTCACCTTAGAACGGACGCGGTCAGATAAGGGCCTCGGTGGTTTTCTGGGGTCCTTTTCGGCTGTCCATCATCTCCTCTGAAGAAGAGGGACGGATGATGGCCCCCTCTTGACAGGGTGGAAGAGCCCGGAAGAGTTCGTTTGTCAGGGGGAAACCACCGTTCCGATAATTCCATAATTTGTTTTGATGAGCTTGGGGAGGGGGTTGGATGCTGGAGCCCCAGCCACCATGAAGAAACCAGAGTCCTACCCATAATAACCAAGACCCTGACAATAAAAATATTCTGTGGTTTGTGAAATGAGGGCTGGGCATAGCTATTCGGATCGACCTTGTTAAAACATGAGGACTAGTATCAGCAGTTCTGGAGAGTTAAGGCCCCAAGCATTCAGAACTGGGGGACAAGGAGACCCGGAGAGGACGGCGTTTCAAAACCCATACTTAATGGCTAGAAGGGTAAAACAGCCTACGACCGCCAAGAGGTCAAATTTTCATTGGGATCAGGCAATAGCATAAATGTTAACTGAGCATAGAGTGTTCATATTGCCACCTAGCGAAAGAATTATGGTATTACAACAAAGCATTTTTCTAGCCAAAGAGAAATACACACAACACCCCTTTCTTAGAAAAAAAAAAAGGTCTCCAGCTTTTCAGCCTTTGTTGATAGAATCATTATTCCATTGAGTGTGTGCCTGTTGAAGTACAGGTGTGTACCGTGTTTCCCCGAAAATAAGACAGGGTCTTATATTAATTTTTGTTCCAAAAAAAACGCATTAAGGCTTATTTTCAGGGGATTTTTTCCCCCATGTACAACAATCTACATTTATTCAAATACAGTCACGTCATCATCTTCTGGTTGCTGCACAAGGGTGGAGGGCGGGGTTTCACTTAACTGGGGCTTATTCTTGGGGTAGGGCTTATATTACGAGCATCCTGAAAAAAATCATACTAGGGCTTATTTTCAGGTTAGGTCTTATTTTCGGGGAAACAGGGTAGAATGATCCCACGCCTTGTCCGAGCGGAGGACTGCACTTTCAGAGATATCTAGAAGGGTCACTCTTCATCTTATCCAACCCGTTCAGAAAAACTGAAGGGGTGCTCTGGGAGCCCGTGAAAATGGTCTCGTTGTGCCCTTGACGGCTTGCTTTTCACCGTTTTTCACACTTGCTCTAAGCTTTACAGGAATTTGAACCCAGATCTTTGTTATCTGTGTCTGAAACCCTTCCCGGCACCGGTTGTATCCTGCCTTCCTACAATCACAACCGGTATAAAACGCAACATTAGCTTTTCAGAGAATTTCTGTTTTATTTCCAAAGCATCAACAACACTTCCAGAGGAAAAGGACTTAAAGGGAGAGTTTAAAATGACCAAGGGAAATGGCTTTCCCCCCCCCCCTTTCTATTTTGCCTTCCTTGTTGAGGGAATTAAATCTTCTCTTCCTCCCCGTCGCCACCGGAGTGGAATAATCCAATATATTGCACCTTGTGATCACCGGGTATTTATTGCCGTGCTGTTGACCTCGACGAGTTTTATTCTGGTGTTACGAAGAAAACCGTTCCTGGAGGCAACGCCGGAAACTCGTAGATCAATTACAGCCCTTGCCGACATGAGAAAAATGATTTTTTTCCTAGTGCGAGATAAAAACAAATATATAAAAATGAAGAACAAACAGGCGGGGGGGAATACACACACACCGCTTTGAGTCACTTCCCTGCATTCTCAAAAACCAGCTTTTTTTTTTTTACACCAACAGAGAGTCACCTGAGTTTTTTTTCCCTGGGTCCCGAGTCATTTCCCCTGGGCCCCCGGTTAATTTTCCCAGGGCACCCTGTCCATTTCCCAGACCCCCAAATCTATTCTCGTGTAGATCAGAAAAATGATGATGATGTTGATCACGTGAAACATCCAAATTAGGGTTTGATCATATAGCCGGCTGGATAGCTCCGTGGTTGAGGTCTCTGGCTGCAGAGTCAGAGGTTGGGAGTTCGAATCCTCCACTGGGCCTCCTTGACAGGGGCTGGACCGGATGATCTATAGGGTCTCTTCTAGTTCTGCAGTTCTAAGATGAGGATGATTCAAACGAGGGACTCTTTCTT
This sequence comes from Intellagama lesueurii, assembly GCA_037013535.1. NCBI lineage: Eukaryota > Metazoa > Chordata > Lepidosauria > Squamata > Agamidae > Intellagama > Intellagama lesueurii. The sequence continues at coordinate 11,290,051 of JBAJHW010000016.1, read as the reverse complement.
CCCTTCTGGCTGAGATTAAGAGGCTGTGAGATTCACCCTCCTTTTCCGGAAGGCCCAGAGAGAGAGAAAGAAGCAGGAAAGGAAGGATAAAGAGGGAAAGAGAGGAAGAAAATCGAGATAAAGGGCGAGAGGGGGGAAAGGAGAGACGGATAAAGATGGAGAGAGAGCAAGGAAGCCAAGAAGAGGCAGGCAGGCAGGGGAGATTATTAATTGCGCGCAACTGCAGTGTTACATGCTCCATTTACATCCTTTTCTTGTCTGTTTTGAAACTGTGAAATGAGGCACGGCAATCAAGAAGAGGTGTTTTTTTTTTTTAATCACCCTCCCCGGCTCTGACATTTAAATTACAGATGGCGTTTTCAATTAAACCGGTGCACGCGCTCTCTCTCTCTCTCAATCTCGGCAGGTTTAATTTCACGAGCGGTTCTGCGCCGATCTTTAAATGCTGTGTTTTTTTGTGTTTTGTTTTTTTGTTTTCCAAAGGAGGAGGAGAAGGAGGAGAAAGGCTGTTTTCTTCAAAACACGTACTCGCAGAGAACGAACATACACAAATAAAAGGCGGAGCGAATTCACCGAAAAAGAGCAAAGGAGAAACTGGGATCCTGATGCCAGGATTGGACCTCCGGGAGGCCTAAAAATGGGTCTTGTCTAAATTTCCGTGGGGCAACAAAGGGGTCCAGAAGGAAAAAAACAAAACAAAAAACAAAACAGCAACTTGAGTAGACAGGACCCTGAGAATCATACTGTACAGTTGGAGGGATTTTCAAGATCATTTAGACTGACCCTCCGCCCAAGCAGGAATCCTGCAACGGCCCATTCCTCTCTCCAGGGTGTGTGGATTTGTGAGAATCAAAGCACAGATTTTATTTGGGGTTCAGCCCTTCTCATTGCACCTGTATGGGACACAAGTGGCACGGGAGTAATTTGTTACTTGTAACAAGTTAATTGTAATTCATGTTATGTAACTCATACAAGTAACTAAGTTACTCCTTTGTTTTGGCAATAACTAAGCAGAGCTCCGTTTTTGCACAATATGGCAGGAATTCGAGGAAGCGCATCTCAGTCTGTCAATGCAGGAATCTTGTGATGGCCCTACAGCTATCCAGAGGTGGCTTTCCTTGTAATGCTCCGTCTTCTCTCCTCCAGACTCAACACCCCCCCCCCCCCCGAAGCCTCTTCTCTGTAGGGTCTGGATTCTAGATCTTTGGTTTCTTTCTCCGCTCATTACAGTGAGACCAAAACGGGGAGGATTTTAAAATTCACAAGGCTTGTTATTTTTCTAAAGGATCGGTGCTGTTCATGTCTGGGAAAGTTGAAATTCTCCTGAACTCCCTGGCTGATTTTAACGTTTTCCCCTCTCAAAATCCAGGACGCCAGGAAATAAAAGGACATAATTAGGAAACGAGCAAATGCATCTGGAAAGGGGAAAACGCAGGCGCTCGGGGTGACACATCGCCCTCCTCCCTTCTAACTCTATTAAAGTTCCCTGTAATTAGATTGTAAACCACCGCCATTTACATTAATGGAAAAGAAAAGGACAAATTGAATAATCATACAGGAAGCTGGCTTGGATTGGGCAACTGAGGAGGTGGGGAAAAGATGTAATTAAAACTAGTAATAAGTTGAATTGAACTTTTTCTTAAATCATGCCCACAAACACTTCTCTTATTTCTCCTTCTCCAGGGTGTGGATTTGTGAGAATCTGAGCACAGATTTTATTTTGGGTTCAGCCCTTCTAATTCCACCTGTATGGGACACACATGGAAAGGGAGTAATTTGTTACTTGTAACAAGCTACTTGTAATTCACGATACATAACTCCTACAAGTAACTAAGTTACTAATTCATTTTGGCCATAACTAAGCAGAGGGTGGGTGGTCCTAAGAAAGACCCGCTGAAGAAAGGAACTGACCTCCAGATTGGAGAAAAATGGTTCAGATGGTTAAATCAACACGGGCCTACCTCGCAGGGGTGTCGTGACGACCAGAGTGGGGAAGGAGGAAAACCCATGTACAACGCCACAAACTTGGTAGAGAAAAGGCAGGAAATAAATGCAGAGATGATTTATAAATCTTTTTTTCCCCCCCAAATTAGAAAAATCACAGTGCTGCTTTGGTTCGCCTGCCTTTGGCATGAAATGTTTATTTTAAAAAATGACATTTTAATTGCAGTTTATAATACTGTGTTATCTGACAAGGAGTACAGTTACGTTGGTAGAGTGTGATTAATATTACGGGACTATTTGTCAGCGAAGGTTTCTGATGTAACTGGGCAGGCAGCTATTTATTTTTTCCTTTTTAAAAAAATTTCCTTCTGTATCAGAACTTAGGCTTCATAGATATATTTTATTTTCTCCCCCCTGCTCTTTATTGTTCTCTGTTATTTGGGTTTCATTTTTTAAAATTTGAACAGGCAATCTATGGTAGCAATAAACTTTGACTTGATATATAAATAGGTCTGTTCACTTGATCTTTCCACTTCTTGTGGCACAGAGTTCCACAGGTAAACGTGACCTCATGTGACAAAGCCCTTTTTTTCCTGAGCATGCAGTTAATTCATTACATTGGAAGCCCTGATAGTCTAGTGATAAATAAGCAGAAATAACAATAGCTGTTTTCCCTCACTCCAACCATAATTTTATTAACCTTTTTCTTACACTTTTCACCAGCCGACAAACCGTCCTTAAAATCTTGTTCCAGGGGCCTCAACGTGTGTAAATTCATCGATTCGTTCTGCTTCGTTGGGTAACGGGAATTTTTTCAAATTTATTTTTAAAAATCCCTTTATAAATATGCATCACTCTGATAGCAAGAGGAGCAAAACCTCTTAAGTCTGAAGAAACTCTGTAATGACAAATTTAACGAGCTGTTTCTTAATGGCCCCCCCCCCGGGGGGGGAAGCGGAGGTATGAATGAATTGGGGGGGATGATGAGATAATTACGCCCAAACTCTGAACCTCTTCTGGGTTGCCAGGAAAGAAATATGAGTCTGGGGCAGTAGGGCGGGGGGTGGTGGTGGGATTTTTAAGGTGATGAGTTTTAAAAGAGCGAACGATGAGTCGATGAAGACACGACATGAAAATTCACTATTACGGGACTCTGATGAACACCTGGGGAAGAACCTGTGGACTGTTCACACTTCTAGTGGCCGTGAGTTCCACCGGCCCATTCCTTAAACGTGGGCCTGAGTCACGCATGTCAACGGCAGGGAGAATACGATCGTGTGTTTCCCACAGGCCAATTCTTCGTTCTCTCTTGGGCCTCCTCTGAATTTCTAACTTAATTCTTTGCTTTTACTTCTTAATTACATTTCCACCCCACCTTCTTGCCCATGAATTCAAGATGGCGTCCGCCACTCTCCTTTGCTCTCACAACGCCATCCCTGCCCGGTAGGACGAGCCGAGAGAGTGCGGCCTGTCCTAAGTCCCACGGCTCAGAGTTGGGAACGCCACCCTCCCTCTCCAGAGCCGGTGGTGCTCTAACCACTAGGCAGCCTGACCTACCGGGGTGCCACTCTTACTAGGAGGACGTGTGGCGTGAGGACGTCAAGGCGTGATGGTCGCTTGAACATTGTTCCCATTCTTGCCACACAGCACCGGGTTATTAAAAACCCCACGATGCCAAGACGTCAGACACCATCGCTAACGGCCGTCTACGGGCCCGAAGGCTACAAGGAAATAATAATACAATAATAATCATGTGCTATCAAGTCCATTCCGACGGATGTCAACCCTTTTCCTTTCCAAGTAGACAATACTCAGAAGTGGTTTCCCCTGCCCTTCCTCCAGGGGGCGCCCCTGGGACGGTGCAGCTTTTGCCCAAGGCCACCCAGGCTGACTTTTTTCCACAGTGGGGGACTCGAACTCCCAACCTCTGACTCCGCAGCCAGGGACCTAAACCACTGAGCTATCCAACGAGCTCCACCAGGAGGAGATTAGGCAACTGAAACTCTCCTATATCCATCTTCCGGCCCTCCAAATTTCCGATGACATCCTTGGACCCGGACTGGTCATTCCCGCATCTTGCTCCAACCAGTGATGCTCCTCTTATTGCTTCCTGGCCTCTGTGCATTTTCTGGTCTGCCTGCTTCGCCCGGTCTCTCTCCCTCCCCCCCTGCCCCCCTCTTCTAGGCCCATCCGTATCTTCCATGAGATGAGCAGCAGGGAGAAACGTCAGATTTGACACCGTTGGATCAATCGGTGGAAAGACGCAACCGGCGCACCCTCGGTGTTGGCTCAGTCAATGGGAGCTGTCTGGAGTGTCCTGCTGTTTCGCTAGCAAACAGATGATCAATTGCTCAGGCCTGGAAGAAATGTACAAGACCTTCCTTCCTTCCTTCCTTCCTTCCTTCCTTCCTTCCTTCCTTCCTTCCTTCCTTCCTTCCTTCCTTCCTTCCTTCCTTCTCTCTTTTCCTTCCTTCCTTCCTTCCTTCCTTCCTTCCTTCCTTCCTTCCTTCCTTCCTTCCTTCCTTCCTTCCTTCCTTCTCTCTTTTCCTTCCTTCCTTCCTTCCTTCCTTCCTTCCTTCCTTCCTTCCTTCCTTCCTTCCTTCCTTCCTTCCTTCCTTCCTTCTCTCTTTTCCTTCCTTCCTTCCTTCCTTCCTTCCTTCCTTCCTTCCTTCCTTCCTTCCTTGTGTCTCGGTTTGACTTCTACTGCAATATTTTTTTTCCTTTTTCCTTTTTCGCAAGAAAGAAAGAAAGAGAGAGAGATGGTGAGCGAACGAGAGAGAAGTTCCTTGGTCCCTAATTAAACGGAAAGCTCCTCCTTTCCCCCACTACACCTTCTCTACAATTCCTCATTTATGAATAATGATTCCGGCCCATAAATGAAAATTACTTTTCTATTTAAATTCCGGAACTTCCTTTGGAAAGAGGCGGCTCTGTTGGAGGAGAGGGAGGGAGAGAACGAGGGAAGCAAAGCGTTGGAACCACTCTGGCAACATCAGGAACTTATTAATTTCAAGCCGGGCTCCTAAAGAGCCCGTTAACCCTGAAAGCATTACAATAGGATTTAATGTCTGGCTGGTGGCTGCTGATTAATTACCTTGCCAGGTTTAACGAAGGCAGTGGTGGAAGACAGTGAGGAATCCCTCTGAGTGTGCAGGAAGAGAAATACCTTCCCCCCCCCCCCTGCATTTCATGCCTCTGGGGTATGGAGAGCAGTGTCCTGTCTCCAGCCAGGCCTAACCAGCCAGGCTGACCCTAGTCATTTTGCTGCCCGAGGCACGACCGCCGACCGGGCTCTCAGGACAAAGCCCGTCGAAACACCCTAACCCTAACCAAGTCCTCAGGGCGCTTAAGCCCCAAAATCCCAAAACGCACTCGTGCAGGCCACAGGGGATGCTGGTTGTGGTGGTGGTTGGTGGATTCTGGGACTTGTAGTCTAGTGAAAGTTGGTGTCGCCAAACTTTCCACGAAACCCCTGTGAGGGGGGTGGAAGGGCCCTGAGAGGTCTTCACCCTTTTATTGTGATTCATTTACTTCTTTATCTGCTTCCTGGAAACCCCGCCTTTCTCCTGATACGGGAACACCACCATTCAAAAATACACGTATATAATAAAAAACCATCACAGCCAATTAAGGCATTCGTGTCAAAATAGGATTCAATCAAAAGGACGTTGAAGACAGCGCTGGTTCAAATAAATGTAACATCCATGGTGAAGAACAATCCTGATAAACATATGCCACGTCCCCTTCTAATAAAATAAAATAAAATAAAAGTACTTAACTTTTGCTAAGTTGTAAGGCTGGCCCTCTTTCAGAAGCATTCTAGATTTTGTAGGATTTTTTTCTCCCAACAGGCTCGGTGACTTCCAATTGATCAGCGGTGTAAATGGATTTGATCTCTGTCGGCTGCCCACTCCCTTCTGAGGCGCCGGCCGGTCCCATCAGCTCTACAAATATAACTCATTTAGCTGAAATGGTAAAGCTGGTACCATGCAAACATTAGATTCGGAGCAGTCAATTAACTCCATTAAAAGAAGGCGGACGAACACCGGAGGCCACCAAGCAATCTCTCCGGTGCAGGCAACGAAGGAATATTATTATTTTTTTCCTTTCTAAACATCCTTTTCATGTTATGTTCCTGTTCAATTTTGCCCTTTGCAACCAGGGCTGGTAGAGAAATGAAATTATTATTCATGACATTATTATTTACCGGTTGCATTTTCCCAAGTTGCTCAGCTGTGTGCCTGGTGCGAAACCTCCTCCGTGTTACCCTCACAACACTCCTATGAGGTGGGCCATGTGAAGAGACAGGGAGTCTTGCCCTAAGATCGCTTAGTCAGTTTCATGGCCATGTGGGGATTTGAACTCAGGTCTTCTGAGTCCTGGTTCAACTTTCTAAGCATGGCCCCCAGTCAGGCATTCAATGGCAGAGGGTGGTTGCCAATTCCCTCAATGGAACTTTGCTCCTGTGTCGTTCACTGTGAAATTCACAGGAGCAGACACCTGTGGAATAGTTGGGGATTTGAACCCAGGTCTTCTGAGCCCTGGTTCAACTTTCTCAGAGTAGTCCCAGACAGGTGTTCAACTACAGTTGACTGAGGGCGGTTGCCAACTTCCCCAATGGAAGTTTGCTCCTGTGTCGGTCACTGTGAAAGTCACAGGAGCAGACGTCTGTGGAAAAGTTGGCAACCCTATTTTTCACAGGAAGCTAAACTGTTGACATGATTAGGAGATGATGCTTACTAGCACATTTGAAATGACCAGAACTGAAGGCGTGCAAGCTGACCAGAGTGGGTTTTTCCTAGTCAGCTGGGACAAGAAACTAGTAACTTGCTAGTGGTCAGACTCCTCCATTCAGGAAGACCCTCATCCACATAACTAGACAAGTAACTATAAGTTACGGAACTGCAGAAGGAGTGAAACAATCCCTCATTCAATTACTCCCGTAAAGTAACTTGTGCATGCCTCAACTATGAGGTTAAAAAAAAAAGAATTAAAGTAAGACATTATCCCGTGTGCGTTAGTGGAGAGAGTGTCAGGCTAAAACTCAGGAGACCTGAGTTCGAATCCCTGCTTGGCCATGGAGACTCACTTGAGAGGTTGCCGCTGGCAAAACTGCTCTTTATCTATCTCACTTATGATAAGTTGGACCAACTTACTGGCACATAAGAAACACATCACATGTTATTGGTAAAGAGTTATTTCCAAGGTCTTAAAACCCCTGTGTGTATGTGTTAAGGTGATTTGCCTCTTAGAAAATGCATTTTCCTCACCCCGAGAGGCTTCAGTTCTCCCTCTGAATGGTTTCAACTTTGCCTGCCCTTACCGCTCCAGCGTGCCACCCTCTCCCCCCCCCCCCGGGCACAGAGCACGGCTCTTCATATGAGTTGTTCTTGATTTATGAGTTCGTGTTTTCCAAAAAAAGCATTCCAGGTGGCTTTTGGGGCAATCAAGAGCCCGGCTAAGCAGGAGCGCGATTTTCCATCAGGCTTCGGCGGAGGGCGCTCGGAGACGGCCCTGTGAATATGGATGAGCCGAAATTGGGAATTAAAAGGGCCTGGCATGGTGGAAAAGCTTTTCGGAAAGGGCTGCTCTCTGCAGGGTAGAGTTAATGGTTTTTATGCTTCTTTTTTATTTTGATTTGGAATGATGTACAAAATAAGGTTGATGGGGGGGGGGGAAGGGACCGGCCCTATTGTTGGGCATGTGGCAGCAGCTGCCTCAGGCGGCAGATTCTGGGGGGACGGCGGCCCCATCGTTTCAGCTGTTTCTCAGGCATCGGCTCCTGCGGCCAAGAGGTCCCCTTTTCCTTCAGCCATGAAGTGCAAAGCAATTTTAAAAAAATGGACTGGGGCTGTGATTTTGCCAGTCAGTTGAATTTCATTCCTACAAGCCCGAGATGTATTTTCTAGTTAATGAACCTGCCAGTGTTTTACGACTGCTTAAGTCGTTGGAAGAGAGGAAGAGAGAGAGAGAGAGAAGCAGGCAGAGTGGAGAAGGACAGGAAGAAGCCGGGGGCGGGGGGCGGGGAGTGTATTATGGAAAAACTGCAGTCTTTTACCTGGAAGGTGACGTTGTATTAAAAGGTAAATGGCTTGTAATGGGGGAAAAATAGAAACCTCGATAGGTCATCCCAGGAATGGGCCAAGGCCAGGCGTCAGCCTGTTTTAAACGCCGGGGGCCGCTTTGATTTATAGAAACATTAAACTTCCTGCAAAGTCATTTGGCTGGACAGAAAAATGTACAAACTCTGACACAGCATGATCAACACTTCCAGAAAATGCAAAACAGCCTTGAATTACAAGAACCAGACGGGGAAACACAGGGGCTCGAGAAAAGCTATTGCAGAATGATCGCTGCGAAACGTAGGCCGGAAAGGGACAAATATACAAGGCAAACGTACAGTAGTGTACTCCACATCTCCAGTTAGAAAGACCTTAGGGGAGAGTCAATAGGGAAGACTTGGGATTGCTCTCCTTATCATTCTCGTGTGACCTCAAGTTGATTCCGACTTATGGCAACTCTGTGAATGGGTGATCTGCAAAACCTCAGCAACCCTGCTCATCTCTTGCAAACTCATGCCTATGGCGTCCTTTCGGGAGTCAGTCCATCTCATATTTCCTCTTCCTCTTTCCCTGCTCCCTTCCACCTTCCCAGATATAAACGTAACAAATAAATAACAAGGACAGACACCTACTAACTTGGGTTCTTCCCCCTTTCTATTTATACCCTCTTTCTCCTCTAAAGAGTCAAGACAGCATACATTTTCTCTCTGCTGCCCCCCCTCCAACTCTGTCTTCACAACAACAGTCTGGACAGGTAGGCCCGGGGCAAGATCAACCCCATGAATTTTATGAATTTTGGCGATGCTGCAAACCTCCCACCCTGACCGAGGAAGGATGGCCAGGAATGAGGAGCAGGAGGAAGGAGGTGGGCAAGAACCAGTTTTATCGTGGTCAGAATTCGAATCCAAGTGGGCAAGAGAAGCTGTCTCAAGGTCGCAAGACCCCCTCGGTGTGATTATAAGATCAAGACGGGAAGCAAAATTTCCCCCCTCTTCTCCATATTTTCCCATTAGCGCTAAGCGTCTCTGTGCTAAACTGGTATGTGAAGCTTGGCATAAAGAGCTACCCGCAAAGCAAGGCCAAGAGAGCAGGCAGAAAAAAGATATGATTAACCCATCCGAGACGACTGCTTTAACCCCGCCCTGCAACCATGATCCCATCGGAGCATTGACAAAAAATCCATCTTAAAAATGCAATAAGTTTTTCCCTGTGGTTTTTTTTTTCTAAAATTCATCTTTGAAATGGGGAGAAATCAGGTTCCATGGGATGTGCCCTCCCCCAGTTTCTACAACGTATTCCATTTCACATCCCCCCCCCCCCAATTTCAGGCTGCGGCTGCCAAAGGGACCTCGGGAAGGCCAGGAATCTCAGCGCATTGCTGCAGAATTTTAATTCTGTTAACGAATCTCTCCACGGCAGCGCGGCTCTCTTTGTCTTTTCCGTAAATCGTGAGGGGGGAGGTGGGAAAAAAACCCTTCTAATTGCAATCAGCTGTATTTGTCTCGGCATGGAAGGGCCTCATCCAGGGGGCCACCGAAGGCGCTCACGTGGTCGCCCGTAATTGTCGCGTGGAAGCGGGATCGATCGGGTCTGCCAGCCATTGTCTCGAGCGAATTACCCTTCAAATATTGTTAGCTGGCAATGAAGCACACACCTGGACAGTTATGCGCGGTTCCAGATGCTCGGCCCCCAAATTAAAAAAAGGGGGGAGGAAGCAGCATAATGCAATTATAACAAACTCATTATGCTTCTTTGTCCTTGCTGTGCAAAATCTGCCTCCCATTTTGGCTAACGCTTCTGGCTTCAAATACAGCCCGGGCACACCTGGCTGGCTGAGTTCGCTCCGGCTTCTGCTACGACATTTTCATGCCCGTTTTAAGAGAGAAGCAGATGTTTGCCATGACCTATTCCTACTTCATTAGAAGAATTGCTCATTTATTTGTCAGTTTGGTTTCTTCCACTTCTATTCCTGTCCTCTTGTGGCGAAATGTATAGGCTTAACAGGGTCAAAGTACTACGTTGCTGCTGCTTTAATTAGCTTGGTTTTCCTGCTCCCCTAAACTTCCCGAGTTGTCTCTCAGTCACATTAAAATATTCACAGCCTTGTGGGGGCATGGGATGATTTTTTTTCTCCCTAGCAACCATATAATTATTCTGAATGTTGTAATGGCATGTGTTATCAGCCTGGTGGGTAGTCAAGACCCGTTAGCTTTACAAAAGACCTGATCTCAGCAGAGATGCCCATGCTTAGCTCCGCTTAGCTCATGTGGATCCAGCAGCGCCTAGGAAAGGATGAAGGGGAAAAATGGAAGGCAGCAGGAAAAGAGGAAGGCCAAGCATGAGATGGCTTGACTTAGTCAAGGAAGCCACAGCCTTGAATTCGCCGTGGATGAATGAATGATTCCTCATAAATCCTATGGATTAACGATCCCCCCCCCCCAAAGTACTATCATTAACAGCAGAGCTGTTAATGACAAGACTTTTGGGAGATAATTAATCTGTTGGATCGCCGTGAATCAGAAGCTACTTGGTGGCACATACACAATTTTGCATTTTGGGGCTCCCTTAGGGGTACAGCTTTCATCACCCTATCCATGCTTGCCCTTTGTGAAAAAACCTGGGGGCATCTGGGAAAAACATGTCAAAAAACCCGACATTTTTAAAATCCACCACCACCGAGTCAATAAACCCTTAAAAGATGGGTGGGGAGTTTGGATCGCTGCGGTAGCTTCTAAGCATCCATATAAAAGTATAAATGTGAGGATCTCAGACGGTGTCGTGGTTTCGGTGTGTTTTTCCTAATGGGGCGTGAGACAGGGTGTCCCTCCCCCCCCCCGCCATCCTGATAGATCTAAGAGCAAAGCCTCATCAAAAAAGAATTGAAATGCGATTTCTCCATCTAGCTGAATTCTGACCTGCGTGCTAGAACCGCATTTTCCCTGCTTGTTTGACACGATTAAAAAAAAAATCTTGCATTTTTGGAGGAGACAAGAGGCTTTTGTGACAGTTTCTTTCCCTTCGGGTGCTTTTCTTCTTGGTCCTGCTAAGAGGACTTTTCCTTCCCTCCTGTGGCTCAGTCGGTTGGACTCATATGCCTCCTCCTGCTGTGGCGGCTGAACTCATTTCTCTCGAAAGGAAAGTCTCAAAAATGTCCTCTCTCTCTCTCTCTAATTATATAAATGGGTCTTTCGGTGCAAAAGCGTTACATTAATGACAGAGGCTTCGTCAAAGCCTTTTGTGGCTGGGGAGGGGGGGGAGCCCCTTTTTAAGATCCAGATTCAAACACCCCTCTGTGTGCCGTTAGAAAAGGTCCTTTTAAAGAAAAGGAAAGGCGTGGGAAAGCTGGCTTTCATGAAACAAGAGAGGTCCCCAAATACCAAGCAGCGATTAAACCATGTGAAAAGCTCAACGCTTTGGTCTTTCAGGCATTTGGGTGGCCACCGGGGAGGCTTCCCTGGGGTCAGACTAGATGGCCTCTCGTCCTCCCTTTAGGCTTGATTACAGAGGACTCCGAGGGTTGTCCATCGCTGGATCCAGAGGCTTCACAAGATCTCCAGAATCCAGCAGTGACGTGGACCATGGGCCCCAAGGTTATCAGACTCAAACACCACCATGCAACTCGGGGATCGACACTGGCCGTGCACCCAGACCGAGCATTCGGAGAAATACAGCAAGGGCTGGTTTCCCGGTCACAGGATTGAAACGTCTTCATCTGTAGGAAAGGGAACGGCCTTCAAGGGAGCTTCAGAACAAATCAGCAAAGGCTTCATTCTGTTCACGGACCGCGGACCGTCCAAATCCTTGCTTTGAAGTTACAGCCGAACTGCATCATACTCACCCTGCAGTCTCCGGGCTTTTCTTGATTTCGTGACGTTGTTCTCTGATTTAAAATGTGCACTTCAAAATGCCGAGACGAGAGGCCGGGGCAGAGGAGAAAGCATCTCATCTGGAGCAATTGCTCAGCCCCCCCCCCCAATGGATATATGAATATATTAATGAGAAGGGCCTAAGGATTTTTCACACCTTGGAAAAGACGGAGGAACTTTGTGCAGGCTTCTGAGCGGTGAAAACGTGCAAACAGGATAGAACAGGCTCAAACTGGGGGGGGGGAAGTGTTACAGAAAGAGAAGCATTATAGGAAGTGGGTGTTGCAGAATTGGAAACGGAGTCTTTGGTCATTTTCCTGCTTGCTACATTTCTGGTAAATTCCATAAATTAAGTTGTGTGACTTCTCTAATCACAAGGAAGTCATGGGGGTACCTCCATCCATCCATCCATCCATCCATCCATCCATCCATCCATCCATCCATCCATCCATCCATCCATCCATCCATCCATCCATCCATCCATCCATCCATCCATCCATCCATCCATCCATCCATCTATCACATTTGTTTCCCATCTTTCTTCTAATGAGCTCAAAGTGGTCTTCCTCTCCCACCGATCCTCACACCTTGTCGAGACCTTGAGTTTCATGCAGGAGTTGGGATTCGAACCCAGATCACCTTGACTCCAAATCCAACCACGACAGCAGACTTATTCGGGAGTACAGACCCTTGATTACCAGGAGTTCCAGCTAACTTTCATTAGATTGGAACCTGGTGGTTTCTTCCTAATTGGCCAATAAATAAATAAATAAAAGATAAGTTTTTAAATATATATATATATATAAGATATTAGGGGTGATCTCATTTGATAAGGTGAAATGGAGGATGTTGAGCCTGTAAAACACTGTGACCTCACCAGGGGAGTGTGGAACGCAGGGAGGTCTTCTAAGCGGCCTCATTAAAGTGTCTTAGGAAATGGTTTAAAACTTGCTGGTCTTTCAACGTTTGAGGAAAAGAGCCCAAGCTGGTGTTCAAAAACCTTGGCTTTCTGCTCTTCCAAGAACTCCATGGTTCATGGCCCTTTGCCGATGATTATTGGGGTAGCGGAAGAAGTGGGGTTTACTTGCGAGGAAGAGGTTGCAATAATGGAAGAAGAAGGAGTAGCATAGCAGGAGGAGTTGGGGAATGCAGGGTTAATCCTCAGGGAACCGCGATCCTCGCTGGATGACTCCGGACCTGCTCCTCTCTCTGGGCCCGACCCACCTCACAGGGTTGTTGTTCAGATCATGATCCGTAGGGTCCCTTCCCGCTCTGCAGTTCTAAGAATATCATTATCAAGTTGGAAAGAGCGGCACCCATGGAAACCCCCTGGAAGAAAACAAGGATGTAAACATGACTTCTAACTTGCACATAATATTCTGGGAGCGATAGTTTTCCAAGGCCAAGCTGCATGCTCAGCTTCCGATGGGCGAGGAAGAGAGCGCAACTGGGCATAGACAGAGTGCCTTCTCCTCCAAAGGACCTCCAAGCATCGTGGTTCATTCTGGGGTTTTCATCCCGTCGACCAGAAAGCAGCTGCAGAGAGCTGGTTCAGGACCCTGGACAGCGCCGCGGGTCCCGGTAGCCTTAATAGCAGTGAGTTCAGGACCATGGATAGCCACCCTTGAACCTCAAGGTTTTAAGTGGCTCTCCAAAAACCCCTTTTAGGATCTGAAGGGGCCCAAAGACCAAGGCAAGCTTTCGAGATCTCCAGCTCTCTGCGTCAGGAAGATGGTCCAGAAACCACACGATGCTCTGTGGAGGGGAGTGGTTCTGTGTTCCTATCATGGGGTCCACCAGATGTCATGAGATGGCGCAGGAGGGATTTATTCGCTGTTCTTCCTCTTTCACTTCTTGAAATGTCGCCTCCATAATCCACCCACCTTGTGGGAGCTCAGCAAGTCCTTTCCTGGATGGAGGACCGCCTGAGAAAGTCGAAAGTCATCCTCTAGTAAGTCTTTCGTGGTGCTGAAGGAGAGCTTTCTGAATTCCCTGGATGTCCAGAAAGGCAAAACAAGTGGGTCCTGCAGCAAATCAAGCCTGAACATATCCCTGAAGGCCAAAATGTTGAAGCTGAAGCTGTCCTACTTTGGGCCCATCGGGAGAAGGCAGGATTCTCTGGAAAAGACCATCATGCTGGGCAAGGTGGAAGGCAACAGGAAAAGAGTAAGACCAAGCATGAGATGGATTGACTCCATAAAGGAAACCACAGGCTTGAGTTTGCAAGAGCTCAGCAGGACAGTGAAGGACACGGGATATTTTGGAGACCGCTCATTCATACGGTCACCACAAATCAAAGATAACAACAAATTCCTACCACAAACTCAAAGGGGTGTAGAGAACTTCCTCCCCCTCCCCAGAACAGCCTTGTGAGGTTGGCCAGCCAACTAACTGGCCCCAAGTCACCCGTACAGTTTTGAAGGTGGGTTCCTCAAATCCTCGTAAAGCACTCTTCTCTGCAACGTCGCCTCGGCTTTCCTCGAGAACCTCGGGCCCAGAACCCCGAGTTTGTTAACACAATCACGAAATGTGCTCCTTCCTTGACATGTCGAGGGAGCCGGGATCCAAACCCACCTGCAGGTTTGAATTATGCATGGCTGCTGTGCCTCGGCAGGATGGTTCCCAAACCGCTGCGTGCATAAATAATTAGCAGCAACAATAAACCTGCACGTGGGAGACTTGGAGGTAAATAAATCAGAAGGAGAAATTAGACAGTGCCGTTGGACGGGCCCAGCTCCAGAGGGTGATCAGAATGCACGAGTGCGTTCCTTTTGCCCTGTTTATCGCTCACCGAGGCGATTACACTTGCGGAAGCTGTTGCCTCCGCCATCTGGACCTCCCTGTGCCTTTTTTCAGCACTTGGGACTCCATTAGGCTTCCTGGAGTCGTGCAATTAAGTGCTTAGTGCGCAATTAATGCCATTCTTACCCTCCTACGGTTGGGATGAGACACAAATCCATTCGCCTTCTTCACCTCCTTCTCTCCATTCCTACCGACCGAATCGTCAGATCCTGCCATCTGGTAAAGTTTGTGCCGGTCCAGACCAGACGGGCCAGAGGATGATTTTGTGGACAGACCGACCCAGACTCACGGCCCAAACGTCGGGAGGCACCTGCCACGTCTCGCCTGGTGGTGCGATCTTGAGGGCATGATGTCGAAAAGGCTCAGGGCAACCTGCAAGCTGCAAACGGCCCTCCCAGCACCCGGGTTTTTTCAAAACCAGAGGAAACTGGGAAATCACGTCCTGGGTTGGGGTCTGAGCCATGCCTTGGGGGGGTGCTGAGAGAACCTCTGGGTGGCCAACCGAGCCCACAGAAGCTTCCAAGTTGTGCCGTTAGCCATTGCGATGCCAAATTAAAGGTTGGGGAGGTGCAATGGAGGCCAAAAATTGACAAAATGTGCTGCCTGAGGCCGCCGTCCCACTCTTGCCTGGCTCCGCCTTTCTTGCCCATTTCTCTTCTGCTGTTAATTGCTTTCTTTCTGCTACCCCTGCTCATTTGAGGATGATTGCTCAACATCCTTATCCTATTATCCTGGAGCAAACAGACGCAGGAGGTTTATTGACCTCTGGTGGAACCCCCCCCCCCGAGCCCTTTCTCCCCCTTTTCGAAATCCGAGGGCTTGATGGGTAAAAAGTCAGCCGAGAACAAGCTGAATGGGATCCGCCAAGTGGGCAGGAAATTGTCATAGGCAATGTCACTTGTGATGTTCTGATGATTAAATTTTTAGTTCCGAGGCTTTGGCCTCTCTCCTTATTGAACAGAATCAAGCTTCTTCGTATTGACAGAAGTGTAAGTTAAAAGGGAATGGCAGGCGGAAATCAATGAGTCATTAAGCTGCACATCCAGAGCATTTGGATGAGGAGATGGAAAGTGAACTGTCCTTTTGGAGGTTTTGGGCTCCAACCCCCAGAATTCTTCAGGAATCCTTGAGGCATTCCGGGAGTTCTATCCTACCGACCCACAACTAAAGGCATTTAGTATTTTGCTCACCTGGAGCAGGGCCTAGCTTCCAGGCTGCATGGCCTAGTTTCCTGTTCCTAACGTAGAAGAAAAGAAGCTTTCACGGGGCTTCCTGGGAGAGTCTTTTTGCCTTTTAGGCTCTATAGAGGGTGCCTCCTGAAGAACTAATTCTCCCAAAAATCACTGTGAGAGCTTCTTTTCTTCCACCTTAAGAACAGGAAGCAAGGCCTTGGAGCTAGGCATGCAGCTTGGAAGCTAGGCCTGGTTCCAGGTGAGCAAAATGTAGGTGCTTTGGGTGACTCTACATGTGGGTTTGTGCTCCTTCCTGGAGGATTCTTGGAGAATTCTGGAGTTGGAGTCCAAATAAAAATGAGTGGTACATCCCCAAAGAAGAAGTTTTAGAATCACAACTGCAACAAATATTTTAGTATCAAGCTCTTACTGCGGGGAACCAAGTCTTAAGAAAGAACCTTTTAAAACTGGTGTTAGGAGAGCAATTAAAGCTGGGAAAACAGGGAATTATGGTGTCCTGAGAAAACAGATGTGGACACCTGGGAAACCCCTGAGGGCTAGACAGGGATCCTATGGGTCCAGTTTATCCCACATTCAGGTTTATTTGTCCTCCTCCCCCCCCCCCCTTTATTTGACTACATTTGTGAATGTTGGTAGATTCTGACCTGGAGCGATTGGTGACCCCTGGTTTTGCCTTGCATGGAAAACAGCCTCGGTGTTCGTGCCAAAACCCACAATGTGCTTTCTCCCAGAGGTTTACTCATTGATGCAGATCTTGTCCACCTTTGGAGATGGTTGTCATGCCATCTCCGTATTGCTTCGCCATCTCTCATGAAAGTTTGTCGGGAGAGGAGAGGGAGCGGGTGGGTGAGTTTGGGCTGGAAAGGAAGAGAGAATAGCAGAAGGCCAAGGGGCCACTTGGCTGCCAGAGACATAGACACGTGCCAGGCTTCTTCTGGAAGGCCCAGGGGATCCTCCGCTCAGCTCGGTCAGGAGCAGAATGACTAAAGAATGATAAATGGACGTTTGTGCCAGCAAATACTACATAATCACTTAACAAGGTGGTCATGGTGGCAAGATTCAGTAGCAATCTTTCAGCCCCTGGAACCTGGCCTCCGATGTCGCAGGGAAATCCCCTCTGGTTTTTAGTCTGAACTTTAAAGGAAATGTCCGGGATGTTGCATTGGAGAAAGGTGTGTTTAGTCATGATTTACACCTACCTGGAATTAAAACTATTCTGGTGCTTCTGAGAAAGAGGTAAACAGTTCCCTTTGGGGGAGAAAAAGTAATTGTAATGGACCTTAACTACTTCTGGAGTCCTTGGAACTGTAACAAGAACCAATTGCTTTTAAAAAGTAACTTCCCAAACTTTGTGAAACTCTGCCCTGGACTTTCTCTCTGAGAAGGGTTTTGGTGTGCCAGGAAAGGATGAGTGTGTATTTATCATCTTCAAGAGCTCAACTCTTCCTGGGTGCTATTTTATTCCAATTAATCTCCAATTAAGTGGCAATGTGGATGAATCAGAGGGTATAATTAAGAAAAACGCCAAGATGTAAATGGGCTTCGTTAGTCCCAGCTCGAAAGCATGCAAGGATTTAAAATAAAACATCAGCCGGTGGCTTGGTTCCCAGCGCATCGAGTGGATGGGGATGAAGTTGGGAAAGCAATCGGCCAAAAACACGGAGCACTGGGGGTCGGTAGGAGGGAGGGAGGGTGTATCCGAAAGGTCTCCTCATACAACATATGGTTATATTTTCTGGCCAAAAGAGAGGTCTCCCCCCCCCCCCCGACAGATTATGTTGTAGGAAGCAGGGAAGATTTTTGGGTTTAATACCATGTAATCCCAAGGACTGAGTCCTTCAGGAAAAGTGGCTGGATCCGTGTCAGTTTTCACATCCCAAGATGACTGGATTTTGGTTTTGTTTCATTTTTTTTTTGGTGGGGAAGGTTTTGGAAATGAAGGCCGCCCAAGACTTTTTGCCACCTGAGGCAAAGGGCAGAATGGCTTTTCTCCTCCACTCTATGCATAGAGAATAACCAGAGTGGATTTACTGTCCAAAGGACATTGGATCACCAGTGTCGTAGAACTGCGTCCTGGTCTGTATCCTGGCATATAAAAACTAGGTCAGAGAAGGTCGGCCTCTCCTCTTGAGGGAATAGATTTCTGCTTGCAGGGAGAGCATGGGGGGGAAAGGGTTCTCTTCATGTGCTGTCTAAAGTCCAGCGAAGGGTGACTCCAGTTTCACAAGAGCAGTGAATCAGCTTTGGGGTTCAAGACGAACTTCACTCTTTCAACTCGAAATGGCTGGTCATAATTCAACAAAGCAGCAGACCTGGTTGAGATTGGCTGCGGCAAAAGAGAAAATCAATGCCGCACGTTGGGTTTGTCTTCAAGAAGCAGGGAAAGGAAACAGGAGAACCAATCCGGAATTTTAATGGACTCGGATCGTCTCCTTTTTTCTGCTCTCTGTCTCATTCCAACCCCCACTTCTTTTGGACTCTGCCTTCTGACGCCTTCTCTGCCACAAAGCCTCTGTCTTCATCGCTGGATAAATGAAAACAGCAAAATACAAGACCCCCAGGGGAACCGTCAGAGCAGACGGCGGCTGGGAAAAGCGCAAATGGACTGCTCACTGAGCAAGCGTGGGCCTTGGCAACGAAATTGAATCCCAACCTGAAACCAGAGGGGGGGAAAGCCAGAACACTCCATTGCTGCAGAAGCGAGAGAATTTCACGTCCAGTGAAGAGATCAGAGCCAAGCGATGGGTTCAGAATAAAAACAGGCACTTACAGACCCTTAGGACTGTTGTGTTATAGAATATAAGAGGTAGCAAAGGTGGAAAAACTGCCTCCCTGGATTATGCCCCCATGTCATATTTTTTAAAATCCTTGCACACAGAACTCTAGGAGAAAATCTTTTTGCATGGGATAGATTTCTCTGTGTCCGCTGGACAAAAACATTTCAGCCGTATCTGCAGGAGGAGGCGGATGAGGCGGGAAGCCGGGCTAGTCCACCAACCTTGGTGGAAGATGACTTGCCATTTTCCTCTTCCCTCCCCATCACCTTTTCCTCTTGTGCTGTGGCTTCAGAAATTGTACACGTTCTGAAAGGAACTATCCCGTTTCCATTGATTCTAGGTAAGTCGTTCCAGTTTTTTCCTGCTGAAAAATAGTGGGATAAAATCTTGTGAAGGAATTAACGAAAATAGATCTGGGACACAGCTGATGGCTTGGGTCCAGATCCTAAAATGAAGTTTAAAACCTGGATGCCGTTTGCTTGTTAACTTCCTTTGGCTGAAATGAGGCCCCTGACATTATTCAGAGATGTCACAGACTGCTAAGGACCAACTAATATTTTCCAAATATGATGGACAACTGAGATGGGGGGAGGCTGGGGGAGGTGTCTTCGAGAAAGTGAAATATCTTAGCATGTGAGACGGAAGGCCACTGGGCTGTAGGGAGAGTTTTCATTTTCCGACTTGTCAGGATCGGCGCCATGAATTACAGATTGAAACCGCTGAACGACAGAATAATGCGTTTGTTCATTGGAGATGTAAAATAAATAGCGAAATCTCTCTGGTGACAAGACAGGGATGAATGGCGTTTGGGTGACAGCGGGTGATTAAATTAAACAGTAATGAACTCATCAAGGAGGGTGGGGGGGATGCTGGATTGAATTTGGATGACAAACCGGGGGGGGGGAGGGGAATTGGGTTATCACACACAGAGAGAGAGAGAGAGAGAGAGAGAGAGAGAGAGAGAGAGAGAGAGAGAGTGACATGGCAGGCTGGTGACTTTGCTTTCACAGGGACTGTGATCCCACTCCAGATTTGAGTCCGAATGTTCCTGGAGCTTCCCAGGATGGGATCCATTATCACCAGCTGAAGCCTGCTGTGTCCTGAGATGGCCTTTTTCCCCACAGGAAGGACCGCCTCGGCACATGTGTTTAGGGAGCAGGATGGAGAGGGCTGGATCCTTCAAACATCCCTCGACTGCAATGTGATGTTTATTATAGAAAGCAAGGGTTTTTAAGTGGTTCTTTGACTTTTGCTTCCAGTAAGCCTACAACAGTGAGCTAGCAAGATCACACCACAAAACCTAAGAAGAACTGAGTCTTACCTATCCATCCATCCATCCATCCATCCATCCATCCATCCATCCATCCATCCATCCATCCATCCATCCATCCATCCATCCATCCATCCATCCATCCATCCATCCATCTCTCTCTCTCTCCATCCATCCATCTCTCTCTCTCTCTCTCAATCCATCCATCCATCCATTGACTAACCCATCCATCCATCCATCCATCCATCCATCCATCCATCCATCCATCCATCCATCCATCTCTCTCTCTCTCCATCCATCCATCCATCCATCTCTCTCTCTCTCTCTCTCTCTCAATCCATCCATCCATCCATCCATCCATCCATCTTCTCACATTTAAGTATTTCTAACCCACTCGGTATCTCGGGCCAGGAAGTGACCAGGAACCGTCGATCCCCTGAAAGAACCGACAGACTGGCCGAACACTTCTAAACTCCTAGTAATAATGTTCTTAGTTTGTCTGAAAGGCCCTGCTGAGTGTCTCAGTGGCTTACAGATGCTTGCATGGCCGGCCAACGGATATGCTGAATATTTGTGCTTGATGGGATAATTTCTAGAATCATAGAATCCCAGAATAATGGGAATGGGACGGGGTGGATAAGGCCATCCAGTTCAACCCTCTGCTCGAGGCAAGAATCTGACCTTTTAGCCTAACTTTTAACCTCCAACCTGCAAAATCTCTCCCTGTTTTTCAGTCATTAAAGGTGCTGGATCCTCATTTTTTTAAAAAAAATTGTGATGGCAACTTTTCATCCCAGCCTTTCTGGCTAGACCTCCGTATTCCCAAGGACGCGTGGGTCCAACCCAACCCCCCAACCCCTCCCCCTCCCCCTGTCCACCCCGATCCCCAGATCCTGGCTACCTCGATGTTCTCACCACTCATCTCCATGACCCTCTTGCTATGACGCTCTTATTTATGATTTCTGTCTTTGCCGAATTGCATTTCCTTTGTCTCCTGCCCTTTCCGCAGCTTCGTTCTTGGCTGCATTTTAATACGGGTGGCTTTTAAGATGATCTATTGTCTTCTAATTCTGATTTTTAATGCACCGTGACTGGGGGGAGGGAACTTATATATAACTCTCCCTGGCCGTCTTTCCCTCCTATCATATATTATATACATATATATTTATCCACGGAGACACACACCACTTTTATGATTCTCCCAGGACCCTTTCCTGATCTCGCTGATTCCAGCACTAAGCATCTCGCCTGAGTTGCAATGGGATTCCTCAGGAGTATCCCAATGTTAGCAAGACTAGAAAATTTCGGCCTCTCTGGCATCAGGAATGCCTCGCCTGCCTCTGGGTGGGTGGGTGTTAAATAAGCTGGCAGGCATGCATTCTGAATAATGGAAACTTTTGGAACTTGGACCATTTCTGCTGAGCCTGCAGGAATTTCT
Source organism: Intellagama lesueurii (assembly GCA_037013535.1). Taxonomy (NCBI): domain Eukaryota; kingdom Metazoa; phylum Chordata; class Lepidosauria; order Squamata; family Agamidae; genus Intellagama; species Intellagama lesueurii. Next base: position 11,268,699 of record JBAJHW010000016.1, on the reverse strand, counting down.
TCCCCATTGCAATATATATATATTTATACATATAAAGGTTGCTGGTAACTCTGTTTGATTTACTGTTTATTTAGTAATGATTCCATTTTTGGCTGCTTGCATTTCGTGGTGTGGGGAGAGGGCAAAGCTCCACCTAGCAAGAAGAGCTCAGAAATACTCCTGGCTTGGGGACTACAACTCTCCAAATCCCCTGCTGTGCCAGGGGGATTCTGGGGATTGTAGTCCATGGTTTCCACCCAACGGCTAGCCTCAACTAGGAGCAGATCCATTCACATGGGATTTCCATAGCAATGGGTTTCGGCTTGTTTCCTCAAACTGGGGCAGAGCCATGGGGTTAGGTTTGAAAAAGTAACTTGTTAAGCTTTACCAAATACACAGGGATTCAAAGCCTCTCTTTTAAGGGTTGACTACTACACAGCAGTTCCAAGTCAGCCTTTGGCAATGTGAGCGCGGATTTAGTGACCAAAGGTTATCCCCTAATTTACTCATACGCACGACTCATTTAGATTACAAGCTGGACTGCCGTTTTCGGACTTGTGATCCAGAAAAGCCATTTCCCCGCCTGAGCTCTGCTCCTGCCATTAAATGGACGAAGAATTTGCCTTCGTAGAAGCCAGGTGGTAATTTTGCACCAACATCATTTCATACCGAAGTCCACCCACTTCATCATCCTCCCAGTTTGGAAGAAAATCAGACCATCTGCCTTTAAGTCTGGTGTGATGAAATAGGGCTTCTTCCCACCCACCCACCTATTTTTCATTAAAAGCCCCCTCTAGAGACTCACTCAACTGGTGCGCTGCAGCCGAGAGGTTGCAGGTGCCCTTGAGCAAATTTCTGGATGCCGTTTTCTGTCTCCAGCTGTATGCACTCCATGCCAGCTAAATTGCCCATTCAGCACATCAAGCAATAAGCTTTCCAACCTTCTTACAGCAGTTTTTATTATTTTACTTTTTTTTAAAAAAGGAAGAAGAGAGAATCTACGGACTCCATAAACACAACAATTAGCCTGGTGAAATCCGTTGTGTCAAGAACTTTGGGACTTTACATCTAAGAGTAATTTTCCTGGCAAAATCCATCTTGCCCTGAACTTTTTGGACTTTTATGTTCTTCACATTGGGACACGCCTGACGAAGTGGGTTTTTTAATCCACGAAAGTTCGCGTATGGTAGGATAGTTTTTAAAGTTTTTAAAGCCACCAGTGACTCCTCCTGATCGAACTGCCACTGTCCCGTTGCCTCTAGGTTTTATTTCCTTCTGGGTTCTTGGTTTAAAATACCCCTGTTTCCCCTGCAGCTAAGACCTGCAAGTAAGTCTGATGAAGTTCGCCTGTTATATCTCCACAGACCTTTGTGTGCTTTAAAAAATTGTCAGGGTAAAATCCCATCTTTAAGAGAGGCCCTTTCCTGTATTCCCAGCAAGAGAGGTGTAAAATTAGAGAACGGCAAGAGACACCGATGGTCATCACGTCTGACCCTCTGCCGGAGCAGGGCGTATACGACTAAGGCCTCCCAGAATGCTATTTTGGTTACACCGCACCCCAGCCTTGTATTTATATGCCTATTCATAATATACAGAATATATCTGTCTGTCTTAAAATGTAGATAGTTTGCCTATAAGGCAGTGTTTAAGAAACATGTCTATTTTATTAAAAAATAAGCAGTGTGCCCTAAAATCTACAATCAGGGTGGAAAGGCTAGTTTTAAAGAGGAAGGGTTTCACCAGCTGGGGGAAAAACTTTAAGGAAGAGGGTCTGTCTAGCTTCATGAGGCAGAGAGTTCCGTAGGCTAGCATGACGACTCCCAGAATTCCCCAGCCATCTCCCCCAAAAGCTCGTCAATAAACAAGAAAGAGACAAGTATTTCCAGCCGCATATTTACAAGTAAAGGCGTCCGTATTTGGAAGACGGACACGAGCGTGCTTTAGCCCAGGGTGCAAACCGTCAGGGGAAGAAAAATGTCTGTGTAAGGCAGGAAAGCACACCAATTTCCTTGCGGCAGGAAATAAAAAAAAGCTCCCATAAGGCAAGGCAGAAGGTGGACAAGGTGAAAAGGCTGGTCGATTTGGAGAAACACCACAAAACGAGGCATTTTCGCATCCCAATTTATACACGGACATTGCGCTATTTTGAACATTTTCATCACTTTTGCTTACGACTCATCATGGACTTAATTTCTCTCCCCGTCCTTCCTCCACCAAGATGTCCCACCTCATGACCCTCAAGAGCCATGAATGTTCAGATATGGCCACTCAACTTTTATGGAGGCCACTGGGCCTCCACTGCAGATTCCTCAAGGCGAGCGCCTTGCCACGAGGAATTAACTTTTCATGGCTGTATCAATGGCAAGGTTATTCAACAATCCTGAATCAATTTGGACGCATTAAAGGGCATTTATGGGAGCAGACAGAAAACCAGGAGGGGGAAAAGGACACCTTTTAAGAGGGTGAAGATGCTGATGCTATCAGGTTTGTTAAAACACACCCGTCTCTTCCTTGGCTCAGGGCGGAGAGAAAAACAGCCATATTTTTTCTGTTTTTCTTCAACGTCGATCAATATATAGGATGGGCGACCGCTCAACCAGCCCAATTATGGGCTGGGCGATGACAGGAAACAGACCATCCATGGTCACCTATCCCTTTATTAAAAACATCCCCCACCCTTTGCAATTTCGAAATGACAGCCGGGAGGTGAGGAGAACCATTAATCCGCTAATTTGAAATCAATTTAAAGTGCATTTGCTTAATGGCACGAGCCGGGTGTGCATTATCCCGACATTGTTAATTTAAGAAGAACACTGTATGGAAAAATAATCTCCCCCTCCCCCCCTTTCTCTCTTTTATTAACGAGCTTTTCCCACCACCCCCGTCCCCGATATGTGTTGTTTATAGGAAAAACTTCATTAGCACATCCCTTCTAGCTGAGGAAAAGCTCTCTCGCTCTTTTCCTCTCTGTAATGAGAGGAAAAAATGACAGAAGGAGGTAAAGAAGACCTCAGGAGTAACGTTCGGCATAAAAATATGAGGTGCAGCCGCTCCAGCTACGTTAGCACCTCTGCAGTGAAGTGGAACTTTAATTGAATGTACATGCAAAGATACCATGACTGCTAGAAAGATGAACAAGTGGGTCCTCGAGCAAATCAAGCCTGAATTTTGTCTGGAGGCCAAAATGTTGAAACTGAGGCTGTCAGTTTGGGCACCTCAGGAGAAGGTTGGATTCTCTGGAAAAGACCATCATGCTGGGAAAGGTGGAAGGCAGCAGGAGAAGAGGAAGATGAAATGGGAGATGGACTGACTCCCTAAAGGAAGCCACAGGTTTGAGCTTTTGAAAAATGCAGACATAGGGAATGCTGTCTATTGCATGGTCTCTGGCTTCCGACCCTGGAAATACATATAAATAAGTATTTCTGGGGCTTTTAATTTAGTATTTTCAGCCAGTGGATAAGCAAATCAGTGGATATGGATCTCGCGGATAGTGGGGTCCTACGGTATTACCAATATACATATATAAATAAAAGCATTTTGAAGTAGTGTTTTATTTGTTCATTTTACTTATCTCTTTTGCTTATTATTTGATTTTTAAAATTCTGCTTTTCTACCCAAGGTGGCGTACGAAAAGTCTAATACCCTCAGTTAGTTAAAACAAACTCATTTAGATTAAAAACTGTAATACATATTTAAAAAAAACATGATTTTAAAGACTATAAGTTTTAAAAGACCGGCTCATCTCAATGGCCTTCTAGCTGCCTGAAAGGGTCTCTAAACAGGTATATTTTCACCTGCTGGCAGAAAGAAAGAAAGGAGGGAGCCCCCTTAGTTTTGAGCCGCTCTGTTCATGCCCAGGAGAACTTTTGGGAAGTTAAGTTCAGCCACTCCAAGGCTGAGAGCCAGAACACAAGATATGTGCGATGGCTCTACGACCAGCAAGCGACCCTGGGCATTAATGAAACTCAGCCGTCACGTCTGTCTATATGGAATATTTGGTGATCGGGTAGGTCTTGCGTTCCTGGTCAGCTGAGCCAGAACAAACAAGAATGCCGACTGGGATGTGGTTTTGTTCTGCGGATGTAATACATCTTAATACCCTCGGATGGAGCTCTGTGATGGATGGGGACAAGCCCGGGAGACAAAATAGGAGAGAAATGGAAAGCTAAAGAGACAGCAATGTACACAGTGTGTGCTGTCTTTGGTAAGGCACTGGGCTCATACCAACTGAGCCACCCGTTTTGTAGGCTTCCCGTCCAGAAAGGAGCCCCTGTGGTGGAGTGGTTACAGGGTATGAGTCCAGGACACAGGAGATCTGGGTTCCAGTCTCCACCGAGTGGCAGAACTCACCAAGTGACCTCGGGCTCACCCTTCGCTCATTGCCCGGCCTACCGTGCAGGGTTGGTGTGCAGGTTCATTCAGCCGGGACACAATTGGACCGAAGAAACCAACCTGGTGATATTTTAAGGCAAAATAAACTCTTGTCTAAATGAGAGTAAAAAGCCCTCTTTCGCCTCGGTTCATTTCTGTGAGGTCACGGAATGTTCACCAACATTGTCACATAGCTGAGTCAGAGTTGGGATCATAGGCTTAGTGGAGGTGAGTCATCTCACCGGGCCCCCTGCTTGAGGCAGGATATCTAGAGCCCCACCACCTCAAAGAACGGCTGGCCAGCCTCTTCCAGCACCAAACCTCACATTTCTGGGCCTGTCTGGAATTCCACATTCTGAGTTGCCCTCAATATTAGACCCATGCTCCTTTTCAAAACGGAGGGGGGGGGGAATCTCCGTCTCCTTTTCTCTCTCTCTCTCTGCTTATAAAATGCTCAGGCAGCAGGAAAAAAAACAAATAAAACAAAGAACCATCCTACAAAATCCAGAATAATCTGGTTTCAAAAAGAACTATGATTGATGGTTGCGCATGGTAGAATCCGTTCAATAAAAAACAGAGCGGGAAAGCTGTCGGTTTTGTGTGTCTAGAACGACAGGAAGGAAATTAGACTTTGGTCTTGGATCTGACAGGCGGTTTTTGGCATGCTACATTTGCCTCCTACATGGGAAAGAATAAACCCGAGAGATTTAATTATCTCAGCCCAGGGCTTCGAAAGCTTGGCTGTTCCGAGTCCGGCCATGGTCCTGAATCCTATTCAGGGTTTACAGTGGAGTGAGTGTAAAGCTGTAGGTTGTAGCCGCAAGTTGCTGCTCACACTCCTGGTCACGTGCCAGCCATGCAACTTGCCACACGACTGGGAAGGCAAGCGGCCACTCATTAATTAGCAGCATTTGTTATTTTGCACTTGGGGCCTCTAAATTAGATTTTCTTGGGAGAAGGATGGGATTCCCTGCTTTGGAGGTGTTTAAAAGTGGTCGGATGGCCACCTCTTAGGGGTGTTTTATCTGTGGATTCCTGCAGCCGTGGGGTGAGACTAGATGATCTCATGGTACCCGTTCCAACTCCTTAAATCCTTTTAGTCTACATGTAGCAAGCCCCCCTCTTCCTCCTTTTTCTGTCAAAAGCCCATTTTAGAGAGTGGCCACGCTATTTTATTTCATTATATTTATTTAAAACATTTTTACCCCACCTTTCTCCTTAGAAGGACCGCTGATGAGGCGGTATAGAAATGAAAAGAAATAAAGAGGCCAAGAAGTGTATTTTGTCATGGGAGGTGCAACCCGACAGAATCACCTCCTAAAAGCCCTCGGTTGTTTGTAAGGAACCGTCCTCCGATTGGTGTCTCTGAAGGGGCCGAAATCTGGCCGCCTTCAAAGGCAACAAAGCGCCTCTCTTCTGACCGCCGATGCCGAGCCGAAGCGGTGAAGATGGCGTGGTCTTTTTAATCACCGTTTTCCACTCTTTGGGGTGATGCTTTGAGACGCCAGACAGACGGGGAACAGCAACACCCTCCCACACGCCCAGACGGTAGGGCTGGAAAGGCAGGCTTGGAACAAAGCAGGATGAGAACAAAGCAAACAAAGATGATGGAGAAAGAGGTAGAGGAAAAGCCGAAAGCAAACACGGCCGGATTCTGAAGATGTAGGGTGGCATTTCACCAGACCTGGAATAAATAATAATTCTACGCCATCAAGTGGATTCCAAATGATGGTGGCTTTTTTCAGTCCTCGGAAGTGGTCTACCAGTTCCCTCCTTGGAATGGCACTACGGGTCCGTGCAGATTACCTAGGCTGGCGCTCTCTCCTTGAAGCACAGGGGGGATTCGAACTCTCAGCCCTGACTCTACAGTCATATACTCCAACCCACAGAGCTGCCCAGGCCTCTCTGGGGAGAGTCCAACACTGCAGGGAAGAGACCGAACCATCTCAACAAACCAGTTCTATGAGTTTTCACCTCTGCCAAGAGCAGGGTTTTAATAGAACTAACGGCTCTTCATGGCCTATCCTTCGTTGCCTATCTTAGTTGCTTAGCTGTACTTTCCCTAGGTGCAAAAATGACAAAACCGAGGCTGTCATCCGTTGGGCACAAGGTGAGAAGGGAAGACTCGCTGGAAAAGACAAGAATGCTGGGGAAAGTGGAAGGCAGCAGGAAGAGAGGAAGACCCAATACGAGATGGACTTACTCCCTAAAAGAAGCCACAGACTTCAGTTTACAAGAGCTGAGCAGGGCTGTTGAGGACAGGACATTCTGGAGAGCATTCATTCATAGGTTCGCCATGAGTCAGAGCCAACTTGAGAATGCGCAACAGCAGACTTGCAGAAGTACAGTTGGTAACATCATTTCCCCCCCTCCTCTGCTCTCACACTATCTCTTCTCCTGCACACAAAGCCATGAAAACAGTCACCAGCCATTTCAAGAAAAATCTCTCAGGGTAGGCCAGCGATGCCGATTTTAGGAAGTCTGTAAATCCGCAGAGCTCTCCAAGGGCTGATCCCATCCCTAAAATAGATTCAGCATCCTGGACCGCTCTTTTAAAAGTTCGGACTAAAACCCAGCACACATCCAATACCACCCTCTCTGCAATTTCAGAGTCACTAGCCTAACAGCTATATTAAGATATGTTTTCGGCAAAAATGTTTATTCCTATTTATTTATACATCTTCCGCCACAGCTGGGGGGACAGCTGGGGTCTACATGTTCCAATTCCCCATTGCGTCTCCAAAAAAAGAGCCATATACAGGATATTTATATTTCTGTCTTCCCCTGCTTGGACATTTCCAGGGCAATTACGCCCATCAGAAATTCCTGTAACGAAGCATCCACGAATCGAGAGGTGGAAGCGGCAATGCTGGAGACATTGAAGATTTAAAGGATCTGCATTTTTCTGCATAAATTGGAGCCCAAAGCATGGAAGATGCAAGAGACTTAGAAATTGGCGTTTCAAGGTTAAGTGGAAGGAGCGACTATGAATTTCTAATTGAAGGTGGAGTCAAGGAGGGGAATCTAAGATAGTCTTGAAAAGACAAACGGAATTCAGTGTAAATCTCTCTCCGCCTGTAAGAACGGCAAATACTTAAAGTTCTACCAGCTGTTTGAACTGGCCAATCTCTCTCTCTATATATCTCTCTGCTTGCCATTAGCCTAGAAAGGGACATTGGTTTCTGAAACTATCAACAGATTCACTCTATTCTCTTGCTACTCCGAGGGGTGATAAACATTTGTCCCAATGAGTTAAAACGGAGCCTCCAGGCTCAGGAGCAGTATATCAGAAACAGAGGGCTGACAGAGCAAACCAGCCATTTCCCCTCTGACCAGATTTACCTGGGCTGCCGGGTTTGTTTAGGTGTGTATGTGATTTTGAAATGAAACCAGGGAACCCATGAAGGCCGAACTGAATTTCAGATATGCTTTTTTTTGGGGAGGGGTGAAATTCCCGTGGCCCAAAAAGGATGTGAATCCAAAATAATGGCAAATTTTAATAATCCACTCTTTCTGTTTTAAGAATAATTAAGCTTAAAAGAGGGTTTTAAAAAAGATCTTTTTAATGGAGGGGCATTAAAAAACAGGGAAGCCAAATGATGACGTATGAGAGAAAAGTCTGAGGCCATCTCTGGAACTCCATTGGGCTGAATCGGGCCAAGAGGAAGGCCGGATCTAGCCCATGGCTGGTCGGTTCCCAACCCTCCCTTGCTTCGCCATTCCCAGAGACGAGAAACCAGCCAAGCCCAAAAAGACAACGCCGCTGAATGTCAAAATCTCATTTCTTTTTAATTGTCCTTATTTACAGCTATCTCAACAAAAAAAAGAGAGAGAGAAAAAACGGAATCACAAACAGCTTGATAACTTAGGAACGCGGGAGGAAAAAAAAAAGCGAAATGGGTATCTCGAAAGAAACAGCCAACGGAAATTCAGAAGGGAGATACAGGACGTGGGAAAATTTGTGCTATGTAACCTCCGGAGGAAAAAGTCATCAAATAAAACAAAATAAACCACACTCAACATTTTAAATCTACTTGAGCAGCAACCCCATTGCAGCCTGCTCCATCCCATAATAACCTTCTGCATAGCCAACGATCATCCGCCCCTTTGCTGCCATCATGCTTCCCCCTCCACCCACCCACAGAAAACTTAAATTTTATTTATGTATTTTATTTTTATTTTGCATAGCTGTATATCTATAGAGCTCAAACTGAGGCTCGCGTGGCTGCGCACATGAAAAAAGGATCAGTTAAAAATTGAAATGTCCGTTTCCTAATTGATCATCTGGGATCTTCCCTACAGGCTTACTGCCTCGGATTAAAACCGTAAAAATTGGGCCAATCCTGAAAACTAATTACTGCCTATTCTTGTCTCAGGAAAAAGAAAAAAAAATGGCTTGTGATTCTTTTTTAAACATTAAGTTAAATTAGGAACAGATGCTTGAAATCTAAATTTTAGTTTTGGAGATGCCTGCGTGCAGATACACTTCAACACAGCAGAGTCAAGGGGTTTGAAGCCATCCAAAGGTTTGGAGTCCATCTCCCATCGTCCTTGGCCATGGGCTGGGGCTGATGGGACCCGTAGTCCAAAGTCCCTGGAGAATAGCTGGTTGCCGACACCGTAGAAAGCAGAGCTTAAAATGAAAATAGAAGGTGCTTTTTTGAAAAAAAAATACATATGCTTTCCAGGGGAAATGTTATGGATGTTCTTTGATTTCGTTTAAAAGCAAAAGACGTCCAACCCTTTCTGAAAAGATCGGCAGCTTCCCAAATCCAGGCCAAGAAACGCTGAGGGGTTCAAGGGCCACCAATGTGACGCCGAAGAGGGAAATCTTCAAATCTTCAAGTTCTGCGTTCGAATTTAGGTTCCACCACAGATTCCCTTGGTGACCTCAAGCCAAGTAACCTTTCTTGGCCCCAGGTTTAGAAATATAAGGACGGCATTCCTGGCCAGAATGGGGCGGTGGCCCCCCCCCACAGTGGGTGGAACTCCAGTTCCCATCATTCCCAACCAGCATGGCCCAGGATGATGGGAGTTGTAGTCCACCTCATCTGTAGGTTCGGAAAAGCCACCTTCTGCTCCAGTGGAACGTCGCGAAGGCGGACTCCATCCTTTTACAGCCTTGCTTTCCAAGATCTTCTCTGCAGCGACGCTGATTTACAAACGCAGCTAGCAGGAGACCTCGCTTTTAAACACCCCTCCTTCGGGTTTGTCGGGTTCACCCGTAAATCAACCCCCGGAACGCTTGGCCGCAGAAGAGCGCAGGAGGATTTATGCCCAAGCACTGCGGTAAATAACACACCATTTATTATCTTCCCAGGAGAAGCAGATGCTCTGTTTTGGACAACCCAGAGCCCATGAATTTCGCCGAAAGAGAGGAGCGAGGGTGGTTTTGAACCAAGAAAGCAACACAGCTGAGCAGCAGCCCAAAAGCAAGACCAGAGATCAAACATGGAGCGTTTCATCCGGTTCTCCATTAGCGCCTTTTCCATTGACTCAGCCCAAGATCCTTTCCGCCGCCTTACACAGGAGAAGGAAGAAACAGATCTGTCCGATGCAGGTTTTCCAGTCCTTCACTACGCTAGCAGCCACGCTGGGTTTGGGCCACTTCGGAGTGGTGCCAAGGGGTGGGTCCGATCCAGCTGCAAATGGGGTCCACCGTGAAGGCCGTGGTGCATTTTGGGCTTCTCCTCGGCCCGCTCAACTGCAGTTTGGTTGCAGAATTAGCCTGGCCTTGCTCTTAAAGCCCTGCCTCTCGGGTTTTGCAGTTCTGTAAATACTGTTTGAGATCTGGACCCCTGACAGGTGCCTCTCACCTGTCTCTCCTCCATGGGAACAGCCCCTCTGCACACCGAGGGAGACACTTCGTGATTTCCACATTAAGACCATCAGGGCACCCCCGATGCATCAAACGTCCCTGGTTTTTTCGGTGGTATCATCGGGAACTTCACCTACACCGTTGGCTTCAATGCAATCGCTTAATGCTGGGCCCCAATCCTTGCAGTGGGCAAAAGGACCCAGCCACAAAGCTGGGATGATGACGGAAGTCAAAGCAAACTGGCCTTCTTTCAACCACGTCACTGGCACTGGCCAGGTCCTGCCTGCAGCTGTTTCAGGACAGAAACCAGGAAAAGACGTGGTGGTTTCTAAATGTTTACATCCCACGAGTTAGAAACACCAAACCAAGCCCACAGCAATGAGAGTAGAACGAGAAAGGAGCTCCTGTCTGTTTTCCTGCTACTCTGTCTTTGCACCCCCAAAAGATCAGCTCTCTTAGCAAGCCATGACGGACAATTAAGTCTTTCTGTTGATCCAGGGGGGGAAGAAAATTAACACACATTTGAAGAGCAGAAAAGAGGGAGGTAGGAAGTAAAGTGCATGTGAATTAGAGAGAGAGAGAGAGGAAAGTGGAGCTGAGCCTAGGATAACAGGAGTGGATTTGCTTCTGAAGATTCAAAAAAGATTTCTTTTTTTTCTTTTTTTACAAAATTAGCTGGAGAAATTTAGGGAGCCGGCTAACGAGCCAGAAAGGAGAAACTGGCTCCACCCTGAGCCTGGAAATAGTTCTTATTGGACTATCACACCCAAAATCCACAGCCTGTACGGCCACAGGGAGGGGAGCGCCGCACAAGCCAGTGCTCGGGTCATGTCACCTCCTCCCTCTGCCGTCCGGGTGAGACCACACCCCCCTGCAACTTTCCATGGAACTAAATGCAGTTACAGTTACCCCTCCCGGTGTTGTAATGGAGCGTAGTTACACCTTCTCTGTTAGGAAAAGGAATTAATTACACGTAGGGGTGGGAAACGTTTCTTTCTTGGCCACACTTGGGAGTTGTAGTCCAGAAGGATTTCCCGACTCGGATTCCAAGTAATGGACGGTTTCTAACCTGTTCTTTCCAAGCTCCGGTTGTGATAAAGTAACTTAACACATCCTGTGTAACTCCCATGCTCCGGGGATTCCTGAAAGACTCCAGAGGTGGGGTGGGGAGGGGGAGAGAGAGGAAGAAAGAGGGACTTCTTCAGGGGAGGGGAGAGAGTTAGGGTTATACGAAACTATAGGACCGCCCCACTGGGCAGCGGGATCTCGAACCCGCTTCTCAGCAACAACAAGCCAACGCAGAGGCCTGCCGCCAGGGCGGTCAGCACCCCGGCCAGGGCCTTGAGGAAGGAAGTCCGGCTCCGGGTGAAGAAAGGGGGCCCCGCAACGCTCAAGAGGGCGGTGCTGACCGTCAGCGTGTATAGGATGGAGACGCCCGTGTTGAGGGCCACGATCTTGCCGAATTTGGCAAAGGGGGCGATGATGCAGAAGAAGAGCGGGACGGTGGCGATGACGGTGGTGACCGCGCTGGACACGATGGCCACGCCCACGTGGCGGACCGCCTCGATCGTCCTCCACTGGCGGCTAGAACCGGGGTCCTGAAAAAAGAGACGGGGGAAAGAAGGAACGTGAAACAATAAATGTACGGCGCCTGTTCCTCTAGGTATACACTGGGACTTCCTAGATCTGCATGGGGTTGATTCCAAGAGTCTCCCCGCCCCGTGGATGCTGGAAACCGCAGATAATAGCAAACACTATGCATAGCAGGGTAAAAAACAATATAGAAAAAAAGTATTTTCACCCCGTATTACCACAACGGGCCAACGGAGAGAGACCGTTCTAATAAAGGCATCGTGAAAATACGTTTTTCTAGTGTTTTCCTTTGAATGTTTTTAATATTTTCAGACCGCGGATAAGTGAAACCGTGGATACCCATCCCATGGCTGGGGGGGGGGGTCACGTGGTACAAGGCACGGTTCTCTACTTCTCATCCCTATTCCCGGCCTGTGTTTGAGGCCCTGTGAGAACAGCCTGTCTTTTCAAGCTGCCAGGGGTGGTCTTTTGTAGGACGAACGGCCCTCGATTGCCCTTTCAAAGACAGACTTTGCAGGACGCAGGGCTTGGAAACCACGGGATGGACCGAAGAGAAAAGGAGGGGTTTTGGGGCTTGGGCTCTCTCGCCCACCTTCCCACGGCGTCGGGCAGCCGTGGCCAGCCGTCTCACCTCTGCCAGGTGAAGGGGCAAATTCTCGCCGGCGAGGAGGAACCCTTCCACCAGATGCACGCAGTAGTCCACCGAGGAGCCGACGAGGATGGAGAGGGAGATGGCCTCGACCGCCCCCATCTCCCAGCCGGACCAGTACATGATGGTAACCACCAAGCAGACGACTCCTGCCGGCGAGACCCGCCGGGAATCCGGAAAGAAAGACAGGGTTTAGTCCCTCTGCCTCCTCATCGGATCTCGGCCGCGTGGCTTTCCTTGGACGACAAACGCCCAGAATCCCTGGCCGGGGCAGCAGCAGGGGGGAAAAAAAAAAAAGCCAGCCCCGACAACAACAACACCAACCAAACAAATCCCCAGCAACAACACGCCGCCAGGGTCCAGACCTCTTTCGTACCTAAAATGGTGAGCAAGACTGGAAGCAGGAGGAGGACGTGGGTGGTGAAGAGGGCAACCGCGGCCACGCAAATCACGAGAGACAGGATGAGGCCGTACAGAGCGCTCTGAACACCTTGGACAAGGAGAAGAGAAACCCAATGGCTCTTTTTCCCCGTAGCATTTTAATCCGATCTTCTCCTCTCCTGCGTCGCATTTCCTCCATTGCTACCTTCCTAAGAAGCCTGCGAGGTAGTCCAGGCAAAGGGGACGAGAGAGCGAAGGAGAGGCGCCGGGCCCAGGTTCGTCGGTGAGTTTTGTAGCTCAGTGAGATCTAGAACCTTGGCCTCGCAAATCCCAGCCCAACACGAACCGCGACACGACACAGCTTTTTTTTTTTATAAACCTACTGCTTCTAGTACTCCTAGAAGGGAGGCAGGCTATCCAAACAATCCCGCGAGCCCGTTGAAGCTGTGAGTTTGCAATCCACTCAACCAAGTGGGCAGCAGAGTGTAGATTCGAACCCACAGCTTCCCCTCTGGGGCTCTATCCGTCATAGCCTGCACCAAGCTCCTCGTTATTCCTAATGTTTAATCTGCTTAAATAGCCAGAACTGCACCGCCCATGCTGAAGAGCTAATTAGCAGCTCTGGGGTTTGCAGAAGCATTAAAGATACTTAAGGAAAAGAAGGGGGTGGAAACCCCTCATATACCCGCTAACTAAGATCTCAGCAAGCCCAGTAGCTGTGGACTGTGAACTGAATGAGAGTGGGATCCAATGGAGTAACGCAGCAGAGGGCCTGGCCGGCGGGCCGACTAGGAAAGTCAGCCACGAAGCACTTCACACTTCAACATTTTGTTGCAGCGCTCACCTGCGTGGCAAAGGGGGATCACTTACCGATGATCTCCATGAAGATCTGCTTCCAGTGCTCACAGGTCTGGAAGCCTCTGCGCAAGGCCGAGCCTTCCGGAAACTGACGGAGCTGATCTTGAAGGAAGGTCTCCCACTTGAGATAGTCGGAATAGGTCTGGAAGGATGACTTCCCCTTGTACGTCGTCTGGAAGAGAAGGACAGTGGGATGATGAAAAAGAAGAAAGACCCGCGCAGACAGAGAGGCATGTGCTTGGTTATTTGATCCACCCGGAGAGCTCGGTGGAACCAGAAAGGTGGCGAGCAAATCATTTAAGCAAATAATAAGGAGGCAAGGGCAACTTAATAATTGTTAAGTAAATAATGAGTAATCCAGAAGGCAAGGGTAACAGGAACTCTTAGCCACAGGTATGAGGGGTTTCAGAACTTGGATCAGAGCTGACGCAAGACATCTGGCTGCCTGAGGCACAGCCACCCATTGCAGAGCCTCCCTAATCAGTCAAGGTATATCTTACTCCGGGGTCAGCCACAGCTTTCTCTCCTCGTTGCTAGCATGGAAAGGCAACCATACCCCAATGACAAACTCGGAGCCCTTTTGTAACTCCCAGGCTGGGTTCCCCTGCGGTCCCTCTGCCTCACTTTAGGGCTGGCCCGGTTAGGGTTATCGTTGGAGGAGAGGGTGGCGTAAGCTTGTGAACGAGGCGACAGGCAGCCAGATCATCCGGCAGAGCCTCCCTCTCCCCCCCCCCAGTGGTGGACAGCTGCTAATTTACACGTTGCTGTTCACATTCCAGGTCGTGTGCTGGCCGCACACCTGGGTACATGACCAGGTATGCAAGCAGCAAATTTGGTCTGTGCCATTACAGTTACAGTGGTGGAAATCTCCAGTAGGATTCCAGCCCATCTTGGAACCCAGAGAATTTTAACCTTTACCAAGGAGAACTAGAAGCCTGGACTTTTCCAAATGATTGATTGATTGATTGATGGATGGATGGATGGATGGATGGATGGATGGATGGATGGATGGATGGATGGATGGATGGAAGGAAGGAAGGAAGGAAGGAAGGAAGGAAGGAAGGAAGGAAGGAAGGAAGGAAGGGAGGAAGGGAGGAAGGGAGGAAGGAAGGAAGGAATTAAGGGAGGAAGGGAGGAAGGGAGGAAGGAATTAAGGAAGGAAGGAATTAAGGAAGGGAGGGAGGAAGGGAATTAAGGAAGGAAGGAAGGAAGGAATTAAGGGAGGAAGGGAGGAAAGAATTAAGGGAGGGAGGAAGAAAAGTGTTGAACACCCCAAGTGGACAAGGGCTACAGAACAGGAATTAGGGGTCACGAGTGGAAGAGGCCCTCACCGACTCAAACGCCATGGAAATCCACTGAACCTTCTCGTCTTTCACGCCCACCGCCCCGTGGGATAGCTGCCCTGGGAGGAGGTTAGGCTCGGGAAGATTCTTACATTCTGGGTGGAGCATCTGAAGGACGGTAGAGATGCTATAACCTGGAGGGGAAAAGGAGGTTCCTTTTTTAAAAGACAAAAATCTTGACAAGGCTGCATCAGAAGAACCCCATTTACAAAACCTTGCTTATCAAACAGACCCTCAGATGGAAATCCACATATAATTCCCCACCAGCCTGAAGTTATCCTGGCTTGTTTGCTTGTCACTTGTTTGTTTACTTTGGAGCCCATTTACACCAAGCTTTGCAGCCACCCTGGGCCGCTAGAAAGACGAACAAGGGGGTCCTGGATCAAATCAAGCCTGAACTCTCTCTGGAGGCCAAAAGGTTGAAACTGAGGCTGTCCTACTTTGGGCACAAGTAGGGGAAGGCAGGATTCTCTGGAAAAGACCATCATGCTGGGAAAGGCGGACGGCAGCAGGAAAAGAGGAAGATAGAATACGAGATGGGCTGGCTCGCTAAAGGAAGCCAGTGGCCTAGAGCTTGCAAGGTCTGAGCAGGGCTGTTGAGGATGGGAAATGTTGGCACCACTCATTCATGGGGTTGCTGTAAATCGGAGACAGCTGGATGGCACATAAGAACTCCTTCAAGAAGTTCCAGGGGGTGCCCCTGCTTCTTTCCCTCCCCATCCCCACAACCCTGGGAGGTAAGGCTAGGTCAAAAGGGAGCTCTGGACTCCGTGAACATCAGGGGTCCTTTGGGACGAGAATCCGGATTTCCAAAGCACCAATACTGTGGCCACGAGGACCCCCAAACGGTTGTCCACGGAACACACGTCATACCTGAGGGTAAGCACTGGGCCCCCTCCCGGCTTCACCAGCTCGGCGTTCTTGGCGATGGTTTTGCAGATCCGGCACAAATTGCCAATCTCTTTGAAGAGGTCAAAGCCCTCATCGTAAACGACGCTGCCCTTTCACAAGGAGACCCGAAAGAAGAGCGAGAGGAACACATGAGGCAACGGGATGGCCTTGGTGTGGAGCGGAGGCCGAGAAGTTTAATCGACTCAGGAGGAATTACCCCTTAGTTAGGGGTGTTGATCTGCCTTACTTCATTTTCAGGGGTGAGAAAAAACCTTTCATATGCTCCCTCCCCAAAAGGTGAGATTACAAGAATATTTGAGCCGTCAAGAGAGATTTGCACAAACCCCCTACATTTTGCACAAAAGTCCCCTGCATTTTGCACAAAAACCCACTCCATTTTGCAGAAAAACCCACTGCATTTTGCACAAAACCCACTGCATTTTGCACAAAAGTCCACTGCATTTTGCACAAAAACCCACTGCATTTTGCACAAAACCCACTGCATTTTGCACAAAGGTCCCCTGCATTTTGCACAAAACCCACTGCATTTTGCACAAAGGTCCCCTGCATTTTGCACAAAACCCACTGCATTTTGCACAAAGGTCCCCTGCATTTTGCAGAAAAACCCACTGCATTTTGCACAAAAGTCTACTGCATTTTGCACCACAACCCACTGCGTTTGGCATGAAGAAAACCTTGCACCCATTTGCACACAGAACACAAACCCACCCTCAGCCTTCACCCACGCCCTGTGTGAGTAAGAAAGCATGTGTACCATGTCTCCTATGACGTGGTTGTCCGTGCGCCGAGTGCGGTTCACCCCAAGAATCCCAAAGACCACAAAGACCATGGCTCCCGTGTCCACCAGGGGCCGCACCGCCGGCTTCCCACAGCTGGCATTCCCACAAGGGTTGAATCCGGATGTGACCGAAAGCTTGGCTTTGGGAGCAGCTGGAGAACATAGGAAAGGAGACGGCGAGGGTTAGCGGACGCCTTTCAACGTTCAGCTCGGCTCTTCTTTCTCGTTGTTTCGTACAACATCTCTGCCTCTGCTTTGAGAGGCGCATCTTCCTGCAAACACTGATCAGAAATGTTTAGAAAAATAAACACTCGGGTCCTTTCAGGGAGAAAGGCGGGATAGCAATATTTTAAATGAATGAATGAATGAATGAATGAATAAGTCCTGGTGTCTCCCAGAACAACCCGAAAATGGCAAAATTGATCCGGGCTCACCTTTCTCACTCGGTACATACAAAAAGCCTTTGTTGGGGCCGTCTGGACTGGAGCTGAGGAGACAACCTGGAGGGGCCACGCACACCCTGCCGTGGTACGGAGGCCGGTGAGACTGGGCGAAATACAGCTTCCTGGAAGAAGAGGAAGTGGCGCATGATCCTGAAAGCTCGGCAGGGCATCAGAACATCAGCCTCATTCCTTCGGGGGTCAAGGATGCCCTAGACTAGGGGTTCCCAAGCTTGGGTCCCCAGCGGTTCTTGGACTACAACTCCCAGAAGCCTTCACCATGAGCTGGGCTGGCTGGGATTTCTGGGAGTTGTAATCCAAGAACCTCTCGGGACCCAAAGTTGGGAATACCTAGAAGTACTTCAATACCTCACTCCCAGGATGGGGAATTAAGGAATCGGTAGCCCTCCCAAATCCGAAAATCTCATCCAATTTATGGTGACCCTATGTACGAGCCATCTCCAGAATGTCCTTCTCTCAAGAGCTCTGCTTGGTTCTTGCAGACTGCAGTCCGTGGCTTCCTTGATGGAGTCCGTCCATCTCACATTGGGGTCTCCTTCCAGAAACGGTGCTGAGCAAACATGCTGGATGAACCTGTACACGTTCTGCCATGTATAATACCGCCACCTCCGTGAGGGCTAGCAGCTTGCCTTCTAAAATATATAAAACTGGAAGGTTCCTCGAAAGGCAACCCCAGACTGGCCGGGGTTTGGGGACAACCTCCCCCCTTCTTCCTTGAGAGTCGTGCCTGAATCCCTCAGGACAGATTTAATTACCGTGTCCGCTGCTGCTCCTTCGCAGCCACGTAAAAGCTGAAGTCAAATTTCCACCCCCTCCTGGTGTCACACGACACGGAGGTCATCAGCCATTTCTTGAGCCCCGTCTGCTGGGCGTGCGCTCCTGTAGACACACAAGCGGTCAGCCTCTTGGTGAAGTTACCGTATGGAACTCTATACACCTAAGCAACGGATTAATGAAAACAGATCACTTAACGAGATACAGCCAGATCCGGGGGGGAGGGGCAAAAAGGGTCACAAAGGAGAGGCTTAACCCAGCACGCTTCCCCCTCTCCTCTCCCAGAACGGTCTGGTGTGGTCAACGCGCACAAGGACATCCGAAGGGCGCCTGGGATAACATCTCTTTTTCCATCCGGCCTCGAGCCCACCAATGGCGACGGACCCCAACACCCAGCATCCCCAGCCACGAGGCGCTAGAGTCCACCACCCCATCCGGAGGGCCCCCCGCCCTGAAGGAAAAATGCCTTTTGCAGTCTAGACGCGCTCGGAGGTGCAAGCATCGTGAGCCTCCCCCGGGTCCTCTACGAGGGTGCAAGAGCCTCAGCATCACCCCACGGAGGTGGCTCACCTGGAACGAAGGGACCTCTCCGTCTCCGGCAGACACCGTCTGCCACGGGGCCGGGACCGTGGCGTTGAAGGAGAACCGATAGACCGCCGGCTTGCCGTGGCTTTTGGATTTGAAGATGTAGACGGTTCCTTGGGGATCTGGAGAACAAGGCACAGTCATAACAATACCCTTGGCAGGAGAAGCCGGCGGGCCAACATCTGGTTTCCCCGACAGTGGGGCAAACAGACATCTCTGGGAAACTTCCCACATGGGCTCGGCCCCCTTTCCAGGTTGCTATCTAGTCCTTTTCTTGGAAATGTGGCGAATCCTGTTTCCACCTCGAATTCCCAGCGATTTCTTGGCCATTAACCGACTCCGAATTTTCATCCGATTTCTGACAAACCGCAGGAGTTGAAACGGGCAACCGTCCAAACACTGAGAATGCATTCGTTTGGGACAGAAGCCAATGGGCTGGGATTTCCAAACCGAGATTAGGATTCAACTTGACCCAACTTGAATCATCCCAATTCATTCTAACCCCAAACTCTCTCTTTTCCCCCCAACCTGGAGTCTTAGCCAAGTCTTGGGCTCTGGACAGACCTCCGTTTTCTGGGAGTGTTTGGTAGAACCAACCTGACCAGAGGTCAAATGGGGATCAACAGGAAACCCCATTCTGTTGTGGGTTTCCTAGAAAAATTGAGTGGGGGGTTCAAATCCTCACCTTGCCATAAATTCACTGGATCAACACAGGGCAGCTCCCACTCTCCAGCTGACCTACCTCACAGGGCTGTTTTCTGGGCAAAAATAGGAAGGAACTGTGTATTCTATCCTTGAGTTTCTTGAAGGAGCTTTACTAGTACAGTAAGACCCCTGTACCTGCTGATTCACTTATCCATGGTCTGAGAATATTAAAAATATTAAAAGAAAAATCCTAGAAATATATATTTCTAAAAATAAAGTTACCAGAACTGGCCACCAGGAGGAGCCAGAGACCATGATATGAATAGCATCCACTATTAAAATAATGTTTGCTATAATCCGCGTTTTCCAGCATCCATGGGAGACAAACACATTAGGTAGTTGGACAGCTGCCTGTCCACATTTAGGGATGAGGGACATTTGGATGTGGGAACACTGCTAAGCTCACCTTGTCCAGATCCTGCATCGCCCGTCACGATCCCTCGACCGCCCCACGCCGGGCCCGACCCCCTTTTTTTCTTCTCCAGGGAGGTGCGGATGTTGCTCTGGAGATTATGGGGTTTCTCCTGAAACAAGCCTGTCGCACAACGTTAGTCAGGGACAAACAAGTCTCTGATATCGGAGGCTGAAAGATCCCGATTCGTCGGGAAGGTGCTGAACTCTGGCTAACCCAATTTGGGTATCCTCGGTTGCAAAATTATTCTAGCGTTGAATATTTTGGTGGAGGGTTCCTTAGGTGCCTTAGAGTGTTTGAATACATAAATTTGCTCCAGCCGTTGGTCGTTGGAACCACCCACCACTTGACTGCGAATTCCACGAACATCTCTGAAGCAGAATTTGGTCCTTGGCTGCTAGAAGATTTCTCTCTCTCTCTCTCTCTCTGTCTTGCCACCTACTCAAATCCTGACCTGCAATCGCATGAGGATCTGCTAGTCAGCAACCAGCATCCTTCTCATACAGCCTCTGGTGGGGCATGGTTTCACTCACCTGAGCAGGTGACACAAGAGATCCCCTCGGCGCTCAGGTTGTACTTGAGGTCCAGCAGCACCTGGATGTTGGTGTCAGGCCGGAAGAGGAGAGGAGCGCGGCTAGCCGGGCGAAGGCGGCCGGCAAAGATGATGGACAGGATGAGGACGGACAGGAACAGCCCTGAAATAAGAAACATGGTCAAAACCGAGGCCGAGCAGGAGGACCACCTAGAAACCGAGCTGAGATGGCCCATTTCTCCTGCTTCTAAGGTTTATCTCTTTGGTTCCCGATCTTGGGTCCTCCCGGGTGTTCTTGGACTACCACTCCCAGAAGCTTTCACCGCGAGCTGTTCTGGCCAGGATTTCTGGGAGTGGTAGTCCGAAGGCTGAGAACCACTGCACTAAATCATGATATATGACTTCTAGCTGTGATTTTGGACGCGACCCATGCATTTAAAGCATTCACGTTATAATCTTTGCTCTCACATCAAACAGGAGAAGCAGAGAACCGATGCATCTAAAGAATAACATTTTAAAGGCAAAATGGTAACTTTTTTTAAAAAAATCATTTTATTAAGAATTAGATGCATTTCTCCATTTTAACACGGAAGTAACTATTTTAACATTACCACATTAAATCTCATGCATCATTTCCAAAATCTGTTGTGGTCTCATTGTGGTGCATTTTCAGAGTTGCTGTTTGAGGAGTTTTTATTGCACAACAAATTGTGGAAGGAGTTGCGTACCCATGTGTTTCGGATCACAACTCCCGTGTACCTCAGATATAGTGCAACACAGGGCAGGGATGATGCGGGTTGGAGTCCTAAATATCTGGAGTCTGATGGGTACTTATTTTCTAAACTATTTATAAGTAGCAGGAGCTGCAATGGGATCGAAAGCAAGACCATTAGCTTTTTGGTTTAACCAACAAACCAGTTACAAAGGCTTACCAACGATCACCCATTTGCTTTTCACTGCTGACCACAATGCCCAGTGATGGAGAAGCTCCTGGAGATGAGCAATTAGTTGTCCGTGGCTGCTGTTCTTTGCCTGGAGGGAGAGGTTGTCTGGAAGCACCGATACCAAGGGGACGTCCCCCATTTCCAGAGGAACTAGGAACAGAAGAGGGAAGAATGCTGGGTTGAAAAGATTTCCATAAAAACCAAGCTCGCATGGGGCAAAATAAAGGGAGTGATTTGCCAGGTAAATGATCTGGGTCAGCCCATTGACTGGGAAGGCTCTGGGCATCAACAGTTTTAAGAAATGGATTCAATCCCTTCACAAGCTTTTGACTATGGCAACAAGTTTTCTTAGCCCAACAATTCCATGAACACAAGAGGGCTTGACCGGGGAACCCAGAAAAGTCAGATTCAGCTGCATTTTCTCACTCGTGCTTCGGGGGTGATCCCATAGGGACCCAATTCCATGTCCTACACTCAATGAAGGTGGTGGCACACCGGTATCAGCAAGAGAGTGCATCTGCTTCAATCTGAGCTCTAAAGGAGCTGTCTAGGGTGCTGAACGTATTGGGGGACGGGGGGGGGCTCTGCATCTTGGAAAGGTCCTGTAAAGTTCAGAGTAAAACACGGAACAGATTCACAGCCCCGAGAACCCTGGAGCCACCCGTTTCCACCATCTCCACCAGCCAACAGAGAATCACCTTGCTCACCCTTCTCCAAAACCACGACGGGACCCCTGACCCTTAATTTAGCATTCCGGCATTCAAAATCTCCTCCGCGTCTGCATTAGCAGTGGAAGCATGCCTTCACACATGCCCCAGAGCTACCTTCCCTGCCCTGCTGACCTGAAGGAACTCCTGAAGGAAATTGTCCTGCTGTCTCAGATTATTCCAGTCAAGCAGCCAAGGAAGCCATTTGCATAAATTACCATACGGTGCAGAGACAGCATAGGAATGAGGTGAGATGCAGGGGTTTTCCAGCACCTCGGGCTGTTTGCTCAGAGGCACCTGACCTCTGAGGGCAACGGGGGGGGGGGGGGAATGCCGGGGGAAGGAAAGCCGGCTTTGCGAATCGGGCCCCCAACAAGCACTCGACTCTCATGTAAAAGGGGTCTCAATCTGGACCGTCTCTTACAAATAGGGAACCTTCCTCACGCCCAGGCATTAGAACAAAGCTGGGCAAAATTCAGCCTTCCGGGTGTTCCTGGACTATAGCTCTCATCATCATCCTCTCATCATCCTTAGCGAGAGGTGAGGAAGGCTGGGATCTGGAGCCCCACAACATCCAGAGGGCTGAACTCCGTGTAGGACGCAGACATGGAGAGGGATGGGCCCCAGTCCGTACCAGATCGTGGCTGGGATGGGTTCAGGATACAGTTTGCATTTCTACTTCTTCTAATATCAGGTCCATGCGAAAAAGAAGAAAGAAAGAAAAATACACCCCAGTTTCCATGCATTTTTCATGAAAGAGTGCCCATAAGTTAAAAAGGCCCCAAACACTCCTCAAACAACTTTTGAGATTTACTGTCCTGACTTGCACATGAGAAACGAGTTCATCATCATCATCATCTGAGAGCTGCAGAGCTAGAAGGGACCCTGTAAACCATCAACTCCAGCCCTTTTTAAGGTGGCCCAGTGGGGGAATCAGACTCCCAACCTCTGGCTTCACAGCCAGAGGCCTAAACCACTGCATTATCCAGATGTTACAAGGCACATCTGTCAATACGTGCATCTCAAGACCCTCGGGATACGAAGAAAGTCACCCCCTCCCAGACCAACCTGGTTCCTCTTCCACATTAAGCAAAGGAATGTCATCGTCCAGATAAGGCAACGATTCCGGTCCCGGCCCACCGGCAGACTCCGAAGAGACGAACAGGCCATTGGAAACGTGCAAGGTGCTCTCTTTGACGCATTTCTGGCTGCAGCTGCAGTAAAAGGAGCAACCCAGGCCACGTCAGCCAGCTTCTGGAGGCGGGCATGCTTCGCAAGACAGGGGCAGCTCTGCTTCACTGCATGGGGACTTCAGGGGAATGCCTGGGAACGAGGCGGGTATCGAGTGCGCGGCGTGCGCAAGCGATTCCTGCCGCGAATGCACTGAGACGGAGTGGGGGTAAAGCTGAGATTTGGGGGAATGGAAAGACACAACCACAACCACACACGCCCCGCCTAGAGATGCTCCTCTTTCTTCTCGGACAACACACAGAAAAAGAGGGATGGGGTGGAGAATAAGGTGGGAGCAGAAATGGGAAGAATACTGGGCGGAGAGGGAAGTCAGCCTGGCGCAAGGCCCCCTCTGGGTGGCTCCTTCCACAGGCCTTACCTGGCCTGGCAGGCGTCCTCTAAAGGGGACAAATAGAGAGACCAAATGCCCAGAGCAGCCGGCATGGTGAACAGGACGGCCACCCAACAGCAGGAAACGATCAGCGACATGAAGAGGCCGAAGTCGTGCACGGCTGGGATCTGCCGAGAGAGGAGAGGGAGGCAAAAATGCACCCAAGGTCTATAAAAAAAATCATGGTCATCTTGGCACAGCACAGCCAGAAGGGGCCCCATGGATCACGGAGTCCGGCCCCTCTCAAGGAGGCCCTGTCAGGATTTGAACTCCAAACCTCTAGTTCAGCAACCGGAGGCTCAAACCCCTGAGCTCTCCAGCTCTTCCAGTGGAAGGCAAAGGGAAAGAACGGAAAAGGTCAACACAGACATTCAAGAATTAACAGAGCCAGGCGGCATGGAGGACGGACCCACAAAGTTGCATAATTTAGATTTGCAAAATTAACGAACCTCACTGCTTTTTCATGGCAAATGCAAATGGGGAGTGCTGCCATAATTTTAGCTAAAGCCTGGGGTGGGGGGGGGGGGGGCTCGCTTAAGACTGTGCACAAAATTGCCCAAATTCCTAACCGAATCAGTCTTATTTGTATTAATTTGCATGAGACCCAGATCAACTCGGTATGGCTGGATTTATTCCTGGGTGAAGGTGAAGTGCCTTTACAAGCGGATTCAGAATGAGTGCATGAACTGAACTGCATGAGACTGCACCGGCTTCAGCAAAGTTACAAACAAAATTCGAGGCACACAAACCGGAGGTGGGCATGAACCACCGAACTGGACGTTCGTGCTGATTCGTTTCTCGTCCGAACAGGTGTTTGGCGCTTCCCAGCCCCACCTCTTCCGGCAGGCGCCCACTCAGAGGCAGTCCCATGGCTTCTCTGCTCTGCCTCCTCTGGACACTGCCCCTGAGTGGGCGCCTGCTGGAGGAGGCAGGGCTGGGAACCGCCAAACGCCTGTTTGGCCAAGAAACAAACAGGCACGAACCACTGGTGCGACAGTTCTTGCTCCCCTCTAATGCCGAGCCTTAAAGCTGTCTGTCTGAAACCGAGCAGGTTGTCTTTCCGTGGGAGGGCCTAATCATGCCAAAGAATACCATGTGGCCTCCATCCAAAAATGAAAAGGTTTGAGCCATTTTGGCGTCGTTCGCACGCCGAAAGGAAGCTAAACCAAATCCAGGGTTCCTCCCCGGAACCATCAGCAGGGGAAGGCAGATGTTCTGGGCTCACCTGGGAGAAAATGTTGGCGGCGTATGCAGCAGCGGTGGTCAAGGAAGTGAAGAAGGTGGCTTTGCCAGCCGTCTGGATGGTGTGGATCATCCGAAGGTTCGGGTCTTTCAGGTGGGTGGCCTGCCGGTAGGTGTTGATGAAAACGAAGACATCATCCACCCCTGGGACAACAAGGAAAGAGAGAATAATCATCTTAGGGCTGCGGAGCTGGAAGGGACCCTGTGGGTCATCTAGTCCAGCCCCTGTCAAGGAGGCACAGCGGGGACTCGAACTCACAACCTCTGGCTCCGCAGCCGGAAAGCTAAACCCCTGAGCTCGCCAGCAGTAGATCCAAGCAGACGTAACACAAGCTCATCAGCTTTCCACATCCGTTCACAATTGTATTAAACCCAACACCAAAGCACCCATGAAATTCCGCACTGATGTCCGAATCTTTAAAAAAACCTCAAACACGAGCAAAATAACAACCGTGACATTCATCTTTTCTCCGTGGCTGCCGAATTTCCCCACCTCGTTTCCAAATAGGCATTTCTGGATTGTACATTGTGAATGCCAGACGGGAGCCTTTTTTTTTTTTTTTTAAATAATAACTGGTGGCTTTATAATTACTTTTTAACCTCTGTCATAAATACCCATCGCTCTGTGGTACTGTTCCATTCTCTCCCTGAGTCCTTTTATTGCTTTTTATAATTGTTTTGCTGTGATTTTCATGGCGGGGGAAAAATATTTTTACGGCGAATGACACGGGGATGTCTATTAGGAAGATGGGGGTATAAATCTTCTTGAATGAATCCATGCCCCCTGTATCTTGTGCTAAGCCACTTTCCCCCACGAAGGCTGAAGTCCTTACTATAGTCTTCCTTTTTACTCCTTTGTGGTGGGATGCAAAGCCATTAGGGACCGATGGAAGATAAAGGAGCTTTCTGGGTTTATCAGGAGCATCTGTAGCACAGCTGTACAGCATCTGTCTTGTCTTTACACTGGATTTATGCATCTCACCTTTCCCCTTTTTCAACCTCTCAGGTGATAACCCCATAGCCACTTTATAGGGAATAAGCCCCACTGAACTCAAGGAAGCTCTGAATCAAAACATCAGCTTTGAATTAGAAGGTATTAAACGTAATTCAAAGATGCCCACTTTGCAAAATCTACGGCACTTGTTATTCCTTCCCATTTGGGTAATAATTTTAAAAAACTTAATTAATCCATGGCTTTCAAAACTGAGAAAGATATTAAAGGATAATCCCACATCTTTTCCTGATTAAATCAGCTCTGCTTCTCATTGGGAAGCTCCCCATCTTGTCTGTTTTGACCGTTACTTGGGTGTCAACATGTACAGGGTTGCAATGTTACTCAGGAAAGGTTAAGGGAACTTACCAATTCCTACAATGACAAACGCTGCCACTCCATTTAAAATGCCTAGATACTGGATCCCGAACACCACGTGGTATAGGAAGAGGGCCACGAGGCAGCTAAGGCCAATGCTAGCAATCCCAAAGAAAGACAGGAACACTGGAGAGAGAGAGGGAGAGAGAGCAGAGAATAGTCACATATATTTTTCAGAAGGAACATGCCAGAAGCAGGTTCTCACATGCTTGGCCATCACTTGAACACTCACAGACTGCACAAAACGACAGCAACAACCGCCTTGTTGCAGACTTCTAAAAAATCAGAAGCACGAGATGGGTTGTTCTCGTCCTCTTTTAAATCACCTGTCAGTCCTTCTGTGCTTTTGTGTGTGTGTACTTAGTTTCTCCCTCCAGTGCAGCAAAACTCTTCCCCATCTTTGCAACTTCCCTTTCACTCAACTTTGTAACTCACAGCAGAGGCAACAAACCTCCGGCCACCTTGTACTCCACGCCCGAGGAACCCTCGGAACTCCTCACCACTTGATGACGTATCGAGAGGCGTGCGGTGGCCATGTACCTGAACAAGAAGCCAGGATGTAGACCAGGACGGCGATGCAGCTGCTGCTGATGAATGCCAGCAGCATGTCATTGTTGAAAGTCTTCCGGACTTCGTAGTCGAACAGATCCGTCCCGCCGTAAAGCACTTGAACTTTGCTAGGGAGAAACACCGGGGGATGAGTTAGGAACTTACGATCCTCACATTTTTGGAGTAACTGATTATGTTGGCATGTCACCCTCTAATGCCTGGCTTTTGGGGGGCAGATTTTGGAAGGGGAGCCCTTTTGCACTTTGAAGCATAGGTTTTCAAGAACAATTGGTTGCCAGAATCCTACTGGTGATTTACGCCAGCGTAAGGGCAATGGTGTAAATGGCACGAGTGAATCCCCACGTGCTTCCCCGGTTGCGCACCCCTCATGGGCTTTGGAAGAGCAATATCTTTATATTTGCAAGTGCATTTAAAAAAAAAACTATTTAAAGGTATCTGAAAAGTAACTCAGCTGTAACTGAGTTACTCTGCGAGTAATGAGTTGCAAGCCAAGTTAACACACCCAACAGATGCATAACAACTTAGAAAAGGACCACATCCACAAGTTGCTTCTGGATTTCCCCATCACCATTGCTCACGTCATGAAATACGGTAGGGGGAACCCCACAGCATTGGTCCACCTCATGGCGTCAGGACCCCCCATCGTAAAAGAATCAAGAAGGAACCTGGTGTTTTTCAACTCATGTTCAGCCCCACCTTTGGTTTCGGCTTGGGGAAAACCTACCGGCGTCTCTTTTTCTCCCTTCCAAAATTTTGGCAGATTCCAAGCGCCTCCGGTCTCCCCAACCCAATGCAAGAGACACAGCAAAGACAGGACCGAGTCCCACCTGCCTTCCACAGAGATGTTGCAGCAAATCAATAAAAACCAGGAGCCCCGTGTGTATGTGTGTGTGTGTGTAATAAGTAGAAACCTAATTCAGCAAGAGCACAAGAATTCAAATCCAGAATCGTAAACTCTTGATGTCCTACTCCTACACGGATAGATTTGCAAGTTTTGGGATCTCCCACAACCAATTTTTGTAAAAAGAGCTCATGCTGATAGGGAGATTTGTGGTTTATTTTAATTTCTCGCTTTCGGTCGCTCGACGTTAAAACTTAAGATCCCTGGCTGAGCCCTCTCCGAGCCGAGAGGGAACAGCGGGAGAGATTTCTCAACCCCCGAGATGGTTGAGTCGGGAGAAAATCCCCTCCGATGATGGGAAACCTCCACCTGCTCTTCTCCCAAAATCGGATGGATTAGAGTCTTTGCACAATGATTTTCCAGAGAGAGAGAGAGAGAGAAAAAAAATGAACATTCCGAATAAATTTCCTGCCTTCTCTCTAGAGTGCCGTTCTCCGGCGCCAGGGCCAAAAACAGCCTCGTTTTATAAATCAGTGCAAAAACGGGTCATAAGAAGCAGAAAGTATTCATGCATCGCAAGCACCTGAGATGGAAAGCTGAACGGTGTCTATATCGGGGCTCGTTGGCAGGAAGAGATACGGAGCACAGCTAATCCCAGATAATTACGTCAAGGGAGACAATAGAGCCGGTGCAGAAGAACCGCTGGGAGACACCCTTCCCGGGAGTCTGGCCAACCTCCTGCTGTATTTCTCCAGCCTCAAGCATCTGTTTTGGGAATAGGGCAATATCCTGCCTGGTACGGCCCCACAGAGCATTGATCCGTTCTGGGGCACAGGCTCAGCTGGCCAAGTTTTGGCGCTCCATGGGAGACCAGCCTGTCGGAGGTCGCTCTGGGGCCAGCTAGACCTTGTCTCCTGAAGATCTGGGACTCCACCGGCTAAGCCCAGGAAGTCAACTGAGCCTGCAGGATACCTCGGAGGTTGGTCTATCTGCTCTGTACCAAATAGACTCAGACCACCTGGCCCTGTCTGTTTCTCGACAGGAGGTAGACTGGGGTTCCAGAACACCTCTACCTGCTTAGTGCTGAGGATGCAACCAAAAACGTGGATCCCGAACTGGACGAGTCTTTAATGACACAATTGAAGGTTGCCCCTGATGGCAGGAGATCCGGAGGTCCTGTCTACATGGAGTGCTTAGACCAGCCCCAAGGTCACCTGAAAGCCAATTCTACCTCCAGCATGGAGCAGATAGACTGTCCCGGGCTGACCTCCGGTCCAGAGGGCAGATCCTCGGGAAGTCTAGTCAGCTCGTTCAGGTCTCCATCACCCCCCACCAAACAGCTGGACCACCACGGACGTCTTGGTGCATCTTATGCTGTGCCTTTTCACAGGAAACCACGGTCTTCCTCACCTGGTGGACTGTTTGGCTAATAAGGCCACATAGGTGACCACGAAGCTCTGGAATTTCCTACGCTGCTCCTCCCACCGATCCTCCACCGAATAGTAGCTGGGCAGGGGGGCGCCGAAGAGGATCTCGCTGCGTAAGAGGGAGCTTTTCATGTTTTCTGCCGAGAGGCCCTCGTCCACGTACCAGTAGAACTCCGGGTGGGTCATGGCTAACTCTAGGGAACCTAGAGACAGGCGGAGAATCGGCTGATTTTCGGAAGGACCAGGAGCTAAAGGCAGAGCTTGCTTAATACCCCCTCCACCGCACCCATCAACAAAGACAAATCACGGCTATAAGCAGCTCGCCACCGTCACTGGTAGTCAGAATAAGGAGCCTAGAACATTCAAAACTGGTGTCCCTGTCTTCTTTTTTCCTCCGCCCTCCTCATCTCTTGTTCTTCTAGTTCTGTGTCTTTTTTGACTGCAATTCCGAACAGATGGATGGCCTCATCTTTGCTGTAAGCCAAGCTGCTTTCAGAGTTTGTTTCCCCTCTATACTTCCCAGAAGAGCCAGTCTGGGTGGCCTTGGGCAAGCTGCACCATCCCAGGGCACTCGCAGAAGAAGGGAAGGGGAAACCGCTTCTCAGTACAGAAGGACGGGGGATTGGTTACAATCCCCTCCCCCTCAGCAGACGCTGGAAACCATGGATAATAGCAAATGCTGTACATAGTATGATAAAAGAAACCCAGAAAAAATATTTTCACTTGGATTAGCAGAACTGGCCACTAGAGGGAGCCAGAGATCATGCCATACAATACATAGCATGGTCTCTAGCTCCCTCTAGTGGCAGGTTTTGGTAAATACATTGTAAAAATACGTATTTCTAGGTTTTTTTAAATACATATATTTTTAATATTTTCCATGGAGAAGTGAACCCGCAGATACTGATTCCGCAGATAGGAACTCCTACTCTCTCCCTAGAGAACCCTGAAAAAGGCTTGCCATAAGTCAGAACTGACTTGATGGCATGTGATTGTTATCAACTAGTGCCATACATTGTCTCCAACTATTTACCTCGTTTCCTAGCCTGCCACTGCTCACCTCGTATGTCAGCCAGATCCTGACCAAGGCCGTCATAGTAGATCTTCCCGCCTCTCTCTGTGGGGAAGAAATAGGTCATGAGAGAGCTTGGAGGAGAGCAGTACGAGTAAGATCCCAAAGGGAGGTCCTTGAGAAGCTCATGGGGCTTCCAGCAGAACTGCTGGAAACGAGGGTGGTCCATCATCCTGCGCTCAATCTCGTGGATGGTGAGCAGGCGCTCAGAGGTGAAGATGTTGTTCTCGGCATCGCCCCGGGCGAGGAAAATGAGCTCGATCCGCCAGTGCGCGTGGCTTTGCGTGTTGGCGCTCGCAACGGCGTTGGGATATTCCCAGTGGGGCGGGAGGTTCCGTGGCCGACGGGCGGTCCGGTTGGCCAGATTCGGTGGGGTCGGAGGAGGAGGAGGAGGAGGGGGACGAGCCCTCTCCGGGGCCACGCTCCGGCGCTTCCGCCCGACGCCCCCCAGCCGCGAGGCGTTGCGACGGAGGTTCTGGAGCTGTTCGAAGATCAGCTTCTGCAGGGTCTCGGAGTTGAAGTCCGCCACGTCCCGGCGGCTGCGTCCCCAGGAGCCGAACTGGGACTTGAGGGCCGAGGCAAGGGCATCAAAGCGCTTGGAGGACTCGTGGTTCCGGATCTCAAAGGCGTTGTACGAGATGTCGATGTCCAGGGCGGGGTAGTGCAGGAACATCACCAGGGTCAAGGCAGCCGGAATGGCGCAGCCCAAGAAGAGGATGAGCCCAGCGGAGTAGGGGTTGGTGAAGACCAAACCTACCACGTTCCAAAAACTGGAGGTCAACACCGCAGGCCCCGGCGTGACCCGGGGCCTGGGATTCCATCGACATTTCCCACAGAGACGGGGGCCTTCCATCCTCTTGCAGGGGCCGAAGGCCCCCTCCTCGTCCTCGTTCAGCCAGCTGCCTTGGAATAAAGGGTCTTCCTCGGTCTCCATCTTGAACGTCTGCATCAACAGCAAAAAACAAAAGGGTATGAGCCACAAAGCCGTAACAAGCGGGTGGGATTCCCCACCGTCATCCTCTTAGAACTGTAGAGCTGGAAGGAATCATCCGGTCCAGCCCCTGTCAAGGAGGCCCCGTGGGGATTCGAACTCCAAACCTCTGGCTCCGCAGCCAAAGGCCTCGACCACAGGGCTCTCTAGCAGTCCCATGACCGTTCCTGCATAGCCAAGCACGTACCAGAAATTTCAGCCCTCTACAAGGGTTCCCCCCCCCACAAAGCAAAGTAGGGTCGGAATATCCAGAATGACTCCACTCCCATGCCATACATAGGTTTCCCATCGGGAAACATTTCGTTCAAGCCAACGTCACCCACAGGACAAAAATGCGACCCATGCCATTTCGGGGAATCATGCATACAATAATTGAGTTGGAAGGGGGCCTTTAAGGCCAGCGAGTCCAACCCCCTGCTCAAGGCAGGAATCCAAATCAAAGCAGATCGGATCAAGGGTGGTCCTGTTTTCTCTTGAAGGTCTCCAGTATTGGAGTGCTCATCACCTCCCAAGGCTATGGGTTCCCTTGTTGTACTGCTCTAACAGTTAAGAAGTTTTTTTTATGTTCAGCCGAAATCTGGCCTCCTTTAGCTTGAGCCCATTCTTACATGTCCTGCACTCTGGGTTGATCGAGAACAGATCCTGCCCCTCCTCTGTAGGACTACCTTTCAAGTATTTGAAAAGTGTTATCGTATCACCCATCTGTCTTCTTCTCTCCAGGCTAAATAGGCCCGGTTCTTTCCGTCTTTCCTCCTGGGGCTTGGTTTCCAGTCCCCTGATCCTCCTGGTTGCCCTCCTCTGAACTTGTTCCAGTTTGCTGGCATCCTTCTTAAAGTGTGGTGTCCAGAACTGGACACAGGACTCAAGATGAGGCCTAACCAATGCCAAATAGTTTTAATAATTAATTGCTGGGAGGGTTAGGAACCAGAGTGGCCATGGAGATATCACCCAAAAGGAGAATCAAAGAATATATCAATCAGCACTAAAAGGCATAAGCTTTTTATAATAACACATCTCGTTAGGGAAGACTGTGATGAGCCAGCCTGTCCATCTCCTGCTGAGTCCACAGCCCTGGAAAAGTAACTTCAGGGGCTCTCTGATCTCCCCCTGTCTAGTTCTTTACATTTCAATTAGGGAACGATAACTGATCGCTGCTATTGAAAAAGAACATTTCAGGTTCTCAAAGGTGTGGGAGGCTCAATGGCCAGAATCCGCTCGGTGTTCTCTTACGAGGCTTTGCCACTTTGCTGAAGCTAATTGCAGCTAATCGATGGGCAGCCAGGGCAGAAATCCCCTGCATGTCTTGTCACCGGGGGAGCCAAGACAGACCCAGCTTCTCGTTCATTAGCCGCAATGAGCCGCGGCCGATGCATCTCAACGGAAATGCTAAGATCCTTACAGAACCTCCATCCTGCTAGCCGGCACCCTCCTTCCAACCCCTGTCGCTCTTTTCTTCTAAAATCTGGGCTCTTCTTTTTGGGTGGGGGGAATAAAAAGATAGAAAGCGGCATCAAGGGAGGAAGGAAGGAATCCCCCCATCTAAACATCACTTTGGAGAGATTGTTTTTTTTTTTTTTTTTTTTTGCCTCTGCTGCTTCCATCATCTGGGGAGGTTTTTAATTTAGCAGCCTCCCTCCAGCCTGTCTCGCTCCGAACCCTTTTATGCATCAGGATGAAATACGCCAAGGTTTTCCTTCCCGCACTCTCATTAAGGCCGAAAGTAGGTCTCTCACTTTCCCCGGGTTCTCAGATTTATAACCTTATTTACGCTCGGAGCTGCAACAAACACGGGGGAAGTCACAACGATCAGGGCTTTTTCTCTTCTCTCGCTTGGCACACCCGCCCCAGAGCATCTGGTGATGGGGCGCCGGGCCAGAGACATGACAGATGAGAAGGATCTAGCATCTATGTTGCAGAGTTCTCAATTTCTGGTAAAATTCCCATTGCTACGCAGTAGAAGTATAGAGACTCACAGAGAAAGATAGCTACAAGTTCCTCAAAGAGTCCACCCCTTTCTCCTTAACTGGCTCTTAAGGTCTTGATAACTTACTCTGAGACATATAAAAACATTTTCTTACGTACAGTTGTAAACAGATCAACAGCAAACCAACAAAGCAACCAACCTGCTAGCTGAGTTTTCTAACACACTTCCGTAGACCAAAGAGAGGGAAAGAGAACTGTAAGTGGAGAGGCGGAGCTCTTTTGGAATTCTGAGACAGGAAGGGATGATTGGTTAACGCTGGAGAGATTGACAGCCGCTCCAGATAGCCCAGATAGGTCTCTCCCAGTCAAACAAACTACAGGCCGCTTGCGAGGTTGTAAAAACTCCAACGTCGAATGGGATGTACCTCCATGGTGTGTGTCATGTTGAGCCCTAACAGCAGGGCATCTAGGCTAGTTTGGGGATTTGGGGTAACTCCTCCAAGCTTAGAACTACGGCGTGCCTCCATGGACTGCTGAAAAGACCATGTTTCATTTCCCAGATTCCATCAAGAATTTAAATTTTGAATCCAGCTAGATTTCTACCCCTCTCCAATCCTTGCTTTCATGGTCTCATTTTTCTGACCCTTTAACCACTGTACTGCATGGCCCTTCCAGGCAGCTCTCTTTCTGAAAATTAAACCCAGCCGGTGAGCCCCTTTGGGGAGCCCAGATCTGACACCCATCCTGAAGCCCTGGTAAATTGGAATCGAAGCACCCAACAGCTGAGCCTTTCCTTCCTGCGGCACTAACTCTGTTATCTTTCCCTTGTTAATTTTCTCGGTGGCAAGGTTCTCTCTGCAACTTGACCCAAGAAGTCGTGAGCAATTTCCAAACACCGCCAGGAACCAATTTCGAAAGCTTCACCTTTCGCGAGGCTCCCACTTTTGACAGGGCGCCGAAGGGGAGATGAGAGCAAATCCTGCCCCTCGTGCGCTGGGGAGAGGAAGCCAGCCCCAGCTGTGCCTCAATGGGCAAAGATTAGCAATATATACATTGACTGCATCCTAACAGGAAAAAAAAATTAAATCAAACAGAAACTCAAGGTAGATTATTTTCTCTTTCGGTAAGACAGGGCACCAAAGCAGAAGAGAAAATGTGAAAATATAAAGACGAGGCCCCCTTAAATATATGGGAACACCATTTGGGTCTATCCACCTCTGCCCACTTCTGCCAAGTTTTCACAACCGAAATGGAGACGATATATAATTCCCGGCATTTCATTCAGCAGGGAAAAGCAAGACAGTGCCTGTGAGGGCAAAAGAAGTGGAAAGCAAACCCCATCATCCACAGCTCGAATGGGAGTTGTAGTCCAAGGGGTTCAGAGCCTGCCAGGCCTGAGAAGGCTTCACTGGAGGACTGTAAAATAGATTCAGGGTTGAGGGCAGTCTGTGTAATGGTTAGCATGCCAGCCTGAGACTCTCACTCTGTCCTGCCTTACAGAGGGGGTTGTGGAAACAGAGGTGGCCCAAATGGCTTGGCCACCGAATAAAAGCAGACATGCAGAAAATTCCAAATACATAAGTACTTAAAAAAAAAAAGCACACACATAACATACAATCAACATGTGGGCTTCCTTGAAACGTAGCGGCAGCTGGTTTTTAGTGGGGATTAGAGCAGAATTAGAGAAAATTACAGATGGTAATCTTTTAAATTTTCATTAAGCCCCATTACATTATGGCTCTCATTTAATAAGGCTGTGTGACCCCCCCCCCCCCCCGAGAGAGAGACAGAGAGGCACCTCCTTCATACAAATAAATAGGTCAAAACACAGACTTGACACCCGACCCTCCTTGTTCAGGAGCAGTCTACCCGGCTGGCCACCTGGGCCGGGCAAGAGAGACCGGCTTGGCTCCGATGTTTGCCATCTCCCCGAACGTCTCCACTCCGCCGAGCCCATGGAAGTCAGCCTGTCATGGCACTCAAGCTGCCGGCGGCCACCCCCCCCCTTGGCCTCGCAGGCGGGCCCCCCCCCCAGGTCCTTGGAGACGCTAAATAAATGGAGACAACCCGACCCACCCTCTTTCCGCCGGTCCGGCAACGTTGACTAAGTCATCCTCCCCGCAGCCCTGTTGCAATTGCCGAGGCTGATTGGAATAAATGCTCCATTAGTTGTTTTTAAGGTGCCGCAGAGCTAGAAACAGGGAAAGGGGGAGGGGGGGAGGAACCCTACCACGTACACTTTTTCACTCTCTCACATGCATGTGTAGCCCTGTGAAGCAGCCGAGGACGACAACGTCTCCTTCTGTAAAACAAGGATGGAGTTGACATACCGGGTGTTCAAGAAATTAAGAGGGTGGTGCCGTTCTCGTCCCCACCCCACTCAATGTTCCCATCATTTAAACCAGAACGGGACAGTCACGCAAAATGCAAAAGAGGCATGTTTTAAAAAACATATTTGCTGTGGAGTGTGGGTTCTGTGATCCACACACAGACACACAACCCCACCTTTAGCTCACAGGGCAGAGGCCCCGGGTTCAACCGGTGTTTTGCAGGCATCCCCAGCAGCCGGGTGGGCCCTGGGGACTGCCCTCCACCCCGACCAAAGGACGCCAAGATTTGGGGAAGGCTGTCTTATTGGGGTGCGGAAAAAGGCATTTGATAAAGGGACCAAACGGCCCCAGTATCGGTGTAGCATGGCTCCCCGTGTCTCAGTGATGGGTTATGAAGCTCTTGGGTTAAGTAAGGGGTAGGGGTATGCTCATGTTTCCGTCATCCATCGTGCTGGCAGAATCAGGGCCTTTTGGATGGTTTGAAAAACTGGACACAACACAGAGATGAGATGTGGATGGATGCATCTCTGCATCGCATGCCCTCTGTTGTGACGAGCCGTCACGTTGCCTCCAGCTTCTGGCGACCCTATGAATGAGTGATTTCCAAAATGCCCTGTTTCAACTGCTCCGTTCAGCTTCTGTAGACTCAAGCTTGTGGTTTCTTGAGGGAGTCAGTCCATCTTGCATGTGGTCTTCCTCTTCTCCTGCTACCCTCAGCTTTTCCCAGCATTATTGTCTCTTTTTTTAGAGAATCTTGCCTTCTCCTGGCCTGCCCAAAGTAGGACAGTCTCAGCTTCAACATCTTGGCCCCCAGACATAGTTCAGGCTTGATTTTCTGGAGGACCCACTACTCTCAGATAATCTGGGGAAGCTTCTAACCCCACCACCTTCTAAGTTCTTGAATTTGGGGAGGGGAGAATCAAAGAGAAAACTCAAAGCAAAGACAGGGGGACACAGAAACTCTCTGAACCTGGGGACAGAAATGCAGAAAAAGGTGGCATTATTTTCAGTGTGTGTGTGTTTGTGTGTGTGTGTCTTATTCCACATTGAGAAAAGGAATCCCGGAAATGAGGAGTGTCCAGGGAAGGCAGGCGGTAGGTGAAAGAGGGCAGCATGGCTTTTATACGCAACCACGTCCCTCCAAACTCTGTGCAGCCAAAGCGTACGGCTTCAGCCGACGGTGTAGCCAGGCAGAAAACAGGGAGGTATTAAAATATTAGTTCAGCTGGCTGAGCAACAGCTCCGAAGCCACAAAGCAGGTTTGGGGAGGAGTGGGGGAGAGAGGGAGAGGCTTCCCCCCATTAGCTGGTAACATGCCTCAGTGGCCAATTAATTTGACGGAAAAGGGCTCGGCCACCTGAGGCCAACTTCGGCAGAGCCAGGATTTCAAAGAAATCTCTGATCATGTACCAGACTTCCAGAATGCCACAATGGGGAAACGCAAGGCTGGGAAGACTTGAAGCCTCGGGATTAAAGACTGGCTGTGTATGGTCTCTTCACCACAAACCGGACAACTGCGTTCTGCACTAGGTGTCGTTTCCAAGCAGTCACCAAGGGCAGACCCACGCAGAGAGTGTTGCAGTAGTCTATCCCGGGGGCCATTTGGCGTTTGGGTTCTTGAGCCAGAAGGGCTGTGCTGCAACAAAAGAGTCAAACACAATCTTTGGCCTCGCACCACGAAGATGGCAACCAGCATAGAAAAGGGCCCAGACAAGTCAATCGATGCAGCTCGCCGACTCCCCTCTCGCCCCTTCCAGCGGCTCTATTAGCAGCCATGCCTTTGAAAATGAATGGGCAGATGGTTGGTTCTCTAAAACGTCTGGATTTCATCATCGGGCAATGAAGCCAGAGAGTAAGGGGCTTCATTTTGTGCCTCTTAAGCAAACAGCATCAGTCATTATAAAAATTGTAACTCTAACAATGGGTGGCTTTTTTTCCCTCTTCCTCTGCCCTCCTCCTCTGTTTTTCCTTGCGTGCCATGTCTTTCAAATTATATGTCTACCTGGAAAGGGTCTGTTTGGGAGTAGGAGAGATGTAGTTTAAAAATGCTTTCAATAAACAAATAACAATAAGAACATTTATTGTCCTCTAGCAGTCTCCAGGATCAGCCTTGATACACAAAATATGGCCCTAGTTTTACCGCACAGACAGAACAGCTTCTAAACAAACCGAGAAATCAGTTTCGGGCGAGGAAACCTATCAAACTTCAAAGACGTGAACATCTTCCTCTGGCTTTAAGTGGATCCTCTGAGAATAAAACATTTACCCGCTGATGATCTGGACTCTTTAGCTGTCATTGAACACAGCTGTATTGTCATCGGCGATGCAGCCGAAAGTCCATCATCCTGCTTGTCTGGCAATGCAGGCGATGGAGGGATCGGGGAGGGACGAAGGAAGATGGACAGGATGCAAAAGTAAAGCTTACAGCTCTTGCTAAGAGGGTGGGTGCTGCAGAGTTTGGAAGAAGCAGGAGGATAAACAGGGCAGGGTGAGAGACAGCCACCAAATATGCTCTTATCTGGAAAAAGACAATCCTGTATGAGCTATAATCTTAGAACGGCAGAGCTGGAAGGGGACCCTCTGGATCATCCAGTCCAGCCCCAGTGGGGGAATCGAACTCCCAACCTCTGGCTCTGCAGCCAGAGACCTCAACCACTGAGCCATCCAGCATAAGAGGCTGGCATTCAGCGCCATTCTGTCTTGGTTAGAAGGGTGGGGTGTGTCTGTCTGAGGGATTCAGACCAGGCCCTTCAAAAGCAGGCAAACTAAGGGATCCTGAAGGTCATCCAGTCTAGCCTGCTGCCGATGCACAAAACCCACAGCTGGAGATACAGCTGAGGTCCTGAACTGCTTTGTTTGCTCCCATCTGCTTTCCCCCAAGTCTATAGGGTCCAGGAGCGGGAAACGGGTCAAAAGCAGCCTGCAGACTCTCCCTGGCTGCTCACCCTGAGTGCGGACAAGACGGAGCTAAATGAACTGAGGTATGCATCCACTCCCTCTGAGTTTGTCTCTATCCGTCCTTCTTCGGAATCGTTAAGACCTGGAATCTTGGCTTGGTTTTAAACGAAAAGGCCCCTCGCTCGGCCTTAGAGCCCAAGGCGGTGCACCCATCCAGATAAAACCCAGATTCCAAACTGAATCACACTAATTCATGTGAGATCTGCCCAGATTCAGTTCTGGGATAAAGTGAATTTACAAATTCGCTTGGAGCTAGCTACATATTAAATCAGACGGAGCACAAGAACTGCTGGAAAGCTCAGGGGTTTAGCCACTTGGCTACGGAGCCAGAGGTTGGGAGTTCGATTCCCCCACTGGGCCTCCCTGACAGGGGCTGGACTGGATGATCTATAGGAACCCGTCCAGCTCTGCCGTTCTAAGATTATGAATATATTATTATTAATTCGCTCTGGAATAAATCGGGATGCATTCGGCAGCTATGAAACGGCCTCTGTCCCAGCCAAAGAGACTGAGCCTTGGGAATGCTTTTAGCCCAAAAATGCCAACCTAAGCCTGAAGACTTCTCCTGCTGACCTTTGGGAGCTTGGTCAGAAAACCTTCCTTCCCCTGATCCTATAAACACGGGGCAGGCATGCAAATATTCCTTGGAGAGGGTGGCTGAGTTCAGCCTTCCCGGTCTCCGAACGGGCTACGTGCTCGGGGTAGGGCGAAAACAAACTGCAGCACTGAAAATAAGATGGAAAAAGAAAAAGATAAGAAGCGTTTGGATCAGAGGAGGTGGGTAAGAGGCGAGAGAAAGGAATAAAAGAAACCAGATCCGTCGGTCAATAGACCATTTTGATTGATACCATCTTTCTCTCACCAGAAGCCCTTAATCACCTCCTCCAGGTCTACCCAATTACCCTCGAGTTACTTCTTCTTTTCTTTCCAGAAGGAAGAAAAGGTTAGCTCACCCAGCCACACGAGAAAGCCTTCCTAAGAACCTCCAAACAGCCTGGGCTGGTTTAGAGACCCCCGAGTCCCCGAGGTTGGTCAAACCTGACCTCTTCTTCCTGGCAGCGTCTGGCCAGTGGTTTCCTGCTGGGAACCATTGAAACGCTGCGTCTCGGGGTCTCCCGTTCATCCGAAATAAACACACTGAAAGCTAAGCAGGGGGTTCATTGGCAAACCGAACTGCTCCGTCATGAAAACTCACCGATATCCTGTCTCTGCTTTTAAGGACGTGCTGTCTATAATGTATCACTTCGGCCATGAAGAGTAAAGAACACTTTAGTGCCTACGAGGAAAAACAAGACACCACCAACTCCTCTGAACCAGTCCCTGTATTCTTCTATTGCCAACTTGGGCTGGCAGCTCACAAGCTTAGCAGGCATTGAACTGTGGCTTGGGAGATGCCCCCCTGCGCCTAATGGCCCAGCCAGCCCTAAGAGACTCACGGATTATGATCTTACGCAGCGCCTGCAAAACCTAGTTCCACAATGATCTTAAAAGCAAACGATGTTTTAGGATATTTTTTTTGGCCCTGCGCAGTTGGAATTTGTCACAATGAAGAGAGGACAAAGAGTTTGTGGATTTTTAGAGGCACCCTTACACAGAGAATGAAGAGAGACGGCTGCTTTTAAACCCCAGGTATGCCCGATTAATAGGGTCTGCTAGGTTGTAACAGGCTGGCCACCGAGGTGAATCATCATCGCCATCCTCTGCACAAAATCTCTGCTTCAGGGCAACCAAGCAAGGCAAACTTTAATAAATGAGGACCACCATTTGGATCGACGCC
The DNA here is from genome assembly GCA_037013535.1 of Intellagama lesueurii. Lineage (NCBI taxonomy): Eukaryota > Metazoa > Chordata > Lepidosauria > Squamata > Agamidae > Intellagama > Intellagama lesueurii. The sequence continues at coordinate 11,228,776 of JBAJHW010000016.1, read as the reverse complement.
ACGTGTGCATGTTTGTAGGGCTGTATGTGCTAATTCGTCTCCTTTCAGGGCACACTGAGGACTAGCAGCTCCTGTCTGATGCCTGGCAGAGCAGCTGCCAGCCAGAGTCCGGAATAGTGGGCTAATAAAACCAAGGATCAGACTTGCCATAAAGCAGTTTCTGACCTTTTTAGCCAAAGCTGGAGTTAGACCAGATGAGAATGTGAATCCGCCCACGGAGAGTCCTGAGCCACCTGGAAGCATACACATGTGTTATAACAGACCTCCCCAGAGAGGCATCTATGTTTAATTGGTTACCTTTCCCAGCAAAACCTGCGCTGGGAGAGGCCGGTTGCAGTTCACAAAGGTTTCTCCCATTTAAAACTCGCTAGCCTTCAAGGCTGCACCAGTCTCTTGGAGGTTTCCTCTGTTGTCTGTAACAGGGAGCCTGTTTGTCTCCATAAGCCGGCGACAGCATGAATGTGCACTGCAAGCCCATTAAAGTGTGAGCTTTCAGGGATGACAGCCCACCTCCCCAGGGATACAAAACCGACAAAATCCACAAAAGCAGTGGCTCATCGTTGACTCAAACTCACCCCAAAACAAACCTGATCATTTTTCAGATTACACAACACTCCTCTTTCCTTTGTTTTCCTCCCCACCCCCCACCCCCATACAGAATTCTTTCTTGTTGTGCACCGACAGGCTTGCAGGACTACCCAGGAAGAAAACACCCTAATCCAGCATGCAAGCCAGCACAGAAACTGGGGAAGGTTCTGAGTTTTGCCTCTCTAACCAGAGCCTGCTTTCTCCTATGTTATTGGGATTTCACAGGGAGACACACCGTCCTCCTTCCTCTGACACAGGATGCAGGGCCAGCCCTTGGGACACTCCCCACCACCACCCAAACCCCCATCCATTCCCTATTATTCTCCAACCCTAAACCCCCCAAAGTAAGAGGGGTAAGTTGACTTTCTACCCACATTTGCTTGAATTGGGTAGTTGCTGAATGGCAGAAAGCCAGCAAAAGGGGGGGGGGACAGGGGATAATGGGTGTCTGTGGACATGATCCCCCGCCTTCCTAAAACAGGGTACCTTCCGGAGGCAGAGAGTCCAGCCTTCTGCTTCCGTTTTTCTTTCAGGCCAAAATTAAGGTGCCTGGCTAAGGCACATGGTCTCTCCCAGCAGTTGGTATCAAAAGAGGGTGTGCTAATTTTATTTATACAGACATTTTCCAACTCAGTGGAAGGGGGGGATTCCTAAAGGCAGTTCCTCCTCCACCCCAAAAGATGCTTTGCTAAGCAAGCCCGTCTCTTTCCCACAACACCCAGGTTTTTAGCGCTGGGACCCCCCAGTAATTTACCTCTTCCCGTACCCGCTATTCACTCTGCTGTTTCCACCCAGCCCAGCTCAAGGGCTACAGAGGGAACCCCCCCCTTGCCCCCACAACCAGACACACAACCCTTGATCCGACCTACAAACCCCTTTGGGACACCGATCTAGAGGCGAGCCTTCTCCTCCGGGGAAACTCCGGGGGAGGGGAAGAAAGGAGCCATAAAGGACCCCTCTCTTTTGGAGGTGCGGAGGACCCGCTCGGAGTGCGAAGTACTTGAGCACAAAACCCCCCAAGCGGTTCCGAGACAGGAACAAAAACGGACACCCCCCCCCCGTTCCCTCTCTCTTCCTAGATGGAACCCACGCGCTTTCCAAAAGAAAAATCGGGGGCTCGTCCCCAGCGGGCCCCGATCCAGCAGAAGGGCCTCCTCTGCCCCCCAATTCCCCCCCCCGCCTCTCGTCTTTTTCCCTCCACGCGCCGCCAGCCTCCCAGCCCAGCACCGTCGGGAGAAAGCAATGCGTAAAAAGAGGCAGCCGCTCGCTTCTTTCCCTCCCCAAGGCGAGCGGGAGAAAGTGGAAGGCTCCCGGCTCGAGAACACCACGAACCTGGGATGGGGGGAGGGTGGACGGCCAGGAGAAGACAGCTCGGACTTCCCGGTGCCAGGATGTGGGGCGGGCACCCCAGAGTGCGGGGCGCAGCCGGGCGCGCAGCGCGACAAAGGCCACCCCGGCGCACCTCCGTCCTCTCCAACGCGCTCGCCAGCTTCTTCCGACAGCGCCTGCCGCAGCCTTTTATACCCTGCCTCGCCAGCCTTTGGGGGCCGCGTCCGGGCCTCTACCATCGCCTCCTGGCCTGGAGGAGGACCCCCTTCCCCGCCACAAGCGGCTGCCTTCTCTTCACCTCCCGGCTGCGGCTCCTGAAAGCGCCGGAGCGCAGCCGGGCGCAACCGGAGCGGCGCCTTTCCTCTCCAAACGCGAGGCAATCTTGAGCCAGCGTTGGAAGGGGACTTCGGATTTGGTTCGGTCCTTCCCCTCCTCCCCGCTGGGTCTTTCCTGGAGATGGTACGGCTCGACTCGATATAAGCAGAGGGATTGGGGGTACCCGCCAAGAGGGGGGGGGGGGGAGGAAAAGGCAGCCGTGCCGGATGCGGGGTCTCAAGAAACATGATGGTGATGGGAACCTCCCTTACAAATCCCTGCGGCTTTTTCTTCATATCCTAGTATCATGATCTGGATCAGGTAGTAAAGCTGCCTTGGTCTCCTCGGCTTTGGGGGGCAAGTCTCTGAATGGCAGCCCCTCTCAAATGCCCTCTGCCCCTCTTCCGGATGAGCATCACCCACCTAAGCCAGCCACCACTTCAGACCATTTTTCTTGTCCAGAATGGGTGAGGCCCCAGTGAGGAAATATTTATTTATTTATTTATTTATTTATTTATTTATTTATGTTCCTGCAGAACAGGAAAAAAAAATCCTGGGCTTTTTTTTAAAAACAACAACAACCCACCATCATCACCATTTGCAAATAAACAAACATATATTTAAAAAATAAAGGGTTTTCAAAATTACCTTTGTGTGTGTGGGTTTACAAATCAATTCTACTTTTTTCACCTTTTCACTTAAGAAAGGATAGTTCCGTGGTTTATGCCTCTGGCTGGGAATCCAGAGGTTGGGAGTTCGATTCCCCGCCGGGCCTCCTTGCCGAGAGCTGGACGGGATGATCCACGGGGTCCCTTCTAGCTCTGCAGTTCCAAGATTATTGTTATAGATAATTGTTATAGAATTGTTGGATAGCACTTAAGAAAGGAGTGTGCCATTCAATAGCAACAGACCAGTTCCAGCTGTCTTTGTTCCTACCAGGAACGGGTTTTTTGTAGAGGCAATGGGTCTTGAGCTCTCACTAGAAGCCAGAATGACTAAACTGCCCAAATAGTTAATCTACTGTATTCTTGAAGGCTTTCACAGTCAGGATCCGACCAGAACACAGAGTTCTAACTCCTGTCCTCTGAAGATGCCGGCCACAGAGACTGGCGAAACATTAGGAAGAAAAACCTCCAGAACACGGCCAAACAGCCCAAAAAACCTACAACAACCATCAGTTAATATAATATTATTAATTCTTCTTTAATATTTGAGTAATTTTACTGTTTTTAGCTTCTAATGTTGTGGGTTTTTTTAATGATGCAAGCCACATTATTTTAAATAAAAAACCCTGATTCTCTTGCGCTGTGGCTTAGTGTAGAAAAGACTTCACTCGCGGGAAGACTTGGGATAGGGGAAAGCAGCCGGGAAAGAGGAAGAGCGAATAGGGAGATGGACGGACTCAATAAAGGAAGCCACAGCTTTAATTTGCAAGATTGCAGTGTGGCTGCTCATGGCAGGAGTTGCTGGAGGCCACTAAGAGCTGTACATCAGAAGTGACTTGATGGCACATAACAGGATAAGGGAATGGAAGAGAGGGAGGGTAAGAAATATATGTGTGGGTGTGGTTGTGCACGCACACACAACGATCATGACAGTCCACTCAGTGCAGGGCAATGGTGCATGCATGATGCTTTCTCTTATGTGCCAAGTAATAAAAAATTTTCGGTTAGCTTCATTAATATAACTAACCAAATTAATTAACTTTGGCACACAGTGCGCTCGCGCACACACATTCCTACCCACCCAGCAGGGGAAAAAAATCAATAATCGTCTGTGAGCTCGGTAAAAACCTATTGCCCTTTCGTAACCCTGGAAATCTCAGGACTGCCGCTGGGGCTACACGCTGCCTCACGCAAGGGCCGGCCCTGATAGGCGCCATCTCGTTTCTGGCACCCTCCTCTGGACACGGGTGGACAGGGCAGGAGGGCAAGCCACAAGCTGCTCACGGAGAACACCTCCAGGCCATGGAGCAGCCGTGTGGCTCACCTGGGGAGCCCTGGGCCCTCATAATCACTTACTCACACACACACACACACACACCCTTCATCTCCCACCCCCCTTGTGTCGCACAAGTAGATTCCCCGGAGATAGCAGTGCGCAGCAGTCTATAATCAGCTGATGTATCGGGGCTTCACGCTGTCAAATGCTGAGTAATGAGAAATTTAATGAAGAGAGATGAGGAGGGATTTTAAGCCGTGGAGGAGAGAGAGAGAGGCAATGGGTAACCACCTCCTTGTCCACATCCTGGAGCTCAGACACCATCTCGCATGCTCTGTGTGCTGTGACTCAGATGTCGCTCGCTGTGCCTCCGAACATCATGTGCATCTGAAGTCATGTTTTGGATTAAAGACACGGCCGGGAGGAGAGAAGGAGGGAAGAGATGGGGCTGGGGGAGAGGCAAGCCTCCCTGAGCTTTAGGGGCAGGAGGTTCTGTGTTCTGGAGGAGAAATTTGGGGGATCGGGGCCCCAATCACCCCCGAGCCCAGATTTTCTCACTGGAAGGAATCATTGCATCGTCGAGTCACGGATCGGATGTGGTTCAGGGTGGAGAGAAGGATGATGAGAACAAAACCACTATGAGAACTAGGATTGTTCCCACGTTTTTCCACTGGGCCGCCTGGCAGGGCTGTTGTTCAGCCCACCGGCTAAAATTGGCCGCCTGAGGCACAGCAAAACTTGGCCCCCCCTCCCTTCATGTCCCAATTTATTTGGGTGAGTGGAGAAAAACCGAGAAGCTCCTCTCTCTGACAATAAAACATGTAATAAATCTATCTATCTATCTATCTATCTATCTATCTATCTATCTATCTATCTATCTATCTATCTATCTATCTATCTATCTATCTATCTATCTATCTATCTATCTATCTATCTATCTATCTATCTATCTATCTATTTTATTTAATTTATATCCCGCCCATCTAAACCAAAGTCTACTCTGGGCAGCTAGTCTACTCTAAAACAGATTATATGACTATTTTTTTAATGCCTTTCCTTCCTGAGCATCCAAAACCAGAGCACTGAGGCCATTGCCCCCCCTCTGTCTGATAGGCGAGCCGGCCCTAGCTGGGATTAGACTCAAGTTCAACAGCGACTAGAGGACCACAGAGTCCCTGTAATGCTGTAAACAGGTACACACCATGGGGATTTAGAGTCTACCCATCTTGATTTAGAGAGCTTGGACCTCTAGCTTTTTGGACTAGAAAACCCAGAATTTCCCCCCCCCCCAGCCAGCTGGCAAGGGTCATTCTGGAAGCGGCAGTCAAAAAAGTAACTTTTTCAAGCTTCGATCCTGGACTTCAGGCCTTCCAAGTTTGTTCTAAAGGAGATGGAGAATTCTCTCTCTCCCTCTCCCTCTCCAATTCCTTCTACATAATGGATGGTTTTCAGATTTACTCGGCTTCCCCTCAACCTTTAATGATCTCTCTTGCTTTTCTAAACTCAAAAAAGACCCCGGCCGGCCAGAGTTGCTCAGGAAAGCATGACCGATTGCATGAGCCATGCCATGTTGGGGCTGAAAATTGAGTGTTTAGTTTAAAAAAAAAAAAAACCTGGAGAAAGCACGCTTCAGTCAAGCAAGCTGAGCCCACGCCGGCGTGAAAGACAATGCTCGATCAATCAGTTGGAGAGGGCAGTAAACAGCCATAAATTAGCATGCGCTCCAGCACCACAGCGCTCCGTCTGGGATGCGGTCCTCGGTAAATGACCGCAGCTAGGCCTGACGATCTCTTTGCGCACACAGATTGGTCTGGAAAGGAGAATTGCCTTCCAATCTCAGATGCATCTGAGCATCTGTTGCACTGGATAATAATAATAATCTGAGAACGGCAGAGCTGGAAGGGACCCCATGGATCATCAAGTCCAACCCCTGCCAAGGAGGCCCAGTGGGGAATCAAACTCCCAACCTCTGGCTCCATAGCCAGATGCCTAAGCCATTGAGCTCTCCAGCATCCTGGATGTACATTTTCTGAGACAGATGCCCCATTTTAAATGGAACTTAAAGGAGAGATCCAAAAGTAATGAATGATTCACGGGCCAGAATCCTGTTGCAGAGTTATGCCTGCATAAAGGAAATCACCTTAAGTCGTGGAGGCAAATTGTCTCTCCTTAACCCGTCTTGTGCCCGCAAAGGAACACAGGGGGCCCTTATTGACCCGTGACCATTGGCTGCCAAGATCTAAGCGCTTTCCCTTTGACAGGCGTAAATCCACAATAGGATCCAGCCTATTTTTCCACTCTAAGGCAGCAGGAACACTAAAGAAACAGCTTTGACAGTTGAGTTAGAAATGCAACTCATTCATTTTAAACATATTAAAATACATTTTCACGGGAGGGCTCCAGAAACAAACCGGAGATTTTTAGACTGGGTAGGTGGGGGCGGGGGGGGGGGGGAGAGACAGGGGACTAATTTCTGATCCATAACTGAAAATTTAGTATAGAATGGCGAAAAGGACAGTCGCCAGCATTCATGGATCTTGAAGCTGCTTTGGAAATACTTTTCGCTTCTGGTGTCTTTCCATCACCTGCACCTCCCTTTTCCTCATCATCCTCTACCTTTACCCCTCAAATTCCTGCTTCATCACGAGCCTCACTGCCACGGGCTTTCCCCCCTTCATCTTTTAGTCAGGCAGGTTGGCATTCATGCCTGGCAGTATTTTTAAAATTTACGGCTCCATTTGGGACCACCGGGTGGTTTGTTGAGGCCAACTGCCACCGCCTGAACGATCTTCTCTGCTCAGTTGCTCATTACCGGAGTGTTAAATAACGCCAAGCCGGGTCCTCTTGGGCCCTGTAAATTTCGGGCTGGGGGACAGCCAACCTCCACGAGGTCTATAAAAAAACTGATTGCCTGAAAGGGTTGGGAGCTTCTCTCTGGCCTCCCATCTCCCTTTACTTCCCTCCTCGGCCAGCAAGGGAGAACAAAGAGGCCAGGAGAATCCCAGGTTCGAAACCTGCATTAAATACCACCCGTCTTGAGAAACAACTGGAGCAGGAAGAAAGCTTTTGCAGGAGTGGTCCATATATATCCCGAGGGTGTTCATCCATAAAGGGACACATCTCGGGCACGGGTCCGGTTGTGGGTGTGATAGCACAACTGAGATCCCACTCTGCACTTTCACTATTAGCCGCTATTAGCTCCCAGATGTTATACAAGGCTTACGTGAACAAAAATCAACATTTTAGGCTGTTCTCTCTCTCTTCTTTCCTACCAATGGGGGGGGGGGGGGAGAGGGACTTACAGGGTCTGGGGAAATGTCCTCTTTTTGGATGGCGAGTAAAGTAAGTCACCGTCAGAGTAGGCCCCTTGGGATCAATGGGTGTTATGGAAGAGTCAACCAAGCTGCCATTGATCCAGTGGGCCTCCCTTCGTGCAACCGATAGTCCTGAGCAACAGGATTCGGGCTGTGGTGTTTTCAGGTTTTTTCCTCTGGACAAAAAGCGGGGGTTTCCTGGTGGCAGCTGCTGACGGAAGGAGCGAGGCTCATTCGGAGACCAGAGACATGGTACTTAAGTACCGTTATGCTGGATGCAAATGTGTTAAAATTAAAAAGAAAAAAAAAGGAAAGGCAAGAGAGCGGAAAGTCCTTTCAGAAGTCATTTAAAGAAGATGAGCGGGAGAAATAAAGCCACAGAAAACAGGAGGCGCACAGTAGGTTGAGCCTCCGACTGTGAATGTGGGTTTCTTTTCTGCCATTAAGCAGGCTTAATGGCTTTCCTGCATGTCGTGGCTTTGAAAAGTCCCTGTAACGGAGCACCGTCGAAGTGGCTCCCCCTCTGAGCCTGCTGGTTCCACGAGAGTCTCACAACGCGGGTTTGAAGCCAGCCAGGCCCCAACACCCACCGAGCATCCTTTCAGCCCTCCCCTGGGGGCCGGTTTGGGGATGCCGACACCTCCAGTTGGTGATGGGGGGCTCAGAGAATGAGGCCGAGGCATCTTCTAGGACGCAGAGCTGAGCAACGGAGGGAAGAGCTGGTAACTGGTAAAACCACTCCTTAAATATCTCACTTAAAGCCTCATTAGGGTGCGATTTGACGGCACAGAACAGAACAATCTGGGGACCGGAATCACCACCTCAGAGAAAATATAATTCTCACCTCTCTTCAGATTTGTCGGGAGTAGAAATTCGCCTTGTCTCGGAATTCGGTTCATTGGTAAGGTTTCCGACGAGAGTTATTTTGTAGGTCCTTGGGTGCATGGGGCTTACAGCTATGTTTCTGATGGGAACATGGTAGGATGATGCTCAGGGGGACAGAGCATCATCCTACCAATGCTCTGTTACAAACGGCCCAATGAGATCATTTTATTCATTCTTCTTCAAAGGATCTTTCCCAAACTCTGGAAGAAACAGGTGTGCAAAATTGCAATCCTCCAACCGGAGGACCACGAAGACGGGAACTGGGGTGAGGTGCGAGACGTGATTGTTGGACATATCTTTGTTTTCTCTCCCTCTCACACACCTACATGGATCCTGCAATATTTAAACTCGAGGAGAAGAATTTTTTTTCCCCCATCAGCGATATAAACTGAGTGTTTGTCAAAAAGGCAAGTGACTCTACATTCATGTCCTTGAGTGTATAAATAATGCAGCTGTCATTCATTGTTAATAACAGCCTGAGAAGTAGGGGTGTGTGTGTGTGTGTGTGTGTGTGTGTGCGTGCGTGCGTGTGTGTGCGTGTGTGTGTGTGTGCGCGTGTGTGATGGAGAGAAGATCGCTTCATTACTTCCTCCCCGTTGTTACCACCAGCACCACTGGTGGGTCAGGACGTGACAAGGCGGAGTAACAGAATAAACATGCTTTTCGTACAGGAAAGAAAATTAAGCAACACTCAAGAGTTGACCCCTTAAGCTCTTTAAACAACACATCTCTTGCTATCAGAGGGTTTTTTTTTTTCCCCATTTGGTTTTCAGAAATGCAGGCTGTTGAAACAACATCAGATATGCCCAAATGGATCAGATCTGAAGCTTATTCAGCTACCTCTTTTTTGCTACTCAGGGGTCAACTGCTTGCTAACATGGAGTTGTCAATGGTTGGTTCGTAGGTGGCCCAAAACTGGAGTTTTTTTGGGGGGGGGGATAACAAAAGGAGCAAATGATGGTAAGAACAGCATGTTATGTAACCAAGATGCAGCTGGCAGCAAAGGGTTAAGAGCCACCACCGTGCCGCATGTCGGGGGGGAGGGGGGGAACTGTAGTTAACAGCAGAAGCAAAAATAAACAGTGCCAAGATTATTTTTAAAAGCGTTAGGAAAACAGAGCTGATTCTCACCCGTTCGTAATTTTTGCTCCCTTGGCTTTAAGGACCATGGACAGCTCCTCAAGGAACATGAGTTGAGGGTGGGTGCAAGGCAGCAGAGAAACAAACAAGGGAGACAGTTCTGTTCAACCCAACTAGAGATATAAAATTTCTGAACTTTTCCATTTTTTTAAAGGAAAAAAAAATGCTTTTCCCCCCTGTTTTTTTCTGGGGGAAAAAATGGATCTTTTCGGAACTTTTACATCTCTAAAGGCAACGGCGACGCTCCGTGAATCTTAGCTGGGACAAGACGCCTCTCATAGCTCTGCCTGCCCAGGGGGGTCAGGATAAGGCCCGAGGCTGAGGTTGCAAGAGACAGTTCAGTGTCTCTCTACACTGGGTGATTTCATACACAAGATTCTTGCTTCCAGAAATAAACCCAATTCACTTTAAATTCAAGATTTGTGGAAGCCCCGCCTAAGCAAAGGAAAGCCATTTTCTCTTCCTGGAAGCCATCCCGTTGCTGAGGAGCAGGATGGCTCCCGTGTGTTGCAGGATTATAGATCTGACCAATTCTTGGGGAAAGCTTGTAGGACAGAAGATCTGTCTGTAACTCTCCACCCAAATATCTCTCCATTTAGAATAAAGAGTTTCTGATGCCTCTGACGCCCAGCTGGCAGGATCCTATTTTCCTCCATAGCGGAGACAGATCCTGCACCCGCTCTGAAGGGTCCCGTTCCTTGCTTTTCTAATGAGCTGCAGAGCGCACTACGGAATTAAGATGATCCAAGTTATTAATTGCCCACAACAATTAAGACTCGATGCCGAGGCCCTGGGGCACCTTAGGCTAGATGCTCGAGCCAATTAGAGCTTCATAGATATTCATGAAACTCAATCCACACGCTGGGAGCCATCCGGCGCATGTACACACAAGCCCATCGCCCCCTGCTTTGCACCGTAGTGAGTGGAAAGGGAAAGTCTCCCTGCCTTTCGGTTTAAGCAGACTTCAGAGCAAATATTTGGTACCGTTCGGGGGCGGTTCGTGGCTAGATCGGCTACCTAAAAAGTATGTGTGTGCAATAGATGTTGAAAATGAGAGACAGAGGGGGAGAGAGAGAGAAAGATCCAAGTGTGGTGAAGTGGTCAGAACTGGGATGGGGGAAGTCAGACTCCAGATCCCATCAGGATGATGGGGATTGTAGTCCAATAACATTTGTAAAGCTATGCGTTGCCCATCTCTGATGTCCAGCTGAGACCTGAGGAGCTTGTTGTTAGGGCTGCAGTCAACAGGAGCCATCATCATCACCATCATCATCATCCCCACCTCTTTTGGTGCCTTTAAGAAATGACATTTTTTAGATCAAATGGTGCAAGCCTATGGATGAGACAAGCGGCCATAATTTCGCAGCAGCTCGTCCTTGGCAAAGGAGGGTGGGAAAACCCTCAAACGAGGAAAGAGAGATGTAAAATATAATTATCTCGTTCTTGGTTTTACAGCCAAGTTCAAACAAGAGGCTGCCTTTCGTATTTGCATCCCTCAGCAGAGGTCCCCCCCCCCAAGATCCCGGAATGCAGGCATCTTATTTACCAAAAGGTTCAAATTCTTCTTCCACTGAGATTTAGGGGGAACGCTTTAATTCCACACACAAACACACAACGTTCTTTACACGTTCCATCACCACCCCTTATCTCGTGCCAAAGATTTTGTAATTAAGACAGCGAGGAAGCAAAGGGAAGGAGAAAAAGAGACTTTAATTGGACTTAAGCGGGGAGATCATCACAAGAAATGTCACCAACGGTTCGAATCTCGTGATGAACAAACGCTTGCCAAATCATGGGCTCTTGATCTCATTAAGTGGCTTTAATCATCCCTTAGGACGCGTTCCAAGATGGTGTTTGGTTTCTGTTTTTTCTAGGGTTGCACAAAACATGGGTCATCCTCCTTCTTTCTGTTCCCAGCATTTGGGCTGCGAATCCTGCAGCTTAAAGAGCCACATAGGGGCACCCGTGGATAGACGCCAGTATTTGCAGAAGTAGAAAGACATTTCAGGGGAAATGTTGGCCAGTGAGAGACAGGATTTCCGGCATCCCAAATATCTCAGTGCCTCTGAATGCAAATGTTAAGATGGCAGAGTTCTCAGTGTTTCCTGCTTTCTGAACCTGGTGGTGCTGTCCATGGTGCTCAGTAGGGCCCATTTTCTTTTGATTCAGAGCAAATTTTGCAGGTAGCCAAGGAATCAGAAGAAGACTGAGACTCAGAAGAGCAGTGATGAAGGAATTAGAAAAAGCCATGAAGTGGAAGGATGTGTCAGTGAAAACCAAGGCCGTCCAAACTCTTCTGTTCCTGTGATCATCACGTATGGGTGTGAAAGCTGGACAGTTAAGGAAGCCGACAGGAAAACAATAGATTTGTTTGAAATGTGGTGCTGGAGGAGAGCTTTGCGGGTGCCCTGGACGGCCAGAAAGACAAACAAGTGGGCCCTAGATCAAATGAAGCCTGAACCCTCTCTAGAGGCAAAAATGCTGAAACTGAGGCTGTCCTAATCTGGGCACCTCATGAAAAGAAAGGATTATCTGGAAAAGACCATCATGCTGGGAAAAGTGGAAGGCAGCAGGAGAAGAGGAAGACCCACTGTGTGATGGACTGACTTCCCAAAGGAAGCCACGACTTTAGAGTCTGCAAGAGCTGAGCAGAGCTGCTGAGGAGAGGAAATTTTGGAGATAGCTCATTCCTAGGGTTGCCCTGAGTCGGAGGCAACTTGAACGCATGTAAGAACAACAACACATTTTGGAGAACAGAACAACCATCTCCCTTCCCCCCTCCAAGCCACTCTCCCCCCCCCCTTTGTGGCTTTCTTAGCATGTTTCTTTTCTCCTCCAGGACATCAATTCTGACGCCCCGATCGGTAAGCAAAAAGAGGCATCGACTTGCCCATTCTTCCTGGGTTTGTTTTTTAATCAGGAACGGGAGAATTACAGTTCCCAAGGCAACCGTAAACTTCTGCTTTTTGCACACTGTGTTGAAGTGGGGAAGAAGAATCACTGCTGAAGTTGGAAGTCTATTATACATTGAGAGAAGGGAAGGAGCAAGAAAGCCACTGGACCGGGGAGGGAAAGCTGCTTTTTCTGAGCTTAACATACTAGATAACCTTGAAATCTGTAGTGGCGGATAGAATGGAAACCCAGGAGCATAATTTTTCATAAAAACATTGTAAGGCCTGAAAATGAGAATCTCCCAGGGCTATCAAGGTGCGGGAACATGTTCCACACGTCATGAGTGGAGAGAGAACGATTGGTGGTTGTGATGGGCCGTCAAGTCGCCTCCAGCGTACGGCAACCCAGAAATCTGCACCTTAAACAAGGGAGTATCTTTGGTGCCCTGTCTCACCTCTGGAACAAAAGTCTCCAGTTGCTAAAAATCTAGGGAGAAACAAGGAGGAAGAAGCCAGGGACCGTTTCCTGAGCTCAGCCGCAGACTGCTTTTTTCATAACCACTCTCCGAGACGCTGCCTCTCCCCTTCCCCAGTGAGGCCTAATTACATTTCATTTGCTTAATATCTCCCAGCCACCTCGGTCTTGTCCAGAGCCATTTTCTCCTCTCATGTACAAGCAAACAGCCCCCGGGCGAAGCGCTGTGCTGTGTGAAACAGGCGGCTTTTATCATAAACAAGAGAGAAAAGGGAAGAAGAGGGAGGAAGATGGTGGAAAGGAAAGCCAAAGGGGGCAGAGGAGAAAAATCCAAGAAAGCAGAAATCAAACAGATTTGGGAGGAGGCTTCGGAGAGACCCATTAATTTCCCTGTGTTTGCTCTCGGATTGGAACAACAAGCCGCCCTGTCGAGGGTTTATCTGAACTCCTCAGCTGTGAAAGCAGCGTGCTCCCTTGCTTCCTGAGCTTTAGAGATTTGCCAGGGAGCCGGGGATGAAGCCGGAGGCTCGGCAAACAGAGATAGCGGCCGTGGCATCATACATCACCCGCCGGGAAAATGCATCCCTTTCAGGGCTGCCCATGGGTGAAATTACATTATATTCAGTTTGGATAATTGGATGTCATCTACCGCCCGGCTTGTTAGGAGACATTTCCGTGCCTTACCCTCGGCCTCTAAGCAGCAGGCTGGGGCCCACCTGATGCTAAGCGACGTGGGGCCAGGGAAGGAAGGAAGGAAGGAAGGAAGGAAGGAAGGAAGGAAGGAAGGAAGGAAGGAAGGAAGGAAGGAAGGAAGGAAGGAAGGAAGGAAGGAAGGAAAGAGATAAGGGGAAGTAAGAAAGGCAGGAAAAGAAGGAAGGAAGGAAGGAGAGAGATAAGGGGAAGGAAGGAAGGAAGGAAGGAAGGAAGGAAGGAAGGAAGGAAGGAAGGAAGGAAGGAAGGAAGGAAGGAAGGAAGGAGGTGATTTTAGTTAGGGTTCTGTTGATGATGGGTTAAACCCAACATTTCATTGATAACTGCAGAATTATCTCTGTGTGTGTGTGTGTCACAGCTTTTCCCAAATGAGGGGCCAGTCCACCCAACGGGTAGCCCTCCCAATGTTGATCTACAATGATACCTATCATCCTTCCCTCTTGGCAGGGGCTGATGGGAGTCAGAGTCCACCCTCTGGAAGCCAGAAGGGTCTAACGTGGGGGTGGTGAAGCTTTGGCCCTCCAGATGTTTTGGACTCCGATGTCCACATGGCCATTGGCCATCCCTGGTGTGGATTCTGAGAGTTGTAGTCTGAAATGTCTGGAGTCCCCAAGATTTGAAGGCCTGGTGTCTTTTCCCAGAGTCTTTTGCGCCCTAAGGAGTCTATTCAGCCAAGTTGCATCGTCAGGGGCCATGGCTCCAGAGAGATAGCAGGGCATCATAACAACAGGGAGTATCCAGCCCTAAACCTAAACCCCATTGCTTGCAAACCCCTATGGGAGACGAACAGAACCCCGCTGTGTGTCCCCCCACCTCAAGGGGTGAAGTTGCCGAGCCCACACAGACAGGGTTTGCCTGGTAGAACGGGTTTATTTGTATTTATTTATAAGGACTTATAATCGGCTGCCATCTGCAGGTTTTAAAGCCAGGTACGCAAACCATAAAAGCATGCAGTATAAAACCAGTGCATTAAAAAAACCAACACCAACGTGCGATGTCGCGGTACCCACAGGGATAGAATGCATAAACCGCACCGGGAAAAGATTGCATAAATAGACATGTTTTTGGTGTTGGCCTAAAAATATGAATTGTCGGCCCAAGAGTACAAGAAGCTCTTATTTCCGATAAAAACCGCCCGATTTTCCACTAGGTATCAAGAACATGCAGAAAAACTATCAGACTGATGGCTAGACTAGGCTAGGATCCTGTTCTCATCAGAGTGGCCTGCAAAGCCCATGAAGAGGACCTGAGAGTAACCATCCCCTCCTTCTTGCATTCCCCAGGTATAGTGCCTTTGACATTGGAGGTTCTATTTTCCCTACTTATAGATGCCCCATAAACTCCAGGAATCCATCGAATCCCCTTCCTAAGTTTTGCACGTTGGCCTCCATCATGAGGCAGTGAGTTCCACGGTTTCATAATGCACGGAGTGCAGACTTGCTTTTCCAGGGCCATGCAATACCGGCCTGGCTCCTGAATCTGCCGGCTCTGGTGACTCTCCCTTCCAGTTAAACCAGTCCCACGCACATAAATCTGGAGCCAGTCCTTCAAGGAGAAAGGCAATGTGGACTGGAACCCCAAATCGGAGTATCCCTCCCAGGTAGAGTAGACCTAGTGAATCAATGGGATTTATGTCAATGTAGACTGGCCTGTCATTCATGGACAGAGCTGGGATCCAGTCAAATATCTTGCTGGTGCCTGTGGTTTTATGGCTGATCACCACCCTCCTTGCACAGGGCTGGTTTCAGAGAACCTTTTAAAGTGTGACTATATACCACAACTCATATATGTGGTTTTTCCTGGAGCATCCCAGGAAATCCCCCATTTAGCTGCTGCAGGAGTATTTGTCTTTATTGAAATAATCTTTGCTCAACCCCGCTGGTTATTGAGCCGTCTTAGCTGAATGGCTTTGCTCAATACCAGCCCCTCGTGCTGAACCGGGGAAGATGGTGAGCAGAGTTTTCATTGAATAAGCGCTTAATGTCATACACGATTAAAGGCGACGGCTCTGGGAGGCAAGGGCAGTGAGGAGCATTGGAGCGAGATGATTAGGGAGGAATTGCAACTCTCTTTGACTCTCCCCAAATGGAACAGAATTAATGAAAAGTGAACTTTTTCCATTACAAGTCCCATTTCCCCCCCACCGAGCAGGACCAGGGGCGAAGTTGGGTGGTGATTCTGGGACATTTAGTCCAGAAAATAATTTCTGGAGAGGACTCCTTCGATAGCCGAGTATGCAGAAAAAGATGCTGGAGACGATAAGGCCAGGAGCCAGGCTGGCCGGTGTCTGATGGGATTTGAAGTACCAAAAAAAAAAAAAAAAAAGGAACTTGATGACTGGGGGATAATGGGATTTGGTCCAAAAAAGGAACGTCACTCTGCCACCCCATACTTGTTCATCGTGGTTAATGTCACTTTCTACACATAGAGGGCACTCTCCTGAGGTTAGGGTGTCCAATCCTGTGGATTTCCTCCATAGATCGAAGGGTCTCCCTGCTTTAAAAAATAACACCACTCTCCACCACTAGAGGGCGACAGAAATCCAGAAGAAAGGGGCGGGGCTTCTGCAATCCTCCTTCCTCCTCTATTATTTCCTCTCCATTCCCGGCAGCCTAGAAGCTTCCCGTTAGCTGAAATCACTAGCGTTTGGGGGCGTTTTTCATGTGTGCTCACTTTTGTGGTGAAAAAGTATCTGGTTTCCCTGCCCCCCCCCCCCAAAGAAAAGAACGTATTTATTTATAACATACATAAAACTTTGCATCTTGGGCAAACCGCTAGGATTTTTGCATAAAAACCTTGTGTCTTGAGAAGAAATGAAAAATGCAACCTTTTTTTTGGTGGGGAAGGGGAGTCCCACAAATGCTGCAGATGATGGAAAAACAGCTTCTCACGAGGGGAGAAGAAAAAAGGAAGGAAGAACAGAGTGGAAAAGTGGAAATGTTTTAGCCGTTAATCAATTTTGCAACATTCTGTCTGAATAAAGCCGAGATACCCTTTCTCATCAAGGATGAGATGATCGGTGAATATTCATGTCGTCCTGATCAAGATTTTCCAACCCTTCTGAACTTTGCTCGGGGGTGGGGGGGTGTTTCTCCTCTGCCTCAGGCAGCCAAATGTCTCAGGAAGGCCCTATTCACAACATCCCAAATGCCTGTGATCCGAAACCCCTGGAAATATTTTTCCCTCCAGGCTCAACTTCAAAATTCACAACCCGGAGACTTCTCTGGCTGCTCTCTTGAACTGGTGTGGTCTGCTTCTCGGCAAGCCAGGATGGATCTGGGTGCCTCCGTCGGTGGAACGGAGCGGCTGACAGTACCCTCCATCAACTATTAATATTTAATTTTTTCATTAAACAGATGGGAACCGTCTCCGGGTTTCTTAATTTCCGCGTTGCCCAGGGGCTGCTGAGGAAGTCAATTCGGGTGGGCGGGAAAAGGCCGGTGATATGTGGGGATTTCAAATGGTTACAAAGTGTAGAAAATCATAATTTTTTAGTGCTTACAGACACCTGATGGAGGACATAAGAGGCCCCAGGAGACAGAAAAGGTTGCACGATAGTGCAGGATGTCAGGAGGTGGCATTCTATCGCAGTGACGCTGTGAGCTCTAATTTCACAGAGTCGCTTCCTTTGCTCCGGGTTTTGGTCCAAACTGTCAAAGAGGAGCTCGACTGTATTTCCAAGACATGCCAAGCCCTGGGAACAGGTCCTTTAGAAGTCAGGTTAAAACCTGGGCTGGATTTCCCAGCCTACCAACACAGGAGCCATCAGCCTCTGGTGACACTGAGACAGCTTCCGGCGTTCCTGGGGGCCTAAGCTGATCATCCTTCATTGCTTCGTGGGCCAGGAAAGAGCTTAACACAAGGCCTTCCGGCAAATACAGGGGCTTCCCTCGGGATTCTTTCTATCTGCGTAGGCGTTGTCAGGTTAACAGGTCATGAAACCAGTCACCTCACAGAGGAGAGAGTGAACGAAGGCAGGGCTGGGGAAATCGATGTGTTCTGACAGAGCAGTGATAGATCGGTGAGAGGGCCAGATTTAATATCCTCACCTGATCCTTTCCCCAGCCCAGGGGCCCTGGAATTAATTGCATACATTACATTTTTGCAGCACTTGGCACTATTTTTTAAAACCGCCTTGTTGTTTCTGACTTGCCTTGCCTTCCACGCCGGTGCCTCCGTTTCCTTGTGAGCAAAGCCTTCGTGAATCATCTCTGCCATCACTGTGACAAGAAAGCTTCCCAGGAGAAGAAAACCAAAGAGCATCGTGAACGGATCCACAGGCGTTCAACTCATTCCAGAGATTCTTTTTTTCCCCTCCCTCTATTTGAACGGTGGCCGTGGTTTTGATCCTCAAAAATGAACAGATGGTGGGCTTCAGGGACGGACTGCCTTGACCATTCGGCATAGGGAGGTGGTGGCCTCGATTGTAAATACTTGGAGGCAGCACCCAAAGTTTTGAAGCAAAGAGGAAATGTCGTGGGCCGTGTGGCCTGCCTCCTAAACCAGAAGAGCCCCCTCCAAGTTGAGCTCTCCAAGGTGCTGAAATGATTGAGGGAGGAGATAGGCTCCCATGCCTTTGAGAACTCTTCCACGTTCAACTCATTTCTTGAGTCCTGATGAGGACGGAAAGCCGCTGGCGGCTTAGATGGTCTATCTTCTCCACGGTTGACACAGATGCAGCACGATACGATGTCGAAAGCGGAGATGTACAGATGTCTTCATGTGCTAGAGAACCTCCTGGAGTACTTGTAGTGCCTGGGTGACCATCTCTCCATTCCATGAGACGGGGGGCCTACCTGCTTGAGCGGCCAAGTTAGGGTCTTGCTAGCCCAGATGGCCTCCCGTGAAACTGGCCAAAAGGAATAGAAGACAGGGAGAAACTGAGGGGTGCTGAGGGCCACCCTTCCCCTCTCTGGGCTCCTGCGCTCCTGATTCCCACTAAGCAGTTGACATAACCACAAAACAGTGCATCTGTGTGATACAGCTGTTCCCGTACATCTGGTCTGGACAGTTTCTCCAAGTTCACGATGCTGGGTCAGTTTCCCGTCTGAACGGATCTGTCTGGGTTTCCTCATCTACGGCACAGCGCCAGTTGAGTTTTGGCCTGCAGAACCTAACATTCAGTGATGATGCGATGCTGAAACCCTGCTGTCCCTAAACATATAAGCTTTAACATGCCCTCTTGGCCTCCAAGCAAGGGGCAAGAAAGCAAAAAGGACAGACTGAATGGGTTTTGAAATCAGTATCCGGTCCCCGAGGCGGTGGGAGGATTTAGATTCAAAAGCATGAGATTAAAAGCGGTTTTACTATATTATTCGCCCATTTAAGGTTTAAATTCCATCCTATCTGGGCAGCTCAGACAGGATTACAATATTTCCCTATGTCAGTCATCTTGGTCTAAAATCCCGGGAGAGAAGTCACTTTAAAAAAAAAAAAATCTCTCCTCCAGTTCAGACTTAGAAAATGGTGTGTTTAGTCTATTCTTGTTTACATCCAGAGCGGGGACCTGTTTAATCAGAAAACCTCAGATCAGGGACGGGCTGGAGTTCTGTTTTAATTCGATTTTTATACGGATTTGCATAAACATACCAAAAGGTTTCCTTTCTGAGAAGCAAAGCACTTGAGAGTTTAAAAAATTGAAATGAAGGAGAAAGCAGAACTGGCAAAGGGATCTATCGAGGCCTGGGGTTTTCAGCGCTCAGCTATGACACCTGTGGCTTCAATTCTGGACCCACTGAATCAATTATATTATTGTTGGTTTACTACCCAACAATTAATTCACTGGATATGTTTTGAAGCAAAGGTTGGATTTATTCCTTGGACTACAGCATCCATAATCCCTTAGCATGGGCCGTGCTAGCTGCGGTGGATGGGAGCTATAGTCCAAAATGGCTAAATCCAACATTATGCTAGTGGTGAGGATTCCCCTGCTAGTACGGTCATGCTGGCTCACAGTTGTACAACAAATATCGGTCTATTTATGAAACGCCATGCTTGGCATGTGTTTGGAAAGGTGCCGTTGCTCCAGGCTGACAACTCCGATTTCATGGAAGGCGAGCAGTGGACCCACTTGGGTTTTTAATCTGAACTTCACATGAAAGATCCAAGGCACAGCAGCTGTTGAGGAAGAAGCTTCAGGACATCGGACAGCTCCCATAAAGTTCCAGCTAGAGGCAGGATTCTCCACCCACACGGATCTGGAGCGGCAGCCTCCAATGCAGTCACTAGCAGATGGGGGGTAGTCCTGCATTACTGCAAGCGCATTGTTGCTGATAGGCCCCGGGAGGCACTAGACATCCCTACCCTTCATTGGTGGTCATGGGGTATCAAGGTTTTCAGGATCTGATCCTCCAAAACCTGTGGGATTCCTTCTCAGAGAGAAAGCAACCCAGAGAGGGGAAAACACAGGGTGGGGTGGACAGAAGCAGAAAGAGTTTGGGCAGTGGGAGACCGGGGGGGATTGACTGATCCTGTTTCATAATCTGAGCCATTCACCTGTCGGTGCTGGCAAATTAGGGAATAGTTTCATTTCACGAGGTTAATCCTTCTGGCCTTTTAGAATTCATTGCTGACAATAATTAAGTCTCCGAAGGCCACAGCCCAAACCAGACACTTCCACTGGGGATAGCATTAGTGCGTCGGCTCTGTGGGTAGTTTAAATATTAATGGCCAGACATAATGATTATCCGCTTTCCGAGTCTTGGAGTTGGCCTCTGGAAATTCAGTGAGCCATGGGGGAAAGGGGAGAAACCTCTGCAGCTTAGTGGAGGTGCGTGATGCTGATTTTATTGTTGGCCAGACGGTCATCAATTCGCTCCGGGTTTTCCTCTGACCTTTGCTGGCTGAAGCGCAGAGTAGGAAATGGGAGAAATTGCCTCTCTTGTGAAATCTAAGTTGGTAGTTTCCAGGTGGGGTGGAGATTTATTGTCTAAAGTCGTGGTTCCCAACCTTGAATAACCCAGATGTTCTTGGACTAAAACTCCCCAAAGCCTTCACCACTAGCCATGCTGGCCAGGATTTCTGGGAGTTGTAGTCCAAGAACATCTGGGGACCCAAGGTCGGGAAGCACTGGTCTAAATGATCAAAGAGAATAGGCTGAAATCCTTCAGCAGGTACTACATCATGG
Organism: Intellagama lesueurii; assembly: GCA_037013535.1. Lineage (NCBI taxonomy): Eukaryota > Metazoa > Chordata > Lepidosauria > Squamata > Agamidae > Intellagama > Intellagama lesueurii. The sequence goes on along the minus strand of JBAJHW010000016.1, from coordinate 11,208,061 downwards.
AGGCTTCTTCCTGGGGCCCCAGAGGGCATGAGCTACTTCTCAGGTTACAATCTCGATGAAACTTCCCTGTAAATTACGCCCCCAGTGAGATTTTATTCATTTGTGAGCTACTGGCTGGGCAATAAACAGAAATCACGTGCCACCTGAAATTATATGATTACAGAGGAATAAGAGACATGAGGGAAATAATGATGGGTGGGGAACCCTACCCAGAAAGCACATCATGGGGGGCAGGGGGTGGGAATTGATTGTTCGCCTTGACTCCAACCAGAGAATCTGCCAGTTTTGCTTTCCCCTACATAATTATTTTTTTAAATGTCAAGAATGAGAAATCCCAGAAATTTCCTCTGTGTCTTTACAACGGTAAGATACTTCCTGTTAGAATTGAAGAAAGTTTTGTGTTTGCCAAGACTTTTGTGCAAACGGTGCCACTGGGCAGAACGACAGTACCTGTTCAACAATGTTACACAGACTGCTAAAAATTACAAGCAGGAGATGGGTTGCATGCATCTTTTTGGATTTATCACCTAGTCCCCGAGTGCTAGGTACACACGCTCCACCTGCTGGCTAGAGGCAAAAGGCACTCGATTTGAGCCAAAATGTTTTGTGGAGATACCAGAACTCTAAATGAGGAGCAGGGAAGTGTCTCTTGAAGCGAGGAATCTTGTCGGGTCTAACAAGATCCTGACAGGATGTCTTGATGCCCTGAGATAGCCAGTCTTTGTGAGAAGATGAAAATTAGCCAAAAAGGGGGCGAGGGCGAGACAGGAAGCTATATCTCTGCTGGAAGAGCAAGTGCATGGTTTTAAAATTCAGTTTTTGGTCCAAGGAGCACTTTATTTAAAAGCCCCCCCCCCCAAAAAAAGTAACCAGGTCTATTTGAAAATCCAGGGATTCGCCACCAGGGATGTTACCCATCCCAGATCTAAAAGATCCCTCGGAGGGTCGGTGTTGACCCCGTCAGAGCAACGTAAAAGTGCTGTTTCTCGTTTCTCGTGGGGCAAGCTGTCACAGAACCAGGCCGGTTTGTCGGAGGAGAATTCTTTGATTTGAGCTGCTGGGAATGACGAGGTGCTTATCTTATGAAAGAACTCCGATACTGATCAGACACGGCAAGAGGAAGCCGGGGTCCAGTGCTCGGAGGCTGATCTTTCTTCCCTCTCTGGGTCTCAGGAGGGTTTGTGGCAGAGAGAAAGTAATTCGTTTTGGCCTAATCTTGGCCCGAACAGAGCAGAAAAGTCAAGCAGGGGAAATGAGACGTCGGAGATAAGGATCCAGGGCTGTTTCCGAGAGATGGTATCCATACGGAATCCACTCACACAACAGACGGAGGCAAAACTGAGCTTAGAAGCGGGGGGGGGGGGGAGATTAGAGAAATTCGCCACCGATAAGTCTAGCTGGGTGTATTAGCCTTAGGAGCTGAATGGTGCCAGGGGGGGTTGGAGATGTGAATTTCCTCCTTGAACTGCCGTCAGCTCCACACTCGGCTGATGGTCTTTCAGGGAAATCTCCTTGCCAGGTTTGCCCACTGGAATGAGATATTTAGCTGGCTGGATAGCTCAGAGGTTCAGGTCTCTGGCTGGTCTCTGGCAAGAGCTGGTGGAGCACTGCATAGTCATCTCAGAACAGTCTGTCTCAGGGCAAAACGAGGATGGGAAAAGACAGCAATCCCATATCTAGAGGCGGTGCTCCCTCCAGTGGTAAAAAAGGTCTGGTTGTAAAAGCATGTTAAAAGCAGAAGGGTGAATGCGAACTGGAATATAAACACCCGTGAAGCAACCTTGCCTCCAGGTACCTGAAGTATCTTAGCTCCTGCCAGTACCGTTATTTTATCAGTTCCAGGTGGCGTTTGAGAGCAGACATCCCAAAACAGCATCCATTCTTTGTACTCTTAAACAGGGCCACCCTGAACAATTATAAACCCATTTCTCTCGAGTGTTCCCCTACGACCTCAAGGCAGGGGGAACTCGGCAGCAATGGTTTGCTCGGGCAGGATCCATGAAATAGGTGGTGAAGGCAGTAATTTCCCCCCTTCAAGATCCGTGGTAAATCCCAGGATGCTAAGAGGGATTGTACTAATTAAGCCAGCCTGGATTTAGATGATCAAAAGAATTCTTTTGCATCAGCTTCACTTATTATAGGAAATCCTGGCCTGGTCCTCTGAGCGGAGAAGAAAGTTTTAATCTTTTCTTCCTGGATTAACGTGGCTTTATTTTCAGCAGCTCCCAAGAAGCACAGCAAAACAATAATTTTTCTGCAATATCGGCGCATGGCCTGATGAACTGAACTGAACCATGAAACCTTGCATATGGTTTGAATTTTTTTTCAGAGGTCTAATAAAGGTATCACCTCTCCTGCATTTATATCGTGTAAAGACCACATCTCCCTCCCTCTCTCTCTCTGGAACAAAACTAGATTTATAAACTGGCTTCTGTCCCTGACATGAAGGAATCATCAGCCCCGGGAAATGAAGGACAGCCGTTCCCCTAACTCTAAAGAGGGGCGGGAGAATGGGGTTGCTACCAGGATTAGAGGATGGGCTGTGTTTGAAAGGGATGTGCAGGTCGGGCCCAACCAATCAGGGACCCTCACCTCCTCCAAAGAGCAATGGCAGACAGAATCTCCACTTCAGAAACAGGACAGGAAAAAGAATGAGATATCGCCATGTAGGGTGGACATCTTCCTCTGTTGTCGCTTTTTTGGGGGGGGTTGAACTCTTCCCCCTCAATGTGAGCATCCTTGTGCACATTTTTTGAATGATACACATCACTTGACCAAAGCAACGTCTTGGGTGCATTTGAGGCATCTCCATTTTTCAATCCCCATTTTCCAAACAAGTGCATTTCTGGTGGATTATTTTATGGGCATAGCTATTTGTCCACTTCTGACTTCCAGGGTGCACCCCTGAGAGACTGACCTGTCCTTTTATCTTGTCGTAGGAGGTTCCAGGGGTCACACAACAGCCATAAATGTGACTGTCTGGGCATTGTGTTCCAGCCAGTCAAGAGCGTAATTATGGTTTATGAACTTTCAGTCCAGCATGATTATCCATCCATCCATCCTTTCATTCTTTCATCCATCCATCCATCCATCCATCCTTTCATTCTTTCATCCATCCATCCTTTCATCCATCCATCCATCCATCCATCATTTCATTCTTTCATCCATCCATTCATCCATCCTTTCATTCTTTCATCCATCCATCCATCCTTTCATCCATCCATCCATCCTTTCATCCATCCATCCATCCATCCATCCATCCATCCATCCACCCAAGAAAACCACACACACACCCGATCAGCTTCAAAGAAACCTCAAGATTCCCCCAGGATACAGCTTGAAAAGCATCACTGGGACTGATTAATTGCAGCCGTTAATTGATTACGGCTCATCATGGTGGTACAAATGCATACAACATGACAGCAAGTTTTACCTCATTTCACCCATCTGCCTGTTCCATTCTCTGCGTACAGGAAAGGAAGATGAAAAAGCCAAAACAGTGTTGGTTTAATTAATTTATTTTATTGTGTAATCAACTCCAATTTCCCCCTCCCCTTTCATGTATACACACACACACACCATCTTTAAACTTCTCATCTTGGGAAATCACAGACTTCCAACGAAGAGAGAAGAATACAAACTGGCTGCTTTCTTGATTTGTTTTTTTTAAAAAAATATTACTATTGTTCCTGTTTTATTTTTCACTCTTGTGTAATAAGAAAGCACCTTTGACTGCTGGGGTAAATGTAAAACCTTTCAGAAATCAGCAATGAAACGAATCCAGAAAGGGGAGACCGTGTGTGCACAACGTATACCTCTAATACCCCTGGAACAAACTCCCTGAGAAAAATGCATTCAGATGAGTAGCGAAAGAGATGGAAGACCGAGGGGGCTAATGATGAATTAAACATAATGTGTGTCTCTCTTTTCTTCTTCTTCTTCTTTTTTGGCCTCAGCGCCTCTGAACATTGGGAGTCACTACAGACAATATGGAAAATGTTTAATTAATAGTGTGAAGACGAGATGAGACTGGAATGAAAAGGATCTGTTCTCTTACCCACCCACTCCCAAGTTACTCACAAATTAAAATCCCTTCTCCAGTTTCTGGTAGCGAGAGCTTGAAGCAGTACTGGTATTTTTGATCCTACTTTTTTGATTTTTAGCTTTCATGTCACTGAGAGGTAGCCTCCCAACAGCATCTTGGAGGCAGAGTTCAGCCCCTGGGCAGAAAAAGCTGCTTCCCCCCATATGCTAAATGTATGTTCCAGCAGGCACCCCAAAGCTACTGAAAAAGAAAAAGATGGGGCTCGTTTCGGACCCATGATTTTTCAAACTAGGTTCCTCCGATGCCTTCCCTTATTCTCACGATGGCTTCTGGAGCTCATCACCCCTGACTAAGGATCATGGGAGTTGTAGTCTCATGATATTTAGGGGGGGAAGATCTGGAAGCCCTCTTTTAGAACAACCCTGATACATTTGGGGTACTCTGTAGGTTTGGGGGGGCTCTGAACTGAGAGTAACTACTAGAACAGGGATGACTTGTCTGGCTCCCTGCAGATCGGTTTGGACTACAATACCCATCAGCCCAAACCAGCACAGCCTAAGATGAGAGCAGAAGGCAACATTCTGATGGATGGAGCATCAGAGCAAGTGATGTTTCTGTAATGGAAAGTTTGTTTGGGTGGAGACCGATCCCCCATCCTCCGACAAAGAATAAATATCTTATTATTTGTAATGCGTTCCCTCCAAGCACCTGCCTGGACCTAATCCGTGTTGAAACTGATTTTACAGGACTTTTTACAAGCCCACCTCGGGTCTCGTGGCCCGCTGACGGGATGCAAGGCAGCCCATAACGTTGAAACGAGCAACACTAAAAACACAGAGTTACAGATGAAAAAGCCATTCGTTGGCAACAAAAATTAAAATCCGTCATTAAAATCCAATAATGGGTAGTGCCGAGGCTACCGATATACAAATTGATTCAAGTGGAAGCGAGTGGCTCCAGACACAAACCGGGATCCATTCAGAAGCCCCAAACAGGATCGGGTGACTTGTGTGCCCCTGTGGGGGATCTCGCCCTTTGGCTCAGGCGGGAAAGGGTGTTGGGCGCACCATCCAACTTCGGAGCGCAGCGCATGACATCAAAAGATCACAGGAGGGCTCTGAAGCTTTCTTCCTTGCTGGAGTCAAAGAGCTGAGCCGAGAAAAGGCTTCTACCTTTCCAGAGTACCGGACAGGCAAACGCTGAATGTCTGTGAGCAGCAGACTAAGGCTGGCTTGGGAAATCAACTGCCTTGATCTTTTTTATGCATCGCTTCCTGTACTCCAAGCTTGTTCACCCATCAATCTTCTCTATCTCTCCTCCTGACACTCTTCTCTTCCAGGCCCTGGCATCGGCGGCTCGTATGTCAAAAAACCCCGTGTTCCTGCTTCAGATTCTCAAATGAAAAGTCGGGGAATTGAGCAGCTTCCGATCTCCAGCTTTGAAAAGGAAAGAAGAAGTGGGGGGGGGGGGTGGCGGGTGGGGAAGGAACCAGCTTCAAAGCCTGTGCCAGCACGTTCTCCAGTAAAATCTGATCGACAGCAAAGATTTTCTCTGCTTGCGAAGGAAGAGAACCTCTCAAGCTGATGTGATGTTAAGTTAAAACATCGTTCGGGCCAGGATGGTACTAAATTGCCTATTAAGGGGAGAATACGTCCCTGAGGCCTTTAATCAGGACACAAAGATAGAGTTTGGGGTACGCTGAAGGAAAGTTTGGGGACTTGAACACAGAACTTGCCAGCCAGCTAAGTCTTTGAGCTTGGAAAAGTTACCTCTAGCTGGGCGAGATGAGTTTCCCTGCAAGATTTGGGGCTCACACTTGACAAAATTGCAGGTGCCACTGTGTTGCTGTGCAATCCAGTCCTTATATAAGCCCAAACCTGTGGCAATGTACAGCCCATGGATCACAAAACAGCCAGAGGGCTGGTTTTGTTGCCAGGTTTTGGAGTTTTGGCTGCACAGCAGAAGTGCAGCAATTCACAGAGCGGAACAGCTTCAAGTTCTCCAGAGCGGGCCACTCCTTTTCTCATTCACTGGCACTTACTGTCTCAGTCACTCACTCCAAGACATTAGTAGGAGAAAGAATAAAAGGTTTCATTACATACAATTGAACAGATCAAACGGCAAACTGACCGACAAGTCTGCTTTCAGCCACAGGCCTCAACAGACCCACTGCACTCAACAGACAGAAGAGAGGGGAAAAGACAGAGCAGAGAGACGGGGCTCTCTTTGAATTCAGAGGCGGGAGGGAACAATTGGTTAGTGCTGGAAAGATTGACAGTCAACTCAGCCAAGAAAAGTCCCTCCCAGCCAAATCTACTACAGGCAGCAAAAACCAGTTTTTAGCCACCCAGGCCATTTCTTCATCCCTCAAAAAGGGGTTGCTGATGGATTGATTTACGTGATCAGTTTTATCCACTGCTTGCCTTTCTCGTCAACATTGGGGACCCAACCCAGCTCCCAGGATGCATTAGAAAACCAGGTACAGTTGAAAACAGAATTAAAGCTGTAGCATTAAAACCCAGCTCAAGACAGTTACCATAGTAAAACAAGAATCCCACAGGGAAAAAAAAACTTCAAACCACTTAAAAGCAGAATAGGGTGGGGGAGAGAGGACAAGACCTACCTTTAAAGGCTCATCCCTTCCCCTTTAGAAAACCCTCTCTTTTTTTCCTTTTTACTGTTGTTTCAGGGTTTCTGGTTAGATGCAAATCCTGTTTACGTGTACGGCCGTACGCCTGGGAGCCTCTAGAAGCATCCGTCCCCTTGTAAACGAAGTGAGTGCGGCTCATTTAAAGCAAAACAAAACAGATGCTTTTAAAGCCAGAATAAAAGGCGTGGGATTTCGTGGCAGGGGTTTTTTGGTGCTACACTGCTGTGCGTTACGTTGCATAATCCTTAAAAAACAAACAAACCCACACACCCCCTGCTCTGTGTTGTAAATTAACCTTGCCTAGATCTAAGGATGTGAGGCCGGCTGGATTTCGCCATTCTCCATTTCTGACTTTCCTGATCCTAATGGGAAACCACCACCTTCCACGTTCCCGAGCAGAAATGCCACACGGGCCGAAATCCATTTTGCTGAACAACTCCGGAAGAAGAGAGACCCAGCGGCTTTTCTTCCATCCGATCTCCTGAAGGCCCTTGAGAGGCATCTCCCAGCCTTGCAACCAAGGAGCAAACCCAGATGCCTTTCCCCACCCCCACCCCCCACTGCTGCTTGACTGTCTCAATGTTCCGAGATCGAATTAGCTTCCCGCCGGCAACATAATTCTGATTGTGTTCCGACACGTTCGCCAATGAAGCCCTCATTAGCCCGGGATGCTAAATGCAGAGTGAGGGGGAAACCGGGAGGTTGACTGTCTCTCTGGCACCAGCAGTGAAGGATTACATTCATCTCACTGACTACCTTGGGGAGACCTTTTGCTTTCCTTCCTTCCCCCTTTCCAGCATTGCATTTTTAATCAAACCGACGGGACCAACTGCACACATTCGGCTTGATTTCTCCCCCCCCCCCCCTTTCATGCTGGAAGGAAGAGTAATAAAGAGGTCCCAGTTGACTCATGAGTCAATTCCCAGGCCCAGCTCCACCGTTAGGCAGAGTGGGGAGTGGGGGTTTTTTTGCCTCAGGTGGCAGATTCCAAGGGGTCAGCATCAAAGTATTGGAGGAAAGCGCTACCTGCTACAGGAGCCTTCCCTGTTCATAACTAGAGAATGCTCTGCCACCCTCAGAGTGACAGAAATATCCCGTGACCTCTGCATGGATGCTTTGTAAGGCAATAACAGGTCACCAAAAAGGTGGGGGAATCTTTGTCAAGAAATCCCATCCAAGGTGGATCTTGTTTGTTTCACATCCGGATGTTTCATCATCAGCTTTCCCTTTTCTTTCATTTCTGATCCACAGATACTAATGGATGGCTGATGGACAGGATGGAGGGGAGATGTAAAGGAAAATAAAGATTTGGGGTGGGAACAAAGGTACGAAAATACCAAATTTGGAAATCACCCACCATCAAGCCTGGCGAGAAACCACCTCCATCACTCTCGTCCTCTCTTCTACTGTTATCAAGTAACTGTTTCACTCGGGGGGGGGGGGGGGAATGTGCCTGGATCTTGATTTCCTTTGCTTTCCTCATTGCCTTTTCCTTTCATGTCCTGCCTCTGATTTTGTTTTGTTTTAAAGCTTGGAAGCCTGAAGGAGGGACCGGTCTACCCACCTTTTACATTGCTGTGTAAGCTGTTTTAAGAGCTTTCCCAACTAACAGAGAGCTAGGAGAGAGAGAGATAAATAAAGTCAAATAGATGAAGCAGGGAAATCTCCCAGGGCGTCCGCTTCATTTCAACGCCAGGCAGTTTGAGAGGGGAGGAATTTTCGAAGCAACCTGAGAAAAAAACACAGTGGATTCCTCCCCACCCCCCCCGCTTAGTATAGCAATGTACTGTGGTAGGGAGGAGAGCTCTACGGGTAGGATTTCCACCCGTCTTTGGAGCCGACAAAGGTGTAGAAGGAAACCAGAAGGGATGAGCCTGCCGGAGGTCAGTGGGGGGAAAAAGAGAGGAGAAACCACCCATCAGCCAACATTCCTTGGATACAAACCACCCCATAATTCTCTGGCATCCGTATCCTGCTCTCTGCTGCTCCCCAGAGATTTCTGCCTGCAAATCATCAGTGCAGCTGAATCTCGCAAGGAAACAAAGCATTGAATGGGCTCTTATGGGGGTTGCTTTAATTTGCTACAGCCGGCTGATCTTCACCAGGGGACATGCTGACACAGAATGTATTTTCATTCTTTTGTTTTCCCTGTCTCTTGCTCTATTTGGAGCAGTTTGCAACAGGCTCAGATTTTCCTGAGGCTGGTGAGAGAAGCTTAAGGGCCACACTAAGCATGTGCTGATAAACTGTCCGATCTGCTAAAATTAGGTCAGTGTTTACAGAGGTGTTTGGATCTGGCAGGACGACAGGAGTGAGAAATCAGACTTGGAAACGAAGGCTGGACTCAGCTCCCCAAGACAAATCACTAATTTGGCAAAGAAGGTGAGGAAAACTCCTAGTGAATCAGATGCTTTTTGAAGCTCAGGAATTTTCACTTTGGACGACAGCTCATCTACAATGTCAGGTCATCTGCATAAGTTGTTTCCAATGGAAGCAGGCGGCAGGAGGGTTTTAAATGAGCTATCCATGGTCCTGAACCGAATTGAGAGGCTTCAGCACCTTGGAGAGTGGCTTGAAGTTAAGACACAGCCTCACCGATATTCCACCGATCTTTACCGGTTGCACCCAAAACCAAAAAAACACAAACTTTTGGTAGATGTCATGAAAGTATCATACTTTCCCCCTCTCTGTATATTGCAGAGAGGGGCAAACGGTGGCTTATAGGGCATCTGTTTTTCATCCCGTGGCAGCCCTTTTTGCCACCAAGACCGATTTCAGCAGCTGCTGTTCTGGTGATGGAAACATCGAGGTGCCCCCCGGGAAGTGGGTGCATGGGGTCTGATGTGGACAGGTTGCCCCTTATACGCTGGAAGTTACGAAGACTCCAGCTGCAGAAATAGATCAGGATAACTTCCCACCAGCAGGAAATGGGGATTTTAGAGAATACAGGACATCATGCAGAGACCCAGCAGGCACCCTCCTTGAGGGGGATCCTTCCGGCCCTCAGTAGCCTGTTAATAATGACATTAACTTATCTCTCATCTCAAATCAAGGCTGATTTCAAGGCGCACACTTTGGGGGATCCCACGCTTTGAGGAAGAGGGCAAGGACGAGCGGCTCGGCTAATTCCTCTGCTACAGATCTGGAGGCAGCCCGAGGGGGGGGAAGGGAGACGCTTTAATTACTTGTGAGTCTATTGATTTGCTGCTATTTCAGGATCCTCTAATGGCTTAGGGAGAGAGGAAGAGAGACGGGGAGAGAAGCACACCAGATGCAAAACAATTTCACCAGAAAGCTCCCTTTCTCCCTTCCCCTTCCTAGTTTAGGAAAACGGGACTGGGGGTGAAGCCCAAGAGGGTTCCCCTTTAGCAAAATTAGAATAGATGGGGCAAAGCATGTCGAAAAGGGCAATGACCCCCTCTGAACCCCCCCACAGTATATATAGCTTGTGACCAGAGTGAGGGAGTCATCCGATCCTGAAATGAGGCCCCCATTTCAATCACAGGGACCCCCAGCTCTTCCATCTCCTTCTGAGATCTTACCAGACTCTTTCACCTACTTTGGGCCCAATCTTAAGGACTAGAAATCTGACAGTTTTATTTCCCCCTGAAAGCTGAGACTTACAAGAGAACTGCGTTTTTATCCTCATTTCCCATTTCTGCCCTGAAATAAAAAAAACACAGGGAGTGTTGTCTCCTTTCAGGCTTTATCCATTATGCTGTTCTTTTTCCATATTTTGTTCCCAGTTTCATTTACAAGGGGGGAAAGCCTCTCTTTCCCAAAAAATGCCTTTATGTTTGTGTCCCTCATCTTAAGAGGAGGTTACTCCAAAGCCACCCCGTCTGCACCCCCATTTTTCAGACATCTTGCGTTCCGTCTGCCCGAACTCACTTTGCTATTCTGCCTAATTAGATCTCAATTATGTGGGGCCTCCTAAATAAATTAACATCTTTATTAAGCACTGGAACTCGAAATAAAACCGACAGAAGGCGAAGGAGGTTCCTCGGCCTAGCCAGCTGTGCCCAAGACGGTCATGCCAAGAGGAGTGGCAATTTATTCTGTCCTTTATGCCTGTGTCCCTCCTTAAATATCTGGAATCGGAGAACTTTAGAGTTGGACGTCACCTCAGAGGTTACTAGGCCTGGTGGATATTTTTAAACATCTGCTGATGGATTTTGAGAGACCCTTTGGCAGCTAAAACCCCCATGAGCCCTCAGTCATCCCAGCTTCCATGGAGAAGATGTGGGACATGGAGATGGGTTTGCTATTTCCTGCAGCACAAAGAAAGAAGACCCCATTTCTTCCACATTCTTCATGGTTCTTTCTCTCCCAGTTTATTCATTCATTTTTCCATTTTCTTTTCTCCCCTCTTCCACCCTGTCTCTGCCTGCAATCGGCATGAGAGGGGTTTAGTCCTCCCCACCCCACTCCTGAAAGTGCCTGTGTGATTTTTTTAAAACGGAGTTTAATTATCTTTCACGATTCAATGAATAATTATAAATCTTTTCAAGAGGCAATCAAAAGAACTCGCATGGTTCATTAAAACTGGGAAATCAATTTGGAGTTTGGGTAACGCTTTGCTTTGGATTAGCCATTTATCCTTAGCTTCTAGTCCTAGGAAACTGGGGGGGGGGGGCATAGGGTGTTGCCAGGATCAGCAGGGGTAGCGCCCTTGTCCAGAATCTGTAGGGAACCACTCTGGGAATATGAATCTTGGCTCATCTTGAGTAGGAACAACAATGTTATTTACCTTGCTGGTGAAGATGGGGAGAATGTTTCTGGTCCTCTCAGTAGATTTTTCACATTGATAACAACCACACTTTGCACAAAATTGACCATTCGGTGCAAAATCTGTGTGATTTTTCAGGTCTTGCTCAACACTGTGAAATTTGGTCAGTTTCACAATTGGACCTGGGGTGAAGCATTGGATGGGTTGTTTGCATCTTTCCTAGCAAAAGAATCTGAAGCGTTGGATGGGTTGTTTGCATATTTCCTAACAATAAAACAACCTTTCTATGCTTGCTGTTAGATGCATGCACATGCGCTTGGCTTGGCTTCCAAAATGGAAAGGGCAGGAGAGACAGTTAGTACAAATTAGGTATTAGTGCAACATGATGGTGCAAAATTTGGGAAGTGGATAAGAGAGCTCTTTGTTTAGCTCTCAGTTGGAGGTGAGGAATCTTGCAGGGTGGTAAAATTCCTCATCAAGGAGTCTTGTTGAGGCAGCCTGAATTGACAACAACATGGAATTTATGAAGCATTTTCCTCATCTTTACGCCGCTGGAAAAAACATGCAGCCGTTTGCCTTGCGTTTGCACACCCGTAGCTGGGGGTCCATTGTACAGCAGGGGGAAAGCAGCATGAGTCGGAGGAGGTGCACAGAAATCCACAGGGGTGGACCTCATGAATGTCTTCCATGCAAGGTAGCCCTGCTTGAAGTCTGCATGGGTAATGCTTCCTCTAATCACGGAGCCCTGACAGACGACCATCCATCCTCTGGTTAAATCAAACCAAATAAATTTATTTTCATTGTAAGTATATACATAGTATACACATACAACGAAATTCACACAGACACCCAGAGACCAGACCCACATGCACTCACATAAAAAATCCCCAAACACTCCCCACCCACTAAAAAAATCCCCACTAAGAACACAAACATCTACACCGCAGGCTAAGTCACACTGTCCAACTGTTCACTGCTGGTGGTCTTTAAGTTCATTATTAAGTGCCATTATAGCTCTGGGATAAAAACTATTCAGAAAACGTGTGGTCCGAGTCTTAATTGTTCTGTATCTTCTGCCAGATGGCAACAGTTCAAAGACGTAAGCAAGATGGGAAAAGTCTCTAAGGATGTTGTGTGACTTCCTCAGACAGCGGGATGTGAAGATGTCATCCAGGGTTGATAGCTGGAGCCCGAGGATATTCTGGGCAATTTTAATGGTTCTCTGTAGAGCTTTTTTGTCCGCTACAGAGCTGCTCCCAAACTATAAAAGAATGCCATAGGTTAGGACACTCTCAATGGTGCTACGATAGTAGGACGGAAGTAAATGCTGAGATAAATTTAACTTCCCGAGCATTCTCAGGAAATACAGCCTCTTCTGTGCCTTCTTCACTAGCATGTTGGCATTTATAGGCCATGAGAGGTCCTCTGAGATGTAAGTGCCCAGAAATTTAAAACTACCAACCCTCTCCACTTCCTCGCCATTTATGTACAGCGGTAAATGTACATTTCTCTTCCTCCTAAAATCAATTATGAGTTCCTTAGTTTTTTTGATGTTAAGTGTAAGATTATTTTCTTTACACCACAGTATCAACCCTTGTACTTCCTTTCTGTAAGCAGACTCATTGTTCTTATTTATGAGCCCCACCACTGTCGTATCGTCCGCAAATTTAATAATTGCGTTGGTGTTATACAGTGGGGTGCAATCCTGTGTGTACAGGGAATAGAGGAAGGGACTTAGCACACAGCCCTGGGGAGCTCCTGTACTTAGTGCCAAGGTAAAAGAATGGGAGATCCCATCCTTACTGACTGTGGCCTCTCTGTCAGAAAGTCCTTTACCCACACACAAATCTTCTGAGGTCATCCCAGGTGGATCATTTTAAAAAACAACCTATTGGTTAGAATGGTATTAAAAGCAGAGCTATAATCCACAAACAACAGCCTTGCATACATTCCCTGTTGTTCTAAGTGACTCAAGACAGTATGGAGAACAATGAAAAACCTCCAAGGATGGAGAACCCAACCCTTTCTAAGGCAGACGATTCCACGACCAAGCAGTTCTCATGGCCAGATCTTTCTCCTATTCAGTTCAAATCATCTTGTCCTTTGAAGCCATGTGATTGAGATCCGGCCCCCTAGAGGGGCAGAGACACCAGCCCTGTCCATCTTCCACATAACCCTATTTGAAGGTGTCTACCCTATCTTCATCTACACTTCTCCAAGCTTCGCCTACCCAATTCCCTCTACTCTTTCTCCTAGGGTTTGGTGGCCAGAATCTAAACCCTCTTGGCCGCTTCATCAATGATGGTGCCCAGAACGGGAGGCAGTCTCCCAGGTAAGGTCTAACCCGGGGCTTCCCAACCTTGAGTCCCCCAGATGTTCGTGGACAACAACTCCCAGAAATCTTGGCCAACACCGCTAGTGGTGAAGGCTTCTGGGAGTTGTAGTCCAAGAACATGTGGGGACCCAAGGTTGGGAACCACCGGTCTAACCAAACCAACCTTCACTACACGTTGCAAGATCTCACATTTCATTCTCATGCATCCCTCGGAAACCTGCACCTTCTCTTCTAACACCATGCATTTTTTCTCATCCTGCCTAAATTAACAGCTCATAATATAAATTGCATGACTACAAATCGGAGGCTCACTGGAAGGACGGATCCTGAAGCTGAGGCTCCAGTACTCTTTGGCCATCTCATGAGAAGAGAAGACTCCCTGGAAAAGACCCTGATGTTGGGAAAGTGTGAAGGCAAGAGGAGAAGGGGACGACAGAGGACGAGATGGTTGGACAGTGTCACCGAAGTGACCAAGATGAATTTGACCCAACTCCGGGAGGCACTGGAAGACAGGAGGGCCTGGCGTGCTCTGGTCCATGGGGTCACGAAGAGTCGAACGCGACTTAACGACTAAACAACAACAACATATCGGAGGCCCGAATTCTTGCTAAGACAACAGTTGGCTTCCAGGTCTGCTCTTCACATTTTTAACCCCCCCTGCTGCATCACTTTCTTTTCTAATTGAAGCTTCGTAACCTTTCCTGTCAATTACGGAGCGCATTTCTGCAGAATGGAAAATCAGGGGCCATTCCTCCTTCCTCCCTGCTTGTCCCTTTTGAAAGGTTAAATGACAAAAGAGTAAGTGGGGTAGGGGAGAGAGAGAGAGAGAGAAAGATGAAAATTAACTGAATCAAAGTTTAGCAGTCCAGGGTGTCCCCGGAGAGATTCATAACGGAGATTAAATTTCCATAACATTGACATTTTCCTCCGTGAGAACAATCTGAACCACCCTTTGCGTGTGTGATAAAAAGGGAAAAGTCAGCCACCCATGCTGGGCTTCTGGGCCCCACAGAACGGTGCTGTTTGGCTCACCTGCTGCAACTTCACCATGCCTAACTCGTATGGTTCACGGGCAGAATTTCTGCTCAACATTTGTATAAGTCTGATCTTTCTTTCCGGGAGAAGGAAAGGCACTTCAGCATATTGACTCCCAAATCTTGTTCTTGTTATGTGCTGTCAAGTCACCTCCGACTTATGGCAACCCTATGAATAAATCATCTCCAAACGGTCCTGCCCTCAACGGCCCTGCTCAGCTTTTTTCAAACTCAAGCCAGTGGCTTCCTTTACGGAGTCAGTCCATCTCATTTTGGGTCTTGATCTTTTCCTGTTGCTGTCAACTTTTCCCAGCGTTATTGTCTTTTCCAGGGAATTCTGCTTTCTCCTGAGGTTCCCAAAGTAGAAGAGCCTCAGTTTCCTCTTTCTGGCCTCCAGAGAGAGTTCAGGCTTGATTTGCTACAGGACCCACTTGTTCGTCCTTCTGGCAGCCCAGGGATCCGCAAAGCTGTCCTTCAGCATCACGTTTCAAATGAATCCATTTTTCTTTACCCGAATCTTACCCCTTAGGTTCTAAAACCAAGCCAAACTGCAGAGAGATGGCTCCCTATTCCTTCTCTTCCCCTGTTGAACGGTTCTGCCTTTTCCTACACAACTGGGCACCAGGCTTCCCTCTGGCGTGATCCATGTCCCGCTTCTCAAAGTAGAACATTCCCCGTGCAATGGAAAACACAATGAATTTCACAAGGAAATGGGACTTTGCTTTGCTTTGCTCTTCTTCTGTCCTGTCAAGTCAAAACTGACTTATAGCCGCCCTTATGGGGCTTTCAACGTAAGTGAGATATTTAAGAAGTGGTTTGACTAGTTCCACACCCCCAGCCAGTTTCCATGGCCAACTAGGGATTTGAACCCAGATCTCCTGAGTCCTAATTCATCCGTCTGTCCACTATGCCACCCTGGACATACATTGCCCTCCCACTTACCCAGTGTCATTTCTCTACACCTCACTAGAGATTGGTTTCTGACTCGCCTTGACTTAACGCGACAAAATACCTATTTTTCACCCCCAGGGCTGGACCTCTCACCCCTTCCAGTCTTCAGCTCATGTGGCTGAATGCTTGTTTCAATTATTTCCAGAGTTTAAAGTTTCCTAAGCACGTGGCCTTTGGATTGACGATCGGTCGAGTCCTTCCTTCCTACTTCTCACTCCCCAGTCGATTCTGTTTACATCCATCCTTTGCTTGTGGCGTGAAGCTACAGGGTAGGGGAAGAGGCAGGATAGCACCCAGTGCTCCCCTTTCGCTTGGCTGTTCTCAGCTGCCCTGAGGGCCTCCGAGGCATCCCCTCCATCTTGACACTTCTGTGCTCATCAAAGGCCTTTGGGTTGACTCACCTCTTCGAACTTGGCCAGGTGAGCTTGGCCCTGAATCGTTGACCCTGAATCGCAGCGAGCACCACGGGCGACAGGTGCTTCCAGAGAGTGACAGGGAGCCAAAGTCAGCAGAATGCGGCCAGTTGCCATGGAAATCAGAGCTTCCCTATTTTCTTGTCTTCACCATCTCCCCCCCCCCCCCCCCGCCCTTAGCGTCTTAGTGGCTCTTAGGAAGGCAGACCAGTTCCAACAGAGGAAAAGAGAGAGAGAAAGAGAGAGAGTCTCCCTATAAGCCTTATTGGTGGATTGTTTAGAGCATCCGTCCATTGTAGCCTAAGCCAATTTTGTCAAGCTCTGGCAAGACAGAGGAGGAGCACAGCCTTGGTCCTCCACGATGACGTCAGGTCCCCATTCCCCAGTGAAACGAGCTGCGAGGATAAAGCACCGTCTGCTTCAAGAGAATGGATTCAGTTGTTTTTTTAATCATGCATGTGCCTGGCATCCCACAGTGGCAGCAGATTCCTTTTAAAATGGCATTACACATTGCAGAATTACTCTCCACAGCCCTTCCTTCCTTCCTTCCTTCCTTCTTTCCTTCCTTCCTCCCTCCCTCCCTCCCTCCTCTTTCTCTTTTCCTGCTTTTCTTACTTCCTCCTCTCTCTTTCCCTTCCTTCCTTCCCCCTTTCTCTTTTCCTTGCTTCCTTCCTTCCCCCTTTTTCTCTTTTCCTGACTTCCTTACTTCCCCCTTTCTTTCTTTCTTTCTTTCTTTCTTTCTCTTTCTTTCTTTCTTTCTTTCTTTCTTTCTTTCTTTCTTTCTTTCTTTCTTTCTTTCTTTCTTTCTTTCTTTCTTTCTTTCTTTCTTTCTTTCTTTCTTTCTTTCTTTCTTTCCCTCCCTCGTGCCCTCCTGTCTCTTACCACCCCTTCCTCTCTCCCACTGCTGTATCATTCCATGCTTTGCTTTCACAGTGCAACCAGGGAACCCTCTGATGGCTCCGAATTCAAAACATCCCGGTGAGCGAGAGAGCTGCTCAGCAAAAGAGTCACAGCCCCTAAGAGTTGCTGTTTTAAAAGACATGCCCATACCTTTTCACCGGTAGGGGAATCGGTATGCCAAGATGCATATCCATTATAGAATGTTACATAAATAAATGCATATGTGATGGGAAATGTACATGAGAAATGTGGGTATATTTCCACGTTGGGGGAAATGGAGAGGAATGAAGAATGGGATGAGGAGGTAAGAAAAGATTGGGAGAAATGCCAAAACAAAACAAAACAAAACAACACCACATTCCCCCCCCCCCCTCGGTTAGCTGGGGAAGGAGGCCGGCTCAGCTGTCAAAGCCGAAGAGTTTGTTCCAAAGATGTATTTAGGGAATGGTGAGGATTGTGTTTCAGGGTATACATTCTCTTTCCCTAAGCCTAGACGGAAAGACTGGTTGGAGAAACAGAGGGGATAATAAGATCTCGGAGGACCTTGGTTTGACTCAAAAGTCTGATCTTCAGAGAGAGAAGAAAAACAGGGAGCTGGAGAGAAACCCAGCCCTTTCATGCTGGCTCACAGTCACGCTTGTTTCCAGGGAAATCAACGTATGCCACCCAGCCTGCAGCTCTTCGAGTCAAGCATTGCCTTCTCTTCTCCTGGTCAGCAACTACGTTGGCCTGATGATGAGGCCAAGCCGAAACCAACCTTTTCTCTCTCATGAGAGAATATCCATTTTCGAGCAAACCTCCTGGCCTTCCTCTCAACCCACCATCTCGTTTTGCCAGGCGCAGATCTCAGTGGTAACACGCCTACAGTGTCTTGCAGATTTATTCCTGTCCGGGAAGACTTCTTCCCGGCTGTGACTCTAGACAAGACTAGCAGGAAGTGGGCGGAAATGTTACATTTTTGGACCAAGGCTGTAAGAATAGTCCAGGCAGTAGACAGTTGGGTTAAGGTTATTCTGGAAGCTAGAAGGATCATAATTAAAAGAGATTTCCCATCTGTGGGAGTGAGTGTGAGCACATTCCTTCTGCATATAGAAGGTAGACACCTAAAACCCCTTGTTTCAAGGGCAGCTCTCCAGATGACTTAGAACCCTGGGGAAAAAATGGGTTCTAGATTGCATGAGACCTTTCATGACTGCTAGATAGCTCAGTGGCTTGGGTCTCTGGCTGAGGAACCAGAGGTTGGGAGTTCGATTCCCCACTGGGCTGGACTTGATGATTCATAGGGTCCCTTCCAGCCAAGCAGTTCTAAGATGACAGCCAAGCAGTTCTAAGATGATGGTGATGATGTATGGAGGAGGGGGGAGGGATTCGACCAGCAAATTCATGTCCTCTCCCCCTCTCCCCGTGGGTAGAGACTGTGTGCTTTCAAAAAGGCTTTGAGCACATTCCTGGACTTAAAATAGAGTACAAGGAGACTGGCCAGGGGAGATGAGAAGGGGTTATCAGGCTGGGAGTCAGAGATGCTGGTTCAAGTCCTGAAAACATACTGGCTGATGCCAGGCACAGTCTCTCTAAGCCTGGCCCACCTCACAAGGCTGTTGTGAAGATAAAGTAGGAAGTTGAAGAGCTGTGCAGGGAAAGATGGCATATAAAGGTAACTGATCAATAAAACTGAGGGAGGAATAACTGCAGAAGGGAAAGAATTAGTGCGAAAGGATGTGGGCCCATAATTCTCTCTTTTTCCTCCTGTTTCTCTCTCTCTCTCTGCCTCTCTTTGTTCTGGTTCAGTGAAGGTGTTGCCTCTGCCTGTGATCTGACATGCTGGGTTTCAATCCTTCCCGCCTCACCCAGCTGACGGCCCGAGACTCGCCTGCTGACAGCTTCATTACAGTTGACCTTCAGCACCAGCGTCGTTGAAAGAATGATTTAGAGGCCCAATTTATACCTACATTCTCCCCCATTTGCTTCTGCCCCCCTTCCTCTCCGCCTCCCCACGCCACGGGTCTCCCAGAGGTGCGACGGACAGAAGTTGAGGTACCCCAAATGCTTCTCACCCAACATTTCTCCCTAAAACCTTCTGTACGTTGAATGTCCTGTGGGTTTTGTGCTTTTCCTTTTGAGAAAGGAGGCTGGTTCTTGGGGCGATCGCTCAGAAATTCTGCCCCTCTGCATCCCGAGACGGATTCCCCCAGTCCATACTTCCCAGACACGTTTGCTTGGTTGCTTAATCACAGAGGGAAAGAATAGTTTCAGTCTCTAGTTTTCCTATCAGCGTGGCAAATCCTCGCCTCTCCACCCAAGAAACAAACTGAAAGGGGTTCGCATACCAAAAACTGCTCATCCTGGTGTTTCTGCTTTTTGTTTTCCCAATCAAAGATGGAAACATAAAAGGGTACCTAAAAGAGGAAAAGAAAGCACAGAGAGAGGGAGAGCAGGCACAAAAGACCCAAGCACGAATCAAAAAGATACACACAACCCATTCAGTGCTTCAAATACTTCAAAAGCCAGAAGCCATTGTAGTTCTGCACAATCTGTGTTACTTGCCTTCTTCGTGCGAGAAATCCTCTCAAAACTGTGAAAAGTGTTGCCAAGTCTGGCAGAAAAAACATCTCACCTCCTCTCAGGAGAAGAGAGAAAGGGGTTGGTTTCTCATTCTGCCATAGAGGAACGAGTGAGGACTTACATCCCGAAGTCATTGCATTAAAATAATTACCTAGCTTCTGACTTGAAGACGGTGACAAGTCCCTCCATCCTGTTTTCCTGAAATGTGCAGGGGTTCGCACGGGGTTCTTTCAACTTCATCAAAAAGGGACCCTCACTTGGCCGAACCTCAAAGATCTGATGACAGACAGGTCTCAGATGATATGGCTTTGGGCTACGCTGCAGATAAGATCCTTTCTCCACCCAACAAGACCCAGCTGTCTCTTCTGTAGCCTTCACTGTTTGCCGTGTTTCTGCAGAAAGAGAGAGAAGCAGAAACAAACACACACAGAGAGAGAAAGAATGAAAATGAAAAGAAGGGCTTAAAAAGGAGGTGGGGCTAAAAGGAAGTAGAGAAGCAGTTAATAAAGTCAGTGGGAGAGACAACGATGGAGGCAGCACCTCTGAACATGGGCAGAATATTCCCTTTGTTTTTAAGTAACACCGATGAAGCCCCGTGCCTTTGGGATTCTGTATGCATGGGTGTGCATGGGTGGAGTTGGGTGGGTGGGGAGCATCCAGCCTCGAATCCCACCCCATTAAGGAAACTGTGTTATGGATCAGCTCTTTAAAAAGCTTTTAAATCAACAGACCTCCCGTATCCCCACCTAGAAGAGAAAGCCTTTTTTTAAAAAAAGCTGTGATCACATCCACTTTATTATTTATGATGCTTTCGTTATTTCACATATAAATAATCCATGACTGCAAAGTGGGTCTTGGGCACTGAATATTCATGGGTAATTTTATTTTGGTAGGATACACACACATGCACACGTGCATCTCGACAGTGTCGTTCGGAACATTCCCTGGGCTGCTGAACATTCCAGATGCAAACAGTTTTAACGAGAACAGCAGCAATAAACGAGAATCGCACACCGATGAAGCTAAGGAAACCGACTCCGTAGACAGCTCTTCCAGAGTCAGGGGCTTCGTAAGTCAGGGAGGGAGCGATGTGGCAAACTGTCGTCCCCTCCAAAGGTTTGTTCAAAAGCCTCTGGGCTGATTTGCAACATAGAACACAGAGTCTTAAAAATCCTCACACTGGGCCTCAATCAGTTTATGGGTTGTTGTTTTTTTTCTGAGATACGGCTTGGTGGGTACAATTTTTCTAAGGGAAAGCATATATACTGACATAGCGCTACACCACATTTTTGCGCATCTTCTGGGATAATTTAGCCCTGTGCATCTTGAGATGCTCACCTTTATCCATTTACAAAAGGCACTTTCCAGCCCTCGAAACAGCATCAGCGTCATCCTCCTGAGAAGATGTAGGCCATACTTGGAGGGATCTGGCGTTGAAAGACGATCGACTTTGGACTCCTCGTGTGGTTTCAGGACCACCACCCCCCAGCCCCTCTCCGTTCCCTCCACAAAACCGGAAACATCCCTGGCTTCAGGTTCAAATAGACTTATGATTATTAAAATTTTTAGTGGTTAAGAGGGACAACCTTAAAAGATGGAATTCGGCAAATATTGTTAAGATCATTGCCTAATTTAGTGGTGAATTTTATTTCTGCCCCACCTTTCCTCAGCTGAGCTCAAGGCTGCGTTCGTAACCTATCCTCCCAGTCTTTCCCAGACATCTGAAAGAGATCAGGAACGCAATCCTAGGGCTGTGTATAATCCAGACAAAGGCCTCCTGAGATCCTGAGCACACGGGCAGCTCCAGTCAGCAGCTGATGAGGCCTGTAAAGCCCAGGCTTTTCCCATTTCTCTCTGGAGGCCAATGTTCAATCTCTGAGGGCAACCCACCTGCCCTTTTCCCTTCCAGACTGCCTCTGATGACTCATTCCCCTCGTTTGGCTTTCATTATTCAGAGCAGATTTCACTCTGTAGCTGTCCACCTCCGCTGGAGAGGGAACCGGCATTGCCCTTCTGCCATCTGATACTGAGTGGGCGGCTTCTAAGCAGGGTTTACTCATCTTCCCCTTTGAGGATCAAACGCGAGCCCAGGGTGCGGCTCTTCTGGGGAAGCGCGTCTGGCTCACCTGGAAGAGCCCATCAGCACAAAGTCGAAGGCAAGGAGGGCTTAACACGCCAATGCAAATAGAGGCTTTGTTCTCTCTGCGTGGATGCAAATTGCAAGGAGCTTCGTCAAAGCCCCATGGCGTAAAGCCGGATTTCAAATTAGGCCTCTGCATCTGTAAAGTAATTTCCCCCCTCTACCTTCCAGGGGCTGGAATTCCGCCTTTCCCATGGCCTAAGATGAAACCCTCTGGACAAGGGCATAAGGGATCCAGGATTTCTGTAAATCCTGCCTGATCCCCAGTTAGCCATGTATGCTAGTTGTTGACCATTTTGGCTAGATGGACCAAGGCCTTGACTCAGCGGAAGGCAGCTTCTATGGTTTCTATGTTCTTACCTTCTGCCTACCTTGTTGCCGGGGGGTATTGGGTTCCAGTCGCTGACCAGACACAATTGATCCAGACCTACAGCACTCCCAGAAGGCAGCTTTTTTGGCTGGGATATTGAAGTCTTGGTCCTTGTTTTTCAATTTCTTGAATCTCTCAATTCCCAAATACAGGTCCTTGGGTGTTCACGTAATGATTTTATTCTTTCTCTTACTCATGCCTCAGAATGAGCCATTGAGACTGTAAGTGGCAGTTCGTGAGAAAGGGGTGGTCTATTCCAGGGGACTTTAAGCTTTTCTGCTCTGTGGATCTCTGCTCTTCTACTATTGCAGCTAAATGAATTTAACTAAAATTTAAAACTGCAGTAAGAATTAGGTCATCAAAGAACAAAAAAGCCAAGCATCAGAGTACACCTGTTCTGGTTTCTCCATGGCACCTCCCAAAGAGAGGGCCTAAGAAACCATTAGCAATCAATTTCACCGTCCTTGTCCCACCCATCTCTCTGGACAGCTGTTCCAGAAACATCTGCCTTCTGACGGTGGGCCTGTCTTCTTCCACATGGATGCCTGTGGACCGGATCTGCCGTGCCGTTTTTTCCCTGTTCCCCCAAATGTGCCATCTTCTGGGATGATTTATTGTCTCTGTCAAGGCAACGGGTCTGAACAGTAGCGACAGCTGGAATGGGCCACAGAGCTGAACAGTCATCTATCATCACAGGGCAAGGAGCCCTCTGGGAATCCATCAGCGGCTTCATGATGGCGGTGACATCAGAGCCAAAACAGAAGAAAGATCACAGAAGGAAGAATCAGAGGGGACGTGGCCGAAGCAGGGAAATCCCACCAGGTAGAGAGTTGCCCTGGTTTATGGGGAGCCCGGATTCTATATATAAACAGAGAGACAGGGTCAAATGTGGGTCTTGTCTTGTTCGCCATAACTGGGCATGCTGAGCTGAAGTTCTCACATGACAGAACCTCACGCCCGGTTGGGTTCAGAATCTGCTGCTGTCAAAAGCATCGGAAATCAGGCAGCGACGCTTCTAGGGATGATGACAAGTCATGACTGTTCTATCGCTAAAATAGAAGACGGGAGGGTGAAAGGGCGACAGAGCAGATCAACTGTGATGACTAACATTGTCAGCCAGCTTTCCTGGCAGGGAAGAAATGGTTGCGAGCGGATAACCACTGGTTCCATAAAGAGAACCATGGAACTGGGGTTGGGTGGGTGTCCCAAGAGGCTTTTTCTTGGTCCCTCATCACTCCTGCCCCCCACATCAAGCGAATAAAACAGGTAATAACAGAACGGCTGTACACATCTACACCTTGTAGACAAGTGGGTTTTTTAAAAAAAATCATGGTGGGTTCGCTGACACAGTGAACAGTCAGATGTAACCGGTGTAGAGATTAAGAACCACTTCTTTAGGGCACCTCAAAATTCTTTCTTGGGTTTTTACTGCTCCGAATCTACAGATCTGCCCCTTAGGAAACGGGAAGGAAATGTAGAAAGCCCCTGGAAGGAAGGAAGGAAGGAAGGAAGGAAGGAAGGAAGGAAGGAAGGAAGGAAGGAAGGAAGGAAGGAAGGAAGGAAGGAAGGAAGGAAAGGAAGGAAGGAAGGAAGGAAGGAAGGAAGGAAGGAAGGAAGGAAGGAAGGAAGGAAGGAAATAAAAGTATAAAGTTTCCACCCTCTGTGCACAACAAGAGGATTTTATTCAGAACTCCAAAATTTCCCAAGAAAGGGGGGGGGGAAGCAAAACCATCCAAAATTCCAGAAATTGAAAAGCACAGCTTCGAAAAGGTCACATCATCTCAGCATCTCGTTAGTTCTCCTAAATCTTTGTGGGCATCTGGAATTCAGAAACCAGTCTCCTGA
This sequence comes from Intellagama lesueurii, assembly GCA_037013535.1. Classification (NCBI taxonomy): domain Eukaryota; kingdom Metazoa; phylum Chordata; class Lepidosauria; order Squamata; family Agamidae; genus Intellagama; species Intellagama lesueurii. Next base: position 11,184,087 of record JBAJHW010000016.1, on the reverse strand, counting down.
GCAGGACAGGTGGCGGAGCTGTCCCAGTGCTGAAAACCCTTCCTGCCCGTTTCTGCTTAGTGCCCTGGAGGAAATGACCTTTGAACCCAAGGGATTTTCCTTTCATTTTAAATTTGATCATCACCGGGCACTGCCCTGCTGCGGACGCTCCTGTCACAATTCTCCGACAGGAAGACGCTCGAGCAGGTGTGCAGGGAGTGGAAGGGGGGGAGGCAGAGGGAAAATGACTGAAGTGGGGAAAATTACTAGTCTCTAATTAAAATTTATTTCATTAGCTCACAGAGGGAGGAGAACACCTCAAGCACTTTGCATTTAAGATGCAAAGTTTTTTTAAAAATTAAAAAACAAAAACAAAAAACACCATACACAGCACTTACGGGTCTCCAAAGCTGCTTTCTAATCCTTGCCACCAGAAATAAAATTAAAAGGGTGCATCATGAAAAGAGATGGAAATATATTTCCCGAGACTCTGCCAGCATTGAGCTGTGGCTTCTGTTCAAAAACGCAGGGAAGGGATCAGGAGAATCCCAGAGAACGTTTCTGAAACCACGCTGTTCAATCTGGCCTGGCCAAGCAGATGGCAGGGGTTGAGGTTCAGGAAGCCCATAGAGGTCAATGGGACCTCCACAGTCATTGGCCAACCAGTCTCATTCATGTCAATGGTCTTGTTCTCGTTGAGGCCAGAGTGTGGGCATGGAGGAGGAGAAAAGATGTACAACTTGAGCCAAACAGATGAGAATCCTCCAGTCCTTCTAAACCAGGGGTTCCCAACTTTGGGTCCCCAGATGTGCTTGGACCGCAACTCCCAGAAATCCTAGCTGACAGAGCTAGTCTTGAAGGCTTCTGGGAATTGTAGTCCAAGAACATCTAGGGACCCAACCATTGATCTAGATGTTTTGACCTCCAGCCCCATCAACTCCAGCTTGCATAGCCAACGAGAAGGGGATGATGGGTGTTGTAGTGCAAACTCTCTCAAGGACCATAGGTTCCCCATCTGTGAAACCAGGGACGGTGAGAATCCAGTGTACAAGAAAGGAGAGGTTGCCTAAACATTAGGAGGAAATTCCTCACACCAAAAGCTCTTTCACGGGAACGTGGCTGGTCACTCCTTCGTCAGAAGCTTTTTTAAAAAAAGACTTGGTAGCCATCAGTCAAGGATGCTTCAACCCCGAGCCCGTGCACTGCCAGGCGGGTGGTCCAGATGACCTCTGGGATCCCTTCCAATGGAACACACCTCCGACGCACCGATTCCAGGCTGAAACCCAATCTTACAGCTGCTTGCCGTCGGGAACGAGCACAGCCAACCTCATTCCCTTTATCTGCCTGCCGCCGTCCGTCGAGAACAAGCGGGTCTTTGATGTGCCGAGAAGCAAAGATGTTTTCTTCATTTAAAAAACGAGAAATGTAATAACACGAAAGCACTGGGCGCTATGCCTCCGAAGAATTGAGCAGGCATGGTTTTTAATCCCACTGTTCACAGCGTGCGAAATTACGCTTTCCACTCAGACCTTCGTGTCGCAGTTGTGGCTGGCAATGTTCTTTTTTATGAGTGTTATTTAGATGGTTTACCTCCAGCCTCTGCTAGGAGGCCTGGTTGCTTGTTCCTTCCCACCTCTCTCCCGGTCTCTTTCCCAAACACCGGCTCCAGGGAGACCTTTGTAAAACCGACTCCTACAAAGCCAGCCTTGACCCTAAACCTGTGCAACTCAGCAATATAAAATATAAGGGGACTCCAGGGACACCACAACCGATCCCATCGTCCCCAGGGCACCTCAATCCTTTACATCACGGCTTGCATGCGCCTCCCCCCCCCCGTCTCTACTGCTTGATGGATCATTTAAACTATGCGCATCTCCGCCGGCCGAAGCAGCTCGCCGGCTCACCCCCTCCTCTCTTTGGGTGTACATTACCGTTAATCTCAACAAAAGCACATTATATTTAATATGGCCGCCGCAGGCCTCACTTGTTGGGGTCGTAAAAAAGCCGGGAGACGGAGGAGGCGTATGTGATCATGCCGGGCAGATGGAAATGCGCGGAGACAACCGTTCTGCCGGCTCTTTGCTTCCAACGTTCACAATCGTAAAATGTCCTGTTTTCCTACTCGGTTCCATCCGTTCATCCAGGTTGCCCCGTGTCCCTGCGGAGACGTGAACTGGGTAGATCATGAGCAGGGCTTGAGAGAAGTTACTTTTTGAGTAGCCTCGCAGAATCACCACACTTAGCAGAGTCAGATAAACCGGCTAGGGTGTCTTACCCGGGAAGGCCAATGAAGCTGGATGTTCATGGCAACGACAAGCAGGCTTCAAATAATTTAAAGTTCTTGGCATGAGTCTTGAAATCCAATTGTAATATGTGAATGGGTGTCCTAATCCTGCAAACACACACACAGAGACACACAAAGAGCTCTGAAGTAACTAGTTACTTGTAACTACTTCCTTTTTGAAACAACTACGGAATACCAAAGTTACACTCTGATGGCAACATCACACAGTGGTAAAGATCATGACTTTTGCAAGGTACATGTGATTTGTCAGTAACTTTCATACCTGACTGTGTGCAAACACACCAAAGAGAGGCAGGAGAATATTCCAACCACCTCATGCTGGGCCTTGTGTTCCTGTGTTTTGAGGGCTGATGTGATGATGAGACGCCCAGGAAGGGTGTGTGTCTTGCCACACAGGCCAATGGCTTGTAGCACTGCAATGTTTTTAAAGAGCCTGGAGAACTAACTTTTCCAGTTACTTCTTGAAAATGGGAAATTAAAGAATTACTTTATAAAATGTGCTGATAAAAGGTAACTCACTAGGTTGGTGTTTTTTTTTTAAATCTTAGAATTGTAATCATAGAAAATGGCTTTTTGAAAGTAACTTTCTAAACTCTGGACACTCCTGTAACTTTGCTTGCAAAGTTAAGTCTCTCACTGTGTCCATGAACTTTCCCCATGTGCTTCGAAACAGCTTTGGGGAAATCCCAGCCACGCTTCATCCTGCCACCGTAAGCTTTTGTGTCTGACAGCGTTATAATCTGCTTTATCTTAATACAGTCCTCCCCTGCTGAACTCTCCTGCAACCTGAACCGCCGTTTCCAGCAGAAGGCTTTTCATAAAGCAGTGATTTATAGCATGGGATGATACAATTTTATACGATGCACTGGTCCATGCCAAAGGCCGATGCTTATTCCACGCACTGCTCACGCACGCTTCACAGGAAGTGTACAGAAATTCCGTTTCGCACCTGGGCAAAACCAGCGCAAGATGAATTTTTCACATCTCCTGCCTGGAGACAAGGAGAGTCTGGAGGAAAATAACTTTTTCACTTACGGCAAGAGAGGATGAACCAGGCCAAGAAGGACCTCTCATGATTTCCTTCGGAATAAGGACTCTCTTGCCAGTCTTGAGAGGATGAGCACTGGCCACGGGGATCCACAAAAGAGCCCAGTGGCCCATAATGTACCAAGACCCCTCAGTCAGGAATGGGGACACAAATTGTAGGACTTGCTGTCAAGTCAGACTTAAGTCACACCGGCGACTTGACTCAACTTGTCCCCCCCCCCCCATGACTTGATCTTGATTCGCAACCCATCTATCTCTTCCCTTTATTCCTGGGGGGGGGGGGGGGAAGCTTGTTTTTGATAGGGACTCAGACTTGGGACTGAAGACTCGAACTCGGAACTTGGCACGAAAGGCTCACACTTGAACTTGGGACTCAGACCAAAACACTGGTTGACATCCTTGCCATTGGTCTTTGAATGTGTGTGAAGATGGAAATCCTGACTTTTGCCCTGGCGCTGCCCGTCACCCTTCCCTCTGCCCACCGGCGGCTGTTGGGCCTTCTGCCCCATTATCCCTGGCAACCCCCCCCTTGGCCACCGCTTGTACCTCTGTGGCCACCACCAGCGAAGCCCCAGAGGCCCCCTGCTCTGGGGTGGCTTTATGAATCCGCCCTTAACGGTAACATTCGGACAGAGTGAGCGGCGCTAACGGAGGAAGCCGGAGAGGCCTCCCCGGAGAAGCAAGCCGCCGTCTCCGCCTGCCGTAAGCGGATCGCGCCAATGGATCGGGCGGTGCCGGAAATGCTTTCCCCAAGGCAGGCTGCACTCTGCTAATGCCCAGGAAATCATGCGGCTTGGTGGCAGCTTCGCTCCGACCCCGAAGTCGGTGGGTTCCAAAAAGCCACATCGCCGGGCTTTCAAACCTCATCCTGGATTGTCTGCGCTGCATTCTCGCTTCCAAGCGAATTAAAGCTGTTTGTCATCATAATCGGTAATGCTCTGTGTCAGGGAAACATTAACGCAGTCAGTCATTATGCCACAGTATCAAAGGGGGGGGGGAGAGAGAGAGAAATGTAAAGCGCTGTCGTTTGGTGCCGATGGCCAGATTTTCTTGCCAGCAGGTTGTGTGTGTGAACTTCCGCTGGGTCGGCCCGACTGTAAGGCAGAGGAAAGATGGTAGATTTTGGGTGTTGGACAAAGGTTGCAAAGCACTGATGCTTTATTTCGAGTCAAATCCAGTTACCAGTGCAGACCGCACGGGGTGAGGATGCCCTCCCTCGGATACGAAAAGGATGTGAGTACTCCACGGTTTGGTGTCGGCGGCCTCAGGCGGCACATTTCCCGGGACGGCCCCGGAGAGCTCTTAGGGCAGAGTCCCAATGGTGGCCCACAAAACACCCTTTAAGGCCACAGACACTGTGGTAGCCTCGCCTTCAAGTGTGCGTCTTGGGCCCTGGGGAGAATTTAATTGTTTAATTTATTCCTCGTTCCACGAGAGAAGCGCAGCAGGCCGTTTGCGGAAGGACGCGTATAAATAATGAATCGGCCGTTTATCACCAGATTGCGAGGCGGGAACCATCTATCATGCCTTCTGCCAATAGACGTACAAGCACCCTTAACTCTTACATGACTCTTTAACCTCAATTTAGTGCCGCTTCTTTTATAAACTGTTGTGGTTGTGTTGTTTTAACAGCCAGATGTGCTGGAAATGAAGCTCGGATCCTTCCGGCAGCGAAGCCCTTGGCCTTCTAGACTCTGTAACGAGACGGGTTGGGTTTACAGGAGGAGCGGTCTGCGTGGTGGGTCTGGAAGAGGCGGCCTGGAAGTCCGGAGGGTCAAGAGAAACAAGCCAACAACCAAGGTCAGAGAATAAACCAATGATACAGGAAATGTTTGCTCCTCAAGCTGTGAACTTAGGAGATCCTCGTTGCCCAAATCAGCCAAGATCAGCTGGGGAAAAAAAAGTCTGTCCAGTTGGAACAGACAGGGAGCCTAACAGGGCTCTCAAGATAAGTGAGATATTTAAGGAGTGGTTTTTCAGTTCTATCCCCCCCCTTGCTGAATTCCCAGGGCCAAGTGGGGATTCGAACCCAGGACTTCCTGGTTCCTATTTGGTCGCTCGATCTCGCTACACCACGGTCAGCCACCCAGAGGGCTCTCTCAGGCCACCCGGACTAAAATAATAATAATAATTAATTTTCAAATGGACAGGGGCTGGACTGGATGATCCATTGGGTCCCTTCCAGCTCTGCAGTTCTAAATGAAGCTGGCGATTGGTGAGCAAAAGATGTTTTTGAGTTCCTTTGAAAAAGTTACTTTAAAAGGAAGCATTCAAGGTCATTTCCCCAGCAATCATTCTGTGTGATCTTCTCGCGCATGTTAACCATCTGTGTGGACGGGTGTTTGGAAATACATACAAGCAGAAGGAAGGAGGCCATAAACAAGGTAATGAATGATTATCTTAAAGTTTGCAAAGGTGGCAAAAAAAATGCCTTTTAAGCAGCAACGTTGCGAGTGCCCTGAGCCCCTGGCACCGTGTTGGTAGAATTGCCATTTTACTTTAAGCAAAACAAACCCATTCCAGCTCCTCCCGGGCCCTTCATGAGCCCATCTGCCAACCGGTGGCTGGCCTCGGTTCGGAGTGTTTACTGCGGCCGACGACGGCAATGTTTCCCTAATAAACCGGAGCCTGCTTCTGTTTACCTCCTCTTCAGCCATCCAGATTGGGCTGCGTCGTCCGTTTCTGTCGTTTCCAACCGCGTGCCCTCTCGTGCGCAGGCATCGCGCCTGCCAAGCCAGTGGGATAAAATGCTCCCTGCTGGTGCAGAAGGAACATAAACCATATTTTGCCTGTTTCCCTAATTCAGGGCAGATAATGCTTTATGGGGAGGCTCCCAATAAAAGCTCGAGATAAACAACCTGGCCATCTCGCTGGAGAGGAGTTATATATATATATATTTAGCACCACTACATTTCTTGTAGACTTTGCAAAGTTAATGAGGGGCTTCTGAGCTATTGAACAATCTCCACATCTGCGTGATGTTATTGATAAACCCTCTCCAGCCTCTCTCGGCAGCAGCTTATCATCATCATCATCATCGGCTCCCTCAGTCTCTGGATGCCTTTCCCACAACAGGGTGCTATTGTGAGCTTGTGTTCCTACCTGAGTGGAAGATTAAAAGCTGCTGTCGTGGAGGTATCAAAATACATCATCCTTCCTCTGTCTGCTCCCTCCCTTATGACTTAGACACTGCAACAAACATCCCATTAATCCCTCATCAAGACAAGAAGGCCGAAGAAAGAGAAATGGGTTCTTTAGAATAACCGATATATCTCTCGAAAGCAAAACAAAGCCAGAGTCGATGGCGGGGAGAGAGGACGCTAAACCCAGACCTGTAAGATGTGTTCTCTGTGCTAGCATCCTCGGGGCCATTGGGATGATGGCTCGAGGTGCGGCAAGCAGAAAATCTAGCTCGGTTGGCGGCAGTAATTTGGGCTCCGAGCTGTGCTGCAGCGCTATAGCCACACAGCGCTCAGCTATAGCGCGACGCTGAAAGTTGGATTCACTTCGATGGAGCTGCCCAAAGTCCAGAACCCAATTCCAAAAATTAGGCTCAACCTTTAGGACAGTTCCTTCCAAGTTCAGCCCGAAACCCGGAACGGATTCACCACTCACCACCTGCCTGCAAGGCGATGAAATCATCACCTCCTCTGGGTTGGGGATTTGGTGGGTTGTAGCGGTACGAAAACTGATTGTGTGGCAACAGAAATCCCTGCCTTTAAGTATCTGGAGGACTATTAGATGGGGAAATTGAGAAAGTTTTTTTTTCCTCCTCCTCCTCCTCCAAAGGATAGGACCTGAATTGTGTGTTTTTGCTGTTGCGGCTGCTACAACCGCAACCACGATTTCATTTTTTAAAAATCTCTTCTCCAAAAGCTGAAGAGTAGATAGATGGTTTTCCTACCTACGTCTTCCTCCTAACAGCCTTGGGAGGCAGGCCGGACTGAGAGTCGTGGAGAATAAATCGCCCCAAAGTCACTTGACAATACGAGAACCTTAGTAAAGGAATAAAACTCCCTGAATATTGTACAGGGTGTCTTTTTTTTTTAAAAAAAAGCCAATTCCTATCTCTAGGGGTAAAATATAATTGACGTGCTAACACGGAAAGGGGGAGGGAGGGAGGGAGGCAGAGAGATGTGAGAGAAGCACAGGTGGAGAAAAGCAGCCGTAATGACTCCGGCTGATGGAGACGAAGCCAGAGAAGAGGCCAGACGCCGCGGGCACTCTTTCAGAGACGCAGCGGGCAGCCTCCTTGTCACACAGCACCCGGGGCTCTGCGGCGTTTCATTCCGCGAATGGCGTCAACTTCCCACGGCTTCCTTTTCTTCTCCTGCCAGGGCTCGCTCGCCCTGTGGCAGGCAGGGAATTACGGGCGGTAAACAAGGCAGGAACTGCAAGATGGAAATCTGAATTTTCAAAAAAAGGAAAGAGAGGAGGGAGGGGGAGGGAGGATTTGCAAAACCAGTTTTGCCATTCCTCCAGCCTCGGTAATAAAGATGCTTTAGTCCCTTCCAGGCCTCTGCTAATAAAGAGATACACACACACAACCCTCCCCGGGGATTCCAGGCCAGGCTCGGGCTGGTGAGCCTCTTAGATTTTAATCCGTTTTATTCTTGAAGAACTGTGCATCCACCCCCTCTTTCTTTTTTGCAGCTCAAGGTCTTATCGTGCTGCGTGCTGTGTTCCCGGCAATAAGCCCAGAACAGAGGGAAGGAAATCTTCCCCCATAGACAAGCAAACTCTTCGGTGCTTTTTAAAAGACAGACAGAAAGAAAGAGAGAGAGACAGAGAGAGAGAGAGAGAAACCCCCTTAGATTGTCTTTTTCCCATACAAAACGCACAGTTACGCATTAAGATAAATGGTGATGATGTTTTAATTCCCTTGTAGGGGGGAAAGACAGAAGGAACAGAGCCGCCCTTGTCTGAGTTCTTCCAGTCTGGAATATCCCCAAAGGAACTATGGTGTTTACAGGAAAAGTGTCAAACCCTTCCCCTTTTTGTTCTGGGACTCAGGGGCATAACAACCTCACAGGAGCGACAGATTTCAAATCCTGCAGAGAAGCAACAGGCACCTTCCTCTGGGACTGAAATCTTCCCTGCTCAAGGAGCATTTTCGTCAGAGATGAAATCTCACGGTGAACTCATCTCCCCCCCGGTGCACGAACCCACTCACAACACAATCCCCATTCCGAAACGGCGGCTCGAGGCTCCCACGCCTTTCCGGCTTGACCGCTTCCACAGAGTTCAGGAAGGTCTGAGCTGAGAACCCAAGAAAGAAGGACCCCCTTCTCTCCAGGTAAAGTAGAAAGTCGAAACAAAATCCGCATCTCCATCCTCGCGCCCAGCAGGTGTAGCCGAAGCAGGCCGCGTGGGGCCCTCGAACCCTTCCCAAGTAAGCTGTGTCTTGGATTTGGGTAGAGGATCCGTGCTGGCTTTTAGGCTGAACTTTACAGGTGCTGAATCCTATCCCCAACACGGATCTAGAATCTTGGACCGCTCGGGAGGTTCAGAAGAACCCTTTGTGCCCTCCCGCAGCACGGAGACGTACTCCGGTTCCCGTAAGATGTTGGAAAATGGAATTTGTGGGATATTTCAGATTTCTGAGTCCCTCAACCAGAGGGGGAGCAGAGGGAATCGGAAAGCTCATTCAGGTGGCCCATTATTCAGATCCATGCAGAAGGAGGGGCGGTGAAGGAAGAAGCAGGTGCGTTGTGAGAAAGACATGATGAGAAGCAGCAGCAAGAAAACAAGGCAGATGTTAGAACAAAAGGAACACAGCAAATGCATGACAATTAAACATCTCTTGGGTCACCGTCTCCTCCTTTATGACAACTTCTGTTCATTTTGCTGGATTAATTCCTTGTGGGTGTTTGGGCTGCTGTAGGACGGGCACCGCAGATTCTCAGCGGTTTATTCAAGCAAGGCTCTGGTTTCCTTCTCTTCTCTGGGGCAGTCCTGATTCTGATAACAAACCCCCCTGCTTTAAAAAAAAACCTAGTTGTCTCCCCACCTGAATATATTATCTTCATTCAGCGCAGCTTGGCTTGCTTCCACGAGCCATCTGTTTTCTCCCCAACTTTTCCTGTAGGGTGCCGGCCCTATCCGTTTAGAAGCACAGTTTGGAAAGTGGTTTTTCAGAGGTCTTAAATCAGCGTTACAATTTCAAGGTGCAGAAAGCACCTCCGGTTCTGACCCGGGCACTATCAGGTTTTTAATTGGCTTTTTGGGACAGGGAGAATCGGACAGCTGGCAAGCGATCCTTTATTTTGTGAGTGTGCCGCTCTGGCCCAACGGGAAAGCCATAATTGTGACGCCACGCTGCACCTGGTGATAATTTTATCACCCTCCCTCAAATGTGTAAATACCATTAAGCTGGACAGATTTTCTCATTAATTTCCTCTCCTTCTGACAGAGCAGGAATTAACGCCATTGATTTCCTAGCCCCCTCATTATCCATCATCTCTGAAGTTAGTCACATTTCATCTTTTCCACCTGGTCTCTGGCATCCACTCGGCGCTCTGGACAGATATTAAACTAATAAAGTACAAGGGACGTCATAACCCTCAATGCTTCCAAACTCAGGGAGAGAACAAACCGAACCTGTTCCCTGGCCATGATCATTATGGGATGCGTCTAGGGAATCCAGACTGGATCTGAGACTGGACTCACAGCCCATCTCAGAATCTGAGAAATTCAGAGCCGATTCACACCGTCAAGAATCGGAGAACTAGATCAGAGCGTGAACTGTTTTTTAAACACGGGGTTCTATTCTTTGCCGCCCCAGGAGCAATGATTGAAACAATGCCACCTCTAAAACACACAGCCGTGGGGAAAGGGCAGCGGGCGGGAGCACTGGGGCGCTACAGAAGCCAGCAAAACTGACTTCTGTTATGCCCTCTTGTGCGTGAAAAGTGGGAGACAGCAGAAAAAGAGGAAGACCCCAATATGAGATGGACTAACTCCCTAAAGGAAACCACAGGCTTGCATTTACAAGAGCTGAGCAGAGCCACTGAGGATGGGACATTTTGGAGAGCGCTCACTTTCTAGGGTCGCCGCAAATTTGACGGCACATACCAACTACAAGAGAGATAGAGAGATAGATGAGAATGAGCGAGAAAGACAGATAAATGCTGTGTTTTATGGCCGGCTGGGAGTGGACTTCCCTTCCCCAACTTCCACTGGCCATTCTCCTCTCTCGCTTCAGCAGCCAAGGCAGCGCATGGCCTGCATGTTAAACACCTTTGGCTCCATTCACAGCTCCCATACACTAGGAAGCGCAGCTGAGAGAGAGAGAGAGAGAAAAGCTGACTTCCAAGCCACCGCAGGGCATCTTTCAGGCTGGCAGCCGGCCATGACTTGGCTGGGTTCGGGAGTCTTGAATGACCTGGTTTTGCTTCCCATTAAAATGCCTCCTTCGTACCCCTGATATTTTACACATGCTTCGGTTCTCTACTATGGGCTTGTTTTCTTACTGTAAGGAGGGGCGGCTGCCGAGGAACAGATCCGAAGGTTGGAGGGCTACGGGGAAGAACGGAAGTGAACTCGGGGTGACTGAAGGTGGTATCCAGCTTCTGACATGGTTTGCCTCCCTTCCCGTCAGCCCCAGTGGCTTCATACGATCCTGACACAGTCGGTCTTCTATAGAGTGAGATTTCTCGTCCATCTTGGCCAATATGACTAGCTCTGACCGGCAGCAACAGTTCGGCAGGATTCCTTTCTAGCTCTACTTCAAGGTGAGGCAAGTCGTAGCCCATAAATGGCCCCCAATGGCTCAAGTACACAGTCACAACACCCCCCCAACACACACCCAAAAAAGTAATTTTTCTTTAAAATATTCCCCCTCAAAATCCCCCGGAAGGTCGAGGGAATTTCCCCCGAACTGGCAGTCACTTAGAACAGTTCACGGGCAGCCCTAAATTATTCGGCAATGGCTCCTTGCCATCACCAGAGAGTGAGAAGAAGAAGCTTCAATGTTGAAAAATATAACGTATTTTCAGGAATAGAGTGTACAGGAGAAGACGGGAACCTCTAAAGTCTAAGCGGAGATGCAGGGGGGCCCTCCAGAGCTCTGGCACACCTTCGCCTTATCGGGACATCCCTGAGTATTTATGGTTCATCTGCCTCTCACCCAGGGTGGATGATCGCTTAGCTTCTTGGACCAGACGGAGCTGGCGGTATTCAGTGTGGCATCGCATGGAAAAGACATCCATGCTGGGAAAGGTGGGAGGCAGCAGGAAAAGAGGAAGACCCAATACGAGATGGACCGACTCCCTCAAGGAAACCCCAAGCTTCAGTTTGCAAAAGCTGAGCAGGGCCCTTGAGGGAAGGACACGTTGGAGAACGCTCATTCACGGGGTCGCCATAAGCTGGGGGGCAACTTGACGGCACATAATGACCCAAAACGTGCCATGACTGTCAAGAAATATTCACGGTGTATTCTACTTTCATAACCTTAATTGGAGCCTTGTTTTGACCTATCTCAAGTAGCAGGCGATGGTTTGCTAACTTCCCAGTGCAGTTCAGGTGCTCGAGTGACTTGGCAGATCTGAGCATCCCCACGAAAGCAGCCGATCAATTTCCTCTGATGGTGCCAGGCAGAGCACTTGGCAGGCTACACAGGGCATCGTCCCGGCTGGCTAACAGCTCCCATCGATTTCTCTTCCGACGCCTTATGCTGGTTTCGAGAAACAAGTCCATCTCGTTAGTTTCTCCGCAGAGAGGATTAAAGAAAGAAAGAACGACGGATAACAAGGTAGGAAAAGCCTCCTCGTTGTCTCTGCTTGATATAAAGGCACTTTCTCAAGCTACAACGTTGGGGAAAAGAACTTATCTCAGTGGTCCAGCCCACGTGCTTTGCACACAGCTCCAGTTCACATCCTCTTCGCTTGAAAACCCCAGTTCAGGTAAACAGGCGGTAGGAAAAGGCTGGCTGTCGGATCCTGGAAGTTGTCGCGTCTCCACGAACACCGGGCGGCCTCCTGACATCGGCTGCCTGAGGAGGGGGCCCTCCTTCTGCCTAACGGTAGGGCCGGGTCTATAAGAATCCAGCTTGTAAGGCAACCACGTATCTTGCAAAGCACCCAAATTGGATGGAGAAAATCTGCTTGTCCAGGATGTGCCCAGGGTTCAAGAATGAGTACGGAGGTGTGCTGACTCGGGCTACTGTGACCGATGAGGCTACCAAATGTGGCAGGGTCCTCTCGGTGGTGGCTCCATCTGATTTCCATGAAATATTTGTTTACCACCCACCTTCTTCGTCATTGAAGTGCCTGTGAAAGAAGCATCCATCCATCCATCCATCCATCCATCCATCCATCCATCCATCCATCCATCCATCCATCCATCCTCTCGCCTTTAAGTATTTAAGTAATACTTAATATTAAGTATTAAGGTCTCACAGTAGCTAAGAAGCTCTCTCCTCCTCCCAACGCAGATCTCGCTCCCTCTCCCCATCTTCACAAGGTGCCCCCACACCCACACCCACGGGGGAGCCGTGTTCTTTTAATTTTTCACACCACCGTGCAACGGCTTCGAGCCCAAGAATCTGGGCCAGGGACCACGTGGACGGCGAGGTTCCCATGGCAACCGAGGCAGCCAGCTTGTTAAGCATGATGCTCTCCCCGTTTGACAAGGCGCTCTGGGTGCCCAGCGCTCCCAAAGCACCTCTCCTGTCAGGAGCTTCCCGGTGTTTCGGATTCAGGGAAACTACGAAGAAAGGCCAAAGACCGGGGGGGGGGGGGGCAAAGTTACTCTGGTGGCAATTTGCAGAGGGAGGATTACTCCAGATTGAGGATGGGGATGCTAAGATCGCCTTTTGAGAAAAATCAGAACTTGGGCAGGAACTTTTAAAAACTGGAGTTGCTTATGGCTGCCGTTCTATAAGGGCCCAAATAATCAACAGTTCCTGTTATACCTTCAAGTTTTAAAGCAGGTCTTTCCTCTCCCACCGTTCAAAAGGAATCCTGTTGGCATGGCAGTCCTGAGGTGCCAGAAATCAGGCGGTCGGCGCTTCCATGCCTCGTCATGCTCCGAGAAATTAACGAGCTCAAGCGGCTAACTCATGAATTAGCCCCAATTCGCCACTGCAACTAACAAAGCTGTGCTTCCTTCGGCATAAATGGCCAATGGGCATTTGCACGTCACAGTATGGTTTTGCTTTTAACCACACAGAAGAAACTCGTGAGAATCAGAGCTGAAAAAGTTATGTTTTTTCATTTGTTTGGGATTAGTTGGCTGGCTGGCTGGTTGATTGGTTGGCTGGTTGGTTGATTAGTTGGCTGGCTGGTTGGTTGGTTGATGGTTGGCTGGCTGATTGGTTGGCTGGTTGATTGGTTGGCTGGCTGGCTGGTTGATTGGTTGGCTGGTTGGTTGATTAGTTGGCTGGCTGGTTGGTTGGTTGGCTGGTTGATGGTTGGCTGGCTGATTGGTTGGCTGGTTGATTGGTTGGCTGGTTGATTGGTTGGCTGGCTGGCTTTTTTTGTCTTGTTTTGCTTCTGGGTTTCTTAGTTCTCCCAGATGCTCCCAGCCTATGGCAGGCCCCCAAATTAATGTTACATTACAATCATAATGCAATGAATCTCGACTCTATTGCGGGGAGTGAACTAGATTATGAGCACCATGTTAGTTGCAAAGGTTTGTATCCAAACTCTGCTGTATGAGCGCTGAGCTTGGGAAAGTGGCTTTTTTGGGGGGGACTACAGAACCCAGAATCCCCTGGCTATGCTGCCTCTGTGTGGGGTGGGGATTCTGGGTGTGGTAGTTAAAAACCCAACAACAGGCAATACTTTATATTTAAAACAAGCAAGCCTTTGAGTCTAGCAGGACTCCTGTTAGGAGTCGGCATTGAGGAATCAAACAAGAAAGGCCCAGGAATCATCTTGATCAGATCTGTAACTTTTCTAACATCTATGTAAGGGCTTAGCGGGTAGCTGCTTCTCGGTTTCCCTTTTCAACTCTCTTCTGCAATAACCCAGAATTTTATTAAGCTTTATGAATTTTTTAGCAGCGCTGGGAGCAACTCTTTCTTTCTCTCTTTTTTTTTTAAACTCAGGAAGATTTTTAACTCCACCTTGCAGTGAAAAATGGTCTCCCAAAACTCAGAGCCACAATTCAATTCTTAAAGAGAAAGAGGGGAGAGGGAGGAGAGAGAAAGCAAACAAGACAGCAGGTAAACACCACAATTTCTCAAGCGATTCCATGGGAATCCTTCCAGGAGAGAGCTAAAAAGCAAGAGAAGTATTTAAATCTGTGGAGTAATGAAGAGGTGATAAGAGCTTTTCCATCATCTCCTGCCTTCTCCTGTTGAAGCTGAGGCTGTCCTACTTTGAGCACAGGATGAGGAGTCAGGATTCTCTGGAAAAGACAATAGTACTGGGAAAGGCAGAAGGCAGCAGGAAAAGAGGAAGACCCAATAATACGAGATGGATTGATTCCCTAAAGGAGCCCCAGACTTGAACTTGCAGGTGCTGAGCACTCCGGTTGAGGAGAGGAGATTTTGGAGATCGCGCATTCATAGGGTCGCCATAGGTTGGAGGTGACTTGATGACACATCACAACAACCATGTCCTCTTCGGATGTTACCCATTGAACAACTCTCTTAGCCAGGTTTCAGGGCTGTGATGCCACGGAACGTTCACAAACATTCTAACTCTAGCTGATCCTAGTGGCACCTGAACTTGGGGCAGTGGGCCTTAATCCAACCCCCATTCCCAGCTAAAATAGACCCACTGAATCAACCGCTGAATGGCAGGTCAACATTTACATCCAGGCCCTTCTACCCAACGCGTCTGCTCGAGCTGAGAGCAGCAATTCGGGCGGCCTGTTTGTTTGCTGTGATGCATTATCAACAGCCAATTATAGCTCAGTGGTTTAGGTCTCTGGCTGTGGCGCCAAAGGTTGAGAGTTTGATTCCCACTGTGCCCCAACGGGGAAGGACTTGGCGATCCATAGGGTCCCTTCCAGCTCTGCTATTCTACGGTTATTTCAGCATCTGTTGGGGAAAGCTGCAGAATCTGGACTTTCAAGAAACTTTGGTTGGTGTCACACACACCCCACTCCAACAAAAGTAACTTTCCTCAGCTCTCGCTCTATATTCTCTCTCCACGCGCCCCCAGCAAACAAAGGCCATGCAGGAGGAGAAGGGGAGGTTTTATCCCACGCCTGTATCCTCCTGAGCTACCCATCCCACTGATTGTGCTAATGTTATTAAGGCTTTTCAATTACATGCAATTTCTGTCCAGTTATAGCCGGGAGAAGATTCTCTGTAGGGCTACAGGGTGGCGGAGGCGCTGTACATTTGCACAGCCTAGCAAAATTAGTTCCTTAATGAAGAAAATGATGAGCTGCACCAGGGAGGGAGAGAAAAGGGGGGGGGGGATATGGATCAGAGCTGTAAGGCCGAATCTAAACAAAACTAAACAGAGAGGGAGGAAAACAGGACCCGCGTCCTTGGAAAAAAATCCCAAAACAGGGCTGGGCAGTGGCTTTGTCGGGCCACCCAAATATCCAAAGGTTTGTCTGGTTTTGATACTCTGGCAGGAAAACACCACCACCTCCAGGCCACACGAAAGCATCGCCAGGAGCAGCCGGGAAGCGAAATTTTCGGTTCCTTTGCAAAATCCACCACCCATGGAAAAAACCCAGGAAACAAAGACGGCTGTCTCTTGACCTGGTGGCGTGGGTACCCGCTGGAAGGGAGATCCCAGCTTTTTAAAAATGGACCGCCTCTCCCAACAAAACATGAGTGGACCGTCTTTGGCCATCCAGATGGCTGGACAACAACAACAACTCCCACCCTCCGTCTCCACGGACTGTGTTAACTGTGGCATTACGGGAGTTGTAGTTCAAAAACTTGGAGGGCAGCCATGACCATTTTTTTTTTTAAAAGGCAGAGTAGTCATTAGAGATGTACATGGTTGTTTTTAGGCTACAACTCCCAGAAGGCTGTTTTGTCTGAGGAATTATGGGAGTTGCAGTCCAAAACCACAGGAGCACACAGAAATCAGTCTCAGCAGCAACTCAGAACAGACCCAGGAAAGGCCGACCGCGGCAAACACACCGCCAAGAGAGAGCCTTTTATTTAAAAGCTTGGGGAGGCTAGAGAAAAGCAAGTGCTTGAAGTGGAACAGAAAAGAATCCGGATGAGGGTTGTGTTTTGTTTTTTTAATTTTAACAACAGTGCTAAAAATGCTTTGTGTTCCAAGTTCACTGAAAGCACACCCATTCCTTAAGGCCGGAACTTTCCCTCCTGAACAGACAGATTACGTGCTCAGCGTCAGGACTGACACACTAACTTAAGACGGCGTGGGTTGCTCTGTGCTTTTCCTTCCCAGTGGTTTGCAGCTATGAGCCCTCGGGCCAAATCAGCCCCCGCCCAGCCAATAATACAACCACGCCTGTCACTGCAAGAGACCGGCTTTCAGGGAAAAGCACAGAACTGCGGGAGAGGAGACAGACACGGGGAAAACCAACGCAGGGCCAGGGTGGAGACAAGATGGGCTAGGATGATAGCAGAGGCGAGCCAGGGCATTCTCAACCGGACTCGCCCACGTTCCCTCTGAACGGATCAGGAGCAAATGCTAGGAGATGTGCCACGAAAGGGCGAGGCCCTTTAATCCACTCTCCTTTGGAAAGGCAATTTTCTGCTGGAGTCCAGTGGGAGTATGGCTTGACTCAGCCGGCCTATCCCTGAACCGTGGGATGCTGGCTGAGGACGGTGCCAAGATATCGCAACAGGGAAGAAAGAGCCAACAGGTGACAACCCAGAGGAGACAGGGAGAGCGCACAGCTCACAGCCCGCTGGGTGGCTCAGGTCGTTCTGAAACGAACAGCCGAAACCAACCCCTCATCGTTGCCGGAACCCTTTGCAGGCCAAAACGGCCAAATTCTCGGAGAGGATGCCCCCTCACGGCCTCTCTGAGAATCTCTCGAGCGCTAAAGCATCACAAAAGCAACACAAATGGAAGTTAAAATCGCCCCTCTCCACACATCTGCCAGATGTCCCAAGCACACAGCGGCACATTGGGAACGACACCCTGAACGTGGGACGTTTATCTAACACAAGCATCACCCCTTCTCTGTGCAGGCAATTGAGTGCCACACGCTGGCAAGCTCAGTCTGTGGCCAACGGGGAGAGATCCGCTAAACGATGCCTTGTAGGGGCAACGGAGACCAGCGCTGGATCTTTTCCTCTCGATAGAGGAGACCCCGGTCTCCTAGGATTACATTTTCCTGCTATTTGGAAAAACACCCACCCACCTCCGGTTGATTTTTTTAGGTGGATTTTTCTCCTCCCGGGGGAACATATTCCGCCAACGTCATCCTCACCCTTTCAGGAGACTGTTCCATTTCTTCAAAAACCTACGGACTGCTTTGTTGTCTCGAATGAGCAACCGCTAGGAAGTTTAATTTTTCAGAGCTTTCCTCGCTCTGGTTTCTCATGGCTTGTGTGATCTATCACAAGCAAAGAACTGGCGAGAGTGAAAGAAATTTTTAAAAGGACCCCAGTGCTTTGTAGATGGACCTGGGGCATTTCTTACAGACTTGGCCAACGGTTCCATGTGGTGTGTTCTGAACTGCAACCTCCCATCCCTTATGATCGGCGATGCCGAGCAAGACTGATGGGAAGTGTTAATCAAAACAACTCCTGGGCTAAAAGTCCCCTGTCCGTGTCCAAACCCAGAAAGCGGACAAGCACAGAATTTGCTGGTGCAGGCCACCCCTCCAGGACTTCTGTGACTGTGGAACTCCCTGCCACTGTTTTCTCAAGTGACAAAGGTATTTGAAGCAACCAAACTTTTGAGAAACAAACAGGAAGTAGAGGGGCGAGAGAGAGAGAGAAAGACTGATTTGACGTCAACGTCATCAACCGACTTAACCTAAATGTGCAATCCTCATGGATCCTAATATTATGTTTTAACAGATGATGCGCTACTCTAAAAGGGGCCCCACCAAATCACACCTCCTAATTGCCACCGCCGGATAAACCATGTGACTGTCTAAGGTCATCATCACCACCCTTTCAGCACTTTGAGGAGCAAGGCGGAGCACCTATTAAATGTGAAATCAGATAGTAAGCATGGCAACCGTACATGGCCAAATCCCCATCTCTCTGAGGTCAGATCATATGAAAGATGAGTCGCCACCTGTTTCATGGTTATCAACTCTGTGGAATTCTCTTCTGTGAAACAGCCCAGTGGAACTCCCTGCCACAGGAATCTAAGCAGCTGGTAATTCTTTCTTTTTTCTCAGTCATAAATTTAACACCCGCCTTCTGTACCACAATTATCTAACACAACAAACTGCAAAACTACTTTTTGGGGGAATGGCGAGTCCTGAGTCCCCCTTGGGTGGGGATTATGGATGCTGTAGTCCAGAAAGGTAACATTTTTCCAGTCTGATGGCTCTTTGGCTTTCTTGTTCTGGTTGGTTTAAATTGTTCAAAAGCTTTTTTTTAAAAAACAACAACTTTTCACATGGCCTGGCTGACAAGAAGGGCTCTTATCTTATAAAGGCAACCAAGTAATACATATATGTATATATTTAGAATTTTTAAAAAACCAAGCAAGGAAGAAACATGAAGAAAAAAACCTTTCAGGCTTAAACATTTTATAAATATCTTCACTCTCCCCTCCATTTTTTCCCTTGCTGGACTTCCAACTTCCATCAGCCTCGGTTGGCACAGCTGACAGTGCAGGACGATGGGAACTGCAGTCCAGGAAATATTCAGCGAGCCACAAGCTGCCACCTCCTGCTTCAAAAAGATAACAACGCAGCGTGTTTTACACACAGGAAGCCCTATAAGCAGGGGCTGGCCTAACCACACACGGCCACGTCACCAAAGCTGCACAGACAAGTAGCTACTGAGACCCTCCGAACGCCCCCCCCCCCCCACTTCTTTTTGTCCAAGAGAAGCCAAAACAACAGACAGGGCATCTTGAGTGCAGGGAGAACCGGTGACGAGCCTTTCTCTCCGGAGCCTCGGGGGTGTGTGTGTGCCCTAGAGCTTGGGCAGGGCCCCCGGAGGGGCCAAGAGGATGGCAAAGACGTAGAAGAGTCCCAGAAGGAGGTTCAGCTTCGCTGTCCTTTGAGGGATCTTGATGAAGCTGCGGCTGCGGAACTGTCTTTCCAGCGAGAAGGCCATGGGAAGGGTGAGCAAGGGGAGGGCCATGCTGATGGTGTAACGGGTGGCCAAGAGGCAGAAGATGAGGTACGGCAGGAAGAGGAGGCTGTTGTACAGGACGTAAGAGAAGGTGGGGCCAATAAGGATGGCCAAGGTGACGATGCCCGCCTGCTGGTCTGACTCCATGTCCCGAGTGTTGTTGCTGTGCAGGATGGCCTCGGTGCTGAGCGCCAGGGGGACGGCGTAGAGCAGCGGCGAGACAGAGAGGTAGCCCACCTGCACGGCATAAGCAAACATCACGGCCAGCGGCCCGAAGGTGATGAGGATCACCACGTCGCCCAGCGCCACATACTTAAACCCAATGCCTGCAGAAAGAACAAGCAAAGCCCAGGGAGAGGATTAAAAAACTGAAGGATGTTAAGATGCCCTAGTTGGAGGGAGTAGAGACACATATTTATCTATATAAATAAATGAACGAATGAATAAAACAAACGAGTGGATTGTAATCCATTAAACCTGGCAATGCAATAAATCCGTTAAGACTTTCAAATTTCGGTATTCACATTCAAACTGACTAAAACGTCTGCCTCATTGAGAACGCCTACATACAGGTTGCAGAATTTGTCTACCCTGGCACAGAATTTTGATCGCAGAACCTGAAGGAGACGCAGAGTGTACACCCACAACCCTTCTCATCACAGGCTCCTCCGCTTTGACAGATAAGAAAGGGCACCAGGGAAGGTGAACACCTTACCTCCGGTATAAAGGAAAGAGCTCGAAAGCCCCCCAAAGTAGATCAGGGCTAAATGTTCCAACTTGAGGGTGGAAAAGCAGTAAAGAAAAGCTGCCGAGAGGCACCCCAAAGTGTACAGAAAGACCCCAAATCTGACGACATCTTGAGGCTCTAGGATCCGGTCCACCAGGGTCCGATCATCGCTCTTTTTGTGATCGATGCCCTTGGAGAAGTCATAGTAGGTGTTGACCAGGTTCCCGGCTCCATGGACAGCCAAGACGGTCACGGCGCTGCCCACCAGGAGTCCCGGGTCTAAGGTCCCCTTGGAGCGGTAGGCGAGGGCGCTGCCGAGGGCCACCGGGGTCAGGGAGGCGCTGAAGCTCCAGGGACGGAGGGCTAAGACATAAGAGGCACATTTATGGTGCCAGGTGCTCAGGGGAGCTTTCGCAGAGCCGAGCAACCCCGTCGCCTGGTCTCCCGCCTCCGCCTCGTGGTGGTTTTCGGTCACAATATTGATCTTTTCCATCTCATCTTTTACTTCCATCGTTTAACGCGCTTCTAAAAGGACTGGAATCAGAAGTTGGTCTGGAAAAAAAGAAAGAGGAGATTACAGCAGGATTGCCCCGGGAAACACCAAAGCCAGCTTCTTTTAACTCATGCCCTTCCTCGTCTCTAAAAAAAAGATTTAACTCCAGAAGCTATGATGGGCGAAACGAAGAGCCATAAACACAGGACGGCATTGACGTATGGCTCAGAGGCGTTGAGAATGGCCCTCAAACACACTGACTAGATGTAAACACATGGACGCTGGAGGCAAGAGAGTCTTGTGTAAAAATCCATCTCTGCAACGCAAGACACTGAATGATTATCCTCGTTGATATTCCCCCAGGGAGAGCATGGTGGCAGACATCGCTCATTTTCACCTGCGAAACAACCCTACAAGGTAGGCTAACCTGAGAGATCACAACTACGCCAAAGTGATCCCTGTGAGGGATCTGAACCCATTCCTTCTCTCTGCCTGTCGTCCGGTATTCTAGCCACTACACCAGGCTCTAACTCAGACCCTGCATTGGGAAGCTTTCTTGGAGTCAAGTCTCCACATTCAGGTCGGTTCTGTGCCCCCACCCCTTCTCTTACTACTTCATCTCCCATCATTCTTCACCACTAGGTAGGGTGTCTAAGACTGATGGAAACCACAGTCCAGAAACATCACAGTGGTGCCCAACCTGTTTTTTAACGCATAATTCCTGAGAAGACAGCCTGAGGAAAAAAAAGAAGAATTAAAAGAGGAAACTTTGAAACACAGCCCCCCCCCCCCCCCCCAATTTCAATAAACCACATTTCTTTTGGCAGGGAAATCGCCAGGAACCTGAAAGAACTCATAGACACCCTTAAAGACCTTGCTGGGCCACTTTGAAAAGACCTTCAGCTACCTTTTTGGCTCTCTCTCCTCAAGAAAAGTTATTTTGGGGGGGGGGGGGGCTTAGGCCAGTCAAAAGACTCTCCCACTGCACAGAGGTGTAACCCTTCCACCCAAAAAGCAACCCCCCCAAAAAATCTTCAGTTCAAGGCACAAGAGAAGTACAAGCCGGGGAAAATCAAACCCACAAACGGGCCATTTATTAGTCATTTTATTTATTTAAAACAGAGGCATTTTTTGGGGGGGGGAGGTAGCTCCCCCCCCCCCCCGTGAGTCCCTCTCCTTGCTTCTTCTATCAGGAGGGCTGTATAAGAGAGGGAAGACTGGAGCCCATGGGTCTTTGAGGACTACAATTCCCAGAATCCCCCAAAGACAGCCAGTCCTTGTCTTTAAAAATAATTTTAAAAAAAGGAACTTTTCTAAAGTCTGGATGATGAGGATGATGAAAGAGCTGGAGGGGGAGCGTCCTCCTTCGAGACTCACCATGGGGAAAAGGGATTTCGAGAAGACTCGGCTCTCTCCCGGTGGAACTTCTGCCTGCTCGCCCGCCGCCCGACCTCGTTCTGCACCATCGACGTCTCCGCCCCGCCCCCTCCCCTCCCGAGGTCGCTATAAAGGGAGGACGTGCAACCCCGAAAGCAACCCGGAGGGAAACAAGGACCCGAAGCCCACAGTTCCGTCCTTCCCTCCATTCCCTCTGTGGCTGGAGATGGAGGGGAAAAAGAAACCCCCCCAATTCCCAACCTTTAGGCCCATCATCCCGACGCGATGGGAACTGTAGTCCAGCCCGGAAGAAATAACATTTCCAGGCGGCAGACATTCAAGCCAGCCTCTTAGGACCTGTGTGGTCCGGGCGATGTGGAGGATGGGAGAGGAGGGTTGGGGAGGATGGGAGGTGTAGTCCGGATAAGGAGGGCATGAGCTGTAGCCTCAGGGCTAGGATGGGAAGATGGGTGGCTCTCTGGAAGGTAGCCTTCTTTGCTTTTAAAGAAAAAGGACTGCCTCATGCAAAGCTGTAAGAGGAACAAAAAAAAAAATTCCTTTACTGGAATATAAAAATGATGAATGATCGAAAGTTGCTCTGCAAGGGAAGAAAAAGAGAAAAGCTTATGCGCATCTACACCAGCAAATACAGTAAGACTGTTCTAGCAATGCAGGGGGGGGGGGTGAAAACAAGGCTTTTAATACGGGGGTCCAGTTTTTTTAATCTTTAAGTACAACAAGGAAGCAGATGTACATATGGAAGTTTCCCAAAAGCAAAAAAGAAAATGCGCACCTACTTCCATATCTACGGTAAAAACAAAACCCATCTGCTCGTGACCTTGGTTGAGAGCGGTTGATCCCGACCAAGGGAACTTTTTCAGCGCCGCACCTTCAGTCGAAGACACGCAAGCCGTTCGGTTTCATCTCTATGGCAAAAGGGCGCTCTAGCCTTCGCACATGCGCAAATCCAAGGCCGGCTCCCACAGGGGGCGGGGCCTTTTAACTCTTTCCTGCCCGCTCCCCTTTGAAGGCCAATCTGAAGGACTCCGCGCTTTGATCGGAGGAGGATTTCGGCAGCTTCATTTCAAAGTCTCACGCCACTTAAAACCGCCCCATGTCGTAAAAATAACCCAGCAACCGCTTTCCGCCCCGAGGTGCCCTCCAGAGGGGGTCGGGACTACAATTCCCATCACCCGTGCCGCGTGGGGATGATGGGAAACCGCCTCCCAAGACACCCGATTCTGGGTTGCGGCCCCGTTGCGCGTGGCTACATTCATTGCAACAGGACCCAAAACGATAAAAGCAATACCAAAAAAGAAAAGAAAAAGGGGAGGTGGGGGATAAACCCTTTTCCGCGAGGCTTCCTTACTCCCAGGAAAAGGTCTCCTCCGATTGCAACCCTCTCCCCCCGGAGAACCGAGGCAGAGGCGGCTATTCCTCCGTTACGCACAGAGTCGGTCTTTCCTCCAAAGACCTGGAAGTGTCTGGAAGTGGCAACTTTCCTCCTAGCCGAGAAGTCCAGTGGTGGGGAGTCGCGCTTCCAGGGGGCCACACCTGGAGGGAGGAGGATCTTCCTTGAGGATCCGTTTATCCTCCCGAGGGTTTACTTCTCTCGATCCCTGCAAACACGTGCCTTTCCCCGCTCCCCAGTCCAATGGATCTCCTCCCTGGAGGCCTTCTGGGGCAGAAACCCCCCACCCACCCGGAGCGCCCCACGGCGGGGGCGGCGCTGAGTCTTGCCCAGAAGGACCCCCCCCCCCCTTCCCAGGCCGGGATCCCCGCGCGCTCTCCGTCCGGCGCCACCCCCTCGCCCCGCGCTTCTGCCCGGCTGGCTTCCTTCTGCCCCGATTAGGGGGGCTCTTTGCGCCTCTTTCCTTCCCCTGCAACCCAGCCTTCCTCATCCAGGACTACAGTTCCCATCACCCGCGCCCAAGCCAGGCTGCCCGGGCGAGAGGTTTGCAAAGGAAGGCGCGCGGGGGGGCGGGGCGGCAGGAGCCGCGATTTCTCGAAATCTGGCCACGGATAAGTTTCGGTTTCCTTTCCTTCGCCGCTCCGGCCGGTTTTGCTCATCCTTTGGGTTTCCTTTCCTCCCTGCAGCCGAGCGAGCGCGCGATGGAGGGTCCGTCGGGAAGCGCCTCTTTCCCCCTTCCCGGCCCAGGTAAAGCCCGCAGGAGGTGTGTGTGTGTGTGTGTGGGGGATCTGTGCGGGTAAAAGAGGGGGGGACCCCCTAGAAGCACCGAGGGGGGGGGGAATCCCTGGGATCGGGGCCAGCGGGCCTTCCTTTCCCCGGGGACTCCTCCCGGGTTGCAACAGGAGAAAGGCGAGGGAGCCTCCTTGGCGAGCCACACAGGCGGGCCAACTTTTGCGCAAAGACTGGAGCCTCGCTCTTTCTCAACCGTTGGCCTCCAGCGGTGCTTAGGACGGATGGACTTCCTCGGGGGTAACTTTCTTGGCTTTAGCAGCCAGACCCAAAACCCCAGCGGGGGGTGGGGGGCTCAAGGTCCCTCCAAAGAGCTGGCCCCGGTGGAGGATGGCTCGTATTTTTGGTCTTTTGGACTAGAACCGAACCCTGGCCAGACAGCAAACCTTGGGTGGAGGTCGCTCCCCTGCCCAGGGATGGGGGGTACAAGCCAGACGCTCCCCTTCTCCTGAAAGATTAGCACCGATACTCTAGGGTGGCCCTTCTGGATCCAGCCATAATATCCCTGGCCTCGTCTCAAGGGAGACCACCGGATAGGGGTAGGAGATGTTTCCGCCCACCCTTTTCGCTGATCCTTCGGTCTCTGCAGGCCAGGGAAGGGGCGCTCTGAACCGGGGAGGGCCGTTCGTTGGGTGCCCTGTACCCCTCACGGGTCCGTCTCCCTCTTCCTCTCTCCAGAATCTTCTTCGCAGGCAGCTGGAAGTCCTCTGAGCATGACTGCCCACATCGGCCACCTCCCCGAAGATGTCCTGCTGGAGATCCTTGCTTGGGTTCCCTGTAAAGAGCTGATTCTCAGCTGCCGCCTGGTCTGCTCCCAATGGCGAGACCTGGTAGACTTGACTGTGCTGTGGAAGC
Organism: Intellagama lesueurii; assembly: GCA_037013535.1. NCBI lineage: Eukaryota > Metazoa > Chordata > Lepidosauria > Squamata > Agamidae > Intellagama > Intellagama lesueurii. The sequence goes on along the minus strand of JBAJHW010000016.1, from coordinate 11,158,945 downwards.
GCAAGTTTGAGCAGTGGAAAAAACTTTGCTTGGAAAGTAGCGAGCAGGCCAGTCCGTGGCTTCTTCAGCCCAAAGAGGACAAGTACATTTTCGGCCACCTGGAGAGAAATCTGATCAGGAACCCTTGCGGGAAAGGTGGGTCTCTCTCTCTGCTTACTTAAGATGTGTCGGGGAGATGGGAACCACTCCCAGATTAGGAAACTCATTCACCAGAGAGAGCCATCTGGAAGTGTTTGTGATACCACCTTGTTGGAGTCGTCTTCGTTAAGGACCAGCCGAAATCCCTGTCCCATCCATAAGCCAATTAGGGACACACAGATTGGGGTCATCCTGCCCTGACGCACCAACCTGATCCTTGTCTGGGTTCGTGATGTTATTGGTGCATGGCTGGTTCATAATGAAGACCTCGTTCTTTTCTTTTTTGCCAACTGCCAGGAGAAAGCATCCCACCAGGACAGCCACCAGGAAGGGTAGATAAGGAGGGGGAGCTCGCTCAGTTGGGATGAAAAGCACTTCAAGGTGTTCCGGCCCATCAAGAGCTGTTAGCATTACAAAAGACCTGATCCCGATGGATCCAAAACCTCGCTTCACTTCTCTGTCTCGCTTTATATTTCCACAGAGGGTATGGACTTCTGGGAAATAGAGACGCCCTCAGAAGGCCAGTGGGAAATCAAGGCAGTGGATGAGCATTGCTTGGCGGTCCTGGCAAAAGATTTTTTTCAGAGGAGCGCTAAACTGGCAGAAAGGCCTAGCCATCCGGTCAGCACGTGCTTTACCACTACCAACGGGTAAGGAGAGGTGCCATGTTTAAGCTGATGTTGGTTTCGGAGATGGGAGGGAGAAGGGGCTCGTTGCTGTTTCTTCCCCTGGTGGATGTGGCTTCCTCAAGGTTTTCGTTTGTGCACCAGGCTCTGTGCCAAGTCTCAACGCATCACTCTGAAAGATCATGGCTATTGGGAAGATCTGATGGATACCGCCAGGCCGACCATTGAAGTGAAGGATTGGTGAGTACGGAGCATTCTACTCCAGTGGTGTGGATTTTTTGCACCAATGGTGTAGGTTACACAGATCACACAAGCCAAGGAGAGCGGCTGCCTCACTGCATGGACTTTTACATTTTTAGAAGCCTTGGATGGGTTGTTTGAAGGTTTTTAGAAGCCATGGATGGGTTGTTTGAAGGTTTTTAGAAGCCTTGGATGGGTTCTTTGAAGCGTTCGGAGGCGCCAGCCCAGTCCTTCCATGCTTGCTTGCTACCTTTGCGCGTGCTTTGCTGCTCAAAGGGAAAAGAAACAAGTTTGGCTACAGATGGTTTGAGCAAGTTAAACAAAGAAAGAGAGAAAGAAAAGCACTCGGCTGAAATCAGCAGAGGGGTTTTGACTCACCAGATTTCCAGTAATTCAATGGGCCTACTCTAGTTGTGACTTACTATTGGGTATCAACCGGCATCTCATTCTTACACTGGAGAGGAGGAGACCTTTCATCGGTCCTTCTCTGGGTCCCCGCCAGTTTCTCGGCCTCTAAATCGGGAACCGTCTGCTTGATCGACTCCTGGGGTCCGTGGCAACGCCCTCTCTTCCCTCGCTAGGTTCTGCTCCTACGGCCACAACTACCAGCTGAGTGTGAAGCTGTTATCGGCCGACAACGAAGTCATTCGGGAATACTCTTCCCAGAAGGCGCGGTACCTGCTGAACCGTGGCGTGTGGGAGGAGGTATGTATATGAGTGGGAAGCACAAACTCAGCCGTGGGGAAACGGTTCCTCGGGAGGGCCTCCTTGCCCTTCCTTCCTGGCGCCGCAAACCACACCGTCCCGCTCTTCTCCGAAGGTGTCGCACACGTTCTATGACTGCCCGCCCGGAGTCCGCCAGATCCTCTTCCACCACGAGGGCGGAGGTGCGGATCGGCCCGGGTCCGAGCACGACGCGAAAATGACCAAAAGCAGCGTCACCGTCGGCCCATGTTCCGGAAGAGCGAACACTTGTGACGACGATTCCTACGACGATTCCTACGACGATTCCTACGACGGTTGTGACTACGATTATGACACTTACGCCTCCAGTGATGAAGACTGTCCGTTCTACATCACTGGAGGATACAACTGGTACTGAAAGGCCCGTCTGGGACAATCGTTGCCACCGTCCGTGTCTCTCAAAGGGTACGGGGGTGACGCGGCCCCAAAGGGGGGGGGGCGTATCTCGTTCCTCAAGCGTTAACCCCTCGTCGACCTGAGGTCGTTTTGACAAGCTTTGCCTGGTTCCCTACAAGACATCCTTGCAGGGAACCAGGCGTCGCTACGCAAACTCCCGTGCCGTGACGTTTCGCTGAATGGGGTTCAGAGTCCGGGTGGCCTTGTAGGGTGAGATCCCCCAGGCTGGTATTTCTGGAAGCACCTCTGGTCCCTGGAGTCTTCCCTCTTGGACTCTTGGCATCCTAATTTGCTTTAAAACAATATCGTGGGACATATTTTACCCCTATAAATTTCACAGACTAGGGCAAAAAAATGTACCTCTGAAAGCAAGTATCTATCTATCTATCACTTTTCCTTCTTATCTATCTATCTATCTATCTATCTATCTATCTATCTATCACTTTTCCTTCTTATCTATCTATCTATCTATCTATCTATCTATCTATCTATCTATCTATCTATCTATCTATCATTTTTCCTTCTTATCTATTTATCTATCTATCTATCTATCACTTTTCCTTCTTATCTATTTATCTATCCCATATTCTTTTCTATCCATCCATCTATCCATCCATCCATCCATCCATCCATCCATCCATCCATCCATCCATCCATCCATCCATCCATCCATCCATCCATCCATCCATCCATCCATCCATCCATCCATCCATCCATCTCACAATGAAACAGAACTCCAAGGCTGTTTCCCAAAGGCGGCACACGCTTGCACACGACCAGCACCTTCAGTCATTTACATTCCAGACGTTTTACATAAGGAACAGGGTCGTAGATGGAGGCCCTGAATTGTCCCCCTCAGGTTGGGTGATGGTTAAATAGGGCAAAGCAGGATTTGAGGTGGGTGGGTTGGGGTATGACAGACTAGCATATCATCCTTACTTAGCTTGTGCATTTTCTGCATAGCGTTCTAGTGCGTAGTGTTATCGCGAAGAAAACGGCCGGTCATGTCCTCTTGCATCACACGATGGGGACCTCACGTTGGGTGTAGGGTGGATTTTTTCCCCCTTACAACCTGCTCAGATCGTCCCTAGCTTTCTTCCAAAGTAAAACGGCTCTATCTTAAGACGTCTCAAGACTCCTGGGTCCAGCTGCTGTGGAGAACTCATCATCCTCATCCTCATCTTAGAACGGCAGAGCTGGAAGGGACCTTGCGGATTCTTGAGTCCAGCCCCGTTCAGGAGGCACAGTGGGGAATCGAACCCCTAAGCTGTGGCTCCACAGCCAGGGGGCCAAAACCACTCAGCTAACCTACTGCGGGGTACCCCTGTGCTTGGCACGTTTTAGAGGGGGAAACAGGCTTTAAATGGAACCAGAATAAATAAATGCTGTACGTACCGCTCCAAATGTCTTGGGAGTTTTTGTGCCCTTCACGATTTCTTGAGTGCTGGAGTGAAATAAAGGGGCAACCCTGGGGTGTTTGGGGCCTGATGCCGTCTGGTCTTGCAGAAGGCCGGTTTCTGTGTCCCAAGAAAGCCGGCGCGCAGGGAGGCCCTGACTGTATTCCTGCCAATGAAATCGGAAGAGGTGGAAGTGAGCTGAAGTGTCCAGAAGGGGTCAGGAAGGCAGGCAGGCGATTCTGTTCTGCAATTAGGAGCAGGAGGGCCAGCAGGAAGAAGGGCTGGGCAAACCGGCACGCTTACAAGGGACTAGAAACTTTAAAAGCCAGAGTTAAGCGATGGCTAAAGTCCTTGATAACAGTCATGGTACTTCAAGACACTTGCTTGGGGAAGAGTCAGGATGTGGTTGCAGCTGATCCATCAGAACTCGAAACGGGGGGCTTGAACCGGATCCAGACCCCCTGATCTATGGAACTCCCTCCCTCTCCCTCAGGCTGACCTGAGTTGTGTGATTTCTGAGAACCCAGCAGATTAATAAAAAAAGCTGTTTATGCCACTTTGCTTGGGGGCAGGGGAGAGAGAATGGGCTTTAAGTGGAACCATAAACAAATGTTGTACATAAATACCGCTCAGACTGCTTTGGAGTTTTTTAAACCCTTCGCCATCTTTTAAGTGTCGGAGCGAAAGGAAGCAAGAGAGCATCCACCTCCAAAGTCCCCACCCGGCTTGGAAACACACTCGGCACCCGGTCCCCCTTTTTCCCCCTCGGGTGCCCTACCTCACAGGCTTGTTGTGAGGATGAAGTGGGGAGAGCCAGCAACAGGTGTTTTGAGCTTGTTCTTATTACTAAAATGCAATAAGCCATCTGCTGCCTTCTGGGTTCTTAACATGTTAAAAGTTACAAACTTTTATTTTTATTCGACACTCTCCGTCCCTCTCTGTCCTTCCTCGGGAGTAAGGGGCACAGGAGTCCCTTGAGACTTCCTCCCAAGTAAGCTTTATTTTGACTTAACATATAATCCCAATGATCGGTTTGGAAACATTTTGTGCCAAAAGGTCACTGGCCGAAGCGCTTGTCTTGAATAAATAAATTGAATAAATCAATAAAGTTGTACCTTTAGTTGCACCCGCCTGCCAGGCTGATCTGAGCTGCCCACCCCCCACCCCCACCCCGCTTAGGCCTGGTGGCCAATCTGACCCGCACGGCCCACAGAAAGCCACAGGAGGAGAAAATGAAATTTGGAAGGAAGGAGGTTTAAAGACCAGCTGGGGGCTGGAAAGGGGTGTGGCCGCCAGAGATGGAGGTCCTTGTATGCAAACGCTCCCGGCTGGGATTCCCTCCTGGGCCTCCCCTATAGGGGTCCAGCTGTGAGGTGGGACTCGCTGGTGGTCCTTTTCAGCTCCTTCCCCCCCCCCCCCAGGAGAGAGTCTGGCAGTGGAAGCATCTCTCTCCCCCCCCCCCCCAGGTGATCTTTCGAACCCAGGTAAGCTCCGAGGCGGAGGGGAGAGGCTGGGGTGTCCCAAGGCGTGTCTCTTCCTGGATCTCTACACCACGGGAGGGGTAAACAGAACCCATGAACCCCTCGATTCCACCCGGGAGTCCCCTCATTTCGTGAGGCTGCAGCTTGGGACGACGGGGGATGATGGAACAAGGAGTTGGGGAACCAATGAGCTGAGGCAGAACTGAAGAGCACACGGCCCTCCGGTTGTTGTTTGGACTGCACCTCCCATCAGCCTTCCTCACTGGGAAGGCTTACCGGGGCCGATGGGACCTGCAACCCAGCCCTGGCCAGCCAAAGAGTTCCCCTCAATCTGCTTTAAAGGGCCAGGATCCCCAAATCCTAAAGAACCCCACAAAGCGATCAGATTCTCAATTTAGGGAAGGCGTCGGCCTCAAGAGGCGGCTGACGACCGTGCCCCCTTCTCCTTCACCTCTGGCTCCCCTGGCTGAGGTTGGGGGGGTGCATTTTTCTCAGCCTTTCCCAGTCTGACACGGATGGGCAACTGGAACTCCCCAGACAATTACAATTCCCATCACTTCTCACCGTCGGCTAGAACGACAATGCTAGCGCTGATGGGAATTGTGCGGGCCCAAAAGGATCGCCAAGGTTCAGCCCTGGTCCTTTGCCCAGCCTGGTCCCTTTTGCACCGATCTCGATCAAGTGTCCATCATCCCCGGGCAGCGTGATCCCGGGGCATTGGGAGGCGGGGGGCTCACGAGACCCTATGGCCTTCCAGCCCCCTCCCCCAACGGCTTTTAGAGAGGGGCGACAATGCAGCAAGTTAAGGCAGACGTGTTGGCCATAAGAAGTATTCCTTCGAGCTCTGCAGTTCTAAGATGATGACTATAAATCCGTATTAGGACGGCACGTTTCCTAGGAACGATTCAGAGCCTCCCCCCCCCCCCCCAAAAAAAGCATGCAAGCCAGCTTCGGAGGTCTCCAGAGAGACCCAGAAAGACTCTGCAGGAAGCTAGAGGTGGGTCGGCAGATGGGTTCTTGAAGGGTGGAGGAAGATCTGCCTTGAGGTCGAACTTCCACCAAGTTGTCCACCTTGAAGATTGCAGACATTCAAAGGAGTCCTTATCAGAAAATCTGGGACCATGGATTCACCTCTCTCTCTGTCTGCCTCTCTCTCTCACACACACACACACCCTTGGCTATGCTAAAAGCTTCTCCATATCTGGAGGGGTCTGGATTTTGCCCCCCCCCCCGCTATTGTTGGGAGCGATCTCTGTTAAAATGCCATTTTGAGGGATGAAAGCGGCTAGACATGCTTTGTGGATAAGGATCAAAACAGGGGCTTGAAGATTTTGGATCTCTGGGGGGTGGGGGCTGGCTTTTCAACCTCCATCCATGGAGAAGCCCAGCCCAGATCGGCATGATTGATTTTCTGCAATGATTAATTCACCTCTCAGGCAACGGCCTGATAAGGGTTTCAGGGTGGCTTAATTCTTAACCACTCTTGATGGGCTTTGTGGGGGATTTGCTCACAAGGTCTTGGAGGGGGTAAAGGGATGATGGGTGGGTGAGTGGGGGTCTCAGGTTCTCCCCAGCTCCACCTCCTTGGGACCTGACATTAAAGCAGGCTGGGAAAAGTGCCCCCATCAATATGATTATGTGTATATGTCAGGGTGATCAAACCCAGACTCTCGGGTGGCATCTGGGAGCCATATCTAGTTCTCCGTGGTTGCTCCCTTTCTCCACCTTTGTTCCTGGGTTTTCCCTATCTAAAAAAAGGCTTCGAGGCTCTCTGCTGAGCAGTAAGACCTTTAAGCTCAAAGTTGTTGGTGATTCTCGGTCCCCACCTTTTCCCCCTTTGGAGAAAAGGCCCCCCAAAACGTGGCCCCTGAGAAAGTTTCTGGTCCTTGGGATGAAAGCGTTGGCCCGTTCTTGCTCTAAGACAGTCATTCCCAACCTGGGGTCCCCAGATGTTATTGGACAAAAACCTCTGGAAGCCTTCACCACTTGTGGTGCTGGCCAGCGTTTCTGGAAGTTGTGGTCCCAGAACATCTGGGGACCCCAGGTTGGAAACCACTGGTTTCAGATGATCTTCTCCCAAAAGAGGTGAGATCCAGGACCCCTCGATTCCCGGCTCCCCTTTTGCTCTTGAGGGTTTTTTTGCCATCCAGACTTGGGCTTCCATGCCGAGGAGGCTTATAAATGGCTCTCTATTTACCTCCTTGTCGCCTGAGTGCGCTTTCTCCTCCTGGTTCGTCTTTGTAGGCTCCCGCCCCGTCTCTGCAAGAAGATGATCAGCGTCGAGGATTTACCCGAACACATCCTGGTGGACGTCCTGACTCGGGTCCCCGCAGAGGACTTGATCCTCAACTGCCGGCTGGTTTGTTCCCGGTGGCGGGACCTGGTGGACTGGCCGGTCCTGTGGAAGCGCAGGCTTCGACAGCACGGGAGAGACCTTAGCGCCCGGGGCTCCGATCTCTACTATATTTTCTGCCACCTGGAGAAGAACCTGGTGAAGAATCCTTGCGGTGAAGGTGGGTTCCCCTGTTCGCCTTGGATGGAGAAGTGAGAAACCATCTCTCAGTTAGAAAGCTAGCTCACAAGAGCATTTCTGAACAGCTTGGCATGTTTTGAATTTTTCTTTTCTTTAAATAGCCGGTGCCTGGTGAAAGCAAGTTCTTCCACGAGGTTGACTAAATTAGAATCTCCGCCACGTACTACGTTTCAGTGTGCTGTGGTTTTATTTTCATTTGATTTGATTTTTTTTTTTAAAGAGATTTTCAAAACGAAGTGATTGGAATTTCAGGAGAGAAACCCTGCCAGGGGCCAGCCCGAGATTTATGAATCCCACATTGCCCACTCCGATTTCAGTAAAAATAAAATCTAAATCCAATTAGTGGTCCTATGGAATCCACAGGATTTACGTAAGTAGCGGTTGAAGTCTCTGGCTGTGGAGCCAAAGGTTGGGAGTTCGAATCCCCACTGTGCTTCTTTGACAGGGGGCTGGACTGGATGATCCAAAGGGTCCCTTCCAGCTCTGCAATTCGATGATGATGATGTGTTAATTTATTGCAATTATTTCAAATAACCCTCTTTTAGTTCATACTAAGGACTGGATGTAGGTCAGAATTTGCTACTTACTTGATCATAAACCCAGGATCTGAAGTCTTGTCTTCTTAACCTAGCAGGATTATTCCATTCGCTACAGCCACCCCTTCTCAAAGCCTCTCTCTTTAACTCTCCCACTTCCTCGGTCTGCTCCACAGAAGGTTTCGACTTCTGGGAAATCCTAAAGACCAAAGAAGGTCAGTGGAAAATTGAAGATGTTCCCAAAGCAGATTCGGAAAAATTCCGAGGGACGGACTTCCTTCAGCGGAATTATTATGTAAAAGATCGACCCCAGCAGCACATTAAGAAATGCTTCACTGCATGTAATGGGTGAGGACTAGAGTTGCGTTTGAGCTGGAATATATATATTTGCAATGTTTGCCCCCTACCAGGGATACGGAGATGTGCTGGTAGGATTTTCTGCCTCAAAAACACGGCTAGCCGGGGTCAGCGTGTCCCTGGACTGGAACTCTGCATGCGCGTAATTTCCTCCTCGGATCATTTCATTCAAGTTTCTGGGTGTTGCATTCCAGTCCTGTTATCCAGGCAGTAGGTTCCCCAGTTGGACTGGGTGCTCAGTTAGAAGGTCTTTCTGGTTTAAATATCGCACCACGGATGAACCCTTTGGGGGGGGGTTGTCTTCAGAGAGATGGGAAGAGAAGCTTCTTCCGACGCATTATCCTCACTAAGGGGAATCTTCAGAGGACTGGACTTGGCCTAAAGCTGCCAGTGGCCGATGCCTCTCTCTGCCCCCAAAATAAAAACACTTGGTTTGAGCACCAGGGGAAATGATGGTGATTCTCCATTATTTTAACTGCTTCCTTAGGTTCTGCTACAAGTCTCAGCTCATCACTTTGAAGGATCATGGATACTGGGATGAGCTTCTGGATGGAACCGGCAGCACCATTGTGGTGAAAGACTGGTGGGTACAGAGTTCCCCCACTGGGCAGAAAGATCAGGAATCTTTCTTAGCAGAACAAGAAGGGATGCTCTGGTTTTACAGCAAGCGCGCTTTTAACCTCCAGGGCCCCGCTTTTCAGGCATCCCCAAGGGCCCGCGGTGAGCTGCACCCTTTCCCGAACGCACATCTTTTCTCTTCCCCAAAAGGTTTTATTACAGGCCCGGTTGCCGGTACCGCCTTTACGTGGGGCTGCTCGCGGCCAACTTCACCGTCCTCCGAGAGTATTGTTCCGAGGATTTGTACGGATGCGACTGGGAAAGAGACGGCAACCAGCAGTGGCGTAAGGTAAAAGTAGGGCCAGACGGAAAGTGTGTATTGTGGGGGCAGAGGGGGGATCAGTACAAGCCATGGCTCGAGAGGTTCTGGGAAGGGTCAGTTCTTTTAAAGGGTTTCTGTCTTAGAATAAATATAATACACTTAGAACTACAGAGCGGGAAGGGATCCTGGAGATCATCCAGTCCAACCCCTGCCAAGGAGGCTCGGCGGGGAATCGAACTCCTGACCTCTGGCTCTATAGTCAGATGCCTAAAACCACTGAGCTCTTCAGCAGATCCAGCAACCTCTCTCCTTCCCTCCCCTTCAGGTCACGCACACTTTTTACAGCTGCCCCCAAGTGCGCCACATCTTATTCCAGCACCAGGCCCAACAGGTGGACAAGGAACGTGCAGGAGAAGGCGGCCTCCGGATCACTCACAGCAGCGTCACCCTTGGGCCCTTTTCTCTGGAGGACTCCTCCTCCTCCTCCTCCGAATCGTCCTTGGTCTCCTTGGAGTGTAGCTGCAGGCACTGAGAAGCGGGCCCGCGTCGGAGCGCGGCACCAGATCCCACGGACGACCAAAGGGCTCCCTTTGGGAACGTCGCCCCCTCTCCTCTGCAAATCTCAGCCGGGGGGGGGGGGGGTTGCCTGCCACTCCCTCCCACGTGACGCCAGCTGCACCGGTTGCGCTTCTGACTCCGAATGTTCTCTGCCGGGCAAACTCTGCACCCTTAGGGGGCATTTTTTTGTGACCCTAAATGCCCAAGACCTCAAGCGATGTGCCCAGGGCAACAACCGTTGCCTAGGCTAAGGGTGGAGTACACACAGCCCCCCACCCACCTCCCTGCTTAATAACCCAGCCGTTTGGCAGAGTAAAAACCACCACCACCCCATGGGCTTTCCGATCCCGATGCACCTGGAGGGCAATGGCTTGCGTTATAGCAGAATCACACCCTCAGGCACCTCAAGGAAGAGCAGCTCTCCTTGGAAACAAAGCACATTCTCTCTGTGCAGCTCCTTTGACCGTAAATGCACGCTTGCTTGTTTTAACTAGAAATAGGTTTTAAACACTTCCTCCACCACCAACAGAGTGGTTTTAGTGAGGCAAAACTGGGCCCCAGGTCTATCCTTTTGGCCTGTCTTTCGCTTAAGACTTTAGGGCTTCTTATACCTGAGTTTCTGAGTCAATTATTTTCATTTTATCTCCCGAGGTGACTGCTTCCTATCTGGGACAAAGTGGACTCTGGCCCACAATTATTAATTATTTTTTTTTTTTTACAAAATAAAAGTGTTAATATTTAAAATACCAGCAGGCTCCAAGTGGTGTTTGATGCCAACGATGTTTCCCACCTCCCGGCCCTTGGTTTCTCCCTTTGGAATTTGAAGTTTTGGCTATCAAAGTCTGTCAGAAGTCATAATTTGGGATCCAAGGGGAGCCAAATCGGGCTCCGATGGGCCGTGTGGCCATAGCCGCTGTCTCTGCCATGGCAATAAGCTCTGTTTTTAATGATGTAGCAGAGCCAGGGTTCTCAGGATCAGACCACCAGATGTTTCTGTTGAACAGATGTAATTTAACTCCTCTGTCTTTGCCTTCCTTGTTCCTTCTGAGCTCACTGTAACCTTCGTAGGATCTGGATGTTTCCAGCAACAACATACTCTAGCGAGTCACACAAACTGGCTGGGCGGCTTGTTCGTGATTGGTAATCAAAGGCCATTAGCCTTGCAAAACACATGCTCCTAGTGGGGAGGAAGAGCACTAGAACTGAATCAGCACACTCTGCATATAAACCCAGACTCGCCTTGGGGTCCAAGAAACTCTTAGGGTAAATTCCTGCATGAAACCTACTGGGAAGCTCATGCCTGCTGGATCACCCCTTCCTCCTCAGGTCTTTGATTTTGTGTTCCTCCTTGTCATACCCTGAGAAGATCAAGGAGGCTTTGCTAAACCAAAACTGTCTGGGTCCAAAACTCAGTGTCGGTCTTGGCCCTACCTGGCCCTTCCTGACCAAGATCCTCCTCCGTCTTCTAACAAATCCTCAGCAAGGGTGCTTCTGTCCTCTCAATCAGCTTCCCAACTGCCGTTCCCATCATCAGATCTCCTGCATGTTCCTCGAGTCCCCGTGTGTGCATCTGCTCTCTGGATGAGCTTTTCTGGACGTTAAACAAGACAAAGCAGGACCTTTATCAGAAGGGGGAAAAGAGGGAAGCTTGTCTCTTGAGCGGAGCCGAGCCTCCTCGGTCTCCCAGGCTGGCATGGGGAGCTCTTCTCTGAGCTACTAAGCTGGCTGGATCGCTCAGCTGTTTAGGTTGGCAGCACAGCCAGGGGTTGGGAGTTCGATTCCTCCCCCCCCCCCCAAAAAAAAATGCTTCCTGGACGTAGGGCCAGCCTGGGTGGCCTTGGGCCAGCTGCACAGTCCCAGGGATCCCCTCCAGAAGAAGAACGGCATGTGGGAACACCACTTCTGAGTATCTTCTACCTGGAAAACTGTAGAAAAGGTCGTCAAAAGTCAGAATGGACCTGATGACACATTTTTACTATTATTATTTTTAAGGTGACTGTTTCATACTCCTAAAGAAGTGGGTGCTGATCCCTCAAAGCTTCTCTCGCACATTTACAATACCCTCTCTAGCTGTGTATGTACTTGCATGTGCCCCTGTGTGTACACGTCCTGCTTACTAGGTAACTGATGATACTTCCGATGAAGGGCTTGGTTATGGGGATAAGTCAATTTAGCTCTCTTACACAAGATCACTCCAGCGGAGGCATGGTCTATCTGCTGAAGCCTTTTCTTAGAAATTAGCCTGGACAGAGGGGGGCCGGCCTCCAATCCCAGCGACACATCGAGAGGAAAACAGCCGTGCGCGTTTTAAGGCCTCCCTCCGGACACCACGCTAGGTTCATTACACAGAAGTGCAGTTTTCGTGCATGGGTGCAAAGTCGATCCTACGCATCGGAACAGCAGGTCCGCCCCCCAACCCACCCCATTTGCTGGGCCGTCATGAACACACCTTCAGCATCCCGGACGACATGTTTTCATGTACTTTATTGGCACAAAAAGTTTTAGACCACAACAAGGCATTTAAACATGGGCACACGTTGTGCAATTTGCTTTCTTCAGCGTGTGTTTGTTTTGTTAATAAAAGAATGATGTCAGACACCCCACCCCACTTCTAGTGTTTTAGGCACCCACTGATTTCTCCTGTGTGACTCTCCCCCTTTTTCCAAACCCCTGACGGGTTCCCTGTTCAACCGCCGGGCTTCCCTCCAATTCCTCCTTGCCCAGCGCCTGCACGGGAGTCCTCCTCCACAGGCACACCACGGCGGCTCTTTCGCCGTATCCCTTTCCTACGACAACGCTGACCTCCTAGGGAGTGTCACAGGGAGCTCCCCCTGAGGGCCTTTCCAGGCCCACGGGAGTCAGAAGCATGTGGTAACGGTGTGATCCTCACAAGGGCCAGCCCCGGTCTGGGGGCGGCCAGGGGTCGAAACAGGCGAGGCAAGCCACCCAGGGCCACTTGGGGTGGGGAAGTGAAGTCGGCACAGCTTGACCACAGCCACCACGTCCCGCTTCTGTCGGAAGTCTCTCCTCTGGAAAGAAACACAATCTTCCCCTCCCGCTTGACAAGTCACGCCTTCGAAGGCGAAATTAGCCAGAGGTTGATTTTCCATTTTGTTTAAAACCACTCTGGAACCAACCCCCAGTGTGTTTCTTCGCCGCTCGCTCGCCCACCCTCCTGCCCTGGCAGCGGTGCGCCAGTGTAAAACGACTTGTAATATACAGTTTTCTCATGTGAAGTTCAAAGTATTTGACAATGGCCGCCTCTCTCTGTTCCCAGTGCTTGGGTTTTTTGTTTTTCTTTTTCTCCCGTCCCCCTCCGTCCAATTTGTGAGGAGCAAGTCCGGAACGCAAAAACCTCTCGGAAGGAAAGGCTCTGTGGATGCTGCGTCACAAATCTGCCACTACCAGAAAGGACACCTGCAGAAAGGGAAAAAGAGCAGGAGTGAAACCAGGCCCTGTCATCTTCCCAACCTGCCCCACACCCTAGGGGGCAAGCCTGTGGAGCCCAAAGCCCATCTGAGCTTCTAGGAGGGCTTTGGATGAGGATACAGGGGGAAATCCTGCCGTTTTTTGAGAGGGAAGGACGTGGTTAAGGGGAGCAGCCAGCCGTGCTCAAGGCGGGAGAAGGACCACGACTCACCAGCCGATGTAGCACTGGCAAAGGTTCTCGTGCGAGGTCGCCTGCTTAATGAGCAGCTCCACCTGGGTCGGCACGTCCAGTGTCTCGTCGTGGGAGAAATCTCGCCCTTTGCAAGGAAGGAAAAAGAGAATCATCGGGAGGTTGGGCCTCGGGGGCTAAACTCAAATACACAGAGAAGGAATGGAGGAGCCTGGTGGTGCAGTAGTTAAACTGCAGTGCTGCAGTGAAGACTCTGCTCTTTAAGCACCACGGGGTGGGATATAAGTAGCGTGCTTTGCTTTTTTGCTTTGCTTTGAAGGGGCTTGGGATACCTTGTGATAAAAAAGAGGAAGGCGAATTCTACCAGTCTGTTATGGATTTTGTACAACTACTCTCATTCCCTTAGAAAACACACACACACACACACACATACACAGCTCTCCCATGGGCCCCTGCCATGTGGCATCACCTCTTTTATTTTATCACAATCCCTCCTCAAAACTCAGCCTGCTCAGGAAGCTTTTGTCTCCTCCCTCTCGTTCCTGCTTTTTGAAGTCCCAAAGACATGCAACTGGTGATGGCTCCTGTCATGATCATGAGCTATGTGGTTTTTAAAGCATGTCGTTTGAACGGTTTATGTAGTCATGAGAAATGTAACATGGATGCAAAATGGTTCTGTGTGAAAATGATTTGAGACCTGAGAATGTGTTTCCGAAGAAGCTGTGGGAATGTTTTTTTCTTGACTGGTACAGCAAGGACGAGATAAGAAGACCAGACTCCACATTCCAGCTTAATTGGAAGCAAGATTGGAAGAAAGGAAAACAGCACCTACGTTCTCATGAGGAAGAGGGGCGGGGAGAGACTTTACAGCCCCTAAATTATAATTGGTTAACACCTTGGAGGACGGAGAAGAAAGGAGGAGTTTAGCAAGTAGAAAAATGGACATTGTTCCTGAGAACCTGAAGGCTTTTAGTTCCTTTTTTCCTTATACCATGTGCTAGGGTAAGGAATTGAGAATGTAGGGAACAGGAGAATGAAGAAGGGGGGGGGGGGCTTCATGCCTTTGCCGACCCTTAAGAAAGCTTTTAGGGATTTTTAGATGTTTTTACTTAACTGGGAATTAGTTGTTTTTATTTTAACTGCAATAATCCTTGGAAATGTATTCAGATGCTAATGCAACAAACTGATTTTTCTGTAAAACTTTATTTTTTCAATAAAACATTTAATCTCAAAAATCGTGAGAATTGGTCTTTTGAACAGCAAGTCTGCTGAGCCTGCTTCCAGAGGGTGGCAAGGCCATGAGATTGCTACTAGACAAGTCCCACTTTCTCTGAGTTTTAGTAAGTCTTAAGGGACTACAAAGCCCAGGTGTCTGTACTTGCTAGATACAAGTAAGTGCAGGAGTGTTCTTTTAGGCCAGACTTGCTGGAAAGGATTTGTGCTACGGCTTAGCTGATGGTTAAAAGGACTCAACCCAGCTGAAAAGGGGTACACAGATACCTGGAGGCTCTCTGGCCAAAGGAGTAGCGCTCCCTAGAGGGAGGCTGGTCCTGACAACTCCATATGGCTTTCCCTGCTTGCTCTACCTCTTCTTCCTCCCTCCTTTCGCCTGGGTCCGATTCTAGACGGCATGGTCTTTGGGGCAGAGACTTGTCCTCTTATACCCGGTCCAGGGTCATAGGCACACACGGTTGTTGCAAATGGCCACGTCACTTACCCGTGAGCTTATCCCGGACTCTGTTGATAATCTGGATGGCCTTTTTGTTCAACGCCTCCGGCTTCACGAGACCGTCCCCGACTGGGAAGCAAAAACCGAGACTTGTAAACTCAAATATATTGTCTTCTTGCTCCTCCCGCCATATCGCCAGGTCAGGAGGTCATCAAACCCAGCTCCCCAGACAACGGGAAGACGAGGTCACTTTTACTTTGCCAAGATCTGATCGTGGTGGTGGTGGTAGTTAGGTTAAAATGTCGACCTCATGTGATCTCGCTTGCTCCAGCATCCTCCCTTTTAGATCACGAGAGGATGCTTCCCCTCCCGATTTGACCCCGACCCCAGGCCAGGAGCGCGGCTTGAAAGGCAGGCCGTTCGAACTTACTGAAGGAATGAATGGACTCGGGCACGGTGGTCCCTGGTTTCTTATGAGCCGTTTCGCCCAGCTCCACGCTGTCCAACATTTCTGAGAAAAAGAAAAGGGCAGGCAGCTTAAAACAAAACGAAACAAAACAAAAAACAAACCACACACACAGAGAGAACAAGGTTTTATTCTCCTTCTGACGCCTTGTCTGGCGCAGCCGCGGTGTCGCTGGCTGTTCGAACGAGCCGAGCTTCAGGGATCAGCCGCTTTGCAACCACCGAGCAAGACAAGCAGAAGATATATTGAGACGAGATCACTCTGGGTGGTGGGATTACAAAAGCAGGCGTTCTTCCTCCCTTCCACATGCTCCTTTAGGAGAAATGCCTCCAACCGCACGAGGCACGTGGCAGGCTCCCACTGGGTGCCATGAGGCTCCCTGAGAGAGGAGACTCCCCTCTCGTCTTCCCAGAGCCCCCAAGTACGGTTCTGCATCACAGGTAGGGCGGAAGAGGGCCGACATTTTCACACAGACTGAGTTTGGGAAACGGAAGGGCTCTGCCAGGCTTCCTACCTGCCACAGTCTCACTCGCGGGGAAAAAAACAACAGAGAAGGGGAGATAATTGAATCCTCTCGCTGTCATCGCAGAAAGCATGACGCTGGCCGCTACTCACCTACTGACTGGCCAGCAGAATAGGAATCCGTCCGTGTGCGGGATCGCTTATTGCCTTTCGTGTTTGCTGCAAAGAAAGTAGAGTTGTAAAACATCTCAGGTGAATCTCTGTTCTCCTGCATACTAGTAAAAGCGACAGCTCTTGCTTTTCCAGACAAGTTGGTCAGTATGTTATACTGCAGTGTCTCCTGTAGCCACAGGAGATGATTTTTCTCCCTCACATGCTGGTATTTATCTTTGAAATTCTTCTGTGCAAAAATGGGCATTTCACGGTCCGGGCCACGTTTGTTTCTACTTCCTGTGGCCTGTAGAGGTTTCCAAACCTTCTGATCAAACTACAAGAGTTAATTGGCTCCTCGGCACCATGATGCTCGTGTGTTACCTCCCAACTGCTGTTAGTGAATGACTACTCTAAAGTAACTGTCCTTGCCTGCACTTTCTCCGTTCCTGTTCCCCACAGATTCAAGTCCTCCACCCTCTCTAGCCTGTATTAGAATAAAATGCTGACTCACACAACGCTTCACACATTTTGAAGTGAGCTGTTGTGTAGGAAAGACGGTGACACCGTTAAAATGTATTCATCTTTAAGAACATCGCAAGAATCTCTTGGTTTTGCTTTCACAGACTCCCACGGCTACACTCTTCGAAATTATCGAAAGCAACAAAAATCGTACCCTGGCCTGGGGAATACCGCACAGTCGACAAGCCCATGAGGGCGATGGGGTTTTAAAACCAGTCCTGTGCCCTTTGTGATCTCAACTTACTGTCCATCAGCCTCCAGTTTAATAAGGGGTCATAGACAAAGGCTTCCAGCACAGCCATCACGCTGTCCTTGTGTTCTCGCAAGACCTCCATCACAGTGTGGCACGTGATTCTGTAATTTCCATCTAAGCCAGTGACCTTGAAAAATAGAAATTAAAAAAAAAACCAGCTTCGAAATGGCACCCCTGAAATATCTGCAAATCAGGCTGATTTCTGTAACGCCGCCTCCGATCCCCACCAGATGATCTGGGCTACAGCCATGGTCACCTCTGACCTTTGGCCAGGCTTTCTGGATCAGAACTTCCCAAAAGGGTGGGCTGGTATTTCAAAACTGGAGCTCCGAATACTGTAATCCACGGCTCCTCAAATTTCTGTATCGAGGAAACTAAGCAAAATCTAAAGGTTAAATTAACTTAAGTCCTTCTCAAAGGTTCTTTTGAATCAACCTTAGGTCTTCTTGGATCCCCTCTTTTTCTGGGGATTCCAAAAAAAGGTTAATTTTAGATTCCAGAAACCTCCAGAAGTGGCAGATCTCCTTTAAAATAAGGCACAGACTCTCCTGCACCATTTGAAACCTCAAAATGCTTATTTTTCAAACTCAGGCACACGCCTCTTATCATTTATAGCTATCTTGCTGGTTCTCTTTTACCTCCATGGCGTTTGTCAACATCCTTGTCAGCCTGAAAGGAATCTTCTCTGGGAACTTTTCTCTGGTCATGGCAACCTGAAAGCCAGGAGGAAAGGGAAAAAGCAAAATTAAATGAAGACGGCGAATGGGACTTAGGCCGAAAGAGGCAGGCGGTGGGAAAGGTGTGAATGGATTTCCTGACATGTTAATTTTAACTTGCAAGATAAGATGCCCCACCCTGCTTGCCTTGGATTGGGGAAGGAAAGGAAAGATCCCTTTTAGCCCATGCCAATTTTCTCTACTTTTATCACTCTCCTGCAGTGATAAATGTTAATAGCAGGACAGTGATGAAGCAGCAGTAAACTAAGAGGTAACTGCTTTTAAGTTCAAATTAAAATATCAAGGGGCATGATCCCCTCCAAGTCTTGTCTTTTAGCTTAAATGGAAAACTTCTGGTTCGGCTAAAATGTTCTTTTCTAGTGTTTTGTGTTTTAAAAAACAACAACGGGTGGGGAAATGCATTTCTTTCCAAGTACTGAATTCTAGTCACCCGTTACCTCAAAGCAATCTCCGAAGTCAATGTGCAAAATCTTGCCGCTCAGTCTGTCAAGCATAAGGTTGGACGGATGCCTGGGGAAGGGAACAGCACAGAGAGAGTTGGGTTACTTTCTGTGACGCTTCTGGCCAGGATGCGTTTGGGGGCCGGCGCCCTGCTGAAAGCACACTACAGCTGGCATCCATGCATACTCTGACCTTGCAGATCCCTCTCTTAATCTCCTCTGTGGAAAATGTGAAACCAGGAAATCTTTCGGAGAGGCAATGACCTGACCTTATCTATTTCACAAAACTCCAGGCATACGAGTTTTGTAAAAACTCTCGTACTGATGGCCGATGCACACAAAACAAATCTTGGCTATTACTGATCATGTTATTAC
The DNA here is from genome assembly GCA_037013535.1 of Intellagama lesueurii. Taxonomy (NCBI): domain Eukaryota; kingdom Metazoa; phylum Chordata; class Lepidosauria; order Squamata; family Agamidae; genus Intellagama; species Intellagama lesueurii. The sequence goes on along the minus strand of JBAJHW010000016.1, from coordinate 11,140,366 downwards.
GCAGCCTTGCTTGAAAGTCAGGGACAGAGGAGCTTGGACGATCCACGGACCCGTCTGGAAACAACGAGGTGCGTTTTATGGCTCACTGGACCCTTCCAGAAATGAGGATTTTAGGGGGGGGGGTTCCTGAAAACCTTTATTCAGTGATTTTTAAAGGAACTGGTTTCGGCTTCACCTCACCTGTCCCCAAGGCCCAAAATATAACCGACCATCGACATCACGGCCAGCGAGCGGGTGTAATTCGTTCTCCTGTCAAACCACACCTGAGAGGGGGACACAAACCACAGAAGGAATCAACGCTCTGATGGAAGGGGGCCTGTCAGGGAATCAGTTTTGCAAAATCAAGCTTGACAGGAAAGTCGTCAGGCCACGTGAAAATGCAATCACGGCACTTTAGCCCAAGTCACACAGATGTCAGCGGAGCGGCTCTGAAGCCCCATCCAGACCGGCTGTACCTCTGAACTCGGACTCTTCAGCCACAGAAGTTTGGCGAGGTCGTCCCCGGCTGTATTGTTGACTGCGTGCTCAAACACCTCCACCTTTTGCATCAGAGTGAGGTGGTCGTAATCCGGAGCCATCTAAAAAATGTTTCAGAGAAGAGAGAACACCGAGTAGTTCTGGCAAGGCTCGGGGAAACCCCGAAGAAAGAATTCTAAGGGGCAGAAGCGAAGGTGCCCAACGCAGAGCCAGACCCTTCATCTCTCTACCTGGGTCGCGTGGGTACTGGCCGGGCAAGTGCTCACTGGGAGGTGGCATCCTTTCCCTGCCCAGACGACAGATGCCCCAAACACAACCTGAGAACTTCTGCGTGCAAAGCACTGAGCTATGCTTCTTTTCTACACAAGAGCTCTCTATGGTCAGAGCTCTCTGACGGGCACGGAGAGATGCAGATCCACCCCTCTGGGGTCTCCCCAATGGTGCTGCCCTGTTCTCCATGCCACCAGTGCCTGGTGGGAGTCTCCCCCCAGCTTTTGCAATGGTCCCCCCCCATGTTCTAAAAGCCTGAAATGTCCCTCTTGCAACTGCACGTAAATCGTTTAGGCCAAAACGTGCTGGCAATTGTGGCCCCAACTTTTCCCTCTCCTTTGCACCCAGCGTTGGAAAATCTCTCTGAAATTGGGAGTTTGGCCTTCAGATGGAAAGGGATCCCCAGAAATGGCTCTGCAGGTTCGTATATGTCAAACTTACTGCCGCAAGGACCCCCTCCAAAACCTTTTTTTAAAAAATAAAAATAAATCTTTTTTTTAAATAACATAAATAAAAATAAAAATTAATCTTTTTCATAAAAATCTTTTTTTTAAAATAAAATAAATTAAAACAAATCTCTTTAAATAAAATAAATTAAAATCACCATACATCTTTTTCATAAAAATATTTTCAAATAAATCAAAACAATAAATCTTTTAAATAAAATAAAAACAAACATCCATCTTGTTAATCATTTTTTAAAAAAAAATGAATTAAAATAAAAACAAATCTTTTTTAAATTAAAAAAAACACCCCTTTTTTAAAACAAAGACCGCCCCAGCCTTTCACCCTCAGCATGATGCGGTGTTCAATGTTGAGCAGGATCTTTTTCTTCTCCCGGTAGTCCCGGATCAGGGCGTGCAGAGTGTCGCAGTGGGGCACCCAACCGATCAGGCCAGAATTCGTCGAGAGCGGAATGACGGCGTAGCGCTGGATGCTGGGACAAGCGACAGGAAGAAAACTCAGCTTCGGCTCACGACGGGGCTCCGGTCAGCTCCCGGGAGATTCCAAACCCGTCGGGGCTCAAGAACAAAGCTTCTCTCTCATCGTTCCCCCCTCTCCCAACCGGCCATGAAACACGTTTAATATTTTATAGCCTTTCTCTTTCTTTCAAGTGGTGTGGTTTGGGTGTGTGTAAGGTTTTGCAAAAAAACAAAGGGAGATCTCTCACACCCGTCTTTACTGACACGACTTTTATCCGGGCAGTAAGGGGAGGAGTGGCTCTCCTCTAGATCACCTGAGGTTTTTACGAAGGGACGTTGGGTCGTTGGCGAGTAGCGTGTTCACCAGGCCGAAAAGCTGCATCACTCGTTCATCCTGACGCAGATCCTCGTGGCCCTTCAGGAGGAAGACAAACTCATGGCCGTTGCTTCCTGCATAGAAAGAGAAGGTCTCGTAAGATGTCTACCTTCAGAGGGGTCATCCGCGAAGCATTCGCTCCCTAAACAAAAGGACAAGAGAGCCAAGCTGGCATTGTGATTTGCTGATCGGTGGCCTTTTGTTGGAGACCATCACTGGAGAAAAGAAACCATGGTTTGCCACTTGTTTATCAACCATGGCTTATTGTTACACTTCAACTCAGAACCGTGGCTTCTTTCTCACCCATTGTACTAGCTAGAACAGCCAAAAGGAGGGAGGGAGGGAGAGAATGAGATCAGTAAAGAGAATGTGCATGTAGAGGTGTGTGTAATCATATTGTAAACTCAGTTTCTCACCCATTAAAGTCAGTTTCCTCGGTCTTTGTTTCGATGTGATCACTTGCAGTGACGGAGCGATGGACTGGATGCGGATGATCGGTTGGTTCGGGTCGTACGTCCCTGGGACTGCCAGCTCCAAATCGCGGCACATCAAGAGCTTGGGAGAAACATACTGGAGCTCCAGGGAGGTCAGCTGGCAGCAAGGAAGCAAGCGGAGATGGGGACTGTTAATACCCGGGTTTGGAAGTCCCCGCTCAATGCTTCGGCAAAAGAGGATCCCCCCAGAAGGAAACAAAGAACAAGGCCACCCCCACCCCACCTGGGGCAGCTGCTTGGAGATGCGCCGGAACACGTGGTAATAGAGGTCCCAGGCCTGGGTGAGGTCTTTGACGTTTCCTGATTTCATGTACTTCCTGCACCATTCCTGGGCTTCCATCAGATCTCGGCCATAAGCCTGCAAAATAGAAAAATAAAATAAAATCGCACTTGGCTCTCTGGTGATGAATGTAAAGGTGAGGCTGAAGGGTTCTGTTGCCTTTTGTTAGTAACAGGGCTTAACCAGCTCTTCTTTTTTCACCCCAAGGAAGAATCAGTAGGTTGTCTTAACCTGCCTACGTTTTGCCTTTCCTATTCCAGTCCTTAGTCAGGACCAGCCGCTTATTATTTAAATGCCTCTGATACACAGACTAAAGGGAAACCTGGTGAGACAGGAAGCAAAAGGAACTGGCCTGTGGAACATCTTGCCTTTCGTTGTGCCTGCACAGCGGGAAGCTGTTATTTATCTCAGGGCAAACTTTTTGAGTTAGGAACAGGAATGATTTCTGGCACAACGACGCCCCTGGTGAGTTTTCCTTCTCCCCAAGTTGTCATTGCAGATGTAACCTCTGGCACGCGGGCCTCAAAGCAGCCTCGCTACCCCATGGGTCTGCCTCTGGATTAGTTACCCAAATCGCAAGTCTGTTTCACTCTCTCTCTCTCAGTGGTTCCCCAACCTTGGGCAACTCAGGTGGTTCTTGGACTGCATCTCCCAGAAACCCTGGCCGGCACAGCTGGTGGTGAAGGCTTCTGGGAATGACAGCCCAAGAACATCTGGGAACCCAAGACCTTGGGAACCATTGCTCTCTATTGTAAATTTCCGAGCATCCAGGAGACGCTCTGCTCCGTGGTGTGTCAAAGCTCTATGGTGCAGGGGACTCTCTGGCGTCCTCTAGCACCACCGAGAGACGGGTTTTCGACAGCAACCTGGCAGCTGTACTTGTTTCTGGGAACACCCAGGCGGCCACACCACTCTGGGACGAAGGCCACCTGAGTGCCATGCCCCCTCTCTCTTCATACCTGGTTGAAGGAGGTTTCTTTGAGGGTCTGAGGCCCCCGCTCCATCATGGCGTGGAGCGGCTCCAGCACTTCAAACATCCCCTTCACATTCCTCTCCCCGAAATACAGGCGGGAGGCCTCCTCCAGCCCCTCGTGCCACATCTCGTGCCAAAGGATGGCCACGCGGATCAGTTCTTCGCTCACCTGGAAAGCAGAGGAGGTACAGAGGGCGCGCCTTCAAAAAGAGATCACCCACCCCCCCATTGACCTTTTTTGGAGCCTCCTCCCTCCCCCCAAATTCCCAACATCCTCTGGGCTGAAAATTTGGGGGCAGCCCCTGTTCAGGTTCCGGAAGTGTCCAAGAGCAGCCATTCTGGCATCATGTCCCCTCTAGGTGCCCCCCTCCATCAAAAAGGAAAGAGAGAGAGAGAATCGGCAGGATATATCCCAGGAAAGAAAGCACAAAACCAACAGGCCACAGTTTAAAAAAAAAAAAAGGAAATTCAAAGAGTATAACTTTAATTTCACCTGGTGCTGAGGAGTAGATTTGACTGTCTCACACGACCAGTGGAATTTCAAGAAAGAAAGATCTGTTCCTCTTAACATTTAACTAGTTGTCGTGAACAAGGACTCCAGAGGAACACGTATAGAAAACAAATTTCATGGCTGCTGCGAATTTAGCCTGACGTTTCAGGAACGACCCATCCGTTGCAATCCTGCCTGTGGCATTTAATGGAAAGATCATTCCCACCCTCCACGGGCACGCCCTGGCGGCTTGGATTTTCAGTTTTGGAGAAATGATCTTGACACGTTCCCCCAGGAGGAATAAATTCCTGAGACCGACTTGTAACGGTGGGGAGAGGAACAGTCTAAACCTATTGTATTATTGGAGATGAACTGTGCTCCGGACTGACCACCAGAAGGAGCCACCGGAGCACTTTAGAGCAGTCTTCCCGCAGACCGCTAAAACACTTCCCCCTCCAAGCACGGTCTCCTTTGGTGTGCAATTAATGTAAAACCTTCTTTCAAATCTATTCAGGTTTTGAAACGTCATGCTTTGCCAGAGCAGACCAAAGGCCCAACACATTGAAGGCATTTTTAAATCCGAGACTGTGCTTCGCACGTGCCCGATCAGAGGTTTCTGGGATGCCTGCGCGCAGGACGGGAGTTCGACAGCGCTCTCCCACGGCCGACCCTCGACAGCTGGTATTCAGAGGCACCGTTGCCTTTGATGCTGGAGGTGAGGTCCGTCCGTCCTGACCAGCACAGACCATCAAGCCTCCATGAATTGGTTTCACAATGCAAAATAAATAACTCAACAGAAATACAATTGACTAACCGTCGGATTCCAGCCCCATCTTTCAAGTTCCACACACTGGTGTTACATAAAAATATAGACACACACCGGCTCATAAAACCTAAATGGCTCAGGCCCAAGCTAGCTCAAGGAGCGCATCTCCCTTTATGCGCCTGCTTGAAGGCCAAGATCGTCAGGAGAGTCCTTCCTCTCGGTCCTGCCACCTTCACAAGTGCACTTGGGTGGGGGACCCGGCAGAGGAGGGCCTTCTCTGTCACTGCTCCCAGACTTTGGAACTCCCTCCCACTGGAGGCCAGCCTGGCCCCCTCTTTGCTGTCCTTCCGCAAGCAGGCAAAGACCTCCCTCTTCAGGTAAGCTGTCCCTTAATGACTGGCTGCCCGAGTGAGGTTTTTAAGTGGATGGTTTTACCTTTACTGCTCTGAATGTCTTTTGGCGCTGCTTATGGGTTGGCTGGTTTTTCATGGCATTTGTTTGATCTTTTTTAGTATTTGTAGACTCACTGTTGTGAGCTTTAATATTGTCTTTTAAGGATGTAAGCCGCCTGGGGTCCCTTTTTAGGGAGAAAGGCCAGCTAAAAATGTTTTAAATAAATAATGCCCCCGCCCCAACCCCGATCAGCCTTGGAAAATCATAATTTGAATTCTTTTTTACAGTCAGAAAGGAACCGCAATGCTGCAAAGACAAAGCTTGTGATCATCACCTGAACCACTCAAGTGCGAACGGAGGAGACCTGTTTTTAACTAAAACAGCACCACCAAAGCAGAGGTGGGAGGTTAATTTCCTGAATACTTTCCCCCCTCCCCTTCTTCCAAACAATGGCATAAACAGGCTGTCCAGCAGGAGGGAGGGAGAGAGGTAAGGCCTGAACGGAACAACTGACCATCATGGCTTGCTGGACCAGGGTGTTGCTGTGCTCGCACATGTTCTTCAAAATCTTGTTGGCCGCGTTGTGCCGGGCCGTCGTGGTCGACTTTGAAGCCACCGTCAAAGGATAGATCAAAGCCTAGAGCAAGGAGCAGAGAGTATCGATGGGGAGGGTCAGGAGTCTGCAGGCTGAAGGCGGATTTCTTTGGCCTGCAGGGAAGGGGGGCTCACCTGCGGATGGTACCGGCCGATGTCTGTCAGAAGCTGGTAGATCAGTCGGCCCACCAAAGGTCGAGGCGTATCAATCCTAGCAATGAGCTGAGGGATGACCTGATGGGAAGAGAAGAGAAAAAAACACATCAACGTGCAGAGCTCAGATGTCATTCAAAGAATGCTACTGTGTCCTAAGGGATGCCTTGGCCTGACTCAGACCCAAGGTCTCCCGAGCCCAGAATCCTGCTCTCTACGATCAGGAACAACTGCCGGTGAAGCCAGGATGAGTGGTAGGAAAATACCAGGATGCCAAATGTCCCAGAATGGAAGCGCCTGCCGGCGCCGATAGGGCTCGGGAGCAAATTTCGTTTATATTACGGAGACCCTGGTCGTGTGCTTTGGCTTGCAGAAGAAAAAGAATTTAAGGGCTGAAACTCAGACCCTTACCTGTAACCAAGTATCTATCTGGATGGCCTTGACCCCTTCCACCAAGGCCTCGTTGACTTCTGGCCAGTGGCCGTAATCGAACCATAAAGTCAGGACTCTGGGGAAAGGAAAGGAAATCGTATCAGGCTTGCTTTTCTCTGTGGCTCCCGCACAGACATTTCCAACATGCACGTGGCACAGGAGTGGCACGTGAACGCCACTGGCCTTGGCCTCCGGGATAAGCCAACGCAGCTTTTTAAAAGCTTCTAAGCCAGGATGGCCTGTTATCACCCCTGGACCTTCTGTGCGCAGAACGGGAGCCGCAGAATAATCGGCCCAGCCAAATGGTCTCAGGTATGGTGAAACTCCTGTTCTGCACATAAACAGTCCAGACCGACGCTGGGCTTCCATCCTTCCAAAAAGATGGAACCTTCCTGCGGGCGGTACCTGAGAGTATCTTGCAGGTTGTTTCCTCGGGACAAGGAGATGGAGCGGAAGAAGCCCTGGACAGCCGGCACGGTGTACATCAGGAGCGTTTTGGACAAGTCCTGCCAAAGAAACAAATGTTGGGCCGATCAGGGGAAGAACGTCCCACCTTTCTGGGGCCCTACATCATCTGGATGTACGTGGGGGGTGGGGGTGGGGGGTTGTTCCAGCTCGGAGAGAATCAGGAACCCTAACCTCTGCAACTTTCTTTTGGGCAGGAGACGGGACCGGGCTGTTCTCTGCGCTTTCGGCCTCACTCTCGCTGTTGCTGCCTTCCGTGTGGGCGCTGGTGACGCTGGCCCCGCTGGCGTGGCGCAGCTTCTTCTTCTCGTCCCGGGCCTGGTTCTGGTGCTTGTAGTGCAGAACCGCCTCGAAGTTCATCACCGCCCAGGCGTGCCAAGCCTGCAAGAAGGGACACAGAGGGGGCTGAGCAACCCCCCCTCTCCTTTCCCGCACTCAACTCCAGTCCTGAAGCACAGGAGGGGGTTCGATTTCAAACCAGACTGGATCTGTGGCTCAAAACAAGGGCTGGAGACGCTAACGTGGCTAAGGAACAAACTGGCGGGGGTTAGGCCATGGAACCCTTTCTCAGGCCAGCTGGAGGTGCCCGGGCTGGGCCGCCCAACCCAACAGAGCTGCCACCTGCCTTTGCCCCTCGCCTTGCCCCCTTCGCTTGCCTTGTACCAGTTGCGGTCATGCTCCGTGGAGGCACTGTAATACTGGAGGACTTTGGGGATGGTGCTCTCGTTGATGCCCTGCAGGTTCAGCTGCCACTCGCCCAGTTTCAGGAAACACCTGGGAACAGAACAGAAACGCCTGATTCACCCGCCATGCGGGAGAAGCCTCGGGCCTGCAGGAGTTCACAAGGTGCTCCTAAGATCACCGCCTGGGTCTCCGGTGCATCGGGTCACCTCGGTGTGAAAGGAAGGAGGCGCGGAGCCACCCCGGCTGCATCACGGAGGCCTCACGGACCGCGCGGTGGCCGGTGGGACGCTGCCGTATCGAGTCCTCAAACGCCACCTCACCCGCCCACAGGTACTGACCGTGCCATGAGCTTGTGGAGTTCCTGCCGGTGCTGCTGGTCCTCGGTGGCGATGGCGTGCTGCGCCTGCTGCTGCATGGTCTGGACAAAGAGCTGCATGTGCTGGAAGGCATCGATCTGCAACAGGCAACATGAACCACCAATGCTTTTCAAAGCATGTGTGATCCTTTTTTCTCGAGCGTCAGCCAAAACAGACCTTGGATGGGTAAAGACCACCCCTTGGGAATTTTTTTTTTCAACAACAAAGCCTAGCATCCCCAAGTCTAGCACAAAGGGTAGCCACACCATCCGGCAGATACTGGGTTGGAAAAAACTAATAACTTTCCCAACCTCTGGCAAAACGGATACATACCTTCACAAGTTGTGTTTGTACAGGAATGAGTTTAATGGTGTTCGACCAGGTGCATGATGCTTTTCAGAGTCATACTGATTTTATGTATTACTTGTTAAAATGATTGATCCACCCCTTGTTAGCCTGCGGGCTGCTGCCCTGAAGGGACACCCAACCACAAAAACATAAAAACGCTCCTTGTAAGCCAAAGTGACCTATTGGTCTAGTAATTCGTTTCGCCTTTTGATCCATGCTTCCTTAATTCATTTTAAAGGATCGTACGATACGCTGCTTGCAGTGTCTGTCTCACTCTGAATAACGATAGGGCCAGCCCCGCTCAAGGCCGTTAAGTTTCCCAGATTTTGGTTAAGGCACGTTCTCGGCTTCAACCCTCTTCTTCCCTCCACTCCTTTAAAAGGGGTTAATTTAAGTTTGCCTTATTTTACAACTCTCCCAAAGAAAAAGCCACCAAAAACCCAAGAATTGATTTTAATGCACAAAAAGCCGAGAGTCTGTTTAATTCGGTCTCCCCGCTCCAGTTTCTGTTAAAGCTGAGCTGGCTGCGTTTTCTCCCAAAGAGGCAGCCGTCTAAATCTCTTGAATTCAAGAACAGCCCAGAAGATTAGACCTCCGAGGGGGCTCCTTCTGCTTTTTTAGAGGACATACCGCCGGGCACAGCGTTATCAGGGCTTCAGCCTCCGCAGCTGGCAGAAACCAGAATGGGAAGGGATCAACGAATAAGAAGAATGATGTGGCAGCAACTTCGAGAGCAAAGGAAGACTTCAAACGTCTCGGAGGGGACAAAGAAGGGACCCAAGTCTGGGATTTTATTGGTTTTGATTATGTAAATCCCCTTGCAAGGTAGCGCCAGGAGACGGGAGCCCGGGCCACATGGAGGCAAACGGTTTGGCCTCCGCTCAGCCTCGTGTACTCTCCAGCTGTTTGCTGGCTGGCTGATCTAAGTCTCCCGAAAGATGTTTTGTCTGCGAGAATCCGGTTTCCCCATGTGTCGCTTGTGTTTTTTCACTGACCATCCACACATCGGGAACAGAAACACACACACACACACACACACACAGACAGAGGAATCTAGAAAATGTTGGGAGATGAAGGGAAATGCGTCCACCTCAACAACAGAGCTGGGACAAGGGAGTGAGAACCTCGTGATTGACACTCAGAACCGAAAACAAAAAACAGTTAAAACCTGGAGTGATCAGCCCAAGCCAAAAAAGGTGCATTTTCAAAATTCCTTGCACCGTTTACCTTGCGGGCGCTCTTCCACATGTACTTCATGTACGCATAGGTCACCTGAGGATGCACAGTTGGCAAAGGGTGGTCCAGCTGCCGGGACGGGTCAACCCCCAGGAGTAGCACGAGGGTCTTGTGGGCCAAAGCCTTGGACAAAACAAACACAGGGTTAGGGTTAGGCAAAACTCTGTTCGCTTAAGATCAACTTAAATTCAAAAGGACCGGCTGTCTTGAACATGACTTTGCTGTCGGAGAGCAAAACGGAGCTCAACGAGAGTTTGCAAAGACAACAGAGCCGTTGGCCAAGAGGCCACCGGAGATTCGCCTTACCTGGGGCTGTCAGTCCATTAAAGAACTCAATGGTGCTTTAAGCAACAACCTAGGTTTCAAGAGCTACACTGAAATCTCAGCTTCCCAAGCATGAGCTCACGGCTCTCCTTCATTTTATCCTCATCACTCCGTGAGATAAAACTAGGAGGAAGAGACAGGCTGAGTAGTGAGCTTTCAGGGTCTACGGAAGATGCTCAGAGCCAAGAAACGTGGCGAGGACTTGGAGCGACGGAACTGGGCTGCCGGCGTGCCAAAGGACAAATGGATTTTAGCGCTGTGATTTGTGGGTGAATTGGGGATTTGAATCAAGACCGGCCATCCTGAAGAGTGAGCGATGGGGAAGGGACTGAGAGGAGACCCAGCTGGACAGAGACCACCAGTGAGCCGTGTAGCTAGTAGCCAAACGCTTGCAGATTACTCTGCGGAGAGCCCCACGCTGCATACCTATTTGTCTCTTGTATACTTTTATTCCTGTGCTAGGCGTTTGGCTCTTTCTATCTCCTGTCTAATTTCAGTTGCTGGGTTGGGTCCATTTTTTTCAGGCCACTGGAAACCATGAAAGCTTGCTCCCTTCCGTGGCATTCTGACTGGTCTTAATCAGGCATCACCAAAATGTGATTTTTTTTTTAACCTTCTTTTCCACGTAGAGCTCTCTTGTTTGATTTCTGGATCTAAGAGAGCTAGTTCCAGCACCTTTTGACTGTGGGGGATCTTCATGAGACAGGAGTCTCATTTACTCCTTCCAGGTTCATGACACTGCATTGAGGGATTGAGGGGTGTGGTGGGGGAGACCGGAGACACTTACTAGCCGCCCACTCTTGCCACACAGGCTGGCATACTTGAGCCACGTTCTCATGTCCTCGTGGGCGTTCATGACCAGGGACCGGACCATAAGGATTCGCTGCCAGTCCTCGACAATCCTCTGGCAGCCCTGGAAAAGAGGGAAGCAGCGAGAGAGAGAGAGAGAGAGAGAGAGAGAGAGAGAGAGAGACCTCTTAGCCGTTCACGTTATTCCAGTTCTCATAGCTGTTCTTGTCTAACAGGAATTAAAACACAGAGCAAGGTAAAGATCAAACAAGAAACAGCTGCATAAAACACACGGCCAGTCGATGGAATCTGTGACCAGGATGAGTTGGAACAGGGACTTACATAAGAGCCTTTTAAATTATTAGCCCACCATCTAGAGATGCGACATTATTATAACCCTATTTCACCCTCATTGCGTCTGGGTGTTTTATTACACCTGCACTGGTTAGTCAACAAACTGGTTAAATTTCGACTGACTAAAAGGATCCTCACAGTTAATCAGAGAACCGGGTTTGTTTGTTTGTTTTAATAACACAAGTGCTTATAAGAACTGGCACATGGCAAACACTATCTGAAAAGAAAAACTACTTTCTCCTGTCTCTCACCTGGGAGTAATGCTTCTCCTAAGACAATGGCGCAAACGCATGTGCATCGTCCAAAAGGATAATGCCTGTTGCTTCAGAAACACCGTTTTTAGGCCTGTGCCAATCTAAACTCGACAGATGAAATCTATGGAAATCTATTTAATGGCATGTCGGCTACTTTTTTAATATAACAAAACCCTCCCAGCCCCCTAGAGATAGGGAGGGGATTGTTCCGTCTTGCCATCAAAACAGAACAACTAAGCAAGGAGCAGGAGGAGGTATGGCCGTCTCTGCTAAATGCCGAGCAAAGCTTCCGTTGCTCAAAAGGAACAACGCACGGGCTTCTTCAAGCACACAACGGATACATCATTTTCTCCATCTGTGCATCGCGCCATTCCAAACATGCGGCTAACGACAGGCTTAATTTAGTCCTTGGGGATTGTGCATAGTCGCCAGGACTGGAAACCAGCTCAGTTCTCCAATCCTAACAAGGTTAGTGAATGGAAAAAGTACGGTGGAAGAGAGGAAGAACAATCAGCCTCCTGGAACGGGAACAGGCCCAAAATATGAGGCCACCGCTTTGGTCTGCTCTTGAAAGCCTAAAAGACGGGGGGTGGGGGGGAGCTGACTCTGTTTCCAAAAAAAAGAGAGGGCCACACTGCCTTCTGAGTCCGATTTTTTCCAGGGGCAAAACAAGCTGGGAAAGGGGGCTTTGGAAGGGGGCAGGATAGGGGCGCACATATTCCTACGCGCAGACCTTTCTCTTGATTTCTGTTCTCGACCACCCGATCTGGCCGCCCCACAAACCTGGCTTGGGCTGCTGGCAGGCAAGCTGCGCCGGCAGACCCGTCCTGCTCCGGTCTACCCATCCTGCCTGCCACGACGGCTCGACGCCTCGGTCTCGATGGCCAGAGGTTCACTCTCCTGGATCAAACCTGAACAGTTTCCTTTGCGATGGGAAGCAGTTCCCTGGGGACGGAGTCAGACGGCGGTGTTTTCCCTCGCCAGCCACCTGGTCCTTTTCATTCGTTCCCATGCCAGAAATCGAACCTGGGCCCTTCTGCATGTACAGCAAGGACTCTACGGCTAAGCTGCTGTCTCCCTCCTTGTCCCCCCCCCCCCACTTCCTTTTCAAAAGGCACCCACTGTGGAATCTACTTCCATATATATGTAGGTACCAAGCTGGCTGGAGCTATTGGAATAAAGTGATATACAAAGGCAGAGGATGATTGCTTTTTAACATCAGAAGCAGGAAAGGAATACTTGAAAGGCAGTCATCTGGAGGAGGGGCAGGATCTGTTCTCAATCATTCCAGAGGGCAGGATATGTAATAATGGGCTCAAGTTACAGGAAGCCAGATTTCAGCTGAATATCAGGAAAAACTTCTCAACTGTTAGAGCAGTACGACAACGGAACCAATAACCTCAGGAGGTGGTGAGCACTCCAATGCTGGAGGCCTTCAAGAGAACACAGGACCACCCTCTGTCAGATCTGTCTTGATTCGTATTCCTGCCTTGAGCAGGGGGTTGGACTGGATGGCCTTCTAGGCCCCCTTCCAACTCCCAGGATCCTCTGATTCTATGAATCTTTCATGGAGGAACCGTGACTTTTGCTCCCACCAGGACATCAATCATGGCTTCTGAAACCGGCGGATGACCTTTTTTGTAACAGAGCTCCCCTCTCTTCTCCTCTGCTTGGGTGTCAAACTGTGGTTTGAACCTGCTGAAAACGAAGGTGTCTTGCCTTCTAAAAAGGGCCGACACCCTGCTGCAGGGGAGGCGAACCAGCTGGCTGGCAAGCAGAAATACCCCATTTTCAGGCACTGGTTAGACAGATGGAAGAGAGCTTTCTATCCAGATGAAGACAGGAAGCAAGACCGGTGATGCTTCCCACCTGGCTGCTTCTCTCTTTCCCACTCCAGAAGGAGAAACTCCGCTGCTTCCTAGCCTTCAAATAAAACATTCCACCGCCCGGTCCAGCAGGCCTTTTATAATTATTATCAAGACGTAGTAAAATGTACGAGAACTCCATGTCCTGCTTCGGCCTCCCTCCTGTTTTTCAGGACTATAAACAGACGCGTCGGCAGACTCCCTTTACCCACCCCGTCGCTCTCTGCTTTTCTCCCTCTCTGGCGGAATGTTTTCCTCGGCCCTTCCAGACAGGAATGCAGTTCTGGAGGCAGAAAGCTTTGTCACAGGTTCCCGACTGGCACAGGGAGAAAGCAAGCGAGGCGCTGGCAGAGAGCCGCTTCTTGGGCAGCTTGGACGCACGGGCCGGCAAAACAGGAAGACGCTGGCTAGGGCAGAAGAAGTGCCTCTCCAGCTGGACGCTGGAGTGAATGGGAGGCAGCCACTGGGTTAAGAAACCTACCTCGGCCTCACCAAAAATGGATGGAAGGGTGGAAACGAAGACGCAGGAATGGGCAGATGCGGCCCTCCGGCTGCCACTCCCATGACTCCTAAGGACTGACTAGGCTAGTGAAGGCTGATGGGAACTGTAGTCAAATGGCATCAACCATCGCCCATTCTCCCTCTGAAGCAAAAGGCGCGGTAATCTCTGTCTCTTCCCACCCAGGCCATCCGCATCGGTTTCCTCTGAGGGTTAAAGGTTCAGGAGGAAGGGCCCGTGAAACCCTCCCGTCTGATACACCTGAAGCCACACACTCCCCTGTGAGGTCACTCTTCGACTCTGACAGAATCCCGTACAATCTTCCCAGAATTATGAAAGCTGGAGGAAAAACTGGGCAACTCACAAAGTAAGGTACGCACTTAGCAAACATCATGCCATTTCTTTGGCTCGCGTGAGCGTTCTGAATGAAATTTAAGGGTTAAGATTCAGGCTTAGAACACCGCGCTTAGGAACGAACACCACGAAAACGAAGGCTTCCTGTGTCAGGTGAAAGTCCACCCTGCAAAGGACATGGCCCCAATCCATGCAAGGGTGTGCGCTTCAGGACCCACCTCTAGAGGAATTACGGGGTTCTTTCCCTTCCCTTCTGCTGCAATCCTGCTATGGAACCACAAACCTGCTCCAGAGGGTTCCTCCAAAGCATTTTTAAGGTGTTTGGGGGGGGGAGGCGGGTTATAGGAGGAACAGGGGGGTCCCCATCCTGCCAGGTGCAGATGCAGGCCAGTCCTCCCTCGAAGCCCTCAAAGCTAGTGGCCATCACTGCAACTGTAAGGAGGGAATCGAAAAACCAGTTCGCCTGGCCACGAAGAGGACTTTTGTCTGTCCTCACCCTTCTGCCATGGCTACGCTGGATCAGTACCACTGGGAAAGGCAGCCTAACAACCCCCGAAGCATCCATGCTTTGTCCGCCTTGTGCTTCCCTACACGCAGCTTTAAAACCGTGGAAACGAAAACGGAACGGTAGGCGTGAAAGTCTGGCGCTTCTGAAAGGGCGTCTAACTGGTACGACTGCTGCTTTCTGGGCATACGGGCAGGCCCGCGTCCTGTTACCTGCAGCCTCTCCCACCAGATCTGGCGGATGATCTCGCGTCGCTCGGGGACGAGTTTGTACTGGATGACTTCTTCTAGCTCCGACAGCATCTGGCAGGAGACCATGGCCTGGAGGAAAGAGCCCAGTCACATTCCATCCCTATCACCAGCACACCAGAGCGGCTCCTGAATGGAGAGGATGGGCGCCCGAGGCCCGGGCGCTGATGCACTCACCCCATAGGCACGGCTGTAGCTCTCTCCCGCCATGGCCGTCAGCTCAGCGTCTAAGAGATCTCGAGCTTTATCGATGCACTGAAGGAGAAAAGAGAGACAGAAAGAAAGAGGCGGCTGAGATAGATTCCTTCCCGGGAAAGGCTCCGTGATCAATGGCCTAGAGTCCACCGGATCCACTTGAATTGTTTGGCAGAGGGCATTATTTGTTACTTATTTTAAAAATACATTGGCCAGAATACAGTGGGTTACTTGGGCCAGCCGAAGTGCAATGGTGTAAATGAGAATGGTGAGCCCTGGGAAAAGAAGACTGAGGAGAGAGAGGAGAGCACTTTTCAAATACTTGAAAGAGGAGGGGCAGGATCGGTTCTTGATCATCCCAGAGTGCAGGACACGCAAAAATGGGCTCACATTAAAGGAAACCAGATTTAGGCTGAACATCAGGAAAAACTTCTCAACTGTTAGAGCAGTACGACAACGGAACCCATGACCTTGGGAGCTGGTGAGCACTCCAACAATGGAGACCTTCAACAGAAAACAGGACCACCTTCTGTCCGATCTGCTTTGACTTGGGTTCCTGCCTTGAGCAGGCCTTAGAGGCCCCCTTCCAACTCCGTGATTCTAGGATTCTATGAAATCACAGAACAGACGCCCAGTAGTTAACGATTCTCTGCTTGCATTCCTTCTTGCATTCCTCAGATCACATGACAGGCACATGACAAGGAACATAAACAGCAGTCCATTCATCACCGCAATAAACACCACTTGCAACACAAAGAATCAACAGGATTCTGGCCATGAACTGCATAGTGATCGATACTGACCTACTGTGTCTGTAAAGTGTTGTAATATTAATATAAATTTAATGTTTATCTTATTAGAATGAGGCATTTAATATTGCCGTGTTATATTAATAGGGGTTTTTGTCTTTGTCTTCTTGTTCTTGGGTCGTAAGGCGATTTGAGGAACTTGTGTGGACTTACACTGATGAAAATGACAGGAACTGGTAAGTGCCCTACCAAAAATTAAACAAGTTCTGCCCCGCCAGGGTTTGTCATTTAAAACACAGAGGCGTAAAAGAGGAAAAGGGAGACGACTGAACAGGAAAAGCCAGAGTGAACCAATGTGCCTTATTTATTTATTTAAAATATTTCTATCCCACTTTTCTCCCCCAAAGACACCCAAGGCGGCTTACAATGGGGTGCCTGACTGTCTTAAATAGAGGGAGAGATTCAGAGGCCACGGAAAGGTGTGACGCTGGCCAGAACCTGCAAGAGAAAAAAAGGAGGTTCCACAGAGGAGCCTGGAAGAGGAAGACCAGAAGGACCAAGAGGAGCTAAACGGAGAAGGGTCTTCCCCGGAGGTCCTTCTGAAATGCCACATCAAACCCTGGTCCTCGCGGATCAAAACAGCGACGAGACCCGAAATGGGACCTCCTTTGCAACGTACCTGTTGGGCCAATGAGAAAAGGTCCTGATGCAGCGCCAGCACGGCCCGATAGAAGGCGCCGTCGTGGGTGTCCCTCGGGATCATGCATGTGTACTCCTCCATGCTGTCCCACTGACCTGAGGAGAGAGAGGGGCGGGCTGGGTGAGTCCTCGGAGCTGGAAGGGACCCGACCGGAGGAGCCCACCAAACCGGGAGAGGTCAGAAGTCGCTTTGGGAGCTGCAACGTCTGGAACACGGACACGCACGCACCCCGACCAAGACAGCCAGGAGAGTAACTACTCTTTCTTGATTCGTAGCAGTGCGTGGCGCGAATGAAATTTAGGGATGTCTACGACGTAACCAGGCCTCCCTCTCTAGCCCCTGTCTAATCGGCCTGAAGAAGGAGGGGAGGGTGTTCTCGCCAACAGGAATGTTTCTGACACCGTGCCTGCTTGAAATGCAGAGACTCAGAAGGTCTTTGGGGGCTCCTGCATCCCCACATTGAAAATCAGGCTCAAGCCAAGCATTTGCCCTCCCCCCCCCCCCGGGGAGGCTTCCGTCCTCCCTGAACCTGTCTTAGGATACCTGCCCTGCAGTTTGGCAGGTGGACTGCCCCACCTGAGGCTGCTCTTGGAGCCTCCCTGAAAATACACCTTCTCTTCTGGGGTGGACGTCGTTATGGGCCATCCAGTTGCTTCCCATTTAGGGTGACCCCATGAATGAGCGACCTCCAGAAGGTCCAGTCCTTAAACCACCAGGCTCAGTTCTTGGAAACTCAAGCCGGTGGCTTCCTTTAGGGAGTCAATCCATCTCATATCTACTCTTCCATTTTCTTTCCCTGCTGCCTTCAGCTTTTCCCAGCCTGACTGAATCCTTGAATCCCCACCAGCCCTCGGGAACCTCTTTCTCCTTCTCTTGGGTTCTTCCAAAAGGGGACGACTCACCTAAGCCCCAAGCGGCCGCTGCTGCCATCCTTGCCATTTTCGCTTGCGTTTCGTCATTCACCAAGGTCCATTTCTCACAGCATTGCTGGTGGAGCTGCCCCCTGGAAACGACAGCAACAGTGGGGGGGGGGGGGGAGAGGGCAAATCAGTGGAGGAAGCAACCCCCTCAAAAAAGGTCCCAGATCCGTCCTGTTTTCCCGTGTTTTGGCCTCTGCCCCGGCGTGAGAAGCAGCGGGACTTAAGAGCAAAATGCTCAAGAGGCGCCTCAAGAGAAGGGCTTACACAGCCCCACTTGGGGGGGGGGGGGGGAAACAAGGGCCCATGACTCTGAAGTGGACTGGATGAGGAGCCTCCAGGGGAAAGGATGTGCCCCCTTGAGCAAGGGGTTGGACTTGACAGCCTTAGAGGCCCCTTCTGACTCAGCCATTCGTCGATTCTATGACTCTGCTGGTGAGAATATATAGGAAAGAGTAGGATCAGATCCCTAGCTAGCTGCTGTTATTCAGCGGTCATGAATCTCCTCCTCTTTGATTTTTTTTAAAAAATATACTTCGGTCACCATTTTATACCCAAGTTGATGGTTCCTTTAAATCTGGTGTTTGTTGCTTTGAGGGACCTTCGGACAGATGAATGGGAACACCTTCAAGGCTGCTTAAAAGGAGGGTTTCATGTCGCCCGTCTTGACCGACCCTGCCTTCCGTCCCCAAAAGCCATCCTGCTCTCCCCAGCCGACTCAAGCGACTCAGGGCCCAACGCCCTACGAACACCCTCCACGAACCTTGTCGGGTCGGTTAGGCCGGTGGGGGGGGTCCCCAGGCCCTCTTGGCTTGTCTTCCAACTTCAATGGGGAGGTCCTTTCCCCTCACCCCCACCCCATGCCACGGCTCACGTGCCATCAGTTTGCGTTCGTGTCACCGCCCATCAAAACAGAAGCTCGGCGTGGCATGCGAGGCGCTCAGCCACTCAGGCAGGGCGTGATCAGATTTGCTGAACCCTTCACGTTGAGCGGCACGCTCCATCGCGCAGACCCTGTCTTCCACAATTAGGCTCCGGAGAGCCCAGCCGCCCCCCATCCCTCCTCCCCATACATTCCACCTGCAGATCAGACGTTGCTGCTATAAAGACGACGCAAGGTGCGTCATCCACAGACACCAGGAAAGCAACCATCGTTTGTCCCCCCCCGCCCCCCGCACAACTTTTGAAAGGTCCTTTTTACAGCCTGTTTCTGGGCTCCGGAGGAGAAGGGCCAGGTTTTGTTTCTTCAAAAAAAGGCATGCCTCTCTTTTCAAGTCAGAGCTCTCCAGGCAGTAGAAGAACCAATCCGGCCTGGACCTCTGGATCTACGGGCCAAAGGCCAGGCAGTTTCCCTACGTGCTGATCGGCAGAGAGGCCTTCTCTTACCACTCCCCCAGGGCTTCCAGGCAGCGCATGCGCCCCAGCATCAGTTCCGGGTCATCCTTGTTGGTGTCCATCTTCTTCTCATAGGCCACGAGAGCATCTTCCCACTCATGCAGCTTCTCATACCAGGTGGCCTGGATTTCCTGGAGGGAAGAAGAAGATGATGAAGAAGGAGGAGGAGAGAGCAGATGAAAGCACAGTTTTCAGTTGGGAAAAACCACCTGGAGACACAGACACAGGGCACCGAACCTGCATGGAAAACAGAGGCTCCACCTCTGAGTCCCACCTCCTTCCAGTCAACATCGTCTGTGACCCAGCAATGGGAGGAGCACAAGCGGCGCATCACGGCTCTCCAGCAGTGACAGGTCAGGCCCACAAAGCCCCCTTTGAAAAATGTATCAGAAACTTAAATGGGATCCAACTCTTGGCCAGCCGCCACGTGACACGAGCTACCACGTCCAAGAGCGATGGCACGTCCAAGAGGGGACGCTTATGACCAGGGCTTCCCTTCAGAGACAGGCTGCAATTCATCAAGAGAAGCCACGCTTTGCACGCAGGAGATCTCAGAGTCGGTCCCCATCTAGGGTGGATTATGTCAGACCAAACAGACAAAGAGCTGGCTTCTCTCTCTCTCTCTCTATTTAAAGACAAGTCTGCTTCAAGGTATTATAGGCTTGCACAGCAACCAGTACCACAAGCAGACGGCTTTTTGGGGGAACAGGGGACCCCGAGAGGCCGAGAACAGAGGCAGGGCCCTCCAAGCCTGAGACCCGTCCACACACACTGAAAGTAAGCCAGGAATACAGCCGGCGGGTGGCGGGATGAGGGGGCCAGCCTGCAAAGGTCTAGTGTGGTTGTCGGTTCTCCGCAGAAGGGGAAGAGATCGTAAACTTTCACCAGGCCTTAACGACCTCATTTTCAGAAGCCATGTCAAAACGGAGAAAAAAGCACCAATGGACGACATGGGCATTCCGAAATCCCCCCCAAATCTTTCCCTAACCGCTTGCCTCCTGAAGGATTTTCATTTTCAAGGGTTTTTTTTATTTTTAAAAGAAAATAACAAGCTGCCACTTGGAATCTTTCCGGCTTCTCCGCTCCACCCTGCCCCGACGTGGGCTCTGGGCCGATGTTCTTTTCTGCTCAGCCGTTGGCAGTCTTGGCCGCGATGAATGCCAAGCGCCGGATTCTTTCATGGCCTGCAGGCAGGATCAAGCGATGCACACCACCGCTCGGTGCCCTTCCACGTGAGACCGTACAGCTCCGGACTGGAAACAGGCTCTCTCTCCCCTTCAGAGCTCCGCAGGCAGGACGTTTCAAAGCTAACATGGCTGCAGAACCAACCAAAAAGGACTTCTCAGAGCCATCTTTCAAAAGCACACACAAAAAGGAGACTTGACTCACCAGCTCCCCGAAGTGTTTCATGGCATATTCCAGCACCCCCGAGGCTGCCTCAGGCTGCTGCAGTTTATTGTTAATACTGGGAAGAGACAAACAGGGAGAAAAAGGGGATTCAGGGACAGATACTGTTAAACGGTTAGGATAAATGTGGCTTCTAAATACTAGGAGATCAAGCTGTTTATTTCTCAAAGCATGTACATTATTCATGGATCTGTTCTTCTTCAGGATACCTCATTTTGGTGTGGCTTATATATCAGCACACGGGGTGGAGGAAATATAAAAATTAAAAACTAGCACATGAAAACCTCTGCACAAGCAAAGTCAAAAGACATTTCACTCTGACCTTTGCCAGAGAGGATATTCCATTGCTAGGGTATCATAACTGAGAAGACCGTTCTTCAGAGCTTGAAAAAAAGATTTTAAAGAAGCTTTAAGAATCCCACACCAACAGCCACGTCAGCTGGGGGATTCTGGGACTTATTATTTCAAAAAAAAGCAACAACCCACCACCAACACACTTTTTCCAAGCTCCTTCCTTCTTCTGTCACATTCCAGGCAAAAAAAAAAAAGGATCAGAAGCAGTCTTTTGTGAAGAGGAGCGAAAAGACAGACGCCTGATAAAGTTCAGCACCTATGAGTAACAGAAATATTTCTACATCCCTTTTCATTCACAAAAATCACAAAGCAGTTTACAACCACGGTGTCAGCCCGGAATAGAATAATACCATACTGAGAAAGTTCAAAGCTGCTGGAGAACCAAAACAGAAAGGTTTCGACAAAGGTCTAGGCTCTACTAGTACTGTAAGGCCTGAGACAACGCAGGGCAGAGATTATTCCCTAGGAGGTGGACACGGCTGTGGGAGAAACCCGTTCTCTTGGCCACCAACAAAAAATACCATCCATTGGCTGACTGCTGAAAAACAGCATTTTGTATGTCATTCTTATGGATTTTGTTTTTATTGCTTTTAAGTACACTGTGTATTGATATCCTAACTTGGGTAACTGTTTCCATACTGTAACCTTTCTCTGTATTTATTTGCATTGGTTGGCTTGTTTCTGTTACTTCTGTTATGACTCCGGCAAGGAGACCAAAACGTAGATTAAAACAAACCATTTGCAAAAAGAGTGGCGAGATCATTCTGCTTAGACCCATTCATTCATTGAAGCGGCCCCAGCAGGAAAAGGGGACAGGAAGCCGGTGCCGTCTTAAAAAAGAGAAGACTGCTACCCGTTTTCCACATGAAATTCTTCCAGACTTTTGCTCTGGACCCTTTCCTTCGCCACCAAACCCTTCGATGCCCCAACCAGTTCATCTTCTGCCGGCGCCACGTGATCCCCGGCTTTGAGCGAGATTTAACAGAGGAGCAATCCATCGGCAGGGAACGTCAACCAAGCTCACATGTCTGCTTCATGCCTTTATTTTCATTTCCTCCAGGCTGCATTCTCTTAAGCCCGGACTTCCTGCCCTCTGCCTCCTCCTTAACGTCCACGTATGCAACAGGCGGCTTCCCGGCCTCTGAAATGCCAGCCACAAACATTTTTGTGCGTCTCTTACTGGGTGGGAACCCTTCCCTCCCCTGCCTTGTACTTTTTAGAGAAAGGTGAGCAATCCCTTGGAGAGACTTAGAACAGAAGGCGAAGGGATGAACATTTTCTACCAATCAGAGGCTCTTCTCACTTCAGCCACACCGTTGGTTGCTCTCCTGAGGAATTCACTGAGAGAAGGACAAGTGGCCCTTACGCCTCGTTTTCTGCTGCTAGACTGTGAACCTCGAAGGAAATCAGAATTAGGACAGGTATCGGTTTTGGAAGCAAAAGTGTGATGAGGCAGGCAGGAACAGAGAAATTCTTCCTAAGGTGTCGTTGGAAACCTCCTTTCTTGTAATTTGAATCCACGGGTCCTCCAGATCCTACTTTGTGGAGGAGGAAAAAGCAAGTTTTCTGTCCTGCGTGGGAGAACCATTCAGATTCGGAAGATGGAGTGGGACCCAGTTCCTCTCCGGACCTGAACGCGACTGCACCCGATGTGCCAAAACGCTTCTCTTTGGCGAGTCCCTAGAGAACGGTGCTCAAGGTGGGCAACGACACTTCATCCTTCCATCATCGTTCATGCTGAAAGCGCCAAAGGCGACGTTGATCTCCCTTGGCTTCCAAGCTGAGGTTTAACGCCAGTGGTTTTGTTTTTCGGTTTTGAAAGGATTCTGCTTAGCCAACCCTTCTCCCGTCAACTCACAACTGGTGTGTGTGTGTGTGTGTGTGTGTGTGTGTGTGCGTGCGTGCGTGCACCTGAGGCAGAGGGAGTTAAGATCTCCCTATTACCTCCTATCTTTGATATGGGTCAACACTCAATTCTGATTCCCATCTAGAACTGAACCACTGAATCCATGCTGATTTATCAAATTCCTACTGATACAATCAATCTCCTTTCTCTGAGATTAATCATGACCGTCGTCATTGTCATCTTAGAACTGCAGAGCTGTATGGGACCCTGACCCTGTGTGGATCACGAAGTCCGGCCCCTGTGAAGGAAGCACACTGGGGAACTGAACTCCAAACCTTTGGCTCGGTAGCCTTCAACCAATGAGCCATCCAGCAGTTCTATAATCATCATCTTAGAATTGGGTTTAGGCCATAAAACACAAGACAGACCTTTGGCTTAATTCAAGGTCCCACTTCTTTCAAAAATGATGTAAACGCTGGGGGGGGGGGGGGAAATGCTACACAGATGCTGTTCATTCATACTGATGGGTATGTCACCTGTCTCCCAAACAGAAGGGCCCAGAGATTTTCAATCTGCACCCAAAGGTGCTGCTCTCTTGCTACTAATAATTTTCCACAAAGCAATCAGAGAAGGAGATTGTCAACTGAATAAAACTGGGCTCTCCACTCCTATTGGGGAAATGCCATTTATTTTCAGCCTCTGCTCTGCCTTCCAATTACTTAATTGACAGAACGGCAAGACCCTGACTCTCTCGCCTCGAAAGACAAGGTGGACTTG
This sequence comes from Intellagama lesueurii, assembly GCA_037013535.1. Classification (NCBI taxonomy): domain Eukaryota; kingdom Metazoa; phylum Chordata; class Lepidosauria; order Squamata; family Agamidae; genus Intellagama; species Intellagama lesueurii. The sequence continues at coordinate 11,117,124 of JBAJHW010000016.1, read as the reverse complement.
GGAGATAAACCTCCGCTGTTCGAGGCAGAGAATAACAACATACCTCTCCTCCAGCAACCGCTAGTCATGGCAGTATCGTGAAAAAGATAAACGGCCATCACATTCCCCTTGGCAGGCTGAAGCCTCTCGGCCACGGCATGTCAGACACTTAATTACGTCTTGGCTTTATCGCTTTTGTCAACACCTCCTGACTAATTGGACATTTATCTCTCAGCTCCCTTCCGTAAGGATTTGATGGCTCCTTCGCTCCTGTCCAGAAGGCTGCCTTTGTCTTTTTTGCAACGTGTCAGAGAGAAAAACGAGATGAAAAGTGTGTGCTTCGAAACAAGACTGAACACGCTCAAATGTATTTTGAAAACCTTGGAAAAGGGGGAAGGGAAGTGATGCCGGCTCTTAGCATCCTCTCCAATTGGCTTTGTCTCTGTGTGAGCTGGCAGTGGCTTTTTTATCTTCACAAGATGGATCTTCATAACATCGTGACATGAGGAAGGACCAAGAGAGGCAGAGGTCCTAATGAGGAAGACACCTTGAGAGATCTTGAGAGCTCACACAGATTTCTGGGCCTTTTGGGTCGGCCCGAGGCATATTCAGCTCCAGAGTCCGGGGTTCCCCACCTTCGGCACTCCGATCAGAGAGACGCTCACTTGCCCCTTCTTTGCCCCACCCCGGACAGCTCTGTGTATGCCAATGGAAGAATGGATAGACATCAACCCAGTTTCAAACTTGAATGCCAGTTTTTCAGCCAAATCCATCATCTTGTCAAGCTCGGCTCCTCCACAAGACAAACATAGAAAGAAGCTGTAAAGCCTCTTGTTAATCAGAAACGACACATCCCTCGTCCGCTGTAACCGGTTCAATGTACTCAAGGCCCATGGCATGGTTTTCAATTTGTATTTTAGGGACGACCAAACCCTGCAAGTGACTTATTGACAGCATATGAGGCCAGTTTTGCCATCCCAGCTGGAAGGTGTGTTTTCAAAAGGCAGCAGAGTCAAAACAGATGAGTTCTGAAGCTGGAATGGCACGGAGGCAGGTAGAATGGGGGAAATGTGTCTTTTCCTAGAAGCCAGTGACTAAGTGTTGACTTTTGAACACTTCCAAGCCAAGCTCTGACAGCACCTTCAAAACATGCCTTTTAAATGGCACCAGGGTCTCTTTCTCTCTCTCCCGGTCTTGCTTCGGAAAAGATCCAGCTCTCACCTTGAGAGAAAAATAGGAACACATGTTTTTGAGGCATCTACTCCTTTTTCATCTTTTTTTTAGGCACGAGCTTTTGAAACTCTTTAACATTCTTCAGGAATTACAAGACCGTTTTCCCGGCTATCCTGGCTCGACGCAAGGGACACATGGGAGGGGGAAAATATTCGGGATTCTGCACATCAGCCCCAAGGGGCCTATAATCCTCCCAGACAAAACAACCAGGAGCTGAAACTCCCAAGTGCTGTTACTGGTATTCACAGGTTTGTTAGTAACAAAAACAGGTGGGTGTTTTTCTCCACTAGCTGGCCAGTTCTAGAGGAATGCATCGTGACACACCCCTCCTGGCGCACTTATCCTCCATGGCAAAATAGCAGCCGGGGGGGGGGGGAACCCTGTTGTTAGCAGTGCTGCGACAGTGATCTACATTGGGCCTCATAAAGGTGAGGGTGGAAGAAACTCTACGCCACAAAGCAATAAGACTCTGTTTTCAACATTTCTGGACCTTTAGCAATCATGCAGAAACCTCCGCTGGTGCAAAAAGTGGCAGCTGAATTGATCCCTGGGGTCCCTTCCTTCACTACCTTCTAATCCCAATTGTGCTTAATCTTCCACTTAAAATGGATCTCATTAATTAAGCTCTAAACGGCATAGGATCAGGGTGTCTGAAAGATCGACACTTCCTATACGGTGCTGTTTGCTCACGGTGCTCTCCTGGGAAGGCCAGGCTGTGAGGCAGAGCCTTTTATACGGTGGCACCCGAGCTGAACGCATCCCGAGAAAGCCGTTGTCATAAAGAAAGATGCCAGATACACTCAACGAGATACACACTCATTGAGCTACACACCCTTGACTTCCATCACTTGGCAACTGCGTGAACTGTTAACTACAAGCCGACAAGCTTGCTCTGAACAAGTGCATGTTTGTATTCGACAGACCAAAGCTACGAGAAGTAGCTTTTCTCTGCTGCCATGCCTAGATTTCCCCCCCGAGGTCTTGGATTTCCAAAAAAGAGCTTTTCTCAGACTTTTCTATAAAGGCACTGAATGGCAAATTCAGCTTGCTAACCTGCTTTTTACCTGCATTTACACCCCGAGTCTCCCAGCAGATAGTCCAGCTAACAAAGAAAAGCAGCCCATGGCAAACGGCTGAGAGGTCAGGTCATCTTAAACTCCAATTACGATTCTGTTCCAATTTCTCTGTTTTTCCCTCAGACGTACAGAAACTGCTTTGTTTTCTTAAAGAATCACGTTTTCAGCCATGCTGAGTCGAGAAAAGGTTAGCTGCCTGGGGATTTCATAACCTTCCCATCATCAACGTCAACTTTATTTTGGGTTTCATTAGACTCTGAGATCTCCCATAAATTCATAGAACAGATTTTTTTTTGGGAGGGGGGGGGCATTGCTGCTATTTATTTTTTCAAGGGCCTCGACGGTGTCTTATAAAAATAGCCGCTGCCGGTAAGTCTGATCTAAAGGGAAAAACAAAACAACTCTCCAGATTATTTCTTTTTTACATAACATCTTCAACTGTACAGGAACAGCAGCTGAGGCTGCAGGCTGCGAGGTTGAATAGGAGAAGGCTAAGGACGGCATCCCAGGAAAAGGGCAGCTCAGATTCTGGACTCGCCGATAAAGGCGAAGGCTTCATCTCAGAGTTCCTTCCCCACCTGGCCCTGCCTGAATTCTGCCGGGAGAAGTCAGCTTCTCAAAAGAGCTCTCTCTCGAAGAAGGAAGCTTTTAGGACCCACGGGAGTCAGACCCTCACATGGTGGTGGTGGGGATTTCTCGGAATTCCTCTGTTTGAGAAACCACACGTGGGTAGGGTGGTTTAGAGGAGGCCAAGATCTACAGGTGGCCTTAAGAAGTCAAAGGAGGAGAAATGGGATGGTCACACAGGGCAAAGAACAAGAGCGAAGGAGGAGGAGGGTTATAACTTGTAACTCGGTGGCAGAGCACATGCTTTGCATGAAAGGGGCCCGGGTTCGTGCTTTTCAACTACAGCTCCCAGGGTATGTGGGTAACTCCTGGCAAAAAAATGAGGGGACCTGTAGCGTCATGGTGCAGCGGTTAAAGTGCAGTACTGCAGTGAAGACTCTGCCCATGAGTTCTAAGAAGAGTTTGATCTTGGGCTCAGGTAGCCCACTCAAGGTTGACTCAACCTTTCATCCTTCAGAGGCCAGTCAATTAACCACACAGATCACAGGGGGGAAATGTGTAACCTGCGTCATTATGTTCTAAAACATCCAGAGAGCGCTTTTAAGCCCTATGGGCCGGCAGGTAAGCAGCACACTTTGCTTTTGCAATATTTGGAGGGCATCAAAACGGGGGAGGAATGATCGAATGTAGTTAAAATTACTGAAGTAGCACTTTATCTGTATCATCAAGCACAGAACGCCCAGACGGATCTGCAAACCACGAGTAAAGGCAAAAATGGTCAAAATCCCAGCAGTTCAGTCTTCACAGGGATGAGAGCGAGCGTAAGAGAAAAGAGATATCAGGGGAACAGGGAGAGCTAAGGGAGAGAAGGAACATCCTTCCCCCTCCCTGCCTTGGCCTTCCATTTGACAAACATGTTTCTCATCAAAAGAGGCCCAAGGAAGAATTTGCCCCTGGGAAAAAGGGAGAGAAACTAGGGCCGGGAGGAGGCGCAGACGGGATTAGGGAGAGAATGAAAAGGAGGGTCAAGGGTTGGAGGGCCGTAGGGGAGCGGGAGACGCCCCATGCCCTGCTTTAATTCGGTCCACGCCAAATGTTTCGTGCAAAATAATCAGCCCCAACATGAGCAGCGAGCCACCGAGTGCCTACTGAATAAGGCGCCTTTTTATTCCGATGCTTTTGGCACTTGTGGTCCACTCTTTTTTCGAAGTGTGGGTGTCTGGTGGCCTCCTGAGTAATGGAAAAGCGTGGGAGCCCCCGGCTGGAAGCCAAGGAGGCTGAATATCGCCAGAGGGCTTAAGGCATCATCCTTGCTCCTCCCTTCTCTCTCTTTAAAGCAAAGACGGCTACGTTTTTGACATGATGTTTGATTTCCGGTGATACTCCTAAATATTTGCTCTTCCGTTCAGTTCTCTCACCGGGATCGTCCTGGGAAATTACGAGCAAGGCTAGGGGGTCTGGCAGCCTCAAGCCATAGGATGTGGGACACCATTTGATTACTGGAGCAGGGTGATGGGGCGGGAGGAAGCAGCGCCACTTTGCTTGACCTTGGCAAGTCCAGCATTTACATGGAAAGATTCGGGGTCCCTTATGGGGAGAAAAGCAGCATATAAATAATTGAAACAAACAAACAAATATTGTCTGTTTAGCACATTTATATTCTGCCCTCCTTCTCCTGGGCAATTCAAACTAGCATATATAAGGTTCCCACTTGATCTCTCTGTTGAATCCGTGATCAAACCCAAACCTCTTCGGCTTCAGCAAAAGGTATCATCATCCTGTCTTGCTCTGACAATACCCCAATTCTGCGGTGGGGACTTCTTGCCTTTTTCCGGATGGTTTTGGATTACAATTCCCACAATCCCTTAGCAATGGGGTCACCCAGGTGTTCTTGGACTGCATCTCCCAGAAGCCTTCACCACGAGCTGGGCTGGCCAGGATTTCTGGGAGTTCTAGTCCAAGAACACCTGGGTGACCCAAGGTCAGGAAGCACTGACAGGGGAACTATAATTCCCATCCTCCCCTTAATATCCCTCTGCTTTGGGGGCAAAGTTTCCTGAAACCACAAAAGCCGTGGAAGTCTTTGCTTTAGAAAAAGGTGGTCTTTCTGCTGAAATAAGTCGGGGGGGCGGGGGACATATCAAAAATATAACTCACAAAGGTGATCTTAAATAAGGAATCTTAGAAATGGAATTCAATCTGTTACATAAGAGACCAAGACTATCTATTTACCGAATAGTCTGTTCCCTAACATTCCAGAGTATTAAATCATCATTTACTGTACTGTCAACTCCCGGTCTTCCCATCCTTCTGTCCCATCTGAATGAATGACAAGGGCTGAAGAGAAAATCCTCCCACCCACCCAGTTCCTCAACACACACACACACACACAACTCTCAAGCTTCTTAGGTTTCACCTGACTCAAACAGATGAGTTGGGAGTGGCTTAGCAGGCTGCAAGGGGTGTGTGTGTGTGTGTGTGTGGAGGGACCCCGGGGGCCATGGATATTTAAGATGCTGAGGACGTGTGAGAGATCAGCAGAGACCCACATTTTTCTAGCAAGGACACCGATGCTCACACGAGCGGTCTACTTTGGAGAGCATCAAAGCATTAAGAAAAAGACGGAGTGAATCACAGCTGAGTTTTGCCTTGCCCTTACAGAAAATTTCAATACTAGCCCAGCTTTGCACGCTCCCCCCCCTGCTGAAAAGTTTTTTTTTTCTCCAGCTGTGAGGGGGGAAAACCGGATCCTTTCTAAAACAGCCACCACCGGGCGGGGGGGGGGTGTGTGTGAGAAAGTCACAAGAAGCAAACATGCAGCCGGTGGTCAGCGCCCAACTGGCTTGGTTATGCACGCTCACCCTCTCTCTGGCCATCTACCCGGCGTGGCTCCAGAAACCTCCCAAAAGGAAGCCGGCCAACGGGAAGATGCTCAGCTGCTGTGAGGAGCTGAAGGTGCAGGTGGCCAACCTGTCCGCCCGGATCGAGGAGCTCAGCCACAAGCAAGAGAACGAGCTGGGCGGCACCCTCATGCAGGTGATCGAGCTGGAAGGGAACGTCAAGCGGATGGAGCTCCGCCTGAACGACGTGGAAGGGAAATACTCCGAGATGAACAACCAGCTGGGCATCGTGCAGCTCCAGGCGGCGCAAACCGTCACGCAAACGTCCGCAGGTAAGGAAACGGATGGGGTTTTCAAGCTGCAGCCCCAAACCTGGTCCAGGGGTCACTCGGCGTTTCCTTTTGAAATTCCGTTTGCAAATAAAAATGACCCTTTCGGCCCTCGGGCTCCATTCCCCCAGCGGCATCCCAAACCTAAAAACCAGAAGCTGAAATCCAGCCACATTTTTGGACGATGCACACCCTGCCCCCTCCGGTACATCAGAGGATTCACTTACAAATGCAGATCAAAAACACCAGCTCTCGACTCTTTAAGGTTACGCTGGTGCGCCCTGGTGACTGGTATTGGGGGGAAAAATACTACACTGCAACCCTCACAGGCATCTTTGATGAGGACAAGAGAGAGGGGCTTCTTGGGGGGGGGGGGTTGCTCCAGGCGTCTGGAATTCTTGTCCAAGGGAGGCTTGAGAAGCCCCTTCCCTGTTGTTCTCCCACTGGCAGGCAAAGAGCTTTTATTTAAACAGGTTTTTTAGAAACTGATGGGCTACTGGGAGAATAAATTCTAATGGTGTGTGCATGTTTTATACTTCTCTTGTCTCCCTGAAGTGCTTTGACTTGCTTTACACCTGGGTAGTTAGGTTTGCTCCTTCAGCCCCTGAAACAAGCTCCTTTTCTTCACCAGGTACAGTCACACTAGAGAAATGTTTGACACAAGGGGTGTGTGTGAAGTTTTCAGAGCAGGGTCTACAGTTTCTGAAGTTTTGCAGCCTCCTCATAAGTAACCAAAAAGCTTGTCGCCAAACCAAGTCCAATATCAACACAGTTATGTGTTGTTGTTTTTAAAAAAGCAATTATACGACGGCACATTTCATTAGAGTCACCATTAGGCCAAATTCCAGAACAAAACCACAACACACGCACAGACGGCAGTCACATGTAGGGGCTTGAACCACCGGATACACAAAAGCCCCAGTTGGCGCCTAATCCTTCCCGCCAGGTGGAAATCGTTCACCTTGCACTCTGTTCAAGCTGTCAGGATGGATAAAAATCCACCTCAGGAACACCCTCTCCCCCTCCCCTCGAAGCAGCTGGATGTTGAGCTCTTAGCATGGAAAAAGAAGCAAATGCCTTCGGGAAAGAAGACTCACGTGCCCGCCCGAACTGGGAAAGTGCAGCTCACAAAAGGGAAAGGCCCTGGATGCAAGGGGGAGGGAGGGGGAGACGACAATAACTCACACAGCCCAAACACATGGATTCTCTTGATCTGGCTCCTCCACTCGACGCAAGCGGGCTCTGGGCCCCGCCGTCCATCTCTCGAAGATGTTCAAGTTCGAGGAACAGGGGCAAACGGGACAGAACAGCATTCTCTCCAGATGGGTGGCACAACCATTCCCATCCTCCCCGGCTACTGATTACGAAGGTTGGACGGACCATCCAGGACCAGCTAGAGGATTCAGGAAGCCGGGTGCAGAGTCTCACCTTCCTCCATCTTGCTCCATGGGGAGGTTTAAAACAAGAAAAGACTAGGAGGTCTTCAAGAGAGTGAGAGGAATCCGGTCCTCTCCTGCTCAGAAAACTGTAGGATTCTTGTTGAATATTTTGTGCAGCGCACTTTACACAACCCCTGTTACATTAAGCTCTGTAACAGCGGTTCCCAACCCTGGGTCACCCAGATGTTCTTGGACAACAACTCCCAGAAATCCTGGCCAGCACAGCTTGCGGCGAAGGCTTTTGGGGAGTTCTAGTCCGAGAACATCTGGGCAGCCAAGAGAGAGAACCACTGTTCTGTAAGACAGCTCAGGATCATTATTACACCCAAGGCATGCAAATGTTAATGGGGATGGACTTAAATCTCCCCAACTGGCCATGCTGGTCAGGCGCTTCAGGGAGCTGTAGCTCACCAAAGTAACTTTTCTAAGCACTAAGCACATTGCAGACCACTAAGTGGACCTTGAACTGTTGGAGCCAGAGGTTGGGAGTTCGATTCCCCACTTGTGCCTCCTGGACAGGGGCTGGACTCCATGATGCATAGGGTCCCTTCCAGCTCTGCCGTTCTAAGATTAGGAAGAAGATAATAAATCCCCTTGCAGGTAGAAAAACATGGAGCTCAAAGAGATACAAGGCCATACCAGTTCTCATCGCAAGAGTTCTTCCCGGAGCAGGGCTAACGGACACAGCCTTAACTCTGTTTGCAGAACTATAGCTATTTTCTACTCCACTTGCTAAGGGCAGCTCATCTTTGCCTCCCTTTATAAGGCTTTTCCACCCCTTGATGCCAAAGCCACCAGAAGCTTTCCTGGACCGCTGGGTTCTGACCAACGTGGGCCCAAGTTTCTCCCATGCCAAGCATGCCAAGGCTGTCCTTGCTCAACGCTCAGATCTCCTGTTCCCCAGTCTATCTAAGGGATACAGGGAGGCCTGGCTGAAGGAGGCCCCATGGAGCACGTCAAGAGAGGCGTGTTCATTAGCGCAAGAATGGGTAACCGACAGCTCTCCAGATGTGGCTGGCCTGCCAATCAGTCCAACCAGCAGAGCCTACAGTGAAAACTCCTCGGATTTGCAGATAAGAACTGAAAACAACTTGGGGTTGTTTTGTGGTTTTTTTGGTATGTGCGTGAGACAGAAAGTGGGGAGGTGTAGAGAGACGGTTGTGATTAGAGGGGGCACACAGACATCATCAAAAAATCAATGTCCCTCTTCAAATATCTGATTATTACCCATTTTCCCACCCGTACAGATGCGGTGTATGACTGCTCATCCCTTTACCAGCGGAATTACCGGACTTCCGGCGTCTACAGGCTCCTCCCTGATGAATTTCTTGGGACACCAGAACTACAGGTAAGGAAGAATGCATCTCTCTCTCTCTCTCTCTCTCTCTCAACTTTAAAAAATTGCAGATCCCATGGTAAATGTGGCAGTCCAGCCAGCCCCACGGGCCTAAAAGTCCACGGTCCACAATGAGACACTGTGGGCAAGAAATAATTTTTCATTTTACTTTTCTCACTCATTTTAAAAAAAACAAACATTTAAACTCATTCAAATCACTTTGACCACTGACATGGAGAAAAGCAAGAAAGACCTGCCTCCCCCAGACAAGAGTCTGAACTAGCTTCCTAATCTCGTTGTCTGACGGCTGCTCCTTCCTGCCACTCCAGGTCTACTGTGACATGGAGACCGACGGAGGAGGCTGGACCGTCATCCAGAGGCGTAAAGTTGGCCTGATTTCCTTCAGCCGGGACTGGAAACAGTATAAGCAAGGCTTTGGCAGCATCCAGGGCGATTTCTGGCTCGGAAACGAGCACATCCACCGACTTACGATGCGCCCGACAACCCTGCGCGTGGAGCTGGAAGTAAGTGAGTGGTTCTCAGCACCCTCCTGCCTCTTGGTCACAAGGGAACGCCGGGAATTTAATTATTGGGTTTGCATCCCCACTCTTCTACCACGACAGGGAGGAACGACAGCTCACCACAAGCCCACAAAAGACAGGTTCCAATAAATCAGAGTAAATCATATAAAACACGGTTCTACAAGTTATAATACTAAAGAAGTGAATCAAAAGCAAATTAAAACCACATGAGTTAGATCGACCCCATCGGCTTAAAATCGGTAGAAAACATTTTCCTAAATCCGTTGTTAACAAGAGGGACTTTCTCCTTCTCCTCCTCCTTTCCTGCCGCCCACCTAAAGGACTGGAACGGCAACATCCGTTACGCCCAATACAACCACTTCGCGCTGGGCAACGAGCTGAACAGCTACCGCCTCTTCCTGTCCAATTACAGCGGCAACGTCCCCCACAACTCCCTGCGGTACCACAACAACACCGCCTTCAGCACTAAGGACAAGGACAACGACAAGTGTGTGGATCACTGTGCGCTCTTGCGCAAAGGTAAGGGGTGAGGAAGGGCCCTCCTCCGCCTCCGCCTCCTCGGTCACACTCCAGCGGAGCTCAGCTCGAGGCCCCCAGGGACATAAAGCTTTCTTTCTTTCTTTTTTCGGATTCTGCACTAGAAAAACCCCATTTCCCTGCCCATCCTTCCCACCAGAGGTCCACTACTACAGTCTAGCCAAACAGTGGGTTCTGCTCTTTGAAATAGTCCTTTCCCCATTTCCCTAACCAACACCTATGGCCAACAACGGAGGGATGATTGGTTACAGTCCAACAATATCTGGCAGCACCCACACCCACAAACAGGGACAGCGATGTATATCCGTGTACAAATTCCTTGGTCTGTTGAAATGATTGAGGTTTTAACACTCTGGGTCCTACCCTCGCCAACAGACAGGGCTCCACGTGACCCATCGGTCCGTCACCAAAACGGTTAGGAACCGTGCCGGTTAGTTAGTTAGTTAGAACAAAACGGTTCCAGACAAGCTTTTTTTTCCACCCCTTTTGTTTCTTCAAAAGGTGGGTACTGGTACAACTGCTGCACAGACTCCAACCTCAATGGGGTTTACTACCGGAACGGCGAGCACAACAAGAGCATGGACGGCATCACCTGGTACGGATGGCACGGGAAAACGTACTCCCTGAAGAGGGTGGAGATGAAGATCCGGCCCTCCGACTTCAAAGCCCAGGCTGACACCAACCAAGTCGAGTAAGGAGGCACCACCGAGGCTTCTTCTTCTTCACAGGGGTGGGGACGACCGGAGGGAGGGGAAGCAGAGAGAGAGACAGAGACAGAGACACACACACACGGACACACACAGACACACACACACTGCTCACAGCAAAAGCTGGAAGGGACCCCGTGGATCATCCAGTCCAGCCCCGATCAAGGAGGCACAGAGGGGAATCGAACTCCCAACCTCTGGCTCCACGGCCAGAGGCCTAATCCCACCCCCTTGCAGCAGTCTCCTCGTAAGAAAGGAATGTTGTGCACTGGTTTCCCCCAACTTCTTTTAATGACCCCCCCTTCCGTGGCCTCTGCCCCCCGTTCTAGGTTAGCACCAACGCAGAGGGGAGGGTATCGCTGAAATAGAGGTGAAGAAGAGCAGCACAGGAGGGGTTGCTTCTAGCTGGGGTGGCGGGCAGGGTGGGAGCAACAAGGAGAACAACAAGTGCGAGTCTCCTTCTACAAAGGCAGCCCCCCCCCCAAAAAAAGTCATATAGGATTGACCGGTCAATTGCCTATGAAACTGACGACAGATTGTCCTATTTACGATCAACACAAAAGGAGCTGACAAGAGTCTCCCAGCTCTGGAAGGCTAATATTTATGCCTGGAGGGGTTTCTGTTTCGTTTTGTTTTGGGGGGGGGGGGGAAGGCAACTGCCAGCAAAAAAAAATAAAAAATGACAGACAACACAGCCAGCGTTTGATAAGAGACATCAGGGAAGAGTATTATGCACACAGCAGAACAAATACCCAACACATTGCCTCTGGGAAGAGGTCTTTTTTCTTAAAAAGCGATGGAAGATTCCTCTCACAGCTTCATTTCCTGCTTAACTGGGTTGCCAGAGTGGAGTCATAGTTAATATATCTATTTTTATTCTTTTTTATTATTATTACAAGAGGGATTTAGCTTAATTTAAAGTTGCTGTCTTGCCACCTCTCAGAAGTGCCTTGTATACGTCGACTAGCCAAACTGTAGAGCGTTCCACCCAAAGTGTCCTGTTTCTAGGAAATACTGAGTGGAAGATGTTCCAGGTGGACTTGCTGTAAATCGAAAGAGGGCTCTGTACAAAATTTGCCTTTTTCTAATGCATTTTTTTTTCCAGATTCTACAATAAACTTTCTTGTTTTTAAAAGCGAGTTTCAATTTCTCGTCAAAATTTCCCATGAACGGCCTTACTAACATTCGGAATTCCTCAAAAACAGAAAGAGTAAAATTCGACCACAGAAGAGACTCTCAGGAAAGGAGAGTTGCAGGTGTATCATGTGATACAGCCACAAATAGTCCCACATGTAAGGTACAAGAGCACTGAATAAAATACAAGGTAGAATAAAAAAAAGACATCTGGGCAGTACACACAGACTTGGGTCACAGAGTAAACAGCAGGGTGCAATCATATGTACATTAACTAGGGAGTGAGATGTACTGGATCTTTCGAAGGCTCACTTGTAATTAAGACTACAACCCTAGGCACAGAGTTTTAATCTGGAGTCTACAAGCACAGGAGTTTTGATCCCAAATGGGCAATCAAGAGCCATTAGCCTTACCAAAGACCTGCTCCTTCCACCTAGTAGTATGGATCAATACACTGATCTGTGTTATGGATCTTCCCTGTGACCATGGGGACTGTCTCGATGAGGATCTGAACTTCAACGTTCACCACTACAGTATAGACTCTTAGCATCCTTTATGACCCTTTCAGAGCAAATCATCTGGTTAGAATAATGAGATTCATTTTTAATATTGCTATATAACAGCACCTGGCTCTTGTTCCTTCACTGGCTTCAAAGACCTCTGTTCTGCCTGTTCTCCAAGCGACAATTTGTCATCGGCTGGGAATCAGTACGGTGCCACCTACGTAGTCCAAATTCTGGAAATGCCAACTGAGAAAGGTGGTTTCCCTATCTCATTCCGACATTGGCATGAGAGTTTAAAAAGCGATTACCTTGTGACTGGCAGAGAGCAGCTATGAAGTCTTAATCCAGTGACCACAGAGACTTAAACCAAAAGGGACACTAGTTTTGATTTTTGAAAGTGTGGCTTGTTTTTCCAAGCCTCAAAAGAAAAACAGGAAGGGCGAGAGAGAGAGAAGGATACAGCCCTCAGGAACAATACATCCCCACAAACCAACGGGCAGGCCAAAGACACCCACCCTGCCAGAAATTTGGCTAGGTGAATCACTTAGAAATGGTAGAGACTAGGAATGTTTATTATTGACTTATCACGGAGCAGAGCCATGAGCTGCCTTTATCTTTTCGATCCTCCCAGAACCAACTGCATAAAGAGGCCACAGATTAAAGGTCTCTTCCCATCACGCAGCACACTGAGCCAGCACACAGCACAACAGTTTTCATTTCTTTATTCCTCATGTCTCACCGACACTATCCAGCACAATCCCAAAGCCCACCTTTTCTAAGAAAACCGCATTTACATCTCATACCGAGCACTGAAAGGCCATTTTCAGGCGGATCAAATGGCACAAACAGGCGATCGGAGCCAGAACTTGGAGACGTCGCTTATTCTGGACTAGAAACACCCCCCCCCCCCCCCAGAATCCCCTGGCTAACAGAACCACGGCCGCCATTCTTTACCCCTGTGCCAGGACTCTTCTGAGCTCTGGCTGATGATTTATTCAGATCAACAGGAGGAGGAAGCCTGGGCTGGTAGCAAAAGAAAGAGGAGAAGCCGGCAGAATTCCTGGCAGAGCGCGCGGCCGTTTCTTACAGAATACCAGATGGTGGTATTTTAAGACACAGGGCGAGTCTGTTCCCAGAGCTTCCGTGGGCTTACAATGAGCTCAAACCCTGTCACTGCTACTGCCAAAAATATACACGAAGCCCCCAAATGATGCGACAAAGGATCCAAGCATTTCATAAGCGGCGTCCCTATTTACGCCACTTCTTGGTGTTCTAAACGGGCGCTAGCCAATGTCTTCACACGTCACTTACAGAAAAGGCTCCTGAAAGTGACTTAAGTCTATCGGCTAAGGAGGACACCCTAAAGATTTGCGTTATGTGCACTGCCTTAGTGGGAACAGGTTCATCTTAGGCAACAACCTCAAGGGTAAAAAGGGACGCTCCGCTCTCGTTTTACACCTTAAAGGAGGGGAAAGCCATCTGGTCCACTCCAGACGTTTTTTTACTACAAATCCCATGATCCTAGCTTACTAGCCATGCTGTTCAGGGTTTGGGAGAACTGTAGCCTAAGGCTCCTGCCTGTGCCGGGAGAAATCAAAGGATCCAGGCCTCTTGCCTCGGAACGTGATCTGTGTGCACTCTAGATGCCCATTTAGCAGAATCTGATGGAAATGAACAGAGTGAGCCTTTGCTGCCAGTCTTAAGAGTAGAAGGAAACCTGCCTTCCTCTGGCCTGATATCTCAAGACAAAGTCTTGGCCTGTACAAAAAGAAGGATCACAACAAACGACGCACACGTTTCGCTCAAAGGCTTCCCCCTGCCATGGCCGCGTGGTGTGAAACTCAGAGCCCCGGGCCCTACCTGATGAGAGACTCCAGGATCGCCGGCGTGGGGCCCTTCTGGAACTCCAGCTCCTTGTAGTGCAGCGCTTTGGCATACGCACGGCATTTGGCAGCTCGCTCGCCCAGCAAGACGACGCCGTTATCATCCCCCAGCGGCAGCGGCCCCTGCAGCAGAGGAAGGAGGACAGGGGTTCGGCCGACGGTCAGCGGGGGTGACTGAGACAAAAGGGCAAGGCTGGGTGGTGTACACAGGCACTCTGGGTGGACTTAAGCAGCAGTTCCTGGAGGAGAAAAGGACACTCGCGGAGCGGTCCTGATCCCCTCCCTCCTTTTCTCCGTCACCTCCCTCGCAGAATTTCTGTGAGGATGAAGCAGCACTGAGGGCAGAAGGGCCACCTATGCCACGCTGAGCTCACCCGAGGAAAGGAAGGACACGAAGGCAATTAAACCCATACGCTGAATAAATCAGCAAAAAGGCAAGCGAACAAACAACATTCCCCACTGACAGCAGACGGCTTTGTGGTTATGAAGGATTCGGGGATGACACGGCCCATTATTTAGGACATGCAGCTAAACAGAGAGACGATCTGGGATCCAATTAGACCAAGCCCAGAAGGACAAGGGCAAAGAGAGCCCAGTTTACTGCGTCCCCTCGCTTTTTACCTTGTCGCTGTGCTCCATGAACTCCGCCAGGTTCAGCAAAGTCTGGGTGACCTCTGCAATGTCTTGGGAGGTCAGCGCCAACTCAATACTGCGGATCAGCTCATCTTGCTGGTCTTCATTGAGCTCAGACCAGCAGGAGACGAAGGCGGCGTTGAACAGATCTCTGCCGGGGGTGTGGGGGGGGGGAGTGTTTGTGGTAGTGGAAGATGCGAGAGGGAAGGAAAGAAAAGAACAACAACTTAGTGATGAAAAAATTAAGTGTTTACTTCTGATACATTGATAAAGCTAGCTGGTTTTGGCACCCTCTCCCACGCCACTGGAGGGATGGAGAAAGATCTGGAAGATCTGCAGCCAATGAATATCAGGAAAAAACTTCTTAACTGTTAGAGCAGTACGACAATGGAACCGATGGCCTTGGGAGGTGGTTAGCGCTCCAACACTGGAGGCATGCAAGAGAAAACAGGACCACCCTCTGTTTTGCTTGAGCAGGGAGTTGGACTCAATGGCCTTAGAGGCCCCTTCCAACTCAGTTACTGTGTGACTGACTATGAATGTATGAAAGAAGCCTCCAGGTGTAGCCCTCGGAGTTCCAGTCCAAAGCATCTGGAGGGCACCACGTTGCCGACCTCTGGCAAAAGGGATTTTTTTTTTAAAATTCCATCGAGAACGGTGTTTGTCATGCCACCTGAAGTGGTTCCTCCTGCCAAGAAGCCCAACACAGAACCACTAGTTAAACCTGACAAGTAACAGACTTGACAATAAGGATGATCTCTCTTTCCAAAACAGCAGAAGTCGTCCATGTCAAGAGAGGCACGTGGCCCCCTTCACCGAAAAGGGAAAACAAGACGGTCAGCTGCCAGTTGGAATGATTGCATTCATCACTCGTTTTAAGGTAAAGCAGGATGTTTGAGTGGAGGCGCGGCGCTTCCTGCTCCATGAGCCTGGCTGCCGTCAGCCTTTGCCTCAGACAGCCAAGCAAAAGACGGGCGTCTTTCTTGGACCTGATGAGTTCTGAAGGGCTCAGAAGGACCTTTGCTTAGTGAGCAGCAACTGGGATCCTAACCCACCAGAGAGAAACCACAGGATTACAGCCGTAGCAAATGCAAAACCAGCGGCCAATAAAAGAAGGTGGAATGTACTCGAAGGTTATCTGGGGATGCACTTAGGAATACGATACTCTGCTGTACAGATCACGTGGATAGAGACACGTGTGCAACCGGCCACACATCAAATATGCTGGGGGAGAAAGCTCTCGCGACTACCGCTCCAGGTAGAAGCAGTATCTGAGGTCTGTCAAAAGAGAGCCAGCATAGCAATTCCGAGGTTTTTTTCCCCCCCTGGCATTTCCGATAAATCATGGGGTGAAACAGGAGAAGAAATAACTCTGCTAGTCACACAAGAAGTCTGAACACAGAAGCCTTTTCGTTAAAACCCAGGCAGGCTCCTCGCTTGCCTTAAAATCAGCTTTATCTGGATTTGAAGCCTCATTCTAAGGAATGTTGGAACTCTGAGGCCCTCAGACAAGGCAGCTTAGAAGTGAGAGAGAGAGAGACTTTGGAAAGTCACTTTGGCTCCAACTCTGCCCGCCGCACAGATGCAGTTGCAGCCTTAATTGTATAACAGTTGGGGCTTTAATTGCGTAACTGTTGCGGCCTTAATTATATAACAGTTCTCATGTTCCTTCTGTACAAAACAGTGAATTCAGTCTCTCTTTTTTTTAAAAAAATCCAGCCTTCTTAGACATTATTGTGTCAGAGAAATGGAGTCAGAAAGGAAGAGGGAACCAGAGAGAAGCTGACAAGGCAATGTGGACCAGGCAGGGCAGACTAGAAGATGTAAGGATCCAGGGGCACAACCTGCAGCCGGCCACAAACCGGTGGCTCAGCAGGGCATACAGCAGAAGGACCGATGTGCCCAAAAGCAACTTGACACCTGAACCTTCTACAGACCCCAGAGTATCTCATTTAAACCTGAAGTGGCCTTTCTCAAGCAGCAGAAAGTCACCAGGGTGCCGACAGCCTCCTGCAAATCAACCAGCAGCCTGGCAGGGGATCTCAGTCTACCTTCGACCCACTCCCGATCTAGAATACTTGGAGGGGCAGGATTATGGCTGTCGTATCCCATCACAATCTTTCTTCTGAAATGCTACCCAATAAGAAAGGGACAGGGAAGCGCCACCAGATATTCCAGGCCTTTGGACAGGATCAGCAGAGTGATTACGCGCTCTCAGCCAGCAACAACGGACAGGAGATTCCCCCCCCCCCCCCCGCTTTGTGACAGAGAGATCTGACCCAGGGTTGTTTTATTTGCAAAGCGAGTCAGAGGCAGAATCGAAACCCTAAGTCTCGCACAAGGCTTCGGATGCTCTAGCAGCAGCATCCTGCCACGGCACAAGACGGGTTCCAAAAGACACAAATCCTCAACACTCAGATGACAGCTTTCGAGTTGTCTCCCTTCGATTTATGGGGCTGAAAAGCTCCCCACTCACACCACAGAAAGAACCACGTCGCAGAGGTGCCTGGCCCTTCGGGGAAAACCATGAGCCCACCGAGCTCTCCTCCTTCGGGAGACACAAGGCCCTTAAAGGTTGGATGGATGGTGCTTTCCTAGCCCTGTTTTTCAATCTGCTGCTACATTCCGGAAAGAGCATGAGGCACCGTAGACTTATTATTATTATTATTTAACTTTTCCTGTCTCAGTGCTAAGAAACACACCTCGAGGAGCTGCCTGAAGCCGGGGGGGGGGGGGGGGGGAGAGAGAGAAGGGAGGAAGGAAGCTGGCTATGAAACTAGATTCTGAAAGGTTTTGGTTTGCCCCTAACCGGTGGCTGAATTCCGTCCGCAAGGGCGCCTGCGCGGTCCCCCATGTCCCCCTCCTTCCTTGCTGGCCCTCGGCGAGGCATCAGGCGGAGTCGGGAGAGGCAGGAAATGCCATTACCTGGCCATGGGGTTGTAGGCTTGGGCCAAGGCCCAGCACGAGCGGAGGGACGGGGAGGACGAATCTTTCAGCAGCTCCAGGCTCAGTCGTCTCAGCCACTCCAGCCAGTCGTCTTTGGAGACTCTCCGGGCGGCTCCCCAGGCCTGCGGCGAGAAGGGCAGGCTCAACCCCGGGCAAAAGTGCCACGACAGACAACACCCTGGCCTCCCCCCCCCCTCTTCCACCGCTCTCCTTCCCAAACCCTGAGGAATGGTCTAGCTCAAGGAAAACGCAAGCCACGGCAGACCGGCCTCCGTTGGTGACGGGGACGCAGGAATCGTCTCGCTGAAAACAAGCAGGGGTTTCACCCCCTTTGCTTCGTTCTCCTCGTAGCGGCAGAAACGGAGGGTCCCGCGGCACACTGAAACTGAACACGTTTTGTCCGGCATACAGTTTCATGGACGATGCTTTTCATGCGGAAGTGGCCATTGGAAGAAATGGACTCCAGTTCATAAAAGCGGGTGCCGTATAAAACGTGTGCGTCTTTAAGGTCTCTTGAGAGCCCTTGTTTGTGCTACAACTTAATACAGACGGGCATGTCAACCCCGCCGGTCTTTTCTGCCTGTTTGTGTTCCCTTCCCAAAATACTAATTCATTTTTTTATATCCTTCAACCTTGCTATGCACTAGGGTAGTATTTTTACACCCTTAATATCTAGCATAAATTTAATAACAGAATGCATGTAAGCATACAGCTTACATGATGAGATCTCTGGTCTTTGATAGAAGGACTGGTGGGATTTAATGGAATAAAATTGAGAACTTCTGTCTTACATCTTAAAAGTCAAAAGTTTTTAAAATAAAGGAGAGTCAAATTTGAAAAGATGAGGTTAGAAGGACCAATGCACTGACTCAAAATAACTAGTGCACTGTGTTCCTCTTTGAAGACGAATAAATATATACTTAGAGTGGAACTACGCCCTGTAATCGCGTGTCACATATATAAACAGATTTGGCGAAGTCTGAGCTTCCTACATCTTTAACAGTTCTGTAGGAAAGTGGAAGCACAAACAGAGGCCCTCCGTTTGGATCTAGCCCAAGGATGGCCTTTGATCGCAGCCGCTGGATGTAATTGCATTAATGCCCAAGCGGGCACCACAGGTGGAAGGGAAAATGTTACGCACTGCAGAAAACTCCTGCAAAGCTAGATTTTTTTTCCTGGCTGAGGGCCCTGTCGCCCAGGCGTGCGATGTTCCACAATGACCTTGCCATGCAGAAAGAGGAAAGGCTTGGTGGTCAGAGCCAGCGTGGGCACATGGGTTGTTAGATGGTTAAGACGGGGACTCGGGCGCGCAGAGAAGCCATTCGGAGGCCGCGAGGGCTCGCCTCCTTTCTGAACCCCCGGCAGTGCCTTCAACTCGTGCAGACGCCTCGCACGGACGCGGCACGCCACCTTACCTTCTGCAAGTTGATGGTACTGACATGCAGCTTCTTCATGGGGCCCGTCTCCACCGGGCCGCGGGCAAGGGCCTCTCCTTGGCTGCTCCTCTGGAGGCGGTGCTGGTATATCAGGGGATCCTCCTCCTCTTCGGCAAGCGTGTAGCCCTAGGGGCACAGAAGGAGGAGGGTTCGGCTGGCTGCTCAAGGCCCATCCAGGGCTGTTGGCCACGTCACGTCTCTGGGGAGGCCCTTCTCCAACTCACTCTCTGGGATCGCCGTCTCCTGCCTGGACCTCTCTCTCCTTCCCATTTATCAACCTTCCGACCCCCGCTGTTCTAGGTGCCCTCTTACCAGCTGCCAGGCAAAGAAGGGGAGGGATTTCTGCTGATCGGCACACAAGTGACCACAAAAGAACACTTCCAGGATAAATTGGAATTTGGCTCACAGACGAACTGAAACCTAGAGTTAAGAGAGGCTCTGCCTCCCCGCCGCCGCCACCATCATCAAGCCTGGGAACGAGGCCCATCCTGCAGATGCCAAGGCCCTTCTCCCAAAAGGAAAGAGGCCAAAAATAAATAAATAAATAAAAATTGCCCACCTGGAAGCCTTCCTTTTAAACAAGGTGTATCTCTTAGCAGGTAAAAAATAGCATTTTTACAGAACTAGAAGCCGACTCCAGCTCTTCCTGGCTCTGCCTTTTTTTTTTTTTTAACTTCACAGGAGGTCAGCGCAGCCCCCCAGGGAGGGTAATGTGTATGAAATGGACTGCTGGAGCCTTTCCACCCATGTCTGAGACCAGAGTCTTGGCTTCTCCCAACCCTTTTGTATTTTGATGCCCTCGAGTCGGCTGACCTTCACAATCCTACATATGAGGACATCGTAGCGCTGGTGGTTTATCCTGTGGCGTACCAAGACCTTGTTCACCATCGGGATGAAAATCTGATACTGCCGACAGAAAGAAGACAACGACACAGGT
The DNA here is from genome assembly GCA_037013535.1 of Intellagama lesueurii. Lineage (NCBI taxonomy): Eukaryota > Metazoa > Chordata > Lepidosauria > Squamata > Agamidae > Intellagama > Intellagama lesueurii. The sequence continues at coordinate 11,097,067 of JBAJHW010000016.1, read as the reverse complement.
TACGGCTCAAACTAAGCCATCGAACGTTCCACTGAAAGCTCAACCAACCACCCTAGATCCACCCGACCCACCAGCCTCACACGGCCTTTCCACTCTGGAGAATATTTGCAGATTTATTTTACCTTCTTCCCTAGCTGGAAAACCAGGGAGGAGAGCGTGTCCATGGCAGTGGTCCGGAGCTCCGGGCTTTGGTCCAGAGTTCGCACGATGGGGTGAATGATCCGAGAAGCGTAATCGGTAAAATCCAGAGACTCTGTCAAGCGATCCACAGTTTCTAAGGCAGCTCTGAATGGGAGTGGGGGTGTAGAAAGCATTGTGACCACAAACATAAAATGAGCTGAGGGCCAGAGTAAAAGATGTACAGTATATGGCCCATGTACCATGACAGCCTGCAATGGCAAACCACTCCAAAACCATTTTGGAAAACACAAACGCTGCCACAGTATGGATCACACATTTTAATAGGGAAATAACAGACCCTCCTCCCCCAGATCTGCTATAAATCACTTTGGGAGAATACATTAATACTTCTGAAAAGCATTCCAATCAGCAACAAATAAGGAATAACGTTTGTAACGTGTTCCTTTAATTTCTCATTTTCACTGTCATTATGTAGATTGTTAGCCACCCTGAGCTCCTATGAGGAAGGACGCCTATATATTGAATTAACGATAACACCGGCCACCAAGCTGGAATTGATTTGCTTTTCCTTGGTGTGACAACTCCAGTCAAAAATGATCACCGTTTTCCCATTCAGTGAAAGAGAGAGAGAGAGAGAGAAGATTCATTCAGCACAAAGACCCTCCAGAAGTCTTTTGGGTCTCCACGGAACACCTACAGAGACCAGCTCCCAACGGATCAGAGGAATACACAGAAAAGGCCGCTGATTTACGTACTTGCGGACCAAAAGTGGGGCGTCTGGAGCATCAAAGAGCTTGACCATTGGAGGGAGTAACAGATGCAGGTAGTCGTCCAGGTTGGCTCCAAACAGCTGGATGGCATTCAAGAGCTGCAACAGCAAGAGAGCTCAATAGCAACATGAACCCGTGTTCAAAAACCTTCTTTGCTTTTACCTGTGAGATGATTTTCCGAGGTAAAGAAACAACATATTTTGGCTCCTGAATTATTTGTTCAAGGAAATGCGAAAGAGTAGGGCCCAGACCCCACTTCTCAGGCAGCCTGGGAAAGAGTGGGGTCACTTTACCCCTTCCACATCTAACACCCTTTACGGGGAATGTATTCCTCAAAAAGCATCCCAGATTATACTTACAAGCAAGCGGAGAGCAGTACAAACAAACAAACAAAACAAAAAAACCAACCAAAACACAGGCCCTCAAAGGTCTGGCCTGCAGAATCATTTAGATTTCAGCCCCCAGAGTCCATGGCTACCAGCTCTGTGGGCTGGATCTCCCAAGACAGCATTGTTGCTTGAAAACCACGGGTGTGGGATACAGAAACCTTGGCATTCAATGGGACCACGTTCAGCTTTCTGTGGCGGGTAGCATACACCCTCGGCCTGACGCAGGAACATCATCTGCATGCAAGGGCCAACACGAGTTGTGCAATCAAGTCGCCTTCAGTCAGGCTTGGGCATTTCTGTGTTTCAGCGCGGCTGGGTGAGAACATTAAAAACTCGCCGTCCAAAGGCTCCCCTCGGCCTCTCGGTGGCGGTTCCTGCTTACCTTGGTGGAGACGGTGCGGGTGCTGCTGCTGTCGTGCATGAAAACCCGCAGCATGTGAGGGATGAGCTGCGGGAGGTAGAGTTTGAACTCCCCACCTAAGGCCACCACGATTTGTTCAATGAGGAGGATGATTGTGCTCTGAATGGGACTGTTGACCACCCAGAAATCCTGGCGTGAGAAAAAAAGGAGAGAGAAAGCTGAGCAAACTCATGTGAAACGTACTGGTTTGCTGCTAACCTAAATGTTTTATCCCTTAATGAGACCCAGGCTCTTCCCGTCGCCATGTTAGCCTCACAGCCCCCTTATACGCAAGGCACACCTTTCCATGCCAAAGGTTACAGCCCTTACCCTCATGAGGGTGACAATTTCGTCCATGTAGGGTCGAATATGACTTCTCACAAAAGACACCAACATTCCCAGCTGCTGGAACAGGAACTGCAAGAAGAGACGGGAGGGAGCGAGTTATAGAGACACACAGGAGATCTGGCGCTTGTGGGAAACGCCTTCTCCCAAACGCCTTCCAAAGAAAGAGCCACCTTGAACTATTCTCCCATGCTATAAGCCGTGGGTGGAGATCTCGGGCTCTGGGGTCTGAATCTGGCCATTTCGAGGCCCTCTTTTCGCTTAAGAAGATTGTTTGGTGAATTTCCAACTTTGATATCCTCACCTCCCTGTTTCCCAAAGACTGAAATTCCCGATGCTTACTTATTGACAGATGTTGAAACTCAAAGATGCTGGCATTTTGGGTTCCACCCACTACCGGAAGGCCTTTTTCGGAAACCTGATTTGGCCCTTGGTACTGAAACAGGTTGCCTCACCCCTGCTGTCCACCAAGAGCCGAGTCTCCCTGTGGCATTACATAGCCAGTGTTCCAACTGGAGGGCCCTCTTGGGCACGATTCAGACCTCGGAGGCGCGAGATGCACACACACAAGTGTGTGAGGCACAGCCGCTGAGCGCCACAGCATCTAGACATGCAAGCAGTGAGACCAGAAACTGAGAGGCACAGAACTCTGGAAACTCACCTTCGGGAATCCCTAGGGCGGCTACACTTTTTCCACCAGCCAAATGAACACAGAGGCTTCTCTAAAATCCACAAGCATGTCCCCGTCTCCCTGCGCTCAGGTGTGTTGGGAGGTTAGTGACAAAGCCAGACACCTGGGACCCAGGCATCTTTAGGAACAGAAGGGTGGCTTGTTAGTCAACCCCAACAGTGCAAGAACCAAAGAGAGAGAAAGCAGCTCCGTGAACAGGACAGAAGGCGCTTAGGCAGAGCCGGCCCGACCGTTAGCAAAAGGGAAGTGGCCACCTCAGGCAGGAGAGTTTGGGTGTCCTGACAGGGAACTAAAAAGTTAGTTATTTAATCTATTACGATTGTACTTCCATTGCCAGAGAGGCAGCTTTCATGAAGAAACTGAAAAGAAGGATCTACATTTTGGCTTCCAAGCCCCTGGCATGTTTTGTAGCCATTAAGAACACCACTCTAAGTTCTCGACACGTGTGCCCCTTGGTCTGGGAAGAGGTCCACCCAAAAGTGTCGTGCTTGGGGGCGTGTAAAGTGCCACGCATACCCACCTCGGCTCTTCTCCCCAGCACACTGTCACCATCTTCTTTGACCTGAAAATTTGTAAACAGAGTAGGCAAAGAGTCCACACCTTTCAAGGAAGTCAGCTCGCGTCAGGGCCAGCTACCTGGAGTACCAGACCTCGGGCCTTCCCTGAATCCACCAAGGTGGTTTGTTCTGGGAGAGACCGGCCAGGGAGGAACTGCAGTTCTGGCAATGCAGCTTAAGGGCAGCTCACAGCAGCATGGGGAGCCTGCCCAGAATTAGCACCTGCAGCTGACACTTGTGTTCTACGTTTTTTCCATTCTGTACAAACAGGGCACGATCCAGAGACCGTTAGGTGTGCCATAATCTTCCTACTGTTCCATGGGTGGTGGGCGTTTTAACTCTGAGCTTAAATCAAAAGGTGGGGGACAAGAATGACAGGGCTCCTGACATCTTTTCATTTGCCCTCCAGTCAGGAACCCGTATCAAGCAGAGAATACAGCTGGGATGGCAACCAGACAGGCCTCTCTGTTACACCCAGGAACGGCGACGTGATACCTGGCAGACACACAGACACATCTGCGTGTCAGTGATCCATTCGATCAGCAACCTCCACTCAGAGACCGAGTCCAACTGCAGACTTTAAGGTCACATCTGATCTAATCTTTGGACTTTTCCTTCCCCCATCATCGATGAAGAGTCCTGGAGAACTCAAAAGCTTGCACAGTTTCACTAACAAAGGTTCTGCCCATCTGTGGATTTTGATTCTACTCATAGATCAGTATAGCAATCTTTCCCCCTTTTTTTAAGCAACAAGTTTTAGCCTGGAGAACAACATGAAGAAACCCAGGCCTCTTCTAAACGTAACGGGCAGTCCAAACACACCTTTCTGCCCTCAGAGCCCTCTTCTCTAAGGAAATAGAAAGAAGAGTCCATGAAGGGCCTTGTAATATTCTCTAGTTTTTTGAGTGCTGCATTAATGAGGGCAGTTACTTGTGTTTTCTTATGGCCAAGGGAAGCATGTGGTAACAGGTCCAAAATCAGCCGTGTTTAGCAGCTTATACACACACACACACACACACACTTGTAATTAACTCCATTTTTGCAACAACCAAGATCTAAGTTCATCATGACTGCAAGGCAGCAAGGGATAATTTTACCCCTTTCACTGTGTAATTTTTCCTTACTTCTCTGGTTTAAGTGGCCTCTCTACTTAGATACGTTCTGCACCATAGTCCAAGAGCTGATAGCATTCTGATTTTTGCAAAGTAACTGCATTATATTATTTTAGCGACTTTAGTAAGTGTCATTTTCAGAAAAATAAATGCAATTGTAATGCTCCCTGGCCACGTAGGGAGGGGGGGGGTGCGCTTGGAACAATCACTGATTACTTTTCCATTAGGTTTTTTAAAAGCAACTTTGCAAGTGCTGTTCATTTTAACAGAAACATACTTGCTGACCAGGAGGACAGCTAGAAGGGCCATGGTAGGATCATAACACAGCATGGAGCCAAGAGTTGGGCTGGTTGTGGTACTGCATGCTTTCCCCTTCTGGAAGGGGGGGGGGGGGAAGCAGCACACACCTGTTGTAGAGATGTCAGGATGACAACAGGCAGACCTCACATGCATCAGCAAAAGCCAAGTGAAAATGACAGCGGCTGCCTCACTTGAGCAAGGAGGGTGGGTTCCCCTTGCTGTTAAAAAATGGCAGCCACTAGATAGCAGTCTTTCCAGAGAAGCAGCAAAAGAAGATCTGGCAACACGTTCCAACGGGCAGCCGAGAACGGAGCCAACGCCTCGCTTTTTCCGCTTGCCTGCAACTCAGCAACAACACAAACCACAGAATCTCCTCCTGTGTTTTGCTGCTCCGAAGCAGATTCGGGCGTCAGGGCAGCAACCGGGGGGGGGGGGGGACGAAGCCCTCTCGAGGGCCGGCTCACCTCGCGGATGGCGCCGTCGCAAACCCGAATCACGTTGAGGAAGGTGGGCATGACCTGAGGCAGGAACTGCACGCACTTGAGCCCGAGAGACTTGAAAATAAACGTGATGGCTTGGACCACCATGGTGTGATGGTGCGACAGGGACTGGTCCCGGAAGATCCTCATGAGAGCCACCATAGAGACGGCAGGGTAGAACTCATCCAGAGGGAGGTTCCCCATGTTAACCAGCATCTCGCTGGTGCTGTAATCAGCTGGAAAGCAGAGGGGGAGAGAGAATATCGGCATTATTCATGCACTTTTAACCCCATAAAAAGCAGACCTCAGGGCTGAGTGTTTTATTTACCTGTCTACCTCCCTACCCTGCCTTTCAACCAATAAAGGGACCCACCAAGACTTACAAAGCCATGTGCCACTAAGAGAGGACACACACGGACACACACACACACAGTGGCTGAAACCCTGTTCCATATGTTACATCGCATGGTGACATTATCAGCCACAGCAGTTTTTCAAAAAATAAAACCTTTCTGAGCCAGCCAGCCAGCCAGCCACCAAGTTCACGAGGCTCCCACAGAACTCCTCTTATCTACCAGGAAGCCCTCGGAGGCCATGAGACAGGGCAGTTGGGAATCTTTCATTTCCAAAAATGGTCACCGCTAAGATGACTTTAGCCTCCAAACTTAAGGGTTCATATTCATTAGGTTTTAGCCTTAACTCGATCATTCTGAGGAGGCAGAATTTCAGATATTCGGGGGGGGGGGGGGTAGGAGAGGAGAATACAGCACAAAACATTATCCTCATTGGTTAAACTTTAAAATCCCCACCAAAAGCTGATCCGAGGATCTCTTTCTAATCGCTTGCTCAGCAAATGTTGATCCAAAGCCATTGCTATTAGGTGGCTTTTTGCGCCCACAGGAGAGAAAGCTTATAAGATCATCAGTGATGGAGCCACATCTGGAGAGAAAGGTTTCTAATCTCCTCTGGTTTGAGCTTGGCTGCCTCTTCCTCTCCTTCGGCCTGCACTCTAATCCTGTGCTTCTTTCCAACCTTGGAAGAGCTCAACATCCAAAATCTAATCTGAAGTAACTTCGTTATATCATTTCTAAAGCTGACTTGTAGGAGCTTGGGGGTTCATTGGCTGGCTCAGCGTGTGCTCTCGGGGAAGGGAGGGGACCTGACGTGGAAGGAAGTCAAAAAGCAGTCTGAAACAAACATGGGGTGCGAGCATGCAGCTGTGGCTCACAGCTGCATGCTCACACCCCATCAAGTAGTTTAGCACCTTTAAAAAAGCCCTCGTTCAGGAACCGGCACGCAAGACCCAAAGGAGAGACAGGAAATGAGGAAAACTGAGCCATCACAGTGCACAAAATATGTTTTCACAGGCACCTTCTCCATGAAAAGGGGAGCCGTCCCTTTCCCAGATGAATACAATCCTTCATGGTTTAAAACAGGGCAGTTCTCAGAATCTTAATGTATGTCCCAGACAACCACCTGCCTACCTTTCTCTCAAAGAAGAGAACGAAAGAGAAAAGGCTTTAAATAAATAATCCGAGCACCTATTTTAGGAAGAAGTTTTCCAATCAATAAGGGTTTCCTTGATGTTTTTCACCGATACTCATCGATTCGTAATTCCAGGTGGAATCGAACCGAAGAGAAAGGCTAGAGGTAGCCTTTCCCAAGGCCTTTGGTTCACATGCATGAATTGATGAAGCTGGAGCGAGCCACCAGATTTGTGTGAAAGGATGGCAGTCCTGAATCCCACCCACCTGCTTCAGCCAATCGAAAGAGTGCGATTAATCCTTCCTGAGCTAGTAAACTGAAAAAGAAATCTTTTAAGGGAAAACACCGAGCATCTATTCCATATTCTCTAAAACCTCCTGACAGAGGCAGTCAACAACAACAACAAAAAGAGATCAGAGCTTACAGGGTGCAAAAAAAAAAAAGGCATTTTAAAATGAGTTTACAATTCTGGAACTCAACACCTCCTTCTCCAGGTTTTCCCTTCATTTTGCCCCTAACAGAGTGGAAACATCCCAACAGCAGAGATAACGCCCTCCTCGGTAGACTTACAAGAATCTTGGCTTGATTTAGACTCCGACAGACTGACGGCCGAAGCATCCCGGGACTGGTCGATCATGCCAATGTTCACTTTATGCTTGTACGGATCCAGAGCGCCCAGAAGCCCAAGAACACGAATAGCCTGGCAGGAACAGGTTAGGACACACATGAGATAAAGGAGGCACCGTGTTTCATAGAAGGTACCCCTAACGGAAGGGGCGAGTGTGTCCTGCCATGTTGTAAAACCCACCTGCAAAGCATGAATTCCAAGAGCAGAATTCTAGCGTTCGGCATCAAGGTCCACAGTCTCAAGGTTTCCAGACCTTGCATGAAGGTTTTTTTTAAATTATTATTATTATTATTTTAAAAAGCTCTTTATGGTGAGAGGAACTTTCTAGGAATCTGTCAAACACTGGCTGATCAAAGTCAAGAATTTATTGGCAGGAGAGAAGCTGCTGGGCATCAGGCAGGAAAAGCTCTGTGATCTCGCACACCCAACGCCAGCTACTATATCAACTGCAAGTCCTTCATGTTTCAATTTATTTATTTGGCCTGCTCTAAGCACATCTCCTCGTGGGTCATTTTCCCTTGTCCTCCATGTACACTTCTCCAGTACACAGTACAGGAGAAAATAATTCCACTCCATACCTCTCTTCGGGTGCCCTGGTTCTGCTCTGTCTTCAGAAAATTCAGCAGGACCTCCAGGAGAGTCGGGTATTTCCGATAAGGCTCAACTACGTAGCCGGTGCTGGCCACCAGCTGACCCAGCGTCCAGAGCGCCACCTGGAATGGATTCACCATATAAAAAAAACAAAACAAGGAGGGTTATTCTCTAGGGTTTCACCACACCATGCTCAACACACACACAATCCTATCTAATCACAGAAGCTAAAGGATGGTGGGGGCCTGGTTCGCCCTTGGGTGAAAGACACGAAGCAAACACTGCAGACTTCCAGTAGGGCTAAGAAGGAATCCTGGAAACCTTGGGGAAACTGCCGCCATTTAAAATCATAAATACTGTGGCAGATGGAGCAAGAACCGGTCTCAGCAATAGCACAAATTCCTAAGTTCCTTAATTCGGCAATTTAAAATTAGTCATCGGTGGCCCCAGGCAGCTCCTCTCCTAGATCAGGAATGGCAAAACTCTGGCCTTCTCCGAATGCTGTTGGACTACAAATCACATTGTTCTTCACCGTCGGCCACCGCAAACATCTGCTTGGCCAACACGGTCTTCACAGAGAGGAAGTATGTGTGTTACCGTATCACTTTAATACAGACTTCCACCAAAATTGGTGACTTCCCCCCCCCAAAAAAAAACAAAAGGTGAACGCGAAACTTCAAAAACTTCAAAAGCCAGAAAGAAGTAAAGCAAAAGCATCCATTTTAGAGCCCTGGGTCTCAAAAACACAGCAGGATAAAAATGCTTTTTTTGCCTGCCTTCAAAAGAAGACGGACAAGAAAGACGAGCGAGGAGAAGCTCAGCACAAAGCGCCCTCATTGCACAGAAAACGTTCAGTCACTCCGGTTTAAAGAATTCAGTAACAGGGAAGATAAAATACCCTTCTTTGCATAGATTGGAGGTGGGCAAACTCTGAGCGCCACAGGTATTTATTTCTGTGGCCTCCAAAACCCCATCGGCCACCAGGGTTTTGTCTGTCTTTTTCCTAGCACAAAAAAAGGGAGTATTTCTACTTCAGGAAGCCTTCAGGAGTGGTAGTTTTCACATCAGGGGGGGTTGGGACAGCCCACTCATCGCCAGCTCCCCCAAAAATAAAAACTGGTCCACAGGTCAGCCGGCCACGCTCACCTGTCGCTTAGCAAGCAAGGAAGAGTCCTGGAGCATGTCCATGATGATGATGAAAAGCTCATCCACCCACTTCCTCATCTCAAGCCCGCTCACCTGTCAAAGTGGGGAGGAGAAAGTAAGAGCAACAGAAAAGGTTATAGATTAACGGTGGATATGGCCATACCAACAGTGACACTCATCGGGCAAACATTCTTGAACTTGTTTCCAAATATATACATATAAATCGATGCAGACTCACCTGGGCCAGCTCGCCTATGGTAGCCAGGACGTTATTGATGACTCCTGGATTAGGATCAGGGTCTGGGTCTTTTAGTTTCACAATCAATGCCTGCAAAATGATATACAAAATAAGAGGGGGGTGTTGTTGTTGTTTTTAAATAGCTGGCTGGAGAGATACTTTCCTATCCATCCATTTGCATCTCATCTTTGACGGTACCTCCAGAATCACCGTCCCCCGCCCTCCACAAGAGGCACTGGCTAAATCATTAAATTAAGTGAAACAGAAGTCTCCGGATGGGCGAAGCGTTTATGAAGACCAGTTATAAAATCACAAAATAGGCAAGCTTTTTCACTCCTCCCATGATGTGGAAGCCTTGTGTAGGCCATCCTGCAAAGATTGCCCTTTCTGTAGATTTTGGAAGGATTTCTTCTTTCTTTCTTTCTTTTTTTTCTTTTCCTGAATTAACTTCAGGCTCTTACCTTCAGGATGGGCTCCATGTAGGGCCGAATAAGCCGTGGGGCGTTGGAGACCAAGTGGCCCAGCATCCTGGCGCTCTGCTCTTTGATCCTGCCCACCCCGCTGTGCTCCAGCTCGGTCAAGATCTGAAAAGCCAAAGCAAACACCATTTAGGGGGACAGGGTGCAAAATGCAAAAGGCTTGTGGGGCTTTTACCCCCACAAGGAAAAAGGCAACAAAGCTGACCAGCGACCACCCTCACCGGCCACCCCTTTCTCTCCAGGAGCAAAAAGGATCTTCTCCGCTTATTTTTCCCCACCCCTTCCTTATCTCTGCAGAATGGCATGCAGAGCGACCCGTCTTCCCCCTTCTCCTCCTCAGAGGTGTCTTTGCTGCACTGAACTTTGGCCTTGTGGGAGGCAGAAGCAAGCAGAATAGGCAGGGAAAAGCACCTCTCCAAACCTTAAGGCGGCAAAGGGTGGATCCGGAGGACACTGGAGGAACCTACTGCAAAGTCTCATCCCCTCTGTATGGGTTCTACTTTCCCCACGCTCTCTGTCCAATTCATAACCCCCTCCCTTACGCAATCGGCCTCCACCGCTGGGATCGATGAAGAACAAGTCCAAACCACCACCTCTTTCATGCGTGATGGAACAACCACTTTCTGTTTATCTGTATTTTTGGGACAACACGTTTCGTACTCCATTTTGCAACCTCCCGTAGTCATTATCTATACGTATTTGTAAACAGACACATACGTACAGAGAGAAAACGGAGAAAAAAAACCGGGGAGGCACCCAAATCAATCGACCCTTATCTGTCCTCCATGGATCCTCTCACTCCGCCGTCCCATCCCTGGTGTGCTCCAATCTTTAAATACCCATTGCTGCAGCTGTTCAGCTGAGACTGGGACTTTTCGGGACCACCGTTCCCATGATTCCTCATTCTTTGCTATGCCCCCCCCAACTTTGACGGGAACTGCTGTCACACAACATCTACCGAGCCACCGGTTTCCACCTCCCTGAGCCAAAGCGAGGTCTACCTCAGCGCATAGTGAAAATGGCAGGGCTTATTTGTCGCAGGAAAAGGCAGAAGGATGTGAAGGAAGGCTGTGGTTTCCTAAGAGGTCTTAGGGGGCAGTTCGACCACGTCAGCCACCTTCTCCGGCTCCGTTACCTGGATGAGCATCTTGCGCAGGAAGGGCATGACGAAGGCGGGGTTCATGCTGCTGAGCCGGCCCACCGTGCAGATGGCCAGCTCGCGGATCTCAAACACCTGGTCGTTCAGAGCGACAAAGAGGGCCTGCAGGTTCTCTGCCTGGGCCAGGTGGGCGTCGAACCTCTCGTCCAAGGAAGCCAGCACGCAGTAGCGGATGTCAGGGTCTGAAAGGAGGGTGGGCGTCCCATTGGATAGGGCTGCACACAGCCGGAGAGGTCCGGGTCCCCGAGAGTATATGGAGCAACCACATTGTTCGCGAACGATCTGTCTCGTTAGAGTAAGCAACCGGGTGTCCACTAGCTGTTTAATCGTGTGCCGTCAATTCAGTTCTGACTTATGGCAACCCTCTCCAGAAAGGACTCAGAAGGGGTTCTCCTTCTTCTGTGGGGCGGGGGGGGGGGGGAGGGAGGGAACCCTGGGACGGTGCAGCTTGCCGAAGGCTACCCAGGCTCTTCTCCCAGGAGGCCCCATGGGGAATCGAACCCCCAACCTCCCGCTCCATAGCCAGAGACCTGAACCACTGAGCTATCCAGTTAGGGCTGCATAAAACCCAGCCAGCACAGCCGCCCCCCCAAAATTCTGGGAGATGTAATCCAACGCAGCTGAAGGCAGTTTTTAAAAAATCCACCACGTTTAAATTCTAACAGCTCTCCGGGGCTGCATTTATATCCTTCCCGTACCTTTCCTCCAACGAACTCAAGTTGTTACCTACTTCCATCACACCACAAAAACACTATGTAGTAAGTCAGGCTGAAGGAGAGGGAAATGGTTCACAATCAGCCAGCAAGATTCATGCCTCAGTGGAGACAAGAATGTGGATCTGCCAAGTTCTGGTGGAATACTCTAACCACGATGCTACGCTGGTTCACGATGACAGTGTCTCCCAACGAGCTACCATGACATAGTGGAAGCCCAAAGGTTGGCTTACCCAACGATTAGAAGAGGGGTGTGGAACATGTAGACCCCCCGCCCGCCCGAGGCTGTTAGACTGCACCTCCCATCATCCTTTTCCACCGGCTGCATCATCAAGGACTGATGAGAGCTGCATTCCAACCACATCTTGGAGAATCCCATGTTCCCCATCGCTTGATGACACAGTCAGTTAAAATCAGAACAAACGAGATGGCATTCTAACCTTAAAAGGGGGGGGGGGGAACGGGGAGGCTGGGAAAAGCTTCCCTCCTTCTCCTCGGTCTCCGAACTCACCTGGATCTGTGATTCCAACCACCAGGAGTTTGCCGAGGACGTCCGCCACCACCTGCACGGCCGTCTGGCTGACCACGTGGGCGTGCCCGCTGATCAGGTGGATGGAGGGGGTGAGCAGCCGGGAGCACGTCCGGGCCGCCTCCATCCGGACCTCCTTGTGCTCGCTGTTGAGGAAGTGGTCCGCGCAGTGCCGGACAAACTGAGTCAGCGAGTGACCTAAACGGGGGAGCGAGGGACGGGAAAGAACAGACGGTGAAGAGGAAGTTCTGCTCCCTGGGAGAGAGACACACACAGACACACAGAGCTTCTCGAGAGGGCAATCGGCTACTGGTTGCGGTAGGGGTGCGCCACAGATGGCGCGCTTCCTGCTCCTGGGGGGTGGCTCCGCTCTGGCCTCCACCAGGTCCTGGGGAGCGTTCCACTCCTCTTCCCCACATGGGAAAGCAAGGGGGGAAAGTCTGGTTCTCGGCCCAAGGGCCAGAAGGTGAATCGCCAATCAGCACTTTGGCCAGAGCCCCAACGACGGGAAGGGGGTAGGACGTGATACCTGATGTCCTCCTGCTGTTAAAAGGGCTTGAGAAAGGGAATCTGGCCCATCAGAGGCCCCAAATAAGGAGGATCCATCCTGCCATCCCAAAACGGACTCCCCCTCCTAACATAAGCCCCCCCCCTGCCTCTTTCAGTCCTAAGATCCTAGCTCGCCTCCTCTCCCCCAACGGCGTACCTTCAAACTCGAAGCTGCCCAGCGTCCGGAGAGCCAGGGTGATGCTCCCCACATCGTTGGCCTCGGGGATGTTGGTGAGGCTGGGGGATGACAGCTGGTGGGCCAAGCCTTTGGGCATCCCCGGGTGGCGCAAGGGCCGGTGCATGAGGACCATGGACAGCATCTTCAGGAGCCCATCCTGGATCTCCTTCTTCAGCTGGGGGATCTGGCGACTCAAGTCGTAGAGCACCGCCGTCAGAGCAGGGCTGAGAACAAGACCGAGAGGCCCCCTGAGTTTTGTTCGGTTTGACAAATCCTTTAATGAGCCCTCAGGTCCCCGTTTTGCTTTACGGAGACAGAAGCAGAGCATGAAAGCAGCTCTCTGTTTTATCAGAGGTTTTATTCCGCAAGCATCGGTCACTTCCAAGCCCTTCAAAAACACTTCACTGTGAAGCTGAATTGGGAAATGTTTTCCCGTTCCTCACAGAGACATAGAACCATTAATTCAGGAAGAGGCAGCCATGTTAGCTTGTGCAGGCATATCAGGCAAAAACCAAAGAAACAAAATGAAACAAAACAAAACAGACAAAAACAGACAGCACCTTAAAGACTAACTATTCTATTTTAACGTGAGCTTTCCTGGGCACCTCTGCTCCGTCAGACATATGGAAACAGAATGAAATGTCGAATGAAACCTTCACAAACAGCTTGCCTAAACTGATCAAGGACAGAAAGCCATCTCTGCCTCAAACCTCTCGCCTGGGTGTTTTACCTTACTAATGACTAGACACTATAAAGGAGGTCAGGAGAGGACATGGGGGGGAGGGGAACCCTCAATGATCAAGCTAGCTCTGGCCAGGCAATAAAAATTATTTGCTTGTTTGCTTGGGCATTCACCTCACAGGAAATATTTCAGATGCCGGAAAAAAGACTAAAAGATCTTCCTGGAAATTTATGGAATTTTATAAATTCTTCAAATACCGCAGAGGAATTTGATACCTTAGCAAAAAGCAAACGTGCCTTCAAAGACAACGACAGAGCCTTACGGTACCTTGATGACACGAACAAGCTTTATTTGGCTTAAAGTTTCGTGGGGCTGCAAGCCCACTCCCTCAGTGGCGTTTACAACAGACGACAGCCCACGAAAACCTATGCCAAATTAAACTCTTAGGATGTCCCCAGGCCTTGTTCGTTCCGGTGCGACAGACTGACACAACTAAACCCACCCCAGAGTTTCAACTCGCTCACAGGGAACCTCTCCTGCAACTCCGAGACATGCAGATTGTAAATAACAGAGCGGCAGTCCTCAGTTCATAAAAGGCCAGCTGAGAAACACACCATCAACATGGCTGCTGTAACCAGTCCATGATCAGGACTGGAGGGGGGGGGGAAACACACCAGCAGAAGACACAAAACGCCAGTGATACCGAGGGAGCAGAGGCCGTGACAGCGAGAAGACCCCTCTCGTGAACTGGCAACGATAGGGCCGCCTCCGGCCTGCCCTCCTGCCCCACGCTGTACACACCAGAAGGCCCGCCGACAAGATCTGCCCTCCTGAGTCACCCGTTTGTGCACAGCTCGAAGCAAACCACAAACAGGTCCCTGTAGAGGTCAGGAGGCTTCCACCCCCCACTGGGCACAAAGCGAGCAATTCTGGGAATAAGGAGGGCACCTAGAGGGGGGGGGGCAGGAAAGCCCTCTACAAGTGCCGGGGGGGGGGGGTGTCTCCTCGCTGCTGGGAAGAGGCGGCGAGTGAGTTGTTAAAGGAGAAATGCAAAAACCCAAAGCGCCACCGCGTGGCCGGCAGGAGGAGCTGCAGGTCTTACCTCAGCCCCACGGCCAGCATGGGTTCCAGCAGCTCCTTGATGTCTTGCTGGATGGAAGGCCCCATGGCTCGGGCCAACATGCTGATGCAAGTGAAGACGGTGGCATCCACCTGCACGGACTTCTGCCTCCTGCTGGAGTGGGAGGAGAACAACAGTTCAGCCAACGGGAGGAACCAGGCGGTCTTTTGTTTTTCCCCTTTCCGGCCCGGAAAAAGGTTTTCCCCTCCACCAGGAAAGAGGCAGGAGGATTCCTTTATTACTTATAGTCGTGACGTAAGCATTTATGATCTCCTTCATTTCAGAGGAAGGAGGATTCACACCCTCCGCTGAAAACAGAAGGGGGGAAATTGTGGGAGACCGTGGCAGGTCCCCCCACTGCCCCTTCCAGTTGGGGTATACCTTGCTTTAAAGATTTTATTCAGAGTTTTCACGGGTTCTCCCATACCCTGAAAAGAGCCCCCTTCCTTGCAATTAAAGGAACCCACACATCTAAAGGAGAAACTGAGGCCGTTTCCGGCATGTCACTGCTGGTCCCCAGCTCTACTGGGACTCACTCACTTGTGGGTGAAGTCCTTCTGTGGAAGGGCGCCCTTGATGATCTCTAGGACTTTGGGCAAGTAAACCTGGAATTCGGTCCGCACGGCCACCGAGAGCAAGCCCAGGGCCTGGAAGGCAGCCGTCCGCTCCTTTTCCTTTTTGACACAGCTCAAGACATGGTTCATTGTGTCCGGAAGGTATCCATCGGCTGGTTCAGACAGGGGGGAGGAGAAAGCACCGGTAGAGCTATTTTTTTCAGCTTCGCTTCGTTCAGAAAGATGGAGGTAATAGGCGAGACCGGCTCAAAAACTGGATTTCTGCCTCCAGACCCGTTTCTAAATGCAAGTGGATGGAGACCCACCCCCTTATTCCATGACAAAAGGGAAGGAACTTTGCATATGCCCAGATGCACTCTTGGACAACCAGCCGGTAGACATAAAAGAAGGAAGAGCCCTGACAAAGATACAACTGTAATTCCAGCAGTTATCATCAAGCAGATGAAAGCTGGTACAGAATCTCAACCTGCTGATTCTTTGGGCTGCAAAGATGACATAATAATTAGTAGCGTACAGACAACTGAGACAATAAGAGGCTCGGGGCAGGAGGAGGAGGAGGCAAGCTGAGGCCCTCCTGATGACTACCACCCCCATCAGCCCCGGCTAGCACAGCCAATGGTGAAGGATGAAGGGAAGGGAATGCAACTACGTTCAGAGGGCCGAAAGTCGGCCATCCTAGCGAACACACTTGTTTTGAAAACAAGTGTACTCTATTCTATGAGTCCTCTAGAGTTAACTGCTGGATTTGCTTCTGCTCTTAGCCCTGTAACCTCGCCGCCCTAATTCAGGCTCGGGAACGTCTTCTTTAAGAACCTTTTACCTGTGAAGGCCGAAGGGCGGAAGGCAGCCAGCCGTGGCAGTAAGCTGAGAACCGTCATCTGGATCAGCGAGTTCTTGCTGCTTCGGCATTTCAGAACCCAATAGCACACCTAAAAAATAAGAAAAGGGTCAAGACGACTAACACAGCCCAGCCAGGTCTGATAAAATGGCACATGAGGTGGCAGACGAAGGCCTGGAGGGGAGCCAGAATCAACTATATTGAACATGGGCCTCAAACAGGAGCCATCTTGTAACCCATTTTTGGAGGGTCAGGACTTAGCACATTAAATATAGAACTGTTCATAGGAGCTGTCCAAGCAGGAAAGAGGGCTCAGAGCAGAGATCAAGTCCTGGAGGGAAAAACGTGGTTTCTTTGCAAGAACAAATTTTCAGGCTACCCCCACCCCACCCCGTGGCATCTTTTCCCCATTTTTGGTTTGTTCCTTCCCCTCCCCTCTTTCTTAGCTCAGAGGAAACAGACCGGGGAACAAGCCAGTATCAGGCCACGATTAGATACTCAGACGTCACAACAAGCCCTGGTTTAAGTCAGAATTCATAAGCCAACAGAAGCTCAGACCCCTGAACAAATCATGGATTGTTAACAGGTGCAAGTCTGCACATCAGAACAAGCCAAAATTCATCTACCTACACCATGA
The DNA here is from genome assembly GCA_037013535.1 of Intellagama lesueurii. NCBI lineage: Eukaryota > Metazoa > Chordata > Lepidosauria > Squamata > Agamidae > Intellagama > Intellagama lesueurii. The sequence goes on along the minus strand of JBAJHW010000016.1, from coordinate 11,080,336 downwards.
CTAATCACAGCATGTTCCAGAAGTTACTGATTAAGCTTAAATAAAATGGAAACAAACATAGACAAGCAACTGTATCCTAAGTTCAATTGCCATATGTACATACTCAAGCTCACATAATGGTCTAGCATGATGAAATGCAGCATTCTGTTACTACCTCCGTTATGTCTTTCTAGGTGTGCATGTTTGTTGTTGTTTGGGGGGGGGAATAAACAGAGATGGGAGGGGCTTGAGCTCACCTGATCAAATTTCTCTTCCATCAGCTCCCTGCAGCACCGGCTCTCTACCAAGGTGGACTTGGCCGGGATGGGCGATGCACCGAAACCCACGATCCCTGAGTGAGGGCTAAACCCTAGCAGCCCGGCCAAGGCATTGCACTGCTGGGGCTGGATGGACTGGAAGCTGGAAAAGGGGGTGATGTGGCGAGGTTTGGTCCCAAAGCCCAGCAGATCTTTGCAGTATTTGTCATGCACCATCTGCTGCTGGGTGATCTCCTCCATTTCTTCCCGAAGGCGCTGGAGGGAGAGCAAGGGGTCATTGGCACCAGGAAAAGACTTTCTTAGGACAAGAGGGACACCCCTTGCCAGACACCCCGAGAGTTCACCGTCTAGCTCCACAGCCTGACCTCAAGACTGAGCAAGGAGATGCCAGAGCTCCTACCTCCAGTAACCAACCTTCAAAGCCTCTGCGTCCACCAAGCATAAAAACTTATGGAGTATTTGTTGGGTAACACATCCTTTCAGCATAGAGGGGGGGAAAATACCTGCGCATCTCTCCGCCCTCCTCGGAACACTGCGGGGGGAGTTCTTCTATCTCCTATTTTAACTAATTCGGAAATAGTCGTTTAAGAGTCAGCTGACCCCTGGAGATCGAACGGTAACAAGAGTTGACAAAAATGTTCCACGTGGCCTGTAAGAAGCCAGCAATGCCCCGATTCTCCCAAATGCAATAGTCTTCATTCTCTGAACTCGCAAGACTCAGAATACTTCCTGTAATTTGTGCGTCAAGAGCACCATTTAGTTCAGGGTTGGCTGTTTTTTGCCCTCCAGAAGTTTCCGAGTCTACTTCCACAAACTCTATCCGGTGTTAAAGAATCGCAGGAGCTGTAACCCAGAACACTAAAGAGAGCCAAAGTTCCCCCCTCAACCCGAATATATTTATTCTCGATATTTCACACTGTCACCTTTGGGGAGAAAAGGGCTTCTGGGGCCAAGTTTGTGCCGGAGCTTGCTTCCACCGGCCTCGACGACTCACCTCTCCCTCCATGCTACTGATGCGCACCAGCTCATTAAGGATCAGTAAGGCACCATGGATCCGGTCGTCACGGTTCATCCCCTTTTCCTTGGCCAAGGTCTCATCAAAACCCTTCTCAGCTTCCTCGTAGGTTTGCTGAAAGGACATGACTTCTTCTTAGGAAACTAGCTGCAGAGCTACTCCGTGCTCAAAACACGCCTACTTTATTCTCACCACGACAACTTCATTTACTGCACACAAATATACACCACATGAAATTAACAGGATGGGCTTCTCTAGCTTGAGTAAACATAAATAAACAAACTTCCTGTCTCTGCAGCTTTTAAGCCAACAACGTAACATTTTGATGAAACAGCAGTTTCAAGAAAACCAACCCTGGTACCAAAACATCATTAAACGGCCTTAAACTGCTTGATCTAATGTTTGGATGGAGCACACGTTTCAGCGTCAATGACGTAAGGAAGGAAATCCAAGCAAGCTTTGCCACACCTCAGTAGCTAAAGCAGGAATACTTAACGCTCTAGAATACTGTGGGCAAAAAACTCCCCTATTTTTTTTGCCACTGGGCATGCTTCTGGAGGCACCTTCTACAATTCAAAACAAACAAATCCAGAATTCCCAACTCCACCTGGCCACCCCTCAGACCTCTTACTCTGCCACTTTCAACAAAAGCCAGCTAAAACACTGGACGCCTGGGGGGAAAAAGAGTCATCTGAACACTAGAGCAGCGCTCAAGTACTCCACTTACCTGGGAGGAAATAAATACACACAGGACTGAGCCACTAAAATAGAAGGGCATATGCTTTCAAAGGGACATCAGCCCTGAAAGCCATGTGCTCTAGTGGGCAACACTTTCAGGTCCTAAATGGTTCCACCTCACATTTCTAGGGGGGTTAAGAATGTCACGACACGGAAGGGACGTGCCACTTCCGAAACAGAACAAAAGCCCGCCTCTCCTTACTCGGTACCACTGTGGCTTCTGCATCTCTTTGGACTCCCGCTGGGTGGTGAGGACCAGGCAGGCGCGCAGGGCGGAGACAGCTCCCTCGCGGATGGCCTGCTTGGGATCCCACACGGCCACAAAGATGCTGTCAAAAAACGGCTGGACTTGCTGGAAAAAGAAGGTGGGGACGCTGATTGCCAGTTCTCTCAGGACCAGGACCTGGAAGGGAGAGAAAAGAGTGACGCTGAGGAGGCTGAGAAGAGAAAATGAGAATTCGGATGCTGCTCAATCCATCAAGGCTTCACATTCTGTAACCTGTTTCTTGATGCCTAGATGCCACTAAGAGGTTTTAACAGGTTAAATCAGTCTGTGTTTTACTTCCTGTCTCATTTTTCGACCAGAGGACTTGAGGTGGCATGCATGCCACTCTTCTTCCTTCCCGTTTGACCCAACCACCCGGTCGGCGGCAGGTCGGGCTCACAGAAAGGTCATCCGGTCAATTTTCACAGCTCGTCTGGGACTTAAAAGCTGGATTTCCCAAATACTGATCCACTAAAGTCACTGGTCCACAGTTGTGGTTCAGGAACAGGCACTGGTACAAATGACATTAAAACTGCATTGCTTAGAGGCACTACAGGATGAACTGCTGGATAGCTCAGTGGTTTAGGCACCTGGCTACGGTGCCGGTGGTTGGGAGTTCGATTCCCCCACGGGGCCTCCCTAACAGGGCCTGGACTCAATGATCCATAGGGTCCCTTCCAGCTCTGCCATTCTAAGATTATTATTTTTCTATAATGAACTCGAGCAGGAAAAAAACATGACCAATCCTTCAATTCCCACCACAAAACGTCTCACAGCTCCTGTCCCCAGCTCACACAACAGCTGTTCAAAAGGGTGAGCTCTTACCGCTGCATGCCTCCGGCCTTCGTTCCTGTCAGCTCCAAGCCACTCCAGAGCCCGCTTGACTTCAAATTCCACATATTCAGCCGTGAAAGTGTCCCCAGCCATGGCGAGACGCCCGATGGCTTTGGAAGCCATCTCCATGACGACCGGGTCATTGGAGGGAAGGAGATTCCTCAAGTAGTTGGCGAAGCGGCCGATGCGGGTGGCGTTGCCCCCTTCGACGCCAATTAGGCTTGCTGGAAAAGAAAAGGCACCAGAGACATTCTCTATCAGAGGAAAACCAGGATTCTAGCCATCTGGCCTTTTACGTGAACTTCTAATAGCGTTTCTGATACTGTACACACAAAAATAGGCAAATGCCTTTTTTAAAAAGCATACATTGTTTAGATAAATAGAAAAGTACTGTCTTGCATACCAGAGATATGATCTCAGTATCCACTCTGACAATTCTTCAGTCCTGACCATGACAGACACAGCTAATGGCAAATGAAATCCAAAAACATCTAGACCAGTGGTTCCCAACCTGGCCAGGATTTCTGGGAGTTGTAGTCCAAGAACATAGGGGATCCAACATTGGGAATCACTGCTCTAGAATAAACACTTCCTGCTCCTTCAATATAGCAGCCTTCCACTGCATGGGCGAGAAGCTAATTCTCCATGTTCTTTCACACTGCAACTTCCAGAATTGTCACCATCACTCGTATCCATTATGTGGACTAGGCAGATGGGAAATATTGTACTATGATATTGGGAGGGCCATATTCCCCATCACTGCTACAGACACAAGAGAGCCGGAGCACAGTTACACCCCCACCAATAAAAAGAGATGGAGAAATCCTAGCAGGAGGATTTCATATCACTTAGAATTTTCTCTCCAGGTGTCGTAAACAGAAAGGGAAGACACATGTCAGTGATACTGCATCATACGAACGAATGACCTAGAACTTTCCAGACGCTATCAGGCTCCTGCGCAACCCCCAACTTCAAGAGAAAAAAAAAACATTTATGAAGATTTCTAAGGAGACTGTAAATAGTTTCATGTATATTGATTTATTTAAAATGTTTTTAACCCGCCTTTGTCCTGAAAAAGAACCCAAGGCAGCTTTCAAGAATTAAAAGGATCGTCTTCATAAGAAAGCAGCAGCATAAGCCTAAAAGAAAGAAGCAGCATCAATGTCAACATCCACCTGCTCACCTATGGCTAAAATGCCTCCTTTCCTCTCGTTTGCATCCGAACTAGAAACTAGCTCAAAGATGTGATGATTTAGCTGATCGTAAAAACGGGTGGACTCCTCCTGGCTCATCTGGATGAAAGACACGTGAGAGAAGTGATCCATCAGACATTAAAAACTGCTCCCGGATGTTAAAAAGCCCGGGTCCTTGACAGTAAACGCAGGCAATCTTTGCCCCTCCACAAATGTTTTGACCTTCAGTTCCTAGGAACCACTGCCAGCTCGGAGCATGGCCAGCGGCTGCAGAAGCTCCCTGGAGGGCTAATGTTTCCTTGGCGCTGCTTCCCAACCCTTAGGGACTGTGCCACAAAAATCAATAAAAGTCCCAGGAAGAAGGCAAACCCAGCAGGCCTTATTTTTCTTTCTCACCTCTTTGCTGGAGGTGGCAAGATGCTGGGAAGGAGTTGAAGCTCTTCCCCCCCCCCAAAAAAAAAAGCTGGGGAGGAATTAAAAGATGCACGGAGCATTTCTAATACAGAAAGGCCCAGGTTTAATCCCCAGCCTCTTTACAGGAGGTGGTAGAAATTCACAACTTTACATTCCCAGCAAAAGGACACGGAAGAAGGGGAACCTCTCCCTTCCTTCCCAACCCACCTCACGCAGCTCCATTGTAACATAATGCTGTAAGTCTCTAGCTGCTTTCGCCCGGGTTTCTTCATTCCGGCTTTTTAGGCCAGTGGCAAACTGCTGAAGGATGATGACTGTTCCCGACATGGTGGCGGCACGTCAGATCATTGGGGGGGAGACGGGAAGTTCTCTCTACGTCCTTTCAGACCAAAGGAGAGAAAGCAAGGGATTATTATTATTTTTAATGACTGAAGGAAGCTTAACAAAAAACTGCAACACAATACAGTTTCCCCCCGTGTAAATAAAGGACTCCTGCTTCCCGACCTCAGGATTCTCCACAGAAGGGTCACGTCTCAAATTTGGATGATGAACCGAAAGGCAGGGAAGGTCATGCTTAGGTGCCCTGGCAGAGCTGTTTCGTACATAAAGACGGCCATGTGTAAACGATTCTAACAAAAAAGGGTTGCAGGCACGACTTGGGTTAAATGAATTCAATATATATATATTTAGCATCCGCTGCTGCTTTAATTCAGAGTCGGTGGCAAAAGCCTGCAGGGCAGCCAGGAGGAAGAAGAGCCCCTGGGAGGCTCACCACCTGCCCAACGAAGGGTCAAGACCCCTATTTGCACCCCGGTCTGTAAATGTATGTATTTGGTGTCTGTGTGCACCTACCTAGATGTCTGGATAGTTTTATATGTGTGTGTGTATGAATATTTGTATGTGTATGTATGTGTGTATATATATGTGTGTGTGTGTGTATACACATATATATACACACACACACATAGAAATATTCATATATATACATATATACATACATATACATACATACATATATACATATACATATACATATATACATACATATATATACACATATATGTACATATATATACATATATAGTGGTCGTCTGACCAGATAGGCGGGGTAAAAATACAATAAATAAATAAATAACTATCCAAATATCTAGATATATATATATATGCCCCTATATGCTCACAGGTAAGATTACCTTCCCATCTTCCCCTCTGTATACACACACACACACACAAATATTCATATAGGTTTATATGAAAGGTCTGGGGAGTTCTGTCCCCCCCCCCCCCCCACTGGGCCTCCTTGGCAGGGGCTGGGCGGGATAATCCAGATGAGGATGATGACCTACACACCCTGGGTCCGGATACCGACCCCGACCTTGGCGACGACGGAGGGAGGAAAAGAAGCTCAAATCCTGAGGTAAAAAAACAACAACAACAACAAAAAGGGATATTATGGGGAGGGGGAGGGGCGAAAAGGGCGGGAATCCCCTCCCCCGTCCCCCTCCCCCCCCCCCGTTTAAGGGACGGAGGGGCCTACCTCGGACACCGGCCGGCCCCTTCCGTCCTTCCTCCCCCTCAGAGGAGCCGCCGCCTCAGCCTCTGCCTCAAGGCGCCTTCTCTCTCCGCCGAGGCCCGTTTTCTCCTTCTTTTTTTCTTCTCCCCCCCCGCCTCCCCCCCCCCCACGCTCCTCAGCGGCTGTCAATACCTTTCCCTAACCGGCAAAATCAGCCAATCGGCCTCCGAGAAGGCCGGAATGGACAAGCCACGGACCAATAGGAGAAGAGAAAAGGCAGGGACCACCGCTTGTTCCCGCCCCTCTAACGGGAAGTCGCTCATGGAACGCCGCAGAGGCTTCCGCCCTGGTCGGCACCAGAGTTCAGAATGCGCATGCGCACACGCTCCTGGGCTTCCCGACTGGGCGTCGCTGTGGAATCGCCTTGAGATTGCCTTACCGTAATTCCAAGAGTAAGCGCGCACATCGTTGCTGATCATGACAATCAAGGGCTCCTTTTCAAATGGGCATTTATTTGATGTTTATCGCTTGTCCTGCCGTGGTTGGGTTGATTTGCTCACTTTTCCTGCCACTGCCAGGCAGAAAAGCTGGCTCCACGTTATAAACCAAATTTATTGCATTTATTGTTGTTGTTGTTGTTTAGTCGTGTCCAACTCTTCGTGACCCCATGGACCAGAGCACGCCAGGCCCTCCTGTCTTCCACTGCCTCCCGGAGTTGGGTCAAAGTCATGTCGGTCGCTTCGGTGACACTGTCCAACCATCTCGTCCTCTGTCGTCCCCTTCTCCTCTTGCCTTCACACTTTCCCAACATCAGGGTCTTTTCCAGGGAGTCTTCTCTTCTCATGAGATGGCCAAAGTCTTGGAGACTCAGCTTCAGGATCTGTCCTTCCAGTGAGCACTCCGGGTTGATTTCCTTCAGAATGGATAGGTTTGTTCTCCTTGCAGTCCAGGGGACTCTCAAGAGTCTCCTCCAGCACCACAATTCAAAAGCATCAATTATTTGGCGGTCAGCTTTCTTTATGGTCCAGCTCTCACTTCCATACATCGCTACTGGAAAAACCATAGCTTTGACTATGCGGACCTTTGTCAGCAAGGTGATGTCTCTGATTTTTAAGATGCTGTCTAGGTTTGTCATCGCTTTCCTCCCAAGAAGCAGGTGTCTTTTAATTTCGTGGCTGCTGTCACCATCTGCAGTGATCGTGGAGCCCAAGAAGGTAAAATCTGTCACTGCCTCCATATCTTCCCCTTCTATTTGCCAGGAGGTGATGGAGCCCGTGGCCATGATCTTAGTTTTTTTGATGTTGAGCTTCAGACCATTTTTGGCACTCTCCTCTTTCACCCTCATTAAGAGGTTCTTTAATTCCTCCTCACTTTCTGCCATCAGAGTGGTATCCTCTGCATATCTGAGGTTGTTGGTATTTCTTCCGGCAATCTTAATTCCGGCTTGGGATTCATCCAGTCCTGCCTTTCGCATGATGTATTCTGCATATAAGTTAAATAAGCAGGGGGACAATATACAGCCTTGTCGTACTCCTTTCCCAATTTTGAACCAATCAGTTGTTCCATATATAGCATTTATACTTTGTTCTAAAGATGGGCAAGTCCATCAATTAAAAACATCAGTCTAGTCCTTGCACTTTAGGCTGAAAATCTAAACAGAGAAACAAGCCAAGAAAAAAAACAACAACACCCGAGTGAAAATAATCAAATTCAGGTACTAAGGTTCCCTTCTCTGGAACAATTACTGTCGGCTAGCAAGTAATAAATCAATAAAGAAGAGTAAATTCCGTAATTAATTGATTGATTTTTGTTTGAATCTACTTAATTTTTATTTGATTTTACTTAATTATTACCGTGTGGGAGAATCTCACCCAGGAGCGAGATTTTTGTAACATCTAAACCAGACTGAACCCGGAAGTTGGCCACCCAAGAAAGACGTGATGTGACTCTTTCAATTTGAACGATCTCTGCGGTCCCATCCCGCGATTTCGCGAGAGCGCGCGAGATTTGTCTTCGTGCCCCGCCCCCCCAACCAGGCTTCTCCTGCGGGGAGCGCTTTCCAACATGGCGGCTGCCGAGTGAGCGACCGGAGCGGCCATCGCGCGTCGGGCCTCGGATCGGGGAGGCGGATGGAGTCGGGGGGACCGGAGGGGGGCCTCGGAGGTCCCGCCGAGGCGCCGGCGATGGAGGCGGGCAGCGCGGAGATGGTGTTGCCCGGATTTAAGGACGCCGATTCCTTCGTGAAGGTACCTGGGCGTAGGAAAAAGGAAGGAGCGGGAGAGCGCATGCGCCCACGGCGGGCGCTGATTGGCGGAGGGCCGCCAGGTATGGCGGGAAGTGTAGTCTCCTGGTCCTTAAGTGGTTTATTGTATCAGCTTCTATGTGCGTGTGTTGGGCTTAGTTTGAAAAAATTCCATGTTTGCGTTACAATTTGCAAAAACTCTCCTGCCCTGTGTTTCCTTGTTGACAGAGGATGCCATAACTTTGAAAAGTTCCTTTTTTCCGGACTACAATTCCCAGAATTCCCCTAGGCAGCATGGCCATGGCTTGCTTACCTCTATTAGTACCTGTCGGCAAGCTTGGAATACTTCTTTTGTTGTTGTTGTTTGGACCACAGCTTCCGGGGATCGTGCTGACTGGGAGAGCTGGAGACTTGCAGGCCAGAAAGTAACTTTTCCAAGCTTATCTGGACAGATCCGTTTTAGAGGAAAGCTACGTCATTGGGTGCAGAAAATTGGAGGCAGCTAGACAGTACCAGAGGAGGAGCCCAATGCATCTTGAGCCCCTTGGGGCCAACGTTTCGTCCCTTAACCCTTGTCGCTTTCGTTGCCTAGCATGCCCTTGGGACCGTCGTATCAGCCACCAAAGCTTCCAGTGGCCTCCCTCAGCCGGGAGATGAGTACGACTTCTACCGGAGCTTTCCTGGCTTCCAGACCTTCTGTGAAACGCAAGGAGACCAGCTGCTTCACTGGTGAGTTCCCACGTCTTAGATGGTCTGCTTTTCCGCCGCTTGCCCCTCTTCCGCTCAGATGCCTCCTGTGGCTTTGGCTCTTCTGCTTGGGGCCGGCAAAGCCAGCCGGACTCTCCTTCTGGCACAACCTATCCTGCTTTACTTCGTGGCGTCCTTACATACATGGATTGACACCTGCTCTGTTTCCCCCCATCAGCATGAGTAGAGTGATGCAGTACCACGGATGCCGCAGCCACCTCAGAGACCGCAGCAAGGTGACAGAGCTAGAGGACAAATTTGATCTGCTGGTGGATGCCAACGATGCCATTCTAGAAAGAGTGGTGAGTGTCACTCGAGCACAGAGAGAATGATCCTCCGGGTTCCTAGTTGTTAGGTTGGTTCCTTTGTTTATTCCTTACGTGCGTATCCCATTTTCCTCCTGCTGGCCTCAAGACATTGTAAACGGCTGTCCCTTTTCCCACGTTATCCCCAGTACAACCCTGCAAGGTAGGCCTTTGCAGTCCGTGCGTGCACATATTTCTTCTCTCCCAAGGTGATGTCTCCCCTTTTCTGCCATTTCAGGGCATCCTCTTAGACGAAGCGTCAGGTGTGAACAAGAACCAACAACCGATCCTTCCATCGGGCCTGCAGCCTCCCAAGACCATCATCTCCAGCTGGAACCGCAAGGTGGAAATGTGGAGGGTGCTGATTTCTCTGTAGGACGGGGATGCGCAGCGGGAGGCCCTCGGGCTCATTCCCAAAGCGTCCTGCTAGGGATTAGCTTGGCCACTGGTGAGAGCAGGTTACTCTTCTCCCGGGAGCCTGGGAGAGAAAAAGAGAGGCATCAAGGGACTTTGGCATTAGATCCCGCAAGAAAAAGGATAGCGGCCAAGAGAGAAAAGGGTTGTGTTGCCTCATCTTTGCTTCTCGTTCCACCTACTTTTGGACTTATTTCTACCCAGTGCTGGCACGTGGCTCCCAATGGATCCTCCCTGCAGGAATTTGGCTCTCAGCAAAAGAAAAGTGGCCCACCCTAGCCGTGGATTTTCAGTTGGGAAATGAGAGGAGCTCTGAAGGGAGCGGGGGAGAAGAGGTTGTTTACTGTACCGACAGCGTTCCTCAGAAGTGAGCGTGCGCACACAGCCCCACTATTTGGCCTTTCTGTCGGTTGGTCTGTGAAAAAATTTAGAGACAAATACAGGAGGACCCCCATATCCATGGGCGATCGGTTCCGAGTCCCCGGCAGATGCTGAAAACTGCGGATAATAGAGAACCTTCTACATAGCATGGTCTCTGGTTCCCTCTACTGTCCAGTTCTGATAAGCGCATCATGGAAATACATATTTCTGGGGAGTTTTGTTTAATATTTTTAATATTTACAGATTGCGGATAAGTGAAACCGCATATCCTGTGGATGGGAGCGGGGGGGGGGGGGCTACCGTACTCAAAGTTCCAGCGGGGTTCACTGGTTCCCTTCTTTCAAACAGAGCAGCGAGGGGAGCAAGCAGAGCCGACGGGAGACGTTCCGCCTGCTTCACGCCAAGAACATCGTCCGGCCCCAGCTCAGGTTCCGTGAGAAAGTGGATAATTCCAACACCCCGTTCGTCCCCAAGCTCTTCGTCAAGCCTAACGCTCTGAAGCCCCTGCCTGAAGGTGAGGAGGTCAGCAGGGCGGGGGGGCGTGTTTGGGTTACGGCCCAGGAGCCGAAAGCTGAAGGCCCTTTTTGCAAAAGGCAAAAACCGTAGGCTGGTAAAAGTGGGTTCCCCGTCCCTGGCCGCTTCCAGAGTCTCACACCAAGCTGTAGGATTTGTGGAGGCATGGTCTCAAAAAAAAAAAGAGGGGGAAAAAGCAATATTTCCCCACCTCTGATCGTTTCTGATGCCATTAGCCGTGAGGCTTCTCCCTTGTATTCTGGTTTTGCCAGAGTATTTTTGAGACCTCCGTCCCGGGAGCGTGCCATAAAATTTTCGGGCCACCTCAAGGAGTTCAGGGAAGATGTGTCTCGGACGAGGCATGGACAGCAGGTGTGTTTAACTAGTTTGCCCTCCGCCTCCTGGTCCACAGTGCTCTCGAAAAGCCGGCGGGAACGGAAGGAGCGCCCCGAAGACCTGGACGTCCCCCCTGCCTTGGCGGATTTTCTTCATCAACAGAGAGCTCAACAGACGGAGCAAGACATGTAAGAAAATGTGTGATGTGGACGGCTTGATGGGATCAAATTGCGAGGCAGAACGGGGAGAAAGGGGTGTAGCCACAGCTCGGCCACCAGGAAGAGTCCTGGGATTGGGGTGCAAAAGGTTGCGGGTTCGTATCCTGGCCTGCGCTAGCGGGTTGGGAAAACCTATGTGTGAGACTTTTAAAACAGTATTGCTAATACTGGGAGAAGGGGGTTGATCCTTTCAGGAGAACTGGTCAAGTCTGAATGATCAGAATCTCTGGACCAGTGTGGGCCTTCAAGCACATTTGGAACTCCGGAGGTTGAGAAGCACACCTTACCGCTTATCCGAGACATTTTACTGCCTGAGGCAAGAACGGAGACACACACACACCTTTTTTGCCTCCACGGCCCACTCCGTGGTCTGGTTAGGCAAGACCCACAACCTCCGGAATACCTTTTCCCGTTCTTGTGATGGAAGTGTAAAAAGTTTGACAGTGGATATTTAGAGTTTAGGATTCTTTTCTTCTTTCAATTCCAAGGATCCCCAAGCAAGTGTGACTAGCAGAACGCTAAAAGCTTTGGTCTCTGCTTTCCAACCTCTGTGTGATGCTCAGATCCTTTGCTTTCTGGTTCCTGTAGGTTTGCTCACCCGTACCAGTATGAACTTGAGCATTTTTTGCCACCAGCTGAACTGCTCGAAAAACCGCAAGTCCAGGTGAGGGTCCTCCGATCAGACCTCAGCCCCTCCACCCTGTCTGTCGGACCGTTTCCCGGCTTTGCTGGTGCAGCCTCGATGCCTTGGGAATTCTAGCGCCTCTGTCTTTTCCCTCCACCAGATGTTCAGGCCTCTCACAGAAACGCCCTGCCATTTTATTTCCACCTTGGACGACCTGGTGGAGCTGAATGAGAAGCTGAGCGCTTGTAAGGAATTTGCTGTGGATTTAGAGGTGAGCGGGGGGTTCCCCCTTTCTATCCGTACAGCCTAAAACAATCCCTGAAGAAGGATGGGTTAAAAGGCCTGATGGATAATTGAAGTCGTGAAAATGACACCTTTGCAGGCATTTAGGGTTCGGTGGGAAACCGTTACGCCAATCACCTTAGGAAGTGCAGTTAAAAAGCTACCGGAAATGTGTTAAGTTAGGGTACCAGCTTGGGCTGGGCAACCTGCTGGCTTCAAGATGTCTGAAACTACGGCTCCCATGATCACTAACCGTTGGCCAGTTGCTGGCTTGGACCTCTGGGAGCTGTAGTCCAGAACCTCTAGAGCAGTGGTTCCCAACCTGGGGCCCCCAGATGTTCTTGGACTACAACTCCCAGAAGCCTTCACCACGAGCTGTGCTGGCTGGGATTTCTGGGAGTTGTGGTCCAAGAACATCTGGGGACCCAAGGTTGGGGAACCACTGGCCCAGAGCATCTTTAAGCTGCTTTCCCCGTATGAGTGTGCTAAAATAAGAGGCCTCGTGTTCCCTCCCCAGAAAAAGGGAACTGATGAGGTGACTCGATGGATCCTTGGGCTGTATCGGTTTCTTCTTCCCTGTCTTGACTTCCTTCTCTTCCACGCCAGCACCATTCCTATCGGAGCTTCCTGGGCTTGACGTGCCTGATCCAGATTTCCACCCGCACCGAGGATTTCATCATTGACGCCTTGGAGCTGCGTGGCGACCTGTATATCTTGAACGAGCCGTTCACGGACCCCGAGATTGTCAAGGTGAAGGAATGGGTCACTGTAAATTTGCCAGTCATCGCACCTCGGTCGTCTTAAGTGGGAGATCTCCATCCCCACCCTCAGAGAAAGACAAAGTTGGTCTAAGAAGCCTCTCTCTCTCTCTCTGGGCGGGCCAGAGGCTAAGTCACACAGTCAAGGGCAAGCCAGCAACTCAGTGGCAGAGAGGGTGAAAAACCTTCCCCCCCCCCTGTCCTGTTGGAATTGCCCACCCTGACACCGATATTTCTGCACACAGCATCTTCAGCTTAAATATTGTCTTTTGACGATGTAAGCCACCCTTGTATACTCATTGTCTTGAGCTTTAAAGGTTGTCCTTCAGTGACGTAAGCCGCCTTTTGAAAGAGAAAGGCAGGATAAAAATCTTTCAAAGAGATAAATAAAAGAAATGAAGGATCAGCTGTCTCCTGGCTATTTAAGGCTGCCACACACAGCCAATCTCGGTGGCTGGGTACGAGATGGCCTGGGCGGGGTGCTTGAAGAAGGAAAATGCCAGAGTCGTCCTTCCAGCGAGGGGTGCCTGGGGAGAAAGACTTCTGGGGATGAGCAGGAGGGCAGGTCTGTAGGGGCCCTCTCGTCACGCTCACCCCCTGTGTTGGCCGGTGTGATGTCTAGGTCTTGCATGGGGCGGATTCGGACGTGGAATGGCTCCAGAGGGACTTCGGCCTCTATCTGGTGAACGTCTTCGACACCCACCAGGCCGCCCGGCTGCTCAACCTCGGCCGACACTCCCTGGACCACCTGCTGAAGCTCTATTGCGGGGTGGAGGCCGACAAACAGTACCAGCTGGCCGACTGGCGGATACGGTAAAGCACGCACGCACGCACGCGCTCCCTGCCTGCAAACTCCTTGACGTCAAGGCGTCTGTTCATTTTTCTAACCTTGTTATGGATGGTGTCGTTATCCCTTTATTTGTTCAAAGGGTTCAGTGTTTTTCTGCCTGCTCCTTTTTGGTTCAAAGGCCACTTAGGCCTGCCTAAATGGAAACGAGCACTTTGAATAGAACAGGGAGGCAAATTCGAAGCCGGCAGAGTTGATCCAAGACGGGATCAGGGATGGTCACTAAAGGCCATGCCAGCTCACGATCTGGCTGCCAGATCTTGCCAGAGCGCCAGCTTCAAAACTAAAGCCTTCCTGTCTGGAGTCCTTGATTCTTAATTGTATTGTGGTTTGTTGGGGTTACGAAATGAGAAGGCTGATAGGCTAGGTGATCACCAGATAATTAGGATAGCAAAAAGTCTGCAATGAACAATCAGCTCGCTCAGCTGAGACAGCTTGCTAATAACATACAGCAAGACATACTTCCTTCCTGGTGGGACAGCTTATGGTCATGGCTGCCCAACTGTGGTTCTCATTCTAATCACCAGTTCAGTTCGTTTTTATTCTTCAGCCTCGGGGTCAGCCACTGGGTGGCCTCCAGGATTGGCCCTGCCTGTCCTCTTTGACCCATTTGGCTAGGCTGGTGAGAGTGGGAGTCTAAAAGGTCTGTTAGAGGCCTCCAGGTTGTGGGAGAAAGCGGATTTTGAACAAAAGGTATTATCTTTACATAACGTGGATGAATTGTTCTGCAGGCTAATAGGAAAGGCGGACTGAGGATTTCCAAGAAATTGAAGCAGGGCAGAGGGGGAAGTCATGTAACTGCCAATTTTTCTCTTTCTTATCCTCTCTCTCTCTCTCTCTCTCTCTCTCTCTCTCTCTCTTTCTTTTCCAGTCCCCTTCCAGAAGAGATGGCCCACTACGCCCGGGAGGATACCCATTATTTGCTGTACATCTACGACCGAGTCAGAGAGGAGCTGTGGGAAAGAGCCAATGGGCAGCCGGCTCTGCTCCAAGGGGTCTGGCGGCGAAGTACAACAATCTGCTTGAAGGTGAGCCCCCACCCGCCCGCCCGCCCAGACCTCAGGCCAAGACGAAAGGAAAAGGCATTGAGGATGGAAGACCTGGACCACAGACGGGGTCAGCCGATCCTGCCATCTTGCCAGCGGGAATAACCGTCCCTGTCACTCACCTGATGCTCTCTAAGAGATCTTTAAACCTCATCCTCTTTTGCCGTCAAGTCAATTCTGACTCCTGGCAAACCTTTTTGGGGATTTCTGTGTAGAGAATACAAAGAAATGGTCTCCCCAGCATTTCTGGGACTGTGCAGCTTGCCCAAGGCTACCCAGGCTGGCTCTTCTCCTAGGAGGCCCAGTGGGGGAATCGAACACCCAACCTCTGGCTCTGCAGATAGAGACGTCAACTCTTGACCCCTCCAGCCAGTCTTAGAAATTGTTAAGAGTGGCAAGAGAATCAAGGCTTTCCTTACCTTTGATGGTCTTTTGGGGGTTGAGGGTGAGGCAGAGGTGAAGCTGGAGCCCATGCCCCACATTTTAGGCCCATGGTGGAAAACAGGAAGTGATTTTAGTGGGGGGTGGGCCAGACATGGGAGGGCTTGGAAGTCATATATGGCCCGCAGGGTACACCCTTACTTTAGCAGTTCCCCTGATCCTGCCTCTGAACTGCCACCCACCTGCTTAGCAGTTCCCCTGATCCTGCCTCTGAACTGCTACCCACCTGCTTAGCAGTTCCCCTGATCCTGCCTCTGAACTGCCACCCACCTGCTTAGCAGTTCCCCTGATCCTGCCTCTAAACCACCAGCCACCTGCTTATGTTTCTCCCTTGGTTTGATATGCTTCTTCTTGCCCAGAAATACATCAAGCCCATCTTCACGGAAGATTCCTACCTGGAGCTCTACCGCAAACAGAAGAAGCACCTCAATACCCAGCAGCTAACAGCTTTCCGGCTCCTCTTCGCCTGGAGAGACAAGATGGCCCGCCAAGAGGACGAGAGCACAGGGTAAAACAGTTGTCAGGGGCTTTCTGCCCAAACAGCTTTGTCCCTCCAGAGTGGCCCATGTCTTGCCCGTATAGATAAAGCCCAGAATCGGTCTCTCGCTTGAGCCGCTTTGCTTCTCTTGCAGGTACGTGCTGCCGAACCACATGCTGCTCAGGGTTTCCGAGGAGCTTCCCAAGTAAGTCTCTGCAGGCATTTTCCACGAAGCCAGGGAGTGTGGGTGGCTTAATGGCGTTTCTTCATCCGGAGAAGTACAACAGCCCCTCGGTTTTTGCAAACCTTGGTCTGCCGGTCACACCCCAGCTGAAACAATCAGCTGGGGTACCTCGGGATAGGCAAAGCATCTTGTTGGGGGCTTCCCCCCACCCCTTGGGTAGGAAATGGAGGAGGAGGGCAGAAGGGCCCCACCCTGTTCTATAGGGATCATTAGCTGCTTCATGCCACCATCCTGCCTAAGGGGGGGGGGGGAAATGGGGGTTCTTTTGAAGTCTTGTAGTGCAGCTTACAGCCGGGTTCTGGAAATCCTGAAAAATATTGCTCATTTTTCTGAAAGACCGAAAGAAGGCACAGTGCCCACTTGGAAGAATTAGGGGGGGGGGGAGGCCTAGAAGGGATTCCCCACTGCCACACACGCACACACGTACCACCACCACCCCCGCCCCGTATGGAGGAACATCCCCTTTGTCCGTTCTACCTAATCTTAAGAACCACCTTCATCCCGTTGATCTTGTCCTTTGTCCTTTCCATCCCTCGGTGTATGAGCTACATCCTTATGAGCAAACCACGTCCTTCTCCCTCCTTCCTTCTCCAGGGAGCCCCAGGGCATCATTGCCTGCTGCAACCCCGTCCCGCCCCTCGTTCGGCAACAGATTAATGAGCTCCACCTCCTGATCCAGCAGGCCAGAGAGATGCCTCTCCTCAAGGTAGGAAGCCCCCTCCCCTTAAGGCACGAAACGCACTGCCAGCCCCACGGATCCTTGAAGCAATGGAGTGAGATACACAATCCAGAAAAAAAGGGGGGGATCCAGTGCCACGTTCTTTGCTTGAAATAATCCTGACTTTGTACCACTTTCACCTCAGTTGCACGGCTTAGGTAAAAGTGTGTGATGTTTGTTAATGTTCTATCGCACCCCACTTTTAATTTTTCTGAGCATAAAAAGCATCTGTGTACACGAGTGTTGATATTTTGCAGCAGTTTGGCCATTGACTGGGAAGTGTTTGTGTGTGTCAGGGGAAATCAGTCCTAATATGAGCAGGAGAGGGGAAGGAAGAGCTCGGAAAACATTCTAGTTTTAACTGTTAAGTTTCTAGTCCTTTCATTGTTCCGTTTTTCTCCCATCCTCTCTTAGTCGGAAGTCGCCGTCGGAGTGAAAAGGAGAGGGCCGCTTCGGAAGACGGAGGTACGATTTCTGCAATGCTTGGAGACGGGGATGAGCACCGCCCCCTAGAGTCGGACACGACTGGACCATTTGTCAAGGGGAACCTTTACCTTACCTGGCGAGGCTGTCTTGTAACCCCTGCCCTCCCCCCCCCAAAAAAAACACTCTTGAGCAGCAGAAGGAGCCCTCGCTACTTTGCAAGGAAACACAGAAAACTTAAAAAGATCAGCCCTGAATCAGAGTGAATGTCTCTCTGATCCATCCTCCTGTTCACACCACGGGGGACACCTGTCTGGGCATGACTAGGAGGATTTGGGAGTTGTAGTTCAGGAAAGTAACTTTTTCCTACCTCGGATTAAGAGCCACACTGCCTCTGATCCAAGCCATCACGTCCACTAGCTGCTGGCGATTTTATTCCCCACGGATTTGTCCAGTCCTCTCCAAAAATCCTCCTGTGTCATCTTGTGGCAGTGAGTTCCACCACCACGCGCTGTCCAAAAAGAGTCCTTCCGGAATTTCTCACCGCTGCTTTGAAAGGGGGAAGGTTTGTTAATAGGAAGCAGGATGAGCCGCACTTTCTAAAAATGTACCGGTACCTTTTGTGGCAGAAGCCGGAAAACCACCTGTTTGGACCCCATGACGGCTCACACATCCCTCAAGCGGAGAAGCTGAACCGCTCGCCTCCAGGTAATCCTGGGGAGCGGGGTAGGAAAAATGGGCTGGTGAGCTCTTACAGCCAAGAGGAGAAGAAAGCTGAAGGCAAGAGAACCAGGAAGGCTTTTCCCCCGGAACGTCTTGAGAGAAAACTGGGAGAATTTTAAAAATTAATAGATAAAAGTAGCTTGTTTTCTCTTCTTTCTTTTTTTTTTCCACCCGCCTCCTTGCAGCTCCTGGGCCAGCTTTAGAATATGCAAGTCTTTTTTCAGAATCGGAACGAGAGACGGACCAGACGGGTGGCTTGCAGGGGTCCACGTCCCTCCTCCTGAGAGCCAGCATCAGCATTTTTAACGTAAGTTGTGGTGGCAGCAGAGGAATGTGAAAACTGGGGATGGAGTGTGTGTGTGTGTGTGTGTGTGTGTGTGACCCAATGAACATTGATCAATTGACCCATCCATGTCTCTTTGGCCTCCTGTACTTTCGGCTAATGCTGGATTAAGGTAGCCTTTTTTCTTTTCTTTTTTTTCCTGAGAAATTGCTCTCTTTTAACACTTCCGGGACAAGAAAGGAATCGCTCTCCCCTATTAAATTGTGTGGATTTTTTTTAAAAAAAGGAATTTGTTGAACTTTGCAAATGTTGTCCCGTTCTGGAGAAAAACCAGTTCAAAAAGAAGGAAAAAAAGTGTGAATGTGGGAGAAATGAAGGCAGAAATTACAAGTTTTCCCATGTCCCATAACAGCCTTCTGGGTTATAAAGTCCTCAGTAAATTAAAAGCCATCTGCAAGTCCTTAAGTTCTCGTATTGCTATTGATAAAATGAGTCTTTTCCCCCCCCCCTCCGTATCTAAAGGAGCCCGAAGGGAGAGAGGAAGAAGGAGAGGAGAGCTTAACGGTCCCACAACGGAAAGCCCGCCGTATCATGGAGTCATTTGAAAACCCGTTTCGCATGGTAAACGCCTTTTCCCTTCAAATTGCAAGTTGGTCTTCGGATTCCGCATGCATGCCGTTAATATTGTTCAGATTCTCAGTGACGTGTGTGTGTGATTGAGAATCTGAACAATATTAACGGCATGCATATATATATATGATTCTGTCTTGTCTTTGCCTTCAGTATTTGCCAGCTGAACAGAGCTCTGCTCACATCTCCCAGTCAGCCAAGTCCGATCCGTCGTCGAAAATCTATGAGGTATGGGGTGCCAATAAGTTGGATGGAAGGATGACCGAATGAAATTGTCATTTCATATTTTCAGGCAGTGGATAAATGAAGCTGCAGAGCCTGATCCTGCGGATGGGGGGAGGGGGGTTGTTCCTACTGTACCTCTACTTTTTTTCTTTTTTTAAAGTGGAGATGCTGGCGATGGAACCTGCAAAGGTCCCAAAGCAAAGCAGGGGCTCTGCCACCAGCCTGCACCTCTTCCCTTAAAGCACGTGAAGACCAGAAGCTCCCACCATGCTGAATCGGAGCCTTGAGCTCTTTTAGCCTTGCCCGCCCTGGCTAGCAGAGGCTCTGCGGGTTTTAAGTGTGCCTCTTCCCTGGCTCTACCTGGAGATTTTGCAGAGATTAATCCTGGACCCTCTTTAGTTTTCCTAAGCACCTTTATCTCCTTTCGGTCTGCAAGACCTCTGTTGGTTCACAGCATGATGGTTCTTTTAAATGTAATGATCCTAGTCCTCATTATTCTGAGGGAGGCGAGTATAGGAGACTTAACTGGGGGTGCTGAGACTTGAACCCAGGGCTTTGAGAAGCCAAAGCAGGGCTTTTCTCCTGCTGAGCATCCTTCCCTCCACTCCCTCCTGGGCAAGGCGGGAGGAAGGGTCGGCTCGGCTGACAGGGTGCAGGCAGGACTGTGGTTTTAACAGCAGCAAAGTTGCACCGTGCGTCTGTCTGTGTTTGTGTTTCCAGATCAGTAATCGGTGGAAGCTCCTAAGCCAGGCACAGCTTCAGAGAGGAACAAGGAAAGAAGCCGCAAAAAAGAAGCCACTCCAGCAGCCAGGTGGTTCTGACTTGTGGTGGTTTGTTCCTGTTGTGCGTTGCGTGTGGGCCGTTGTGTTCCATTCTCTTTCCCCCATTCCCCTTTTTTTCTCCTTTGATGGTGGTTACGGCTACGATATTCGCACGGATCCTGAGCGACCCAGGCCTAGGTTCCGATCTAGCCATAGATCTGTTCTTAGGAAAGCTTGTTGGGGAACACTGTCTTGCGCCCCCGCCCCCCGTTCTTCACTGGCTGGGGGTGGGTGGGTCACAAAACGGAACACAGGGCCAGTTTTCATAATAAAACCATAAATCTTTATTGCTTTCAAAAGCAGGGAGAGTCACTAAAGTGGTTCTCATGGAATAATAAAACAGTTACTCTTTTATAGCTCTTAAGCGGTAAGTTTCAAAGTCCCACGCGGAGGAATGCACAAATAAAACAGATTACTGAAAGCAGCTGCAACAAAGACCGGTTTTCTCTGTTAGGCTGTTCCGACTCCATGATCAGGAAGTATTTTATCTATTCTAAGGCCTCCGTTTGACCAGATCCAGTGAATGTAAGCTCTCCGGATCTGCTCTCGAACCTAAATATGGCTTTGTTTTCCACATTCTCTCTCTCTCCACCTTCAAAGGGAGGCAAGGAAGTTTCCTTCCTGAACCCTGAAGATCTTGTCCTTTGTGATCAACGAGCTTGGGCTCAGTGGATCCGGGTTTGGATCTCGACACAGCCCGAACATACAGTTCGTGCTCCCTGGCGTGTTTACTCATGTGATGCGTTTATGGAACCCGTCTTGCTTCTTGACTCACCTTTTCCTTCTCTTTCCTCCTCTTCTCCCTTTCCCACCACCAGCGGCTGCCGAGAAGGAGCGCAAGGAGGAAGCGGCCACGGCCGTCTCGGTTCGCCAGATGGTTGCAGTAAGTGCTTCCGTCTCCTTGAAGAGGGAGTTGAGGCAGTACCAAAAAGAAAATGAAAACATGGCCTCTGGGGGCTGCTTTTGCATACATAACACTCTTTCCTTTGCCTCATTCTCAGAACAAGCCCCCCCCCCAAAAAAATATCTCACAACAAGCCCGCAGGGTGGGTCAGGCTGAGTGACATTGACTTGGCTTCCATGGGCAAGTGGGGGGATTCGAACCCAGGCCTCCTGAGCCGTCGCCCCACATTCGTAACTGCTCCTCCGTTGCTTAGACGTCTCTTCTCCCTTACTGGGTTTTGTTTTCACAGCTGGAGCAAGTCAGACGGAAGCGGGAGAAAGGAGAAAGCGACTCCGGGACGGAGACGCCTAAACAGGAGAGGAAAAAGGCCAAGCCATCACAGCATCTGGAGGCAGAAGAGACCCCAAAGACATTTACACCCTTTGATTACAGCAAATCTGACCTCCAGGAGTTTGCCGGTAAAAAAAACTCTAACCCTTTCCCTCTACCTCTGTGCAGCTTCTCCCCGGGGTTCTTGACTGACGACCAAAGGAAGGGTCTTCATAGGGGAGAAGATGTTTGCTACCGTCTTAAGTGGGCTTTCAAAATGGCCTTAAACAGTTTTCTAACAATCACCATGTGCCCTCCAGTCATTTCTGACTGATGGAGACCCTTTTCAGGGAAGTGGGTTCCCCTTTCCTTCTTCTGGGGTGGGGTGGGGATCCCTGGGACGGTGCAGCTTGCCCAAGGCCACCCAGGCTGGCTCTACTCGCAGGAGGCACAGAATCGAACCCCTGACCTCTGGTTCCACAGCCAGAGACCTCAACCACTGAGCCTTATTAATGTGTTGTCCATTTAACTGCTTTTTGGTGTTGTGGTTTATTGCCTGTCTCTTTTTTTTTTTTTTTTTTGTAAGAATAGTATCTAACATTACTGTCTTGCCCACTTCCTTCCCAGAGAGCAGTAAACCCAAAGCGTCCTCACAGTTTGATCCTGCCAAGCAAATCCATACCGGCAAGGTAAGGCGATGGATGGATGGATGGGTGGGTGGTGGGTGGGAGTTAAAAGGGGGGTAAGGCTATGTTTTCTCAATAGAAGTGACCAGAAGCTGTAGCAAAAGGGGGACTGAACAAAAGATGCTTTGAAGCCAGGGAAGAATTTATTGAAGTTGAAATGGATAATTGAATAGCTTCTAACTGACTATTTTTTCTCTCTTTTTTTTTGTTTTTTGTTTTTTTGCGCAAATCAATCAATCAATCAATCCACCCATCCATCCAAACAGAAAGGAGCTGGCAAAGTCCAGCAACCACCCGGTACCCAAAGCATGTCTTACGTGACGGGGAAATCCAGCAGGTAAGGTCGGCCCTGAATGCCAAAGGCCACCCCCCTGGGAAGACGTTTGCAAAGGTTTTTCCGGTCTGTACCTGGATCGGATAAGCCTCGGGGCAGTTTTGAAGCCCAGGGGAGTCCGGGAGCATCAGCCGCCGGGCTCCTTCAAGAGGTCCGAACGAACCCAACATTCATATTTATAAAATACCAATACCAATGTTCTGTTGTTCTCTCCGCAGGGGTTTCCGACATAACTGGCCGAAGAGATAATACCAGGGAAGGAAGCGTTCGGAAAGATCTGTGAAGTGGTAGCATCAGAACAGAAACCTTTCGTTTAGCAAGGGCATCATTGTTCAATGTTACTGGTTTGGTTTTGTTTTTTAATGGGGGCTGTTCATTTGGTGTGCTGTTGTTTTTTAATTAAAGTGCTTTCTTCCCCCCCTTCAAAAAAAAAAAGATGGGGAAGGAAAACCTTTATAGATTTAAGTTGTAGTTCTTTATTCCGTCACCCTCATCCTTTTTTTTTGCCCCCACTTGAAGTTGTCTGAATCTTGGTTCCCAGGGCCTCCTTTCCTGTTGGTTTGGATCATGTATGAACACATAACTCTTGAAGATCTAAATAGCACACGCTTGCTGTTTTTGAGGCTGTCATTAATAGCATAGGAAGCTCAGTGTTTCTTATTTCTTAGCCTCCCTTAATACGTTTTCACCATTGGGGGAGGGGAAAAGCCCAGAAATATATGGACTGGTGAGGGGAAGAGTAAAGCGCCCCACAAGCCATTCTCATGCGGCCTCACCGTTTCTCACACAGAGAGATTAGCTGCAGTTGCATGGCTTAGATTGACCATGGTTTGCATTAGCCATGGTTTGTTGTTTCCACCCTCTCAGTTGTCCCACAACCAAAAAAGCATGCGGTTCCCCACCACCACCACCACCAATAATTCCTGGTCCCTTCCATCACTTCCTGTTTCAGAAAAGGCAGCCAGGAAAACAACCTGTCATTCTAGGTTTGAAGGTCACAACAGACCATGGTTTTAAAAACAAGCCAGAGTTCAGAAGCCACCCTGAAATTTTATTTTTTATTTATTTTCATTCCACGCCTTCCCCTGCCACTATTTTATATTTGACTGTGTTGGGTGGGTCTTGCTGCTGCTTCGAATTTAGATCCCATTTCTCCCCTGAGGCTGGCCTGCCTCACAGGGTTGTTAGGAGGATCAAACCGTGAAACGAGAGAGCCCTCGGGAAGGCAAGACAGGACACAAATGAAGGAATTCGTTGGGGATGCCAGCCTTCCCTTTCTACTGAAACGAGGTCTTTATTCCGAAAAACCTTGAGGACTAGAATCTTAACTGGTATGCCGCACATCAAAGGCATAAGGTGGATTTAAAAAGAATAAACAAGAATGGCCTTGGCAGCCAGATGGGCGGTGTCAAAGTCAAATAAATAAATAAAATAAATTCAGTCCTTTGCATTCAGAGGATTAAAAAGATGAGCAGATAAATCTTAATTAGGGATTCATTTTAATAAAGGTATCACATCAGCATGGATTTTAAGACTGACAGGATGCGCCTCAGTGTCCGTCGGCTCCACGGAGCAGAGGAGTCCTATTGATGTGAACGCGACTACTCTCGTGTAACCGCGCAGGACGCCGGCCCCGCTGACCTCACTTGCTCCCCTTCCCAAGAGCCACGTGGAAAGCCTTCTCCGGTTTCCTGCCTCCCCCGCGCTCAGCCAATCCGCGCCCCGCGCCCCGCCCACCCGACGCCACGCAGCCCCGCCCCTCACCCCACGTGGCCAGCGGAGGAGGAGCCTCCCCGGACCGAGCCGAGCAGGGCCGAGCGCAGCCGAACCTGCTGCCTCCTCCCACGGCCTCTCGCCCGGTCTCCCTCGGCGGCTCCGGCCAATGAGGAGCCGGCGCTACTACCCGGGCGCGCCTTCTCATTGGCCGACGAGCGGGAGGGCTGAGGCCCCGCCCCCGCTTGAAGCCGCCGCTGCTGCGGTTCGGCTGAGGCGTGCACAGGTGGCGGTGCTGCAGGGAGTGAGCGGGTCCCGGGAGGAGGAGGAGGAGGAGGAGGGGGGCGGGGGGCGCGCGCAAGCGCTGTTCTTTTTTTATTATTATTTTTATTTTTTTCATTTTTTCAAGTATTTTAATTTTTTGCAAAAATAAGAGGAGGAGGAGGAGGAGGAGGCAGGCGCCTGTGGGGCCGGCCATGGCATCGGGGCTGGAAGGCGAAGGCAGATCGGGACCGGGCTCGGCAGCCCCAGAAAGCCTGGTCCAGGGAGGCTGGTTCCGGGAGACGTGCAGCCTCTGGCCCGGGCAGGCCCTCTCCTTGCAAGTGGAAGCGGTCCTCCATCACCAGCGCTCGCCCTTCCAGGAGATCCTGGTCTTCCGGAGGTGGGAGAGGGCGCCGGGGAGGGAGGGAGGGAGGATGCGGGTCTAAAGCACGTGAGGACCTCCTCCTGGACACGTGTCAGGCCCTCCTGTCAAAGCTAGGGGGGCGGGAGACCCCCGGGCTTCTGGGTGGTGGCCATAGCCGTAAAAGACCCCTGTCGGGGGGGTTGCATGCAGCCCCATCGCCTTCAAGCGGCCGATCAAGGTTCTAGTCCTCAAGGGACCTAACAAGAAGCTTGACTGGAAGAGGGATTCGCTTTCCTCCATCCCAACCCGAGGGGCTCTTCTTCCCTTTCCGAGAACCTCCAGAGTTTCTTCCTCAATGCCACCCCACATAAATATAGGCACCGGCCCCCTTCATGGACCGAGGTTCGAGTCCTCCACCTTCAGAGGCTCTCCGCAATTTTAGAAGGGGTGCCTTTCCCAAATCAGCTGGAAACGGAGCCTTCCTTTGTTAACATTTGTTTCGTTTTATGTATTTGTCTGATTTTGATCCATGCTCGCTTTCGTCCTTTTCCAAGTAAAGATTCCAGTCCTCAAGATTTGGGGAGGCAAAGCAAACTGAAAGAGAAACGCATAGAGTTAAGGTGAAATGGGTTCTTGGCCCCGGTGGCTTAGTATTATTTGTATGGACTGGTGGCAGAATTTGCCTGGGAATAATCATGACTTGTCCTTTGGCCTCTGTGTGTGTAAATTAAGGCCCATAGGTGGATCTTATCTAGAAAGATTCTAGTCCTCATGACCCTCAATAAACAGAGGATACAGATTAGATCAGATAGCCAGTGTGAGGTAATAGGCTGGGACCCGAGTTCAAATCCCCACTCATGCTTGGAAACTCACTCTGTGTGTGTGTACGTGTAAAAGTAACTGTTAAAACCACTCCTTAAATACCTCATTTGCCTTGAAAGCCCTATTAGGGCCAAGATAGATCAGTTCCAACTTGATGGCACATAATAATAACAGAAATAGGAATGTGGGGACCTTGTTTTCAACACAGTGGCAGAACATTGATCTGTTTGATTCAACGTGTCACATACACAGAAGGAGGTCTTTCTCCAGGATTCGTTTTAAGAGTTTTTCGCTTTTCTGGACCTCTTGAGGTCTGGACCTGCGACTTTCTGAAGGGGTAGCCAAATGGACAAGCCACGGATCTGTTTTCTCTAGGCCCTCTTCCCCCCACCCTCCCGCCTGGGTGGGGTTTTTTTGACCGTTTCCTCTCTTCCTTCCAGCAAAACATATGGGAACGTCTTGGTGCTTGACGGGGTCATTCAATGCACAGAGAGGGACGAGTTTTCGTACCAAGAAATGATCGCCAATCTTCCCTTGTGCAGCCACCCGAACCCACGGAAGGTAAGCCTGCTTCTGGATTCCCCCTCTTAGAGGAACTCCCTGCTCACCACCGACATCTCCTGGCTTTTCTTCCTGTCTCGAGTGAATCACACCCTTGATCTCTCCTTCCCTCCCCAAGGAGCTTGTTTCCAACGGGGGACAGCTAGACACCTCTCAGAAGCCCACACGCTTCACACACAAATCCCATCGCTCTGTGGTTCCTACTGCAGCCAGCAAAGTCTGGAGGCTGCAGGTTACACAACCTTCTTGTGTGTGGATCTGCAGAAAGAACCGCTGGCTCGCTCCGTGGTGGAGGCCTCTGGCTGCGGAGCCAGAGGTTGGGAGTTCAAATCCCCCACTGGGCCTCCTTGAGAGGGGCTGGAGACTTGATGATCTATAGGGTCCTTTCTAGCTCTACAGTTCTGTGATGATGATGGCAGTGCTTTCTTCCCTTTGCTCAGGTGCTCATTATCGGTGGTGGGGACGGAGGCGTCTTACGGGAGGTGGTGAAGCACCCTTCGGTGGAGTCAGTAATACAGTGTGAAATTGACGAGGTGCGCCTTCTGTCTCTCACTTTCCCCTCCTCTGTGTGTGTGTGTGTGTGTGAGATCGGATGAAAATCAGAAGTGTCTTCTCCCGAAATCCAGTTGTGGCGCACTGCATAGAGAACACAGGAATGAAACTCAGGAAATCCGAGTCGGGCTTCCCATGGAATTGGGGGTAGCTTTTGAGAGAGAGACTGAGACTGTGTTCCTCTCGTGATGGGTTTCTGGCTTTGAGCCGTCTGCGGAATTATCTTGTAGAATCATCCAAGATTGGGTGGAGGAGGAAGTGGAGAGTTACTTTCTGCCTGGAGGGCAGGAAGGTGTGTGTTTTCTCTACAAATCTTGCAGGAAGAGGGTGTGTGTGTATATATACATATATATATATATTTGTTTCTACAAGTCTAGCAGCTGGAAGACAAGGAGTTTTGCCTGGAACAGCGAGTTCTTGGGTGAAAACCTGTTTCTTGACGAACAACACCCCCCCCCCCCCCCAATGCCAGTTGAGAAAAAAACAAGGTCCTGAGGCCTTGGGAAGGGTCTGTTCTGGATTTCCTCTCCCAAGGCCTTTGAAATATCACCAGTTTGCAAGCTGCTCACCCTCTGGGAGGCAGAAGGAGAGCAAAGCAATCCACTGGATCGAGATGAAAACCCAGGCTGTTGAGATCAAGTGCTTATTGAGTTCACGCTAGGAATCCTGAAAGCTTTCTTTCTTGACGATCTTGTTCAATAGGCGTCTGATCAAGTCTTCAGGGTTAAGAGTTAGTATTAGCATTACTGCCTGAAAGCCCGGAAATATTATCGGAAACCAGCGTCATATGGTGTAGTGAGCCGAGTTTAAGAGATCTGGTTTCTAGTCCTCAGTGAGGCCTGAAAGCTGACTTGACTCTTCAAGGTTTGACCAAAGAGAAACTTTCTTAGTTCTGCTGAGCTGGAAGGTGGATGCACCGTCTTAAATCAGGCCTGGTACTACACAGAGAAAACAAATGTTTTGGTTAATAGAAATAATAGTAAATTAAAGGTCAACCCACAGTTTGTCCAGCTAAGTCTGAGGTTATACGAAACAGCTTTCTGTGTTCATATTTGAGCCAACCTTTTGTTTATAACAATGAGGACTAGAATCTCAGTTTTCTTTTAGAAGAAAAATTAGACGCCTTTGGTGAAGTGTGTGATTTATATACAGAAGATTTTAAAAATAAATTAGATAAGGGTTTGTATGTTTGTTTTTTAATTAAGGGCCTAGATTAAATCTTTCATACTACCAAGTAGGGTTAAGAAAGATCATGGTTTTGAACCCTGGACTGCTGCTGCCGGTCAGTGTCATCAATAGCAGCAGAAAGTGACTCTTCTCTCTGCTGAGGTAGCCCAATGGGCCTGCTTCGTTTCTTTACTTCTCCTGTGTCAGTAAATGAATCGTGTGTTGCAGGATGTGATCCAGGCATCGAAGAAATTTCTCCCCGGGAATGGCAGTGGGATACTCGAGCCCCAAACTCACCTTACACGTTGGGGACGGCTTTGAGTTCATGAAGGAGAATCAAGAGGCGTTTGACGTCATCATCACCGACTCCTCGGACCCCATGGGTGAGTGTTAGGGAGTCCTCCCAACACTCAGGTGGGCTGGTTCTGGTGTGGGAGGTGCCCCTCGGGCCATCCTGGCTCATAACCATCCCTGGGCCTAATCTCTGTGAATTTATGCAGCCCCCTTTTTTTAAAAAAAAAACCCCAGATAGTAGCTGTCGCAACTTCCTGGTGGCAGTGAGTTCCACCGTTTCTGTTCTGTGCTACACAAAAACTTCCCTCCTTTTGTCCATGGTGCCTCCACCATTCGGCTTCATGGGGCGATCCCTAGGGCATTAGTCTTACAAAAAAGAAAGGGGTATTTCCCCCCCCCCCCATCTAGTCTCCTTAAATTGTGTAAAATATCCATTCTGCCCTCCCTCCCCCAAACTAAATGACTTCGATTTGTAATATATTCTGAGAACCACATGTTTGTCAGCCTAAATATTCCTCCTGAGGACCAAAATGCCTGACCTTTCTCTTTAAAAAAGAAGAAAAGCCATACCCCTTCCTTCTTACCCTGTTCTTCATCCAGGCCCTGCTGAAAGTTTGTTCAAGGAGTCGTACTATCAGCTGATGAAGACGGCACTGCGGGAAGATGGCATTCTGTGCTGCCAGGGTAAGGGGGCTTTTCTTTCCTTGGGGGGGCGTTGCTAGATGGTCCGTGCTCCAGTGGATTGTAGTGAACAGCCTGGATTTCAGTTCCTTTAGGGAAGTGGACTAGAAGACCTCTGGGGGGTCCCTCTTTTTTCCTCCAGAATTCTGCCGTTCTCAGCCTGCCTCCTGGTGCTTGACAGGCGAGGCCGCCCCCAGATTTAGGAATAGGGATTAATGCTTTTCTTTTTTAAAAAAACAACCAAAAAACCTTGCATTTCTCAACATTTTCACTTGGACAGGGGAATGCCAGTGGTTGCACCTCGACCTGATTAAGGAAATGCGCCAGTTCTGCAAATCCTTGTTCCCGGTGGTGGAGTACGCCTTCTGCACCATCCCGACCTACCCAAGCGGGCAAATTGGCTTCATGCTTTGTAGCAAGAATCCGGTAAGGAACTGGACCATCTTTGGCTGCTTTAGCCCAGATGTGAGATTGGGCGGGCAGGGGGGTGCAGAGTTGCCGTAAGATTTTCAGAATTCATGGGCCAGTGCTCCCAGATGTCTGCAGGATTTTCCCCAGCCAAGAAAACAAACAAACCCTAGTCCTTTAGCGTGTCTGTAATCACTTTCAGTTGAGAAATAATGGCTTGTTTTAGACATGATGAAGATGGAGGAAGTGGCTGGGCAGCACCAAGTTCCACGTGAGCTGCAAGGCATTATAAGAGTCTCTAGTAGTCTCCTTGTCACGTGAGCTGCAAGGCATTATAAGAGTCTCTAGTAGTCTCCTTGTCTCTCATGGTGCTTATAGAGTGCTGCTCAGGAGACTACTAGACCCATAATGCCTTGCAGTTCCCATCAAAAATAGCCCCACCGAGCCACTTCCTCCATCTTTATTTTAGAAAGGTGGAGGAGGAATGTGGGCATTCCTGCTAGCCCATAAACAAACATACGGTTGGTGTAGGTTTGGTATGTTTTATCCCTCCTCTTCCCGCAGAATACAAACTTCAGGGAACCGGTCCAGCTGTTGTCCCAAGAGAAAGTGGACCAGATGAACCTTAAGTATTACAACTCAGAGATCCACCGGGCAGCTTTCGTCCTGCCGGAATTTGCACGAAAGGTGGGCCAGAGGATTGCACTGTGCATTGCTTGACTTTTTAAAATTATTATTATTTTTAAGTTTTCTACACAATTCCTACTGGGTTCCTCCTAGAGGGGGTGGAAATTTCCCCCAGATGATGGTGGGGTGAACTTGAGATCATCCTATCAAAGACCTTTCTCCAGCTTCCAGGAGGTGGCGCCCAAGCTTGCCAAGTTACTTTTTCAAAATATCTCTGCTCTTTTGGTCTCGCTGGGTGTCTCTCCGTTCAGCTCCCAGATGATGAGCATTTCAGGGCAGTGTTATTTCAAGACCCACACCGCTACCTCCGTGGACAATGTGAGCCGGAGAGGCCGGGGGCTACATCTATGGCCTTCTGTTCCCAAACCACAGGCTCAGTTGCTAAGATAAAATCCCAAATCTCAGAGATTAATAACAGCCCTCCTCAAAGTATCGGCTGGGAATGATGGGATCTGTTGTCTCAACCCATCAAGAGTGCTCTGGTGTGCCAAAATCATGATTTATGACCTTTTCAACCCTTCTTACCGCTTATTAAAGAAGGAACATGTGATGCCTATAAAACTATCTGATGGAATCGTTTGTGTTTATTTATTCCAGCCTAGGATTCTGGGCCAGTGCTTCCCGATCGTTCACTCTCCTTTTAAACAGCTTTTCCCCTCCTCTCTGGCTTCTTCCCTCTCCAGGCCCTGAGCACCGTGTGAAAAACAGCTGACGGGCGGCTTCGCCTTTCGCCTCGGACCCCCGGGGGATCTTGAAGCGACCACGTCAATGTAGCGGATTTCCTCTGGTGGGCGGTCAGTATGGGGCCACATCCTGTTCTCTGCCTGGGGTCCCAGCCGGCCCCCATTTTTTTAGCAGCTAAACATTCCTTCCAATTATGTATTTAAAAACAAAGAAGAAGCTGTCTGGGTTTTGCGCCCGATTGGAGCCTCCAGAAAGGAACAAGAAGACGAATCAAGTCCAGCCCTGTTACTCAGTGCTCGAACCCGCATTTCCAGAACTTACTGACACTGAAAAACAGGGCCTCAGGCCTTCCTTTGCAAAGCCTCTCCACTCCAAAGTTCTGTATTTATAACTGGCAATGTATTTTTTCCACCCTATTTTCCGTTTTCCCCCAGTCAGGAACGGTTGCTCGCTTCCTTCAACGCTCTGCCCTGCAGTTTGGTGGAAGGGGCTAACGGAGGGTTGGTTTGGTAAGCCCCCAAATCCCAAATAAGTCATTTTTCGCTGCTCGTTCGCTCCTTTTACAGGACAATCGGATCTCTTCCCCTTTTCTCTTCCACGCTCATCTCTGAACTTGTCCGGCATTTTGCCTTCTGCAACGCCCCAGCTCTTGACTCTGATTTAGCTCGCTCTTGGGAATATCGCTTGTGAATTTTTAGTTTTCCAGGCTTAAAAGGGTAATTGTTTATATAGCCTCTTAGCAGCCAGGGAAGGTATCCCTATTGTGAAATGAAATTTTGTCCTTAGAGAATCGTTACCTCTGTTTTTTATTTTTAAACCTGATCTGCAAGGAGGAGGGGGCAGAAGTAGAGACGTCTGTCAGAACTGAGTCTCCCTTTTTGCAATTTCCAGGATGTCGTTAAGCCCAAACACACAAGAAGCGGCCAAGAAAAATGGGATTACAGTGCCTGGAAGCTTTCTTTTTTTAAAAAAAAAATTGCCTGTAGTGTAAACTTCCTCCGCTCAGCATCTTCTGGAAGGATTGGACTACAACCTCTATCATCCCCAATCACAGTGGCAAGGATGATGAGGGACATAATCCAACTCTTCCACGGACCACCACCCTCGAAACCCAGCGGCTAGTCCTGGGCAGAATTGGCCCACAGAATAAACAGCCAAATGGTCAGCTTAAACTTATATAAATCCCACCAATTCAATGGGTCTGCTCTAAGCAGGGCGTCCAGTTGGATTTCAGCCTCTGTGTGTTGCTGGAGGGGGGGGGGGGGTGCTGCTTATAGGTCAAAGAATCCTTTTTTAAAAAAAAAATTAAACCTACAGCCTTCTTTGGGATCTGTTCTGTTCAGACTGGAATTTATACATGTGCAGAGGTCCACATCATGAGAATCTCAGTAACCCTTTCTGTGTGTGTTTCTTTCTTTCCTTGGCAACGCTGGCTGCCTTGCGGTGGGGGGGGGGGGGAGTCGCCTCTTTTATTTATTTGTTTGTTTATTTAAAATACTTTTACCCTGCCTTCCTCTTTAAAAGGATCCTTGCTGTGTCTCTTTAGCCTGGCACAAGATGCAGGCCTTCACGCTGTTGACATTTGGAGACCGGAAGGAAGCACTGGGCAGCCTTCTCAAAATCGGTCCAGTTCCCAAAAAGGCAGACTCCGTGGGCTAAGCTGAAATCCGCCAGCACCCATAAGCTAAGTTAAAATCCGCCAGGTTAACTAAGCTAAAGAGTCCGAGACGAATACCCGTCGCCTTACATTGCGGGGGACCAACCCTCTAGAGCAGGGCGTCAAGAGAGTCCAGGTTGTACAGAAGGGGCCAAACAGGTCATCGTGAGGGTCCAACGCCACCCTGTCTGCCAAAGAATGTGGAGGAGAGGAATTCTTTCAGAGATTAGACCCCTGAACCCCCCAAAAAAGGAGTCAAGGCATTTCGTTGGACTTGAGTTTATTTGTGAACCAAATCTGTGTGATCTCAATTAGGGTCTTCCATGGTGAGGGAGAGGAGAGGTTTCAACCAAAGGAAGCGTGGGGCCCAGGGGTGGCACCGCCGGGATAGCTCTGGAAGAAGCAGCAGCAGGCATGTGGACAGGGGGAGAACCTGCTCTCAGGCTGGAGAAAAAGGTCCCGCCAGTGGATGCTAACAAGGAACCCAACCCTCGACATCTGGATCATACACCTGGCAACCTACAAAATGCCACGTCTGGTCGCCGGTGGCTCCTTCCTTCTCTGTGGGGTCCCACTGTGGGTTAGAAAGAGAAGAGAAGCTGCTGGAGAGCTGAGTGGTTCAGGCCTCTGGCTGCGGAGCCAGAGGTTGAGAGTTCGAATCCCCACGGTGGCTCTTTGACAGGGGATGGACTTGACGGTCTATAGCATCCCCTTCCAGCTCTGGAGTTCTAAGATAATGATTATTAAGAAGACCGTCACCCTTTTCATCCCTGGGGGAGCAGAGAAACCTCCATGTCGCCCCATTCTGGATCCGTGAACCTGACCTCTCAAGGAAAAGGTTTAGAGGGGGTGGAATCTTTAGTTTATCTTTAGGTTCCTTCACTCTTTCTCCGATCTCATTGTCACCCAGAGGAGAATCGTGCCTGGCCTCCTACGAGGATCCAGGCAGATCTATCTCATGATCACGTTATTCTGAGTCTTCAAGGGGTGGGACGCGTCCCGTGGTCGACAGCAAAGAAATAAGGTGGCCACTTCCGTGCTTCAGGAGGTAGCTCACCTGCGCACACACCATAAGAGTTTATGACATGGCTACTGGGTAATCTGGTGCAGGCTGGTATCTAATGGTCTTTTCCTTCCCAATACTTTTACTGAATCTTCTCATCAGAGCCCAAATGAGGAGTCTGAGTTCGATGTTCCTCTTAGCTTTGAGGGTGTGTTTCCTGAACCGTCGGCCCCACAGGTCGGTAGATCTCTGTGGATGGCAAATAGGAGAGGACTTATATTGTGACCCTGTTGTCTGGCTACCATCGCCCAGCCACCGCTCAAGAGTAGAGTCACGGCATTTCAGTTCTTTAATTCATTTCTATACCACCCATCTAGCCAAAGACCACTCTGGGTGATTTACATCGTGGCATAAAACAAGAAAAACATCACATCAACGTAACTTCGACATAATAGGACATAACAGAATATCATAACATTTGGACATTTAAACAGTTCAAATCTAAGGATCTTAATTCACACGTTAAATGCAAACTGAGTAGCCTTATTCACACAATACATTCAATGTCGCCTGCTCATGTAGTACATGAACTGTTGCATCGTTTTTCTATCAACCTATAAAATCATAGATGTCTCAGCTTCAACATCATTTATGTAGGAGCCACAGCTCTGAGAGAGCCAGAGAGTGGTGTAATGTTGAGAATGAAAACTTGGACCAGGGAAACCCGGGTTCTAATTCTGCCTTAGTGACAAAGCTTACTTGGTGTCTTGGGTGAATCCATGCCTCTCAGCCAAACTTACCATAAAAGGAGTACAGATCCCTAAGATCTTAAGCAAGGCACTGCCAATCCAGTGGCAGATGGATGGTTGGGAGAGAGGAAAAACTTCCTTTGAGTTGACTTGGTCCTTTACCGGATATGGCAGTCTCACGAAGAAGTAACATTCCTTCTCTACTCACCGTGTCAGCTGAGTCCTTCATCCCCGACACTTCATCGACAGCCATCATAGACCAAATCAGCACCATGAGGGCGAGCAAGGTCAAGTTGACCTTCATGTTGGCTTGATGGGAGGGTAGCCTTCCGTGCGTTGGCCACTGTTCCCATGATGTCCTCTCAGTCTTGATGCTTCTCTTTATATATAATTCCAGAGCTGGGATGGGACTAGATTCAAGCTGATCCACATCCTACCAGGGACCATTGGGTTCATTAGGCTTAACGACCACAGAGAAGGAAGAAAATTAATGGGGAGTCCATTTTTCATTATGAACGGTCTGTCGATATATCTTCGTTTTCCTCTCTTAGCTTCGATGGACCTGGGTTCGTGATTAGCCTTATGACAGGGTATATCTTTATAAGAACGACTCGAGTCCTTGATTCGAAAGACCATAGAGAAGGAATACTATTGACTTGATTAGCCATCTCAGGGACAACTGATTAGCTACCTGATGGGGTGTACGTTATTAGGAACCATTTGGGTCATTAGGCTTAATTGCCATAGGTAAGGAAGACAATTCATGAGCAGCCCATGGACCCTTATCCATGGGTCCTAGTTGCCAACACATCTTGACTTGAATCCAATGTCCACACAACCTTTCTGGTCACAAAAGTCCACCTTAACCACATGGGGGTGACCATGCCAGACCAGAGCTTCCTGGATGCCCAGAGCTTTCTAGACTAAGGGAGACCAACTCCTTGGGGTAGCCTGGTCTCACACAAGATGCCCAGCTTCTGTTCTGCTGCCATGGTGGTGGTTGCAGTTGGGGTGGTTGTGTCCTGCATTGCAGCCATGTACAGAACTAGATGGATTAGTCCAATAGCCTACGTTCTTTTTTCTGGAAAAAGCTTAGAACAGAATTAATGGACTGAGATACGAACTATAGATGAGACACCTTTGATTAAGGGATGGCTCTTTTTCCTATGTAAGAGTGTGTTGATTTTATTTTCCCCAATTTCTGTTATCTACAAAAAGTGGGCCGTGTAGAGGCGCAATGCCTCCCAGACCGAAAGTACCATCCTGGGGGAGGTTTTGGTCCTCCTTATGTTTGGGTCTACAGCTTCAGTAAAACTCAGCCCTCACGTGGCCAAGAAAAGCGTCTACTAAGCTATTTGGAATGCTTTGTTTCTGTTTTCTATCTCAACATTATAAACAACAACATTGGCCAACAACCTCTTGCAAATCCCAACTGATATAGACCCATTGACTCATCGGGATTCATGTAAGACAGCTTGTATTCAGCAACAGATTCAGTGGCTCTACTCTTTAGTCGGGATGAGCCATGGAACACTGGCCAACGTAGCTTACATTCCGGTATTGTTTGTGTTTCACTGAGTGCTCCCTAGTGGTCGTAGGGTGGCTTGTAGCCATCTCCTGTGTAACAACCAGACATTTTCCCTGCCTTTCCAATGTTTGACTTCACACCCCACACCAAAATGTCTTGGGATACCCTTTTCATGACACTGTAAAGCCATCCATTGAAAGTAGACCTCTTGCTATGGTTCATGTTTGGTCTACTGGTGGGAGATCCATGCCGATGAAAAATGAATGCTATGATATAAAACCAGAAAACCCACTGAAAGAGCTTTATTTTTCAACTAGAACCCTGACCTCCGAGGCAAGCTGGAGCCCATCCACATGACAAGAAACCAAGAGATGGTTTTTAAAGAGAATGTGTCTGGTTTCCTAACTACCTTATTTTCCCAGTGAATGGCAAGGTTCTCATACATATCTGAAGCTTGGAGTCACACAGCATGATATGTTAAATGTGTAAGGTGTTTCCTTGCAAGTAGAAATATAGCACGTTGAGGCTTGTTAGAATGTTTCTGGGTATATTAGCATTTCCTTGTGTGAGGTGGGCCGAACTGAAAGAAGAGAAAATGTGTGAGCATGCACTTTGTTCAAAATAAAACTAATAATAATAATAATAAAAATAACTCACTGGCCTTTGTGTTTTGTTGGGGGCAAGCACCTGGTTTCCCCAGGTTTCTCTCCAACCCTCTAACCACTGTGTAAAACTGCCCATCTCTACGCTACATAGATTCAACTCAAACCCACATGCCCCCATCGAAAAGAAATATATAAGAGCGGGACATCATTTTAGCCAAGCTTTATTTGCTGACAGAATCCTACGAGCAGGATCTGGGATAAGGCTAGGTTTCTGTGAATCTGGGTCTCATAGGTGTGACTCCAGGAGAATTCATAGTTGGCCATGCCCCCACCCAGGGCCCCCAAGGTTGATTTTATGCCATGGCTATCGGGTGGTCTTCTGCAGGCTGGTAGATAAACTCCTTGGGCTGAGCATCCCTTCTGGACTCCACATGGCGTTTTTGGGACAAACGGATCCGGTTATATAATGCCTCCTGATGACAGCAAGTGGAAGAGAACGGATATCAAAACCCATCATTTGAACCCGACCACTAACTCTGATAGTTATGCGAATGACACTTTTGCTCCTGAGAAGATCGGCAAAGAGGCGTCACCTTAAAGACTCTGGCTTAACTTGAACTAGAGTAGACCCATTGAGTCTGTTGCAGAACGGTAAGCCAACCATTAATGGGCTGGATAGCTCAGTGAGTTGGATATCTGGCTGTGGAGCCAGAGGTTGGGAATTTAATTCCCCACAGTGCCTCCAGGGAGAAGAGCCAGCCTGGGTAGCCTTGGGCAAGCTGCACGGTCCCAAAGCCCATACCCTCCAGAAGAAAGGGATGGTAAACCGCTTCTGAGTACTCTATACCCAGAAAACCATGCAAAGTGTTACCATAAATTGGAATTGGCTCAACAACAAGTATGTAAATCCCATTGACTCTGTGAGTCTACTCAAGATGGAATTAGCACTTGGATTTAAGCCTCTAAGCGGGATCCAGATTTAATCCATCGACTCATCGTGAGTCAAGTCAACCGCTTTTGTGTTTACAGACAGAGAACGAAAGAAGAGGGAAACCCACTGCCCATATTTACCGATCCCAACTGAAGCCCCTCACCAAAGCTGAAATGTTATAATGAAGATAGATCCATGGGTAGAGAATAATGAACTCATGACTCTTTTTTGCCTGACGTAGATGATACATAAACAACCTCATCAAGATCAAAGCAGGAAATGCTAAGCCAACATCAGCGATGTATGAGGCTGGCCAGTTTGATTCAAGTTGTTTCACCAGGAGTCTCAAATCCTGGAGAGATTTACTCACCAGGTTGATCTCAGCCAACTCAGATCCCCACGTCTCCTCAACAGCAGTCATGGTCCAGATCACCAGTAAAACGGCGAGCAGACCGGCTGAGAGCTTCATGTTGCCTTCACAATGGAATGGCTTTCTGGGATGACTAAGTCGGAGAATTCTTATTTGAGGTCTACTCTGCCCCAAGGGTTGCTTTGATGCTCTTTATATGGACCTCCCTGCCTCAACAGGAAAGAATCGGGGTTCACAACCAACAATCCAGATGGATGCATCGCAAGGAACAATGTGTGCCAAAGGGTTTTATTGTTATTGGCCAAAGTGGGGAGGGGATGGAGGGCTCATGAGTACTCCTTTGTTCATCGCTCTTGGTTGCCAATTTTGTAGCTTCACGGCAAGTGAAGCAAATAAACCAAAGCTAGGGTGGAGGGGATGTTTTTTGTTTTTGCTAAAATAAGTGTATCCTTATTGTATGTAAAGCTGGCAGGGAGGGAACAAGAGACTGATCATAGTGAGACGATGCAGGTTTTCCTGCCCTTTGCAAAGAACAAGTTTGTTGATCTTTCTTCTTCTATGTTTGCAATGGCAGGCCAGCTGGGAGGGTACCTCTGTGCTGGCCTTCCGTGTCTTCACAAACAAGGAAGCCGGCGTTACTCAACTTCCATTCTTAAGTCAAAGTTTTAGCTTGTGTTTATTTCCCCCAGAATGGATTTCTTGGGGCGAAAGAAGTATTTCTTTTTACCTGATCCTGTGAATCCCAAGTGATGACTCTTAACTCATTAAGTATCAGCTGTGGTGCTGGAGGAGAGCTTTGCGGGTACCCTGGGCCGCCAGAAAGATGAACAAGTGGGTCCTAGATCAAAGCAAACCTGAACCCTCTCTAGAGGCAAAAATGCCGAAACTCAGGCTGTCCTGCTCCGGGCACCTCAGAATAAAGCAGGATTCTCTGGAAAAGACAATAACGCTGGGAAAGGTGGAAAAGAGGAAGACCCAATACAAGATGGACTGACTCCCTAAAAGAGGCCACAGGCTTCAGTTTACAAGAGCTGAGCAGGGCTGTTGAGGACGTGACATTCATGGTGTCACCATAGGTCAAGGGCGACTTGACAACACATAGAATCATAGAATCATTGAGTTGGAAAGGGCCTATAAAGCCATCAGGTTGAACCCCCCGCTCAATGAAACAACAACAACTTCGGTATAAGCTCATCTTATTGTGCCTGAGAAGAGGATGTTAAGGCCCTCAGAGTCAACCCACCTTGGGCTTTGCCTTCATGGGGGGCTGCCTTCACATCTTTACTGCACAGAGAGAAGTTCATGGAAGGGGTGGGCCTCTTGAGGGACAAGGAACCTGGCAGTGTTTGCTGGCCGCCCTGTGGAAAAGAAA
Source organism: Intellagama lesueurii (assembly GCA_037013535.1). Classification (NCBI taxonomy): domain Eukaryota; kingdom Metazoa; phylum Chordata; class Lepidosauria; order Squamata; family Agamidae; genus Intellagama; species Intellagama lesueurii. The sequence continues at coordinate 11,041,765 of JBAJHW010000016.1, read as the reverse complement.
AAAAGATAACCCAACAAGGTAATGAACGGAGTAACCATTCCTTTTCCTCCTACGCTGAATTATTCACTCAACCTTTTGTAATAAGAACAACCAGGCACGGATCCTGCTGGCCACTTCCTTGCACACGAAGAGTATAAAGAGGGTGCTAACATCTCTGAGCAGACTTAAGAGCATTTCACTCTCCTTCCGTCTCAGGGAACCAAGAAAGACCTTCCTAGGCTGAATCACCATGGAGCTGTCGGCATGCTTGCTGGCTGTCGTGTTGTTGACATGCGCTGTGACCCCTGCCGAAGAAGCCCAAGCAGCTGAATCCGTGGAGCAAACGCTGGTGAGCGAACCTTCATGGTCCTTCTTTGCTACAGAAACGGCCACCCTACCCAGCCAGCTCAAGCTGTTGGGGGGGGGGTCACTGCCCAGTTGTGGTTCAACCAGTCCTTCTTGGTTCTCAACTAGATGTGGCCACTTGGAACTGCAAGAAGATGGAAAGTTGGCTTCTTCAGAGCTCGGTGCCTCCCACCCAGTGTTTCCAGCTCTGGTGGGCAGCCGTGGTTCTCCAGGATTCTTCTTTCCTATCCCTTCCTGGTGGTCTCCCAGAAGAGATCTTGCCCTTGAATGGCTCACAATACCAGGGGGGCAGAACGGTGTCCCTCTCTGCAGCGCCTGGGTTGGTCTTGGTCCTGAGGCCCACCGTTTCAAGTGGGCATCTTGCCAGGGTTCACCCTTCCTGTACAATCTCAAGAGTTTGGGGCTCTAGAGTGAGAGAGAGAGGGGGGTGATCGCTGAGTTATCCAGTTCTCCAGGAAATGCCAAAATCTGTTTTATCGGGGTAAATCTAGATATATATATATATATTTAACGTTTAACTTATTTATGGTGGAGATGTTGTAAAGCTAGCATGGGGCCCAACTTCCTGACAAGAACATTCCAAAATTGATGAATGGCATCATAAATTTTGAAAAAGAAATGGTATCAGGCAAGTTTTTATTTTTTTTAAAAAAAAAAAGTATACCTGGGAGCAAAAGAAATCAACAGAGGCTGCAAGCCACTGCAGAGAAAGTACTCAGGTTTCCCCAGGTTCAGTTTTAAACCCTGTTCTCCTCTGTTTCCTCCCCACAGGAAATCTCAAAGCGGTCTGGAAGTGAAGCCTTCGAAAAGCGGGAGGCCAAGGTGAAGAGATGTCTACCCCCACGGTGGAGATACCCCCCACATCCACCTAAACCCCCACATTCACCACCACCACCACCCACGACAACCCCACCGCCCACCACCACCCCATCACTCACGACAACTCCACCGCCCACCACCACCCCATCACTCATGACAACTCCACCGCCCACCACCATCCCATCACTCATGACAACACCACCGCCCACCACCACCCCATCACTCACAACAACTCCACCGCCCACCACCACCCCATCACTCATGACAACTCCTCCACCCACCCCCACACTCACACCTACGACAACTCCACCCCCCACAACCACACCCACACCTACGACAACTCCACCCCCACAACCCTATCCATGACAACTCCACCCCCCACAACCCCTCCACCCCCCACGACAACCCCCCCAGCCCCATAACCCTAAAACGCTCCCATGGACCGTTTTGGCATCTCCAAGGCCCATCTTCATCTCCTCCTCCTTCTGGACTGTGACCCATGCATGGCCCTCGGATTCACCCAAGCCGAGGCCACCTGGGAAACCCAGGCCCAGCCTCCTCCCCTGGAGACATCTGCCTCTGAGCAACACCCCCTTCACCCTTGACTTCTATTCCTGCTGTTTCTTTGTTTGTTTGTTTCACCCCTTTGGTCGTCCCACCAAGGCGTCTGCCGCCATCTTGGGCTTCTCTGGCCATGCACCGTGGGCTTTTCATTCCCACCTGGTGTCGGCTGTCCTGTAGGGAAGTCTAGAAGGATCCAGAGGCGACACGTTCAGTGCGTCCAAGCAGAGAGGACAAACGCCTTGGCGAGAGGCTCCTCCAGAGCCACGTGTGTCGAGCTGGGTGGAAAATTCACGCCGGTTCAATCCCTGAGAAGAATATTTGGCCAAGGTGTGAATGTCTTCCTGTTCAGGATGGCATGAATTTGAGGTAACACACAATCCTCACCCACATGCCAAATTCAATAGGAACCGTTAGTTATTCCGACCAGGAATGGTTTGCACCGGCATGCCGTATAACTCACAAAGACAGCAAGTGTCTCTTTAAAAAAAAAAAAAAAAGAGGGGGTAGCCCTAATTCAGCACCATAAACATGGTTGGCCTCCTTCCATTTCAGCCTCTCCAAAATTGTTTTTTTTTGTTTTGTTTTGTTTTTAAAAACACAAGGTCTTTCCATCTTGAATATGAACACGCGGGAAAATGGTTGTGAGTCCTCATGAAAATACCCCCACCTCTGCTTTGTTGTGAACAGGTCATAGCAAAGAACGTAGTACCGCTGGGCGGTGGTGATTCAGGAGGAAAGAAGATGCGGACTTTTTAAAATAGGCTGAAGTTTGTCCCTGCAGAGTCCAAATGAGCTACATGTCTGGGGATCGAGAGCTTTTCCTGCTTCCGTTGCTATCTTCTATGGAACAAGAGGCCCCATAGTTATGGCTTCAGAAGAGCATCTCTGAGCTTCTACTGCCTGCTACCTTTTATTTTGGCTTCTGCTAATCTGTCCTGGAAGATCCAGATCCGACCGTACCTAACACCACTGCTAGTCAGAGAGTTCACCGTGAGCACCATCAAACCATTACGAGAAGCTTGTCCATGCCTCCATCATGCCTGTTCCCCTTGCTTGAACCCAGTGGCTTTTATGTCTGGATGGTAACAGTCTGTCTACCAATAAAGCTTGTCCGTTGGTTATCCATCACTTCCTGGTGCGTTCTTTGATAGAGTCTAATTTTGCTTCTATTCCTGCACTTCGAGGCCTAGACGAAACTCTCAAAAGATATAGAGGCAGAAAATAAATTTGCATTGGACTTCTGTTGTATTGGACTTGATCATCTGGAGGGTCCCTTCTAGCTTTGCAGTTCTAAGTTTAACACTACTACTAGTAGTAGCAGTAGCAGTAGCAGTAGTATTTTCAGGGGGGGATTGATGACTCTTATTCTGCACCCTCAATAAGGGACCCTTGGTTTTAAATAAAAAGCAATCAAAGGAACTACTCATTTGTCTCTGCTTTGCTGTGAACAGGGAACATTCTATCACTGGGAACGAATCTCCAGAAAGCATGTGGGAGAACTGCAAAGGAGGAGGTCTAAGACAAAGTCATGGTTTGTGGTGACCCCACCCAAACCAAAGTCCGACGACCACGACTGGGCACGTTGGAAGCCAACTGATCCCCCTGGATTAATGACTATCCATGCCACCACAAGGGTGCCGGTATCAATGGAATCGGAGGATGGGTTCTGCTGATCCTGTCTGGAATAGTCAGGTTTCACCCGAGTTTTACCCCAGTGTCCCACGTCCCCCTAGATGCTATCCAACCCTACATGTCCTTGTTCAATGGAGAAGAAGCATCATCAGATCAAGGGCTGAGATCTAGAAGGAACGTCCCCTTCCAACAATGAGGTCTGTGTTATAATGGAAGGGGACCAATGGTGAAAAGCAGAAGATGTTTCTTAAAATCTCTTGGGATTCTTCTCGCCCCCTCTCCTGGTCCAAAAATCAACTTCCAGAGTAGACCTCTGGAAACTCTTCCAGTGTTCAACTGATCGTCATTATTAATTACATTTCCACACACCTAGTGTGCCCCATCCCAACTTCTGGGACTGAGTATTTGGACAAAGCATGCCCCCCACCCCATTTTAAATGCCAAGACTCCGTGCCGTCCTATAGTCTTTTTTCTTAAAGCTCTATGGATGTTTTATGTTAATCCACTTGACCATGTCAACTGCGTTGACAAAAACTCTGCACCCAAGCCTGGTCCTGTTGATAAATAAAATTGGATCTCATTGACAAACACAGAGCTGGTGTGGTAGCTGGTGTGATTATTGTTATTACTATTTAATGACTTTGGACTGGGATGTAGTCAGATGGGTGGCTCATCGGGGCTTAGTTTCTCTATGTGATGCAACTGTTAAACTCTCCCCATCATGACGACAGAGGCAAAAAACATTCCCTACACACACACACACACACACACACACACCAACACACACACCCCGCTGGTTGAAATAATTTGGAGTTCAAAATCCATGCCTTTCGATCAACGGAGACCCGGCCTTGTCTAGGAAAATGTGCGCAGGGAATCAGCGATGAAGCCAGTAAATTAGATTTTTCAAAAACCGTAGAACCATTTCGTGATAAGGACTTCTAGCCTGGTAAGCCTTTCAGCACCTCGGAGAGCTCCAGACAAACTTGGTGCTTCCGGCATTCTTTACACCTCTAACTCTGTACAGCACCTTGACACACACACACACACACACACACCAAAACACATGCACCGGGTAGAAAAGAAAGCAAATGTTCCCGGATTGACCCAGAGGGCAAGTGGACACCCGAATGATTCGCAAGGACTCACATGTGCTTCCCCCTAAGCACAAAATGTCTAATTGCCATTCTGAACAGCATCATTTAAGGGCAACCGGAGTGCTTGAAAAACGAACTTTATGTTTCGTACAAAGAGGAGGAGTGCTCAGTTAAGTTCCATTCAAGGGGAAGTTTTAAAAAACCCGATTCAATCCCAAGCCTCGTTGATCCCTGTTCTGCCAAACAAGCATGTTCTAAGGCAGCTGAACGAAAAAAACAAAACAAGATGTAACGTTTAATGAGCCATTACTTATGTTCACCCATTATTATTTTTTATATGATGGTTTTGCCCTTGTGGTCAAGCCAACATGACTTTCTATATTCCTTGCTCAATGTTCATCACGCGTATCTGTCCATCCAATTCCCTTTTGCCCCTGAGATCTCAAATATGACTTTCTGATCCTTCTCTGGGTCTGGCTTTCATTGAGCATTTGCAAAAAAAAAAAGGCTCTCCTTCAGGCTGATGCTAACTATGGTACAATGAACCAAAGGGTCTGGGCTGGCCCTTACCTTGACTGAGCAGCTGAGCTGAATGTGCAGAAACCCAGTGTACAAGAGGACCTCATTCAGCTAATTCAACTCAACTCTGAGTGACAGGAAATCTAGAAGTCCGTGGTCTTCCTTCTGGGGGTGAAGCTTCCAATCTATGCTGGCCATTGCACCAGGAACCATTGCTGTTTTTTCACTATAACTTCCGAAATGAGAAAGACCCTTTTTGCGGATGAACATAAGAGTTGGCTTTTGCAGTATTTTTTTTCCTAGTGCATCACTGATCTTAGTAAAACAGCGGGGAGCAAAGAATGATGATAGGGTAGACACCTTGTAGCCCATCACAGTGACCAATTCATCCACAGCTCTCCCACCGCAAGTGGTGGGATGTGAAGGGGGCGCTCCTCTCATCCTGGCGGTGGTCCTGTGCCCTATCGTGGTGCATAACATTGCAGTCACCACGCCAGTCTACCCCATCATTGCCAGGGGTCTGGAAAGCTCAGTGGAGGACCAGCTCAGCTCTGCATAGCTCTGGCTGAATCCGAAATGCTTGGCTCTGAGAACTGGTGGAGAGCTCCGTTGTTGAGGGTCTCTGGCTGTGGAGCCAGAGGTTGGGAGTTCGATTCCTCAGTAGGCCTCCTTGACAGGGGCTGGACTCGATGATCCATAAGTTAGTTCCCTTACAGCTCTTCAGTTCTAAGATTAAAATTAAGATCAAGTCCTTAAAACCAGTGACTGGGGCCAAGGAAGCATGGACTACCATCTGTGCCATGGCACAGCGCTGCGGGGAGCAGTGATCTGCGTCCAGAACGGCAGAAGCCATGAGAGGTGGGTAGGTGAAATGGCCCCGTTAGGGGCTCTGCAGCCTCTCGTCAGCACCATGTTGTGACAGAAGGTTCCCAGACCCACCTACCCAAAGAGGAAATGGGTCGCTGGAAGGGCAATCAAGCACTCTTTGAAGGACCAGACCCCAAAGAGAGGAACAGGGAGTTGTTGTTTACAACCATGCATGACCCACTTCTGGAACTGACCCTAAACGGAAATTTCAGGCAGTGTACATCCAGGAGGAAATTGGCAGAACAGAGTAAAACTGTTCATCCCCTGGCAAGGAGACCTTCCGTGTTCCCACCCACCCCAGGCCTGGAAAGGTCCCTTGTCCTTCCCAATGGCACTTGGTTTTAGTTGAGTAACCCTTTGCGCCTCCCAGGCAGGCACCGAGAGGCTTATATAAGGAAGGCACGGTTGGAGGACCAACAAAGAACAGAGGCAACCCTTCTTCTTCTCCGCATCCCTCCCACCAGCCCCTGTTCCAATCCATCATGAAGACCTGGCCACTCCTGCTCACGACCATCCTGCTGGTGTGGTACGTGGGGGTCTCAGAAGCCGGTGAGGAAGGTGCAGAAGGCAGCAAAGGCGGAGGAATCAAGGGGACCCTCAAGTCCTTGTGGGGCAAGATAAAGACCAAAGTAAGCAGAAAGGATGCTCTAGGAGGGAGGGAGTGTTCTAGGATGCTCTAGGAGCGAGCGAGAGAGAAGAAGCACCCGGAAGGGTGTCGAACCACCGCCGTGTAACATATGAGCTCGAGAAACCAGGCTGTTCTATGTCCACAGAATGGATGCGGTCAAAGCTAGAGAGGGGAGAGGCACCCAGCACCCCGAACGTTGTCTGTGAACGTTGGGGACTCGGCTGTACAAAGTGGGGAGCAGCCCCGAGACCCACAGGGCAGCGGGAGGCTAGGGCTGGGCAGAAGGCACAGAGGGAAGCAGAGACACTTCTGGGGAACTCCATGGTCACCATTCTCCAACATTCGCACGCGGAGAGAGTCAAGAAGCTGGAGCTCCTGGCTTTGCTAACTTGTGGACCAGAAGAAGGACCCAGCCGAACAGAGCGCCTAACCAAGATGGTGGGAAAGGCTGCCCGCTAGGGAATCTGTCTGGCCAGCAGTCTCATTCTGCCCTGACTCGTATGGGAAGTGATGGGGGAGGGTGTTGGGCAAATCCCTTCCTGCAGATTGGAGGGGACAGCTGTCAGTCCATGAAGCCTGGCTTCCTTCTTTCCTGTTGCAAAGATAATTCTCTGAAGGTTTCTCTGTGCCTTTTGGGCTTCATCCAAAGCAGCCTTGGGGGGGTCTTTCCAGCCCGTTTGATAAGCTCTGGCCCTGAACCAGACTTCGCTGCAGATGGGGCCTGGATGGGCCCAAAACTGCTCCAATTCATTTGGGGTTAATCAGGTTTTGGGGGCACAAAAACGGAGGCACGGGATTGGTCTGGACATTTGAAAGATTCAGCTGTTTGAACTCACATTTCTTCTTGCTTCACTCGCAGGGGAAGGAAGCGTTGTCAAAAATCAAAAAATTCGGCTCTGAAATAGTAGACAGCGTTTTGAAGAAAGCGGGGGAGTGGATAGATAAGAAAGAGCAAACACGCAGCATTGAGAAACGGGCGGCGTGAGGGAGAACCAGCAAGAGCTTCACATCTGGACAGCATGGATGAACTTCACCCACATGTCTCAACCTCCAGACCTGGACGACAGATGTTCAGCCAGACCTACAGACCCCTCTTCGGCCACATGGGAATTCTCACCCTCTCAAGCAGCCTTTCCCAAAATGGGTTTCCCCAGATGTTGTTAGAGAACCATCCCCATCATCCCCAGCAAAGGGTATGATAACCCAACAACACCTGGGGAGTCCAGATTGGTGCAAGGCATGCCAGAAGGACCTCCCGGTGCTTCGACCCTGTTACTTATGGAGCAGTTAGTTCTCAGGTTATTTCTGGTAGTGATGGTGTGGTTGGTTCTTCTTAACCTTTTAGATGTTGCTCTGTCTGGGGATGATGGGAGCTGTAGCTAGACAACACCACTAAATAATTGTATCCCACCACCCCTCTTCAAACTATATTTTCTCATTCTATTCTTAAATGCTTTCGTTTGATTCAATGGGGCTGCGTAGTTTTGCATCTAAAGAATACCCGAAAATTGGGAAACCGATTCGGAGGTGGAGAAAATTACTTGTCAATGTGATGATGATTGTGATAACGGTGGTGAGTTAAGCAGGAGCTTCTGATGAGGTTTTTGTCAATGTGCTAAACACACCTGCATGATCATATAAAGAGTTCTATTAATGCACATCAGTCTTGCTTGAGGAGTCTGTTTTAAACGTTTCTTTTAGAGAATCGGCATGATTCACACTTCCTGGAATAATACAAGGACTGGAACATAAGAAGCATGGTTGGTTTTCCTCACATCGCCAGATGTAGGGATACATTTTTCCGCTCAAGCACACGTTGCAAGACCCCAGAAAGAACGGCACATTTAGGTTAAAATGTAAACAAAAACATGCATTTTGTGACCAAACCCATTCAAAAACAGAGCTAGTTTTCACACTTTTTTAAAAAGCATTTGTTAGTATGGAAACAAGCTTAAGAATGAATGTAGGTGAAACTGACATCACATTAAAATCTCTTGATTTCCAGTCTGATCATCACCATCATCTTAGAACTGCAGAGATGGAAGGGACCCTATGGATCATCAGGTCCAGCCCCTATCGAGGACGTCCAGGGTGGAATCGAACTCCCAGACTCTGGCTCCGCAGCCAGAGGCCTCAACCTCTGAGCTAGCCAGCAGTTCTGTATTATCAGATAATCACACACAGAGGATTGGGTCTAGATTTATTCTGTTGAATGTAGTCAAAGAAGACTTCACTCATAACTTATTTACATAATAATCATATACTCAACTTCTTCTTGTCTGCTCTCTTTTTACTTACCTTATAATTTAAAACAAAGTTTTCAAGGCAGTTCAGAAAACAAAACAGGCCCAAGGCCAGTCGGGGGGAAATGAATGAATGAAAAACCTTAGACATCAACAGAAGAATTTAATTTCTTTGCCTCGTCCTGAAAAGAATCCATTGTGGGTGCCATGTGAGGTTTCTCAGAGATGTTATCATGTCGGGACACAAAGGACGTCCCTCTTAACACTCTGCCCAGAAGCCTCACTTTGTCCCATTCACTTCTATGGGACTCCAGCGTATAACCAGCTAATCTAGATCCCATCCATCAGGATGGTGGACTCAAGACTCCCATGCCATCCGTCCCGCTCATCCTTCCAGAGTTTTATCAGGGCACACGCAAAGTGATAAAGTACCTCCAAAATGGAAGAGTTGGGAGTCAACTCGGGGAATTGAAATCAATGGGGGCTCACGCAGGACTAACTTGATTTGAAGGGGGCCTGAACAGCGTCTGCTCTGAGCCATTCCATCATGGCATTTCCAACAACAGCTGAGCAGCTGCGGAAGGCCCCCCCCCCCCCAAGAAGAGGTTGACCAAAAAGCCACCCCAGTTCCATCCCAACCACCTTGCTCCGTCTAGGTTCAGTGGCAGAAAGAGCCAAGTGTCATCATGTGTGCATAGAATTGTGTGTGCAGGTCAACATTTATGGAAGTTATATTTTTGCACGACTGGTCCCAAGATTCCAAGATCGTGTTGGATTAAATTTTCTGGAGTCCTAGTCCTCAACGGTAAATGTTTCCTTGCTTGTGTGTGTGTGTGTTTGAATACCTATATGTGCCTAAAACATACATACATGGTCCTTTCACCCTCTTCTCTAGCAACAGTGGCTGTGGGCCAAAATCCTGTTGCTTAGCATAGTAAATTACACCAGAGTAGGCCCATTGAACCAATGGATATGTAGCGAGTCAACTCCTCCATAAGTTCCATTGATTCAAATGGACCTACTCTAGCTATGAAGGAACGTGGTGGCGCTGCGGGTTAAACCTCAGAAGCCTCTGTGCTGCAAGGTCAGAAGACCGGCAGTCGTAAGATCGAATGCACACGATGGAGTGAGCTCCCGTCGCTTGTCCCAGCTCCTGCCAACCTAGCAGTTCGAAAGCATGCAAATGCAAGTAGATAAATAGGTACCACCACGGTGGGAAGGTAACGGCGTTCCATGTCTAGTCGCGCCGGCCACGTGACCACGGAAACTGTCTTCGGACAAACGCTGGCTCTACAGCTTGGAAACGGGGATGAGCACCGCGCCCTAGAGTCGGACACGACTGGACTAAATGTCAAGGGGAACCTCAAGAACTCTAACTATGACTTACTAGGCTAAGAACTTACTAAATTCCCTTTGATTCAATGGGCTTATCCTAGTATGATTTACTACATACACTAAGTAACAGGATTTGGACAATCATGTCGGCCATATTCTCCACCCCAATCTAAACACTTCTTTTTATCTGCCTCTTTTTCTCCCCCAATTTTACAAACAGGGTGCAATGATTTTGATGGCTTGGTACCAGTGTCAAGTTACTTATGGACCCCATCTCATGGCAGACATGCCTTCTGAGATGGCCACCAGGCCCCTGGGTTGTGTTCCATGGACACATTTGCTTGGGTTCTTTGTGCAACAGTAGTTCCCTCTGCATATGCACAGAAATATGCTTTGCTGGGGCTTCGGTTTCCTAAATAACAAGCTACAGGCTTGAAGGAGGCCAAGATTTATTTGCAATTGGACACATCTGGAAATGATCCTGATGCCTTTGAAGTGGGGTCCTGCGGTTGGGGGTGGAGTGACCAGGAAATCTGAATTCAGGGATACAGGAATGAAAATATGGAACAGTCAGGCCACCAGGCAGTTAAATTCCAGGTCTTCCTTGGGTTCTGGTGAGCATCTCATTTGTTTTCAAGAAAATCTGGATTTTCAAGGTCTTCTCTCCCTCAAAGCTGTTAGGGAAAAGAAGAAGAGAAGTAATGTATGCTGGAAAAATGCAGTTTTTCAAACACTATTCCTCTAGTGACCAATTCTGGTAACGTCATCTTTAGAAATACATATTTCTAGGATTTTTCTTTTAATGTTTTAAATATTTTCAGACCGTGGATAAGTGAATCAGTGGATACCGATCCCACATATAAAGGGGTCCTACTGTAATTTCTCTCAAATTACCCATCCAGGATTATAAAACAAGGTCTTTCTATGGGTGGAGTCCTCTCTCTCTCTCTCTCTCTCTCTCTCTCTCTCTAACTCCAGAAAAAGGAGGAAAGAGGGAAAATCATTCCAACCCTACCCAAATGGTTGGGGCAACATTTCACCCAAGATTTCAGATAAAGACAGATCTCACCACCCCTGTTGAAAGAAGAAACGGAAGAAGAAACCACAGTTCTGGGACTTTTGACGAAGCAGAGGCAAAGGGGTAACGTTTCAGAGCAACTGGCCCCGCAATTTGGTTTTATGGGAAGCTGTCATGAAGGGACTCTTCCCTCTCCCCCTCATCCCCACATCTTGGAGTAGGTCCAACCTCTTTTTGATGCCTCCCTCAGAACCTGTTGTCCTTCTCAGTCCCCGACTGACCACCCAGGTCTTCCCCTCCCTCGGCCATTGATCTGCGCATGGTGCCAAAAGGGCAGGCCTGTAAGCAGGAAAATAAAATAAAATCATCGAGTCTGTTCTTCTCGTCCACATTTCAGAACATTTAGCTTTTATTTCTCTCCCCACCCACGAAATTGTAGGAATTTCGCTTTGAATGGAGTCCCCCACACACACATATCTGTGTAGCTTCTCCGGCCCTTTACCAGCCTAGCTGGCCTCTCAATTCTTTAGGTCCGAGAAGGAGAAGGTGCGGCTTTCCTGGCATTCCAGGACTACATCTCCCATCATCCTTTACCACAGGCTATGCTGGGGAGGAACGAGGGCCACGGACGTCCATCGGGATCTGGAAGGCCACCCCTTCCCTATCCCAGTTTTAGGGAAAGACACGATTGTTGAACTAGCAGCAAACCTATAAAGGTGAACAATCATAGTCTACGGATCCCTGGGACTGTGCAGTTGGCCCAAGGCCACCCAGGCTGGCTCTACTCACAGGAGGCACAGTGAGGAATTGAACTCCCAACCTCTGGCTCCGCAGCCAGAGACCTAAACCACTTACACCAGTGTTCTTATATCTTCCTTCTTTTCTACCACTTCTGCTTCCACTGCTGATATGACTGGACCTGGCCTATTGTCACTTGATGAGCTGACAATGACCCTTAGCCATTGTTATAACAATAATCTTAGAACGGCAGAACTGGACCCTATAGATCATCTAATCCAGCCCCTCTCAAAGAGGCCCGGGGGGGGGGATCAAACTCCCAACCTCTGGCTTTGCAGCCAGATGCCTAAACCACCGAGCTATCCAGCTGTTGCTGACACTGCTATTATTTTAGGATGACTTCTGGAATATTGTGTGCCTACATTATCACTAGGGCTGTTCTTACGGCTATTGTGCCTATTATTACTATCGTTAGCAGCACAAGTGGTATGTATGTCATTTGCCCATCTGCCCGCCTTCCATGCCTCTCCAGAAAAAGAAGCTGGTTGACTCTGTGTTCCCCAGCAAAGTCTCGAAAACTGCCTCTTTTTTCAAACTTACCTTTTGCAACTCCTTTAGAGTCACCTCTTGAGCGACGGTAGTGCAAAGGAGTGGAAGCGCAATAAGCAAGATCACCAGCAGCTTCATGGTGGATGGAAAGAACTCCAGCTTTGGATTGGAAGGAAGGAAGGAAGGGTTAGAAAAATACATTTTTTTCCCTTGACACGTCATCCTCTGTGGTGGCACCACCAAGGCAGGAAAGTCCACGGTCCACTCAGCAGAATGAACCCAATCTAAAGCCAACCTGGGAAAAGTTGAACAAAGAACCCTTTAGATGCCAATGAGTGATACCCAGTGTGGTGTAGTAGATAAGAGTGATGGGCTAGGACTCTGGAAGACCGGGGTTCGAATCTCCCCCTCCCCTCAGCCATGAAAACTCGCAGGGGGAGTGGAACGGGCAAAACCCCTCCTTAAATATCTCACTTCCCTTGAAAGCCCTGTTAGGGTAGCTATAAGTCGGTTCTGACTTCAGGGCACCCACATGAATAACAACAGATACAAAGTAAGCCCTTTAAAAATCAAAAATAGCAGAGGGTCAACCCATGGCACCACTAAGAGGGGAGAATTGATGAGCTTTTGTGGCCACGGGTGCCTCTGTGCGTACGACATCCAGACCTGAAGCTCCTTTGATTAAATGAGAAGGAGCAGAGGAAGCAAAGCTCCATTCACGGTACAATCAGCCACGATGGGATCCCTGATGAAACGGGAAGTCTCGTTGCCATGCGGTTCTTAACTCTATGGCTGCAAAAAGATTCACAAACCCCCTTCAATCTACCCCTGCCAAGGTGGAAGGCCAAGGATTCTTACCAAGCGCCCCTCTCGGTCTCCTTTCTCAACGGGTGAGGAGGTGAAACCAACACGGACTGTCCAACCACCCCTGGCTTTTTACGGCCTCCCGTATCACTTCAGGAAATCAAACCCAGGGTGGCCTTTGGCAGAGACGTCCCAGCGGGGGAAGAGGAAAAAGCTGGCATGTCTCACCCCCCACATCCATCTGTACATTCAGTGGAGGTGATCTTTCTGGCAAAGAACACCTTTCACACACACCCCAATAACTCATCGGTTCTGTGCCCCGAGGGGCCACAGGAGTAACAAAATGTGCCCGTGTATCGGTAGGAAATGGATGAACTGTTTTTGGCTGGCACAGATAAAATTGTCTAATTTTTTCCCCCCTATGAGGCATTCAGGAGAAACCAAACAAACAAAAAAAACAGTCATCCTTCTCCCCCCCCCCCCTCGTTTAAGCCATTACGGACTGAATTATATCAGGAAAAACCTGCAAGCACATTTGAACAAAAATAAGACGTTTGCCCAGAAGCTTAAAGGTCAGGTCAGATGCCTCTGAAATTGTTGGAATGAACAGCAGTTGTCGAGAATTCCTGCCTTCTGCTTACTGTATCTCTCTGCCCGACAAGGAAAATTGCTTTTATTATTATTATTATTATTATTATTATTATTATTATTATTATTATTATTATTATTATTATTATTATTATTATTATTATTATTAATCATCATCATCATCATCATCATCATCATCATCATCAAAAGCTGTTTGGAGATAAGAGCTTTTTCTCATTCTCAGCTTTCAGTTACGTAAAGCTCATCTCCAATCCACCACAGATCAGAGATAAGAGACTTCCCCTGGCTGAGGAGAAAGGAGTCATTCCCTGGCGGTGATTGTTATCCTGTTTCCTTGGAAGTACATTTTAAATAGACGATAATTGCACTTCCTCCTCTCTCGTGGACCTTGCCCCCCCCGCCCGGACTTTTACATGATTGAAATTCAGCTTTTGGACTGAAAAAAATCTCCCCCATCTCTGTAGTGTACCTATTAGTGAGGAACATCACCTACCGAGGAAATAGTCCCCCATGGTAACAAAATAAACCTGATATCCCATAATGCAGGTCCGACCCATAGCTAGAGCGACCCTGCAGGCGATGGAGATTATACCGTAAATCTAGTCCACAAGTATTTTCTGCTTCATTTAGCAGAGAACACGAGCCTTACCCTGCTGTGGTTGAACAAATTGGGGGGAAAATAACTTCTCTAAGCATTGGCATAGCCACAGGACAACGGGTTGTTTCCATGGACTGGTTTCTCCACTGCCTCCTGCAGCCAGTTCCTCCTGGAAGGAAGAACCTGGAACCTATCACAAAATAAATATACGTCCTCTGTCGTCCCCTTCTCCTCTTGCCTTCACACTTTCCCAACGTCAGGGTCTTTTCCAGGGAGTCTTCTCTTCTCATGAGATGGCCAAAGTATTGGAGCCTCAGCTTCAGGATCTGTCCTTCCAGTGAGCACTCAGGGTTGATTTCCTTCAGAACGGATAGGTTTGTTCTCCTTGCAGTCCAGGGGACTCTCAAGTATAAATATAAATAAAATAAAATAAAATAAGGTGGGTTGGGAGTCCTCTTGTCCCATTATTAGGACCCCAATTTCTTTACTTTTTTGCATCGCTACCAGATAGGGTTGCATCCGACCTGTATTAGCTACCCAAGATTGTGGTCATGATCATGTTTAAATAGCACTGTCACAGCCCCCAAATCCATTCATCACACTCACAAAAACCGCACACAATATTTTGGAAATATATATATATAAATATGTTAGGAATAACCTCTCTAGTCTTCAGTTCTGTCTGCTAATGTGTCACTGCACTGAGATCTTGGATCTCTCCTTGGCGAGATATACAGAGATATTAAACGGCTTACCAAGCTTATCTGGAAGGCATGCTTACCAATGACAGCAGCATAGCATCCCCTGATGTTTACTCAAATGATAAGCTGATTCTGAGCCTGGCACTTAATTAAATATGCAAATTAACCAGCCGCCCTCGGCCCCACGCTTAGAAGAGGATCGTGCTGTGCCATGCAGAGCAAAACGGTTGAGCCAAAATATTCTGCCAGTTTGGTCTTGGGAGATCTCTAGCAGTAACCTGGGTCCTGGCAGGAGCTCAGGTGGCCAACTGGGCCGTGGCTTAAGTCAGCATTTTCATGAAGGCTCTAACCGGGGAGGAAAGCTAGAGGACACCTGACTAGATTCCCCCCTCAAAGAGATAAGGAAACTGTTCGGGGTTATGGGTCAAATCACACCTTAAGGAAAAGGTCTGTTAGCTTCTCCCTCCAGGCACCCAGATCTCCATGACTAAGAAACCAGAATTGCAAATGACGCCTGTGTTTGTCTCCCGATAACCAATCAAAACCCAAAACCAAATTCGTTTACAAGATCCAGACCGAAGCAAGCTTGTGCCAGCAGAAAGACAGGCCTTTTGACTGGGAATGAGGCTGACAGGTTTGTGTGGGTCCATGCGCCTATGGCTGCCCTCTCCTGCTCTAGGAATTCAACCGGTACCCCGTGCAGGCTTCCCGCTTCGTAACGAGTGATCAGGGCAGTAGCGAAGCCAGTGGATGCTCGGTCCTGGATGGGACCCACATTATGGCCCCCCATAAACCTGTCCCACACAACAGAGACAAGAAAGGGGCTTCTATTCTCCTTGTCTCCTGAAATAACTTAAGATTCCTCTCTTGTGCTCTGCAGAGACTCTTACATAACTTAATCTCCTTTCGAGGCCCCCAGTTACGGACTGCTTATGATTTTAACACTGCTATTAGCACGAGGAACAATATTAGTAAGCAACGGTATTTCTAGACGAGCATAATTTGCCTTGTGGTTTGAATGGCAATTAAAAACGACAACAACCAACTCTCAAACTCAACCTGACGGTCCAATTTATCAATTTAACAATATTCAGAATGGGGAAACCAGGAACAGTTTAAAAAAGATGCCACCCTGGTTCCAGATATAATTTGCCATCAGATAAAGTGTCTGCTCCCAAAATTACTCGAGCCAAAGGGAATAATTCAGGAAGTCATAAAGCCTTGCTTGCTTTTTAAAAGAGAGATAGAATCTAGGGAGGGATGTGAAACCTGCCCACATTCATCTGTAGATTAATCAACTAAAACCTTATCCTTAGTTGATTAACCTAGAAAAGTTTTTGTGATAAAGCTGAGAGTAGAGGATGCTCTTGTGAACTTCCTAGAATATAATATACAATATAAGAATATGGGAATATTTCAAGCCAAAATTCCTGGTCTACTTTGCTCTCAGTTTCATATAAACTGGCAGCCTGAAATTCCTCATTTTCCTTCCAGAAGACTGTCAATGTCCTTTTCTTGTTCATTGATTTAAAAAAAACAACAACACCCTAAGACTTCTTCTATCAAACTTACAAAGAACAGCCCTGATCAAACGACAAAACAAATGAAATTCCCAGTAATAAATTCTGAAGAAAAAACATCACAAGAGTCTCCTGAGCCACATCATGTCCCCCCCCGCAGAGAATCTCCCTCAAAAATGCAGGCAGCTCTAGTGATCTGTATCAACAAACTGGGAATCACCATCTTCATCACCCCGGGGAACAGGTCTTTTGTAAGCATGACAGATCTGAATCGCCAGCTCACAACTCAAGCACCAGGTTGTTGTTTAGTCGTTTAGTCGTGTCCGACTCTTCGTGACCCCATGGACCAGAGCACGCCAGGCCCTCCTGTCTTCCACTGCCTCCCGAAGTTGGGTCAAATTCATGTTGGTTGCTTCGATGACACTGTCCAACCATCTCATCCTCTGTCGTCCCCTTCTCCTCTTGCCTTCACACTTTCCCAACATCAGGGTCTTTTCCAGGGAGTCTTCTCTTCTCATGAGATGGCCAAAATATTGGAGCCTCAGCTTCAGGATCTGTCCTTCCAGTACTTCCAGCCTCAGCTTCAGGATCTGTCCTTCCAGTACTTCCACCAGGTACTTGGCATTATAACAGGAATAACCCACCACAAGGCTACTGTTGCTGGAAAAATCTGCATTGGCCTGCAGTTAGTGTGGGAATTGCAGCTCACCTCCAGGGGGAAGGGAAGTCTGATTGTGACCTCCCTCTGCCACCAATTTGAAGTTTAGCCTTGGTTTTGTCTCTTTCTTAAATCCCACATTTCCTCTCCTCCCCCCCCCCCCCAAACAGGCTGGTGTTTACCCTCCCCTGAAATGCCATTGGCTGCTCTACCAGATTTTTCTTGCTTGCGTCACCGGGTTGCTCAAGGAAGGAGGGGGGGGTTATTTAAAAAAAGGATGCTCCAGCCCCCTGCCCACTTCTCCTTTTAAGACAGGAACCAAGAAGCTTTCTGCCTCTTAGCCTCATCCAAGGAGTTCATCCTTCCCTCGAACATGCAGCTGATGGCTCGGCTCGTAGCATTGCTGTTGCTGCTGTGGACCGTCAGAGCCTCAGTTCTGCCAGGAGAGGAGAAGTTTTCGGTACAGAGCAGCCGGGTAAGTCCACAAGGATGATCTTCTTTTGGGATCTGGGATTTTTAAAGCCTCTTTTTCCTTCCCCCCCCCCCCCCCCCCCCCCCTGGTTCTCTCTCTTTTAATCCATTCAGAGCTGCTAGTTCTGGGGACAAAGGTTTGGTGGTGGTGGTTGTTATTCCAAAACCAAAAAATACATGAAAAGGAAGAGATTAGACAGGGGGCATCCACAGTATGTATGGATCAAGAAAGAAGTTAAATAGAGAAGGGAAAGAAAGGTTTTTTTCCTGAATGGGGTTTGAGAGAGTGAATATCATGCTGAGTACTGGGGGGGGGGGGGGGAGAGAGAATCAGGGACCCAAAGATCAATGGTGTAAACCCCTGTTTTTTCTGCCCAGAAGTGAGAGAGAAGCATGAGGATCGTTCAGTTCCCAGGTCGGTGGAAAATTCATTGCAGCCTCAGAAAAAGGAGAAGGGGAGAGAGGAAATTTAGGAAGAAGGGAAGGGATGAAAGGAAAAAATAGAAGAGGCTCAGGTTGTTAAAAAGAGAATTCTTTTCTTAAAAGGATGTCCTTAATTTTGGAAACAATGCACCTTGTTTCAGCATAGGAGCATCCATTCCTTAATTTCGGGTGCACTTCCACTCCCAGGTAATTTTTGTACGGAAGGCGTTGATCAGGAAACTAAACGGTGTTCGTACTTCTTAGTTTGGGTTTTTATCAAAATCTGCTCTTGGAGTTGGAATTCTGGATGCCGATGGTCCATCTCTTTATTACTGTCTTTCTGCCCAGACGAAGCCTGGTCCGGGAATGGGGAATATTTTTAGCCTACCCCCTTGATAGCAGTTCAAAATAATTACCCCCAAAAGTGTTTTGTTTTTTTTAAAGTAGCAGGTCTTGCGTGCTCCTTTGGTGTTAACAGGCAGAAATCAGACAGGTCATGCTTCCCCGTCAAAGTGTCTGGTGTTATCAGAGCTGCACCTGTTGAGTCTTTCTTTCTTTCTTACTTCCTTATTTACTTACTTATATTACACCAACCTCTGTCTCTCATATTTTCTCCTTGAACGCAGGAGCAAACCAAAGCCCGCAAAGGCCTAATCCTGAAAATGCTGGCAGATCTACTAGATGGGGCAGAGGTTGGTCAGGATGCGACAGCTTTGTCAGACTCAGAAGACCTTCCCGAAAGCAAGCTGGAAGAGGAGCCGTCGGTGTTGGGCCGGTTCTCCCAGATCACCCAGCGAGATCGCAAGGCCCCGTGTAAAAACTTCTTCTGGAAGACCTTCACCGCCTGCTAACAGCCCCCTACGCCCCCACCTCCTCCACCAACGACCCCCAGCCCCCTTTTGCCTCTGGGTCTGGGGCTCCTCTCACCCCCATCCCACTATGTAACATGGGTCAAGAAGGGAAACATATCCACAGACCAGATCCCCCTCCCCTCCTTTAACCTAGAGTTCACCCTCCAGGAATCAGTACCCTGTTTCCCCCGAAAATAAGACCCAACCTGAAAATAAGCCCTAGTATGATTTTTCAGGATGCTCGTAATATAAACCCTACCCCAAAAATAAGCCCCAGTGAAGTGAAACCCCGCCCTCCACCCTGATGCAGCAACCAGAAGAAGATGACACGATTGTATTTGAATAAAAGTAGATTGTTGTACATGGGGGGAAAAATCCCCTGAAAATAAGCCCTGATGCGTTTTTTGGAGCAAAAAATTAATATAAGACCCTGTCTTATTTTCGGGGAAACACGGTCGATGAGGCTTTTCATGGCACAGAGTGGAAAATAATAAAGGATCGCTTGCCAATGGCAGCGCACCAAGCAGCCGCCTTGAAGGGACTGCCGGGAAGAACTGGTTGATGTGTCGGAAGCTCTTCCCATTCCTGCTCTCATGCCCATGTCAGGAGCTGCTCCCACCCCTGTAAAATTTGTCTCTTCTCTTGTTAGTCCTCTCGCCAAACAGTACAAACTTCGGCTCTTACGGTGGCTCCATCCGCAAATAAAGCATGGCCTCAGGAGATTTGGGACTCAGCTGTGTATTCCTTGTTGTCTTATTTTGGCTCTTTTCAGGGCTGAGTGATGGAGAGGGGTTGCTGAGGACTTCCGGGCTTTCATCTGGGGCAGAAGGAGGTGGAAACAAAATTCAAGATTGCAAAAGGACAGCTGCTGGCCATCTCAGGGGTTCCCCACCTTGGGTCTCCAGAGGTTCTCGGACTGCAACTCCCAGAAATCCTGCCCAGCACAGCTCTTGGTGAAGGCTTTTGGGAGTTGCAGTCCAAGAACCTCTGGAGACTCAAGGTGGGGAACCATTGATGTAGATGTTGCTGGACGCCAGCTCTGATCAGCCCCGGCCAGTGTGGTCAAAAAAGCAGGGATGATGGGAGATGAAGTCCAAAGACATTTAGAGTAGAACCCCACTGACCCAGGCTTGGAAAAGTGGCCGTGGTGGCTGGATTCTGGAAGATGTGGCTGGAGAAGATAGATAATTTTGGGAGCTCTGCACCCAACAGGAGAACAGCATTGGCCCCAGATTTTGGGGGAGGAAGTCCCAATGGAAGATGTTCTTCCCAGGCAACCTTTGCTAACATTCCTTGCTTCCCCCAGTTCTTTCTCACCCTTTTTCTCCCACTGGTTAGCCACTTGGCGAGTTTATCTGCAGACCCGGACCGTGGCGCCTCCCAGGGAAAAAGAGGGAGGCCAAACAAAGAGCCGGGGCTACTTGTTAGAGGAAGCATCCGTGCTGCAAGTGAAGGAAAACCCACCGAGTTCATTTCGGAGAAGGGATGGCAGACCCACGAAATTGACCTCCACCCCACCGGCTCTTTTCGAAGGTCCTGTCGTTCTCTGTTAAATTCCTGCAGATCGCCACAGGTGGGATCCAAACGCCTGATCTCCAGTAGCTTAAGGACAGACAAAAATAATCACACCGGCCAGAGTCTGGCCTTGCCTTCCAAATCAAAAAGGGTGACAACAAGCAAATTGAAAAGGAGAAGAGTGTGTGGGAGGGGGGGGACTGGCCAGCCGGGTAGGGGAAGCGGTCATGTTTGCAGGATTGCTCTTGAAACTGGGTGGAGGGAGGGAGGGAGGGAGCCAGGAGGCGATGCGCGAGGCCAGCCCATGGATTTCCTGCTAGGTGGAACGGCTCTGACGGCCGTAGAAGCCTTCCTGTTAATTCCCTTAATTCATTCCCAGCACCTCTCATCCCACAGGGCATGTTGGCTTTTGCACAGTTTGACAGAAAGATAAGATGCCCGAGAAATTTGTGCGGGGGTGGCCCAGGGCGCAGTGGATCTGTTTGTTTACCGATAGGCAGCTGAAGAAGAGATTCTCAGAGTACAACAGCTCAGGCACAGGCAGCGCTAGCTGGAGGGCAGAATCAACACCGGCGTCTGACTCAGTCAATTTTTAAAGCGCTTCGGGGTGTTTCCTCTGCTTTGCTCCAAAGACGCCGGGATTCAGTGCCAATGTGCGGATTAGAGATTAAGAAGAAGGAGAACCTCCACCAGTATGGTCAGCACAGACATGGCTGCCTGCAGAGGATTCTGCCCCGAGATCCCATGCAAAGATTTTCCTGTCCCGGTAGCCAAGCTGAACTTTCAGTGGCTTCACTTAGGCTGCTCAGGAAGAGAGGATTTGAGAGAAGACACCTTTCCCCTTGAACAGTTGGGATGTTGACTGACATTCCGTGACACCACATTGGAGGGCAGAGACCGGCAAGCAACCAGCAGCCGATTGAGTGACTGTTGTTGTTGTTAGCCTTGTACAAGACTACCCCCTTTAAATATAAATAAATGCACATATAGAGATATATAGTTACACCTAAAGGCATGGCTTTACACTGATTGTCTGCATTCCTGCCACTTTTAACACATCCGGTCTCATCTGATTTTGAAAGTGACACAGAGATGGACTCAGGGACTACCAAGGATTTCCACCTAGGATTAGAAAAACCCTAGCTGGAAAACACGGACAGGCATTGTTGCCACTCTGAGTTGCCAGAATGGGCAAGAAGCTAAGCTACTTCCTGTGTTCCCAGTTTCCCAAATCTAATTACAGGGCCAGGTGAGCAAATTAATTACCAAGCGCTCAGGGGCTGAGACTCCACTCTGAAATCAGCTGAAGGCCTGTGAGAAGAGGAGCTGGCCCCGCACGGTGAGTGGGAGATGCGGCGCCTGCACCTGGCCTGTGCCGCAAGAGTGGGAGACCCCAGCCAATGGAGCTGAGCCCGGGGTGAGGGGCTGGCCCTGTCGATTCATGTTGCCGGTGCTCAAGGAGGAGCCATGTTAGAAACCCCAGTTGTGCGGCTTGAACCAGAGGGAGGCATTGGAAGGGGGCATCTCTGACTCATTGTGTCAGGCTCTGTGCTGATGAGCCCAGCAGGGTAGAGAGTGGGAGGGGGTGGGTGGAATGGCACCCCCTTAATTTTCTCCAGTCACATCCAGCCAAGAATGAAGAGGCGGAAGAGCAAAGAAGAACGGTCCTTGAAAATCAGGAAGAGAGAAAAACAGAGAGAGGAGCAATGTCACACACAGGGGGTGGAAAAAAGAATCTGGCTCCGTTCAGTATCCAGAACATGGCCTCAACCGGTCCTTCTGTGACATAATTCATGACTGTTCCAACACCTACCAGCTTTCTGCCTCGCCACTGGAAAAAATAGTTAGTTACCATTATATTTAAAATCTATAAACGAACTACTTGAGCTTCAATTTTTCAAAGGCAACAACATTAGTTACCTTTAGTTACTTTGGGGGGGGGGGGAAACTCTGAATGCTAGGTACGGGATGAAAAAGAGGACAAGGGTCTTATGTCTTTGATAGTTGGTTAAAAGAAGAAATTTCAACAGATGTATCTGACATTATAATTAGATCAAATCATCCTAGAACTGCAGAGCTGGAAGGGACCCTCTAGATCATCCAGTCCAGCCCCCGCCAGGGGGGTCCAGGGGGGAATCGGACTCCCAACCTCTGGCTCCACAGCCAGAGACTGAAACCACTGAGCTATCCAGTAGTTCTATAATAATAATCTGAGAACTGCAGAGCTAGAAGGGACCCTCTAGATCATCCAGTCCAGCCCCTGTCAAGGAGGCCCAGTGACATGAATTCTGGACAGTTTCACAGCCTGAGGCTTAAACCAGTGAGCTATCCAGAAGTTCTCCAAGCTCTGGGCAATCATGAAAAGGACAGGATCCCCTGACCTCTTTTTCATTTGAACACCCAAGTCCCAGAGCACCAAAGGTGTTCCTTGACCCCCAACGAAGTCAATCTCTGCTGCAGATCAATGGGAGAACCCATCCAGATGTGCTGGTACTCCAACCCCCTTTGCCATCAGCTATGGCTCAGGGGAGCTACCATTCAACCGCATCTGGAAGACCCTGCGTTCTTCTCCTCTGCTGCTCCGGAGCAACAAAAACAAAACAAAACAAAAAAAACGGGAGCAAGGGGAGAGAAGGTGGGTGGGATATATTCCATTTGCTTCCAGAGATGAGAGGAAGGGAAGATGGAGAAGCCGAGATAAGAAGGAAGAAGCCAGGCCATCGCTCTTGTTGACGTCGGATTAATCTCCCCCACTTTTCTGCTGGGTTCTACTTAACAGCCTCATAATGACCTGAAATTGCCTCTGATAAATCGCAGCTGAAGTTTGCTTCATCGCGGCTGCCATGCTGAGGGACAAGCCATTCTTCTTCCAATTTAGGGCGCTGATGCCTGTTAACATGGATTAGGGTTCTCCATATGGTGCTCCTTAGCCCAGCGTGTCGGGCGCCAGCCCAGGTCTGGCCCCCTCCGCCCACGCCCTGGAGGTCTGCCTAATGAGAACGGATGGGGAGCCCTTTTCTCGGCAAATGGGACGCAGATGGTCCGAGATGGTTTTCGCTCGCTCGCTCTGAAACCTAATTTCGTTCTAGATATTGCTTATCATATACCCTTCAGCACAGAAACGGAGAGGATTTGTCTACGAAGATCCTGACCAGCTGAAGTTTTCAGGAGAGAAGAAATGTTGGAGGGAGACACAGACGATGGTCTAGAACTGGAGTCCGTTTTTGGAAAGCCAGGGGAAGGGGTGACATTTTTTGATTTCTTGGACTATAACGCTCCCCAGCCCCAGGGATTCCCCCCCCCCCCCCCCCGGCAGAAGAAGGGAAAGAGTAACACACTTCTGAGTACTCTCTACCTGGGAAACCGTGAAAATAAGGTCACCATGAGTCAGAATTGACTTGATGCACATGACAATTATTTGTTTGAGACAGAATGTGGGGGAAAAGGAAAACACAAAAAAATAATAATAAAAAAATTGATACCCTTCCCGAAATCTAACCCTTATGATATGGAAAGGGCCAGGAAACCTGGAGATCAGACCCATTCTTCTCAGAAATCACAGATTTGGTCAAGCAGTGCCCATGCGCTCTCTGATGCCTCAAAGGCCCACAGATTCCACCGGCTTTGACAGTGTGGGATTCCCACTTCATGGCTGGATGCACCACTCTTTTACTTGGTGCTTGCCCATGAAATGCCATCCACCCACTTGGCCCCAAGATCTTTTGTCCCGGATGTGTGAAATTGCCATTATACACTTCAGAGATTGTTCTGAGGAACAAGAGCGGCGGAGCGTATGTGGGGTGGAGGGAAAAGAAGCAAAGGTTCTCCATCTTTCTGAGTCTATTACAGTACTCTACTTTGGTGAAAAGATGTCAAGTCCCTTTAGTGGGCTGCCACTCACACGCCGGGCGTCTGCTTCAGAAAAAAAAAAGTGAGGAGGAGGGAAGAAAACTGGATTGTGCAAGGCATGGGCAAATAGTACACTTTTCTCCTTCAATCTGCCCAGATTTTCTCAACCTTCTAAGCTGGAGGGTTGGGTGAAATGTATCTGGAGGATGCTCACAAATATTTTTCATGATGGGCTCTACTTCTAGGATGCTGTAACCCAGAGATGGCCTTCTGAATGTCTTGAATCTTTGACACTCTGGATGTCTGGAACTTCTACTCCCAGAATCCCCAGCCTATATGGCCAGTGATAAAGGATCATGGGAGTGGTAGTCCAAAACATCTGGACTGAGCCAACCACCTGCCGTAAGCCAACACTGGATAAGCTTTGGCCTCCAGAAGTTGAACTATTACATTCCAGGACCCTGGACAGCTCCCTTTGGGCTTGTTCCGCCTATTTCAGCAAAACGGGAATGTGGAACATGTGGTTGCCCAGATGTTACTAACGCTTCTCATACTTCATCAACAGCTAGGCTGGCTGCACTGATGAGAGGTTAGATCAATAACATCTGGACAGCTGCATGATTCCCAACCTTGTGTGACAAATGTAGCAGAACATTTCATACATCCTTGGTCTCCCATGATAGTTTCCCATCAAAGCATTAACCAGGCCTAACCCTGCTTAACCTCTAAAATCAGTGTGTGTCCAGGGTAGTACTGTTGATGTAGCTCGTGCACTGCAGTGTGCCAACACTGGCTCCCACACAACATGGACTGAGCATCAAGCATGGATGTACCATCAACATCTCAGCCCCCCTTCCAAATTCCTAAGGACTGGTCTTTGCTGTCAGGGCTGTCCAGCTGTTGATGATCAGGATGTGGGAGCCAACACATCCCTTGCAAGCGTGCTTCATTTGGTCCCGATCCAAGCTGGCCTTGGGCTCGGCTAGATTTCACAACAGCAAGCGTGGTTCAAATGCTAGCCAAGTTGGATGTCACCTCTATTTGATAGGGTTAGGTTTTTTAATCCAATTTTCCATCAGCTCAGCCCTGGAAGGGAATGGAATCCAGCCAGCTCTTCTCTGTTCTCATTGCATGCTACAAGGGCCATCATTCACATAATGTCCAACCCGTGCTTGGCGGTGGCGTTTATTCTTCTCAAAATTCAATGTGGGTGTGTTTGATTTTCACTGGCAATATAGTTAGGGATTAAAGATTTAAATCATCTTTCCCTCCACCTCCCTCCCTACCCTGCACATGAAAAGTTATGAGAGTCCTACACACGGATCTGGCCAAAGGTCCGCTATTATTTAAAGACAGGTCCTGATGAGATGGCCACCACCATGCCAGGATGGCAAACTCTCATGTTTACCAGACAATGGAGATGGCAGGCATGCAGCTTCAAGCACAGGTATTAGCATCTGGCTTTCATACTTTTTTCCTCCATGGATTTATCCAATTCTCTTCTATATCCATTCGAATGGGTGACCAGCCTGTGACAGTGAGTTCCACAGTTTAACACCACCTTAAGAAGGACGCTGAGTCAAACCCTTCATCTATTTAGCTCTGTAGGATCAGTTGAGTGCAGCTGATTATAATGCCAATGGCTCTTCCCATTTTGAGGTGGGATTCCCTCCCTCCCAAGTCTGGAGAAGACAAGGGTTTCACCTGAATACCTGCACACAAAGCAGGTGCTTAATCTTGAATGGACCATTAAGAGCTGCTACTTTTACAAAAGATCTGTTCCTGGAATGTTTTTAATTCCTCCGGGTCAATGAAACGAGCTGTGTTTTTGCACTCATCTCAGTTTCCTGGTTATGAGGACAATCGTGATTACAGCCTAGCACTGCACTAGTGACTAGAGCTATTTAAAAGAGAGAGAGAGCTGTTTCCTTTCCAAGTGACCAGAGTCACTCCAGGTTTAAAAGCCACCCGTATCTTCTACCCACCCCTTCTAGGGAACAACGGCCACTCTCTCCTCCATCAGAGAAGAAAACATGACCTGGCTTCCATCAACAGAGACCCCATTAAGAGGTGCGGTGCATCTCTGGGTGACCTCTTTGACTTAAAAGTGTTCGCTCACCCTCTTTTGCTGTGTCGTTTAGCACAAAGTCTCCCCCCCCCCGCACCACCATGTTACAGCTTATTTTCTCATCTCTCGACAACCTGACCTCCCGACACCTCCCACTTCTCCGGCTCACATATAATAAAACCCAGCAGTTCGATTGCTCGCTCTGAGTGGCTGTCTCGCCCATGTCAGAAAATCCTTTTGATTTGAAACCATGCCTTCCTCTTCCTTTGCCCTCTCCTCCTCCTTCACCACCTCTTCTGAGTTGAAAGCAAAATCTCTCTCTCTCTCTCTCTCTCACACACACACACACACACACACACAGAGGGAGCACTAAATTGTCCTGCTGAGATGCCCGTAGAGGCTCCTGGCTTTGAGCTTCCCCCCGGATCTCTTTTCATCACCATTCAGGCAGACCTTTGGTCCATAAATGGGACTGTGGAGAAAGGGGATTCCTAGCTCCCCATTTTTGGAGAGAGGGGGCTTCTCCTTGGGGCCATTGTGGGAACAGGACGTTGGACCAGATGGGGCTTTGGTTTGAGCTTGCAGGACTCTTCCAAGTCCCCAGTGTACATCATCTTATGTTTAAATCCTATCCCTAGAGCAGTGGTCCCCAACCTTGGGCCTCCAGATGTTCTTGGACTTCAACTCCCAGAAATCCTGGGCAGCAGAGGTGGTGGTGAAGGCTTCTGGGAGTTGTAGTTCAAGAACATCTGGAGGCCCAAGGTTGGGGATCACTGCCCTAGAGTACAGTCCCTTTCCAGAAGGAAAAGGTGGTGGAGTCCGCCCTCCTTAGCAGATGGGTGGACCAAGGACGAGGAGGAAAAAGTCCAGTCTGCTAGCCAGATTCCTGGAACGGGAAGGCAGAGGTGGCCAGCTCAAAGTTATGGTCAACAAACAAGGCAAACCGAATGGGCTTTCAGGACCCTGGACAGATCCCACAGCCCTTCTCCCCACTGTTCCTCCCTCCTTCCCCATCCACCATAAAATATGATTTTTTAGACTCACCCACCCACTCCTTTGCTACACAACAGCAAGGAGAGCGAATTCTCTTTGGAAATATAGAAATTCCCTGAAGCGGAGAGCAGCGCCTCTGGATGGTGCACGTGGGGGTAGGATCTGCTGAATGTGCCAGGCATCGCCCAAGTACAAGTGTAAGCAGGGGAGAGACACCCCACTGAACATATTTCATAGACCTGAGAAAGAGGAGGACGTTTCGGAGGCTATACGGACATGCAGTGCGATCCTGTGGTTGGCGTAAGGTTTTCCCAAACTTGGGTCCCTGTTGCTGTTGAACTACAGCTCCCATCATCCCTGGCCAGTGAGCACTGAGATACAACAACATCAGCCACACTGTGGGGAAAAACGAGACTAGGAGGGGGGAGACTTGAATTCAAATCTTTGTTCTGCTATGTAGTTGACCATCATCTCTCAGCTGAGCCTTCCTCGCAGCTCTGGAACACTTTTTCCTCCCCCTGCTGAAGAGTATCCAGTTGGTTTTCTCAACCAAACAGCCAGGTAGGTTTCTATGGGTTTCGTAAACGACAGGCAGCCTCTGCTGCCTCATCAGACAGACACCTCCGATAACGCAGGCTGACTGTGATAAGCTGGCAGGGTAATTACATGATATTTTGATAAAGTTCATCTCCTGAGTGAGAAACCAGGAGCTGGCAGCCGTCACAGGTTGGAATTCCTTCTTCCATTAGATTTCCTGGACATGGGGGAGTAAGGATCATGGTATATATTTAAATTGCTGTCTGTCAAACAGTATGGGAACCTCTGTAGCATTTGAATCAGACAGGAGACTATCTATCTATCTATCTATCTATCTATCTATCTATCTATCTATCTATCTATCTATCTATCTATCTATCTTTGACGGAACTGAATAATATTGAGGCCTCGGTCCGATCGGGAGTCCCAAACAGAGGAGACTCATTGAATCAAAAGGACTTACATAAGTGTTGGGCCAGCCTTCAGCTACTGCTTCAATAGATCTGCTCTAGTGTTGATTAAATTCAGGCACTATTGATTTATTTAGATACAGGCACCATTCATAATTGCTAGCATGATGCATATTTTGGAATAGAAGTGGGAATTGCCTGCCTGCCTTCCGCAAAACAGAGGAGGCTGGGCGGTTGTCCTTGTGTTTACTTACCCACATTGCACAAGAACGGGGAAGGCCCAGCTGACAAAACAGACCTGACGTTGCCAAATACCTCTCCAGCCCCTCGCCTGCCTCGTCTTCCAGAAAAGAGAGAAATCCTGTACTTCCCGGTACCTTCCCCCCCCCCCTTTTATCCCCCTGACTCTGCTTTTGGTGCCAACACAAACACGGAGTCAGTTGCTCAACCCGGCCTTTCTGTAAAGGTTTCAGAATTCAACACAACAGGCAGCAAAGGTGTGTTTTTCCTGTCTCCCTCGGCCCTCGCTTTCTTTCTCAGGAACAAGAGAGGAAGAAACAGAGGGTGACAGAAAAGGAAGGAAGGAATGGACTGAAGGGAGAACCACACGCTCGCTCCCACTGATCCGTCAGGTTTCTCACAAAACGGTTTCAGCCTTCCTGGACCCAGAGGGACAGAACAAGATTAAACTCGGGAGATCAAAATTCAGACAGACTCCCCCCCCCCCCCCCGACAAACCAACAGGAGGACAGCCTTTCCTGGTCGCCTTCATATGCCAAGGACAGCGATGGGTCACAGAAACTTGGTGAAAAATAGCAAGGATGTTTTCGCAGGAATGAGGTAGGTTGAATTCAGAGATGTTCTTGGACTACAACTCCCAGCAGTCCTGACCAGCACAGCTCATGGGGAAGGCTTCTGGGAGTTGCAGTCATCTGGAACATCTGGGGACCCAAGGTTGGGAGCCACTGGTCTAAATGGTTGGGTGCTGGGGTTGCTGCCAATCTCCTGGAGTGGAAAGATCAGCCATGATTTGCCCAGAGGGTGCCCCAAGTGTTCCCATGCTCCGTCCATGTTGTTGTCTTTTGTGAACTTGGAGAAGAACAAGGCAATGCCACACCTATGTCAGGGCACATAGGAAGAATGAGCACTGTAGCTCTAATGCTGGCTGGTGTGTTTTTTCCCCCCACAGTAAAAATAAGTAACTTTTCCAAGCTCTGCCGTGAAGTGTGGCTTGCATGGACTGCTCAGGCATGGTGAGAGGTTGGTTTTAACCGTTTCAAGAAAGGGAGGGGGTCTGTTTAGATCAATGGCTCCCAACCGTGGGTCCCCAGAGGTTGTTGGACGGCCACTCCTGGAAATCCTGGCCAGCACAGCTCGTGGGGGAAGGCTTCCGGGAGTGGTCATCCAAGAACCTCCGGGGACCCACGGTTGGGGACCACTGACTTCGATGGTGCATTGCTTTGCCACCCCAAGATGCCCAACGGCTCCTTCTGCTGAGGGCAGCCTTAGGCCTTTGCCCCCAAACCATGCACTGTTGTGGGGCCCCACAGGGCTGGTCTATAGGGCACTGTCAGCTAGTTTACCCAAACCTGGAGAGAAGAGCTCAGTCTGCTGGGTTTCTGCTTCCATCTGAGCTTCTTATCGGCCACTGTTAATCATTACTGGACACAGAATCCGTACGTTCGGAGGGGCGATTGGCTTCAATCATGAAAGGCAGAGCACAGCCCGTACCTGCCAAGACCTTTTAAGCAGACCTTGCCCCTTCCCGTTTCCATTCAGAGATGAAGGTGGGAGGGATAACTTCCCGACATGGGGCCCTTTTCTACAGGGCTGACCTGTTTACAGAAAGCAAAGGCTTCTGGGTGTTTCAGTCCAAGAACATCTAGGTTACCCAAGGTTGGGGACCACGGTCATAGAGAGAAGGTCAAGCATGCTCTTTGCTACTTCCCCCCACTTTTTTTTTCTTCCCACAGACTTTGCTGCTTCTTCATCATCCTC
Source organism: Intellagama lesueurii (assembly GCA_037013535.1). Lineage (NCBI taxonomy): Eukaryota > Metazoa > Chordata > Lepidosauria > Squamata > Agamidae > Intellagama > Intellagama lesueurii. The sequence goes on along the minus strand of JBAJHW010000016.1, from coordinate 11,011,406 downwards.
TTTTGCAACGGGGTGCTTGGAGATGTTCTTCAGCTAGAAAGACTGTATGGGAGGATTGCGTCCCCTGATTTCCCGAACGTCTATCCCAACAGCAAAGAGAGGACATGGAATATTACGGTGCCCCCCGGCTATGCCATCCGGATATACTTCACACATTTCAACATGGAGCTCTCCCACCAGTGTGAATACGACTACGTGAAAGTATGTGGAACTGCAGGCGCGTGTAGCCCCAGGAGGCTTGGATGTTCACAGTGCAAATTAAGGGCTGCTGCAAGCAATTTGACCTTGTTCAATAATTAGGTTTAGGGTTTGGTTGCCTTTTGGGGAGGGGGCATTTTTGCAGCAACTGTGAAAAAGTTTTAAAAAAACACACATTTCTGCTAAAACAAGGTGCTCAGTGAGTACACAGCTTGTTTTAAAGGAGGATCACGCTCCTGGAGGCTTTAAAACAAGGTGTGTGCTCCTTGTGCAGCTTGTTTTAAAGTGGAAGTGTGGCTACCAAGATGTGAATGAAACTGCCTCCCAGAAGTTGCTGATTTCAGAGCAGGCCACACTGAACAAGATGGGTGAAAAATCATGTTTGAGGAGCTGGGGAAGGTGATAATTCTAGAGTTTGCAATAGATATCCCAGGCCATTCTGCCCATCCTCTAAATGCATGCCTCACTTTGAGGGAAGCAGAAATAAAACAGAGATCTCCAGAGGATTGAGGGCGGCTAAAGACGCCATATTTTTTATAGACAGATCAGTCTCATTAGGTATAATCTGGGGCTCACTCTGGCAGCAGTGCTGAGTCAACTGAAAATGAGAAAAGACCTCCACCAGCTCCTGACACCTTTTTTCCTTTTCCGCCGGCCACTTCCTTCACAGCTGCGCTCAGGTGAGAAAATCCTGGCTACCCTGTGTGGGCATCAGAGCACCGACACTGAGGAAGCCCCGGGGGACAAGACATACCATTCGGTCGACAACAATTTAGCGGTGACCTTCCGATCCGATTACTCCAACGAGAAAGAGTTCACTGGCTTTGAAGCCTTCTTTGCTGCTGAAGGTGAGGGGTGGTGGTGGAAGGTGGCTTTCCTCGCTCAGGAAAACAAGGTGCACATCCACAGTGAGAGACCATGATGTTCCGTAAGAGGCATTGAGTGTCTGCAACAGGCCAGTCTCCCCACGGTAATGACTTTAGTTATCATAACGTACACAAGAGAGATGGACACCCAGTCAGACATCAAGAGGTTTAGTCTTACAGAGACCTGGCTGAATAGATCACTGGTTTAGGTCTCTGGCTGCAGGGGTTGTGAGTTCGATTCCCCGCTGAGGCTCCCAGGAGAAGAACCAGGCTGAACAGCCTTGGGTAAGCTGCACAGTCCCAGTGATCCCCTTCTCCAGAAGAAGGGAATGGGAAACCATTTCGGAACATTCTCTACCTAGAAAACCCTTAAAAGGGTCGCTGTAAGTCTGAACTGGCTTGACAGCACTTGATGTATCTTATTCATACATAAAGCCCATCTGCTAAATCAGGGCCTTGTAAATAGCCAAGACCATTATTAAGAGCAGGGTCTTCTGAGTACCATCGCTGGCACTTCTGCTTTCTTATGCCTCTTGTTCTATGGAAAATTTTGTTAGACTTCACAGTGCGTTTCAGATTCCAAGTTCCAAGATTTTCCTGCCAGGGTTTGCAGGCTTCTACGTGTCACTGAATATGAGATAAAGGGCTGAACCTGCCACTGGGATACTTAAGGAAACACACTGGTATGTCACAACGGTGACTGCTATGGGTGTGAATTATTCCTTCATCCACCCATGCTCAATGAGTGGGGAGCAGCCTGGCTGCAGAGCCAGGGTCCGCCAGCTCGATTCCCCTCTGTGTCTTCCAAGAGAGAGGCTAGCCAAGATCCTGTGAAGCACACACACACAGCTGGTGGGGTTCTGTGTGCCCTGTCTCCTGTGCAGCCTTGGGCAAGTAGCAGGGTGGTTCCAGAGCGACCCCAGGAGGAGGAACTGGTAAAATACCTCCAAATACTTTATAGGTGGAAAACCCTGGCAGGGTTTTGGAATGGACTTGATAGTACAGGAGGAACCCCCTTATCTGCACGATCAGTAGCCAGGTCTGAAAATATTAAAAGAAAAATCCTAGAAATATATATTTCTACAGATGAGGTTACCAGAACTGGCCACTGGAGGACGCCAGAGAACATTTTATGTATACCGTTCACTATTATCCGCCTTTTACAGCATCCACAGTTGGGCTTGGAACTGATCCCATGTGGATACGAGGGTCCTACTGTACACCATTATGACCGTGCATCTTTGTCCCCAAGTTTGAGCAAAGGTTTTTTTTTTCTTTTCCTTCCTTCCTTCTGCTTCAGACATCAACGAATGTGAACAGGAGGCCGACGGGGAGCCGCTCTGTGACCATCGCTGCCATAATTACCTGGGCGGGTATTACTGCAGCTGCCAGATCGGTTACCAGCTGCACAAGGACAAGAGAACTTGCACAGGTGAGTGGGGGCAGAAGGTAAGGGAGACCCGCATACCTTCCAGAGCCCAGTGGTCTGACTTTGGAAGAGGTGCTTAGCTTAGCCCACAGCGGGGGAGACCAGTCGGCAAACCCGTGGACCTCCAGGCAAGGAAAGAATCACTGAAGAATAACTGCTATCAGTGCTGTACTGAACGGAGCAAAAGTCCGACTCAGTTTCCTAAGACAGTTTCCAAGTATCAGAGAGCACAAAACTTGAAAGGAGCAGATTTGGAAGAATCAGCAATTCTGTCCATTTCACTTTCTCCTGATGTCTGTCGTTTTGCCCCCAAACCTCCTATTCTTTCCACATTCTGGGGGGGGGGGGGGGACTGAAATTAAATCCTCAACCATCCGCACTGGTCAAATTGTATAGGTATAGCTCTTCTCAGCAATGACTATGTTCTACATGGATTGAATACACAGAGGATCATCTGCAGAGCGCAGCGTTCAAAGCCCCGGGGCCTGAATAAGGATCTGTCAGTTTTGCTTTCTCCCAAAAAATTAAAAACAAAAAGCAAAACTCAAATTCTTTTCGCCTCACTTGCGAAGAAATGTGCACATTTTGCTAAATTCTTTTGGAAAACAAATGGAAATAAAACTCTCCCTCTTCTTAGTTATGGGTTCCCCTTGTTGCCAAATAATTACCTGCCCTATACAGTAGTATAATTAAGGCTGCATGATCTTTAGGTCATTTACTATTTAAATTAGATTAGATTGATTAGATTAGACGCAAGACACTTGCCACTCTTCATTGATATTTCTGGGGACATTTTACAAAAGCAAGATTTAAAAATTCCTAAGTAAAATATAAGAACAATAAATAAAAAAGAGGAAAACATATTAAAATACTTTCTGCTTCAAGCCCATAAATTTTATTCACCAGCTTTTTGCTCTTTTCTTTTTCTTTTCTGCCCCTCCTTCATCCCTCCTTTATTTTACAGCACGAAATAAATAAATTCGCTTCTTCGTGACTTAAGCGGAGATGGAGACAGACGTACCAGCTCCCCCCTCCTAGCTTGCCACCACCATGCCAAGGAGCTTTATGCTCATTAACTCATGCTCGTAGGTCTTTTTCCTTCTCACCTCGGTCTGCCTCCGGCAATCAATAAAAATGGCTTTCCCTATGTTTCCCAAGCTTTCTGCAACCCTTAATTTTGCACACACGCATATAAATATATAAAGCAGTACATACCATTCTATTTTATGCATCCTGGTGCTGGAAATGAACCCATTTTCTAGTCGCTGAGTTGTCTTGGACACTGGCCATTGGCCATTTTGGCTGAGGCTTATAGGAACTGCAGTCCAAAACATCTGGAGGGTCCATCAGATAGGCTGGTCTAAAGTCTCAAGTCCACCTGTCTAGACTGTCTTGTCCTGGACTGGGAAGAAGGTGGGATATAAATTTAACCCACCCACCAACGCTGGGTTCTCCAAAGTTCTTGGTGATGTCAGGAATTGAACCATGGGACATTTAAGGCAACCGTTTAAACTCCAAGCTATGGCCTTTTCCGCCTCCTTGCCATTTAGTCAGAATGGACTAAACCCATCAAGCTCAACCCCAACGTTGTCTGTGCTCAAGTATTTACTGGAGGAACATGTGATGGGCAGGGAACTCATCCTCTCTGGTGACGTGGACAGTATTCTTGAATTGGGACAAATATACCTGATCACAAGGATGGGGAACGGGTGGCCCTCCAGATGTCACTGGGATACCATTAACTGTTGCCCATGCTCATGGGAGCCAGAGTCCAATAATTTCTGAAGGATTACTCTTCCCCCACCCCTGCCTGAATCAGGTGAACAGGATAACATGGCTCTTGCTGAACGGGGAAAGATCACAAGGTTGGGTTTCTCTCTTTAAATGCTGTCTGACAAAGGCACCCATTTCAAAGAAACTCACTATGAACAGAATATTAATGAGTTGTGGATAAGGGTTCTCAATACACTAGCTTTCTGCATGCAAGGCATGTAGGCTATATAATATCTGGATGTTTTTCTTTGATCTGCCATTTGAAACACTCTAGGCGAGGAATAAGGTCATCATGTGATGTCCACACACAAACACACACATACCCCTCAGGTCATTCCCACAACCAGTCCACCCCCTCCTTTCTTTTCCTCTTGTAGATGTCCCTATCCAGGTGTGCTGTAACATAGTTTACGACCCGCTGTTAATCTCAGACCTAATGATCCAGTCTTCATAAGTTCACAAGTTGAGACAGGCTCATTTCTCAGAGTTCAAGTCCCTAGTGGGCTGTGTGGCATATCTCTAATAAAAATACAGGCCTAAGTATAATTGAACGCTCTCCCGACACTCCTAAAACCCAGCTGGAGTTTACGGGCAAAGGCTGCATAAAAAATGGCACCATTCTTTTTTTGCAAGCCTTTATATGGATGGAGACGGATAGATTTTTTTTTTTTTACCATTGCAGATCTGTGAAATAATAAAAATACAGCCTTTAATAAAGGCAGTTCCCTGCAGTCACATATAAGGAAGTATAAAACCCAAATGGAGAATCAGTTCTAAAAATGTCCATGGTCAAGATGTTCCCTGGAAGATATCTGTTCTATTTAATAGACAATTCTTCCCTCTTTGTCCAACTAAATTGTGAAAAGAGTTGGGTATAGGACAGGCAAGTATTTGCCAAGGTTTGTGGTAACCCTGTCACAGATACATAATGGGAGAACAGTACCACTGGTGCTGACTGAATTGTCTGTGACACTACTGGCCTTAACCAGATAATGCCTATGCTGTCTTCTTGATGGACCAATATTTGCAATGCCGTTGGTGCTGACTGGCTAATGCCAGTAACACCACCAACCCTGACTGGCGTCCTTTTCTTCCTTACCCTATTTTTCAAAAAGGTTTCTTTCTGTGCCTTGTAAAAGTTGTGGACTTCCCCTGCCTCCTCAAAACTCTTCTCTCTCTCAAAATTTAGACGGGAGTGGAAAATAGAGAGAAGGAAAGGGGGAGGCTTGAGAACTCAAATGTTTTTCTGATGCTGCGTCATCTTGAGAGCTTCACCACTGTGCAGGCGAAGACAAGCCAAGTGTACATGTCAAGCCTTGGCTCCATCCATCCACCTCCATAAATCAGTTAGCAGGGAAGCCTCGCCAGCGGTTAAGCGTCGCCCGACCCCTGGAAGCACCGAGCACTGCTCGCAAACAGAGTTCCTTCGGGCGCTTGCTAACTGATCGGCCCTGCCTCTCCTAGCCAGCAGGAGACGTGGTGGCTCAGAGCATGCCAGCATGGGTTACTGCTGGCTTTTTCTCAGCTACAATGATCTCTGCTCCTACATGCCTGGCAACGGAGAGCAGCCAAAAGGTGGCTTTTAGTTTCGTATGCCTGGAGAAGGGGAGGGAGAGTGAATCAGCCGACAGCTGCAATCCAAAGTGGGTCACAGCATATATGTGTGAAGCAGGAATGGGGCACACTTGTTTTACTGGGAGCAAGCAGAGCAGAGATGAAGCCAGTGGTGGGTGGAAAGTGGACAGAACCTGCTGCTTCTTTCTCTCTTCCCTTCTCTAGTTCGACCATCCTTTCACTCCCCACCTATGCCCCTTTTTCTTTCCCCCTTTTTCTCCTTCTGCTCTTTCTCGTTCCACCACTCCTCTTTTCTTGCCCCTGATCTTCCTCTTTCTGCCATCCCATTTTCAATCTCTCTCTGTGTCATTCTTCTTCCTCTCCTTCTCTCCCCCTCCCCTTGTTTCCACCAAAGACTGTGATTCTCTTGTCTCCAGAAATAAACAAGCAAAAAAGGAGGTAATGGAGCCCACCCCCAAAAAGACCGGAGTGGTCAAGGATCTACCTGTGCTACTTTAGACATATAGGTGGACTTTTAGGAATACAGACTATAATTTAAACAGAAATACAGCATGGGAGATCATAGAGTACAAAAGACCATGGCTAAGTGACCCATGTGGTTGCCAGCTCAGCTGGCCAAGATAAAGGTGCAGAAAAGAGCGATTAAACTGACTGAAGGAATCAGAGAACCTTCCTCACAAGGAAGCATGACAGAGATTAAGCAAAGGTCAATAGTTCTCTGCCCAAGACCCTGGAGAATAGTGACCAATCAGTGCAGACAGATGTGAGCAAGAGAGAACAACGATCTAGCATGATATAACAGGGTTTGCATTCTTCCTACATGCAAAAGAAACTATTGCAGCTCAAGGGCGGAACACACGCTTTAAATGCACAAGGTCCCAAGGTCAATGAGAAGAGATTATGAAGATTTCTCTTTGCGTTAGAGCCTAGGAAACCAGAGTGCATGATATTGAATTACAGAAAAAAAGAATCTGACTTGGTGAAAGCAACTTCTGATGTTAAAATGATGGCTAGTCCCTCCTTGAAAAATGGAAGCAACAGGTTCGCCGCGGCCCCTCTCCGTTGCTACCACCCTTACCATGAACAACCTGAAAGATTTCTATTTGGTTCTTCTTTCTCTTCAAGATCTCCTTTTGGCTTAGAACAAACTGGAACTCTCTGGATGGGGGGAAATGTCTAATTCCCCCTAGAAATGACCATTTCTCCTTTAAAAAAAGATCATGCGCACAGATATTTGATCCCATGAGGAAAACTTTCTTCTCCTGTTCTCTTTCAGCTTACTGTCCCAAAACGGTGCTGACAGCAAGATCTGGAGAAATCACCAGTCCGAATTATCCCAACCCATACCCCAAACTTTCCCAGTGCAATTACGGCATCCAGGTAGAAGAGGGATTTATGGTCATCCTAGAATTTGTGGAGTCCTTTGACGTAGAAACCCACCCAGAAGTCCCATGCCCTTATGACATCCTTAAGGTCAGTTGGGGGTCCTCTCTGTGTTCTCAAAGCATCACTACTCTTTGGTAAGCTTATTCCTCTCTATATTTGTTTAAAATTGCCTTCAGGCTGCAGATGCTCATGCTGAACTTTTCAACGATTTGTAACAGATGCAGGGTGCAATCAGAGGCAGATTGGGACGACTTGTGGCATAGTTCAGAATGAGCTATTTCCCGGTGATCACACGAGATACAGGTCATGGCAAACCAGCCCAATCTTGATCCACGCTCAAGCTGGATTTTTCTGGTCAAGGGGCAGGGCTATATTCTTTCTGAGGACTGGGCTAGAGTGATTTCCACACAGATGGAAGAGTCGCTTTAAAGGAGATCACTTGCTATGAAGCGATCCTCTCCAGAGCAATCAGATGAGATTCTTTCTCTGTCTGATCGCACCACCAATCTTTCTCTCTCCCTAAAGTTGTTCTGTTCTAAAGAGGTGACTATGAAGTTAGTAAGAGAGAGTCCTAGGAAACTGATAATGTTCCCGCCATCACCTCCGCTCTTCTGAATATTTTCAGATGGAGCATAACCTTGAATACATACCCTGATGAAGATCTTTATGGATATTCATCAGAATACAGTTGCTATGGCACACTGATCTATGGCTTCATACCAATGGCAAAACTCTGTCTTGCACAACTCACATTTAAAATCAATTTTTATTTATTTTCATTTTTTTTAATTAAAAAAATCCACATGGAAGCAAAATTAAGTGGACAAGGACCGAGGGAGAAGGAACAGACAGCGTCTTCATCATGCAGACACAGACACACGGGCTGTAACTACGAATGTCAAGATTTTCCTTTCCTTGTTCCAGATTAAAACACCCAAGCAAGAGTTCGGCCCGTTCTGTGGGAACACCCTTCCTCCCAAAATTGAGACACGCAGCCACAACGTGGAGATCCAGTTCACCACCGACCTCTCCGGCATTCACACCGGATGGAAGCTCAGATACAACACAACAGGTAGAGGGTCTGTCTGAGAAAAGAGTGGGCAACCATGGCATGTGTTGGCCATTGTCTACGTTGCCATGTCCCGTCTGTGAGCATCTGGTTGGCCACGGTGGGGAACGAGGATCCTGGGTGAAGCGGGCCTCAGGTCTCATCCGGCAGGGCTCTTCTGAACATTCTGATGAGACTTAGGGAGGCCTTCCAGATGGACGGCTCCTAGCGCTACCAGTCAAAAGGCATTATGCAGCCGTTCTGTCTTTCTCTCCTTAATGGATTATCTGTGGCAAGAAGAAAAAAAGGTGGAAGTGGTAGGGGGGAAAACATGGGTGGGTTACAAATGGAAGATGTAGAAAGGGGGCAAGACAGAAACAAGGTCGCAAGAGTGAGAAACCAGAACTGACCTCCATGCTGGGGGGGGGGGGGCAATGTTGAGTTGAGAGAACCCCCACCCAATCCACGGATCTTTCCATGCAGTAGCAGCAAAGCCAGGTCAGCCATGGGATGGGCCTCATCAAACATCTGGCAAGGCCCACAGAGCCCAACTGGAGGCCTGCGGTCAATGCCCCACCCTGCCTCCCTCCGTCCCCAACTCTTCTGCTCTTCTTCCATGACTCGGTCCACCTGCACCCTCCAAATGACCATGCAGTTCCTGAAATGAAAACAATTAGGCCTAGGGGGACACGACCACTGAGCAACAGTTGGCAGAGGTTCCACCTCAGAGGGCAGTTTCCTCATGGGCTAGGAACCAAGGAAGCCTAAGAGCATCAGTCCATCTACCCTGGTTGCCAAGTGGATCTCTGTGGCTTCAGATGCTTCCAAGCCCCAGCTGGAGATGCTGCCAGGGACTGAATATGGGCCCTTCTGCAGGGAATGTGCCCTATCACCAAGCTAGAGCTTTTCCTTTAGGAAGAGGAACCCAATGAGTAACTGCAGGACCTTCTATATCATATGTGTGCTCCACCATTGAGCAATAGCTTTTCCCAGGACCTAAAACACCTGAATTAATACACTGAGCAGGCTGCATGTTCGTGGAACAAATTCTGGATAGTAGGATGGTAGAAGGAGGCAAATAAAAGGCTCAATAGCCTACTGAGCTTCTGCTGAGCACCAGGTCCTACCAACATAGCAGTGTGGGACTGAATGGCTTGGAGAAGTGACAATCTCCAAGAAGCGAACCCACTCTTTGCTTGGCCAAGTGATGCAATCTCATGCTACTACCCTGGCTGGATTTGCTGTTCAGGAGGAGCTCAACAGGATACTGGTCAAAAGCTCAGAAACAAGGAGGGAATTCTGAATCGTAGAGAGACAAGCCGTTTTCCGAAAGGACTTCCTAAACCAGATTTCTCTGGAGCTGGTCACGGTGATCCCCCTCCATCTGAGTCATCTGGAGAAAGGCCCAACTTCACATGATTTGAACATTAAGGGGTCCTCAGCTCAGTGTCAAGCACCTCCCGGTACAGATAAGACTGGTCTTGCTCTGGAGGGCTGCCTCCTGTCAGTACGGGTGCGATCATGCCTTCCAGATGTTTTAGACAGCAACCATCATCCTATGCAAGACTAAGGCTTATGGGGTTTACAGTCCAAAAAGTCTAGAGGGCCCGAAGTTGAATATCCCTTGAATACTGAGCTAGATGGATCCATGCTCTGAACTCAGTCAAAGGACGTTTCCTTTGGTGCTGTTAGTAGCCCAAAGAAGACAAAAGCAAGTCACTGTGTAAATTATTAGGTTAGTAAGGGGACCAAGACAAGATAACCAGATCCCAGGTTCTGATGTTCATATGGAATTCTGATTTGCTGGGAATGTTAAGTTTCGATTTAACGATTTCTACTCCCTTGCCAACTTTATGCAGCTCTGCCATGCCCTAATCCCAAAGCACCACCTCATGGTCGGATCGCTCCAGTGCAAGCGAAGTATATTATGAAAGAGTCCTATCGTCTCTCCTGCGATGTTGGTTACGTACTTTTGGAAGTAGGTAAAAGTATTACATGGCTTCTGTTTTCTTCTTCTAGTGTTCCTGTGCATGTACTTTGGTATTTGGAACTGAGGTGTGGGTGCTGCAGCAGTCACTCTACTGCATCTGTCTCTCACACAAATCACCCAACAGTAAATTCACTGTCTGTTTCCAATCTGATGAAAGGAACAGCGTTTCAGGTTCAAGAAAAGGGGCAGCTACACTCAAAGCAACATTAAAAAAAAGGGTGTTGAGACATCATCAGTGGTGCTGGGGGACGGTGTGGCTTTTGGTTTACAGTTAACACAGTGATCCCTCTAGATAGGAACCCCTGAGAAACAGCTGCATGTCGACTAGAAGGAAGAAGGGAGGACATTCCCCTCTTGCTCTCCCTCAGTATGAGGGCGGCTCCTGACTAGCATGAAAGGAAAGAGGAGTGTTAAGTGCCCCAGCGTCATTCCTCCAGTTCTTTTGCTCTCCAGAAATAACTGTTCCACTCCACCCTGCTCTTTGAAAACTCACAATGTTCCAGCTATCTCTTCCTGGCCTCTACAAATCCCCTGCTTTTTTTAAAAAAACGATCTTAACCCCCAATTTTCCTGCTCTCTCTTCTCATGTCTGGAACTGCTATCACAAAAACCCACCTGTCAGAAAAGCTTACACGTTCCAGGGCCGTCCATTTTTGGCTTCTAACTAGTAAAAACTTTAAAGCATGGAACTTCCCCACCACCACCCCAAAAGTTCCAAGTTTTCTCTGAGGGCTTTTCACAAGGGGAGGTGTTAAGGAAGTTAGTTGATTCAAGATTATATTCAAGATTATACGGTAAATCTAACACATAAAATGTGTCAATCCCAGTATGTTCACACTTGGGATTTTATCTTCTCTTACTAACAGAATTAATTCACAATAGAGGACCAAGGAAAACACTCAGTCATTCTAGTATTTATTACTACTAGTTTATGGAGAAAAATATATGCAGAAGCATGCGAGATTGTGCCCCAGTGGTCAGATCCAGTCCTCCCTGCCTTCAGTAAACAACACACACATTCACTTTTTGGATTACATTTTTGATCACCAATGGCAAGTAGAGTCTCAGATCATAGTAAAAGTGCTTCCCTAAAAGAGACCCTCCTTTTAAACTGTTAAGAGCTAGGGTTATCTTAACGGGGGGTGGGGCAAAATTAATGGATGTGTTTTTTTCTTCTTCCTCTACCCAGAATGAGCTCATCATAGAATCCTTCACAGCCATATGTCAAAAGGATGGCACATGGAACAGGCCTATGGCTCAATGCACCAGTAGGTTAAATTCTGGCTTTGGAAAGGGGGTACAGCGGTCTCTGGATTCACAGCAGCTGAGCAGATTACTCTTTAAATTATTTCTTGCATGGCTCTATAGTCTGTCTGCCAGCACAAAGCTCTCTCATAAAATTAAAAAAAAAAAAGAGTGTGGGAGGCAAATGATGCCTGAACCAGAGTGAAATAAAATTTCCTTTCATTGGAATATTCTCAGCTGGAAGACGAATCAGCAGCCACCTCAGTCTTACGCTTCACTGTTGTTACAAAAACGTTAAAATTTCCCCCCTACTGTTTTCCTCTCAAAGTCTTCCTTGGTCCTCTGGTCAGCCATGTCTTTGCTATTATTAGTCTTAGCTATCTTTTTCAAACAACAACAAAAACGATGTTTCCGTGCATGCTTTTTGTTTCCATTCTCAATGTATTACCAACAAGCCATCCAAAGAAGCAGGTGTTCACAGGCAAGACAGGTAATCCTCCTCACCATTTTTTCTAAGCCATCAGTTTTCAGCACACCTCGCACCCATTTTACAACTATTTCAACGAAATAGAGTGCCTTCAGGGAGATGGGCAAGCATCTTTGGCCTTTCAGGCGTTTTTCGGACTCCATCTCCCATCAGGGTGCTGAGGGGATGATGGGGTTTCCCCAGAAAAACACACAAAAAGCCACAAACTGCCACATCCTGTTTTGGGAACCCCTGCCTTCCAAATGAACACATTGGATGCCCAAGAAATACTCGGAAATGCGTCTGTAGTGAAGTCTCCTTTGCAGGTTGGATCCTCTTTTGTTCTGAAGTCTTTCTAAGGCTGATCTTTGCTTTGCAGTTGTTGACTGCGGCCCAGCCCAGGAGGTGGCCAACGGGACACTGGTCTATGTTACGAGACCCAGCGCTACCACGTACCAAGCTGAGATCAAATATAACTGTGAGACACCCTTCTATGCTCTGAAAGCAGGGCTTTCTGGTAAGAACCATAAATGAAAGACACCGTGCCTTGGTTCCCCCCCCCAGCAATGTATATATATATATATATTCTGATAAGAAAAATCAGAGACTGAAACCAGGAGTGGAAAGACACCTTTCCTCACCCCTGCTGTACAAAAGGCCTAACAACATGACAATTTTACAGAGGAGAACCGCTTTCTTACAACTTAAGGCAAGAAAGCTTTACTCCTCTGGCCCTGCAATTATAACTTCTACAGTGACAGGGATGTGGCCAACCCTAAACAGTGGAAGGAAGTGAATATTTTAGAACGAAAGAACTGCCTTTCTATCATAAAGTCTGCTGTCAGCACCTACAGTGGATCCGGCAACCAAATGTTAGCCGGAGCGATAAAAGAGAACTACTGTATATTGATGGAAACCTGGAATTTCCAGCTGTTTGGAGGGAGAATGGGATTCACAGGGAGCTTTTACACAGAGGTGACTAACAGCAGGAACGGCACTGACTGGAAGTAGCCAGCTGCTTCTTGAAGGACGGATACCTACACTTCTAATTGAGTGCTTTAACCTTCATGCAGGTAGCTATCACTGTGCCCCTGATGGCTACTGGAGAAATTCCAAGGGAAAGAAAGCGCCTCCCACCTGTGAACCAGGTAATGTGTGAAACTGCCATCTAATACATGGGCTGGGACTGCCTCACTAGTGTGTGGTTTTCTTTGTTCTGCTTGACACTGTTTGTTTGATAGGGGTTTATGAAGCAGCTAAAGTGACCCACAGTTGTGAGGAACTGAATGTTCTTATCCCACTTTCTGCCACCCAATTATCCCACGCATCAGCCGGCCCTTTCCTTAGGGGTGGGGAACCTGTGGCCCTCTGACAAGAACAGAGGGGGAAAAGCCTTACTTCTAACAAAAGAGAGAGAGAGAGTGCTAACTTTCACATTCTGGAAATATCTTTAAAAGAAACATGTATTGAAGTCACTGCAATAAAAAAGCAGATGAAACATTTAAAGGCAGAAACTCAAAATAAAGCCAGAGAATCTGTTAATAGCTCAATTTAAAGTGTACAGAAATCTGTACAGAACTGAGACCTTCATGTATAGGGCAGGATACAAACATATTAATATATAAAGTAAAATAAAGCACTATGTACTTCTGATACATTGGCCATTTGCCCTGTTGCATAGCTTCGCCTGTACAACCAGAATAACATTGCCCAGCAGCAACAAACTATTGTTAATTAAAGAATTCCTTCTTCAGTTTTGGAGTACACATGTCACAACACTGCATGGCAGTTGCACATACCATGGAATAAAAAAGAACTCTTTAATAAGTATTGATCTGCCCCTGTTGAAGACATGACTCCCACTGCGTAAGTGAAGCTATGCAACAGGATACTGACCATTTTCGATTATGAATAAACAATATTCACTGAAATCAACCTGTCCCTCAAAGGCAGGGATAAGCAGCTTATAAAAGAAGGCAAACCGACTTTGCAAAAATACTATCACCATTTTGACCCAACCATGCTAAGCTGACAGTGATAACTCTGACTGAAACTAGAAGAGATTTCTGAAAACCAAGACACATAAAACAGCCAAGATTTTGTTTTAAAACCTATTACACGGCAGCTGTGATGATAAATTTCATCTCTTGTTTAGAGGGGAGAAAAAGGCAGCAGTTAACACGCTCTGCTTGCCAGTGCTCCATCAAAGTTATGTGTCTTGAATATTTCATCAGCCGCAAGATGGATTAGAATATATGTACTGGAACTTTCCTGACTCTCAATGTCCTTTTATTTCCAAAATTCAGTCACTGGAACAGTAAGTCTTACATATTATGGCAGGCCATAGATCCACTGAGACAGGGGTGAGTCATCTCCTGGCTTCAGGGGGACACCCCAACTTCACCCTCAAAACCTGGCATGTCAACATCTGCCCTATATTCAAGAGGCCATTCACTCCCTATTTTTCAGGGGCCAGCACACTCCAACACTGGTTTTGGTCCCCCAAAGTCAGACTTTTCCCACCCGTTATCTTATACGGGTGGTTGTCTGAAACAGTTCAGAGGATCAAACGCTTCCCCTGCCTTGGTTTACAGCTCTCTGGTTTTAGACAGGCTCTTCCCATGAATTACAGAAGTCTTGAGACATACAGTAAAGACTAACCTGTTGTACTTGAGTTTTTGCAGACCGTAACACATTTTGTCAGACGCTTCAGCAGTGGGCCACAGCTCACCAAAACTTGGGCCATTCACAACCCGTCAATACTTAAAATGCCACAAGATCTTGTCTGACTTCACTGCAATAAATAACACTGTCTTCCCGAGTCTGTAAGATTCTGCATACAAAGCAAGCCACCCACCACTGAACTACACCACTTCCTTGCATTGCAAGGAACCGAAGGACCGTGCTTCGTACTGCTGTCTTCTGTTAGGGCCTGTGCCACTTTGAACTGAAGGGGAAGAAAATTCCTAAAACGCTCCTTCCAAAGGAAGTGATCTTCCCTTTAAAGCATTCCAAGACAGTGGCCAGGATCCCTGGCAAAGTAGGCCAACTGTATCTGAAGATGGTCTTTAAAAACAGCTACACTAATTCTTGAAGAAAAGATTTCTTCGGTCCTTTTTGCTAATGGTGAACGTTTCCAAGGAAGTATACACACTTTATCCCCCGTTTGTCCCTTATTGTTCCCTAGATTTTTAAGTGGCTAGAACAGGCTCAGGGAAGCAGCCCCTTTTCCATCAGTAGCTGCCACATGCCATACCAACCTGAATTTATAAGAGCTGTAGTCCAGAAATCTGAGTTTCCCCTAATTCCCCATTCTCTAGCTTGAGGAATCTATAAAGAACTACCTCCCTCCTTTCTGACCCCGAATACTAGCAAGCGAGACATTCATATTAGTGAAAGAAACAGTACATCACATTCACACACTACTGGAGTATCTTAAATACCACAAAATATTTTCTTAAAGGCTTGTCGAATGAACAAACTGACTATGGCTTAATTTTCATATGGCACAATACATGTTTTTGCTTTTTCAGACTTCAAGATGTTGGGGGAGGGGGTTAAATTCCAAAAAAGGCAGCACAAGTACACCACTTAAAATTCTCATATTCAGAGTCACTTAAAAACACAGAAGCCATTGTTTTTTACACAGAAAGTCCAAGTTCAGTCCCCAGCCTCTTCAGTCTTCTCTCTGCACCTCCCCAAATTTTCAGCTAACTGGACCAACAAACAGTCTGGCTTGCAGTAAAACAACTTATTCAATCCAGCCTTTTCAATTGTTTTAATTTTTACTGGTTGTCATCATGGTTCTAAGGCTTTTAGGCTGTCTGTAGTGGTCAGTTACTTTGAATGCTTTTTTAGACAAACTAAACAAGGCAGGATGAATACGTAACCAGTTAAAAAAACTATTCCTATGAGCAAATATCTAATCCGCAGATGGCACGGCTACCCTATGAACGTACTATAGTAGGACCATGGCATCCATAGGGAGCAGTTCTAAGTCAGATGCCGGAAAATAGAGAAAAATCAAACACTATAATTGCATGGTCTCTGGCTTCCTCTAGTGGCCTGTTCTGGTAATTACACCATGGAAATGAGTATACATATGTATTTCTGGGGGTTTTAATTTAATATTTTCAGGCAGTGATTAAGTGAATCCATAGATACTGATCCCATGGATGAGGGGGAGGGGTTTCTTACTGTAAATGTGTGTGATGGGAGATAACTAGTGCTGCCAAATTCCCAGCACTTAGTGAACTAGCTTCCTAAGGGCAGAGAACTTGATGGGGAACAGTGGTTACTCCAGACACGCACCTCATTTTGAAAGCAGAGGGATCAAGATGCTGTCCAACCATCTCCACCTCAAACAATGGAGTATTACCCTGTTTCCCTGAAATTAAGACCTAACCTGAAAATAAGCCCTGGTATGATTTTTCAGGATGCTCGTAATATAAGCCCTACCCCAAAAATAAGCCCGTTAAGTGAAACCCCGCCCTCCACCATTGTGCAGCATTGTGCAGCAACCAGAAGATGATATGACTGCATTTGAATAAATGTAGATTGTTGTACATGAAAAAATAAAACATCCCCTGAAAATAAGTCCTAATGCATTTTTTGGAGCAAATTAATATAAGACCCTGTCTTATTTTCGGGGAAACACAGTATTTAGGAAGCCTATATGTAAATATATGCCAGAAATCGGGAACCTTTGCCACTCTGGGAAGGCTGTTCAGCAAAGGTTTGCTCTGCTAACTCCTGGTATACCTGCCGCTAAGAAACATTCTGACATCCCAAGTCTTGGTTGAGACTTGGTTTAGACATCCCAAGCCTAACGTAAGAATTTTCTTCCCTGACAGTTTGTGGCGTCCAATATTCAAACGTCTTGAGGCGCATCTTTGGTGGGGCGAAGGCACTGCCTGGCCAGTTCCCGTGGCAAGTTCTGATCACCAATGCCGATGGAACCATGGGGGGTGGAGCTCTTTTGTACGATAACTGGGTCTTAACTGCCGCTCATGTGATTGCCAACCTGGTAGAGGTTTCGTCCCTGAACCTGAAAATGGGGCTGCTAAACAAACGAGCTGCTCATTACCATCAGGCATGGGCAGAATCTGTGTTCGTTCACACGGGCTTCACCAACGACGGGATCAACTTCGACAACGACATAGCTCTGATCAAACTGAAACACCGAGTCCCCATCCATGCGAACATCACCCCCATTTGTCTGCCCGGGGAAAGCAGCAGATTCCACGTGAACGCAAGCGACGTTGGTGCCGTCGCCGGCTGGGGGAGAACAGAGAAAAGGAGGCAGTCCCCTTTCCTGTTGTACACCGAGCTAGATGTTGTGGATCCAGAGAGGTGCAAAGCAGCCTTTGCAAACCAGATGATGGAGGGAAAGCCGCTGGTGCTGACAGAAAACATGCTCTGTGCCGGACATGAGCAGGGGGGCAAGGATTCTTGCAGTGGAGATAGTGGAGGTCCGTTAGTCTTTCTGGATTCTCAGACGGGAAAGCGGTTTATTGGCGGCATTGTGTCCTGGGGACTAGACTGTGGTGCTGCAGAGGTCTTTGGCGTTTACACCAAAGTCACGAATTATATCTCGTGGATCAAAGACATCATGGCACAAAATGCATAACGGATCATTAATGTTTGATTTCAACAAAATAAAACTCAAGTCGTCTTCTTTGTTCCATAACTTTCTAGAGATGCAATGCTATGTACATCTCCTTGGCTCTGTCAAACTAACTGGGTCTTACTTATGAGTAGATACACACACATAACTGTGCCCTTATATTTGGCATGTTACTTGATCTACTGCTCCGTCAGAACACTTTTCAGTAAAACAAAAAACAGGCGATCACACAGTTAGAAGCAAGACCAGCCTTGTGTTAAGTACTTTTTATAAGCAGGCCAGAGGGTGGTCTTAATAGTTAGCTTCTCACACTGTTTTCTCCTTTCTGTCCCAGTGCCATGATACACATAAACAGCTACTGGCTGAATACAACTATAATACCTCGGAGGTTCCCTGTCCCAAATTTATATTATCAGAAGGACTGGCCAGGTGCTCTTCCCTCTTGTGGTGAATCTTCTACCAGGCCATAAAATCCGTAAATGAGGGATTTTATTTTTCATCTTGAGTGAGCTGAGATGAGATGGGGTAGCAGGCTGAATAATTTATTTGCCAACTTCTTTTCTACACCTCCCTGCATAAAGTAATGTGGAAACTGCTGTATTAGAGAAGCTGTCCATTTTGAGCCAAACTGAAATGTGAGCTCATCCCTTAAACTCACCACTGAGATGTTAAAATATTCTCCAAAAGCAAAGGTTGAATTAGTTGAGTACACTAGTTGCCACTGAGATTTACAGCCTAAGTATTCTCCCAAACTCAAGATACTGGATCTAAATACATTAAACCTGTGTCAGTTCCTTTCTGCAGCCCATTGAGGAGGCCAAATCTTGAACATCTGCTGGAGCTAATTTGCTCAATTTAAACTCAGCACCTTCTAAATTTATACCCGGCAACAAGCATTAACGTTGACAACCACTGTAGCATTGATAAAACTTCCCAATGAGTGACAAGCCCCTAAATATTTCAGACAACTTCATATAAATAGGTAATACCACCAGCCAGAAACAAACACACATTTTAAAAAAAGATGTATGTAGCTCAGAGGGAAAGCGCAAGACCCCTAGAGGTGCTGTTCAATCGGCTGCAACATTACATTTGCAACTGCTGAGACCAAAGTGCTCCGAGACTCAATTCACACCCACACAAATTTGGACCGCAAGAGAAAATTGTCAACATCACATCTATTTCAGCTGCAAAGCCTCAGTAATTAAGAGATGCTCAGCAGGTGACTGAAACACATAGCACATTTGCTCACACAGGGCCTTTGTTAAATTACTATGCTGTTTATTACTAAATGAAGCTCATTAGCAAGATTATCCTTTTAGCGGTGTTAAACTGACTGTGTTCCTTATTTCCCCCACTTTAAATCACATTAGCGCAATAGATGCAGGTCTATGGAAAGCTAAAGCAAAACAAGACTCCAGACAATCAAGTTATGAGAATACCTTTTATTAGCTCACTTTAAACACTAATGGAAAAAAAACCTGAAGATACGAATAATGTTTGCAAACATTTCTAATATACTTGAGTATTTGGGGAGGGCATGATTAGAGCCCTTAAGTGATCTAGCAGCATTAAAACATCACAACATGGGTTTCCCCCTTCTGTTTTATAAGCTGAACCTAAACTTTTGTTTTCTAAAAATAAAAAATAAAATAAAAAAACACAAGCTGAAACAGATTACTGAAACCATGCTAGCGATGTATATAGAACTTACCCCTCATGATCCTTCCCGGGATGAGTTTAGCCTTTGGAGATCCGAGATTACCATATTAACGTTTTACTCAGCAGCCGTAGCTGGTATTAGTGCAAGGGCTAAAATGCAAAATTCAGATGGTACAGAGTTTGGCAATGGATCTGATTTAGATGCAGAAAAGGTCAAGCAATTTATCAAAGAATATTTCTCCTCTTGAATATTCACAGACTTGCCTTACATAGAGAACCACTGTAGCGGAGGTCTTGAGTGAATGTTCACATTTACTAGTAACACCAGAATAAGCACTAAACAACAAATTTAGCTAGCTTCCCAGGGAACAAGGACAAACTCAAGAGTGAAGCAGGACTGTATCAGTTTAAGGAGGTCCATTTATTGCTTCCACAGTGTGCAAAAGGAAAATGGCAAGTTTATGTCATATATGCAGTAGTAAGATTTTGATAGTGTAACACTTATTTAAGACTATGGAGTCCATAATCCTGGTAGTTCTGATTCTGGACACTGGAAAACCTAACACTCCTGCTAATGTTTGTTTAAGCTCTGGTCCTTGATACTAAAAATAGCAGAGTCCTACTAATACTGTACCATATTCTACACCATCTAAATGGAAGGCACTGGAGTGTATTTATGCCACAGGAATCTTCAAAGACAGGTCGGGCTCCTAACTCTCACATCAAGTACTTTAGAGGGAACTGCTCACCAGGGGTGGGGTACCTCATTTGGCTGAACCGGATTTCAGATGTATATGTCACAAAAATGTAACGAAGATGGGACTGGAGCTGAGCTATAGGATACCAACTACATCAATGAAAAAGGCAAGCTTAAAAACAGAAAAGAAATTTTACAACAGTTTCACCCAATTTAGGATACATGGTGTTTTTTTAAAAAAAAAAACACAAATAAATACGTTAATGCTTATGAACTCTTTTGCACTG
Source organism: Intellagama lesueurii (assembly GCA_037013535.1). NCBI lineage: Eukaryota > Metazoa > Chordata > Lepidosauria > Squamata > Agamidae > Intellagama > Intellagama lesueurii. Next base: position 10,991,158 of record JBAJHW010000016.1, on the reverse strand, counting down.
GGGGGCTGTCAAACACACACACATATTACTTAAATCAGTTTTATTTAAGAATTTCCTACATTGACAAATCTTATAAAAAGCATCCAAACACAGAACTGCAGCAAACAGCATTCATATGGATATCTTACAGACAGAGAAACTTCCACCCACAGGGGAACCTCTGAGCTCAGGATCGTGCTTTGTTGGGGGGAGGGGGGGGACAAAAATCCACAAAGCACGCCATGAGCCTGAGGTTCCCATTCAAAAGCCCCCACCTTCAGTTCACATTACCACACTTACAGGATCATTGAACAGAAAAGAACACACACCATACAGCATTCACAGCAGAGTTGACATAAAGAAGAAGAAAAAAAAATACAGATATTCATTTCACTTAACACATTCAACTAATTGGTTAACTAAGTAAAAAGCCCTCCCCCCCCTTAAAGTTCTTCCAGATTGGGATGTCCTTCTGAATGCCAAGGGGAAAAAAAAAACCAGCACTCGTACGTCTGCTCCCACTGCTCTCCGCACACTCTCTCACCAAAGCCACAGGATCGAGGGACATCGTGCCAAGAAAAAAAAAAAGCTTTTTTTCTAAAAAAAAAAAAAATCCCATAATGCACCACCAAGTCTCTCTCTGCATGCGTCTCCTCCTTTTTCTCGCACATACCAAGCCCTCTCTCATGCCTCGGCACCACCAATCCAAGCCCACACAAGGTTTTCAAAAGTTCAATCAAGCCTTCCGGTTTCCATCTCACAGCCTTGCGTTCATAGCGTTGAATACGACTCTCCATGAAACAAAAGAGTAGTGGATAAAAATGGAACACCCACCGTCTTAAGACGCAGCATGTGCAGCAGGATGAAGGGAGTCTTGGATGAGGAAAGCATGGAGACGGGCATATTCCTAAGGTAGGTTTTTTTTTTGTTTTGTTCTGTTTTGACTGCACTGCTTTTTTTTTTTCAATGAAGTGCTTCTTCCAAACACATTTTGAAATGAGATGAACTGCAAGGATTAAATGAGGTCTTCATACCGTACTTTAGTATGAGGAGGGGAGACAGTGTTAAAAGGAAAAAAAGCCGACACCAACATTGCATTCTCCACACAGGACATTTGGGGGGAGGGGGAGGGAGAGAAAGAGAGAGAGAAATTCTTATGGCGGGGGATCAAAATAAATTTAAAAAAGAAAAAAAGCTAACAAGGATAGGATGCAGTTTCTGAAAAATGGCTTCCATTTTTGAAACATGCAAAGATCTGAGCTGACTAGGAAATGAGGAATTCTTTTTTTTCCTTTAAACGAATTCCTATCAAATTGCAGCGCGTTCGTTTACCACTCAGGCAAACAGCAGTTCACTTCCAACCACTCAATACCCCAACTCATTGTAACAAAACCTATAAAACTCCATTTAATCTTTTGCTTTGCTTTTCCCCTTATAAAAGAAAAAAAGTGTCAAAAATACTGTTGAAATATACTACACGCTGAACAAATTGATTTGAATTTTTTTTTTCCTTTTTAGTATATGCATCTTACAATATACTTACCGGGAGCTCTAGGTTTTGGGGTGTGTGTGAGGGGAAATCTCATTTCCCCACCACTGAATCAGTATTAGGTTGTCTACATTCCCCAGCCAGATGACTTAGAATCCATGCTTGAGCCGAAACCGCCATTAAACCCACTATTAGAGCCTGTGTTTGATGAGCCCCATCCTATTGCTGCGCCGGAGTTCGAGCTCCCGTAGGAATTGCTTCCCGAACTGAACCCCTGGCTCTGCTCCCTCGGCATGTTGCCCTGTGACTGGCTGCTACCTGATGGCCCAGACTGATTTTGCTGGCTGGCTAGCATGCCCATCATCCCCCAGCTGCTCTGGAGTGCCGCCTGAGCTGCTGCCATCATGGCAGGGTTGATGCTAAAGGCGCCAAAGTTCATCCCGCCCCCCATATTACTGCCCTGGTTGTTTCCCAACCCTCCGCCTCCGCCACCTCCCCCCCGGTTAGGAAATCCACCCTGATTCCCAAAGCCTCCTGGATTACCACCAAATCTTCCACCTCTTTCTAGTTGTCTACTGCTATTATGCTTAGGTTCAGCATTGGATATATGGACGCTGATTCCTTTTATGATCAAGTCCTCGCCACAAAGAGACTGGGCAACCTATAAGAAATAAGGGATGGAGACTGAGTAAACAGCGACAAAACCAAAATCACAAACGTTTAAGAAACATTGTCCAACTTTCCCAAAGAGCACTGTCCTCCTCAATGTAACTGAGGAACCCAGTAAACAGCTACAGGGTAATTCCGAATTCCATTTTTTAATCGGACTGTATTCATACTGTTCCTGCTTAATATGAGCAACCATTTAGTCCCTTTCTTCACATGAACACATTAAACGTCTAGACGAAAGACCATCCAGTGCTGTGCCTCTCCCAATTACGATTTATACAGTTCATTGCCCAACTAGGCTTGTGCAAGTTTATAAGCAGCTAGTTAGCAGACTGCTTGTGAAATGCAGAAAGCTTTGCAGAAACCCAGCAAATCATTCCAAACTACGAGAGCTAGTTTCCTCCGATTCTCTCCCCCCCCCCCCAACTTCCCTTTCAAACAGTTGATATGGAAAAAATGTATTATCAGGAAACTAAGCTAGTAAATACTTATGGGCTAGTGACATAGCTTATGTACAAATCTTGGTCTGTGATTCAGCTTTGTTTATGCAACAACGACGAAGTGCTGTTATCTGGCATACAAAGATTTTTTTCAGGATTAAGTCCTTCTGGAAGAAAACCAGATTTTAAAGTGAATTTGCCCAATGGGAACTGTACCAAGAGGGTTGCAATCTGTCTTTCTATATATAGACTTCTTGCACTTAGGTTTATACAAAATGAATGTAGATGAGCATTTAAAGGAACACAAGAATATGCTAGACCAGGCTGAAGGCCCGTCTAGTCCGGTATTGTGGTCTCAGACTGGGCAACCAACTTCCCAAACTGAAGACACAAGCAGGACCAGAACTTCCCAGTGCCCTGTCACTTTTGCTCCCCTGCAACTACTGCTGAAAGGCTGTCATCTCTGATATCAGTTGCAGTGGTCAAATAAAACCAATATTACAAGGGGGGGAGGGGAACCTTCTCCCAACCAACACCACGCATGCCTAAGAAGTAGTAGCCCGCACATGGGAGAGCAAGGGCGCTTTAGATGGATACCTGATCATCGGCAAATGTAACAAAGGCAAAAGCTCTGAAGGGTTTGGGGATGAAGACGTCAACCACTTCTCCATACTGCGAAAAAAACTGACGGAGCTCGTCGGCAGTCATGTCTTCGGTGCAACGCCCAACAAAGACCTTCCTGCTACGCAAAGGTTCGTCTGGACTTTGCTGGCACCAAGGCAGAACAAAAAACTTACATTAATGAACAGTTCCTTTTCTATCTAATTGTTGTAATCACCGACATACCGAGGGCACAGAGGAACAAAACTACAAAAGAACCAATACAGGGTTGTTGGGTTTTTTTGGAACTAAAGCAAGCGGTAACCAGCCATGGAAATCATTCTCAGATTTGGAACTGTGCCTTCTGAAGCTTGTATGTGCACAGAATTCGACACTCACACAATAGGAGACAACCCTAGAATGGAAGCCCTGGACAGATGCTTGCCTAGGTCTATGAGGTAACCATATTTATTTAATGTATTCTCCAAGGCTTTCAGGATTTATTGACTTATTTCACTTAACTTCTATCCCATCTTTCTCCCAATTCAAGGAACCATTGGAGGCAACTGTCCTTCCACAAGCAGGCGAAGACCTTTCTCTTCAGGCAAGTGTTCCCTGAGCGAAGGACTTCTGAGTGGAGTTTTTAGAATGGATGGTTGTACCTTAACGACACTAAACATGTTTTGGTGTTGCTTATGCTTTTGGGTATTTTATTCATTAGTCCTTTTAGTATTTGTATACTCCCTGTTTATTAGGTTAAATACTGTCTTTTCATTATTGCAAGCCACCTTGGGCCTTTTTTTAAGAAGAAAAAAGGTGGGATTAAAAATATTTTAGATAAATAAGAAATGACAGTTTAAATTCCTAGGTTGAAAACTTGGAATAATATTGTGTTTAGAATGCATCCCTTTTATCTTTCAAGGTTTTATATAAAATAAACAGTGTGTGCGATGAACCAGGACCTAAAGAACTGCTTCAGTCATGACTAGATGCCTAAGGAATAACCAACGTTCCCCACAAGGGGCAGCTATGGGGCATTAGTCTCTGTCATGTTCCCTTCAGACTTTAGATACCAGCCACTGTGTTTAGGACTTCATAGGACTTCCATTTTCTGGAATGATTTTCAGACACCTACCCAACAGGAGTTCTTGGTTTTACAGAGCCTATAATAATCCACGTGAAGTACCTTAGAATTGGGGAGTTTGCAGTCGCACCATCTTCCATCTATCATGTGACGCTGAGACATGACTTTCACCTGAGTTTCATAGTCCGTAAACCTTACAAAACCAAACCCCTTTGAGTGACCAGTTTTGATGTCCTTCTTAACCTGCAAGTGAGGAAGAATAACACAGCTAGAACAACTGTAGTACACTAGAATCTATATATCAACTCTATTTTGTAGGGCTATTAAAAACAACAACACATACTAGTATTTGTTTGTTTGATTGATTTACTGTATATACCGTCCCTTTAGTGGAAACACTACTCTAGGCTGTTTACAAATTAAAACTGAGAACCCCCAAAGATTTAACTGATACAGGCTCAGCTGAAACTTGTAAATGTGGTTTCTCTTCCCTTCCACAGAACCCGAAGTAAGCTGTCAAGTATTTTATTAGGGAGATAGTACACGGCAGATGATAGAACTCTTAACTCACAATCCAACCACATCACTGCTTATGGAAAAGAAAAACTAAGTACCTGCACCATAAGAACTTCTCCAAATGTGCTGAAATATTCCTTCAGGTCTTGTTCTGTCGTTTTTATGGAAGACCCAATACTATGAGATCAGAAGTCTTCTGCACTGCTCGTTTCACTTTAACAGCTGAGGAGGCATCGGTTTCATCCATCTTTCTCTTGTTGTCTAAAAAAGAGGCAGGACAATAAGCACCCAAGTGCCAAAGAACAACCAAAGACTCCCATCGGGCACAACAGAAGACTTCAATGGATAGCTTCCATTTACAGTGATGCACAGCCCAAATCTATATTGACTGAGAAGATCTGTTTCTAGGCATGGAGGGGTGGAGATTACAGCCTCACAAAAAACCCAACACAGACTCAACTGTTGTGGTCCATAGGCTTTTCTTCTCAGCAACTGCGTTAAGACTTGCAGCGTTCAAATTCTATTTGCTATGATGCTAATTAGACTGTCACCAATAAACAGAAATCTGCTGTTATCAATCCTACGTATGAAAATGCGCTTCATCTGAACGCCACTCAGAATGGAGCTTTTAGTATATCACCTATGATTCTGTGGAATTCCCCACCAGCTACTATCAGACACAGGCTAGCATGCTTCCAGTGTCTATGCAATAAGTTTTTAATTCAATCTAGTCTTCTCTGACTGAATGATCACCTACTGCTTCAGAGAAATTTCCAGGAGAAGATCAACCGGGCTAGTGTCTGCTAACAAAAACACGACGACGGCAGCTAAAACTGGCTAAGCTAGCCAGTTTTATCTGCTATAAACGTCTACAGAGTGCAGGCCACTTCATCAGATGGAACAGCCTGGTATTTTCAACAGGTACCTCCATCTAATACAGTCAAATAGGATGGCTGCTGGCAGATGTTCCATTCATTTCCCCGCTGCTAGGGAATATACAGATCTAATGAAACAATTCCAACAATTACACTGATTGACACAAAACTGAAAAAAAAACATTTTAAGTCGCCTAACCGCTGTTTGACTTTGACTTCTAGAAGCCTGGAAATCCAACTATTGTTTACGGATTCACCAAACCAGAAGCCACAATTAATTTTAAAAAGAAGGAGAGAGGGAGAACTCTGAGCACACACCTTTCGGATAGTTCACAACATACACCAGATTTCCCCAGCCATTATCTGGTGCATGCAGAATTCCTTCCACCAGCCGGACTCCTCTCATACACTGAGACACAGGATTTCTGTAGCGCAGGCCGCATGCTCCTGGGAACTGAGCTGTAACTGTAGAGAGCAATACAGTCCCATCATCCTCTGAAGGGATCTCAATGGGTTCCTCGTTTTCGTCTTCGGTAACCCGGATGTATTCCGACATCTCCGTCGTGATGGCACTACAGGACAAACACAGGACAACAGGGGAAGAAAATGAACCACGTGTGGCTTGGCTATTATTACAAGCGTGCTTACAGAAGTAAACACACACCGCATCTTGAAGTGAAAAGTATTCACCCCTCCATTCTGCTAATGAAGCAATGCCATGGCTGACAGTTCTTTGACTCTCACTGAATAATGTTGGTCTCTCTCTGATTGACACTTGAACAAGGTCATCATATGCCAGAGCATACTTGCCTAAATAAGCAAATAGTCTGAACTGGCAAAAAGCCTTACAAAAATTATTACGTTGTCTTTCAAAAAAAGAATGTCTACTAAAGTAACTTACATTAATTATATTTTTAAAATCTGTAGTTCTTGACCTCTGAGGGCAGGAAAAAAAGAAATACAAGGATACAAAGGAAGAGGACCAAAAGATCAGCTGAACATTGCCAGTGTGATGTGGAACCTTTCTGTAAACCTTGTGTGTGTGTGTGTTCCATGCCATTAAATCAGAACCAACTTATAGCGACCCTAACATGGCTTTCAAGGCAAGGGAGATACAATGAGTAGTTTTACCAGTTTCACTCTCCCAGTGAATTTCCATAGCTGAGTGGGGATTCGAACGCTGTTCTCCAGAATCCCAGTCTGTCACTCTATCCACTACACCACATTGCAATGTGGTACATTTCTGTAAACCTTATGTGTGTGTTTAATATCAAGCTGATCTTTCACAGAAGAAATTCAACAACTTGATGGCGCTTTGATCTTTGCCATCAACTAAAGGAATAATTTGCCTTCATTCTGACATCTCAGGCCAACCAGCAGATGGAATAGGTTTTTCTGAAACACCTTTGGAGCAGCTTCTTCTCTTGCCCCAACAGTTGGGGGAAGTCTTACCTCACCTACATCTTTTGGAGCGAACTACTCTCAATGGCCCTTTCACTACTAGTGAATCGTAGAGGAAAAAGAAGGCTGTGCTAAGTTTTTCCACACATACAGTACTCTGAAACAAATAGAAGCTGAACCTATCTGTTGCTTGGTTACCAAGAGACGCTTTTAAGAGCACCATACCCAGGAGTATAGAAAGTGTTGCCAGATATCAGAAACCAAAAAAACAAACCCACCAGGGAACGAAGCAATGAAGTGAGGCAAATCCTGCACTCAAACTTCTGCTGAGCAATGCCCTAACTGAGTGATCCTGCAAAAGTCATGTTTTCTTAGTCTCTGCTTAATAAACAGATCATAAAATGAGAGTAGTAGGAGCAATCGACCTATAAGATGCTATGAAGACAATTGTTAATAGTGGGTCTGGCTGGGCGAACCAGGGGGCCAAGACATTCAAGTTTTAAAAGGGCGGGGGAATCCCAAACAAGAACGAACTATTTGGAGGAAGAGACAGAATGGTGATCTTACACTGCTTATTTTAAGTTCATTTTTACCAATCTTGCAGAGTTCTTTTACATCACTAAGCTGATTTCCAATTGCTTTCTTTTATTGTAATGTATCCTAGAGTTTAGATCACTCTTACAAAAAACAGCAAAACATATAAAATAAAAATATGATAAGGAAGTGTTAACTACTTAAAAGAAACGCTAAGTGGGGTTACTACTACTAATGAAGTCCAGGAAACAGTACACAACTACTTTGACATTCCCAGGCAAAAGCCTAGAAATGAGCAGAAAGACCCACAGGGCATGATAAGTGTTACTATGGGTTTTTTCACAGGCAGATACAACATTACACAAGTTAAACTTTCCCACTTGACCCTAGGTGACCCAAGGGAAAAATTCCTGAGGCCTGTCTACCCTCAGCTAGTATGCCTCTTTATGTAGATGCTTTATTTAGCTATTACAACTTCCAAGCAACTTCCAGAAATGCTGCAGGTACTGAATGAACACAGAAGCTTTACCCTACTCTGACCTCAGCATTTGGCCTTCAGGCTCTGCACAGAAAAAGTCCATTTAGTTGCCACCGTCAATAACTATTGATAAATGAGAGCTTCCCTGGATCTAGCCTTTGCAGATTAAATCAAATATCTGTTTATCCCAAGATCCCATTTCCAGACAGATCCATTCAAATGGCTCCCAGGAAGGCCATCATTTTATTCAAAGTATTCACACACACTGACTTTAAGGGCTGCACTGCCCTCTCAAGGCCATTAAATTCTAATAATTGATTTTGCCTATCTATCAACTGTTATCCAAGAGCCATTCCAGTAGAAGACAAAAAGAGACAAAGAAGGGCTACTCCATCCAACCATATTTGGCTCCTCCTTACTACAAACTGTTTTCTATCCTAGCTAGTCCTCATAAGGCAACCATCATCTGCCTGCACTACCAGGGTGCTTTACAAGAACCATACAACATTAGGAACCAGTGACTGGGTTTTCTTCTGCTTCTGTTTTCTCACCATGTAACTTCCCCCGTCTCCTCTGTACTTTTTTAAGATTTTAAGTCTCTTGACAAGGATGGTTTTGTTTCTATTAATCAACAAGCATCTCCAGGAGCCCTTAAACTGAATGGTGAGACTGTCTAATAAATGTTTGAAACAAGTAACTAAAGAAGCATATAAACATATTATGAAATTTAAAAATAGCAATTTAAGCCAAGCAAGAGAACAGCCAGCAACAATGTATTTTTCTTCTACAAATAATATTTCTTTGAAAACAAGACAGGGAAACAATGAGCCCTGCCTCTGTCCTAAACATCCAATATACAGGGACATTCTGCCTCAGAAATTGGCAAGCATCATATGACACACAGCCACTGAAAACCTAGTCTCCTCAAGGAGGAACTGTTATTCAAAACAGTATTACTGGATTGGACCAAAGGCACATTTAGGCAGCCACTGGCCAGACCTCGTCGAGTTTCGTGTACAAATGGGATCTGAACCTGTGTTTTCTCTGTGCTAGACCATCACTCCAAAACCCACCAGCTTAACGTACTTGAATCAAAGCAGATTCACCAGGAATAACTGTCCATTTTTCACTTTCAGCTCCATCCATATACATCTCTGCTCTCTCCTAAGCCACAAGCTATTTGGAGCAAGGACCTGTCCCCCACATCCTTTCCAAAACACCATGTGCATTCTTACAACAGGAACAGCTGGCATCCCAATATAAGGATAAGAGACCTTCAGCCTTCCGCACGCTTTCAACCTCAATTCCCATAATCCTTTTACACTGTACAAGAGTGATGAGAACTACAGTGATCCTCAGCCTAGCCCTAGTGTAACTAAGCCTGAAAACTTCCATAAATGCATAGCCTTCCCATATACACTTCCCCTCCTTTCCTTGGGTTGTCCCTCCTGCATCCTTATTATAATCACAGAACCGCAGAGCTGGAAGGGACCCTATAGAGCAGGGGTGGGCAATTAATTTCTATAGGGGGCCACATGAAAAATCTGAACTGTGTTCGGGGGCCGAACCAACTTTACTTAAAAATAAAATGAAACAGTGATGTTATGATTGTTTTTATTTTAAACTTGTTAATCTTCACAAATACTAAAGAGGTTTTTTGCGGTATGTTAAAGATAAGCAACTGGCGGCGGGCTGGACAGGAGCCGCTCGCGGGCCGCATGTGGCCCGCGGGCCGCACTTTGCCCAGGTCTGCTATAGATCATCAAGTCCAGCTCTTGTCAAGGAGACACAATGGAGAATCCAACTCCCAACCTCCAGCTCCGCAGCCAGAGACATCAACCACTGAGCTAGTCAACAGTTTTATCTAAATTGTAAGCCCCTAGGGGCAGAGCCTTATCCTTCCATTTGAAAAATACCCATATAGATGAACAGGACTAGCACTTGCACTAGTATGATCAATGTATATTCAATAAGAAGAAGAAGACGACGACGACGTCATCAGGTCACTTCTGACTTATGGCAATCCTTTTTTTTCAGGGTTTTCCCAAGAAGAGAAGACTCAGAAGTGGTTTCCCATTCCCTTCTTCTGAGGGGGGGGGGGATCCCTGGGACTGTGCAGCTTTTGCCCACGGCTACCCAGGCAGGCTCTTCTCTTGAGAAACACAGTGGGGAATTAAACTCCCAACCTCTGGCTCCACAGCCAGAGACCTCAACCACTGAGCTCTCCAGCAGTTCTGCCTAGCTTGTAAACCCCTTGGGGCAGAGCCTTATCATTCAATTTGAAAATTATCCATATAAATAGACAAACAGGGTATAAAGATATAACACTCCAGGGCCAGTTGTGTATTCCAATACTTGTACATACTAGCAGGACTAATGTGTATTCAGCCCTAATAATGAGGATGATAACAATGAGGAGGAGGATGTGGGTCGTCAGGTCACTTCTGACTTATGCAGATCCTTTTTTCAGGGTTTTCCCAGGTAGAGAAGCCTCATGTAAGTAGTTTTCCCGTTCAATGCTTGGCAAACCAAGTGATGACATTTCGGCGCCAGGTCAAAACCTTCCTGTTCCAGAAGGCTTTTAATTGAAATAATATCAACTGTGGGTCCTGATGGCAATTTTTAGAGTATCTATTTTAATTGTTTTATCTTTTTATTGTATTTTTATTGTAGTTTAATTGTTGTAAGCCGCTCGGAGACCTTTGGGTAGAGTGGGCGGCATATAAGTTAAAAAAAAAAAACAACAACAACCACAAGGCAACCCTCGCCCTTCTTCAGCCTCCGGGCCCACGACACAGACTGTAACGTGGGCTGCCTTTGCCTTTTCAAACTGAAGAAAAGGGTGTTGACTCTTGGGCCCTCGAACCTCTCCAGCGGAGGAGCAAGGTTTTATTTTTTTTATACACACACACACGTACGTCTGTAAAATATATATACGTGTATGTGTATACACACACACATTTCAAATACGTACCACAAAAAGAAGGGGGGGTAGGGCCCAAAAAGTGGCCCCCAATCCACCCTTTCCTCCCCTGCCGTGTCCTTTACGGAGCCATAAGCCACGCGGGGGCAACGCGTCTGAGGAAAGGCGGACCCAACCCCACAATAAATATTTCGCAATTATGTTTGGAAAAACCGCGTTAACACCTTGGCCGTCGTCGTCCACCACCGCCACCTCCTCCTCCCGCCGGGGAATAAATTTCAGCCTCACCCCGCCCCAGTTCCGCGGCCTCGCCACGACAGACCGAGGCCTCACTGAGGCCTACGAGGCTCGCGCTTTTCTCCCCGCGGCGGATCACGCCGAGCCGCCAAAAAAAATCCCCGAAGCCCTCTCTCACCGGTCCAGCAAAGCCTGAAGGGAACGATAAATAACCGACAAGGGCGGCTAAGGCCTTGGGAGGCGGTCCGGAGCGGTCCTGCGGTTCTTCTCGGGGCCCCGGGTTTTCCTCGATGCCGACAAAATGGCGGCGCCCTCCTTCCCCTCAGAAGCGACGGGCTGAAGCTTCGGACTGGGGACGGGCTACTTTGATGCCTCGAGAAGGGGTGTCCCGTCAGTCCTAGGTTGGAGTTATGGGTGTAATTCTGGGAAAACTCGCTCTAGAAACAAAACCTTTGAAAATAATCATTTTCTCTGTCTTTTCTTTTCCCTTGCCATAGATTTTCAATGCCTCTCGTAGGAAGATCTTGAAATGTGTGAGGCGGTCGTCCCCTCGAGAAAGGAAGGAGGGTGGTACAGCCCGCCGAGCGCCGAACGCGCGCATGCGTATATGGGATTATGAGCTAAGACCGAGCGGGAGGAGGCGAGAAAGCCCCGAGCAAAGCTCGTTGGGTAGAGTCGGAGCTGGCGCGCAGGCGCAAAAGGAGGAGGAGGGGGGCGGGGAAAGCATGAGGTGGTGGCTCTGAGGTAAAAGAGCGGGAAAAGCTGTTGCGCTGTAAGGGAGGCAAGTTCTGCCGACGCGCATGCGCAGTGAAAGAACTGAGGGAATGTTAGTTCGCTTGTTTTGCACTAAAGAGGTTATTAGCTATTTTGCTTCGTTTCCTTTCAGCAGTGAGCCCAGAAAACCGTTATTAAGGCTTAAAGGTGCATATAAAGGGAGTTAGAGCAAGACCTCTTAAGTTTGCTTTAAGTAGTTTTTTTCCCCCTCGCACATACGATAAAACTTTTATTTCCATGTGGAATTAGGGGCCAGATTTTGGCTGCAAGGCCACTTCCTGCATGAAGTAAACTGTATTAATGCTTTCCTCTGAGGAGACCTTTAATGTCCTCTACTGTTTACCTGAATTGTTAATTGAAGGGGAGCATAAAATATTTGTTTGACTGAAATGGTGTCCTGAATTAACCCAGGCTTAAAAAAAAAGAACGAATTAGGAAAATACAAGTGACTTATAAAAACGGCAGGGACCAAGCCCTGTCTTATTTATTTCTAATTTTAAAAAGTCTTTTGTCATTTCTCACTGTCAACCTGAGGTACCCCAGCTGACTTACAATATTCCGAAACAGTCAAAACAAAAAAAGTTTTAATATTATACATTTAAAAAAATATATTGACAAAAGAAAATTTAGGCCAAATAATATTTTTATTTATTTAAAACTTGAATAGGAATGGAAAGAAACCTGAAAGATGTGGGTCTTTTTTTTCTCTCAGAGGGAATAGGCTTTCTAAGATGGTTTTGTATAAACCATGAAGTAAAATTTGTTGTTTTTGTTTCCTTTCAAACACTTTTTATTTATTTATTTAAACATTTGCCTCACACTTTCAACAAAAGTGTTGGTTCTCTGAGTAAGATAAAACAAAAAAGGGGAAATAGTAAAACAAGACAGGAAGGTTGATACAGTTAAATAAAACCAGCCATCCTACAAGAAAAAAGTAACAAAACTGATGGGAAATATTTAAAGAGTTAACAATGTATTTCCTTTAAAAGCAACCTTTTCCTGCCAGAATTCAGTTTCTGATGATCAGATTGGATGGGATTCAGTCAAGCTATTTCTCACAGACAAAGAAAAGGCTTGAATTTATGGTTCTTCCAGTTGGCTCAGCAGCCTTAGGACAATTATCTTTCATTTCTTTCCTAATTTATTCAAATATTTTAGACCACCCTTTGTCGTGATCACAGGATGATCGACAAATAGAGTTAAAAGGTAGAATTAGGTGCTTCTTCAGAGGATTCAATGCTGGACCAAAAAGCTCCAAATGGAAACTCCCATTAGCAAGCCATGACGGGTGTTGTCACCACAATGCAAAGGCTAAAATTGTGGAAAAGACAAAATTGTTAAAAACAAAACAAAACTGGGATACTTCTATAGTTAAAAGAATAGAGCATAATTACAATAACAATAATTTTTAATTGCTACAACTATATATCCTATAGGAACTCTACATTCGTTAAACAAGCCATGGAAAGATGGAACTTATTGCCTGCTTCATGAGTTCTTCAAGAAAATTAATTTTGTTGAGAATGCTTACTCTATTATTTTTACTCCTATTATTGTATTATTTAATGCTTTCTACGCTTGTTGATACGCATTTACATTAGATTTCAAATGCTGTTTTAAAGACTGGTCTAATCCGTGCTCTTGTTTAAAAGCCTGATAGGCTACAAAGCAATAAAGTATGTATGTACATAAGCATTTTTAATGACAGCAATGTTGGTTGGTTGGTTGGTTGGTTGGTTGGTAGGAAGGAAGGAAGGAAATAAATAAATAAATAAATAAATAAATAAATTTAGGACACTTCTTCAGCTGTTGATGTTATAAAAATTGGAGGACTAAGCAAGAAGCAAAAAAGTTCAAAAATATCTGACTGGATATCAGCATTTGAAGCATGTGTTATTCCTTCTCCACTTTTTGGTGAGGCCACACCTTTTAACTTTAAAAGAAGCTAAAAAGACAGTTATACTGCCAAAAGCATGTAGCTATTCCATATTGAAATAGAATTAGAGTGTAATGTAGTGTAATAACTTTGTTATTGAAACATTCCATCAGTTATAAGAAAATCATTCTTCATAACTGGTTTTGTAAGCCCTGACATTGATTGATATTGCGTTTATGATTGGTATACCTTTTAAAAACTGTAATTTTAAATAATAGTATTTATTTAATAAATACAGCACGACTGCAGCATCCACAGGGAATGGATTCCAAGGCCCCCCACAGGTGCTGAATAATGTGTTCCTATTGAATGCTATACGTTGCATGGTCTCTGGCTCCCTCTAGTGGCCAGTTCTCATAAATATGCCCTGGAAATATGTACAAATATATTATTTCTTGAGTTTTTCATTTAATTTTTCAGGCAATGGATAAATTTATCAGTGGATACTAATCCCGTGGATGGGGGGGGGTTTCCACTGTAGTGCACATGTGGATAAAAGTGATTGCAGAGTGTGTGTGTGTGTGTGTGTTTATTTATTTATTTATTTATTTATTTAACTTATATGCCGCCCACACTACCCAAAGGTCTCTGGGCGGCTTACAACAATTAAAATACAATAAAAAGATATGACAATTAAAATACAATTAAAATATATATTCTAAAAATTGCCATCAGGACCCACATCTGATATTATTTCAATTAAAAGCCTTCTGGAACAGGAAGGTTTTGACCTGGCACCGAAATGTCATCAGCGTCGGCACCAGATGAATCTCAATTGGGAGGGCGTTCCATAGTCTGGAATATCAGAAATAAATGATCATAGAATCCCAGAATAATGGATTTGGAAAGGGCCTATAAGGCCATCAACTCCAACCCCCTGCTGAAATCCAAATCAAAATATATGTGACAGTTGATGTTAGCAGAGACTGAAAATAACTAATTACAAATAACAAGTTACTAACAGTCAACCTAGTTTTGCAATAACTAAGAAATAGCTATATTGAACAACAGTTGTAACATGGAAAGCATGGTTTTATTTATTTTGCACTGCAGCTATCACGTGATTCAAATACTGGTACATGCTCTTTAGTAGGTACTGAAGTGTGGACAAGCTGGATGAAATGAGAATGTGCCCCCCCCCCCAGTGAACACCTTGCAGCATTCTTAGGTTTTAAAATAACTATTATTTGCTTTAGAGAAATGGAAAGAGTTACTTTTTAAATGGTGGCTAGACATAGCAGTAACTAACTCTTTGGGATTGGTAGCATAATTTATTACATTTTAATGTTACTCTATAAGCTCTGTCCTGGTCTCAGTTTGACTCTCTGCACAGAAGGACAAGAGAATCTCCCTGCAAGAATCTCTCTACATGTTCACCTATTGGGAAACAGTATTGATGAAAGGACTCGAAAATAGTTGTGTTAATTTTTAAAGCACGGTCCATGCTTATATCGTACAGAAACCCCATAAGGAAAGCAGTCCCCCAATCCTCCTTAAAAAACCCTTCAGATGTAGGGCAGCCTTCTGGAGCCCATAAATCCTCCAGTTTTGTATTTTATAATTCTAACACTATAAAGCAATCAATTAAAAGCCTATTCCTTTTATTTTGTTGTAATTAATCTCTTTTATGTTCTGAAATAACCGCCTTTCCATGTATCTGTACATTATTATAAAAATAACAGGATTGAGGATGATATAAATTCCCCTTCATCAAGTCATCAATCAAAGCATCCCCATTAATTGCAAGTCATGTTTGGCAGTGACATCTGTAAAGTGCTGTCAAGTTTTCTTTCTCTGCCATTGAAATTTCATAACGTGTTAGTTCATACAGTGGGTTTTAATAGACTCTCCCAAGTTGCTACTCGGAGAACAATTCTAAAAGTGGGTAAACTGGAAAGAAATCTCTTTCGCAGGACTAGCCCAAGATATTCTGCAGCCTGAGGCAAAGAACAAGTGGGTTGCCTTCCCACTGCAAGTTCCCTAATTGATAGGTCTGTCTGCCTCAGGTAGCATGGAAGACACTATTCATTGGCTAGTGTTGAAGGGAAATTCTGTTGCCAGTCTGGCTGGGTTCTATAGATGAGTCAGGGGGTGTATTTTGTCCTATGCCTCATGGAAGCAAAATGTCTTGAGCTGCCAGTTTTCAGAGTCCCATTTTTCAGGACCTCTATATCATACCTGTTTCAGGGGTTTCGAGAGTGAGAACCCTCTCCCCAAACTGTATGTTGGTTAGAGCTCATGCTACAGATAACATTGGAAAAGGGAATTTCTTAACTTCTGGAAGTGTCTGATTGTCAGAGCAGGCGTTCTTCCTTCCTCCCATAGCTAACAGATCAGCTTTATTGCAAGTGTATGTTTACTGCCAGGAAGGAGAAGCAATGAGAGTATACTATGGCTCATGGCTTTATGGGGAATGCTGCTATTTGCTGTTCCACCTCAGGTAGCAAAATGTCTTGGGTTGGTCCTGAAGCTGATTTTATGCTTTGGAAAATATGTAGAGTAAGGGAATATCCACTTAGGACTTGAGGTTTTAAACCTTCTCCAGAGCCAATGTCAAAAAAATTGCAGCTGCTTTTCACCTGATTTATCCCCATTAAAACCTGATTCATAATGTTTTTATCTTCCTTTTTATATATAGTGTGCAGTCAAAGCAGCTTCATGAAGACGGTAGAGAGGATGAATCTAAAGAGACAAAGAACAACAGTTTGTAAAGGATCGTTCTGCACAAGTCATCATCTGGCAAGCAAGATGTGTGTGCTCCATATCCAGTTGGTAGAAGCAGTAACAGAGTAAGTAGTGGTTAACACAGAGGCTGTCTTCGTTTGGATGACCACACACTGCAAGGCAATTTAATACATTCAGCACTGGTTATAGTCTTGACACTTTTTATCAGTTGTTCCACAGCGTTATTGCTTTCCTGTATGCAGGTTCTTCTCCACACTTTGAACCTACAATTTGAAGCCATGTAACTAAGGAAAACAATTTCTCTTGGCTTGACAACACTACTAGACAAAAAACATGTGGTTTGTCAGCTACTATCATGCCACTGTGAAAGTTCAGAGAGAGCCCGCTGGGGCATAAACAAATGCAATACTTGTAACCACCAAGTCCAATCAGTTAAATGTACCCACTAGGCCAGCACAATACGTAACCTGCTCTGCAATAATGATGTGTTGTCCTGGGTTAAGTGCACCTGTGTGGGAAGTAAACACAGTGTAATGATTAGCTGGTGGCCTTCGTGAAAGTTACTCTAGACTGGCAGAGGGGCACTAATGGGCATCTAAATATAACAGTGTGCTATCGAGGTTAGCTACAGGTAGCTTGCTGGCATGATATAGTTGATTTTCAGGCCAGTTTTGGTCTAACCCCCACCCCCACATGAAACATGTAACACTTCTCTTTGACGTTTGATTATCAACACAACTGCCTCATGCTGGGCTGGCCCAAGATGTTTTGCTGCCTGAAGTCAAACTGTAAACAGCACCCTCCAAGTGAATTTGCTTAGAACACAGAGTGAGCCAACTGATATTAGGACATGAGACAGAGAAAAACCCTAGAGGCACCTCTCTCACTGCCTACTATTGAAAATGTAATAACAACAAAGTAAGAAACTGTTACTACAGTATTCTTTCAAGACACCCAGATCTGCTTTCTGAGGCAGCCACCTTATTCTACCCAGCCCTGTGTTTACCCTCTGTGTACTGACTTTTGCAGTCCTTTTCCTGCTGCTGATCTCTCCTTGAAATCTGTTGTTATAAAAGGCATTATCAGCATTCAAGCTTCCCCAGATTTCTCTCTGCATTTGACTTTCCCCTTAAAAGGGAGCGGGGGTAAACAAACAAGTTACTCGCCCTCAATGCTGAGAACTAAAATGTGATCTTGGCATGCATCATGTGGTCAAACAACAGGTTTTCTCTGCAGTTCATCATCATTTCAACCCTATTGACATGTTTTACCCCATCATCAGCCTTTTAGCCAAATTCTCTAGAAAAATAAATGCCGGAAACTATGGATACAGGATTGGTATTTATTCCAGAGAGAGAAAGTAGGTTTTTTTCTTCATTAAAATAAAGTTGCCTGAAACCTACGTACTGGATGGAAACAAGGATCCAAGATACTTTACTGCTAATTGTGCTCACTCCACCCATTCACTTAAAGCAAGATGTGTAGCACCAGATAAGTTGTACTGGCATGTGAGGAAGGAGATCCCTCATGTGCTCCCCCCACATCCCGCACAGTCACAATAAATTGAATTGCTAACCATCTCTTATTTCCATAACACCCTAAAACTACTGCCTGTTCCTGCTGCCTCATGCTGTGGTAGAGGCAGGCTTGGGCACTACAACTCAAGTGAACAGCTCCAGCTGGGGGTGGCAAGATAGCCAAGGAGTGCACGCAAGTGAGAGACAACAGCAGCCGTCACTGGGACTGCTGAAAAAGCACTGCTTTTCTCAGCCATTAGCTCCCTTGGTACAGCAAGATGCAAGCAGCGAAAAGATCCCAGTCTAAATAACATACAAGAGCTGGCAGTTACCACAGCAGGGGGACAACAGCAGAATTGCTGCAGTGCAGCTGTTTTCTCATTAAAGCCAGAAAGTCATATGTACTGGGGGACTGACAGCAGCATCAACAAAGAGGCCAAGAATAAATATTTCTTAGTCCTCTCTATAGAGGGTGAAATGGTGAGGAGGGGAATGATTCTTTTGCCCAGCTGGTACATAATGGCTGGGGATTACAGAAGACTTTTAAATGGTCTGTCTGAACGGAGCATTGAGTCATTGTTTGTGTGTGCTGCAAGAGAAATGCCTGTGCTTCCATGTAATAATTTTGGAGAGCCATTGCCCAACAACTGAGGCACAACATTGTAAAAGTAGCCATTCCTGTGGGAGTTCAATTTTACGTCCATCACATACACACATGTGCACCCCTATCAAATAACAGGTAGTCCGAGTATTCCAAAATGCAGCGAAGGCTCTGGCCAGTATCCTGAGTCACAGAAGCAGCTATGGGAATTGGGTGAGTTGCCAGACTTACCAAAGAGCCGTGGCCACTTCATGACGTCCGTTCCACATGTGGAAAATTCAACAGGATAGAGGCTTCTGTTGTGATTAGAGATTGGGGAAAACGGTACAATTTGCTTTTTCTTGAACTTGTATTTGTTAAGACCTAAAGTCCTTTTCATTCTGAATATGAAAAAAAAAAGTGTTTTCATAAATTCATTATAAACGAATGAAATGAAATTGAATGAAATTTAGCCCATCCACAGTGCCTAAATTCAAGAGGTTGAGATACAGTAGGACCCCTGCATCTTCAGGGGACCGGTTTTCATTGTTTTTTGTAATGTGATGATATCCCAAGCAGAGTTGTTGCTTCCTTCTTTACCCTGCAGTTCTATCTGTCCTTGCCATGTGTAAGGAAACATGCATCCATACAAAGAGCAAGCCTGACCCCTGGAGGGAAATTGCTGAGATGTGGTTAATCAGAGCAGAGTATCAAGTATCAACCACTCATGTGGCAAAATAAATCTTTCTGGACAAAGAACAGGGAAGGAAGCAGCCTATGGGGCAGATTTCATCAAGGGCCACTGTCGGTACTGACCGTGGTTGGGTGGGGTGGAAGAGGCTGTATCCCACCACCACACAGGCCTGCCTCTTTGCCTGTACAGGGCTAAGTGGCCTCTTCTGTTTTCTAGCAATGCCAGACGATTTGAAGATACTTCTGTTTTAATTTGCCCTCAATATTTAGTGGCCTCACACCCAAGGTAGCATCAGTGCAGACTCTGTCAGCATCCATTGTAAGGGAAATTGGATAACCACCTGTAACAGCAACAGCCACTCAATACTCCTTTCATCATCACTTGACCCTGTCACAGCTACACTCCCTAGTATTCCTGTACTCACTGTGGACTCTGTTACTGCTCCATAGGGGCTGCCCTTTATCATAGCTCACCCTGGTCCAACATCAGGAAGAAAAGAGAAGAGAAATGGAGAGGCCAGTGATGATAAGTGGGAGACACTTTAGTCAGATCATATGTCAGATGTATGAGTTGTGAACTGAGCTAATGCATCTAAAGATCACACTTCCTTTTGTAAAACCCCACTTGTGTTTTAATACACCTGTAGCACAACAGTAACTTGAAAAAAGAAGAACAAAACACAGGTAAGTCCTATTGCATTCAGTAGAGTTTTACTCTAACAGGTGTGTTGAAGATTGGGCATGTGTCAGAAAATTCTTTTTCCCATCCAGTGTGGTGTGAAAATAGGGAAAAGTGGAAATGGAGTTCTGCCCATTCTTATTTAAGGCTGCATTTTTACACTCCTAACCTTAGCATAAGACTTATTAAATTTAATAGGATTTGCTCCTGAAGCAGTTAGTGTAACCATTCATATTTACTTCGTACCACATATTGGAAAATATATATAGGATTTCAGAAAAGAGCAAAGGACAAAGAGTCAAAAATATGGTGACATCTTAAAGACTGTTATATTTTATTGTGGGCTTTGGTGGGTGAAGTTTACTTCCTCAGACATTATAGTGAGGCTATATGACTGGCATATTTACACATAATCCCATGAACAGATGAGGGTATAGTTAAATGACAAAGTGACAATTGTTAGTAGTGAACTAGGACTATCAAGCTGCAAATAATTGAGTTAGCAGGTACTGAATCTGAGTCTACCAAGTACCATCATCATCATTATTGACACCGTACTTGCGTTTCTTATACGTAGTCCCACAATCCTGTCTCAGATAGAGTGAGATTCTCACTTTGGACATGAGGGGGCAGTGTTACCTGTTGTATGACTTTTATCATCGAAAGAAATTGATTTTGCTTTATCCTTGTCTCATGGAAGGTGTATGTTCTATTCTGCCTCATCCAAGCATCTATGTAGTAAATGTATAATGTCAGTTTCCCCAAATAATGTGTGCTTTTCACAAGCTGCCTGGGCCAAACCCCAGAGGATTTGGGCCTTTGGAAAAATCGTGGGGATATAATACAAGTGGGACTTGGTTTGTTTTACAGAAATATGAGGATGGTTGCTCTAGTTACAAATGCAGATTTAAGGGGTTGCTGCTGGTGCTAGACCAAGAGCTTCATAATAAGTTTTAATGCCCACCAAGGGGTTGATAAAACATAAAGCATGACCATTCTAACGTTTGGAAATGCCCTTGATTGGCAGTTTTATTATTACTGAAAGGTGCACAGCTTTCAGCACAACCAACCTGTACATTTTTTTTATTTTCTTCTTAAGAAAAAAAATGTTTTTTTTCTGCCAACTGTAGTTTAAAGTCTCATAAAATCTTTCCAGATTTCCTTTCATATCCTAATTTTAAATGATTGCTAGGAAACAATATATGGTACTGTTATTAGTCAAATCAGGTATATTGTAGTGAGATTTGAATGACAAAACTTTGCCAGATTATCAGTGGCATTATGATCCTGTGTGGCTTGGATGAAGACTTAAATCCGGAATGGGAAAAAGTAGCCTTGCAGATATTGGTGGACTGCAGTTCATATCAGCCAACAGCAGCATAGCCAACATTTGGAAATTATGTGACATACCATTAAAACACATCTGGAAGACTTCACGTTTCCCATCCCTGAAATGAAATATTCCTCCTAAAGCTAACATTACCCTTCCAGTTCCATATACCTTCAAACATGGACACTGGGGCTCATTGTGTGACACTTTTCCTGCCTTACTGGGAATTTTCTAATTCTCCTGACTTGAAAATACATTAGGGGCCAATTCCAGTATTTCAAATAGCTTCTGAGACAGCTGTTTACTGATTATAATAATGATTATCATCGCCATCATCTCCCAGAAGCCAAGAAGCATGCTTTTTTAAAAAAACTGGAAGAGTGTTTCAGGGTAATGATGTTCCACTACATGGCAACACCACTACATGGCAAGATGCCTCAGGATGGGCCCTAGAGCATCGTTTTCCTATTGCTTAGTTATGGATGGCTTGATCATGTCATTATGTTTATTCTTCTTAAAAAAGATTTTCCAAGATCTGACATATTGCCCGAGGCAGTTCTCGTGTAAACAGTATGTCTGGGGGCTAATTGGATTCTTTCTTCTGGTGTCTGTGGGTTTAGCCTTAAAAGCCTTTTGGAACTAGCATGAATGAAATCACACACATGCACATATATATGCACACACACACACACACACACCCCTGCATAGACATAGGTATCTGTAGATGTGTATATAGATATCTAGAACAGATTCCAAATATCTTTCCTTAATTCCATACGAAATGAAGACATGGAGATGTTCACAAAAGTTCCCCTTTCTTACCAGCAGCCTGGGAGGCACATGTTTCTCTCTTAAGTTTGATGTCGGAAGTAAATGTCCAGCCATTTAGCCCGTTTTTCATGTGGTTCCTTTAATCCCCCAGACTGAGTTACAGAGCCATTTTACAGTTCCAGTTTTACAAAGCAAAAACCTTCCTTTAATGTTGGCTTTTTTGAAGAGAAAAAGACTTCAATCAAAACATGTGTGGCTGGGATTTTTTTTTCCTTCCCTCCTTCTTTTTTACATTAGCCAGATGTGACATGTGGAAAAGGAACAAGCTAAAATGTGGCATCCAGGTCCTGCCAGAATGATGAGATAGGAATGTAGAAGCTTATATAGTTTTTTTGCTTCAGTTACCACTGTATATTCTGAGGCTATAGCCCTGTGCACACTTACAATTTATGTGGGGCAGGACAAACTGCCACTAGTCAATGGTGGAGGTGGGAATTCAATGCCTTACATACTTCCTTCCACCTCCTCATGGAAGAAGGGTTGTAGCAGCTCAGTGACAGAAGACATATTTAGTGCACAGCAGATCCCAGGTTCATTCTCTGGTACCTCCTGCAGAGACACCAGTAGTCAGTTCAGAGATGGTTGAGAATTTTATTTGCTTTATTTTGTTTGATAAGATTTTTCTAAAACCTGCAAACATCTTCACAAATTTGGTGGAAAGAAAATGTGAGTGCAGGAGAAAGCACAACTAACAGATGTGCCCATCTTGCTAGAAGGCTTTGCATGCTTAGCTCATATAAGTTTAGCTCTGAATCCCTGTACAGTATATCACTTCATTACTTCAAGGGAGAGAACTTGACCTTTTATAACAATTAATATGGGAGAAAGTAAAACAGAAGGATTTGCTCATCCCTAGCATGGACTAGACTGAGCAGGATGGACTATGATAACCTCTTTTGGTACAAGGCAGCTTATCATGTCACTTTGGCCAACAGGATCCAAATAAATTATGAGGTAGAAAAGACCACATTTAACCCCTAGCCTGCACTACCAAGATTTGCCTGTATATCTTCTGCTGACAGTAACATCTGCCAGCTCCCCAACAGCATCTCTGAGGATATCCATTTACTTTATTTCACATAGGTGAATGGCTACCAATCACTTCTATTAAGACAACATTTTAGTGGGAGCAAACTCTGCTTACCATCCCTGACTGTGAGTGGCTGGGCTTCCTTACCTGAAATGTTTCCACAAGCAGAGCATCCTGAGACATAGGTGTGTACCAGGACTCCGTGCATCAATATGCCAGATACGTACAATATCCATGTGTGTATCAGCCCCCCTGGTAGTATACAGGCTCTCCTTCTACTCATTTTGCAAGGGGAAGATAGAAATCAATGGGACTTAACACACCACACCAGAATCTCATCCCCTCTTCTCTCGTGTGCGTCATTTATCTCTATGACAGCTGTGCAAAAATCTTGGGACTCGCTCTATTTTCTCTGTTGTTTCAAAAGCAGAAGAAAGAAAGGATTCTCCCCTTCCTGGGGCCTGTTGCGGTTTGAGGATGGGGAGGGAATTGAAAATAAAAGTAACACCAATCTCTGTTGGGTCCCCATCTTGTCCGGCCTCCTTTACATCCACCCTTCCCTCTCTGTTCTGTTTCCTTGAAGTTGAACTCCCCCAGAGAAGTGGGGGATGGGAACTGCAGTTTTTGTGACACTGTGGGGAAGGGGAGAGAGAGAGGCTTGGAAGAGGAAGAAAAAGAGAATTGCAGCTGCAATGTTAAAAAAGAGAAGCTAATCAAAGTCAGCCCAGGCGGGCATTGCTTTCATCTCCCATCTTCAAAGAGGCGCAAACAAATATTGATTGTGTGCCATGCAACAGCTTCAATGGCAGGGCCTCTGACAACTTCCTTGTCCTCTTTATGGCATCTCCCACCACAACAGGCACTTCCTAATATTATTACTGTTAGTCTTATTGTAGTATTTTTACTATATAGCAGCAGCAGCAGCAACATATATGGCATTTCCAAAATAGCAGTGGGGGGGGGGCATGTCCCTTCTTCAAGGTGCTTGCAATCTAAATGCTGACATGGGCTGGTGGGGGACACAGAAGAATGTGTAGCAAACAGGAAAGGGAGAGGTAAGAGGAAGGAACACAGAATAAGCAAATGAAGTAATATGCATTTAACCTCTGTTTTAGATGCATGATGTGGTTAACTCGGGATTTTAGATTTTAATTTTCTTTGTCTTTAAATTTGTGTGTGAGTTTTGGTTGCCTTGTTCCAGTGCAAGAGCAGAATTAATCTTGACTAGTTGTCTTTTTCATGGGGGGGGGGAGGTGTTTCCCCTGTTCTGTGACCTTATTTGTCAGTGTTAACAGTAGCTGTGGCAGCTTTTCCCCCCACCAAGGTCAATGAGCTACAGAAGCCTCTGAAGGCCTTCTACACACAAACTAAGATTGGATCCATGTGCTGGCTTCTTCCTAATGAGGAAAAACTGCCGCAGCCAGGGAAGGATTCAATTAGGAAACTAGAAAAGCTATTTGATGGGAGGCTTGTTTGGGGTCAGCATCACAAACAGGCACAAGGATGTTTGTTGCTGCTGAATAGTGTTGTGTGCATGCACACACACACACACACACAGAGAAACACACACTGCACGTGGCAATAATCTGGGTAGAAGAATCTGTCCATAGTGAAAACATCCCATCTCTTCCACTTTTAACTCCTCGCCCCCCAGCAGCACACAACAAGGCACCAATTATATCAGAATATCCACAGAAAGCCACAGCGTTGGTCTCTCTTTATCATGGACAGTAGCAGGAAACTGGCAGATTGGAACCAAATGAAAGATCTGACTCAAAGCAGATGGATCCTTTGCTTCACAAGTGAGGAGGCCGGAGGTCAGAATGTGGGGAGCAGATTTTCAAAGATAAAACTTTAACTTTGATATACTTTCCGCTGCCAAAGAATTAGGGAATGAGGAAGAGAGACAGATCTTGAAAATAACTCATTACAAATAACTCTAGCTTGGAGATATTACTTTTTTTGAACTGCAACTCCTAGAATCCACCAGCCACTATGGTCATTTCCAAGTTCTCCAAAGAAATAGTTAATTGTAAGTAGCAACTAATATATAAATAGTATAATTTATCAAAGGAAAACATAACTCCTTTTGTGTTATTTAATTGTAGTTTTTAAGTTAGTAAAATGCTTATGGAGGTGTAACTGAATGCTAGTGAAGAAGTACCATATAGTTCAAGTGCTGGTTCATGCTACCACCTGGTGCTTTACTTATATGCATAAGGTAACAATAAGGTGGATGGAAGACTATTTTGTATCACACACTGGCAGGCACATCATTTTCTCTCTCTTTGTCTCAGATAAATAGCAGAAACTATTGGCATTATTTTTGAGAACCTAAGTATGAAGAGATAAAGATTCTCAAAAAAGTTAATAAAGAAGAGCACAGTTCAGTGGGCAAAATTTCCACTGGAATTTGGTTAGTGCAGATCGTTGAGAGTGCTTTTCATTTATTTTTTATGGCAAGAACTGCCCAATATTTACATATTTCTTCATAAATTTAAGAGAAAGAACTAGATAATTTTTTAAAAAATGAAATGTTGTAGAAAATGAAATTGATAGTGTAGTCCATTTCTACTAATAGTTTCCTTAGGAGCACTGGGATTCATTCTGGGATGGGTTCCTATATATACTACGCTAGATACTACATTGGCTCAAAATAGGTTACAGAAATTATCATCTCACAAGGAGTCCAGCAAAGGGGCTCATTTTTTAATATCACAGGAAATCTTGGCTAGGCCATGGATAAGGCCTGTATTTTAAAGACATGGCAGAATATCAATAAAGCTATTAGAGAAGGGAGGGTAATGTCTAGCCTGAATAGTCATTCCTGGCTTTGAATACCCCCACAACCAGCCAAACAAGACACTAGTTCAGGAAGGATCTATAGGAAGCAATTATGGTAGCCACCTGTCCCTGGAGAAAGGTGCAGCAGACCGCGCTTAACCATCATTTACTGAAATATGTCTTAGAAAAAGCTTTTCCACTGAACTGGAGTGAATCCTGGCTGGTAGTTACTGGATAACTTTGTGATCCCTTTTTTTTTTTTTAACTTGGGCAGCTGTTTTTCCACAGGAAACAACCATGAAAGTGAGTATATGTGATCACCATGCGGGCATCTGCTTAGAAATCTGAAGTTGCCATGTCCTGAACACACATTTCTCCATGAAGTGGGGGGGGGGGGGTTAGGGTGCAGGAGGGGAATGAAACCAAACTCAGTTGGGAAGCAAAGTGGAGCAAGGCACACAAAAGTTGTAGAGAGAGATTTTATCTGCTTTTGCACAAGAGGGAGGTGGAATGTTAGGAAGAGCCATCCCTCAACTTAAACTCAAAGCATTATTACCAGAGACCCTGTCATCACGTTTGTGCTTTACAACTGTATTTGATGCTCTTTGGGTGGGAGGGTTGCGTTTCAGACATGGTTTAGATTAAGCTTGTCAGGATGTGGTCTTGACAAAGACTCAAGGAAGCAAATGCACCATCTTATTAGTCTGGTCTTCCAGGCAAAATCCCCACTTGAAAGAAAACATTAGGCATCTGGCTACCTGCAAAATAAAGAAGGCAAAAGGCACGGGCCAGAACTATGTGGCTGTCCAGGCACTTACCCTCACGGGTTATGATCTGTGTCTTATGACACATGAATTACAATATTTACCAGTTTCTATACACAGTGTACATGGTTTGGGAGTTGTAGGTGGCATGAAAATAGAATACAGATGCAGGTGATGAACTTCTGAAGTGAGAATACCTTAGCATACCAAACTGCTTTGTTTAGCAAAATACCAGCTCCCCCTGGAGATGAAAACAGATTGAACTGCTTTGTTGATGTGGCTCAACAGAGCTGCCTGCTTTTTGGACTCTCTTTTGTGGGTTTGGCTAAGCAAGCTGTCATAGGGAGTGTCTGCACTTCCTACTTTGCTGCTACTCCACCAAACACATTCCTCCATTCACTTCATCACAGGGAAAGGTTCTCTTGTCTGAAATTATTAACTATAGATATTTTCTGACTGGCAGGTGTTATCATTCAAAGGAATCTAGCAAGTCCTCCTGACAGAAAGGAAGATCTGAACAGGGAGAGTTGTGTCAGGAATCAGAGAAGGCAGGGTTTCTTTAGGGGACAGCAATACTAAGGCTAAGGGTTTGGGACAGACAAAGGATGACAGTTGACTAATTCATTCTCCATGTTAATTTTTCTCTTTGGAATAAGGCACATCTCATTTGCTAAAAATGTGTCTTTTTAATTTTGGAAAGGGAGAATCTTAGATGTTTTGCCTAATAGACGTCTTTTCACCTGTATTATGGCTATGGATTCAGTAAGTCCTCATAAATAGTTTATAGGAAGGCAGAAAATCATGTAGGAAAATCTCCCCAAAGGGGAGAAATGGTTCTTATAAGCTTCCAGTCTCATAGAGCATTCAGTGAGGGCTTGCCTTTTTGTCTGTGGTCTTGCCAGCAGGCCTTGCCCCATAACCAAACTCCTCAGTGAGAAAGTATAATTGGGACAGAAGTGAATTCCAGTCAATTCAGAAGGAAAATACGTCTCCCTCCCCCCCCCCCTCTTTGGTTCCTGAAAACATGCTATTATTAATTAAAGAGCACAAATACTGTGCTCTTTCATTCTCTGGCCTCAGCCACATGTGTCTCTCCCTTCGTCTCCTCTTGCTAAATTTTTCAGTGTTTTTAACATCAGACTGATGTTAGGTATAATTACCAACTTTGCACCAAAATTATATTTGACATGGCTTGTGTGGGGAAATTAGAGCATTTCAGAGACCGCAAATTCACCTGGGAAGATGAGCCAAGTAAAGACAAGGCAGCACAGAGTGGAAGTAATTTGAATATTACATGTGCCCTCCTGAAAATGCCAAAATCATTTAAATTGCTAGAAAGGATATTTTCCCTAATTAACCATGTGTGCTGGAGGGTTCATAACAGTGCTCGGGAGACAGAAGATGGACCCACTGAGCAGAGATGGCCACACACCGCAGGAGGCAGCAGAGTTCTGGCTGCATTGGGAGGGAAAATGGCCCCCCTCCCACAAATCTGTGGTGGGTTAATTGCCATCCCTGCAGCTGTTTGTTCTTCCAGACAGACACTTGGTTCTGCAGGGAACATATCATGTTCCTAGCCTCACAAACTCATAGGCCTGGAAAAAGATGGAGAGGTTATCAAGTTCAATCCAGTGCTGAAAGGAAGAGCCATAAAACCAAATCAGAGATGGGGTGGGTGAAAATTCTCTTTCAGTTGGCTTTGTATATTTTAAAGTAAAAATTTGCTAAAATGTACAAAATTATATACTATTTGTTTATTATTTATGTGAAATATTTATTTGTTGCTTCTGAGCCCATGAAAATACCCCAAATTATGAACAAGAACAAATATATATATAAAGATAAAAGACTGTTTTAAATTTTATTTTAAAGGTCAGCATTCTTTTAAAAGTAGATGAAGTACTCTAAAAGACAGGATTAAAACAATTTTTAAACAGCAAATGTCATATGAATCAATAGTCTTGGCTGTGTGCTGAAAGTTGATTAGGGAAGGAGTAATTCAGACATCCTTTGGGAGAGAGTTTCATAATTAATAAAGGTGCTACTACAGAGAAAGTGTGTTTTTATGCACTCATCAACTTTGTTGGGGTGGTGGAATATGTAACAGGGCCTTGGTTGAAGATCTCAAATTCTAGGCAGTCTCATCCGGGAGACTCGCAGTTTTCAGTTATGGTGTCGCCCAAGCCATTTATGACTGGAAGCTAACGCAGTTAGTTCAAGACTATGTATGGTCTCTAAAATGCAAACCAGTCAACAGTCTGGATGGTATTTTTCATATTAGCTGTAGCTTCCAAACCTTTTCAAACACAGAGTGCAGTGCAGTACTCTATTTTGTTTGAAATTTAAACAAATTCAGTGGAACCTCTACTTACGAACTTAATCCGTACTGGAATGCTGTTCTTAAGTTGAAACGTTCGTAAGTAGAGGCAAAATTTCCCATAGGAATGCATTGAAAACCATTTAATCCATTCCGGCTGTTTTTCGTTCTTATCTAGAGGCGCCGTTCGCAAGTAGAGGCATTAGTTCCCATAGGAACTAATGCAAAGCCGGTTAATCCGTACTCTACGACTAGGGGGAGAATTTTTTTTTTAACCTAAGATGACCTAAGGTTAAAAAAAGGGCAGGAAAGTTTTTTTTTCGGTTCATAAGTTGGAGCTCCGTTCTCAAGTAGAGGCAAAATTTAGCGAACAGAGCTGTTCGTAAATTGGATCGTTCGTAGCTAGGGACGTTCGTAAGTAGAGGTTCCACTGTAGAATGTGAGAGAGAGCCAACCTTGGGTTGTACCTATTTAAAAGACTTCATCTCCCTCTATGAGCCTGTCTGGGAATTAGGCTCATCAGGGAGGCCTTTCTCTCTGTCTCATCACCTTCACCTTCACAGGTGTGCTTGGTGAGGACCCAGGAGAGGGCCTTCTCTGTTGCTGCTTCCAGACTCTGGAACTCCCTCCCACTGGAGGCCAGGCTGGCCCCATCTTTGCTGTCGTTCTGTAGGCAGCCTAAGACCTGTCTCTTTAGGCAGGCTTTTCTTTAGCAACTGGCACCCTGAGGGTTCTTTTTAATGGATTCTTGTGCCCTGATGTTTTTAAATGTGCTTTTTATTGACCATTTTAAATATAATACTTGTTTAATCCTTTTTAAATATTTGTATATTCACTGTTTTTAGCTTTTAAATATTGTCTTTTAATTGTTATAAGCACCTTGAATCCTTTTAAGGGAAAAGGGATAAAAATATTTTAAACAAACAAACCTGACAGATTCATCTAGCTAGC
This sequence comes from Intellagama lesueurii, assembly GCA_037013535.1. NCBI lineage: Eukaryota > Metazoa > Chordata > Lepidosauria > Squamata > Agamidae > Intellagama > Intellagama lesueurii. The sequence goes on along the minus strand of JBAJHW010000016.1, from coordinate 10,961,062 downwards.
CAGAAGGCTTTCAGGGTTAGCTTTAAGGAGCTTGTCTTTACATCCCTGTTTATTCAAACATGTTTGTTGTTTTGAATTAGAGTTGCCATCTCTTGTTTTCTGACAGGCTATCCTCATCTTTAACACCTGTACTTCAAGCAGATACAGTAAGACTTTCTTCGTAGCAGTGATCTATTGGAAATACAGTGCAAGTATCTATTGAATTTGGCTAGCGTAAATGGCAGAGAATTTTGTTTGATTCATTTTCCAGAGTCAGCAAATCTCTTCACAAATTGGTTTAAAAGGTGGAAGGAAGAAAAACTAAGAAATGTGTCTATCCTCATAGCTTGAACTGTTCTATTTCAAAAGATACTTGTCATGTTTCTCATGAATTCTAGGCAGCTAGCCTGCCATTATAGTTACGACCCTGCAAGTAATGAATTATATTATGCACTGTTATTAGCCTACTGTGTTGTGATTAACAACAGGTGAAGAAATATAGAGGGGAATCTTCTCTAGTTCCCACTAGTGGCCAGTTCTGATATTGCTCCTCAGAAATATTGATTGAAACAAAATAATACTTTCCTTGCCACTTGGATTTGATAAGAGAATGACACAAAACTGGAAAGATTTCTGTCAAAATACCTCTAAAATACCTTAAAGTGCCTTTTAAAAGTAACTTTTGAAAGCAACTAGGCATTACTCATTACACCTAAAAAATAACTTTGCAACTACAGGTTATATTGCTCATTACCCCCAGTCTAGTTATGGGAAACTATTCCTTCCAACCACTGTTTGTTCCTAATCCAGGAACAGCCTTGCAAGGAGGAAATGCAAGTCAGTGTTTTTCTGGTGACGTTATTGACAGGGCAGTCTGACCCAGATGGCAGATTCCCTGCTGCTCAGCCTCCCACCATCGCCTGCAACTCAGAAATACTGCCAGGCTTTTTTGGAGGTTTCCCTGCTTGTGGCTATATGAAAACCACACTGGGTTTTTGCATTCACTCTAATGTGAGGGCTTCCACCTGTGATGAGTTCCATCTCCTCTCCTGCCATCGAAGCTCCTGTGGTTTTGCCTTCGTTACATATTCATCTTCCTAATGCAATTATTAGCTTGTGGGGAAGGGAGAAAATTAATAAAGATGCTCTGATTAGCTCCTTACAGTGTTGCTAGTGCTGGTGTTTTGTTTATTTTAAATGGGCTTCGTTAACTAGGATCAAAAAGACCACTCCAAGCAAGCAAGCTTTTTTTGTTTTCTGAAGGGCTGCTGCTTGTGCTAGTTGCAGGGGCCACAGCTGGGGCAAGCTTTTAGATGGGTTCTTTCTAGGTGTGGAGAAATTTCACCATTTTGTACCATTAAATCCCAAAAATCTTTGAAATCAAGACAAATATTCTGGGATTTAGTAGAGCCTGTTTCCAGGTTAGGGAGGCAGAATGCAGTAGTTGCTTCAGCTGGTAAATGCTGGGAGATGCCAACAGGGTGATGGAAGAAAGAACCCTGACCCACACACCCCCTAAGCCAGCCTTCTGACTTTCATTGTGGTGAACGATGGTATCTCAACAGCAGTATGTAAGAGAAATTCAACCACTGATCTAGCTGGCTTTTGTGTGTGGAATGTGACAGCATGCTATCTTGTTCTCCTTCTCAGGCAGTAAAATATCTTTCATCTTCCATGGTCATAGCTATCGAGATTATCACATGTTGTGAGATTCTGGAGAAAGAAATTACAGGCCACTCCACTGAACAAATTCCTTACCCACCCACCCACCTACTCACCACAAGTCATATAACTGCTCTCTTCTGTCCCTGACTTGTAAGACTATAGGAGGCAGGAAAAATTAAGACACCTTTCTGAGAGTCATGTATGAGGTATGATTATTGGCTGCTAATTACACACTTTGCCATCTATGTTCACCACCTCCCTCCAGAGTTTGCATTTTTGTTATTTACTTCTTCTTTCTCTACACCAAAATATTTTTTCTCCCTCTCCAAAGGTGGTTAGGCAACATCTCTCAGCTGCTTATTCTTAACTTAGCCTCTCTCCATAACATCACTCACTTCTCCATTTCCTCTCCTTGAACACACTGGGCAGTATAGTGAGTCAAGGTGGGATGCAGACATCTCAATACAGTAACATGGGTATAACTTGCTTGAAGGCTTGGAAGAATGGAGTGTAAATCTTATCTTTGCAATGCATGAGTGAAAGAAGTTATTTCAAACTACTTTCAGCTCCCTTGAAACCTATTGTTTCCCTCCTGTCTCTGTCAGGAAAGAAACTAGGAACAAGTCAAACCTTGTGCGGCACTATGAACTATAATGTGCTGCTAACAGTGTGGTTGTGGTTAATATATTAAGCCTACTTGCACCTGCAGTAGGCTTAACATAGGAACAGCAAAGGCCATGCCATGTTCTCCTCACAGCACTAGATGGCACTAAGAACCCTTCTGCAGCAGTCTAGCAGACTTCAGACTTTTCAAGAACTTTCCTTCTACTACCCTATTTTTGCACACTGTGGTGTTTCCAAGGGTTGCCACTAGTAGCCAATCATTGCTCTTCTGCTACGGAGAATAGAGTTTAGTTTCCATATGTTATCAGTCACTTTTCATATTCAAGTGTGATCTGCACCAAGTGTCTTAGAAATGGAAAGAATGAGGCATCCCACTGTTTTCTAACCAAACTAGTGAGCATAATGTAGCTCTGCCACCAGGCAAGGGATAACTCTTTTGGTTTAAAATCTGCCTTTAAAAATCAGCATTATAGTTTTCTTGCATACTACTTTTCAAAAATTAAAATATTTATGTAATGACACACTCTCAATTGATCGGCGAATTGCTTAATTTCTTGGATATTGCTTTTTAAAAGCTGACAGGCAGCAAACACACATTTTCCGGATGGTTCTGTTCCTTCCAGCACTTGGCAAAGAAATGGACCAGTGAAGAGATGTGCATTTTAAAAGTATTTTTCAAATGTGTAGATGACAATTTGGTGCAAATTAGAAAGAGATTTTTAATACAGGCTTGCTGCCCCAATGGTGCCAGTAGGAAAGATGATAGTGATGCTGATGGAAAAGACTGCAGAGGCACGGAAATAAGATTCAGGTTCCTAAAATGCCATGGAAGACACTGAAATTATGTTGGTTTGAAAAGATGGAAGAATAGTACCAAGGTGATCTACAACTCTAGTAACTTGATATGCCTCTTCTGTTGTCCGAATTATCAGACTAAGAGGCTCAAAGAAACAGGGAAAATACAGGCCTTGTTACTTAGAATATTCTGAGTGGATTTTTTAAAATTATTTCACATCTCTGAAAAGAAGATGGTATGGGAGGCATAATATGATTCAGTTTATACTATTTTTAGTGTAGTACTGACCACTAATAATACACTATTTTCATTGGATTGCTTTGGGGCAGGGGTTCCCCTTTAAGGCTTCTTTTCTTTTCTTATTTTCCATGTTTTTACTTTTAATGCTTTTTACTTCCCACCACAACCTGTTGATGTGTTACTTTCCCAGTGGGATGACACTCAAAAAATCAGTTCACTGTTAGTGTATATTTATTTATTTATTTATTTGATTTATATACTGCCCATCTGGCAGCCAATGCCACTCTGGGCGGTATAGGGGATGCTTACCCTAACCTAACAGGTTTATTCCTTCTATTTGGTTTTAGTTAAGACGGGATGCTACTCCTAGACCGAAGGATCATTGGGTGATCTGGTTGCTTAAGGATACTATACTTTCATCATCACGGCTAGCCCTACTGTCAAGAGGAGCAAGGCCTTGAGGTAGTGGTGGCAGCCTCCTAGGTGCTCCTCTTAACATCACTGGAATTCTCTCTCTTTGCCCTCCCCTAAACTAGCACGATGGTTAGGTGTATTAGAAGATACTCTCTCATCACATGTGGAAATAAAACACAACTGCCAGCGTGGTCAGCTTTGGTGCATAAAATGAGTAGTACTGAAAGTAGTACATCTTGTTCTTTATTTCGGGTAGAGAGATGTCTTGAGCCAGCCCCGTTCTTCATACCCTGTTTGTATGTCTTTGTTGTAATGAGTGGGTGATAAATGAAATGTAGAAACAAACTGACTCCAAAAGCCATCTAGTCCAGCCAGCTTTGCTAAAGGAGGATCATGTGTGCCTGTACATTCCTAAGAGGAAACTAATTATTGCTGCACTGCTAGACCACAAGGTGGTGGAAGGACATTCCTGGTGTCTTGTTTAAGATAAGGAATATAATGGTGTGTATTCTATTATTCTGTTGCAATAGAGTTGTGCAGTGGTTTTAGGCCAGCATGCACAAGCTAGCATCCTCCAGATGTTTTGAACTAAAGTTCTTGTCATTTCTGACTTTTGATGATACTTGCTGACGCTGAAGGGTATTGTAGTTCAAACATCTATAGATGCCAGGTTGCTGACCTTTGTATTAAGAATGCCAAACTGACACTGGGGATAGCCAGTTTCAAATCCCTGCTGAAATGCAGAGATTTCATTTGATGCAGGCACTATTTTACAGCCTAGACTACCTCACAGGGTTGTTACAAAAGTAAACCTGGAAACCTCGGAAACCAGGCAGTGACTTAAACACGGCTTTGTAAGCATGAGATATGGGAATTCAGTGAATCCCAGATTTCTTTCCCTCTCCCCATGGTGAGCAGAGGAGAACTACTTTATGTAAAATAAACAATTATATTTGAAATGTACCCAGTTCACGTAATCTAAGCAACTCATGGAAGTCAAAGGGTTTTGGTGGTACAAAATTTGGATCATTTCATTGATGAATCCTGACTTTTTAAAGTGCATTGTACAAATGGTCGTGGAGATAAATAGTTACATGTCTGTAATATGGGGGGAAATGCAGTCTTCCGTTTGTTTACTTTGCTTACATTCCCTCTAGATTCCACCCTCTTGACATGCATTCCCCCTCCTCTGCCTCCTGACTTCTGTCAGAGAAAGTACGTCTTCCAGACTCAATCTGTGCCTTACATATGGCCTCCGTGATCCTGCCACTTTATTCTGAACAATATAAAGTGAAGAATCTGAGGCGACTATGCAGGGAAACGGCAGGCAGAGCTCCCTCAGGACACCTGGAAATGGTAGAAAATGAAAGGTACTTGCTGACTGCTGTGGGGAAGAAAGGGGTGAGGGCTGGAATCCAGATGTTCAGAAGGCTTTAGATCCAGATGTCAGCTGAAATATTTAACATGAACATTCTTAGTGTAGAAAGAGGACTCTTTACTGGTGGGCCCACAAGGCCTCCTTTTTACTGTGTTCTGCAGCATGTACTCTCTCGGTCTCTGAAGTCTCATTCAACTTCCAAACATTTGAGAAGGATGGGCACCATCAGTGTATACTGCTCTATACCTGCTGAAAAGGATAACACAGCCAAACTCCATTGTGTGAAAATAAGCTGGAGCATCCAGATCAATGGATCCATCCCATGTACCCTGGACTTTGCCAGCACATTCCCCTCTTCCCACCTGAGAGCAATCATTCAACCACTCACCCACACCACCATTTTGTTGCTATTGTTTTTCTCAGACAGATTTATGACAGTCACATAATCATAATCAGATTCATTTTAGAACAGCAGAGCTGGAAGGGACCCTATGGATCATCAAGTCCAGCCCCTGTCAATCAAACTTCCAACTCAGATGCCTAAACCACTAAGTATCTAGCAGTTCATTCACTTAAGCAGTTTTTGCTTTGGGGAAACAGATATCCCACATCCTCTCTAGATTCCTTAGATCCACTTGTCTAATGAGAATTTTTGCCCAGTTTTCAAAGGATTTTAAAAACTTTTTTGAACTTCCCTTCTGTTTCTACAAATATTTTGCCCAGATGGGCCCCTCTTTTTATATGTGAAATGCAATGGCAACTCCAGTTGCCACTTTTAAACCTTTTGCTTTATTTATGTTAGGAAATAATGTAGTATGGCCTATCCTGTTAAAAAATATTTGAAATAATTTGTTATGAATTAAATAAATAACTAAATAGTATCCAAGTAAGTAAGGAGATCCTGACAATTCTCCAGTACTCCTCTTCTTGCCTAGGAATAGAAGTTGCGTCTCTTCTACTGAAAGATTTTTCTTTCATGACCTTCTTTGCCCATGTATTCATTTTCTTCCCCATCATCCATCCTTTCCTCAGCCCATGCCAGGTACTGAGAAGAGGTCCACTGAAATGCCAAGGAGATCTTTGGAGGCTCTCATTCCATCCTTTCCTCTAATAATAATCCTTTCTGATTATCATAGTAGCTAACATTTATCTTAAGACTCTTCAAGTTCCCTATCTCTATACACTTTATGGTTGATTGGGTTTTTGTTTTTTGTTTTCTTTTCTTTTGCATTTTCTTTTTAAGATAAAAATGACTGCTGATGTTTATGCCCTTGTAATACATTATGTATTATTTTGTTTTAAGCACTGTCTTTTGCAGGCTGACAGTAACAATAAAATGTGAGGATGGGATTCTTAATACAGGGAGAGTGATGTTCACTGTGCATGCCACCCCATCATTTCCTCCCTTTCTGCTCTCCTAAGCACTTTTCAAAGGGCTCTCTTTTATATACCAAATAAAATTAGAGCAAAAGACATCGATTTACTGGAAAAGAGGTGTCTGTTTTTCCAAACCCCTCCCCTGTGAGAAGTAGCGTATTTTGTGTCAAGGAGAATTACTTCATCGCTTTTAAATGCTTGGGTGTTTTTTCCCCCCTTCAAATTACAGAACAATTTTAAATAATCAACTTTTATCCAAGGTTTTATTTACCAAATATTGATGCATAAAATTTTCATATAAAATGGAATAGAAATATTTCATATCATATAGGTCAGTACGTTTTTCCACACTGTGCTTGTGAAGTATAGCGAATTTTGCTCAGCAGTGTCAGATGCAACATTACTATTTGGTGGATTTTATTTATAATCATATATTTATTCACTCATTAATACATTTTGTTTCTTCATATGTTTGTTTAAGGTTGGCAGATTTGTACATTTTACTTGTGGTTTTTTTTTCCCCAATCTCAAATTCTTTTCGTCCCTTTGATTAAACAAATGTGAGTTTGGGATTAAGTTTCTAAAAAATGAAATAAACAAGATTTTCAGCTATTTGCATCGACTATATTTAATAGATACAGCCCAATGTGCATCTGTAACTGGCCTGCCATGTTGCTGTTAAAAGATGAAGAGCATGTCAGGGGGGAAAAAGGTGTCAGCCACAAAGATGGTTGAATAACACAGAAATTCAAAGGCAGACTTCTAAGAGCTAAGTGGTCAGGTCTATATAGCTGGATGGACACATCTGTCCATTTCACTTTCTCCCCCACCCAAGTATTTTTAACCTTATTTTCCTTCTACCACCTTTACTTTGAAAAATTGAATTTGGTGAATTTCTTACTGAGAGAACAAAACAGTAAAATTCATAACCATTCCTATCTGTGGTTGGCTTTTCCCTTTTGCTCCTTGCAGATGTCTGCCTGCACTTTCCGCTTAAAAACCAAGAAGGATCTCATGCCATCAAAGCAATTCATTCTCAATGTGATTTGGATGCTTTCAGAACCTGGTTGCTGCGCTTTAGGGATTTTAAATTTCCGGGATATTCACATAGTTAAGGAATGAAAATAAAATCTCATCACACTGATTTAATGAGAGAAAAAGAGCTGAGACTGAAACGGCAGAATGAGTTGTAGGGGGACAGACAAAAGCATTTTTCCTTGTAACGCTCCTATTAAAATATTGATTCAGGCACTTGGTTGCAGGGTAGAATTAAGTGGTTGTGTTAGCTTTAAAAATATAGCAATGATGACTTTTCTGTGGAGGAAGAGCCACCAAGTCAGAGAACAACTGGTTGTATTCTGAGCAGACACGGAAAACAGTAGCTTTAGTTTTCAGGGAGACTGAGCAGCAGAGATACCTGCTGAAATCTAAAATCTTTTGTGGGCTCCTTCCAAATCAGTCAGTGCTGCCGGCAGGATTTAAGGGGCTCTGCTCTGTTTTCCAGAGATCTTTCAGGATCTCTCCTGATTCAAGTGGTGCAAGGTCTGAGGACAGAAGTCTCATTCTGCCCTACTTCTTGACCACCTTCCTTTCTTATTGCAGCCTTCCCCTCACTTTTAAACAATAACATTTTGCTGTTATATTCCTGCACCATAGGCATTTCACAAAAATTCATCTCAGTATTTAATTCAGCAGATGTCATACATGTTCATATTCATCTCAATATTCATATTCAAAATAATCCTATGTAGGTATACTCAAAAGGTATGCCCCATTAAGTTCAATCTGCTTACTCCTAGGTAATTGGTTATAGAATTGCATCTTTCATTTCTTTTGACAGAAGCTGAATCTAGTCACTTAATGATACTCCTTCAAAATCCAACCTTCTTTTGAAATGGGGCACGTCACTGGGCATACTTGTGCCAGAAAATAAACCTCCCTCCTCACAACTCCAAGAAAGGACATGAACACATATGCCTAAAGATATATACAAATTTGTCAAGAGGGAAAATGGCGAAATAGTATGGCTAACCTAAAAGTTATGTGGGGCATGCATCTCTCACACATACTAGTGGAACTTCAGGTGAGCCAATTAAATAGGTGGGCTAGAGATTTATGATGGATAGCAGAAATTACTTTTTTGGCATGAAATGAATTTTCAGAATTCACTGCCACAGGATGTGGTGATGCACAGCAGTTCAAAAAACCTTGAAGACTGTACAAATTAATGGAGAATGGGATCTTTTAAAGCTGTTTATGGAGGATCTTTCTCAGTATTCTGCAAATCCTTTTCAGTTAGAGTGAAGTAAAAAAAGAGGAACAGGAGGAGTCTGTTGGGGGCTACCAGCCCAGGTATCTGTATATCATTGTTACTATCAGATGCAGTGCTTCTAGAACATGAATGGGAGGGTGGTGTTGCACTTAAGCCCTACTTGTGGGCTACCCAGGAGCATCTGGCTGGCCACTGAGAGAACAGAATGCTCTTCTAGATAGGTTTGTCATCTGATTCAGAAGCGTTCCTCTTATGTTCTTAAAACATAGACTGCTAAGCATAATGCTTTTGCATTTGGATATCTCATTTAGCTACCATGACTAATACCATTAACAAACCCATCTTCTACAAATTTATCTAATCCCCCTATAATTGGGAGTTTTAAAAGCTCATGCTCTGGTATCCCAGAAGCTGCTTCTGCCAGCCAGAAGTCACTTCTCAACCTTTTCCCAGCCAACTCCAAACCTCAGACTCTTGCCTCCTCTTGCCAGATTTAAGACTAGAGCTGAGCTGAAATGCATGGTGCATTTAACATAAACGTTGACCTTTGCAAAATGCATATGCATTAATTCAGAGTGTTCAGAGAGGGTTGTGAAATGACCTGCAAATGGACATTCAGACTGAAGGCCGAAAACCATGCCCTTACTCTCATATGACTTTGTGATGTGGTCACACTTCCATATGCGATTGATACTGGAACAACAGGACAGCATCATGCTTTTGAGATCCTTGGATGTGCAAAAGCTGCAGATTTTGGAAAGAAATAGCTGGAAAATAAGAATGGGCAGTACAAAATCCCGAAGTTAACCAAAGGGGAGATTACAGGAAAGATTTCACCTTCCTCCAACACCTGCTATTTACCACCAAATTTCTCAGGTAGAAATCTGACTCTTTGTCATATAAGACTATTTCTATCCAGAAGGTAAATGATACGTGACATACTTTGCAGTGATTTGGAATGGTAGGCATCATCAGAATTCTGGTGCCTATGATCAAGGGCTAGACTAGCGCACACTGAAAATCTGGGGAGGAGCATTTAGAGGAATATGTTAGCAGCTAAAGAAGGACAAATCTCAGTTTCACTTTTTCCCACGTGTGTTTGTCAAGGAATCCTAACTTATTTCCATCACTAATACGAAGAAATATGTGAATGTTGGGAACTTATCAAAAACAAGTGGAACATAACTCTTTTTACAGCCACATTCAATAGCTAAAGCAGTAGGTAAAGTATGGAGATAGTTGTGTTGTACCTGTCTGCTGTATATCCATAAGAGATTAGGGGCCTGTCAGAAAAAAGCAAGGTGGCAATTCTAATTCAGCATCACAGTCACAGCTGAATACGTAAACAGTCACAGCTAGACCTTTTCAGCAAAGCGCTCAAAACGTATCAGGTGGATGAGTAAATCTATAAGTTTTGCTGTTTCCCATGTTCAGTTTTAAATCTGAAGTTCTTTCCTTCAAATTTATGGAGAAATTGCCATATTTTGTAAAGTTCTTGATTAAAGAAAACCAAACCAAATGAAATTCTTACCTGTCCCTATTTGTAAACCTAGTTCCATGGCATCTGCCTACAGGATCTTGACATCTGTGGACTGCTATGGTGAGGGATTCCATATCATAGAGTCAGAGTAGTCACAGTGTGATTATTAGAACAATACACAGAAATCACAATAAGAATTTGCCTGCAGTCCATTTGAAGCAAACTGGGATTGTGATACTGACTCTTTCAAATTAAAAAAAAAAAGGAATTAATTTTAATGAGGTCCATTTGCACGGCTGTTTCACCATAGCCAGAAGCTGCCTGTGGCATGTGCACAGCATGATCCCCTTTTGTGTTACTGCTCCACAATCATATTCTTCCCAAGAGGAGATTCTTTACAAGCATTTTCGTGTCACTTTGTGAATCCCCCAAGATCTTGGCCAATCCATTAAGAGCCAGGGAAACAGTACTGGGACAGAACAGAAAGAGAAACAAAAAAGTGGGTTGCAGTAGGGAAGATATGGTTATGAAAGGAAACAGAGGAAGAATGATTTTTGAGCAGCAATTCACTATAAAGCAGTTGGCACTTCATAGTTTGGAGCTTTATTTATTTGCTATCAATCTCTGTGTGTAAACTAAAAAGTTGAGAAAATTGTTTATTTGGCTGGAGGCAGAGTTGGGAAAGAAAAGACAATTTCCTCGATGCTAGAATAAATATGTTCACAGTCAATATCAAAATGTTAACTGCCAGCTCCAAGACAGAGACAGAAAACAATGTGTCAGAATTGCAAGGGGTGTTCCAGATATGTGATGTTTAGAAATGTGACTCACAGCTATAATCCACACAAAGAACTACACCATCCTCATGCAGACTGTTCCTAATGCAAACAGATTAGCAGGTTCAGCATGGATTGTACAGGAACCTATCACCAGAAATGGAGAATTTTTTTGTTTTAATTTAAATTTTGTACAACAAGGCAAAGCTGACAGATGTTACTATCCCTAACTATGGTACAAAACACGCAGCAGCTACAAGTGCCAAACTGTTTATATTAATATATGCCTGTCTCTGGAATTCATCTTCCTATTTTGGCACTGCCATCACTCTGGCATCCTTTGCTGCCAGTATCAGGTTAATGAGCTATCAGGCACCTAGGGAGAGAAAGTCTGGGTCGGACCAATGGCAGGGTTCCTGTGCCTTCAGCAGCTAGATAAATAAAAATTTAACCTATGCACCTTTTCCTGCCATAGATAGGGTAGCTCAGCTATGACAAGTAGAGGTCTTCTCCTAGGAAAAATAAATACATTACCAAACATAGTTGTTTTAGCTTCATTCTTTTAGAGTAAACATATATAGTAATAAACCATAAAGGATGTGGTGTTAATATAGGAAGTCTATATTTCTGTTTCATCTGTTCAATTTTAATTCAACCAAAGGTGAGGTTTTTTTGTTTGGGTGCTCTGTCCTAAAATCAGTGGCAATCTGAAAATAAGGGATTCTCTCCACATTCATGAACTTTGGCTGTTCTCTTTCCTTCTTTCTGAAGATACTAGCTACATTCCTTTTGTAATTTAACATTTATTCCCTCCAGTTAGGTAGCTTTAACTCCTATTTTACAGACTATAGAATAGATGCTGTGACTGGTAAATGCTAGTCCAATTGCTGAGCTAGGATTTGAACCTCAGTCTCCTTAATATTGTGGAGTTTACACCAATTAGTTTCCCCCATTTTCTCCCCTCTTTACACACCATTTAACAGTTCATGGAATTTTTTCCTTGCACGTATGTGGAGTTGTTTCCACTATGAAGCAGATGAAGATGCTTCCATGTCATACAGAGATTGAAGAATATCATGGGTTACGGCCCTAGAGCAGGGTTGTAAAACCTTTGATGCCCCAGATGGTGTTGAATTACAAACCCCTTCACCCTGGTCGTAGGCAATGCTAGCTAAGACCAATAGGTTATAGAGTACAGCTACATCAAGACCACAGGTTTCTCATCTTCTCATTCTATTCCCCCTGTTCAGTAAAATTTAGGGACATAGGAAGTTGCCTTATACTCAGAGATTAGAGTTTTATCCAGTACTGTCTATGGTAGAGAGGAGGACTATATATCTCTACATTTGTTGGGCTGCAGTTTCCGTTAGCCCTTGTCAGCAACAATGCTAGGGAATGCTGAGGGATGCTGGGAGTTTGCAGCAGTCACAGCACACATTCCTCATCATGTTCTGGTGTTCTGGTGAGCTAGAAGAGCCTTAGGCAGAGAACATCTTTCCGGACACCTGCTGCCTGGAACCCTAACATCCTCATACCACTAGGGCATATACTTTTCGACTAAGGTACTGTCCTTCCCTCTTCTGTTCTTCATGGCTTCACCCAGTCGTCCCCTGAAGTTCTTGCAGATGCTACAGCTGGGCACAGTGTCCTACCAGGCATGATTCCAAGGAAGAACAGCCTTCACTGCTTTTGCAAAGGAACTTTTCCTTGCAGAGGGGAAGTCATGTAAGAAGAGGCCTTCACCAAGGTTTGAGGGTACAGTCATCCCCTTTTGAAAGTGGTGGAAGTTAAGTCTCCCAGGGTAATCTTGTGATCTGAATTCTCTTTGGCTATCTCAGTGCTCCTATTCTGACCCTTTTTTTTAAAAAAAGCATCTAAACTCTTTGCCACTCAGATCATTGCTTTATCCAAATTCTTCTCCTGCAGCTTGCCACCCCTTTTTTTATGTCAGTCCTGAGAGGAAAGAAACCCTCTGCAGTGCAATTTCCGACTGAGAATTTCCTTCCTCTGTGTGAGTGTGTCTGTGTGTGTGTTATGTGTTTCAAATAAATAAAAAAAAGCATTTTGGTTTTGTGCACTAAGCACTTTTGAGGGCGGCGCGGGGCCCCGTAATACGAAGGTTTATAACCTCCTCAGCTAATGCTCTCTGACACTCTGTTTTGATATCATTACTACATTATACCCACCATTTTTTGAGTGAAAAAATACAGTACTTAGAGAGTCGAAATTCATAAATAAATTCATGTCAAACCGCACTTAATATTGATTTTGTTAGTGTTCAGATTCAATAATAAGGTACTGCGTGCATGAATATTTAAATATAATCATCATTTCTGCATCTCCTAATGGCCTCTGCTCTTCTACACTCAATTTAAACACAATTTAAAAACTATAATGTATTGAAAAATACTAGGATTTAGCAATAAATCACCATTGGGTAACTCCAAGCCTTTTATAGGAGGGCTCAATATCGGCTTCTCCAGGGACAGCACAATTAGATTCATGTTTTTAAACTTCTCAATTATCCATATACCATAATTTTATGTGAAAGTTTGTTTCCCTTCCTCCCCCACCCCTACTCTGCCACTCCACCCCAGCCCTTAGCCATCTCTTGCTCTTATCCCTGCCCCACCTAGATTCTCTCCCAGCAGATAGGGGAGAAATTGCTAAGTGTTCTCTTAGATGGGTTAGTATAGTAAAAAGGAGTCAAAGGTCACCATCCTTAAGCTGAATTAGAGCCAGAGACTGCTGCTGGGGGAGAACAGAACGCTGACTCACTTACATTATTTGTGGAGGAAAAGAAAATATCTCAACAGGAGGGGAAAAAAGAAAGAGAGAAAATGACTCAAAATGAACTCAGTGGAAAGGATATGGAGAGGGTTTTTCCTCTTCAATATTTACTTTAAGTGCCGTATTATTTGTTATCTAATAGACAACGAGGGCAACTTGGGGATGATTGTTTCTTGGCTGGACTTCAGCATGGTTGCCTGGAGAAGAGAAACTGTCTTCCTAGAATAATCCGCACTCTGCTTACAGGTTTCCCATAAGGTGGCCATATGTTCTGTTTTATGGAGAACAGTCCTCCCTTTGAAGAGTTGTCAAAGGGAACTTCTCCTTTTGTAAATATGCTCAGTTGGAAAAGCTATCCAGTCAAAGTCTGATTTATATGTAAAGAGTCAGAGTTAAGGAGGTTGGGGACCTTGAAAGCCAGTTAACAGCACCAGGTCAGTAGGGTCACCAAACACACAGGATATCTGACCCTGTTCTTCCTTACTCTACTGACATGCACTGTAATTATGTTTAAATTATTAACACTTCTAATTTTCTGATTTTGCATCCATAAATTAGAGTATGCCTTGTATGCAAAATAGTGTCTAATTCTGTGTTTTTGTTGGTAATGGATGTCCTCCTTTTTGTTGATATGTAAATAGCCACCCATTTATGCACCAACCACCGATGCTGAAGAGGCTTAAATTGACCAATTCTATGAAGACTTACAACACCTTCTAGAACTGACACCAAAGAAAGATGTTCTCATTATAGGGGATTGGAATGCTAAAGTAGGGAGTCAAGAGATAAAAGGAACAACAGGTAAGTTTGGCCTTGGAGTTCAAACGAAGCAGGGCAAAGGCTAATAGAGTTTTGTCAAGAGAACAAGCTGGTCATCACAAACACTCTTTTCCAACAACACAAGAGGCAACTCTACACATGGACATCACCAGATGGGCAATACCGAAATCAGATTGATTATATTCTCTGCAGCCAAAGATGGAGAAGCTCTATACAGTCAGCAAAAACAAGACCTGGAGCTGATTGTGGCTGTGATCATCAGCTTCTTATAGCAAAATTCAAGCTTAAACTGAAGAAAGGAGGAAAAACCACTGGGCTAGTCAGGTATAATCTAAACCAAATCCCTTATGAATACACAGTGGAAGTGAAGAACAGATTTAAGGAACTAGATTTGGTGGACAGAGTGCCTGAAGAACTATGGATGGAGGCTCATAACATTGTACAGGAGGCAGCAACAAAAACCATCCCAAAGAAAAGGAAATGCAAGAAAGCAAAGTGGCTGTCCAACGAGGCCTTACAAATAGCAGAGAAGAGAAGGGAAACAAAATGCAAGGGAGATAGGGAAAGTTACAGAAAATTGAATGCAGACTTCCAAAGAATAGCAAGAAGAGACAAGAGGGCCTTCTTAAGTGAACAATGCAAAGATATAGAGGAAAATAATAGAAAGGAAAAACCAGTGATCTGTTCAAGAAAATTGGAGATATTAAAGGAACATTTTGTGCAAAGATGGACATGATAAAGGACAAAAATGGTAGGGACCTTACAGAAGCAGACGACATCAAAAAGAGGTGGCAAGAATACACAGAGGAATTATACCAGAAAGATTTGGATGTCCCGGACAACCCAGATAGTGTGGTTGCTGACCTTGAGCCAGACATCCTGGAGAGCGAAGTCAAGTGGGCCTTAGAAAGCATGGCTTAACAACAAGGCCAGTGGAGGTGATGGCATTCCAGTTGAACTATTTAAAATCTTAAAAGGTGATGCTGTTAAGGTGCTACACTCAATATGCCAGCAAGTTTGGAAAACTCAGCAGTGGCCAGAGGATTGGAAAAGATCAGTCTACATCCCAATCCCAAAGAAGGGCAGTGCCCAAGAATGCTCCAACTACCATACAATTGCACTCATTTCACACGCTAGCAAGGTTATGCTCAAAATCGTACAAGGTAGGCTTCAGCAGTATGTGGACCGAGAACTCCCAGAAGTACAAGCTGGATTTCGAAGGGGCAGAGGAACTAGAGACTGAATTGCTAACATGCACTGGATTATGGAGAAAGCCAGAGAGTTCCAGAAAAACATCTACTTCTGCTTCATTGACTACGCAAAAACCTTTGACTGTGTGGACCACAGCAAACTATGGCAAGTCCTTAAAGAAATGGGAGTGCCTGACCACCTTATCTATCTCCTGAGAAACCTATATGTGGGACAGGAAGCAACAGTTAGAACTGGATATGGAACAACTGATTGGTTCAAAATTGGGAAAGGAGTACGACAAGGCTGTATATTGTCTCCCTGCTTATTTAACTTATATGCAGAATACATCATGCGAAAGGCCGGACTGGAGGAATCCCAAACCGGAAGTAAGATTGCCGGAAGAAATATCAACAACCTCCGATATGCAGATGATACCACTCTGATGGCAGAAAGTGAGGAGGAATTAAAGAACCTCTTAATGAGGGTGAAAGAGGAGAGCGCCAAAAATGGCCTGAAGCTCAACATCCAAAAAACTAAGATCATGGCCACTGGTCCCATCACCTCCTGGCAAATAGAAGGGGAAGATATGGAGGCAGTGACAGATTTTACCTTCTTGGGCTCCATGATCACTGCAGATGGTGACAGCAGCCACGAAATTAAAAGACGCCTGCTTCTGGGGAGGAAAGTGATGACAAACCTAGATGACAAACCTTAAGAGACAAACCTAGTCTCTTAAAAAGCAGAGACATCACCTTGCCGACAAAGGTCCGCATAGTCAAAGCTATGGTTTTTCCAGTAGCGATGTATGGAAGTGAGAGCTGGACCCTAAAGAAGGCTGACCGCCGAAGAATTGATGCTTTCGAATTGTGGTGCTGGAGGAGACTCTTGAGAGTCCCCTGGACTGCAAGGAGAACAAACCTATCCATTCTGAAGGAAATCAACCCTGATTTCAGTTGAAAAAAGGAGCCATGTTAAGTGTCTCTGAAAGGTGTGATTCTGTAGAGTTGAATCTTTTCACTTGCTTGAGGTACCTTCTCGTGTAAGAATGTCTTGCTCTTAATAGCAGCAGATGCCCCATGCCTCTTTTGCTGGAAAACGTATAGAATCCTTCAGCCAGCATGACCAGAGGCAATACTGGCTAGGTTATTTTGGTAACTATAATCTCTCTACCCCACCCCAAAAAAACCTGCTCGAATACCTGAGCTAGCCTCAGTATAATTCTAATTAGAGTTTCATTGTGCTTTGCAAAAGAAAAATATTATCTTGAACATTATTGGCATATTTGTCATGCATGAACAATGTATAGAAGGGACGGTAATGCCAGAAACAGGCAAGCACTTGGGGTCAAGTCCTAACCTCTGTGTAAACTGTCCAAATATGACCTTTAGTTCTGCAGGAGAATGCCAATAGAATTGTGTGTTTTAAAAAATAATCATCATTATAAATCACAGTAATATTTATGATAGAGCTACAGCCTCCTTTGCTGCTAGGAAACTTAATACTGCCCGTCCAATTAACCTGGAATGGTGTGCAGGGGAAACTTGTATTTGGATTCATTGACCTCTTGCTGTTGCTCATGCGAGGGACAAGTGCTTGCTATAAACCAGTGGGTACATTCTAAGGTGAATCTCACTGGAATAACCATACATTGAGCGCCAGCGCAGCTGTTTTGACTCCCACCTGTTACACTTTTCCTGGCTCTCCAGGACTCCTGGTCCTTCGGTCTCTCCCCTGCCCTGATTTTTTTTCAACTGTGCCTGCCTTTGTTGAAATGTTGGATTCTGTAAGTGGCATATTCTTCCAAAGATAGCCCTCAACATGCCCAAAAGACAAATGGCTGTCCATAAACTCTGACATCATTCTGTGTTTCTGCTTTTTTAAATTAATGAAACCGACAATTGGTGCCCATTATTGAAAGCTGTTTTGACCATTATTGTTCTTCATGGCCTTTCCAGACATCATGTCATGTTGTTTCTTGTTTTCATCCACAACATTTTCAAGCTATTTTGCCCATGAATATTCCTCCTCAGAGCTTTTCAAGGCGGTTACCTCAGGAATTACAGGCTGGTTGCCAATCTGCTGCATAGTACCCAAAGCTAGGGGGGAAAATTTAAGACTACAGCTGTCAAAGTGCCTTGCTTTGTCTCAATGATTGGAGCTGCGTGACAGACCAATCTGAAGACTGGCCATGTGAGAGAGAAAAATAACCTGAATGTTCACAGGCCACCTGCTGGCTGGCAGATAGCAAACCTATCCTCTTTCAGAGCTTTCCTCAATTTGTTTGTACCAAGGGCTGGCCCTACTATAAGTCGTGGTTGCCAAAGGTAGCAGATGCTAGAGTAGAGGTCTGTGTGCCACGCAGCCTGCTATGTGGTCTTCAGATCATTTGTTACCTTTACGTGCTTAGAACAGTGGTTCCCAACTTTGGGTTCCCAGCTGTTCTTGGACTACAACTCCCAAAAATCCTGGCCAGCACAGCTAGTGGTGAAGGCTTCTGGGAGTTTTAATACAAGAACATCTGGGGACCCAAAGTAGCAAATTACTGTCTTAGAAGACACTGTCCCATCATCAGTGTTGAAGAAATGATTCATCTGATGGTTCAGTTGGTTTTTGTTCAACTAATGGGAGGAGATGCTATCTTGTCTTCTGCCTTAGACATCATAGGGCTTGGGCTAGTCCTGGTTGTAATATAAAATAAATATCCACTTCAGAATCTCTTGCAATCTCAAATCAGTAGCTAATTTATAAAAAGATGAAAGGGTCATCTTTTCCTTGAATTTATGAAGAACAGTGAAAATGTTGGAAAGATCATATTTCAAAGTAATTCTCACTCCATCTCTAAATAAAATGATGTATTTGGGGTAAGTCCTGATGTGTGTGTACATGCTGGACTTTGTTTAATTGCCTCAAGGTACATATGTGTTTTGGATCAGCTCTGCTCTGATATTTAGTCATTTCCCCTCACGCTGCTAAGAAAGCAGGAGAGAAGGAATTTGCTATTCAGATATCCAATCTAGGCAATGTAGGCTTTACCTACTGTGCCTTCCCATTACAGAATAGCTTAAGCAAAAATTGTTTTGAGTTGAAGCTTTTAGCCCTTAGCAATAAGGGTGCTCACTCTAGCCCACTGATGAACACCTCTAGTTCTCCAGGCACTCACACAAGGCCTTTCCAAACCTTGCTACATGATCTACTTTTAAAGGGAAGGTCTGAGACTGAACCTGGGACCTTCAACATGCCAGGCCATGCTCCCCCACTAAGCTAGGGCCCCTCTCCAGAGAAGAGGTCAGTCAGCTAATGCAAAATTCACTCACTCCTGATATTTGAACCCCTGAGCTGATAATGAAAAGCCAGTCTGTCAACTCCAGCAAAGGAAAAAGTGCCATAGTTGGCTATCCCTGACCCATCATTACCCTTCCACTACTGCAGTGATAGCTACAGGTCACACCTTTCTGTGTAGCTGAAGCGCCCTTCTCCCCACTCCCCTCCCTAAGCTGCCCTTAAGGTTTCTAGGGACTTCCTCTTGCTTTTGGTTCCAGGGTTATGAAAAATTAATCACCCTTTGTTACAGCTTCACTTCTGTCACTTTCCATCCTGGGGTCTGTTTTTTACGGAAAACAAGCTACATTCATCAAAAATGACAGAACACAGACTTAATGTAATCATGTATGGAAACATGAATTGCAAATGTGGAACACAAGCACTAAAATGTATTTTCCATTACTGCCACAAAATGAAATAATCATGAACATTTTCCCCAAGAATGAGAACACATGTAGAGTTACACTGACACCTCAGGAAAAAGAAGGGGGGAAAATAAAGTACCGTACCCCATCTATAGGTAAAGGTGTACCTACTGAGATGGAATGGCGGCATTCTGCTTTGCAAGTAGTGGCAGAGCAAGCAGCATTATTGGGCACTGCTGGAAGCAAGTACTTCAAATGTGTTTTTATATATGTAATGGGAACATCAACTGTAGAGCACAGTCTTTGTATTCTGAAGAATTGCCTCTGGTATCTCCTGTGTTTGGATGGATACTAATGTTACCTGGTCTGTTTTCCATAAAAACCTTCCAAAATTCACAGATTTCTTTACATATGGGAGAGAAAGAACATAGCATTTTAAAAACCTGAATGTGGCAAGTCCCCATGTGTTCAACAACTGGTGAGTCTTTTAGCATATTTGCAATACTGAATGAAGATTGCCCCCTCTCTCTTTCTCTCTCTCTCTCGGAGAAGCTCCTCATGACAGCTACGTAGAATGTGATCCTGGTCCATCCTGAGAATAGCTGTACCTCTTGAATTGGACTAGTGCAGATGTTTGAGAATGTCATTCATTCTATTTTTAGAATTTCCTCAAAATTTGTTTATTTTCTTACATAAGTTAATTTACCTAATATGCATATTTTATAAACGACTTTACCTAATATACATTTTGCATGCCTTTTTAAATCAAAGAACTGTGTTGCAAAATTCAGAGACATGCACAGTCCAAAGGATAACTTGGTTCTGATTCATACAGTATTAGTTCAAGGAGTTTCGATTAGCTGGGTTCACTTTAATTGCAGACTGAACAAAATTCACCCCAATCCTGAGTACCAACCATTTGGTTTAAAGGCAGGACTCAGAAGCCCAAAATGACGAACTCAGATACTGGACTTGGGGGAGACAGACTGCAGGGAGGTGGGTTTGAGTGGGTTTGTACTCCCTTTGCTTCCCACTCCACTATGTCCCTAATCTTTTCTTGTGAAATTGGTAACCCCTTTCTGAATGGCCAGCACTGTGGTAGCATTCACTTTTGGCAGAATAGAGATGGGGCTACCAGATGGGGAACTGCTGCTGTATGAGGTAATATCTGGGTTTCACAGAACATTTAAAGAGGCTGAACAGAAAAAGTGTATAACTTGATGCCCTGTGTAGAATAAGAGAAACTACATATTACTGGGTTGGACTCCAATTCTGTCCTGCTTAGAGGAGGCCCACTGAACCAATAGAGTAAATTATGCAAGGCTACAATTAATTCCCATTGATTTTAGTGGGTCTACGCCAAGCATGACTAAACCTGTACAAAGCCTACTGAGAACATTTGCATTGCTAATCCTTGTTTACAACTCTGAAAATGCATATAGTTTGCCACCCAGATGTAGACTTGAATATATGATAACCATGGCACATCTCTCTCTCTCTTTTGCTGTATTGCACATAAATGAAATGGATCCATGTACAGCCATCCCAAGAGGCAGTTCACACCACCTTTCTCTAAATTTTTACACACTATTCCTTTCTTTTTAAAATGTGTGAAGCAACCCTCAGTGAATGAGAGGGAGGATACCAATGGGGCTGGAATCCTTCGTTCCCCACACTGCCATCAGGGGGCACTTCATAAAGGCTGCAAGGACCCACGGGTTGGCCGTGCACACCCTTAGGCGGGCATAGAAATAGAGCAGAGAAAGATGGCATATTCTGTCATTACAAAGCGGTGTATTTTTCACTTCCGATGACAGCAGATCAGATTATAAAAAATACATAGAACATATAACCCCAACAGCTGTAAAATCTAAAAGATGCATACACACAAAAATATCAAAAAAGAAATTTGTCACTTTTGTGCCATTTCTGTGAGTGGTGACGGGGGAGGGTGTCTTTCATTCTTTCTCCCCATATGTTTATCCATCTTGGGTTACAGACTTGTAGATTGTTTTGTTTCTTTAAGCCTGATGTTGTCTTGTAATCTATTTTTCTAAGAAGCATGGACTTCTTTTTTAAATGCTAGTGTGTTCTTGAGCATATGCAGAGAGCTTTTCCTTTCTGAAAGGTTTGCTTCCTAGAGGTGTTTTTTGTAACTCACCTATGCACTCCCAGCAGGGGGAAAAACAAAACAAAACAAAATTAAAAAAACAACTCTGCTGGGTTTCTTCAGACTTCTTTTTCTCTCCAGCTCAGGCAGATGCCTGTTAAGGGCAAAATTATTTGTTATTATTTTTAATGTTGTGGCTGTGGTATAGCTACATCTACACCCCACTTTTCGTTCAACAATCTCAAGGTTCCATATCTTTTTCTCTGTCTGCCTACTTTATTTTCACAAATTGTGGTGGTCAATTTTTTTTTATGTGCTCCTCAAGAGAGCGGTCCTTGGTTGATGAGTTGTCTGCTCCATTGACTGTGGGCTGTGCCACTACAAACCTTGCAGCTTAGTCTGATAACAATGAGACTGAGACAACCTTCCCTGATTCTTGCCATTCTACTTTTAATTCTCCATATAATCGTATTGTCAGATTTCCCTCATCTAAATCAGATAAGAGGCAGGTAGGTGTCTATATGTACTTACAAACATACAGAAAATAGTTCTCTTTCCAGAAGAGGGCACTTGTCTCCCAGGAGAAAACAACCTTCTTTCAACTGATCACTCCCTGCCTTGTACACCTGGGCATTTTTTTTTTTAATTTTCTTGGCCAACTTCTGTTGAACCGTGCCAGCATGGAGTGAAATATTAAGGCAGGCACCTGAAATTCAAAGTGTTTCCTTAATTAATGGGTGGATGCCACAAGATGATCCAATGCAGCTCTTAAATTAATCTTAATTACATGGATTTTGAAACTTTGGCATTAGCCAGCTACACAAAATATGTATTTCATAACCCTAGAAACTGGCGAAAAAGAAAGCAGCAGCAAAGTCAGCCGATGATGTTATCACAGTCCGTGGCTGGGGGTGTAAGTGTCATTTGGGTGTGGTCTGAGATCTTATCTGAAGGCTCAAATTAATTTGCTCCTGCAAATATCAAAACAAGCTGTTTTCCCCACCACCCTTGGTAGGGGCAAAATGATACACAGTGCTAATTTTGTAGCTATTTCAGCTCTGACTGTGCAATCCTGGGCTCATAGAATTGGACATCAGATGTGGAGAATTTCAGGGTGGACAGTGGGAAGGAAGTTGAGCTAAGGTTCTTTAATCAAGGACTATCACAAGGACCCTATGTGGGTTCCAAATGATTCATTTTCTCTTTCATCCCTTGAAAATGACAGTGCTGGCCCTACCATTAGGCAGACTGAGGAAACAGGAAGATGTGGTAGGGAGGGAGGGAAGGCTTGGTGGTAAAATATTGAAAGACTGAACAGTGTATTCCACATGGCTTCCATCTGCCCCCTCGCACAGCTTCTTGCCTTGAAGAGCAGCAGAGAAGATGTCTGGTCAAGTTCAGTACATAGAATGAAAGTGGGGTGCCATCTTGTCCTTCACAAAATGACTTGGGCCGTGATCTAATGCATTCCACACCCCTCAGAATTATACAAGTTAGTAACCTATATTCTTACCCACCTACCTTTGTACTTCACAGATCCCATTGCAGTCCAAGCTTAAGGTCTGGGGGAAAATGCCTCCCTCTGGGGCTTCTCCCTGATCCATTCACGAGCCCTCTGTGTGTCCCAGTGAACTCATCCTAATAGCCCAATCAGTACCAACAAGTCCCAGCTGCATCTGGAATATTATTTCAATCCCACATATTGAAGCAGCACATATTTAAATGCCTGGAGAGAAAGTATGTCTCTGTGCATGTGCAATGTGCATACCTTGTGGCTTCATAGGGCTTAAAGGACAGAAGGTGTGACTTCCAAGCAGAGCCTTGACACCTTTTCCTTGTTCCCCTCCTTTTTTATTCATTTTTAATGAACTATCATCCAAAGCTCTGAATGTCATGAATGTCTCTCACCCTAAGTCACTATGATGAATGAAGTGATATATTCATGTACTTGAATGTTGCCCAGGCAGATGGGTGTGTAACGTCTGTGCCTCTTGGCTTGCTAGGCAGCTGCAGAATAGACAGATTCTCTCCTGCTGCAAAGAGGTAGTTCAAAGACTGTCCTTTTGGGATGCCCCAGAGCATTAGCCTTTGCCAACTTCTAAATAGATTGTGGCGCAGGCAGATAGATCCCCCAGGAACGTACACACAAAATGCGCTGATTCACCTAAACAGCCTCTGGACAGCCTTTTAAAAGAGGAAACCAAGAGGCCCCTCTGGGGTAGCAAGGAGACAACCTTGGGGACTGGACTAGCTGTCTATAGCATCACACCACTCATTTGGGCAAACAGACCTTAAAAGGAGTTACATTGATCTTACTGGAAGCCCTAGGTGCTCATTGGTCTTCCCTCACAGAAATAGAAAGAGGCACTAGGGAGTGGGGGTTTCAGGCTGGTTGGATTAACCATTATGCTAAGTATTCTATAGAGCAGGATCCTTGGCACAAACAGGAGGCTCTTCAGCAATTTAAAATTTTTCCTGCATCAGGTATGGGTCCTGCTTTCTCCCTGAACTTGGTTCCTTAGATACTCCTCACAACTTACAACATGGCACCTCTTGGTTTACTACAAGGTGGAGAAAAAGGACCACACCACTAACAATATATTAGTCTGTCTACCGCAGGCATGGTAAGAGGTGGTACAGGTTGTCCTGTGCTCCATTGAACACTTAAGTGTTTGCTATGGCTGCCTTTGCATATTAATATGGATAGATGAGAATGTATTGATTACAGGCAAGAGGCTCAGATTGTGTACAACAAAGGCCTTATGGCTTTCATTCTGGACCCCATCCTTACAGCAACTCTGGAAGATAGAGTGTGATGATGATCATGATTACAGACTCAGGTGAGGAACAGATAAAAGTGTTTGTGCCTGACCTGTTTGAGCCAAGGACTTATAGGGACAACGTAAGACCAGGCTATTGAGCATTATGCATACTTCCCATAGGACAACAAGGATGAGGTACCTGTGACCCTCCAGATGTTAGACTCCAGCTCCCATCACTCCTAGCCCATATCCTAGTCGTGATCCAGGATGCTGAGCATTTTGGGCCATGAGTCATTCCCAGCCACACCTCCAGGATTTGCCTATTTACCAAAAAGAGAAACAGAGTGAGTCAACAAAATTACAGACAAATAACTTCCCAGAAACTTAAAGGCTGCATGGCAGAAACTTCACTTTCCACAGTATGTGTTAATTTTTTCTTAACCACTCTGATCTCTGGGCAAACAGGTTATGCAGGATTTTTCTAATACTTACCCACCTGCAGCAACACCAGTATCACAGTGCCTGGCTCACAATAACACTTCAAATCTATCTATCTTCCTTCCTTTCTTTCTTCCTTCCTTCCTTCCTTCCTTTCTTTTCTTTCTTTCTTAATAATTGAGATAGAGGCAGGGTAGCTCCAAAAACCCTGTCAGCAGTTGTTGTTGATGATGGTGGTGATGATGATATAGCTGCAACAACAACTCATTCATTAACTAATATGTTTTCTTTATAGTTAATACTTCTCTTCTAAGTGTGGTGGAATCTTCTAAGGCTAACAAATTGTAAATGCTAAGATTTGGCAATTCTGGGAGAGGGAAACATGGTTAAACCTGATGCCAGTCTGCCTAATTGATGTGAAAACTTGATTGGATTCAGGGAGGCGTAGCCTTATGAATAAAATGTTCATCTTTAAAGAAGGTGATAAAGTCAAGCTGATGTCAGCAGTCAGTGGGGCTAGCCATACAGGCGTGAGTTTTTGAAAAGCCCTAATTGATTGAGACACTCTACTTGCGTTGAGAGTCAACAATGTTGTGGGAGAGGACTCTGATGGACTTACAGTGGGGAGAGGAGTGGGTGGGCACTTTTTAAAGTAGTAAATTATCATCATGGATGGATCCTACCTTGACTGTTTAGGCAGGTGGCTACAGGAGAAAACATGATAATTTAAACTGAGGTCCAGGGAAAAAATAGTGTTAAGCACTTCTTTCTTCCTGGAGCAATGAGAAGTTCTAGGGGCAGAATTCACCGTGTTGGGAACATGGATTATTGCCACTATATCAACAAAATCCACCAGTTTGTAATATCTGTGTTTCTCATTAGGACCAGCTGGAGTGCAACAAAATTGTGTGAGGTTTCAGGTTCTACAACTCTTCATCAGCCTGTATATGATATGAACAAAACTGAGTGACAGGAGGAAAAACAACAACGTCCCAAAATTTGAGAAGATACTGTGCCCATGTGGTTTCTGTCTAAACTCCATGTCAAAATGGAGATGGGAAATTGAGTGAATCACTGGAAGAATCACTGTTCATACAAGGAAAGGGAATACAGAGAGAGACAGAAAGAAAGGGGGAGAGTTGCTGTGTTTCTGAGGACAAATGGCTGGCTGGAACTGAGGGGTCTGTCCACTGCCCTAAGTGAAGCATACAAGCTGCTGAGTCTTGAATATATGGGATGTATTATTTTTTTTCCTATTATTTGGTTTACGTACAGTTATGACATGGGTGCAGACAATCAGCATAGCACTCCTAGAAGGACAACTTGATTATAATTATCTCACATCAGAACTGCAGAAAGAACTCAATGCACCCTGCTAGATACTTTCGGATCAAAAGCATTTTCTCTGGCTTTTCCAGAACAGCTCTTCTCATAATTCTTTTATCTTTCTCTCTTTTTCTCTTTCTGATTTCTACATGTATCTAAACACACACTTGCCCACTCCCTTTAGCTGGAGGAGTATCCTTCAAATTGATATATTTCTCCAGATGTCTGTTTTCAGGGTGCCTGTGGATGGAGATGGGGAATATTGCACCTGCTATTTGTTCAGTTTACAGTCATGTGAAAAAGAAAGTACATCCTCTTTGAATTCTATGGTTTTACACATCAGGACATAATAAAAATCATCTGGTCCTTAGCAGGTCTAAAAATTAGGTAAATACAACTTCAGATGAACAACAAGACATGACATATTACCCTGTGTCATCATGATTTATTTTACAGAAATAAAGCCAAAATGGAGAAGCCATACGTGAAAAACTAAGTACAGCCTTACTGCTTCCATAGAAATTAATAGGCCAAGTAACAGCCAGGTGCTGCTAACCAAATGTCCTTGAGTAATTAATCATCAGTGAGTGTGACCACCTCTATAAAAGCTGAAGTTTTAGCAGTTTGCTGGTCTGGAGCTTTCAGATGTGTGTTAACACAATGCCAAGGAGGAAGCACATCAAGAATGATAACAGAGAAGCAATTGTTGCTGCCCATCAATCTAGGAAAGGTTGTAATGCCATTTCTGAACAATTTAAAATCCATCATTCTACAGTGTGGAAGATTTTTCACATGTGGAAAACATTCAAGATAGTTGCCAGTCTTCCCAAAAGTGGGTGTCCAAGCGAATTCATCCCAAGGTCAGATCACGCAATGCTCAGAAAAAAATTGTAAAAAACCCAAGAGTTACATCTCAGACGCCACAGGCCTCAGTTAGCATGTTAAATGTTAAAGTTCATAACATTACAATTAGAAAAAGACTGAACAAGGACAGTTTATTTGGAAGGGTTGCCAGGAGAAATCCTCTTCTCTCTAAAAAAAAACATGGCAACGCAGCTTAGGTTTTCCAAGTTGCATCTGGATGAACCACATGACTTCTGGAACAATGTTCTTTGGACAGATGAGACCAAAGTGGAGATGTTTGGCATAATGGATAGTGCCACGTTTGAAGAAAACCAAACACAGCATATCAGTTATACCAACTGTCAAGCACGGTGGTGGAGGAGTGATGATTTGGGGGGTTTTTTTCAGCCACAGGACCTGGGCACCTTGCAGTCATTGAGAAGACCATGAACTCCTCTGTTTACCAAAATATTCTCAATTCTCAAACCTCAATGAACTGAAGCAACGTTGTAGAGAAGAGTAAGCCAAAATTCCTCCACAATGATATGAGAGACTGATAAAATCATAGAGAACTCGATTAGTTATTGCTGCCAAAGGTGGTTCTACAAGCTACTGGATCATAAGGTGTACTTAATTTTTCACATGTGGCTTCTCCATTTTGGCTTTATTTTTGTAAAATGAATAATTACACAGTGTAATATGTCATGTGTTGTTGTTCATCTGAGGTTGTATTTACCTAATTTTCAGACCTGCTACATAAAACCATAGAATTCAAAGAGGGTGTACTTTCTTTTTCACATGACTCTATATGGGGAAGTTTAGAACAAATCAGTGGAAAGTGGAGGTAAGATATGCATTGGGAAGGAATTTGTACTGCCAAGAGGAACTCATTAGTGGCACTAGCTTTGCTGCATGGAACCTTTGAAGAAGCAGTTGCATGTCTCCTCCTCAAGGTTGCTTTAGGTCCTAAAATGTTCTGTAGGTACTGTGACATCACATAGCATGTGGGTTTACCTGCATGATTGGTTCCAGCCTTGTGAGTCTACCTTTTGCTATTTGTGTGTAGGCAAGCCATTAGTCTGAGGTATACACAGGATGAAAAACAGCTCCGGTGCCTAAACCAGACAGCTCCCCTATAATTAAGGATTTGAGGTTGATGATCCTTCTGAAGAAACCATTAAAGACTAAGCTTTTGATCAGGAAGGGTTTGTGGACTTCTAAACTGGAAAATGTTAGAAAGGTGATGGAAACAGCAAAACCTGCAATTCAAATGCAGAAAAAAGTTTAAAGCAGAAAGAGAACCATATTGGGTTTCAAGAGCAGGTAGACATGAGGAGGATGAATTGATGCTGCCCCCCAGGGTGGAGGTATGCAGAGAAGGGCTTTTTCACAGGAAAGATTTATGAAGGAGAGTAGGTCTGCCCATTAACGGACAAGGAAAGCAGGTGAAATCAATGGCTGGGCTAGATTGGCTTGAGCTACTTAAGGTTTTGTTTTTAATTGGTTTTTAAAAAGAAAAATATACACAGCTGGACTTTGAGCCATTAGGAAGTAATGAAAACCTTGGCACTCAGGCCTTTGGTGGAAGGCATGTGAGAGAATGCTTGGAAGAGAGCAGATAGCTGCAAATCAGCATCACAAACAGTTATGCATCCAGGGGGTTATTACAGGAATGGGAAATATGAACTTCCTGAAGCTACTGGAAGATGGCTGTGAAAAATCAGTGTGAGAACAATTTCAGTGGCAGGGCAATATAACAGAATCCTAGAAGAGAAAGGTTTGGGCACGAATTCCAAGCAAGCTTTCCCCCCTCCTTTTAAAATTTGTTTGTTTATTTATTTATTAGAAGCATCAGCACCTCCTTTGCTGCATTTTAGTTTCAGAATAATGACCCTTTAGGGACATTAATTCCCTAACCACCAGAAGATCTCAGCCAGTGTGATTTAATGGTTGGATGGGCCCATAGGATGTCCAGGTTCCAGTTCCAAACTGTAGTTTATGCTTAAGGGTAGCTATATAAACTTACTCTCTCTGTATCTATGTCCCTGTATTGTCCAGTTCTTGTGATGTTTGCTGCCAGTTAGAGACAGCAATAAAGACACCTTTGTGAATAGTGAGTTATTTTACTGGATGCCGGGTACTTCTTAGAAGAAAGAGGGAGAATTCCTGTGCAGTTAAACAAAGACTTTTAGGAAAGTTGATGAAGAAAACCGACATGGTATGGTATGTGAAGAGGGATCTTTGTATTTGCTTCTTCAAAGTATGTCTGAGACCTTGTGGTAGGTGAGGGTGGGGATAACATTTTTCAGTGGTCCTAAATGTAGGAGAAATCTTCCTGGATAATTAATAATAGCATATTGGTGGGAACAATATATTATAATGATGCTGTTATGTTTTTTCCCCATGGGCTTTCTTGCTGGATGCTGGGTGTTTCCAAAACTACAAAACATTAGTAATCGTGATTCCACCCACCTCCTGTCCAAAATGATATAATCCATTGCAATAAGCTATGTCGCCTCATTTCTGCCTCATTTTTCTGTGTGGATAGAACAAGCCTTGCTTACTCAAGGCCTAGCACAGCTGCAAGCTTCACCAGCCAAAGCTTGTTCTACTGTGCTAGGTTGCTACGCTGGTGTGACATCCTTGGTATTAGTGTAACCTCATAAATGTGCATAAATTGGAGGTGGCACCAACACAAGATCCCTAACCACTTCTCAACTTGCATTACAGACACATCACATGAGGGCCCACACTGTCTTCTTTTGGAAACATGGGGAACATGCTGCTACTTAGTTTTCTGTCTTTTAGGTTGTAGAAACACAGGAGAAATTATTCTTTTGTTGGAGAGAGCATCACAGACTTGCTTTCTGAAATTTGCTTTCTTTTTATTCTTTACTGACACAGGGCTTCAGTATGTAATCCTAAAGGTTCAGCCTCCTCTAATTATCAGAGATTCACTCAGCCGCTCGTTAGGTGGCCTCCCTCCACAGGGTGTGCCCTCCTTGACCTCCTGGATCAATACTTGTTCACTCAAGTTCATGCATTTCAGCTCACTAAATACATCCACTGCGGTTGCCTTTCCTCCTCCCACACTCCTCCCCTCTCCTTGCAACTCTGTGCAAATGGATCTTTCTGACATTCTTATTCACGAATGCTCTGAGTTGGTTAATGTCTTTTGAAGTATGTAAGGGAGGGCAGAGAGACAGTGGAGATCACTGTATCCTTGAGTCGTTGATACCTTGACTCTTTAGACCTCTCTGTTTTTGCTTTGCAAAGTTTATCAAAGAGATTGTTGATAGAGCAGTCAAGCTCCACCAGGCAACCGCCAATCCAGTCATCTCCTCCAAAAGGAATGGGAGGTGGCACCATCTTGCCCTTTGCCTCAGGCAACAAAATGTTGCAGGTGGTAATTAACCCTCACTCGCATCATAAAGCATGTGGCCACTTTATCTATCTTAGAACACACACTTGAGAAAGCAAATGGAGTAAACCACATCTTTGGATCTGCCCAGCCCTTGTCCATGGTGAGCATGTTTGTGCTTTACTGGGTGGACCCTCAGGCCCCATTGCAAGAGAGGCAAAGATCTGAGGCAGCGAAGTGGGATACAAGAGTTGGTGTAAATTGGCTGGTCATGTGGTTTCTCTGCTGATACAGCTGCAAGCCTGAACTGCAGGGAAACAGTGGCAAACCAGAAAGAGGGCCCCTGACTTCCTGGAGCCACCATTTCTGATGTTGTGCTTGCTTGATCAGTACCAAAAGCCTGTAACATCCAAGGACTGTAGCCGTTCTCGATGCCACTTCAGGGATTAACAAGAGCTGTTCCAAGTTTTCTGCAGCCTGAGTAAGTTACTTTCTGACCTACAACTCTCAGAATTCTCCAGTGGCCATAATAACTAGGAGTTCTGGGAGTTGGAGGCCAAAACTAACTTTTCTAAGCTATGCTCTTTGCTAGGCTGCAGCCTCCTGGAACTGTCCTGAGTTGGTGGCTTCTGTTCCTAACTATAACCCTGCTTTTTTCTTCACCCTGCTCTCTCTATTCATGTAGCCACCTTGATTGATGGATTTTGCTCTTCATGTTCTGATTCTTATTGGGCAGTTTGGGATGATTATGGATTTCTGTGCTGTTTTATTCCAGTTATTGTTTTTAATGCGTAAATTTGCAAGCCAATGTAGACAACTTTATGGTTGATAGGCTGGGGGAAATATCATAAATAAATAAATGCAGACCCCTCAGTCTGTTTGTGGTGACAGGTGACAGGAAGCAGATAGTTACTATACCACTTCCACTCCAAATTAGTATCAGGATACCTCCTTAGTTGACTGTACTCTATAAAACTGGTTCTTATATAAGATGACTCAGTAACCTTCACATTCACTTCCCAGTCTCTTCCCCTAAACCAGAGGTGGGGAACCTGCAGCATTCCAGATGTTGGACTACAGCTGTCAGTATCTATCAGCTATGCTAGTTAATTCAGTGTCAAAAAAGCTTACTGGGGCACCACAGGGTCTGGCTGAAAGATTTTAAAAAATGTACAAACGCCAAACAAACAAACTACCTTGGCATGAGTAAAATAGCTCTTTGGCTCCTCACCCCAAATTCTTTTTTTTAAAGGTTCTATTGCTAATAAGGTAGTCTGCTATAAATTTTTGTTTCATTTTTTAAACAATTGTTATGTTGTTTACCAGACAATTATGAAAATTTGTAACATGAACCTTAGAAGTACAGAATTCACTAAGAAAGAATACCAAATGCCGCGGACATTTTGTATACATTTGACAATCACCAAGTAATGTAATACTTACTGCAGAAGCTAATTGTTTTTGCTCCGTTGTTACAGTGATGATAATTGTGTCAATAAGAATAATAAACAGTAGATTTGTCTTAAATGTGGGGACCTATCACATATATGGTAGCTGCAGACTGCTAAGAGCATTTAGCTAGTTTTTGCATAAAGGCGGCCATTATTGTCTACCTGTTTGTTGCTCTTGAATACTCAGAGTTTAACTGGCAAATGAGATCAAAGCAAGGTACTTCTGTTTTCTTGGATTTTGAATGAGCTGAAGACCTGGTAACCTTTCCTTCCTTCCTTCCTTCCTTCCTTCCTTCCTTCCTTCCGTCCGTCCGTCCGTCCGTCCGTCCGTCCGTCCGTCCGTCCGTCCGTCCGCTTCTCCCTTTGTGTTGTGGTGAAAGTCACATTTCTCTGTACCCTTCCCCTATACCTCTCTTCACCTCAACTGTCCCTTCTTATCTGGATAAACAGCATTTTAAACTTCTGCCACCCTCTTTTTTATTCCCCTCTCCCTCCACATCAAGTCCCTTGCAGTTCGCCAGAATTAAATTCATCATTCATTTTTTATGGTTTTATACATAGTGGTAATTTATGTTTTCAAATAGATTGAGGTCAAACTTTAACAGAAAAAAGAGTGTTTTATGTTTAAATTGAATGCATGTTCATTCCATTAAAGGGAGATGTTTTGGATCATTTTAAAAGGCTTAAAAGTAGTAGAAAGTGGCATTAAAATAAAATTTGAGAGATGTAATTACACCTAATCGTACCATAAAATAATCAATACTGCATTACATTATTTCTGACTTCCCTGGTTATAGCTTTTTTGGCAGTGGGGGGGGGGACTTTTGAATATTGATGAGGTGAGAAGGGTCACGTCGACTCTTCGAGGTCTAATGGAGGTGGAATTAAGGTGATGTCCTCTTCTATTATATCTGCGTGTCAGGTGTGCTTTCTCCTTTCCTCCATCCAGAGAGATAACATGGCAACTGAAGCCAATACCACGGTAACATTTCTTCAGCCGAGATTATCCTGTCAGTAAATGCTGACTGGGAAAGCAACCTCAGACAAGCCACTCAATTATACACTTTCAAAATATAGAAGAACTGATGTCCATGTAAACAAAGATCGTTAACAGCTCCAGAGACAACCCAAGCTAATGGAGAAACCAGCAGTTCCCAGTTTGCTTAGGGCACATTTGGGTTTGCTCTTTTACGGGTCAGCTAAAGGTGGAGCAGCAAATAGTGACCCTCTCCCTGCCTTGATAAGTCAAACTATGTAATACCCAAGTTATTTTGACATCTGAGGCAGAGAATTTCACAAACACTTCTCTCAGTTCCCTGGCAATAAAAATGCAAGAAGAATAAATAAAATAACTAATCAGGATACCCCAAATCAGCTGCCTTACTCCACCTAATGTTACGAACAGCCTTATTTCCTTTATTTCCTGGAGCTTTAGGGTAGATTTTCTACATGCATCTATGTTTGCATCATGTGTTTGCATCTTTTAGTTATGCCACTAACCCAGGACTTCAGAAGCACACAAAATGACTCACTGTTAGAAACTGGATGACAGAATGGACTCATCTTAGCTTGATGCAAGATGATGTTTGGTACCATTATCTTAGTGTCCATTAGAACCTATAGTAAAGTTGCCACTATCTCTTGTTCAAATTTCATACTCATTTACCTTGAACCATCTCTATACCTTCTTCAGTGGCTACTGACATAATGGCTATGTTCTGAATGCTGCTTACTAGAGAACAATAGTGGGAGAAGACTATCACCTTCATGTTAGGGGCCACCCAGCAGAGGCATCTGTTTGGCCTTCTTGAAAACAGGATGATTGCCTAGATTAACTCTTGGACTGATCTTGTGGGATCCTGTTTATTAATCCATTGCTGCATTTCTTCCACCTACAGATTCTTAGTCATAGGAAGTAATAGTTACATTCTATACAGCATTATTCAAGCCACACTCAGAGTACCATCTCCAGGTCTGGGTGCTGCATTTTACAAAGAACACTGACAAATTAGATTCTTTTTTTCCAAGGATGCAGCCATTTAGTCTGCTGGAGCAAAACCAACAAAATGTCCTAAAACTTACAATGAATTAGATATCAAAGAAGCTGTTATGCAGAAAATGGAACAGATTTGCTCTGTGTTGCTCTGCAGCACAGGACAAGAACTAAAAGGTTGAGATGGCAGTAAACAGTTCAGCTAAACATGAGGAGGAACCTCTTAACAGCAAGTTATTTTGCAGTGGAAGAAATGCTACAGGAAGTGATGGGCTGTCCTTCACTCAATGTATTTTGAGAAAAAGCCGAGTCGTCATCTGTCAGAGATGCTATAGCAGTAGACCCTGCCCTGAGCAGGGGATTAGGCTAGAGGGCCTCGAACATCCTGTCCAAATCTATGATTCTATGGAATTTGCTGTTGATAGATACATGTGAGCAGCCTTTTATCTGTATATCTTTTTTCTCTGTTCTTGAGTAAGTATTTCACTAATTCAAACAAAGAGGCCCCACTGCTTCTCAGACGAAAAAGTGCCACCACATCACTACATAATCCCTTTCACATCATGGTTTCTCTCCACATTGCAGCACACATAACAAAGGCCCAGATAATGAGCACCACCCATAACACTAACATAAATAATAAAGAGAGAACTTAATGTATTTTTAAAAGTTTCCCTTAATGCAACATCAGCACAGTGCTCCACCCAAATAAATGAAATTATTGCCATCTCCCCAAAAAGCAGAGCAAAGGGAAAGAAAAATGAAATGAAGATCATTGCTGGGAAGAAGGTATAACTATAGACCACTTATGCAATCTGGTGCACTCCTGAAGACCACAAAGTTCCCTGATTCATATCTTTAGCCTCTACTAAGAAACCCTTGCATGGCTTCAGGCAAGCCACTACTTTGTGGCCACTGCAAAATTTGTTAGTCTTTAAGAGGCCATGAGAGTCTTGGTTAGTTTTGCCAAAGGGAAGGAAGCAAGGAAGGAAGATTATTGTTATTTGGTGTCATTTGTTCATCTTAAGTAGCCATTCTAAAACAAAACTACAACAAAACATGGGTGCAAGGTGAAAACCACTAAATTGCAATATGGTGAAAAGTTCAATCCCATCAACTGTGTCTTGAATCAGGACAGAGGTTTGTTCTTTTATACCACACTATGCATATGAGTTATCTTTGCAATGTCATGATGTCTGTATTATGGAAATACTGTTTCATGAATGGCTGCTGTTGACAACACAATTGCCATGAATTGTGTTTTCTTCACTTCTAATAACCTTTCTTCCTTATATACTCTCATATACCAATCATACACATACACAACTCTGTGTATGTGTGTGTGATTCAGGATTAAATTCTGTACACCAGATGAGGTGGACTATTGTTCCACAAGAGCGTACATTATAATATGTTTTATAATCATTCAGATGTCATAGGTATCTTAGTTATTTTTGCTGCAGCAGACGAACAGTCTCCCTGGAATTTGCTGCCATTGTTAATCTCTGGTGATCAGCTTGCTCCCCGGGGTTCTTGAAAATTAAATCTCAAGAATGGGAGGAATAAGATGGCTCTTGTCTCTAATGTGCACATGAGTAAACATGCCAATATGTTAGTATTAAGATATCGTGCAATCTATTTCAGAGACTGGTGAGGCCCATTTGAGCATTAGATCATGGGCTATAGGATAGTTGTATCGATGGGGCTTCTATGTTCTAACACAGTGATCCCCAACCGTTGGCTCGCTGGATGTTTTAGACCTCAACTCCCAGAGGCCCAGCCAGCATAGCCAATAATGAGGGATCATGGGAGCTGGGATCCAAATCTTTTGGGGAGTCAAAGAATGAGAACCACTGATTTTAAAGAACAAACATTTCCTCTACCTTGAAAAACAATGCTGGGGGGCTATCCAGACATGTCTATCATATTCAGTGAAGGATATTGCAAAGCTAGAGAGGAAGTAGTCACCCCAAAGCACCAGTGAGGTGGAACTGACTTGAGAATAGGGGAACGGTCCATATTCCTGCCCTTTCCACTGTTTAACTCCCTTTCAGCATCCTGTGGTAAGGTTCCAGTGCTATCACATACCAGATAGAACAAATGACGCTTTCTCTCTAGACTTTGTAATATTCTCCCTTGAATTTCCTGACTGCCATACGCTTACTTTATTTCCACAGGAAAATCAACAGGGTATTCTCCTGTGTAGAACAGATGTGGGAACTGTACAGAAAAGTAGAGTGAGCCCTCCTGAAGGAGCACCTCCTCCTCTCGGCCTTTGTTTATGCAAAAGCAGCCTTGGATGCTTAAAACGACAAGAGAAGATGCATGTCAGTGTGCTGGCTGAGTGGAGAAGGATAGGTTTATTAAGCCAGGGCCTGACACAGAAGGAGATAAACTACCTAGAGGCTTCCAAAGGCCACCACACAGATCAGGTGCCTCCGTTTAAATAGAGATCCATCTTCTTGATCAGGGCCAAATAGGCAGGTGCCCAAACTAAAGGCTTCAGGGCCTATTAGGGACTCCATATGGGGCTTGTTAGCTATTTTATGCAGGCAGGAAAGAATGATGGTTTCTTGTTACAGAGGGAGTTGTTTTATACTGGATCAGATCCTTAGCCTGTTTCCTCTGTATGGTTCTGTACTGACTGGCAGCAGCTCTCCAGGGCTGGATATGCTGGGGAGTGAACCTGGAATCTATCACTAAGCTCTCCCTCTCCTTCTCATTGGAAGATGACAGTCAGGAAGCACATTCCCAAATAGCAGATATCCAGTTTAGTTACATCCTTCTGTCACAACAGGAGTGATGGGATTGTGACCCTCCAGAGCTTCCTGGGGCTCCAGTTCCCATTGCACCCAGGCAACATGTCCAGTGACTAGGAATGATGGGATCTGTAGTCCAACCATCTTTTAACCCCTGTGTTACAATATGTGAAAGGGAAACTTAAAAGCACAAATGGAGCAATAGAGGTGAATATGGGCAAAAAAAAAACACCATTTGCATCAGCTCATGGAAGCACAGGAAGAGGGCAACTCCCTTTCCCCTCCTTCTAATGTGCCAAAAAATCTCCCATTGTTGCCAACAACCCCATGCAGAGACGATAACATGGCAAAAATGTCCAAGAGTGGGTAGGTCAAGAGGAGCTTTGCCTGAGTTAACAGCCTCAGGAGATTTACATGGATATAAAGGGCAGCACTTTAAAATCAATCCATGAGAGAGGCTTGGGCTGACCAAAGGCTTCCCAGGAGGATAAACACCCTGGTACCCCAGTAAGCCAGCCTTAGGAGAGAGGAGAGCCAAGGAGCCAAAGGGCCCTCAGGAACCCAGCCAACAGCCAAGGCAGCTGCTTTCTTCTGTGAGTGAACTATCCATGTCACATTGACACTCACAGCTGGGAAGTCATGGTCTGTTTCAGAGCACAGGAAAGGTAATTATTTATTGATGTCCTGAGTACTGCCATCTTTCTGCCTCACCGGGCTAATAAACATGAAAGGGATGGTAGCTAAGGCAGCGGCGGGGGTGGGTGGGGGGAGTAATAGCTTTGTCTGAACAAGAGAGATCTGGAACCCATGACTCTGTGCAGGAGCAAAAAGTATCTCTTGGAACCACACCAGTCTTAAAACTGGCCACTGTAACATTTAGCACCCAACAGATTTCTGGTCTGCTCCGTTAACTCTGCTTGGGAACTCCATTCACCTCTTTATTCAGGTCCACTTTGCGGGTTCTAAGGAAGACACAAAGAGTCTTTGCACATAGGAATGTGAAAACCCAAACGATTAATAAGAAGAGGCTCTGTTGTGACTGTTATGCCCTGGCTTGCCTCTTCTGGGCCTGCCTCTCTCCATAGGCTCCTCAGGGCAGGAATCTGGATCCATTCCTGCAGTAAGACAAAGCAGCACAGTGTTATAGGTGGAAAGATGTAGGCTGGGCCCTACTAACAGCAGAAATCAAAGGTGGGGAAGTGTTCTGAAGCAAATCCTGTAGCAACAGATTTCAAAGAGGGAAAGGTGTAAGAGTTAGAGGCATGGGAACAGGACATGGGAGATCCAAATTCTATCTGAACCATGAAACTCCACTGGGTGGCCGTGGCCCAAACAGTATTTCTTCTCAGCCTTACCTATCTCACAGCGTTCTTGTGTAAATAATATAGACAGGAGGAAAGCCATGTATACCACTACTTGCTGAAAGAAAAAGGGGACAGACATGTTACCAATAAAAATATATTTGTCTGGATTCGGATTTAAGTGAATACAAATGGACAGGCTAAGCAGACCTGTCCCATACTTCCACTGGCAGCCCTACAATCCCCTATGTCAATGCTACATAGAATCAAGGGACCCTAATCAATAAGACGAGCTATGTTGTGGGGCCAAGATTCCCAAAAGCCAGGTGAAATATGCTTTCCCTGAGACTTATAACCCCAATAAAAACATAAATGCTGGCCTTAAGGAACATGACCGGGGGGGGGGGGGGGACCAAGTTTGGGTGGGGCATGACATAGTAGGGAACAGATCAGGGTGTAACTGAAAGGTGTAGGCAGGAATGGAATTCTGTATGGAATATGCATTGGGATCATCTCAGGATAGGAAAAGAAAGCTCAGTGTAAGAGAGAAGTGTGCAATACATTTAACTGAAGATGTTGAGAACTAGGGAATTTCTCTATACAAAGTAGGACTCTGTGTGTGTGTCATTCCACTGCAACTCCCTGTATTGCCTAAGACTAAAAGGAAGGGTATGGCAAACTGAATTCTTGCTGCCAACATGATAACTTTAACTCTGTCCTGATAGATTTGCCAGATTTATGAACAAAGCTAAGGAAGCTGCAGTTTATGAGAGATATTTAAATTAAACAAAAGCACTCTTTCTTTCTCAATGTTTCTTAAACTGTTGGACTGTGACCAACAGTTTAAGAAACATTGATAATAAACATTTACTATTACCATCTCCTGTCATTGAATCTGGACTCTGTAGTCAGGGTTCAACAGACAACACACCATGGAAATCTGAGCTTCTGTTTATTCATTTGTTTTCCCAATATGGCAACATAGTGAAAAAAAATATATGAAAGAACAAAAAGGAAAGGGGGGGGAGAGAGGGGCATCCCTTCTGGGAATACAATTGAGGCCAATCTGCCAACACTGAAGCCAACTGTGCAGTGTGGGGGCAGGATTTGGCCTAAGGAGCACAGAAGAAGCTTCCCCTTTTGCAAGGGAATTAAGGATTTCTCAAGCTCTGCTACAGCTGAATACAGTTGAGACCCGCTTTAGCAGTGGCTATGCTAGAAAAGCTTCAGCCTAAGGTGCTTAGATAACCCAAGTGGAATGATGCGGGTGCAGAGGCAGAAGGGAGTGAGTGTATAAGGCATGGTGGATGGTGAGACGCAAGCCCCCCCCCCCCATTGCAATAGATGAAGAGGACAAGACAAGTTGTAGCTCAGAGCTAAAGCACTTGCTTTGCATGGAGACAACCCCAGGTTCAATACCTGGCACCATCTCCAGGTAGGGCTCGGAAAGAATCCTGCCAGGAGAGTCCTACAAGGATGGACACACTGATGATCTGGTTCATTGTCGGGCAGAGTCTTATGCTCCTGTTTTCTAAGGCATGTACATCAGGAGTCACCTTAGTTATTGGAGTAGTTATTGGGTCTATCAACGTCACAGAGGAGTTTGTCTGCATTGCCATCCAGCATTTAAAATCCCACCCAAGAACTACATTATGCTCTTCGTTTTGCCGTTCTTTAGTGTTTTTGTGTCAGTCTGATTTTATCATTAGCACATTGAAAAAAGGAATGGAGATCATGCTTCCACATTCCTTTCCCAATATGCTAATGATAACATTCAAAGGAATTAAATACATACATGCATGCATATATCCATGCATGCACATGGAAATTTGCTGTTCTTTTGTGCTACCCAAAATCAGCTGCCTGAGGTGACTACCTCACTCTGTCCAATGATACAGCTGGCCTCTGAGATGGGGGCAAGCAAAACTGAACCATTCCAGTCCCAGGGCAGGGGACTTTAAAGATCAAAAGATTTTGAGAACCAGATTCTTTGTGGTACATGCCAATTTGTTTTGTTTCAAATGTAGCAGGGTTACATTCATGCCCACGGAAGTCTGTGGGTCTTTTTTTGCTGGTGTGAGCATTTCACAAAGCTGGGAGAGGGAGAGGTTGGAACTGTCTAATTCTGGAAGGATCCCAAAGGGCCATTCATTTTCTTTCTGCTGCCTCCACTTGGCAAGCACAGTTTGCCAAACCTCTTTTAACTGTGGCTGTTTCCCATTCACTCCTTCCAGAGTTGTAGTAATGGACCAGAATAGATTACATCCAGATCTGACTTGGCCCTGGTCACCCTGGCATTATATTAATAAGAGAGTACAAAAGAGAACAATATTCCTGTAAAGGACTTGTTGATGGGTCTCTATCATGGTTTTTGTCCAAGTACTGGTACAAACAGCACCTGAATTTGCTGTGTTTATAAATCAGTCAAAACAGACGCATTGATCCAGAATATTTCATTTTCAGAGAGAGATTCCAAATCTTTCTGGTAGCTAGCTTCCAAGCCAGGGGCCCAGTCTGTGCTCGAGGAATCCCCATCAGGCCCAACGTAGACCCTTGACTTCAGGACGTCCCTCCACCCCATATTCCCTTATTATGCAGATTAGGACAAATTTCCCTCCACAGTACTGTGGGTGGTTCAAAATTCATAAAATGTGTGTTCATCCCATTCTCCCCTTTAAACAAGTGTTGTAGGTTTTATGTTAAAACGCTTAATCTGTCTGACTAAAGGCAACAATGAAAGAAGAGGAAAAAAGAGCAAAACTCCTTCCAAACAACTTCTAATGTTTTCTAAAAATTACTGTTTCCTTTGCAGTCCCAGTTACTTTCTCTCGAGGTAGGCCTGGGCAAGGTTTTCCTTTGGTGCAAGTCAGTCAGCCACTCACTCCTATTTGTCCTTGTCATGGGTTGTGCAAAGGAGAGTGTGTGGCAGAGGCGTGAAAGGAGAGGGCTGCTAAAACCTCTGTTCAGGATAATTAAGGCAGTCAGCGTTTCATCCTGTCTTGCAAGGAGGACTCTGAAGGGCCAGAGCACCTTAGTTATAGCCCAAGGCTAACCCATCTAAGGGTCTTTTCATATATCGAAAGAAAGCCATTTGGATGGGACTGCCTCCCTTTGTGGATGCGAGATAGAAACTGCAGAAGAGATGGTATTAAATTGAACACACCTCCACACCCATAGAGTGTAATTTTGTATTCGAAGTGCAAAAAATAAGAAAACCCTGCCCCAACACTCAGCTAGTAAGCCTCACTTTTGAAAATTGCCCATCCTCCTATGATCACATATATTTGGCTTCTTTGTTTTGTTTGAAATGTATGTTCTTTCACTGCACAAAATAATGAGGTGGGTGGGTGGGTTTTGCGTTGTTTCAATTTAGCAACAAGGCCAGATACTAAAGTACTAAGAGATTAGTTTCGTGGCAGTGCATGAAAACAGGGACAAAAATCCACGATGGCCTTTGTGAGTGAATGTGGGAGACAGAGAGATAGAATCTTATTTATTGCAAAGCGTTTATATCTTACCTTTCCCTTTAAAACTTTTACTTCGGGCTCTCGCATGCAGACTTAAGTCTGAGATGGCCAGTAGGGGGCGCCTTCGTTATGCATTATTCATTCCGAGTTACAGTCTATAATACACATGCCTCCTTCATTCCTGCTACGTCTCCCGCGCTCTCGCTCTCATTCAACGAAAAGAACAATCTGCCAAGGAGATCTGGTACGAGCCATCAAAATATTTTGGCAGCCCTGCAAAGTGACAGTTTAAATGAACACAGGAGGGTCTTTAACCATTTAGAGGCCAAAAGGGAGAGGCAAACAAGAGGAAAGCTTTGCCAATCCAAAGTGGTGGGTGTTGCAGAACGCTAGGTGACATCTGCAACCCTTAGAAACGCTCCCTCTTAATGTGGTACCTTTAGGTTACCCTATCCCAACACACTTTACCCAAATTCCGGCAGGAAAAAGGGTCACAACAGCCAAATCAGTAGACCTTGTCCCTCTGCATTCTGTCCAGTTTTCCTAAAGTTTTCCTCAGTTGCTATATGGCTCTTACATCTGCACACAACTCCCCACGCTCAAATGCAAATCTCAGTGTTCTTCCTCTACTCACTCAGCCAGTAATTTTTCTTTTCTTTCCCCCGAAATGCACTTACTTTTGAGAAGGGAAAACAAAGCATAGATTGAGGGTTGTGTCTTTTCCCATCAAGAGTACACACAGTGCCAGTCAGGAGGAGACACAGACACCAAAGCTCTGAAGCTGGGAGGCGTTACTTTCCCAACCCTACATGGAGATGCTGTTAGGGCCTGAACTTGACCTTTGATCTTGCAAACTAGGGGCTCTGTCACTGAAGTATCTGATTATGTCCGGAGAATTCCACAGGAATGTCCTCCTCTCCTGATATTTTAATATTTGAGGCTGGAGGAGTATGCTTAAGGCTTGGTCTATAGGGTAGCCTTCTGAAATATTTATCTCAATTTGATGTGGTTTAAGGTGTGTCTTACTTGTGATATTTGCACAAATGACAGGTGAGAGTGGCAGATAACTGGAATTAAAGTCCACATGTTCCCTAAGAACCATAGCCATAAGAAGAAAAGCACAAGATATGCTGGAAAGACCATTGTTCAGAGGTTAAACACACACATTGTAGAAGAGTCCAGATTCAACTACTGATATCTCTAATTAATAGATCTCAGAAATACCTCTTTTTGAAACTTTGGACAGCCAGAGGAGACTATATCCAATATTTGCCAGTCATGGTAACCACCTGAGCCTGCTTAATTGCAGGGCTGGCTTTGTTGTATTCTATAAATTGATGTCAAATGTAGCTGGACATCAGTGCTATTACTCATTTCTCCTTCTGCCCATGTTAGGTGCCCAAATTTCTATTTGTTTTGTGTCCACTCTTATCCCTTAACCCTTCCTTTTTATAGACACAATTGAAATTATGATAATTTGTAGGGCTCTCTTGGAAGTATGTGGATACATGTTGAAAAAGGTCAGTCTTGAAATGTTTCAAAAAGTACCTCCCACTGGTAATTTCTTTAAAAAGAAAGTATTCATTTGATATTGGAATTCAGAGAAGACATGTGCTCTAAAAAAGTTTAAGGAAAATGACACTAACACATCACTATTTTGGT
Organism: Intellagama lesueurii; assembly: GCA_037013535.1. NCBI lineage: Eukaryota > Metazoa > Chordata > Lepidosauria > Squamata > Agamidae > Intellagama > Intellagama lesueurii. The sequence goes on along the minus strand of JBAJHW010000016.1, from coordinate 10,918,141 downwards.
TGTCACACATTTACTTTTTGGAGACTCAGTGCTGATCTAGCTCATGTTATTGGCATCTGTCAGATACAAAAGGTCAAAGAGCTGATTAGGACATAGCAGTATGTAGGTATAGGGAAAAACACATATGTAAAAAGGGAAAGCAGGCCCAGTTTATAGTTTTACATTGTGGATCCTGCCTCTTGTAAATAACCATTAAACCATTAGCGCTCTTCAGCAGCTCCTAGAGATCTCCATCACCACAAATGACCAAACTTTCTTACCTGACTCTAGCAACAAACAAGAGGGAAAGAAAGTCTCCTCTGCTTGAAATTTGGTCAGAAATTAACTTCTCTTCTTTTCTAAAGGAGAGCTGAATTCTCCTGTAGCAAAACTTTGACATTTTGCTAAAGGATACGAAGGAAAATGAGTGTATAAGAGGATGATTCCCTTTAGAACCATCTCAAAGTGCTGTTCTTTTCTTTTCTTTCACCATTGACAAGACACAAAGGAATCCACTTCTATTAAGCCAGGAGTTCTTCTCTGCTTTTCAGCAGTGGCTGTGGGAGCCTTTTTTTTCCCCCCACCAAATTTTGGAGTGGTGGTGAAATGGATCTACATGAAATGTGTAGGCTGACTCATTATTCCTGCTCTGAAAGCAGCCGGTCTATGTAGTCCAGTGCTGGATTCAGGGTCACAATTTGAGTCAGATTTCGTATCATTTGCACAAAGACACATTGACGCCCGAGCCTAATGAACATCAATATTCTTAATGACAAGGAAAAGATCTCTTTTATGGGATTCCAGACAGGCAGTGTGTCTCCGTGCTCCTCCTGCAGAATTGCAGGAAAATGTACCCTGTCTCTCTTACAAACGCACAGGCTTCCGTTCTAGCTATGTTGAAACCCCACAGCTTTAGAAAAAAGCTTCTGAAAAAGAACAGCTCCTTCTGTTGTTCAAAAGTTTATTCAGAGAGGCTAGTTTTCATTCCCCCCCATCCCCCTTCCCACTTTTGCACTCTCTCCACCACCACCACCCGTTTTTTTGGTTTTTTTTTTTTTGGTCCTCTTTGAGCCTTTTGCAATCTTCTAGTTCAATATATTCTTCTTTTCTTTGCTGGTTTGGATGACTGTAGAGTTTCTTCTCAGGTGTGTCTCTGTGTGTATATTGAGTTGTGGTGATGGGAAGGATTTCTGTACCAAATATTTTAAAACAAAAACATGATTCAGTGGTATGTGTGTGTTTTAAACCACTTGATTTACAGATGAAAACAAAAGCAAAAAAACCCACCTAATTTGACTTTGCCAGTTTTGCTTCCAATCTTGGACACATTTTGTATATATTTATTTTTGTCAGATGCATTCCTTTCTAATTTCTTTATTTTCTTTCCTTTTTTGCATTTCTACCCTCAGCTCTTTACATCTTTGGCTACCAGATGTGTCCCACATTGAAGAGTTATTTCTCCTCCCTAGAGTGGAATAAATGCAATCAATATGAGTATTGCTCTCAGGGCCTTGAAATATTACATTAATGTTCCATGTGGTGACATTTTAGCTGGAATTTTCAAATACATTATGATGGTTCAAATTAATATTTATCAGATCAGCTTTTATATTTTGCAAAAGAGGGAGAGAGAGTAAGCATTATTAAAATACAAAATGCAGATGAACTCCAAAATCGATGGTCCATTTTACCAGCACTTTCTAGGGTTGTGTTTTGCTTTCTGGTTTTCTTTTAAAATTTATTAGTTTTACAGGCAAATCTATTTATTTCCCCTCATTTATTTATTTTTCACCCTCTCAGTGTTTTCCAATAGTTTCTCCTCCCCCGTTTATTATCCTGAAATGTAAATTACGACATTAGCTAGTTTTCTTTAATTTTTTTCTCTTTTCAATGATTAAATCTGTTACATGACATCTTTGTCCTTTCTATAAATTAAATCATCTTTCCTTTCCACCTTTAGCCACTGCCAGAAGCAATACTCTGATTGCCAGCAATAAAAGTCATCACGTTACACCGTCCTTATTTCTACACAAAGCAAATTCCCCCTTCTTCTTTTCCTGTATTTAATACCAGTTTTCCATGTTGGGGGGGGGGCACACTTGGGTTTTCATTGTTTTTCCACAAGTGACAAATATTCACAGAGTGATTGGGGAGGGTGTGTGTGGATCAAAACTATATTTCATCTTGTGTTCCAGCACACATTATTGTTTTGAAGATTCTGCAGAAAACTAATATGATAAATATGTTTGTTGATTATCTCTTCCTCCTCCTCCTCCTCTTCTTCCTCCTCCTCTCCCCACTCCTCCTCATTTTCCTAATTCCCCTCCTTTATCTTGAAAACTGAAAAAAAATGAGGCAAATTATTCACCACCACCACCAAATATAGCTTTGAAGATCTAGAGATTATCATTGAAGATAATTCTTGGTGTAGATTAGGAAAGTGTGGTGATAATTTAATAACTACTGTCTTACCCATGTCTTTTGCTATTGAATCTTTGCTAAAATGCAGTTCTCAGTCACAAAAGGTTAAATATCTCAGTCACACTTCCAAAGTTTGATTCTCTCTCACTCACACACTCACACACACTCTCACACACAAACACACACAGAGACTTCTAGCTGATGGTTTTGCTGTATGTCAGATGCAACATACGGAGAACTATCTATATCTGTTATGAATGTTTGGCTCTACGTACTGGAGCCTGCCCTTCCTATTTTCTCGCAGTGCTGATCTGCGCAAAAGAACGACAGGAAACTTAAAAAAGAAAAGGAGGAAGAATCGATTGTTCGACCCGCACTTGAACTCGCCTGAAAGAGATAAAGCAGAATTTTCAATGGGTCCCCTGCCCTTTTCACCAGGAGGGAAAGAGGAGAAGAAAAACAAGATATATTTATATGACAGCAGCTGCTGAAAATAGCATTTCAGAGCAATAAAAAAACGGCAAAAGAGATTCAATGGTAAAGGGGTGGGGGGAAAGAAGGCAGAAAGTCACTTTTCTGCTTCTCCCCAACTGGCAAGCTGGTCCTGGAAAACAGAAGCCTGAGCCCTATAGATCTGTTTGAAATTATAGTTGTCATTGAGGGTGAATTTATGCTTCTATTGATCTGCAAAAGGAAAATATTAAATGGTTTGGTTTTGATCTTTAGCTGACCCCAAGGTCAAGGGGAGTCTGAGATTAGTATTCATAGAATTCATCACCAAATTGTAGCCTCCATCTACTTTATGCAAACATAAGGAAAACATACAGAGATAAATACAAAGCAAAATGACAAACAATTCCCTTCTCATTCTCAGTTTCTCTCTCTCATATGCATGTACCCAAGGGGGGAAGGGGAACCAGAAACGGTAAAGACAGCAAAAGGTGAACTCAAGAAAACATAATTCACAAATGTGGAAAGGAGAAGAAAATGTAAGTGGAGAGAGAGAGAGAGAGAGAGATGGAATGACATGTAGAAGGAAAAGACACAGACTAAAACAGATACGGGTATCATTTGCAATCAACCCAAGAAGACAGGAGCTGTGCAAATTTTCTGACACACAAGCACATGAGAACCTACTTCAGAGCAAAGCATAAAAGCAGCACAAGGCATGCAAGACATAAGAAAGCACTTCCCTATCAATGCAAAACATGTAGAGGTGACTACAGTGACTACAGCAGAGGCACAAAGAAGAAACTACCAATTTAGAGCTGGTGAAATATGGTTTTATAAATATGATCAGTATAGGGAAACCGTTATGCCCAGCTAAGAAGAAATGACTGGAAACAAAGTCTGTGAAATCCATCTCTCATTCACCAGTCAAGCAAATGGCTTTGGTGCATACGGTGAAGCCCCATTCACAAAATCCTGGTTGGCAAAGGATAAGTGAATGCACTCAAGCCCTGTCATTCACAGACTACAATGTGCAGTCTCTGCAAGCAAGCTGGCAACATAAAGGTGTGTCGTGGAAAAATACAGACGACTACCTCAGAGATTGGATCACACTTGCATCAGCTTTGCCACTCTCTTCAGGATATATCTCAGGAACAGCTGGTATAGTTAAGGAGATGGACAGAGTGAAATCATTGGCTAACAGCAGAGTAATAGTGTAATAGTGTTCTGAAGTGTAGATGCTTATCAGAGTTATCACTTCAGGAAGGATAAACATGCAGCTGTGGTGGTCCATATAATTAGGCAGGTGTTGTGGTATAAGCAATGGATCCAAAATGTTCCATATAAGACCTATGTTACACTGTCCTTTCCTTCACTGTTATGTGGCCATGTGCCACCATCTAATGCCTGAGAAACTGCCCACTCTTCCAAATGGCTGGCTCTGAGTTTTAAGAATCTTTGGTAGAAGCCAAAAGTAGTGCAAATCAGTTTAAATTTGTCACATGTATATTAGCCCTATGGTAGGCTGAGGTTAGTTTAGGCCTCAGAACTGACAGATTTGATCTGTGCATTAACATTATTTAAATATTTACATGCTATGTGGAAACTTTAGTGCTAACAGTAACGTTTCCATCAGAGATGGAGACCCCTCAGCTATTATGGCCGTAGGTAGCCCACAACCTGGTTTTATAAAGGCCTTGGCCCAATTTCAAAAGTGTCCTGCAAGTAACAAGTCTAGTGAGAGTGGGTTTCCTACCTGCTCTTCACAATAATTGATAGAAAAGAAAATATAAAAGGTCACCTTGCCTACTTTTGGCTCAAGCCCTGCCCACCTCTGGATTTAGCTCAGTCCACCACCATATGTCTTCTGATATATGACATCTTGGGGTAATATGGCTGTTAACATTGAAAGATTTCTACTTCTTGCTGAGGGAGTGAGAGTCTTGCCAGGACATCATTTTTGGGACGAAGTTATTCAGTAGAGGCCTCAGTTGGAGTACCAGCACGATGATTCTGTACCCAGTGCAAAAAAATTTTTTAAAAAGATTTACTTCATCTTTGGTGAAGCAAGGCGGGAAGGGGAAGAGACCTGAGCCCCTGTATTTGGGGGATCTAAGTGCAATTCTCAGTGGTAAATTCTGAAATTAGGACAATCATCATGTTATTCAACAAAACTATCTCACAAGGAAAATCGAAAAAGGCAGAACTGCTGTGTTGGACCATATCCGCCAACTACTTCCTGCATTTTCATCTTCAGTTGGAGCAGGACTTTTATAAAGTTAACGGTTCCTGCTTGCCCATTAAAGATGAAGGTATCACAAAATCTTTTATATTACAACAGGAGTAGTTTCCAACAATGTATTGTTGCTGGAATACCACTCTGATTCCTGAACAGTAACTGATAAGCTCAGAGGAAACATGGAAAGCAGGAAGGGGGAGAAGAAGCCAAGGACATCTTTGTCCCTGATTATCAAAATGTCCAAGTGCTTCGACCTGATGAGTCCTGCCTCTGCTAGAATACAGACTGTTTCTCCTTCTCCAGCAGAGAGGAAAGAAAAGTGTGGAACATTCCCGTTGCAACACTGATAATAGTTTTCTGTAACCTTTCATGAAACTATCCCCTCCCACCCCCAACAGCTGTACCCATGGCAGGAATATGTATCTGCATGATGGCCCTTGTACAGAAGAACCATGCAAGAAATGTCCCAATGGAGCAGCCACTTCAAAAGAAAGACACAGAGACAGAATGAGGAGAGAACCCGCCCCCCAAAAGCCTTCCACTAAAGAGGCCAACTTCCTAAAAGGAAAAATAAAAGAAGGAGGGCAAATTCTGCTTTGATACACGGAAAAGGTCTCGTTTCATAGACAGTGGCTCCTAAAGGTCTTTATATGTTTTCTTTCCTCTCCCCTCCTCCACCTCCCAAAGAATTTTTTTTCAGCTGCCGGAGAGGAGTGGGGGCAGATGCACTGTGAATTATTTTGGCTGGAAGGGGCAAGAATGTGTCAGCAGAAAACGGCCCTGTCAGCCAGAGAAAGTGAGCTGCAAATTGTCCATTTCTAAAACGATGTGTTCATATGACACTCACAGACTCACAAGCCACCTGTTCAGCCATCAGTCACCGAGAGAGGAAAATGAAGCTTTCCTGTAAAGGAAGATTCTGACAGATCCAAAAAATGTTCTATATGCATGTTTATGAACTCACGTACCAACCTTTGCACAGATTGGGACACAGAACAGCTAGCATCTTCATCTGCTTGCCAGTACTCTCTGGGTTGGGGTAAGAGAAGGAGCTGCTTTATATCACAGTTTTAATCCATCCTCATGGAATTTTATCTTTTCTCTATAAGTGGAGATAAATGGGTTTACTTTGTACCAGGGTGTTCACCCTGAGAATTTGTTTGTAGTACTAGTCTTGGAGTACATCAAGAAATGTGCTTCTGAACATGTACAGAGTGCCATTCTTCACCCTTCTGTTTAGCCATAATCTGTCCTTTCACTCTTAGGGTTAAAGTAGAAAGCCTTTAAGTAAAGTCAGGGCTCAGCACCCTTGTGAGGCTCAGTCATCTCAGAGTTCCTATAATTCCAACAAAGTATGCCACAACCAGAAGAAAACATAGAAGCATGTCCAGATGCGCCCATGGAAACACCCCATAAGAGAGAGGGGAATTGCCTAAGAAAACATGGTTGGAACTTTCATAACAAGTGGGATTTTATTCCCTCTAAAGATCATCGTGTGTCTTAGCGAACAAGTGGCTGAATCCTTTGAAGTCTCAAAAGTCAAGAGCGGATTAGTAGCAGTATACCATCCCTAGGACTGCCTTTCCCTTTTCCCAATCAAGGTCAAATTAAGATTGGAAGAGGCTCCAGCTCCCCAAACTAGACTATATTAAGCCAGCGAGCACTTTCTATGCCCACCTCTTCTTTCCTCTTTTGGGGGGGAGGGCGCATGCTTGTGGACTTGTGTCTAATACTAATTTCTCAACAGGAAAATGGCAGAGGAGTTGCTGACAGAGCTGTGTTTTCTGTGCAAGCTTTTCCCAGCCAGGCACGGGGGCACATGGCCCAACACGCCTGATCAAATAGCTTGTTAATTTCATCATTTCAGACTTTTATGGTTTTTCCAGTTGGTGCTGCTTTTATAAACAAGCATTTCAGTGACCTTCCCCTCCGGACATCAGCGTTTTCAGCTCTACAAGAATCTCAAGCTCTGAAAGTTTATAAATAAGCCTTCTATCAAGTTCCACAACAGGTGTGACCTCCCCCCATGTCCTAAAACTGAACAGTTTCAACAAGCAAATAAAGACAGCACAGTCCTCAGCTTAAAGGGGAAGTGTACCCAAAGAGAATGGCACAGCAAGACTTTGATGCCACCAATCCTGAACTCAAGATCTGGGCTAAGATAGTTGATGGACTATCTTGTTTGCAACTGGTTACTCTGTATATTGAATTTACTGACGTCAAACAATCAACTGTTTAATAGCAATGAAGATATAAAATGCAATTTTCAAAAAGCTATGCATATTTGAAAGTAATCTTCAACATTGCCAAATATAGCTTGGGAACTACCACCCTGTTAGCTGGCATCTATGAGATACACCAGTGTTTATTAATCTCGGAACTTGTTCAGTGGTAAAAACATTTGTTTCATACTCTCAAGTTGTCAATAAAATCCAAATGTTGGATCAGTCTGGTGACTGTTCTGAAAGAGCATAAATCATACATTCCTGAACATTCTGATGAAAGGATCACATCAAAGCTGGGAAAAACACAAATAACAGATTCAGCATATAAAGACTTACCTTGAAGATCACTCAAGATATTGTCATCCATGGTTGTGTTTTATAGTGATGTTCTGTCAGCTCTTTACACCTCAGCATTCAGCCTTGGGAAAATATTTATTTCGTTCTCAATATAAATGTCCCACCAATTAACTCAGTGGGCTCCCACAGCAGCTTACAAAGACAGGAAAAATATCACACCTCCTAAAAATGCCAATCTTAGAAACATTATGCAGTTGAAACATCCATAAGTAGCAATCTGTGGGTCATGGTGGCTGCGTTTTCTTTTTGACTGCAGCAAGCAGCAGAAGAGTGTAAGGTCTTTAGTTATATTGTTGTTAAGTTAGCATCCTACAAACAGCCACACAGAAAGCGATAGAGCTGACCACCATGAGAAGATCAAAAGAACTGTACTGGATGCATATTTTTAGCATTCTGGATGTTTCCTTAATCAGTGGTGATTTTTTGCATACACTAACCTGAGCTGGATAAATAAAATACATATTTTTGCATGCTTGTGTTTCCTGAAGAATGTGCTTTCAGCTTTATTGAGAGGCTACCTATAATGTCTGTTTCTGCCATCAATCTAGCAACATGAGGGGTTATCATTATCCTAGTCCACCTGTGCTGTCTTCCATGTAAATAAATGGAAACAGGAAAAAAAGTGTATGCCACAATGGTTCTAGAGCAGTGGTTCCCAACATTGGGTAATGCAGGTGTTCCTGGACTTCAATTTCCAGAAGCCTTCACTACCAGCTATGCTGGCTGGGAATTCTGGGTTTGGCAGTCCAGGAACAGCTTGGTTACCCAAGGTTGGGAACCACTGCTCTAGAACCATTGTGGCATACACTTTTTTCTGTTTCTATTTATTTACATGGAAGACAGCACAAGTGGACTAGGATAATGATAACCCCTCATGTTGCTAGATTGATGGCAGAAACAGACATTATAGGTAGCCTCTCAATAAAGCTGAAAGCACATTAGTGTTAGAGAAACATAATTCAGGCAAATGTTTGCTTTTGAGATATCAAACTTCAAAGAATGCCATGTTTCAAACCCTGAAAACTAATCAGAAAACAGAGCAAGCTAATTTGCTAACTCTGGGAGTTGAGAGAACCTCCTAAAATGACACTTACACCCTATCTACCTTAAATATTTTCTTCTTTTAATTATGTGTTATATGTAATGTCCTTTTCTTCTGTAAACCTCAGTTGGAGGATTCTGGGTCTGTAAATGTAGAGAAACATCATTCAGGCAGATGAAAGCTGAGTCTTCCTGTAGACCTCAAACAGCAGTCCCATTTCTGACATACTATGGAACAATTTTTTGGTCCTAAGAACATCCTAAGTGCCCTTCTGAGAACAATAAGAGGAACCATTTGGCTCATGGTGAGTTCTCGTCCCTCTTAATGTACTTGCTGTCTTCCCTCTGGGAGGCATCTAATGACTTCTCCAACACAGCAAGTTGCAACAATGGATATATCATGCCAAAACAATCCAGAATCAGCATCGCTTGATGGGATCCATCATCCATCAGGTTATTACATCTTTGTTGTTGTTGTTGTTTTTAGCAACAGTTACAAGAAAACATTTTAGTTGTCTTCCCTACTTCTGGTGACTGAATTTGGAATTCATTTTCTCTGGCCCTGAGAGATGTTCAAAACCTACTTGAGAAATGTCATGAGTTGAATAAGCTTTTGAAGACACCGTTAAGATTTTGCACTTGGTGCAAAAGTAGTCCCATTGAACATTTCTGAACACAACTTGTAAAGCATCAGGTATTAGGATTTTGCAAATTTTATTCTTCAGGCAACTAGAATGAAAACAGCTAGCAGTTGGAAAACTACACACCTGCCCCCCACTTAATCGGTGGTACCAAAGATGATAGAAACTGGCTTTGATGGATGAACTAATGCAAGAAATTCTGGTGGCCAATAATCTGGCTCCATCAGATTCCTTCATCAAGTAACGACATCCATTCATTTCACACATTAACCAAGAGTCTTTAAGAAGATTTATTACTGAAATCTGCAAGCCATTTTGGAGAGATGTACTAACCTTGTAAAGTATTTGTCCTTTCTGAGATCCTGAAATGAGGCAGAGACATAATTGTCTTAATCTGTTCCAGCATAACGAAAAAGAAAAAGTCTTGTAGCATATTTAAAACTAACTGATTTATTTTAGTATCAGCGTCCATGAATTACAATCCATTTCTTCAGCTGCACAGAGTGCTGTTGCTTACAGGTTTATATGAAAGTAGTCACAGTGGTGGGTTTTGTCTTGGTGGATATTTAAGTGCACATTTGCCACAGCTTGTTCAGCTATGCCATTACTCCTTTGTTGTTGTTTCTTGCCTGAAAAACATTACAAAATAGTACAAATACAGCTTTTAAACATGCAGTGATGTAAAACTTATCCCCCACCTCACCCCATTCCCAGTTCCTCAGATGTTTGGCCTGAGGAGGAACTTTACCTTTTGCTGTTGAGGAGTTGTTGGGGCTTTCAAATTCCAGTTTCGCAGTAAACCTACTACTCATACTCAAGTTCCTTAGCACAGAGATGAGGATAATAGTGATCTAATAAGGTCAATGGCCAAATCGGACACATCGTGTGCAGTACTTTGTAGGAGCTGAGCTGCAATTTCCAAAAGACATTTTTCTGAAGAAATTTCTGAGATACTTCATTTTTTTCAAACCTAAAAGAAAGGTTTGAAAGAAATGTTCCTCACTGTTTTGGGTGTGTGGTGGTTCTAACCAACCATCACCACCCCATTATCCTGGTAATGACACTGGGGGAGGCATTGTAGAGGATGCAAAATGATTAATGGCAATTTTCACTCCCAATAAACTATTGGAGAATTTCTCCTTCCACTGGGGAAAAAAATGGTCTCTCCAATTTCTATATCTAGAAGGTAGAATTTGAGAAGCCATTTATACAGAGCTCTAATGAAAAGATCTGTGTGAATAATGGCATTTAAGGCAGCACCAATGGATGGATGGAAAAGAGACCAACATGCCCTTCATTTTGCACATGCCAATGCTGCCTCTTTCAACTAAATTGGGAATCAGAAAACATGTTGGAGGTGACTGAGTGCAACTCATTCTACACTGAAGAAGATGCTTGTCTTGGCATGGGTGGTGGGAGAGTAAACAGATAGAGAAGGATCTCCTTGAGTCTTTACCTGCTTGGACCTTTACTGACCTTCACTTAATCTAGACTGATATTCTTGGGGTTCGTGATGCCACTTTTCCTTCCTTCTCACACTTCCCTCTTGACCCTCTGTGAGAGAAGACAGAATAAATGTTTTGCCTTTTTGTCTTGATAGGTTGAGTAGGTGGCTCCTTTCATCTCCACCTTAGTTAACTAGAACTAGGTCTGCTCTTATTTTTGCTCTCTCAGTGTGTTTCTCATTTTCCTAGAATAAGAAGTGTGAATGTGGTTTCTTTCCAAAGGGAGATGTGTGCTCAGCTAATTATGATTTTGAGGGGCCGAATCCACAAGTTAACTGAGCTGTTGTTTGCTCTCCTAACAAGACATAACTTTCATTGTACCCTAATGCATCTAATCTTAAGGGCTCATAATAAGAAATGGAAGCTGGGAGATTTGTCATCCAGGAAAAGGGTTTACTATCAAGCTGAAAATAGCCAAACATTTTTAAAAGCTCTTGATGAGGTTTTTGCCAAGTGCCTTGTAGGAAACATCTCTCTTGTCTGCAACTCCTGAAGGCCTTTCTTTTCCCTCTTCCACCCTTGAGTTGACCTATCAACCAGCTTTCACGGCTAGTTACCTTATACTGAACCAGTTCTTTGGTCCCTCACTTGCTGATGTCTGCACAGATTGACATTGGTTCAACTGGGGTTTCAAATAGAGGATCTACCTGCTGCCCTTAGGTCTGATGCAGGCTATTTTCCTCTTTTGTTGTTGTTTAGTCGTTAAGTCGTGTCCAACTCTTTGTGACCCCATGGACCAGAGCACGCCAGGCCCTCCTGTCTTCCACTGCCTCCAGGAGTTGGGTCAAAGTCATGTTGGTCGCTTCGATGACACTTTCCAGCCATCTCGTCCTCTGTCGTCCCCTTCTCCTCTTGCCTTCACACTTTCCCAACATCAGGGTCTTTTCCAGGGAGTCTTCTCTTCTCATGAGATGGCCAAAGTATTGGAGCCTCAGCTTCAGGATCTGTCCTTCCAGTGAGCACTCAGGGTTGAATTTTCCTCTTACCAATACTGAAAAAAGAAGGAACTATTATTTCTCTATGTTAAATTGTAGAAACACAGTTCTGTCCTTTCTTCACGCAGCAAAACACCTTGCAATGGACATAGTGGGGAGTAAGAGTGACACATCCATTATTTTTCCCCTTCACCCCACTTTATGTGAGTGAGAGCCAAATTGCAATGGCCAGAATAGCAGTTGAATGGACATGTCCCTGAAGGAAACTGAATCCTCTCCCATCAAGAGCAACAGCCACTCTCCAGAGTGGGGAACTCTGCATCTAGGGATGCATTTGTGTGACTAATCAAGAAACTTACTTGTGAAATAAATTTATACTCTGGAACACCACACTCCTAAATTTCTGGCTACTGGGGCAATGTGCTTGCAAACAAATATAGACAACAAATTAAAAACGATACCATTTTTGACAAAGTACGAGGTGGTAGCTGAAATATAATGAGGCACTTGTAGAGAAATGCCCCTCCACCAAGCCAGCATTTGCTGGGCGGATTAGGCGGCATTCCTTCTCCTCTATTGAGTGGTGTCACAAGCTAATAAATATTTCAGAATTGGCTGTATTCAGTCCAGCCCTTGTCCCGGTTGACGTCTGTTCTCTCAGTTTTCAGGAGGAGACAGGTGCAGAAGGATGAAAAGGGATTTAATTACTAAACATCCCCACCTCCCAGTCACTCCCAAACACATGCTGTACTTTTTACTGTGTACCCGAAGATGCATGCACTCACATACAGACATGCTTAACTATATAGGCACCCCCTACTGTATTCACATGCACACACAGTTTTGCACACAACTACAGCTACTGTACACTGATATTGTGCTATGCACTTTGCATCCATGTATGGTCCTCAGTTCTGTGCTAAATAAAACACAGTATCACACTACTTATGAATGTTTGGCCTATTTTATAGATCACTGTTGGGTAACTACCTCTGGACTTCAAACTCTCTGTTTTACATGTTCAGGGGGTAAATCATCAGATGAGATTAGTGTTTGGGAAGAGGGAATTCTTGAGAGATTTTATTTGTCTTGTAGAATTTCTACTGACTTTCCATTAAACATAGTTTTGATAGCCAGTTTAATGGTTGTGTGCAGTTCAGTGGTGAGTGTGCTTTGTGGTTGAGCAACTTTCTGCAAGGGCTTTTCAGTTGGTTGGCTGTCTCTGGATGTAGGTAGAGACATCCAGCTTGAAGGGTGAGCTGATATGTACAAATAAGTTGTCTGTAAGGCATGTAAGGCTGCAAACTGACCCCTCCAAAACCAATGTGACTGGGTTGCTTTGCTTTGTGACCTAATGGGAGGTCTGTCCTCCTTCCCCCCACTTCCCTTCTCTGCTCCTCCTCCTGTGAAATGCCTTAAGGAACCAAGAATGGTTTTAGGCTAAGCTTTACCTCCCCAGACTTCCACTTTCAAGTCTAATGTTCAGATATCAATTTTAAAAAATCTGTAAGAGTTTTCCATTTTAGTCAGAGATACTGCTTGTGTCAGGAATGCCTGGAAGCTTTTGGGACTATGGGTGGCTACTGCATTTGGCAAGACACTGGGCTGCCCCATGGTCTCCTCAGGCCTTTGACTGACCTCTGGCTGGTCATATATTGACCACCAAGAGGGCTTTCTGTTTCAGTTCAGCCTTGCATGAGTACCTGAAGTATGGCTGCATGTCTGTATCCTTTGATGTCCTCTGTTTCTGACTCCTGGTGTGGATTGTTCTTGGACCCAGCTGCTGGCTTGCCTCTTGATCTTGTCTCCTGGGTTACTGTTTGGTTCTGACCTGCTCATTGGTCCAGAATTATTGTTTGTTCTATGGCTCTTCCATGCCTGCTCATTTCTTCCCTCCTCCCTTCTTCCCTCCTCCCATCCCAGGGTGCCCTGGGACTGTGCAGCTTGTCCAAGACAAAGTAGACTGGCTCTACTCACAGGAGGTACAGTGGAGAATTGAACTCCCAACCTCTGGCTCCACAGCTCAGCCACTGTATATCTCATTAATAAATATAAAGAAATGTCAATCTGGAAGGGTTTCTTTTTAAAGGAAATAGAAACTACTGGCCTGGCCATTTTTGATAGGTACAGCTACTCCCAGCATAGAAAGCATCAAATGGTACATACCTGCATGCCATGTGGTTATTAAAGCTGAAAATCCTGCCAGAAAAAAAATGTAATTCAGCACCACAAGCACAGTTGGATACACAGGAATTCAAAACCAGACTTACGAGTGCCAAGCTTAGGAAGCATGCAAAGCCCTCTGGATGGGTCAGTCTGTCAGTTTAACTTTCTCTCATATCTACAGTAATTGTGTCAAATCTCAAGCTCTTTCTCTCAAATTATGAAATAGTTGTGAATTTTTGGAAAATTCTTATTCAAAACCAAACCAAAATTCTCACCCATCCCTAAAGCTATCTGCATTTGCTAATGCCCCACAAGCACCAGGAGAAAACAGTCCGAGAGCTTAGGATCCCAATTCTGGACCCATTAAAGATGGCTAGTTCTGATTTTTTTTTTCCCCCACCCTCTTCTTTCTTTTTAAATTGGTTGCCTTTGCGTGGGCAAAGATCTGGATCTGAGAGCTGCAGCTTGTCAAGATGACGCTAACTGCTAAAGAAAGTACAAGTGATGGATGAGTAGAGCAGATGGTTTTGTGTCTGGTCGAAGGAAGAGAAAGTGTCACTCAGGTCCAATAGAGAATAGCATCGGATGCAGATCTTGGTTAATTAGTACATCGGAAAATTGGGGAAGGAGGAGGAATTGTGTATCTTTTTAACAGGGGCTTTTAAAGATGCCCATGAATTATTAAGGAGGGAAACTGCTTTCTTTTGTTTTATTGGAGTTAACCTTGGGAGAGTTACCAGCATGATGGGTTGGGGGGGCATATGTTCTATGTTAATAAGCAATGGATGGCACGAGAAGGCAGATTGCGCTGAAACTCTGGTGAAGTGCCAAAATTTCTACCTGACTCCCTTCAGTAACTGCCTTTTTTTTTTCTTTTAACAAGGGGGTCCAGTGAAGAATAAAAGAAATACTGTACCTAAACCTCAACTGTGCCTTTCCTTCATCTAATTTAACATTCTTTCCTTCGGGAGCAGTAGATGACAAGGTCACATTATCAGCATTAAAGAAAGATTCAGGTCCTAGTTTATTTGACTTTTATACGTGGAATGAGCAAAGGCACGGTTGTATTCTTTCCCTTAAGTAGCAAAATGTTGTGGGACAGCCCTGGTTTACAGGAAGTAGTGGGAAAGAATTTTGCCCCTTCTATGAACATAACATTTTATTTAAGATTCGTACTGAAAGACTGACACTGGTTCCAACTAATGTCTGTCTGTTTATCTATCTATTTCTTGGCAATGGCTTCGCCACCTCACCTCTTTACTTGAGTGCACCTGCTAGTTAGTTGCTTTTGTGGACCTCTTCAGCTCATCTCATGGGGCCTGATGGAAATGCAAAAGATTGAGAATAGAGAAGTAAAAAAGCAAGAGGGAGCAACAGGACTGGGGAGAGGAACCTGTGATTTCCCGTGTGCTGGGGTGGATGTTTTTGTTATTATTCTCCTCCGCCATCCACCCCACCTCCTTCCTGGTCTGCCAAAGCTTCCAACCAGACAGTTATGCTTGGAGATGAAAGGGCAAACAGTCTCCCTGCCTCACTCTCTCCCCCTGCTCCTTCTCCCCCCACCTTTTTGTGGTTTTCTAGAAAGCCCATTGGCTGCTGCCTGAGATATCCTGAGAGATGCAGCAATTAATTTTCTTTTAATCAAGGTCGGATGAAGTAAATTGGTGCGGCTCTGCAGCCCCTCATTTTCTGTTTTTGCAGTGATGCAAAACAAATATGATCAAATTATGCTCCTTCTCACCTTATTGAATTAGGAAGCGTG
Source organism: Intellagama lesueurii (assembly GCA_037013535.1). Taxonomy (NCBI): domain Eukaryota; kingdom Metazoa; phylum Chordata; class Lepidosauria; order Squamata; family Agamidae; genus Intellagama; species Intellagama lesueurii. Next base: position 10,902,420 of record JBAJHW010000016.1, on the reverse strand, counting down.
ACTGATCCAGAAGAGTTGAGATGTTATATACTGTACCAAACCCACACCATCTCCCTCCCTTCTACCACTTATCCAACATTGCCAACCTTCCTTTTGGCCAAAGCAACCACTTCTGGCAGGTTTTTATATACTTCTAGGACAAAAAAAAAAATCTGGCTATCTCTTTCTCTCTCTCTCCCAAGGAATTGTCTGGGGTGTTGCTTGTCAGTATAATATAACAAAGTCAGATTTAGACAAAAACTTGTGCTTATATACTCAAGGCAGCAACAATTATTTGAGGAAGTTTCAGTCTACTTTGGTCATGGGACTGTTTTGAGGATATGACAAGTTAATCCCCATCTACCATCTTGACCTCTTTGGAATGACAAAATAGTAGTATCAATAGCAGTAGCAGGAGTTCTAAGAAGTCATCATTATATTAACAATGAAACAACAGTCTTGAAGATAAGCTGTACCTCTTCAACAGCAAAATTCCCTCTTCCTCAACTGTATTAAACATACAGGAGACTCTTTGTCCTGGCAATGCTAGGGCAGAGGATAAACAGTGGTCCACTAGCCAGTTTTGAGTGGAAGAGCAGAGCACCAGTTAGTTATTGCATTTCTTGTAAATGCAATAAGTAAGGAAACCCTGTACCTGATCCAACAGCACACTCTCAAGAGCACATTCCAGTGAAGCACAGTTCACTCCCAACTATCAGCCAGACTGGCATAAGTTGTAGCCCAAAGTATGAAGTTGGAGGAGGTTGATTTATATTGCAACCCTACGCACACTTAGCAGGGAAGTCATTTACTTCTGAATATACATGCATAGATTGCACTGTAAGCATATGTGTCACCCCACTTGCCAATTCTTAGACTCCAGGAACAACAACTTTAAGATTAAGAATAGAAAACTACACTTAAGTTAAGTGATATGCAGATAATAATAAAGCAACCAGACAATAGGTAAAAGTTCAACATGTACATTGACTAAAACTGAACTGTTCTGCCTTGCAAGTTATGACAAAGGACAATGCAGAGCCCAAATCATTCAATGTAGATCCTGAAACTGGGACTTTCTGCTGCTCCCTATCTCTGAGCAGTGGTTCCTTCCCCCCCGAAAAAGGAATATCTTTCCATCCTAGCAAATGCATTAGTTTGGAACAAGCTATGCACATATTGTTTTCCTGCTGCACTACTCTTGTTTCACGGGTAAAAAATAGGCCCCAGCTGTTAAGTTGGAAGTAGGCAAGAGTCTCAGACCAATTCTAGCACAACCTGCCATGAGGGCAACATGCCCACTGCCCAGTGGAGATGTTGCATATTGTTATTGTGTTCCCTTAATCTAAAATGAATGTTATCTGATTGACGGCATCTGTTTGCTCATTGTGTCTGGAAAACAACTCAAGCCAACATTATTACTAGCTGAAATCAATGTTTATAGACAGGGGCATATGTATGGTGCAGTTCCATAACTGTGGACCACAAGTATGAAATCAGAATTTGGGGCATCGTGAGAGTCATCTTCTTCCTTTTCCTCCTCTTCTTCTTGATGTTGTTTCAGGGGCCAGATGTCTTGCTGATAATGGTTATGACTAGCAGGGTGGACCTGGCAAGGGCCTTGACAATGTGTATCCACAGTTAACAGCTGAATAACAGCCAGAGCAATACATGTACAGGCCACCTGTTTATAGCCTAATTCATATAGTGATATGTACCCTATTTGTAAGTATCATATGCAAACATAATGCAGATCTGCTATGCCCCCTGGTTGGTGATATGTTTCTTACTTTTTGGCTATGTGTATGTGGCCACTATTAGCAGTAAGTAAATATAAATAAATTTGCTTCATTTGCATCAATATATATAGGTTGTTTGTTGAATATATGCCATATTAGGGCAGGATTTTGGTTTTCTGTATATATGTGCTTGTGCACATGCAGACGCTAGGTATACCCTCGTTAATACATGTATATGTGTTATTATTTCTTCCATTAGACACTGCCTGGTGCTCTCCATTCCCTTTGGTGAGATAGCTTGATTGTCCTTTGGTTGATGGAGTATGTTGTGTGTGTTCTACTTTTAAAAAACACACCTAATTGCAAAATACAATGGTAGGAGATCTCTGCATTTACACCCAGATCAGTCTTAATCCAGGCTTAGAAAGAGGTGTTGGGGGATCTGCTTTAACACCAAAAATATTTGTAGTGTCTCTGTCTCCAGCTTGTCCACCTTAAGTCTAAGTGTTTGTTTGTTTTTTCCTTTTGGGCAAACTCTAATCCCAAAGCAGAAGAAAAGCACTTTGGGCACAAGTCAGAGAGATATAACTAGGAGAAGGTGCAAAGAAGGTTTGGCCTCCCTCACTTGCACATGGGGTTTGCCATTAAAAAATTATCCTCCCATGACCTATTTTATACTTTTAAAATTGTTAAAAACAAAGAAAGAAATCGTGGGGCAAACCCAGGTTTAAACACATGCTTCTGCCACCATCATATCATTTACTGTTGTTTGGTTCCACTTCTGCAGTTTATAATCTTATGGTGTTTACTGCTGAGCTGTGCTTTCCCTGGCCACAGTTAAAATCATAGACCAGAGATGGGGAAGACTATGGCCCAACATATATCAACATACTCCTGACTCTCACTTTTCCTCACCATGGGCTAGACTTGTAAGGACTGATGGGAACTGGAGTCCAACAACACCATGAGGGCCAAAGTTCCCCGGTCCCTGCCACAGAGGTGAAACTGACTGACCTTTCTGTCACTCAAGGGGCCGTCTCTACTGCCCTGAGCCAATTTTGAAATGCAAAAACAAGGAAGTTTTTTTTAAAATATTGTAAGAAAAGCTTGTGATCTGATATCCATGCCCAGTGCTTAAGATATAAAATCGAAAGCAGAGTGGGGTGTGGAGGGGCAAACATCAGATTATATACTCAGTACAAAATGATATCAAGGAGAAGCAGAGCCTCACTCTCCTGTCCCAAGACCGCCCTGCCCGCACCCCCCAAACCTCACATACATACATTATCCTAACAAGACAACCCTGTAAAGAAGAGAGAGAGAGAGAGAGAGAGAGAGAGAGACTGGCTCAAGATCATTCAGTGAATTTCATGGACCGGAGGGGACTAGAACCTGGGCCCTTAATTACCAGTCCCACACCTTAAGTATTGCACACACTAATTTTCTAAGAATATGCTTGGATTTAAATAAACTCAAATATTTTGCAAGTCCATCATTGATTTGGGCGTCCCCCCCCCCCCCTCAGATTCATTCCTATCACCAACTCCATGATCACACAATTTTTGCCAAGATCCCACAGGATTGGCCCCTAGCAGCAGCCTAGTCACACATTCTGTTCTGCACTCTCCTTGCTGTGGCACCCCATTCTCAAACTACGGCAGAGCCTTCCGTTCTTTATGATCCTATATCATTCTCCTCCTCCCATCTCCTTCACGCTCGGTGTCCTTTTGTGCACCTGAATCTTCATGCCATGTCAAACACATCCTGTTTGTGCAAGGCACTGCTAGAATGGGGAAAGGAGAAGGAGGAGGAGGAGAAAGATGTCCAAGATCCCAGCTCAGCAAAAATTGCCAGCTCTAGTTTTTTGGCACAAGAAGATCTTACTCCTGTTTCTGTGAATCATTGCCCATTTCCACTCCCGATGAGTGGTCCAGATGATACTTATGCAGAATCTTTATCACTCTAAGAACAGAGAAGTAATGACCCAACCTACCAATCAAGCTGACTGGCAGGATGGGACTCTCCTGGGAGTTGAGGTCAGTGCGGTTTTAATTGTCTCAGAGGGTTAGTATTTTCTTTTTTTCCCTTTTCTTTTTTTTAATACCTTTTAAGTAGAGCCCATTCTAGTCTTCCAAGCGGTTTTACTTTACCAAAAACTCCTAACATCTTTGTAATATCTTATAGTTGTCAAAGATGAAAAGTTTAAATCTTGGGAGACAGCCACATTATTATTAATAATATTATTTCTGCAGTTAATCAGAGGATCTACTGGAAGTCTGCTTAAAGGTACACCACAACAAGTACAGAGCTACTAGGAACTTTGGTGACACTCACCAGCACCATTTCAGCTGTAACATGTGAGGACTAGGCATGAGCAGCTCTCACAACGCCATTTCCATGGACTTCCCACTTTCCCCACCCTCCCATCCTTGAGATACCCGATCCTTTCTGATTGCAGAAGTTAAAATGGGGAATCTGGTTGTTACTTGGATGGAGACCACCAAAGAATACTAGATCTGTATTGGAAAAGAGTTGTCTCTCCCTGGCAATTCAGATTGGCCTTTTTTTAAAAATGAAGTTGGGAGGCAGGAAAACTGCCAGATTTGTCCATCCCTAGTTTTAGCCAGAAGCTAGAAAGTGCTCAGAAAGAGAGATTTGCACAAGAGGGAATCAAGCCTTCTGTGGGCACTGGCAAGTCCCAAAGCAGTTGGCGGCCAGGCCTCTGTTGCAACAGAAAGTCTAACTCTTAATGAGCAAACTGCATGCACAGCGTTACTGGCTTGAACAACCCTTCCCTGGGGGAGGGGGAGAGACTCATTTCATAAAGGAGGGGGCTTGTCTTTCCTCTTTGGAAGAATGCCCTTCACCCACCACACAGGACTTCTCTCTTTGTCCCATTGAGAGTGGGCTCGGTGCCACTTTATACTTTGGAGGATCATTAGCAAAAAATCATTAGCTATAATACAGCCTCCCCCATAAATCTTGCCCCCTCCCCCTGCACCTGGACCACTTGTCCATGCCTAATTTCCATCTCCCTAATTTTATGATTTGTCCCTCATTTGATGAGAAGTCCTTTCCATTAATTGTGTAGTAAGTGCTTCCAGAGGGGAAAAAAAAGGGGCTGCGGGGCTGACCCCATCTTGGAAATACAACGATTTGGTCTTCCTCACCAACCACCCCCTCTCACCATTGAAGGATGGAAGTTCGACTGAAATATAACCGTTTCTCCTTCAAAAGGGCATTGCTCCAAATCTTAAAGGGACAGTGGCACATTCTGCCATGGGGTGTGGTGTACTTCTTACTAGGGTTGCTGTAAAATAGACAAGAATGTGGGAACTCTGGGCCAGACTCCCTGTAACATCCTGGGACAAGAGCGATAGGTGATGGAAGCCCCAAAGCTACTGCTGTATATTCAGCCAAATGTTCAGAATGCTGTACAGGGTGGGGAGGGGAGTATAAGGAAGCTCTGATAGGTACTGTTTTTAAAATCTTTTGATTCAATATCCAGTTTGTGATTAGAAGGGAGTGTTTGTGTGTTTGTCAGCACTTCAAAAATTGGGAATTTCAGGTCTGATACTCATTTATCCTGTACTGTAAGACTTGGCAAACACATTGAAAAGGAAGGATGAAGAATGGTGGAGGAGAGGATACAAGATTTTTAGGTCTTGGGGGGGGGGGGAATCAAGAATCTGTCAATGCAAGTTCAGCATTATTTTCATTTTATTTCTTGTTCATATCCCACCTTTCTTCTCTTACTGTACCCAAGCCATTTTATTTTGTGATATTCTCATAGGTATTGATGTCTAAGTGTTTCTGTCCCAGTATTTCATCAGAAGGTAATCTCATCAGCAAGCAGAGTTAAAAATATCAGTACATGCAATCCAAAATTTAGGAAACTGCTCTATAGTGAATGAACCCATTGGTCTGATTGGCTCAAGTGTTGCCTCTTCTGGTTGGCAGCTGGGATTTTGGACTCACCTGGAAATGCCAGAGACTGCACATGAGATATTTTGCACACAAAGCAAGTGATCCATCACTTAGCTGTTGGACTTTCTCTAAAAATAAGCAGCACTCTAGAAAGAGTTGAAGACCACTTAGAATTAAATGGTCTTTTAAAACTTGCTACTGAAATATTGCTAAGGATGGAGTCAAACGGGGACCCTTTGGGAAGGCACTGCAAAAAATGTTATGCTATCACAGTGAAGTCCTTGCTAATTGAAACTGGAAATAGACTAATATCCAACAGAAGTGGCTTCCAATAAGAGTTTTACTAAGAGTAAAAAAAGATGTTGCCCTACAACTGTATGTGTACCATCAGCCTAATTTCATGGGGCCCTCCAGGCTCTAATGAATTTCAAATGCCCCCTTCTGCCACTCAGTTTGATGCTCAATGGTTGGAGAGGAAGATGAGTACAGAGAGGTAAGGAGTCTTGCGGAAAACGTTCTTCCTTTGGCAATCAATCCTGCCTGAGTATTGTGACGTATTGTGGTATTTCCATAGAAAATAGAAAAACAAAAATCGCCATGACTACAAACAAATTTCTGAATTGACTGAACTTTTTATCGGAGCACCAAAAAGTTCCAAATAAAGATTTCAGTGAAGATTCCATATCCACTTGTCATAAAGGAATGGTGAATGTAAGTGGCACTGAGAGAAAAATGGGCATGCATTATCTGGCCTGGCCTCAGGAATGACCCCTTGCCAGGCCTCAGCAATGATGTCCTTCAGACGGTCAAAAGAGGCGCAGAGGCATGAAGACAGTAACTTGGTCTCTGATGGGGAATGTAGAGGGTCAGAGGAAAATGCGTTTGCAGGACCTGACAAGAAGTCAAATTGTTGAGCAGACAGTGAGAGATCTGAAGGGCCAGATGTAGAAGGATATCCACAGTCACAGGTTGGGAGCAAGAATAGATCCAAGGAAATAATACTATTGGGTTGGAGGGATCAGAAACATTGTGAGAGCAAAGCCAGATGAGGTCATAATCCAAGACTGCACTACCATTCTGTAAAAAGGAGTATTAGCAGAAGTATGATGCTCAAAACTACTTGTGTGGACCCATGTGCCTGAGCAGACATCAGGGATTTGTGAGGTTTGGTAAACTGAGGGTGGTCTGTAGGAATCAGCAGAGAAAACATGCAGCCAGGCTGGTAATGCAGCCTAGATGGCACCCTTGAGCCAGTGGTGTTTGTCTGCCAGGCCTTTGCTGAACAACTAGAGTACGTACTGGTGCTACAGGAGGTAAAATGCACAGTCTTGATACTGAAAGCTCTGGTGTGATACCATGAACACCCACAGATTATACACATGCAAATGATGTTGAAGAATATAATGGTTTCACACACTAACCAGTGGAGGAACTCATTGTCTGAATGGAGAAAACCCACAATGACCAGGTGAACCATCTGGTTTCTACTGCCCACCTTGACACATTTGCCAACATTGTGTAGCATCTATGTACACCAATAAGGAAATATGCAAAATGCCCTGTTCCCTGGCACCCATTTCCCATGATGCCTCATGAATGTACACAGTGACTGGTGTTTATGTGAATTCTCTGTTCAGCCTGTATTAATCACAACCTGTGTGTATGTGTGTTGAAGGCAGCAGATTCTTGTGAGTTCACATCCTCAGTGCTTTTCTTACTGTGTGACTGGTTTTCCTCACCAGAATGTCAGTGGTAGGAGTGGCAGCAGCTGCAAAGAGCCAGCAGCTGAGGCTTCTGAACAGAGTGAAAGGAGTCTTCGTTTTTCACCCTACAGTTGCCAGTTGCTGACTCTCTGACTCCTGCAAAGAACTGTGGTTTGCTTCTCCCAAGACAACAGACAGCTTGGCCCTAGAACCATGCCTGCCAACTCTAATCTCATTTTCTGAACAGCCGCCCCCTGCTCTGCCCTGCCTTGAGTGGGTTCTCTGTTTGGGGAGATCTTGAGATTTCTGCTCAACTAATGTAGGGAGCCACGTGTGATATATGAGATCATTTGCAGCATGCATTTATTTATGTTTTCATTTATTAACTTGTGGAAGGGCAGCTTAGAAAATTGCAAGGTAACAATGACATCAACTAAATTATTAAACCCACATGACTTAAAAGCAATCTGAAACAAGCAGCATAAGCTCTGAACCAAACCAAACCATTTAAGTTTAGAAAAATATAACAAGGTCTATGCCCAGTGATGAACCCAGAGTCAAACCTACTATTAAGCAGAGTTGCCTCACGTGGCAGATACAAGGGAGAATGTGCATGTCGTTCCTGAACACCTTAGCTACAGGTTTCCTTTCCGGGAAGACACAGCTATGTTCTGTCCTGGGTCTCCTAAACTAACCTGCTGCCTCAGGCGTGTTGGAGAACACTATACCATTGCAAGCACTGGAGTAAGTTTCAGTTACCACTCCAGGTTTTTAAACCATTTTTTTCCAGCAATTATAGTGCAAAGTCTTATGGTCAGCACTTAGTGCACACTGTTTTCCAGATGGCTTTGAAAGGGCACCTAGAGGGTACTCTTATATAAATAAATAAGTAAATAAAAAATGCACACCAATAGAAAGGGGCATTCTGCCACCTTAATTAATTCTGAACATGTCCTTAATTGTGCTTATTTTTTTATCATGAGTTCTCTTCTCCTGGTCATGGGGATAGCATACCAAAGACCTATGTGTTGCAATGAAACAATACCCTCTCTGATTACTAGAGATTTTTTCCAGAGCCACTCCTGTAACTTCTGAGATTCTTAAACCATATCTCAGTGAGAGAAACATCTCCTTTACACACAGAAGGTCCCATCTCTGACATCTCCAGCTGAGAGGTTCAAGTAACAAGTCACAGGAAACAATGTTATCCACCTGAGCCCCTCAAGGTCTGTTGTCAGTCAGAGTAGACAGCATTGAGCTAGATAAACAAATAGTCTAACTTAGCATAAGCAACTTGATGTGCTCTGTGTTGGTAGTTGGAAGACCTAGAAACTTTTTTAAAAGGACATTATTAGGATGTTGAATTCTGGATTCAACACAGCATTACTTAGGGTAACAGAATTAATCCCCTTTTAGATGTCAGCTAGGTATTTTAGGGCTAATGTGCCAGAATTTGGAGCTGGGGCTACATGTGACATCCGAATGTGGGGGACAAAAGTCAGATAGCATTTGTGGGGCTAGCCAGCTTGGTGGGAGAGATGAACCCACAAGCAGTGGACTGCAGACAAAAGAAGAACAGGTGGATGACTATTGTGGGAGTGCAGTAGTCCCTTGCAGATTGTATTATTGAACTGGACAGGGCCAGAGCACGTAGCTCTAATTTGTTGTTATTTATATCAGTTTAAACAAGTAACTTCCATTTTAATAGTCAGAAGGTGGTTGTGCATGTAGCTAATTCATGCTATGCCTTTTATAAGAGAGAGTGTGTGTATTTATTTCAAGTTATCAATATTTCTCTGTGTATGGCAGTGAGGGGGGCAGGACTAGAGAGGGAATGGAAAAAATGTTATTCGGACCCATTTGAAGGTCAGGTGTCCCCAAGGTTATCTGCCTTCCCCCCCCCCTCAAATCTGTAAAGTAATGGTATTCACACTCAGTACTTGAGAAGTGTTTCTTTTTATAGCCCTTCCAGATGACAAATAATCCCTCTTTTTGAAGTCCTTTTTAAGGCATTGTTCCTCGGGTGCAGAGAGCACTTTGCAACCAGCTTTTCCTGGAAAGGACAAAATTCCAGCCCCTCTCACTGAAAGAGAGGGAGAGAGGTGGAGGCTGTTGTCTTCCCAGAGACCAGGGCACCCCTTTTCCAAACACCCTGGGAAGAGGGGAGAGTCCTGCTCTGAGGCAAGTAGAGCCATGGCAGACCTTGGGAAAGTTACTTTTGAGGATGGCCACACTGACTGGAGGATTCTGGGAGCTTCCCCACACACACAACATGCAACTTCTCCCAGCACTGCTCTGAAGTCCAAATTTCCTTTCCTTTCCTTTTTTATTATTTTCATGTTTCTATAATATACAACATAACAACAACAAAAATTAAAAAATAATAGAACAAAAAAACAGAAAATATACAACTCAAACAATCAAAACTAAAATTTAAAAAAATAGTGCACCCTTTTACCGGGACCAGTAGAGATATTCTTTCTCCAACATCTTGTTTATGATACCCCATAGCCCTTCCAAAATAAGATTATCTCTTTGGGTAAGTGACCTTCACCTTTCAATCCAGTCTTCATTAAGGTATTGCGAAAAGGGACCCTACTACAGCGTTTTTATTTTCTCCCTGAACTTTTATTTGTACTTCCAAAATACTGGAGTTTCTCCAAGCTTTCTGATGCCTCCCTGTTGTGTAGATGGTTGTCTCTTAGCTACATACAAAATTACAGAAGTCTGAGATCACAACTAAAATATTACAGAGGTGGAGAAATGTGGCTTTGCAACATCCATCAGGCTCAGCCAGCATCATCAAGATCAGGGGATAATAGGAGTTACAGTCCAACTACATCTGGAGGGTCAGACTTTCCCCAAACATAGTATGTATACTTAATATGTGTACATATTTCCCTTCTCAAAGCTAGAAGCCCAGGGTTCAACTGGGCCTCCACTATTGCTACAAGCTTAAAATCTCCCTCCAACATCTAACTGATAGAGTTGACAAGCAAATAGAAAAAATCTGGGATGTTGACAGAGTGGAGTGGGTGACGGCAAGGAAACTGTGATCATGACCATATTGCTGCATACTTTCTTTGTTGTTGTTTAGTCGTTAAGTCGTGTCCGACTCTTCGTGACCCCATGGACCAGAGCACGCCAGGCCCTCCTGTCTTCCACTGCCTCCTGGAGTTTGGTCAAATTCATGTTGGTAGCTTCGATGACACTGTCCAACCATCTCGTCCTCTGTCGTCCCCTTCTCCTCTTGCCTTCACACTTTCCCAACATCAGAGTCTTTTCCAGGGAGTCTTCTCTTCTCATGAGATGGCCAAAGTGTATTGGAGCCTCAGCTTCAGGATCTGTCCTTCCAGTGAGCACTCAGGGTTGATTTCCTTCAAACTGGATAGGTTTGTTCTCCTTGCAGTCCAGGGGACTCTCAAGAGCCTCCTCCAGCACCACAATTCAAAAGCATCAATTCTTCAGCGGTCAGCTTTCTTTATGGTCCAGCTCTCGCTTCCATACATCGCTACTGGAAAAACCATAGCTTTGACTATGCGGACCTTTGTCAGCAAGGCGATGTCTCTGCTTTTTAAGATGCTGTCTAGGTTTGCCATCTCATAATTTCTACCCCAAATTAATTTTATTTATTTATTTAAAATATTTTTATCCTGCCTTTCTCCTTAAAAAGAACCAAAGAGGGCCTTTCTTGTCCTTCTACTCCATCCTCTCTCCTTTTTTTTAAAGGAACCACAGAAAAGCACTTTTGTGGAAATTTTGCAAACTCTGACATGGATCAATTGATTAATGAAGCAATTGCTCGAAAGCCAAACTGTTCATTGATCAAAACATCTTTCCTAAGCTGACAGCCCTAGCCTGAACACACAAGTCTTTCAAGTGCTGTTTAAGGAGAACCAGGCACATACAATGTGATGGAGAGGGCAAGAATAAGGAGACTTGGATTTTAAACTTTAGCCACTTATGAAGCTTATAGGATGATCTTCAGTATCTTACCATCTATCTCTCCACCTGTCCTGCCTCACAGGACTGTGATGTGGTTGGCATGGCATACTCCTTCATAGGTCACTCCAGGCTCCTCAAAGGAAAGGTGGAATGTGACAGAATATATTCATAACATTTAGCAACAGCTAAAGCACTTGCTCACCTTTCACGAAGAACAGTTGCTCATGGATTGCTTCACAAATCATACTTTCAGCTGAGAAAAAATTGCACCCCGCCCTGCTCTATGCTGTTTACCTGTGACAACCAAATGTTTTCCAGGTGAGAGAACAATTAACATATATTCTGAGAAACCTTTGGCTCCACTGGTACTGAATTGCATTCCATTTCTCAGATCCCCACTTACACAATATAGTTAGGAACCACTAAAATGATAGAAAACACTGGGCAAGGTTTCAGGTTTGACAGAATTCTTCTTCAGGGTAGACAGAGAAAAGAGGAACAAGCAGAGGATGAGGGAAGAAACGAAAACATTCCAAGTGAGAACAGAGAGCAAAGACCTTTGTATAAGATGACAGCTTGCACATTGATCTTACAAAAAGGAACACCTGCAATTTAAAAGGCATTTCTGTGAAATGGGCCAGAAGAAGCAAAATGAACATGGCCTCAGCCCCCGCCTCCCCATTTTGAAATGAGACTGTAAGTTATCATTAATAATAAGCAAGAGGCTAAGAGGGCAAGCAAAGAAAGGAGGAGGAGCTTGCAGTGAACAAAGTACATGATTGGGTAGATAAATTGGATTTCTCAGGTCTCAGGTCAGGAAACAATATCTCAAATGTATTAAGTCACAAAGAAAAATTAGATAGCGTAAACTGATCCATCCTGCAAGGGGTGCTGAACTTTTTCGATGACTTTAGAAGGCTGTGTTTACAGTAACATCAGCTCACTGGCCAAGGGAAGTTGTGAGCTGTTTGGCAGAGGAGAGGAACCAATTTCCCACCAGCCCGTCTATCATTCCCCCCCCCCCCCAGTGTGTGTTTGCAGCTGTTGTCTTGGGCAACCCAATTTGCATATTGTTGGATTCTTTGATTTTTTTTAACTTCTTCTACTTTCCTTTTTCTTAATTTTATCTTGGAAAAATAAAAGAACATTTATATGTATTTTGCTTATCTGTGTGATAACATTCACCCTTCAAAATGGAATGCAAGGCCATTTTAAATAGCAGTCAATTGCCTTCCCCACCCTGAAATGACAACTAGCTCTTGTCAATCTGGATTTTTCCCTTTTTATATTTTCCCATTCATAGTTTTTGTTTTCCATTTAAGCCTGGAAGGAAGAAGTATGGGTTAATAGTTTTAAATATACTTAAAAGTGCCTACAGTTATATAACAGGGGAAGAAAAGAACTTCCTGGAGACATATTTATATATATATATATATATATATATAAACAAACTTATTGCAGATTTTAACAGCCCTTTTAGATTGCAGTTTTATTACATCCATAAGAACATAAGGATCATTTTCCTTTATTTATTTATTGAATTTTTATACTGCATAGTATCTGATACTCCCTGGGCAGTTCACACTTATAACATGTTAACTCATATTTAAAAAATACATTAAAGTACATTAGAAGATCCAAGGCAATAAAAACATACTTGTTGAAGTGGAAATGGATAACTAAGTTGGTACCCTCTAGACTTTCCTGCAAAGGGATTTCTACAAGTCCGGTGCCACCACTGAGAAATCTCTTTTTCTGGTTGCCCCTCACTTTACCTCAGGTAAAGAGTTCCTCAGAAGATAACCCTAATGTGCAAGTGTATAGGTTATACTACAGACTCCACCATAGGTATAATCCAGGCTGACAGTAGTGGCCTTTGCCACTCTTTGCAGTAGCAAATTTTACCTATTAATTGTATACTGCACTTTTTTCTTTATTCATTGGTCTACCCACTTTGTGTACTTAATCGATAACATAAGACGGAGATAGGGTGGGGTGAATGATAGTTGAGATTATTCCATTTTAATTCTCACATATGCAGCCTGCCACAAAATGTGTGGAAGGTTCCTACTCATGGTTGGCTTGAAGGCAGGATGCCCAGCCAGATAGATACACAATCTTTTATCGAAATCTCCCTCCACATTGGTTTCACGTTAATTCTCCCCTTTCCACAGATATGTATGTATGTATGTATGTATGTATGTATGTATGTATGTATGTGTGTGTGTGTGTGTGTGTGTGTGTGTGTGTGTGTACGTATGTACATATGTATATAATCCACCCTTCATTAAAGTCTCATGGTGGATAATAATCTTTGAAACAATAAAATAATATGGAAGTAAAGGGAAGTTAATACACAACAAAGATCCAGTCTTTAGGGATGTACAGAATACTTGCTAAACTCTTTGTTATCAGTGGTTTAAGCTGTGTCTATCTGATGAAACATATCAGTGAAGAATTTTCATCCCTCAAGATTTTTCTCCTCAAGATGAGACAAGTGCTATTTTTTTCCTCATCAAAATCCCCGTAAATTCTACAAATTGCGCAAACTGAAAAACTTGTTTTCTTTTCCTCTGAGAAGCAAAACCCACTCACAACTATCACAGAATGATGGCTGATTATTAGAAGAATTAAAAAACCCTCCGCAGTGCTTCTCAGCCTTAAAGTCCATGCAATGAAGCAATAACCATCCTCATTTTGTGCAAGCTGTGCACTTTCCCTTAAAGCTTTAATTTAGTACAATTTTGCTAAATTTACACACACACACACACGTTTCCTCTCAGTGTTCTCTTCTCTTGTCAGAAGTGCAATAAAATACTGTGACCTCCCACAGGGCTAGAAGAATAATTTTACAATTCCTTGTCCTCATCCGCAAGCACTAGACAAGCTAGGATTTATATCCCTACTAGTTATATTGACTGACCATTTGTAAATGCTCAGGTAAATGGATAGGTCTTAGCCTAGTAACATGATGCCCCCCGAAAAATGGTGCCAGGTGTCTCTGTTTAGAAAAGGTGCTCCAGAGCCAGGATGCTACCATGAAGGATGCTACCCTAGGGTGTGTCACAACCCAATGTACTTCCCTGGTGGTATGATGGGTTGTTGTTTGGCAGGAAACTTCGTGTTAGATCCTGCCCCCCCCCAACATTCTCTGTACTTCTGGGGTCTCCTCAGTCTGACAGATATCTCTGTTTTGAGGGTTGTGCTGTTCTAGCCATGCAGTGATCCACACTTAGAAGTTAAATAACTCCTTGGTATAGATGTTTTATTGTTGCTGGCTGTTGAAATCCTCCCTAGAGGAGCAAAAAGAAACAGAATTTCCCTCTTCATTTTAAAGTAGGAATTGACCAGACCCAGTACTAACTGTGCAATGCCTGCCTCTCTGTATCCTTGAGAAAAGTCAAAGACTTTGCGACTCCTCAGAGCCCTCGGATTGCATGAAGGTCTATGAGGTCCCAGCAGGTCTGTTTTGATTAGTATTCTGTATTTATAATATCTCCATAATGGCAAAACAAAGAAAAACAAGCCCAGAGAATGCATTTTTAATCATCAATCATTGCTCTTTGTTTGTTGTGAATGAGTGGCAAAGTGGGATATTGAGCCTCCAGTAATCTCTTCTTTTTGCCTCAGCTTCTGCACCCGAATGCACAAGGAGGCAAATAATAAACAAGTGAACCAGTTGGATGATCTAGAAATAAAATTGATGGCAGAGTCACTTTAGAACAACTTACATCTCAGGTGCAAGGTTGCTACTCGTGATATGAATGAAACTTCCCTGCAAAGAACTCGCTCACAGTTCCACTTAAATATTTGAGGGTTGGTGGTCTGAAAGTAAAGCAAGCACAAGAAGTGAGTTGTTCGTGCCAAGGAATCAGGCAAGAGTCCTAGAGCTTTGTTACGGCTAGGTGGGACCCTCTGAACCCCTCCCTTCACATCAAGTGACAAATGCTCAGCCAGAAACTGCAGCAGCACTTTCAAGCCACCAATGGCAGTAGCACCTAAGCAGAACCAACGCCGCGGGTCAGCAGCTGCCTCTTCTGGCATGCTACGTGAAATGATGACACAGAAAATAAGGTCACAACCCTCTTCACCCTTACTTGGGAATCAAATCTGGACCTGCTGTTAGGCAGAGTAAGGCAGTTGCCTCCTGGGGCAGGTTAGAAGCAACAGTGGCAACCTGGGCTTTCCAAATTTGGGCCTCTCTGTGTTAGCCTGATGCTTCAGGTACACGGGAAGATGTTCTCCCATTGCCAGTGTTGAAGTAAGTTTGACTCGATAGTCTTGTTGATTTCTGCACACGGAATGGAAAGGGGCCCCACCTTGTTCTTCATATCAGGCAACAGAATATGCATAGAGAGATGAGCCATAAGTACCAGGTCACAACTGTCTCTGGCTTGTGAACCTACCTATCCATAGGGCCCTATAACTGCATTTCAGCTTATGCTAAGAGAGAATCTCATTCCCAAAGCTGCCTTTTTCCTGAGAGTTAATGGTGGATTGAGATGGTAGGTGAATCCCCAGCTTCTCACAACCCGTCAGAGCTGGAAGTCTTGAAACTAGGAGCTGAGGGATGCCAAGCAGGGGTTCCATCTTATTGATTCCTCCAAACTTTGGCCAAATAAAAGAAATATTATACTTAAAGCCATCTAACTGGGTGGGCAAATTTGACAGTTTTAGTTTTTTCCTGCATTCAGTTATCCTGAATTTATGAAGAACTTTGCAAAATTGAATAAGTTCTTATCAAACAAATAAGCAAACAAAATAGTCTCACTCATCTCTAGGTGAGTATTTGCTACATTGAAGCAAACTGCTCCAGAGGACATAAATCTGTGTTTCCATGACATTCATCATCACCTCCCAAGACCAATTAACCTAGTAGAAGCAGCCATTTTACGTATAGAAGATCAAGCAACCTCCTCATCCGATCGGAGCATTTGTATTTGCAATCAGCAGTACCACTCAGATGAGAGCCACGAGCAATGCCCGAGGAAAAATGGAACAGGCATACAACATATGTATCCTATTGAAAAATAATAAAAAGAAAATGACTCTGTCATTACCCAACATTGGTTTGTCTGGAAATAGGCTTCTCTCTCTCTCTCTCTCTTCCTCCTGTTACTTTATTGTTAATGTCATAAATAATGCTTCCAATTTAGCCTTCCAAGTAGCCATATCCTCCTCTCCTGCCACATTTACTACCTTCTAACTTTAAATCAGATATCAGAATCGAATTATCATAGACCACCCCCCTTTGGATAAAAATTGCATCATATTCAGAGAATTTCTAGTGAGTGTTCAAGATCAGAATTAAACATAAGAACTTAAGAAATGCTGTGCTGAAGCATATTAGAGGCATATATAGTTCAGTACCTGCTTCCACTGTGATCAATCAGATAGTCCCCCTGTGAAGCCCACAAGCAAGACAGGAGGGCAACAGCACGCTCCCACTCATGTTCTCCAGTATACTCAGTACTGGAGGTAATCTGCAGCCAATATTCCCAGTAGCCACCAACAGTTCTATCTTCCATTAATTTGTCCCATTTCCTTTTAAAGCAATCTGTATTTTTTTCCCCATCTTGTGATATCTATCAAACTGCATTTTATTACTACTTGCTCTGTGAACAAATACTTTCCTTTATCTGTCCTGAATCTTCTACCATTCAGCTGTAGTGGATGACCCCATTGGCCAGAGGAAAAGTCTTCACTTCCTCCATTTAATGCATAATTTCCCCCCCTTCCTGGAGGCACATCTTGATATGCTGGGAGGGTCTGAGAGCATCAGGGAAGCTGAGGGCAATACTATCAAGAGGCTAGATTCCATTACCAGCCTGAGTCCTAGCAGGGTCCCCTAAGGTGGCATGGTCAGACCTGAGACACCAAACTATATTATGCATCCATCCTCTTGAGGAACTCTTCTCAGAAGAAGAGAATTATCTGTTTTTGGATGACAGGATGGGGAAACTCTTGAAGAGAAGCTACTGGGCAGCAGAAATAGTAGAAGGTGAAACTAGCAGAGAATCATTAAAAAAAATTTTTAAAAAAGTAATGACACTCCAGCTAAATCATGTTGTTACTTTGCAGAAAAAAGTAATGGTAAACCAGTTCTGAATATGTATACCTCCAAAGATCTATGAGGAGACAATCCAGAATGAAACAAGAGATAATGCTGGAAGATAAGCCTTCCAAGATGAAAAGCACTCACTCAGGTACTGGAGAACAGCAAAGGATATGTTTGAGGACAAGTACAAATACTACTGTGGCTAATTAAGCAACTAGAGTAAAGCTGAAAGGATGTGTAGTTGTTGATTTGCACAGAGGCAAAAGGAAAGTCTGATACACCTAATGGGAACGTGGAAAGTGAGAACAAGACTAGTCTCTCTCTCTCTCTCTCTCTCTCTCTCTCTCTCTCTCTCACACACACACACACACACACACACACACACACACACACACACACACACACACACACTTAATTGTCATTCCAACCTACCCAGCTAAATAGCCCCAAACATGGGAATCTTTTTGCAGAGGAGGTGCTTCACCCTCTTAACCATTTTGGTTGCTCTTTTGTGCACTTGAAAAAAATTGCTGGCTGAGACCAAAAGCCCATCTGGTCTACGATCCTGTGCCAGTTCAATGCTTCCAGCAGTGATAAATGTATATTTTCCTCACCAGCAACTAATGTTCAAAGCAATACTTCAAATATACTACTTTCCAGAATCCCACAGCAAATGTGGCCAGTTGCTAAGCTTTGTTTCAGAGGCAGGCTGCCTCTAAACATGGATGTTCCATTTAGCTATTATGGCTAAAATCCATTGTCCGCCCTCATGTCACCCTCCATGAATTTGTCGGAATCTACTAGAAGCAAAATTCTCACCGCTCTTAAATTCTTAGATCTTTTCCTGAACCTCCCGATCTGTTTGACAAAAAAGGGCATTACGATTTTTACCTCCGAAAATAAAAGAAGGCTACATCGATACCCTGTAGCAAAGGAATGGTAGTGAGACATATTTTCTGGGTTCCCTTCTCAGCTCTGCCTGCTGACTCACAACACAGTCTTGAGCAATGATGTGCATTGTTTCCCAAACCTGTAAAATGGGAACAAACAATAAAACACACCCACCTCAAATGGGTGGTGTGAGGTCCTAATTAATAAGTGATTAGACATAGCATTGTTGACTCTCAAAAGGTGCATAGGACTTCATTGTCACTGGTTAGAGCATTTCAAACACTCTGCCCAAGATCCCAACAAAATTATTATTGATGCTTAGGTAATTTTAAAAAGAAAAGAAAAAGCCAAAGTTGAGGAATTACTTAAGAGACGTAGTCACCATGAGATATTTGTGTTTTGTTGGAATAAATTAAAATACAAAAGGGAAAAGAGGAGAAAACAGACTGGATGCACAATTTTCCAAGATAAACTTGCGACATGGGCTCTTTCCCACACACATACCACAATTCTGTCCCAAACAATCTCATGATCTACATTTATAGCAGTATGGTGTGTGGGTGTGTTTCTCTGAGTGTGAATGAGCTAGACATTTATTCATGTCTATTTGGCACCTATAAACCTTGTTAGACGCACTGGCTCATACTGGCTCTGGGATCAATGTCCTTGATTATTATCTCTGCGTGTTGTTTCTCTTTACAGCTGTCTCTGTCTTGGCCAACACATGGAAAGTTAGTGGTTTTTTTAACCACAACTCTGAGATTACCCAAGATAATTGGGGGATTCTGAGAGTTGCAACAAAAAGGTGTGCATATGTATAAATAGTGTCATCTATGTGGGTAGGTGATAGTGTTTGTACCACCAGTCTTTGCCCAAAGCTAAGGAGAGATGGATTTGCACATAGCAGAACTAAAGAATTACAAACGAGTATATGAGGCAGCCCGGTCCATTGGTTCGACTAGTTCAGTATTTTGTACTTTGACTGGCAGTAGCTTTTCATGTCTTAGGTAGAGGGTGGTGGTGTTCCTATCACCTACTTACCTGTGTGTCGTACCTTTGCCTGGAAGAATCTAGCCTTTGACAGCTGGATTTATTTGCTTCTTTATTAGATTTATTTATTGTGCCACAGCAAGCTTGCGGAACAGTTTACAATAAAATACAATATAATTCTGAATATAAAATCTTAAATAAAATTGAGAAATAGGCTGAGGAACGAATGGCAAAAACATCTGCATAAACTTACTTTACACTAAAGCTTTTATTTAAAAATTAAACAAAACAGCTTCTTTATCTTCCACTGGAAAGTTAGCAGGGTAAGCCTTCCTTGGTCTCCCATAGATGGAATGTTTCCATACTAAGAAAACTAAGGATCTCAATGCCTCAATATTTTTTTCACTACAACAATTCAACTGCAGATGTTTCAGATTCTAATTCCTGAAATTAAATTACTTTCAAGATTTGGAACTACCACATTCATTACCACCAAAACCAAGAATAGCTATGTAACCTAGATTTGGTTCTAGATGCTTTAGTTAAATTCAGATTAACGTATGGAATCATTTTGGAAACTGCAGTTGATTCAGAATGTGGTAGCTGGAATTCTTGTAAAAGCTAAGCATTTGAATTGCAATATATCCATACCAACTACATTTGTCTCCAGCCACAGTTTAAGATGCTAAGATTTTTACTTTGAAAGGATTAAACAGCTTGGGTCTAGCCTAACTAAAGGGCTGCTTTCACAATATGACCTGCCCAAACTTTAAGACCACATCTTAAATGTGTACTGTGACTCATTTGAAAGACATGTTAGTTTGATGAGTAATGGGGACATAGCCTTTTTGTGTTGGCTCCCCTATCTTTGAAATTTCCTGCCCAGAAATATATGCACATCAACCTTGTTTGTTCCAATTTTTAAAAGAAACTTGAGCAAGTTTTTATCCCATTTTGCAATAGATTAGTATATTGAACTTGGCAGTTGTAACTGTGATTAGTTTTAATTCATGGGTTGGAATGGTAAATTCTTGCATTTCTTGTGCATTTTTGAGGTTTTTTATGTTTAAATTTTAATTTTGTGAACAACTTTGCAAGGGCAGTGAACTGCATAAGAAATATTAGAAATCCATTAAAGAAAAAGACCAAGCAGATCCAGTTTCAGATTTGGTACAAATTAGCCTTGTTCCATCTATATTTTCATTTCTACCCATTTCCATCCATTGAGGTCATGTATGTGTGTGTGTGTGTGGTAAGGAGAATGTTAGCCTTTCATGTAAATATTTGCCTGATTAAGAGTTTTCTTTTTTCTCTTTTTTCCTCTCTCTTTTTCTTAATAATGTGTAACCCAAGAGCAAAAGTTTCATGTGAGAAAATGGCACTTGGCAAACAGTGGCTCTCTGATATGCTCTAATTGCTTTTGGTAAATTGACAATGGTGGGGGGATGAAAGCAGATAAGACAACATTTAACGTTGAAGAGTGGCTGCTACTTTTGAACAGTTCATTTATTTAGCTTTTTCAGAGGAAAACAGGGTGGGGAGTCTTTAAGGTGGCACATGTTTTTGTCTCTTTTTTTGTGTTGCTTTGTTTTGTTTCTTTGGATTTTGCGATAGGGTGGGGAGAAGGAACTCAATAAGTTGTTTGTGTAGCAAGTAAACAGTGTGAAGAGTGAGACATTTCCCCCCTCCTGTTCCTGTATTTGATACTCTTGCAGTGTAAGCCACGCATGTTTACTCACAAGTAAGTCCCACTGTTTTCTGTGGCACTTAGTCCCTTGGAAGTAGGTCTAGAGTTGCAGCGTTACAAGAGAAAGCCCTCACAGTAGAGATGCTGGCTGAGGTGTCGTTAGAATGGACCAAAGGTGCCCTTCCTACTCTCTGTGTGTTGCGGGGTGGTGGTGGAGGAGAGAGAAGCTACCAGCACTGGAAAGCTGTTATCAGTTACATCTGTCATAAGGCCCAAAGTGGAACATTTTAGGGATGAGAAAGAATATTGATCTGCCAGATCAAGGCTGCTTTAATCCTTTAAGAGGTCCTTCACCAGCAACACTGCCATTAAATTTAACAGAGGGGGAACCATTGGTTTGAAGGGCCTGGCACAGCTGCCTCATAAACTACCCACTGTAAGAAAGCAGGGTTTAATAAAAGGCTAAGAAAGATCCGGAAGGCAGTGGAAGACAGGAGGGCCTGGCGTGCTCTGGTCCATGGGGTCACGAAGAGTCGGACACGACTTAACGACTGAACAACAAGAAAGATCAGCTGCTTCACTTCCCTCTGTTCCCAAAACTTATTCAGGGTCATGTCAATAGTCTCCCAGTGCAACTGGCAGGAGAACCTGAGTACGACCAGCCTGAGATACTTTGCCTGAGTCAGAACCCAAAATTGCACCCACCCTCCACCTAAGTCAAGGTGACCAACAGTCCAGGCCCGCTAATTGGTTTTGGTCCATAGGTTAGAAAATCTAACAAGTGCCTCTTCCCCCTCCCTGTCGCTAAAAATGCAGCAACGAAGTAAATAGCTGATGGTTTGCTGCCTTTTAATGGCACCAAGACCTTCTGCCTTAAGTGCCCGAGTCTTTCGTCCTAATGGTAAGGCTCATGGACCACAAGTCAGAGGGCTGTGGTTGAGTTGCATATTCACTTGCATTGAGAAGTTGTTGCACTCTCCCGCAAAAAACCTAGTAAGTGTCAAAATTCAGGCCATGCCAAGCCTTGGGTGGGTCCCAACCCCTTCCTACGTCCTTTCCTCACAGGAGCAGCACAAGGAGAGGCTCTTGTGTGGAGGACTGCCCGTGACATGCTGCCTACCCAGGAAAGCCTTTCTCAACAGCTTCTGGGTGGCACAAGGCTGACTCTGGGAAAGTCTTAGGAAGGGGTTTATTATTTATTTATTTGACACATTTCTGTGCACCCTGTCAACAAACAGTACTTTGGCTGATTCATTCCCCCCCCCCCCAAAAAAAGCTACAATCATGACATACAGGAATTAAGTTTTTACAATGTATCAGCAATAGTATTTTATTTTGCTACTTTGTTGTCCTGTCTAGTTGTTGTAAACCACCCAGAGTGGCCTTGGCTGCCAGACGGGCAGTAAGTAAGTAAGTAAGTAAGTAAGTAAGTAAGTAAGTAAGTAAGTAAGTAAGTAGTGGAGGGTGGGGGGGGGGGATAAAAGAGAAAAATCAAGAAAACAATAACATTTTAAAACCTGGGGAAAGACAACCAGGTGAGCCTCTCTGAGGAAAGCAGGCCCCAGGAAATGGCCCCGCGGAAAGGTCCGCCCTCCTTTCCTCCCCAGCGGCAAAGAAGAGGCTGGCATGGAGTCCACAGAAGAGCCCCCCCCCCCCCCATGGCTGACTGCAAGGTCGGGGAAGTAGCCCTAGGGATAGCTCTCCTCTCTTCACTCCACAGTGAGAGGAGCCCTTGGTGGGTGTTCTTTCACATTTGTGGGCTCCCCTTCCATTAAGCCAAAAGGGTGCTGCCGTGTCCAGTTTATTCCCTCCCTCTTCCACTCAGAAGGAGGACCGGAAGGCTGGGAAGAACTGAAATGGCTTTTACCACAGGTGACTGAGCCTCACTTGTGGCACTGCAGGCCCACCTTGGCATCAGCAAAGACCCGCGAGCGATCAGTTCTACCCACTCATAATTCCCGTGCAAATTTTTATACATAGAAAGCGTTCTAGGCAAAAGTCACATCGCCAGGAGCAGCCCAAGGCATCTTGCTGCCTGAGGTGGTGGAGGAAACCTTGCCCCCTCCAAGGGAAGATCTGTGGCCCCCAAACCCAAAGACGTTACGATGGCACCTGGGGGGGGGGAGAGAAATCTCGCCAGCTGCTGCCCCCTGCCCTGGCCGTGGAAACGAAAAGAATAGCTTGGCAATGAACGATTTCCTGCCTTTTTTGCACCGACGCTTGGCTGCCGGCGGAGTCTTCCTCAGGGTAGAGCCCGCCCTACGCTCTGCCAAACGATGGGTTCCTTCTCGAGGGCAACAACAGCATGGCATTCGCGGGGACGCCAGAGAAAGACACAAGCGGTGCGCCTTTATTCTGGCGACGCCACACCGACCCCTCTCTCGGTCTCTCTCTGAGACCTCCTGAAATGTACTAACAGATCTGTGGAAGAAAGGTGGCCACAACGTGTGTGTGGGGGGGGGGGGGGGAGGAAGCGCGTCCTCTGGGGAGCCTGGGCACCAGCCCCACGCCACCGTCTTAAACTTTTTATTCATGCGGCCAAGCCCGATGGCATAAAGGGCGCCCCGTTTGCCCCGAGCTGGTCTCGCACAGGAACAGGAACAAGGCGAGGAGACGAGGGCCAGGCCGCCGGGAAATTGTTCTTCGCCAAAAGTAGCCGTCAACAAGAAGAGCAAAAAATAATAACTAATGTCGCGAGGGCATGGCAGGGTCCAGGCCGGGATTTACAGGCGTCCTTCAGTTAGAAAGAGTTCCCCGCTTGCTCGAAACAGAGTCCGTTCCGTGCCTTTTCCCTCCTCGCTGCGCCTCCTTCCTCTCTTCCCCCCCCCGCACCGCCGCGCTTTTCCTTTTCCTTACTCCCTTTTCCTTCTCCGCCTTTAACTGCAGGGAAGGACAGAGGGTGGCTGAACTCCGGTCCGGGTTTTGCGCGCCGCCCGCCCCCCTGGTAGAAATAGGAAAATTCAATAATCAAAGCAAAGGCGGGCGGGGGGGGGGGGGAAGCGAGCGCGGAGGGAAAAAAATCCCGGATCAGGGCAACTTTGATGGCGCATGCGCGCTCCGAGGCTCCATCCTAAACATACACATTTCCCTGTACTTGGAAAGTCACCCAAAGCAGCCCCAAGTGCAGGTAAGATCTTTCGCTCTCCTCTGCCCGCCCCTCCGGCGGCCAGTCCCGTGCCTTGCCCCCCCCCGGGGCCACGGCCGGGTCCCCGCTCGTGCACTTTTCCGGGGCTTGTCCCGACAAGCGCTCGAGCGGGTGGCTGCTGCCCCAGCAACTCTCGCCCACTCGCTCTTCTCCCCCCTCAGTGCGCGCTGATGAGGCTTGGCAAGAGAGGGCGAGGAGCAGCGCCCGGGAGCAAACCGGGGAGGGGGGGGGATGGCTTGGAGGGAGGGCGACGTAGTTTGGAAGGTGCCTGGGGTTGAGCTGGGGAGGTCGGGAGGGGGCGTGGGCAAGAAGGGGCTTTGCGCCGGCAGAGAGAGGGAGAGAGAGGGGGACACTTGCAAGGACGGGGGGGGCGGGCGGGCGGCGAAAGAGAGATGGCATTGCCTTGCCTTCTATTGTATTGCGCGGCGTAGGTCGTTGCGCTCTGAAAAGTGGCGGCGGCGGGGGGGGGGAGCGGAG
This sequence comes from Intellagama lesueurii, assembly GCA_037013535.1. NCBI lineage: Eukaryota > Metazoa > Chordata > Lepidosauria > Squamata > Agamidae > Intellagama > Intellagama lesueurii. The sequence continues at coordinate 10,877,879 of JBAJHW010000016.1, read as the reverse complement.
AGACACGCGCGCGGATCTTGCTCCGTGGGTGCAACTGCCAGGGATCGCGGGGTAGCGCTCGCTTTTTGATTTCGGGGGAGGGGGGGTCTGCTGCTGCGATTGGTCTTTCCCACCCCCCTCTTCCCATCCTTCCTTCCTGGGGCACCTTGGGAAAAAGGATGCAGGTGGCTTCTCTCCTTCCTGGTCCGGGAGTTGCGGGGCTGGGGTTGGGGGGCGCCGGAAGAGAGGCTCGCAATTCCCAGGACTTGGATGAAATTGGACAAGTCAAGCAAGGGGGGGGGGGATGCGCACGTTTTGCGTCGCTTTCCCTTTTCCCACTTCTCTCTTCCCTGTTCCCCATATACCCCAGTCCGGAGGTGTCCCTTTCCGTAGAATCGGGGCGGGGGAACTAACCCTTTTCGATCTCCCCGGGGTTACGGACGCAGGTGGTGCCTAGCCGATTTTCTGGAACTTTAAAAATAGCATTGGCAAGAGGAAAAAGGAAGGGGACAGGGAAAGGCAGAGAGAGGAGGAGAGCAGGATTCCCCACTTTTTCTTCCTCTCCACTTTATGACTTTGGATCGCAGGTGCCCGACTCCCAAGGTAGCTTTGACCAGGCGTCCTCTCCCCTCTCCATCTGCTTTTGCCGAAAGAAAGTTGGCCAGGCAGGGCGAGAAGGAAGGGCGAGACGCGGCTGCGGTTTCCCCGCCGTGTTGTTGGGCTTGTCATCGTTAAGACTGTCGCCCGAGCGAGGTTGGCGTCTGTGAACGGCGGCCCGCGAAGTTCGGCCAAAGTCGTGTGTTGCGGGAAGGAGATCCGGGGTGCGCGGCGCGTTTTTGGAGAGATGCCCTGGGGGGGGGGGGTTCGGAGCGCGCGGTGCTGGGGGCAGCCGTGGGGTGGGCCTGGGGTGTAAGGAGACGATGTTCCAGATTTGCCTTGGGGAGCAGCCTCTTTGGGGGGGCCCTCAATTTTTAAACTCGTCTCTCCCTCCCTCTTTTAATGGTCCGTTCATCTCCTTTACGTGTGCTTTGGGGGCGATCCGGGAAACTTGGTGCCTCCCCACTTTGAAGCAACAGGTTATTTTTACCCGGGTGGCCTTTGCAGAAGGAGCAGCTGAATTGCTCTTTGGAGCCAGGAAGGGGGTCTCTCCCGCCCTCCTCTCCCTCTTTTCGCGATCGCTCTCTCTTTTTCCATTCTCCTTTTTTTAAAAAAAATATTCTCGTGCTTGGGAGAGTTTGGGTCTGATGGGGGCGCACAAGGGGTGAGAGACCTTTGCTACAGACGGTGCCTGTTTATGAGTGGGGCGAGGATTGGGGGGGGGATGTCAGCCGTTTGTTTGGCTGCGTATTGTTTGTGTTGGAGGGCGGGGTGGGGTGGGTGGGGTGGGGGCTCGGCTCCGCGTAGGGGTGGAGTTGGGAAGGGCGGGGGCGCCCTCGGAGGAGTGGAGGTTTTGGTCAACGCTCCTCTCCATGTTTGGGCGCTCCCGGGACCAGGGGAACAGGTGTCCAGTTGTCAGTCAAAGTTCGGGTCTGCCGAGAACTGGGGCCGGAGAGGGGGGGGTTTAGAGGGGGTTTATTTTTTATCTTTAAGGAAAGAAAAGAAACTTCAGGGGTTAGTCAAAAACAAAACGAAGAAGGAAAGCCAATTTAGGGACAGGGCAAAACGTGTAGGGTTGCATGTAATTTCTCTCTTTCTTTCTCAGCTCTGTCTCTGCAAATTTCTAATCAAATCTAAAGCTTGGGACCCGAGGAAGAGAGAATATTGCTTTCGTCCTATATGATCTCTTTTCCGTTTGGGAGTGGGGGTACCTTTAATGCGACCCTCAATATTTGCTTGGTGACAAAAGAAATGTCAGGTTCAGAAAGCAGCCAGAGAGAGGAGATAGGACTGACCTTAGGGGCGTTTTGAGGGGGGGGATTGGCTGCCCATTTACAAATCTGGGCTTGGGGCTGAAGGAAGAAGCATGGGTGCGTGCCGAATGCTAGCATGCCTTGAACATACCAGTGTTTCACAGCATCCAGACCAGAGAATTGATGAGGAAGGCTTGGAGCATGAGACATGGGTTGGGAGACGAAGCCAATGGTGCAAGTCAGGTGGGATGCTCAGATGTCTTCCTCCACTTTGGTTGCCTGAGAAAACTTTTGTATTAGGCTTGCACGGCAGAGAGTTGTTGAGAATAGCTGTGGTTTAGATCTATCTGGCGTCTGTGGGAGAGAAGCAAAACTTTCTATGCATTTGATTAATAAATTCCATGTGTTCCTTCCTTTTACCATGCATATCTCTCCAGCTCTTTCCTCTAGAGCATATGTAGCTACCTTAGGGATCACCTTAATCTGTCCCCTTAGAGTAGTACACTAGCTTATTCCACCCCCCTGCATATTTTCTACTTGCTGTCTTTAGGTTCACCCTATGCCCACATATGTGTGCTAGCAAAATAATTCCTATTTGTTCTATTGTCACCTTTTAATCCCTACCTCTGCTGGCTGGGAAGGGTTTAGTTGCTGGTGATGGTGGAGAGAGAAAATATTGGTGGACGTTAGCAATCAAGTTTCCACATCTTCTGCCTCCTGTTTAATTTATTAGACTACTTATTTATTCTGTTGATAATAATCTGTTGCAGGTTTCTATGGAGATGTTAAACTGATCTCTCTAAGAAATCAAACTCCATAAGTGCTAAATTGTTTAAAGAAGCAACATGGGGTTCTCTTTCTCTTTGTTTGTTTTTCAAAACTACTTTTTTATTTTTGATTGCTCAGCTTGCACTCTGTATATTGATGTGTTAAAATTAAGGGCTAAAGCTGGAGAGAGGCTTGGGAGTGAGAAGAAAGTTAGGGGAGTTGATCACCATTGCTGAAACCAGTTCTTCTGCCATCTGTGCATTTAACTGGATTCTGATCTTGGAAGGTTCTGTCTAATGCTGTAGTTGAACATCAAGTTAGACTAGAAAGGGGCTCTTCTTTATATGCTTGTGTTTAGTCTGAGAGCCCAGCCATACAAATAAAAACTCACTTGCTACCAGTATGAAGCTGTCTTTTCCTTCCCCCCCCCCTTCATATTAAAATAAAGCCAGCACCAAATATAAAAGAACTTGGTGTGAAGGGTAGCTTATTATTTTTGTTTGAAGTGCAGAAGGCCAGGATCCAGAAGGGATAATGCGATAAAGATTTTTGTTTCAGTTTATGTCAGTTTAATGGGAGTGGGGGAAAATATTAGCTAGAACACATTTTTTATTGAAGCAAATGCCGTGGACTTTAGAGCACAAAACTTTTTCTTCTTTGTTTCTTTACATGAAAAAGTCATTTTGTGAATGTGTAGTGATCTTAGGAAGCCGTTGTGTTCCAGACCCATTTAAAGATGATAAAGACTTATGCCCTCTCTCTCTCTCTCTCTCTCTCTCTCTCTCTCTCTCTCTCTCTCTCTCTCTGTGTGTGTGTGTGTATTACTGCGTTGAGGAAGGCTGGTGCCAGGTTGGTGACATTATCTCCTGACAGGCAGGGGCAAAGTTGCACATTTAAAAATATGTCCATGATGTATGCCTTTTTTACTCCAGACCGAGTGTTGCCACATTATCTATTACCATTCTCTTGAAACTCCTCCTTTTTTCCTCAGAACAATTTCTTACCTTTTTAAAAGCGTGTTTTTCCTTATACTGTATGTCTGTAGACAGGCATACATTCATACATATGCGTTCAAACTGTTACAGCTAAAAGAGCTCTAAATAGACTTGAAAACAAGACAACTGTAAGCCTAAGTTGTCTGATGAAATCCACATCCTTGATTGCTTTTAATCTTATTAATTCTCCTGTGTGTTGTGTTTTTTCCCCCTCTGTATTGCTGCTTCAGTGCAGTTTGATCACCATTCCGCTCCCTTCTTTTATTTTATTTTATTTCTTCCCTTTTGTAAATCTTTTGAGTAGATGCTTGTCCTTTCCCCCTCCACCTTTTAAAAAATTTGAATTGCAAACTGGACTGACTGACAAGTGGAAAACATCAACAGAAAAGCCAGCATGGCACCAGAAAAAGAAACACTGTGGCTTTAAACCCGGGAGTTTGCATATTCCCCTTGTATCTTTCCCCTTTGCTAATTATTGTGTTGTTTTCAGAGCAAATATGTCATATCCATGGCGACCGGGCAGGTTTATTGTCTTTCAGAAGCAATAGCTCACATAAGTAATTAATGACTTTTTTTTCCTCTGGCTTAGGTTAAACAGATCATTCAAGGAAAGTCATCTCTCTCCCCCTTCCCCCTCCTCTCTCTCCCTCTCCTTCTCTCTCTCTCTCTCTCTCTCTTTTAGCTCAGTGACATAAGAACATGAGTTAGAACAAGAAAATACTTTAACCAAGAAGTCAGGGACTAATCCGCCCCTTTTTAGAAGCTGTTTGCTCCGTTTTCATATCATTGACATTGTCATTCATTACAGAAGAAAAGCCTTCCTTCGAGGTGGGGGGACAAAACAGAAAGCCGTGATCTTTGCTTGTTGTTTCTGCAGTAGACCAAGGTGGTGGGCCCATAGATCGGCCTCTAAGAATTCCTCTTCTGGGGCATGGAATTCTCCCCCATCCCTGAAATGTATTAAAATGAGAAGGGCTGGGTAAAGTATCAAGACCCTTGGAGTCGAATTAGACACCTGTGTGCTCTAAAACACACAGTAGATTTCTTTCATCACAACTCTTCTCCTGTATTAGTTTTTCCTTTTGTCCTTTTTTTACATCCTAAATGAGCACAAGCTTTAGACGGGTGTATAGGTACGGAGTTGTAACTTTCAGAAACTTCCAGTGTTTGGTTAAAAACCCTTCTTCTGTGCCAGTGTATATCTCTCTTAATTATTTTGTTTTAAAATGTGTTTTCCTAATTTCTTCATCCTTGTTAATTCAGCATATGCTATCTGCCAAGAACAGGGACAGGTTATTCCCTGTTTTTTACTGAGATGTCTATTTTTTGTCTAAGACAACAGTCGCTACCACCCCAAAACACTCACCCAACTTAATTTTATTTCAGGAGGGTTTATACCCAACTCATATGTGTATATACTTGAGAGACTGAGAGAGAGGAACTTTGCTGACTGCCATAAACAGAAGCCTCTTCCTGTGCGTTAGCTTTTAAAAAAAAAAAACCAAAACAAGCTTTGCCCATTTGACTCAAAGCAGGTACATCTAGGAAGGCTGTATTCCATAGTATTTCTACGTGCACTTTCCTTAGAAACAGGACAGGAGGGTTTCCTGGAGTGGTAACCACAGAAAATCATGTAATCCCATCATCTGAACTTTTCCTTTAGTTTTAACAGATGTCTCCATTCATTTCATATCTTTTGGTTCCTGAGTTGGGCCTTGGTGGTTGCAACAGGAACAGAATCATAAGTTTCATATGTGGTTGGGCTCACATTCTGTCATCACCGTGATACTATCATTAACTCAGATGTCTTTCAAGTGGCAAAAGAGAAAGCAGAGAACCCCAAATCATAAAGACACCTGGTTCCTGAATTTCTTAAAAAAGCAGGCCCAGGTATGGAGAGGTTTGTAGTTGATTCCAGATGTGCTCCTGATGTCTTCATCAGAATTTGAGCAGAGGAATGGGCAGGGACGAGAGATAGATGGCAGATAAGGAGAGGTTGCTGGATGACTGGGAAATTAGTGTTTAAGTTGGGGCAAGTTAGGAACTTGGTCTCTCTCCAGTTCTGTTTGTGCTGCATTCTTTCTTTGAAACTGCAACCCGAAGGAACCGAGGCACATGGCCCTACAATGCACACTACTGTATAGTGAAACTTATCTGTAAAAATAAAAGCCCACAACCCCATTTGAGATCAGCTGCTTTCCCAACCATTTCTAAAATTTTAAAAAGAGAAAGGTTAGAATAGCCACAAAAGTTGGCCTGTGTGCTTGTTCTTCTGGTCTTCCCAGCCCTTTGAAGAGAATTTTTAAAAACTGCTTTAATCCATAAGGCAGGGATGTTCCTGGATAGCATTGTTATCTTTCCAGATGTGTTGATATGTACAAACAAGTGCTGGAACATGGGAGGGAGGTGTGAAATGCAGGTGAAGAGGTGGTTGTGGGGGTGGGGGGATAAAGAAGGACCTCAAATTAACTTGGCTTTGGTGGAATGCTGCAAGCCGAAGAAGGAAAAGCAGGAGTGTGTCGTAAATTTTGCTAAAATTAATCAACCGTTTAAGAGCTCCATGTTAACGAGCCTTTCCAGGCAGGCAGGCAGCTTTCTTTCTTTCTTTCTTTCTTTTTTCCTGTCTTATCTCAATGCCCCCCCCCCCCCCACGCACACACACACTTTATTTCAAAGTCCAGGACTGGAGAAGGTAAAGAAAAAAAAATATTTTTGACAGTGGGGAGGAGAGTAAGAAGGGCAAAAGAAGGAAGAAATGTGTGGGGAGAGAAGAAATTAGTGCTGAAATAATAAAAACATTCCTCCCTTCTCCCAAAAAAGTGGGGATTGGCTTTATAGAATATAAATCCTCAAGTGTCCTTGATCCATATTGTCACAATTTTTTTTTTTTTTTTGGTCTGATTTGTCCTGTGTGCCTTTGACGGAAAAGGCACGTAGAGAGAGAGAGAGAGAGAGCGACAAAGGGGAGAGAGAAAGAGAGGAACGTGTTCTCAGCTTTGTAGCTCATTATCATTCTTAATAAGTCTTAAGGAATAAAGAGAAGCATTGAGTGTAAATGCTGGGTAATCCTAACACTCCTCAAGGTGAGAGGAGTCTTGAGGACACGGGAGAAGGAAAGAGGAGGAGGGATCTGATGGTGGAAAGGGACAAAGAACAAAACGGGTCCATCCAACTGACCATACTGGCCATGCCATCTCAGCTGTATTGGCCCTATGTATTGGAGGATCTGCTTGGGGGGGGGGGCGTTCAGCTGCTATAGAAAAGTCCTAGCCAAGTTTGGGTTGGAAGTGGGCTTTTGTGCAGGTTTTGCCCTCCATAGTCTGGGAGCCTTAGCTTTTTCAACGGTTACTTTTTAAAGTTCAGCATTTTGGGAAGCAGGCTGTTGCTTTCCCATTTCCACTTCTTCTTCAACTTTGCCCTGATGGACAAACACACTTCTGCTGTTGAATAGAAAGACACAGTGGCTCCAGCTTTTCGTCCTGTGCCATCCTCACTTCTTCCTCACATCTTCTGGCCGGTTCAGTGGCAGTCACTGTGCTGCCGCTGACAGGGCGACTGCCACATGCAGGATCATTGTGTCTGCCGAGCACTAGTTCATGTTCAGTTCTGCATTTGGGTTTGGCTTCAGCAACTACCGGTACAGCAGCTGGATGTCAGTACCCTGAAGGCCACCACGCTAGAGAGGCATCTGACAGCAGATTTTCCTCTCCGGATTGGATGTGACATAATGTGCATTTCTTCACAGTAGTTCCATAGAATAATTCTCGTGGGAGATGTTAATGTCAGAATGGAATATCAACCCAGATTTTGCATGAAAGACTTCCAAGGAGATTGCTAGCTGCCTGAAAGGCCTTTCTTGAGGAACTCCTTATAGTTTACCCGTTCGGAAGCACATATTTACTCCCGGCTCTCCTTGGGTAAGGCAAAACGTAACATCAGAACTGGGCCAATTTTTCTAGCTGAAAAGTATCTCCTCGCCACCGTTAACTGTCTCCTGTGTCCAATTATTTTAATTCCTCTTGCCGTCTCTTGTTCTTTATTTCTAAAGAATTTATTTCCAGATGCTGCTTCGTTTTTAAAAAAAGATGTAACTGTAGGAACAGGACACATCTCTAAGCATTCCGTTTTGGACACTAGGTGGCTTAAAGTTATAGGAATGGGTTATCTGTGCTGCCTGGAAGAGAGACTGATGGCTTCTGTTGTGTGGGCTTCTTTAAGTAATAATAATTATTATAAAAATCTCAACAGCAAGCAGTGGGAGACTGTGACACCTGGAATTTTCTGTTTCTTGAAACATGCCACCCTCCCAACTCCAACATTACATTGGGAGCAGAAAGTGGAGGGGGTTAGTGATTTCGGCTGATGATGTTTACATTTCTGGATAGACTTTGCTCCATCAAAGGAGTGCTAAGTTCCTCTATTCTGCCCCCCCCCCAAGGACTGTCCCTTTGGATATACCTCTAATTCTTTTCCAACCCCATGCCATTCCTAGGGAGCTATATCACACTTTGAGGAATCCTACCTGCACAGGAGATTAGGCTTAAATTAGAGAGGATGTGTCCTGGACAAGATTGAGAATTGTCCCTGTGAAGTCCAGTCACTGGTTGGGGATAATGGTGAGGATTCCTTTCCTCATTGAATGGGGAGAGGGTGACACAAGAGATCTCGAAGGATCAGAATCAGACCATAAACCTGAGTTTCTCTATCTCTAAAAAGGTCTGCATCAACTATTTAGTGCCTGAGAGATTTCTTTAGTAATGCTGGTTGGAGGGGAGAGAGCAGGATGTCATTTTGGCAGGATAGATGTAGTTCTGAATCTCTGCCAAGGAGCCTGGGTCTTCTGAAGGGTGCCTGAGGTGGAGTAACCAACGGTGTACTCTTCTAGTTGCTGTGGATCCTTTAGGCTGTGCTCTTATATTTCTTGGAACTTGGGGATTTTTGGAGAAAGCCTTACCAATCAATTTTCAGACCTCTCTTTCAACAACAGCAACAAAACCAAGTCCCTCGGTCTTGGTGAAAGTGCATCTTGTAGGGAAGAACATCCATATTGCCTGTGTTTGTATCATGTCCTAAGTGAGGTTCTCCTAGCAGAGGCTTCACCATAATCCTGCCACAGCACTTGGCAAAGCCAGACTGAAATGGCAGCACGATTAGGTAAGGTGGAGAGTACTGTTCTCTGCATTTTGAGGAGGCATAATGTCATGGTATTGTACAGAAAGGGGCAGGCCTCAGCGGAGTGGGCTTGAAGTTTCAGGAAGCAGACCATAGGCAGAGAGGCAAAGAAGAAGGGTGGAAATGGAAAGCCAGAACCTAAGTTAGACTGTTACCTATTTATTCATTGTTCATTTATTTATTTATAAAATAAAAGATTTATCTGCCACCTTACATGCAAAGATCTCAAGGCAGGGAATTGTTCTCACAAGTATTTATAGCCAGCTCAGGTTGTGAAAAGCAAATGAGCTTCTTGCAGGCTTCATGGTAGCCCTACCCCTAGCTATTTGTACCTCCCCTTTCAGGTTGCAATCTGCAAAATTGAAACATAAAGCAAATTGAAAGGTTCCTGGCTAAACGCACAAGGCTCTTCTTTCAGTTGTTTTGCTGTGCCGACATCTCTAGCTGGACACACGCCGTCTGTTTGAGATACCCTGTCTTCTGGATTGCATAGTGAGATGTGTTTTATTCCGTAACCTGGATTGCTTTCCCTTGCAGAGGAGAATTGTTGGTGTTTGTTTGTCGCTTCCAGTTCTCTGCAGATACAAAACATGCCCACCTCCCCGATGTGGTTTCCTTCTGGGGACAACAAAGAGGGTGATTTAAGGCAGTAAGGACAGCCCTTGACATACCCAAATGAGTGTTGGAATAAATGCAAAATAAAATTAATATTTAAATAAAGCAACCTAAATGTCATGTTGTTGTTGTTGTTCATTCTCAAGAAACACATTCAACAACACACCCATAATCCACTCCAACTGGAAAATCCTTTACTTAGAGAGAGCTCTTGAGTCCTCCTGAGTGAAAGGTAGCCTGATGTTATGAGCGAATGTCATTGTTGCCAGGCTAGGAAGGACACCCGAGTCTCTTCCAAAGACATAGCTGAATGGCAATGACCCATGCCACATCTTGATCCCTCTCTTTCTACTGGGACTCCTGAGGACTCCGTGTACAGTATATCAACAGGGCCTCTGCAACAGAGCTTCCTGGTAGTTGGATTGTACTCAGTGTTAGCAGCTGAGGTGGCGTGTTGCCTTAGCTCTGCTGTGCCCCTTATTTGGGCACTATAGTGGAAAAGACTCCTGCCATACTGGCCCTGTTTGCTGGTTTTCTGTCTGGCAGCAAAAGCTCCTGGACTCTTGTCCCTGGAGAGAGAGGCAAAGGGGGTGGGCACCTGCGGGGGAGCACATTTATTCAAAGAGAATGAAGTATCCGATATCACAGCCAGTGTGTGTGTCCCGTGTCCCGTTTCATTGCTTTGCGCCAAAACACACATCCTTATTTCGGTAACTGTGATCTTTTCAAGAGGTTAATTTCCATGACGAACTGCAGGCCACGTGCCTGGCGGATTTATCTAATTAGACTGACACTTTTCTCTTTTAAAAAAGGAAAATTAAGCTGCCCCTTTGGAGGGACTTAAGTCCTTTTAAAACTGTGCAAAGCAGAAGTGGGAGCCGGCATCGTCCACTCCGGAAGGAAAATAGGCAAAGGCAGAAGTTTTTCCTCTTAACTGGAGACCTTACTTGGTTGATGGGGTGACTGATTTTTCAACTCTCTCTCCCTCTTTCTTTCCCTGCTCCTCCATTCTTCATAAAGCCCTTGTTCCTAGTCTAAATAATTTTTATTTAAAAAAAAATATCTCCGTTTAGTATGCATTTTCCCCTAAACATTCAGGTTTGTTGCTTTTTTAAACAAGCCCCATGGGTGTGATAATACGGTTCTGCTTCTTTGAGGGTGCTTTTGTTTCTAATTCATTTACTTCCTTAAAACATTTGAAAGGCAAGCTGGGTATAAGTAACCAGAATCACCTAATAAAATACAACAGCAGAAACTTACAAATTAAGAGGGGGAAAGAGAACTATAAATAGTTTAAAATTAAACTATCTGCCAATATAAGTCTATTTGAAATGGACATATCTGCAAGAATCCAATCACTCTCAGGCAAATATACTTTGTGTTTCAGAGGGTTATTGAAAGGATAAAGCAACTTGAAGGATGTGTTTCCCCTTAGAAGAAGGGCAAAATAAGCATTTACTAAACCAATAGAACCCAACCTGGGCTTGAGTGCCCCATGCAGAGGCTGCTCTCTGGATGCCCGATGATAGGTCTCACTGTGGGCACCCATGCATGGAAGTGTGCTCGTGAGATAGTTATAAAGTAGTGATTTTCCTAGGTGCTTACACTTGTGAAAATGAGGAACCAAAAAGCACTTGCTTCATAAATCAGTTGCCAGAGCTTGAGAAAGTTACTTTTTTTGGACTACAACTTCCCAAGTTCTTGAGCTAGTATGGCCCATACAACATAATCAGGTGGGTGTATCCCATCCTCCAGTCTCTGTCCTGCCATCTGCTCGGTTTGCATGATGTTGACTGAATGGGAGCACAGGATCACTACAAGCTGGAGTGGGGACAGGGGTAGGGATTGGACAGGAAGCCTCCTAACCCAATTTGACAATTCCTGAGCTGCTGTGGAGTCTCCTTTACTTTTTTTTAAATTTTATTTGAGAGAGAAAGACATAGGTACTGGAAAGTGAGCCTGCAAACTCACTTGTGGAAGAAACTGGCTGTGTGGAATGCGGAGTGACTGGTTTTGTGGCAAAAACCAGGCACTCCCCCCCACTGAATAAATTGTTCGAAAAAGATAAAATATGTCTGATGCAGGGGGCTTCTGAATGTGCCCACTTTTAAAAAAAAATGGCAGCAGAATTTTGGAAGTGTCATAGCAAGTCCTTTTCTTTTCCAGGAAGTACTTCCTCTTAAGAGTTCCTACTCCTCAGTCTTGTGCAGGTAGCAGTTTTAATAAGTTGACAGCTAATTCATCTCTGTGTTGTAGACAGATCGGGTGATTTTGTGTACTGGTTGCTGTGTCTAGAAACACAGCCATAAACCTCTTTTCAAAGCTTGAGCTCCATCTTGACAGTAAAGGTGAAAATAGTACAATTGGATAATTTTGGACTCTGGACATAGTGGTCTTACAGGAGGGTGAGTGTGTTAGATTATTCCTTTGGTTCATATGTGGCAAGCCAGCCTCACTGTGTTTGGACCCCCATCACCCCTGGACTCCTGATGCAAAGTCAGACCCTGAGGATACCATGGAGAAAAAGACTCTGAGCCAAGATAGAGGCTTAGCTTCTTTCCTTCTTGGCTAGAAAGTTGGGTCAGATTGATGGGATGTCAAGAAATTATACTTATTTCCCTGTATATCCATTTTAGATCCCGGTGTCTGCGTAGTAAGAAGCTAAACAGTGCTCACCAGTGAGGGGTGTGGAGGGAGTTTGAACCAGAAAAGCTGGGTTTGTCTATTCACTTCAGATACTGTAACTGGATTCTCAGTTCCCCACCTAATGGTATAATATCTCGGATGATACAATGCAGATGCTCTAAAGAGGTCTAAGGTCAGATGTCGAGGGTGTCGGCAGCAGCTTGTGCATGTTCTTAATGTGGAGTGTAAATCAAACCTGCCTTTAGGAGTGTGCAAAAAAACTCCTCGGGTACGTCCATGTGTTTTTTCCCCTCCCTTGTCTCTATGAAACCGACCTTCTGTGCACGCTGCTTCTCAGTCCAGAGGTATAAAAGAACTTTTCATTTTGTGGAACATCCAGTTAGTATACCTGGGGTAATGACAACCCTGTTAGGTAGGTTATGCTGAGAGTGAGTTCTTGATGGAAGGCCAACTCACGGTGTCATGGCTGAGTGAGGATTTAAACTTGATCTTTCTTAGTCAAGTAATAGTAGATCCCAGTGTTAAATAAATATATGTTTATACTTCTTGGATTCCTACCTGCTTTACTTTCAAAGAATGGCTTTTGAGGTCACTAACAATGATAACATGACACAAAACAAAACTAAAATATAAAACAGATTAGAAAAACTTTTAGAATCGAAGCAAGTAAAAGCATCTAACCTCTTAAAAGATCCTTCTAAAATAAACGAGCTTAATTGCCAAAGATATAATTAGTTTTGGAAGTCATTGTTACTCAAGATAGTGGTGTGATGGTCATTATCATAGGTTGCTTTAACAGTGGATTTTCGTGTGCGATAGAAATTTCAGTGGCTTTGAGTCATGTTAAATGCAGATTGTGGAAAAGTTATTTCTCGGACTACAACTCCTGGAATCCACTGGAAGGTTCAGGGAATTGTAGTCCAGAGAAGTAGCTTTTCTAAGCTTTGGCTAAATGAAACTTCCCTTGGGTGGCCCTGTTTTTACGGCTGTTCTTGTAAGCTACCAGAGACCTATGGGTGGCAGCTTTTGGGAATTCTACAAAACAGGGTAAATGTTGTTGTTTTTTTAATCCTGAGTGCAGTGTTGTTCTTTTCTTTTCTTTTCTTTTTTAAATTGCCTTCATGCCCTGCATTTCAAATGAACTTCCAAATTGTGCAGAAATTTGTAGGAAGTCCATATCTGTATGCTTCTCCTCAGCGATCCTGCAGTTCCCTAATGGAGAAAGTGCCCCGTTACAAAACACGGTCGGTCCTCAAGAGAGACTAAACAGATAGGGGAGCCTTTGGAATTCATCTTATCTAGTGGAGGCCCCTCGAAATGAATGGGATTTGGTACTCATGACTAACTAAAGTTCAATTGATTTAACCAGCTCTGCTCTGGAGTAGAACTGGCACTGAGTTATGCTGTGTCTCTTTCTTTTTCCCTGGCCTTGTGGAGAGGAAACTGTCAAGGTGAGTCAGACGCGGTGCTGGCAGCTAACACCTGTCGTCCTTTGCCCAAAGCCTTAGACCCCGGTAAAATAACCGATAAAATTCTGCTGTATCTGCCTTTTTTATTTTATTTTTTTCCTCTTTCATCCTCTTTCAGTAGTACAGGTTGGCTTTTTTTCTCTCCCTTTATTTATTAAGGGTGGAGCAACAGAGAAGCCATGGTGGAGAGGGAGGGATGGGTGGAGGGGGAAGCAAAGGAAAACCAGGTGAGACTCAGACAGGTCCCAAGAAATAGTCCAGTCTGTCAACAAACCTCCGTTGGATTGGCTGGTGAAAAGAATGGGAGAGAAATAACAATAGACTCTGGCAAACTTTTCATCTGTGAACCCTTCCCCCCCCTCCTTGAACACTGGATTTGTATCCAGACTTTTTTTTTTAATCTAAAGTTTTTTAAAATTAAAATTTATTTTTATGCTATGCAGCCAAAGACAAGGAGTGTTTCCATTAATAGGGGGTGTGGAGTGGTGATGAGATACACTGCCTCCTCAGTCAGATCCATGATTTATCCATGCTTGATGCATGTTTCTTCAAATCTTATGACCGAAATGCTGCCCTTCCCCTCTAGCAGATAAAACAACAATAACATTTTATTGTTATTTATTTTTATATCTCATCCATCTTCTAATGAATTCAAGCTGGTCTGTATGGCTGTCTTCATTCCCACTTTATCCCGATAACAACCCAGTGAGTTATAAGTAGGTCAGGCTGAGACAAAAGGACTGACCTGAGGTTGCTCAGTGGAGACTTGATCCTGAATCTCCCCTTTCCAAAAATTTTAATATCTACAGCACATTGACTTTGGTATAAAATTGAACCATAGAGGAAAATACAAAAGCAATAAAACCAAACACATACGTATTTAATTTAAAAAATAAAATAAAACCAAAGAGCAGAAGCATGGTAAATAAAATAAAAACCAGGTCAAAATGAAACCCAAGTGTTCCTTCACCACTGGAAGCAGAAGAGGGGCTGGGCTTGGTGGAGTTCCCGGGAGGAGGGAGTTTCATAAGTATGATGCCATGACTGAGAAGACCCTCTCTCTTGCGCTTCCCATCTCACTTTTGAAGGCTGAGAACATGAAGCTGGGCTTCAACCGCTGGCTGGAGCGCAGCCAGGTCTGAGCTGGTCCTCTAGTCATTTATCCCCTGTCCCTGCAGCGATAGGGGAAATGCCTGTGCTGCCATCTTACTGGTGCAATTGCAGAAATCAGGGTATAGTGCTGGGTCGGAAGACAGCATCCTGAGGGAATCTCTGTTTCTGTTTTTAAAAAGGAGAGAAGTTTCTAGCCCTTAGGAACATGAGGCTAAGCTTTAAGGCATGTGAGCAGGAGCTGGTGAAACTTTGGAAGAGGGAGGATGGAGGAAGAGAGAAGTTGAACAGGATTCCTGTGGTCAGGAATGTAAATGGCAAGCACTTACTGGGCCTTCCCTTTGCCTTGTTTTATTTGTTCACTATCATTCCAAGCCTGGTGTACATGATCCTGTCAGGAGCACCCATTCAGGAGTTTCTCTCCCTATTTGCCTTTACGTTATGGCATATTACCTCCTGTCACAGGTGAGCCCTAGTCCGGTCTGTCTGAAGAGGGCAACTCTTTCTGGTCATGCTCCTCACATTAATGCTTTGCTTCTCCTTCCATCCGTCTTGTCACCTTGTCCAAAGTAAACAGTAAATGCCTTTGGATAAGAACGGAGTATTCTCTTTCTGGACGGCTTCTAACTGTGCCCGTGTGTGCGTATTGTGTACTTTTTATGTCAGGCACTGACAGTGATTTAGAAGCATCAACTCTTGTGGTCGCTGGATCAGTTTGAAGTGAGGACATTAAGTTGGATCAGAGTTCTTCTCTTTGGGAATAGATCGCAGTAGCTGAATTTGCTGGTCTGAGCATTGCCTTAACTCTCGGAGGGGAGACTGGAGCTATGTGCTGAGGGAAAAGCTATCTTTCATACTAGCTGGTCCTGAATGCTTGGTCTGACTTGGGAAGAGTGATTTGGAAGCCACCAATGTGGAGATTAAGGGGGATGAGAATGTAAATCTTAAGTTAAAAGGTAATTGAATGTAATAGCAAACACAGCGCGGGTTATGTTAATTTTAGCTCTTCCCCTGGATACAAGGCGGTGTATTAGTGTTTTATTACCATTTTGTTTGCTCTAATAAAATAGTAAAATTTATTTCAAGGAAGTTGAACGATGGTTTTACAATGCAAATTTAGAGAAATTGGACTTTTCATTTACATGGCTGCGTACCCCCTTCTCTTTTAGTTAAGAAAACGAGGTCCCAAGAGGTGTGAATTAGTCTGAGTCCCAGGTAAAAATTCACCGAGTGTGTCTGTGTTTATGTGATGGGGTGCGAGGGAGAGAAGGGAAGAGAATTTTAAGGTGGGGAAAATTGCATGTGGCTTTAGGAGTAGTAGAAGAAGTGACACCACAGTCCCCTGAGTATTTCAGAGAGAGAGGGGAAATGGGTACAGCCTGAGTCTCAAATGGTGATCTGCCAGAATTTGGCTGCCCTTCCCTCCAGCTGTGGCAGAAAGGAGGGGCTGAAAGTAGCTCTGAATCCTGGGAGATGATCTCAGTCCATATCTGCTTCAGCTGTGAGTTGGGTTCATTTGGGTAAGTTACTGACAGGTGTGATGGGTGTGGGCCATGCATGTGAGGAGTTCTGGCAGCAGCAGAATTTGAAGAGGATTGTGGACCTCAACCATTAGGCAAGAAACATTAAGACTTATTTTCAACAATACTGGAATAATTCTGATTGCTTTTTAAATATTATTTGGCCGGGGGGGGGGGGGAGGCAAACTTTTCCATTGGGTGCATTTGCTGCCCTTCAGGAAAGAATTTCAAAGCCTCAGCAAAAACTGGGCAATGCCAGATTGTGCCTGCCCACCCTTTTTCTTTTTAAAGTGCTTCCTATTCCGCATGGGTTGGGGAGAGTGTAGTGTCTCTGTGTACCAAAGGATTTAGCCAGTCCATTAAGGAAGAAAAAGAGGTGACACTCTAGGTGGATTTCCATCAAAAACTATAATTACATCAAACAGTAAACGGAAATTGGGGGAAGAGGGAAGAAGGGGAGGGGAAGAGGATTATATACTCTCTCTAGAAGTCCCCTGGCTTCCGAATCAACTCTGCCTCAGCCCAGGGGTGCATGTGCAGGCAGAGTCTGCCACCACCTTCATTTCCGTGAACCATTTGTGGGCTGTGTTGCTTCCCCCGGCTTGCTCTTATACCTTTGATATAAATGGATGGGGAGGAGGAAAAGAGAACCTGCCTGTTTGAAGCTGTGTGAATTTTGAAGCTGTCCATACACTCTATGGCTGTTGACCACCCGTTCAAAGCCCCCAAGCCCAGGGCTTGGCCAGGTAATCCAACTGGCCGCTTGCAGGCAGGATCCCAAGGCAGCATTCTCTGGTGCCCTTGTCCCAATTTTTCTACAGCATTTTGCAGGTTTACATAATAACAAGGAACCAGTGAGCATCACTTCAAGGGAATGATACCAGTGTGAGTGCATTGCTATTTCAAGTGTGCTTGAGAAAAGAAGTCCTAGACCCCCATTTTCTTGAGGAGGCCTTTCCAGAAGTGTGTTTATTGTTCCACTCAAGGGCCTTGTAGAATCTGGACACATCTCTTCCATAAATATCTGCAACGGAGTAACTGCCAAGAAATGTCAAATTTATTGTAGAGTCTGACCTTCAAAATCAGGTCTTTCGGATTTGTCTGAAGGATACCAAGGTTGGCCATCCCTGTGATGAAACACTTCAGCCTTTCCCTTGGTTTCTTTCCATGCTCCTCATTCCTCGTTGGCATCTCTTCACACGTCCTTCTTTTCCTGACTGCTGTGATCTTGCTCTCTCCTTACCCATCTACCTGCACACCTGAGGTTTAGAATTGCTTTGGGACAGCTGAGTGTGGGTGCTTTGTTTGATGCATCCCCCCCCCCCCCAGACAGCAGGGATAAGGCCCTAAATCCCCCACCACTGTCTTCCCAGGCATGGCTTCCTCTGATGGCTTTCCAGGTCCATAATCCCAGAGTAGCTCAGCCTGTGTTTGATCCCTGTTAGATGCAATCTCCTGTTTTTCCCAGCCCTACCAGAAGATGGTTTGGACTGAACCTGGGGCTCGGTGTACGTAAAGCAGCTGCACGGCTGCTGAGCTACCTACATCCCTTCCTAATGAGGAAAGGGAGAAAAGGGATGGTGATCCACCAGTCCATCTCTGGGTACTTTGAAGTTGGATTTTTGTCTCCCATTATATTTAACAATAGCAAAAGTCCAAACACTCCCTCCACCTCCCCACCCTGAAAACACCAAGATTTAAGAACATTTAGAAGGGAACCAAGACAGGTGTATTAACTGGGATTAATGTAGAGATTTAATGTGCAGATGATCAGCAAGATTCAACCTCCCAGTTGTTTAACAACAGCAACCACAAAGGTCTATCTTTCTCTCTCTCACACACACAATTCTCCCACAAATTCAGGTGGAAACCAGAAGTGGATTTGTGAGTGTGATGGAACTGTAAATTCTGTCCTACCAATGATGATTTCTTAAAGCATGGCTTCTCTTAACACCTTATGGGGAGTGGTAGCGGTTTGGAAATGTTGTTCATCTTTGTCATTAGAACAACATGAAATTGCTTGAATTGTAAATTTGTGGTTCCTCTTTCCACACCTCAGAAGAAACAGCAGCTGTTTACTCCTGCTTAAAATTTCATAGGAGTCGAGAAGGGGGTTAACAATCCTGAAGTGGCAGGAGGCCCAACTGGCCAACAGGGGAAACCTCACACAAGGTGTTGGGGTTGGAAAAGGCTGTGTGATGTTACGGGAAGAGGGCAGTGCAGGGGCAGTTGGTCAAACAGGTAGCTGAATCTAAGTGGCTGTGTTTAGAACTGTAAGTTGCCTTAGTGAAAAGGTCATTTTATGCATGTGTATAAAATGGGTGGGTGGGGTTTAAAAGAGGACCATGGAGAGATTACAAAAGGCTAGATCAATGTGGGAAAGTTGCAGATGTCTTGAGGGGATCTTCTATTGTCAATGATGATGGTACAGTCCAACACCATTTCTTGATCATTATAAATTTTGAAACTCTGAAGAAACTCACGTGCTTCCTGTTTTGGGGGCATGGGGTCTATCAAGTCCTCCTCAATCAACCTCTGATACCTTATGCACACTGACTCATTCTGTTTCTCACCCAGAATTTGCCAACTCTGCCAATTTCATCATGCGCTTTGTGATTTATTTATTTTCTTTAGGGTGGCTCCTTTTTCATAGCTGAAACTTGAAAAGCTGGAAATGATAACAATCTCTGTGTTTGTTCCAAAGAGCCTAAGTTGCTAGTCCTCATGCATTTGGAAAGGATGGCCTGAGAATTTGATTCACAAATGAATGCTGAAGTGAAGAATTATCCTGTATAAACCATGAGTAATTTGGGACAGGGTTGTTTTTAAGTAGTAGTCAGTAGTTCGTTTGTTGTTGGGTTTTTGTTTCTTTGTTTTTGAAAAAAAGTTTTATAATTTTTATTACCATATTTCATTGTTAGCTTCGAGGCCAGTGCTATAGATACTGAACCTGGGCCAGAGGGAAGCTGTTAAAACCCTAGGGGGACATGCGCACATACAAACACTGTATATGAGGGTAACCTTTATGCATCATCAAATTTTGAAGGAAGAAGAACTCATCTACCTTAATGTGCTGGGCTATAAACACAAGATGTAAATGCATCTTTCTTGCCTGTGGTTGTGTCATTCACAAATGCTGTTTGCCTGGGTTCTGTGTACCATTTGTGCAGCTTTCTTTTCTTTTTTTAAAAAATGTTTGTCAGTAGGAATGTTTTAAATCTTTTGGCTTTCTGTAGGGCTTCTATTAGCAGTATTTGGTTTCTCTTACCACTTTCTAAACTTAGCATCTTGACCTTTTTTTCCATTGGCACAAAAATGGCCTTCCTGAATCAGCTCAAAGGCCAACGCAACCCAGTGTTTTGTCTCCGGCAGCAGCCCCCCAGAAGCTCCTGCGATGTTCGCAAGCCAGACGTAATATAGAAACCGGGTGTATGTAGATGGGCAGGCGTGTTCTGATTCTTCCAGCATCTAGGAACTGGAGGTGCGCTCTTTTGAAATGTAAAGGTTCCATTCTTATTTGTCATGGCCGAGACTCATTGATAAGCCATCTGAGTTTGGATCTCTTGCCACAACTAATGTATCATTGTGAATTCCATACATTTTGTTCATACATTGTAGAACGTAGGCAGCTGCATTCTGTCAGGTCAAACTATTTATCCGTGTAGCCCTGAATTGTCTGCTCTGACTCTTAGCAACTCTCCAGGGTCTCTAGGAGAGAGAAGGCTCTTTCTTTGCCGTCACTTGCTACCTGATCCTTCTAGCTGACAGTGCCAGGAGCAGAAGCTAGGATGCTTTTGTTTTCCTTCCTCCCCTGTACGCAGAAGGCTGTCCACTCGTTTATCCTGAATCTACAGCTCTCAGTCTCATATATGTTTCAGAGCAGTATAAAGGTAGGAGATTCATGTCCTTCCAGATGTGGTTGGATTACAACTCCCTTCATGACTGGCCATGCTGGTAAGGGGTTGATGGAAGTTGCAGTACAGCAGCCTCTACCAAACGGGAATTTTAGCAGAGACGCCTTAGCAGTTTAGTTAATAATAAATTGGCACAATAGCTGTCTGAATAAGAACTTGGTAACAAACTTTTAAGCATTCTCTATTACGTTTCCCATCTCTGAACTCTGGAGGGCCACATAGGACCCAGCTTTGTGCAGCAGCTATGATGCTGCATTAGTTCTGGAGCAGCTGCCCAAGACTTTGTATGCTGTGGGGGTTGTTGTTGGATTGTCAGTACGCCACAGGTGAAGCCTTGTCTAGTTTTGTGATGTCAGAAACTGCACTTGTTGGATTTCTGACTGTCACAGCACTCTTAAAAACCACAGAGCCTTTGTTAGTTTGGCTGTGCTGTCACAGGATGCATGGAGGAGAAACAATAAAATAATTGTACAACTGCTACGGATAGAGTTAATGATTAATATTTATATTAAACGTGGTATTAATTATAGGTGCAGTAAGGTGCAGTAAGGCCTAAACCACCCACTCCTTCCTTCCTATCTACAAAATCTTTTTATTATAGCCTGTCCAACTCTACTGGGGCAAGTTGGGTTAATCAGCGTTTTATCAAAAAGAGGAAGAAAAACAGCCATTAGCCTGTCTTCAGAAGACCTGCTAGAGCAGGGAGTGGATGGGCATGTTGTAGACCTCCAGCATCTCTTACTACTGGCTGGGTTGTCTAGGAGCGATGAGTGTTGAGTCCAGCAACATCTGTAGAACTGCAAGTCCCCCTGCATGAACAGTCTTAGGAGAAAATATATATATAAGAATTTGCACACTACATTATAAAAAATATGAAAACGTCTGTGTCCTTCCCAGACTTTTCTAGTTCCTGTGAGATCCTCTCCTCTCCTTAGCCTTGGCTTGCCGTGTATCCATCAGATTTAATGGAATGCCATGAATGGGGTTTCTTATGTCCCACTGCTTATGGGCCATACAGAATACAGAGGGCACGAGGATGCCAGGGTGGGGCGGTAAGATGGCTCAAAACATAGAATTCCTCCATAGGATTGAAAACGGAGACTCACTGCTGACTTTAAATGTTTAAGGATATACTGTGCAAATGAAAAGGTTCCAAGTTCATTTCCCTGGCATTGAACCCTTCTTTGCTGGAAAGCCGCTGTAAGACCACGATGGGCCAAAGGGGAAAAGTAGCTGACAGGTTCCTTTCCTGCTAATTGCCAGAACAGGCCACTGGGAACCATACAGTGTCCTGTGTTCATGTCTGTGTTTGGGGGGGGGGGGGGAGCGGGAGTCTGGATTTATCTCACCATGCCTTGATTTGATGGGCCCCTCAGCAGTTGTCAAACATGATTCTTCCAACCAGGGTTGGGTCACTTGTGGCCCTCTAAATGTTGCCGGGACTGCAGCTCTCGTCAGCCTTAGCCAGCACAGCAGATGATGCTGAGAGATGATGGGAGGTGCATTCTGATAACATTGGGAGGGCCAGACATTCCCCCCTCGCCCCGTTTCTCCAAGCTCTTACATAAGAACACCCATCATTTTCACGGGAAAAAAAAAAGAATGAAAGAAAGATGAGAGCCTGGCATATACGTATCTCTTGGGAACGGCTCCACCTATTGAATATTGGCTGTTCCCTGATCCCTTTAGCAATCGTCCTTCTCAAGATTCCACCTGGTCTGTTGGTTTCGGAAGAATAAAGAGGTGGAATTCATTAGGAAAACTTGTTTACAGCGTACCTTTAGTCACCAAGGTGCTCCCCATTTTTAAACTCTAAAGTAAGCTGTTCATTAAAATAAAAAATGAAGCAACAGGTTTCCTTCTCTCTCTCTCTTTTAATTCCTTTCTTCTCCCTCCCTTGTAAGTTTTAATTGCATGATTTTTACATGGTGCAACTTCTGGAAACGCCCGGTCTCTCTCTCTCTTTCCCTCTCCCTTTTTCCTTCCAAAACAATTTTTACTTTATTACATTTGAATTTGTGATTCAAGAAAATTGATGACTCAAGACATTATAAGTGTCTACATGTATATTAAAATAAAGCAGAACAAGTCATCTTGGAAAGATGAATAGGGCATGTGGGGAAAAATACTACTGTGGCAATCACAGGACCTTTTTAAAACCAACATTTTCACACTTCAAAGCTCTTTTGAGATACTCTTATAATTTTTCTTTAATTGAACATCTAACACAGGAACAGAAGAAATTCTTGCTTTCCATATGTTGTGGGTTGCAGCACCTCTTGTTCCTGACCATTGGGCCTGCTGGCTGGGGCTGATAGGAATTGAATTCAGTGACATGTGGAGGGCCTCCTGTTACGCACTGGAACGCCTAATAAGAAACCAGGGCAAGGAAAACTTTTCAACCCAGTGGGGCCCACCCCACAAGTGGACAGGCTCACCCAATGCTAGTATTTAAACTCCCCACCTCCACCCCAGTGATTGCCCAGCGTAGAATGATTTCTTAGAAACAAGTGGA
The DNA here is from genome assembly GCA_037013535.1 of Intellagama lesueurii. Lineage (NCBI taxonomy): Eukaryota > Metazoa > Chordata > Lepidosauria > Squamata > Agamidae > Intellagama > Intellagama lesueurii. The sequence continues at coordinate 10,855,326 of JBAJHW010000016.1, read as the reverse complement.
AGCATATCTTGGGCAGTCATTAGCTTCTGTTTAGGCAACCCTGCTCTGAAGTGTTTCTGTAACTTCAATCTTCTGCTGCCTGCCTGCCCGCCCCCTCCCGCCCCAAAAATTGTTTGATTTTGTTCCAAAGTGTGCCTGCTCCATAGGAGTTGTTCCAGTAAAACATGCCACTCCAGCTCTTTGGTGGTAATAAACACAAGTGGCCACAGCATGCGTGTGTGTGTTTGTGCGCGCACGCGCACACACATGTGTATGTGGGCATAGGCATAGCTGTTGGTCTCTGTCTCTCACACACAGACCACTGAGTGTGGGCTAACCCAGTTGCAACCATTGTTCCTGTTTGCCTCTTCTCCACCATATCCCTGCCTGGTTACAGACGAAACCTGAAATAACCTCCTACCCAGCCCTAGATCATCTCTGGGTTAGTCCCCAACTTTGTCCACCCCACTGATCGGTTCTAGGCTTGGGGAACCATATGGCCCTACATATGTGGTTGGATTGCAACTCCCCTCATCCTTCCCCCTCGAGTATGCCGGTTGGAGCTGATGGGAGGTCACAGTCCAACGACATCATGAAGCACACGTGGGATTGATAGAAGTGCCAGCATGGAAGCTTTGGATGCCCCTCTGAGCTCTTCAGTGAAAGAGCAGGTCACTTATAATAATGTGTAATAAAATAATACATAGTCCTCATAATGTATGCTGCTGCAAGGGCATGGTGGCACAACTACTTCAAAAGAGGAATACTGTGGCTTGCCTTACAAGGAGTGTGGTTTGTAAGAATTAGGGAGCGAGTAAGAAACTATTTCAGAAGAAGGGCTTTGTAAACACTACCATCGCTAGTATCATTCTGAAATGAAAATGTGCTCTTTCCTTTATCAAGTATATTAACTCTAGATTCTTTTACCCTATCCTAAGTCTCTTTTTTGTAAAGAAGTGCAAAAGCCAGACAAATCAAAGAGTGAGCCCGAAATTTAGCAATACCAAGACCAGTAAGAAACAAGCCATCCAATTCCCATATTCTTTTTAGAAGCTGGCTGCATGTTGTTGCAATTCCTCACAGAATTGTAACAGAGAATCAAATATCACAGAAACTTGTTATAAAGCGGGGGGAGTGGGAGGGGAAAGGGGCAACTGAGCTTTTTTTGCTTTTCCCCCCAAAGGCACTTCTTTATGGGTACAAATCACACAAACAGTTCTCTTGATCTTAAGGAGATCAAGATTAGAAATCTCCACACAAAGGTGTGCCTTTCAAATATATTTTTATTGCTGCTTATTACTTTCTCTAACCTGCGTAAGAATCTGGGGCATAATCCAGTGGGAATGCCTCGTGTGCAAGCCCCTTTGAAGTGCCTTCTCCTTGCTCAAGAGTGCTGCAGCGCTCATGTCTCTATTGTTCCTTAGTGGATTTGGGCATGCAGCTTCCCAGTGGGGTTTGTCCCTGAGGATCTAGATTTTCAGGTGCGGTTGGGTCGGGCAGGCATTAAAAAGATAGAACTGTCGACTTGGAAGGGATCTCAACTGTCATCTAGTCTAACTCCTGGGTATCGGATACCCCACCGCTAACATATTGTTGACAGATAGCCATCCAAATTCTGGTTGAAAACCTCTTACACATATAATGGTTTTTGGCAGGTAAATAAGTCAATGCACAATGCTGTAGTGCAGCAAAGCCAGCAAAGTTGATTTTATAAAGGTGCAGTGTTATTTCACTGGGGAAATTGTTTGTTTAAATGTTTCACTATTTTTGGTGTTGATCACTGTAGCTTAAATTAAGTAACGTGTAGAATATCACATATTAAGCATAAGTGGGAACTGCAGCCTTTAGAACAGAGGTGAAAAATTTGTGGCTTCCCAGATGTGTCATGACTCTGCCTCCCATCAGCCTGACTTGCATGGCCAATTTCTAGATGTAACGGGAGTTCTACTTCAGCAGTCTCTGGAGAGCCACAAGTTCCCCACCTCCAGTTAGAAATCAAGGCACACTGAAAGTCAGCAGTGTTTTAAAACTTTACTGGTTGTGAGGAATCTACCATATTGGTCAAGAAGAAAAAAGGTTGGGCTTCTGATCTTAGGGGGAGATGGGGGATGAGGGAGAGGGAAATACCCACATACATTTGAAAGAGGAGCTTCAGTCAAACTGTAAATGCTGCCTAACTCCAGTGGATTGTAAAACTTTGTTTTGGAAAAACCAAAGAGGGAATGGGGAAAAACCTCCACCGTGGAGAAACGCTTTGTGGTTGGATTAGAAGTATTAAAATTAATAATATCAGGAAAGCCCACACGAGAATACCTTTCCTGAGAATGGTTGCTTGTGAAAATGAAGTTTAACAAGCATCATCACAACAGTCAGCAGTTGCAATTCGCCTAGCAGGGATTAAGAGGTGAAAGAGGTCAGACTGGGTCCCTCCCAGCAGGTGGAGGGACCAGCTGAAGCTCTTTCCTTGGAATTTCCTGCCTCTTTGTTTGTATTCCTGCCAGCACAATTGGGGCTTCTTTGGGTGTGCCCCAAAATTCCCACACGTGCACCTCTCTCACCTGTGTGCCCAGAATCTTTCCCTCTGTTTCTTTCCCTCTGTTTCTTTCCCTCTGTTTCTCTCCCTCTCCAAGCTCTGTTTGGTGTTGCATGGAAATCTTTGAGGTCGGATGCTGTATTCTTGATTCTCACACACATGTGCACATGCAAATCCTTCTGTTCTCGTGAAAGAGGTATCTTGTGATTACACTTTTTAGAACAACTGCACCCTGATAACGGATGCCATAACCCCCCCTGGCAAGGTAGCTGATAAGTGAGGGATAACTAGGTGTGCTGTTTGTTTGTATGTTCCTCACTTTTAAAACTACCCAGAGCACATGTGGAAAACCGAGTGTCCCAAAGGCTTCTTCTTCTTTTTAAAGTTTAAAATTCCTGTAGAACTAAGAAACCTAAAAGGTGTGAGTAATCTGTTGAAATTGTTGATCTTAAAGTCTTTCATTGTTGCTTGATTTTAACTTACGTATATTTCCTCAGAATGTATTTTAGGGGGAGTTAATTACCTTGGAGGGCTTCTTGGGGGTCCCCTCCAACTGTTAGCCTTTCCCAGCCTGGTGATCTCCAGGTGTGTTGGACTGAGCTCACATCCGACAATGGTGGTCCGCCTCATGGATGCCAGTTTGGAAGAAGCTCTGGGGCGTAATGTAGAAAACGATGCATCAAGGCAAGGCATAGGATTAGAGATTTAATTCCTTTCAGCATGGGAGTTTTGACATGTGCATCATCTTACAGCAAGAGGAGATATGGGTAGAAATCCCAGCAAGGACTGGGGCCAGTATCTAGCTAGGGACCTTGATGGAATCCAGGAAGCAAAGCCACACAGAATCCAAAGACCATGTTAGTTATAAGTTGGGTGGGGCAGGGAACTGAGAACAAAAAGAAAGGCAAGTTGGACTCTATCTGATGTGGAGATCCCGATCACGGGGCCAGGTGAAGAAGAAGAAGAAGGAGAGCTAACGTGCTGCTTTAGGGTGTTGGAGCCTTGAAAGGACAATATTGCTTTTTCTTATTGTTTTGCCGTTTGGCAGGTTTGGCACCAGTACAGAGACCAGGAGATTTTCAGTTTGTGTTCTAGCAGCAGGGAAGTTCTTCCAGAGTTTGAGGAGGCACCTGGACCTCTTCCGTCAGGGACACGATGGCATCTCCACACTTCTAAGCCCTAATCGGCTTTCTTAGTTAAAATGGCGGCTGGCTTTTAAGACGAGCCAAAGCAATTATCATGCTCGGGGGGATCGAAAGCTGGCCAACTTGTCACTTTAGGCAATGGATCTTGTTGCTGGTGATCTCAGAGGCTTTCTGTCTCAAGTCAGAATCTTCTACGGGAAATGATGCCTAATGACAACCTGTATTGTGGGCATATTAGAGCAGAAGAGCAAGAACCATTGCCTAGAGGCACAGACCCCCTACACGCACTCTTTGTTTCAATAGCACTGCATATAGCTTGTATCCACAGAGATGGCCCATGGTATTTTGCTGGGAGTTCCTCTCTGTTAGCCATGCTGGCTGGGGCTTATGGGAGTTATCGTTAGAAAGAAATCTGGCGAACCCCTATCATTAAAGAATAAACAGACACCTAGATGGGCATCAGCCCCAATCACAGCATTGAAACTATGGTTTCAAGCACAAGTGATGGTGGTCTTTTTCTGGCTCATGTGCCTTAACTGAAGTGCAGCTGATTGTTCCTTCAACACTGGCGGTGGGATAGGATTCCCAGTCACATCTAAGACAGACTTGTGTTATGGGTTGTGTAGCATTCACAGCTGTGTCTTCCAATAAAGGAGAACCACTGGAGAGTTCAGGAGCAGCAGCTAGAGCCTGCCTTTGGTACCTTTAGCATCTGCCACCTGAGGCAGGCGCTTCTCTTTGCTTAAGGGCAGGGCTAGTTCTGTGCATGCAAAACCGTGCATGCCAGTCTTGTTGTACGGGTCTCTTGGGTTCTGCTTTGTGGCTTTTTGAAAACCATGCTGAGAAAATGCAGCTGTCTGTTGGTGGCACTCAAACCCCATGATGGAGGACTGGGCAGGTTTGGGGAAAACTCCCCCAGAAGAGCTTATTTTCTTCACCAGGAAGGGAGCACCATCCCAAGGGAAGCTCTGCATTCCCTTTCTTCCAGCTGTATGGAAGTCGCCATTGCCAGTATGGGTAGGATTCTGCTTTAGATACGGCTTTCCCAGCACTTAATGATATGGAAACAGTTCAGAAAACAAACAAACAAGGGGAATGTGGTCAGGAGTATGTTGTTGGACTTCAACTCCTGTGCTTCCTCACTGAGCTGGGTCAGACAGCACCCATTATCCTGGGCTGAAAAGGGACAGGTAGTTGTTGCATTCCACAACACCTTTGGCCCACATCCCTGCACTTTAATATGGAAGAAGCAGCCTAGGCCACAAGGCAGAAAGAGGAACCAAATGACTCCTTGCATCTCCTTAGCTGTAAGAGGGTATTTCATCCTGTGGGGATTCTTGGGCATTCCCAAGACAAAATGCTTTGCAACCACCACAGGGACCACATTACTGGATTTCATTTATTTATTTTATTTATTGTATTTATATCCTGCCCATCTAGTCAATTGACTACTCTGGGCGGCTAACAACATATTCACAAACATTTCACAAACCATCTTCACCACACTAGGATTCACTGCTGTAGTTTCTGCTGCCTTGGCTTTTAGAGCCATAAATTCCTTACTCTTGTGCATTCTTGCTTTGGTCATTCTGCTTCAGCAGAATGAAAGTCCCGTTATGTTCATCTCCGGCACCCTGTGGACATCGACAGCTTCAGAGGGTGAAATACGTACCCGCTTCTGGGAATCCGAGGTGGAGAGAAGTTCCAGGAACAGGATTGTCTCACCTTCTGTCTTATATTTTCAGGGTGTCTGACACCTGAGACAACAAGCTACCTAGTGGCTGATGCGAAATAGAGGCAGAAAGAATAGTAAGCTGCCTTGGGATCCTCAGCATGAATTGATACCAGTAGTGGTGCTCCAGCACTTTCCAGCTGTTTAAGGAGGCTAGCTGGTGCCTGGAGTGGCTGCCAAACCATCCCCATCTCAAGATGTTTGGGCAATAAGAGGCAGAAAATACAGGTGGTATCCACTCATGTCACAGTAACTCTGCTACCCAAACAAAGCTGCTTCACTCCTCCTTCCTTTATGGTCAGCACCATTCTGAATGTAGAACAGTGCACATGTTTTTTTGGGGGGGTGGAGGGGTTGCATGGTCCTGTCTCCCTGCCCACTTTATATGGAAAGGAGTTATAGCTGTTTTGAGCTTCCTTCATTTAGAGAACTTGACGTCAAGCTATGTGGAACGTGGGTGGCATAGCCTATTTTCATTGACCTAGGATGGACAGTGCCTTTGGACTCATTAAACATTAGGGAGTTATCCACTCAAAGTCATGACTGGAATGGGCACTCCAATTCAGGTCATACTGTTAAATTTCATCATCTTCATCTGTTCTACTTTCTTGGCTCTTGTCATTGTGAAGAAGGAAACTTGAAGGCTGTAGTTTCTCTGGATTGTTGTAATGAAGACTTCCTGGTTTAATCTTAGAACTGCAGGGCTGGAAGGGAACCAATGGATCATCAAGTCCAGCCCCTGTCAAGGGGGCTCAGTGGGGGAATCAAACTTCCAGCTTCTGGCTCCACAGCCAGATACTTAAACCACTGAGCTATCCAGCAATGAAATATCTAACTAAGCTTGAAAAGTTACTTTTTTGGACAATGACCAGGGAATTCAGAGAGTTGTAGTCCAAAAGCAACTTTATCAAGCTTTGGCATCTAGGACCTGACTCTCGAATAAGTTATCCTGCGGTAATTTTCCCTAGTCTTGCTCAGGGTCATGGAGATAAAAGGATGGGTTTCACCACTTTCTGTTGAATTGCACTGCAGTGGCATAACCAGACTCCTGCTGATCTGAAGGCATGGAACCAGGGAATGATGGTGGGGCTGTGATGGCTGGTCCAGAGTTGAAAGTCATGTGTGTGCATGCATGTTATGATTGTTCTACACTTCCCTTCTAAGATCACCTCCTTCTGAGAGCATTTCATGAGCAAGGAAGGTCAGTGGCTCAGTGCTGGAACATGCAGTGTTTATGCAGAAGGTCCCCAGCTTCTTTGCAAAGGGACAGAAAAGACACTCTTCTGGAATACTGGAGCACTGTTGCCAATTAAAGCTAGATAGGGTCTGGCTTCATATAAAGGCAGCTTCCTATGTCTTAGAGCAGGAAGGGGGAACCTCAGACATTAGGGTCAGAAGCAAGGACTTCCCCAGTCCTTGTCCATCCTTCTGGGTTTCCTCACGACATCATTATTCAGTGTTATTCAGCTTTTGCAGGAACATTTTCTTACTCAGCCCTAAATTCCTGGGTTTAAACAAATTCTTCACCCTTACCTGAAAGGAAGGGCCATAGCTCAATTGCGGAGAACCTGCCCCTTGTGCAAAAGGGTCCAGGTTCAATCCTTAGTGACCCCCCCCCCCCCCCAGTTAAGGGTGGGAACTAGATGATACTAAGTGAGATGGACCAAGAGTAGAAGGCAGTGGCTGCCGATGCTTTCCTTTTTACATGGCCTTCTGGGAGAAGCCATCCTTAAGATACCCTTCATGTAGATGTGAAGCAAGAGGAGCCTGCTTGCAGCCGGGGAGGAACAGGTTGCTGGGAAGAGATCCTCCATATTAAGACAGGCCAGGAGTTTTCAGCAAAGGGGGGGGGGAGGGAGGGAGGGGAGGGACGGCCCTTGAGTTGAGAGCGCTGCTGGAAGCCAAGGCCAGTCGTGCTGATGAGGTCCTTTCTTTTGCAAGTGAATCATAAAATATGGCTCAAATTTTCATTACAGGCTCTATTGATTATCTTTGGGGACAAATGAATTATGGGGGACATTAAATTGAAAAAAGAAAAGGAAATATTTGAATGAGTCGGAGAGGTCGATGGCAGAATGGCTGATCCCACCCCCCACCCCCACCCCCGCCTTTCTAGTAGTTGCAGCTTCTGAGGCCTTGACACCTCTAGTCTGGGCCAGTTCTCTGCATTCCCCCCCCCCCCCCCGTCACCTGGGATCACTTGTGTTTAGAGATGCTCATCTTGGGAAGGAGCTGTCAACATCAATGGAGTGCTACTGGTCTTGTTCTTGTTGCCTTTGCTTCCCTGGTGCTGGTTTGCAAATAGGCTCTCAAACTTATTCCCCTGTTTGTCCACCTGTCTGTGCGAACCACTGGTGACCAATATGTGTATTGGGGCCTGGGAGGTATCGCCACATTTTTTTTAGTATTTGGTTGCTTGATCACCTGCAGAGGATTCTCACTCACCAAGGGTGAGTAGATGTTCACATGACCCTGAAGTACAGTGTCTCCTTCAGCAATGATGACCAGGTTAGGAGCATAGGCGTGTGACAGAATGCAGGCTTTCTTTTTTTTTTAAAAAAAAAGAAGCATTTGAGCTTTAGTCCCCAATATCTCAAGGACCATATGACAGGAGGTGGTATTACGAATGACCTCTCAGGCTAAAGCTGTTGCCACTCAGAGTAGACAGAACTGGTGAGGAGGTGGAGTTCATGCCATTGAATTCTAAGGCCTGGCCTAGGGACGCTTTCAAGAGGAACCGAGCACCTGCTTTACCACTTAATACACAGCTTTCTTCTCCACTGTGATGTTGGCTCCCAGGACCTGCAGGGGTGAACCTGATTCCCTGGAAGGATGGAGAGCTTCGCTCGCTGGCTGGCAGCCTTGAGGCAGAAGCCAAGCAGTCATTGGCTGGAAGCTTTCACTGTGGATTTCCTGCAGCATGTGACGGGGGGGGGGGGGGGGGGGAGAGACACTACTAGAGGTCTGACCTGGTCCCCTGAGCTTCAATGAGTCGTTCACATGCATACACACCTGCCTACCAGGTGATCAGGTCTTGAAGTCTGGCACCTGAATGTCAGACTTGAATCTACCAGGAAGAATTTGTATTTTGAAGTGATGTGAAAGTTCTCTGACTGAGGTGTTGATCGTCATGGCTTCTGTCCCAAATGGGGGTCCATGGCACAGTGATCAAGTTACACGACTCCAAACATAAAAGGTTCTGCCTGTGTGAACCTGTGTGTATGAGCTTGCATGTGCCCACCCAGCTTGAATAAACTTTAATGATCATATCACTTTATCTCCACCCCTGCCTCCCCTTTTTTTTAAAAAAAACCCTCTAGAATACTAGGTAGTCTAGTAAATGGTACTAAAATATAGCTTTTCTGTTTGCACTTTTTGTGTTCTTTTTGGCTTTTCGGTTCAGGCGAGTTGCCTCTCAGGAATTTTCTGTTGTCTTTTGTAGGATGGTTGAGGAATGCAGCCCAGATCCTGTTTCTTCCCCCCCCCCCCAGAAGTCCTTATAAAGTTACTTTTCCCTGCTGTGTCTAGCCCCCTCCATGCAGATGCCCTTAGAGCATCTTGCTGTTACTCAGAAGTGTTTGCCTGCCTCTCTGGCCCTCTGCTGCATGAAGCCACATGTTCATCTTCCCTGCTCTGGTTTCCTTCTTTTATCCCTTGCTATCCTCTCCAAAGTCATTTGCGTTACATATTCTTCATTCTAGCCAACTGCTCTACATGGAGCCATAGCTCAGTGATACGATCCTAGGATCATCCCTGGAAGCTCCATGTAGGGCTAGAGACCAGTCCTCCCTGAAATCCTGGGGAGCTGTCACTGGTCAGAGTTGACTATCCTGAGCTTGGTGGCCCAGTGCTGCGACTCAATATAAGACAACTTTCTATGTTTCATGTACCTCTTCAGGTCTAAGAGCTTCCACATGGTGACATGGGCACCCCAGGGTTTGCCACAGTATATACACGAAGGGGCAGAGGACTAGGAACTAGACGTGGGGGGTGTTGAGTCACTTTGGCTTCTGTGCCACCTTTCTAGCTAGGGCGAGGAAGTTTTGAAATCAGACTCTTTCTGGTACATGCCAGTGTTGCCTCTGTTCAATTCTGTTATCTCTACCATTGCATATTTCTCAGTTTTCATAAGAACTGGACAAATGTTTGCATTTAAATTGCTTAAAATCTCTCCTTAAACAGGAGAGAGAAGCTCTTCCCTAGCAGACCTGATCTGGCCCACTGGTGCCCACAGTGCAATATGTGGAGGCTCCCTGTTTGCTGCTCCTCTTCCCCAAACCCCTGGTCGCTCCAAGCAAAAATAGGATGGGGGCTCAGGATCTCTGTGGCTTCATTTCCTTCACATCTGGTAGACCAGAGGAGAGGGAGAGCGAGAGCGTTAATTTGGAGAAATCTGGCCTGCCACCCCAACCTGATTTTACATCTCTGCTTAAAGTAACATTAACATTTGGCACACTTTTCTCTTAAATTACATTCCTTATCTAAGCTTGCCCATCATTGCTTTCAGGTCACTTGTTCTGAATTAATTTCCGTGCTAGCTGTCTGAAGGCTTTGCAGGCAGCAGAACCTCAAACACTGTCTTGATCATTCCTTGAGTAGAAGCACATGTTTGTGAGTGAAGCGGTTGACTTCTAGCTTGGACATGAGGGTGGTTTATGGATTGCATTTTTCACAAACAGGAAGAGAGCAAGGGAGTGAGAGAACTCATTTCTGGAAGTTGTGTGTGTGTGTGTGATGTTTTCATTTACACTCTTCTGTTTTACTGCTAGATAATTCATTGGTTTAGGTATCAAGCTGCAGAGCTAGAGGTCGGTAGTTCAATTCCCCGCTGGGCCTCCTTGACAAGGACTGGACTCACAGATCCATAGAGTCCCATTCAGCTCTGCGGTTCTAGGATTATTATTCTTCCCCTCTTACCAATCTTAGTGACTCTAAGAAAGTAGCAGCAGCAATAAAGTATTCTTGCAAAGCTTCTGTTTTCACCTGGGCTAACTCAAAGGACTGGTGGTTTCCATGGTTGCTTGGCCTCCCTGAGGCAACACGCCCTTTTTTGTTTAAGCTGGTTGATTGTTGTTGGGTTTTTAAAGACTTCATAAACTTCTCCAAACATGTGTGCAGTAAATGGAATTGGGAAGAAAGGAAAAGAGAGTCGTTGCTCGTAGCGCGGAGGGTAGGTAAAAAAGTTTTGTCTGTTCTGGTGTTACACTATACTAAGAAAGTGTTGTTTCTTTGCATGGCTTTTGCATGGTGTGGAAATAGCCATCTTGTATGGTCTGGAAATAGCCAGCCTTCCTTCCTTCCATTCCCCTTTTTTACAGAGTCTTAATGAGTCAGGACCTGCACCAGTGGCAAGGGTGAACTGAGAGATATTAGGTGCTACCTCCGCAAGAGGGCCGACTCTACCATTAGGCAGAAGGAGACAACTGCCCAGGAAGCAGATGAGGCTAGGGCAGCCCCATCTGCTTCTCCTGAACTCTATGGCCATGCCCTCATCGTGGAAGACAGACATTGCTGCGTGTGCCACCTACCCTGCCTTGCACCTGTCAAACTGCCCTGCTTCCCCCTGGCAGAGTGGACAACACTTTCCCTGTCGTCAGAGTTGAAACGAGTTTCAGTTGCCGTCCATGTGCCGGGGAGGGTGCACTGTCTTGTCCTTTGCCTCAGGTGGCAAAATATTTTGGTAGCTCTGCTGTGCAACCCACTCGCGTCCAGACCACTTGGCAAAGAAGGGACATAATACATTGAGGAAGTATTACTCAGTGGCAATGACAGGGTAGAGACCATCTGGTGTTGCTCCCTAAGCAAATATAAAGGCTTCTCCAGGAGGGGTTTCTGGTCAGTCTGAAAACAGAGGGGGTTGCATTCTCTGTTGCTTTACTTATTTGTTGTTTAATTTTCCTGTACCAATTCTTGAAGTTTTCCAAACACCTGTGGCATAGTTTGAGTGCTGTGCTCCAAGTGTGACACAATGTATTCTGATAGAAGTGGGATCTGGGAAACTCAGGTTTCATTTCCTAGCCCTTGCAGATATAGTAAGCTTTGAAAACAGTATGGCCAGGGGCTGCCACCTTGCTGTGCATAGCTTCACTATCCCAAGCTCTTTGTCCTTTCCCATTAATTAACAGAAGAGTCATGTGTGTCTTTTTCAGCAATTTATACCAGTTGGGTTAATTCTTACAATTTATGCAGGGCAAAAAAAATATATGTTGAAACTGAGGTTGTCCTACTTTGGGCACATCATAAGAAGACAGAATTCTCTGGAAAAGACAATAATGCTGGAAAAGGTGGAAGGAAAAAGGAAAAGAGGAAACCCAAGGATGAGATGGATTGACTCCCTAAAGGAAGCCACAGTTTTGAGTTTGTAGGAGCTGAGCAGGGCTGTTGAGGACAGGACCTTTTGGAGATCGCTCATTCCTGGGGTTACCCTAAGTCAAGGTTGACTTGACGGCCCATCACAACAACGCATGCAGGGCACTGTCTTCATTTTTGTTTCCCCAATAAGTGGCTAATCTTGGTGTCAGACTAAATGGGCTTCAAAGCCCTATGTAGTTTCATGACTCTATGATTTTTATTATTTTATTCAAAAATCCATCCAAGGGTGCAAAAATCCATAGGCAGTGACTATATTAATATTCTGACCAGACCATTTTCACCTGCATTGTTACAGAGGTCAGAAATCTGGTTTCCCCACTTCTCTGGCTCCTAGAAACTTTTACTGGCTCCCTACTTTTTGCCAAACGTATCTATCTGCATATATATCTCAGTATTACTGATGCAAACCTCTCTTAGGGAGTGGAGTTGGCACAGGTGCCAGCTGATTTAAATATTTACCAATACTCTTTTTGCTGCCTCTCTCACTCTCTCACACTGCTTTTTTTCCCTTCTTTTTCTTAATATTTGCTCTGCATGTATCCCATAAAATACCTGCTGTTTAGGGCGTACCCCGTTTTGCAGGGTACATGAGATCATGCTGTAAAAATGCAATGAAAAACACTTTCATGCCACAACACATCAAATGGGATTTTATAGTAAGATGGCAATATGTGTTTTTTTTTCTCAGCCCTTGTGCTGAGCACAACATATTTCTCTCTCTGTGTGTGTTTTACACAATGATTAAATATTGAATTTTTATGGTGGGTGAGGGAACCCTTTCTCTTCATAATAAGCTGTTTTTTATCACTCTTCTTTGGCACCCATGAAGAAGAATGCCTCCAGAAGTGTTGTTTCCTGAAAAGAAATAACTTTTGTAAACCTTCCTTGCCTAATTGTCCAGGGCCAGGACTTGCTTAGCTTTGAAAGGTCTGAACCACTGGCTACTGAATCTCTTGGTAAGGAGGAGATCATACAAGAAGGCCTCAGTTGAAAAAGGGAAAAACTCAATTTAGCAGTTCATCCTTCAGGTCTTTCACTTGATTCAACCAAATGCTTCTAGGAAGTCCATTAAGAGAGCACGACAGGCAGTATAGAGTAGCAGTCACAGCTTTTGAGACATTCATCTTTACGTATCCATTGAATCGCAAAACTCACTCTGTGACCCTGGGCTAGTCCCTGTCTTTTATCCTGACCTTCTTCACAGGATTGCCATGAGCCTAAAGTGGACAGGTGGAAGAAAAAGATAACTGACAAATAAATAAGGTGGTAGGCCCTTCCCTGTTGTTTCCTCCCTGTCAATTGGTATTAAGAGCTTATGGTTAGATTTCTCATCCCCTTTTAAAACTGTATGAAGGGTGGCCAAGGCTACATTTTGAGGCAGTGAATTCAACAGGTGAATGATCCACCATCCAAAGAAGTCTTTTCTTTTTTTTCTGCCTGGAACCTCTTGCTCCCTGGTTTCAGCCGTTCTAGTTTTAACAAGAGAGCGGGGAAACAGCTCTTTCACAGAACTATCTTTGAGCAGAAGGCAACTATATATTGGAATCCCCTCTAATTCCATTCTGACTAGTTCCGTGCCATTCCTCTGATTCCATTCTGCCTGTGGTCTGTCTCACCCATGCAAAGATCCTTCTTAGCTTTGCTACTGGAGCATCTCGGTAACATTCTCACCGACTGCGTGCTGGCAGCTAGGTCGCCAAACCAAGAAGATGGTGTGGATGTGCTTGGGGGGAAATCCGGGACAGTAAAGTTCCAAAAATCTCTGGGAAGTTGGGGGGAAAGACCCTAGCAGAGCAAACATCCTGCCCCATCTGCCTAAGGAGGGCCCCTTGGTATCCTGTGTGTCTGTTGGTTTTGAGATGGAAGGCTGGGACAGTAGAAGTTGGAGTGGGGAACGGAGTGGTATAGGACATGGCTGACGGCAACCCCAAGCAGTGGTACTCCAGACTGCAATAATTTGTTGCAGGTTCCACTTGTGTGTCCTGTTTGCAGAGCTGTAGCTGGTTCACTCCAGGGCAGGCCCAAAACTTTTGCTGACTGAAGCCACGAACAAGATAGCGCCCCCTACCCCTTCATACACAAAAGCTGAGTGGTCTGGAAGATGAACTGCAAAATTTCAAGAGAAATTTAGACAACCACCTGACAGATCTCCTTTGATTCATATTCCTGCCTTGAGCAGGGGGTTGGACTCGATGGCCTTCTAGGCCCCTTCCAACTGCACGATTCTATGGCTCTCTAGCCTTGGTCTACCCACTGTATCTTTTTCTGCAGCTCTGCACGCGAGAGAGCAGCCACCGGCACCCCACAGATGCAGAGGGCTAGCTTAGGGGGGCAGCTGTTGAGGCACAGCCCTCTCCTCTGCATCCTCGCCAGCATCTGCCCCTGAGGGAGAACGTCTCGCTCTTCCTGATGGTAAGGCCAGCCCTGCTTCCCCTCCTGCGTGTTCTAGGGAGCAGCACCAGCCACCCACAAAAGCTTCAACTTGGGGGCATTTCATTTGAGGAAGGCAGCTGGCCGTGCTGATGGATCAGGCTTCCTGCTTGTTTTCTGTGTCCCCGGAAGAACCCAACTTGTGTAGGAAGGATTTCTGCCGAATTGCCTGACGGCTCCAGCTTCGCCACCCTCTTCTTTGATCACTTATTACTTTTCTATTTCTTCCCTTCAGTGCTGTAATCATTGCAAAATCTCCTGGCTTTTTGGGAAAGCTCCAGGACTCCAGGGCCCTTTGATTGCACTGTGCCCGGCTTTGGAAAAATGGGTCACAAAGCGTGGTTTGAGAGCAGGAAAGATAGGGATCTTGCTGGAGCTTAATGTTTATGTGCAGACAGAGAAAAGGTTGCAAACCTGCCACTGCCTGAAATATTCTTTTTTTAGGGTGTGGGGTAAGTTGGGCAGTGGAAAGCAGGGCAGCAAAGCACTTTCACACTGATTTCAGGCCCCTCTCACAGGCCTATTGGGCGTGTTGCTGTTGTTGTGGGTTTTTTAAAAAATCATTTGATGACATGCCACCTATCTGTCCTGAGTGCATGTGGTCTTCCCCCAGAGAAGGGCGGGCGATGACAGAAGCAGATAGGTGTTTAGGAGGGGAAGTTGCCTTAACTGTTTTTTGTTTGTTTGTTTTTTTGGAGCCACCAGTAATCTCCTCTAGGGAACAGAGGAGTTGCAAACTCATTTGGTGTGATTTTGGCAGGGGAGGCAGGTGGCAGGGGGGCACATTCATTGCAACTCTGTTGGAGATGCATCCCCAGGGCTTAGTTTAAGTTGGATCTTGCTCAACACACAGCTGTGTGCATCCAGGTATCTTTATTAATAGGTTTCTGTCAGTTCAGAAAGCTGTGGTTCCCTAGACTGGCAGCTTTCCTTACCTTGCTGGGTGACAGGCCTGGCCAGGTTTAAGGAAAGGGCTTGGAAGCGACTATAGGTTAGTGGAAAAGCCCCTGCTTTGTGTGTGGGTCTCAAATTCAGTCCCTCACCTTTTCCTTACATGTTGCTGTTTATATATGGATGGGACCGTGTGCTAGAGTCCAGAGGCATAGTTTATGGACTGAATTGAACCCCAGTGCCTCTCATGTTTAGGAGATGAATATCAATCTTTGTCAAGTTTGAGAAAATCCTTCAAATTCTACCATGGCTTTCCAGAAACCACTGTGCCATTTGGTTTGATGTCTCCCTTTCCCAAATGGAGATTAGGGAATAAAACAGAAATTAAGATCTTTATCCTCCACCATGGCTTCATATCATGTGTGCAATCCTATACCACTTAGTCAGAAATCAGCAGGAGAGTACAAGGGAGAAGGTGGCCAGGGTCACTAACCAATCTGTTTATTCCAATGATTAGTTCCAAGGCTACCTTTTAAAATATTTCAGCCAGACCATATAAACAAATCTACCCCAAAAGAAGCTTATCTGACCTGCTTACTGGACACACAGTTATGTTGATAGACTGTGGCTTGTTGTAAGCATAGTAAGAATACAATCTCAGGTTTCTTCTTATTTACTAAGAGTTAGTCACCTAGAGGTGATCTTGATTTGCTCCCAATAACCAGGCTGAGTAGCAATTTCTGAGCCAGGCTTAAAGGTCTTCTTATTTAACCTAGTGCCATGGGCTTATGATATTGATGGCTGATTCTCTAACATTAACATTGTGTACGTTTCCTGGGTGTGGTGTCAAAGTACAGCATGTCCTGTGCTAGAAAGATTTGCAGTAAATACCTTTTATCTGGAGGTGTAAATTACAAAGGTGACCAAATTAATTTAGGATTATGATGGATGCCTTTCTGAAGGTGGTGGTGGTGGTTGTTTTGGAGGAACCCTTCTGATTGCTATTATTTAGGAACTGTTATTTGTTTTTTAATTTATTCTTTGCAACCTGGTTTTTAAAATCTATCAGGATAGTTTTATTTTTACCTTCCCTTGATAAAATTATCCTGCCGCCCGATGATGCTAAGTAGCTTTGAGTGATGCCAGATTTAGCTCCATGCACTGAAGTACATTCTTTATTCCAGTGGTTCCCAACCTTGGGTCACTGAGGTGTTCTTGGACTGCAATTCCCAGAAGCCTCCACCACCTGCTGTGCTGCCTGGGATTTCTGGGAGTTGCAGTCCAAGAACAGCTCAGTTAACCAAGGTTGGGAACCACTGCCTTATTCTCTTTATTTATTACTCTTTTACACCTCCCAATAACCAGTGTTTTTGGCAATGTACTTATACATCGTTTGTATGTCACATACATATATAAAATACAAATGGTAAAATGATTAGTACTAAAGACAGTACATAAAAAAACAATAAGCAAGAGTAAAACAAAAACACCTCAATGTATAAAACCAAAGTATAATTTTTCTTAAGTACTAAAAAGAGTCTTTAAAAGGCTTAGGGTAAGAAAAAGTTATTTGCTTGGCATTGAAAAGACTGTAATATAGGGACAAAGCAAACCTACAGAGCATTCCACACATGGTGGGCCCTTACTGAAACACCTTTCTCTCTCTTGTGCCCAGCCACCTGCCCTTGTTTGGAGGGGCACCTGGCGGGGGCATTTGCAGGGTATCCCTAAGAGCGGGCATGTCCCGTTCGTATTCATGGATGTACTTCCCCAGCAGGCAGAACTCTGAGGTTCAGCGAGAGAAGCCTGTGAAAGCCGTTCCTTACAGAAGTGTTGCAATGACCAGTATGTACACACAAAACTGTGCTAGCTGTTTGTGAGGTGCTTTAAGAAGGAAGAAAAGAGCAAATGTTCACAGTTTGCTGAAGTTTGCTTGTTTTCCTCACCTGGCCCTTAGAGATATTCTTTCTTGCCTTAAGCAACTATGCATGTGGCTAATTTTAAGCCTGATTTTACTCCTCTTGTAGGCTCCAGGGGCTGTGTTTGAGTTTGTTTTTGAGGCTGTATAATTTTGCTCCAAGACAGGGACTTAACTCTGGAGAGAAACTGGTTTGGATCGTGGGATGCAGCAACAGTTAGAAGTATTATGGAATCTTTTGTTCCCAGGATCTTTAGTTTTTATCATCTTATCTGTGAGGCGTGTCCACCGTTCAATATTGAAATAGAACTCAGCTGGATTGCCAGTATTTACGCCTTCAAAATGCAGGGCTTATTTCAAAGTTTCTAGTTTCTTAATTTTTTTTTCCAATTCAGCATCACTTTGTTCTTTTTGACATTTTTATGGTGGCAACCCGGGTTGCAGAAGTTCCTAGTTAATAGAGATGGTTGCTTGCATCTGCCATGATAAGGCTAAAGAAGTTATCCTTTTTCTGAGGTGTAGAAGAGTATGCAGTTCACAAAGTTGTGTTGTCACACCCAAATCCCTGTGGGAAGCAAACTTGCAGCCAAGTTATTTGTTCCCACAATGGACGGTTGCTTTGATGAATTCATGGCCACAAAATATGATGATGACCAGTAGCAAAGATGGCCTCTTAGATGGGTAGATGCATCCATGGATAATTGGTTTCTTAATTATTATGAATCTGCCTTTGTTCAGCTGTGACAGACTCAGTTTGAAAGGAGCCCAAGACAACATAAATAAAACTAAGACTGGCACTCTTCATCTTATCTTTGTAGCTTCCTTAGAGTCATGTGACCAAATACTTTGGAAAATACAGTATTGATACCTGTGTTTGATTTGAGAGTGGCAACTTTAAATGTAAAGTATTCCCCAACTTGCAAAAAAAAGGAAATCATGGAGAATATGTGGCCCTCCAAGCTGCATTTTTAAACATTAATTTTTTCCCCTTTTATTTTAAGGGAATTAGTTGTGCCTTTTGGTCCTCTCTTTAAAACACATGTGTGCACATGTATGTGTGTTCTCGGTCAGATCATCAAATCAATTAATTAGGTATTGTTAAAAATCATAAACCCTGCCAGCCTGCTCCCAAAAACACCATTTGCAATTGCTCAGAAAATTCCCTAAACTGGAGTAGCATTGTTCTCCTTTGATATCTTATTTAGATTTCAGTAGTGGGAGTTACAAGCCATCCTACCGATTTCCCTTCTGAATATTACCAAGGTGATTTCATGCCAACCTAACAAATAACCAAACAACAGCCTGGGCTTGGCTGAACCAACAGCATAGACTGTTTTTCACTTTCCTTTCTCCCCCCCCCCCTTTCTTCTTCTTTTTAATCTGCTTTGGACTGGTCTATTTGTTTTCCTATAATACAGTCTCTGTTGGGCGTGGCAGTCCCTCTCAGAACAACACAGGGGGTACAGTAAATCCTAGTCTTTCACCAAGTTTCTTCCTCCCCATTGTCCGTTGGAAAAACAGAGGCAGTTCAGAATAAACTTGTTCTCAGCGTTTTTGGCATTATCTATGCCTGCCCCCTGTCAGAGGTGACTTGGGGAGGGAACAGCTATACAGATGGAACTTCCCTGAGAAGAAGGAAAGGCATTTCAGCCAGGTCCCTGAGTCCAGTGTGGAAAAGGTTTTTTTTAAAAAAATTCACGCTCTTGGGTCACACACAGAGAATGAGGGGCATGGTGAGGAAGGACAAAATAAGCCGGGTGGAAGCTTCCAGTGAGTTTCTGACCTGTAATCTTCCGGACATGGTTGCAGACTGTGTTGAATAGAAGAGAATAGTGTGGTGAAGATGGTCAGGATTATGTGGGTGATGCTTTCCTCCATAGAGAAACTTGGCCCAAATGTTCACTGACAGCCCACTTGAGTCCATGTCGTATTTCATGCCATTGTTCTGGTGTACGTGACTTTACATGATGGTGATTTAATATTAAAGTGGGCAGATATTGAAGGAATAAGGAGTTGGGGTGATGCTTTTTTGGTAGATTAGTTAATCCAGTTTAAATAGCTGCAGTCTCTCTCTATGTGTGTGTACTTGCATGTATTCATAGGCCTGCATTCACTGAAAGCAAAAGCCTTTCCTTGACATGTTGAACTCTCATGTATCGTACGTCTCCTGGACAAACAATCCTGTTAGATGATATGGCATTTCCAGAGAATGCTAAACTCCCAGAGGAAATGGACTTCCCCAAAGTTACACGTTAGGCTGATGTTTGGAGCCTGGCGCCAGTTAGTTACAGTCAGGAAATTCAGAATTTTATTAACCACTGCCTCACCGCTGGTGGAATCTTACGGCAGATGAAAGACTTGGCAATGAGGAGCTGAGGGCAGGGATGGTATTGAGATGCACCAGACTAGCCTTTTGGAAGAGTACGTACCTCCTTAACACCTTGTTCAGAATGATTTTAGGATTAGTAAACTTGTGTTGCCATACTCACTGTGACCCCTTTCTTCCTCTGCCCCATAGTTCAGGGATGGAGCACACACTTTTCATGCAGAAGCCCAAGTATCTGTGGATTTATTCCACAGCATTTCCATTTAAGAGCTGTTAGGAAAGAGAGTCGAGAGAGACCTTACTTTGTCTGATCGCCTTGGGGAACAGCTGCCAACCAGAGTGGGCAGTGCTAAGAAAAATGGACCCTGATCTGAGCTGATGTAATTGTTCAGAAAGCCCATTTGACCAGTTTGCTGCCATCAGAAAGGGGCATCGGATGTGCTTCTGTCAAGAGCATTGAATCGTTATGCTTTCTCTTTAAGCAGGGTGCCATTGCAGAAGAGGTAGTGGCTCCTCGGAGTAACCAGGCATGTGGGTTAGCTGTAGATGTCAGGATATGGGGAGGAAAAGGAAACTCAGTTATCATGTACCTGAAAAGAAACGTCCATTTAGGGACATGCAGGTTTCTTGAAGCAAAGGTGGCCGTGTCACCCTTGGTGAGGCAGGTGGGAACAGGATGGGCCCAGGACATTTTGTTGCTTGAGGCTGAGAACAAGACGGCTACTGCTCCCTTCTGTGCATGAAAACAGACTGGACTGGCACTGGAAATCTTCCTTGAACCCTGATAACGGGGCCAGAGTTCTCTAGCACGTCCGAGACCGCAGGCTAGCTGGGGGTGGGGGACAGATCAGAGAGTGGCCCATGGCTCTCTCTTCGAGCACCTTGCTTGCCACCCCCGGATATCTGCTGCCTGAGGCTTTCTGCCTCCCTTTTGTCTAGTGATAGGGCCAGCCTGAGTTGGGACTGCTATATGTTTCCACAGGTGAGGGTGAGCTGAAAACGCCCCATGATTTGTATATATATATTTTAATCGTTGAATTTTGGTTGCTTTAGGTTACCCTGAATGGAAGTATTTCCAAGTTCCACCCTGTTGGAAAAGAGACAATGAGTTGCTTTGCTTTTTAAAAAAAAACTCCCCCCCACCCACCCCAAAAGGATACGTGCGTTAAGGCAGAAAATATTTACAGGTTTTATAGCTGAAACACAAACAGGAAAAGCCCTTTTTAAAAAACAAAATTGTGAATGTCGTGGATATTCAAAACGGGGATTGCCATGGAAACACCACAATATTTGCTTAAATTGACACAAAGGAGTTTGCTAGTTACAGGATTTCAGCTTCGTCATGTTGCATTTTCTTGGGCAAGCACCGATCTCAAACAGATCTAGGTGTTCCAATTCCTTGCATCTTTTCTTTCTTTCTCTCTTTCTCTTTTTCTGTCGGCAAAAGAAAACTGTGTGTTGTTGGGAAAGGCTTGCGCTGTCCTTTTCCCGTCTTTTAACTTTGACGTTTGCATCTGGCAGTCCCTTTTCGCCTACCAAAGACACGAGGTGGGGAAGTCCTTGTTTGCACCTCATGAGAAAGATGGCAGGAAGGCAGACAGTAGGAAGGTTACCCTGGAAGCAGTGAGATCTGCCAGGGTTTCTTGGGGATACTGCATGTATCCAGAGGCAAGGGAAACAATTTCAAATGCAGTCTTAGGCTGTCATTTCCTTTGGGTGTGACAACTGGCTTTGGGGATCCTGAAGAGTAGGTGAAATCTGAGCTTGCCTGCTGGCCCTCCTCGTTACCTGCCAGAGGGAACCACCTCCATTCAACTGTATACTATGGCTTAGAAAAGTTTTAGCCTTCCAGATGTTTTGGTTTGTTTGTTTGTTTGTTTGTTTGTTTGTTTGTTAAACTTATATACCACACTGATTCGTGGTAAACACTACTCTGGGTGGTTTACATCCAATATCAACAAAATAACATAGGGGAAAAATAAATCTTAAATAAAATACTCAATGCAACCCCCATATATCAACAAAAAAGCAACCCCAGCCCACTAAATGTTTTGTCCACAACTCACATCATACCAAGCCAGCAGTGTTAAAGGATGTTGGGAATCGTAGTCTAAAACATCAGGAGGGCAACAGGTTCTTCACCACGTGATCTACTTAGTGACAAGGCCTAAATCTATGGAAGACTTCCAGTGGGACATTCATATAATACATATGAATGTAATTTATGACCCTTACCATTTGCCCCTGAATCCACTAACCCGCCTCTCTCTGGAAGGAAGAGTCTGGAACCCGGTTGTGAGATCAACTTTGATGGCCACTAGAAAGGTTGTTGGTCACTGAACCAGCGACTGGATTTTAATATCAAGCTGCTGGGGACATGAATTTGGACTGAAAAGCAGGGCAAACATTTAAGTCACGTCAGGCAGTAAAGGTAGCAATGTTTAAAGTCATTTCTCACAAAAGAATCTGTAGACAGCAGTCACCATCCAGACATCTGAGCAGACCCACCCCTGCCTGTTCCAAGCAAGTAGACCACAATCACATGCCATGAGGCATTTCCTGGGGACCAGCCGCTTGTCATGTTTTAGCGGAGATGTAGTCAATAGAACTGATGTACCATGCTCATTTCACATCCCATATAACAAAAGAGACACTTTGACCAATACCCAAAAGCAGTTAACTGAAATTTGTGTCATTTTGATTGTGAGGGTTGTTGAGAGGGAGCAGTACAGGAAAGCACACTTAATGCTGTTTAAATGTTTTGCTGGAACAATGTCCAAGTTTTGGTTAGACATTATTTTCACTGGAATAACTCAAAACTTGTGGAGGATGTGACGGGAGCAAACATGTCATTTCTTCTGATTGGTAGGCGTGGTAGACAGTATGAGAGACAATTTGGTGTGTTTGTGAGAATGAGAAGAGGGAGTTGAAGGTATGCATGCAGCCCCCAGGTAATGCATTACCCACACCTTCTCTTGTAAAAGGCAGCTTTATAAGTTACAGGGTTGCAATACTGAATGTTTTCTTTCTTTCTTTCTTTCTTTCTACAGGGCAAAGAGTAATCACCAAGTATAGGGAACCTATCATATCTGGGCTCTGTCCTGAAACACCCTGGGAGGGGTTACAGATCCGGACGGCCCCTCCTTAACGTGTGGTTTGGAATGGACTTCAGACCCATTGTCCTGGATGCAAGGTACCCACTGGCTACTGTTCTGGTCAGAAGTTGAGGCCCCTTGGATTTGGGAAGGGTTCCTAGGCCTGCTTCCCTTCTTCCATTAAAACTTCCCATGGCTGCATTCACTGCAGATGCAGATGCATACGCCATGGGTTTAAGAAAAACTCAAAGTGACATGTCACCCAGCACTCTGCATGTCTACAGTATATATGTGAGTGTGGCCTTGTGTGCTCGTAAAGATCTGATTGAGAACACTGAGAAGGGAAATGTTTTGTATTCCTCCAAGTTAGGTACAATGTCTGCTCCCAGTTTTGTGCTAGTCAAGAACACCAATAAACGTGTAAAATGTGTTGTGTTGGAAAAGGGCACCACATACTGATCTCCCTCCACAGAACTTTACATCTCCTCTGTCAGTGCCACATTGCTCGATGTTGGGTGGCACAGGCAAAATATATAGGCCTGACTCCCACATGAGAGCAAGCCAGAATTGCTGGGGATTCCGAGAACTTCCCCTTGGCTCTTCTTGGCAGTAGCTCAAAAGGCAAGGAAACCCTCACATGTTGGTTTGTTTACACTGAAACTGAGATTCCTGGCTTGTTGTTCCCAAACAAATCAGGCATCAGAAGCCGGGACCAAGCCTTGGCTGTACAGTCCAGCTAGTTAGGAGAACAAAGGGTGAATAATCCCAGTTGGGGCACAATGCTGAACAGACCGGAGCTGGAGGTGCCCTGGGTTTTGTTTTGTTTTGCACTCCCTAAACAAACGGATGTGATTGGGTGGCACTTCTGTTGTTCCTAATCTAATGATGTGGGAATGTATCCATAATTGTGTACATTGTGATCAAGTTCTGTTAGACATTTTTGGAGGAGTTAGAGTGAAGGAGGCAGGAGAACATGAGAAAGACACAACACTGTGTCTTCTCTGGCCCTGGTTTTAAACCAGATTAAAAGCCCCTGGCCTGAGGATGCCTGGTTTTGTGAAAAGGCAAGAGGGTTCTCTGCTTGTAACCACTGTGACCCCTTATAAGTGGAAATACCAAGAGTTCTGTAGTCCTAAATACATTTCCACAGGATTTTATCATACCTGTGGTTTATCATGGCTAAACAGACCATACCCATTGACATCTGTGGACTCAGCTGCTTTCAATGGGGAAAACTTGAAAGGGGAACACTGATGTTTCAGCATGAATATGAAAGAATGAATCATCAGTCCCGCATGCATGCACATGTACACCACTGTGTTCAGGTGAGAATAATACCCTACCTCTGATCTAAGCCATGCTTGTGATTTATTTGGAATTACGGGGGTTACACGGGGTTACATGGAGCAGGTCCATGTGGCTGACAAAAAGAAAGCTTCTGTTTTATACAATTTGTAATTAGTTTGTGGAACTTCTTGCTACAGGTTGTGATGCTGTTCAGTATTTTGAAAGGTCTTATAAAGCAGATGAGGAGGAGATAAGCTTACTGATAGGTACTGGCTATACCTATCTCTTTTTGACTGTTAAGAACTGTCAGCTACAAAGACACTGTATCTCTGAAAGCTAGGAACCAGGTAGAGACAAGGGCATAACATCCTTTCATGTGCCTTTTTAACCACACACAGAGCGGTAAACCCTGAACCTTCTGGCTTGGCTACCATTGAACTGTTTTACTGGGCAGACCTTCTGGTTTCATCTGGCATTTATGTTGGGCTTCTACAATAAAGACCTCTCGGAGTATTAATAGTAATTTGACCAAAGATTCCCATCTCCAGTAGGAAAGAGCTGTAGAGAAAGCCTGGCTTCCTCCTTCTCCCCCCCCCCCCCCATATCTTTGCCCAGCAGTGGTCAGAGGATGCATCAGGTAAGTGGTTTGGGGTGGCAGTGGCTCTCCAGGTCTTTCCCAGCCCTACTGAAAAAAAGCCAGAGATTTAACTAAGAACCTTCTATGTGCAAAGCAGCTGCTGCCCCATGCTGAGCTGTGCCAGGCTATGTAATGCCAGGCTATTGCAAGGCTTACAGAGGTAACATACACAATGCACTTTCAACACCTGGCATGTGCCGTCTAAAGGAAAAGCTTTGTTGTTGCTATGATGGACTGTTTGGATTAGCCACTTTGTCATCTTGAGTTTTCTGTATACCGAACACACCATGGATTCTCTGAGACCTTGTCTTGCGTGTGTTCTTGCTGATCCAGATATTGGTCTGCCCAGAAAATGGTCACACTTTTACTCAGGCAGGGTGCTTTTACTCATACATGTGCAGAGGCAGAGACCTTTTATTTTATCATTATTCTTTTTCCATGAGAATATGAGGCAGGATGCCAGAGGAGGAGCAGAAGTCCTTCTCTGGGCAAAGGGCTGGGTTGTCACCTCCATCTGCTCAGGCTCCCGACGTTCGGCCAATCCATATTGTTAACATATTGCCTGCCATATGGATCCGCTCAGCTCTCCAGGAACGCTTGGGAGACCTGACCTCTAGTGTGACAAGATGTGAGCATGAAGGACGGGGGCTGACAGCAGCCCTTGGGTCTTAGGGTGTGAAACTGTTTTCCAGACACTCCTTTGCATCTTCCTTGCTTCCTCCTTTGAGCAGGCTTGCTTTCTCTTTCTGTCTCTCTCTGCTTCTGATTTTAACTTCCCTTCTCCTGATTTCCTGCATCCCAATCTGTATCGGATCAGTGACCTTCACTTGTAACTAAACCGGACAGTTGTAAATTCCCTCCCGCAGGCCTTTGATCAGATGTTTGGTTGACAACTGCAGAGAGCTGAGCAGAGAGAGGGAAGGGAAGTCAAAGAACAGGAAAGGACATGACATCGTCAGGGAGTAAAGCTCTGTGATACTCAGTCTCCAGGATCTGTTAGATTCCAGTCTTTTGAGATTGGACTCTTCCTTATGCCATTTATCTTCAGTTGGGGAAAACACAGTAGTAGCTTTTCAAGAAGGAGCTGGACTTTCACAGCAACATCTGCAATATGAGTAGGTTTAAAATCAAGGGTTGAGAACCTCCAGAGATTTTGGGCTTCAACTCCCATAATATCTTTCTACCAGCTGAGCTAACTGGGACTGCGAAGTTTAAAACATCTGCAGAGCCAAAGGTTCTCAAGTGTCTACTGCCAACACTTGGTAAGGCTGTAGCTCAACAGCAGAGTAACACGAGATACCTCATGAACCAGGTTCCAGGTTCAATTCCTAACGTTTCCCAACCCTAACCTTAACCTTATCCCTAACGCTGAGCTACGTGGAGCAGAGGCCTGACGTGTTACATAGCCTTCTCACAGGACTGTCCCAGAGTTTCCAGGCTTCCCAGTCTAACTGCAAAGGACTAGAAAACATGTTTTCAAAAAGCAGGTGAAGGCTATCTTCTTTTTGTCTGGATTCTGTGCACGTCCTAGATTTGTTACCCTGTAACATGCATGCCAGTTTGGCACGGGTGTGTTCCCAGGATCCTTATCTATAGATGCTCTCCTTCCCACAGACATTAATACCTGCTGTTTGATTGTGTATTGAATGGTTGCCTCAGTTATTGCAAAATCAAAAGTTAAGGATGGGCCTCAAATTGTTGTGATGTAAGAGGCCTGATTTCTTGCTAATAACAAGTTTAGCACCTGAAAATAGAAGAGCTCAGCAGAAACCAAATCTGGCGCCTGCTGAATGTTTGTGCATTAGGTTGTCACATGGAAATGCAAGCTGGCTGTTGCTTTCTTTGAAGCCAGTACCATTTTACGGAGCGGCCTTCCCCATAGTATCCAAAGATGTGTTGGCAATAGTTGTAATTCCTAACCAGTAGGTGAATGGCCAGGTTCCCCTGCGATCACGAGAGCTGTGTTGTTATGTCCTGTCAAGTTGGAACCAACTTACAGCAACCCTAATAGGGCTTTCAAGGTAAGTGAGGCATTTAAGGAGTAGTTTCACTAGTTCCACTTCCTCAGTGAATTTCCATGGCTAAGTGGGGATTCGAACCAAGGCCTCTTGAGTCCTAGTCGATCACTCTGTCCGCTACATCACATTGGGTATCCCATGAGACTTGTAAACCATTGGAAATTGGAGAGGGCTATTATGGAGCATTTACAATGGACAGAGCTGTAGGCTTCAATGTGCTTACAATCCAGTGTATCATTGCTATTATATCAATACACACAGAAGTTACAATAAGAAAAAAATGGGGGACTCCAGGCTCTGAGTTCTGTGCTGGGAAATCTATTTATTGAAATGACCTTGTATACCATACACAGTTCCTCCTGAATTCATAAATAAACACCCTTGTGCAGGAATGACCCAAACCAAAGTTTATTTACATATTATGTGGATGTGGTAAATTGAACTATTCCTGGGTGAAACCTGTTCCTGATTATTTTTTCGTGCTTTCTGGCTGTAAGTTCTGTTGCATTTCATTTCTACACAAAGGGTGTTTTTCAACATAACATGTTTTCAAGCCCCGTTTGATCTCATTTAGACTGTACAGATTTACAAAGATCAAATACCTAAAGACTTCTGAACTGGGACTGTTGAGCTGTAGAAGAGTTTTACCTTTACCTGTCCCAAATACTAAAAGATTGAAATACCTCTCCTGAGGCTTCATTGTTTGCAATAATAGCCTTAAGTTACAGGGCGCTGGTATTTTTGGTCTCATCCATATGTTTTGGGCTTCGTCCACAGCCAAAATGTGGCCAGTGAGAACTTACCTAAACTTTTCTGAAACTGAAAGAGGTTCCTTGTCATTGCTTGATATGAACTGAGATTCCTTGTTCATCTTGATCAGAACGATGCTATCCATCCCAAGAAGGGCAGAACATAATGTGCTATTTGAATATCAGTGACAGGGAACCCAATTCTTTAAAAACAAAGGAAAGCATTAGTTTACAGAGCATATTCTTTTGCCGGAGTCGCTTAAATAGTCAAATGGGCTCCCATTTGGACCATGAGAGCAAAATGTGCAAGACACATTTCCCTGTTAGAAGTGTGATTCCAAGGAATCTGTTGATGAAATAAAAGGGGAGAGGGCGTCTTTGATGTGTGCATTTATTTTTTTCCCCAGTATCTTTCTTTCTCTGCAGCAATCCATGAGGACTTAATTTAAAGTGTGTGTGAGAGACAGAGAGAGAGAGTGTGTACACATACATGTGTGGTTGTTAAAGATGGCCATCCCCCTATATCTTAGCTTTAGCTGATCAGCTTGTTGGGTGGTGGTGAAGGATGATGCGAGTCTCGATCTGTAAGTATCTAGAGGGCCACATATCCTGCATCCCTGGAATAGACAGCACTAAGCGAGATGTTCAGGGACCTTTGAGCAATAGCAGCCAAACCTCTCTCCAGCTGTCCCTCCTCTTTCCCTTCAGCCAATAGAGAACATTGGGTCTCTTCTGGGGCAGACTCTCCATTCATAAGGGGCAGTGGTGGGGATTCGGATAGCATGTCGTGTTTGAACTTTCTGTTAGGAACCCAGGAGGTTGCCTTCCCCTAAACAGCCATTAGCATCCTAGTTCTCATGGTTTCAGGGGAAAATACTGATTTAGACAGGCTGCTGCCTCCTACCAGGTCAGACTTTTATCCATCTAGTCCATTTTGGCTTCTCTGAATAACAGCTATGGCTCTCCGGGGGGCGTAGACAGAGAGTGCCTTTCCTGTCACCTGCTCCCAGTTCTTCTAAAGAAAGATGTACCTGAGCTCTCTCTTTGCCTACTGAAAAGACAGTATTCTCAAAAGCTTGTACACTTTTTTGTTGCCCTTTTGGTTGGCCTAATAAAGGTATCACCTCAGTAGGGATTTTGGAATTTGTGGCCTTTTCTTGAAGCGGCTGCCCTCCTTTTGTACCCAGGTAATTGTGTTCCTTCTGTTCTATAATGGTCTTGCTGGAAATGAAATCAGAATTTTTTTTCCACCCCTCCTCTTGTTTGCGTCCATTATTCTTCCCTGTTCCCTCATCCTGAAAGATTTCTCTCTGGAAATGTTGGGGATTCATCTTTGCTTATTTGCACTTGGAAGCACCCGCTTGTTTCTTCTGTTGAGGTTGGTAGTGGCAGAAAGGGGGTCGCACCAACTAGCCCAGCACTGGACCGTGGGAGGAGGGAGGTACGGTGGTGGCAGCATCCACAGTATGCCTCTTCAGATTAATCAGCATGTTCTCCTCCGGAAATGCTAATGGGGAAAAGCAATTAAAGTGCCCCCTTTTCCCTCCCCCTTTTCTAAGTAATCTGTGTTAAGAGCTGGTAATGAAGGTTTAGTGCCATTGTAACTCAATATTTCAGCTTCACCGGTCTGAATAAAAAGCGATCTGAAACTAGGAGCATGGGGGGGGGGGGGAGGAAGATTTGGGAAGATTTGGTCCTGGGAAGTGGCCACAACCACTGAGCTAAGTTGATCTCACTGCAAACCAAAGGTTGTGGCACCCAGAGCGTGGAGCATGTCAGGGAGCCTTCTGTGGACAACATAGCGTGTGTCTCATCCCGACAAGAGAAGCCATGCTTCCCCATTGTGGTTGGCTTGCCGCCTTCTACCTGTGGGTTATCCTTCAGGGCTAAATGTTTTCAAAGTTCCCAGATCTTGTGTTTTGCAACAAGGAACCAAAGAGATCAAGTCCAAGAGATGAGGAGGCTGGAGGGGCAAATGCATCAGAGCCCTGCTTGTGTGGCTGGAAAGTTACCTGCCACAGCCTGGCCTCCCAAGGGAGAACAGCAAAGAGGAGGAAGCAGAGCCCTCTGCCCTTGTGAGTGGAAGCCAGAGCAGAAAATGAAGGCTGGCCTCTTTAAACAGCCACACGCCAGGCCTCACGCGGTCCCGTTTTATCTGAGGTCCCACCGCATGTTATTCCAGGGCCGATCCGCTTTAGCTAATTAATAATCTGACAGGAGACACCCGAGGGATTAGCCGCTGAGACGAGTTAGGCCAAACCCCCAGCAAATGAGTCTTCTGCTCCCTAGAGGCTCTGGGGTGACATTGGGGGAAACAGGGGGGGGATAGAGGGTCGCAGCAGGGGTGGGGAAACTCTGAAGGGGATTTACAGCACTTGTGGGGGTAAGGGGAGAGCAGAGGCTTAGGAGAAGCCAACTGGAAGGTCACAGGGGTTCCGGCGTTCCAGGCAACATGCCGATTAAGGGAAGCCCCTGCCAAATTGAGAGGTGCCTTCTTTATTTGACTCAAAGACTGATTGCTTGTCACAAGTGCATTCTGCCCCTTCGTCAGGCAGCACTGGCTTGCCTTTGTAGGGAGTGCTTTTAGCCCCCCCCCCCTTTTGTAACCTTACATAAACCCTGTGAGATAGGCTAGAGCAGTGATTCTGAACCTTGGGTGACCGAGGTGTTCCTGGACTGCAACTCCCAGAAACCCTGGCCAGCACAACTGGTGGTGAAGGCTTCTGGGAATGGCAGTCCGAGAACACCTGGGTTACCCAAGGCTGGGAACCACTGGCCTCTTGGGAGCGACTGGCCCAGCAAGTATGCCACTGACTTATCCATTGCTGGAGAGCAGGTCCTGCCTGTGAGCTACCTAGAGGTACCTAGCTGTCTGCTGGGAAGACAAAAGGCAGATCTTGGAGGTACCTTTGGTCTCATCCAGCCAGATCATCTTATATTCTTGGGAACCCATCTCTTCACCCCAGCCATCTCCAGCCTGTGTTGGTCTAGAACCCCTGGTCTCTCCCGTGGCTACGGATTATAGGCATTCTAGAGCATCCCTCTCGAAGGTTGGGAGAGGCTGCTTCAGCCCCTCTGCTCTCGTTGAAGGAGGAGCCCTTCTTAATGGACCACCACCGTCTTTGCTCTCCTGGGTTTGTGGGCATTTGGCTTCCCACCATTGGTGCGTGTGAAACAGACAGACTCTCTGCCTGGAGCTGGTGTTTCCTTGCTGTGTTGCACCCACTGGGCTGGGCTCTCCCGCCACAAGGGCTGGGGAGGGTAACGTCCCAGTGCAGCTGCTGTTTCTTGCTCCCTTTTATTCTGCCTTTCTGGGAGGTTGGCTTTCACCGCTGTGCCATACGACTGGATATTGCTTTCTCGTCATCCTTGCTGCTCCCCTGATCCACACCAATGCCACAAGTGCATGAGTTGGGGATGTGGTTCGAAAAGGATTTTCTGCCCCACTGATGGACGACTGTCATGTTTGGGCCTCTACCCCACCCCCACCCCACCCACGAGGCTCTCGGCCAATAGCAGCTTGGCCCATCGGGGAGAAAAGTTTGTGCTCAGTCTGTTGCCTGTTCTGCTTGCCTTCTGTTTGCAAGGATTTTTTTTTTAATGTAGGAGAACATTCAGCGTGTTTCTGCCACCTACCCTGTGGTCTAAAGTGGTCCAGTACATTCTTCTACCATATCATCTGCATTTTATCAGTTCATATGTGTAAAATGGATGCAAACCAGCAGTAGCCACTGGCAGCGGAATTTTCTGGAGGGTTTTCTTTTCCCGGAACAGGAGCTGTTAGTTGTGTTGAGTTGTGTCCTTACACACACATACACACACACACACACACACACACACACACTAGAGGCCTGTACGGCAAAGTGGTTTGGCCTGCCTCCTGCAATCTTGCCAATTGCCCGTGCTGCCTCCTGACCAACATCATTAGTGCTGGGTATTTATATTTCATTAACGACATTAAGCCAAAACGGTATTAAAAGCCAGCGCTGGTGATAAATAGCATATTAATAAAGAGGGAAGTGGGCTGCCGTGTAAGTGAGTGCTTTCTTTGGAACTGTTTGAGGTAGCTAGCTTTTTCTTTTTTTCTTTTTTTGGTTTGGTTTGGTTTGGGGTTTTTTTTTTTTAACCCCTTTGACTCACCCAGGGAGAGACGGAAGGGTAGCAGAGGACCAGGGCAGGGATGGGTCTGTGGGAACAGCGGCAGGCCTCCATCCGGGTCTTGGGGTCAACTTGTCTGCTGCTAGTGAATGAAGCGGAAGGTGCAAAGGAAAGCGAGGAGGGTGACAGGGACAAAACCGTAAACATGGCTTTTGTATGGAGTGCGAAAGGAGTGGGACGCAGAGGGACACAGATGGTGGGCAGCGTGCAGCCAGGGCAGAATGGAGCTGTGTCTCAAGGCAGGATCTGGGAGGCAGGAGCAACCTTTCAGAGCAGACAACCGCATCCTAGCGGCCCGGCCCGGCCCAAAGCCAGCCTGCTGCTGCCTTCAGGTGTGATGGAGAACTGCGAGTGTGGAAGAAAGATGCAGCTGCCGTTCCCATTCCCTCTGCTTGAGAACGCCGGATGAGGCGTGTCCAGCCTTTTCCCCTTCGGGCTGTCTCCCTGCTAGGTTGGGCCATCTGACATTTCTCCCTCCTGTTCTGCTTTGCCACCCTAGAGCGCTCTCTTGTTTGTAGAACCCACTGGATTGCCAGTGAAGGGGTGGGCAAACATTCTGCCACTTTAAGTCCTGATGAACATCCACAGATCGTTTTCTTGAGAGGCTTTATTTTAGCAAGATGAGGAACTAGGATCCAGCCTCTGAACATGTGCAGAGGGGTGTCCCTATGGTCAGTCTTCTTCTGTTTCACTTTTGTTTGTTTTTTTAAAAAAGATGCCTGTGGTAAATTGAAGGGAAATAGCAGTACTTTACTACAATTCTCCAACACGCACACGCCCATTTGTATTGATACCTTTCGTCTTTCGACAGCAAGATCCGCAGATCCAGTTCTGGCCCCTCTGACAACATCCAGGGGTGGAAGTTTCCTGCCTACACAAAATTCCTCCCACCCTGAATTTTTCATGGCACTTCCTCCCTGGCACGATACAAGCCTGACTCCTCTTTTTGAAAGGAATTTTAATCAGAGTTGACTGAGGAGTGCTGAAAAACAGGAGGAAGTAATTAGAAATCCAAATTTATGGCCTGCTAAAATGTTTCCCTGTTCTAGTCGCTTTGTGTAAAATCTCTGTAGTTGGCCTCCATTCCACGCTTTCTCCCTGTCGCGGGCCTTGCTCTGAAGCTGGTAATTTCTTTTCCTCGCCACTTCACCCTCTCCCCCTTGGGGAGAGGGGGGGGGGGGGAAACAGGCAGGTCTTCGTTTTGAGTGAAGCCACGGCAGGTGTCAAAGCCCTCTTTTTAGAAACTCCTTATCTTGCAGGAGTTAGTGTACAAACGGAAGGCCTGGAGTTCCTTATCCTTCCTTCTGAGGTTTTATTTTTTAACTCCTGTCAGAGGTTTCCTCCTGGGAGTTTCAGAGGAGCTTTTCTCCATGGCCTGGCCCCAACCTGTTCAAGGAGAGGGCATTCCTCTGCATATTCTGTTACACTCCTAAAGATATCAGAGCATAGAAGTTTACACACCTCAGCCACTTATGGACTCTTCACATAAAGTAGTCACTGGCATGTAGGCATGAACAATCAGAGGCCTGGGAAAACCGGGGTCCAAGTGCCCAGTCACCCACCCTGAGCAAATCACCAGCCCTCAGCTGAACCGTTGGATAGCTCCTTGGCTTGCGTACAGTTGGGAGTTCGATTCCCCCACTGGGCCTCCTGGACGGGGGCTGGACTCGATGATCTACACAGGGTCCCTTCCAGCTCAGCAAATCTAACGGTTATTATTATTATATTAACTCACCTTATAGGATTTTTTTCTAAAGTAGCCATGTTCGTTCACTTCAGCATGTTGGCAAAAGTAAAGAGGAAACAAACAAGCCATTGACCCATGAAATCTCACACTGAAATAAAGCTGTTAGTTTTCAAAGTGCTACCGTATTTTGCCTTCCCTCCCCCCACTTCCCTTTTCACCCTCCCCCTTTTTACTTTTGCCGGCTCATAAGATCATTGCGGAGGAAAGTGAACCTGCACCTTTGTGGTGTGGGGAGTAAAGGAGGGATATACAAGCATCTGGGGGGGGGGGGCGAGGATGTAATAAGTGATTCCTATATTTACATTATGACCTAGTATCTCCTAAAATCCTATGCCATGCAATGAAGACAGTTATTTTATTTTATTTCTATTTCCAGTCCACATTTTCTATTCGTAGGCCTTCAAAGCAGCCTGTAAAGTTAAAAACAGCCTTATAAACTCAGACCCTGTAATGCAGGGGGGGGGGGGGAACACGACACGACCAGACTGTCCATAAAAACGGCCGTAGGGGTTGCAGTAGAGGATCAGGACAAAGATCGATGACTAAAGGTCCAAAAATAAAATGACCTCAGCTTCCCCTGAGGGAGCTTGAAGAGCAGGGGCCAAATGAGCCCCGTGTGGAGAGAGGGACGCCACAGGATCGGTGCTGCCACCAGAAGGGCCCTGCCTCATCTCGCCGTCTGCTGCATTCCTAAGTCAGACGCAGTTCATTCATTTCAGCCCAAAAATGCCAGGGCGGTGAACCAGACTGTGTAGACCACGAAGCCAGCAAGAGAAGAGAAAGGGTGTATGTGTGTCTAAATTCTCTTCTGTTTTCTCTCTTGCACATGTACACAGGCACCTATTGATTGATTGATTGATTGATTGATTGATTGATTGATTGATTTGCCAACTGTGAGGAAATGTAATTGCTGAAAAATAGGATTGTGCTTTGCTGCCCAAAGAGGATACCATGGTTTTCTCAGAGGAGAGGTCATTTAGGGGTAAAGGGCAGAGAGTGGAAAGAAATGCAATGTTTGGCATTCCTATGAACAAACACTTCACAGAACTCCAGGCCTGATCAAAATCCTGCCTCTTCGGCAGGTAGGCACGGCTTCCGCAGTGTCACCAAGACAGCATTTTCCAGCATCTCTTCAGAAACGTGTGGGCTACAAATGTTTTTTTCTTCTTTAAAAGGAGTGCTAGGAGCCTTGAGGGACCACCTTTCCCACTCGCAGGGAGTTGTGGAATCCATGCAGCCTGAGGCACAAGATCCTTAGGAGAATGGCACATTGAAGCCGTGCTTAAAAGGAGAGGCCTGAAAAGCTGATGCCTGTTCAGGGAAGTCTTCAACGAAGCAGGTTGCTTGTAGGTGTGCCCAAAAGCGGCAGAACAGTTTCTGTGATACCAGTGGCCTTGTCTATTTGCAATTTAATGAAATGCAAGCCAGCCAGCGTTACTACAGTTTCCACATAGACACTTTTTAGTTTATCCTTCTGCAAAATCATTGGTTTTTTTTTCCTAAAGCACCACATGCACACAGCACTCAGTGGGCTGTCTCTTGGAAGTCCATTGTTAGACTTTGATTTTTTCCCCCCCCATTGTAGCTACATTGTGTCTCTTCCTCTTCTCTATATGTTCTAGAGTTAATTAAAGACTTGGAGCAATTTCCTCCTATAGGATTTTCTGCTCTCTTTGCAATTAACTTTTGCATGGAGTCTGTGTAGAAGGATCCAAGGATGAGTTTTCTGCTCCTCAGATAATTCAGCATTTAGATTCTGGAACTGGACATTATCTTGCTCTTACCTTGCCTTCACTTTTAAAAATTCCTCACAGATAAGCTACCTTTAACAAGCCTATAGCAAGCGCTTTTCATATATATACACACAGCAATTTTATTCACTTCTTTGTATTTCAGCTCCCTTGTTGCAACCAGTCAGAAAGTATCATTTATTTTTATATTCCTAAATATTTCCATTATTTTTCTTCCTTTCTTGCAAGATACTCAGTACTTACTAAGCAGGAAATTAGAAGTAGCCAACTAGTTCTCCAAACAAGATTTTTTAAAGAAACAGGTTTAATATTTTGCATGATCCTTGTAATCTGGGGGGGGGGGGGTTTCTGTAAAAACATAATGGAAAATAAATTGTTGACTTACTGCATTTTTCATATATTTTTAAAAAATAACAGTCTATATAGCCTAAATTCTGCAGTGATGAAAACATTAGCTTAATTTACACATCTTATGCTACTTTTGGGGAAGTCAAGGTACTGTAGTCCTACCCACTTCCAAAGCACTGCAAATCTTCCCTCACGTATTCTGAGCTTGACCAAGCCCTTGCCACATTCATTCCTCATGATGACTGGAAACGTAACTGTTTTTATTTGATGATAGTGGCTGCTCAGGATGCTGTGGCAGGACTAAACTGATACTTTGTTTTTCAACTAGCACCTTCAATACAGTAACAGAAGCAACAACAGCAAAATTATTTTAAACAAATACAGAGCAGGAGGTGGACTTTGTGAAGATTTTACAGTTGGAATTGTAGAATTACGTAGTAGCAGTGGATAAAATTGCAGTATATGCACATCCCTGGTTGCAGGCTTGTTATGAAGTTTAGTGTGAAGACAGGCTGAGATTCTCTGTCTTCACCTTGTATCCCGTTGTGTTCTGTCACAGTGAACCCAGCCTGAGTGAAAGGCACATTTTAGGAAAAACTCTCCCTTGCTCTTCCCTAACCAAACAGGGGAGCTCTGGTGACACAACCGCCGCCAAGGCAACAAACGTTGGGTGTGTTGGCTCTCCGGGGAACGGTTTCCTTTCCTGCCCTGTGGTCGTCGAGGCAGCTGTCCGGTTCAATAAGAAGCGCCAGAGGAGAGCACCGTCCTCGGCTCAGATGGGGTTTCCTTTCCCCACGTCTGTCTCTGCTGGCCCTCTCCCCCCCCCCC
The DNA here is from genome assembly GCA_037013535.1 of Intellagama lesueurii. Taxonomy (NCBI): domain Eukaryota; kingdom Metazoa; phylum Chordata; class Lepidosauria; order Squamata; family Agamidae; genus Intellagama; species Intellagama lesueurii. Next base: position 10,819,382 of record JBAJHW010000016.1, on the reverse strand, counting down.
CCCACATGCATTCTGTGTAGGCTTCCCTGCACAACTGTGTGGGGTCACGAACCGGACAGGTAGCTGCAGATCAGAAGGAAAGCTGGCTCCATATTTCAGAGCTGGGGGTCAACATGTATGTAGACACACACACACAAACACACACATACACACACACTGCACATGCCAGTGTGCAATCTAGCAAAGGATTTGACGTCTTGACCTCCCCCCTCTGCCCTAGACGTTCCTCTTGGTCTTTGCTCAGAAGCCACGGAGGCAAAATTCTGGGAAACAAAACAAATGTGTGACTAATATTTCCCATCCAGGTAGACAGCCTCTGAACCCAGAAGTTTCATTGTTAGTTAACTCTCATAGCATCTCCGCCGTCAGTGTTGAAAAGCAGATCATGATAGATGAGACCTTCTAGAAGAGCGTTAGAGCAGCACCTTGGTTCCTCGTGCCACCCCCGCACATACGTTTTCGGTTCATGGGCAGAAGATCCCTTCCCACGTTCCGTCAGAGACGTCAGCGCAGGCCTCCTGCCTCGCCGGCGAGTTTTACCCACCTTTGCTCAAACACCATCACCGGGGGACGTCGGAGGGTCCGTAAACCTTTTCCTCCTCATTTTTAACAACCCCCCCCTCCCCAAACACTAGAAACAGCTATTTCTCCTTCCCTCTTGCTCCCTGTCCAGGAGAACGAAACACTCCAAAGCTGGAAGTCTGAGGTAGTTAGAGAACAGGAGGGATGGCGCGCGGGGGGGGGGGGGGGCGCAACTCCTCTGGTTTCCAAGGACTGATTAGATGGCATGCCAAGTGTATTAAATTTTGCAGACATTTTAACAGCAATATGCTAGATAGTTGGGTGTCCCCTGAGGCTGGTGGATTTTTTATATCCTTCACAGAAGGTCAAAGCCCTCTTCTCCTTACCCCCCCTTCTCTCTCTCTCTCTCTCACACACACACACACACACACACACATTCTGTTTCTCCTATCCCTTGCCGCCTCCATCCTTCTCCTCCCCCCCCCCCCCCAATTCACTCACATTCTGAATGCAGCAAATAAGCAAGGCGTTGCTGTTGTATTCACTAGGGGCAAAATTGTGGGTATCTTCCCTTCTGGCCCAAACTTGGGGGCACCTTGGGGGTATCTCCCTCCTTTTATTTCTTCGGGAGCCATCCATTTCTCTTCTCTTCCCCTCAAAAAAATCACACATGGGCACGCACACACCGAGACTTTTAAAAAGGGAGAGGGGCAGGAAAAGGATCCATCTGGCCTATGAATAATTGAAATGGCTTGACTCTATTCCTGTTGCTGTTCACTCTCAGTGCTTCCTCCAGCCCACCCCATCCTTGCTAGCAATCCCACCCACCCCCTTGTGGGGGGGGGGTTGGGACTGGAAAGTAAGGAAATGTTGATTCCTTTTGGAGTCAGTTGGGCCGGAGGTGGGGGGGGGGGGGCAAGGCAGTTCTTGAACCTTACAAGCATTTGCTTTGTGAGGCCACCATGTTACATGATGTTTGCCTGGTCAAAGGCCCTGGTGAACTTGTGCAGTCCATCTGCAAGGCCTCCTGTGAGGTCTGAAGCCAGGGCCAGCCTGTGTGAAGAAGAGTGAGTAGCCCCCATCAGAGATTAAGGGACCTGTGCAATCAGAAAACTGGCCTGGGTCAAGAAGCGTCTTGTGGAACCAAACTCTTGCTACAGAAATGAAACTTGCTGACTTTTTGGGATAGTTTTTATTTTATAATAACCTTCAGTGAATGCTATATGTGATGGACTACAGTTCCCATAACTCTGCAGTTGTAGCTCCTGTTACCAGTTGAAAGCCCCAGTTTGAGCAAGGTTGGTGTATAAGGTTCACCTAAGTAAAGATTCCTTCTCTGTTATTGCTTATTCACTGGCCCAAAGCTGCATCACGCATAGCCTTTTATTTTAATATATAGAGATGTAATATCTAGACATATCTGTTTTGTCAAATGTCTGTTTTGCCACAGTTGCACTTATTTATCTGCACAGTTGTGGGAGCTGTAGTCCAAAAAGAGTAACTTATATAAGCTCTGTGCTAGTTATTACAGAAGGCAAGAGCAGCACAATCTTTGTTCAAGTGTCTTACAGGTTTATGTTAGATGAAATATATGAGAGTAAGATGATTGAGGCCAACCAAGTGATCAGAATTAGAGTTGGAAAGCTGGGAAGTGGATGATGAGAGAGGCCAAAATAAAAGGTTTGTGGAAGAAGGAGATGTGGAGAAAGGAAGAAAGGGAACCTGGCTTTGGGAAAGTCAGAGTCAGCTTTTGCCACACATTAAAATAGAAGTTAACGACTGTAGCCTGAGTATCAAACTCCAGTGTGTTCCAGATTTTCAGTCCTTTCCTTTCCTCTCTCTTTTTGCCCTTCCAGCTCTTAATATGTAACATGAACCGCTTCTGCACCCAGTTGTTTTCCTTTGGGGCTCAACAGTAGACTTGATCCTGGAGTATGGAGGGGGACAGAGTCCTACAACTTTCCAGTTTGCAAGGGACTCTCCCTGCCGTTGCGTCTTATTGTTCCTCTCTTCCTGGATATGCTCTTTGGGCACATCTGCTTCAGTCTCGTGCAAGGAACCTGCAAACTGCAGATTTGAGAGTCTGTCCAGCCTGTTTCGAAGTGTCACTAAATAATTAGCGCATCTCTCCCCACTCAGCAAATCACGCAGAGCTCTCTCCTGGTCTCTCGTCTTCTTTCTCTCTTTACTTCTTGGTCCACCCGTTTGTTGCGATCTCAGCTCCTGCATCCTCCAATGTGCTGCTTTTTCATTTTCAAAATGCTTGAGCCAGCTGAAGCTGCTTAAGCAATGCTGCTCTGAGCTGTCCAGAGTAGAGCCCCCGACTGTCTCTTTAAAACCATTTAGAGAGAAAACAAAGAACTTTAGTGCATTAATTCTGGATGAAGATGGGTCTCCAGGTGACAGCCTGATCCATATCCCCCCCCCCCAGAAACCTTCCATTCTCCTGCTCCCCTTTCCCCCTTTCCTCCATCCGTCTGTCGTCCTCTTTGCTTTCCTCCAAATGGAAAAGTTGCTGCTGTGAAGGGTTTTCAACCTTTTAAGTGTTCGTGACAGTGATTTTTGTTGTTGTTGTTGTTTCCCCCCACCCACTCCCTGCAACAGTTAGTGGAATATTTTTATCGACAAGAGGAAATCGGTAGTGATCATGGAATGGTATTGTAATATCTTTGATAGGACAACCTAAAAAAAATATCTTAGAGTGGTTAAATAGCTTTTGAGTCACACTGAACTCTTCATTTGGTTTGATGTCTTTTAAAAAGTATGTGTGTTGTGGGGGGGGAATAGAGAAATGTGTTGCATGTCAGGGCCCCCATTGCTATATAGTATAGACTGAAGATGGAGAGAGAACCAGCACAGGGATTTTCTAGTCACATAGCTCACGTCTTTTGTGCTGGTTACTTCCTCAAGTGTTTAGCATCTAGGTACCTTGACTGACTGGCATGAAAGTTTGTTTCCCTTTCAATATAGAATATTTGTGAGTTAGCTAACAAAATAAGAGTGCAACCACAACAATAACAACAGGTGAAAGAGCAGCCCTTAACTCATGTTTGTCAGAAATTAAAGGCTAAAGAATGAGGAGCACTTCCCTGAAAAAAATGGAAAAAAAAAACAGAAGGTAGAGGAAGAATATTTCACAGACAAGGCACCACCGCTGAAAAGGCCCTGGCCTCCTTTGCTGCAGATGAAACAGAAGGCCTCTCAAGATGACCAGAGCACATGCTGACATAGTCCTCTGAGTCCCAAGCTGAAGAGGGCTTTTCCACATGCTTCTCCTAGATAAGACAGCAAGTTCTAGCAAATTGGGAAGTTAATATTTCTAAGCAGTATGTGCACACCTCTTAATCTTATTTCTCGCTTGGTTTACCTGGCCTGCTCTTTGCACACATACAATAAATAATGAAGAATATTTTACCAAGAGGAGAGGAACTGGTCACCCTCCAAAGGTCTGGCTATCTGTGCTGGCTAGGATTCATGGGGGTTGAAGTTCAGTGCCGTCAGGAAGACCAAGGGTCTCTCAACCCCAGTCTTAAAGTTCAGACACTCTAATCTCCCTCTCAGGGACAAACTGACATTTTGGTCTAAGGATCTAAAAGTGACATGTCAATGCGGCACTGTTCTCAAACTCATCCCATCCTGATTTTGGTGTCCCCTTGCTGGCCTATTGGCTGCTGTTTGAGGATCTTGACCCCACTCCCATCCTGTCCTGTCTTTCATCTCCTAGTTATTACCTTTATGAAGCAGTGGTACAGCAGAGTAGACCAGGAGCCTGTATTTAAGCCTTAAAAACAGAGCCTATGCTAACTTCCCTGTTAAAATAACAGTAGGGCCCAGCCCTTGCAATGCGCCCTATGTTCATTAAGCCCATAGCTTTTGTGTTAAGCAGTTTCTGGTTTCATGACATTTGCTTGAGGTAAAAAACCAATGGAACCCGGTGGCATGACCAAGACGAGTTAAGCGCTACAAAGAATATAAACGCTGAAAGCACAGCGTAGGGTAGGTGAGTGGAACGTGAACACGACTAGGAGAAAGGAGGCAGAGGGTCTTCTGTGTGAAGGGCGCTGATCATCTTAGAACCTTTCGTAAATGTCATCCGGGAACTTCAACAACAACGAGGCTATCGCTGAGTCAGAAATTCTGATCTTTTTTTGAGACTTCTTTTCCCCAACTCCCAATTTTAGTCTGTGAAAGTTTATGCTAAAAGACATCTCCAAATCTGAAACATACAGGCCACAAGACCTTTACTTTTCTTGTTGGTGGTTTGGTGGAAAACAGCTGGATTGGGCACAGCCTTCCCCATGTCTAGTCTACCAGCCTGAGGCTGGAGCATTTCTTCCCCAGTTTGGCTTCATCGTGGAGCTTTGAGCTCAAGAAACGGGGAGGGCAGAAGAGAACGGAACAGGAGAACTTTTCAAAAGAAATTCAAATCAAGTCTGGGAAAATAGGAGAGGAAAAAAAGTCTTATGTAAAAAAGACTCCCACACACATTACAAAAGCAGCATGTAAAATGTCTGGCAATCTCTCTCTTGCTGGTACAAATAAGGTATCTATAACCAATAAAACAAGTTTGACAGGGAAGTAGTTCTTCTCAAAGTTCTGTACAGAACGTATTTCAATGGCTCTGCCTGTTCCTGTTTCCCCCCATTTTCTAGCAATAAAACTGTGGACCTTGGGCAGTATCAAAAATATATATTCTTTTTGAACAATTTCTCAGTGTCTCTTCTGTGCTGTTCTGCATTCATGGCTCTGCCCAGTCATGTCGTTGCAGCTCGCATGGGAAACCCTTGTGCTTTTAAACATTGTTGGCTGAAAATGGTTATCACTGGCGAAAGGAGGTAAGCGGAGTTCAGCCTTCTCCAATCTAGCAGGCTCCAGGTGTGATGAGTTACAACCTCCATCACCCAGACTGTTTGCTGTGCTGACCAGGGATGATGGGAGTCATAGTCCAACACATCAGGATAAGGAGCTGGATCAAGCCTGAGAAGATGGTTCTATACTGACTGGCTCTGAGGCCTGACACAGGTGATCTTCCCCAGCAATAAACGGAAGTGACAAGATCTGAACCCAGGACTTTCTGAATGTAGATGGCGTGCCGTGCCATGGAACTGCTGTCATTCTCAACATTGACTGCTAGCAAATGGATTGTGATCTACTGGTTGATCTCTGGTTCCTGACTTACATTCGTGTCGTATTAGCAAGAGCTAAAAGCCTTCTTTTCTCCTATACTTGGAACCAGTGTCGGATTGACATACAGACTAAGTAAAGTGTAGCTGTAGAGACTACGAAAGTGAGAAGCTTCTACATTTTATTTTAAAAAAGCTTTAAAAATAAACAGCAAAAACATGTTTGTTTCTGTTTTCATTGTCCTGGTGTTGGCTGACATAACCATAACATTCTAACGACTGCTGGAAGGAAACAATTGCAGATATTCTCTGTTTGGTCTCCAGGAGGCAGTTCTCAACTCACCAGAGACAAGAAGAAGCCATTTAAAGCTTGCTGAAACTTTACTTTTCAGTGAATGACAATGATGACAATCCTGAAGACCAGAGCTTCTGAGCTTGTAGAAGTTTTAGCTCTTTCAATTATTTTCTTCTTCTTTTTTTATGTCCTATGTTTATATGTCATTCATTGATAAGGATATTAAAAGTGGCACACCCCTTTTTCTGTTAAATTTTATTTTTGTGTATTCTTGAAGGAGGGTAAATGTAGAAAAAGAGTGCCAGTTTTTCCCAGCACTTTCTTTCTTTCTTTCTTTCTTTCTTTCTTTCTTTCTTTCTTTCTTTCTTTCTTTCTTTCTTTCTTTCTTTCTTTCTTTCTTTCTTTCTTTCTTTCTTTCTTTCAAAAATAACAATTCCTCTGAGGGGAAAATGTACAGAATAAGTGACACCTGGAAATGCTATTCAGGCTTGCCTTCCAACCCAGGAAAATTGTGTTGTGCTGTTGGAATCAGAACAACAACGACAAAAAAAAAGAAAGAAAAGGGGACAGTGGGGGTGGGAAGCACCTCTTCATGCATATGGAGGTTTTTTGTGAAAAAATTGTGTTTTAATGCTTTCTATTAAATTGGGACTAAAAGTGGTGTCTTAATTTGCATGCATTAGCATATTTGCATATAGATCACTGAAATGGTGGATGAGCAAAGAGCCTATAAATGAAAAATCTTTTAAAGGCACAGGCTCCCCATTAAACACGCAACAGCCCCACCTCCAATATTTGCCTATTTTTCTGCAAATTTACCTCATTTAGAGAGGAAGTGCATTTGTCCTTAGTAAGTGAGGACTGCATGATTAAAACAACAACAACAAAATGAAATAAACTGAAACGTGTGTGTTTGCATTCGACTATGCTTTGTTGCTCCTTTGATGGTAGAACTCAGACCATTTCATATATGGACTGAAAGAAATTCATTGCATAACTTTTGGATGCATTTTGTACACTTCTGTGGTGTAGTGAGATCTTGTTACAAGGAGAGATCTTCATAACCTACTACCTGAAAACTTTTAAAACCAGTGACTCTGAAAATTAAAGCAGATTGCACCAATTCCGTTACCTTGTGGTCTGGAAACTTAACATTAAAAAAACAAAACATAATTAAATTAGAGGGGTCAGGGTGCTTAATCCTGCACCCAGTGCTAATACTGTACTTGCATTTGTACCTTGCTGTTGAGGAACATACACAACACGGCCACTTGGCCATGCTGATGCCCTGGAATAAGAGCTGTGGCGGTGGGCACAGGGACAATTCATGATAAACTGTATTAAGATGTCAGTTCCATACACTCTTACCTTAGGGGTGGAAGCCTGTCAGGTTCAATGGTACTGTGAATTTGGAAGCCTGGATCACTTGGTAATGGAGCATTTGCTTTCCCTGCAGAAGATCCCAGGGCCAGACTCTTCAGTTGAGAGGGTCTTAAGCAGCTAGCGATGGGGGAAAAAATTCTCTGCCCGGGGATGCTGGGAGCTGCTGCCGGTCAGAGCAGAGAAGGCTGACCCAGCCAAGATATGGCCCACTTCCTGGGCACTTCTCTAAGTTGAGATGCATAAGATTATGCTGCAGCAAGTAAGAGAAGGAAACCCTGCCTGGATAGTCTTTCTTCCATATGGACTCCACGAGGCTATGTTTTTATTGTTTTTAGTGCCATTTTGTTTTAAAAATCTCAGGTAAGGTGGAGATGACTGTCCCGTCACCACCGCTGAAATACAATTGAACTGCTAATCCAGTTCTCTTCTGGTGGGGAGGCTTGCTTCTCATCCCTTTGCTCCTGAGAGCAAAATGTCACGGGCTTCCTCTGCCAGATATACTGACCCGGAAGAGTGGTAGAAGGAAGACCTCAGTGGTGGACTCTTGGGTGCTTTGTGGCTGATGGGTGTAGTTCCTGACCCTTTTTTGTGAAGGGGAGTGGACATGTTGCATAGGCTAGTGTGCGTGCCTGTGTGCATTTGCACATGGGAAGGTGAACTCCCTGCGTCACCGCTAAGGAAGATCGGAAACCGATTGAGCGGCGCAAGGTGCTCTGCCATCAGGTTGTGGAAATGAGGGGAGGGTTGGGGCTACAGGCCCTAATGGAAACCGTTTCAGTTGAAGCGGATGTTGTATTGATTGCTGTGTGTCTATATTTATATATATGATCGAGGGTATAAACTTCAGAAGATGTACGGCGCATAGATAAATAAAATGCATACTGAAAAATTAATGAAATGGGCACGCAAATCCACCACCATCGATCATGACGGTTGCCTAGACCATAGGGTATTTCTTCTTCTTTTTTCACATCATATTGGTGGGGTTTTAAAAAAAAAACTGGAAAAAAGTCAGAAAGGGGGAAACAAAACCAGCTGCATATCAATAGTGTAAAATTTGGAAATAGTTATTTTTTGTGTGTTTGTTTGTTTGAATGACCTGGCACCATCAGTGCAGTTAGAACTGAAATGCTGGGAACATCAGCTGAAAGTCTGTGCTTACCATATTTTGCTATTTGAGTTGCACTCTCTGTTATAGTTCCAAGAGAGTAAAGCAGAGTTGAGCAGTGGTTACAGAGTTAACCAGTGGCCATGAGGATTTCTGGCAGTTCTAGTACCAAAAATGACTTTTACAGGTTCTGGTTTGAGTGTTCTCTCCAAATAACACGTGGTTGCTTCTTGCTGAACTCTTTGGCTTCTGAAGCTGGAAAAGGCACAGCCAAGCATCCAGAGAGATTTTCCCCGGCAGTGAAAATAGGAAGTTGAAGTAGTATGTGTGAACATCTCCTCACCCTTATAAAGCTATCATTCCTAGTATTCTGTGTGAGGATCTATAAATTACATCACAGTTAGGAGATATGGTGCAATGTTGTGATTGGGCTACAAGCCAGATCAGATTTTGCCACAAATTTCCTTGGTGGCCCTAGGCCTTCTCCTTGCCCTCGCAGCCTGAGTCCTCCCCTCTGTAATACATGGACAGTGACCAACCTTACAGGTACAGATGTTTGGAAGCAGTGTTGTGAGCTCATATATTCACGGGGTTGCTCCCCAGTGAAAAATCTGAACGGTAGTTGCTGCTGCTGCTTTAAAACGAAAACAAGAACAACGTTTTCCTACCTGCTGAAAAGCTTTTGCTGACGCCCTTGTATTACACTGTCGCTATGTGGTTAAAATTGACACATGGTTGCGGGGAGCTTGAATGTTAATTGTTTATTTTGGGTCTGTTGTAAAGTGGCCTGCATACTGAAAATTGGTTCTAAGAAATTGTTTGATGACAATAACAAATATTCCGGACAGACTCTGACATGTATGTTTATGCGTCAGTAAAGCGCCCTAATAGACCATGGTAGAATTGAAGATCATGGTCTTCCCATCCCATTTTAGGATGTGTAACATTTGGAAAGTAAATGATATTTTGCCCTGTAACCACTACGAGAGATCCCTTGAAAAAAGGGTGAGATAGATTATGTTTGAGGGTCCCATTCACACGGGGCTAAAATGTCCACTTCTTATATCTGGCTTCTTTGGGCCCTGTGCCTAATCCATCAAAAGTGCTGGAATCATTGGGCAAATCTGGGGGCGGGGCGGGGGAGGAGCACTGCTTGGCCTTTGTGAATCTCCAGTCCTATGGGAAGAGGAGAGGTGGTACCACCTAGTACACACCCCAGAGCAGCTTTATTTTTAGCTGCTGCTTTCTTTTTGCTGTTAATTGTGCCTCCATTGTGCAGCAGCAACGCTACTGCATTCTGGAAGGGTCACTGAGAGTTTAATAGAGCAGCCATTAGCTCCTTGTTTGGGCCAGCCCAAGACCCCCCTCCTCCCCCCTTGCTCCTCTGGAATCTCTGAAATATGGGGGCAGGATTGTTTTTGCAATGTTAGATTTCACCTCGTTCCCAACTGCTCTATGAGAAACCACCACCCATCTTGATTTTTCAGGAAGCTGATGGAGTACATATTGTGGGTATTCCGTCCAAAAAGCAAAAGGGGCGATCAGTTGTGACATGGAGGTGGTGTACAGAAACATTACAAGGACACCAGTCTGCTCACATAAATGTTTCTTCTTTTACCCAAAGAGCAGGGTTTGGGGTCCCTCTGCTGAATTTTGCTGACAGTAGTAGTGGCTGTCCTTAGAAACAGGTCTGATTTTATGGTGGCACTTTATCCAAATGTCCAACTCCGCTGCAGAAGATGTGTTTCCGAAAAGGAACCCTTCCTGCTTAGTGACTTTGTTTCAGCAGATGCTTTTCGTGAACTCAGTAGTAGAGAGAGAGAGAGAGTCTGAAGGGCCAAAGAGATGCCAGCAGAGTCTTTGTGGGGCAGTCATGTTCATGTTCTCACGAGAAGAATGGATCCTCTGAAGGGCAGAGACAGAAGGGATGGCCAACCGAACCCATGGTCACCATATTGTATTAGTTGCTGAATCCATTTTTAGTTACATCCCATTCGTTGTTCATATTTTGACTAGCCATGAGCAATTTTGACAGCAGGTGTGGAAAAAATGTATATTGTTTGTAGCCAAGAATACAAGCGAGACCTTAAAATGTTAACATGCTCCATGTTGGTCCCATTTTTATTATGCCACTCCATCTGATCACCTGGATCACACAGTCTACTTTTCTGACCCTCAGCTGTATTGAAGATCCCTCCCTTTATTTTTCCTCCCAGTCAGCAAATTTCAGGAGTTTCCTGTTTACACTCCTCCTGTCTCCCTTCTCCAAGGTCACTGTGGAAAGAGTTGAAGAAAATCATTCACTGGATATGATCCCTGAAGAACTCTATGGCTTTCACTTCTTAGGTATTGGAATGTTTGACTTTGAGCATCACTCCTGGCTTGCTTTTATTTCTGGCTATTTATTGGCTCAACTTTACACTGAAAAAGACAACCACTTTTGACTGTTTGCATTAAATTCTTTATGGTACAAGTATTTTTTCCCTATTTTTCCCTCTTAGAAGGTTTTCTAAAGATTTTGTTTGCAGCCCCCAGGTTCATAGTTCATGCTTAAGGAGCTGTTTGCAAAGGACTCCATCCAATTATCTTAATGACATCCCTAAGTCTTAATGAGCCACTGGGAGCTCTGTGGCATTCAGTATGGGTGAGGTTTCATTATAGGAAGTTGCAGTCATAAAGTTGGAGGAGGCCTTACAGGTTACCTTGGCCAACTTCCTGCTCATACAGGAAGTCCATCAGCAGCGTATCCTCAACAGAGGCTGTCACTCTGTGTACAACCCTGTAAACCAGCCTACTGAACCTAGCACCCTCTGGGATCTTGGACTCATATGCTGTTCTCAGTCAGCATGGTCACTGGCTAGAGGGGTGCAGATGGGGAAATGTGGTCTGGAACATCTGAAGGGTTCCAGGTTCATGATATGGTTGGGCACACTTTTCCATGAGTAAGCCCTATTTAACTCAGCAGAGCTGAGTAGATACGCATAAGATGACAGTGTAGATCCCATGTGAAATACAAAGGAACTGGAAGAACTTTGCCTCCTGTGACATCTGTGCCAAGATGTACCTAGAGAGGAAATTGGATGCCCTTAGCTCCACTCAAGAAAAGGCTCATTGTTTGGCCAGCCTCAGGTGGGGAAGGTGCACAGTAAAAGGTCTCTGAGGATCGCAGTCCTAAGATGAATCTGGAGGATCACGAGATCTTGGCAGACCTTAACGCTTGATGCGCGGCATACAGGAGGAAGGCATCACTTCAAGTAAGTAGTCACCAGACAGTGTAGGACAGAATGGGGACCCTTTGGCCTTCCATGGGATTCAGATTCAGACTCTCATAGTTGCTAACCAGAGGCCACGTTGGATGGGGCTGATTGGAGTCATCTGGAAACGCAAACATTTCCCACCTCTGTAAAGGTTGAGAGTGGGTGATGAATTGTGTCAATAAACCAAGATGGCACTCAAGGCAGCTCTCTGGTGCAACGTGCAAGGATTCAGGAGAAGTCGAAGCACATTCACTCAAAATTGAGTCTCGTCATATTTATCACTCGGGACCCACTGGATTTTTATCTCTGTGTCCTATCAAGCACATGCTTGGCCAGCGTGGCTGATGGTCAGCCCCAAGTCTGTGGAATGATTTGGCCAGCTTTTTCCAGGCTTGAAGTGCCGGGGGAAGAGGGCTAGGAAGGATTTCTGGGACTTGAACTCTGTAGCGACAAAGCCTGTGGAGCAGTGACCTTCTGTGCGGGGTGGTTTCCCCCCAGGAAGCAGGCTGAAGTGAGGAGAAAGGTGTCTTTGTTTCAGAGGATGGCGTGCCCTTTGCTCTCTTGAGCGGTACCCAAAGCATCTTGGTGTCCCAGTTGTCTTTAAGCTAAGCAGAAGTCAAAACTTGGGCAGCAGAGAGGTAGAAAGTTCGAGAAACGAGCCTTGAGAAAGGAGGCAAGGAGTGCCTCCCGGTCTTTAATACTTTTTCTTTTGCCCCCCCCCATCCCACCCCCCCAAATCTTCCTGCTGGTGATTCCTAGAGACTCCTGTCTGCTCGGAAAGCTGCGTAGGCCCGTGGCGGCTCAACCTTTTCCTCTCCCCGAGCCCCGGTCTAATCAACCCCTATAATTTATGCAGAAAATATGATTTATATTTAATTTCACCACACTTGCATTGTTAATTTGAGATGTAATTAACCCGTCGCTATGACAACTAATTTCGTGATGCCGTAAATTACTGCCGTCTTTTCATCAAAATTCAGTTAGTTTGGCTCCTGTGTGCAATGTACTGATGCAATTAGGTTGCTAAGGGCAACCCAAAAGTGTTTCATTTCTTTTGTGTATCTGCAGTGGGGCAGAAGCTTTTCTGGTGCTGTTATCCCAAAGTCTTGTTTTCTTTGGGAAAGGGAGCCGGGTGGCGGCAGTGAGTCCACAGAGGGAAGTGTGTGACAGAAAGAGAAAGGAGAGAGAGGGTCTCCTCCCTGCATTTCTCTCCTGCTCTGTGCGCCTCTGCTTTCTCTCTCTCTCTCTCTCTCTCTTAGCTTGCTGGCTTCTGTAATTGTTTTTAAACGCTTTCTTCCCTGTTGAGTGGATGACCTGCATTTGTCCCAGTCTGACTCTCTTCCACACTCCATCAAGGAAAAGGAACCACGTTTTAATCAGAATTTTCATCCCCCGCCTCAAGAAGGAACCACTTGCCCTGCTCAGCAACTTGGCTTCCCTCTACATCTTTCATATATATTTATATTCTGTTTTTCCCCTGCACTCACAGATCTAGAACTTGTTTATATAGTTTTTTTCTTCTTCTTGCCCCCCTTCTTTATTTAAAACAAAAACCCTCTGTGTTGCTTTTGTCACGTTAATTCCCATTTTGCCAACACCAGGGGCCCAGGCAGACGAGTTACTAAGGAACACAAAATTTTAATTAGTGTATTTTAATCATTCAGGCTTTCCGAGCTAATCCACAGACCCTGGAGAATTCCCGAGATGCAGCTCTGTTCTGCTTTACCATTTATTGTTGAGTCTATTATAATTACTGTTAGCAGGTGGGGACTGGGAGATGTTTATTATGAGTTTTTCATCTTTAGTATAATTACCGAAAAAAACAAAAATAAAAAGATGTCAGTGCGTTATGTTTTCCTAGATATATGTTTTTTTATTTAAAAAAGAAAGTGGAAAAACATATATATTTAAAAGCATGCGTACATGCCTTTTATACACATACCTTTCCCGCGCTTTCCTGGAAAGCATTACTCAATTAGTGCTCCTGCTTAAATTATTTATTTGTCTTGTCAAAACAGCAAAACCTGGCACCATCTCCCCTTTCTTTACTTACACGCCCCCTCCCGTCTTTACAATCTTCTTTCATTTCCAAAAGTCTGAGAGGTGTGTGTGTGAGTGTGTGTGTGTGACTGTGAGTGAGTGAGTGCACACAGAAACTAGAATTCCTTGTGGCTTCCCTTCTGAGTCTTGGGATTGAGTGAGTGAGGAGGGGACTGAGGTTCAGATGATAGAATGTGGCAAAACGGAGCCCCAAGGGAAACTTCAGAGAGGCTGCGTGCGTGTGTTTCTGAATCCTCATGGTGGGAGGGAGGTACAGTTGAAAGAGAACAGTCCTACCTTGTGCTGACTTGGTCTTCTGAGATCTAGCTCTGCTCCCTTTCTTCCTCAAGAACTTTTGTCATTGGCTTGAGAAATATCAGGATTGGTCTTCTCCTCTCTTGGTATCATTACAAAGAGCATTCTCCTTCTGCAGATTTCCTGAGATGGGTGGTAGCTGGATTAGTCTGTTGCAAGAGAAGCAACAAAGAGTCTTGTGGGACATCAAAGACTACCATGCTTTATTTGGTGCAAGCTTCTCTTCGCAGCCTGTGTTATCAGATGGACCTGTCCAGTGCCATAGCAGATGGGGCCAGCCATGGGCTGGACCGGACCTAGAACCTTCTGTGTACAGAGCAGACACTCTGTCAGTGAATTTGGCCTATTGCGCCCCAAATATGCCTCTTCTGTGGGGCTGAGCCACATGTCCAACCATCTTGTGGAAGTGGTCCAGCACACATTGACCGGAGAACAGGAGCAACTGTAAACTGGCTTGGCTCTTGAGTTCAAATGTGACAGGCAAGGATTCTTCATGTTGGCTCCCGTCCTTTATGAAGCTAGGAGCAAGGAGATGATAAAAAGCTGGTGGCAGTGAAAAGTAGGGGCATATGATGCAGTTCCAGACTCTTCCTCCCGTTCTCATCATCTGCGTCTCCTACACCTCCCCAACTTATTTATTTATATTGTTTTATTAACAACCCTCGTTCTCTCAAGAAATCAAAATGCCGTAGCTTGTATAAATTATGCCAATTAAGCCCAGATCCATCTATTTTCTTCCTTCACATGATTTATCCTGCTTTTTCATAGGAGCTGAGGCAAGGAGCCATGTAAGGCATTACAATCCCACCCATGAGCCTTGTCCTCAGCTCCCCAAAATTTCCCCATTTTGGAATTGACCAAGGTGGGCCATAACCCTTGGTCCCAGCATTTCTTAAAGCACCTTGAACCCCCCACCAGCAGGAATTTGTGCTTTGTTTTCTGGTGCTCATGATTCTCAGGGTGCTAGAAGTGCTTTTCCATGCTTAGACGTCTGGCTTTAAATCCCCATCTGTTCAGTTGTGTCTGTGGTGGTGAATTATGGTTGCCATACCTTCTTTCAAGATCCTCATCTTTAGCAGTTGCCTGACAGGCAAATAAAATATGGTCCTCTCCGTTCTGGGATTATCTCTACTTACCGAACTTAACCAGTTCAAAAGTTGCAAATTTCCCTTAAAAAAAAAAAAAAGGGAACTTAAGCAATATTGTGGAAAAATCATCATAGATGGGACAGAAGGAACCTGAGGTGAAAAAAATCCAGATGTGGGAGAAACTGAAACTTACATCTTTGTGCATCCGTAAATTAGATATCATTGCAGCCCCTATTCTCCTGCTTGACATGTGATTGTGGAAGAGCCACCTTTAACACCCGCAGATCTGTCACTGTTACATATGTTCAGAGAGGGCTTCCCACTCGTCTGTGGAGTGCTGGAGTCTTTTGCAGGAAAGCTCTTCTGCTGTCTTCCAAATCCTTTGCCTCTTGTTCTAAGTACGTTTTTAGGAGAAAGCAGGAAATAAATATTTTAAATAAATGAATAGAATAAAATAAATGCATCCAGGCCCAAACAGGAGCTCTGATTTCAAAAGCCTTTCCCCAACATCACCCGTCCCTTCCCCTTTTTCTATCAAAGGCTGTATCCTGTTGGTTTAACCCACTGTCTCTCCACGCCTGTAGAACTTTGGAGGAGTCTCTTGAACATACAAGACAGAAATGAGCATCTTGTGTCTCTCTCCCGAGATGATCAAACTAAAACTCCCACCAGTCCCAAGTCAGCACCATAGTGAGGGGATGCTGGGATTAGAATGTGATGATATCTAGAAGGCTGCAAGTTTCCAACCCCAAGGTAGGAAAATCTTGAGTGTGTAAGAAATCACCCCCCAAAAACTGTAGGTGTACCTTACTGGAAGGAATCATGCTGGGTGTTTGTGTGTACTGATCAGAACTCACTGCGCCACACTATAATAATAATAATAATAACTATCCTTCCAAAGCTATTAACCACTCTCACCATTTATTTTGTACTGTCACCCATCTCCTTCTATTTATTGTACTTTCACCCATTGCCTTCTGCCCTTTGGGTGGTTTTCCTCATCTTGAAGATGACCCAAAATACTTTTCCCTCCTGAGTGACAATTTTGAAGTTTTCCTGGAAAATTCCACAGCAGTCGCATTCTCTGTAGTGGGAGAGGAGTTGTGTGCTAGATTAATAGGTGTGAAAGGCATGTGTGGAATTTTTGTAGTATGATGATTTATCTTCAGAAGGGATGAGAAGTTAGGGACATTGAAAGCTCATGCTCCACTCTGTCTCTCCTCTTTGGGAAAACTGTCCCTTAGTTTCATTTTCTACTGATCAATACTTTTTTTGATAGGAAAGGAAGTACTTAAGTGAAACAGCACCTGCTTTGTACACAGAAGGTCCAACTCCTGGTAACTCAGGGCTGACAGATCCTGGAAAGCCACAATCACTCAATATGAACTGGATAGAGGGATCAATGGCTGTCAAGATGTGGCTGGACAACAAATCACATTGTCAAGGTTCCTTAGGGTTTCCATTGACGCATGTCTGGCGCTCCACAGGTTCCACACCTTGGTGTAGACAAAACTGAGGCACATCGTCTGATTCAATGTACAGGCAGCTTTCTCAGTTCCTGGATTGTAAAGGAGCCAGTGTAACTCAAAGCTACTGGCTTACATGTAGAAGACCCCAAGCTCAATTCCCAATGTTGCTGAACTCCAGTCCCATCAGCACTAGTAGTGAGGCATAATGAAAGAAGTAGCAAGGGCTGAAGTTTCTGTAGCCTGGGCTTAAAGGTGTGGTGGAGAAACTGTGGCCTCTGATCATGCGCAGAATGCTTGAAGCAGTCATGGCCTGTCCTGTTGCTGTTAAGATCAAAGGACAAAAGGACCTTCTGGAGGCAGTGTGATTCTTCCGCAGGAGCTGTAGTGTTTGGGAATTGGTGCGCAGAGCTCAGCCTGTTTATTCGGTTTCAGCTCTTAAAAGCATATGAGCTTCTCGGTGGCAGAGTGGGAGTCAGGGAGGGAGAGAGAGAGAGAGAGAGAGAGAGAATGAGATGCATTCCTAGAGGCAGGTTAGATGTTTGCATTTCCACCTCCTGCTTCACTCCTTTGATAGCAAGAATGAGATGAGGTGATCCTACTGCTAGGCAGAGTGAGCAGTGAGATACCTCAGATCTTGAGTGCCGTGGAAAGACTACAGAGCGGTAGTTACTTCAGTTATTTTTACTACAAGGAAGAAGCAGTGGAGCGTTGGCCTTGTGCACCAGAAAAACATGGCAGGGTTTGGGTATTACGCACCTTGACTTGGATGTGGGGGGGGGGGGGGTCGCCATTGTTGCTTTGCCTCGGGTGGGAAAAGCTCTTGTGCTGACTGTGACACAGCAGATTCCAGATACAACACAGCAATCAAAATGCATTAGAAGTTTCCATAATGTACATAAACAAAGCAAACAGTGTTTGGGTATGAACGAGGAGCTTTCTCTGGCTTTTCTGGTTTTTAACAGCAGCCTGATATATGAAGTGGGGTGATATCCACCTCTCCCGTCACTTTAAACGCGTGCCTCAACTGTGCTTCACCTGGGTCAGATCAGGGTCCAGGGCACAGGAGCAGTGCTGATAGAGAAGGTGGCAACCTCATTTTACCCTCCTCTTACCCCCGAACCCCTCAGCTTCCCCTGTTGGTGGCCCGACTTGATGCCAACCCACAGCGTTCTTGAATACGTTGTCGGACACTCAGCGATGCAGAGAGGACTGAAGCCTTTTCTTTTTGGCCATTTTCAAACTTTCCCACCAAGCCTCAGGGGCGGCACTTCAAAGAGCGCTACACACACACACACACACCCTGCCACCCCATGCGCAGAGCCTTCCGCTGCTCTTTATTGAGTCTTCAAGAACTGGCAGGGCACTCCATTAAAAAGCCATTTGCCTTTTGTGTCGGCCACTCCACCTCCCACCCACCCCACACACACACACACCCCACCGACCCCAGAGCCGCCGCCAGCTTCCAGAGACGCTGGCCACTGTTGTAAACCTGTAACACGCATAGTTGGCAACTGGGCAGAAGCCGTGGTTCCCATGGCAACTGGCCCAGTTAGGCACTTGTTGGGACCAAAGAGGCTGGGAGGGAGAAGGTGCCGTTGTTGAACATTAACTGCTGAGAAGGCCTTTCTCCAACACACACACAAACAAAAATAAGAAACAAACTCCAGTCTCTCCCTAATTTTGTTCCTTTGTTTCTTGTCCAACCCCAACGGGAGGGGCGATGGGCGGGGAGAAGGAACACCGCCGTCTCCCGCTCTCATAGCAACCCGGCAAGTTTTGGCACAAGTCCCGGTCGTGCCGCCATGGGCTTCCTTAACCTTCACCCCTCCAAGCACCTGGCGCGTTTCCCCTGAATTCCACCATGTGCCATCTTGGCCCTTTGCCTGCCAGGCACACATGCCGGATTCTCTCAGGCTTGCTTGGCACTTTGTCCAGGGTGGGGGTGGGATGGAGTGGAGGAGACTGGATTCTTCCCACCCCTGGCGCGGTGCCCACCCGAGGAGGAAGGCGGGAAGTGCGCCTCAATGTCTTGTCAGAACCCGACGTAGAGGACCACAGGCCATCCAAATTCCCCTTCCCTGTCATTCGGCAGCCTGCCCAGGAGCAGCAGGGGTGTGTGTGTGGAGGTGGCATTTTACATCCTCCAAACTGGCTGGCACCATGCCTCAGGGGTTATTTGAAACCGGTGTGTAGGGTGCAGTGTAGAGTGGGTCATCTAATGGCTATAATTCCCAGGGGTTGCCCCATGACCTCCTTCAGCTTTCCCGCCCCCCCCCCCCCCCGTTCCTTCCCTGACCCCTTCCCTTGTCTCTCCCCTTGGACCCAGTTGACACTGATTTCCCTGAGAAAGAGAAGAGACCGGCTGGGTGGGGAGCAGAGGGATGGGGCGCAAGGACCTTCCTGTGGACTTCTCATGGCTCCTCTCGCTGCTTGGAGAAGAGAGGTGAAATGGCAGCACCAGCCCAGAAGGAGCAGCATCAAGGGCCAGAGATTTCAGAACTTGTTAGGAGACCCCACCCCCAGCTTGGGCATCATCGGTCTCAGGAGATGCCCAGAGGCATCAACTCCTAAGGCGGCTGGCCTGCTGCCTTGGCTTGTAAGCCCTGGAAGGAGGGAGAAAAGATTACTCTAGTTTTGCCCCTTGGATAGCAAGGTGCTATTGGTGGTCCTGTGAAACCACCACGGTACATGTGTCGGGGGCAAATTCTGGTTGAATGCATCCATGGCTTAAATTAATGGATCTAGGAGAAGTAGGGAAAGGAGAAGCAGAAAATAGCTTTGTACAGTGGCTGAACCCTGCCTTAACACCTAGGGACCTGGCTGTGTGTGGAGTGGACCTTTGGCCCATCTGGTTTGCACCGCCCACACTGTCTGGCAGCCTCTCTCGCTGGGCTTCTTGGCAGGGGTGTTTCTAGCACTATGTGGAGAGGCCAGAGCTTGGGCCTGACTCTGTAACTCTGCCGTGGGTAGGGGCTCGGTTACTCCCCTGTGACCTTGCCCAGATCATGGTCGGCAATGGGTTCCTAATGTGTGCACGCAGCAGTAAGTTAAATAGTGTGTGATCGGACTCTTTCTCTAAAAAGAAAGGTAAAAAAATAGCAGAATAACTTCCACCATGATAAACAATTAGTACATGCAACATACAAAGATTTATGTAATAGGAAAGCTTAATGCTCCAAAAGACAAACATTTGCATTTGCTCATTTCTAGGAATGAAGGCTGCTGGCAAACCCTTACTTACTCACTTCCTTACTTACTCACTTGCAAGCACCATATTTGGCCTGCGTCCCTTTATACAGACGTGCAGAAGGAATTTGGGGGCATCTTACAGTGGCACTACTTGCGCAGCGGCTGTTTGCCATTTTCCTGGAGTTCTATTTTCCAAGCTGTCCGAATATTCTAAATAAGGGCCAACTGAACTTTATTTCACTCGCAAGGTGATGCTGTACATTTTTGCTAAGAAACAGAGTCCTACTGGGTTTGGTAAAATATGCTTACTCCCTAGTAAATGCATTGAGAAACGCAGCTGTGGGCGTCCTCCTGGAATCCAAATAACTTGTGAGATAAGATTAATTTTCCTGTATAATTCTCCTGCCGCCACCGTGAGCATTTGTTTTTTAAGAGTCCCATCAGATGTGAATAAAATTTGCTCTAGAGACCGTGCATTTCTGTGGATCCTCTCCCCCCCACACACACACACACTGCCCATCTCTAGCTATACGTATCCTGTGGAGCTAAAGATCGCATCCCGTAGGATGCCTCAGTTGTGGTCTGCCGTTGCCACTTCCAGCCCCCTGGATCCAGTTTATCCTGCTCTTCCACTCCTGCGGTTGGGAGCCATATCCAAAGCGAATACTTCCTCTTCCAGTTACGGAACGTTAGCCAATACCTCCTGCTGCTGTAGCTGCGGCGGCTGCCTGTTGGGCTCCCTTCCCAGCCTCTCCAACAGGAAAGGCTCCTGGTGGGTGAGAACGTTAAAAACCCGCTCATATCCAGAGCTGGCATCGCACCCGTCCACCTTCTGTTCCATGCCAAAGCTTCACAAAGCTGTTGGCAAAGGCTGTGCTCTCCTGTGTCCCTCCTCCCCCCTCCCCTCCTATTTGTTGCCAGTTGCCAGCGTGCGTGTCCAGAGTGGCACAGAGGAAGGGCTGCCCAGAAAGAGCGATGAGGAATTTCTGGTCATATCAGAGGCCCAAAGGAATGCCATGCCCAACTCTCCAGCAGTCAGGCAAGTGCGTGGAGATGGAGCAAGTTGTCGGTCTAAATTTGTGGTGTTCTGGTGTGGCATTGTGGCCAAGAGGGTTTTAGTCTGCCTTCCCCGTGTCTAATACGGGGTTGTGAAATATTGACCCAGCTGTAGAGATTGTTGCTGCAGTTCTTACAAGAAAAACAAGTGACATGCTCTGTATACCCAAGCGCTACATAAACGGTGGGTATTTTTGTTATTAGCACTGGTTCGTACCATACAAATGTGTACACAAAGTTACGATACACATATATGTCTTTGCCCCTCTGAGTTTGTTAGGGTGTTCTTTCTTTCCAACCAACCATCTATCCACCCAAGGGCTCAGATGGATGGATGCCTCTCTCTCTCTCTCTCTTCTCCCCCCCCCCCCCCCAGTTATCCTGTGGGATGGGGTAGGGTGTGAAATAGCAACTGACACCAAATTGCCTGTGAACATAATAGCTAAGAAGCTGAGGGGCTTCCCAGGCCTGTTTTGCACCCAGGCTCGTTCAAGTGGCAGATGGCCAGAAGCCAGCATAGCCCGTATAAGGCTGCCTGCAGCAGATGATTGAGCAGCAGCACCTCAAGAACTGCTTTTGAAGTGAGAGCCCTTGGTAGCTTGAGAGAGGGAAAGAGGTTCCCCACCACTCAGGGGCAAAGGAGAGATCCTTCCCAGGGTCTCTTCCCACTTGCTAATAACAAGGGGATTTGTAATACAGCAGAATGCCGTTTTAAAAGCCTGCTGTGCTTTTAACTGATGTGCAGAACTACATGTCCTATCATCCTCATCTACTTCTAAAGCAGGCTAGGGTTAGGGTTAGGGATACATCCTGATCAAATAAGTGTTCATGGATTGTCATCCTATGTTGCTGTGAAGTGTGTGTATCCGTTCTTAAAACTCCTGATTGTTGCTTTTCGATGATGCACAGATGGAGCAGGTCTCTTCTTTTTTCCTTGGCAATTTAAAAACAATGAATTTTAAATAATATATGTTTTTAAGAATATGCTGCTTGATTAAGTTGAAGAGACCTGGCTATTTAATTGCTCAAACTTTTTTCCGATCGATAGTCTAATTGATTAAATGTGGCCCTAATTATCCAGAACAAGGACTACTGGAGTTGGGTGGGGGGAGGCTCAGGATCACAAGCTGATGAGGACCTCGAAATACACTTAACCATAATCCCATAAAACCATAATTTAAACTGGGAGCCTTTCCAGACAGACCTTATTGAGGTTCATCTTGGATTCAACCAGGTCACTGACACGAAAGACTCTGGCCAAAACATTTAGCACTTTTACACCTCCCAGCTTCCTGGGTGTTGCCATAATTGCCTCCTGCACAATGTCATTCCTCTCCTTACTCTTTAATTTTCATCACCTAACTGACTCTGTGTGTGTGTGTGTGTGTGTGTGTGCACGTGGACATGGACACACACACAAACATTCATGCTTGCGTGCATACACACCCTCACAATAGCCCAGTCACATACGAGTAGTAGTTCTATGAACTCTATTGCAAAGGTTAATGTGAAAATCTGGAGTGGATTACCAAAATAAAATGTGCTTATAACCCCATTAAAACACTCTGAATTTTCTCCCCACCCCACCCCAACCACACACTGACTTTTTTTTTTTAATTTGAGGTGGTGGTTGTGGCTGTAAATTAATTTAAAACGTCAGGCTTTTGGTTTTGGTTTTGTGCCTGTGTGTTTTTCTTTGAGCAATCCAGTAAGCAACGGAGCCAGCCGAGCAATCTGCAAACTGTCTGGCAGGGACAAAAAAAGTGTGTCTTTTCAATTGGTGAGGGGAGAAAAAAAAATATGGGCCTTAACTGGAACCATATGGCAGCGCACTTGAGAGAAATCTGCTGAAATGGAAAGCTGAGAGGAGGAAGGCGGCAGGCGGGTGGCGGGGGGGGGGGAGACCGTGCGCGAGGCTGAGGCAACCGGCAAGCTTGTTGCACACGGTTGGTCTGGGAAGAAAGACGAGGGGAGGCAGGAGGGACCTCGAGGACAAGCATCCAGGGGGACAGGTGTTTGTCTTGAGGGTGGAAGAAGGAAGGGTTCGGGTTCAGGAGAGGAGGCAGAGGGGTGGGGGAGGCGAAGGGGTTGTGCGAGGCCCTTTAGAACATCAGGACTGCTGGAAGGTCTGCTGCATGATCCGGCTCCTGCTTTTTGCGCCCAAGGCTCAAAGTTCGGTCCCTGGCACCTCTGGACCTTGCAGGGTGGCCTGGGACAAAAGGGATCCCTCTTCTGTGACCCAAGAGAGGGCAACGGGGCCGCCATGGGAAATGCTGGCGCTCAGGGACTCAACGGGGGTTGCCAGTCCTCCTATATATGCCTCAAGGTCTCGAGTCCCCTTTCGGACTGCCGCTCGATGAATTCTCCCGCCGGCATGGTTGGCCACTGTCCACACTTTTGGTGGGATTGTAATCCAAAAAACATAAACTTGCTGGATATCCCAGTGGTTTAGATCTCTGGCTTGAGGAGGCTGGGATTTCAATTCCCCTCTGGGCCCCCTGACAGGGGTCGGCCTTGATGACCCATGAGGGTCCCTTCTCGTTCTGTAGTTCTAAGATGATTATATTATATATTAGCTCAGGCTTTTGGTCCGGCTGGGTATTGAGGCAGCTTCCAGGTACTCTAGGAAGAGCTGCTCTTCCTGACCATCAAACCCAGATTTTGAAACGGACTTTGTGGAAGGCTCCAGAGAGGACTGGGATGGCTTCCGCAATGCTCTGCAGTGGTTGCCTACACTGGCCTTTTCTGGCAGTAATTTTATTGCATTTCTAATAAATGTGAACTTTATAGCAACCATTGTTGCATTATGTTTCTTTTAAAATAAGTACCCCCTACACACACACACAGAGACAGAGAGAGAGTAAGAAAGAGAGACTATTGTGCATTGATAAGGAAGAGCATCATAGTCATTTCACATTGTCAGCTGTTATCACAAATCTGCAACAACAACAAAAGAAGAAGAAGAGGGTACAGTACAGCAAAAAAGTTAGTCCTGAGTGATGCCACAGCTGGGCACCTGGGTTCCATTTGGGTGAGACTCTCATGGCACAGCAGGCCCCACTTTAGAGTGCTGGGCCCAGCCACAAAGAGATAGGGTCGCGTGGCAAAAACCCTGCTTCAGACCTCTGGATCCGTTTCTGAAGAGCAACGTCACCCACATGCACAGGCACCCATTCCAGAGTGTTCAGTGGGCCAGTATGTAAAATATGTAAGGAAAGTTCATAGAATCAGTTGAATGGGACACTGAGCACCCTCTCGTTCAGTGGCTCCCAACCTTGGATCGCCCAGGCGTTCTTGGACGGCCACTCCCAGAAACCCCAGGCAGCATAGCTGGTGGTGGAGGCTTCTGGGAATGGCAGTGCCAGGACCTCTGGGTCACCCAAGACGGAGAACTACTGACCTAGTTCAACTCCCTGCCAAGGCAAGAAAGTCACGGTTAAAGCCTCCGTGACCGATGGCCACCACCTCGCTTCTGTGTAGGAGAGTCCACTCTCTTCTCAGATCATCTGCTCCACCGTAGATTGGCTTTTAATTCTTCGTACTCTTGCCCTCCTGCCCTGCTGAAAACTCTTGGCCAGCTGATGCCTCAGTTGATGACTCAGCTGCCCACAGACCTTGGAAAACTTTCTTCCCCTCAAACCTTCTCTGCCAAACCTTCTTGACTGATGACAGAGGGTGGCAAACCTGAAGTGTGGATATGATTTAGTGCGGTTGGTTTCTACCTCCCACTGTGGCCATCACCTTCGTCCCAGGAGGGAGGGAAGGGTAAGGTGCCAAAGTAGCTTCCTTCCCACCCACCCCCCTCCTGCGCCTCACAGCTCTCTGGCATTCCTCCCTCGCTGTGAGAAAAACCCAGCTTCCCTGCTCTGTCTTCTCCCCGCCGACATGTGTTCCCCATTAGACCTTAATTTCAGAAGATTTACAACACATTAAGTAATTTGTAGGTTATTTCAACTTTAATCTGCTGAAGTCGAGAAAAAAAAATCAAGATTAAATTCAAAACACACAGTTCCTCAAGGAGCCGGGAACTGGGGAGAGTGGGTTGTTTGCTGCTCCCCGCTCCCCACAGTTGCCTGGTTTCCGCATTTGTCCCAGGACATGTTACATGACATGAGTCAGACGGAGGAGTGAGCAAGATATTTAGCCAGCCAGGTGGAAGGGAGACTGGGACTGTGGCTCCATAGGAGAGCTTCTGCTTGGTTCTCGGGGAGTCCCGGCTTTGCATCCTAGGCATCTCTGTTTAAAAAAAAAAAAAAAGTCATCAGGAAGCTGGTGATTGATGGAGACCCTGCTGCTGACCCCAAGCAGTGGCTTCCAGTCATGGTAGAGACAACACTAGATTATACAGGCTAATCAGCTGACCTTCTATGGGGTTTTCCTGTCTTCTGGGACAGCCTGGCCCAACCAGTGATGGACTGCCTCAACTGAGATGTCCATCGGCTGGGGTTGACGGGAGTTGTAATCCAGTGCATCTGGAGGACCCTGCAGTGGGGGATGCTGTTGTATAAACTGCCCAGAAAAAGAGCCACATTAATATATACATATGTATATATGTTTTTGAATATGCCCCGTTATTCAATCCCAGAATTATATCAAGGAAACTGAGCCAAGGGGAGACAGATAGTTGCCTTCCTGTGTGTTATAACTTGAAATGCAAGTTGTGTATCCGTAATCCTCCAGCTGCGTAGTGCTGGGAACATACTACAGTTCTGAAATAAATGGATCTGTGAAATAACAAAAGCCTACATGTTTGGTCAGTGAAGAAGAGAGTGAGTGCCGACTGGTGCTCGGTATGATCTCCTGTTCTCAGCAGCCTCATTTGGGTGCTTCTTTCCTCTCTGCCATTCTGACCACAAAAGTGGCACAAAGGAACCCTAAAACTGCCCACTGTCACCGCAGTAGAGGCAGGGGATACTAGTTAGATGGTTGGGAAGGCAAATCAGGGGAATATCATGGCATGGTGTGGTGTGGCTTATCAAAACCTTGAGCAGGACTACCTCACACATCAACATTTCACCAGGTTCCACTTTTCAAATAATAATTGCCTGACATCAGGTTAATTCTGACCTCTGGCAACCTCCTTCCAGGGTTTTCTGGGTAAAGAATACACCTCTCTAAATATTCAGTTTAATTAAGTGTGGGTCTCCAAAACTTGTAAGAGATTTACTGGCTGGCCATTTATTCTACTTGCACCTTTTTTACTCATTTTTCCCCTCTGATAATGGAAGAAATTAAATGACCAACTGCTTCCATAGCTGACTAGTTTTAAAAAGAATGAATGGAGAGAATCTGTCAGTTTTCACTCAGATGCCATTGGTTCTTTTGGTTCAGTTTCTCATTTCTCGTTCTCTCTTCGCTCAGTTAGCACCTTGTTCGTTCTCAGGTTGTGTGTGGCTTTCCTGTTCTTCATAATGTTTTTTGCATGCCCTTTTTCCTTAACAAAGTCCATTTTTGTACATTATTTTCACTGATGCCCACATTGCTTTGCATCTGTTTGCCAAAAGCACACACGCTGGTATGCATTTCTTGATAGCAAGGGCTGTATCCCAACATTCAGGAATGTGTGGTTATTGATGTGTACTGCCTTTCAGTTCATCCGTCATTTCTGGATGTGTAAATTAGGTAGGTTTGCACTGAAACAGGAACCAAATTAATTTGTCCCCTATCCTGGGGTGGGATGGGTGGAGAGTTCTAAGCCCCACAGGTATCTGTGCAAAGCCATAAATAGGTTACAGGTAGTTGTAGAGTTTGGTTCGTGGACTTGTGCAGAACTTTGGCTGGGTTGAGCTGAGTAGCATTTAGCATGTTTCGCAGGGAGAGATCCTTCACTCCGGCTTTCTTAAGCCACACACCCAGTGCATGGCACAAGGAGACACAGGGGGAGCTTCTCGGGAAGGTGCTGACATTTCTCTGCTCGGTGCTACAGTATGAGGGTCACCGGGCAGGGCCGGGAAGATGAGTGCTTCCCCCGCCAGGTTTGGCAGCCCCGGCAGCTGGGGGTGCGGACTCATCCAAGCGTGCCAGGCAGGTAACGGCGCTTTCGTTGCCCTGTTTCTCCTTGGTTGTCTGCTAATCTCTGTGTCCTGGATCACGGCTTCCAGCGTGCCGGGGATGGAGGAGACCCTATGAAAATGATGATATGTGACAATCAGTCACAGCAATTAGTGTTTTGGTTAACAGGCCTTTTTTGTTTTCTCTCACCCAGACAGAATGTCACAAATAAATCCTCGCCTGCATTTGCATATTAATTGGATCGGAGACGTCAAGCATCTTTCATTAAAGAAAATGATCTGCATATTTGGAGACATAAAATAGTTATTTTGATAGGTTTTTTCTCCCCCCCATAAGATCAGGGGGTGGGGGAGGAAGGTGATGGGAGCAGTAGAAATTGAGGTAGAGTGAAGGCAGAAAAAGCATCTTGGCAGGCTTAACCCCTCCTGGTCCTGTACAAAGTCCCCACTGGCTAAGGAATTGCCTTGCACATGCTTGTGTTGTTCCTCCCCCCCCCCCCCCCCCAGCATGTGGACTTTGGACATGGCCTGGATTCTTTCCTCTTGCACCAGGAGAATCACAAAGATGCACTGGGATGATCCAGGGTAATTCCAGTTTGAAGTGCCGCAGTTTAAAAGTAGGCTGCTTGTTTACCTCCAAATTGTGGAAAAAGAGATGGGTTAATAGTGCAAGTGTGAGAAAGGAGACCCCGTCACTTTATCTCAGAGGCGGGACTCATGCTGTCTGCCTGCCACATGTGGCCCCCACGACTGTTTTGTGCTCTTGTTAGAGGAAATCACTGAAACTATTATCATTGGGGGGGGGGAGTTTTTTTTAAAAGGGGGGGTGAATCATGTGTCTAGTGGCTGAAGTTTTCTAGAATTGAAAATGGAAGTGATATTTTCATTCTGGAAGCCACCTTCCATTCACTTCCAGTTTTATTTGGATGGGCAGAGGTGGCTTCTGGTGAATCCGTAGGCAGGAAGAATGGCTCAAGGCTTACGGGCCATGGGTACTGTTTGAAAATATTATGGAGAGTGCCCTTTCTATTCATTTTGCTGGCTGGGGCGTTGGATTTGGGGTCCAAAATCTCTCCTAATAGGGCCCCTGTGAGCAGTATGTGATCTACCATTTCCCCAATTATCAACAGGTCTTTGTTTTCTGCTCTGAGTCAACCGGAGCCCTAATTTCACTTTGGGAGGAATGACCTTTTGCAAAAGGGACTGTGTACATATGTACATCTCTTGGCCTGTCCCTGGTTTCAGCCCACTGGACGTTACAGCTCCCAGTGGCGTAGGCTGGCGCATCCTGACGGGGGGAGATGTGACTTGACCTGTACTTCCGGGGATGGGCTTCCTTCCCAGAGGTGTTAGTCTCTCTCCGCTCTGTGTTACTTTTGGCCTTTCCAGCTCCAAGCCCATTCTGGCCCATGTCCCCCATCCTTATCTGAGGCTGCAAGTTCATGAGGTGGCCACTGGCATGGGAAATATGTGGCCTTTCAGATGTTGTGGGACACAAATTCCCATCCGCCCCGTTCACCATAGCTAGGGCTTAGGACTGATGGGAGGTGATGTTCAGCTCAACCGAAGGGCTGCAGGTCACCTACCTCTGAAGCGGGAATGTCTTCCACTACGTGACAAGCTGACGGGCATTCCGTGGTGGGGCAGGGGCTGGATTTTCTAAGTGGGACAATTGTTACCTAGGGGAGACTTGATTCCTGAGAGCAGGGAAGAGAAGGGTGGCCTACTAGGTGTTTGGATTGCAGCCCCTGCCAGCCCAGCACCACAAAGCCCATGCGTGCTAGCATTGCTGGTTGGGGCAATCTCACTGCCTTGGGCAAGCAGCAAAGAAGGGTGCTCCTGAGCGCCTCACAAGCATGTTTATGTTTCCTCATTTTGTGCAGCGCCTGTGTGACTGCAACCCAAGATTCCCACGTGTGCATCTTCTTCAAGCCCAGAGCTTAAATGCCTACTTTGCTGCTCCAGCGCAGTGGACATTGGGCTTCCATTCTGAGCCTCTGTGAGTGCAAATAAGTGCAAAGTGGTCTGTGGCCGAAGGCAGCTGGTGGCAGCCTTGCCTTTCTGGCCTTTCCCTCCGGAAGAGATTCCCCCTGGGCAAAATGACTTTTGATGCTGGACGGACTTGTGGCGGTTTTGTCTACGAACCTGGCGTTGCATGCATATACACCTTGATATTAATATCTCTCCTCCTGAGCCTGTCCCCTCTGTCCCACACTTTTAAAACTGGTGTTTTACACACACACAACCCAACACCCGCACGCCAATCCTAGGAAGCCCTTGGTATCCAGGGAACATTATCACACACCCTCGAAATAACCCAGAAAGCTGCCAGTCCCTTATTAGGGAATGAATCCCTGTCGGAGAGGAATGGGAAGGCACAATTTATTGACAGGCTGGTGTGACTGCCGGCAGCTTGGGTCTCGCCCTCCCCTCCTCCGGGCCATCGTGCCAACAGCCCAACAACCATTTCTGGAATGAAGGAAGGCGCTTTCAGATTCTGCCACGTTTCAAGGTACCCTTGCCTCCGCTGCTGGTGTTTACACGGGATTTGTGTCCTCATTTGACGAATGAGACCCTTCTCAAGGAGGGCCTCTTCCCTGACCGTTTTTCTTCAATCAAGCCTTGCACCCATTTGCACATTCGTGTTTGTTCTTTGCTCTGGTGTGTTCTATTTTCAGTTTATAATCTCACCCCTGCCCCCTCACACATTTCATTTTTTTCTAGGTGCAGAGTGGCATCCAATATTGTACTGCTGGCTTTCCCCACTGCTTCCAAACCTATGTGCTCCCAGGGGTGTTTTCAGCTTGAGTCTATCACTCTTTGTTTTTGCTGTAGGGCTAGGCCAGGGCAGCCGCTGCTGTGGCTGCTACTGCTGTTCAGACCTCATCCAGACTCTTCCCCCGGCCCCCCAGGGTAGCAAAGACCTGTAGGTATTTCAGTGCAGAGGTACATGGATGCACGGGGACACGCTGGGTGTCAAGAGCAAAAAAAAAGGGGGGGAAGGATAGTGGTTAGAGTGCTGGAATAAGACTGGCAAGATTTGGGTTGGATTTCCTACTCAGCCATGAAGCTTGGTGAATGACCTTGGCTCTCAGTCTGACCTAAATCATAGGATTGTTGTGCAGAACCTTTTAAAGAGAAGGGTGGGGTAGAAAATATTTTAAACAAACAAAAATGGGAAAGAGTAAAGCCCCCCCCCCCCCGAAGCAAGTATATTGCTTATGTACTGTCCCATAGCGCTTAAAGCATTTTCTGGGAAGTTTACAATTTAATTATGCAGGCTATGCATTGCCCCCTGGTCCCACAAGCTGGGTACTCAATTTACTGACCTCAGAAGGATGGAAAGTTGAGTCAACCTTGAACCAGCTACCTGAGCCTGTCAGGATCGAACTCAGGTCATGAGCAGAATCTTCACTGCAGTATTGCAGTTAAACCACTGCACCAAGAGGCTGCCTGTAGAGTAGAGGACCATGTAGACCGCTTTGAGTTGTGTGGAAGAAAGGTAGACTCTAAGCACAATGAAGAAGCTTCATGATGTCATGGTAGTCTACCACTGGCTACGAGGGCTAAACTGAGCTTCCAGGCTCAGAGCCAACCAGCTCCTCAATACCTGCTCCTTGGGAACAATAGCAACGCAGGGGCCTTGCCTTTGGGTCCCTCCCTTCTAGGCTTCCCAGAAGCAGCATCTCTTTGGTCCAGATGTTAGGCTAGGCATGATAGTCCAGCGGAGTGCAATATTGCAGGACGCTTCTCCATGTTTCAGAGGCCCTCTTGACCCATTGCAACTGCACAAGCACCATTTCAAGGTGACCAAGGCCTCACCAGATGACCCCAGCCTGGGGAACAAGCATGGTTTCATAGCTTTGCCACCCCCAAGCTGACTCCCTCTAGATTTGCTAGACGTGAACAAACTTCAGCAGGTTCACTCTGACGGAGGATGCGTGAATCCAGCTTGTGGTTGTTTCCCTGACCTAAAGCAGGTCATAAGGCGGAATATGGGAAGACTTCCAGATGAATTGATCTTCCTGACCAGTTGGGAACCAAACAACTTTCTTCTTGATACTTGCGGAGAACTTTCCTGGGCTGTGGCCATACTGTATATGTTTGAGTGCTTAGTGTTTCTTCCACTTCCTCGTACTGGAAGAAGCATTGTTTTCTGCCCTTCCCTCCATCCAGATCCGGAAGTGTGCTTTGCCACAGGCCAGAGACCAAAGCGAGGAGGAAGATGTGGTGATTTGTAGCCTGCCTGTCTTTGGATGGGCAGGAGCTAAAAGTGGCCTCCTTTTTGTCAGCACACTGCTGTTCACTTAGCAGCCAGCTGGTGCTATCAATCATGCGCCTGCACCATCAGGAAATCATTCCCAATCAATTATAATTGCTCTTTACCTATTTCCTGTGTAAATCACTTAAGTTTTTTTTTTTTAATGGCAAATGCAAGAGGAAGTGAGGAATTGGTGGCATCGCTCCCTCAGCTTCCTTTGCGGTGGTTCACTGGACAGGAAGATGCAGGACTAGGCGATACCTTTAATAGACCACTAGAAAAAAAAATCATGCAATCTGTTAGCTTTTGTGGATCAAAGTCCACTTCCTTAGGCGTACACCGGGGTCTTGTTGATAGTGCAGAGGAATTGGAATCCCAAAAGTTTGTGCCAAATGGTTGTGCCAGGCTTGTTTCTTAGAGGTAAGTTAGAAGAAGCGCAGGCTGCACTGGAGATGTGGTTCTCAGACTGGTTGGGTATCACTCAACATGGGAAGACAATAACACCCCTTCCCATTTCCAACCATCACCCTGCTTTCAAGTATTCAGTGGTGATGAACACCGATGTTTGTGTTGAAGTTAAAATTCTCCGGGAAGAGGCACCAAATCGTTCACTGGAAAGATCTGGGAGACGATGAATCCAGGGAGGCTTCAGATGGTATCCATCTCATCATTTTAATGAGCCGGCCCCTTTAGGGAGGGAGGGAGAAGCGGGTGCTGGAAGGGCAAGTGGGGAGAATCTGGGTTCTGCCAAAGCCAGCGGGGAACGAGCAGGCAGGCGGCTGCGATGCCATCCATCCATCTCGGCAGTTATTTTATGGAGTCCTCGGACGTCCGGAGTGCTGCGGTGTTTTGTTAAGCGCCGTAACGCAGAGTTTATTTAATGTGGGTTTAACTGCCTCGCGCTTTTATAAATCAAAATAATTAAAAATAATAAATTTGAAGGTTAAACAACAGCTTGCGCTGTAGCTGAGAGAGAAGGGCCTGGCGGCGAGAATGAGAGAGAGAGAGAGAAGGGGAGGCAGGCAGGGTTTCAAGGATTCCACTCCTGAGCTGGAGAGGTCTTGGTTGTAGGACGTGGCTTAGGGGAACTTGACCAGGGCAGAAGGTGAGGAGGGGAGACCAGGGACCTGTGGTAGACTCCAGGCCAGTAAATGGTATCCTCAGGAACCTGCCCGGGTCCCAAGGGAGCCCCCCACTGCCCCATGCCTTCGGCCCCCTTGGAAGCCAATTTTTTCAGCACCCCACTCTTCACTCAGCATTGGGGAACCGTAATGCAAATTTTGCCCTGTGCGAACAACCGTGCTGTGTCAGTGGAGTTGTGAGGCATGTATCTGCCAGGGCGCCACCGGGTGCCGATGGACCACTTGTAGCTGCTCCAGAGCAATCCAGTGTAGCCAATTTTTCCGTGGATGTTTCCTTGCGCCAGGAGCCCCCAAGCTTGAAATGAAATGGGATGGTGGTAGCAGCAGAGCCTTAGGGTTTGAGGAGCATTGGGAGAGCACTGGCTATCGATGCAAAACAGCAAGAACTTAACTAGAGATTATTTGAAATTGTATAAATTATCCCAGAGCCTTTGTTGTCATTCGTTGTGGTATTGGAAGAATTATGAATAACAACTAGCTGTAACAGCTACATATTAATTCCCCTGTCAGACTCGGACTTCCTTTGAATATCAGTCATTG
Organism: Intellagama lesueurii; assembly: GCA_037013535.1. NCBI lineage: Eukaryota > Metazoa > Chordata > Lepidosauria > Squamata > Agamidae > Intellagama > Intellagama lesueurii. The sequence goes on along the minus strand of JBAJHW010000016.1, from coordinate 10,786,583 downwards.
GGATGTCTAAGCAGCAGGATGCTGTGGCACTCACTCCTTGCTGCTTGTTGACTCCCAAGAGACCGCTCCGGGTCCACAGTGGGAACCAAACACTTGACTAGTAGAATAGCCTTTGGGCTGATTCTGTACACTCCTTCCTGGATTAGCTTCTGGCTGGGCACCCAGGCACCAATGCGGGGCTCACCCATTTCTCCAAGTCTCTCTGTTAAGTCAGAGAGTTAGAACCTTCATTTTAAAACGTAAACACTGAAAATTCTGGGGAAGAGCCTGGAATACTCTTGAAGACAGCCAGATTCGTGGGCCCTTGGAGTTTATTGCGAAGGCCCCGCCACGCTCCTCACTTTCATGTTTTGGTCTGTAGCACCCACACCTCTAAGTTTAAAGCACGTTGAGGTGATCCCCTCTACTTTAGTTTGCAAGAACTAAGTGGCGCTGTGAACGACAGGCCTTTTTGGAGGTCATTGGTTTCTAGGGTCACCCTAACCGATAATTAATCAGACAGCACCTTACAGCAAAGATCGGTGTGTCCCCATGCCCCCCCACCCCTAGGGGGCTGAGTGTGGCAAGCATCGTGGAGGATAGAGCAGTGGGGCCGAGGAGGCTTCTTTTGGCCCCCTCCTCTCTTTCTCTCAATGTTCTTTTTGTGTCGCTTCGATAAGGAATTTGATGGCTTTATCAGAAATGCCAGTGTGCCTTATTTAGCAGGGTGAGGCCAGCAGTGTTTCAGCGCCGCGCAATCTGTTGATAAATGGCAAGAGAAAATGAGGAGGAGAGTGGCGCTGGCCGGCCAGAAAGCTGGAACTTATTTTACCCCCCACTCTCATCATGTTTTGCTCCTTGGGATGACAGATAACGAAGCCCTGCTTGCTCTCCAGTGTTTCCTATTTTTATTCACAGGGGATGGGGGGGGGGGAATCCTTAAAAAGGTGTGAGGGAGACTTCCTCCCCCCTTGGCTTCCAGTTCTCTCCCAATTCCTCCCTCTTCCTCTTTTACTTGAATTGGTTCTTATCGGAAGGGCATGGCAGGGAGTTGGGGAATAACACGGCTTCCCATCTGCTCCACCGGAATCATTGTGGGCCACGTGAGGAGAATCAAATCAGCTGGGTTTGCTCTCCTGAACGGGCCCCTAAAGCGATAAGAAAACTGGTGCCCCCCTCCACAGAAGTCCTAGGGGTGGGGCCCTGAGCTACTAGTTCCGTTTCAGGTTAGGTTAGGCTTTGTCGCTGGTTCAATTAGTGTACGTCCATCTGTGTGGAGGTGATCATTAAAACTCTGAACACTGGAGAGCAAAAGAATGATTGTGGTGAGAGGTGGTAGCTCAGGGACACCATCCCTACATTGCCTGCAAGGAGGTTCCAGGTTCGATTCCCCGTAACCACAGTAGAAAACGCTTCTGGGTTATAGTCTCTCGGAAGGACAGCGCTCTGTTTGAGATGCTGGACAGCCCTTGCCGGTCAGAAGAGGCCGGCCCAGGAAGTCAGCCCATCGTTGGACCTGAGAGAGAGAGAGAGAGAGAGAAAGTGTCTCTGTGTTCCTGCTAGCATTGGAGGGAAAGCTTCCACCCACCCCACCCCATAAAGTTGAATTGCTTCAAAGAGGCAAAAAGAAGCGTTTCTTTGCCCATCGTAGGATTTGTTTATGCCATTTGCTGTTGTCAGATAAGGCCGCCATGAGGGCTGGGGAATTATGGTCCAAAAAAGGAGCTTTGCCCACTTTTGACACTGCCATACCCTCCGGTCGTAAAACCCACCAACAGAGTGGAGAAATCTGCTTTTTATGGTCTGTGCTGAATCCGCTGTCCCCGTCAGTCTCAGTGGGTAAAGCAGGGTGCCAGGATTTAGTAAAGTAATCTGGGCTAGCTTGATCTGGAATGGGCAATTGAGACCAATTAGCTTTACAAATGACCTGCCCTTGGTTGAGATGGAAGCTGCTGGTTTCATATGGATCAGCTACTTGCCTGGAATCTTTCTGATGGATGCCCACTCTATCTACTTTGGAGGCCCATCATCATGTTCTCCTTACGTATGTTGCCTTCTCCCCCTCCAGTGCTGAATGGCATTTTAGCCTGCATAGGTCAGGATCCAGAGAGGATTAAGATCCTCCTTGTCTCTCTTCTGTGCCTTGGTCACAGAGAAACTGAAATTTTTCACTCCATTATTCCCCTGCCCCCCCAATCATGGATACTAGATCCTCGATCATTGTAACAAACTAAGTAAAGCCAGAGAATGCAGTCCCATCTGATACGGACTCAGTTGGTGGGATATTTATTTATTTTTATTTCTTTGTATGCCTCTGCTTTTGAGTCTGATGCCCAACTGATGCAAAACCAGGAACACTTCCTTGGCTATTGATGTATGAAATCTGGGTATGTGTGGGGCGAGAGTAGGAAAATGGGTCCTTGGGGCAGTTTAACATCTCTGATGAAGCTCGCTAATAAGGAATCAGTCCTGATTAGGATTAATCCAAGTAGCCCAAAGCTTGGCAGTCTCTGGTAATCTAATAAAAATTCCCAGGGTGGGTTTATTCTGGAGGAGGATTTGCTCTGGACGCTGGAAGAGCAGGATTAGCCCAGATGTGGGTAGCGAGGGCTGGAGAAAACGGGGCGTGGGAGATAGACAGGCAGCAGGAGTAAACGGAGATGACAAGGTCAGCCGAGGCTTTTGTCCCTGCAGCCCGATTAAACAGCCTGCCCTCCCAGTTCCTTTGACTTTAGGGATGTTGTCGGACTAACGGGATATTTCTTAATTCTGCCAGGGTGCCGGAGAGATTGGAGTTGACAGCCTGGGAACCCATTTGTTTTGGAGTCAGAAAAATAAAATGAAATAAATCCTATCCCTGTTGGGGGTGTATTTTCTCAGAGCACACTTGTCAGAAGCCCCCTTGAAGCTCTGAGGGGGGGGGTGGCCATAGTCAAAGCCACTGAGCTGGGACAGGGTGGGGGCATTCAGTAGCACATGGATATCTTGGGGAGCCAGGTCTCCGGGATCAGCAGGCAGCGCCTAGCTGTAAATAAATACCACGGAGGGCCCATAGATCTGGGGTCTAGCACTGGATCCTGTGACGTTGGTGGATGAGGGTGAAGATTTATCCTGATTATGGGTTCTGATTCGTATGTGAAAAACCGTCAGTCTCATTGTTATTGTGCTTTTCAGCATTGCCCAACAGTGTCATTCCTTCCTGGTTCATTCTTTCTGGTACTGCCAGACCACTACCACCCCCGATGTGGAAATCGGTACCTTTTTTTGTGTTTGTCTTCTGAAACATGCCTTTTTGGAGAGTCCTTCTCGTGGATGCATTTTGTCATTGACTTTACGGTATATGTTCACATTTCATGAAGGTGCACTTCTTTAGTAGGTCCATTGCTTACACGAGGAAATAGATGGCATTTTGGAACATTTGTGGGGTGGTCCAGTGCCGTCTATTTCCCAGCAATCACACGACATGCAGGGAATGGTGCTCCAGTGTGACCTTGATCCATATGGATACTACTTTGGGGGGCCAGGCTAGAGCGAATCCATGACAGATGGAAGGGTTGCTTTAAGGGAGAACACTCCCTGCCATGGGACCCTTCTCCGTACAGTTGGACTCGCGCCGTTCCCACCATCTGATCACGAATTCCGGGCTTTGTCATGATAAAAAACAACTTTTCCAAATCCTAGTCCTAACATTTCAATGGCAGGTAACTTGCGCAAAGTCACAGCTGCCCCGTGTTTGCCCAGGCTGCAGCACAGGCTCTTTACCACCCATTAGGTCTAGACGAGGATCGGCTCCACTGGCTGGAGCAGTTGGGAGGGCCACCTATTCAGAGAAGGTCGATCGGGCTTGCCTTATGTGTTGGTTTGCAGCAGGATGGGCCGTGGCACACGCGCGTCTAACAGGGAGGAACGGGCCATGAATTTTCTGCAGAAATGAATAAATAACAAAACCATTGGTCTCTTTCAAGGCGTTTCTTTTGTGGGGGTGCAGAGAGTGGCGTGCATGATTGTCGGCTTGATGAATTCCCCCCGGATGTAATGAGCTGGTTTTCTGCTGTTAATATTGCATCTGCTGATGAAGGCTTCGTTAGGATAATGGAACGAAGCTAAAATATAAATGACTCGCTGTCAAGAAACAGCTTTTGCTCGTGTTCTCTTGACAGTTCCCGGGCCATGGTGGTGGTGGTGGTGGTGGTGAGGAATCCGGGGGCGTTGGGGGGGGGGGCGGCTTCCATGTGTGTGCTTGATGCACACACATATTTTATATTGTCCTTGCAAGACATTAGTCTAGCTTTGCAGTTGCAAGGCCTGGAGGATTAGGAGCCAGGCGGTTGGGAAATCTCGCTGGTTGGTTCTCTAGTCTGGGCAATTGATGGAATTGGCTGCCACATAAGAAGGGAGAATCCTGTTTCCTGTTGGCGCCTTGACATCATGAGAATTTGATCTAACCCATATGCTAGTTTCCTGTGAGACATGAGCTCTGTAGAAAAAGTTTCTTTTAATGTGTGTATTTGTTTGAGAGATTTAAGTGCTTCCGTAAAACCTAAAGTGCAGTATGCAAGTCAAAAATACCAAACATAAATTGGTATTGGTTTGTACGGTAAACACAAAAACTGGTGGTCAATATTGCCATTTTAAGGTGTCTTTGAAGGATGCACATGCTTGTGAAGAGTCTCCCCCCCCCCCCAAAAAAAAGTAAAACAAAAGAAATTATTCCCTTTGAAAAATATCTGCATTTGGGGTTGGCATCCAAGAGCAAAATTCCCTTCGTTCAGTGTTCCTCAGTCTTTTGTCCTCTTGTGCATTGGGGTGCACATTTCACGGTTTCACATCCAGCAGGGCCAGTATCATTCCCAAGGGCTAACCGGGAATGATAGAAGGAGTCATACAACATCTGGGGGTGCCAGGATGGGGGAAGGCTACGCCTCGTTCCTTGCATATTTGAGAGAGAACGTTTTGCAAGGTATTTTTAAATGAACAAGCTCCCCTCTTTCTCCCAATCTCCCCACCCCTAAGAGAACAGACTATGTGGGCACTCCCCCACCCTGCACCTGCTTCTTGATGTGCGCCCTGTGGCTAGAGTTTAGAGGGCTGCAAAAGTTGAGAAACGCTGTGTGTAGTTGGCACTCACAGAAACTCGGTCAGATCCCAGCCACTGCTGTTTCTTTTTGCCACTTAGGGAATGAAACATGAGCAGTAGCTGTGCTTGGAGAGAGATGGCTTCTCGTCACTCCTGCGGGCGGGATCTGCCTGTGAAATAAAGGTACCAACACAGCCCTAGGTTGAAGTAGGGGAAGTGCCGAATGCAGACTGGAAACCCTGTGACTTAAACCTTGCCCCCTGCAGCTCTGGGGCTCCTGTTTAGAAGCCGAACAGCCATTTTTAGCCAGGATGCTTATGTCCCTACAGAAGTCTCCCTGGCCTGGTAGGTGCAGTGATACCAGAAGGCCAGTTGGGTGCTCATGAAGGATATAAAGACCAGTGGATCTCCTGCTGCCTTCCCCACGTCCTGGATCATGTGTCACAGATGATGTTCTTTCTGAGTTGTGCCGAGACTTCAGTGTACGCTGCCTAGCTGACCTCAACCGGCCAGCTCAACCTCCGGCCCGCCCATCTACCGCTAGCTAGTCTGTCACCTGCTAGCAAGGTGCTCTTCAGCCAAAAGGCCAGATAAACTGCTGCGATAAAACTGTGCATTAACTCACATAAGTTAAAACAAAGCATTCTGGGAAGAGATAATGTCAGAGAAGGGGCTGTAAAGTCAGATACTGAAAGAACAAGAATTGAAAAGTTTGTCCAAATATTTGCATTAAAATGTGTTGCCTTTCTAGAATTCTGTATGGAGGCGGTGCTGCCCCTAAAAGAGTCCTGCTTTGGGCATTAGATTTTTTTTTCTCCTAGATTTTTTTTCTTCCTGTTTACAGACCTGTCTCCTTTGAGGCTCTGGGAGGAGGCAGAATATGGCTCTGAAGGGCCACATTTCAAACACCCTGCTGTATTTTTATATACTAATATTGGGCTCTGTTCTCCTTAGTGTGCACCTCAAGAAAGTAAAATATTAGCCATGTGTTGGGGGAAAACCCAGAGGGATTGTGGAAGCATTAAAAAAAAAGAGAGGAAATATAAATATTAGCAGAATAATAAACTTAAGGGAAGAGTAACATAGAAACCCAAAGAGGGGTGAGCGTCATGGGCGTGGAAATGCTGATGGGCTCTGGGACAGAGGAGATAATGGGAATGTAATGGCGTCTGCGTGGGAAGGGCGTCCTGTATTTGTTGGGACCCTGAATCGGGCATGCCGCTTTGTTGCCTAGCCCACTTGGTGAGGTGAGGTGGCGGTGGCGGTGGCTTGCACGGTTGCTGCTGCTGCTGCAGCAGCGTAGAGATAAAACACGTCCTTTTGTGTCTTCCGGGGCAGCCCTCGCTGTCCGCGAGACGTCTGCCCGGAGCCTATCACCCGAAGTGTGTCGGTGTGTTTGGGGTCCGCTCTCCCTCCTTCCCCAGCTTCCCAACTCCTTCATTATCTTAATCACTGTTGTGGTGAAGTTTCATGCTTCCTTTGACCTCTTTTTTTTTCCCCGGGGCAGTTATGGTGTTTAACGACAACTGACACTCATCCCCTGGCGCTATTACCTAGGAAACTCGCCACTTCGGCCTTTGACTTCCCTCTCCCTTATCCCTCACCACAGTCCTTGCTCCCCATGTCTCTTTCTGTTTTATGTATCCCCCCCCCCAATTCTTCCCTCTCTTCCCGCGCTCTCCCCTCCTCTTTTTTTGTCCTTTAACATGGTTTTCCTCAAAAGTTTTTTAATCAATCAAATTTTGGGGAAGAAAATAGGCTTCGTCACGCCTGGGCTTTGGGTCGTGTGACACTCCCCCGGGGTCCTGACAGCTCCTTAAAAGAGGGGCTCAGGACGTGGGGGCCAAACAGAATGTTTGCGCAGGACAGGGATGGTTTCCATGACACTCTCTGGGCCCCCCACTGTCAGTCAGGACCCGAGACTTTTGAGAGTCTTGAGTGGGGGGGGTGAGTCAGGGAATGGGGGGCACCCGTGCGTGTGTTCAGGAAGACTTGGCGAAACAAAAACATAACAAAAGGGAGAAATATGAACTGGAGGTGTTGCGGGGAGGGGCGAGGAAGTCTGGGATGCCTTGACAGCTGCCCCAGCGCTCGAGGAGGTGTCCGCGCTTTGGGGAGCCAGTGGGATAGACAGTAATTTAGTCAGCTTCCCAATTCTGCATAATCGAGGGGCGGCTGTTGCTGCCGCTGCCGCTTCTTTTTTTAAAAGTCCATTTTTCATCCGCTCTCGAGGCATTTCCTCCAGGAGAGCGAGTCACCCTGTCACGGAGAGAAAGCGTCCCGGGCCTTGGTAGGCACTCTGTTCTTTGACCTCCTTTAATATCTCCATCTCTCAGTGTTACCTTTGGAGCCTTGTTCCCTCCCGGTGCGGAGCACCTGTTGTTCTCTCAGCTCCCAACTTGGTTTTGGACCTAAAGCGATTGGAGGGCAGTTGCAGAAGAAGGCTTTCCCACCGGCTCCTTGCTTGGGGAGGAGGGATGGTTTTCCCGGAGGGGTGGGAAGGGCTCTGGTCCTCAAAGCACTGCCTAGGCACAAGGCGGTGAGGTGGAAGCCTTTCTGGCTTCACTTCTCCCTGTGTCCCAACTTGGCTTGTGCTGCCAAACTCTACTCTCACCTTTCCATTCTTCCTTTGTGTCCCTTTCTCTCTCTTTTTCCCCCCTTCTCCCTTTAGCAGGAGTCCTTAGGCTTCATTGGTTTGTTTAGAGGGGCCAGGAGGAAATTAGCAGGAGGCAGCGGCACAAGACTGCCCAATAATAATGGGAGTGATTAGGGTCTGTGTTTGACCAGGAAGACCCGAAGCGCCCGTCTTCCTATCCCTCTCTCCACCTCCCTCCACACTGTTTGTGATCAGGCCTGATCACGGTGGTTTGCTGGAGTTCCGGTTCGGTGCCGATGACAGCAAGTTGTCTTCCCTCTGTCCTTATGTGCCCCACCCCACCTGGACACCCTGGAAGGAGGCGAGCAAGCTTTTGGCTGAATGGGCTCCCTTCTTGGAACTGGGTGTGCATTTAGTGTGTCTCCGTGTGTACAGGCATACATGCACCTGCTATGTTGGTTTCTCATGGTAGAACATGTCTCTGTTCAACAGGTCTGGAAGAGGCAAGGGCAGAATCTCCCGCTTTATATTTTGCTTTCTCTAGTCTTAAAAAATAGTTCTAAAATAATAATTCTTTCTCCCAGATTAGAGGCCAGCTGCAGGAACTGGCTTTTGTTGAGTCTATCCTGAGGATGTGTTCTCTTTTTTAAAAAGAGATTTTGATACGTGCTCTTTAGGGTGTGAATTTATTGCAGAGATTAATCCACACTTTTCCATTTTTTTTAAATTTTTAACATATTTGTTTTCTTGAGACCATTTATTACATGCATTTACAATACATTTCCTTTCCTACACATTCTCAACACATAATTGCATTCATTCTTGCATCCATTCGTGTTGTCTTAAGTACCAGCTGAATTGAGCTTTTGTTCTACATTAGTAATGTTCATGGTTTTAGTGTGCTCAACGTGCATTGTCTTTCCTCCACAACACATTACACCTCTTGGTGGTACATGTTTTCAGAGGCAAGAGATATTCGTTTACATTCTTGGGAGATGCAGATGGGTATTTCCACACTGAGAGGTGGAACCATACTATAGATCTCTGAAATATGAAATAGTGCTACACATTTCATTCCCTGTCCCTACTTCCTATATATTTTCTGTAGTAAACTACATCTGGGACCATCTTTCTAAAGATATTTGACAGAAGGATGACTGGATGTTCGTTCGTTCTTTCTTTTCCTTTTGAGTGGGGGGGGCAAGTTTTTGGTGCTGCAGCTTAACGTGAGGGTGGCTTTTCATCAAACGCTTGCCCCATGCCAGGTGACTTGGCGGGCTGCTTCCTATCTGGTCCGTAAACATTGCTTTTCTATGCCAGCTTTGGCCTATGTTCCAAGAGCGAAGAATGGAGAAGCCAAATGTCTTTGGTTGTGTTATTTCCCCCCTCTTTTTCCCTCTCCACCCCCCCCCCGCCCACATTCTGACGAAAGAGTCGGAATCAATACGAGTGGGTAACAGGAGATAATTATCTGGCCAGCCTCTGAATGGCAGGCTGTGAGGCTGAAGGAAGCTCCCTTTCTTTTCTTGGCAGTTGGCTTCAGACAACTCTTTCTGCGGTTCCCAACTTTCTCGGTGTCATCTGGCCACGGTGCAGAGAGGGGAGTCCCTTCTTATGTGTGTTTGGAACGTGGCCACTGCAAAGGTATTGATCCCAAGCCAGAGAGATTTGCTGTCCTTCCAGGCTCGGTGGTTAGGCAAGGTGCTATTTCCAAGCATGGTGAGCAGCTATCTTCTAGAGTGGCCACGTGTCCTGCAGTGTAGAGGATGGTTCTTTGTTTGAAGGAGTGTCAGAGGACGGTGCTCCGTTGGAAAAAGACTCCACACTTCAAGTCCGTTTTAAGGATGAAGAACAAAACCAGTGGAGCAAGGGCTTTGCGTTTGCCCATCATCATTTAGCATCTGCATAGCCATCTCAGCAGACACAGAGGTCACCCAGTCACAGCCTTCCGTGTGGTGGAGACAGAGACAAGAGCCTTCTAACAAAGGAAGCCTCTGAAAAGCTACAGGGATGACCTTGTGAGGCTTTTACCTTGGGCGACAGATTTGGGGTACCGTCAAAGGGCAACAGATCATCAGCCGTTTCATTTAATGTCATTGAAAACTGCTGGGGGAGGTCAGATCAGATGGGCACAGGTCTGTGGCTTTGTCTCCTTAGGCACCAGAATGTTTAGAGCAGATCCTGAAGCCCTGATACCAAGATTGATTTCAGACTGGATTTGTTATTCAACAGTTTAGGAGTCAGGCATCCTGCAATGAAGCTGCCAATCCGCCTAGGGAATAAGTTCCGTGGAATTACGTGAAGTGTGCTTTGAGTAGACGCAGCATAAGTTGACACAAGAGCACAGGTGTGTCGTCCTGAATGATCTCTGGCCTCCGGCACTCTCCCTCCCTTTTTGTTTGCTCCACAAATTGGACAAATCCTGGTTTGCAGAAAGATAGTTGAGTTCGAGAAGGAATTGGGATTGCATGGCTTGCTTAAACTAGGAAATAAAGGGAAATATAGGAGCACACAAAGGGCGGGGGCAGAGAGTACATAGTTTGGCCAGTTTTTTAAAACTAAGCCTCCATGGGCTGAATCTCATTGGTTCAGTTAATGCCAATTATATCATTTTTGCACCCATGTCCTCATAAATTACAAAATCTGCTTGAACTGTGGCACAAAATTCACAAAATCTCTAGCCTTACCTTTTCCACAAACTTGCGGACACACAAACACCTCCTGGGACGCTGCCCAGATCTCTCTAACGCAAAGGCAAAAACGGGCTCCTGCCCAACCAAGCCGCCAAGATCACGGGGATCGGGTGGGGCAATTTTGTGAGTTGCTGTTTAGGAAAAGGTCTGTGGTTGTGTCTCTGTGCTTGTGCATACAACACTGTTCCTTTAAGAAGTGAAAAGTGGGGGGGATGGCACACTAGGATGAGCTTCCATTCGGAGGCACCTCCACTGCCTGTTTCCCCACCCCACCCCCCCTTTGGAAAGTTTCCTGCCCAATTGTTATGTGTGATCCGATCTGAAAGTTACTCTCTAAGCTTCTTGTCACATTTTGACTTAATGAAGTGCAACTGAAGTGGGAATTGGGGTTCATCACGCCAGTCTCTCTGTACTCCCTTGTTGTCAGAAAACAGGGGTGGTTGGGGACCGTAATGCAACGCTGCAAGTCGTTATCATTCCGGTCAGTCTGTTTAACACAAAATTAAACAAAGAACTAATTAGTGCCTCATGAATTAATAAATGCGCAGTTGCTGGGGAGGAAGAAGAGGGGGGAGAAAGGTTGTTGGAGAAAAGATACTGGAAAAAAGTCAAATTAGGAGGTGGCAAGACTGGAAGGGGCGAAGAAAAGGCCTGACGTCCACTTCGGTGGAGGAGAAAAAGTTTCCGCTCTCCTGCCAAAGTCGGCCCGAGCAAAGTGGCTGAGATGGGCCAGGCACGTGGTTCCAGGGCGTGTCTGGCGAGGTGGGGTTGGGGTTCGGAGAAGGTATAAATATTTATGCCGAAAGGCCTTAGCTGCCACTCATGGTGGCTTCCAGGCTCGAGCGTCAAGGCAGTGATGGCTTCTCTTGGTGACTGGGGGTCTTGCCTGCGCTTGCCTTCTGAGACAGCCGAGTAAACGGAGCATGAGAATGTGATTTCCGTACAATGTCCTGGAATTTGGTATTCTGAATTTTGTTTTAAAGAAAAAGTTGTTTCTAGCCCTTAAGGTTGAAAGCAGAGGTGTCAAAATGAACTACCTGGTGAAACGTGAAGGGGAAGCTGTGTGTGTTTCTTTGGGTGGGTGGGTGGGTGGATGGATGGGTGGGGAGGCTGTATGTCTCTCTAGAGCACTTTGCACCTCCCTGGAAGAAGCATATCAAAATGGCACAAAATCATCACATACATGGTATCGTATGCAAAGGTCATTTGGCCGGTGACTTTTTTTTGTTTGTTTGTTTGTTTTGGAACATCCTCTTGGATTTTTGTTTGGCATCTAGGTTTTGGTTTTGGCTACTGAGTTTGAGAGCCCAATAGTCATTTGATGAACAGTAAATGGGCTGAGTATTGGGAGAGAAATCCAGAGTAACCTCTAATACATGCATTTGAGAGTTTGGCTTTTCTTGATGTCCTTTTCTGTTTTGTTTACTTTTTAAGGCAACATAAGCAGAGACCTGTGGTTATAATGCCCACCTTTTCCTGCCATAGCAATTTTCTACCTTTCTGCCATCAGATTCACAAAATTGCAAAGCTTGACGTTTGCTCGGTGCATGGAATCTAGGCTAAGACTATGCTATTTTCTATAATTTTCTAAGTGGTCACCAAAGCTTAGCCTTGATGTGGCAGAATTTAATTCCAAATGTGTGTAGACTTGGTTTTGGTTACCTGGTGCTGGTGTTTTGTGTTTTGCACTTGCTCAGAGAGTTCTCCATGTCATTCTCTGTAGATTTCATGTTTGAGGCCTAAACTCAAGGCACAGAAGCACATACCAATCCAAAAAGTACAAGGGAGCTAATAATTACAATAGCAAAACCTGCAATACTGTATCTCCTAACAATACATTTTGGGAATTTTCTATGTTTGCTGTTAAGAGTTATCAAGTATATTGTGGTCGGAGAGGACTAGATGCCTTGTGCTTCTGTTTTTCTTTTGATGTGGTTCCATCATTCTTTTCTGTCTTTTTGATGTGTTGTTTGTGTGTGTCTAAGTGTGTGTTTTGTATTTGAGGCTTGACATTGCAAACGGGTCTGAAATTTAAGTGTTGAAACCCTAAAAGGAGGAGGAGACCAGGAAAAAGATCGGTGGACCAGCATGTGACTTCCTAATCTATAAAATGATTTGAACAGAAGCCTCCTTTGCAGGCTTACTGGTGCCGTGAGAACGCTGCAAAGCATCCTGAAAATCTAGTGTTTTATAAATGACTAGCAAAGGGGGAGAGGACAGGGCAGGGCAGACCGGACAGAAGACTGATTAAAAGGCACAGGGAACGGGGGGGGGGGGGGGTCGGGTCTGCCTTAGCCTGAATTTGTGATGGCCCCCCAAATTCTCTCGAGAGCTTTCCAACCATTTTCTTTCACAGTTTGAATTGCACTTTTGCTAAGACTATGGCTGAGGTGTGACAAAATACGCCCAACGTTACATGTCCCTCTTTGACTCTGTCTTCCTTCAGGAGAGAGCGGGGGGGGGGGGGATGTCTTTTCTTTGGAAGAATTTGAGTCTGCTACAATAGCAGTTTTTAATCCCTGATTAACAATGGCCCAGAAAGGCATGCGTGCACGCACACACACATTCTCACACACGTGTATGGCACACACACAATCCTTCTCTGGGTTTCTTTGGTGGTGGTGGGGTTAGGATCGGATGTCAGCCTTTCTGAGGTATTCTTGAGGGCCAGCCCTGAGGTTTGGACAAGTGGGGAGATCAGGGAGCGAGGAAGTATATATGGGGTGATTCCCTGTAGCAGGGAGGGGGGGTTGCACCCACCCAGTCTAGTCTGCATTGTGCCCTGCCCTGCGGGGCGGGGGGGGGGGGAGGGAGGAAAGAGCGGCTCCCAGCTTTGGAGGCTGGCTCATTGTCAGACTGAGCTGCAGAGGGAGGAGAGAGTCCACTCTTAAGAGGACATGTCAAGTACAATTAGTGTTATCTGTCTAAATATGTGCTGGGAACACAGAATACAAGCGGAGGCCTGGGTGGCTTTAATGGAGACATATGCAAGGTCAGCCCGCCTCTTGCAATCCCCCAATCTGATTTGGGGGATTACACATTCTAAGTAAATTGGTGTTATTCCTCTTGCATCATTGATAAGCTGCGGCCAAAATAATAAAGGCAGGGGGAGACGAGCGAAGTGGGGGGCTGCTAGACCCATTATTTTCTTTTTTTTAAAAAAAAAGAAGGGGAAAAAGGCAGCGGGCGAGGCACGGGGTGGGCGGTTTGTGACGGGAGCAGGAAGAAGGCACTTGCCAGCCGCCAGGAGTGGGCAAGGAGAGAGGCCAAAGACGAGAGCACAAGATGAAAAAAAGACGGGGAGCGAAGGAGGAAGGAGAGGCCAAGGCAGCTTTGGTGCTTGAGTCCATAGGCTTGGGTTTTCATTTTTTGGGTTTTTTTTTTTTTAAAGATTATGGTTAATTGGGGGAGCATGGGAAGTAAGAAAGAGAAAGCCGGCAATATTGCCTCTGCTCCTGCGCAGAGTGTCTTTGCCTTGCCTCCGAGACATTTTACCACCTACTTCCTTGACTCTTCAGGCTACAGCTGGCAGCTTCCAGGGGTAGCATGGAAATGGATGAGGGTGCCGTGGCGTAAAGCTGCGAGCCTTTGAGTCTCATCTCACCCATGAACTGCGCGCTGGCAGTAGGCAAGCCCCGGGTCCCCTCCCTCACTTCTGCAGGCAGTCGTACTGGCTTACCTTACAAGGGTGTTGTCAGAACTGCTCAAATGCTTTAAAAGTACAGTTGGACAGACTTCTGTGGGTGAATCGAGTGACTCCTTTCAATGGAGTGGGAAGCGTCGGCTGGTTCTGTCCAACCTATGTGCGCGCACACCGTCTTTCTCCCCAGCTTTCCAGGGTTCCTTCACAGCTCTTTCCTGTCTTATCAGGGGTCTCTTATTAGATGCTGATCAAGGATCGCCATCAACTTCCCATGGATGTCTAGGCAAAAAAAGCCCCTTTTCCCAGAGAGTTGAGAATCACTCTGTGTTGTCTGAGAATCATCACCTTATCCCAAACATCGGTTTCCTTCTTTAGGACCCATAAAGGACAGAAAGAACACCTCCAGCAGTGAGGGCAGGATTAGTCCTCCCTGAAGTACAGTGGAAAACTAATTGTATGTCTCCCTTCCACTGCTCTGCCCCCCCCCTCCAGCCCCCCCTGGAAAGAAGGAAGAGAAATATTTGTATTTAACCAGCCAAGCTCTATGAAATAGCTTTGCTGCTCTTTCGTTGCAAACCCAGGTGAAACCAAACGGTGCCTTATACACCCGATCAGAGGCGTTCTGTGCCCCACACAATAAGGGAGGGGGGTTATGGAAACCCAACTTCTCTCACTTTCTGTCAGAGGGAGAAGGGAGACGGTTACCAGCTGCTTGCATGGCAGCTGGCTCTACCTTTTTCTCCTCCCCACTTCCCGCTCCCAGTATAGGGAGGTCCACATTCGGAAGTCTCACGATACGTCCCTTCTTCAGCTCTGATATGGTTTTGGAACATATGGCTCTAAATAATTCAATTTAGTTTGCATGATCTTAAAAAAAAATATCAGCTGCAACTGTTGTTTTTCTGCATTCTCCCCACCCTTAACCAAAAAAACAAACAAACCACAACCCAAAAAAATCCACCTCTGCTCAGATGTCGCCCATGAGGATGGGAAGACCCGGGAATTGTAATAATAAGAAGGCAGACCTTGTGTTTCTTGTATTTTCCATTTGTAGTGCTTGGATCCTTGGCAGGTGGTGGAGGGTGCAGGCGCAGCAGCTCTGAGACAGTGATCTTGGGAGGAACACTCCTAAAGGAGATTGGAAAAGGTGGCCAGAACTCAGTGTGTGTCTCTGTCTTTTCCACCAGTGACCACTTACGCCCACATCAGCTCCATATTGTTGTGCGGCCACTAAAACCGAGAGTACAGAACTGTCGTCCTTCTCCAGGGTGAGCTCCTCCCCTGTTTGGAGGGGTACGAGTGGGGGATGAGGGGGTATACCAAGAATTTAGATAGAATATATTGTAAGTAAGGATGTTATGTGTAATGGGGGGCGGGCAGCAAAATGAAAGCATAACAATGTTCCTTTGGCAAAATAGGGGAGTGATGGGGGGAGTGGGTTCAGTGCAAAAGAAAAAAAAACCAAACAAACTATGTACTTATTGCTCCTTGTATCACCTTGAGGGGAATTTTCAAATTTTCTTTTCAAAATTGAGACCATTTTTCTTTTTCTTTAAGGAAAGGAAAAGGGAACAAAAATATCAAGTAAGGCAAGGAGCAATAGGGTGACGTATTGTTGTCAATCTGTGCCATCAAGTCACCTCTGACGTATGATGGTCCTACGAAGGGGTGACTTTCAGACTGTCCTGTCCTCGAATGCCCTGCTCAGCTCTTGTCAACCCCAGGCATGGCTTCTTTTATTGTGCTAATCCATCTCATATTTAATCTTCCTCTTGTCCTGCTGGATTCAACTTTTCCTAGCATTATTGTTCTTTCCAGCAAATCTTGCCTTTTCATGAAGTGCCCAAAGTACAACAGCCTCAGTTTCATCAGGTTTACTTCTAGATCAAGTCACGTTCAGGCTTGACTCGACCTAGGATCCACTTGTTTATCTTTCTGGCAGTCCATGGTATCCATCAAGTCCTTCTCCATCACTATATTCTTAAAGAATTACTGTCCAGCTTAGACCATCACAGCACATGATGAGTTACTTTTTTAAAAACTAATAATCTTTCTTTCTTTCTAGTGGTAATGGCATCAGGTTATAGAGGGTTC
This sequence comes from Intellagama lesueurii, assembly GCA_037013535.1. Classification (NCBI taxonomy): domain Eukaryota; kingdom Metazoa; phylum Chordata; class Lepidosauria; order Squamata; family Agamidae; genus Intellagama; species Intellagama lesueurii. Next base: position 10,770,501 of record JBAJHW010000016.1, on the reverse strand, counting down.
ATAGTGGATGACACAAGAAATTAATTTTAAAATGTAATTTTCCAAACTGGTTATGCCACAATTTCCCTTAACTGATTAAGGGATGTTAAAAAATGTTGCCTCTAAAAACCAACTTTTACTTTGCGTGCAGTTCAGTGAAGGCTCTTTTTCCAAACGAACGTGACTTTTGGGTGGCAACCATTGCCAGGGAGCCGAGATATGTGTGCCATCTTCATATCTGCATATTGCTGTTAGTATTTCCTTTGAGAAACAGCTGAAATGGGCACTCTGCCCAGCTGTTTCTTCCCAGGAGGACAGCTGTGTTTATATTTTATTTATTGTAAAATTTATGTCCTGCCTTTCTCTGCATAGCAGATGCAAAAGATGGCTTACAGTTCTTTTCTCTTTTTTTTAAACCATAACAATAATAAGTACAAAATACATCAAAAGAGCAGATAACAATGGGAGAGGAGGCAGGCACATTAAACTGACAGATCCAAAATAGCTTCAAATTTCAAATTTGTTTAGATTTGTTTAGAAAATGTGTTTAGGTTCTGCTCTGGGCCCTTCCAAACACCCCAAAGGAATCCACAGTGGCTCTCCTAGTGATCATTCAGCAGCAAGATGCTGCTGGTCAAGTTGCGCATCAGAGTGATGATGCTCAGGGATACCCACAGCAGCTGAAGGCCCTGGCTAACTCTCCCACTAGACAGAGCCAAGGGGTTCCCTCGGGTGTCAGATGGTGGGAGGGAGGAGGAGAGAGCTGGCCTGCAGCTCACCCCGTGTCTCCTCAGCTATCCTGTGACTCTCCCTTATGGCGGAAGTGGCCATCCCTTCATCAGTAGTGAAGAAAGATCTGCTTGGCCTCTCTCCCCCCCCCCCCCCTCTCTCTGTGTACATATATATAAAAAACAGGAGGGCTGGACATCTTGTTATGTGCTTCAGGCAGCAAAAGGTCTTGGACGGATCCCAAGCTGCTAACCAGTGGCCACTTTTTTGCACTGTGTGTCTCTCTCGGTGTGTGCCGCCCAGGGTATTAACCCCACTTGTTCTCTTTTTTGCCTCAGGATGAAGTGACTTCACAGCTTTAAAACAAAGCAAAACAAAAATTGCAGAATCCGATTCCTGACTGTCGAAAGGTAGGAGAGACCACCAAGGCCACCAATGGGTATGTCTGCCCACGTGGGTTCTTTTTTCCTACTTTTTCTGTGTGTCGATGGGAATGTGTGTGTGTGGGGTGTGTGTTCCATATTGAGGGTTGTTCTTATTCATACTCTGCACTTCCCAACACTGCTAACAAGAATGAGTGGCCTACGGAAGCGCCAAACACTGGCCCAGCCTCTGCACCACGACTCCATCTCTGCTAGTATGGGGGGGCAAGATCGTTTTCCACTTTCTTCTTTGTTCGGTCTGTTGAAGAGAGATCTACCTTCTGAAGCAATGCATCCCTTTTTTCCAGCTGGCCTTTGGGTAGAGGAACCCCCATGCACACCACATACAACCGAGGAAGGGATGTAAGGAAGAGCAACTTTCCCTGCTGTCCTAGATTTCTACATGCGGGGAGCTCTTTCCTTCTTTCTGATAAAGAGCATTCAGTCATGGCAGTGTCATGTCCCAGCTTCCACCCTTGCAATCCAGAGTGATCTTCTCCGGTCCCAGGCTTATCCCCTGAACAAGTTAAGAAGTTTCTTAGCTGCGCTCAATGAACATTCATAATAAACGTACCCGATTCACATCCCCAGATTAATCAAGAGCTTCGGCTTTCCCGTGCATGCTGAAGTAAGTGTGGGGCTGCTCTCTGATGATCCGGTCCTTTAGCTAGGTGCCTATGGGGGTGAATATGTGGCCCCCCCTCAAATGAGCAACACAGGGGGCTGCGCTTTGCAGTGTCAAAGGTGACCGGTGGAAGGCCAATGTTATGTAAATATTTCTGCTGCGATAGGGCAGGATTGAGTAGGGCTTTACACATCCATCCATCATTGATGGGGGCCTCCCTGAGACCTGGGGGTTTGTGGCTGGGGGAAGGAAGAACACAGACAGAAGGCAGCATGTGCCCTACTCATAAAGTGTTTGTTTTCTTTCTTCTTCCCCCTTTCTGGTTTGGGGTGCCCCGCTGGGTTCCCGACTCTCGGCTTTGTCCTCTCCACCTCTCCACCCACCCGCTTGGCCCTTCGTTCCCCACACTTTCCCCCCAACCTCCAAAAGATCGCTCCAGTGGGGTTGCAGAGGGGTTTTTTAACCCCATTTTGTTTTCTTCTTCTGACTTCAAAGGCACCCCTTTATTGTCTCAGGATCGACAGGCAGTGGCCCTGAAACCCGATCACAGCCGGGTGCGGTGTAGGTCAGCCCCCCCCCCCAGCACCCTGCCTCGAGCGCTGAAAAGGAGCGGGCGAATGCTTCCTTTTGCATCCCTCACCGCCCTGGTTACAGCTCTTTCCTCCTCCTTCCATTCAGGACCCCCCTTCCCTTCCCCCCTTGCCGCCTCGTTCAGCCCCCCCTTCCTTTCCCCTGCCTTTGCAGGTCTTCCTTGCCTCCCATTGACTCGGCCTGGCGCTTGTGGGAAGGTGACCCTCCCATAGAAACCCGCAAAAGACCCTTTCCTGCCGCTCCGGTTATGCTCCCTTTCCCTCCCACTCTGACCCAGATTTTCTCCCTCAGTCGCCAGGGGCCAAGACCTCTGCACTTCGGGTCCTTGGGCGCTGGAGAGGGCTTCCCTGGGAGCAAGCGGCCCGGGCCAAATCGGGATGAAGGAAGAGTCCAGTGGGGAAGTTAGGGAGCCACAAATGGTCCTCACAAGCTGGTGGCACTGCTTTTCCTCACCCGGGCTTCATGGGGCGAGCGGCTGGAGCAGCAGCTGCAGGCGGCTGAAAGGATGGGGCGGCGGTGTCATGGGAAGGGCTTGCCTGTCCCAGCGCTTGGCGTAAAAAAAAAACCATGTGGGACTCTGGGGGCTGGCCTCAAGATCAGAAGGAGGACAGGAGAACAAAGAGGGGGGCCTCGGGAGGGAAGGGTCCTCAGCTTCACTTCCCAAGGGAGTCAAAACCCATCCCTCTGGTCGCCTATGAACTTCCCATGCCTCGTCCTAGGGGAGTGCCCTCCCGTTTCCTAAGCCCTGCTTTGCCCCCCCCCCCCCCCGCTTCCCGTTCCAGGTCGGTCTTTCTTTCCTCCCAAGAACTCCAGAACAACCTCTTTGCACTGAGGAGGCATAGACCACTTCTCAGAGTACCACACTTCAGGGTTATTGTGTGTGTTTTTGGTTGTATGTTGGGGGGGAATATGACATTGACCCCCAATAATAGTTTCATTATGAAGATAACTCCATTCCTTGCCGTCACGTGACTGCCTACATGCCGTCTCATGCCAGGGTGTAACATACACCCCCACCCCATTTCCCCAGCCTGTGTTTGCATCCATTTCTGAACTTGCTCCCAAGTTCTGCTTCTCTTCAGGGGTTTGTAACTTCCCACTTTGTTGTTCTAGGGAGGGACAGATCCCACTCGATACCCGTGCAAACACAGGAACGCTTACATCGTTTTTCAAGAAACAAATGTGAACAATTGTACATTGCAATAATCCCACCCTTGCTTCATTGACCTTTTAGTTTATTTACTCGTCTTTTGAAGGCCAGGGCGCCCTGCTTCTTTGTCGCATATCTCCCATGCTTCTTTAAAAAAAAAAAATTAAAACAGCAAACCAGAGGATCATGTCCTCCCATTCTACTTTTGACTGGATTGGAATAAGTTATTGTAGCACTGGCTCTGAATCACACAAATCTAGTGCACAACGAAGGAGAAATGTGGGTTATTTTTCCAATCGTCTCTGGCAAGGCCCCTTCATTCTCTCTCTTTCTCTCTCTCCTTTCTTTTTCATCTACTCGGAAGCCTTACTTTACTTCCCCTGTCACCCTAATTGATTGCATTAACCTTTCAGCGTATTGGATTTCCCAGGCATCGTGCAGAGAGAACTGTGCAATATGCTTATAATCTGGGCCGTAATGGACAGGGAGCAGTCAACAAGCCCTCGTCACCAACAGGTTCCCTGACAGATTGGCTTTCACAAACAATGAGAGGACCAAAGGTGCAGGCTGGCGGGGCAGCCAGTGGGTGGGTGAAACTTTGACGTGGGGCACAATAGGGAGGGCCCAAGCATCTTAGAAGCCACTCCAAAAAAAAAAAGCGATCTATAAATGTGAAGTAGATCTGAAAACGCTGAGTATTACGAAGGTCAGTCCACCTAATTTATGTGCTCAGGTCTACGTGAGCAACATTTTCAGCAGAGATTTTGACATATATTTATAAAACATTGGCAAACGTATAAAACCATGAATGGTGCGACCAGAGCTTTTTTCTCTCCTCTACCCCCGGTAATACTAGAGCTCAAGATTAAATTGATGGGCATTTGAGGAAGTTCAGGGCTCACAAAGAGGACGTGCCGTGCCGTGCCGCATGAGATGTGATCATGGGCAGTGAGGTATAGTTTTAAGAGCAGTGGCAGAGGATGGTGGCAGCTGTAGTCAAAACACGTAAGGGAACAAGCACCACATTTTGGAAGGATCCAGGCCAGAAGTAGGAAGGCTTGGGTTCAAAACTTTATGAGATCTTGAAATTCACTGAGTGACCTTAAGCTAAATTACTCCTCCTGATCTTCATCAGGGGGCATAAAAAGGGGAGGGGGAGAACCATTGATCTCTCTTGAGGAGCTCCTTGGAAAAATGGAAACATTAAAATATAAAAATTAAATCTTGATTAAATTCGTTTCACCAGCCTGCATAGATACTGGAAAGGAATAAATGGTCACAGTGAGCAAGAGGGCCCTCCACAGATGTAGAGCAGAAGCTTTGTCTTCAGGGCAGTGTAGGACGGATCATCAGATCCTAGGGTCAAACGTAAAAGAAGGACTGAACCTCCCGCTTGCAAGCCCATCACAGGAGAGGACGGGAAATGTCTGGATCCTGTTCCTAGTGAAAAGGTTTAGGCTTTATAAAGGAACTGCTCAAGTGCATGATGATGAGAGAGAGGTGAGAATTGTATCCAATTATTTTTCGGTAAGAATTCCTAGAGGTCACAGATTTCTTCGTAAATTCAACATAAAGACTAGAGATGGGGACGAACCACCAAAATGGTGGTTTATCTTGGTTTGGTTCACAAATTTACTAATGTTTTACCAACAAACCATGAATCGGTTCCTTGATGTTTGTTTTGTTGTTGTTGTTGTTGTTTTTAAGACAGCCTGTGGCTGTTTAAAAAAAAAAAAAGCTGAGCCCATCCCACCCCCCAGGAAAACATTTGTCTCTTTGTACTTGTCAGGGTCTCTGGAATTTACAAATACGAAGCGACGAATATTCGACGAATCGGCAATTTTCTATGAAAATTGCAATTCGTTTTTTCATATATTTTTTCATTCCTGTGTCTAATTAAAGACCTTGGGCTTAAGAAAATTTAAATGTGGGATAAACTGGAACTGACAGATTTGTCCACCTCGAGTAAAAGTATGTTTGGGGCTGGGAGAGTAAAAGTGTGTTTGGGGCCCACCAAGTCATAAAACTCACTCAGGATGTGATGCCCTGGGGGACTAGGTTGTATCTTGGTCTGCTCGTGGAGAGGTCTGGCGTGATCTGTTTCAGGGCAATCGCATGGCGTAGGGAGAACTGCACTCCAGGCTGACCACCGATCCATGCCCAAGCTGGACCTTTTTGGTCTAGCTGTACAGCTACTCTTTTGGGGGACCGGGTGGCTGAAGCCATTCCCTGACGGGCAGGTGGGTCACTTATGGGAGACCTGTCCCTGCAAAGTGACTCTTACCAGTGCGATCCAACGCCCATCTTTTCCACCATCCGATCTCACCCGAAGTACCCTTGGGCCAGCCACACTTTCTCGGCCTGGCTTATATCAAACGCTGTGGAGAAAGTGGGGAGAAGGAGAGCCACATGCATGGCCTCGAATTCGTGGGAAGAAAAGCAGGATGTAAATTTAACCAATCAATAATGGATTCATAAGAAGAAAATAGGAGAAATCCGGTGACAGCAAAATGGCAGTGATGTTGATTTCCATTCAGACTTCTCTCTGGCAAACGAGAGAGAGAGAAGCGAAACTTTTGCCAGCAGATCTCCTTTTTATTATTATTATTATTAAAGAAAATTTGGTTCTTTGTCAGCTGGAAGGGGCTGACAACTTTTAAAACAAGGGGACAGATGAAAGAGAGGATATGGGGTCAAGGTGACGCTAAGGAAGGAAGAATGGAAAGGGGGGGGATGAAAAGAGATGGCTTCACCTCTGAATGGAAGAGTAAACAGGCGTCGGGTGGCATGAAGTTAATTGATTGCTCTCTGCAACAGGCGGAACACTGTGTGTTATTCTGTCGCTGTGGCAACAACCCCCCAAAAATTGTCAGTCTGTTTGGATGAAGCCAAGCGAAACATTGTCTAATTTGTGGTGATCTTGGTGTGTGTTTTCTTTCCGAGGGGGTGGGGATCCATAGATCTATTGTTTGTTCAAAACTCTTTCTTTTTCTCACAATAATAATAGTGATTAGGATTTTGAAACAGTCATAGGAATTTTTATTAGTCATAATAGCAATTTTTAAAAAAATATACAAGAGTAATCGGTGGCAGGAAGTTAAAAAAGTAAGGGATTATTTTCTCAAGTTACCTTGGTTCTGATATGAGGGCCACGGAGGTGAAATATAAAAGAATATTTCCTTGCTTAACCTTGCTTGGTGGAGTGAGGGGCGGTGCAGGAAAAACGGAGACACTTCTGATCTGTTTGTGGAACCGATGCAAAATTAAATACAGTGAACTGAAGCATTTTGTTTACCTTGTCAGGATCAGGGTGTGGTGATAGTGGAAAATATTTTTTAAAAAAGAATAGCCAAAGGGAGGCAAATTCTCTCTTTCTTTCTGTGTGTCTGTATGTTTTAATTCCCTGTCTCATTTCCACGTCTGTTATTCTATAATTCAGTATTTATTTACCAGCTGAGTGGCAGGTGCTGTACAAAAATAGATCACGAGCAGTCCCTGGCCTACAGGGTTTACTGTCTCGATAGGGAGGGAGAATATAGTTACTCCATGTTTCTGAAGGTTTCGGGTATTTCAAAAATTCAACAGGTGCCACTCTTCCCCAGCAACAAAAGAGAGTGATTGGGAAAGCTTTTGCAACACAATTTAAAAATAACACTTGCCATTGCAATAGATTAAAACATGGCTCCCATCTTTCTTAGCAAAATGGCTACTCAGGGCGGTGTATATGTTTCAGTAACACAGTACAACAAACAGAACGAAATGCAACAAGAGAATCAAAGATGAAAAAAGCAACTTAACATGAATTAACTAACAAGTGCCTACTGCAATAAAAAGTTTCCAATACTTCTTACAAACAGGCAATGAGAGAGCTGAGCAAGACTGTCTTGGAAGACTGATCCATAATCTGAGTGCCATGTAAACACTACTAATAAAAATAACACTTAACAATTCTATGGCACACCTGAGTGTCGCGAGCATTGCTTGGGTGTGCTTATTCCAACAGAAGGGTTCCAAAAATCCACTTATATAGGTAAGTCAGTATTATCATCCTCGTATTAAAGATGAAGAGACCAAGTGTAGAGAAAGTGGACTCTTGCCTGAGTCCCCCTCAACAAATGCAAGGTAAGAACTACTGGTTAGTTCCGTGGCTGGCAGAGCCAGAGGTTGGGGGTTCGATTCCCCACTGTGTCTCCCTAACAGGGCTGGACCTTCCAACTCTGCAGTTCTCAGATGAGGGTGATGATGATGATGATTACCAGTTACGTCAACAGATGGCAGTTTTGATAAGCCGGACGGACACTTTTTTCACCCTCAGCACCTACCACATGTCATGCTAGACCTGGAAAAAAAAAACAGATGGTAAAAATGTTAAACACAGTGAAAATAGGAAGTGCCTGGAGTCTCCTTCCTGCATTGATTGGGGAAGGTCCTGGGCTTGTTGCCCCACCGGTTTTGTGTAAAAAAAATCATAGGCCCTCCCCAGTATTTAAACACTAGGGGGCAACCAGGAGCTCTATAGGGGGTGGGGGCGGTGCTACAAAAGTGACCTTGGAGGGGTGCTCGGCCCACCCCGGCACAACGCGTCGTCTTTCCCGAGAGCCCACCCTCTTCATTAAAAAGACGTCTGTGCTCCCAAGTTGGATCCCCTCTTTGCTTTCTCTGCAAAGAGGAATTTAAGGGTGCCTGTTAAGTCAGAGACTGCTTTTGGTTTATTGTGAGCACTTTGCTAAACATAAAAAAAAAACCTCAGTACCCTTTGCTTAAAAAATTAAAGCCTGTCTCCCTTTTTCTCCCTTCTGTGCTCTGTGGTTTCATGCCTTCCCATGGATGTACCTTGTCGCTGTCGGTGCTGAATGTCCTCCCCCCACCAGATCCCAGAAGGGCTGGCCATTATTGTGGGTGTCTGTGGGTGCTAAAGTCCTATCGGTATGGAATATGTGCGTTTGTGTGTGTGTGCATGTATATGAGACAGAGAGAGAAAATGCAAACCATTTGACTGGCAGAACCGCCAGTAGAAATGAGGTGGTTATTGGTGTCGGAAAAAGCTAAATAACCCTGTAACTGGTATGAAGGTGAATTCATGGTCTGCTGAACACTGAAAATACGAGTTCTCTAGACAGGCAGTGGGAAATAACAGGGCAGAAGCTTGAGAGAAAGCTTCGGATGGCCAAGGACAGGGCATAAGGACACCCGGGTCCTGCTAAAGGCAGCCTATGTAGGATGGTGCATGTTCTGGTTTCTTGGCATAAAATTTAGCATCCTGCGAACTGCAGCCTTTAAAGAAACAACCCAGCAAAAACAGGGCAGCAGGTTCCTATCTCTCTCTCGACAAGGGAGAAGAGTTTGAAAAGTCTCCAGGCCTTCTTCTTTCTAGTCATCCTTTTCTTTTGCCAGACATTCTCAAGAACATGATTCGTAGAAATAAACAAAGCATAAATATTTGTAGACCTCTCTCCTGCATAAGATACAATCTCCTTGTAAGGGAGAAGGAAAAAAAGAAAAAGCAACACACATGCACCCTTGTGTAGGAAAGGGCAAGGAGTGGAGGAGAGTTTATCTTGGCTGTGAGTGTGTGGAGACAGGCCCTGGCAAGGCAAGGCAATTCATGGAGAGCAGTGACTGGTGGGCACCTTGCTCCGGATGCAAAGGGAGCCTAGGGTTCAGGTTAGAGTTGGGAGAGATGCACCATATATAACCGCCTTTCCTGGGCTTAAAGGAGCCAACAGGACAGAATTTCCTGACTTTTCCTGAAGAGGGGGGGGCGCGGAGTGCGTAAAAAAATATGTGGAGGAAACAGGAAACAGAATTTGCTATGGGGAGGGGACAGAAGGAACAACCTACATAGAGCGGTATTCTGAAATAGATATCATGGCATATTTTGAATGTACGCTCTGCTCATGCTTCCTCTGAAGTAGGTTGCATGGATTTGGAAGTTACTTTTCAGGGGAATTTGCTTTCGAAGGCAGCTTAATTTTGATTCCCAGTTTAGGGCTGAAAATTCTTTAAAGACCATGAGTTTGGAAATGGGCCAGTGCCCAAATTGAGTTTTGTGCGGTGCCCCTTGCTTTCTAGCCCCACCTGCATGTACAATTATTTGCATCAAAAAGGTCAAGAAGAAGCACATCCAACTGGGTAGATGTGGATGCATAGACAAGCAGGACGGTCTCTAGTTGGAGATCCATGTGTTCAGCTTAAGCAGAGTCCACACACACACAATACACAGACAAACACACACCCTTCCTTAAGCTGGGTAGAGTTGTTTACTTTGCAGCTGGACCCCTTGATGGGCCCTGGTTGGATCTGGGCAAAGGCCACTTCTAGGGAAAGCAAAGGATGCTGCTCAGGTCCTGTTGAGTAGGTTCTGAGCTCGGGGGGTGTTAAAACCTGCCACCTTCTCCCAACCGAATGCATGTTGAGGGAAGCCAGAAGAAAGGGAGAAAATGGTACCTTGCCTGGAGTGGTGCAGGGTTGAGGGATGGGTGCCATTCTGCAGGCGTTGTCACACTTCAGTTTCCATCTGCCCAGACCAGATTGACCAGTGGTGAGGAGTGATGGGTCGTCCGGAACCATCCGAAGGGTGACAGGTTTTCTAGCTCAGTTGTGGATAACGAAGGAGAGAGACCTCATAGCTAAAGGAGCGGGCCACTTTTTGTCACGGCTTTTTTGTCTCTTAGCTACTCATTTTAGGATACAAACACCCTGCCTTTCTTCAGAAGAGCTCGAGGTGGTAGAACATGCCCCCTCCAGCCACTGCATTTCACCCTCCTGACAGCCCTTTGAGGCAGATACAGGCTAAGAGAGCGTATGCCTGGGCCAGGATCGCTTGATAGGTTTCACAGCTGAGCGATGAAGGAACCCACATTTCTTCCCGTCTAAGCCAGCACACTCCGTGGGCTCCAAAACAGGCCTCTAACTGATCTGTGGCCGGGATCGAAGAATTTCACAAGGCCTGTGCAACCTTCCAGGGTGAGACGGCAGTTGAGGTGTGCATTTTGATCCGGCGCCAGCGCTCCTGTGCAGTCCAGAGCAGAGGTGGGAACAAGAGCCGATCAGCTCAGAGTTTCTCTTTTGCCATTTTATACCTTGGGGATTTTCTCCCTACAACTTTGTTTATCATTATTCCCACCACCACCATCTTCCTTGTTATTCAGAGGAAGAGGAGGAGGAGGAGAGCCAGATTGTGGAGGAAAGGATCTAGTAAGAACTCTCCACATTGCAAAACTTTATCCTTTGAATAATGTGTCACAGAAACTGATGGGTGATAAAGGGGGAGACAAAGCCCAGCCAAGAATCCGGCTCAGCCAGTTTACCTTATTTATTAAAGAAAAAGGGGGGAAAAAGCCTAGATAATTAACTGTTTTGTTTTGTTTGCGGGCACCTCCCCAGACTGGCAACTCCAGGGCGCCTGGCAAAGGAAGCTTTGCATGAGCTCCAGCAAGAACAGCACACACACACACACACACACACACAAAGGCAAGCCGGATCTGTGCCTAGTGACTGCCTCGAAACTGACGCAAAAAAAAAAAAGCCACCGATTGTCAGTTTCAGGAGCTGGAGGGATAGGGCAGAAGCCTTTAGGGAAATCCTTTACATCAGAAAAGCACCTTCAGTTGTTGTTTAAACCCTTTTCAGACAAGAGTCTAAGACTCCCCGAGTGTAACTCAGGCTGCATTTGCACAAACAAAAAGCATTCATTTAAACTACTTCACAGGGTGTGTGTACACGTCTTTCCCTTTGTTGTTTACATATCCTTTATGTACAGGAGTAGATTATCCTACAAAGAGGCCATTAAATCGGCATTACCCTGCTTCCCTAACCATGGATTGCCAGTCAGGATGAGTTCTTTTTCTCTAGAAGCATGCTGGGAAAGGGGCCAGAGCATTTTCATATAGAGAAAGCAGATAGGGAGGGATTCTCTTTTCTATCTGGAGTTGTTCCCTGTAGTTGAATGGCGGGAGATTGAATGTAGATTCTAGTAAGTGCTTCTTTCCATCTTGTGGAGAGAAAGTCTATGCTGGCCCTTCTGGTGTGGTCTAAATAGGGTCGCTTGAGGTTAGGAGGAGGAATGATATGCCATTTGGCACGGTCCTCCCATCCAAATGAGGTATCAACCTTAAGCGACCCTCCAGCTCCTTGAACACTTCTCCTGCTCCTCTGCGGAGGGGCAGGGGAAGTGAAATTGTGTTTGTTTCTACTAGACTATCACTGATGCACTGAATCACTTAGATTAAATTTAAAAAAATATTTTCCTTGTATATAGTGCTGATCAAGAAACTGCCCACAGCTGCAGTTTCGATCAGCAGTTTGTACAAAGGCAAAGAGGAAGAAAATTTTTTAAATTTAACCTTAGTGATTCAGCATATTCGTGATGGTCTCTCTCTCTCTCTCTCTCTCACACACACACACACGCACGCGCACGCACACACACACACACACACACACACACTCAGTCACACAGAGAGAGAGAGAGAGTCACTCACTCACTTCCCCTGTCCCTCCATAGAGGAGCAGGGGAAGTGTTCAATTTGCCAATATCCTGAAGTGGCTCTTTTATTAAACCACTTCACGATACCGGAAATTGAAACCAGAAGGAGCCTTGACAGCTTTGATGGCTCCAGGGCTTGGTTTTAGTCCATTCCCAGCAATCGCATGTGCTGTGAATTGACTAAACTAGAACGCACCAAGCCCCACAAAAAAAGTAGAGGGCTGGCTTTGAGGAACAGCAGCCGCAGTAACTACCGTGTTTCCCCGAAAATAAGACAGGGTCTTATATTAATTTTTGCTCCAAAAAAACACATTAGGGCTTATTTTCAGCAGATTTTTTTTTCCATGTACAACAATCTACATTTATTCAAATACAGTCACGTCATCTTCTTCTGGTTCCTGCACAATGGTGGAGGGTGGGGTTTCACTTAACTAGGGCTTATTTTGGGGGTAGGGCTTATATTACAAGCATCCTGAAAAATCATACTAGGTCTTATTTTCGGGGAAACAGGGTAGCTGTCCAGCAGCGGAGGGGGAGACAGAGAGAAAGAGCTTCCCACAAGAATAAACTGCTAGATGGAGGAGATGCAATAAATCCTCATGCTATATGGCAGGCAGTGACTCAGGGCCGGTCCTCAGAGTGTCACACCAAAGATGATCCTGGTTGGTCTTGTTGCATCCTTCCTTGAACGCCCTGTGCTGCTTCTCTCTGCCACACACTCCATCAACAGAGGTACAATAAGTACTAAATCAATGTGTGATCCACAAACTGTCAGCTATGTGTTGAAAGAAAGAAAGAAAGAAAGAAAGAAAGAAAGAAAGAAAGAAAGAAAGAAAGAAAGAAAGAAAGAAAGAAAGAAAGAAATTGGGTGGAGGGACGGGGTGGGATGACCATTTCAGGCACTCCTACTTTTCCCCCCCAATATAAAATCTGCTGTCGTTGAGCTTCCTCGCAACCCTGGAGCCCCTCTCAGCCTCTGGTAGAAAACAGAATTCTTTGAGTTACACATGTGGATGAAAGACTGGATAGGATATTTTTCAAGGTTTTTGCTCTAATTTCCCCCTTCTTCTTCTTTCTTTTTTTTAAACTCAAGGATGTGTCATTTTTTTGTTTCAATTTAGCATTGGAGAATTTTATAATTTAGTAATTAAAATCTCTGATAGGCTTTAGAAATTGCAGCTAATTGAATTTAATGGAAAGATGATTTTCAATTTTATTTGATTACCCAGACCCCTGGCATTGGTATTTATGGGAAAAAAATAGGAAATGTGCAGTGTGGGCTAAGATGGCATAATTGAATTAAGGCTAATCGGATTTCTTCGTCATGAATTTCACTATAATTTTCCTATAATTTTCCATTAGATATCTAGTTTACAAATATTCACAAAGAAATGAAGCTCTTTCGGAATGGAGATTGCTGGCTAACAGGATTACCAAGACGATAGCACGGCGGTGCCAGGCCAGGCTCCTTCAATAATGCAATTGCTACGTCTGCCTCACACTTCCACACACACACACACCCCTCCTGTCCCCCTGCAACTTCTTCTCCCCCAGATCATGTGGCACTGCCCCAAGGCCTGGCTTCTTGTTGCTCTTGGCAGTGGACTCTCATCTGCCATTTGCATCAGAGCTGCTGTCAGGGGTGCTGATGGTGAGCCCCCAGCGCCCACCTTCTCCCTGCAAAAGGTAGCCATGCAGTAAGAGGGGTGGGTCCCAGAGCCCCCCAGATGAGGTTGGACCCTCAGACCCATTATCTTTGAATGCACTGGCTGGTTGCGATGGGGCTTGCAGTCTGACGCTCCTGGGAGGCAGGTTCAGGAAGGGTGGTTTGCTCTCATCTGATCCCGTGTATTTATATATTTGTATACCACTTCCCCTACAATGAAATCAGTACAGCTTATGTGGCTCTCCTCCTCCTCACAGTATCCTCATATTCTACCTATTCCTTCACCTGGAGACACACATCTTTCAGCTTCTTTTCTTTTTTCTTGCAAAGCAGCTGGCCCTAAAGGACTTCCCCCTGTGTTGAGCCCCTTGCAGCCTCCTTCCCAAACCCCTGACATGCTGACGTCATCCCTTTTGCTTTGGGAAGACGCCGTCTTTCATGCTTCAAAGCAGTGAACTTTTCCTTCCTGGCATCAACAACTTAGAGATCTCAGGTGAAAGTACCAAGGGGTAATGGCCTGCAGCCAAACCCTGCCCTGGACAATTATGACATGTACCAGTGACAGAGAGTATCTGAGGTCTGTTTCCATCTGATGGAATGTGCTTGGGGGGGGGGTATCTCCTGTGGCTGGGCCATCAGCAGCCCAGGAAGTTGACCTAGTGCAACACAGGCAATAGAGGAAATCCTTATGCCCCCGTCAGCCTGGAGGGGCAGGCAAATCGGTCAGCTTCATTTCCTCCCACTTTTTTGTTTTTTTAAATCTTAGGTTCTGCCCTTTAAACCTATGAAGAAACCGAGTGATTTTTGTCTGATTTCAAACCAAGTGAAATTCCCAAGTACTTTTGCCAGCTAAACTGAGAAGGCACACCACTGTTTCCAGGAAGGAGAGTGCTCTTTTTTTCCCTTCCTGCCATGGAGCTCTTCAAGAAGAGGAGCTCTTTGGGGGGGGGGGAGAGCTGGCCTCCCCAATTCAGCCCTACGAATCTGGTGATTAGACCAGGAGTCAAAGATGCGAGCTGGTGAAGAACTAGAACTACAAAGAACAAACCGCTCAGAGTCTTCTGCTCTATCTTTGTGAATTTGTCAATTTCATTTTCTTCTGGGTTTGAAATCTTAAGTTCTCTCCATCTCATTTGTGACGGCTTTCGTGAATTTTGGGAAGTTCTTCACCCACAAAAGGACTAAAAGAAGCAACTCATCCATCACTGGCACCCATACAAAAGCTGAGGCCAACCAAGAAGCTTCGATATTCTTCCCAGGTCAAGAAAACACAGCGGCTGCCTGTGGGCGTGCCGAGTATTTTGGGAGCATGGCTTGATGTCCTGGTAACCCACCCAGTGGGCAGCAGAGCACAGACCAGAAGGTTTCTGGTTGATGAAGTGCCAAGGGAAGTGCCTCGGTTTTGACCAGAAGGAACCGAGTCGATTCACTGGACCACTCTGGGGTTGTGCCTGCCCACACTTTGCTTCAACTATGTATCATCCAGTAGGACAATTCCCTCTTTTCCAGCTATATCTTACTTTCTTCCCCTGGGACGCTCCGATGTGCCCTCCAACCTGTTCTGCATCTTTCTCTGTGTAGAGGGGGCAGGGGAATATTGAAATCTATAAGCAGGGCAAATGAGGCACCACAAAGCCTCCCATAATACAAAGCAATTCCGTGTATGGCTCTCTTCATGCCTGCTTTATCCTCCTAGCAACCCTTTAAGGTAGGCCATGCTGAGAGAGAGAGAGAGAATCTGACCCAAGAGTTTCCTGGCTCAGTGGGGAGCAGGGCTTCAATCTCACAGGTCCCAATCCAGCAATCTAGCTGCCGTGCCACTCAGGCTGTCATTGTCTGTGATTCTTGCTGTTCATTGTGAATTGGCCTGGCTGTGTCTTCATCTTTTAAACAACGTGTGAGCCTCTGCCACCTCAGAGACAACCTGCAGAGACACTTCCTATTGTATTTTGCCCTGCCATGCATTGTAGCCACCTGAGGAGAGGCAGAGGGACACAGAGGGCAGGGGAAGGGTGTTGTGGTGGCAGTGGTGGTGGGAGACAGAGTGTTAAATTATTGTGGCAAAGGACGAATGGGTGTGATGACACAATTTCTTGCAATCCTGCCAGCCTGTTTGCCGTGGGAGCGGGGGGGGGGGGGGATCCAGCCCTGTACACTGATACTCGTCATGCCAGGCTTTGGCAATACACGTCTGCTGTGTCAGGCTGCCAATGAAGCAACTGAAACGGTATGGAGGAGCGAATGAGTTGGAATTGAGGGGAAACGGCACACAAGTTGTCTGCTCTGCTCAACGCCCAAGCCTCCAGGCGCCACCCTTGATGAAATACAAATTAAACAAAAATGAAATTGACTAAAAGAGGGCACCTTGGTTTGCCTAATGGATTTCAAGATCAAGACAGAGAGAAAGAGACAGAAGCCAGTGGAGCAAGATCTGTGGAACTGGGCTCCTTTCCTTTGAGGTGAGAGGGCGACACCCTCCCTCCACCATCCTCGAGGAGGACTGGAAAGCCAGCCCTGATAAGTACCAAGGAGTTCTCTGAGAGCATTTTCATGACCTGCAAGGACACATGTGGGAAGCATGTGGCTCTCCAGATGTGGAACTACAATCCTGCTGTTTCATCATTCACTGTGTTGGCTGGGGCCAAAGGTAACATCTGGAGAGCTGCAGAGTTCCACTCCTGTCCTACATCATGATGATCATTGCACAGATTACAGTGGGAGAGTCCTGATTGCCCAGTCTGTGTCCATACACAATACGAGACGTGAGTTGTGTTCAGGAGCCCTTGCTCCATCAGAGCTGCCAAATGCACATTTATTTTTTCTGTCAGCCCGGTGCCTACCTTCCAGACCTTCTTCTGGTGTCACCAGCACAGGTGGATCAGTCAGGTCAATCAACCCAGGGCCATTTCTCCCCACAAATATAGAAGAGCAGCTAGACTCCTCATCCTCCAACAGCCTACCGTGCATTTCTGAATCCCTGATTGGCTTCCAGAGACTTGCTCCCTGATTGTCTAGGACCATTATGCAAGCTTCTTGCCACCAGGAAGGCAGTCCTGAGCTCCTTGCAGCTCCTACACTCTGCTCCTGCAAGATCTTGAACAACCTGCCAATTCCACCTTCCTTCTTGATACCAAACTTCTTTCTCTAAGCCTAAGGAGAGAGTTCTACCTGTCTGAAACCCCATGAATTTCACAAGATTGTGTAAATCTTTCCTGATGAGAGGGCCTTTTAATGGCTAATCTTGTTTTCAGGAGGATTTGCTTTCTTGCGATTTTATTTAACAAAAGTAGTATGTTTTTTAAGATAGCTTAATGATGACTTCTTTTATTTGCTTTGCAGCTAGCATGGAATCTGAGGAATGAGGCTTGTATTTAAAAAAAAAGATAACTACTGTACATGTAGTGCAGAAAAGTAGGAGTTATTGGTGGGAGAAAACTGGACCTTGCTAATTTTTGCCCCTGGAAAAACAACACCCCTGGAGTCACTGTACCTCCATAACAATAATCATCATCGGTCATTAATCACCATCCCTCATCCTCTTTGATCAATTTTTACCTGTTTTTCTGAGCGCTTGGCAGACATTGAGGGAAGTCTTTCACAGTGTGTCTACCTTTGAGAATGGGGATGGGGAGCTCTTAGCTGTGTGCCAGTGAATAAAGGACTGGACAGGACAGAGTGACCATGACCCTCTCAGCCTTCCCTCAAAATGCTTTACAGAGGTAGGGGCTTCTTAGGACAGTGCTAGAGAGCTAAGCTGAAGGCAGCTCTTTTTGTGGTTGTAATTTGGCCTTGATTACCGTTTATCCAGAAGTCAAGGGTCAATCATGGCAGGGAGAATGACCACTGCCCATTTGTTGTCGTTTAGTCGTGTCCGACTCTTCGTAACCCCATGGACCAGAACACGCCAGGCCCTCCTGTCTTCCACTGCCTCCCGGAGTTGGGTCAAATTCATGTTGGTAGCTTCGATGACACTGTCCAACCATCTCGTCCTCTGTCGTCCCCTTCTCCTCTTGCCTTCACACTTTCCCAACATCAGGGTCTTTTCCAGGGAGTCTTCTCTTCTCATGAGATGGCCAAAGTATTGGAGCCTCAGCTTCAGGATCTGTCCTTCCAGTGAGCACTCAGGGTTGATTTCCTTCAGAATGGATAGGTTTGTTCTCCTTGCAGTCCAGGGGACTCTCAAGAGTCTCCTCCAGCACCACAATTCAAAAGCATCAATTCTTCGGCGGTCAGCCTTCTTTATGGTCCAGCTCTCACTTCCATACATCGCTACTGGAAAAACCATCGCTTTGACTATGCGGACCTTTGTCAGCAAGGTGATGTCTCTGATTTTTAAGATGCTGTCGAGGTTTGTCATCGCTTTCCTCCCCAGAAGCAGGCGTCTCTTAATTTCGTGGCTGCTGTCACCATCTGCAGTGATCATGGAGCCCAAGAAAGTAAAATCTGTCACTGCCTCCATATCTTCCCCTTCTATTTGCCAGGAGGTGATGGGACCAGTGGCCATGATCTTAGTTTTTTTGATGTTGAGCTTCAGACCATTTTTTGCGCTCTCCTCTTTCACCCTCATTAAGAGGTTCTTTAATTCCTCCTCACTTTCTGCCATCAGAGTGGTATCATCTGCATATCTGAGGTTGTTGGTATTTCTTCCGGCAATCTTAATTCCGTCTTGGGATTCATCCAGTCCTGCCTTTCGCATGATGTATTCTGCATATAAGTTAAATAAGCAGGGGGACAATATACAGCCTTGTCGTACTCCTTTCCCAATTTTGAACCAATCAGTTGTTCCATATCCAGTTCTAACTGTTGCTTCCTGTCCCACATATAGATTTCTCAGGAGGTAGATAAGGTGGTCAGGCACTCCCATTTCTTTAAGGACTGGGAGTGCCTGACCACCTTATCTGTCTCCTGAGAAATAGATGCCCGTTAGGTAGAGCCTAAACAGGAAGCCTCTGTAGCTGCCTCTTGTTCAGAAAGGGAAAAACAAAAACAAACAAACAAACAACAACAACAAACAGTAGCGCCTGGGCTGATGCAGCTGGTCTGGTACCTGTGAATGTACAGCCTCCACTTGCTGTGTGTAGATATGTTGCATGTTGGGGTGGAGTGGGAGAGAGTTATTATTTCATAAAAAAAATAGAAGGAAAGAATGCAATGGAGGTTTCTTAGGTGTGTTGGGTAAATATACCTAAGCCGCTCTCTTTAAAACAAACGGACAGATTATTTACCTGATTACATAGGTATTTTGTGCTGGTTGGGGGTAATTTTTTTCTTTAAACATCCTGTACTTGGTTGGATGGTTTCTGTAAGGGCAGGACTTTTGTCCTGAGAGTGGAGGTGGGGAAGGAGCACAGTGGCCAACCTCCCAGCCAGTAAAAGGGTCCCTTGCCAAACAGCTTGGGGAAATTCCTTTGTGCCCAGAAATGCAGGAGATGATTGAGAGAAAAGGGAGAGAAGGCTGGTGTGCAACAGAAAGACTGGTAGCATTGCCACCACCAGTTTCCCGGTGTTCGTTCGTTCTTTCTTTCTTTCTTTCTTTCTTTCTTTCTTTCTTTCTTTCTTTCTTTCTTTCTTTCTTTCTTTCTTTCTTTCTTTCTTTCTTTCTTTCTTTCAGGGAGTCTTTCAGTTGCAAAAAGAGAAGGAAGCTGAGAAAAACAAAGGGTAAGAGAGAAAATGAGGAGCCAAGAGAGGAAGTTGGACCTAGTGATTTACTTTTAAAAGCTGGTCGAAGATCGTTGGGGCCACAGATTGTGCTAGGCGAGATAGACCTCTGATTTCACAGACAGGGCCTGCACCCAAACATCAGCGTGTGTGGAGTTATCCCGCTCAGGGTTCCAAAGGGGCAACCATGTCCATTTTCAAAAGAGGGCGTTTCATCCCCATCCCTCTCATTCTCCCGGTCCGTTGCCATTCCATACCCAAAAAGCATGTCTAGCCCTCACCCGTCTGTTCCAGGGAGTCTTCTTCAGCATCATCTTTTTAAATTTTTTTTAATGCTTCTGCAAAGCTTGGGATTCCCATTGGGCCTCTTAATATTTAGGACATCTGTAGAAGCAAGCACAAGCTTGTGTTGAATGGAGCTAATGCAACATGGTGGGGGGTTCATTTGTTTCGTTTCCCTTCGCTATAGCTTAGTCTTTGATTGAAGTCTTTCAAATAAACATTGCCTACAGTTGGGGGTTTAGGTGATATAACAGGATCTAGGCATGTTGTTACGCCTGTTGATACAAGACTGGCTCTTATGTCTGATGCCTTCCTAGGCTGCCTGAAGCCACTCCACTACACCATGGTCTCCTTGTGGCAAACCAGTGTGAATGTAAAAGGATGATCTGGCTTCTGTGGCTTTGGGGGTACTTTCCAGGTTTGTGAGTCTAGTGTGTTTAGCTGTTTGTTCATGGCTCCAGAAGTGGAGAGTGACCAACTAGTTTTACAGTTTGAGGAGGGGGGCACTGCCCAGTAATTCACCCCAGGGCAGTTCAAGCGGCACAAAATGTGCCACTCCTCACCCACTTTGGGCCTGTTGGGAGCACAGAGAAAAGTGGTTAGTTCGGGAGGGTGTGAAGATCAGACCGGATAGAAGTGAATTTGCTGACAAACGGTGTTGTTGCCTGAGGGCCGTCAGGCAAAACTGAGTTACCGTGTACTCAGGATGGGCTGAGGAAAAGCATTCTCAATGCAATACATAATTGACTTGTGGAATTCCTTGCCACAGGATGTTGTGGTGTTTGGGAGCACTGACGGCTTTTTAAAGAGGTTAAATGAATGCACGGAGGTGGGTCGGAGTATCAGCAGTGATTAGCCATGAGAGCTAAAAATAAACCTTCCGAGTCCATGAACATCTGTTTATCAGATGCTCGGAATGAGTAACATCAGGAATGGCT
The DNA here is from genome assembly GCA_037013535.1 of Intellagama lesueurii. Lineage (NCBI taxonomy): Eukaryota > Metazoa > Chordata > Lepidosauria > Squamata > Agamidae > Intellagama > Intellagama lesueurii. Next base: position 10,749,976 of record JBAJHW010000016.1, on the reverse strand, counting down.
CTTTCCTTCCAGCCCTGCGTGTGAGTTTCCCAGGCTTCTCAGGCTGGCCCTTGTCAGAAACAGAATGCTAGAGCTCAGTGGGCCACGGGGCTCTTCCTGCAGGGCAGTTTGCCCCTTCCTCTGCTTGCTCTTGTGTTTGTTGTGTTTGTTTCATTCTGGGGCAACCAGAGGAGAGTCTGATCAAGTGAGTTTTAAGCTCATTTGGCTAGCAAGCGGACAGCAGACTTTAGCAAGGTTAACTTTTCTTGGATGACAGCTTCCGGAATCCCCCAGCAAGATGGTTGCTGGCCATGTTGCCCACAGAGTCTGGGCGTTTGAGTTCAGAAAGTAACTTTTCCAAGCTCTCAAGGAACAGCTGAGATTCCCTGTGTTGGTGCAGCCGAAGTATTCAGAGTACAGCTGCCGCCTTTGTATAAAGGCTGGTATGCAAAAGGGTTCAAATCAAGGTTATGGCATTATATGAGGGGGAGACAACTGTACACCTTAAGGTGGTCGAGTTTCACCCCTCCTCATTTTTGACCGAAACAATGACATCAAGGACAATAGCAGGCACTGCTCTCCCTGCTTGCCCACAAGAAGATGGAAAGTGGAAAACATCCCCTTTTAGTGGAAAACATCTCACAAGATTTGTTGTGTTTCCTCACAAGTGCAATTGTGCTTCTTGGTCTGCTTGTTTCCAAGTCTCTATTGAGTGATCCCTTAATAAACGAAATATGAAAGATCCATTAGTTTATGTTTGCTCGCTTTGCCTGCATGCCAGGACTTAATTGTTCTCTTGTTTACACTGATGTGAATTTGGAGCCAAGCTCTTTGGGAGTTGCCACTTTTAGTTTGGGCCTAATCTGAGCATATTTCTGGACTCCAAAGACTGTTGTGTTCTTAAGAAGATGGAGGACGGTGCCGCCTTGTACCCAGCCAAGTTCTGCTATATCTGATCACGGCACTCTTGTTCTGATTTTCTTTGGAAGGGGTCATCAAGCATCTACTGGGGATGCTCAGATCTCAAGAAATTGACTCTTCAGCTATTTCGTCAAGAATCCCGTTGCTACCATGGCCAGTGGTGCCATTCTGCGAGTTATGATCCAAATGATTAATTTTCCTGAGCTCTGTGTGTGACAGCTAAGTGGAACCTCCATATTCAAAAGCAGTGTGTTGCTGAACACTGATTGCTGTTTTCCTTCCCGGTCCTGCTTCTTGTGTAAATTTCCTGAATTTGGCCAAGACGAGGAAGAGATGGCTGGGCTAAACACACATTTAATCTGACCCAGCAGGGCTTTTCTTGATATCTTGAGAGTTGGGAAGTAATTCCCTGTTGTGGCCGGGAAGAATTGCTTTCAACCCAGCCGGGCAAGTGAGACAATAAGCAGGCCTTGGCTTCAAATGGCTCTTCCTTGTGACAACAGAAAGTTTATTTCCAGCTTGTAAAAAAGGTAAGGAGAACCCTGCTGGATCGGAGTCGTGGCCCATCCAGGTTATTGCCCTGTTTCCCCACTAGCAGGCACTTGGGGGGGGGTGTGTGTGTGTGTGTGTATTGAATTGCCACTTGGCCGGTTCTGTGGCTACTGAAAATGGCCCTCTGGCTGACTGACCACTAGCTAGTGAGATTTTTTTTTAAGGGTTTTCTTTGAAGGCACAAACATGTGCAGGTGGGCAGACAAGCTGGGGGACATGTGCCAAGAGGACAGTGAAGGTCTTTGCCCAGAGAGCCGGGGAAGCCTTCTGGCCGGGCCGGGCTTTGAGGGCACGGGTCTCCTTGCCCATGGCCGCTTTTTAACCGGCCGTCGCTGGCTCAGTGCCCCAGTCTTGCGATCGTACCGGGGGGGGGGGAGGCGCCCGTTCTTGGGGTGGGCTTTTTAAACACCCAAGGGGATGCCGCTTGCTCGCTTGCCCTCCCGGCTTTCTGCCGAGGAAGGGAAGGGAAGGGAAGGCGGAAGGGCGCGCGGCCACCGAGGCGGCTGCTCGCGGGCCGGGCGAGACCCCGGGCGCCCCTGCCCTGGGGGAGAGATGCCGCCGCCGCCGCCGGCTGGCAGGGGCGCGGGAGGGGCGGCGGGGGCGGCGAAGGGAGGTCAGCTGCCCCCCCCCCGCTTCTCTCCGGGGGCAAACTTTTGCACTCGGGAGGGCTCTCGGGAGGCAGCCGCCCCCTCCGGGAGCAGGGCTGGCCGGGGAGCAGAGCCCGGGGCAGGGGCCGGAGAGGCCTGTGGCAGCACCCGAGGGGCAGAGGCGCCGGCGGCTGCTCCGGCACCAGGCGGGGGGCGCGCGGAGGAGGCGGCGGCGCGGCCGATAAGCCCGAAGTTTCGGGTCCGGAGAGCGGAGTGCGGGAGGCGGCGGCGGCTCCGGGGGCCGCTCGGGCCACTTTCCCTTCCTTCCTTTCCCGCTCGCTCGCACCCCGGCTCGCCCTCCGCCTTTTGCCCGGCCCCCGCCTGCCCGCCCGCCTGCCGTTCCGCCCGCCGTGTGCGCGGGTCTGGGCAAAACCCAGCTGGATCCGGGCAGTCCCGGCGAGGCTCCCCCTCGGCCGGTTGGCGGGAGGGCGAGAGAGCCTCTGCCTCCTCCTCGCCCTGCCTCCCTCCCCGTCCCCTCGGCCCGGCGCCTCCGCCGCCTCCCGGCGCCCCGGGACTGCGGGGGCTCCCCGGGCGGGCTCCGGGCTCCGGGCTCCGGGCTCTCTTCCACCTGCCCTCCAGCCGGGGGGGGGGGGGGAGGGGAGGGGACGGGAGGCCGGGCCAGGCGGGAGGGGGGGCGTGGCCACGGGCGCCGGGCCCGCCTGCCAATCACCGTCACCTTTGACAGCCGGCCGCTCCCCCTCCCTCCCTCCCTCCCTCCCTCCCCGCCGCTGCCGCTCGCCCGGTGCCCAAGTGGATTCCCAGGGAGGTCCGTCAGCAGCAGCAGCAGCAGCAGCAGCAGTAGCAATGATGATGATGATGACATCAGTATTTTGAACCAACTTGTTATTCGGGGAGCAATCAGTTGCAATTAGGTATTAATTAAGTATTATGAAAGTTGATTATTTAAGTGAATTCAGCTTTCGTCTCTCCGACTATGGTGAGTACAGCACAATTGCGCTTTTCCCGGTCCCTTCTCTTTTTTTCCTTTCTTTTTAAAGACTTTGTAACAGGCACCAAAAGAGGAGGCAAGGCGGCGGGGGGGGGGGGAGAGAGAGAGAGAGAGAGAGAGGGAGGGAGGGAGGGAGCCACCCCTTGACCCTTTCCCTTCATTTTTCCTGGTCTTCCGTCCTCGACGTGGGCTTCGCTCCCTCTCCCTCTCCCCCTCCATCCCCCTCCACCTTTCATTTCCCCGCGAGCGCCTAACTCTTCCCTGTGAAACCGGCGGACGGGCCGAGGGGGCTCCGTTGTCTATAAATAGTTTCTTTTTTAGTTTAATAAAACTCGCCAGCGCAGCTGATCGGTTTCATGTTTCACACAGACTTCAAGGTCGCCGGGCATGTTCACAGGAACCCCCCCCCCTTTTTTTTTTTCCTTTTTTTAAAATATGCAAACTTTTGAAGCACCCTTCCTCCTTTTAAAGCCTTCTCTACTAAGGGGGAAAGTTGGAAGTCGCTGCGTTGCGGGGAGGGGAGTTGTTTAAGGCGAGGGACGCCTTCCCTTCATGAGTTAAATGGGCAGCGGGGGGGGGGGGAAGCTGTTCTTAAAACATTGAGTCGGTCAACTTTCTGAAAGCTTTCAAGAGTGCTTTCCTAGATGTGGTAAAGAGATGGCAAAAGAGTCCAGCCGGGCTTTGGTGGGTGTTTACTGTCAGGTGCGAAGGCCCCGTCGCTGTTTCACTTTTCTTTTGATTGTTTTACAGAAGTTCCTCTCTTCCTTCCCCTCCCCTCTGCCATCCAAGCTTGAGAGTTTTTCTGATCAAGAGCGAGCGAGAAAGAGAGAGAGAGACTAGGGATTTCTCTTGACAGATCTTGACTTTCGGATCTTGTGCCTGTTTGTGAGGTTGCTGACCAGGAGCCTTAAGACAAACAAAACGAGGAGGAGGAAATTTATTGTGTGGATTTCATGATGATGTTGATGATGATGATGCATTTGCCTTTCCTTTTACTCTGCCTGCATGTGTTTCCCCACCCCTCCCAATATTGTTTCTTTGCTTCTCCATCTCCTGGATTGTTTTCCCCACTCTTTTCTCTAAGCTTCCCCCATCCTGCCCATGAAGGTTGCCTGTCAGGTTCCCCGCATGCTGTCTAAATGAAATGGAATGTTAATTTATTTGGTACAAGCTGGTGAATGAGGAGGAGGCTCTAACGATTCTTTTCTCCCACCTTGGCTGGATTGCTTTTGTCATTTGGGGGCAAGATTTATCGGGGTGTCCGGTGCTTTCTTCATCTCTCCCCCCCCCCCACTTTTGTTTATGGGGCTGATAACGTGCATGGCCAGAGAGGGGTCATTTTTAGGTTGTGCAGGCCACGACGGAGGGGTTTTTTTGGGGGGGAGGGGGGAGTTTGGTTGCCTTTTGAGATTCCCACAGCTCAGTCTGGGGTGGGGTTTATGTGTGTGTGTTTTGGTGGGGAGAGTGGGGGAGGGATCTGTGACCTGAGTACCTCTTAAATTAGAAGGATGACTTCAAATGAATTTTTTAGGCCTCAAAAATCACAGACTAGTATCCCGCCACAAGCTGTTTTGGCATCATTTGTGTGTGTGCTTGTGTTTGGACACTTTTTGGAAAGTTGGATGATGTCAAGGATTCCTTTTCATGGCTACTTATGGAAGAGGCAAGGGAGCAGGGGTAGCCCACGTTTCCCCACAATCGATTCCCTGGAAACAGACTTGTGCCACCCGAAACAGAAATTGTGCCCTTTTTTTAAACAAGGCATGAATTAATCCGGAACAGCAGCCAAACCCCACTGCTTCCCTGGCTGTTCCTAGAGAGTTAGATGGAAGAGGTAGTATTAGAAAAGGACCTCTGTTTAAATTTCCCCCTTAAGTACAGTTGGGAGTTTCAAGAATGTTAAAGAGTAACTAATCGGCAGCAAACCCAGGTGTGTTCTTATCATGGTGATAAGAAAACCTTTCCCCCTCTCTTTCTTACCCCTTCCTCCCAAACAAATGTAACTAATAACCTGCCGTTATCCATACATCAGACTAGCTTGTGCTTGATGATTTGACCTGCTTAAGACCATTCATGTGGTATTCATTTCACAGGGCATAAGATTGTAATAAAATGGTTGATGATTGACTGACCTCAACTTTGCACCTATTATTTTGGTCGAAAAGAATGAGTGTGCCAGTTTGTTGTGTTTTCTCTGTGTTTTAAGATTTCATTTTATTTAATTATTGGTTTATTATGCCGGGAATTAAAAGCACCAGGAAGGCATTCATGTGCGTTGTTTTGAAATGTCGGTTCTGGAATCATCTAGTCTTGGGTGTGTTTTTGTTCTTTATTAGGTCAAGGGCTTTAATGCTTCGGCTTGATGCATATTTGTTAAGGATGTGGCTGAGTGCGCACATGGGGTTCTTCTGTTTTTCCTAGGAGGCTGGAAATTTTAATTTAAAGGAAAGAAGAGTGATTTCCTCTCTTGACCTTGTTTTAAGTTATAATGGAGGGGCAGAGAGACCTTGTCTAAGATTGGAACCATGTCGTGCCATGTTTTCCAACCTCCTTGGGCCTAATTTCTAGGTCTTATCACTTCATCGGCTCCCTACTTTGGGAAATTGGCACCCTCTGCTGGTGGGAGCTATAGGCTTCCCTTCAAGAAACTCTTTTGTGGAATAGTCTCAACAAGACTCCATGTTGGTCTGTTGGTCAGGTCTTTGCCCTTTGGAACTTCAGGTTGAGCTCAGAAGAGCCAACCTCCCAGATGGCGTGATGACGACTCCATCTTATGAGCCTTCTGAAATACTTCTTGGCCTTCTGCACATGCCCATTGAAGACACAGGTGTCTTACACTCCTGTAGAAATGCCTGAGATATTGGCTAAGCCCTGGAAATATTGGCTAAGACCAGGAAATTAAGGCCTAAGGATTGTGTTGAGGTTGGCCTTGTAGTCTGTGTGTGGGTGAACCTGCCTGTTGTGCTCCGAGGCCAAGGGCCTTAGTCAGTGGATGGCCTTATCTCTCTTTGGGAACTGCCAGTCTTCTTGAGTCATTATGACACAGGATCCGTCAATAGCCTTCCCCAGCTAGAAGGAGCAGCAGGAGCCGTGTTAGTCTTGGAGTGTGCTCATTTGACAGTTGGGGCTTGAAGACTCACAGTTGCTTAACCTGGATTCAGAAGCACAACTTTGTAGATTAATCCACACAAGCCACTCAGCTGCAGTAGCCAAGTTTTTAACCAGCCAGCATGCAAGCCTTCATGTTAGGTTGCCAGTTCAGCAGCAACCCTTTCCCTGAGATTTCAGAACCAAACCTGGGCATGATAGACCAGGCCCTTGTTGTGTCACAGAGGTGAGGTAGGCTGTGGTTGACAAGAGGGCAGACGATGCTTCTGGGCCAACTGATTTTGGAACTGAATCACAAGGGGGATCTGGATGTATTGCCCCATAAGCAGGTAACACCCGGATAATACAAGTCACATGGCAAACTTGAGGTGAGGGGCATTATTTGGAAACCAGGGGAGAAGCAAAACACACCCAGCAGCTTCAGGGGTTCTTTCTATTCCTGTCAGGGCTTGCCCTTGTCTTCTTGTGTGGCCTCAGAGAGGGCATATGGGGAGTTTTTCCAGGCTCTGTCCTGCTTCTGACCCATGCAAGGCACTATAGATGTCTTCACTTTGAACCAGTGAGTCCAGGAACTGGCTGGGAGTGGGTGGAGATCAGAGCCCCATCTGTAGCACTAACACACAAACAAGAATCAGACTCTCTCTCCAGTACACTTGCTCTGAGATTTATCTTCCCCTGAAGATGGAGAGGAGCACAGGAATTCTCAGACTCCAGCCAGCACCCTATGACCTGGAAACCCCACTTTAATGCACTTATAGTCCACCTTTCTTCCACCTTGGAGTGCAGAACAGTGTAAATAAAATAGACTTCCCCTTCAAGCACCAAGCCGAATCAGATCTGCTTAGCTACAGCATGGTGGCTACTACAGCATGCATTTTCAAACCAACTCCCAGAATCCTCTGGTTGCTGTAGAAGCCTTTCCCTCAGCCTGTGCCATCGTTTTTAAACAGATAATGTTTTGAGCTACCCAAGTTGCCATTGTTTTCCAGGCTCGAGTGCAGAAGGGTGTTTGTCTGAATTCCACCATTACTTTGGTTGTTTTTGTGCAACTGACAGCCTCTCTCCAGCTAATATTTGTGCTTTTAGGGAAGATCACTGTACTTCTAATTAAACAGACTGGTCATCTGGTCACCTTTTGAAAACGGGAATTTCCTGTATGAAACATCACAGCATGTTTAAGTAGGTCCCCTGGTTTTATTAGGATTACTCCCAAGTAAGCCTGCAATCCTATGCATACTCACCTGCATGTAAGACCTTTTGAATACTGCTTTATTTACTGCTGGGTAAACATGGATAGTTTGACCCAACTCCGGGAGGCAGTGGAAGACAGGAGGGCCTGGCGTGCTCTGGTCCATGGGGTCACGAAGAGTCGGACATGACTTAACGACTAAACAACAACAACAAACATGGATAGGCTTAGGCTGTAGGAAAGCTTAACCAGACTTGCACGTTATGGTCTGTGTCGACAGATGTGCCACCCAAAATGTTTATGGGCAATTTGGCATTTTGCAGATTCAAACACCAAATGTAGAAGTTTTATGCAGCAGACCACCATTTTAAGAAAAGAAAAACAATTTTCTTACCAGAGGATTAAAAGAAAGTATTCAATAAGCAGCACATGTATTCCAGTTGACAAAAAGGGAGGTGCCTGTTAAATTTGCTTTTATAATTTGTATGCTCAGTCTCTCTCTTTCTTTTCTTTTCTTTTCTTTTAAGTCTTCCTAGAGTGATTCATCCTGGCTTCCTTTCTCTCCTCTACCTTGGTGGGAAATTCTTGGTACAATATGACGGAATCATTTTTTGTAGTCCAGTGGTGGGTAGATATCTAGGTTATGGGAGCCACTTGGTTTTTTGCTAGAACTGTGAGATCTACCAGCCAGAGCCGGGCGCAAGAAATTTCACTTAGAATAAAAAGATTTCTGAGCCTAAGGGTTGGTTTGGAGTACTAGAACGGAACAGAACTCGCAGCCTTCCAAACAGAAAATCCACTCCTGGTTAGCCCAAGCTATCTCAATTTCATAATTTAGAATAGGTCACTGAAGTCATTTTGCTGCTATTACTTTAACAGTCAGAAATCTTTCCTAAATTTTACCAGTCAGCCAGAGATCTTCCAGTAGATCCAAAACTACCTTTTGTCTACTCAGTATTGTTGCATGTCAGAAATATAAATACAAAGATCTGCTTATCCTATCTACCCAGTATGCCCACATTTTTTAAACATGACAACAGGTTCACAGGGAAGCTCTTGTAAACTGCAAGTACAAAGCCCTGGCTCTACAGGGGAAGTGGCCACATAGCTAAGCTTTTGTTCGGCTCTTGGTGTCACCTTAGTACTTGCTAGAGAGAAGTAGACATTTTCTATTGATCTGAAGAGAGTGTGCTGCTCTATTGATGGAGGCCATACTCCTAGGCATCCTCAGGTAAGTGAAGCTTTTGAGGTTGTGGTAATTAGAAGGGTCTTTCCCTTGTTGGTATCTCTGCATCTTGATAGGCTTTTCCATATCAGCATTTAATGATGAAAGCAAAAATAAATAAATAAAACAAAAGTGGACCAGAAGGATAGGGGGCATCATCCACCAGGGCAATTTTAAGCCTCTTGGTCCCAGAATGTGCCCATCTGAATCAATGGCATAAATGACTTTGTTAGAACATGAGGTCATCCACTGAGACAACTGGGTTTCAGGGTCAAGGCAAATAAGAAGAGGGAGAGGCTGCTGCGAGATCAGGTGATGTAAAGATTCTGTGGATCTGCTTTGACTGGGATTCCTGCCTTGAGCAAGGGGTTGGACCCCACGGCCTTGTGGGCCCCTTGCCAACTCCATGATCCTAGGATTCAAGGATTCAGTTTGGAAACAGGCTGCTGAACAAGGTGGGCTTTTTTAAAAAGTTGCTGTCATTTAGATATCCTTCCTTGTTCCGTGGGCAGGAGGACAGGCTACGCTGGGACTGCATCTCCCTTATCATTTTGAAGTAAAGGGAATCCCTTCCTTGCCCGAATAAAGAGTCATGCTTTCAGCCATGGCCAGTGTTTTGGAGGCCTGTTGTTTGGGAGATCCAGAGGATGATGGCCTGTATGTTTAGATTTCTCTTCTTCTTCCTGTGTTCTGACATTGGAAAGTTGGACAGCGCTTTGGTGCAACAAACGTTGGGCTTTGGAAAGAGAAAAAAGAAAGAAGATAAGGTGCTTTCCTCCTCGTCTTATTCCTTGGGGCTCTGCTTTGGAGAGAACGCCACCATCTCGAGCAGGCTGCTGGGTCACCTCCACTTCCCTTTAAGTGGGAAGGAGATTGAATCAGGCCCAGTTCTGGGAATCTGGGTTTGAGTCATGCCAACCCTGGGAATGTAAAAAGGAAGGGGAAGGAATGGCTGTCTTGTTTCAGGGCACCAGACAAGTGGGCAGCTCTCAAGGGTGACGTCGCCAAAACAGCCACCTGCCTCCATCAGGATGTGGTCAGGCCTGGCCCTCTACACTATCATTTCTCCTTTAGGAACCAAGAAGCAAGAGAGCAGTAGATGTGGCTAGAACCAGACCTCTAGTTCTAGCCTAGAGGTCCTCTTGATTGTGTTTGGGCCTACATGGGGGGCATCTCACGCGCATGCAGCCCTCCAGTTCACCGCGGACCGGATCAGTTTGGACGTCTTCAGCAATAAAAAATGCCGATGTCGTCCTAATTCACCAGGCCCCGAGATGACAGCAAATTTACATTTTTTAATTAAACTAGCAGCCAGTTTTTATGAGAGGGGGCTGGGTTATGCAAATCAAATGGTTGTGTACGAAAGATTAGGAGAGTTTGGGAATAAATTCCACAAATGCTAATAAAAGAGAGAGAGAGAGAGAGAGAGAATAAGAGAAAGAAAGAGGGGACATTGTTCCATTAGCACCTTTTAGACTGATTTCCCTGGAGAGAAGTAATGGTTGCGGGGGGGGGGGGGGGCTCAGGGTTGCAGGGAGGGAGCTAAGACAGGTAACATTAATTTGTAGGATTGAAGGCTCTCCTGGACAGAACCCCCTCCCGGAGGACTGTGATACTTGGGCAGCAAAGGAGGGTAAAACTTATTAGCTGTTGTATTTATGCCACAGTCCCACTGAGACCTGGTGAGAACTGCAAAATGCTATTGAAGCGGCTGTGTTTGGGGTGCGCCTCTGAGCGGTTGGTTTCACAGCAAAGATCTGGCGACTGTGGGAGAAGGTGCTGGGAAATCTGCACCGGATGCCGTGTCCTGGGCTGCCCCGCAGGAAGGGCCGAGGTGGTTTTGGGCTCAGCAAAGTTGGCAGATGTTGGATCTGCACCAATGACATTGTGTCTTTCTGGGAATGGTTTGTTGTCTTTTGTGAGGAGCTGCTGAAACATTAGGTATATGAAACTGAGGGGCTTTGCAGAGCTTAGCAAGGCTGCTCCAGTCTTGGAGTGAAACCGTGGATCATCGGCATCCAGTTGGATGTAAAGCTGAGGATGATGAGCATTCTGCTTCTACCCTTAGAGTACGTAGCTGGTGAACTGTGGGGCATACCCAGTGCAGCCCCTTTTGTTGTTCAACCACATACATCACCCTAGCACGGCACAAGAATTTTTGAGAATGTTACATTGCTTGCCCAGGTGGCACCTTTGCCGCGGTAGGCCATGGCTTTTCTCACTTAGTGGCTTGGGGGTTGATGCTTGCTTTATTTAGCGTTCACAACAGAGTGATCTGACCATGGAAATAGAGTTTATTGGGAACAGGTGAGTGGAGATAGAGGAAAGGAAGCTGAGACAAGACAAAACAAAGGCAGTCATGCAAAGTTAGCTGTGGAAAGAGGGAAAAAAATCATCCCAGGCCTACGCTTGGTTGGTAGTGTAACCGTCAAAATGTAACAGAAGAACGGGAAAGCTTGTTCACTCTTGGGTGGCTTTTTGGCCGGTCCCAATAACGGATTTGGGTCCGCGTCTGGGTGTGGCCGAGGCCAGAGAGTTCCTGTAGGCCTCCTAAGCAATGGAGCCGTGAGCACAGCTGAGAGCGCGTGGAGGCTGCCCAGGCTGTCCCCAGTGGCCATGGAGGCAACGTCTTTAGTTCTTGGTTGCACTTTGGCAGAATTGCAGGTAGGAAGGGTCGCAGGCACCAGACGTTGGGCACACAACATGCCAGCGGCCATTGTGATGCATAAGATGGTTGAAAATGGGGAGCGCCGGTCATGCTGCTGACACAGAAAGGGGTGTGTGAAGATACTTGCCCGGCGGTCCCGACCCGTGTGTCGCATCCTTTCCTTCTTAAGATGCATGGTTGCTCCTGTGTTGCGTTGTCAGCAGATTTTGGCAATCCGTCTGGCACGGGTGCCCTGGCATGGGTGAGCCGACCCGAGTGGGCGTCTGCTGCTGAGAGCCGGAGAGAGAGAAAGAGAAAGCCTTCCCGAGGCTGGGAAGCAGCCGTAGTTTCCAAACCTGGGGCGGTTTCAGGTTCAGGATGAAAGCCAAGCAATCCTTGCAGGCTTGAGCGAGAGTGAGAGTGGAGGGAAGAGAGCCAGGCAGAGCTCGAGGTCTAGAGAATGCAGTGGGATGCAGGGCCACCCCAGGCACGACGGCCCCTCGGGTCCCTTACCACAGGGGAAGGCTCCCCACCACCGCATTTCCTCTCTCTGTGTGCGTAGGTGCAAAGGGATGAGTCATGGGAATGAACATCAGTTCCTCCAAGTGATCAAGAGGCAAGCCGACTCTTGCGAAGCAAACTTCTCTGAGGGCATGCCACCGCTTGGCAGCAAAGCACCTGTTTTGCATGCAGAAATTCCTGGGACCCATCCATCCCCCAACGAAAGCAGAAAGCCAAACAAAAACAAAGCAGGAACAGCAAACTCCGAAAGCCGAGGGAACGGCTGCCATTGATTGCTGCCCAGCTAGATGGTCCGGTGCTCTGATTCTGTGCAGAACAGCTTTGGGTGTTTCTCCATGGCCACACCACATCCCGCTTCCTGATGTTTCTTAGATGCGAGCAGAAGGTGGCATGTTTTCATCCCGACAACCTTGGGTCATTTTTGGCAGACGGGCTCATTAGCATACAGCCGAAGTGAAACTCTCAGGCACATATGTGGCGTGGAGTTTGTACACACGCGTTCCCTGCACCCTTGAATCGATGCACCACGCTCAACATGTTAATTGCGGCATTGTTAACTGTAGCTTTGTTCCAGCTGAAACACCCCAGGGGCCCTAGTCCTCTGAAGGTTAGTGTTGTGTGAGAAGAAATGTTAAGTTCTGCTGTGGTTCCGGTTGCAGTTTTGCAGCCACTGTTCGTGCTTGCTTATCGTGGTTAAAATTTGGACCAAGTGAAGAGGATCCAGAGTACACGACACATCCTCTTTTTTGTCTGTTCCATTTTGTCTTCATTGGTGCCTGGATGCAGGGAGAGCAGAGAGAGGAACTCTAATTCTACTTGGCGGAGAGAGGAGGTTTCAGCTTTTCTCCACCGTTTATCTTCCAGTGGAACGAGAGTCAAGATTGGGTTAGAGAGCCTTCAAAGCAAAGTCTGACTGGATAGTCTGCCTTTTCTCTGTCACCTCTGACCCGGGGTTTGGGTGGGGTGAGAGGAACAGGCCAAACTGCAGAGTTGTTTGTACTGGGATTTCTTCAGATGATTGCAAACATCCATGTGATCTTTCTAATTTTTAAAAAGTTTAATAAATATTATCTTTCTGGGTGTTTCTCTGGTGCCAGGCTGGTAGTACGGAAGGCTCAAGGCATCCGTTCTACGCAGTTGTATAACAAACTGGAAGCTGGGGTATCCTAGGTTTTGAAACGGATCTCACAAATAGTTTTGCTCCTTTTCTTGCTATTTTTGGAGAAGCCGGATGGAGGACGGGGGACGCTTTGCACAGGTCTGCACCTTGTGAAAAACAAAAGATGATCCGTCATCATGCTTCTAGAGTGGTTTACCAAAGAAGTGACCAGTCTTTAAAGAATTGTTTTACTGCTATTGAAGATTAATGAAACATTTTAATTCAATGGTGTTTCAGTAGGAGAAGGTGTTGCATGTTCCCAGTGACATTACAGGCAGGGTTCGGTAGGATCCTACCTTGCCTGCCCGTCCACGTTCTGCATCCTGTAGCCATGGACGAGGTGCCTAGTGAGAGTAAGCGAGGGAACGGCATTTCCCACTGACAGCTACAAGGGGTTTGAGTGCTGACGAGAGGCAGTTGCCCCCTACAGCAGGCGATGTTCCCTTGACAGAAGGGATCCTCCCTTCCCTTCCACATGCTCCCGTGGAGTTGACTCTCCCACCAAGATGAAAAGGTCTTGGAATCCCAAGAGGGGATCCTGTGTTTGCGAGCCAGCCAGATTTCTGTGTTGGTCTATTGGACGTGTCATGTTTACCATAGGATCTCCCCACCAGCTCTCCTTTCCTTTTGGGGCTTTTCTCCTCTCCCACCCCCATCTGTATGTGCTCTTTTTGGGTATCAGCACTTGAGACAGTTGTGATCCAGGATCCTGATATGCCTTTTTTCTAGGGGGGCGGTGGGTCTCTTTAGAAGTTGCCAAGGATGGCACTGGTTTGCTTCTTTCCCTTTCATCTTGCTTCTTTGGCTTTAGTTTACAAGAATATGCTGTGCCTTGAGATGCATCTGTTAGCCAAGTCTTGTGACAGAAGGCGCTCCAGACCTGGTTTCACCTTTCTCAATTTTGGGGAGAAGGAGTGGGGCAGCGGAAGCAAAGCATTGCTATTTTGACAATCTAATGACTGCGCTTATAACGGACATTGCCTTCCGCTGCCGTCTCAGGTGAATGCTACCCCTAAATTTTTAGGTTTCTCCTTGGCCGCCCATGCAGCCTCTCGGCTTCTCCTGTGTCCGCCTCCCTCTTACAGGAAACCACCCTTCTTGCCTAGGGACAACTTGTAGTGACCACCAAACCCACCCTGATGCATCATCGTCTGCCACAGAAACTGATGTGTCCCTTACAATGGCTAAGACGTGCATTTTAGACATTTTTGAGGCATTTCTAGGGGTGGGGCTTAGGCATATAAAAGCCATAGGGGCAGCGGGGTTTAGGAATAGTCTCCTCAGCATGTGGGGTGCCATAAAAGAATCACAGTGGTTAGATATTTCATTTACTTATTATTACTGAAATTACTTCCCCCAAAGAGAAGTGCATTAAAATTTCAGGGCAAGCCTCAAGTACATAACTTTTTAATGGGGGGGGGGGAGAAGGGGAGTTCCTGTTTGCTGTTCTACCTCTGGCACAAGGTTTGCCCGGGGGCAAACATTCTTTTAACCTTCTCTCCTCAGTTGCTCTGAGGGTACTTAGATCCAGTCCTTAGCTCTGAAGCTCCTGAAGCGTGCATGATCAGTCCTTTCCTGTCAACCTGCTCTACAACCAGGCGAAGGCTTCCTTTCCCTTCTCCTTCCATGCTCAGCATCAAGTCACCAGCCAGCTTCTTCACTACACTTTGTTTCCTTCAGACGTGCCGGTCATCTGGAGAGATGTGCCTGAGGGAAAGCTAAATAAGTCCAAACAGACACTTACCTATTTTTAATTTGTATCTTTGTTATACTTGGGACTGAGCCCAAGGTAGGATGAATGTGGCTCTCCTCGCTCCTACTTCAGCTTCACAAGAATCGTGCCCGGTGGCTCAAGCTAGGAGAGAGATGCCAGGGCTAAGGTCCCACGTTGTCGGCAGGTCCCAACCCAGCCCTCGTAACCCATGCGCTACACAGGTGAAATAGCACAACAGCCCTTGCTGCACGGTGAACCTGCCCACCTGAAAGCTCATGGATGCCCAGATCCTGAAGAGCATCCCCTTGGCTTTGTAGCCAGCCCTGGACAAAATGGGAGCCATGACACTGTACCGTTCAAAATGGCTGCCGGGTGGCTCTTGGAGGACAGGAGCCAGTCTTTCTATGTCAAAGTCCGTCATGGCTAGGACTCTGCTGAGCCGTGGACGGAGCAGGTCATCCTCCCCTCCCTCCCCTTCCAAGGGCCCGTCCTGCATTCCTCTCCTCCCCCCCCCCCCTTCCACTCCAGACATGAGCTGCATCCTCCAAGGGAAATGCAGTTTGTTTTGCCAGGGTGACCTGTTTAATCATCTCATTTTCTGGTGGCCATTTATTCCTTGTTACCACGGTTACGGCCCCATTAAGGGGAGAAGCAATAAGGCAGCGAGTCAAACAGGTAATAAAAACATTAAAGCCATGTGCGTATCGGCAGGGAAGGGGGGGTTGCCATGAGACTGCCACCGGGCCCATGCCAGGGAGACAGTAGGGGTCAGGAAACAGAGAGGAATAAGAACTTTTCTAAACTTGCATAAAAGTTTTTTTTTTAATCCACCCACCACCACTATAGGGTCTCTAAAATCCATTTCCCAAGAAATGTTCATTCATACTGGTCACTTGCATACCGGAATGTGTCCAGAAGCCACAGGCATCAGGATGAAGGATGCTCAAGGAAGGGGCGGGGCTATATAACTAGGAGCAGGGTGGATGCTGCATTCAGTTGTATGGGATCCCTACCATCTGGAATAGGCTTTGAGACTGCCCCAGGCCAAGACACTGTGGCTCTGGCATGTTGATGGTTAGACCCGGTTACTCGATCCTCTATGAATGAAAAGTCACCCTTCTAGACTGAAGGGTGGGAAAACAGTGTTTGAACAGGATATTTTTTGCCACATTGCTCCCACAAGGGAAAAGGAGAGCGGGACCCTCTTTGTTCCCATCCTGTGTGGTTTATTAAAACATCCTGGAACGGGTTCCAGAGTAAACTTTACAAACTTCACCGTTACATATGGTGGCTCTTTTCTTCTGCCTGGTCAGGGGCTTTTCCTACCCACCCGTCTATGAACAGAGAGTCTTGTGAGTAAGGATCCAAATACTTTCCTGCCTCATCTTCCCTCTGCCCGCATCACACCCTAGGAGATGGGACAGACCAGGGGGCCACAGAAAACATTTATTTTTCAGTATAGGAGGTTTAAAAGTACTTTCTTCCAGAGGGCAGAATCTGAGAATCCGTGGCCTTGCTGGCTGGGGCACTGAGAGAGCTTGGTGGTCCACAAAGTAACTTTGGTTAGCTCTGTTTTCTAAAGTGGAGCAAATGTCAGAACAACCCCATACCCGTGGGGGGGGGGGGATCGCTAGAAACTAGGCATTGCCGTAGCTCGTTTAGTATCTGTGAAATGGGGAGAATCCATGAGCCTTCCTTTTCTCTGGGTTGAAATGAGGATAAGTTAATTAAAAGATTGTGAGATGCGTGGATATAAGGAGTAGGGGGAGGAGAATGAGGGAGGCATAAGTATCTTAGGCAAATACACAAGAGCCCTGCTCCAAGGACATAAGTCTCTCTTAAGCCATGGGAGTCTTCTTAACGTTGTGCTTAGCGTCACTGCGTCTCATCTCCCATTAGAGTGGTAAAAAGTTTTAAAAGCTGCATTCCGAAAAATCCGGGTTATGTAGCCCTGACAAAGCCATGGGAAGGAGAAGCTGTGCGTGGAGGAGGACCTGCGGTCGTACCTGGATCCGTGGTTATTCTGAACTAGGCAACCACAACCAAGCGCCTGCCCGGTGTGTCGGACTGTGCTCAGGCAACCTTGACCATGTTGGTTTGGAGAGGAGCCTAGTTAACTGGTTGAAGCAAAACCCACTAAGTTTTTTGACCATTTTGAAGCTGAGTAGATGTAGGCTGAAATCATGTACCTGGAAGTAAATGTAGTTGAACTCAGTGTGACTTCTGAGTAGACCTGCAGAGGACAAAAAAACAACAATACACATAGGTTAGAATCTCCTTCATTGCATGATATAAATTGACCTTTACGTTAATTTTGTTCCGCCACCCTTGGCCTTGTATGCTATACACAAGGGTGGTTTTTTTTTTTTCTTTCAAGAAATTAATTTCCTTGATGTTGTTTTGGGTTTTATAGCTGCTTTTTGCCAGACTTTTATCAAAAAACAAATTTGCGGTGAGGACAGAGCAAGGAGCCAGAATGCTAAGTAAATATTCATGTGCAAATGAGCTCTGTGACCTTGGAAAGAGGGGAAGGGAGAGGCAGGAAGAGGAAAACTTGAAAATTAAAAAATAAAAAAGCGTTTGCAGCCGACTAGAGAGGAGGCTATTTAAAGAATTTGTCACATTATGGCAGAGGCGGTCAGGAAACCTTTGGACACTGTTCCACCGTGGCAACCTAGCGTAAATCTGCCGAATGTTTTAAGATATGATGTTCATTTGTGGGGTGCACCTTCACCCTCACCCCCCCCCCACCCCAGTCTTTTGTAAGTTCCGTTGTGTGCTGTCTTATTAGGGTGGTCTCTGTCTAAACCGACTGGGCCCTTTTCTCCTACTGATCTTGAGTGGCCCTCCTGTCAGGTTTTGCCACTGCTACTATCAAGCCCATTTCAGAGACCAGAAAGTTGAGCCTGCAATCCTGTGTAACATTTTTATTACTACAACAACAACACCAGCAGCAACACAGGAAATACTATGTTGGTTTCTTCTTCTTTTCTTTCTTTGTTGCAAAATAATAATAATAAAAATAATAATCAAAGGGATGTATAGTAGTTCTAGGGGAGTTCACATTGAGCAAAGGTTTATTAGCTGATCTGAAAAAATGGTCTCCCCCCCCCCTTTTTTTTTGTTGTTGTTAGCAATTGTTCCAGCATATTCAGAAGCAGGTGGGATTTTTTGTTTGTTTATGATCAAAGTAGAAAAATCTCATTGTGTTTTTTTCCCCCCTGGTTGGGTCAATCTGACACAACTTCAGGAATTGCTGAGGTTGAACCAAGCAAAGAAGGATCAGGCTAAATCACCCAAGAAATCTCAGATAGGCAAAGGAGCATCAAGTGAGCCCTGAATATTTAGTCCCCTAAGCCAGTTCTTAATAATAATAATAATAATAATAATAATAATAATAATAATAATAATAATAATAATAATAATAATAATAAATCTTAGAACTGCAGAGCTAGAAGGGACCCCATGGATCATCGAGTCCAGCCCCTGTCAAGGAGGCCCAGTGGGGAATCGAACTCCCAACCTCTGGCTCCTAAACCACTGAGCTATCCAGCAGTCCTTTACTGTGCATTAGGGTTGTGATGCTATCACATGGCACTGAACATTTTATTTCTTCATTTTAAAAACGATGTCAAGAAATAAAAATTCTGTCGTTCTCATGGAAGAGAATTTGCAGGGACCGGCTTCTTTTGCACACATTCTTCTGGATCGGGGGGGCGGGGCGGGGAGGGCAAGGCCAGGACCCACTACTGTACGCTGACAAAAAGGAATTCTCTTGAACCCGAGGCAAAGAGGAAAGCCGGAGCAAAGTCACCAGCGCAAGATGCCAGAGCATGGAAGCGTAACTCTCCTGCTAATGTCTTTGGACGCCTGCGTCTCCGTGACAGTTGCGGCTCAGGCAAACAGATTGGGGAGAGCGAGGCGTCTGTCTTGGCCAGGGTGCCATTTCAGTTCTGTACCTTTTAGCTGCTCAGCTGAGGAGGAGTGTGGATTGGGCAAGATGGGGGTCTGTACTTCATGGCTTGCAAGCCCTCCCCCCCTCCGTTGAGCTGCTCTGGGGACACCAGGGGCGCTTTCCCTTCGGCCCCTTTATCAGACCGTAAGAAACAGACAGGCTTCTTGAGGTTCCACCCAAACAGCCTTCCGGGGCACGGCCCCTCCGCGACGGATTGCCTGTCTCAGTCACCCTTCCACCCAACTGTCAGACCTGGTAACTTCTCCCGGATTGCATTTTCCCGCTGCCAGGAAGTGCCGTGGTCTCTTCCCCCAGGCTTTCAGGTGTCTTGCTCATTCTCCTTCCTTGACTGTAATGTGGGGGGAAGAGAAGGGGGTATGGGTGTGGGTATCCCCAGTTTGTGCTTTGTGGAGGGAGAGGCACTCAGAAAGCCTGGAATGGGGGTGGGGGGGGGAGAGGGGCAAATCCTCGCAGTGAAGGTGTTAACTAATAGCAGGTGATTAAACATGACAAGCAGTGACATTTCTGTGTGGGGTTCTGGGTACTAGCAGTGCCAAGAATGAAGCTATAAAGGCTGACATTTTGTGTTATGCACTTAGGTTTTTAATAGACACCCTTCCTCCTCCCTCCTCCTGCCTGTTTATTTCTTTCATTCGTTCAGTCTCCCGTCAGTCCTTCTGCTGTCCTCTGCCCTTCCGTCTCCTCAGGTCCGCCTTTGCTTCAGTGTCTTAACCCTTTTTCCTTCTTCACCCTTGCTTCTTTCCCCTTCCCTTTGCGTTGACCCCTTTGATCCGGAATTTCATTTTGTACCGTGATGTCTCGATTTTATCCCGTCCTTCCCTCCTGGCTAGGTCTGGCAACAAGAAGGCACTTGCAGCTTCGCCCTTCCTGGTCACCTTTTGCATCAGCACTTAAATTGCCCTGTAACAGTGCCTTTAAACATATTTTAATCCTGTCACGGAGTTAACCCTGGGGCTGATGGAGGGAGAGGGACCCTTTTTTCAATACGGGAGCCTCTACCTTTGTCTGAGCTGGCCAAACCCGACTGTGTCAAATGTAGGCCACGGTGCCCTGTTCCTAGCCGAGGTACATCTTTCTGATTGAGAGGTAGTCATACCCATTCACTCGAAAACAGACCAGCAGAAAACTGGAAGTTATTTCTGCGCACAGTTTACTAAAAATCTCGTTTCTGAATGTCATGCTCTCCTCGCCGTTCCCGTTGCCTTTCTCGAACACCTTTTTCCTCTCCCTCTTTCCCTTCTTCCTCCTCCTTCCTTTCTCCACGTGGGCTCACCGCCCCGTCTTCCCCCACACGTCCTCCTGCTTCTTTCTTGAGGTCCTGAGGAAACGTTGGAAAGGATCATCAGCCGGGACAGTTGTTGGTCTCGAGCAGGTACTGCCCTCTGCCAAGTGGTTCTTTGGTGCTGGTGTTTTTAAATGTACATTTGGGAGGGGGGGGCACTGACTAAGAAACATTTTGCAAAGCCTTTCTCCCCCTTTTCTATTCTTTTTCTTCTTTCTAAAGTTCACGAGTCGGGCAACTGAGTTTTAGGAACAGTTGCTGGCTTTATTCTAAAAAGAAGGCAACAGTTGTGCAGGAGGAGAAGCAGGGACGGACAACTGCAGATTCCCCCCTCTCTCCACATACCGCTGGGAAGGGCGTTTGGAGGTGACGGACCTCTCCACGCATCTCTCTTTGCAGCTGGCCTGGCGGGTTGGCTGCCTCAGTGTGGCTGCCTTTCGGATTTGGGCTGTGTGTGTGTGTCTGTGTGTGTGTGCATGTGTGTTTGTCTATATGGTTTCCTTTCTCTATGCTCATTGCCAAGAAAAGATGGTATGTGGGTTTCTAAATCCATCTAAATCAGAGCTGGAGAAACTTTGGCTCTCCAGGTTTGAGTGGACCACAAGCCCCAATCTCTGAATGTGGGGCACACTGGCTAAGGCTGATGGGAGTTGGAGTCTGACTGTGTCTGAGAGACCACAAGATCCCTGCCCTTGATCAAACTTCAGGACAGGTGCCTCAGGAGACCGATGACGGTGGCGACAGCTGTTAGCCAGGATGGCTGAACAAAATTGCCGAGGTCCGGGCCAGTCTGCCTCTGCATGTCAGAGGCTGAGGACAGACAAGGAAGAATGGTACTCCTCATGCAGACATTCGAGGTGGCTGCCGCTGGACAGAGCTTTGCGCTCTTGGGGCCCTTCTTTTAATTCTGGATATAATCCATTGGTAGTGCCAAGGAATACTGGCAGTCACAGTCCGGCAGCATCTGGGGCTGCACTTTGCCCATGCCTGAGACACACAGCAGGACAGTTTTTTATCTGAGTTCAGCCAGGGGAGGAACGTGATCCACCTCGGGTTTTGTTCTATCCTGTTTGAGAATACTTTGTGGCCCTAGTTATCAAGAAGTCGTATTTTGTTTATTTATGACTTTTATATCTTGCCTCTCCTCCCGTGAGCTCAAGGCAGTGTGCTTAGTTCTTTTTGCTCCCCACGTCTGTCATCATAACATACAACCCTGGGAGGTAGTCAAGCTGAGAGAAAGCAATTGGCCCCGAGTTACCCAACAAGTTTCTTGGCCAACCGGCGATTTAGGACTTGTGAATCTCTGTCCAGCCCTCCTGCTACAACCCACGCTGGCTCTTGTAACAGAACTGCTCAACGCACGCCGTGTTCCTCCATGTGAATGAAAGAGTGGCTCGGAAAGGGGCTGAGTCCTGATGTCATAGGCCTCTGGTCTTTGGAAATGTTTGGTGTGAAACGAGACACGGGCGCATGCACACCGATGCGCAAAGAGGGAGTGAAAGCCCTCTGCTTACAATGACATTTTCCAGCTTGGAGGGGAACTTCCGCCTGTCCGTCCTCCCACTTCTCTCTCTCCTTGCCATCAACATGCTTTTCCCATCCACCCAATCTCATTGATCCAGCACTGCAGACAGTGACTTCAGCACAAGCTGCCAACTAGGGCAGATCAATAAGAGTCTTGAGAGGGAGGAGAGTTGGCAGCTGGGGCTGCTGTTTTTGTCCCTCGTCCCCTCCCCAGTCTGCCTCTTTCCCTGGTGGGAGGAAGGAGGTCCAAGGCAGGACCCAGCTTGGTATTTTCTTAGGAGTGTGTTGAGACCATCTGATACCATGTTTAGGGCCTTCCCCCCACCCCACCCCAGATACCAAATAAGAATGTGCCATCAAGTCAATTCTGACCTTTTTCAGGGTTTTTCAGGTAGAGATGACTCAGAGGTGTTTTCCCCTTCCCTTCTTCCGAGGGGGATCCCTGGGACGGTGCAGCTGGCCCAAGGCCACCCAGGCTGGCTCTTCCCCCTGGGGGCACAGGGGAGAATGGAACTCCCAACCCCTGGCTCTGCAACCAGATGCCTCAACCACTGAGCTATCCAGAAGCTGCCCTAGATGTATGTAAGCCTTCTGTCTATTAATTTGTTTTCTGGCTTGTTTTTTAAATACCCCTTATGAAAGTGTGAAAGGGGGAGTGGAATGAAATATTTCCATGCCCTCTGTTATTAACTTCCCCCTCTAAAAACCCAGAGAACGTCACATTTAAAATAAAACCGAAAACGAACAAGTAATGCCTCTAGTCCTCATGTTATCAAAACGGAATGCCCCAACAATTTTGACTGGCTGGTGACCGAGAAGGATGATGCCTTCCATCAGAGCACTTCACTAAGTTCTTTTGCACAGGTACCGCTTGCCAGACTTGAGCTGGTTTCTTCTTTTATCCTGCTAGAATCCTAGCAGTCCACAAAAATATGCCAGATTTACAAAGCAGGGGTGCATCGTAAGATTTCTCTTCAGGCTTATGGCATAATTCATCCACGCCAATGGACCTTGAATGTGTGGCCTAGGAACACAAAGAGCGCCTTGCTGGGTCAGATCAAGAATGGTCTCAGCCCACGATTCTTTGTAGGAATCCCAGAAGCGGGTCGTCTGCACTCCACGTCTGTGGTCGGGTGGGGTGGGAGTGAGGGGCAGAAGGTCTCCTAAGGGAAACAGTTGCTCGGGACTCCAGCTAAGCTGGTGCGCAGTCTGGAAGCAGGACAGTCCAGCACCCTCGGAGGTGCCACACAGACCCTGGGTAAGGGGCGGCCATAATATGGGCTGCCAAAACATTTCAGCCCCTCCTGCTCTGTGGATGCACTGCTTCTGAAGGCCCCCCCCTTTTTTTTTAATTTTACGCGTGTGCTGTAGCCCTGGTTGTGTGTCTGCGTACATGTTCTGAGATAGGAGATGGGTGCTGGATTCGTAGCTGTCGTTTGGGGCGGAAAGCAGCTGGGGAGATGCTGGACTTGGCCACTCTCCTGCTCTCCTTCCGACTCTGCCCGTCGGAGATCACCTCCATTAACCTGTTAGCTGCCTTTGCTTCTAAGCAGGTGCCGTGCATGCTCTCAGCAGTAAAAGTTAATGAAATGAGTATTTCTGGATGGGGAGGGGGAGAGGGAGGGAGGGAGGCGGTGTACGACACCCTGGGGCCCTGGGCTTTATTAATGGTGACCTGCCATTAAAAGACGAAAGTGCTAACCTGGTCATATTTAGCAGCTTTCAACAGCATCCCTGTGGCCTCCGCCAGCAATATCAACTCCTGCTTCTCTCCCCTCAGCCCTGGGCCAGCAGGAGCTGACTCTGGGCTTTTTCTGCGCTAAGATGACTCTGTGGAGCAGCCGCTCTGAAGTGTCTTGGAGCCGGTACCGCTGCCAAGCAAGGACCACCGTTACACCACCAACCCACCACCACCACCCCCCGCCAGCGTTTCTGCGGCCACCCTCCTCTCTTTTTGTTGCAGCAGATCTGCCATTTTATTAATGCAAGGACTTGGCGACAGGTCGGATCCTGGCTCTTGAGCCTAGCTAAGACGAGAGACCTAGAAATAGGATTCCTGCCTTAAATGTGTGCGCGCGGGCAGGACTGGAACAGTGCCATACCGACCCCAAACCCCGTGGGCTGACCGGTGTCATGTTTATTTCTTTTATATCTTGAATATGCTGGTTTCCGTCTAGAAAGAAAGCTGTGGGGTAGGCTCCCGTGGCATCACAGAACACAGCTCTTATTGTGATGGGGAGCGGAGTGGGAAAGGATCCTTTGGAACAGAGCTAATGGAGGAAAACTTGCAGGGGGCCAAAATTCCCCGGGGAGGGACCTCTTTTTTCCATTTGGGGCAATGAAAAACACACCGGGAACAAACCTTGAGTCAGCATTTAACATAAATACGAGGAAGAGACAGGCGTTTGTTTGCATTTATATACCGATGACTTAGTGCAAAGCACTACTCTAAGCAGTTTACATCAACATACTGTAACAGTAACCACCCAACATTCAATGTCCCAAATAAAACAAAAAAAATAGATACAAACTCACAATGATGGCAACATTGTGGGTGTTCAGGCGTTGTGCTTTGTGTACAGGGCCCAGTTCATCTCCTCTCTGGGCCGTAAAACTCATCAATCCACCTTGGCAGGTCTCAGCCTCATCTACCTTGCAGGGTTGTTGTGTTGATAAGAGGAGGTGGGGTATTTTATTTATATATTTAAAATATTTTTTACCCCGTCTTTCTCCTCGAAAGGACCAAAGGTGATCTCCTTGGAAGCAGAGTGGATGCACGTGTCATTGTAACAACTCTATCACAGTCCTGGTTTTTAACTCAGGCTGTGTTTGCTATGCACTGAGCCACTATTTAGAATGAGGGATGTCCCCTACTTCTGTGTGGAGCTCCGGCTTGTGACCGGAAACAAAGAGGACTACCTGAAAACCTGCCCGTCCACACCGCAAGCCACCGAGAGCACGAGTGTTTGGTTCAGCCGTCTTTGCCTCTTGGTTTTCCTTGGTGCCAACTTGGCCATTTCTGGCACAAGCAGCTGTGGCAGGTTGAGCTATGGCCAGGAACTCAAAATCCTCCTTGAGTGAGTCATGGCTGCTGGTTTGGAGGTAGAGCCAAATGGGCATCTCTCTCTCTCCCCCTTTCTCTCTCTCTCTCTCTCTCTCACACACACACACACACACTCTTAAACACACACTTTTAACTTGGCTCCCTGCCCCAGCTGATTCGAAGCCAGGTCTTACTGCAAATCTCCACATCCTGTTAGAAATCCTTAATCAGCTGGAGACAGCTGGGGGGAGGCAGGGGGAGAGTATGTTAGCGTCAAGAAGGAGGAGATGTAAACCCCCCCCCCCAATTCTGGCTGCATTTTTTGTGGTGAAAAGGTCAGGAACTGAGTCAAATTTGGATGACGTACCAGACAGGTAACCCCCTTCTAAAAAGGTATAGTAAGAGGATGGCAGCAATAGAGGCTCTTGATATTTAGGATATTTAGTCTTCACTGGTCTAAGTGAGGGTGCCCCTCTTGTTCTCAGGAACTCCAGGTGGTTCAACCACAGTATCTGGGGCACTGTTCTAAACAATACTTCGTTGTGTGTAATCCACCCTGGAAATGGGTGGGAGAGATTCAGGCTCTCAGTCCTCCTACCAACACTAGACCGAGGCTAGAGAATCATAGAATCGTGAAGTTGGAAAGAGCCCATAAGGCTGTCAAGTCCAACCCCCCCCTGCTCAAGGCAGGAATCCCAATCAAGACAGATCTGACAGAGGGTTGTCTAAATTTCTCTTGAATGCCTCCAGTGTTGGAGCGCTGACTACCTCTCAAGGTAATTGATTCCATTGCCGTACTGCTCTAACAGTTAGGAGGTTTTTCCTGATATTCAACCAAAATCCGGCTTCGTGTAACTTGAGTCCATTGTTGTGTGTCCTGCACTCTGGGATGATCGAGAAGAGATCCTGCCCCTCCTCTGTAGGACAGCGTCTCAAGTATTTTAAAAGTGCTCTCCTTTCTCCCCCCCCCCCCCCAAGTCTTCTTTTCTCAAGGCTAAACATGCCCAGATTGATTGATTCGGCCCTGCTCCCCTGTTGCAGAGTAAGGTCTTGGCTCAAGTCAGGCAAGCCCACGTTTGGGGTTTTAAGCATCAAATCTAGTCATCAGCCTGATTTTTGCCCATTAAGAAAGGGCTTGGTTCCTCAAGGATCCCTCCCCTCCCCTTGGCATCCCCATGTCACTGGGGTGGTGAACTTGCCAGTCTGTGGCCTTCCCTCCCTCCCACCCTGCCCGAAGCAGACACCTCCGCGTCGCCCCTGCCGTAGGGCCGCCTCGGAGGCGAGCCCGTTCCCGAGAAAGCAGAGCCGGGGCGGGGGCAGGATTCCTGGGGTCTTTCTGGGCAGGGCCTTCTAGGCTTCTCCCACCGCTCCCGTTTCATGGCCCCGAATAACACTGATGGGTCTGAACAGCTCCAGCCAGGCGACGAGGGGAAAGAATAACAGGCTCCCCATGTCAGGCGCGATTACGGGGCCGTTGCTATTTAGGGAGAGACTGGTGGATTTAAGGCTGCTTCTGTTCTATTGTCTCAGCCTCTGGGGCACTGGAGACAGGAATTTGGTGGATAGGTTGGGAAGGGAGGGGGGCGGGGGGCAGGCCTGGTCGGTGGGGTGGGTGCTGCGGCTGGAAACCTTTCTGGCTCATCTTGGAAATGAACCGCAGCAAAAATGGGGGGTGGGGAACAATGCGACAGGGGACCTAGGATGTGAGGCAAGGGCAGCTGAGGCCGTGACTGTGAGGAAGAGCCTGTGAAAGCAAAGGCTCTTGTCTTCTTTCTTTGTGCAGCTTGGCTCACTGACTTGAGCCATCTGCTGTTTTTTTTTTTTTTTTGGTGCCTCTGCCGATTGTAGATGCTCTGCTGTTTGCCATTCAACAGAAAGGAGACGATGTTTTGATCTCCCCTCCCCACCACACACACACATCAAAAGCTCTGTGATTTCCTGGATCACACAACACCTCAACTCAGAAACTATATTCGGTGGCTTGGCCATAATTTCCTTCGCAGCTCTTGACTTCAGCCTGTGTTGGTCTGTTACATTTATCTCGGCGTCTGTCTCTTCCCTGTGATAAATTTCTGCAGAAAAGCCTCTCGTAAATTCTACATCTTCAATATTTTTGTGGCATAGTAGCTAGTTAAAAGAGTTGAAATGGGGAGTGCAGAAGTACATTTAAACAACACTGAGGTTAAGGAGGAAGGGAGAGCAGCGTAGATTTTGGAGAAAGATGATAGCCACTTTGCTCTTGTTTTTACTTTTTCCAAGGTGTTGAAAGTAACATAATAGAGATACTGTGGTGTGCAGACTCATCCTTCAGTCATCTCCTGTCAAACAGGTCTTCTAGGGTATTTCGTGGTGCTACAAAATCCTGCTGGACTTGTTTGATTAGAGACATTAGCAGAACAAATGAAATCATGTGCGAACCTCTTTTCCCTTTGATCTCTATCCCTTGTCCACGTCCATCTCAGGATCTGTAAAAGGGGCTTTAGATGACAAAGGATGCGAACAAGCCAAAATTGGATTATCCAAGACTCGGAGTAGGGTAGACGTCAAACACGCGGGATCTCCATTGCTTCTCGCTAAAACAACCTAATTTACCAGTAGAAAAGGCACACATAGAATTAAACAATATGTTTTTAACACCAGAATTGAAGGAAAGCACCAATCCTTCCACATAAAAATCCACTGTGGGGTACTTTCAGCTTTGTTCTTTTCAGTCAGGTGGTCTTTTTGTTTCTCCTGTTAAACATTTGTGGGGCAGGCGGGAATTACTTTGTTGGTCTACTGTAAATTACTTAGGATCTGCCTGTAGACCCGGAACTAGGCTGTTGCTAGTGCTAGAGACAGAAAAACCAAGTTAAGAAGGCTGAGGGCAAAACACTGTGTTGGGTTACCTCTAGTGCACCGTGGGTATATTTACAGGGCGCTGTGCCCATGGCCGGCAGCCCTATGCCTGGTTTTGGAGGTAGAGTTCACAGAGTCTTTCCACCTGAGCAGAAATCAGGTTGAGTGCCTTTCCATGGCTTGGAAAGCTACTTTTCAGGAAGAATTAAAATTGCTAACATCAAGAGTTTTTTTTTTTTTTAAATTAATTGTTACATGCTATTTATTTTTTTCTTGCATTGTTACTGATTACTTTTTCCTTTACATTTTAGTTTGTGAGGGGGGAGAGAAATTATATTGAAAAGTAAGAAAATGGGCTAAAATTTGGAGGCGAGAAAGCCCCAAAGAAAAGTAATGAGTAACACAAAGTATATACCTTGTTTCTTGCCATCTTTGAGAAAAAACTTTATTTCTTTTTATTTATGCAAATTATGTTATGTGGTATGTTATATGTTTAATTGTTTTATAGTGTGTGTTGTAAGCCGCCTAGAGTGGTCACAATCGACCAGATAGGCGGGGTATAAATGAAATAAATAAATAAATAAATAAATAAATAAAGTAGTCACTTTACAATAGTTACATTACTTTGCAAAAGAGCCATTGTTAATCCTGAATTTCCTAAAAGCAACACTTTGTAATTTATAACACATTATTTCCTAGCTCTGAGCTGAGCAAAAGATAGGCACCAGCTTGCCTTTTTTTAAAAACTTGATCGGCAACCTCTCTCTCTCTCTCTTTCTTTTCCATCTCAGTAGCAAGGGCATAGCAAAGAGAAACAGTGGGGGGTTTGAATCCTATTCAGACAACTCAAGTTTAAAATAATAGGCATAGGGCAGCCAAGTGTAAGCAAGAGAGAAGGAGCCCACATCATCCTTCCTTTGGATGATGGGCAACAGGTGACCTTCCTGGCGTTGCTCTTAGACTGGAAGGTCAATCCCCCCTGCCTTAACCAGCCTCAGAAGTGGTGAAAGGCGGTTGGGGGGTGGGGTGGGGTGAGCACATAGCTTCCGCATCCTGGAACTCTGGTCGGGAAATAATTAAAAGTTCCCGGCCTCCAATAAATGCCTTCATTAGTGCTAATGTTACAACTATTATAGTAAAGCTGGTGATAATGGTAGGAAGTCAACCTTTGTGCCAGTTCAAACCTTTCATCTGTACCATCTGGCTTTAATTCTTGGGACAAGCCCATGTCTCTACTGTCAGGTGCCTGTACCTGTAAGGTGCATCCAGACTGTTATCTCCCATATTGCAGAGGGAGGGAGGGAGGGAGTGGACCTGGGATTAAAGAGAGGTGTGCCAAAGGCCACCTGAGTGAGCCGGTAGCGAAGACTGAAGATTCTAATAAGGGACTTCAGAATATGACCAGTGATGCCACCTGCCCTCGAAAGCAACTCAGTGGGGCTGGTGGCCTGGGAATATCTCCTAGCCCATGGATAACCCCCCGCTCGGCCCCTACCACTCCCTAGAAGTACCCCCAGCAGCAGCTTCTCCTGTAGATGATTCCTTGACTCAGGTTTGGCAATGAGAAGAAATGATCCAGGAGTCTGTGTGCCAGCTGCGTGTTTTCTGCCTGGACTCTCTTTTGCACAGCAGAAAAGATAGCAATGGCTAAGCACCTTCGTGAGCCTCCTGATCCGCCCTCGGACCCACGTCGTTGTCGGCTCGCAAGTCCCCCTGGGGATCAGCCCCGTGTCTCTGGGGCCGTGTTGGCATCCTTCCCCTTAGCAGCCTCGCCAAGGGGCAGACACCCATCTGTCTGCTGGCAGCGTGGCAAGGCGGGAGACCCCTGGCTTGCTTTGCCGAAGAGGGAGACTCTTTCTATATGGAAATGAAGAATTTAGGCTAATGGAGCTCAACCATCTCTAATTTTGCGATGGCAGGAGGATTTTGATTGAAAGTAATTAAGCAAGCTAGCTGTAAAATTAATTAAAGCAAAAGGGGGGATTTTTTATTGGATTGGATAGCGATATAGCGGCTGTCAAATGGGGGACGGATGGGGGTGACCTGAATTCTCTGCCCTCCCTCCCTCCCGCTCGGGACGTTTATGTCACTGTAATCTCCTTACAGCGGCTGGTGCGCATTTGTTTGAAATAATCAAGGAAATATGGTCAGAAATTGTCAGCCTTCAGATCTAATTTACCTGACAGCCTTGTGTGGGCCAGAATGCCGGGGGGGGGGGGAGGGAGGGAGGGAGAGAGAGAGAGAGAGGGGTGAGCTCACACTCTCGTGTATGGTAGTAAAGGACATTCTCCTCTCTCTCTCTCTCTCTCTCTCTCTCTCAATCTCCTTTTTCTGTTGTGTATCTTGAGCCAAGACTCTCTCCCGACTCCACAACCACATACATCCCAAAAGGAAAAATGGTATTAAAGAAGTTAGTGAATTTTCCCCAAGTCCCTCCTTTTTTCCTCCACCCCGAACCCACCCTCTGTTCTTTCTCTCCTCTCAAGCTTCCTCATCCCTCTGCCATAACCAGCTTTAGGGTTTAAGGAATATAGGATTAAGGGAGGTGGCTGTAATTCGGTATTCCAGATGGCTGACAACAGCTAAATCCACAGTCACAAATACCTCCATTTTAAAAATACTGCCAAATTAGTTCCTTTTTATTTGTTTGTTTGTTTCTGGTTTGGCCTGAAAACGCCGACTCTACAGAGACAAACAGCCTTTAATAGTGACCCGCCAAGCTCAGGGAGGGGTTCTTCTGCCGCTTGCCTCCCCTGATCCTTAAGATGGTCTCCGCACATTATCCAGGGCGTTGGAGGTACTGCTGCGGCCAAGAATGGGGCATGGTGATGTTTCCAAGCCTCTCCTGGGGGGGAGGGACACAACGCAGACCTATATTTTATTGTAAACTTTGCACCGCAAGCAAGATGCAGGATGAGACAACAGCGTCAAGTGACAGGTGCTGGTGGGCAACAGTGGCACCTCCCAGACAGAGTTAGCTCATCTGCTCTCATGGTTTCCGAATCTTGGCCACCGTCTTCTCCAGTTTTACTCCTTGCTAAGCAGCTCCACTCTGGAGAAGGCTGAGGGAGAGAGCAGAGAAACTGAAAGAAAGATGTCGCTGCCAGAGGCCCCGCTATGCCAGCGAATCACTCTGGGCAAAGATTGCCCAGGCTGGTACTCGATCCAAGGCCTTACGTTACATTACCCCCCTGGGGCAAGTCCGAACAGGCCAACAGTGCCTTTCCAGCTTCCCACCAAGGCAGAAATGTGGCTCTTAAAAGGAGATTGCGAAGGAGGGCATGCGTGTGTTTGGCCACTGGCCTATGCCAGAACAGACTGGGAACTGGATCCTCTTGATACCAACTCCCTTGTTTTAAGGATGGGAAGCGTTGGTTTGTTTATAAGTGAGTGGTGGGATCGCTAGTCTTACACCCTGCACGCAGATGACATTTCCCGGTTTTGTTCTAATTTGGTAACTGCATCCCTATGCTGTTGAGGACCACGCCGAGATCAGAGATCCACTCGTCCTGGCTAAGAGTGCTTTTTGCTAATCCCAAGATGCTGTCACTCCGGAATCCAGCTTCCTGCAACCTGGTATCCTCCGGGTGTGCTCGTTCTGCCCAAGGACCCAGGCGTCCCAGAGGAGGATCACGCGGCTCAGTTATGGGTAGTGTCAGTCTATCATGATAGTCATCCTCCCCAAAGTAACTTCCCAATCTCTGCCTTTATAACTTCAGAATCAATAGTGTCTCACCATCACCACCACCACTTGGAGCTCTCTCCCAGTGAGAACATCCTGAGAACCCAGAGATCTAAGACGATGGTCTTGGGGCTTCATTAATTCTGAACACGCAACCCCCCCCCCCCCAAAAAAATGCCATCTCCCTCTTCCATGGTTTGCTTCCAGGGCTTACTCTGCTAGCACAGGCTTGTCTCGAAGCTTATTAAAGCAGCACTTTTGCCGACCTTTGAGGTGAATTCGCTCGTAGCCGTGTGTTCCCTCCACCACTAGTTCCAGTTTTGCATCGAGCAATGGCTTATTAAAAGGGGGAGGGAGGGAGGGATCCCGGCGGCAGTTGCCTGGGAAGTCGCTTTCCGGTGCTGTTCGGGGGCTCTTTCGAGTGGCTTTCCCTTCCAAAGTAAAAAAGAGAAATCATGTTGTCCTCAGTCACTTGCGTGGTTGCCTGTGGTGAGTGAGAATCCCCTCTAGGAAACAGGCAGAGAAGTTGCAGGATCCGACACGGGAGTCTCGGCATATGGAGCTTGCGCATGGCATGCTGGCTGGGTTGTGTCTCTCTAATTGGAAATTGAAAAGACAGAAGGTTCTGTAACCCTGTCGGGTTGGCGGTCCCTGGCATTGCCTCTTCTTCAGCTCCTGCAAGCAGCCTGCTAACACGTAGACTCCCAGGAGTCAGAGAAAATTTCAACTTTCCAGAAAATATTGATAGCGGCTGTGTTTTTTCTGTTGGGCTAGTTCACATATCATGCGTATGCACTCTTTTGCCTAAGGCTGTGTTACTTTATCTTCAGATGTGGCTCCCACCTCTATCTCTTGTCGTTGGTCTCGGTACCAGAGCTGAGAAAGTTACCTCTAAGAAGGAATTTATTCCTGTTACATTAGATTGCTTAAAAAAAAAACACAATACATTGATGTTATGGTTTGTGACGTTAAACAGTGTTATTGGTCTATTTGTTTTTTCACTTGTTGCTTTTTTCATTACCTATGTGGAGAAACACTGTAACCAAAGTCTTGGGAGGGGGTTGTCTCCATACGTAGTAGCGCAGTGGCCAAAGTTGCAGTGACTAATTGAGGCTAATTAACAGGGTGCCAGCCAGGTGTCCAGTTGTGCACCCGACCCCTTGTTATTTAGCCTTAATGAGCGGCCATGACTTCTGCAGTTGCACTACCATATATGGGGGTGGGAGGAAATCAGTAGGATTTTGGCACTTAGGATTTCGGAATGCAGGGCACAAGAACTGGAAGTCCTTCCCGAAATGTATCTAAAAGTTGCCTAAAAAATCAAGTTCCCAGAAACAGTGACTCAGTATAGCAATTAAGCTACACCATTGCCTCTTATTATATTAATTCTGGAACGCGACTACTTTACACTCGTGTCACATTGCCCTTTGCAACTTTTAACAGGTAGCTCTGTTACTTATAGCCCTTTAATTCCAAGCTTTGCTTGGTAATGAGTAGCAAATTAACCTGCAAATATCTACTTCCAAGTAGCCATTCATCACTGTTTTGCTGAACTGGTCTATTTGCCATGTAAAGCTCCCTAAACCTCGGATGGTGTGCAGTGTTGACTGTTTTGTTGGCTGAATTGCCATTCCGTTGGGGATCCCCTCCACCTTTCTTTCAAGGGTCCCCATAAATAAGAAGGTTCTCCTTAGGAAGCAGGCAAGAAGGACTCTGAGATGTTTCCTAGTTTCTGGACCTCATCAGAGCTGTTCAGCTTCTCCTGTTCAAATAACAGAACAGCCACCTTAGGTCCTTTTTAAGGAGAAAGGCAGGAGAGAAATATTTTAAATAATAAATCATAATAACAGAAGTCTGGCATTCACATTTCAAGCTGAATCTGCTACGACAGAAATGCCCGGCACGTGCCCGCCTTCATTCATGGGAATGCAGCCTTGGGACAGAAACAGGCAGAAATCTTTGGGGTCTGCTCACCGTCAATGTTTTTAGTCCCCTTTTGGCTTTCGGCACCTCGTTTACCACTGAGCAGTGAGACTTTCCAAGGTGTAATTATTGTACACCCCCTCAAACTCATGCACACCCACTCACAACTTCTCTGGTAACTGGGATGACCTATTTACAAAACAGAAGATGGGAAACACACCCATTTGCTTTGCCCGCCTCAGTAATTCCCTTGATTCAGTCGGGGAGAAAGAAAATGGGCAGATCAGTGCTTTTTCTCCCCACGCGTGGTGTTTAAGTGCCCCCAAGCAGCAGGTGGAGACTCTTTGCTGAGGATCGTCCAATTTTAACTCTGCGCGTGAAGGTTTTTCAGGGCAGGACAACCATTTATTTCTCGAGTTGTACGGTCTGGGACTCTTCTCGGCTTTTGTCTACAAACTAATGACGGATCTAAGCAAACAAAAAGGTTGCTGCTGTGAAGGGGGACTTTTGTTTTGTTTTCTTTCTTTTTTTATCAGTGGATTGGCTTGACTTCTATCCTGCTTTCCTCCCAAAATGGGGACTGAAAATGCATCTCCCCTCCCGTCCTGCCCCCCGTTGCATGCAGGAGTCCTGTGAATGGGAGGAGAGGCCAGCATGTGAGAATCCTTCCTCGGGAATACATTTCACGTTTCCCACAGTGCAATCGACAACTGTGAACTGTATGAAAACGGTACTTTGCAAGGGTCGCCAGCCCACTTCCGTCCCACTGAATGGGTTCTCCCCTTTGCCCCCCATTCATTCACGTACCCCCTCTTCTGGGATCTGTTTAGACCTACTACCCAGAGGGAGAGGGGAGCTGATGCCTCTTGACCCCATTGTCCCATGTGGGTGTGAGCAGATGAGCATGCCACCGAGCCTTGGGGATGCCGGGATCAGTCATAGAAACTCTGCCAGGAAGTGGACCTCGGCAAGAATGCCAGCCTCAGACACCGGTGAAAACCGGAGATGACGAAAGAGCTTTGTTGCTGGGAACAGGTTCCCAAATTACCAGAGAGCCCGTTGTTGGGAACACAAGCGAGAGATTGTGGGTGTCCTCCTTGCGACCATCCCAGAGGTTCCTAGTTGGCCATGGTGGGAAGAGCCATTTCCCATGGAAGATGCGTCCATTTCTCAGAGGAGAAAGACAGTGAATTAGGACTGCGA
This sequence comes from Intellagama lesueurii, assembly GCA_037013535.1. Taxonomy (NCBI): domain Eukaryota; kingdom Metazoa; phylum Chordata; class Lepidosauria; order Squamata; family Agamidae; genus Intellagama; species Intellagama lesueurii. The sequence continues at coordinate 10,715,893 of JBAJHW010000016.1, read as the reverse complement.
GCACCAGACACAACTGACTGGTTGGCGTGGCATGCCAAGGTGATTCCATAGAGACTTGAACAGCAGGTTGACACACACCCCCTCGGGCCTGCTGGTGCCCCCAGCCCCTGATCCCCAGAGGAATGGTGCCAACCTATTCGCTCACATTCATTCTCTCCTCCCTCCGAAAAGCGTGCGGCTGAGCAGGAGGGGCACTCACGCAGGGCCACAATTCCCCACCTTCAATAAAGAGGTTGGCGAGGCGGGAGGAGGGGGCTGGCTGGGGCTAGCCTGAGCCTAGGAATCGGCAGGACCTCCTTTGTCTCAAGGGGCCAACCCCCACGGCTGAAGCCCCTCTCTGCTTCTGATCTGCTCTCCTCTAGCACTTTCGATCAGCCTGGAGGTGGCGGCGGCTGGATCGGTTTGGTTTGGATGGGTAACACACAGATCCCGTCGCTCGCCCGCCCCCCCCAAACCAGCTTCCATGCAGTATTTTCATCCCCACCTCAATTTCTTTGCATATTGTTTAGGAAGCTGCTGGTGTGCTTTTGGCTTCCTTCCTGTCAGACCTGGTTCTTCTCGAACAATCTTCCTCTCTGGTTTTATAGCCATTTTTCCCCCTGCCAGCTCAGGGCATTAGGAACAACAACAACAAAAAAATTTTTTTGCTGGGATTGCCAAAAAACCCTGTGTGCTCTACGACTCCCCAAACATCCCTTTATTTTTATTGTTCTGTTAATTACTGTTTAAACTTTAATAAGTCACTTTGTCAGGAGGGGGGACCTGCAGCGAGGTTTTTGTGCAAACACTGGGCCCAACGGTGACTCTGGTGTAACATAACCCTTTATACAATGTGGGAATGTTTAGACTGGAACAGAAACTTGTTATTTTAATGACAGTTAAAGAAAAAAGGAGGGGGGGCAAATGAAAGGAGGAAGTGAGTTTGATGGGAGAATCATTTCTCTTTCTCCCTCCCTCCCTCTCCCCTCACCCCCCAGTGTTTTCACAGCCTGCTTTCAATGAGCATGCCATCGACTGGCAAACAAGGGGTTTGCTGGCATGCTCTGGATCCGATCCTTTCCCTGTCTGATCCTTCTTCACTTAGTCCCGCTAACAGCATGTCTCCAAATTGGCTTGCACGATAGAGGAGTGGCAGGTCTCATCCAACAGAACCGGTTGGTAGGTGGTTCAGGAGAGATGGCCAGGAAGGGCTTTGGCACACTGGACACAGTCAATTTGCAGATGTGGTCTCTAGGGCTGTTCCACCGCTGGGCAGAGAGGGAGGAGTCTGTGCCCAGTGGCACATGGCAACGGGTTGAAAAAGAGACTGGTGTGTCATATGGAATGCCCTGCACTTTTAAGCTTGCTTCGTACCAAAAAAGTGGCCCATCATGATTGCTGAAGAAAGATTCTTTAATGATTTTAAAGGGGGAGCGGGTAGGTAAAATCATGGAGAAATAATATTAGGCTGTTGGTGACTTAAGGCGATGGATGGATTCTGCTCCTCAGCTCAGAGGTACTATACCTCTGAATCCCAGCAGGGGATGATAGTGGGAGGCGATTCATGGGCTCATGCAGTGCTGGTGGGGCTTCTTAGAACATTGGGTCAACCTGGCCGGGATGCTCACGTTTGGACCTGGTGGTCCTTTGTTGTTTTCCAGCAAGGCTCGTTAGTTGATTTATCTTCTTCTGCTCAATGGCAGAGCCAACTCCCCACCCCCAGCCCACATTTTTTGTCATTTGGTAGCTTCGATCAGGAGAGGGTCCTTTATCAATCCATACTTTGGTTAAGGGCAATGCGTAAATCAGGGAAGTGCCATGGCTAAATTCATCCTCTGCCTTTTGTGGTGGTGGTGGTGGTGGTGGAATCACACCCCAGAATCTTTGGCTGCTGCTTACAATTCTGGTTTTTAAACTTATGCTTCCATCCATCGCAAGGGATGTGGCTTCCAGGTGTTATATACTTCTGCTTTCCTGCTCTGCATGTCAGCCTTCAAATGCTCCTCCCCGCCAAATTCTAAGCATGAATGCCTCCTGTATCTCTGGTCCCTGCCACCATGTTTGTTTGCTTTTTGGTGGCACAGCACATGGATAGAGTTATCAGGATGCACCACAGCTGAGGCTACACCAGCTGTTCTAAAACCCAAGCACACAAGGCCAATGATGGGCATGCACCATAGCTAATCAGAGGGCGAGCTGGCTTAACCCACTCACAACGATAAATTACCCTGTTTCCCTGAAAATAAGACCTAACCTGAAAATAAGCCCTAGTATGATTTTTCAGGATGCTTGTCATATAAGCCCTACCCCAAAAAATAAGCCCTAGTTAAGTGAAAGCCCACCCATTGTGCAGCAGCCAGAAGAAGATGACATGACTGTATTTGAATAAACGTAGATTGTACATGAAAAAAATAAAGCATCTCCTGAAAATAAGCCCTAATGCATTTTTGGAGCAAAAATTAATATAGGACCCTGTCTTATTTTCGGGGAAACAGGGTAGTTGGGTATGAATGGATGGGTATACGCTCCACCTCCTGTCCTCAGGTTTGATAGGGCAGTAGCTCTTAACTTCAATCCTTTCCGTCTAGTAAACAGGCAAAAAAAGGACTAATTAATTAATCCATTGATTAAATACTGTATTGCCGTCAGTTCATTTCCAAAATAGGGTGATTTTTTTCCCCAGGGTTTCCTTAAGCATAGAGAACTCAGAATTGGTTTTCCCATTCCCTTCTTCTGAGGGCGCTCTGGGACCGTGTGGTTGGCCCCAGGCTACACAGGCTGGCTCTTTTTCCACTAGGCACAGTGGGGAATCAAACTCCCCAACTCCGGCTTCACAGCCAGGTGCTTTGACAGCTGAGAAGCACCCTCAAAAAAATAAAAATAAAATAAATTCAGCACACCTCCAGCATTATCTCTGCATTTAGTCTCTGGGTGATTCTTGCTGGTGTTTCCACGGTCCTCCGGAGCTAGCGAAGGTGCCCACGAAGCTCTTGGCAACCCAGCCGAGCTGAAGTCACCTCCATGTCAGCCTGGACTATTTTTAGCCCCCAGCTATAGATAGACAGTAAAGTCAATGGCTATCTGCAACTTGAAAATGTTCAACTTTGGCTGACCTCCTCTGAGCAGCCGGACCAAAATGGCCAAAATCGGCCCAGTCTGCGGTTTCTGAGCGGGGCCGTGCTTTGAGATGAGAGATGGCATTTGCACACTGTGGGTGCCATATTTACACCCCCCCCCCCAAAAAAAATGTTTGGGCTTTTATTGCCTGTGTATAAACAGTGACGTTGGCTGTGGGGTGGAGCTAGGATGGACAAATAGCAAGCTTGTGGGATCTTACCTTTTTTCATTTTTTAATTAAAAACTCAAGATCTGTCCTCTCGGGGCTTTGGTGCAACAGAGAGAAAGGGAGGCAGGGAGGGAGATGAAAAGCATTCTAAATGCAGGAATTTATTCAGAACACCCAAACTGACCCAAGCTGCTTCTTTTGCGGTCCACAAAAACCTACCCTTAATTACCCCAGCCTTTCTTAATTTTCACAGAATACATTAAGGCTGCTATGGCTAATAAGTTGCAGGGGGGGTGTTGGGTTCATAAATCCTTACAGAGGGGCAGCAGAGTGCCCACAGATATTGGCAGAGCTGGGGTCGTGCGGCTGTTCTTTGGAAACAGGACCCTGCCGAGTGCTCGGGGGCAGCATGCGCCCTGTAGCATGCGGTAGAGCAGGCCCGGGAAAACTCCCTTCCAATGTAGATCCCCCACCCCCTGCCTACCCCTGCATCCAAGCATCCCACAGACAACCCCCCCCTCCACACACACACACACGTTTCCCTAGGCCACACACGTCATTCTGCAGACAGGATTCCTGACAAGGTTCCCACCTCTTCTGTCCCTCCGCCACAGTGCTGTGGGAGGGTGCGGGCGGGGCATACCTACCCTCCCCGCACCCCACTGCCTTGACTTGCCATGGTGCCATCCTTGCCAAAAACATGGACCAAGCCAGGTCTCAGACGTGGCTTCCCATCTTCTCTTTTACCCTGCAGCACGGTTAAAACCAGGAAGTGTCCGAGTGCGTACAAAAGGAACTATAGATTTCCTGTTGTGGGAGAATTTGTAAGGGATGGCCTTTCTCCCCTCCACCCCACCCTGGCCTTCCTTTCCTGGGTTGCATTTGTTTGCCTTAAAAAAAAAAAAAAAGTGTCTCCTTTCTCTCTAGAAAGCAGGAGAGAATTCCTGGACATGATGCCGAGAGTTGTCTTCCTGTGCATCAGGAATGGGGTGAACTTGGAAATGTGATGGGGGAGGCTACAAATCAGTTGAAGTGTTTAAGCTAATTAGTCAAAGTGTTTTGTCTTTTCTGCTACCACCTTCTGCTACTGTTGATGTGCGTAAGCTTCGCTGCTACACCAAAGTCTTTCCCTTTCTCCCACCCCGGATTCTCAGCTTGGCGGAAACAGCTTGCTAACAGAAGCTAGCAGAAATATTTGTAATAACTTGCAGGAGATGCCGGGGGTCTAGTGGTCAGGGGGACCAGGTATGTAGGCACTTCAAACACGCGCTAGGCACCAATGGCCAAGGGTTTTAGCAGCCAGCGCTCCACAGACCCTTGACACATGGTGGGGTGGGGGCGTCTGCTTGGGAATATCCAGAACCAGCCCAAACTTCTCTGGCACAGAGAGAGCAGCCTGTCCTATGGGAGGCTTTTAATCATTTTGTCCAGCTCCTAAGAACCTGTTCTTTAACTTCCAGACGTTAGACTCCCAAGCTTCTGGCTGTTTTGTGGATGTGAATTCCCCCCCCCCCCCCACACACACACACACACCTTTCTTTCCCCTGAGTGTGATTGGAGAAACGGAAGGGGACCTTCTTCCAGGTGTGCGTTTCTTTCTACATCAAGGGATGTCCTGATGAAATGCAGCACAGATGGCATCCGTAGACGGAGCAGCCAGTGGAAGCCACTTGGCTTTTCAGGCAGGAAGGGTCCCTCTTCAGTGGGGAGGCTCAGGGGCTGCTGAGTTCTCTGCAAAAACGAATATTGACTGTTTTCCCCGAACCCGCCTGAGGGCTTCCAGATGGATGGAGCTGAACAGGCAGAGAACGGCCTCCAACGGCAGAAAACAGTTGTCCCCCCCCCGCCCCGCATACATACACACTCACACATCCCTGCCTACCAGCCTCCCCTCTTTTCTCCCTGCCTCCCCTCCTCCACCCAGTTTTCTTCCTTCCCCATGGCCAGTGGGGGTCACTTTGGCCACCGAGCTGTGCTCAAGGGTAGAGCCTTCCTACCCACCCCCCAAGAAGGCAAGGAGCCACCGTATAGATATAGATGCATACATATATACGTGTGTGTGTGTGTGTGTGTGTGTGTGTGTGTGTGTGTATATATATATAAAAATGCTGAGGTTTTATTTTTCCGTGCTGCGCGTTTCCCTAAATTGCCTTTGACTGTGTGCATCGCTAATGAAAGTTTATGCCCTTGTTAGAAGGACAGCCAGGTCCATTCCAGTTAGGGCTGGCCCTGTCTTCCTGCCAACTGCCCTCCCCTGGGTGGGCGCACGCATACAGACAGGCGCACGCACCCTTGTGCGCACGCGGAGGCGCAGACACACTCCCGTGGGCACATGCACACGCGCCCGTGCATCCATACGTGCTTCCTCTCTCCCTGGCGAAGAAGTAGAGGCTGTTATGAACGTGGCAGGGGTGAGGGGTGGGAGAGGGAAAACTCCATATTTGTCTAAGTTGCTTTAAAAGGATTTTATCATGTCATAAAAAGGGGGGGGGGAAGTACTCTCGGAAATTGATCCTGCACACAAGTCCATCGGGCAGAAGGACGTTAGGATGTTAATGGCCATTTTGCTCCAGGGTGGCTTATTAAAAAATTTATACATAAATGCTTAAAATTGCATAAATTATTTAAAAAAAAACATAGTAAGCAATTTGCAAATTGCACTTTGCTTCTTTTTTCCCCTCTTTCCCCAATTTCTCCTTGTTTTTACACTTAACTTTTTTTAAAAGTGTTGCTGCTATTATTATTATTATTATTATTATTATTATTATTATTATTATTATTATTATTATTATTATTATTATTATAAACCATTCTCTCATCTCTGTCCTTTAAGAAGAGTTAGTTTCCAAACACCTCTCCACAGAAGAGAGAAGGATGTCAGAAATCAGACATAGAAACAAACCTTTTTCAAGCCAGAAGTTAGGACGGGAGTTTTTAAATTAATTAATTACTTTTTTTAGGGGGGGGGAGATGGGGGGAAGAAAGCAAGAAGTTTCGACGTGATGAGTGTCTCTCCCGCCAGTGTGGAATGTCACCCACACATCCTGGAGATCGTAGTGGGGAGGTTTATGATGGTTTCCCATTGATTTGTTTCCTCGACGCAGCTGCCGACCTCTATTGAGGGACAAACATAATCAGCGCTGACGCAAATTAGATGGTTATTCGTTTTGAAAATTGACAGAAAAACAATAAAAAAGATGAAATGCTCCCAAATCAATAGATATAATGAAATTCAAATAATCCGAGAGATGAGGTCTCCATGGCAACTGATAATGTGGAAAAGAAAACAATTTAATAAAGGACAGACACACTTTGAAAACAGATTGGGCAAAGGGAAGGGGGGGCGGAGAGGGAGGGGTCGGGTGGTTGGGGGGGCGGAGGGGGGAGCAGGGAGGGAGGGAGGGAGGGAGGAGGTGGCGACCCTGGTGGTGTTTTAAGCCAGGGAGGGGGGCAGCTCACTCGCCGCCTCTCCGGTTGGTTAGCAGCGCCGTAGTGAAGGATCACTGTCCACCCCAAGGACGAGTGCCATAATTAAGAGAGGCTTTCGGTCCAGAAAGTGCAGATTCAGGTTTTAATACACAAAATTATTTCAGGAGCACTGAATCGGAAAGTCGTTTGTTATGACCTTCCTGAGAGGCCTGAAGCAGGGGCATGTTGGAGGCGCGGCGGCTGGGCCGCTGAGTTATGGCATATTTGTGTTTTTATAGTGTGGAGGGGAGGGGGGGAAGGGGGGAGAAGGTTAAACAGTATTTACAGCTCACTTGTTTTCAGAAAGGAAAGAGAAATAGAGTTCATGAAAAGATGAGAGAGAGAGAGATTCCCCTGCCATGTGAAATGGGCACCCCTGGGTCAGCCTTACCATGGCAGGGTTTGGGGGTTCTTCAGCCCATCGGGGCCTGAGGAGGCAAGCCTGGGGGGGCGGGCGGGCGGGGGGCCGAACACACACAAAAACAAATCTCTTGGAGGGACTGCGTTTTGTACTCCCCGCGGCCTGGGTCTCTTTGCCAGGTCCAGCCACACAAACCCAACGGATCAACTGCTTCAGAGCCTTGTGGCCATTTTGCTCTCTGCTGTCTGTGCACCTTGCCCCAAACACACCCGTGACTCTAGGTGTGTGCCCATGCCAGGGCGCCTCGTTCTGTCTGTGCATGCTTTTCAGCTCAGAAAGATTGGCTCCTGCACGTGTGTTCCTGTAGTCATACATGCACGCCGTGTGCATCCATATTTTGTTCATGGCCAGACAGTGACCTACGACGTACCTAGATGTGATTCTTGAGTTCTTTCACAGCTCTGGTTCATTACATGGCTGCATACAATGAAGTCTATGTGTGTCTGGTAGCATGTGTGTGTACATAAACAAGACTTCATGCACGCATGCATTTCTCTGCTGTATTGCATGTTATTAGGGGGAGCTGATTCACAAGACTATGACTTAGCCTTTCCTTCATTCAATGTACGTACAAGTGTGCATATGTGTATGCTGGCTTCAGCGGTATTGTGGAAATTTGGAAGTGTGGGTGTTTATCATACGAGACTCCTTAACCATATCCCAAGGAGATGGATTCCCATGGATGGACCAGTTCTATGAGTGCTGCTCTCTCTACAAGGATTGGGCCTTTTGTAAAATAAATGGGTCTTAATTTTCCCTTCAGTACCAAGTCAGTACCTTGCAGTATCACAGGGATGGTTCGTAACAGCACATTGCTGATGGGAAGATCTACCCCTCTCACCTGCTATTATGGGTATTGTAGTGAAATTCAAAGAGATTGGGGAGTTGTGAAAAAGGGCAGCTGCAATAATGGGAAAATCCCAACACTTTTGACCTTGTATCACACTTAAGACTCCACTACAGCCCTGGCTCCTTTCACTGTTCCCGTAGGATCTGAAGCTGAGATTTGTGTGGATGCAACACTAAGGATAAGACACTAAGAATTCCTTGGGTCAGTTTTTACCTCTAGCTGGCCTTCAGCAAATCTTGTCGCTGTCTCTTTCTGCCCCTGGTTTTCCAAGAGAATTGTGAGGATAAAAAGCCAGCCTTGCCTTAATGGGGGGTTGTTGTGTCAACCAGATTCATGAGCATGCTGTACATGCAGAATATTCTTTGTCTTAGGTAAGTGCAATTAAAGGGCATCAAGGATCTTCGTGTGGCAACCATGCAAGAGGGTTATTTTGACCATTCAAAGTGGAGATGGGTTTAGGAGGGCACCAAAACGGCTGAGCAAGGAATCTGAAATGGCCTCGGTTAAAGGGTTCGCTACATCACCGCCCCGCAAATAAAATCTCACCTGTCAACAATTTGAGGGCCTTTTTGTGGCTCTCGCCCTGGAAGTGGAGCATGGCTTTGGAGGTGAGATTACTGTGAATTAGCCATAGGTAGTCACTTGCCCATTTCTCCTGACATGGTCCCTCAAGCCCTGTTGGTAGTCTGGGTGAGGGATGGTCAGAGTCCTCCTCAAAACAGGTTCCAGGATCATTTTTTTCTTGAGTTTACTGGACTGGGAAAATAAAATATGTGCGACGAAGCAGATGGTGATCCACGAAAGTGCACACTGAAACAAACCTGGTCGTCTTAAAAGATGCCACAACATGTTTGTTTTTCTTTTGTCTTTTGTCTTACTTTGCCAAAAAAAAAAAAAAAATTAGTTCAGTGCCTTTGGCTCAAAGACGGTCTCTTCTTACCTGTGCCGTGGCCTTCAGAGCTTCTGCCCTTGGGGTGGCAGTGTTTGAAAATCTACTCTTTCAGACTGGAAAGACATGGCTAGTTTCCCCGAGAACCTGGGCCAGAAGAAGCCCAGGTTGCCTTCCCTCTGGCCCTCCTGCTTGCCACTCTTCAACTATCTCTTTCCCCCCCACCCTGCTACAGCTCTTGTTTTCCCTTGTAAAATGGGGCGAGATTGATGGCGGGTTGCGGTGCAGATGTTAACACTTCCGCCTGATTTATGGAGTTACTTAGCCTAGAAGTGAGACCACTTAGACTCGTTTTGGATGGTAAACCTTTTAACGTGGATAAAAAAAAAATTATAATACATACATGAAGGAAAGAGGAAGATAGCCCAGCAGAAAGTGGGTGTAGGGTGGGGATACCGATTTGAGAGCCATGCCTTAATTTTATTTACTTTCCCTGCCCCCTTCCTCTCTCCCTCTCTCTTCTTCTCTAATAATAATAATAAAAAAGGGGAGGGAACTCTGTTGAGACAGGGAACAGCCACAGAATGTCAGCTGCAAACTCACAGGCCAGCTCCTAGTTTGGGAAGAAATGTGTTCTGTCAATACAGATTTCAGAGGAGAGGTGGTTGGAAGGAGTACGGCAAAGGTGGGTGTTTGTGATTTAATGGGGTCTGAAAACAGAGGCCGCAATGACACCGATGAGAACACCGGCCGAGTTTTTCTGTGTCTTAACAAGAGATTTGGGTGGCAGCCGAGTGCAGGTGGAAATGGTTGGGTATGGAGGGAGAGCCTGCCTGCCTCTCCTTTTCCCCACACCCGAGGCCACTCTCCTAGTTTCCAGTCTTCCCGTGGAAGGGCTTCTACTCATGTTCCCTTGAAGAGGAGCCGGTTTGCTTTGCATTTTAAAGTGGGACTTCGGATGTCCAGGTTCAAGCCCTCAGAGGACCGTGGAGCTCACTCCGTGAGTCTAGACCATCCTGTTTCTGCTCTGCCTGATAGGGTTTTTGTGAGGATCCCATGAGGATGAGAGCATCACCTTGAACCCGTTGTAGGAAAGAGAGGAGAGATACATGTGACGAACAAGTAAATAAACACTGGAGGTACTGTAGTCTGCCTGACTCTATATTCATCTGTTTATTCATTTATTTTAAAATGTAAAAGCTGTGTCTTTATCCCAGAGAGGCTCTCAGGGCAATATACTTGACGATCAAACATTCAGCTCAATAAAAAGAGCCTAAAATGTAAGCATTGTTACAATGAAGCTGGGAGGCAAAAACTCGTTCAACCCGCTTAAAATAATAAGGGAGAACATAAAAACAAAAAGGCTGGAACCTGGTGTGGAAAAGAGTAGAGCCGTTTGCTGCCGGGCCAGGCCGGATGGCAGTGCTCTTGATCCCAAGAGGATCGCCCCCCTGCGTGTTCAGGCAGACGACACAAAGAGAAGCCCCCCCCTTTTTTTTTTTTAACCTTCTCCTTTGCAGGAGGCAGGGATAGGGTGAGCAGGCTGGACCTTGGACACAAGGCTCAAACAAGAAAGATTTGCCTGCCTCTCCCGTCTGCCCGTTCAGATGTGGAATGGGAGAGAGATGCCCCCTTGTCCCTGGGCGGGGGCAGGGGCGGGGGCAAAGCATCTTGGTGGTGAGTCTTGGAAATGGGTGGCATTCTGAGTGGCAGGGGGCATCCTCTGTTTTGAACTTGGCACGGAGTACGCGTGAAGAGGTGGTCCCAGCCATTCCAGCCACCAGGGTGACCCTCTGGATGGGCCAGGATGCGTGGCTTCCCGGTTCCTGCCTCCCGGCGTCCCTTCTTGCCTGTGTGGCCGTTCCCATCCAAGAACTCTTTTTGTTCTCGCCTTGTGTCTTCCAAAAGTGGTCCCATTGGCAGGGGAATTCTGGGAGTTGGCCTCCCAAAGGTAGCGTTTCCAGACGCCGGTTAGCCTGAAGGAAACGGAGGAGCTTCCTCACCCAAGGAGAGGAAGGCCTGGGCTCGCCAACCCCCGGGGTGCCTCTGAGTTGGCCAGTGATCCATCCACCCAAGCGCCAACCCTGCTCCAGCTCACCATTAACCCAGCGGCCGATTTCCCCCGGGGCCTCTTGCTGGAATCCATCAAGCAGGGTGCTCAGCACCACTGCTTTGACCAGCACCCATCTGGTTTGATTGATCTTTGTGCCACCCGTCCCTCCGGCTGGTCAGGGGAGGAAGGGGGCATGCCGGAGCAGCAGCAGCAGCAGCAGCGGTTGGCTCCGTTTGGGCCAGCTCCGCTTCTCCCCCTGCGGCCAGCCTGCCTGCCTGCCTCCTTCTCCCTTGGCCAGTTGATAGATGGCATAAATTAGGCCTCTGAAGGGGGATACTGCATCCTTAAGAAGAAATATGTCCTCATTTTTCTTAAACACCGTTTGCACTGAGTGAAATGTTTAGAAGGGACGCTGAGGGATAACTTTATTTCTTACCAGGGAGTTCAGAGCCGTTCAGTTAAGCTCATAAAACATGGGGAGTAAGGGAGCTGACAGGCTGCCCGTGCATTAGAAAAGCCATTCTTCTTCCTGTGGGAAGCTCACCCCATGCTGAGGCCTGGTATGTACCCGTGGGGTACTTTGGGGCCCTGGCTACCAAGGGCTGGGCTGGGCGGGGGGGGGGTGGCTACCTCAGGGACAGGTCTGCAGACCAGGCTTGCCAACGACGCTATGGCTCAGAAGGAGCCCTCCCGTGGGTTCTGCTTCATGCCGGAGCCCGATTCTCCCAGGGTTTGGGAAAGGATGAAGGGCATCTACAGGGACTTTGGGATTTAGGCGAAGAAAGGGGTGACTCATTTTGGGGTGCCAGCTTTCTGCTCTCCATGTCGCACTCCAGCCCATTCTCCTTTCTGGAGGCAAGGGGAGAACTTCTCGGATTCGACTTCTAGAATCCGCTCCTTCAATCCATTTTGGTTTAATATTCATTTATGGGGAGGGAGATAAAGATGACCATTTTATCAACCGCTTCCGGAGTTTAATTAGATTTCAAGCAAATGTCAGATACATTTGGGCTTTTGCAAAGGGCGGTGTGGGGGTCTTGGAGTCCTATGGGTTAGAGCAGGAGAATTACTCTCTCTGCCTCCCCTCACATACATCTCCCAACACATTCCCCTTGTAGAGGTCTCCACACTTCGCCGTGAACCTGATGATAGCCCCAGTGCTTCAGAAATAAGGCCAGAGCAGCCTCTCGTAGTATCTTTATTTATTCGTTCAATTTATGGTAAGATCCGAAACTCAACAGATGGTTGTTGTGTGTCCACACATTGTGGCCTGGATTCCCCCACGGGGAGCGGGGAACGTTTCTGGCACACGCGCCTGCTCTTCCTTCCTATTGCCCCATTGTGGAGCTCAGGCGGCACATCCAAGCTCTTGTGCCTATGCCTTGGCCCATTGGGGGAAAAAAAAAGATTAGCCTTTGAATTGGTGGGAGAATGGGAAAGTTTGAGTCACTCCAGGCTGGCTTACAAAGCTCTGTAGAGATGGCACAGGAAGGGAGATTTCTAGCTATTGCTCGTGGACCTGTCAGGTATTCTGCAGTGATGGCGTGTGTTTGACTTAATAGAGTCAAAGAGTCTCGAGGTGCCTTCAAGACGACCAGGTTTTATTCAGGATAAGTTTACGTGGCTTCCAGCATCCTTCATCAGAGGCCCCCTGACCCCCTGTAGCATAGCACACCCCTGGTTGCTGATATTCTGAGAGTTTTGCTTGATCTCTTTCTTTACTCACCCCCCCCCCCCCCGAGACATCCTGGTTAGCCTGGCAAGTGGTTGGTGCCCCCTGCTCCACGAGCTGTACGTTGAGGTCCCTCCGCTCTGGATGCTTCCTTGGGAATTGACTGGCAATTAGGGCCGGGCAGCCCCCCAATAACACAAGCTGGGACCGACGCTCCTGCGGTTTGCCAGTCCAAGGCTACCAGACTGCAGGGGTGGGCCTGGCAGACGGGGCAAAATGCCAGTGTTGGAGACTCCGACCTTCCTTCCGTCTCTAAACCGCCCCCCCCTCTCCTCCCCTCGTCCTTTTTCTGATGCCAAAAGATGGAATATTTGTTTGAAATGAGAAACAGTTCTCAAATGAATTTGGAGAGTCAGGGAATTAATGTCAGTTTTCTCCCCCGCGCCCCATGCCCAGACTCTCGCAAGCTGATACACTCCTTTCCCAGCTTCCCTCCCCCCCTTTCAATTTCTGAAGCCTGCTGATTTGAATATTTATAAATATCAGTAAATTATTTATTGTAGCAATCTGCTGTGCCATTTTACCGATCGCCGTTAACACTTTAGGGTTTTTCTGCTTCTCTCTGACTCTCTCGTCCTCCTTCAGAGAGACGGTGGCTGAGGAATCATCCTGGGTGGCGGTTGGGAACCCGAGCAAAGCATGGTGCCATTATGGTGTGTTTTCAGGTGAACCTACTAAATGGCGGGAGGTAGATGCAGGTTGCCCAGGAGTGTGGAAGAAACCTTTGGCAGCAGGCATTTTATTGGGTGGTTATAGATGGGTATTTAGGACTCCTACATAAAAAGATTAGGGAGAGCTTTAGGGTGAATTGTCAATGGTGTTAACAATACATTTTACTGTAATACAAAATAGAGATTTTTATGGAGTTAGGATTCTGCAGAAGAGTGGATTTTACAACAACGTAGGCATGGTTTGCATCTGTACGCCGATTTTGCGCAATTTCATCCCTGTTAGTCGTCTGCCGTGGTGGAAGGGGGGAACTGGGCAAGGAAACTGAAGCGCGCACTCTCCCCCTGCAAGGCAAAAGAAGATCCTGAAAATCTTTCCCTCCCCACCAGCCCCTGGTTCCATTTTACCAGCCCCCACTCTTGAGGGGAACCTCTGTAGTCTTGAGGACTAGAAACTTTCTCATTAAAATATAAAGAAGAAAGCCGAGCTGCTCAGAGGCTGAATGCTGTATGCCATTCCAAGTTCCATACGCTGTAGAATATACAGATCCTTCCTGTTTTCGGGGAAAAAATGTCCTCTGGGGATACAGATAGTCTCTTTCATCCCATCGGTCTCCTACAGGACAAAGGGGTTTCTGAGGTCCTGTGCCCCGGGCATAATTTATCCTCCCTCCCGGCCACCCACCCACCTCCCAACAGTAAAGGATCTCCATGCTCCACCAGGGCCGAGGAGACAGCTCGCTCTTTTGCTGGGAACTCACCAAGGTCAGCCGAAAGAGACAGCGTTCCACTAAGCCGAGGTCGTCTCTTGAGCTAAAAGCAATAAAATGTTTTATTGATAAACTGGAGCTCTGTGTGTGCGCGCGTGTGTGCGTGCGCGTGTGTTGGGGAAGAAATAATAAAGTCCACATCACTCCATTGCAGACCAGATGTTTCTGCACAGTCATCTCTATCGGCGCTCCCACCCCCTAGAGTGGGCTGTTCCTTACCCCGTCCTGATGATGTAAAGTTTTGCCAAGTTTGCCAAGGAAATTCGACATTCAGAATCTCACTGGGCAGAACTGACTAAGGGTGGTGAGGGTGGTCTGTTTGGTAGTTTGGTATGAACCACAACTGAGTAAGCCTTCGCAGGACTCGTTTCTATAAGGCCAGCCTGTCTTCCGGCCGTTGTCCCCCACCCTTCCTTGGCTTCTCCCTGTCAGGGCCCTGAGTCACAGACCCAGGAAGCTGTGTTAACATCTGCACATCCCTGTTTTAGGAATGCTCTGTGAATGAGGCTCATGTGTATAATGGGGGGGGGGGCAGATCCTGGAACAGCTCTCAGGGGCTGTACCCCTTTCCCGATGGCGATCAAGTTCAAACTGGGGGTGACGCGGGGGATTTTATAGGAATCCCAGTCTCCCTACTTATACAGGATTTTACCTGTACGTTTTAAACCTGTCATTGCAGTCTTAAGGTCTAGCAACTTGCTTGCACAGAAACAAAGATGCAGCCTGAAAAGCTGAGGACATTGTTATCCCAAACCCAATGTCGCTGCATGAGGCAAGCGTGGCATCCACGCTGCCTGGGTCACAAGGCCACCCGGCAACTCCTCCGAGCTCTCAGAATCCCGCGGAAAGTCCAAGCCGGCCTGGATGGCTTTGGGTGCCTCCTGGTTTTCTAATGCATGAGATGTTATTCCCAGTAGGGGCCCCTTAGACCTGTATCAAGGAGAGAGAGAAGCCCGTTCCCAAATCCACACGTGTGAGAAAGCTTTCCTCTTTGCTCTCCCCCGCCAGCCCACCGTTTCTTCCCTCGTTCGCCCCAAACAATGTGGTGAATAATTGATTGGATGAAACCCTCACAGCTCCTGGAAAGCTGGCACGGCGGCTTCCCTCCTGAGCACAGCTAGTCAGCTGGGCTTAAAATTCTTCAATAAGAATGCGAAAGGTCCATCTGTTCGTTTTTCTGCACAGCCCTCTGAAGTGACAGTCCTCGGAAGCCTGCTCCTTTTCCCCACCCACAACCCCGTCCCTAGATGGGGAAGCCTTGCGCTCTTCCAGAATGGAGGAGAACCCCCTTTCTCTAGTCCGGTCACCCCCTGCACCACCTGTTGGCCCTCTTTAACCTAGGTGTAACCCTTCTCTTGGACTCTGTTCCCACCTCCACCCTTCCAACTAAAATCTAGCTCTCCTTCACCATCCTCCCTCTCTTCCCAGCTCGCTTCCTTCCTCCGATCCTTTAGGAATCCCCTTTAAACAACAACAAGAACCGCACCAAAGTGTACCGGCAAAGATCGTCGCTCTTTCCGTCGAGCAGGCGAGCCGAAGTCTAGCAGCCCGAGTACACTGGCCCGAAGAATTTGGCTGAAGGCGGTTTGTAATCCGTGCTTTCAGTACATATCTGACACCTAGCAAAAGCTGGAATCTGTGACCTGGATAAAGGATGGTGGGCTAAGCACATTTGCACATATTTGCTTAGTTTTGCATAATTTTGCATCTGCCGGATCCAGAGGAGGAGGAAACGAGGCGGGCTGTTAAGACCTCAACACGCGAGATGACCCCAGGCGGTTTACCCATATGCTTTCCAACCTCAGCCTGGAGACTGGCTGAGGTTGTTGACTCTTGTTCCCGTCTGAAAGAGACTGGGCAGTTCTCAGGGGTGTGTGTGTGTTTTCCCGTAAGGTAAAAGGTAACGGTTACAGGCTGGTCCCTTAGGGGCCCACCACGAGGGCTCAGGCCCGAGTCTCCAGCCCTCCCGCCCCCTGGCCCGGCATCAACTTTTCAGGAGTATTATTTTCCCAGGAAGCACTCAGTGTAAATACAGCATATGGGAGAGTCGGTCCCGGGCAGAGATGAAAAAGTCTCCATGACAGGCCCGGGTTATAAACGGCTTCCTTGGATTGATGCGAAATCAAAACATTTCTTTTGGGGAGGAGAAAAGGGCCGGGGATGTTTACTTAGCCTGGAATCCTTTGTGCCCGGCTGAATGGAGAAGCCAGGCTGGGGTGGGGCGGGGGGGGGGGGGGTGCTGAGCTGACCTTGGGGGAAGGGAAGAGGCAGAGGAGCATTCCTCTTTTTCCAGGTGGTGGAGTGGGATGATCGCTCTTCCGAGTGGGACAGAGGTGGGTGCGATTTTTTTCTGTTTCTTCCTCCATTAAAAAAAAGAAAACACCCTAAAATTCCCCACAAAATTAACCCTCCCCCCCACGCCTCTCAACTGCCCAACGGGAAACAGCACGGTCAGCATGAAACGGCCCGTTGGGAAGCGCTTCCACGGGGGCCCTCCCTAAGCCATTTCCCTTAGGATGGTTCCGTCTTCGCCGTTTGGTTATTTCGGCGGGAACGTTTCCTATACGCAAACAGGATTTGTTACCTTGTGACGAACCCAGTCTGTGCAACCACAATCCCTTACTGTTTTACTGTTGCCTCTGTTGTCCCTTCTCCCTGTGTTTTCTTTCTCGCATCTCAGTTTCAGATTGCAAGTTCCTTAGGACGAGGATCATTAAAATCTGCTGTGCAAAGAGCTGTGCTCGTGAATGGTGTTGTTGTGGTGGTGTGCGGTCAAGCTGCCTCCAACATATGGCGACCCTATGAATGAGCGATCTCCAGCTCGTCCTCTCCTCAACAGCCGTGCTCGGCTCTTGTAAACTCAAGCCTGGGGCTTCCTTTAGGGAGTCAATCCATCTCGTACTTGGTCTTCCTCTTTTCCTGCCGCCTTCAACTTTTCTAGCATTATTGTCTTTTCCAGAGAGTCTCATTAATGGCACTGTGTGCCCAAAAGGGCACAGGGCAAGAAGCTGGCCAAGGCCTCTGTTCCCAGAACAGCAGCTTCTCTAAAACGCCCTCTTCCTTCAGAGCTGTCAAGCCACAGGGTTGTGGATCGGAACACGAGCCTGGCGAGCTGGGACAGGGTGCAGGGAAGGGGAAGGGCCTTTGCTGCTCCTTGGCCTCTTTGACCTCCTCAGCAGCGCCTGGTGCTTCGGCAGCCTCGCCGTCTCCCGTTCTTTTTGCTTTGGACACCTATTTATTGGCTCTTTGGGCCCTTTCTGCACGCCTTTCCCAGGGAGTGATGGGGAAGACGTTGCAGAAGGATGGACCGGGCCAGGGCTGTGGTGGGCAGCGAGAGAGTGGCAGGAGAGAGAGTTGAGAGGGAGAAGGGAAGAGACAGAAAGAGTCATGCGTGCCGAGCCAAGAGGGTGTCGTCGGGGTGGGGGTGGGGGCTGATGGGAGATGACACATCCTCCCCTCCAGTTATTTGGCTGGTGAAGGAAGACCTGGCTTGCAGAAGAGATCCATGTGGACCTGTGCGTGGGGGGGGGGGGGGTTGGCAGCGGGGGGGGGGGCAACTCTCCCCTTGCTGAATCATCAGTGGCCTGCTGGGTTGCCTCTGAGGGCGCTGTCCGAAGCGGTTTTGTCAGCGAGCTTCTCCAGGCCGCTCCCTCCAAAGCGTGTGGGTGCGCACACACACACACCCGCCCCATTTTAAAGGGGGCCCTGAATCCTCAAGCTGACCCGGTTGCTGGGCTGGGTTCGGAGGGGCAGTCCCACCTGCCTTCACCTCGCTTGACCCCCTTCCCAGACGGCCTGCCGTAGGCTGGAGTGTCGTTGAGGGCAGGGCTTGTCCCTGAGTTTAAAAGGCTTGCCTGAGATTTCTAGATTCGCTTGGGCCAAGGAAGTGTGATGATGAAACCACGACCTGGATTCCCCCCTGAGCCAACATTATACAAGCAGCTGTGAGCGTGAGCCGGCGAGCGTGTGTGTGTGTGCGCGCGCAGCGCCTCAATGGGCTTGGGTGTGTCCAGGGTGTGCTGCTTCTCTGAGAACATGGGTGGGTGTGTAAATAACACAGGTGTGTGAGCTGTATGTGTGTTTGTTTTGCTGCTATCTGGGAATCGTGTCCTTGTAGGTGAGAAGAACAAAGTAAAGTGAGGGCTTTGTTTTTGATGTGGATTTCAGGCCTCCCACTTGGAGCAGGGGGGTTTGATCCTGCTCCCTGCCGCTTTGAAGAATGGGCGGCCTTGCCTTCCCCCTTCCCTCTGGTCAGCTTTTGCTTTGCGTCTCCCCAAATGCTGCAATCATTGGGCTCCGGCTTGAGCACGGCATGTTGCCTATCTTCATCTCTACAAGAGAAATTAATGCTTGGATTCGGGGCCAGAAGAATAAACACAACTCAAAAGAGAGAGAGAGAGAGAGAGACAGAGAGAGTCATGTTTGCAGATGGTCCTGGAGCAAGAAAAAGGCCACTTTTCTCTAGCTGAAGAAGCACTTTCTAAAACGTTGTGTAAGTGACTCGGGATCTGAGCAGTGCCTGCTTAGGCCTAAACATAAAATATCCATACATGCACATTTGCGCCATTCCCGAAGGCTGTTGAGATGCACAACCGAAGAGGGTTTCGGTGTGCTCCTCTGTTTGCTGGGGATAGGAAAGCGGCTTTGCCGACGGCGTTCATTGACCAGGCAGCATGGGGTCCCGTGGTTTCTTTGCCGCTGCCGGAGACGGTGCCCAAAGCTGTCAGCCACTAATGCGAAGCAGCCGCGTTCTGGCGGTCGGACAGGGAGTCTAAAGTTTCAGGCTGTTTGCGTTGGGCTGTCATATTAGAGGATTAGGGGGTGTCGCTGTTGCTCCTGGATGCACCCCTGGGGGGGTGGGGGTCTGATAGATAGCAATCTGTTTCTGTTTTCCAAACCGGAGAAATCGGCAGGGCTGGGAGGGAAGAAGTACGAGGAGCCCTAATGGGGAGGGGCCTAGTTGGTCAGCACCATTTGTATGAGTCCTGTGAGTCAGACCTTGGAAGTTACTTTTTAGTTACTTTTTGAACTCTTGCTTCCCCCAAATCCCAGCGGTTGTGGTGCCTGAGGTATTCTGGGAGATGTAGTTTAAAAAATAATCTTTGACGTAGAGTCTTGGCCTCCGAGGAGAGTTGCTCTCAGAGGAATTCTTTTAGACACACTTTTCTTCTCATCCAGATTTCAGCCTGAAATTCTTTCTAGCCTGCCTGTGGGAAAATAATGTGCCAATATTGGAAAATTCTTCAAAAATAAAAATCAGTGGAATAGCTCTTCCCGACATAGAGAGGAACGTGGTTGATGCCCACGTTCACTGCCTGATTTGAGCCGAGTCATGAGCTCCTGGCCATAGACATTACCTCACAGGGTTGTTGTGGACATAATTGGAAGGAATAATGCACCCCTGAACTCTTGGGTGAGAATTCAGGAGATAAATAAATGCTGTAATCCTGACACAGCTTTGGCCCTATGAATTAGCCCTGGGTTGAAGCAGATTGCCGTAAAAGCTGTTTGGTGTATGTAGAGTTTTTATCTCTTATTAAGGAATATCCTCCTAATACACATTTTCTCTCTCTTTCTCCGCTTCATGCACTTCCTCCAGCTGAAAGAACTATATGCACTGACGCAACCTCAGGAAACCCCAAGATGGCTGCCAAGCGCAAAGGTGGCCTGAAGCTAAACGCCATCTGTGCCAAGCTCAGCCGCCAGGTGGTGGTTGACCACAAGGGGCCCAAGCAGGGACACCCCGACAAGGCTATCCTGGGGCGGGAAAACACGGGGGGCGGCCTCGCCCCCCAGGACGCCGCCCCGCCTGGGGCGAAGGAGTCCGGGCCGGAGTTTCCCGAAGCGGTCCACCGCGTGCAGAAGATTGAAGAGGACAAGCGGAGGGAGGTGATCGAAAAGTGGGTGAACGGAGAGTATAGCGAGGACTCCCTCCTGGGCCGCATCGAGATCAAGGAAGCGAAGGGTGCCGAGGGGGCTGAGGGGCCCCCCGAGGGCGTCTACATGGTGCAGCCCAAGGGGTGCAGCGACGAGGAGGACAACGGGGAGGAAGCCGAGCCCTCGAAGGGCTCCCAAGATGGCAGCTTCCTGGATGAACGGGATTCGGACGGGCCGGCCTCGAAAGATGAAAGCTTCCGGGCCCCGGGCAGCGAAGCGGGCTCCAAGCTAAGCGGAGGAGCTACCTCAGGTAAGTCCATCTGCCGTGGCATTGCAGCTCTGTTCGTTTTCAGGGGCTGAGTCCCAGTTCTGGGACTGGCTGGATAGGGGTGGCTCCGGCATGACTCATCGGAAGCAGGAATCAATTTCTTCTCTCATCATTTCCGGTCAGTCACCCTCGGAGGGTCCAGGCAGCCTCGTTCGGGAGGTGTCTCGGTCACACGGATGTGCAGCTCACTGAGAGAGATACAGCTGCATAGACACTTCTCTCTCTCTCTCTCTGTGTGTCTCTTTTGGACTCACAGCGTTCTGGGCCGGTGAGAGTTGCATGAATGGGTTGGACTTCCCAGTCCCTTCCAACAGACCAAGTATTCGACAAAACCCGTAGGACGCTGGCTCGGCCCCCTAGATCCCACCGTGTAGGGTGTCATGTTGTAGAACAAACTCCATCAGGAATTGCTAAGCATGTGACTGAGACATTGCAATGCCATTAAAACGGTCAATGATGCCCTGGACATATATAATAAATGAGAACAATCCCTATATATTATTTAGGAGATGAAAATAGCAATGGATAAATATATGTTATTTGAAATCATTTAAAGCACAGGTTACAACAACTGAACAGTGTAACGGGACCATCGCTTGCTAAAAACAAGGTCAAAATAATAAGTGGAAACAATTGGTAGTATACATTGCTGTAAAAACAAGTAAAAATCATCAAATATGTGACGCTGGAGCTTAAACGCCATCTCCAAAAATTATATTCTTTCTTTCCTTCCTGTCTCATCCTGTCTTTCTCTTGTTTTCTTTTTCATGTATCCATTGCAAATTTGTTTACCCCGATGTCTAACATGTTATTACTGTACATTAGAAAAACATGCGGGCTTAGTGTACGCATGCCCATGTGTGTTTGCACACGGGTATTCGGGCACTGCTGCTTCTTCCGCTGCCTTCAGCCCTCGCATCAGACCCACCGGCTCAACAGACACACACACACCCCCTCTCTCTCTCTCTCATATTCTGGTCTGCCGTTCTTGCTCTTGAAGGCAAGAGGGAGCAGGAGAGTGAGTGACCTGGTGTGTGCCGAGTGAGGCCGGGAGGAGAGAATCGCCGGCCGATGAGGCACGTGGGAGCGGGCTTCATTCTCTGCCTTCCCCTCGGGAGGAATTTGGCAAACCCGGCTCTGTGACAAGCAGCAGCAGCAGCAGCTCCTCCGGTGGCACCTCGGTGCGGCTCGGGATCCCGCCTGCCCTGGCTCTGCCAAAGCAAACTCATTAGAACAGAGGCATTTCCCCCTGTCTCTTCCCTTCTTTTTCCTCCTTTGTTCTGTTCTTTTCTTGCAATGTTTTCTTTTTCATGCCTTCTGTCAGTCCTTCCTTATCTTGGCAGCTGTTGGAAAATAGATTTCCTTCTCCTTAATTTCCACTTTTTCTTGTAGTTTGAGGATGTTCTTTCGCTCTCTCTCTCTCTCTTCCTTTGCCTAAATTTTATTATATTTTTAATTTTTTTTTGAGATAATGTTTTCTTTTTTAAAAAATGTATTGCGTTTTTCCAAAACATCACCATGCCTCTTTCATTTTGGGAAGGGAAATGACTTCTTCAGAGCTTGTGTGGTTCCCTTCCTTATCTGAACCTACTGTGTGCGCGCGCGCGTGCGTACAAGGAGAACAGTTGTAGATTGCAGTACATTGTACCTGGGAAACAAGGAGGTGAATTTTTAAAAAAAGTTTCTGAATGTGCAGTCACATCAAGCAAATCTGTGGGATGCAGTGGGTAAGATCCATTCCCACACTGCTGGGTCCCACCAAGGTGTGGGTCTTCTGTGGGCAGTTCCGTTGCAGATCTGATGTGGGAATTAACCTGGAGCATTCTCATAACTGCACAGAACCACAACTGCAATGTTTGCAATGCAGAAAGAACACAAATCTTTCACTGGGACTTTACAAGGGCAAGAGGGATGAAGAATTTTAAAACTCTTCTGGGAAGCATCCCTAAAGCCTGCGCAGGGAGGAAAGTGAGGGTGGGATTAAATTTGGGGCTCCATCTCTCTGAGCAACGAGAAAACAAGAAGTATTTTAGGGAGCTTCCAAAAGAAAAAGAACCGTTTAGAAAATATTTGTCCTTAGAAAAGGACAATTCAGGATCCAGTTCAGGTTCAGGGATCCTGGCTGAGGTTCTCCCTTTTCTTCTCGCCCTGCTTCTTTCCACCCCCCGGGAGAAGTGAATCTTGAAATAAAGCCTTAACTCCCCTTCAGGTTTAATAACTTTCTTTGACACTTTGCCCTCTTTCCCACATCTCTGGCAAGCCCCTCCCGGTCTCACCGAGCCGTCAACATTTTTTCCCTTTTGTGTGTGTGGGTCCAGCCTCCCCTCCCCTCTGCGCTCCCCATTAATAACACCACCGAAACTCATCTCCGCTCATCTGCCCCCTTCCCTCTTCTCCAGCCTTCGCAAGTTCAGTGGCAACGCACATAATTATGCATATAAGATATAAACAGAGCTGTTTAATTATCCTTCGCCACATCAGTGACAGAGTAATTAACAAACATTGCAAGATCAATGAGGAAAAGTGTGACCTTCAGTTTTCTTTGATAGGAAAAGCCCTTGTCTGTCGCCAGCGCAAGGTGATGGAGCTTGGACATGCTCAAGTTTGTTTTAATTTCCCTTCCCCAGGCATCACCTTCTTTCCTGGCTCCCAGTTTTTTTATCGGCATGTCTGCGGGTACCCCCAAAAGAATACTCTTATGGGAAATGGGGGGGCGCCAAAGGGAGCGCAGAGACGACAGCCATCCTGTAGGGAGTTAAACAGTACCATATGGCTCTGCTGATTTCTGCATTGTGCTGCCTTCCCGGTCAAAACTGACAGTGGTCCCCATTCTAAATGTGAGGGCACATGACACAGGAAGGGAAATTCAGAGGGGCTGATTGGATCGGGAGAGGGTAGCTCTGAAGGCAGAAGAGGGAACCTTCCCTTCCTCCTCCACCCTTCTTTCCCCCCTTAGGATGCTGTCTTCCATAGGAGGGCATAGAACAACTCAGGACCACAACCCCGTGAGCTCAGGATCAGGAAAATGTAGGCAGAGCCCTGGGACTGTTCAGTGATAGGTAGTGATCCAGAAGGGCCAGCCTTAGGTTTTCCAAACAGCAAATGAAGCAGGCAGTCCTGAAATAGTGACATGAATAGGTGGTCGTAAATTATCCTGGATTTTTGATCCCTGGTTGATTATCTGATTGGTTGTTGTATGTGCTTGTTCACCTCGTGTCCGGCCCTTTCATCCAAGATGTCCACCCAGCTAGTTAAGACTAAAGACTGGATTTAATTCAGTGGATGCGACACCCATCTGGAAGCAAGACCCTTGTCAAGCTTGCCATCTGTAAGACCGGCCGGGTGTTAGCCGGGAAAGGGTTAGGCTTGGAGCAGGACACACAAATGAATGTCTTGGGAAACGGAGCAGGTTGAGGGCCAGCAGAGATGGGGAAGGGAGATGCACAAGTGAGACCCAAGACCATGGGGGAAAGGGCCCTTCGGAGACCTCGATCGATAGCGTGACTGAACTGTCTTTTCGCTGTTTTGTCATCGTTTATGCCCTTGGTGGGAATCACACGTTGGGCTCAACTTTGTTGTAGAAAAGTGGCATACCAATATTAAGTAGGATGGCAGGTTGCATCTTGCTACCACTTCAGGGTAGCTGGGCCCAGATCTGAGCTGAATGATCCCCCTTGTAGGGGAAAAGCAGGGCAGAAGAATATATATATATTTAAATGAAATTTCTGTTGATGTGTTGTTCCCTTCCTCCCAGGCAGAGGAGTTGATCAGAACATCCTAACCCCCTCTCCCTTGCTCCACAGTTGCTCTAGCATCTTCTGGGGTGCCTTCTGCCTTCCAGACACATAATGGATTGCTCCATTTTTTCCTCTCTCTCTCTCTCTCTCTTCCTCTTCCTCTGACCCTGAAATGGGTTTCATCGCTACAGTATTTCATTCGGCTGTTCGGTTTATTTCAGTTTGGGAGGTGCTTTACCCTTGTTTCCCAGTTTGTCAGCTGCTTTTGAAAGAAGGTGAATTGGTGCCACGTATCGATGGCTCTGAATAATAGCGGTGGGGGGGGGGGATCTCTGCCACATTTTTGCCACGGTGGGAACGATGTACCTCTGAGCAATTAAAAAAAACACCACCATCCAGATCAGGGAGCTCCCATGTGCTTCCAGACGGGGCTCCCTGCAGGAAACAGACTCCGTGTTATTTTCCCTTAGTGGGGCACATGTTCAGAGCCCCCTGCCTGCCACCCCCAGCTTCTCAGCTGGGCGCTGTTTTGAGGCGGGCCGATGGATTCTGTCCATGACCCGAGAGTCCCGTGGGCAAACTGGAGACTCTCAGAGGTTTGAAGCGCAACAACCTGGGCCCTGAAATGCCACAAATGCCATTTATTCGCTCAACTTTAACCCTTTCCCTGGTTCCATTTGGGGCCACATCCAACTCTCAATTCTTCTTCATCCATTTTTCCATTCAGAATAGGAGGAGGGGAAAAAAATCTGTGTTTGTGAGGCCCCCCCCTCCCTGTCCCCCCCGCATTGAGGGCTGATGCTCCATTTGGGCTGTTTTGCTTTCCCTTCCATATATAGTATGTTGCTCTGGGCTATTTTTAGCCCCCTTCGGGTGATGTGTGTCCGCGCGTGTGCTTTTCCTTTTCCTTTCTTTCCCCCCTTTTGCTAATTCCTTTGTGACAGGAGAGCCGCTCTGAGTGCATGCGCGTGCGGGCGGATCTCTGCTCTTTGGCAATGCCCACAAATGGACAGGTGGCAGGATTGGAGCAAGGAGGGGGTTCCTTTTGCTCCTGTCCACCAAGAGCGAGGACAACACTGAAAAAAAATTCTGCAAGAGATCCCAAAGCCCAGAGGGACTCCAAAGTGTTTCGAACCTGGAGCGCTGCACCGAGGAATCCTGTGTTTGTTACTGGTTGGGGTGCTCAGCCTTTGCACGGCCTCACACTGGGATTCCTCTGTGCAAGGACACCTGTACAAAAATCTCTCCAGCACTGGGGAGGTGAACGTCTCCTTTCTGTCCTCCATGGGAGCTCTTAAAACCAGCTGTCGCTTCCTTTCCCTTCCGGATCGGCTCCCTTCTGTTCCCTTCTTTGCGATGTTCTCTTGGCATGGAGGGGGTTTCACCGTGCTGGGCCCTGGGAATGGAGGGTGGCTTGCGAGGAGCAAAAAGCCAAAGGACTGTTTTTACAGTCTGAGGGAAAAGGAAAGGCAGAAGTGGGGAAGACGGATTTAGCAAGAACAGGGAAGTCTTAGACTGGCATCGTTGAGAGCTGGGCAGGATTCACTGCTTTTGTTGGGCTCTGCTGGGACACCCTGGGGAAGGACAGCGAACCAAGGAGTTGAAATCAGAAAGAACGTTTTCCATGGGTGGGCACTCCCAAAATGTGGAACACGTGGGGCCTGGAGAGGAAGAGGTGGCACAGGGGGATCTCCGTTCCTCCCAGTAGTCATGGACAAGGGAAGATGGCATTCCCGAACAAGATGGTGGACCTGCTTTAAGACAAACCAGGAAGGAGGCTGACTCTACTCCATAGGGCCCCTCCATTCTTTGCCTTTGCGATTGCCCAATGTCGGGCGTTCCTGATGTTCCAGGGCCGTTTGACTCTCCCTTAAGCCATGTTCTGCCCCTCCTAGACACGCTCAGCTTTCCAGAAAGAACGTAGAGGTTATCCATGCCAAGAAAGAGGTTCTGCTCTGCTTCCACTTTGTCTAGCAGCACATTCGACAGGCTGCCTTATCTAACCCACCCACTACTAATGAGGACGCTGACCAGCTCCTTCCTTGCTCTTCCTGCAAGCATCAAGGATGGGAGCTGCCTATCGGTCTAAGCTTGTCCTCTGCCACTGAGCTACAGCCCTACACGTGCTGACGGAAACACAGGGAACAGCCTTATGCCAGCTCAGTCCATTGGCTCCATCAAACCTGCACTGGCTGGCAGCAGCAACAGCTGTCCAGGGTTTCAGCCCAAACTGTCCCCAGATGTTGGTCCTGGGGTCTTCTGCATGCAGAACGGGGTCTCTGCCGCTACAATAAGGTTCTTCTGAATGTGGCTCCAGTCCCCTGATTCTGAATAGAGCAGGTGTAAGTTGGAGTGTGGGAAACCACTTTTGCTCCATCTAGCCCATTGTTATGAGCACTGATGGGCAGCAGTCTCTGTCACCGCCAGGATTAAACGTGGCACCTTCCACTTGCAGAGGGGATCCTCCGCTGTCGGTACAACAGCCCTTGGGTTAAAATGGAGGAGGCTTCCTTGTGAGACGGAGTCCTACCACGGGTCCTTCTGGCTCAGAGTTGCCCGCACTGGCTGGCAGTCCTCTCCCGGGCTTCCTGCGGAGGTTCTTCCCCAGTCCTCGCTAGAGAGGCTGAGGACTGAACTGGGGATTTTCAAAGAGCTTCTACGCCTTCCTCTAGGAGGGATGCATTTTGAAAAACGGCTGAAGCACAAAGGAGCAGGAATACTGATTTCAGAGCCCCCCCCCCCCCCCCCCGTTCCCACTGCCGCCCTGTGCCCGATCCTTTTCCCCCTTGCCTCGGACAAGCCGAAGCTTCCGCAGAGAGCGGAGAATAAATGGCTAGCGGAGATGAGGAGGGAGGCTTGAAGAACTCTCTTGCCCACAGTAAATCCTCGCTCTGTGGGGAGGAAGCGGGGGGGGGGGGCGGGAGCCGGAGGCGGCCCAAGAGAAGGAACGCCGTGTCAGCCTGAAGCCTGAAGGAGGCCAGGCTGGCGCATCGGAAGGATCTTTATCTCCTCTTTTGCTCTGATATAAGGCGACCTCCAGGCCGTCCTTCTTAGTGACCAGGCAAACTGCCTCAGAGGGCTCCTCAGGGGGCCATTTCTGGACCAGGATAAAATTCTGCTCTTTTTTTTTTTTTCTTTCCTTCCCCCCCCCCCCCCCTTTCATCTAAGTAACATAAAATAAACGACCGGGTTTGAGGAGTTAGCAGCCCAGGAAAAGCTGCTGGCTCGCTCGCTCTCTATGCCCTCGTCCTCTGGCAGAGATGGGCAGCTTCTGTAGGTCTGGGGGAGCCATCGCCCACCCACCCCCAAAATCCCTCCCTGGCTGCATTCTCACAGCCCCTGCCCCATTGCCAAAACTGAGCAGAAAACCAGGGGAAAACATAGTCTGAAACAGCTCAAACCCCCCCCCCCCCCAATAACCTCATTCTTAAGGGACTTTTCTGGTGAAGCTTAGCAGCAAACTGAAAATGCCTTGAAAACAAGCCCTTTCTGGTGGTGTTAAAAGAGATTCCAGGTTTGCCACCCAGTCTGGGCAGCATGGCAGCAGCCCAAAGGCAGCCTGTGGTCGATTTGGGCAGGGGAGGGGGCTTAACCACAGCTTCTTGCCCTTATCTATGATCCTGTCGTGGGAGGGAGCCTTTGCTCAGGTTCTCCCACCAGAGCCTGATGACTCTTGGCTACAACCAATAAATACTTCACCCTCCATACTAACAAACTGCTGGACAGCTCAGTGGTTGAGGTCGCTGGCTGCAGAGCCAGAGGTTGGGAGTTTGATTCCCCCACTGGGCCTCCTTGACAGGGTTTAGACTCGAGGATCCAGAGGGTCCCTTCCAGCTTCGCAGTTCTCGGATGATGGTTCATTCTGTTAATCTGCTCTGGTGCAAACGTCAGCAAAACCCTTTACGAATGTTGGACCTGAGACCTGCTTTGCTGCTGGGTCAGAACAAAGATCTGCCTAGAACTGGGTGACCAATTCACTGGGGCCACAGCTCGAGGAAGAGGAATGATCATCGAAAGCTCGCTTTATTTTTTCTTTTCTTAGTGGTCCAATAAAAGTATCGCCTGTTCCTGCATTGGTATTGTTTTGAGGACTGTACGATACGGCCTTGTCCTGATTTCTTCCCAATTCGTTGGGGTTTGCCTTGTAACGGGAAGTGACCCAATTTGCACTTGCCAGAAACCAAGAGAGGCCCGGACGCCGTTTTTAACCAACCTGTACATTTCCGAGCTTGCGGTGCAATTTTTGGGACCGCAAAAATGCGTTTGAAAAAAATGTGTACATTTGGGGAAAATAAATAAAGCAATAAATAGAGTTGGAAGAAATCTCGGAGATGATCTGGTCTTGCCCTTTGCTCACTTTGTTGCTGAGCTCTGTGGAAAGCAGCGACAACACCCCTGGCAGACAGCAACCCACACTTCGCTGAAATACTCCCCGTAACGTTTCTGGGAAGTTCACAAAAGGAGGCAAGAGCTCCCTTTCCTCTCTGCTGCCCCATCACTGATGTACACAGATAGACTGCCTCTCTTCGTAGAAGCTCCATGAAACCTAGCACAGCTAATAGTAGCAGGTAGACCTCCCTTTTGGCTATTCGCCTTAAAGCCCTTTGGAAAGCTGCTTCGGCCAGTGGCCATCAACCCATCCAGACAGTAGATTTTAGTAAGTTAATAGTATGTTGAATGAAGAAGCACTTTGCTTTTGTTCCCCCACAAATCAGCTGCCAATCACTTTTAATCAGGTGCCCCCCAAATCCGGTTCTGTATATGAGGAGGTGGGGGAAAATCTTATGAGGAGGGGCGGCGGGGGGGGGGGGGGAGCCTTAGACTTCTCTCGTTTTCCTTTCTCCAGACCATGCATCGCTTCTGAAAACAGTATCATCCTCACCCTCCACGGTAATGATGCCCAGCATCTTGGATGGCTTTTAAAAGGGACCCGTGGCTGTTAGTCCTAAGGGCTGTGTGTTATTGCCATAGCATCACCGCCAACATGCATCTCAGTATGAGTTGCTGGGGAGCATGACCGGGAGGGTGCTGTTGCTCCCGTGTCTTCCCTCTGGGCTTCCCCAAGGCCTCCGGTTAGTCCCTGTGGGAGCAAAATGCCGGACTAGAGAGGCCTTTTGCTCTGATCCTGGTGTCTCTTCTGGCGTTCTTCCTGTGGTTTTACTTTGCCATCTTTCTCCCATTCCCCGAGCTCCAGGATCGGGCCCGTCCTTGCTTGGTGCTTTCACCCTGCTCTCTCCGCTTCCATCCTCACACGGGCAAGGGGAGCTTCTGATGCCTTTGGCATATCGGCAGCGGCCTCACTTCCAGTAAAATGACTTTTTCTTCATATTAGTCCAAGGCGAGAGTGCAGAGACATTTATGAAACTTTGTTTAATGTACTGAAAAGCCATTGGCTAGAACATTTAGGAAATTGATTTTCCTGGCATTGATGAACTCTTTTTATTTTACCCCAGTATTAATTACTTTTTTAAAAAACAAATTAATTTAAGAGTCGTAAAACCGCACAAGTGAGCCAAACGTCAGTAGATCATGTTCTGTCCCGTTTCCCCCCCCCGTCCCCCCCACTCAAGGCAGCCGCCCCAGCCCAGCCCCACTGCTAGCACGAGAGGAAAAGGGGACCATTTCCCCACTTGACTCACGCATTTCTCTTTCCCTTTCTGTTGCGTTCCCCAGGGGAGGCCTCGTCTCTACGAGACTACGCCGCTACCACCATGACCGAGTTTCTGGGCATGTTTGGCTACGATGACCAGAACATGCGGGACGAGCTGGCTCGCAAGATTAGCTTTGAGAAGCTGAATGCCGCTACCTCAGATACCACCCCAGCCACCACCGCCGTAGCCGCCACCCTCGCCAGCGAGGATGCCATGGCCAAGAGAGCCCGTTTTTCCAAGTACGAGGAGTACATCCGCAAGTTGAAAGCCGGGGAGCAAGTCCCGTGGCCCCTCCATCCCTCCAAGGCCGAAGAGCTGACCGGCAAGCTCGGCAAGGAATCCCCCCTCGGGCTGGGGCAGCCGATCCGGTTGCCGGCGCCCGACCTCTCCCTCCTGCCGGAAACGAAAGCCACCATCTTGCCCTTGCCCTCCCCCAGCAGTTCCCAGATGCAAGGGCTGATCAGTCGGGCCTCCAAGTACGACTTCTTCATCCAGAAGCTGAAGACGGGCGAGAGTCTCCGGCCGCAGAACGGCAACACCTACAAGAAGACCTCCAAGTACGACCTGGAGAACGTCAAGTACTTGCACCTCTTCAAGCCGGGCGAAGGCAGCCCGGACATGGGAGGGGCCATCGCCTTCAAGACGGGCAAAGTGGGCCGCCCGTCCAAGTACGACGTCCGCAACATCCAGAAGCTCACCCCGGTCAAGGCGCCGGCGCCCAGCCTGGGGGCCCCTGCCCCACTCCCCAGCACCCCCAGCAGCACTCCAGGGGCTGGAGCCGAGCCGTCCGTCTCGTTGTCCTTCAACACTCCAGAGTACCTGAAATCCACATTCTCCAAAACGGACTCCATCACGACCGGGACCGTTTCCACGGTGAAGTAAGTGGATCCCTGTTCAGCGCAGCTCTTCCCTTCACCGATGGTGGGGGCGGCGGGAGCTTCAGAAAGGGGGGGGGGAGGCCCTTTCACGGGATGGGGGGAGGGCTAGACATGAGCTCTTCCGTCGTCCTTCTCTAGGCCTCTGCTCCCCTTCTGGAATGAAGAGGGGCCACCGAGGGCTGGAAGCAGCTGTTGGGGGCCGGGAACCTGCTCCTTGGGTCTGGAGTTCTAGTGGGACTCTTCACATACCCTGTTGCGTTATTGTTCACGGCAGTCCCAGAAACCCAAGGTGTACCCGAGGACCTTGTCCTTTGCAGGGACCAAATTTTCAAAGAAATTCTTGCCAACTTGGGTATCTAGCTGTCACAGAGCGCTCAAGTCCAGCTGGAGCATAGATGTTAAGGCCGGGAATGGGCCTTTGGGAGCATGGACCCCGGGGTCTCAAGATGCCAAAGGCAAGGACCAGAACTCAGGGACAGGGACATCAAACCAGACGTCATGGGCTTGGTTTGGGCAAGAAGACTGAGGAGGCAGGAGAAGTCCAGGACGGTTAGCAGGTTGCACTCGGTCGGACTCCCTCATGCCCGTTCAGCCCGATCCTGTCCCAGGAGTGGTGCTCAGAGAATGAATCAGGCAGGAAGAGGGGATTGTAACAACCCGGAGGGATTAACAACACAGGCAAATAACAGCCGCCGCCTCAGCATTGGTGTGCTTTGGCCAGCCCCCCCCCCCCCAGTGCCCTTCGGTACCATGGTCCTCATCATCAACAGACAGTGTAGTCAAAGTGGAAGGAATCTGTGGTCCAGCTCGCCCGGTGGCTGGAGCCCCGTTGCTGCTTTTCTGCGGCCTGGAGGCTGACGGGCTTAAAGGTCTCCCCGATCCACCACGAGCAGCCCCTCTTCCCTGACTGTCAACCCACAGGCCCCCAACGTGGCCCTGATTTATCAGGTCTACGAAGGCTCCTCGGAGACACCTCAGCCAGCCTCTTCAGTCTGGACTT
This sequence comes from Intellagama lesueurii, assembly GCA_037013535.1. NCBI lineage: Eukaryota > Metazoa > Chordata > Lepidosauria > Squamata > Agamidae > Intellagama > Intellagama lesueurii. Next base: position 10,684,306 of record JBAJHW010000016.1, on the reverse strand, counting down.
ACTCAACTAACGTGGAGGTGGGGACCAGCGGAGCCTTCCTGATGCTGTTCAGGGCATACCGATGGAAGCAGGGCAGGATCTCAGCAGTAAAGCACCTGCTTCCCCGTGCAGAAGGGTTCGGCAGCATCTCCCGTTTGGAACAGGGTGGGAGGCAAAGATCATGGAAAGAGTCTCTCTACAGAGTCCCCAGAAAGGCACTGTCAGTCAGAACGAACCGTGCTTCGTTGGGAGGAGAAATCTCTCACCCGGGGAGAAGACAGTCGTGGGCCGACGCGCTCGGACGGGGCTTGTGGTGGGGAAGCTCCGAGGTTCTTTCAGGGCTGCTTTTCAAGCTCTGACTTGTCCTTGGGAAGACTTTGAAGCTGAGTTGGTTAATCGCTAGGCAACGGTCCAAACGATGGACGGCAGGACTGGTGTGTCCACCGTGTGTCCACCGATTTTTACTGTCTGTCCTGGGATGGTGGCAAAGGGGGGGGGGGGGGGAAGGTTGCTGCTGGTGACCATGAGGGTTACGAGCTCAGCCTCCCTTTTGCAGCATGGTTTATTCTGCTTCTCCAGTATTTTTCATTGTTAAGTAATTGGGGGCGGGGGGGTGGGGGTGGAGAGGGCTACCAGAAGGGGCTTGAACACAGGGAAAGATGAAGGGCCAGGATCTAGCCCTCCAGATCATGCTGGACTCACTGCTGGCTAGAGCGAATGCTTTCGCAGATCAGCCACAGAATTACTTTGGGGGGGGGGGGGGCTGAAGTCTGACTGGATGGATTGGCAGGGTTACATGGGAGTAGCCATTCTCCAAAAGTTACATTTCCCAACTCTAATTCTGCCGGTCACGTGCCCCCTCCCCGTGGTGTGACATTTATGATAAGATGGCCGATAGGGCGGAAGCTGCTCCAAGGAATGAAAAATAGTCCCCCACCCTGGATGCATTGCAGGTGGATGCTCAGCCCGGCGGCCGGCTCCCTCCGTTACTTGGCCGAGTTGAATTTCCTATCGCAGGGTGTTCCTCCCAGGCTGCAAATCCACCTGGTTGCATGCCAGGTTTCTCAGGCAGCCACTTCACCACACAGCCAGCTGTGAGACACCTTGAGGTTGTTGATTAAAAAAAAAAAAAACCAGGCCGTGAATCAGCTCAGAGTGTGTCAAGGACAGCCAGATGTGGGACTGCCCACACATTTGGCTTGTGTGTGTGTGTGTGTGTGCGTGTGCTCTTAATCACATTCCTCGCTGAGTTTCCTTCCTGCCTTCCACTCTCTCACGCTCTCTCTTTCCACCACCGCGGTTGGGGCTGAACCTCAGGTGCACTCTCCGCTCTGCCCGCAAGACTTCCTCGGCATGATGGCGGTGGGCAGCCGGGGGGGGGGGCACGTGGGTGGAGGGGAAGGGAGAAAGGCTGCGATGGATGGCTTTTGTGCCGCGCTTCTCCGCGCTTTCTTCTGTGCTGCGAATTTGAGCCAGAATCCCCATGAGGGCTTTGAAAAGCCAAGGACGCTTTGCTCTGGCTGCCAGCCAGCAGGCCGTGTGACGAGCAGGCAGCGATTTCCTCCGCCGAGAGCCACTGCGGTGTCGTGGTCAGAGGGCGGCGGGATGGGGGGGGCTTGGGAGGTGGAGGCCCGAGTCCCCCACTCAGCCACGAAGCTCACCGCGTGACCTTGGGCCCGTTGCATTTTCCTTCTGCTTGACCCCCCCCCCCACAGGGTTGTTATGAGAAGAAGGGGGAGGGCAGGCAGCCACCTGGGAGAGCTTGGGCCCCATGGAGGAAAAGTAGGAGACAAACATCACCTAGAAAGGGTCCAGTTTCCCTTCTGCAAGGAAGGCCTAGAAGAGACGTGAGCAGCGTCTGCCTTCCTGCCACCAACACCCTCGATGACCCAGGCATGGGTCGGGTGGGTGACGCTGTCGCCCGGCAGAAATCCCACCCTTCCGGGAGGCTGCCTTAGAAGTGGAGGTTGGGCTCATAGAGCAGGAAGGGCTTCCCCACCACCACCACCACCACCACCCCATGTTCTCAGGGGACCCCTTTCTGGGGCTGCCCCTCTCCCAGACACGGTGCTCCATGGTGCTGCACCATCAGCCTCTGGCAGCTGTCTTCAAGTGGGCCCTTCTCACCCATGTTTGGGATGGCAGCGGCCGTTATCACCAGCCAAAATGCTAGCAGGGATGATGGGTGTTGCAGTCCTGCACATCTGGAGGGACCCAGTGGAGGAAGGCCGAGGTCAGAAGCCTCCAGCAGAGGAAGGCAACGGAGCCCTTGTAGAAGGAAAAGGCTGGTGACAGCTCAGTCGCCCTGGTTTCATTTACCCACCCAACAGGAAGTATTTCACTATGCAACAGCTGACAGTGGAAGAAGCGGCAAGCAGGATTGGCCGCTGAGGCAGACTCGGTCCCTTACGCCTCTGTGTTTGAAGGATTCGTCCCATCTCCGAACCTTTCCTTTATCCACCTTCAGTCAGCTGGCCAGGTTAATGGCATATGTCGTCTTGGTGTGCCAGGTGCTGCACATTTCCACAAGCATCCCGTGTGAGACATGTAGACGCGCCCTTCACCGTCCACGCGGTCTCTTCAGCGGACAGGAAGACAGGGTTTGTGGGAGGAGGAAGGAACTGGGAAGGAGGCGCTACCTGCCGGCCGTGGCGGCAGCAGCAGCAGCAGCAGCAGCAGCTAAGGAAGTAGAAGAACCCCATTCAGCTTTTGGGCACGCTGTTATCCCTGAATGCAAACTTTTCACAGGAGAGAGAGAGAGAGAGAAAGAGAGAGAGGAGGGGCTCGGGAGCGTATCCTGACACCGCCTTGCGCTAACCATCTCTGCCCTGTGTGTGTTTCTCATTAGGAACGGATTAACCACTGACAAACCAGCTGTCACCGAAGATGTAAATATTTACCAGAAATATATTGCCAGGTAGGCTGATTTCCCCACCCCACCCCTTGGGTTTCTTGGGGGTGGGGTGGAGGGGGCTGCGAGCCAGCGCTGTGCACGGGGAAGGGGTGGGGGTCTCTGTCCGTCTGTCTGTCTGGGTGAAATGTAAAACAACCAGTCATAGCAACTGAGTCTTTCCATTTCTCTCTGACATCCACACTGACCTCCCCGCTGCCGCCACCAGCACCATCCGTCCTGCTCGAATTCCACCCCATCTTTTCCAAAATCTCTCTTCCCCCCTCCCCCTCCCCCCCTTTTTGTGGAAGACTGTCTTGGCCTTTAGAAGGCATCGACCGTTGCTTTGTGCAGGGGACCTGAACCCTTGCTAGAGTCAAAGAAGGCCCCAGACGCCACCTCCGGCACCTCCTCTTGAGGTTGGAGGACCCCTCTCTGACCCAGACCCTGGAGGGGTGCTGCCGGCCAGAGCAGGCAGGACTAGACTAGACAGAGACCTGGCAGGACCACTCTGCATTAGAGCACCCGCTGTGTCCACAGAGGGTCCAAGTTTCAATCCCCAGCGTTTCTATCCGGTACCCTCAAGAGCTGCTGCCAGTCAGAGCAGACAGAACTGGACAGATGGGCCAGTCGGCTGAGTAGGTATAAGATCGCTTCCTGGGTTCTGTTTTTCCCAAGGAGGCTTTGGCCTCCGGTTGCCAGGATCCTGCACAAGGAGGATCCTGCAAGTGATGGTTGCCATTTTCTTGCCATCCGTTGAGCATCCAGGCATGTGACCGAATTGGCAACTGATGGCCAGCACCACCAAGAGCCACCCGTTCCATTCTTTCTGATGGGCACTGTGTAAATCCAAGAGGATTTTGGTCAGCCGCTCATCATACAGCTGTGTACGTTTCTGTGAGCTCTCCTACAGGTGTCCTGTGACAGCCTGTAAGGTGGTGCCTTCGACATGTAAGCCTCTGTCCTTTGATTCAGCACACTGGGATGGAGAAAGAGAGACAGAGCGGGAGGGCCCTGCCAGGCTTTGTTTGCCTCTCTGCCTGGAATGGTCGGTCAACCTTTTTCCTATCTGGACACGTTAGAATGCATTTGTACATGCAAATTAGCAACGATTTATTTTTCCCTGATGGAGAGATGGCATTGCCAGTGTAGTGAAGCTCAAGGGATCATTACCAAAGCTATTTGGTGTCTGGTCCCTAAGGAGAGTAACTGGTGTGTGTGTTGGCAGCGGCATGAACCTCTTGGGAATGATGGTGAGGTCTGGCCTGGCGTTGGCAGTTGCCAGCCAGCCTCCAGCTGCTTATCGGAGTGAGAGGGGCCCTCAGATTCCTAGCGTTATGAAATTAACTCCACGGGCATTCAGAACTAATTATTGGAACAGGGCTTTTGATATTAAGACAAGGGCCACAGGTTGCATGATTTTGAATAAGGAAGTGTGACTTTTTATTTTATTTTATAATAGTTCTTTTCTGTTAGCCGAAGCACAGGGTGTGGGAGAGGTCGTTGTGAAGGCCTGGCAGGAGATGGGTCACGTCTTCTGGGAAGAGTTGTTATTATTTTTTGGACTCAACCAGAGCTACTTTTTTGGACTGCAGAAGCCACCAGCCTGTCCAGCGGCCATACTGATTGGGATATTATAAGAGTTACAGTTCAGAAAGTAGTATTTCCTGTCTCTGAATAATCCCAACAGCCAACATATTCTCCCACAAGCACCAAAATTTGGCCAACTCCCTGATGGGTTGCAACTGAGATGGACCGTCATTGAGTCTGGTTCATGGGGCGCAGAAGGCATACGTAGCAAAGTCTAGCATCTCTCTCAGCTTGGAGGTGTATTCGGTTCTGCTCTTTCATCATCATCATCATCATTATTGCCCCAGCAGATGCATCTTCTGCAAATCTTGCTTCAATACTTATTTCCATTCATTTCTTCTCTCTTCCCCCATCACTTGTAATTGAGGTAGTTGGTTGTTGGTTGTTGGGTTGTTTTTGTCTTTCTTTCGCCATTGCGCATATCATCATTACAGAGTAATGATGAGTATGTAAACACTCACTAAGCATGCTGACTTCTGTGTTTATTATTTTTATTAGTATTTATTTATCGGAGTCTCTCTCAGCAGCAGCCCTTGCCACCAGAATGGAATGTAGCAGAGGGCATCTCTTTGAGGCCTGGGTGCACCCATCTGAGCTTGAGTGTTGCCCCATTTGGAGGTTTTGTCGCCTGTTCTTTCCAGAATAGCACTGTCAGGGTATTTGGGCACGCAAAGCACAGCTGAATTCTGTGCGCCCGCTTTCCAGGCAGCAAAGCAGAGACTGCTGCCGTGCGGGCATTTTGGAAGCTGCAAAGCAGAGCTCAGTGACCTATGGCAGTTACTTGGGCTGCAAAGCACAGCTCATTTGTATGCAGCAGCTTCCCAAACCGCAAACCAGAATCCTAAGAGATCAGAGACACAGCCGAGCACACCCATAACAGAGCAAGAATAGGAACCCGGTTCTCCTTAGTCCACTCTGAGCACTGTGGAGTCTGGCCTTTATCCACCCTGTCAAAAGCCCATCTATATACTGGCCACGTTGAGGAGACCTTTGTGATCAAAGAGGGGGTTTCTATTCTGGCTGCAGCAGGGAAAAGCTAGCAAGTCATGGATTTTGAATAACCATATTTTATCTTTCTCTCTTTTTTTAAAAAGAAAATTCAATTGCTTTATTATCAATATATATCAATATTCTTGATTTTCAAATGGTTGTCAGTCACTCTTGAGTAGGAAACATTTATAAATAAATCCATTGATTTGTGCCTAGGCATGTGTATTTTCTTCCTTTAATTTTTATTTATTTAATAATGTAGATCCTAGTTCTCTAAATATTGTTCAACAGCAGCTTTTATAGCAAGACCCGAATGGCTGAGAGAGCAGACAGTTTTTAAAAAAATCAATAGAACTCATTTCTGTCCGGATAAAAGCCACGAGCTGTCGCCCAAATGCCTTTTGCTTGGGCAGCTCAGCCTTTGGGGCCTAAGAGGGCGGCTGGGTCCAGCCCCATCCGGGGTTTATGGCCTTTGAGACTCCTCACGCCGAGGTAGGTCTGTGTCTTTGGTCCGTGTGGTTCGAAGCCCAGGACCTCTCGTAGTGGAAGGAATCTGGGTTCATCTCAAGCCCACTATAGGCGAGGCACCTTCCCTCCTGGTGAGGCAGCAGCCTTCGGCTCAGGTTAGGACAGCCACGTCTTCTGAGATTTAGCCCTCAGAAGACTTGGACTCCAAGATCTCGAGAGTCTTGGTCGGTAGGAACATCGCAAGCGCCTTCATACCCAGCGAGGCGCTTGTCTTGTCTGACCCTACAGTGGCTCTCCAGAGTTTCAGCCAGCCTAGTGACTCAGACAGCCCGTCAACTGCTGGCATTACCCAAAGGAAGCTGGGTGTCCTTCATACGAATGCTAGCCAAGGATCACCCGGCTGATCGTCTACCTTCAGGTGGGTGTGGGTGCAAGGGAAACGGGACCTCGAGAGACAGGGGCTTTCTCAAAAAAAAAAAAAACAACAACCCGTGGCTTCGATGAGGAACCTCCGTGGCCTGGTGTCGCCCTGCTGGCTTGAGGTTCCCCCCTCCTAGGAGAAAGTTTGCTAGGGAGAGAGGTGGAACCAACAGTCAGATTTCAAAAGCAAACCCATCCCTTACCATACCGGTGATCAAAGTTTGACCCTTGGATTAACCACCCGGATGTGGTTAGACTGCAGGTCCCCATCATCCCTGGGCAGCGTAACAAGTGGGGAAGAATGATGGAAGCTGCAGCCGAGCATCAGCCGAGGGGCTGCCCTTTGCCTACCCTTAATGTGTCCCATTCTTTTAAAATGAGGCAAAAGCCCCCCGAGGAAGGAACTGTGAAAGGAACCGGCTGCTATGTGCTTGTGTTGATCCTCTGCCCTCACACACACACCCCAACACACACACACCTTCCACCTCCAAATCGGTGCCGTTGCTGTGGAGTTTTAGCTCCGGGTGGCAAAGGTGTGCGCACAGCACACGGGTCCCTCCGCTCCCACATGCATCTTGAGAGAAGTTTATGCCAGTTTGCACTTGTAAGTAAACAATAAACCTCACCACCCATTCTGTCTCTGCAGAGGGTGGGTTTTGGTGCCTTTTTTTTTTTTTTTTAATATCTCATTTCCAAAGTTTGCAGTGTAAACACTCGGAAGTGGTTGGTACGAACCATCCCGAACAATGGATTTAATTGTGTGCCGAGGCTGCCGGTGTGCCTTGGAGTACCCAGAGATGGTATTTTGCATCCTTGTAAATGAGGAAGGGCGGGGGTTTTAAGGGGGGGCAGTGGTGTGCGAGATGAGCAGGTGTGCCTGCCCGCACGTGTCGGTAAGTGTGCGGTGTGTGTAAGCTTTGTTGTTTTGAGCAGCTAAACAGATGCTGCCCTTTAAAAATTAATAAGTTTGAACTGTTTCAAGTGTCAGGAAAAGCAGAGAGAAAAAGGGGAGGGGGGAGAGAGGATCCTCTGGAAACCTATTAACGAAGGGGGTGGTGGTGGGTCGGAGGAGGTTCCGCTGCCCTTCTCCCTTGGGGCCTGAGGCCTCTTCCTAGCGCCGGCACCGCCATGCATGCGGCCCCTTCCTTTGTGGCATGAAATGGCAGGCCGTTCTTTGCTGCTGAATTAGGGGGCGAGGCACTCTGTCTAGCCTGCCAACCTCTCTGCTCCAGCCAACGGGCTGTCCCCTGTTCTGTCCAGGACGAACGTCGCCTGACCATCATGCCATAGTCGTGCGTGCAAAAGGATCTTTTCTCGTGCCGCGGGCAGGGCGGGCTTCTCTGCCCCGGCTTGTTTAGTGCCATCAACAGGCATTTGGGGGCCACCGCTGTCTGTCTTCACGCCTTGCTCAGTCGCTTAGCCTCTGGGCCTTGTTCCGTGTTAGTGTGCTTTTGCGCTAACTCTCTCACTGCCTCCCAGTCCCGGAAGCCGAGTCCTCCTCACACGCCACACCTGTCGTCGGAGCATGGCTGGTCTCAGAGCAAAAGGGGAAAGATACTCGCCACACAGTCACGGCAGGTCTTGATGTCAAGTCGGGAGGAAAAATGGGTGGTCCCATTAGGATCCCTCCAGAGTAAGGCAAAGGGTCTGCATTTTGCTGGAAGGAGAACATGCTGGAGGGCAGGAAGGCGACAAAGCCACGGGAGCAAGATGGAGAAGCTAGGAATACAAAGGTCATTCCTCGCTTTTATTGCATTTCTAGCAGGGGTGAGCGAAAAGTGTGTGTCTTTGGTCCAGGTATGACTGCAGATCCTGGCAGGGTTTGGGACCCGCTGTTCTGCCAAGGACTGCAGGACATTTCAACCGAATGACCTTTGGAATCTGAAGAAATAAACCCATACATTGAAAAATCTCTTTGTTCTTGCTCCAAAAGCGATGTGATCCAAAGGTAATCAGAACATTGCCACTGATTGAACCTTGGTTTAAAATGAGTTTAATACCATCCTTGCCACCTTTCCCCCAAGAATGGTTGGATGGAGCTCAGATGCGTCGCTTGGCTTAAAGCCAGTTCCATCCATGAAACTGGGTTTTTGGTGTTAGGGTGGCCATGGGCTTTCCGTGTCCCTCAAGATTCTCTTGTTCCATATTGGAATATTTCACCCTACTTCCAAAGGCGAGGTTTTCTGGTTTGCTTTTTGGTTTGCTACACACACAAGACACATTTATTTTCCTGCTGCTGCGGCTCAGGTTTCTTAAGTCACCTGCTCTGGTGGAGTCTTGATTTCCAGCAGCACTTTCTCCTCTTCCATTCCCTCCCCTGGGAGAGGGGCATGCCTTCTGGTGACATCTGCTCTCATGGCGAATGCGAGACAAAGAGGCGGTTAAATTTTTTAGCAATGCCTATCTCCTCTGTCTGACACACACAGACACCCTTTCCATCTCCTGGAAACCCGGCGGTCAGTGCCGTGGACCTCCTCTTGGGTGCTTCTCACTGTCTCTTGTGCGCCCCTTCTTTAGGCCCAAACCCTCATTTCCACCTTACCTTTATGGTTCTGCTTTGATGCCGTCTCCCACAGGGCTCTGGGAAGGTAGGCAGCGGCACTGCCTGGCATTTGGAGCCTTGAAGCAGATGGTACTTTGGCTCTGAATGTTTCCCCCTCAGAGTCCCTTTTCAAATGTCTTCCATCGCTTCAGAATTATGAAGCAATATGCTCCTTGAAAATCATGCGCCTGATGGTTGGCTTTTCCAAACTCTGCTGTATCCCGGTTGTACAGTCTGCCCTTCCAGGGGTGGCTGGTGGACTGCAGTGAGTCAAGATCCTCTTTCGTCGTCTTCCCTCTGTCTCGTCTGAGTCTCTTTTGCCCCTGTCCTCAGCGCTGGTAAAATCTGTTGGGTTGCACCTTTTGCTTCGTTTCTTGTTTTTCCAACCCTACGTATGTTTCGTCCCATGCCGCATCCGCTTCTGAAATTTCCTTTAGTCTGCACGAACATTTCTAGCCATTCTAGCCTTTTCCGAACCAACCTGTCTGTGTCCGCCCAAGATGCCCATGTGGACAAGTGGTCTTCCCTGGCAGAAGGCCTTGGGAGTGTTGTTTTCACCAGCTTTGAGGACGTGCTCTTACTGTGCACATCATTGTGCCCATTTTAACTGGGAAACGACAAAATTCAGGAAAGAGCACATGCTGAAGGGGAGTGGTGTTTCAGTTTGTGCATCGGTCTCGGCAATGTTTCGTAAGAGAATGTGTAGGCTTTGAAGAATCTAGTTTTTTAAAAATAGAATAAAATAACATCCCAAATAACCCTAGCTTCCAGTAGGGTTTCCGTACAGGAAGCCATGTGGAATTTACCAACTGTGCCCTTAGTGCAGAATTTAGGATAGCTAATCTTAGTTTATGAACAGAATCTTTGGGGATTTAGAAGTCCAACAAAGTAACTTTTCCATGCTCTGCACGGAAGGCACATGAGCCTGGCTTGAAACGAACGTATGTCTAATTAGGAAAACGGTGGTGGGGGGGAAGACCTTTGGACCGACATGCCTCCTTTCCTTAACAGTTTCTCTTTCTTTTCTCCATCTCTTTTTCAGGTTTTCTGGAAGCCAGCACTGCGGTCACATACACTGTGCGTACCAGTACCGCGAGCATTATCACTGCCTTGATCCGGAGTGTAACTATCAGGTAAAAAAATGAGCCGTAGAAAAAAGAGACACGTGGGGAGGGCAGGGGGGGTCATCCATCCCCCGAATCTCTTGCTAAAAGGTTCTAAAACAACCCAGCAGGGAACACAGTCTGATACTCGGAAGAGCCATGCCCAAGAAGGGGAGGCCGCCAAGAGTTAAAGTGAGCTGGTTGTCTGGCTTGGTAATGGCATAGAGTGGCGGATTCTGGGAGCCACAGAAATCAGGAAGGGAACTGTGCCCATCTCGACCCGTCTGTTAATTATATCCTGAAAATTTAATCCAGTTAAAAGAACAGCAGGAAGAGGTTCTTTCTCTTTCTGTCCAAGACCCTGAAGTGAGGGTGGGATGAGGTTTCTCATCCCAGCAATAGGGTTTGGTCTTTTCCGAAGAGTAAAAAGATCAGCTCTTTTTTTTTTTTTTTTAATCACCGTCAACATTAGGGAAACAAACAAACAGGGTGGTGGTTGTCGTGGTGGTTGTTTTGGAAGACAGCCTTGTGTGTTGTGCAAAAATACCTTGTATTGTTTGTGTGCAATTTTATAGCTTTTGTACAAAATGCAAAGTTTTGCACGAAAGCAGTTCCGCGAATTTTACAAATAATAATAATAATATTTTTTAAATCCTGAAAATGCCAAAAGGGCACGAAAACTCTCTTAAACTCACCCAACTGAGGGGGGAGCCTTTTTAGGGTCGTCTTCTTACCTGTGAGAATGGTGGCCGTGAAATCCGCCCCTACTCTAGAGAACATTTGTCCGTCAAAGTAAACCGTGCAGGACTTTGATGGACCAACCGTTAGACAGTCCATGTCAGGCAACACACACATGCACACACCCCGCTTGTGACTCCACCTGCTGCAAAAATGAAGATGATTTTGAGAGGCGGTTGTTCTGTGACGCGCCCTCCTGTCGAAGGGCCTCTTGCTAAGGCTTTCGGGCAGGCTCAGGGCAATCGTGGGACTGCGACGACGATCCATTGAAGCCACCGCCTGCTGTGGGCCCTCGGCGTCCTTTGGGACACGGGCCTCAGCCGGAGGTGAGGAGCCTGGGATTCATTCGAACAAGCCTTGGGGATTGGCGAGCTGCAGCTCGTTTTGAACATTCGCCACGTGACGCTTCTCGGCCTGTGGCCAGTGGTTACGGCTGCTGGATTTGAAGCAGTCTGCATGCTGAGGAAGGAAGGTGGGGCTTCTGTAGCATTTACGGTAAAGCAGTATGCAAGGTGTGGAACATGCAGGAACATTCCTCCTGCATGGGATGGCAGTCGGGCATCCGGCCCCAGAGAACCAGGCGTGTGAATTGGCATGTGGTCTTCATGTGTTGTGTGGGGATTGCAACAGATCTTCCTCTCTGTATGTGTCTGTGAGAGAGAAAGAGAGTATTGTGAGGCCTTTGCCATATCACCACTCCGCAGGCTAACACCCCACTGGGGTGGGGGGGCAATCTCACCCTACATGCATGGAGAATCTGCTTCCCACGAGGGCACAGAGAACTGGAAACCTTAAGCCAGGGGCTCCCAGTTGAAAGGCCCCTGCCCCCCACACACACACACACACACATGCTGATCCTAATCCTCTTCAGCCTAACTAGCCGAGGGATGTTTGCTGGACAGACACCCAGGAAGAGAAGCCAGCCTTGCAGCATGACTTGGGAGCGAGCGGGTGGGTGGGTGGTGGGGGAAGTAGCTGGCGGGGGCACGCGAAGGAGGACAGCCGTGCCAAGGAAGGCGCAAGGAGCGCAGGCCAGTTGGCAGTTGCCGGGAGAGCTGCCAGAGTAGGATTGTCAAGCCAGTTCCCGGTCACATGCTGTGTTTGTTTACCCTGCGCTCAAGTCCGGGAAAGTGTGACTCTCCGGCTGTTCTTGTAGTTTGGGCCTCGGAGCCTTGGAGGAGAAGTGGGGAATCCCAGGAACGGCCACCGCCGGCAGCGCCGGCTCCGGCACCTGCCAACCCCGGGAGGCTGCAGGAGCAGCAGAGAAAGCTGGTTCAGTACTGCCAGGCTGTGGGTTTCTCTCCGTCGGATCAGGGAAGTGGGCAATGACCCTTTTGCACCCGTGGGGAGGCACCGCTCGGGTGAGGCAGCCCATTGCTAGGCAGGGGGGCTTACAAAACAGAGGGAAAGACCTCTCGCCACAGGCGTCCAAGAGCGGTTCGACCGGCAAGGGGAGGGCCTGATCCCAAGAGGTGGAAAGATTCAGGCTGGTTTTTATAAATGTCGACGTGGGGTGTGGTGTGTGTGTGCAGGCGTGCATCCCCTAAAAAGCGTTTGCAGACGACGGGGGGCTGGCAACGGCATTCCTATGGTAGCAACATCTTAGGGAAATCCGCCTGTGGGTCTGTTTTGGCACTGCTGTGTAAACCCCCAAGGAAGAGGAAGAGGCCAGGATGGATCTTTTCTCTGGAAGGAAAAGAAGTGGGAGGGGTTTTGTGTGTTGGGCAGAGCCCCCTCTCCTCTGCACCCAAAAGGGCCCCCTCAGGCAGGTTGTCTGAAGAAGGCACAGGTCTCCTTGCAGACACAGCCAAGAACGGTGATCCCCTCTCTTACCAGTCCACTGATAACATCTGAATCAGTTCTTGCATTTACCATTTTGGAAATGTCAGAGTAAGCCTTACCTTGGCTAGATCGTTAAGTCTGGCCTAAAAGGTGCTCCCTTGCGCTCCAGCCGTCACCCTCGCTCAGTTGCTCAGGAACAGCAGCATCGCTTGTTAGCAGACCTTTAAGGCTTCCTTAAATAGCTCAGCAACGGTTGGGTTGCTGAGCCCTGACAGTGCCCCGTCCTGCCCGCTGCTCGCACCCCTCATCCTTTCGTTCTCCCTCTCCCCACCAGAGATTCACAAGTAAGCAAGATGTGATCCGGCATTACAACATGCACAAGAAGCGCGACAATTCCCTTCAGCACGGCTTCATGCGTTTCAGCCCCCTGGACGACTGCAGCGTTTACTATCACGGCTGCCACCTGAACGGGAAAAGCACACACTACCACTGCATGCAGGTAATGGTGCTGAGCCGCTTGCCACCTTGCCCGTGGCTGGCTGAAGCGGGTGGGATGGGCTCGGAGACATTTCAGTGGGGCCACCTTGACCTGCGAGGTGTGGCATGGCATGCAGCTAGCCGAGGAAGGGGCAAAGTAAGGACAGGAGGGGAGCTTCTGGAAGGAAAGGCCATCTTGAAGAATGTTCAGGTCTCAGCATCTTCAGCGCAACCCTGCAGAGTAGACATGTGGGGAGAAATTATAACAGGATGCAAGCATTGAGGTTGTTAGAGGATGCTCCCGCAGCAAGACCCAGTAGATACCAGGGGCACATGGAGGGGCAAGGACCCCACTGAGGAGTGACAACAAAGGGGCAGTCGTTGGGAAGAGCGCCAAGGACAGAACATCCACTCAAGAATGAAATGAAGCTGGAATTTGTGAATGGCTCGTGCCTTTTGGAGTGAAATGTTCCTTTCTCCTGAGCTGAGACCTTTGAGAAATTCAACACCAAGCATGTAGGTCTTCCCTGCTCCTTGGTAAGCAACACAGAACAGGCCCAGACCTCTTCCTAGGTGTAGAAAACGGAGCATGGTCTGGAAGGGAGAGCCGGTGTTTCTCCTTTCATCCCCACCCCACAGTGTCAACACACACACAGTGACTCCTCTGGGCAGCTCCTTTGGAGGAGATCCAGAAGGGCCCATCTCTGGCCGGCTCTCTCCAGGGTGCCCCTTCCTCAAGCCAAACAGGCTGTCAGAACTGCCCGGCTTTCGGTTGATAGACAACAGACGATCACCTCCCGACGCATCGGCTGCCCTTTAGCTTCAGGTTTGTCCCTTTGTAACGGGCTGCTAAGTCAATGAAATATTGATAGCAGCCCAGTATCAGAAGAAAGAAAGAAAGAAAGAAAGAAAGAGGTTCTCTGCCCCCCTTCCTTCTGCCGCCCCCCCCCCCCAAATTATGAGGATTATCCAGTGGGAAATTCCAATAGCCAACCATTTAGGAGGGGGCTCTTGAAATGCCCAAGAGGCTAGGCTGGGTTTCTTTGGGCAAAGGCTATCAGGAATGCGGTCTGCTAGCCGGGCCGTTGCTCTGAAGGCTGCTGTAGCCATGGAGCTGAGTTCTTGGCATGGAGGGGGACTATCGGATGCCACAAGACTGCCATTTGCATCTGTTGATGACTTCCGGGAAGAGACTTCCTCTCCAATCTCCCTTGAATGGCTTAGATCTCTCGGTGGGAGGACAGTCTGACTTCCTTTGTCCTCCCATTTTCAGCAGAACATGTGTTTTTCCCAAAGCTTGGATGGACACCTGTGGAACCTTCTAGGGTCCCTCACAAAGAAGCTTGGAGGTGGCAGGCGAGCTTCTCCTCTGGCCCTCAAGGCCATCCATCCCGCCCGGCAGTTCACAGTCTTAGGACAACGTTGGATCTGTTCCGTGGTTTGCTCTCAGCAGGTGCAAGGGAAGACAAGGAGCACACACACCCCCCCCAAAAAAAACCACAGGCCAATATCCCACATAAACTTGGGCACACCAGTCAAACAGGATCCTCTGTGTCGTGCCAGGCGCGCTGGCAGGGGGAAAAGCTCCTTCCAAAGGCAAAGAAACTTTGAAAAATGTTTCCAAAGCCAATGCCCATGTTAAGAAGAAAGGGGTCGGAGCCTCCCGGATTCCCAATGAGAACAAATATCTCTTAAATAGCACTATTTGCGCCACCAGCCTCGTGAGGGCCCTCAAACCGCCCCCCCAATGTCCATAATTGGCATGGACAAAATTCAGTTAGTTGTTTATATAAATGGACATTTTTCTGCTTTAACACAAAGAGCCCGGTTGCAAATTATTCACAGGGAGTTTTTTGTTTAATTTTTTTTTTCTTTTAACACCGCACCGGGCCTGTCTTCTGTCAAGGTGTCAGGGTGGGAAGAGGCCCTTGTTCTATTGGAAAAAAGCTTCAGATCCCTCCCTGCCGCTTTTCGTCCCCACCCCACCCCTTCCCCCCATTTCTGGGTGTTTGTCAGATGTTTTGATCTGGCCTTTCTGAATCAGCCCAAGTCGAACGGGGAGCGGAGGAGGTGGGGAGCAGAGGGGCGTGGGAGCGATGTTTTAGTTTGCTTCACTTCTGAGATGGTGCAGGCATTGGCACACGATGCGCAGGAGGAGGTGGGAAGGCAAGAAGCGCTCCCGGCGGGCACGACGGCGTTGTCAGATTTCCACTGGAATTTTACTCAATATGGCAAATTCGCTCACTTTGCCCGGGAACAGTGGCGGGGAGCCGGGAGGGGAGGCAGGTCTTCAGCATTCCACCTCCGTCACGCCGTAGGCGTACAGGCTTAAAATAAAGCAAGTGACGACATGGAGGCGGGGAAGCGGGCATTTGTTTCCCCAACCTATTTGTTCAGGTGGCCCCAGCGCCTGTGGCCGCCGAGCAGGAGGAACCAGGCGAGGTGAGAACTTCTCTCAGTCCTTCCCCTGTTCCACAGGACTCTTCAAATGGCACCAGTCCCTGTTCAGACCTTCCATTCTGTCCGTGGCTTGTGTGGGTTACCCAGCTGGGCTATCCGCTTTGGTCTGGTCGATCACGAGGGATAGGACAGATCCCGTGGTTGACGGCCTGTCCTGTCAACGTCTCTCCTTCGAGCAAGGTGCTCCATATTTTTAGATCTGTCCCTTCTTGTTTCTGCACGGAATTCGTATCTGATGTTTTTGCACTTTGGGGGCAAGGGCTGTAGTTCCGTGAGGAACCGTCTCCTTTGAACGCAGAAGGCCTCGGGTTCAGTTGCCAGCGTTTCCAATTCAGAAAGCTCTTGAGCAGCAGGTGATGGGAACGGCTTCTTCTGCTTAGGACCCTGGAGAGCAGCTGTCAGTCTGAGTGCTAAATGGACAAACCATGTCGCCTGCAAAAAGCCAGCTTCCCGGTCCTCCTCCCTGCGTTTCTGTCTCTGTCACGGTGGGGAACCTTGGGCTCTCCTCATGTTGCTGGACTACAACTCCCATAATCTCTTGCTGTCCCCCCTGCTGGGTGGCGCTGACGGGAGCTATAAAGCCAAAGAGAGTCAGGGCCCAGAGGTCCCTCGCCCTCGCCTTCTAGGAGTGTGGACCCAAAGCAGATCCCTTTGCCAGGCAGTGGAATTTCAAATGGTAGCATTGTTCCCGGATGGAGAACAATGCTCCATGGTCAAAGTGATTCCTCCCTTCTCCTCTCGAGTCGGCTGATGTCACACTTTCTCCCATTTACCCCCCACATCTTTTCCATCAGGTGGGCTGTAACAAAGTCTATACAAGCACTTCCGACGTAATGACCCATGAAAACTTCCACAAGAAGAACACGCAACTCATCAACGATGGGTTCCAGCGGTTCCGGGCCACAGAAGACTGCGGCACTGTGGACTGCCAGTTCTACGGGCAGAAGACCACTCACTTCCATTGCAGGTGAGCTCTGGGCCAAACCAAAAGAACCAGGATGGCCCCTGGATCAGGCAGGTCCCTCCGTTCCCATAGTTCACCTTACGATCCCCCAGCATGGGCTGGGGAGGACATAGAAAGCGAAAACCATAGAGTTCCAAAGTAGGAGCGCCCACAGGTTGGGTGAAGGAAGCCATGGAGAAGGATAGGAAAGACAGTCTTTGGCTTCCTGTAGCCACCAGAGCAAGGCAGGGAGGCAATAATGCTCTTCTTTGCTGTCTTAAGGTGCGAGCAATACTTTAAAAATACTTTGTTTTATTTACCTGCTGAGCAGATGGGAAGATAATTTATGTGGTCAGTTTCGACTGTATGAGAGAGAAAAATGTAGGCAGTTGTCCAAACCCCCCCTATGAAATGAAATGCCACCACTAAATGTTCAAAGCCACTGGGATTTCAGACAAATGTTTGTCTTGTTCAATCCACGCACAGCTGCTGGATCACCCACAGCTAACTGGGTGGACTTGAGTCCACTGAAAACTTGGCGAGTTCACAATTGTCATCTTTATCAATTGATTCTCTGGCCTGCACATGGCAGAAAGGACATGCCAATTAACCCAGGATTTCCCCTAGACGGCACTTTCTCCTCTGAGAATTATCAGACGTGAATGTATTCCTAGAGGAAACCGATTCCTGTTTCGTTCCCAGGAGAACTGGGGAACTCCCTGTCTGAAAAGCCAGAGAGCCACCACCATTCAGGGTGGAACCGCCCTGCGCGTCGTCTACGCTAGGTGGCTGTAATAGAAACCGGGAAGGGCAAGGCTGATACAGGGAATACCGAGCGATGGAAACCAACGGTCTAGCTCAGACGGCTAAGGAGCGCCGGAGCGAAACTCGCCATCCCCCACTGGGCGGACTGTGGGGGCGCGTTGGGTTGTTGCGTGTCTTGGATCACCGCCCCCCGTTCCCCTCGGCTGGGACTGGAGGTGGGGACCCTGGCCCCAGTTCTTGGCCTGACGGCCCCTTTCTCCCCTCTCTCTCCCACAGGCGGCCCGGCTGCACTTTCACCTTCAAGAACAAGTGCGACATCGAGAAGCACAAGAGCTACCACATCAAGGACGACGCCTACGCCAAGGACGGCTTCAAGAAGTTCTACAAGTACGAGGAGTGCAAGTACGAGGGCTGCGTCTACAGCAAGGCCACCAACCACTTCCACTGCATCCGGCCTGGCTGCGGCTTCACCTTCACCTCCACCAGCCAGATGACCTCTCACAAGCGCAAGCACGAGCGCCGGCACATCCGCAGCTCGGGCGTCCTGGGCCTGGCCCCGTCGCTCCTGGGGGCCAAGGAGAACGACCAGGAGGAGTCCAGCAACGACGACCTCATTGACTTCTCGGCCATAAGCTCCAAGAACTCCAGCCTGAGTGCCTCCCCGACCAGTCAGCAGTCTTCCGCCTCCTTGATTGTCCCCGGGGCGGCCCCCTCCTCGGCGGCGGAACTCGCCTCCTCGCAGGCCCCCAGCAAGCCCGTCCACGGCATGCCGCCGGCTTCCAAAATCCCTGGCCTGCTCTCCCAAGCGCTCCCGAGCAATATCCCCTTGGCCCTGGCCCTCTCCAACGCAGCACTTCCCGGAACGGCCGGCTCTTACTTCCCCGTCCTCCCCAACCGGGTCTCCACCCCGCTCCCGGCCAGCTCCGCCAGCTTGATCGCCGCCAATGCTTCCAGCGCCAACCCAGCGTCCTCTGCCAGCTCCCCTTCCCCGGCCGTCTCCGGTTCCAGCGAGGCGGGGGCCGCCACGTCTTCTCCAACTCCGGCGGCATCCATCATGGAACGGATCTCGGCCAGCAAAGGCTTGATTTCCCCTATGATGGCCAGGTTGGCGGCGGCAGCACTTAAGCCCTCCGTGGCTGTGGAAGCAGGTGAGGTCCTCTGCTCTCCTCCTAGTTTTGGGGTGTCCGGACTGGAAGGGTCTCAGTCCCGTTGAGATCTGGAAGTCGAAAGCACAGGAAAGGACGGGAGGCCCAGCTCGAGGAAGTACTTGATTGTATTGGAGAAGCAGAGGAAAGAAACACAGTGGGTGGGGCTGCGGTTCTGCCTTCCATGGGCAGAAGGCGCTCTGTCCAGTTTTTTTTGGGGGGGGGTGATTCCTGCTGAGCCCCCCAGCTTCCCCCATCCAAGTGGAACCTTCAGACCCCGAGCTTAGCATTTTTAGGGAGGGGAGAGGGGCTGCGTGGGGGAAAAGTCCCCTTTCCCTAGTCCAGTTTTCCAAGCCCGAACCCGGATCCAGCTCGTGGCGGCTGAAGGCTCCATTTTGGAATGTGGTTGGATGGGAGAAAAACCAGAACCTATTTTGGATTTTGGGAATTTCAGGGAAACAGGGAGGGGGAAGAACTCTTTGTTCTTTTACTGGCCGTCCAGATCAACAAGCCAGATAGAAAGCAGGTTTGGTTTTGAAACACGCACGCACACGGAGTCCTTCCCAACCCACGGTTGTCTTTCCTCCCAGCCTCTCAAACCAGCTGCAAGGTTCTCCCTCTTTAATTATGCAGTAAAGGATGGGTGAGAAGAGAACGAGACGGGAAGACAAACCTGTCCTGAGAGGAGGCTATAGCTGAACAGGGAGCCACCCAGCCATTTTCAGCCCGCCTTGGATTCCCGAAATCCAAGTCTAAGCTGACTGCATGAACAAGCTATTCCCATTCGGGTAATCCTATAGGTGATCCTGCAACCCTACTGCCCAGATTCAGTCTACTAGTCCATCCGTCAGTACCAGGGGATTTTCTTTAGCCCTATAGAAGGTTCTGATGGACGACCGTTTGCAGGTGGTGAAACAACGAGTTTGGTCGTCTTGGGAAAATCCACAAAGCTGAGCTGCAGAAGCTGTGATTAAGTTCTTCTGGAGAGGCCACGAGCCTCAACAAGGAAGACTGAGTGAGGGTCGCCTCTTTCCTCTGGTGAGCAGCACCAGATGACTCCCTGGGTTTCCATTTCTCCCGTCACTCCTGGGGTGGGTAGGAGAGTTTTCCCCCAGAATCTCCATGGGACACATTGACCCGGCTAGATAGAAAAAGTGGGCCGTTCTCCTTTATCCACTGCAAGAATCAAGGAGAAGGAGAATTTCCAGAGGAGGATAACTTAGTCGGAAGATATTAAAGCCGTTCCTGCTAAGACCCGTGTGGAGGATCTGACGGCTTTCCTCACCCCATAGGCAAGCAGAGGGCGATGGCTCAGAGGAGGCAGGCGTAGCTGCCAGGCTCAAGCTCAGGGTGGTTTTTTCCTTGCCATTTTTATTCTGAATGCCGAGCGGAGTAGCTCCGTCTACCGCATCGCTGGCCCACACCGATGACGCCTCCCAGCCTTTCCACCGAGCTCTCTTTCCATTGCCAACGTCCTCCTGGAGTGAACAGAATTTCCATGGGCCGTTGTTGGTCTTCCTGCAGTGTTCTTGTCCGCGCAATCCTCCATGAGTCATCTCATTGATTCCTGGCCGCTTTAGACGGCTCACCCTTGGCTAGAGAGGGATTGGGTGCAAGGCAGAGAGGAGCAGATCGGGCCGATCTCTCGCCCTCCAGTTGCCTTCATCCTTCATGGCTGCCTGGAAAAACTCCAAATGGACGGCTGGGTGCGGGAGGCAGGTGGGACGGTCTTCCCTCCTTCCAAGCCACCGAAGGTCAAAGGGCTCGGCGGAGGCGAGGGGGACCCCTTACAAACGTTTTCAGGGTTCTACTCTTATTTTTTTTGGAGAGGGGATGGCAGAACATCCCTGAACGAGACGAAAAGAGAGGTCATGGAGGGGTCTATTTTTTCCTTTATTTTTTAATAAAATGCCACTTGCTGTCTGTGGAGCGCTTCACCATCAGCTGTAGTGCCTCCGGGTAAATTAATATTTTAGTCACTTGGGGATTATGGATGAAAGCTCGGCGGACGTGTTCCTGTCAGCAACTTTTTCTCTTGCCATCGTTTCATCCTCTCCTCTCGGTGTGTGTGCCTGTGTGTGCATTTCATTCTTGTTGTTTTCTTAACTTTGTGGGGCGTTTCCCTCTCGTCCCTTTTTTTTTTTTTTTTAATTTTTGGAGGAAACAATTTTTTTTTATATAAATAAAATTAGGTCTCTGTCCTTAAAAAGAAGAGAAGCCTTTGGGGGGCCAAGGACCCCGGAAGACGAAGAGGGTCGGGGGGGCACCCTATGTTTTAGGAGGGCGCGATGGGGGGGGGAGAGGTTGCGCGGTTTGAACCCATCTGATTGGCTGTCAGTTTCGATAGCCCTGACACAGCAGATGTTCCTTCTGGGCATGCTCAGTGAGGAGGCCGGAGCGGTCGCCAAGGCAACGTCGGGATTGGGGAACGGGAAGGGGGCTTGACTAGCAGTCTCAAGCTGCCACATTGCCTCAGCATTAACAGAGTCTTTAATAAACGCTTAAGAGGCAGCCCCGCAAATTAGTTATGACAGTTTGCGCAGAGCATCAGCTCTCCCCCCCCCCTCGCGCCTTCCGCCCTTCTCCTTTAAAGGGCCCGTCGCCGGGACAACTTTGACATAATTTTGCAATAATTATCACTTGAAGAATTTCCACGCCGGGGTGGACGTCAGAATCCATCACGTCAAGCTGGCAATAAATGCTGACCAGCAAACCCGGACCGTTTCCCTTCTCCTCCATCTGGACCGTGGTGGTCTGTGTCTCTCCCCCCCCCCCCCTCCACAACATCCTTGGCCATGGTGGGTTTTCACTGCTTAGGGTCGACTTGGCTCACTTATTCAAAACACGGCGGCGTTTTCTTTTCCCTGTTGTCCCCCAATGCAGGGAATGGGCAGCCCACTCCTGGACGCTTTAATAACCCGACTCCGATGAAGCTGGAAGCCAGTGAGAATCAGGGCCCCGGGGCCCCGGAGTCCTTGCAGGAGCGCAGCCTGGACCTGAGCGTGAAGGAGCACAGGTACGGCGGAGGGAGAAGGCCGGGCAAGCAAGGGGCTCTCTCTCACGCCCATCCTCCTCTCCGTTGGCCGTCCTGGGTAGGGTTGTTGTCCAGCAACCTCGGGAAGGCCAGCCCTACCCGGTAGGGCCAGATTCAGACCCATGGGAGCCCCACAGCAAAAGGCTGACCTGTGGTAGAGAGCGGAGAGGCCGAGGTCCTTCCAGAATCTCCGCCTTCAACCGTCCGGCTTAAGACGGGTCCCACGGTCGGTCGGGAGAAAGGCAGCACGTAAATGCAGGCCATCCATCAACCAATCCGTATCAGCACGACCCCCATTTTTCTGTGCAAGACTGGGGCATCTGTGAAGAATGCAGTTTTGCTCCATGACGTCGGGCACCCTTTCCTAAGCTAGGAACCGGGCCCGGCCGGGCTCTCGGGCACCCAAACACCGCCCTGCACAGATGGATCTGCGCCTGGCCTTGGGCTGAGGGGGGTCTCGCTGGAAGAGCTGGTTGCCTCCCGTTGGGCAGGGGCCCCTTCGGCCTCCACAAGCTTGCCTGGGGCATCTACGCTCCCTCGGGCCTTTCTGAGAACGGGGGGCCACAGCCAGGTGTGAGCGATGAGTGGCGGGGGGAAAGAGAGAGAGAGAGGCTGATTTGCAAGGGGGGGGGGTTGGAACCGGGGCCAGCAGGAGGCCCTTGCGGACGGCGTCTCCGGACAGCCTAGCAAGCCGGACCTGGCTGGCAGGAGAGGGGGCTTTGCTCCCCTCCTTCCGACGCATCAGGTGGAATATACAGGGAGGGGGGGCAGTCTGAAAGGAGAATTAATTGCCATCTCCCCCTTCTGCACATCTTAACTAAACCCTGTTGGTTTGTGTATTCCAGTAATGAATCAAATGGCCACACAGTCTCAGCAAATACATCTCTTTTATCCTCGCTTATGAATAAGGTAAGAGCCATCCATCAAGGGCCTTTCATTCCCCCCACCAAGAGAAATTAAAGCCACGCTGGCGAGGTGGGGAGGGACCGGGGGGGGGGGGAGATGCGTTTGTTTTTTAATGTTTTCCCTCTAATAAGATGAGTTTGTACCATTTAAATTTTGAGACCATTTTTCATCGGGTATAATTTCAGAGCCACTGCTTACGAATTAATTTAATGAACTGGCTGAAGAAATATATTGCAGCCTCTGACACCCTCTCCCCCCCCCCCCCCAATCCCACCTAGCCCTTCGGAAGGAAGAGGCCTCGAAAAGAGTCTGTTGTTGTTTTTCATTTCCAAGTCAGGCAAGCTCTCCTTTCTCATGTTGTTATGAATTTTATTTATTTGCCATAATAATACACTGCCATCCCAAGAAATGTTTTGGGGTTGTTGTTTTTTCTTGGTTATAACAGAGGAGGAGGGGGAAAAAATGACCAAAATTTTGAGCCGGTTCCGTGCTTTTTGCATAGGTAGGGCAACTGAAATATTTATTAAGTTTTTAAAAGTGTGGAACTCTTTCATTTAATCTTTTATTTTTAAATTATGCACACACATTTGCCTTTATATGGGGAATGCTACTCTAGCCAGAGGAATTGGGGCCCCACCGTTGACTGTCTTCACAGTCTGGCCGTCCTCAAAGCCAGCCTTCGGCATCCGCTTGCATGATGAGTTTTCAGGGCATCAACCGCTTTTTCCAGTCAGGGCACAGAACCCCCTAGACAGGTCAGTGTGGCTTGGAGGCCCTCACCCACGCCTTTCCACGTCTCCATTCCTACGTCCAACTCATCCAAGCTTTTTTTTATTTTCATCGCCCATCAGATTTTCATAAAATCATAAAATCATGGAGTTGGAAGGGGCCTATAAGGAATCCAAATCAAAGTAAATCTGACACAGGGTTGTCCAACTTTCCCTTGAATACCTCCAGGGTTGAAGCACTCGCCATCTCCCAAGGTTGTTGCTTCCATTGTTGTATTTCCCTAACAGTTAGGATGTTTTTCCTGATATTCAACCGAAATCTGGCTTCCTGCAACTTGAGCCCATTGTTACATGTCCTGCACTCTGGGATGATCGAGAACAGATCCTGCCCCTCCTCCAGACTTGTTCCAGTTTGTCGGCATGCTTCTTGAAGTACGGCATTCAAAACTGGGTTGTTTTTTCCCCTGCCTTTTGCTATGCACATACCTGAAGAATGCTTTTTTGTTGCTTTTAGCATCTCTTGCTAACCTCAGCTCATTTCTGGCTTTTGCCTTCCTAACGCCATATCCCTGCCATTCTTTGCCACTTCCTTTGTAGCCCAGCCTTCCTTCCACTGCCTATATATATATTTGCTTTATCTTGGACTCCTTTTCTTGTTAAGATCTCCTGCCATGGGACCTTACCTAACAGTGTTTGAGTTTATTAAAATTGGCTTTCCTAAGCCCCAGCGTCTACGTGCAGCTATACTCTGCTTTTGTTTCCTTTGAAATCAAGAACTCAAGTAGGACATGGTCACTTTCCCCCAGAGTCCCTCTTACTGCCATTTTTCCCACCAAGTCAACTCTGTTGGTTAGGATCAAGTTAACGGTAGCTCCTCCTCCGATTTCTTCCTCCACTTCTTGTAGGCAAAAATTATCAGCCACACAAGCCAGCAATTTCTTGGAAGGGCTCTCTTCCCTGGTTCTCTGGCACTCCATTAAGCTTCTTGCTCTTCTGTGTGTATCTCCTGCACCCCTCTCTTTAACTTCACTGAAATACTCCTCAACTTTGACTGTTTCAGAATAGAGTCTACTTTTTTTAAAAAAAAAGGTTTCGCTTTTAATTAATTGTGGTTAGTTTTGTCCTGCTGGTTGACCAACTTTGATCCACATTACCTGTGTTGGTCTTACTGAGCTGTCAAGTCAATTCTGATTTGTTATGACCCCAGCTGGGTTTTCAAGGTATGTGAGATGTTCAAGGAGTTTACCCCTGCCACACCCACACCCACCCCAGTGAGTTTCCACAGCTAAATGAGTATTTGAACCCTGGTCTCCGAGTCCTAGTCTGAAACGGTCCAGTACAAAACCCAGGCTCTCACAACATTAACTGTGGTTTGTTTTTTTTAAAAAAAGCCAACTTAAAACCAAGGATTCTGAAGGTGGTTTATTCCAATTAACCCGTTAGCATAATTAGAATTGCCGGATTTCAGCAGTATGCAGCAACAGCTGGCCACATCCAGATCTATTTGCTTCCACCACTTCCGCCCTGTTCTTTCCTTTCTATCCCCCCACAAACCATCCTCTGTCATGGGGTACCCACATGTGGACCAAGCAGTTTCTGTGCTCATACACAAAATCCGTTTCTTCCCCATAGATGTCTCAGAGTAATCCCAACCTGGGCAACCTTCTCGGCTTGAAGATAGAAGGCGACGCCAGCCAGCCGGGGGCAGGAGGGGATGCGACGCAGTACCTGGGCAAGACGGTGAAGGCTCTTGTTCAAGAGAAGCTCTCCGAGCCCTGGAAGATGTACTTGCGCAGGTGAGGGCCGAGGCAGAAGCCGGTTAAAAGGAAAAAGGCGCCGGTTTCATGCCGGTGTCAGTTGCTGAGCTGGTCTCCCCATGCCCCAGTCGCCAGCCGTGGTAGCCCTGCAGCCACACAAGGTGGCCCGTAGCATTTCAGTCTTCCTGCCTCTGAAAAGTGCTTGGAGGACTGACTGTGCCAGCAGCCCAGTCTCTCTCCAACAAAATGCACAAAACCTCACTGAGTTGCAGGGAGATAATTATTTGATTTCCTCTGTGGCCTTTGTGCCCCTGCTTCACCCACTGTGAAGGGGCTTCCAGAGACAGCTAAAACTCCCTCAGACCTCTCTCTGTAAAAGCCGGAATGGAAAAGAATGCATGAAAAGAGCAGTCAGGCATAAAATACATAAGGAAAATACCACGGTACAGCCGTTACAACCAGGAAGTTGAATTGCACACAAGATGCCGTACAGACTGGACTCAAAGAGGACACGAATAATGAAGGAGTCATTGATTACGTCTGGGAGGTGCCAGACCGTTAATCCCTCCCCCCCCCCGGCTACTTTGCCAGGAGGGGAGGGGGGGGACACCCTGTGAATGGCCTGGGTATGCAGTCCCCGTTAACAGGAAGGGAGGCTCAGGCGGGAAGACCCAGTCCTTTCAGGACCAAAATCCCAGATCCTTTATGGCTTCAGAAGCCAAAAGGAGCCTAGGCCGATGGAGTCTCTGGCTCAGAGAGATTTTTTTTAAAAAAATTCTCCCAGGCAGTCTCACGCCTTCCCTCGTCTGCCCCTTGGATCCAGTTTGTCGTCTTCTCCTTTCTGTGGGGTTCCTTTTTGCTCTCCTTGTTCAGGTGTTCCCAGCTTCTCCTCCTCTGGTGCAGTCCGTGAATTTCATTATCCTGGCTGTTTATTCCTTCTCGCATTATACTAATGAAGATGTGAAATCAGCTCAAACCGAGCTGGTCTCTTCGCTGGCGGGCTCCCACCCGCCCCTCCCTCGGCTCCTGGCTTGTCAGCTGTCATTCTCCTTTGTTTACAGGCCTTCAGCCTTTTCCTGGCCCGTGGGCTGTTGCTTGCACCCGAGCCAATTCGAGACCATGTGAAATGCCTCATTCAGAAGCCGAACAAATCCCCCCTTTCCAATCACTTTGAAATCCTGTCCTTTAAAAGGAACTCTGTTTGTCCTGAGAGATCGTGTGTGCTCTCCGAAAACCCCAAAGCGGTTTCTTGGAGTTTCTGTGTCCTTTTAGAAGAGAGAAAAAAAACACGACTTTTCCCAAAATCCACTCTGGCATTGGTGAAAGCCCTGCTATTGCCCAAATCAGAAAGATCGGAAGGAGGTTTCTGGATGCCCTCTCCGACAACGTTTAGAGGATCAAACAGGTCCCTGCCAATATGCCAAACTGACTGTGAACGGACACTTTGAGATGTCACATTTGGCCTTTTTTCAAGACTTCTCCCTCTTTTGGCCTTTTTTCAAAAGTAACAGATATTTGGCATAGAGCAGAGGCTTGTCTATCATTTGAGCATTGTTGGAGAATGAAGCGAAGGCTAGGATCTTATACGTACTTGTTGTTGTTTAGTCGTTAAGTCGTGTCCGACTCTTCGTGACCCCATGGACCAGAGCGCGCCAGGCCCTCCTGTCTTCCACTGCCTCCCAGAGTTGGGTCAAAGTCATGTTGGTCGCTTCGGTGACCCTGTCCAACCATCTCGTCCTCTGACGTCCCCTTCTCCTCTATACGTACTTACCTGAGAGTAAATCCTATTGTACAGGATTGCACTGAAAGAGCTCTCCTTTTGCTTGTTTGTGTTTTAAAGGCCACCGCACTGTGTACTGATGATGTTCGGCCAAAACCAACATCGTTTATTTTAACTTCACTGTGTACAACAGTGATGCATTGAAGCATTTTAAGCTACTTTAGTACTGTTTTAACAGTAATGTTCAACACGTTTTGACCTAGGCTTTCTTTAAATCAATTCAGTGTTAAAAAAGGATTCTGTCCTTCCAAATACAATGAAAAATCATGTGTTAGATAGCGACAGTCTTTCCTTCCTTCCTAAATGATGGTGTTCCTATATCGCGTTTAAGTTATCTTGCAGGCAGAAGAGACTGCCACACTCCTCTAAGATGTGTGTGTGTGTTTCAAGGGACACCTTCAGTGTTTTTCAATATGTAAATGTATTTAAATTCAACCAATTCCAAGCCAAACAGTGAATTAAAAGATTGATGTTCCTCTGGAATCATGTCCTGGCTTCTTCCCAGTTGAGCACGGCTCCTCCTTTTGTCACCCTGGATCTGTTTGATCAGGCAGAGCCTTTACGTCTTGGCTCCTGTCCTTGCCTCCTGGGTTCAAAGCCAAGGGAGGAATATTCCAGCCGAGCGGACACCACTCGGCTGCTTTACGATCACCTTAGTGGCCAAAGGTGCCTTTGCTGCTAACAGGTGGGGAAGCAGGCCCTCCGTTGGATCGTGGAGCGCTGCCTCCTCCTGCCTGCCCGCCCGCCCGAGGTGGGCAAGGGCCTTCCCTTAGTGGCAGAAGGGGGCGCTTTGCCCTCCCCTGCCCGCATCTTCAGGTAAGAGGCAGGAGAGCCCCTGCCGGTCAGAGGCAGCAGGCAGCGCTCCGCCAGAGGCACCCCTGGCAGTGTCCCCCATTTATCTCCGTCAGGGGGTGAGTTCCTGTGCCTCTCGTTGGCAGGTTTGGTACCAAGGACTTCTGCGACGCCCAGTGTGACTTCCTCCATAAAGTGCACTTCCACTGCGTGGTGGAGGAGTGTGGCGCCCTCTTCAGCACCCTGGACGGAGCCATCAAGCATGCCAAGTAAGTGGGTGGGCCGGACCCGGGCCGGACAGATGGCGAGCCTCTCGCGCAGTTCTTCGCCCCTGGCTCTCTTGCCCACATGCCACAGGGAAGGGTCTCCTAGGGGTGGGAAGCCCTTGAGTTTCAGGGCGGTCCCTCTCCCAAATCGAGTTGCCTGGCCAGGCATCACAACTACAGCCACACAGGCCATGCCGTGATCTTGTCTGCCCCAGCCTGTTGGATTGGAAATAGTTGTGTGTGCCTGTGTTTGTGTGGAGAGAAAGTGTTTTGACGGGCCTGCTGGTGGCCATCTTGAACTTCTATCGCGCGCAGGGCAGGATTTAGCTGTGGTCCTGTTGGCATGCGACCTCGAATAGAATCTCTGACCAGCCTTTTGCTAGCCACTTTGTTCCCAGCCCCAGTTTCTCCATCTCTGGCCAGTCCAAACACATTTCCTTTTCTCACAAGCAAAAGAAAGAAAGGACAGGAAGGAAAGGGCAATGGAAGATGTTCTGGAGGTTGTACAGCCATCAGCTCACCTCCGAAAAAGAAACAAATCTGTCGGTTCAAACTGCTGGAAACACAAACCTTCCCAAATCAACCTCAATAAAAATCAATGTGTGTTTTTTTAAAAAAAAATTAAATCCAAAACAGATTTTTAAAATTCAAGACAAGATTTTTAAATGTTATTCTTTAAATGACTTTTGTCCTTAAAAAGCCCTACAGGATGACAGTTTCAAAATATATATCAAAGATGACATTATAAAGTAAGGATCATAGATTTTAATTCTACAGTGTGGGTCAAGTTCTCCCACCAACATTTCCAAACCATTTAGTAAACAGCATCCAAGGACTGAAGTGTCAGTTTTATGAGATCCCCAAGGCTTCTGTATTATTTAACACCATCAGAAAAGACTGCACTTGCCCAGCTGGGTTTAGGTTTCCAGAAATTAACAGCATGTTAATGGAGATGAGAAATAGCAAGCCCTACTTTCCAGTTTTCACTGAAGTTGTTCCTTCTTTTATTCCCGGTTTCAGAAACTCTTGGGAGCCCTGCCAGAATCTTCAGGATCGGTTTCAGTAGTTTTTGAAGAGACATCTTAAGAGTGCTTTAGGGTGACATCTTAGCAACTTTGTGTAGACCAAGTCATGCCCTTCCATTTTCCTTTAAAAGTGCAATGCTTTCAGAAGCAGGAAATGTCTGTGCATAGAGGATTATGGGAGGTAGAGAGACAGTCCCTAGGAGGAGATGGTGAAAAATATGGATTACGGGTTTAAGAGTGTACTTCTTCATGTTAAAAAAAAGGGTTAAATCAAGTCTTCCTGAAGCTGCAATCTAAAGCAATTTCATTGAAATCGAATTCGCTGTCACATACATAGAGTTTATTTAAAAAAAAAACAGTCTCAAAAGTGTGGTAATAGAGGAAGAGAAAGCGTGTGATTGATCGTGAAAAAGCTGTCTGATGTTTGTCTGAACAGAAGAAAGACCGTGTCAGGAGCACCTATTTAATTAAGAGCTTCCAGTTTTAAAAAGTGAGTGTAGCGTAATCAAGCGGGAAGTGGAATGAAATGTGGGGCTACACAAGCTATGCTTGGGTATCGAAGGGGACGAGAGTCAACTAATGGTGCTGGAGTAATCAAATAAATTATTATTAAATCAATCAATCATTTCTCTCCCCACCTCCCATCATCACCTCTAGCTTCCACTTGCGAACAGAGGGCGGAGCTGTGAAAGGAAACTCTGAGCTCTCTTTCCCCACGGCTGCTGCGGAGACCAAGACTTCCATCGCCCCTTCCTCGCCCTCCGCCTCTTCCACCGCTCTGGCCAACGCCTGCGGCCCGGACGCCCCTGCTCCAAGCCCGGCCATGGTGCCCTCGGCTCCCACCCTCCTGGCTTGGAAGCAGCTGGCTTCCACCATGGCTCAGCTCCCGGCTTCAGTGCCTAACGTGGCCACCTCCCCCTTGGCAACGACGTCCCTCGAAAACGCCAAGCCTCAGGTCAAGCCCGGGTTCCTCCAGTTCCAGGAGAAGTGAGTGGTCCCGTTTCCAGGGATGTTGTCTAGGTCGGGGCAGGTCACTGTGTGGAGGGCTGGTTTTCTCCCCGCTTTCCCCCTCCCATCATCTCTGACCATCGTTCTGTAGTCTATAGCTGGGAAGCACCAGAGACCGGTCTTTGCTAGTAAGAGGGTGGCATGGAATCTCTTGTGTGCATGCTCTTTCTCTCTCTCTCTCCCTCTCTCTCTCTCACACACACACATATACACATACAATCTGGATAGACCTCCCCTTCCTGCCACTTGATGGTTTGAGAGAAAAGCGATGGTCGTGGGAGCAGACATCCACGACGACGTTGAAAGGGTCGAATATCCCCCCCCCCCCAATGGCCTTCAGGGCGCAATGCACAGCCCTCCGCCCGAGGGCAGGATTTGCAGGGAGAGTGCCAGTGGGGAGCAGCCTGCACGTTTCCCACGGCCACTGCTCATGAGCCCCCCCCCCCCCCTAAAGAGAATGAGTCCATGAAAAAGGAGGGCCATCCAAGGGGAGCGGAGGAGCTCATGGCTTTTTCCCTCTTTCCCAGCGATCCCTGTCTG
Organism: Intellagama lesueurii; assembly: GCA_037013535.1. Taxonomy (NCBI): domain Eukaryota; kingdom Metazoa; phylum Chordata; class Lepidosauria; order Squamata; family Agamidae; genus Intellagama; species Intellagama lesueurii. The sequence continues at coordinate 10,654,178 of JBAJHW010000016.1, read as the reverse complement.
GCGACCGACTGCAAGTACGCCAACAAGTTCCACTTCCACTGTCTTTTTGGGAACTGCAAGTACGTGTGCAAAACGTCCGGGAAAGCCGAGTCCCACTGCCTCGACCACATCAACCCCAACAACAACCTGATGAATGTGCGAGACCAGTTTGCGTATTATTCCCTGCAGTGCCTCTGCCCAAACCAGGTAAGGGCCAACCCAGAAACGCCCACCTGGCCTCTCGTTGGGGCGCAGCGAAAGGGACCGGAAGACGGGGAGACGGGATGTTAAGGCCAGGAAACCAGCCAGAGCCTGTGCCTCCCTGTGTGTCCACACTGCCCACTGAATCCAGTTTCTCTGTCGCACGATATCCTCCCACCAAGGCCTGCTTCCTCCACGCCGTATGGCCCAGCGGTACCTCTTGGGCTAGCCAAGGGCCCGTCGGTGTTGGGCCACTGTGCCGTGTACACTGAAATTCCGCACAGGCCCAGCGTTTATGACTCTTTGATTCCTCTGGGGCTTTGCAAAGCGCATGGTCCTGCCCTGGCTGGCTGTGCCGTGTCAGCAGCAGAGGAAGAGGCCCAAGAGAGGGGGCGTGGGGGTGTGTGCTTTCCCCCTCCCTTAATTGGCCACTTGGCCTGTGACCCCAGGGTGGCTCTTCCGAAGAGGGTGGTTGATGGGCTTGTACTGCCCCGCTGATCCCCCCTTTCCCCCTTTCCCAGCACTGTGAGTTTCGGATGCGAGGGCATTACCACTGTCTTCGTCCGGGCTGCTTTTTTGTGACCAACATCACCACCAAGCTCCCTTGGCACGTGAAGAAGCACGAGAAGGCAGAGAGGAGGGCAGCCAACGGCTTCAAGTACTTCACCAAGCGGGAAGAGTGTGGCAGGCTAGGTAAGCCCCTCCTCCGATGTAACGTGGTGGGAGACCCCACCCCGTGGCAGGCAGCCGCTTTCACCAGATGACCTTACAAACCCAGAGAGAGAAAAAGCAGAGGGGGGGAAATGCTAAAAAATGGTTTGTCGTTATTTACTCATGTGCAGATCAATTGTTGCAAGGGTGCAACGCATGGACGCAGTGCAAGGAAGGGCCCCGCGTAGAGCACAGACTCATCCTCCCAGGTTTCTCTTTGTAGCCTTTATATTTGTATTCAAGAGCCCACTTTTCCTCCGGAAGCGGAAGGTGAAAAGTACTTCTTCCTTCGTTCCATCTTTCAAAAACAACCCGTTTTTGAGAGTGAGAGCGAGAGAGAGGTTTCAGGGGTCGCCCAGGCTACCTGCAGTTGCGGCCCAAAGCACCGGCTTTCTTCTTTTTCTGCGTCTGGGCAAACAAACCCAGTTTTTACAAATCCTTCCCTCAACTTGAACGGCTCCCTTCGATCGGCGGGACCTCACAGGGAGGGAGAGGGATTTCCCCGCCCTCCCCCACCACTCACGGCCCATCACAAACCTCTCTCGGTCGGGCCGCTCAGTGGGCATCTCCCCTGGCCCCAAACCAAGACGGATCAGGTGGGTTCTCTCCCTCCCTCCCCACCCAGGGTGCAGGCAGCCTCGAGGGCGGGGGAGGCGGCAGACTTGGCTCCCATCACATCGTCTGTGAGCGAGCGTGAGAAACAGAAAATGCTGAAATCTCCCAGTAGTTGTTTTTTACCCAATTCCGCTGGCTTGAGGGCACAGCGCTTTTGATATTCATTGCCAGGCTGTCCTAGCCAAAGCTGAAAGGTAAATGTTTCCCACTGATACTGGTGGGGGTGGGAATCGTTTTCTAGATCACCCCACCTACCTCTTGGCATCCGTGGCTGCTTCGGTGCCGGAGGCAAGTGCACGGGTGCCTCTTTCGATGCCAACCGCCTAGCCGAGCAGCGGCACATCAAAGCGCCCGATAGATGGCACAGAGCAGGGGTGTGTGGTTGGCAGCTTCATTTGCCAAAGTTATCAGGCCACTGCCAAAGCCATTATGAAATCGTAAACACCTCTCAAGCCTCCTCCTCCTCCTCCAGCGCCTCCAGCCGTCAGGATAAAGGGAGCTCTCTCTGGGTGGAATCGATCGCGGGTCTCCCCACCTTCCCCACGTGGCCGGCCAGGCTGTGGCCAGAAGCAAACTAGCAGAACCACACTCGGCATCTGGACCGGAGTTCAGGGGCCAAGTGTCCGCGGCCAGCATCGCCGTTTCCAAGGGCCTCCTCCATCCCTGGGTTGTGCTGCTGCTTTTGCTGGCCTTTGGTCGGGGTGAAGGGAACGGCGTCCAGGGGGTCACAGAACAGCCTTTGCCCACTTAAGTCCCTTCAGGGGTTTTGGACTCTGCTGGTTGTGGGAGGTGTCGTCGAGCACATGGGGGGGGTGGCAGCACCAGATTGGGGGAAGGCTGCCACACACGGGCCGGCCTGTGGGTCGGGGATTGCCTCATCAGAGAGTCAGCCTTATCAGACCGCATGGTTGGGGGGGGGGGAGTCTGAGGGAATGGCTTTGAAGTGCCATGTAACCGTCCTGGGGGAGAAAGGAAAGAGAGCCACGGAAAAGCAACGTTTCACGAGGATGTTCATAAATGACTGGACGGAAGCTAGAGAGGGTCAAGGAAGAGAGGGACTCCTCAAGGGACTCGTGGCAGGCAGACCAAAGGGTCAGAAGGACATTGGCGGTCTTCAAGATCTTACAATTTACTGCGAGTATGGGGTCCACCCTTGAGAAGCAAAAGTGGTCAAACCAAACCCGAAAGCTTAGAAGAGGCAACTCGTTATGAGCTGTGCCGTCGAGGTTCCCATCCCGTGGAGGCCCCGACCCCGTCCAGACCCCAGGGAGCGCAGAAGACGATGCACGGAAGGTCACACACACACACACGCACCCCAGGGCCTGGTGTTGGGCAGCGCTTCCCCACCTTGGGGTCCCCCGCTGTTCTTGGACGACCACCACTCCCAGGGATCCTGGCCAGCACACCGCGGGTGGCGAAGCCTTCCGGGAGTTGGAGTCCAAGAACACCCGGTGGGGAGGCCACAGGTGGAGGAGGAGAGGTGGCCGGGAAGGCTCTCGAGGCCAAGCGGGGAGGTGGGCTTCATGTCCGCTTCATCCAGAAGGAAAGGCACGGGGGAGGAAGTGACCCCGGGCATCTCTCGCTTGCCCGAGTGAGCCCAGGGTCTTGATCCACCGGTCACCCCGACTCTCCCGTGCAAGAGGAGCGTTGAGCTCCGCGTCGTCCAGGCCCCGAATTCTTGGCCGGGAGGCCTGGGAACCGATGAGGTCTGCTTTTGATGTCCCCGGCCTCCCTCTCCCCGGCCACGCAGCCTCTCCTATGGATGGAGGATAAAAATAGCCCAGGCACGGAGCGGCGACCGAGGCCAAACAAAAAGCACCCGAGACAGAAAAGGGGAGAAAGAGAACTTCTCTTCCCTTTTTTTTCTTTTTTTACTTCATAAAGAATTTATGTCAGAAAGAGGCAGCAAGCGCCCGGCCGTCACCCGGGCAACGGGAAACCACATCGTCCAGCCCCCCCCCCCCCCCCCCGGTGACCTGGGCCTTGGCTCGCGAATGTCAAGAGACCGGGCAGTAGTTGCTGCCGTTTGCTCAGCCGGTCCAGTGGCAGGGCCTCCTCGCGGGGGGCCAGGCCAAGCCGGCCGAGGAGCCACCAGGCACAGCTGCCCTGGCCACGGGCAAGCCCTCACCTGCCTCTCGCCATCCCGTCTCCGCCTCGCTGGCACGGCTTGCGCTTCCTCCCGAGAAGGGAACGGAAAGGGAGGCTTGGGAGGGAGGGAAGGCACGCGGGCGGTCGCAGGAAGGGACTTACCTTAGGTGTAAATAAAGATGCTAAGTATTTTCTAAAACCTCCAGGATATCAACAAGAGAAATTATACTCAGAATTAGAACAACCAGAAGATTAAAGAAATCTTAGTCAATTAATTACAGTTACTTTCTAACTCAACTACTTAATTTACTAAATTGGCACAAATCCACGTTCACGGAAACGAAGAGTTATGGACTAAAAAAGGACAGGCCTTTCAAATGCACTACATACTGTTGTGTTTTTAAGTACTTTTGGGTTTGTGGTATTTTTAGATCTTGTTGTGATGCCCACTGTTCTCGTCTTTGCTGCTTTTAATTGATTTATTTATTGTGCTGTTTTCTGATTTGATGTACAGTATATGGATTTTGGATTTTATTTGTGTTTTTACGGTATATCGCCCTGAGAGCTAGTTGCTGTAAAGGCAAGTCATAAATCTTCAGAAATAAGGCCCTACCCTGGAGGAGCCGTCCCTTCCTGTAGGCAGACAAGACCTTTTTGATAACTCCCTAGGTTTGAAAATAAGACTTGTTTGTTTAAGAATCTGCTGCCCAGTTCATTAGGGAGCTTTCTTAAATGTGGCATTTAATCATTTAGCGAATGCACACATTAAATGTTTCAGAGCATTGAAGTACATGGTGCGATTTAGGGGTGCTGAAAGGCGGTTTGAGTAAACGGTGTCAAACTGGAAAGGTTGGCAGAGGCTTGAGCTTTGGCGCTAATGGCTTCTCTGAGCAACCAGAATTTTAACGGAGGTTTCCTGGTGAAAGGCACCCCCTTTTCCCCTCCTACTTCCACCACCCCCACCACCCCGGCCCTCTCCAGCTATCAGGAAGTGCTTTGAATGTCCGTCCCCCCCCCCCCCCCGCCTTCCCAAGTGTCTCCGTCAGCGGAGAGGGAGCGATGGCCAGGAGGAAGTCAGGGAGAGGGGTCTTCCCTCAGGAGGCCTTTCTTTCCCTGAGTTCTGATCAATCTCGGGAAAGATTTTGCTCTTTCAAGACAACACGTCATTAAATGAAAAGGTTTGCTTCCCGATCTCTTGGTAACCAAAGAAGAGCGAAGGCGTTGCGCCCTCCCTCGCCCCATTTGTGAGTTCTGCGTCTGTTTTGCCCTCCCCTCTCCCAGGCTGCAAATACAACCAAGTCAACAGCCACTTCCACTGCATCCGAGAGGGCTGCCAGTTCTCCTTCCTGCTAAAGCACCAGATGACTTCTCATGCCAGGAAGCACATGAGGAGGATGCTGGGGAAGAACTTTGACCGTGTTCCCACTCAGGTAACGTCCCTCGGAGGCTCTTCCAGACCCCCCTCACCCCCCCCCCCGCCTTCCTTGGTGTCAGGCCCTCCCTTAACACCAAAGGATGCCTCCTTTTAGGCCACCGGCCAATATTTCACCCCAATGGTCTCCGCCGATTGGCCGCAGCTCTCCAGAAGCTGAAGGCGAGGCCGGGGTGGGGTGGGGGGCGAACCTGAGGCCTTCGGTGTGCCAGGTGTGTGTGGGGGGGTGCGCCTTCCCTTTCCCTTCTCCTCCCCTCCCAAAAGGGTTCCCTGTAAATATCACCTGGACAGGAAGGGCAGCAGGGAATTGGGAGCTCCCCATGGGCACTTTTAGCCCGCCCGGCACAAACATTGCCTGCTCGTCCTCCTTCACTCCTCCGCTGTATACGAGGAAACGGTTGCCCCAAGACCTTGGGTGAAGGTTGCAGCCCAAGGTATATTAGGCGGAACTTTAAAATTCCCGACAGGTCCCACTCAGAGATCCTCCCTGTAAGATACACACCGGCTCTTCCAACAGCCTATTTGCCTGTGGCAGCCCCAGAGAACTCGCCTGTGGCGTATGGGACACGAGAGTCGGCCCCCCTCGTGCGTATTGCCTGTGCACAGAGCCAGCTTGGGAGGTTTTGCCACCTGAGGCAGAACAGCAAATGCACACCCACACCGCAGTCACGCAAAGCACGATGGCACACCAGATACAAAACTGCTTGAGCGCCTCTCCCCGTCCAGAGTCGTGAACATACAGTAGTGACAAACTTGCCCTTTCCTGCCCTCCAAAATCGCCTGCCTGAGGTGGCCACTTTTTTTCTGCCTAAGGGTGGGTCTGGCCTGTGCCTAAGCCCCCCCACCCCCCTTAATGGCTGCAGTGTGAGAGGTCACAAAGGAGAAGATCCAAGTCCCCACGTGCAGTCCCTGAGACAGGGAGACCCGGGCACACATCTGCTCGGCCAAACAGAACCAACCGCCCCTCCCGGCTGCACCCTTAAACCGCGTGCCAAGAAGCCACTGCCGCTGGGACATCCAGCTCCTCAGGGCAGCAGGCGGAGGGCAGGCACAGAGGGGATCAGCCACCCGTGCCTTGCCCAAAGAGCAGCACTGGCCGAGATGCCCCCCCACCCCCGCCCCCAAGGAGCCCGTGCTGGTCAGGCCCGCGCTCACCCCCCTGCGTCCATGTTCTTGCTCCAGGTTATTGGCCACGCTCCTAGGAATGAGAGCCTCCCCCAGGTCAGCAGCCTGGCGCCCAGCCCAACCTCATCAGGGACTCCGGCTTCCTTTCAGGGACCCCAAAGCATGATGGATACCGAAGCCGAGGAGTACGTGGACTATACGGGGTGCAGCCCTGGTGGCCTCTCCTCGGAGTCCTCCAACATGGACCGCAGCTGCTCCAGTACACCCGTGGGCAACGAAAGCAGTTCGGGAGGTAAGCGGCACCCGCAAGGCCCCCGTCGGCTGACCTGCTCGCTTCTGAGAGGCCTGGCACCCCACGCCCTTGGCAGGCGGGCGCTCTTCTGCCATCTACCCAGAGCACAACCTTGAGCAACTTCGGCATCTCCCTTCTCTGCATACAAAGGAATCCCCCCCCCCCCCCCGGATGCAGAATGGGACATGCAGTTCCTATCTGGCTTGAAAACCCAGACAGATGGTATGGAAGGTAACAGCACACATGCCGTGTCCCCACCCTGGCAATCTCTGAGGGTCAACTCTGAGGGTCACACCACTTTTTGTGCGAAGCTGTTGTGCTGTAAACCAGGACTGATACATCTCCCCCTTAGAAGGAGGCCAGAGGGTGAAGGTTTCCGGGTGAGGGAGGTTGGCCGGCAGGGCCCCCCCAGGTTCCCTGAGTGATCTTCGCCGGCCTCACTGCTTGAGAAGGTCTCCCCGTTACCCGTTTTCAAAAAGCAGGCTGTCCTCCTTAGTGTAGATTTTAGGCTGAGACCCACTGCTTACTTGGTCATGGGGAAAACAAAGCGAGGGGGCCGCTTGGTGCCCCTTTGAGCAGCAAGGAAAGGCTTCTTGGCGGCATCCTGGAGAAAGCAAGGGAGGAGAGACCGGCCCACAAGATCCAAGAAGCAGCCCGTCTCCAAGTCCTCTCTTTAAAGCGACCCCAGTCCCTCGGGGACCGCTCCAGGGTGGCCCTCCTGTCCCCCCCTCTCTCTGGGGAGAGGACGGAACCGCCAACGCCTTGGCCGCAGTGGATGCCTGGAGGCGGCCGGCCTCCCCTCGCCTTCTCTGCCGCCTTGTCCTTGGCAACCCCTCACTCCCCCAGTGCTGCTGCTGCTTCTCACACACTTTCCATCTCCCTCCTCTGTTACAGTTCTCTTCTTGTACATGTGGATGTGCTCTCCATTTTCATTGTATCGCTTACACTCTTGGGTCCTCATTTGGGTTCTGTTTTGTTTTGTTTTCCTTTTTGGTTCTGTTTTTTTTTTCTTCTTCTTCCTTTTTCCTGCTATTTTTTTCTTTCCACATTTCTCCAGGCTGCCTGGCTGCTCCTCCTCCTCTTCCTGCCGCTGCCGCTGCCGGTGATGACGTTAGCCACAATGCACCACCACCTCCACCACCACCTCCTCCTCTGCCTCCATCTTTCTCACAAGCCCTGCTCAGGTCTCCCCTTCCTTCCCTCCCGTATCTCTTCTCTCCATCTTGTGTCTCATACTCTCTTCTAAGCGCCACTCTGGGATCCAGCAGGGGCCTTGTTTTGCCCACCGCCAGCTCAACAGGGTTCTCACCCGTCCTTGCCACTCCAGCTCCAGTCAAAAGCGATGTCCCTCTAGTTCAGGACGCAGCAGGTAAACTCTTCATGCCCTCTCGCTCACCGTTCTCGTCCCTGCTTTCGTCCCGCCTCGCTCTGTCCTTCCCCTTGTGCTCCAGGCCTAGGCGTGACGCGCCCCTGTTCAAAAAGATACGTACCTAAAACTATAAGGGTGCCTTGGAAATAACAGACTTACAGAAGATCTTTATTATTCTAAATTGCGGTGGCAGATAAGGTGCCAAGATCATTAATCCCCTGCCGTAGAAATTCTTCACGTGCCGGTAGGTGTTCAGCAGGTGGTCTGAAAGTGGCAGGATCCACTTCCGGTACAGTGGCGAGCGGCAGAACGGAAGCAAGTCGTTTCTCCCCACCACCCCACCACCCCCGTTACCCAAATCCAAGGCTCAGAGTGACCTGGGTGGCTGTAATTCAGAGCGGGGGGGGGGGGGCGAGGTGTCCGAAACATTGCTTGAGGCACACTTGGGACACGGGGGCTGCCACGGCTGGCACACGGGCGCTGACACAATACCCTGCCTGTGGCCATGATGGTCCTGCCCTGATCTCCTGAAACCATCAAGGAAGGGGCAACTCATCGGAAAGCTTTTCTCGGGCTCTCCCGCTTTGCTGTGCTCGAGAGCCAACAGGATTGGGGCTCCTTCGGAAAGGGCGGTCCTCCAATGGCTCCCCTTGCTTAGAAGGCTACAGAGCACAGGCTGGTCCAACCGTCATCACGGTTCGGGATCGGATTTATACAGGAGGAAGGGGCACGAACCTATGTCTCACCTAGGAGGTTGCCAGAGCTACACTACAGGCAGCCCGTTAGTTGTTACCTTTGTTCCCTTTTATTCTATTTTAATGGTCCCTGTGCCCTCCTCCTTCAGTACTTGGGGTAGATAAGTATACATGATAGCATTAGTCTTCAACATTCCCCAGACACCATCGGCAGCCGCCTTGGGCCCCCCGGAGCTCAGACATGACTGCACGGGGCTTTCTACGTCCAGGGGGCAGCCCCTTGCCCTCGTAGGCACACCTGCTCTCATGTGGACGTCTGCCACTTTTCAGGCATTCCCTGTGTCAAAAAGGAAACGGGAAGGCTTCGGCTTTCTGGGTGATCCAAGCATGTCAGAGATTGTTGCCCCACCACATTAGGCAGGGGAAGCTCCTTTTTTTCGGGGGGGGGGGTGAGTGCACAGGAGAAGAAAACCACCTAGAACAAATGAAATGTTACCCTTTCCTGAGCCAGGGGTGTGTGGCGTGTCATGTCAGATCAAGCGGCCTGCTCTAGCCTCCTGTGGCTTTGTGCCTGGGGAGCCAAGAGTCAGGTGTGGAAGCCCATTCATACGGTCCTCCTCGTAGATGAACGGGTCAAAAGGGAACGACGGAGCAATTGGAAAGCAGCATGACCAAAAGCGTAAAGCCTGCCTCCGCGCCTAATTCCGTTCAAATCTTGCCAGACCACAACAAGGGAGACCCAGCAGTTCTGGTGGAAACTGGCAGTCCTGCCTCCTGCAAGTGTGAGGGCCGTGTGGGTCCAGATAAATAGGTTTTCCTCCCCCCTCCCCCCCCCATTGGTCTTTGCCCTGGCCGTGCGTCGGAAGTGACCCTCGCTGGCGTTCGCTTGAAGCAAGCCAGACTCCTCCCGCCTCTTGGGGCCCCTGCAAAGACCGACATGGGTTGTTTGTCCAAATCCACCCAAGTTAGCCAAAAATGAAATGGGGCCCGGTGGAACCCGGTTCTAAACTCCAGCTCCCTTTTCTTCCTCCCCAGGGAACACCATCACGATGCCGACGGCGGCAGGCGCTAAGAAACGCTTCTGGATCATTGAGGACATGTCTCCCTTTGGGAAGCGGCGCAAAACCGCTTCTTCCCGCAAGATGCTGGACGAAGGGATGATGCTGGAGGGCTTCCGGCGGTACGACCTCTACGAGGACTGCAAGGACCCCAGCTGCCAGTTCTCCCTGAAGGTGACGCACTACCACTGCACCCGGGAGAACTGCGGCTACAAGTTCTGCGGCCGCACCCACATGTACAAGCACGCCCAGCACCACGACCGGGTCGACAACCTGGTGCTGGACGACTTCAAGCGCTTCAAGTCCTCGCTCAGCTGCCACTTCCCGGACTGCCAGTTCTCGGGGAACAGCACCCACTTCCACTGCCTGCGCTGCGGCTTCCGCTGCACCGACAGCACCAAGGTGACGGCCCACCGCAAGCACCACGGCAAGCAGGACGTGATCAGCGCCGCCGGCTTCTGCCAGTTCAGCTCCAGCGTGGACTGCGAAGTGCCGGAGTGCAAGTACAAGCTCAAGTGCTCCCACTTCCACTGCACCTACCCGGGCTGCAAGCACACCGTGGTCGGCATGTCGCAAATGGACTCCCACAAGCGCAAGCACGAGAAGCAGGAGCGCGGAGAGCTGCCGGCCATCTCTCCGGGCCCCGGAGAGGGCCTTCCCCGCACCACCCTGGAGTACGAGGCCCAGAACTCTTCCGTGAACCTGGACGGCTCGCTCAACCTCGGCACCGATGCAAGCAGCTCCCTCTTCTTCCTGCAGAACGCGGCGGGCGTGGGACTCAACGACTCCTTGGACCTCAGCCAGAAGCCCCCGGAGACGGCAGGGAGCACCACCGTCTCCCCGGGCGGAGAGGCCGCAGATCGCCTGGGGGGCGAGCGGCTGCCAGCCGGCTGCAGCAATGCGGACGACGAGGACGACTCCTCCCAGGAGGAGGAAGAAATGAACGAGGAAGAGGACGACGACGATGATGAGGATGAGGACGACGATGAAGAGGAGGAGGAGGAGGATCTGAACACAGATTCTGAAGAGTCGCTTCCCGACACAGAAGGCATGCCTGCAAAAGACGTGAGGGAACTGAGGGAGGCGGTTTCTCCTCCGGCCGGCCGCTGCGAGGCTTCCAGGCCACCCGGCGAGCAAATCCCCCGCCCTGTCTCCGAGGAGGCCTCCCCTTAACATACAGACCACGGCCGGGGGGGGGGGGGGGTGTTTTGTTGATTTTTTTAAACAAACAAAACAGGAACTGAGTTAACTGAGAGGACTCCGCTGTGTGAGGCGAGAACAAATGGTAGAATGGCAAGCGGGAAAACAAAACCTGTCCAACTCCACCCCAGAAAGTGCACAAGATGACAAAAGGGGAAACCTTGAATCTTTGGACCATGCAAAAAAACAGGAGGAAGGAAGGAAGGAAGGAACAAACACCCACCCACCCATGCACACCCCGGAAAGCACCCGTGCAGGGGCAGGACAGAGGGACCCACCTGTTGGGACGCACATGTTTACAGGGTGGCGGATGGCCAAACGTTTTACCATTGCGCAGACGGGTTGGGCCCTGGAGAAGCCGTCCTTTCCCTCGACGGATGTGCTCTCTCTCCCCCCCCACCCCGCCTCCCCAAACCTATGGCTGGGGGCAGAGCGGTCTCTTTCCCTCCCAGCTCCATTATTTCCCCTGTGTCCGTCTGTCCTTTAACACTCTTCCCAGTCTCACGGAGGGGGTGGGGGTGGCCGCTAGCATCCAGTGGCGACTGGTTAGGAATGGTCCAGAAAGCCCGAGGCGAAGACGTCCTTTGCCATCTGGGGCACGAGGGTCAGTCGGGGTTAGGGTACCGCTCTCGCTCATTCTTCTGTTTTGGTTTTTTCCTTTCTCCAGCATCAAATGAACGGGAGAAACAGGGGGTCTCAGGCAGCTTGGGAATGGTTGGGAAAAGGGGTATTTATTGTCAGTTTGAGGGTTTTGTTTTTTGTTTTGTTTTTTTTGTAAAAAAATAAATAAACAGAGAGAAGCATTAATGAATTGAACAGGGCTAGGAAGGGGGGGCAGTTTCCTGATCTTCCAGGTCCTCTTTGTTACTAAAGGATAATAATAATATTAATAATAATAATGATAATAATAATAATCTTTTTTTTTAAAGGAAGAAAACTTATTTATATTGCAGTGTTCCCACCCAAGTGGAACGGTCCCTTCCTGGTGCGAGGCTCTGATCCATAGCAGGGGCGGTGAAACAGAGGGGTGGGGGTGGACGGTGAAAAGGTTCCTCCGTTGTGAAAGAGAGGCTTGGATTTAACCAGCCGCCAAACCAAGAGAGCCTGGCCGTTCGCTTTCCAGATCTATCGGTATAGGTCCTGCCCTAAGAGGAGGACGCCCGCCCGTGCCCTCGGCCTCCCTGCTCAGTCCAGGGGCCACCGATTCTTGCTAGAGTCCTTTTTCTGGCCTTTCTTGGCTTGTGGCCTTGGCTGGAAGGCCAAAGGTGGGCAGGGTGTGAAGGAGGAAGTAGGGGAGGGACCGGGCGAACCAAGCACGCATCCATGGGGTGCTCTTACCTCCAAGTCTTCGGCATGGGGTGCAGCATTCTTCCACACGCGCTGTCCTAGCTGGCGGAAAGCACTACGCTGGAGGCCTTCGGGTTCCTTTGAGCAAAGCCATCCGAGCACAGGGTCCTTCAGAGTACAAACCGACGGGTAGCTCCCCGGGAGTAAGGGAAGAGTTCAGGAAAGGCATGGGTTCAAGGCCAGGTGGAAGACCCTGAAGCCCAGTTTGGCTCTGCTGGATTCGGAGGGTTTTTCTTTTAGGTCGTTAAAAGCTAATGAAAGCGGGCGCAGGAAACAAGCCCCCCCCCCCCCCGGTCCGTGTCCAGTGGACATGCCGTTTTATAGCACAGAGCAGAAAGAGCTTTCATTTGTCTTAGGTTTAAAACATTTCCATGTCGAACAATCCCACGCCAGCAACTTAACAGGTCTCACAAGGATGATGATGTGATTCAGTAAGACTTTTTTTTTTTAAAGACTAGGGAAGAAGCAAAAAAAAAAAAAAGGCAAAGAAAAGGATACAGAAATATCCAGGGAAAAAAATAGCTGTACAGTATTTTTCCCCCCAGTAAAGTTACTACTAGATATAGAGATATATAGATATAGAGAGATATATATGGAAAAGGAAAAGAAAAAAGAGCCATACCAAGATTAAATACTCTGTGAGTATCCACTGAGAAACAGGCCCTTCAGTATCCTATTTGTTTACTTGCATTCAATTATCAACTCTACTCATCTATCCTCAAGTGAGAGCATTTTTTTTCATTTATTATTTCCCCCCCAATTAAACTGTGTGCAGGGGGTGGGTGGGAACCAGAGACAGGGGCTTCCCCCCTGCTTGTTTTACAATTCTCAGTATTGATCACCAAGCCGTTCTGAACCTGAATTTCAGCTTATGTAGGAATCACACACAAAGAGACAATATTCCCGTATACGCGCCTTCATACTCACAGACCACCTATCGGTCCAGTGGTATGCTGTGTGCTAGTTCAACATCAGGTGTTGTTTCTGTTTGCTCCCTGTTTTGCTTTGGAAAGGGCGGGGGCAACTGTTTTTCTGGCGCCGTCCAGCATCTTCTGACTCATCCCTCCCCAAATTGGTAGAGAAAAAGGAAGAAAGGCTAAAGGAAAAAAAGGAAAACTCACCAAGAGGCTGCAGTCCTCTGAGCGTTTGGCAAGGGGGAAAAGTGGTCGTCTGAACACCTTGGTAGGGTGCTAAGGACCATCTGCGCCAAGGCCAGGTCTCACCCTCGACAGCTTTTCAGAGGAAATGATGGGTCTCGCCGCTTCAGAGAGAGAGAGAGGGCACCCTACCAAAAAGGAGACGGGGCATTGGGAAGGGAGAAGAGGAAAAATAAGAGTCAAACCAACAATTGTGTGGCATTCAAAACTCTCTGACTAGCACAGGGAGGTTTTATTCCAGCCCTCCTTAACTGTGGTAAAACAGGGAAGGAGAATCGGGGAGTCGTTAGTCAGAAGATCAGGCGGACCGGGCCGGCACCTTTGGGTCTCGGTTTCAGTCGCTCACCAAAAGGTGCTAAGGAACATTTGTGGCAACCTGTGATGCTGTGCAAACGGGGGGGGGGGGGGTGTAGGTGGGGAGGCAATGCTTAAAACTACTCTGTGAATATGTTAACGGATGACGGGGGCTTCCCTGTAACATTCGACTGACGTGAGTAGCTTCCAGACACCTAGAGAGCCTCACGAGCGGCAACGGTGGAGGTGTGTTGACAGGATTTTACAACCCTCTGGTGTTTCTTGCTTCTTGTGCATCCGCTCACTTGGTCAGTGACTACGTAGAGGGCACGGAAGAGGGCTTGTTATTCCAGGCTTACTGGAATAACCCAGTAGCCGTTTCTCCTGTGGCCCCAAAACCCCCTCTTCTAGCCAAACGTTTTGTGGGTTAAAACCAAGTGAATAGCTGTTGGTGGATCCCTCTGGCCTGTTCCCAAATGTACAAGCCTCCCGTCTCTTTTCCTCTACTTAAAAAGTAACAAAACAGTAATTTAAAATATATATGTGGTCCACAGCACCCCGAGAAACATCCAGTTTCAAGAAGCAGCACTTCATGTGTGCAGGGATTAAAGGAGGACGTTGTGGGATGGGCTTTCCAAGCTCAGAGCAAGCGTAACTGCGGTAATGGATCTGAGGAGTTCATTTTAGGGCAGGGGTTCCCCACCTTGGGAACCGGGTGATCTTGGACTACGACTCCTAGAAGCCTTCATCACCAGATGTGTGCTGGCCAGGATTTCCGGGAGTTGTCGTCCAAGAACATCTGGGGACCTAAAGTGGGGAAGCACCGATTTAGAGAATGACAGCCCACCATTTCTTAAGAAATAAGCTTGTTTTTCCCCTCCTTCTAGCAGTATGCCATACAGTCCCTACGTGGGATCACATTTGGTCAGAAATAGCCATCCTTTTTCAGTCCCCGGATTGAAGTTGGGGTGGATGAAAATGCAGGATTACTAAAAAGTGCAAGTGGAAGTAAACCACAGCCTCCGAACAGTGGCCGAGGAACATCATGCCCCCCCACACACACACACCCCACAGCGGCTGCTAAGGCCTCTGCACTGAATGCGAGACACCAGGGGTTTCCTTCCACAAACCGATGGGAGAGGAGGGACACGGCCCATGGCCTGAGCAGCTTGTGAAATGTCATTTTGGCCTGAAGGCTGGGTCTAAGACCAGCTGCATTGGGCAAGCGGGTTGGGAGAGACCGGATTGGGAGGTCATGTTTTTTAAAATCAAGTGTTGAACACCAGAATGAGGGGAAACGGAGCACCAGCCCCAGGGGCAGGAGGAAGGGGAGTTTGAAAAGCAAAAACATCTGAATCCGAAGTAGACCCCTTTTGCCGCGGAAAGTGGGAGGAGGGATTTAAAAAATCCAAAACTCACACGTCTTGAAAGCGAAACCTATTTCAGGGTAGCAAAAATAAAATAAAGGAAAAAGAAAGCTTTCTCTAAATGGCCCTAGATCTTAAAACACACATTATACAGAGAGGACAACTTACAATGGAGCATTCTAGCCTTTTGTAAAATCCATATTGCACACCTAGGACTATAAGCCATCGCTAGCTCATTTTGAATTTTAAAATGTGTACTTTCTTTTGTTGTTTTTAATTATTTTATTTTTTTTCCTTTCTGTGTGGGGGGGAGTGGGGGAGGGAGAAAAAGAAGTGATGCTTGAACTACCAATGCTCTTTTTAATGTTTTATAAATATGTATGTGTATATATATATATATAAATACAAAAAATAATATGTATGCACATATATATGTGTGTGTATATATCTATATGTATATACTTATATATATAGATATATAGCTATATATAGGTTTTGAAACAAAAAATAATAATGCGGAAAGTTAAAAAAAAATCCTAAAACAGGATGGTGTGCTCTGATTTTACTTGAATTTGGTCTCCTCAGCACCTGTTATTAAGAACTGAATATTTTTCCACTTGAATTTAGTGCTATTAGAAATTTAATATATGTGTTTTATTTATTTGATTATTATTTTTTTTTGCATGACTGATGCAAGGTTTGACATTTTCACTCAATAAAAACTGGAAAAACAAACAAACAAAAAAGCCAACCAAACACAGCTTTGTGCAGGTTTGTAGCGTCGTCTGCCTTTTGACTCGTGTCTACAACTGTTGGGTTATGCATTTGACCGGCTTCAACGTTCGAGGTGCTTGGCCATCTCCTTCAGGCTTTGGAGGGGGGGGCAAGTCAGTGTTACAGAGGATCCACAATGAGAAGAGGAAGTTCTTTCGTTGTTATTTTTCTCCCCGCTTGGGGAACTAGACCGAGCGTTCATTACATGCCAAACCGGACCCTCCCTAGGAGGGAGTCGGAGCCTTGGCGACGTGTAGCCTGTGGTTCTCCTTATCTATCTATATTGCCTTTCACATCCTTTGTGTTGCAGTTGAATATGGGAAAGTAAGCATAGGGTTAGATAGCAAACGTAACTGCCGACTTGTAGATTTCTGAGAAAATCCAGTTGTGGGGAAGGATAGAGGTTCATTGAAGGAGATACACTCTCTCACCCTAATGTCCCCAGAGAGTTATTATTATAAGTTGAACAGTGAGAGAGTCTACACACAAGGACACCCTTGTGCAGAAAGCCGTTCGTTGTCACCTCTGTGTCGGAAATCAAGGAACAGGGGTGGAAAGAATGGGACTTGCTTGACCAACACGCTCCCCACTTGGTGTTCACACACTAGGCTTGGGATTTCTAGAACCCGTTCCCACCACAGGGCTTGCCACCTTCTCTCATAAATACAAAAGGAGGAGAAGCTTTAGGGATGTGGTGCTTTCTAATTAACTTTAAGAGACTAATGTAATAGGGCTAGGATCATTCAGTGCCCATGAGGCTGTGTTCTAACCAGGGTCCCCGTGTCCCTCACCTGAGGTACAGCTGGCTCTCTCCACTCTTCTTCTGTGAGCCGCAAACGACTACAGCCCCCAAGCTCCACACTCAATAGACTTACCCTGAAACCAGTCACAGAAGCCAGAGACACACTTTTAAGTAAGACTGACAAATTTCAAATGAACTCTTAAGTGCATGCCAAACCTTCCCTACCGAAGTCAGCATGGCCTTGAACATGCTTAGCTTTTGCCTGCTTCTTGCCCTATAGTTGCCATCACTGGATAAGGATCATGTTCTCGCAGCAAGCCAGGCCAAAACACAAAGCAGACGGACCACAGCTCAGTTCTAGGCCCAGCAAATGTGCCTCCAGGCATCACCTCTGCAGGCTGCAAAAGCACTGCTGAGTTCCATGCGACACCATCCAGAGCTTAAATATAGCCTCTTATCGATCGTCTCTTAATTACTGATTGACCCCAACAGTTGAGGCTTCCTAACATCAGACCATGATTTGCTTTTCCATTCAGAAACAAGGTTCGGGTCCACACTCTCCATCCCGACCCTTTCTATGTTCTCATTCCTTCTACAACTGTCAAGCAGACAATAAACCATCATTTGCTGTTCCTGTATGTGTGTGTGTATATAAAGTACACTACGCTTGCAATCTGAGATGTGTAAACCAAGGTTGTGGAAAGTGTCGTAACGTCCAGTTGTGGTTTCAAACTTTGTGCACACCGGTCAGGTACTTTGGGACGCAGTTCTCTGTAGGATGTGTGCCGTGCATCTTATGCCTCCCCCCCCCCCGAGAAAGGGGCGTGGGTCTCAGTGATGTCCCCCCAACAAGCACCGTGCCTTAGGTTTCCTTAGGAGTGCTTAAAAGAAAAACATCGCTGTCTGACAGGGCCAAATCGTTGGCTCCACTGAAGGAGGAGAGCCAAAACCGAGAGAGTCCTTGGCAGAGTTTTTGCTCCTTTCTTTGCGCTGTTAAAGGCGTCCCGGCAAACCCTGCCTAATCCGTGCCAAGTCAGGTCTCCTGCCCTCGCAGCGTTCAGTTCCTTAGTAGCAAAGTGGGATTACGGCACTTCTCTTTCAAAGGCCCCCCCGCCTCCCCGCCGTGGCTCTGCAGCAGCTCCGAGCCATCTTGTTCTTCAGATGTCATTATCCGAACACGATTCCTAATCCAACCTCAGAGCAGAGTCTTGTTCTCACTCCAGCCATGCCTGCAGCAGACACTGAAATTCCCTTTACATTAATGCTTTCTGAGCAGAAAAAGAAACACAAGATGTATACAAACACTCACACCCCCACAGCCACCAGCCGTTTTGCAGAGCTCCCGTCGGGACTTGCTCTGCTGCCTTTGTCGGGCTCCTATTTCTCTTCAATAAAAGAGTGACTAATTTATGAGAAAGAAAAGGCAAGTTCAACAAATTAACGCACTGCCTGCAGGCTGGAGCTGAGCTGGCCCAGAGCCGAGGCCCTGCGTTGTGGATGGAGGCTGAGAGTTGTTTGCCCACACCAGACACACTCCGGGGAGTTGCCCGACTCAGGAGCTCTAGAAAAGGAGGTGGGCCAAAGTGGTCAGAAGCTGCCTTGCACCATTTCACGACGAGCAGAGGTTTCACAGGGATCTGCCAGAGACAGGTTTGCACGAGGCAGCTGGTACAAAACGGAGTTGAAGCTACGGGCAAAGAGGGTGGGAGGGTCTGAACCTGCCTGACAAGAGGGGCTGCACCATCATCCTCTTTCAGAAGGAAGCAACCTCCACCATCTAGCTATCCAGCACCTCCTCTGGCAGCCAGGGTAGACCCAGGTATAACAAACAAGTGGTTGGCCTCAGTTACCCAAGCCACGTTTATGGGATTGAGCAGACTGAAACTCACCGTCAAATGGGGACAAGAGGACGTATCAATTACCTCCTCTTTCACACAAAGTCCATGTCAGAATGGATATGAGCAATGTTCTCCACAAACTTTTTTGTGTGTGTGAATTTGTCACAGTGGCTTTTGGGGAACAAGTCAAGTCTTTAATACAGTCAAGGACCAACATCCAAATGTACAAATAAAACAAACTACAGAGTACTACAATTTCCTATGTATTAAAAAAGTATGTGCGAAAGTTAAAATATCCTAACAGAAATGCTAAGAACTGGTGGCTCAAATCCCAAATAAAGATTCCCGCTGGTAGCTAAAACCTGCCATTAGTTCATCAAGACCTTCCCCGCACGGATTTTAATAGCAGCTGCTAGAAATTTTGCCACATCATATAAAATGGCTGTCTTATGTCTTAACAAAAAGTAAAATGCTATAAAATGCCTTTTGAGGGTCTAGCATATAAGAGCTTCATAACGATGGCACTGGTGCAACGATGGCAGCCAAGAAATTCTACTTTGTTCCCTCCGTCACTGGGGAAATCGGCTCTCTTAACGGCTTCTGAGCTAATTTTTCTCAAATGGCTCCTGATCTTTTATCTCCCAGCTGTTGCATCCAAGCATTTAACTGTCCTGAAGACGCTCAGAAGACCAAGGCAGTCCATGTTCACCATCCGCACATCCATTGAGACCAGTCTTCTCAAAGGACTGGATCACCTCCACCCCTTAAGCCCAAAGGAAAGGTAGAAAATGATCCCAAGGCAGTTCCTTGGCTGAAATCAAGCCTACAACATAATGCAAATCACTGCCTTTTAGTGCTGCACACAGAAGTAGGATAAGACATTTGGGGTAAATTTTCATCCTTCTCTTGGCCCCTGGCAGGAATGCCCTAGTGAGATGAATCCCGGCAGGACGGAAAGGATGGTGGGCTGCAGGGATGCCTATAAGCCTCGCCCTCTATATCTCCACACCCCAACGAAGGCTGATTTTGGCATGTCTAAGGTGAAGGTGCCTATAGGATCTCTTGCAGAGGTTGGTCCTAAAATAGGTGGCAGTCTGGGGTGGGACTACTGTGCTGCTCTTATGTGGGGCTTTGAGCATGCTAGTTAGCACCTGCTGGGAAAAGCTGTGACTGACAGTGTGGAGTTTGCTCTCAATCCCAGATGTCGACTCCTCTATTCCCCCCAAAGTGAAGGATCAGGTCTGTGTCGTTCCCCCATGCCATCCATGGAGCCAAGGGGAAGAGGCAGGAGGCAAAGCGTGTGCTGGCATACCCATACCCGGACAGTTAACGTCGTAACTAAGTGCTCCAAAGTCTGCACTAATTTTCTGTTCTCTCTCAGGCAGAAAGATGAACAAATATTGATCATGACCTACAAAATCCCAAATATATTACATAGGAAAGAATGATGTACACACGTGTGAAAAAGACATAAAGAGAGCTTGAAAGGTTTCCAAAATTATATTCCCTCCTCTAACAATAGCGCTATATACCTTTGTCTCTACACACCTCTGTCTTTGTGAAGTCCTGCTTATAGGCTACCCAGCGTTATGAACTGCCGGGTAGCTCAGTGGTTGAGAGGTTGAGAGTTCGAATTCCCCACTGGGCCTCCTTGTCAGGGGCTGGACACTCAATGAGCCATAGGGTTCCTTCCAGCTCTGCAGTTCTAAGATGATGATCATCATCATCTGGGCAGAACAGGCCTCTGGACTAGACAGGCCCTTAGTCTTATGCAGCACGGCCTTACTTATGCTTCAAATTCTCTCACACAATTTTCCCTGGCTGGAGGCAAACCATGTTTGCTGCTGGCAACCGCATTAATGGCTATTTATTTGCAAGTTTGTGTTCGAAAGTTAGTAAATGGTCAATTATTACTTTACTGGCATAATTTTACTATTATGAGAGTGAGGAACACTCCACCCATCCATGTATTTCTGGGGAAAATAATTTCCTTATAACTGGAATGTCAGACAACAGAGAATCTACCCTAGAAACGGCAAGAAGGGGTGTCACTTGATCAAAGTAATCTCAGATGATTAATCACACAAACAGTAGTGACTATATTTGCATAAAAATGCATATGGCTGAAAAAGAACAGGTCAGGGTATTCTCTCTTTGTTTTTACGTGGGGTATAAACACATTCACGTTCTAGTGGAATTCAATGGGACCAGCTTCAGAGAAAGCCTGCAAAGCCAAGGTTTGCACAGTACGTCAATTAAACCCAGAGCTCTGATGATCCTTTTGGAAAAGAAAAGGAAAAGGGGGGGAAAAACCCTCTGAGGCTTAAAATTAACTGATGCCATACATTTCTCCTGATTATTTTATTTTATTTACAGACCGCCCTATTAGTGCAAGAGCACAATTCTGGGTGGTTTAACAAATAAAATCCAAATACATTAAAAACACTCACAAGGTAAGAAACCTGTTGGCACCAAAACAGTTTACAAGGTAGCAGGACGGGAGAAAGCCGACATTTGGCATGAACGTTGAAGTCCCCGGCTATCAAAAGTCTAGGCAACCTCAACACTGCAGCCGAGATGAACCCAGACAGCTCTGGGAGGGAGAGTCCTGGGTACCCCAGCACAACCCCAAGCCTATCTCTAAAGCCCCACTGTAAGGTGCAGACCCTCGAGATCTGAGCTCGAAAGCGAGGCTGGTACAGACGGAGTCCCGGCATACAATTGTGACCTTCCCCCCCCCCCACAGCTCCGGTCTGCCCTGGGGGAGGGAGGTCACAATTTTATACCACATCTGGGAGAGAGCGACCCCTCCTACGCTGCCCACCCAGGTCTCAGCTATATAAGCCGGGTCGTCGCTGTTGGTGCACCCTTTTCCTCCAGCTGCAAGCACGCCCCGTAACTACTGTAACTTTTCTGCCTCTTTACTGGGATTTGGAAAGGTGTGTGAAAAGGAGAGAACTATGGCGACCAGAAAGGTTTGTTTTCCTTCGGGCCTTTTGCCCAGGGTGGGGTTGAGGAAGGAGAATAGAGATTTCACTGGGGTTTCCTGCCAGCCACCTGCCCGGAATGCAAAGGCTCAAGGGGAGGACAAGGTGGCTCGTGGCTCCCCACCACACCTGAAGGGGCGCATCGTGGCGCTCCAGCAAAGGTCCCGAGACACATTCTCTAGCGTCTCACTTGGCAGAGTGGCTCTGTTGGCCCTAGAAATGCCTCCTGCATCCAAATCGAGGCAAATGGCAGGATGTTGCAACTCCTTGGGAAAAGCAAGAGGCAAATCTGCAGGGGCCAGACAGGAGAAGCCTGGGGAGGAGCCCATGGGCTCTTGACTTGGCGATCCATACCAGCACTCAATGCTCAGGAGCGTCGGGGAAGGGGCGCTGAGCAGAAAGAAGGAGCCGGCTAGAGAGAGAGGTGCCAGCGCACCTCCCACTTTGAGCAGAGCCACTCCTTAGAAATAATTAATTTTTGATCCGACGGTTTCTGGCATGCCATGCATGACACGACACTGCAAAAGCTACAGGGCCTCCCCAGTTGCCAAACGATCCCTTCCCTAGCATTCCACCTGCAAGGGGCAACTTTACTCTTAAACCGAGGCTTACATGGATCTTTAGAACGGGTAAGACCTATAAAGGAGGCTACGAGTGTGGAGTAGTGGAAGGGATGATGCGAGTCAGCCTCAGGAGACCTTGGGTTCAAATTCCCACGCAGCCGTTTAGACTCACGGGGAGGGTAGGTAGGACGGCCCTAGTAAAATTGTTCCTTAGTTTTTATTGCATACGTTGAAAAACGATATTACTTGATGGCCAGTGACAAACATAACCAACAGGCCAGAGAAACTTTTGTGCAGCTCAACAGCTTTCATGCATGCCGTCCCCCTTTCCCTTCTACACCTGTCCTCTCCAGAGCTCCCTGGGCTATATGAACCAGACCTTAGTTTTATGCAACTGCTAGCAGGTCGTTAAACAGCTTCTTGCCTCAAAATACTGACCGAAAGAAACAAAAAATGGCTCAATGACCTTCCAGGCCCCTTTCCAGCTCTGCAGTTCTAAGATTAAGCCTTTTAAGTAGCAAATACCCTCCCACGGTTTTGCAGGAATCCACCCGTTTTCTGACTCGGGATCCTGGAGAATTTCATTCAGGCCACATTTTCAAGGGAGAAGAACCTCTCAATTCTTACTTGCCAGACTAAATCTTGAAATGCAGTTGACTTGAAAGTTCCAGTCCAATAAAATAAAATAAAATCCCAATGTGCTGGCAATTCCAATTCCAGCTCTCACTGAGGTGTGTGGAAATACAGGCACAGAAACCTCCCGGAACAACAACGGATCACCATGATTTTTTTTAAGCTGGCTTGGGAGACGCAGGGATCATGTCTTAAAGTATGTCCAGTAAAATACAATTAAGAAGGCACGTTTAGCAAACTTAATCCCAGAAAGCAGTTTTTCCCCCCTCCTCTCACACCAAGGCCATATTTAACAACAGAAGTCACTGGAGCTGCAACCTAGGTGACAGTGGGGGCTATAGGTAATGATGACTTCTCTCTCTTTTTGGGGGGGAAAAGGCTTTTGTGCGTCTTCCTAGAGGTCAGAACTAGTTGTGTCTTTTCGTTATTCTGGTGCTTATACACCTGAAACCCGGGGTGGGGAGCACAGACTTACAAGGCGGTGTGGTCGTCCTTGAACCGAAAGGCTGCAAAGCAGAACAGGGATGGCTTTTCCTCGTTTTTCTGGCAGGGAAAATTTTTAAACAAACAAACGGAAGAAACACTGAGGATTTAAGTAAACAGCAGGAGATTTATCTGACAGGCCAGCTCAAGAGTGTCTCCTTCGTGGCCGTGACTGAGAGAATTCACACTGGCCAGATTTTTTCCACAAGAAGGGCACCTCACTTACAGGACACCCCCAAGTTAGATGCGCCCCTTCCTTTAGAAGCCCAAATGCAGCCGGGCTCTTCCAATAAATCCATTTATTTTCCTGTTTTCCTCTTCCATAGGCAGCACTGGGGGGGGGGGGGGGGAGAGGCAGGCAAGCAAGCCAGAAAAGTAGCTTATATCACCCTCCTTCCCCCTGGGATAGATTTCCGCAGGTAGTTAGTTATCCTGTTTCTCACACAAATAATAACCGATTCATACGCTAGCAGTTCAGGCTATCTCAAGCCAGAAGAAACATAACTTGCCACACAGATATCAACATTTGTTTTTTTTCCCCATAAAGTTTGGTCTAGACACTCAATAAAGTAGACACTCAATTCCAAGAAAAGCAACACAAGAGTCTGGTGGCATCTGGAAGACTACCAAATTCACTATTATATGGGTGGAATAGAGCCCACCTTAAGGTGTCACCGGACGCTTCTGCTGTTTTCGTTTTTATAGTGTTGCCACTTTCACAAATCCTTCCTGTTTGCTTCCTCCCCCCCATTTATTTGTTATATTTACACTCCACCTTTCCTTCCATGAGTTCAGGAAGCCTACATAGTTTTTCTCCTCATTGCACAACCACCCTGTGAGGTAGCTCTAAGGGAGAGAGAGAGCAACCATGAAGTCCTGGGGTCAATTAATGTATTTGCATATGCTAAACTGTGTTTGAGTAGTAAGGGTGTTAATAGTTGCCAGAGTCAAGAACAAGAGCATGAAGTAAATTTGCAAACCCTAATTTGAACTTTGAATACCAGATGAAAGAGTTAAGTGCACTCTGCACATGCCCAGGGGCACTCTCTTCACAAAGCCCTGAGAGGAAGGTAACAAGAGTGTTCTTGGTTTTGCTACACACTTTCCAAGGTCGAAACCTGATGCTCAAAACAAGTTGTGTGTTTGCGTGTGTGTAACATTATATTAAAGCATATACAAATAAATTTATATACAATAAATTGTATATAATATAATTATATATCATAGTGCATGCAAATAAATAAATGTGTCTGTGTGTTTTATCTATCTATCTATCTATCTATCTATCACTATACCTCATATATATATATATCACCATACCTCAAAATATCAATTAAAAAAACCATTTACTTTCAAAACTCACCTAATTAAATAAATAAAACACCAGGCAATAACCAGACCTCAAAATATCCATTAAAACCCCCGCCATTAGTTTCCAAACTCCCCTAAATAAATGAATAACCACGCAATAACCGGACCCCAAAAAGCTCCATGAATAATAATAATTAAAATAACCCACACACACACCCCATTTGTTCCAAAACTCACCCCTTCCTCACTCAAAAAGGCCCCCAGACGGAGGAGAAAAGATTGGGAAAGGGGGGGGGGGGACGCCTGAACGTCGCTGTGGCCTTCTTCTTTCCCCACCCCCCTGAGGTAAACCCCGGAGGCGGCTCAGCCCTTAGCATCAGCGACGCCATCTTGGATGGCCTCCCCCCCTGGCGTTTTTGTGCAAAGGGAGCGTGGGACACCCCCACCCTACTGGGGGGGGAGAAGAGGAGCAAAAAAACCCTCCCCTAAGGATGGCCTTTGAGGGCGAGGGGCCTGGTGGGGGCGGCAAGGCGGGGGGGGAGCGGTTTGGCTCAGGCGGGGGCCTCTGAGGGGACAGCCTGAGGGAGACCCTCGTTTCCAAAGACCCCAAAGGGACCCCCCTCCCCCCCAAAACACACACACACACACACACACCCGCCAAGTGTTTGCAGAGAGACCTTTTCTCCCTCCAGGGCCAGCTGCAAAACTTTTAAAAAAAATGTAAAAAAAGGGTTGCCAAGTGTCAGATAATCTCTCCTTTTCTAGAGAAAAGGCCTGGCCGGGAGAGGCCGGGGTGCTCACTTCTGCCCCATTTCAAATATTTTTACCTTATTTGGATGAAATATATTATTTTTCTAAGGAAAGGGAAGCTTTCTCTCTCTCTCTCTCTCCCCCCCCCCCCCCATCTCCACTCTAAGAAGCTGGTTTTTCCCCTTCAGCACAGCCAGTGCCTTTATTAGGTTAATGTTTGCTCCTTTTTTTTTTGCAAGGGAATGGATTCCCCCCCTCAGCTGAGGAGAAGCAATGGCAACTACCTATCATTCAGGATTCCCATCACGCAAGAAAGGACCCTCGCTCGGCCTGGCTTGACTCATTCCATTTTCCCAAGATCACCTGCTGCTTATTTGTTATCAAATTTTGTCAACAGAATTTTTTTTTTTTTAAAAAAGCACATTTTGGGCACGTAATGGTGCCCCATCTGACCGTATTCCCCCCTTCATTTTGTCCTGTAAAAGTCACCACGAAGGAGCCCCTCGGGAGGCTCCTGAAATGTTTTGAACTACCGCTCCCAACATCCCCAGCTTGGGCAGCTGAGGGGGCAGAAAGGCTGGGAGGGGCGGCCAACCCACAACATCTGGAAAAGCCACCCACTGCCCTCCTCTGCCTTCAACAGGCCCGTCGCAGGCAGGAGTTCAACAGGTGACGCCTTCTGCGCCAGCCGAGTTTCCATCTGTTAGGCAGGAATAAATTTGCATTCTGTACAGTAGGAGACAGTGCGCCCGGGCCATTTTGATCCTCCAATTAACTCTTATCAGATAAATAAGGCCACTCTTATCCTCTACGAATCTTTCGATTTCCCAAAAATACAACTCACAAATTGCAGAAACCCACGTCAAAATTTTGGGGTCCTTTTTGGCTTACGCCTTTCGTCTTGCACAAAAAAACAAGGGTTGGCCCCCGAGTGAGTTTATCTTCAGATCCAACCCATTAAGTACCTCCCAATTAACTTCGGCCTCTGGACTGCCAATGAGTCTGTTCTACAATGAAAGCCAGACCCGACCCAAACGTTAGTGAACCTCACACCTCGCAAGCAAGCAAGCAGGGAAAGGGGGAGCCACATTTTGTGAGCAGAATACCCCTTAAACACACACACACACAACTAAATAAATAGTCAAATAGCCACAATAACACAAAAGCAACAATCGTGAAGCAAGCCTTTATCGCTTTATAAAGCAAAGCTTCATAAAGGCATTTGCAAGAAGACAAATCACACCCTTATTCGCCAACAACTTCGACATAGCAGAGACCTAGAAGAATTCATGAAGGAATCCGCTCGGCTTGAGCAAGAATATTCCAGTTAGAGCCACTACCAAAAAGGCCTCTTTCCTTGGGCCCATCGATCTGGTCTTCTCGAAATGAGAAAGCAGAATTTCTGGTGGGGGGGGGGGGATTAAAATTTATTTATTTTTAAGTTCAAGTATTTCCCTCAGCTGTTGCAGGAAAAGCTGGTCCCCAGCCATTGAGGGCTATGCAGTACAACCCTAGCCATAGTTACTTGGAAGTAAGCTCCCGGGCTTACTCTGGGAGGAGGTGCACGCACAGGGAGGCTGCTAACACCAGTGCATTCGGGGGTGCTCACGGAAAATAAATACGTGGTCCATGCAGGCCTGTGATAAGACACCAAGCTCAGACATCCTCAACCTCAACCCCGCCCGCCCTACACGCTCTTCGAGTTCTGGGCCAGTGTCTCAATCCCGTCATAGAGAAGCAAGTTTGCAAAGGTCCAGACTCCAGAGCACTCACCTCGAGGTGGATATGCAGCCGTTGCATCCTCAGATCTGACTTTTTCCCCCTCCGTGAACCAAGTTCTCCACCCTTGGGGCAGAGGCAGGAAAAGTGGCCAAAAGGGTTGCTCTAAAGAACATCCAGACATCAGCAGCTCACAGGAAAAGCATTTTCTGAGCAGAAAATGTGTGTATGGAGAGGGTAAGATTCAGAGAGAGACACAGGGCTTGCTAAAACTGGAAGCATGGAAGCCCCTTCCTTCCCAACCAGGAACACCTGGGAAGGATGGCTCTGGTGAGTTTTTAAAATTTAAAGACACAGATGCAGGAGATCAGAAGAACCCATGCAGAAAACACATGTCCCATTTGTAAGAAAGGGACTCATAATTTAGAAGCAGAGTGCATGTTCTAGAACAGCAATGTGTAACCCCGTGGGTCTCCCGATGTTGCTGCAACTAGTGGGTTGGACTGCCAATCCCATCCTCCACCTCCACTGACCATACTAAGGCTCATGGGAATTGCAGTCCAACATGGTCCGGAAGGCTATAGTTATCCACCAGTGCTTCAGAAGGTCCTAGCTTCCATCCATGATATAATCTCTTAGCACACTATTTGTACATGTCAAAACAAAAATATTTGGAGTTTGAATCTGACCCCACGTAGGATTTTGAAGGCAGCACACACAAGACCTTACTGGATTGTTTTTATTTATTTTACCAAGAGGAACAAGGCAAATTCGAGCCAGGGATGATGGTATGGCTGAAGAATTCCCCACTGCTGATCTTTTCTCTTCCACGCTGTAATTAAAAAGCGTAGAACAAGAAAATGATGCACGGGGTTTGTATAACGATTTATGCAGGTTGCAAAATTTGGATTGCATGGAACCAGATTTATTCTGCTCGGTGTAATATTCTTGTCAAGGTACAGTATGTACTTTAACTGTGCTTTGATTTAACGGTGTGAAGAAGAACAGCATCAAAACAAGTACATGACTTCAGTGGGGAGGGAATCTGAACACAGAACATCGTCCCTCAAAAACACCCTGCTTAGGTAGATCTTTGCTAAGCCATTTATCCAGTGGAAACAGTAGAAACAGAATTCTCCTCATTACGCATTGTAAACCTCTTAACTCATTCTTTTCTCGGCACATACTTCAACATAATTTTCCACATTCTCCGAGTGACTGCTGTTTGTCCAGCCTGCTTTCTATTTCCAAATCCTTGTGTGTATATACAAGTGGATCCTGACAGGTCCATGCATTTTCATCGTTATAGGCTTGGTCCTGCTGTTTGCATGGGATGAGGACTCTTGGCTTCCAGGAGACCAAAAAACGGAGGAGGGTGGGGAGAGCTCTCCGAAGGAAAGCTTGCACTTTCAAACACTCTTCAAAATTTGCCCTGTTTTAGCTAAATGTAATGTTCTCCATGAACATTAAAGGAGGGAGGGTAAGAGGGAGAGAGAAACTCTCGGGGAAGCTATTCATCCATTTAAGGAATGAAAAATCACTACATTCAATAACAGGTCTAAATACAGTAATGGAAAGGTCCCTTTCTCTCGCCCCATAAGTATGAAAATGTCACTATGTACCAGATGGGAGGGGAGGGGGTGGGGGAATCCAAGAATTGCTCTTTCTTTAAAAAAAAAAGGGGGGGTTAGTCAAAGAATGCTAAGCAGGGAGACACAAGCAAACTTTTGCAGCCACACTTTTTAAGGTGCTCCCACATAAAAAAAAATAAAACAGGCTGACAAGGCAAGGAAGCCTCTCAAATTGTACCCTGCCATGTCTGCTCTGGAAAGATGTGGCGCGGTGTGTACTTTGTGAGATATGAGAGCACTCCTCCAATACGGGAAAGGCAGTCCTACAGAGGAGGGGCAGGATCTGTTCTCGATCAATCCAGAGGGCAGGACACGTCATCATGGGCTCAAGCGACAAGAAGCCAGATTTCGGCTGAACGTCAGGAAAAAAACTTCCTAACTGTTAGAGCAGTACGACAACGGAACCCGTGACCTCAAGGGGAGGTGGCGAGCGCTCCAACCCTGGAGGCTTTCAAGAGAAAACGGGACCACCCTCGGTCCGATCTGCTTTGATTTGGATTCCTGCCTTGAGCAGGGGGGGTTGGACTCGCTGGCCTTACAGGCCCCTTCCAACGCCATCGTTCTATGATAATACAAATCAAAATTCTGCACCAAATTGCTCTCTTAGCATACAGAGGGGTTCCAGGTTTATTCTTCAGCATCTCCAGATCTGGAACGAGGATTCATTCGCGAGGGTCTGGAAAGATAAAATGTAGACAAGTGGGCTCACCCGAACAAAAAGTCTCACCTGAAAGGGCTCACAGACACCCCAGCCTTCTTCCCACTGCTAAGTTTGCTTCTGGGGACCTCGGCAGCCGTCTTTTGGAAGTCCAAATGAAGACTCCTACTGAACCAATGTGTGTGTTGCGCACAACAATATAAACGAAATAAAACGACCTCATAAGCAAACAGTTATTGGATGTCCCTGATTCCTCTTTTAAAGAGTACATATTGTCATGACCTCCTCACTATTCCAGTAAGAATAAATAAATCGTGTTAACAGTGAATACAAATATATATATATAGGATTATGAACACACTAAAAGTGCCTTTTGACAGCAGATAATACAACGGAGGAGGTAGTTTAGAGCCTGTTATTCAAGCTGCTTCTCCATAAAATGAAAACTATGGCATTATAGTGATTTGGACACAAAATCTGTTTACTTTTTTAGAAGATTTAACAGAAATGAAGTACATTTCATTTTTAAAAGCCTTCTGGCCCTGGAACCTCTCCTGTTTCTCTGTATTACTCACCCTTCTTCCCAACCGAAAACAGGCAGCGGGCTGAAAAAGAAGAGACAGTTAAGAGAAAGGAAGAAAAGAAAAGCCGAGCCATAGAAGCCACTGCCTGGCATTAAATAGTGGTAACTCATATTTATTACAATTATATACAATCATATTTTATAGTTGAATTCTATACATGATCACACAACAAGCACGTTTCGGTTTTCCTCTCGGTGAGGATTAAGGAATAGTGTGAGTCTCAAGATGTTATGAGGTTTGAGGCTCGCTCTTTTTGTAACTTTTTCTCATTTGTTTGTTAAATGAAGTGAACGAGAATCAGACGGCGCTGGAACAGCTGAGAATACAATGCCACAAAACGAGAGATTTCTTTAAAAAAAAAACAACTGGTGGTTTGTGGCTGCTTTCTCCACCCAATAAGGCAAAAGTGAGGGGAGAGGAGAGGATGATGCTGAGATGATGGTGGAGAGAGGGGGAGACACAGGCGTGGTGCGAGAAACAGGCCTCCACAGTGAAGTTTACTTTGGAGAAGAGCCTCTTCCCCTGGCATCATGAAAATGACCGACCGGCATGTGTATTTTTATTTTTTTTATTTTATTTTATTTTTTCATTTGAGAAGCCTGGCAATTTAGAACTGAATCACCCAGAGATCGTAGACATGCTGCAGCCCTACATTGGAAAAGGGAAGGAGGGGGGGGGAGGGAATGGGGTATGGCTTCCTTTCCCCTTTGTGGGGAAGATCATTTCAACCACAAGGGAACGTTTTGAGAGGAACCGCTTGGCCAACCTTCCCCCGTTATCTCGAAATGGGTTTTCTCCAACCTGTCGCAAATCAAGGAGTCCTCGTGTCCCAAAAGCGAACTGGATGCACAGAAGAAATCCTTTCGCTCCCGAGACTTTAGGGGATGCAAGGAGAGAGAGAGAGAGAGACAGAGAGAGGCAGGCTTCCAGCAGGACAACGCTTCCTTCCGAAACAAAAAGCAGAGGAAGGGAAACGACCCATGCTCCCCAAATCCATGCTCAAGGAGTTGGAGGACTCCTGGATCCCAGAATTCCTGAAACCACACGAGAATATTTGGGCGGTCTGGCAAGTGAAAAGTCAGATCTGAGAACGTGAGCGGATCGTGTGGCAGAAGATGGTCACCACGAGGGAAGGTGGGGGGAAGGAAGTGGGGCGCCATGCTCTTGGTTTTTTTGGGGGGGGGAACCACTCACATCTGAGCCACGGTTTTTGTGTGCGTCACGAACAAAGAGGCCCGTTGATCTGGCTGCGGGCCGAGGGAGGACTGAATCCCCACGGAGAGGTGGGATGTGAGCGAGACCAGGCTGTGGTGGGGAGAAGGGAACCCAGTGTGGGGGGAAGAGCCACTCAGGCCTAGGTGGCTCACTAGGTCACAACGGGACCCATGGGGGGGCGGGGAATCATCACGAGGGTGAGAAAGACAGGGGGTCACCGTTGGGTGGTGGGTGGGTGGGAGAGGCCCGAGGAAGGGAGAAGGATCAAGAGGTGGGGGCGGAAGCCACCCTCCCAGCCAGGCTAGTCAATTTCGTTTTCGTTGCTAGCCCCTTCGGGCCTCCGTAGCTTCTCCACCTGCTCGTTGATCTGCCCGTCCCCTCCCCGCCGGTCCTCCGTCTGGACGTCCAAGCACTCCTCTTCGTCCACGTGGCTGACGTCGTCCTCCTCGTCCTCCTCCTCTTCCTCCTCCTCGTTCCCACGGTCTTCCCTCTTCTCCTCTTCCCCTTGCACCTCCATCCGCACCTGGCCCTTGACGTCCACCACCGCCTCTTCGCCCTCTTCCTCCTCCGGGCCCAGCAAATGGCAGCTCACCTTGGGCCCTTCGGGGCTGTGGTTCTCCTTGACCGGCGAGGAGGAGTTGGACTCGTTGCTGACCGGCGAGATGTCACTGCTGGTGTTGTGGTTGTTGGCGACGGGGTTGGAGGGAGAAGAGGGCTTGACCGGGATCTGCCACGAAGGAATTTTGGGAGCCGAGGGCGAAGGAGGAAACTGCCTCCTGAAAGGAAGGTGGAAAGTAAAACAGTGAGAGGCATGCTATTCTCTGGACAGCTTGCAAACCCTCCGTCTTCGAACCCTCCGAAGGGCTCTTGGAAGCTTCCCCTCTGTCGGAAGGGTGGGCAAAATGTTACCCAGGGGCCCTCGCACCCCACAAGGCTGCTTCTGCACCCCCAGACTGCCTGCATTCCTCTTTCCAAGCAACAGAACAGGCCTTGCTAAGGAGTGTGTGTGTGTGGGGGGGGGGGAATCTGTATTGCTGTTCCCGGAAGTTGTCAGCAGCTGCAGCTCCTTTCTATACTAAGTTATAGAGTTCTCCACACGGGTTCACAACAACAACGACAAAACAGCAACCCCGATCTTGCTGAGACAAAAGGTTTGTGCTGGCCAGTCCTGTTTGTTTCTTTTAAGAAATACATTTTGCAGAAGCAGTTAACCTTGCAACGATGCAGACATTCACACGTTGCATGAGGGCAAGGGGGGAGGGAGGGAGAGAGAAAGAGAGAACTTTCTCTTAAGAGCAACAGGCCTCCTGTGAACGCACAGAGTGCATTTCTCCTTCCTCTGGCTACAGGCAGTTGCAACCATGCCATTCGGGCAACAAGGCCGGAATGGAATTAAAGAAATAGCTGTGTTGATACAGACAAATAGCTTGCAGGCCAACCAAAGCTGTTTTCTAAAGTGCCGTAGCTAGAAATGGACACACGGTTCTAGATGAGGTGGGGGGGAAGCTGCCTTCTAAATCCCATCCGTGGCAAAGGTCTGTGGCTGAGAGAGATACAGGATCAGGCCTTCCCTAGATGGTTTTATTAAAGAACAGGTCCCCGAGGATCCTTCCCCCGATATCTCATGTCAAAATGCCCAAAATGCATCCCCCCCCACCCAAACTCTGTCATTTCCTACCTGTTCAGAAGCAGGCCTTTGAGCGAACCGATCTCTGACTTCAATTCGTTGATATTTTGAGATTCCAGGATCCAGTTGGTGGATGTCGTGACCTAGGGTGAAAAAAAATAAGTGACCCTCAGAAACAAGTGTGAGGAACCAAGCTCTGTTTGTTTTTAAAATTGCACCAGCCTTTCAAGGACATGGGATATAAATATATACATTAAAAATCGACCTACACAGTAGAAGAAGGCTGTGCTACTTTAGAAGAGGATTTTTCTTTTCCAGATAAAGGGAACACGGGGCTATAGGAACCTGGCTTATTTCATGTCAGACTCCTGATCCACCCAGCCCAGTATTGTCAATTCTGAGTGGAATTCATTTTCAGGGTTTAGTTTTCGACCATGTCTGCAGCTCAATTTCCTTGCTAGCCCTACCGCGAGATCTGTTATTTCCTGGTGCCCCACAGTCCCACACTATCCAAGTGCTAACAAGGTCCAACCCTGCTTAGCTTCTGAAATCAGGTGGATTAACATGTGCTCAGCAGGATACGGTGAGTTAAGGTAGACGGTTCTTTGAACTGCTGGTCAAAGGGCATCATTACAGCTGTCATGTCTGTTCTTAATATGGTTTTTTTTTTAGTGGGATGAAGGGGGGGGGGTTGGGAAAATGTGAAAGAGCTAAAAGCAGGACCCATGGGATGCTGTCCTGGACCCCTTGTAGAATTCTGTGAATACGGCCTCAACTCATCTCAAACTAAGACTGAAGTGGTACGCCCAGGCACGTGGAGGGTCATAGACACACCGTCTCTGGATCGTGGGAACTCGAGAATTCTGTGAGGAGGTGTAGCAAAAGCTGTAGGTCTGCTCACGCTCCACACAACACTCAGGTGGGCTCTTCTGAACAAGTCTCGGAGCGTGTCGTTTGAAAGGAGGTCCCAACTACGTCTTGTTTGACAGCCGGCAAACCTTCCTGAACCTTAGGTTCCCGGCTGCGACGGGTAGTAGCTGACAAACACACGCACAGCTGTGGTCTCCCAAGGGAGTGAGGATCCGGGAGCCACTGTTCTGGCTCCCCAAGCGCTCTGAAAGCGACAGAAGCACTTTAACAAGAGAGAGAGAGAGAGATTTCCACTCACTGGCCTGCGAAGGGATTCAGATTTCCAAAACACATATGGTGCCAGATGCTGGAGGATTTAAGAAATAAAACCTGACATCTGGGTTTTTTTTTTTTAAGCCAATCTCTTTTAAACGCACACACACAAACACAAGAGGTTAAAAAAAAAATTCAAGCCTTGAGACTCACTTCCCTTTAATTTAATGTAGGCTTTTAAAAATTACTTAAAGCCCCTCCTTTCTTACAGCATGCCAATAAGACTTTGAAAAGCAGATAGAACTAACTTACAGTACATCGCAGCCCAGAAAACTCAGCTCCCCATTCTCTTCCTACCACCACTCTTTTTAACCCTAAAGTTTATAGGCTTGGCCAAGACATTCTTTTGCATCTATACAAACACACATGAGGTTTTGATCACACCGCAAATGCTACCATTTAAAGAAAAGTACGATTTAAAGAAAAAGAAAAAGGAAGGGAAGGAAGGAAGGAAAGGGAGACCTTTTGAAAGACTCTCTCTCATTGCAAAATTGGCCAAAGCAACATGCTCTTTTCTCTTCTTCCGCTATGACCTGTGCTCTTCATGTTAACACTTCTGACCCAAAGCACAGAGATTCCTAGTTTTCTGGCTGCCTCCAGGTCACCAGCGAGACTCTCAGCCAAAGAAAGCCAAAGCAGAACACAGTGACAAATGACATGAATTTACTTTGCCAGTGTGAGGGGCTTCCTTGTTGTCCGTTTATATTATAATGTGTTTATTTTTATAATGTGGGCCATTTCAAAATGACTGGGGAATCTCTGCGGGCCACTTGAGAAAACCAAAAGCACGTTTTGTCTTTCCAAAAATCAGAACAGATGTATTTTAATAACACGGCCCTGCTGCCATCAAAACCAGTATCATGAAAACCAGCCTGTTGACACAGACACCTTTACGTGGTAATTTTTACAGGAATAATCAGTAAACTGCCTCAACGCTGTGTTGCAAATAAAATAAAATAAAATAAAGTTTTTTTAAAAAAAAGTGTTCCCAGGACCAGGTTGTTCTTAGCTTCTCTGATAAATCCAGATCCAGTCTAAAAGGTCTGAATCGAAGACGAAAAGAGGGAAAAGGAAAGGAAAAACAGAATACGCTAGAAGAAGGTACTCAGAACACATAGCACTTTCCTTGATGTTTCCCTCTAGCGACTAATATTCAGAGGTAGACAGGCCTTTAACATGGAGGCTCCATTAACCTACGGTGCTGAAAACCCAGGGACCGCCGGAGTCCTCAGCCAGACCTCTGGGCCTCTTTCGACAGCCACACCTGCTTCCTCCTTATAACACTACCTCCAGAGAGGTAGTGGTGGTAGTCAACAAAAACAGGGAAGATTCTTCTGGCATCTTAAGGATGAACCGTCCACCCTTAGAAGGCAGCCCCACCCCCCGGGAAGGACGTCTCTGAAACGGACTTCCGCCCCTGGGCCAAAAGAGATCCCCCTCCCCTTCTTCTGGAGATCTTCTGCCTGCTCCTCGTTTGAAAACCATCTGAGCCAGGATCCCTGATGGACAGCTTGAAGCCAGTGGCCAGTCTTACAGATCGGGGCCTTCCAGGAAGGCCCCTTGGCTCGTTAATGGGGGCGGAGGAGTGGGGTGGGGTGGAAGGGGTTAGGGTACCTTAGAGGCAGCCAGTTCTTGGGTGAGCTCCTGAATCTTCTGCTGTTGCTGTAGGAGAAGTTCCTGCACAGAGGCCAGGGTGGTCTGAAGTTGAGTCACTGCGCAAGGGAGGAGAGGAGAGGTGGGGAAAAGCAAACGGGTTGTTAAACCAGAACAGGCTCAAAGGCAAGCGTGCCTATTAAAAGGTGTCCTTCCAATGCCGAAGTGTGAGACTCCTCCATCCCTCTACTCTTCTGATTTATCTACGAGCTTCCGGCTCGTTCTAACCCGTTGTAATTTATCTGCACGGTGGGCATTCTACCTGTACTTGTATATAACCCCCGCTCTTTCTCTTTATCTTCCCTTTGTATAGATGTCTATAGCCTACATCCCAAACCTCTCCCTTCTAATTACAGCAGTTTATGATTTGCATGGTCTCCATGAACCCGTACAGCCTTGGCCTCGTTTATCTGTCTCCGAGCTGCAAAAGGAAACGGCCCGGCATTCAAGATACAAGCCTGGTCGGGAGACAGACCAGCTTCTGAAATGGGGGGGGGGGGGGGGGTTGGCAAGGTGAAGACGGAACGGAGACCAGGTCTCTGTGTCATGTTTTGGTGTTCGTGAATTCTAGATCACTCCACATGTGGCAGCAATCACATCTGCATCCTTTCCACAACCCACTGAGATGACTCCCATTTCAGTTGCTTTTAAAATCTTTTTATTCTGCCCCTTTTGAACTCCTTTGACGATTCCTGCTTTATTTTTGTGGTGACGTCTGTTAGCCACTTGGAGAGCTTCTCGATTCGTGGAAAGGTGGCATAAACTCCAAAGACGTATCTACAGACAGACTAAGACGAAAGTAACTGTTCTGTGAAGACGGCCAAAGATTCGGTCTTTTGGCAGGGTTGGGTGGGAACTTTCTGTAGAACGAAAACCGACTCGTGGAAGATGGGAACTGAATTTTTTATTTTTGCTTTCATTTTTCCCCCTTTAAATTGTAATTCAGAGCTTCCATCCAGTAAACAGGTTCATTTTTTTTTTAAAAAAAGTCCCAGTGGCGTGACAGGTAGCAGCTAATCTAGGTCATTCACTAGGGCACTGGCTAATGAAAAGCCTGCCCTATGGAGTCAATAACAGAGAAGGTTGTCGAGGTTGGGGGAAACACTCCATAATTACAGACTCTCCTAACCCTGCCTTGAATACTCAGAAGGAAAATGTGGTGGTTGTGGGGGTGTGGGAGCAGATCCCCTCCCCCCCACCCCCCAAAAAACCTCCACCCCGAAGAAAACCACCAGAGAAGCAGAAATTAAAAATGAACTTTACAGCCCCTTCGAAAGGCTGTCATTTTATTCCCCTTATTAATATTCTGAGGTTGGGAGCCTTTCCGTAAAAACATAATTAATTGAGGCCGCGCCGACAGTAAACAAGCAATTTCAAATTAAACCGAAATGACGGCGGCTTCATTTGCAAATGTGAACAGATTTCTCAGAGCAGATAAATGAAGTCACCACATAAAGTGGAGAATGGAGGAGAAGGTTGAGGAAAGAAGGAAAGGAAGGAGCGCGTACGGGGGGGGGGGACTCGAGGGGGGGAGATGGGGAGAGAAGGGGCTTCGAGGGGCAGGAAGAGATGGAATCATTAATCTTCACCTGTCTGCGTCACGCTGCCACTCATTTCTGAGATGTTTTCCTCGATCCTCTGTAGCTGCTTCCGGTCTTCTTTGCCTCCCATGATCAGAGGGAGCAGGTATTTCTGCACGGAAGAGGAGAGAGGTGTGGGAGAGGAGAAAACAAGGGGCGTTGGAGCCAAGGTTCGAGGCAGGCATCGCAGGAGGTCATGGTCTGCCCTAACGAGGGCTTGCATTTCCACGTCGATAGTGAAAACCAGAGCTCAGAACGGCTTGCTCAATGCCTACGCATCACGCTGAGCCATGGTTCGTGCTAAGCTTATCCCTCCAAATATACGGTCGAAATCACAACCAATAGCTTCTCCCGTTTCTCAAACTATGACTCTAAGCATGGACTCCGGGACCACAATAAGCTCAACCCATGGTTCAGACACCAGAGGTTAGAGGGCACCTAATAACCAATTACTTGCAATTAATTTCTTTCTCCCATAACAAGAACTACATTACATTACATTGACAAAGGAATAGTTTCATTCTTTCTGTAGTGGAACTAACTTTCAGATACTTTTATGGTCTGACTTCATAAAAAGTACCATGTGTTTCAAGTGCCGGCTTGTTTGTTTGTTTGTTCAAAATATTTCTACCCCACTTTTCTCCTTAAAAGGCGGCTTACATCATTTAACACAACCCTGGCTTCTGGTTACATCCAAACCAGGAACGAAGAATGGCTTCTGGACACCTTGGGATGTGGAAAATGTATGAAAAGGAATTTCAGCAGGGTCGAAAAACTGTTTTAATAAACTGCATTAAGCGAGGAGAGGCTGGGTTAGCATCTGCTTCTAATTCCTGCTTTAAAGAGGGAAAAGGGAGAAAATGAATACAGAGCTGGAAGGAGACACTTAAAGGTGTGTTTTCAAGAAAGCTTACTATGGTGTAAAAAAAAAAAGCTCACACGAAGAAAAATAATTGGAGGAAAAAAAACCTGAAGTGCCTGGGGGTGGGTAAAATGTTCTCCACCTGATCTAAAGTGTATAAAGACACCTGTATCAAAGTGTTAACGATACAGATGTCTCACGGCGGCCTTTTGTCGGTATCTGCATATGCCAGAACATTTCATGAATGAAAACAGGAGACAGCCTTGTGACATCCATGTAGCTGCACTAAGGAGGGTGGTCTGAACTGGATGTAGACACACAGAGATGCGCATCAAAATTGTTCACACTCATATATATGTGTGTAAATGCAAACCGGGACCCCTTTGCTATCATTTAAGTAGAAATACAGTCTATCTCACTCTGGTGGGGAATACGACAGCCAACGGCTTTGCCCCTCGGCTCTGCCGTCCGGGCGATAACCTGGCAAAAGGAAATGTAACATCTATAGCCGTCTCTTTTCTTAGGGTTATTCACTTCTAAATGGGAGTTATGTTGGAAATCTCTTTGTGTAGAGGACGGTCCACATCTCATTCCCCGGTCAGCTTTTTCTAACTGAGGCTCAGTCTGCACACTCTGTGATGATTTGGCTGTGCGTGCTTCGGTGCTCCCTTATACGCTTCCCTTTTTAAATTCAGATTTTTGTTGTGTTTGGTGGCACATCGGCACACTTCTGGGTTCATGCCAGTAGGCTAGATCTACTTCTTATTCGTCACTGGTCCCATTTCGGTTCAAACTCTGCCAGCAGTCAATAACTTGACTTTGCTATTAGAGTGATTTACTCTGCAGTACTCTACACTGATTTGAAAAAGAGGCTGGTTGGTTTTTTTTTGTTTTGTTTTGGAGAGGGAATGGCACTATTTATGTTATTAAAAACATTTTTATCCTACCCCCTGCCTCAAAGTGAGGCAGGTTTAAAAAGGTTTACAAGACAAAGACTCCAAGCACCACCCCCAAAATGCAGCAAAGCAAAAAAGATCAGGAATTATTTTTTTTTTTAAGCTGAAAAGATTTAAAAGTACTGCCAATTATACCAATCAAACTAAAAGCAAGGGAACTGAATTAATAGCCAAAAGCATACACTGAAATGTCAGACAACCCCAAAGCCTGCGTGGAACAGAGAAATTTCCAACCCAGCTGACAATACCAAGAAAGAAGGGCCCGGCTCCAGTGTTCAGGCAGAGTATGGCGTGTTGGCAGCTGGTTTATGGTACAGCTTTGAAAAGTTTCTTTTCCCTGAAACCTTCCAGGTGTTCTGCTGTTCAAAAAATAACTTTTGGGGGGAGGGGGAAGCATAATCTCTGGGGGTCTTTGGAGACCCTCAAAAGTAGCCTTTTGAGGGTTGCACGGGGCTCCTGTGTTGCCCTTTACTCACCTCGGGTTCAAATGGAGAGGCTGGGGATGAAACCTAGCGCTTTGTGCATACAAACCGCACACCTTCTGCCAGTGGCGTACGGACACGGTCTTGCTGGCGATCTTCCCACGGGCATTGGGTTGACCACCCTGGGGAGCGGGGACTCAACAGAACCGTCCTTTGGTTTCACCCAGCATGCCTGTTCCTACTTTCCCAGCTCCATTTCCCCCCATGGTGTACACGGGGGCAGCCCTCCCACGGTGCGGCATGAAGGAGATCAGAAGCTGCCCCCCCCCCCCCCGGACAGCCTCGGCAAAGCCCAGTGGCCTCCCCCCTTCCTTACCTTGTACAACTGGTGGAAGCCAAAAGCAATGCCAGCCATGATGATGGCTAGAGCGCCGTAATCCCGCCATCTGGAGCTTGGAGGACCTTAAGAGGATACGAGGAAGAAGCGAGTGAGAAGGGACATAATGAATAATTCAGTTTGCTTTCCCAGCTGGGCCCGTCAGCCATGTGGGAAATAGAGGTCTAGTTCAGTTCTAAAAAAAATATGAATTTGAGGGCCGAATTATCCTCTGATGAATGAAACTTTCATCTGTAGATCGAACAAAGCTCAAAAGACAAAACCTGTGTCTTCCCTAGGTAGGGGGGTCCTCGCCTGGGACAGCTCCTTACGAACGATGCCTGGCATAGCATCCCCCTTCTGTCCAGACCTCAAACCTCTGCCCCTCCCCATGGCTTTGACCTCCAGGCCGAATCCAAAGACACCTGTGGGTCTCCCTCTCCCCCCCCCCTGCTGTTCCCCCACAACAACTGGATCAGCGGTGGCCTTTCACCTCTTTCATCTCTCTCTCCGTTCCTGTAATGCTTGCGCTAAGATCATTTTATTGCCCCCTGGTTTTCATTATTAATGAAAAGGGACCGGGATGATCTTTCAGAAAGTTCAGAGAGTCTATAAAGACAAGAAGCTGAAATGCCATTTTACTCATTTTAGGGATGCGTGAAACAATTCTGTCTTCTGGCAAAAAAATAAAGCCACCAAGGAGAAGGAGAAGAACCGGTCGGGGATGGAGAGCAGGGAGAAACCCTAGCAAGGACTCCCCACCAACTCCTGCGCCCGTTTCCAACCCTGAGGACCTGTAACTTTGGCAGATTTATGGCAGAGTGCTGCTTTTTCATCATTCTGTGGTGATAACAACTAATTTACTGTGTCTGGAACTAAACAGGATAGGCAAAAGTCCAGAATCTGGGAACATTAGGTTTTTAGGAATCCCACAGAAGAGAAAAGCCACATGCGTCGGTACTCCCTTTTTGCTCCCTTGGGTCAAAGGCTCAGGGAGCAAAGAGATACAATCTCTTGAGATCTCTGAGTGATCGCCTGGAGGCCACCCTCAGCTCACCCAGGGTGACCTTCCTAAGTTGGCAGTTCGTAGCCCTCGCTTTGCACTCAAAAGGGTGTGTGTGGGAGGAATTGCCTGCTTCGTAGAAGAGACAGCCAAGACTAGGAAAAGGTTTAAAACTTTGCAAACACCCACAAGCCATGGCCATAAATACTGGGGGATCCTGACAAGACCCAGGAGATTCACACACCCCTTACACACACCTTAGCAATGAAGGGAGTTAAAAGATGAGACGAAAGTATTATAAACTCCGTCAATCATTTAAACACTTAAAGTTAGATTTGCCCTCACTCTCGGTTTAAAATATTTCCTACATGCCAGCAGTAGAGAGCAAATACCATTTCTCTTTTCCTCCTCTTGCTCTTTTCCTTCTTCCCTCCTACAGTTGGGGGGTTCAGTTTGGGAGCGTGTTTAAACTAGTCAGATTGAGTGATGCTTCCAGCGACTAATCGCATGTCAAATAAAAGATATTTTATGTAATAAATTACCGCTACAAGTAATTCAGATGTCATTTATCAGTTTTATTATCAGTCAACCCAAGTCTTGTTTCTCTATATTAATCAAAATCAAGGAGTTGAGGTTTGTGATGGTGATCCCTTAAAAAAAAAGAAGAGAGAGAGAGAGAGAGAGAGAGAGAGAGAGAGCAGTTTTGACACCTCTTGCAGGGGAAAGGAGACAGGAAGGAGAAAGATTCAACCACACACGCAGGGGTGTGAACATTTGCACACACAAAGAATAAAGAAGAGAAAACCAGTTCTGCCCTTCAGCTAAACAGAAACTGGATCAGAAAACGAAGGCCGGAGAAAACTTAAGTGCATGAAAGTTTGGAAAAGGTCCTGCGATTTATGACCACTTTCTGGGACCCACATTTTTCGAAGCTGCCCATCGAAAGAGCAACCAACGGGAAATTCTGGATGGCATGTTCACATCGCAGCTTTACCGCTTCTTCTAATACACACATTTCTGCATATAATTTTGCCTAGTATACCACATCATGCGAAAGGCCGGACTGGAGGAATCCCAAGCCGGAATCAAGATTGCCGGAAGAAATATCAACAACCTCAGATATGCAGATGATACCACTCTGATGGCAGAAAGTGAGGAGGAATTAAAGAACCTCTTAATGAGGGTGAAAGAGGAGAGCGCCAAAAATGGCCTGAAGCTCAACATCAAAAAAAACTAAGATCATGGCCACTGGCCCCATCACCTCCTGGCAAATAGAAGGGGAAGATATGGAGGCAGTGACAGATTTTACTTTCTTGGGCTCCATGATCACTGCAGATGGTGACAGCAGCCACGAAATTAAAAGACGCCTGCTTCTGGGGAGGAAAGCGATGACAAACCTAGACAGCATCTTAAAAAGCAGAGACATCACCTTGCCGACAAAGGTCCGCATAGTCAAAGCTATGGTTTTTTCCAGTAGCAATGTATGGAAGTGAGAGCTGGACCATAAAGAAGGCTGACCGCCGAAGAATTGATGCTTTTGAATTGTGGTGCTGGAGGAGACTCTTGAGAGTCCCCTGGACTGCAAGGAGAACAAACCTATCCATTCTGAAGGAAATCAACCCTGAGTGCTCACTGGAAGGACAGATCCTGAAGCTGAGGCTCCAATACTTTGGCCATCTCATGAGAAGAGAAGACTCCATGGAAAAGACCCTGATGTTGGGAAAGTGTGAAGGCAAGAGGAGAAGGGGACGACAGAGGACGAGATGGATGGACAGTGTCACCGAAGCGACCAACATGAATCTGACCCAACTCCGGGAGGCAGTGGAAGACAGGAGGGCCTGGCGTGCTCTGGTCCATGGGGTCACGAAGAGTCAGACACGACTTAACGACTAAACAACAAATACCTCTTTTTGCAAATAAATTCCCTTAAATTAGGCATTTTTGATTTGAACTTTAACAACAGGTGC
This sequence comes from Intellagama lesueurii, assembly GCA_037013535.1. Lineage (NCBI taxonomy): Eukaryota > Metazoa > Chordata > Lepidosauria > Squamata > Agamidae > Intellagama > Intellagama lesueurii. The sequence goes on along the minus strand of JBAJHW010000016.1, from coordinate 10,611,732 downwards.
ATTCGTTGTGCACTTTCCCTCAATACACACATTTCTGTACACCTTTCTCAAGTGGAGAATTCGACGGTGAAATTCAGAGGAGTGCGATTTTCAAAGGGGAATTGTTTCCGTTTGATTTTTCAAACTGCAAAATCGGGTATGCCACATTAGAAAGACTGAAATCACATTAGAAATAAAACAAGCAAGCAAGCAAACAAAAAGAACTGCTAGATAGCTCAGTGGTTAAGGTCTCTGGCTGCAGAGCCAGAGGCTGAGAGTTCGAATCTCCACTGGGGGCCTCCTTGGCAGGAGCTGGGCTCAATGATCCACAGAGTCCCTTCTAGCTCTGCAATTCTAAGGTTATTATTATTATTTATTCTTATTAAAAGAAGAATTTCCTGTGCATGGAAAACTAGCTCCTTTCTAAAACTGCTAACCTTGTATTAACATGTCACCTTTACACATGCAGAAAGAGGCTTAAAGAAAAAAAAAGATAATTATTATCATTTACCACTCATTTTAGCCGTAATATGCTACTAGTACTATTGCTACCACCACTGTTAATGACTACTTCTCGGACATGTTTTTCTTAAAAATAAAAGAAGACAAAACTCTTCTAGGATCAACATCACATGGTGAAATACCACATGTGTTTTAAGGGAACAACCTAAACAGTCATGGCCGAGTGAGTGTGTGACAAACAGCAATATTAGACACACTTGCTTGGGTGATGGGCAGTTTATGCTATGTGACCTCAACCGGATTCTAGCTAAGGAATTATTAGAGAGAAGCCCAATAGCATCCAAATGTGTGATATTTTTCCCCCCACTTGAAATTCCCAGGCGGCACATTTTGCTGCAGACTGTGCCATGCCCGTACATCCGAATCAGATCTGCAAATTCACTCCCTCATGGGTTCTCTCTCCACTTCAGACTAAGCTCCGAAGCCAGTTGGAGAGCAACATCAGAATTACAGCTTGATCCAAAGGGCTGTGGCTTAATTGCCCGTTTTGAGTTGCTGCATGTAATTAATTAATTTGCCTGTCATTTTCATGAGCAAGGATGGGAGCCAAAGAACAGGGAGCCGACAAAGTTGCAGTGTGCTCTATAATACCTTTACTGGAACGAGTCGGTGTAAGTGAGCTTACTCATGAGAAATTGTCTAATAACATCTAGGACTGGAGGACTCTGACCTGGGAAGCTAACTCTCATGCCTTCCCCCCCCCCCCCCTTAAAGGAGTGGCTGATGAACAAGGTAGGATTTGCTGACATGGGTAAGAGGATAGATAAGCATCAGTGAAGAAACAGATCTTGACTCCCACTCAGTTGGACTTCAAGAAGAACTGGAGCTATTCATTTATGCAGAATTTATTGCAAAATGTTATTGCAAAAGCTATCGTATTAGCATTATTATTCTTAGCACTCAATTGTTGGTTTCTCGTTACTTGTTAATATTACTAGTGGTACTCATCTGTAAGATGAGCAACATCTTAATAAAGCAATATTCTTCAATTTAAAAAAAAACATTTAAACATATAACAATGTGTTTCCTTAAAATTCCCCATAATAACATTTTTCAAATAACAAGTAAACATTACCTGTTACCTTTAAAAAAAAAACACAATAAAGCTATCAGCTACTAGTTGTTACATTACAGTAACATTATCCCCCAAACACTGCATGTTACAAATAAAATCATTATTTGCAGACTTTTCCCCAAGCACACAGGTTCTGTTTCATTCCCTGGAACCCCATTGAGTGGGGAGGAAAACCACACAAGGATGAAAAGATACATATTTTTGCAATGTTTTGAACAAAATATTTATAGCAAAACATACGGATAGTAGGGCTGTTACCTTTAAGAATCATATTTTTAAATCGGACACCCAGTCTCTTTTTACTGTTCTTTCACCTTCTTGCATCTAATCCTTTAAGAGTTTCTCATTCTATAATCAAAGAAACTTCACTATCAAGAGAATTAGTGGCCACTTTCACAGGGCTACTTACTGTAGGGAGCAAGATGAGGAGGCTGAGCCGGCCCCAACTGAGTAGAGAGACCTAAGGGTTGAGGCTCTTCTTTGACGGTTCCCGACTGCTGGAAAGCCAGGTCAATTTCTTCATCCGTCAGTCCTGGTGGACGAAGAAGACAACACCTTTAAAGACACTGAAAGACACCTTTGCTTCCCTGATTGATTTCCGTATAATTAAGGAGGCACAGCAACCACCTCAAATATTTCACTCTTTATTTCCGGCTGCTTGCAGAAGAAAATATTTGCAACCGTTTGCTAGATCCTCAGTTACGATCATGATTGCGACAGGCTATACTGTACGTCCTTGCAGGATCCACTGTCTGAGAAAGGCCTGTACTTCATCATTTCTGAAAAGCCAAGCATGTTCTCTGAGCTGAGGATGTGTACAAAAAATATATATAACCAAGAAACTGCAACAAAATGTTGCAACATAGCCTCTCTTGTTCAAAGTGCTCCTGCTCAGGGTTCTAGTTCACCATTCTCCCAAAGACAGAAAGAATACCTTCCCATCGCATTCCACCAGGTCCCTTTAGAGTCAATGGCAACTGATCATGCTCAGTTGGTGGGGTGCTGGTAGGGGCTGCTGGTAGCCCCATTTTGGCTGAAATTCTGAATGCAGGATGACTATTGTAGGCGTGAACTCACGGACTGAATTCACTACTGCAAGGAAGAATAAATATCCCACAATTATGGGCTGAAGCATCATGGATTCATAGGATTTTAGATCCGAAAGATCATTTGCACTCATCTTGTATTAAAAGCCTTCCCTGGACATCACTTCAAAGGATTCTTCTTTTAAAAAGTTACCCAAAGAAACCGTTTTAGTTACTTTCCGTGGCCAAAAATAGAGAGAGCATTAAAAAAAAAAACACCTTAGAACTATGTCAGTAGCGATTTGTCTGGTCCCTGGAATTGTATTTTGCCACTTAATTTACTTTGTAAAAGTAACTTCCCAGCCAAGCACTGAAGAATCAAGTGGAAGTCAATGGCGTTTGGGCCCCTACGCAACTCCGTGAACGGAGTGGGCCATGTGTGAGGAAAGGCTTGCCTTGAACTACCTGGGGACCTACCTAAGATGGAGGTAGGTAAAGGTAAAGGTTCCCCTTGACATTTTGTCCAGTCGTGTCCGACTCTAGGGCGTGGTGCTCATCCCCGTTTCCAAGCCATAGAGCCAGCGTTTGTCCGTAGACAGTTTCCGTGGTCACGTGGCCAGCGCGACTAGACACAGAACGCCGTGACCTTCCCACCGAGGTGGTACCTATTTATCTACTCGCATTTTTACATGCTTTCGAACTGCTAGGTTGGCAGGAGCTGGGACAGGCGACGGGAGCTCCCTCCGTCGCGTGGATTCGATCTCACGACGGCTGGTCTTCAGACCTTGCAGCACAGAGGCTTCTGCGGTTTAACCCGCAGCACCACCACGTCCCTACAAGATGGAGAGTCCCCACCAAAATTTACTAGGAGCCACAGAACAATATTTTGGCAAACAAGTGCCGCATCTTGAATTTTGGATGGGTGGAAACAGACACTTTCCCCCCCCATCTCAATTTAACCTTAAGCGAGGGAGTATTAGCCTTCACTGCCACTTTCCAAATGTGGCTCATTCAATTTCCTTAATTTATCTTTGAGTTTATGGCTGCTTCTCAAGTAGCTTTTCTATTGCAATTTCCCCCATTCTTCTCCCGAAACGAGAGAGCAAAAAAGGAGGGGAAATGTATCCCATCAACTACAAATGTGCCTCATTTTAATCTGTAATGGTGTTTAAAAAAAAAAAAAGCAAGAACAACTCGGGAGTGGGGAGAAAACTAACAATAATGTAGGGAAAACAGACAGGGAAACAAAAAGCTAATTATTGGGTTAGACGACTAATTAGTCTAGATCGTTTCTGAAGATGGAAATAATTTGCTTTATTTTATGACAAATGCGGAAATAAAAAAAAAGGAGGGAGAAGGGAAAGAGGGAGGGGAAAAAATCAGGTCTGGCTGTGATTAGTATGAATGGGACGCAGAACATCAGGAGGAAATAAAGCTAAAACAAAACAGATCAGAGGAAGGCCACGCCAAAACTTTCAGAAATGAAGTTGGTGTCCCGTTTCCCTCCCTCCTGTTGCAGCCGCTGCCACCATCCTTGGTTTAAAAGGGCTTATCCAGCACTGGCTCAGCCGTCCGGGCATGATGGAGAACCGCACAGACCTCCCCCTTTTACAGAGGCCACAACATCTGGAAAAGATTTGGCCAACAAGAGAGAGAAAGGAGAGAAGAAAGAAAAGCAGCTGCTGACCAACATCTGTGAAGGAAGCAGAACAGCTGGTTTGGCTTTCCTCCGATAGGGAGAAAGCGCACACACACTCTCTTGCCCCATGAATTGGGAAGAAATGTGATTTTTGGGAGGGTAGGAAAGCCCTGGTTCAGTCCATAGGATGGCCAGTTAAAAGGGTCTTAGTACCAAGTGATGGGACAGACTCTTCCTTGCCTGTCGAAAGGAAAGAATATGGGGCTGAAAGGATGAAAGATCTGACTCAAGAGCTTGGAAAAGTTACTGCTTTATTACCGTGACAAAAATGTAATGTGTCATCCGAGAAACAACTTTTTCCAGGCTTTTTATACTCTTTTATTTCACAGAATCATAGAATAATGAAGTTGGAAGGGGCCTCTAAGGACGTGGAGCCCAACCCCCCCTGCTCAAGGAAGGAACCCAAGTCAAAGCAGATCGGACAGAGGGTGGTTCTGTTTTCTCTTGAGCGTCTCCATCGTGGGCACACTCACCATCTCCAGGGATCATCGGTTCCATTGTTGTACTGCTCTAACAGTTAAGAAGTTTTTCCTGATATTCTGGCTTCCTGTCGCTTGAGCCCATTTTATTACATGTCCTGCACTTTGGGATGATGGAGAACAGATCCTGTCCCTCCTCTGTAGGACTGCCTTTCAAGGACTTGAAAAGTGCTATCGTAGCTCCCCTCGGTCTTCTTTCCTCAAGGCTAAACAGGCCCAGTTCTTTCAGTCTTTCCTCCTAGGGCTTAGTTTCCAGCCCTCTTAAGTTTGAAGAGGGTTGAACCCATTTCAAGGGCTTGGGGATACATTGTGCCATTTGAAACAACTAAACCCCATGAATGATGAAGATCACAGTTACACATGCTCATTGTTAACTCCTGCCAAGTTTTAATCCTGGTCGTTAAAATCCAAACCGGAATTTTAGAAGACTGTTGAATGACTTCTAGGAGGACATGGATTCTCAAAAGAAGGTGTGAGAGAAAGAGAATTAAGGCACACACCCCCAGTAGAGATGAGCCGAAGTCTTTCAAAAGCAGCATAAGCCAAAGGAATGCATACAGAAACATCTCCCCCCCAAGGCAGTATAAGCCAATTTCCTGGGGGGGTGGCACTGCCACTGATTTTAGAAGCTTGGTTTAATTACAAGTGGCCCAAAAAAGGACCTTTTGCCCATCAGTAGAGGCTGTTTTCTAAGGTTGTTCTCCTGGCACCCCCCCCAACCTTTGGACATCTGGGAGGTGTCTTGGTACCCAGTGTATGAGATGGCCCTGCGGGAAGATGTCAAAGGAAATCAGGCAAACTATTTGTGAGACTAGATAGAAATGCAGCATCTCCCCCCCCCCCCCCGCCACCCCCACGTGGAAGCAGTGAGGCAATGAGCTGAAGTTTGCCTTTATCTCCGAAACAAAGCTCTTGCAGGCTTTTTCTCTTAAAAAGTCCCTCTCTGGCTCAAGCACGCTGGATCCCTCCCGGGGCACTTTGGTGACTCTTATGAGGCACATCTCCGGGGCCAGGATTTTTGGGGAGTGGTTGTGCAAACCGTACTTCGCGTCGGTCGTTATCAACAGGTTATCGTTGTAAACCGTACTTGGAAAAACTACGGGGAAATATCCTGTAGTGCCTTACCTAGGTCTAATACTGGCCCTTGAAAATGCTTTTAAAAGGAAATACAAAGCCATTAATTCAGGTGGAACAACAGGAAGCAGGAAAAGGATCTGGTTCCCCTTTCTCCCTGACACACAGCTAGGCAATCTGCACTCTGTGTTTAATCCACCACTTTATAAGTTTTTTTGTTTTTTTCAAAGGCTGTGCAGATTTTATTACAGATATTTTTATGAGGTCCTAAGCGACAACGTATGCCCTTTGGAATAGCCTAAGTCCAGAGGTGAAGCAGCAAAGTCACACCCTCCACTTTTGCTGAAGAAGGAGTGGCAACAATGGTATGGGTAGTGCAAGAGCATGATTATAAACCAGCATTTATGTTGACAGCAACTTTCTCTCTCTCTCTCTCTCTCCCCCTTCTGGGTTTTCTTCTGCTGCTAGAAAGTTAAGGTAAATAACAGTAACAATATCAACCTGTCACCTCCAAGTTCTGATCCCTTCCCATGGACACTGAAAATAGAGTTTCCCAGGGCTCCTGGCTTCAGTATTCTATGAACTCACGTGCCCTGTTTTCCCAAGATCCCCGATACCTAAGATGCAAAGGCCGGAGCTTTTACAGTTTCAAGAAGGGAAGGAGATCTCCAGAGGAACCTTCCTCACTCGGTTGACACCTAAGCAGGAAAGGGAGGAAAACTCGTGGGGCAACTTGGGGACACGATGGATCCCACATTTCACAACAAGGCCTGAAACACACCAAGCTTTTAAAACCGATAACTCAAGTTTGTTGAGTCTAATCCCAACGGATGCAAGACGTATCCCTCTCTCCTTCCATGGAACCAGTAGGAGTGGCGCGGTGGGGGAGCCAACACACTCGTTTTGAAGTTGTCCATCCAGAGAACGAAGAGACGAACGGACCGCAGTAAAAATCACCCTGCTCGCTTCTCTCTTCTGCTCCCGCTGGTCAAATCCGCTGAAAGGACAGCACGTGCGGCAAATATTACGGCGAAAGAGTGCATGGCAAACCACAAGAGAAGGTTCTTTGTCCCTGTGATCTCTTAAACTGAAAAGGAAATAACCCCCATTGTTAACATACCCTCCTCCTGGTTTTCTTCACATCCTGTTCGGGATGATAAAAAAATGTTGCTTGCCTTAATCTGGACATATTAACTGGTGACAATAGGATTAGACAGAGCACTGCTGTTTTCATCAGGAATCCTCTTAAGAAAGGACGCAGGAGAAAAGCTCAAGAGATATCAGCCGGGTACCTCTGAATACCAGACATTGGGGCCAATGGTACAGGAAGGCCGTGAACTTCCCACCCTGGCTTGTGGGCTTTCCCAGAAGCACCTGGATAACCTACGTACAAAGCAGGTAACAAATTCCGTTCAAACCCACGACACAAATCAAAACCACGTGCAAAGAAATGTGTTGATTTTAATGTTCCGAGCGAGAAGCACAGACGGGACAAAACGAACTGAAAGACTCAAAAGGAGGGAGCCACTCGGGCAAGTGAAAGCCAAAAGGACTCCAGGGGAAGGAATCTGTCTCCCTTGGGGAGCAAGATTCAAAGTCCTGGTGCCAACACTGAGGTGGCCCCGTTGGGTGTATCTCCACTATTACAACTTAACTGCGCTATGACCTACTTCAGGGTTGGTGATGAGAGATAACCAAGAGTAAACCGATCAAGGAACATTAAATAAACGAATGAATGAATGAATAAAAACGGGAGCAAGAAGACAATCCACCCCTCCATGGCTCCTTGTCAAACTGGAGGAATGTTTTGAACAAGGGGGTGCAGGGCTGCGGCCCTGGGCGGGGTTGGTCAACCTTTGCCAGCGACTTGTATGAATGAGGTAGGAGAAGGGATACCGGACGGTCTGCGGTTAACAGCCGTTCCACCGGGCTGGCTTTTCAATGGCTTGGAAGCAGACACGGCAATGGAGCCAGTTTGGGACTCTGCACCAAGACCACAGCATTTGGGCTTTGCCGCCGGGCTACGCTCCAGACCTCTCGAAAAGATGGAAAGCGAGGGTGGTCCCAGATGGACAGGGGGGCCCTAAAATAAATGGCCATGGGTGGCACCAAAGATCCCCCCAAAGAGGAAAAACCTAGACTTGTTTGCCGTTCTGCAAATCAGAACACACACACACACACCCTCCTTCTCTCGAGCTCTACAGAGGAAAATATTTTAAGGCGTTATGAAAACAAGGGCTAATTTGTCCAGCCGGTGGCATCTCGGACGAAGGAAGACGGATGGAGGGGGGAGATAGAGGAGGGGGGCTCGGTGGGTGGGTCACGTACTGTTTTCCTCCCATCTTTTTCTCCGGCTCAGTCCTTGTGTCTTACCCTCTGCGGTTATATTATTCCTTGCAGATAGCAATCAACTAGAAGGAAGTGTGTGTCTAATTTGCATGAGATTATTTAAAACAAAAAAAGAGAGAGTCAGAGAGAGCGCTCTGCATTAGTCAGGGTGATGGTAAACAACCCAGAGATGCCTTCTTATAATATAGCCTCAGCTCAGTTTTCAAGGCCAAATATAATTCACTTACTATAGGCAGCTCTCTTTATTGTTCCTTTTAACCTTTTGGATCCTGCCTGCTCTTGATCTTTTCCAAGAGATCAGAAATGTTTGCTTCTCAGAACAGCGTTGGTGAGGGTGGGTTGCTGAGGGGAGGACAGAGCAAAGCGGGGGGGGGGGGGGGAGCAGACACAGAGTGAGCTTGGGGGGGGGGGGACTTTTCCCACTACGGCCCTATTCAAAACACAAAATGTGGAACAGAACTTGGACCAAAAAAAAAGAAAGAAAAAGAAAAAGGGGAAAAAAAGCCATCTGACCACCACCACACACAAGACTTGAGACCATTCCAAACAATTTTCAATATATTATCTTAATACACAACTATAGAGTAAGTCAGTCTTATTTTCTCCAGGCTGCTCATTTGGGGAAGGGTATGAGGTCAAAGCTGAGGAACAGCAGGTTGCCAAAAAAAGAAAGTGTTATGTTCACGGCATGGCTGAGATTCCAACTAGGATGGTTCTCCTTTGAGGTTTCATCACTCGGGCAGAAGCGATACAGGGGGCAAATTGTGAACAACATCTTTTTATCCCAACAAGGCCCCACCGCCAACCACCACAAGGAGAGTAAAAAAAAAATACATGCAGATTCCTTGAGCCACATCAACAACCACTGCTAGCAGTTTTCAGCTCCACTAGGAACAGGTCTTTTGTACATCCAATGGCTCTTAACTGCCCATTCACTCCAAAGATGACAGCAATATGGCATTGCTGGGAAAATCTGTTCTGTCCCCAGCTATTGTGAAGACTGAAGCAGAACAGAGAAGACTGTGGTGACATATGCCATTGCCCCGACTGATGGGAATGTCCCAGACCCTTCAAATCCTAGTTCCACTACACCGGTGGGCAGACGTTAGATGTGCAGGACCTTCGGAGATTCTAACCAGAACCTCGCAGCCCATCAGCCGGAGCTGAGCACAAAGAGTCCAATACAGATGATATACCTGGTCGAATCAAAGAATAAAGATACCTCTGAGCTCCCGTCTCATATTTAGAGCTAGGCTGCTCACATGCGCTACGCCGCGTACACCCATGCGGTCCCTCCCGGTCTCCCGCCCACCCCTTTAAAAACATACTTTCCTACCGTCCCTTCTTCAGCCTGGTCTTTTGGCGAAAGGGGAGGAGGGCAAAGAAGTCCAGCAGAGTTTAAAACACATTTCGGCGGGGTCAAAGGTGCACTCACCCCCCACCCCCACCCCCCCAATCCTTTCCCCACACACACAGCCTTCTCGGAAGAAACCTTGTCAGGTCAATTTCATCTTTCAAGGTTCTATTAGAAACAAAAGGGGAAAACAACCTAAGGTCAACGGGAAGGTCCCTGTACATTTTTCTCCCCGTTTCATTTACAGGGAGACAAGTTTATTTGGACTTTTGGGGGGGGGGGTGTTGTTGGTTGGTCACGCTAGGAGAGGGGGGGCATGGTAGGGGGGCACGTCTACAACCTTCCCATGGATTCAAACCAGGTACTGTCCGTGTGCAAAGTGTATCCCAGTTCTACGAATCCAGGCCATACCGTGTAAAGTTATCCCTGCATTATCTGAGACGAGTCTACAAACGGAAGCTGAGAGGTGGCTGTCTCTTTCCAGCTTCCACTTCTACCCTTTGGCTTCCCAATGCTCAGAAGTAACTCACTGCAAACAACTAGTTCCTTGGCATTTAATTCCTTTTTTTTTTTAAATAAAGGCATAGCTGAGTCACATCGGAACTGCAACTTAACAAGAGATGCAACGGTGATCTTTTAATTATACTCTCCTAGTCATGTGGTGTGACTTTCACACTTATATAGGACAGAAGAGAAATATCACTGGGTTCAAGTGGTGTGTCATGGCGGGCCTCGGGTTTCTGCCTTCTTCTCTGTGGGCGATGTACAAGCAGAGAGTGGACCGAGCATGGAGGGGTCTCTCTCCAGAACTTCAGGGACGGCCCTAATGGAATTACAGATTGCAGTGTTCCACTCTCACTGTGTTCCCCAAAAAAGCAACTAAAAGTATTTAGTTACTTTCAAGAAAACAGGAAGTCAAAAAGTTAACTCTTAAATAACAGTAACCAACTACTTTTTGAACACTTGGAACTATAAATCACTGATTTTTGAAATAAACTTCTCAAGCTTTGCACTTTACCTAAAGAAGATTTTTTTAAAAAAACCAATTAACGATGTATAACAAAACAGAAATACTTTTCATCACGAGATAGCCTAACAGGTTTTAAGACAAGAGCCACTGGCGGTCAATGAGATGATGGAGGAGAGGTCTGAAAAACAGATTTGGAAAATGAATATTGGCGTTATAGAGAAAGGGGGGGAGGAAAGGAACTGGGAGTGTTTTACTTTCTTTCCAGCTACAAAGTGGAGAAAGCAGGGTATAAATGTAAAATGTGAAATAAAAGGAAGACACTGGAAATTTCCTTACACGAGGTCTGGCTGCCGGCCCTTCTCGCTTGGTAAGCTCTGCACTGGCAGATACGCTGTGGCTTTTCCGTCCGTCCTACCTGAAGGTGCCCGAGACTGGCCATGCTGCATAGAGACGATGGGTGTGGGAGTCCACCACATCTGGAGAGTGCTACGCTGGTTTGGGGCATTTTAAAGGTCACGTCCATCCCCCTGAACTGGGCTCAGAAACAAACAAGCAAACAAACTGGTAACAAGGGTGACTGTTTCAGGGCAATTCCAGTAACATGATCCTGAATTCTACTTCGTTAGCAACCCAGCACTAGAAGGCCTATCGTCCCCAGAAGCAGTAACAATGCCAGAGGGTGCTCCTGTCCACACGGCCACAGCGAAATGACTCTCCAGTGGACAGGTGGCGCCTTGGATTCAGATTTTAAAAATCTGCACGGATTTCCTACTTGAGAGAGAGAGAGGAGGAGGAGGAACATGTGAGAATCAATTAAAATTAATTTAAAATATGTTAATTCTGCCAGGGCTGAAGGAGTTAAATATAAAGGGCCTTGTTTGTTTGTGTTTGTGTGTGGGGGGGGGGGGGTGGCATTAAAAAACTTGGCACGAGTTTCGCCTTCCTGGCCGAGCTTTCAGAGTCTGTAATAAAACCAAGCACAAATGGAGGTGAGGAAGCCAATGTCAAGGGGTTACCGTTTGGGAGGGGTTGTTAAGCATCTCCCTCTCCGCGGTCTTGTTCCCCCCACCCCTCCCGAAACATATACTTCCCAACTTACAGGACCTCACAGATGATGGATGGATGGAGAAAAACAGGGATCAAGCAAAAACGGCCACCTGCCGTTCACATCATCAACACCCTCTTTGTGCCCTGGGAAAATATATTTTCAAAATGCACTTTTTAAAACTCTGGGCGGTGGGGGTGGGTGGGAATTAATTAATTAAAGCATTTGGGGCGGGATTGTAAAAAAAAAAAAAGCAGCCGCAACAGCAGAAGCAACATTTTGGGAAGGGAAGGCAACTTGACGGATTCGTATTTTGAAAACTATTTTTATTTATTTATTTTATTTATTAGCGGGGTGTTTTTTTTCCCCTTCCGGCCAGAATACAGCAAACACCGAGGGTCCTTTCCTCCCTTCCTCTCCCTCTGCCGCCCCAACCCTGCCGCCGTTAAAAGTCGTTGGGTGACCTGGAGACCCCTATTTCCCAGAGCCTTGTATAAAATTGAATTTTTTAAACATAAATTACACGTAATGACGACACTGTAAAAACTAACAGTAATGGAAAGCTGTGCTGTATTTCATTAGCCTGTATTATTCCATGCCACCTGATCCAGGCGGGCCTTGTTTATGAGTTAGTGTGAGAGCAGGATGCCGATGGAAGCATTTGCTTCGACCTTGCTTTTCTCATTGGGGCATGAAATTACGACGGCAGCACCTTGATATTACGGCCATAAATACAGTAAACTGCAAATTTAAGCCAACGGCTCCTATTGTCTCCGAACATAAAGCTGATCGGTATTTATTTAAAAGGAGAATGAAAAAAATATTATAGATCACCTTGTTTATGGGTTTAGATCCCCCCCTTTCTTTTCCCACCCACCCCAGTCCAATCAAACCCCCCCAACACACCTAATTATTATTTTTTTTCCAATTCCCCTCAAAACCTACATTTCTTTTGCACAGGTAGGTGACAGTTTTCGCCGGAAGGGTTGCAGGAGGAGAGAAACTCAGCCTCCCAGCAAATGTACCTTTTGCGAAAACTGTGTCCGTTGGGGGCAAGATCCTGCGTGGAACTTGTCCCATCCTAGTCACCTTTTTTTTTTAAGTCCTCCAACAATCATTTTATAATTGAATCCACACCAACTTTAAAGCACCCCTTGCCGTCTGCAGCCACCCTCTCTCTGCGGCAGGCACACTTGGGAAGGGGAAAAAAACCTTCCTCAACTATTCTCCCACAATAGTTATTAACAGGTGAAAACTAGCTCGGCTTTTTTTTTGTGGAGGCGAGCAGGTGTTTGCCAGCAGGGTTGGGGGGGCAGGAGTGTTTGCTTGTTGCATGATTTGCATGGGGAGGAAGGTAGCAAAGAACTGCAACTGATCGCCACCCTCGCCCATATTCTGAAAGCAGATGATTCAGATGGATCACCTAGGATGGCTTATCGAACCAACTTTGTCACTAGGAATCTCGGTTTGAGGCTTGCTTCTTTCTTTCCTCCTCCCTCCCGGTATCTTTTCCTTCTGTGCCGTGCCTTTTCCACGGCTAGCCTTAGCAACCACCTAGATAGAGGTTCCACCTAAACTTAACATCCCATAAGAAAGGTGCTAATGCACTGATGTCTCTCTTCTGTTACTATATATTTTTCCTATGTAATATATTTCCAAATACTCTGTGCATTTCCAAACACCCCCCGGGGGGGGGGATTAATACAGTTTGCGGAAAACCGGAGAAAGCTTGATAGGAGGAGGAGAGAAAGTTTCAGCGGATGCTTCCCTTGCAACAGGAATTCTTGATACCTGCGTCCACCTCTCTGCCCTGAGTAGACTCACCTCTATTACATTAAATGTAGCAGAAGGCGTTGAAATGGGGGGGGGGGAGAGAGGAGAGAGAGAAGAGGGGGAGAACCTCAACACAAAGACAAAAGGACACTGGGATATCACAAACCATATCATGGCATAAATCACAACATTACAAGCCAGTGCAAAATATATTTCATCGGTGCTTTGGAAAGGCAAAGGAGACACCACGGTGCTTGTCAGAAGGGAGGTCAGGCCCCCCTCTCCTCCCCGTTCGCTCAATCCTCGCCCCCCCCCCCCATCGCCACTGGAGGCAAAGAGAGACCTCTGTTCACTCCAAGCATCTTATTTTATCTCTCTCTCTCTCTCTCACACACACACACACACACACACACACACACACACACACACCTACACCTTTAAGAGGCGAGGGGGACGCGCTTTTGCTGAATGGTGAAAACCTGCCAACGTGCCAGGAAAAGTTTCTTTCGCCTTTCCACTAAATAAAAGGCTTGCGCGTCTTCAGCGAAAAGACTCTTGTGGGAATGTCACAAAAACGAACACAACCACCGGTTTCCAGCCGTAGGAGCTCTGATTTGCCTTCTCGCCCAACAACACGGGCCCTCTGTAAAAAAACATGGCTTTTTTCTCGTTATATGGAAAGTGGAGCGAACTTATTTGTTTGGGAGAGGCTTCCAAAGATTTATTTAGCAAATGCTATGAACCCGGATGGCAAACCGAGGCGTCACCTCATGGTCTGCACCGCACACATGCATAATCGTGTTTATTTTGTACATTATATCCTGCCTTCCGGCTGAAGAGCTCAAGGTCACGTGCGTGCACAGCCTCCCTCTCCGTTTTTACCCACGACAACCCTGTGAGGTTAAAGACTAGCTAAAGATCCCCGAGGGAGTTTCATAGCTTAGAAGGATGATGAACCCCTTCTCTCTCTCCTCAGGCCTAGTTTGCCCCTCTAACCCCCTGAGGTTGCAATATCCAAAGCTACAAAGCCCGCACACGCCAACCACTAGACTCTGAAGAACCACACCATCACACACTCTCAACAATATTTTCAAAAGCCTTTGCTTAAAAAAAATGTTCTTGGGTGACCCAATTGTGTGTTTTTGTTCCATTTTTAAAAAAATTACAAACATTTCTATGGGATGGGAAAGCAAATACAGCCAAATCACCTTCTGCTTCCTCTACAGGAGAAGCAGGAAGTGACTTTCTGGGGCAATTAAAAAAATCATCATCCTCATCATTTGGGCTTGTGTGAAGCGGGGTTGATGCCTGCAGCTTTTCCCCTATCATGTCACAAGGACTATTCTGCAGAAGCTACTCTACGAGGGAGGTACTTTTAGGAACACCAGGTGATACACCCAAGGCATATTTGGCATGATCAGACCTTGGGAAAGTTGTGGTGTGTGTGTGTGTGTGCGTGCGTGTCTGGACTACAACTCCCAGAATCCCCCAGCCAGGGGAAGAAACAAAGCTAACAACAGCGGAGCAGGGGGGAGAGAGAAAAACAAACAAGGAGGAGGGAACGCAGGGCTTTAAACAACCACACTGGTGCCAGCTGCTTGAGCGGTAAAGGATGAGCAAAAGTTTCATCATCACCCCTGCGGGACCCACAAAAAAATGTGCTAACTGCAGGTTCCAATTCTCTAGGGCTGAGCGTGCCACCACAACCATAGGTCTTGGGAGGTCGATTACGGGCATCGCTTCCCTGCCGGCACCCGAGGAACGAAAAACAAAGACAACGTGAGGGGGGGAAAGAGGAACTTTTAAAGCATCGGGATCTATGGTGGTGCAACGATGTTCCGGTAGCGTGCTTTTTAACCGCGAAGCTCATCATCATCTCCGAACGGCAGAGCTGGAAGGGACCCTGCGGATCGTCAAGTCCAGCCCGTCAAGGAGGCCCCTGGGGGAATCGAACTCCCAACCTCTAGCGGTCAATCTCAGTGCTCTGGACGTCTGCTATCAATTATGTCAGGCTCAGGAAAAATGAGATTTTTGTGTGTAGGGGGGGACCAGACAAGTCCTGGAGTCCCGTAGCCAGCCTGGTCAAGGGTAAGGTTCTGTCAAGCTGCAGCTGCGATTCTTTGCCCAGTTCTGGGCGTGTGTGTCATATTTTCAGGTGGATACTGGGGGGCGGGGGGAGATGGGAATTTTCTGGGGAAATAAAAAAGCAAATAAAAGATAGTCATTCTGGAATCCAGGTCTCATGAAGAGCAGTTGGTGGGATGTGTTTCAGCTGGCAAAGGTTAAGGGAACACACGGCAAAGGTTTTCAAATATATGAATATACGAATATCTGTCAGGCAAAAGTTGAACGAGGCTTGGTTCTCTGTTCCTCCAGAGCAGATGCTTTGAAAAGACAAACTGAGCTCAATGTGTTTGCATTTAGAATGTTACTTTTTGCATTAAACAAGAGGAATGCATCCAATCTTTTAAGAATAACAGCAAACAGTTACTTTCAAAATGATCTTATTTCAATCTGCCTGTGTTGGCTCTAACAGTAAAAATATTAACATTAGCATGTTCAGTTTAACACGTTACTTCCAAGCTGTGCTCCAGAGGGGAAGACCAGAATCAACAGATGCAAAGGGACGGCACGCAAAATGTTAGGAAAATCTTACAAACTTTACGAGCTGTTCAACAATGAAACAGCTTGCCTTTGGATTTCAGGAGTGGGATATTCATTCATTCATTCATTCATTCATTCATTTATGCATGCACCTTAATTGGTGAAGCTCCAAACTATCCCAGCTTCAAATGAATATAACAACCTTGGAATATATTTTTTTCATTTTTATTCCTCATCTTTCCCCCAAGGAACAGACAGGATAACATAAGATCCTTCCTCCTTAGAACAATCTTACAGGTCAATTTATTGTTCCCAGACCAAGAAGTGGGCTTCATACTTAAGTTCTTCCTCCCAGCTACTCTAACCACTACACAAGGCATCCTTTTAACCTTGAACAGGGTGAGATCTACTAACCAGGAAACAGCCAACCGTCTACATTTCAACGTGTGTACGTTTTAACCTGGCAAGTCACTTTGTGTGTCTACACAAGGGAGTAAAAACAATAAATCAGCTCAAGCTGAGGAAACCGTAAACAGGAACCCATACGGGCTTTGCTTAGTGTTCTCTCATGGCTCATATCTTTAACCTCATCAGGATACAGACTCCTCCACCACTCTGGTTGAACGATGAGACGACCTGGTCCTTCACAGAGTAATCGGAATCCTTTAGATAAACTTTGAGAAATCCATACATTCTATGGCCCAAGATTTAAGGTCAACTGTAGTCAGGCCGACCCCATGATTTACTCTTTTAGACCACAGATTAGCATGCTTAAACCTTCTAGACTTAGGCAATAGGGGATATTGAAGGGAAAACAAGATGGAAAAGGGAAGTATTTAGGGTGGTCACAGAGGTTCCAGATGCAACCTATTCTTTCTGCAAGGCTGGTGTCACAAAGCAGGAAGAATAGGCCCCCACTGCCGATTCCTGTCCCTCCACGTAAATCTTGGGCACTACATCCCAGAACCAGAAGAACTAAGCCCACCCCAGGTGAGAGACTCCACAATGAAGGAAGCTCCCGAGTGTCAAAATGTCCCAAACGGGAGACAGAGTTTTTGGGTGCCTTCTGCTCTGCCACCCTGGAAAACCTAAGCCTGTTGTTCTCATGTTGCCTGATGTCAAGTCACTGAGAGGCAGAGCGATGGGTTTCAAAAAACGTCCTTCCTCCGGAGATCCCTCCACTTTGACTCCTCTTCTCACACCACTCTAATCCGAAACGGACACGGTCAGACACACAGGGGTTCAAATCCAGACTTTAAAGCCTTCGAAACTGGACAGCTTGCACAGGTAAATGTTTGGGTTTCTCTCCAATTTGATTTCTCCCCCCCCCCCCCTAAAAAAATAATTCTAGAGTCCCTTCAACCGGAGTGTGATGAAATCGGCCAAGGTTATTAAATGATTCTCAAACACAAACGGAAATGGAATTTTTATCCAACCTAGTAAGGGGTGGAAGTTCCGCATAACCTCATCTGCTTGAAGCTTTCCAGTTTCTCCGGGACAATCTCAGCATTGGGGTGGAAGGACCAAAGGGTGAAGCAAGCTTCCTGGTTTTCTGATGCAATGCTGGGACGTCTAGGTGGCTCTCTGAATCCCCTGACAACCTACAGGCAGCCCCGGAATAACCGAGTTTGTTGATGGTGTGGTACAGGTGCTGATTTTTTAAAGAAAGGGAATGAGTTCCAAGGGAATTGTCAATAAACACACAGACCCGTTGTTCCCCCCCTCCACTCCTCCCAACACTACAACCCCCCCACACACACACACAAATGCTCCTTTTAGCCGGCACAGAACTCACACTTTGCAAACAAATTATTTAACTGCTCTTATTCCCCTTGGGGACGGTAGCGATCATCTCAAAAACGGCAGCTCGTCTCTCGCATCCAGGCACCAGCCTTGATAGGTTAAATGCCGCCGTTTAATTACAGTAATGGAAGCTGCTATTTTTTGGTTCTTATAAACATAGCTTCTCTTCTCCTCTTCTTTCTTTCTCCCCCGCCCGACCAAATTAAAACCACACGCTCAAGAGTAATCTTTTTTTAAACGTCTCATTTTGTATTTTGGAGTTTCGGTGGCCGCGGTACACTTCAGGTGGTCGTATTCCTGGAGTGTAGTGTAACGGTGGACTCTTCTAACATGCGGGTGGTCGTAGGTAGAGAGGAGGGGAAGAGAGAGAGAGAGAGAGAGAAAGTATTTTTTTTTAAATGCCAACTGAATGACCAAGGAAAGAGGTGGAGAACACAGAACGGAAGGCAAAATGCCAAACAACCCAGAGAGCCTGCCCTTTTTATCTAGTGAGATTATTCTGTTTCAGGAACGCAGGGAGAGAAGCTTGCATGAAAAGCCAGTTTAAAGTGGGAGGTGTGGGGGGGGGGGGACGAAGCAGAAAAGATAAAACATTTCCACTGAACTTTGTAGATCATCTCCTGCTATAAGGCTTTCCTGCCTGGCTTTTGCAGAGCCGAGCTATAAAAACCACACACACACACAGTGGTTGCTAAATCCCACGCACCACAGCCACCCAGGCATCCCTTGTCAGCACTGGCACAAGTGGAACCTCCACATGCAAGAGCAGTAGGCTTTGGATAAACAGATAAAAATTGTGTTTATGAGGTCTCGCGCACACGGGGAGGAAAGCAGGACATACATATGGCTAATAAACCAATAAACAGAAGACGTGCTTCGCCATCACGAATGAAGCCATGGAGGTGAATTTCCAAAACAGGCTTTGGGATTCGCAGAAAGCCGCCAAATGAGTATTTGGACCACAATACAGAGCAAAGAATTCTACTTCTCATCAGCCCTAGATGAGGTATAATAGGAGTAGGTTTTCATCAAAAATTTGAAGCACTACAGCTTCCATGAATTAGATGCTGGCACTCTCTCAGGAAGCAAAAACATTGAAGCCGAGGCTGTCTCCTACTTCGGGCCCATCAGGAGAAGGCAGGATTCTCTGAGAGAGACAATAATGCTAGGAAAGGTGGAAGGCAGCAGGAGAAGAGGAAGACCCAATGCAAGATGGACTGATCCCTAAAGGAAACCACAAGAGCTGAGAAGGGTCGTTGAGAAAAGAACATTTTGAAGACTGCTCATTCGTACGGTCATTCATTCATGAGTCAGAGGCGACCCGACAGCACATCACAGCAACAACAGCCGTTTCTCTTGCCCTGACATAAAGAACAGTCTTGAACAGTACCATTCTGAACACACCTAATGTGTTTGAATAGGGAGGGGGGGGCTTCCTATCAAAGGATAGATATTACTGCTAATAGGAGGGGGGAAAAAGAAGATTTCTATATTTCATTTGCTCAGCGGTCTTCTCACCCCGTTGTCCCTTGGTAGCAAAACGATCCACCCTCGGCGCCTCCCGTCTCCTGCCGCAAAGACGCAACCTGATAGGTGAGAGAGGTCAACAGGTGACAGAGGCAAATTTAATTTTGCTCATCACCATAAAAAGGGGGCATTTCCACGTGGACTTGGGCAAGGACACGGATATGGGCCTGGGGGGACGACGACGGGGGTGTGTGTGTGTAGAGAGGCGCAAGAGAATTACAAACGCATTTGGGGCGAAATTCAATAAAGCCAATTCTGATGCATAAGGTCAGCAATGCACTTCAACGACACACGGGCACACACACACACAAATCTGATATGATTGCAATTTTTAATATAACCCATGTATTCGCTTGAAAGAGGCTCCAGAAAGTCATGTAATGCAATATCCCTGACCTCCTTCCGCCTCGCTCTGTTTCTTTCGGCGGCCTTCGTTTACCTTTCTCGTGAACTCACAGAAAGCCATTGGCGACAAAGTTGGTTTAAAAACATATATATATTATTTAAGGGTGCCTCTGGTTTCACACAGGCCTACCTGCTCACCGCCACACAGGCATCCCTGTAAGTACTGGTATAAATGGATCCTCCACATGCAGGAGCAGTATTGCTTTGGATAACAGACAACCAGCACAAACATTAAGAGCAAATTCCCCTTTTGGGAAGGGGGTGGCTGGAGTCTGGCCGAAAAGGAAAGAAAAAGGGAACAGGAAATCAAAAAGGGTGAACAGAACAAACTCATATGGCTGCAATGCCTTCTTTTTTTTTTTCCTGGCCGAATGTAGCCTTCCAAAAGATCGAGGAACAGGTATCCTCCAGAGTCAAGCACTGGTTAACCTTGGTAAACCGGCATTCATACTAAGCTCCAACGCTGAGACCCTGCCAGGAAACTGCTTAACCTCACTGAAGACCTGCACCATCGTGCTGCAAAACGTAAGCTGCCAATACTCCCCCACCACCACCGATAATCCTGCTGCTCCTTTCAGTCTTTGCCAACGAAGTCCACTGCAGCCTGTCAACAGAG
This sequence comes from Intellagama lesueurii, assembly GCA_037013535.1. Classification (NCBI taxonomy): domain Eukaryota; kingdom Metazoa; phylum Chordata; class Lepidosauria; order Squamata; family Agamidae; genus Intellagama; species Intellagama lesueurii. The sequence goes on along the minus strand of JBAJHW010000016.1, from coordinate 10,591,433 downwards.
CAAGGGTCTACCCGACGGCCGTGTGCCAAGATCAGCTAAAGTCAGGAGGATGGCAACCCAAGTCCAATCAAGGCTGGGTTGATCCACGGGGGCAAATAAAATCCAAATTTCAAAAAAGCGACAGGCGGGCCAATGTAAATGCAGAAAATATGCAAGTTTTCGCGCTACCTGACAGAGTTGGCTTATGAAGAAAGGAAGGGGGCAATCCCATCCATGCACGGCTCCCTTTAGTCTTTTGGAAGAAGGATGGGACACAATTCAGATATTACTCATATCAACACTGATATTCTGCTTTGGCACTTCTTTAACCCGACTTCCAATTCTGTTCGAGAGTTCAAAAATAAAATCTGCCTTTACGTCCCCTTCCGACTATCCAAAAAAAAAAAAAATAAGGAGGAGAGAGAAAGGCCTCCTTATGTAAGGAGCAGCCGCAGAGTTCTTTGATCGGCGAAGGGTGACACCCGTTAACAAAAGGTCAGCGCTCGGGGGCCTGGAATAGGATTGCACGCAATCTGCCACAACGGTAGCTGTCGTGACATTCAAAGGTTTTGCAGGCCATCCAGGTCTCCCCCTCGCCAACCCCGTCTCTCTCTCTCTCTCTCTCTCTCTCCCCCCCATGTAAAACTGACCAAAGGAAGTTCACCCAACCTGCTGGCTCGCTCTCTTTCTCAATGAAAACACAACACTCTCGTTTCTGACAAGCAAGCCACAGGAACCGCAAGCCAGAAGGAATCAGAAACCAGGCAAGGAGAGGCAACGGTTTACAGTGTTGAACCAACCTTTCCTTCTCCCCGGCAGAGCCAGAGAGCCTTGGCAAAGCTCGTTGCTTACTCCCCAGGGCAGAGAAGGACAGAGTAAGGTAAAAAAATCTGTGGAGAGACAGAACGGGACAGGTCGGAAATGATCCGGAGGCACTCAAGGGGGAGATCCGAAGGCCTAAGACTGGTTTTCTCTCCAGCCGCCAATACCATCAATTTTAAGGGCAGGTGGCAGAAAGCCTCAAAGGACAACCTCAGTGGAGAGGCTGATGGACACAGGAAGAGACGGTCTGGCCGACGTCTGGATCCTAAGCAACTTATGAATCCTAAGAGTGAACAGCATCATCAGCATCATTCAGCAGCATCTTTTACTTACTTATTATATTTACACCCTGCCTTTCCGCCGAAACAAAAGTACTCAAGGCGGCTTAAAAGAATAAAAATGGATAAAACCACATTTAGTTAAGAATTTAAAAGAATCATATAAACCTGCCCCAGTGTAAAACCATTAAAATCAAGTAAAATACTTTTTTTTTTTAAAAAACCATTAACGTCACCATGGCTGCAGAATAACCAAACGCAGCAATTTGATGTCTAAAAGTGAAAAGCCTCAAAGGGGCAAAGGATGACCTTGAGAGAGGGCGGTCGGTCAGGGAATTTTACAAAATGTTAAGCAGCTGAGTTCTGGCCGTGCCTTATTGGGAGTTTTGGATGGCACTGAAATCGGCCACTCTCACCAGCATTCGATGGTTACAGTTCTTTGGCAAACTTTTCCCGATGCGGGAGGGTCAAGACATGGACTTGAGCATCCGTCCTCAGTCCCCTTTTTATCACGGTGGGCAAAGTGCGGTCTGTGGGTGGGTGAGAAGCTACAGACCACGCCGTACCATGGAAATGGCAGTTATCATTGTTCGGGATACAGCCGGCTCCAGATTAATGAGATCTGCTCCACATGGCCAACTAGGGCTGTTAAAAACCAGCCAGTCCTCTTAAAACCATGAATCGCACCTCTAAATGGTTCACAGATAGAGAGAGAGGGTACGGCGGGGCAAGGCCGAAGCACAGAGCGAAGCTATTATGGTTAATGTGACTCGTACCCTCTGTTATGGAAGAAATAAATGTACATTTAGAGGATTGTCAACTTAGTACATATCTCCCACTCAATGGATCCTTCGCAACATCATTAAAACAGCAGACGGCTGCCCCTTGTGGTGCTTGTTCCCGACTCAAACGCAGAAAGACAGCAAGAGAGGAAGCTGGGAGAGAGAGAAAAACGCTGAGATTTGAATCTTTTCTGACAGGAAGTTGTGGAGAGCACTTATCAAACCCCATTGGAAAACATTACTTAAAAGAACATGCTAACTTTGCTCTGCTTCCTCTTTCTTTTTTAATTCAGCTCATCATTTCCAGGAGATGAGCTGCTGCAGAATTTTCTTCTAAAACCAAGGCACCAACAACTTTCAAAAGTGATCAGAAACCTTTCTTTCTCCTGCTCTCTCACACACTTACTGAGCCGTTGCGCCCTCTTAACTTTGGAAATTAAACTGTCTTTATTTTCTGTACTGCAAAGCAAAGCGATAGAGCGCAACACTGGAGTTATACATCCTTTTAAGAGGGTCCGGTCTTTCCAATGAACGATGCTGGAACTGGACTGACCGTAAGATGCAGCCAAGCCCGTGCCTCAGGTAGCAGAAGCTCAGAGGTGGCAGCAACAAAGAGCTGGAGCAAAGATTGCTATGCCCCGTGTGCTCTGCATGCCCTAAACCAGCTTGCTGCCTTTAGATGTAAAAAAGATACCTCCCACCAGTGACCTTTTGCCCACAGAATGAGTGCCATCCATTTTCTCATTCATCCTGCCACTTCCGTTTATACTGAGGAAGTTCTTCTACCTCTCTCATAGTCCCAGAACCCATCGAGGTCATCCACTGAAGCTGAATGGCAGGAAAACTGAGACAGATAAAGGAAGAACAAACTTCATAAAGCACGCAATGAAACTGTAGAATGCGCTGCCAGAAGAGGCGATGCCTGCTGTCCATTTGGACAGCTTTAAAAGGTAAAATTAACAGGGCTAAGAAGTACTAATAGTCAGGGTCAAAACTTGGAATTAAATAGCTGCAAGCAAGGCTGCTCTCTGTAACTAGTTACTTTTGAGTAATGAGTAACATAATCAGGAGTTTCAAAGAGAAATGGGTATTGCATAAGGGCTAGCACCCAGCCACCTGCCCAAAATTTACTTTTAAGGGCGTTTTAGACACAATAGGGCAGGATTTTTTCAGGTTTTATCCATTCTCGTGCCAATTCAAAGCAGGAAGCGAAGTATTTTTTGGTCTCTTAAATTATTATGAGATGCAATATCAGAATTTGCCACTAGAGGGAACCAGAAAGTAAATCCAGCTACTTTTTCTGGCCTGTTAGTGAGAAAGCAGTGTGTGGATTACTTGTGCAATTGAAGCAACGAAAATAATAGCAAGCTGTTTGCTCACAAATAATGGGCAATACAACAAGTTATTTTTAGAATGTAATGTTCTGAGTTGGGCTCACGATTAATATGTACTCCCTCTAGTACCAGAGCCAGTGTGTCTCACAATACCAGTTGCTAGGGTAAAACAGGTCGGACGATACTGCTGAACCCATGCGCTCTTTTTGTGTGCTTCCCATGGGCCGTTGGTTGACCACTGTTTGAACAAAATTCCAGGCTAGATATGGCTTCGGTCTGATCCAACACAATTCTTGCTACATTCTTATCTAGTTGCAAGATGTCCGATCCTGAAGGAATGGTTACTGGCCAATACTTTGCTTCACAGCCAAAGGTACTGGGAACACCTGTCGTGGTACAGCAAGAAATATCTCCCTGGCTCAAAATTAAAGAGAATTAAAACCTCAAAACATTGGTGGACCTATTCTGTACAGAGCACACAGCACAGAGGGATTGATGGAAGGACAGTGTGAGGAATAGATCCAGGCACAGAAATGTCAGGTGATGGATATTCAGATGCAAAGACTGGCAAGATGAGGGAGACAGCCTTTCATAACAGATGGATGAGGATCCTCAATCAATTTCAGAAAGGAAGAGAAAGAATAAATAAACCAATCGGCTCCATATAAATTCTGTATCTCCGTTTGTACAGAGAAGTAACGGGGAGCTGGCAGCAGGCCTTAGCACAGGTCAAAAAAGGTGAACAGGACTGGCCCTTTGATGAAGACTTGAGTTTCCCACCACTACAGATAGCATCAGATTGGCCTGGAACAGGCACAGGTCTGTCTGGGGAAACGTGTTCTTCTATCTGGAAGGATGATAAAGCCAGGGCTGGGAGGGACCGCTTCCTCCACCACAAACCTGCCTTCTTTCCATGCAGTGGACCTTAAGTCTCCAGATGTTTTTGGACGACACCTCCACGGTGGTTGGCCCAGCCAGCTGGAATCTGTGGGAGCGGAAAGACATTTGTGGACCTGCTTTTAACGCCCGCTTGACACCAGCAGAAGAGTTGTGCCAGACCCTTGGGGGAAGTGCCTGCCTTCCTCTTCAGAAAAACAGTTTTTCTTTATCTCCTCTATTTTGTACTGGGCACCTTGAGGGAACATCTCGAGCCATCGCTTTTCCTGCATCTTGTGTGGTTTTGACATCCAAGTTCTGTCGCCTGTCTCTGCTTCGGAAATCCTCAGTGAAAACGGCTCTCAGCGTTTCACGCTGTCACAGAACGACGCTGATGCAGATCGTCCCTAATCTTGTTAAACATTCCTGCCCATCCCGCCCCCCTCCCAATGAAGGAGCACCCCAAAACTCTTGTGGACTTTGGCAAAAAATAATAATTTAAAAAATCCTTCCTCTGTCTTTGTGGCCCTGGTCTCTTACGGTCTTCTGAATGGCATGAGCCACAGCACATTAAATAATCCACTCTGATCCTTGTGTCTTGTTTTCCTGCTTAACACTTGGTCAATTCTTGATTTCCGTTTTCTTTATAAGTGGGCTTTTGTGCTCTGGGCCTGTGACAATGCCCGGTCACGTTCTCTGGAATGCCAGGCTTCCCAATAACATGCGATGCCACCCTAAAGCACCAACTGATAGAGACAGACAGACAGCGGCAAATCTTGCTTCCCAGAGGAACCGGCTTAGGATGCCAGACTAGACAGGTCTGATCCAGGAAGGGAGTCCTATGGTGGGGCAGAAAACCTTAACAAGCCATAAGGACTGGGAACTTATTCAACAATTTTGAAAGGACATCATAAAGCAGAAAGCAAAGTTGCTCTCGTCTGCCGATCTTCTTCAAATAAGATTTGTGCTGAACAAGGCTGTCTCCAGAGTAGAAAATAGAGTAATTTTGCCCTTTGCTTTGCAAAGGAAAAGAAAGAATTGCTTGAACCTTACAGCGACACGCCAGAAAAATTAATTATGAAGCTGAAGGAGAGAATTATTTTTAGAAACACAGGTTACTTCTCCCCACCCCCTCCACTTCCCTCTTCCTCGTCCTCCTCCTGTCTCCCTCCATGAGAACTAGGGAGGAAACCTGGGTTGTTTTCAGGCACAATCTGGGAGCCGTCCAGTCGATAACCTGGCCATCAGAACAAGGTCTGTAATTAAAAGGTCAGTGACCTGGAACGCTGGGGGCCTCAACTCTCAGTAATGATGGAGCTATTAAATTAAGGCAGTTATGAAATCAATGCTAAAAAAGCTTTCACAGTAACGAGCTTCCACTCAAGGACATGCAAAATGCCTGGTGAAATAGAGTTAAATTATGAAAAAGAAAATAATAATAATAAAGAAAAGAGACTAAACAAGAACCCATGCCCTTTTAGGAAGCTTCTCTGCTTGAAAACTGTAGCCGCTATTGGGTTCCTTCTCTGTGGAAGACCAAAGGTGACACAATGAAAATGGGTGATTACAGGAAAGATCTGAAATATCCAACATCTAGAGTCTCATTTTGCCCACCATGCAAACAGAAAATATTTAATCAGAAAACTGCAGGGGCAGGTTGGAAAAAGAGAAGAATTCCACCCTGTTGATAACATGTTCCTTCCTTCCTTCCTTCCTTCCTTCCTTCCTTCCTTCCTTCCTTCCTTCCTTCCTTCCTTCCTTCCTTCCTTCCTTCCTTCCTTTCCTTTCCTTCCTTTCCTTCCTTTCCTTCTCCCTTTCCTTCTTCCTTCCTTCCTGTCCTTCTTCCTTCCTTCCTTCCCTTCCTTTCCTTCTCCCTTTCCTTCTTCCTTCCTTCCTTTCCTTCTCCATTTCCTTCTCCCTTCCTTTCCTTTCCTTCTTCCTTCCTTCCTGCAGTGGGGGGGGGGGCAACTTGTGGGAACAAGCAGAGCCGATTTCACGTGTGAGGAAATAGGTGTTTTGATTTCAACCGTAAAAGGATGCAAGCAAAAGCTTCCTTGGGACCCAGGTTTGCCGTTGGCTCAGTCAGTGTGGGAGGGAAATGAAGTACAGAATCAATACCTTAAAAAAAAAAAAATAACCCACCCACCCCGGTCTTGTCTCTCCTGGACAGGCGGCAGGGCGGCTCGCCCTCTCCATCAAACGCTTTCCTCCTAGCTGTCACCACCTGGTATAATTTAATGGCCCTGACATCAGCCACAGAGACCCCATGGCTAATTCCAGTGTTAAAAGGTTATGATGTTAGAAAGCCAGCAAGAATAAGCACAGAAACAGGAAATAAAAAAAGAGAATGTATGGAAAGATTAAATATCTGCCCGAAGAGGAACATCTTAGCAAACGGCCTGGGGAAATGGAGTTAGATGGTGAAAAAGAAGAAGAAAAGTTCTCTATGGAAATACTGTGAAAATAATCTATTCCCGAGAGGGGTATTCCATGGATGGGGAGCTAACACAGAGAAGCCCCTTTCCTATTTAAATCTCTCTCCTCGTCTTATTATTCTGTATCAGTGGTTCTCCATTTTCCATGTCTCACATTCCACCCACAAATTATGAAAGAAGCGTTCCCATCATAACTGAAAGAGAGAGAAAAAAATACCCCTCTCTTTTCCAGATAATGGCTCTTCTCTGATTACAAGCATTCTATTACTATATTTATCAGTTATGAAAAGCTTTTACGGACAGTAAAAAATTGCAGTAACCTTGCTGGGAGCAAATAGAAACAAAAATATGGGCTGAAACCCGGTAGCCACTAGAGTCAGACCCACTGAATCAATGGAACTTATTAAGGAGCTGCTGGTGCACCAAATCCCCACTGATTCAGTGGGCCCACTTCAGGTTGCGTCTTACTACCTGATTTTAGCCAGTATTTAGCCAGTTTAAAACTGCAGTAATGGTGTTTGCAGTATGTTTACTACCGCACCACAAAGAGAAGAAATAATTTCATGACCATGAAAGGGGTCATCATAAATAAACCGGACTAACCAGAAGCCCGTGGTTGCATTTCACTGATTCGCATGTCAATTTCCGAAGAAAGGTTTCAAACAGCTTCTGTCCCACCTCGACCGCCTCCACGTCCCAACAGTCACAACCAAGGGATGCTGGCTGAGAAGGTCCTGCTTTCTCTCAATTTGGCCTTTGAAGGTTTTCACATGGGCTTTGAGACTAAATATTGGGTCGAACGTCTCAAGAGTGTGAAGGTGTTTTGTCAGCTGAAAAGCATTTCAAAGTCAAAAAGGCAAGACAACAAACTTCTCCACCGGGTTTTTTTTGAGACTGGCCATCTGTTAGGAATGTCATGTCCACTTCTCCTCTGGTGGGGGGCTGGACTAGATCACCCGGAGACCCCTCCCAACACGACAGTTTCGTGGCTGCATGCTTGCTGATAGAAGCCTCAAGAGGACAAACGTGCACCATCCTGCAAGAACGAGGTCTGCCACGATCCCTTTTTGCAGTCTTGTTTTTATCCCCCCAAACCAGGGGGACTTCCAATCTTTGAGGACTGCAGCTACGTTGAGAGGATCTGTCTATAAGTTTGAGGGGGGTGACAGGTGGGATCACCATTCCTGCTTAGAAAGAGAACCTTCAAGCACCTGCACCTGCGAGCCATGGCTGTACGACAACCCACGAAGCCTTAAGGGTGGCAGAAGACCGAAGCCCATTCCTAGACAAGGCTTTTAATCACTGCAGCCGCACGGTTTGCAATGCGCAAGGCCGCGATGCACAACGTTAAGACTAGGGGACATTCATTGCCTTTTAACACGGAGTGAGAGATCCTTGGGCCATCAGGCCTAGTCCTGCCATCGGTGGCTGGCAGCAACGGCTCTCCCGGGTTTCCAAGCAGGAGGGGCCCTCTCCCCCCCCCCCCCGATCCTGCTTAGCTTCTGAAATCAGCCAAGAAGGGCGCCTTCAAGTTGGTACGGTAGCTGTTTTGAGTTCAAAAAGAGCAGCAGCCATTCCATCTGTCGTGTTGGGAGGGGTCTCAGGGTGATCTAGTCCAGCCCCCCACCAGAGGAGAAGTGGACATGACGATATCCTGAAGATATTCAGAAAGCCAGCCACTGATGTGTGATCCCTTGGCTTGCAGAAACCGGAGAAAGAAGCCATACATTTCCACCCAATGCCAATGTGAACCTCGACATCTGGAGTGGGAAGAAATTCTAATACTAGATAATTCTAATAATCTGACATTTTTCAGCAAAGCGCCTCTTCTTCGCTGAGGAGCACGAAGAGATTTATGATCCAAGGTTCAGGGTGCCTGCCTAGATTTTCAAAACCTTTTGCAAACCTAGGACATTTCTCCCTCCCTGGTCCCTGAATCCACCGCTTCTCAGGATCGGGCTAAAATCCTTCCCTTACATGGCCAGGAAGGAAAAACAAAGTTGATTTCACATCTTTGTGCCCACTCTGGTCACACTGGCCTGCACCCGGGAGACCTTGATTTCTATGTTAAATAACAGTTTTAGTTCAGTTTAGCACACACACCCTCCAAAGACATAAAACTGGACTGGGCTTTTCTGGAAAGAGATGTTTTTTTAGCCCCTAAGCCTGAACAAGTGCGGTCTTTGATCTCTGATGAGAAATCTTACTCTCAAGAGAGTTGTATTTTAGGCAGGTCCTTCCTCGAAGCAGGTGAGACCCTTCTTTTGACATAAGAACTTTATGACATGAAGCTGCTGGCCAGGAGCCTCCCTCGCCCTTCAGACTCACACCTCTCAAACCTTTGGACTCAGCAAGCCTAAGAAGCTTAAGAGAACAAAACAAAACAGAGAAGGACCCTAATAAACTCCGTAGCACCCACTGCCTTTGGGCACAGAGACCTTTGCAGGTTCAACTCCTGGAGAGCTGCAACGTTGTTTTGGGATCTCTCCCCTTTTCATTAACGTACATAATGCACCCAGGGTGTCCCCTGAGCATGTTTTTAAAAATAAATAAATAAAAATAAAATAAAAAACCCCACACTCCTAAACAGCAACAAACGATTACTTTCGTTTTAGGTGGGCCACTTATATTCCACGCTAACGAGACTTCTTCTGTTCAAGTTTGCATGAAAGAAAACGGAACGGAAGACGTTCTGTAAACGATGAATGCAAAGGGCCGCTGGACAGAAAGGAGGGTGGTGTCTCCAACAGGGTTGTGGGTGCCTCCTCTTCCCATCCGCCCTCCTGCTTCCACCCCTTTGGTAATCATTAGCCGCGTAATTCATTAGAAGCTTTAATCGGGTCACTGTCTCTCTTTTCAGGCCTCCTCCGTTGGCGTCCTCTGCCAACACACACACACACACACCCCCGGTGTCTCCTGCACCTACCCTCAATCTTTTGCTTTTCCCAGCCAGGGATTTATTAAAATTAAACAGATTCGATGGCGCTCCAGATACCACCCAAAAAAAAGTGCTCCACGAAGCGGGTGGTAGGGGAACCGAGGCGCAAACGCCCAAGACGTTCGTCTCTAAATTGCTTCTAAATACCTCTGGCAAACGAAATCCTAACCGTCGGTGTTGAAAGAGAAGAACGGGGGGGGGGGGGGGGGAGAAGAGAGAAGAGACACAAGGCATAAACGGTCCTTTTACTAAGACGTAAAAGCAGTTATAATACAGCGCCATCATCCTGGGGTACTTTCGTGGGAGCAGGAGAGGTGCGAACGGATCCTCGGCAACTATAGATTTCGGCTCGGGTTTCCCTGGGTAATCAGCACAGCTTTTAGGCTCAGCTTTCCCTTGCTTCACTGCTTTGATGATAGAGTTGAAATCCCAAAGCTTTTATGATTAATTACTCCCTGTAGGTCTGCATATTTCAAGGGGGAATATATATATATATATATATATATATATGACAGAGCGAGAAAGAGATAAAAACCTGTACGGCACGAGAGCAGCCCGGAAGGGACAAGTTTTAGACGCCAGTTTTGACAGCTCGGAAGAGTAAGGGAGGCACACCCCGATCGTCAGCACCCCTTCGTATCTGGAAGTTCGATATTTCAGCGCTTTAAATGCAATAAGAGACCATTTCTGCAATACAAGATGATGGACGTGAGACGCACCCTGTCTTATACCAGTAGCTTAGCCACGCCATCCAGCAACAACCTAATAATGGTTCGGTGCACTTAGACACAGTGAAACCAATAGGAACTGATGAGACACACGGATCGGTTCAGCTCTGATTTGCCAATTTCTTTGTATTCTGGTTAGTAAGGACGTGAGATTTAAAAACTCAGAAGTGAGATATGTTGAAGGTGGCAGGTTCCTCCATCCAGGCCCAGGGGCCTTGACCATTTAACTCTGTCTTTGAAACATTTTAATGTTGAATTATTGTTTCCACCTCTTTCTTCTATAGAACCTCCTTGCCTTTCATACCTATAGAAAGACAGGAACTATAATCTCATCCTCTCCATGCTAGGACAGTCACTGTATCTACCCACCAGTGTAAACAGGGGAGAATCTTATTCCAGTTTAGTTTCCAAGATTTTACCAAAATCCACAGATTTCTTTATACTTAGGAGAGAAAGAACAAAATATTTAAACAGTCTGAAAGCAGCAGGAAGTAAAATTGAGACTTCTGCATGTCTAGATGAAGCCTTGAGCCAAAACAGCCTGTCTGTTACCCATTAAAATACAACTGTCTTAAAGCAGGGCTTTACTGGCCGCCTATTATTATTATTATTTGTCATTTTATTGTCCTTTAATGTTATTGTACTTTTAGGACTCATGCTTATCATGATGCCTTTTCTGAATTTTTATTGCTGCTTGTATTGTTACTATTATGTTATTCTGACCTTGCTCTGTTAGCCTCCCAGAATAGCTGGCCCTGTTACTAGTTGAGCGGGATAAAAATGTAAACAAACAAACACATCCTTGTATTTGTACTGTCTGAGATGGGAAGTTTATAAACACCTTTAATGGTCATTCCATGCGATTATAGGCTAAATGAACAGAATCATCACGTCCGGATCACAAGGCCCTAAGTTTATGCTGATCAGGTTGCAAAAACACTTTTTGTCCTATATGGGGCCCCACATTTTTAGAAGACAGGTCCATGTTCAGAAAACTGCAGACCAGACAAGGAGAAGCAAGTCCTATGAGGAACGGTTGAATGAGCAACACCTGTTTAACACAGAGGAGAAACAATACAGGCGAGACTTGATAAAGGTCTTCAAATATCTGGATGGATTCTATGCAGAAGATTCAGCAATATTCTGTTCTTAGCTGTTCCAGAGGGCAGGATGAGAAATGGGGGGGGGGGGGGGACACACTGCAGGAAGGAGACCCTTAAGACCGATAACCCCTGTTTGGCTGTCGGCAGAATCCTTCTGGACAGGGTGGGTTCTCATTCACCGGAGGTCCTCAAACTGAGTCTGGACGGTCCTGTATCAGGATTTATTTATTTATTAGATTTCTATCCCACCCATCTAGACCCAAGGTCTACTCTGGGCGGTTGATAGCCATAATTGCATTCTGCATTGCAGATACACAGTTGAGGAGGGGTTGGACTACTTGTATAAGACCACTTCCGTCCCTTTCAAATCTTACAATTTATGATTCATCGAACCTGCATTTTATCTGCAAGTGCCACGCAGACAAGAGGCGCCCGTCCTCTCTGCTCTTTGAGATTACACTTCTAACCGAGGGAAGGGAGTGGAAACCTGAAGCATGACACCTTTAGCGACAAACAAAATGCTAAGCAAGGCATTCCTGCAAGGTGAAACAGGCAGCGGTCTAGCAGAATCAAGGAAAACAGAGGCTGTGGTTTATTTAGAGACACCTTTGGGACGGAGAGGGCCTCCGCATCATGTCTAAACCTAAAACGCAACAGTACCAGGGACAAAACCACCCGGACAAAACCATCTCTCTGATATGCTGGTTTTCTGTGAAGCAAAGAGAAAAAAAAAACAATCTTATGAGCCTTCCGTCTCTCTCTGAAGCATTATAGTTTCATGGGTTTACCATCTTAAATAAGACACGGCCCTTAAGCATGACCCCCCTTTTTGTACTGAACTGTGCTCAGTGAAGGGTTATGTGGCTAAGACCAGCCAACCTGGACTTCTTCTGAACAGAAAGCAACTGGGGAGTAGAGCAGATAAATGATTCTGTAAGGATCAAGAAACCCTGGGTCCCAAAGCTATAGAAATGGGGTGAAATTTGTGCCAAGTGAACAGGAAAAAAAATCTGATATTCTCTTCTTTCTTGCTTTGATTTCCAAAACACAGCTGAGAGGTCTGAAGGCTTATTTTTATGAACATATGGGCTACAGTCTTGCTTTCCTTTTTAAGCATAAAAATGTGGGTTTAGGGGGGGAAAGGGGGGAAAGGGGGCGGAGACAACCTTGAGGTCAGAATTCACACAAAACCCAGGTTAAAAAATCTCTCTCTCTCTCTCTGTTCTTGAGTTGACAGCTTTAAAACTTTAGATCCTCACTTTAAAAAAGAGTTCATTCTTTCAAGATAAATGCAACAGAAATGTTGCAGGGCCATGGACAGAGCAGCTTCCATCTGCTGAAAACGATGCTGGATTTATTGAGACGCAGCTTTTATTATTATTATTATTCTGAAAGGGCTCAGCAGTCAATTGCTTGCCCTTTTAGACTCTAAAAGGCAGGCTGACCCCAAATTTAACCTTAACCCGACCTCGTTTTCGCTGACTGCAGGCCTGTGCCTTTCACTGCATGGCCGGGCTCTCTTCTGAAGCTGTTGTCTGTTTCACCTGCAGCTTAGTCCACTTGCAGCAAATACCGTAAAGAAGTTAAGAACTGGCCAAAACAGAACCCCAGACCAATTAATGGCTCTTTCTCCCGAGAGGGTGTCCGTTTAGACTGCAACAACAGTCACACGGGCCCCTGCCGCAGTTCACCAACAACCGATGCCCCTCTGTGGCTGAAAAATACATGAAGCCTTTCCTTAAGACTTTATTTATTTATTTATTTATTTATTATATTTCTATCCCGCCCATCTAGACCAAAGTTCTACTTGATGAGTTTGTAGAACTGAAGATGCATTCAGAGTTCAAGAGGAGAGCAAGGGTGGGTGAGCTAGGTCAAGACAACGAAGACACCAGAAAAATGGGGGGGGGGGGGAGAACTGGGAAACGTTTTAGGTTATAAGAGTCAAGACATGAACGGGTTTGAACAGGTACCTTTCTTCTTGAGAAACGACCTTCTGTTTGAGAGTGGGCTTTGGCGTACTCGGGCGTTTTGTAGAAATTTCACTGCTGTCGCGATCTACATACCAGGCGGTGGGGAGTAAGAGGAGAAAAAAGAAAGAAATGGTTTAAAGTTGGGGACAAATCAGGATTCAGATTCTGAACAGCATACACACAGAGAGAACAACGCCATCAAAATACCAAGATCTACCAGAACGAAAGCAGCTCATCCTAAATGAAACATGACAGATCATGCAGAGTTTGCATTGAGAATCTGAGTTATACAAAATCTAGAATCCACAGGTGGGGCTGCTTGCTAAATGGCTCTTTTTGTTTCCATGTTTCTCCTACACACCACACCACATTTGCAATGCAGAAAAAAAATTAACATGGCATTATTACGATATTGCATGAAGCATTTTGGAGGCTTGAAATGCAACAGACAGGAGGCTCCTGAGTCATTAGTTATTATCACCCAACTTGGCCTACCTCAGAGGATTGCTATAAAAATAAGATGGAGATGAGAAAAGCCCTATACACCACAAGGAGACAACAGATAACTTCATAAGTAAAATAATAAAGAAACAAATGCTCTATTTATGGAATTCGGCCAGTGCAAATGCTTAAAATTTTCATCTTAGGTCATTACTGAAGGATTTACTACAAACTGCAAGTCATTTATTTGAGCCAACTGCTAGCTATTGACTCTTGCAAATGCTGGTTTCCACTGGCCCAAATTAGCCACCTGATCCCCTTAAAGCACTGGTTCCCAACCTTGGGCAACCCAAATGTTCTTGGACTAGCAACTCCCAGAAACCACAGTCAGCACAGCTGGTGGGGAAGGCTTCTGGGAATTGCAATTCAATAACACCTGGGAAGCTGTCTTATATTGAGGAGTATATTGTCCCTTCATGGTCTCCCATCCTAGTAGAAACCAGGCCTGACCCTGCTTAGCTTCCAAAATCAGAAGAAATCAAGATGCTTTCACGGTGGCGTACAAACACTGTTGCGTCCAGTTGGTTAGCAACGGTGTTCGAATGAACCAGAGCTTATGAGCGGGCCACGAAGGCATCCATCCAATGGTACGACGACCCTTCAAACTGCAGTAACTCTGAGGGAAACGTGAAAAGATAGGATTCGACAGGTTTCGAGGAGTTACAGTTGAGGTCCATGAGCTTTGTCGGGGTGGGCAACCCAACCCCAGAACCTCTTGCCATAACTCAAACAAATGCCTGTCATCACCTGGTTTTCAAATATGCATCTCAGGTCAAAGAGCGGAGTTTTGATGGATTTTAATGGCCCTTTTGATGTAGTCCTTGGTGCATTCCATCAATGTTGTATGTATGTGTGTGTTTTTTTCCTTTTAAATTGCACCTCTTATTTCTTTAAATACATTAATCAGAGGAGTGTAGGCAAAACGGATCCATCGGACAATGCAATAAACATGAATTATCATCTATCCAACATGCATAATGGCTTAAAAAAACATAATAGGAGGTGTAGTTTAAATGATTAGTTATTACACCTGCGGTGGGTCTGATTCAATTGGGGAAAATCATCTTTAATAGGTTAAAAGGTTTAGATCACCCGGCTTCCCCCTTAAAGTGGCTGTAGAGAGACATGATGGAGTATGCTGTCATTACTAATTCATTTAAGAAAAGCATACGGGGATACAGCAAAGAACAGCATAAATGAGCCAATCCAATTTAGACATCAGGTAAAGCAGAAAAACACCTTTTTAAAAAGCATGATAAATGAATTTGCGAAGGAGATGAAATTCGTATTTTTATTTTAACGGGAAATTTGACCAAGTCCCAGTATACTTTAGAGTTTGTGGAAACGTAGCGGGGGGGGGGGGGGGTTGAAGAGAGAAGAGGCAAAGGTGGGTGTCAAAAAAAACACACAGCTGCTTTTTAAAGTTTAGCACTCAGTCATTTCAAATCATAAAATAATATGGCACCCACCCACCTTGCCGCACGACACATAAAAGGGCACTTTGGTCTTGTTTATGCCTCTCTTGAACTGTCTCCCTGGAAATGCCAGCGATAGGGAAATTGCACATTTACGCTGCACAGGTATCGGGCGCCAGATGCAGAAGGATAAACGGCACAAATTAATAACCGCGAGGGGAAAAAATGTGCTGAACAAGGATGTGTCCGAATAAGCAGACGTAGAGACGTGCTAGCATATCAAAAGCTACTTTGCTTTCTGTATTAATCACTTGCTCCTTTTAAAACTCTTCCATGGGCTTCGCTGTTAGAGAGGAAGTGAGGGCCTAGAACCGATCGCGCTTTGGTAAGGCCTGGCGGAAGGCAACATTTTCAACACCTGTGAGATCATCTTCCTCTATCAACTTGAATCTTTAGATCACTTCAGAGTCGCTGTGTTTCTGGGACAATTACTGCTCTGAGAAGTCCTAGATGATTCACTGGCAGTGGGTTCAGAACAAACCAAAGGAATTAATCTTCTAATCTGTAGATCTTCCATTATACATATATGGGCCCGAATCTGGTAAGGTACATCTGCCAACGTTTGCTCCGTTAGTGTAAATTTCAGCAGCAAAGGGCTGAAATTAAGAAGTTGCTGTAGGCACGTGCCACCGCACACCACCAGTTGTGTGACCTGCTGCGCAACAGTCAACGTCTATGCTGACTTCTTGGCATGTGGAAATTTGCTCCACCTGAAATTTATGCCAATGGAGTTATGCCGCCGTAAATAGGTAAGGAGGCTCCGTACGGGCAAATCTGTCTCTTTCACTTTCTTCCGTATGAAAACTTGGAGAGAGAAAAAAAGCAAACAACTCAAGTTTTGTAAAACCCTGATTTTTGTAAAATGCACGAAGACATTTGCGAATTTAGGTGAATTTTGGTTCCCTCAAAAGGAACCAAACAAAACGTTCTACCACCAACCCTGAGCAAATCTAGTAGGCCTACGCATTTCCTCCATCTGTTTGCCATGTAGCGGTTAAAGAGAAATGAAACTGCCTGGTGAAAAAAAGGAGGATTTAGTTTAATTTAGCACCACAAAGATACCTGAATACACAGGGGGGTCTATGCCAGGTTTTATGGGCTAACCACTCAAAGCCCACTTGTTCGCTGGACGACAGTGCAAGTTCTCTATTTAAAAGTTCCATTTTTCAAAAAAATAAATGTCAGTTTTTTTCATCGTTAATGCAGAAGTTGGTTGATTTTGACAGGTCTCGGTAATAATACTTCATTAAAAAACAGCACCAGACAAAGGCTCACCCATCCCCGCTTAAGAGATCATCAGCAGCAGCACTGCAGAGCTGGAAGGGACCCTATGGATCACTTGAGTCGGGATCCTGTCAAGGAGGCCCAGTGGGTGAATCGAACTCCCAGCCTCTGGCTCCACAGCCAGAGACCTAAACCACCGAGCTATCCAGTAGTGCTTTATCAGAAGATGCAACGGCTGTTACTACAACACAGTCGGTTTTTTAAAGGAGCAGATTTGTCCGTTTAGCCCAATACAGTCAGACAGAGAGATCTTCTTCACCATCATCTCTTAGTTCCTTCAACTCAAGATGCCTAGAATTGAACCCAGGGCTCTTCTGAATGCAAATCCTGGCCTCTTCCACTCAGCTACGGCCGTTCCTCATGCTTGCATTGCTTGCATGTTACCAAACAATCCCACCCGACGTGGCGGGGGGGGCATGGGTTCCAGTTTGCAAAATCTCCACTTTCCCACATCTCGGGTGGCACCTGGGATTACAATCTTTATAATACTTTACTGCTGTGGCTTAAGGGAGTCGTGGTCCAAAGTATTTGGATGATACCGGGTTGCTAGCCTTTGAGATAAAACTTTTGGATTGAAAAGCTGCGTCCTTACGCTCCCTCTAGACTCCTGAACCGAACTACCAAGATTGCGCAGATACAGTGGTGACTTTGCTGAAGAAAAACAATCCAATCTCTAATAGATTATACCAACAGGGGCTGTAGCCTCCTGAGCATTCCTTTGGCTACACACAGTCATGCACAATATATATATATATATTATTTTTTAAAAAAGGGTGGATCGGTTGCATAGGAGGAAGAGAGAACGCGCAAAAAAATATATCCACTTTTCAATAAAGCCATTCTATCAAAAAATGAAATCGCTCCATTAACGAGAGCTAAATTATTTAAAGGGCCTCCTCCATCATCCGTTTCATCTTTTTGCTAAAGGTCTATTGATTGAAAATGACATTACAAAATTATAGCTAAGAAAGAAAGATTCTCTCTCTCCGCACATGCTTTGGCAGAGGTATATTCAGCTAGCTGTATATTCAGCTTGCCTGGTTGAAAACAGTATTTCCCATTATCGATATGAACAAGTTTCAGGCAGGAAGAAAACTGGATATTTTCAACAAAGTATATTCTCTGTCCCCTTCCCTCCCTACTGATTCCTCTATCTACCTATCTTTCTACCCATCAACCTATCTACCCAACCCATTAAGACATTTATATTCTGCCACTATACAATGAAAACAGCTTACATTTTATCTTGCCTCTCCTTCTGAGATAAGAGAAACATACACCTGGCACGACTGGGAATATCCAGGTAGTTTTCTGAGTAATCTGAAGTTGATCTGCAAAGATTTCTGATTTCTCAGCAAAAACTGTTCTGCTAGAATGAGGAATCTAGGGTAGGGGAACAAAAATGGATTTTGCCTGATAAAGGGCTTCGCGGGGCATCCAGGTTTTTTTTAACACTCAGAACAAATTCCTGCAGGCTTTCATTCCAAGAACAGATCTTAAATTAATTAAATCTGACAAGCGTAAAATCTGCCCACCCTGGAATATAGCAGGACCATGGTATCCGTGGGGGGAATTGGTTCCAAGGCCCACCCCCCATGGACGCCAAAACAATGTCTAGCCAACGCTATACACTGCATGGTCTCTGACTCCCTCTTGTGGCCAATTCTGATAAACACACCCTGGAAATACATACTATAAAATTATGTATTTCTGGGGGTTTTGATTTCATATTTTCAGGCAGCGGATAAGTGAATCAGCGGATACCGATCCCATGGATACGGGGTCCTACCATACATCATTTCAGTCACCCTAAATCTTGTCAATTTAAACCTCACAAGAGGTAGTTTTAATGTGAAATGTTTGTCCCTGAATACCCAAGTGAGCTTTGGGAAGAATTGAGAGGATTTGAACTCGGGGCTCCCTTGGTTTAATCTATGATGATATATAGCACACACAAACACAAGAAACCCAAAAGTTATTACGATCAAGGGGGAAGAGGTAGCAGTGACAGATCAAGGGGAACTGATCAACACTCGAACAAAAAGTGGCATTTTCTCGCATTGCCTGCTCCGCCCCATCCTGAATTTACAGCCTCCAACTTTTCTAAGGTTTTGCAGGATGATGTTGGAT
This sequence comes from Intellagama lesueurii, assembly GCA_037013535.1. Classification (NCBI taxonomy): domain Eukaryota; kingdom Metazoa; phylum Chordata; class Lepidosauria; order Squamata; family Agamidae; genus Intellagama; species Intellagama lesueurii. The sequence goes on along the minus strand of JBAJHW010000016.1, from coordinate 10,572,795 downwards.
TCTTTAACAACTGGGAAGCCCACAGAGGCAGGGGGCCTGGCCAGAAGCAAGTCCAAAAACGCATCATTCAATAACCGAACTGGTATGTTCAAGATTCACTGTCCAGTTCTGAAATTTATCTGTCTATTGAATTCTTCTCTTTTCCAAACATTGCCCGTCTACGTCTCAGCAGTCTAAATAAACAAACAAAAGTGCATTTAAAAGAATCGGTCTGTGAAGTGAATATGTTTAGAAATGCGCATTTTTCTAAATAAATATGCTTACAGGTACATTTTAAAATCTGAATTTTCATGGTGATTGTATGGGGGGGGAGATTCTCACTGATTAATACAGAAACAGGATGGAGCAGGCTGATAATCAGAATTTCTCCAACTTGCTCACCCCTTGTTTAAAAAGAACCATGCCGCTAAAGATCAAATTCTTGATTCTAATGCTCTGAAGTCTGCCATTGGGTCTCGGATAAAGGAATACCACCTACCCACTCCCTGCAGAACGGGGGGGGGGGGTGTTGAGTTGTGGAGGGGGGGGCAGAAAGAGAAAGAAAATGCTGTTTTAAGTAAGATGAGGGCGGGAGGAATATCTATACTCTTGTCAGGTTCAGCTTGACAAATAAGGCCATTGGTGGCACAAGGAAGTAGTAGCAAAGCAGCTGTTAATCAGGGTAACACATCGCAGAACGCTGATGCTAGCACTCGTGAAAAAATGCAAGAGGCTAATTATGAAGCTATATATCTCGCTAAAGAGGCACCGTTCCTCCAGATTCCAGAGAGCGCATCCTCAAAGTGAGGGTCCCGGACTGAGGAGAAATCCCCCTTCTGTCTCTTCCATCCAGCTTTCGTCCCTGCTTCCAGACTTGCTCCTCCAAGCCTGCCGAGAATTTTTTTCAAAAACGTTAGTGTCATTCCATTTTATTTTAAAGAAAAGCATTCATTATTTGCAAAGCAGAGAACGGAAAGAGGTCAGCAAGCAGGGAAAGGGGAAATTTGCTATTTCCTCGCTCCACGTTCCACAGTGACATCTTCCTAACTAAAAAACTAGGAAGAGTCTTTATGGACCCAAAAAAGGCTAGTGAATTTTATTTGTGTGTCTGAAAAAGCAGCCTACAGTCAACAAAAGCTTATGCCCATTAAAACTTGCTAGCCCTAAAGGTGCCAATAAGACGCTTCATTGGTGGGTTTTTTTTTCTGCCATTGACTGACATGGCTATCCAACTTTTTATAAACCCCTGAAATCCTGAAAATGATTTGATGGCTATTTAACACTGGATCGCTAGCTATCGTGGGGAGAGAGAAAAACAGAACCCAACATGATTTATACCCGTTTGCAATGTATGGATAGAACAATCTGTCAGTTTGGCTTTCTCCAGCATGCCAACATTTTCTGCTTGGAAGTTGTTTCCATTCTTTATATGTGATTTGCAAATTTTGGTAAATTGCAAAGTTGCAAAGCTGCAAACGAGGAGCGCTAAGAAATCAGGAGCAGCTGGAAAGGTTACCAAGAACTGCACTATTCCTAGGAAATGTGCCGGCCTGCTCAACGTACACGCTCATTATTACTATGCTAACAGCTAGCACTGCTCTCCTGTCAGGGTGATGCTGGGGAGCTGCAAGTGGGCAAGACAGAGAAGATGGGCGAAGCCAATTCTGTATGTGCAGTACAGAGGTGGACTGGACCAGCCATCAGCTCTCCTGGTGACTGGATAGTGTCCCCCAACACACCCCAGGGTAGCTGATTGATTATGGCTTTGGGAAGACGCAGGAATTGGTAGCGCCGGACACCCAGCCTTCTCCCCCCCCAGAGGAGGGGAATGGTTGTGGGGCTCAGGAGGAACAGACACTGGGCAGAAGCCTTTGCTACAGACATGGCTGCCTCACTCTGCCAAACAGCAGGGTCGGCTCTCAGCACAAGCTTAAATCTCTATAGAGCGCGATGAAGCGCACCGGCCAGGAAGGGTGGACAATCCTTATCTATTAGCCTATCCTACCTCATGGGGTTGTTGTGAGGATAAAGGGAAGGAAGAAAATAGAGTGTCAAGGCAAGCCTCTTTGAGAAAGTTGTACGGAAGGATTGGGGGGGGGGGGAAAGATGGCCATATTTTATCAGTGGGGTCGATTTTAAACTACTGAGAGCTAAGCGCTGAGTTTAAAGTAAGCATTGAGCTTAAATTAAAGGCCCCCAGCTCATTTTTTGGTCTGTTTGTGTTCTGAGTTCTGGAACACAACTGTGAAAGGGAAGAAACTGAAAATATTAAAAAAATATGTCTAACAGTATGGGAGTTTTTATTTAACGGGAGGGGGGGGGAGAAACATACCTTCCCCTCCTTTTTGCATCTCAGAACTACAGAAGATTCAGCAGTACGCTAATTTATTCAAATTTAATGGATTAATCACTTGACTAGTCCGTCAAGAAGCAGGTGACCAACTAAACATCGCTTAATTGGTCAAACAGCCCTATTAATAGCCACTGCCCTACATTATAATCATCTAATGCTTCTTAAAAGCTATTTAGGAAAGCAGTCATTGTGGCATCATGCAGCCACGAGTATCACCGACTAATTAGCTTTTGCCCGAAATTCTTACCCTTCTGGTTCATATTCTCTTAACCCAACTGCCTACCATTTTTAGCCAATGATTCTGAACTTATACACCATAAATGATAGCAAGCTGGGCGTCTTTTACCTGGTGAATGTGATTAAGGCCAGCTCCTATTTCCAAAAAAACCTGTAATGTTTTAACGAACCAACCTCACAGGGCTGTTGTGAGAACGAGAACCATGGAATCGAGGTCAATGCAGCCTATTCCTTGCATACCACAGGATTTCCGGGGTGGAGAGAGAATCAAAGTGTCATTAAGTTCAGCATCAAGACATCCTGCTTAGTCTGGGAAGCTGCCACACGGACAGACACTGTGCTTTGTACTGCGGTTTGTGCGCTATAGAAATATGACAGATGATTAACCTAAGCTGTGCTCTGCAACCCAGAAACGGGTGCACCAGGGGTTACCTTGGAACTGCGCAGTGCTTTGTAGGCCTGGTGGGGAAAACATCATACCTGGCTCTACCCCAAGCCATCTTAGTTCTACCTCCTTCTGGAACCGCAGGCCTTGAGATCTTTTCCACACGAGAACGCAGCCTGAGGGCCAAAAAACGGTTGCCTGATCCCTGATGTCACCCTGTTTTACAACAGAATCTTGCCCCGTGTCCCTGCTTTAAGCCAGAAACTCATAAATAACCCCAGTCCATCCCAGAACTGGAGCCTAGAAAAATGTGTTTTTTCACTGTTTTACATCACAGGTCTATGCACGTGCACAGTTGACTTCAACACGACTGCAGGGAAGTTGGGACTAAGTGTTCAGCCCCCATTCGTAATTACAACACAGAGGGCTTGTCAAATATGGTATTAAGCTACTGGTGTATCCGACTGCATGCAAACTAAAACGGGATAGCCTTCAGGCGGCTCGTAATTCCAAAGTGTAGCCATGTTACTTAGAACAGATTTGCAAAAAGCAAGGTCAATGGTGCAATTTTCTACCTCTCCCTCCAAAATGAAGTGCAACGTGGCTTCTTCCCAGGTAAGCGGTTACAGGGCTGCAGCCTAATGGATGTCCGATAACAGCATACGTCCATCCATACCGAAGGCTCTGGCCACGATAAACGTGGTTGTCTTTCCATCTAAACTGCTTAGAGATTTAATCATATAGAGCACCATATAAGTAACATGCGTATATACGAAATAATATATATTGAGTCTTGTGGATACAGGGGAATGTCCATTTTCAGTCCCCTCTAGAGGAAATTCTCAAAAGGAGAGGGCTGGTTGAGAGGAACACAAGTCTCGTTGATCTGAACGACCCTACCTTCAGTTGGAATTCGAAGTGGATTTAGTGGTCTGGCTTACGCTGCGATGAATCCGTTGGCCTTTAAAGCCATTGCCAAGTGAAGGTGGTACCAACTACTGTCAAATACCGACATCCTGATGCTTGGACAAACAGGTGAATTCTCCACTTTGACATCCCTATTTCCGCGCCTAAGGAAAGAATAACCTTGGGAAGAAGCCGGAGATCCATCCGATGGAACAAGCAAGGAAAGAGCTACCGCTCCCCCTAGCCGGTGCCACGGGGAACTGCCGTCTCCACCACCCAGCCTCCGCCGGAGCAAACGCAGCCCAAATTAAGTGTTTTCACTCAGTGGAAATGAAATGTTTTGCAAGATGAAACAGAAATAAAATTGTGGTTTTAGGTAATTACTAGTTGGCATTTACATATCACAGGCTGGTTCAACACCTATTCATTTTCCTCTTTTATTTTCAATTTTTTAAAATTGCTCATTAAACCTAGCACATGACAGGGACAGGAAGAGGGGGGGAGAGAATTATTCTTCCCCCCCTTTTTTTTTTTGCATGTGTTTTATTATAAAGTAGCACAAAATCCCCAGATCTGCTTTAAATGCAGTTATCTAGAGTTATCACAGGCATCCTCCCCTCTCCATTAAAATCAAGAGAAGCCAAAATGAACGTTTGCCACTCTCGTTCTGCAAATTCTCCAGACCGTGGCTCTATTTTGGGACCAAGATACCGCGCCTCCAGTTTGGAAAAGCCAACGGAGTGGAAGCAAAGAGGCAAAGCTTGGTTGACCCTTTTCTCGTGCTTTTCTTTATTCCCGCAGCGGGCCACTTTGGCGCAAGCCCATCTTCCGCCTCCAGGATCCACTGGTGGCCCTACGGACTACCAAAAACGCCTAGAAGCAAGCAAACAAGCTGCCAGGAGCCCACGTCCTGTTCTCAAAAATGCATCTGTGGCACAGCTGGACTCTGCAGGGGGCTGACTTGCTGCCCGAAGTGGTAGGGAGCAGCATCCTGCATTGAGACGCTACCACCTTGACCGGTTGGGCAGAGAGGCCCGGCCTGCTTCTCTGCATGGAAGAGGATTCCTTTCTCACTCACCATACAGTCAGATCGAATCACCCGCTTTGGCAGGAGTCTGCCTGTTGTCTCTCTGTGAGCGTCAAAGCCCCGCTTTTTCAGATTGCGGGCACGGGTGCCAGAGATATAATGGTAGTGAAAGCTCTTTTCTCTTCCTATCTCCCTCCACTGTCAAATAATGAAACAGCGTCCAGGTTGGCCCACTTTTAACTTAAATGGCCTATTCCAACAACTCCTTCCTTATATATTCTCTATGTGCGTTTATCACCAAATGCAACTGGGCTGACCCAGGTCAATGGGAACTGGCTAGAGCCGTGGCCTCTAACCGTGGGTCCCCAAAGGTTCTTGGACTGCAACTCCCAGAAACCTTTCCCCACGAGCTGGGCTGGCCAGGATTTCTGGGAGTCGTAGTCCAAGAACATCGGGGGGATCCGAGGTTGGGAACCACTGGGCTAGAGCCTTGGCAACACAATCCTGTGTGTCACTACTCAACAATAAGTCCTAACAGAGTTTGAATCTATAAACCCGCAAGTGTTTTTGGACTACAATTCCCATCATCTCCATCCACTCTAGTCCCCCATCACTATAGCTAGCGGGCATCAGATTGAGATAAATAACTGCAGTTTTAGACTCATCTCTTGGATTTTCTTCTCAGCAACAGTCAATGTTTATTTTTATTTTTTTGGACTAAAGTTCCCAGACTACTGCAGCCGGAGTGATGGATTCTGAGGTCTGTGGTTGCCAAAAGTTACTTTTTCCACCTCTGCTTCTAAGTAGACCGAACAGCACATAATTGCTGGAAAACATCCTTCTCCGTTGCTCAGTTTTCCAGGAAAGGTAGACTAAAACTCCCATCAGCCACAGCTAACATGGGAGCTGAAGTCCCAAACATTTGGTGAAGGGTGTGAATGTAAAGCCACAAGCAGGAAGTTACAAGGTGACTTGCACCCTGTTGCTTGGAGCACTTTATAACCATTGCAAAATATTCCTAGATGCAGTTGGTTTTAAAAAAACAAAACAAAACAGAAACGGTTACCCGGCTTGGTTCCTTTCTTGTTTTACAAACGGCTGTCCAACGTGAAACGGCATAAAACATCGTAGAAGAGTTCAGACGATGACATGACGGACTAATACATTTTAAGGTCTATTGTGCAAATATGTATTTGGGGAATTCTAAAGCTGGGCATTATTGACCCAAGTCTCTCTTAAAACACTTTGATAAATGGCCAGGGGAAAGAAAGAACCCTCGTCGAAAGGAACAACTTTGCAAAGCAGCCACATTTCAAACGTGAAATATCTCGCCCATCTTCAGTTTTTATTGGCCCAGGTTATAACATAAGAGATTGACTGTCTTTTTTTTTTTCTTTAAAGAAGAAAAAGGAAGCTTATTCCGTTTCAAGCAAGGCGGCTGCAGAAGGGCTACTATCAAAAGCCACTCCAAACAACAGACCCTCCTTCTCTTCGATATGTACCTCAAAACTAATTTTGATAGCAAAGAAACATTTTCAGATACAGGACTACAAAACCATTTTAAAACGGCTCCGTTTCAATTAAGAGCACACGTCCTGGCACATTCATGTATAACGCTCATTCCGGCAGACACAAAGATTAAGGATAAGAGGAATACATGTAAATAAAATAATAACCAGGCGCTGTCAAGTCCATTCTAACTTAATGGTGGTGACCCTTTCCATGGTTTTCTAGGTAGAGATTACTCAGAAGTGGTTTCCCATTCCCTTCTTCAGGGTGGGGGGGATCCCTGGGACAGTGCAGCTGGCCCAAGGCTACCCAGGCTGGCTCTTCCCCCTGGGGGCACAGTGGGGGAATCAAACTCCCAACCCATGGCTCTGCAACCAGATACGTAACTCACAGAGCTATCCAGCCAGACATAAAGAGAGATATAATTTATAACTAAAGCAAAGCAAAGTTAAAATATATTTCTCTACTCCCTGGTCCAACAGTAAACTGCCAGCCTAGTAAAGAGGGTTGGGGGAGACAGTAGGGCCAGCAACCCATGGGGTAGCACGGATGCCAACAGCCAAGAGGAAACAACCCACTCTAGGTTCCATTTCTCAGGTCTGGACCTAACTTTTTATAGCTGAAGAATCTGCTTCAGCAAATACCAAGGAATGAGCGCATCATTCCCTCTGAACACACGGAGATGCTGAGCTGAATCACCCTCAAAGAATGCAAGGAGTGACTTCATTGTGGTGATCCCTGGGCTAAAAATACGAGACCTGTAATGACGCAGGAATACTGGCTGACACGCTCGGTCTTTCTTGCATTTCCCCTCCCTTTTTTGATCCGCCTTCCGCTCCCCATCTCCACCACCACCCCAGGGTTCTCTTTCTCCCACACTTTAATTCAAGCTAATGCAAGGCTCTTGAGAGTCCCCTGGACTGCAAGGAGAACAAACCTATCCGTTCTGAAGGAAATCAACCCTGAGTGCTCACTGGAAGGAGAGATCCTGAAGCTGAGGCTCCAATACTTTGGCCATCTCATGAGAAGAGAAGACTCCCTGGAAAAGACCCTGATGTCGGGAAAGTGTGAAAGCAAGAGGAGAAGGGGACGACAGAGGACGAGATGGCTGGACAGTGTCATTGAAGCGACCAACATGAATTTGACCCAACTTCGGGAGGCAGTGGAAGACAGGAGGGCCTGGAGTGCTCTGGTCCATGGGGTCACGAAGAGTCGGACACGACTAAACGACTAAACAACAACAACAACAATGCAACAACCGGCAACCTAAACAGCAACGGCCTCTTTGGAAATGGCAAGGAGAAATCTTAAGAACTGCACTTCTGACTTTAAAGGTTCTAGTCCTCAAGGAATTGGACAGGAGGGTCTGCTGGATGTTTTCCCTTCTGCTGTTCCAAAAACCCTTCTCTACATTCCACAGGACCTCAAAGACAAAGCAAGGGAAGAGTTAAGACATGAAGCACAAACCCTTTAGGAGAATACCTTCACTCGGTATTCTTATTTTTTTTCCCCCTTGCTGAGTTTAATTATGTTTTTTTTTATCACACGGTTTCCCTAAGCAGCTCAAGCTGGCCTATGTGGCTCTCGTGCCCCCAATTTTACTCTCAAAACCACCTCGTGAGGGTAGACAACCAACGTAGGACAAAAGGCTTGGCATTCACAGAGCCAGTCAAGGTAGAGGGCTGGACTGGAACTCGGGGCTCAAGAGGGGCTCAAATCCCGACTGGATCATGAAATCCACTGAACGACCTTCAGGCAGTCTCACCTTGGGCCGGCTAGGACTGAACCACCTCGGAAGGTTGTTGGAAGGGCAAAGAGTAGAGGAGAGAGCCAGATTCCTCTTGAGGAAAAGCAGGATGTAACTAATGCACAATAAATGAATAAATAAGGCTGAGAGACAGAGGCTCAAACTGGCCCAGCTGCGCTTTCTGGCAATCTGAATGTCTTTTTTTACTCGGCCGGACATGGCGCTGCCCCGTGACTTCGTCTGCCAGGGACTAAATCGTGCCCAGGCCTGCCTTTTCATTTTCTGTCCTTACCAACCTGATGCAAAATGAGGCAAGGTAGGATGAAATATTGGCTTGTAGGGCTGTCGGCTGCACTGTAAATATTCTATGAATGAATGGACTCCCTTCAGGTTCCCAGGAGGGCCATCCGGCATCTTTTATGACCATTACATTCAACTGTTGTTGGGTTGTTGTTTTTAAAAGAACAAAACCCAACGACCTGTCATGGTAACCTTATGAGGAAAGGGGTGGGGGGGGGAGGGAGGGACAGGAAGGGAGAGAAAGGGAAAGGAAAAAAAAAGGGGGGGGGGGGAAGAAAGGACTCCCATCAAAATGCAGCAAATACCACCTTTGCACACTGCTGGATTGGTGGAAAGGCATTTGGTTGAGTGCGGGGCTCCTCAAGCATCCCATTCCTGGCATCTCCGAATAGGGTTAGCAAAGGGTGCTGCCCCCCAAACCTGGCGAGAGGCTGCCAGTGTGTACATAACCCTGATCAGGACGAGGAAGGGACTAAAAAGGCAGAAGAAAAGATGTCCAAAGCTCATGTTTAAATCACTCCTCTATTCATAATCATTAAAACTGGAACCAGCCTTCTTTTCTATTTAAAAGGCCGATAGCTCAAAACTAGAGCATCTGTCTTTCATACAGAAGGTCCCAGGTTCAATCGCTGGCATTCCCGGGAAAGGGGGGGGGGAGGCGAAAGAGATGTGTTTTCAGCGTGGAAGGTTCTGAGCAAGACAGATGCAATTATCTGACTTGGTCGAAGGAGGTTTCATGTGCAAGGGGGACCCGCCTCTCCACCCAACACTAGCGTCAGGTTCAAAAGCGTCAGAAAGATGCGGTCTCGTGTGCAAAGATTTTTGTTTTCAGAGCAGAGATCAGACACGTTCAAGGGAAACAGAAAGAAGAGACCCCAGTAAAATGGGGGGGGGGGGGGGAGAAAGGCACAAAAGACTTCTGTGGGCCCACATCCTTGCCTAGACAGGAGTTTGCCCGTTGCCTCTCTGATTGATTCCGGTCCTTCCAACCACCTCTATCAGAATGGCTTAATTTAGCTGGCATTTTCTGTGCAGGTAAAAAAAGTTACCCCTTCCCTTCCTGAGTCTACAGGGATGTAAGAGGGGGATCTGGCCTCCAGGGAGTCTGCCCTTCGCTTCTCTGCCTTGGCCTTCCTTCATCAAAAATAAGGGGAAGGTGCCATTCAAGGCAAATAAAACACAGGAGTTCTACAGGCGAAGCAGCACTGCTGGTTGCTTCTTTTCCTTGTGGCTGTGTGAGTCTCTTTTTTTATTATTATTTTCATTTTCCTTAAACCTTGAAGCAGTCAGCACATGTCAGCCATTATTACAATTACACTTTTTACCTACTAAAAAATTAATAACCAATTACCTTCTGCAGGGAGGGAAAGGAAGCCCTTTACCTACGCAAGAAGCACTGCAAAGCATCAGCGGATTAAAGGCACGGATTATACATTTCCCGAGAACTACACCTGAAGCGCAACTCACGTCAGAGTATTTTTAATCTTTGGGGGGGGGGGGGGGTTACTGTTGTAAAACCAGGGTAGAAAGCGTAAAGCCAGAGGTGAAAGGAGAGTTTATAGTGGAAGTGGGTTGGACAAAAGTACCCACAAAACTGTGCCAAAGGAAGAGACATTGGGGGGGGGGGGGGGAGATGCCAATGCAGAGGCGGGGCTTATTTTAGCCCCACCCACATCCCATTTGATCCCGTCCTCCCCACAACCATCCTCTTAGCCGTTGCAATTCAAACAGATTTCGCTCCCCATCATCTCTGCCTCCTTTTTTCTCTGTGTCTCCGGGAGAAATGCCCGCCATCCTTCTGATGACGTTGGGCACATCGTTTTTAGGCACAAGGTTCTAGATCCCAGTCCCAGGAATTATCTTTAACGAAAGACCCTACAGATCGAGGAAAGATATAAACCAAGCTCCCAAAATGGGACGCTCTTCTCCTAGAAATAGCTGCTCTCCTTTCATTATAAGGGTGGGTGAGTTTTGGCCCCTACAGGATAGATTTGGACTGCAACTCCCATCACCCACCACCATCGGCTTATAGTAGCTGAGGAAGATGGGTGTTGTAGTCCAGGAAGACCTTGAAGGGCTGTGTGAGCCAGTCATTTCTGCTCTGCCGGAACATATACCATTTTGTACTGGGTTCCAAAGCTTCTTCACTAACTTTTTTGGTTTTTTTGAAAAAAAGAGAGCTTTTTTTATTTAAAATCTTTCCTCCCCCCCCCCCAACTCTCTCCTGAAATGGGGCCCTGAAGTACATTTTGCTCTCCCGCTCATCAATGGTAACACAATTTGCGTGCCTCCAAGCTCTCCGTCTGGAGGACTGCTAGAGAAATCAACGCTTTTTATCTTAAGGATTATGGATCAACTGCTTGGCTGAGTACCCGTTTTGAAAAATAAAAAAAATATAAAAATTAATCCATTCCCACGAAGGGTCCAGGATTTTTTCCTTTCCTCGTGCTTCCCCAATCCCCCCAAAAAACCCCAACATCTCCTGGGGTTTTTTTCCCCCCCTTTCTCTCTCTCTCTCTCCTTTTTTTTGTGGGTGGGAGGTGAGTACCGGTCTCCTGGCTTCCTTTTCTTTCCAGCCCCACCGTCTTTCTGCCTGGCCTTGTCCACTCTTTTTCAAACCCAGTGGAGATTTATTAACATTTACAGTAAAAACAAATAAAATAAATGCTGAAGTAAGAAACACAGTGAGGTAAGGGCTGCTTTGCTAGCACCATTTGTCTGCGGAAATCCAATTAGCACTCAAGGGGCAAAGATACCTGGAAAAAAGCACCCAATCAAATAAAAAAAAATGATACAAAAACATTAACCTGATGGCTAAAAAGTCCACATTTAAAGTAATAAAGGCCCTTTTATCGAGTCTTTTCTATATTTCATTAGGGCACAAATTGACCAAATGTACTTTTCTAGGGCTGGGTTTATTTTTCCCTGGTTTTTTTTTTTAAATTAATGTTTATTTATTTACTTAAGCCGAGCTTCTAAAATCTAATGCTTCACTTCTTCTTGCTAGGCTTTATAACGAAAAGAGGATGGCATTTTGTTATGATTTTCTTTACAGTAAAGAAAAGAGGTAATATATTCTTTTACAAAAAAAACGAGCCCTACATGGCAAGACGAACCTGCGCAGCAACTCAGAGAATAAGAAAAGCCAAGGAGAGGGAGGTCTGTGGGTTGAAGCAGACATCCGGACATAAGAAGCATCGCGTCCGATCCTGTCAAAGGGCACGTGGGCCCAGCATTTTGTTCCACGATGGAGGGTGGCAGCGAAAGAGGGGAACAAAGGGAAACAGAATGATGGAAAGGAAGGGAAGACAGACAGAGAGTGGCAGGAAAAGAGACAAGGATACCAGAAGGAGAAAGGAGGCAGCTAAAAGAAAGGAAAAGTCAGACAAGAAAGAGGGGAGAAATAAAGAGGAAAAGGGTGTGGGGAAAAGAATAGCAGAAAGAGGGAGAAAGGAAGGGAAAAGAGATGGCAAAAAAGGAAGGAAGGAAGGAAGGAAGGAAGGAAGGAAGGAAGGAAGGAAGGAAGGAAGTGCTGATGATGGATGGATGGATGGATGGATGGATGGATGGATGGATGGATGGATGGATGGATGGATGGATGGATGGATGGATGGATGGATGGATGGATGGATGGATGGATGGAAAGAAGGAAGGAAGGAAGGAAGGAAATGCTGATGATGGATGGATGGATGGATGGATGGATGGATGGATGGATGGATGGAAATGCTGATGATGGATGGATGGATGGATGGATGGATGGATGGATGGATGGATGGATGGATGGATGGATGGAAGGAAAGAAGGAAGGAAGGAAGGAAGGAAATGCTGATGATGGATGGATGGATGGATGGATGGATGGATGGATGGATGGATGGATGGATGGATGGATGGAAGGAAAGAAGGAAGGAAGGAAGGAAGGAAATGCTGATGATGGATGGATGGATGGATGGATGGATGGATGGATGGATGGAAGGAAATGCTGATGATGGATGGATGGATGGATGGATGGATGGATGGATGGATGGATGGATGGATGGAAGGAAGGAAGGAAGGAAGGAAGGAAGGAAGGAAGGAAGGAAGGAAGGAAGGAAGGAAGGAAGACAGAGAAAAGAATGAGAAAGGGGCCAGAAGCAAGGAGGAAAAAAGAAAAGAGTTGAAGAAAGGAAGAGAATGGAAGGAGAGAAAACAGAGTGAGCAAAGCCAAAAGAAAGAGATGAAAGAATGAATGGTCTTGTCCATTTAAGTAGTGATCCTGCCCGCAATGACAGATCTGCCCCTTCATCACCAACATGCAGCCCAAGAGATTATGTTGGTGAATGCCACATGGGAAGGGCCAAGGGCTCTCATCCTTGATGGGACATATGGATGGCTGCTAAGTACCTATGCATCTCATGCTTTCTGAGTGAAAATCTGAAAATCAGTTATTTTCAAACCGGGCTGAGGTTCCTTGAAAACTGACCAGAGGTCTTTAGCCAACAGAATCAGGCTGTCCTTAAGGGCCAGCTTCTCTGCAAAGCTCACATTTATCTGTGAGGAAGTCCATTGCACTTGGTCTGTACTGAATGTGCTCTCTCTGGGCAGAGCTTGGAGAAAGTACTTTTTAGACTACAACCCCCAGAATCCCCCACCCAGCAGGACCACTGGCCTTGCTGACTAGGCAACTGTGGGAATTGTAATCCAAAAAAGTAACTTTTCAAAATTCTGACCAGGGAACCTAAACCATACATGCAGCAAAGGTGGACAATTTGCGGTCTTTCAGATTATTTTGGAATGCACAGTCCAGATTTCCTCATAACCTTTCCTGGCTTGCAGTCTTTTGTAAAAATGCTTTAAAATATGCTTTAAAAATCATTATCCTGGCAAGCCAGGTACCAGTTGTAGACAGAATGGCTGAGGACCGTTCTGTCTACAACCACGTTTAGCCGGTTGCACCAAGGGGAGGAGAGGAGAAATGACGTCAGCCGCCCCATGCACTGCAATTCCCAAAGCGTAAAGGAAAAGGAAGGGGAGGAGAAGACAAGGAGGTGGAAAAGAAGAAGCTTTTTCGACTGCAGTTCAGTCTCTGCAGAGTCAGGGAGAGTAAAAAGAGAAATCATTAGCAAGTCCACAGTGCATCCATACTGTAGATCAATTCATTTAGCGCTGGCCCTGTACATTTACAGAAAAGTACTCCTGATATAATAAAGGGCTCATAAACACGCAGAAATTGGGTTAGGCCCGTTTCGAATTCCTGCCAAACGACGAGTCAGAAAAATGAAGCTCTATTTTAATTAGCTGGACTTCCAATGAGTGATTCGATCAGAGCCGAATGCTGTCTGGATGCATTCTCGGCTTGATGGTCTCCACCGACGCAGACTAAGAGCATTTCTGATGAGATCAGGGGCCCCTCCCTGCTCTGCTCTGGGGCGCACCAGGCTCCCGCGGGCTGTGGCAGAGCCCAAGCGTCCAGGGAGTGCGGGAGGATCGCATGAGCCAGCGGACCAGGGCCAGCAGGGGTAAAACCTATCACCTCTCTCTCTCTCTCTTTTCATTACATATGCCTCTCCTTTATGATTCTGTTGATTTCAGGGACGGTTTCTTCCACCGTCACACCCTGCTGGCGTGGAATTTGGTACAGCACAGAGAGAATTCAGGATTCTTGCTACTCACAACTTTTATTCTGAAAAGCACAGCTCCTCGTTCTCACGACTCTGAAAGTGGTTGCACTCCTCCTACAGGACAACCGATCTCAAGTCATTTACTCCCCCCTTTGGCCCAGCCCAAAATGTTTCTCACCACGTGTTCCACGGGGCCATCAAAATCAACCAGCTCCCTGCTGCTGTATTCTGCCTCAGTTTCTCCACGGCATCTGTGTCACTAACTAGGTTTATTTATTTAACATATTTTTATCCTGCCTTTCTCCGTAAAAAGAGCCCAAGGTGGTTTGGACCACACTCAAGTAAGGACACAAGGGCAGGAGCATAGGAAGCTGCCTTGTACTGTCATCGGTCCATCTACTCTGGAGTTGTGAACGCTGAAGGGTAATCGTTCTCTAGGGTTTCAGGAAGGATTGTACTCTTACCCTATCTGGTGATGCTGAGACCTGAACCTGGGGCCCTCTGCAGGCCAGACATGTAGTCTACCCCCTGAATCGCAGCCCCTCTTGCTGAAGGCCATGACCCGTCCTAGAGATGTACTAGGAATGGTGGGTCATCCTGCCTCTCCATGCTCTTAAGGCACACAAGGCCACCAGCATGTGCAGGATTGAGTGTGGCCAACAGTTGGGTTTGACCTACCTGGACTGGCCAATCCCTTTGGTAAAAATCCCAAGGGGCTAAGCTTTCAGTGGAATGGTGCCTTCTCCTTGATTCCTTTCAGACTCTGCCCTGGAGAACATCACAGGATCTCCATACACTCAGCCTCAGCCTATGACAGCCTTCTACAAAGCAGCCTTACACTTAACTGGCCTGCTCTAATCCCAGGAGTCATCTCTACTCTCAACACTGATTTCCTGGTTGCATCAGAGAATGGCGCATGGGAGGAGCCAGAGAACAGAGGGTTCCTGGTGCTCTCCAGATGTTGGATGACCATGGGCCCACAGCACACCCATGATCATCCACCCTACTTGGAGAGCACCAGGCGGGGGATGGCGACTCCAAGGTAAGAGCATGAGAAAAGCCCTGCCGGATGAGACCAAAATCCTCTCTAGTGCAGAATTCTGTTTCCCTTCTCACCAACCTGATGCCTTAATGCAGTGGTTCCCACCCTTGGGCAACTCAGGTGTTCTTGGACTGCAGTTCTCAGAAGCCTTCGCCACCAGCTTTGCCGGCCCGAGTTTCTGGGAATTGCAGTCCAACAACACTTGGGTTACCCAAGATTGGGAACCACTGCCTTAACGGGAATTCCACAAGTAGGACATGGGCAACAGGACTGTCTTACTCATAGGCGCCAACAACTGACGTATGGACAACACAGGGAGAAATGCTACATACGTAAGTGAAGGAAATATATATGTTCATGAACAGTAGCTATTGGTAATCATATCCTTCATGAATTTGTCCAGTTCCCTTTGAAAGGTCTCCAGGGTTACATTTCTGTAATGGACTATCAAGTGCAACTCACACTCGGGCTGTGCACTGTGTAGAAAAGCACATCTTTTCATGCATCCTAAATCTTCCATCACTCAGCTTCTGCAGACACGAAAGATGCCTCTCCCCAAACTGAAGTATGTAGCTAATTGATCAGGGCAGTACAGATGCAGATAACGCTGGATCACGTTTCCTTTGGTGGTTTCATGCCCAGGGCAACACCAGCGAGGGCTCAGGGCAAGTTTTGACCAAAATAACCCAGCAAAAGTTCAAAGACTAACATTTAAGGATCTACATTGCATGAAAGCAATGAAGAGTGCATGAGCCGCTTTGGGTAGCAAGGGAAAGTGTTATTTGGACCTCCGACTGCACACATATTCATTATGAGAAGCACATTGCCAAATGAGAGCATACTGTAAACTACAGCACACCAATTGCCCTGTGCATTAATGTGCAACCAAATGGCAAGAGAATTTCGGCCATGCACGGATGCACGGCCAACATATTTTAAAACATGAGAGAAAAGTTGATGTCTCCAAAAAAGATATATTAACCAAAGTCTTCTCAATCTCCCCAATTCTGTTGTCCTTCCACTGACAGGCAAAGCTGTATCCTAATGCGCTTTTGGAAACTGATGGGTGGTTGGAGGGG
Source organism: Intellagama lesueurii (assembly GCA_037013535.1). NCBI lineage: Eukaryota > Metazoa > Chordata > Lepidosauria > Squamata > Agamidae > Intellagama > Intellagama lesueurii. The sequence goes on along the minus strand of JBAJHW010000016.1, from coordinate 10,556,634 downwards.
AAACACCTTTTAAGAGTTCAGTGCTGTACTTTTTCTGCAAAGTCCTTTTACGTTGCTTTTAACTCTATTATGTTACAATATTATTAACTTATTTGTGTTCTCATTTATATTTGTGGTTATTTTTTAAAAAAATCTTGTTTTGAGCCACTTTGAGTGCTAGTTTTGGGAGAAAACCAAGATATTAATTAGAAGGAAATGTCATACCATGAGCCTCATTCGGCTTAATGGGAGGACCAGCCCTGCAGAATGCTGGACTAAAGACAGGCCCTGGTTTTCGCCCCACTCTAGACAAGCTGCCTGGGTTGGGTTGGGTTGGGTTGGGTCTGCTTAGGAGGTGGATTCCAACAGGGAAGGCAGCAGCAACATTTCACAAAACGCATTCCACGCAACAGAAAGACAGGCGGCAGAATTGAGAACTTCCGATCTCTGTCTAGGGAGAAAATGGGACTTGGCTCTGATGAAACGCTCGTTGGAAGAGACAAAAGGAAGTCGGAAGGAACAGATTAAAATGGCGGACGTCGTGGGATTTCTCTGGACAAGCGGTCACTCTCTCGCCACACGGCTTCCTCCCTCCCTCCCTCCACCCCAAGAGAGTTTTCTCAAGGGGAAACTGCCCATCGATCTTGGGACACACAACTTCCAGGGCCGTTCCTTATCTCAGAACAGTCTCTGCCACGAATTCCTGCCTGCGCTTTAATGTTTAAATTATTAAATGCATTAATGTATTTACATTATTCAAGTCTTATGTGCATTTTTCTCGGATAATTTATGTATAAGAGTTTGAATGTCCATGACTGTTAATGTCTACAACCCTTCCTGTTCATTATTGATTCTGGAAAGGGGGGAAAAAGTCAGTGTTTTAATGCCTTATTTTTAATGTATTAAGAGTCTGAATAAGTGCATTCTCTTTTTTCTTTTGTAATTTCATAATTTAAGTAGTGCATTTATTAAACTGACACAGTATGAATTGTGGTGAAGGCTGGCACCAGTCCAGGCTGCCAAAGGAGTTCGACCGACCATCACGCTACTCTGCAAATCAAGCGGTGAGCTGAGCTTCAGACCTCAACCATCTCTCTCTCTCTCTCTCTCTCTCCTTTTGAAACCAGAGAAGATGAAGGAGTTTCTCTGAAGTAGCTTTGCTTTTGACAGCAGCCCACCTCTATAAAACAAGCCTCCATTCCATCCCATTTCACCCGTGGTTTACTTCCAACATATTCATTTTTGCACATGTACCCAACCCTTTTTAGACAAAATGGCCTGGGTTTCAAAGCAAATTTGAAATAAGCTTTTGGTTTGTTTTCCCCCCCCCCCTCCCTCTTCCAGGTAAAGCCTTAGGTGAATATCACACAACATATTTTGCAAGAACACCCACGCCCTCCAGGAGTCAATGCAAAAGAGTCACATTAAAAAAAAAAACCACCCAAGGAACCTATATCTTATCAGTGCAGATAAAAATGGACTGATGGTTTAACTCAACACGAAAGGACCTTCAAATATTTAAGGACAGGACTATAGTGGAGAGTTGGAACAGTTGCTTTGCATTCACGGAAACTCAGGTTCAATCCTTTGAACCTCCACAGTGAGGCGGGGGAAATCCCTTACCTGAATCCACAGTGTCCCTGCCATGTCCACGTGGAAAAACCTTGCTAAACTCGATGCACTGCAGATGTTTTGGACGACAACCCCCATCCGCTGGCAATTCCTCCACCGGGTTCTCTACCCCTGCTACAGGGTGAGGAACAAGGAATCTCTGGATTCCAGATATTTTAAATTAAAAACCTGACAGGCTATTATTATTCTTATAGGCTATACTGGATGGAGTTTTAGGTCAAAAAGACTACTGTTTCTGCTGCAGAAAATACTGAGTGAGGAGGACTGAGAGACCGACCCAGCATAAGGCAGCTTCCTAACACTCTCTAATATCATGTTAAATTCTTCAGTTGCTTAAAACATATACCCAAATATTGCAACGGGAAACACTTTATCTTTTAAAGGGCATTCAAACAAAGCACTTTATGGTTATGAGTGCAGCCTTTAAAACACTGGTTCCCAATCTTGGGTCCTCCCAGGTGTTCTTGGACTGCAACTCCCAGAAGCCTTTTCACCACAAGCTGGGCTGGCCAGGATTTCCAGGAGTTGCCATCCAAGAACATCTGGGGACCCCAGGTGGGGAACCACAGCTTTAAAATTGAAGTATTTTATCCCTGAGTTATCATCCAAACCCTCCCCCCCCCTTGCCATGTTTTTAACCCCATGTTCCAGCAACAAGAGCCAAAGGGGAGTTTTCGACCTAAGTAAATTCACAGCAAGATTTGAAGTAAGGACCTCCTTTTTCTTTTGGGACAACAGGTGGGGGGCCCTGCAAGGCAAAAATGAGTCCCTTTCCAGGAGGGCTGCCAAGAACAGTGGGTTTAACTTTAAGCGAGTCGCTGGTATCCCCAAATTCTCTGAACAAAATTCCTAATAACAAAACTGGAAGAGGCATTTAGGGTATTTTGAGCCATGTTTTTTTTTTCCTGCCTTGGGTTGTTGTTTTAAATGGATTGTCATATCTTACTGCTTTGAAAGTCCTTTGGGGTTGCTTATGTTTTTTGGTATATTTATTTATTTGACCCTTTTTAGCCTTTGCACACTGGTGGCTGTTCGCTTTTAATATTGTCTTTTAATGACGGAGAACAGCGGGGTAAGAATGTTTTAAATAAATACATAAAGCAAGTCCTTTGCAAGCCTGCAGCAGTTCATGGTAGATGACAGGGAGGAAAACGTGGCCTCCAGGCCAGTTGGAAGGTGCCTGCTCCGGGTTTAGACAGCGATTCTCTACCTTCCACTCACTGCGGCCTCTCGGCGCTCTAAATTCCACCAAGCTTTGAAGTAACTTGTTGCAAATAATGAGCGACTTGTAATGAAATTCTCTTCCCAGTTACATTACTAAGTATCTAAGTAATGTATCTAAGTTACATTACAATTATAATTAAATGAGGGATAACATCTCTCTTTTCTTGGTGCTAACTACAAACATTTAGTTACTTCTAGTTACGGGAGTATAGTCTCAATAAATAGTAGAGTTCCACACACACACACAACAACAAAAGTATGACCGGTGGCCTCTTGTGGGGGAACCTCACACAACGGTGGGACCCCTTGAAGACTAACCGTGGTATCAGCTGGTGGGCAGAGCATTTTGTGAATTGTAGTGTAAAAAAGAAGGCTGACCGCCGAAGAATGGATGCTTTTGAATTGTGGTGCTGGAGGAGACTCTTGAGAGTCCCCTGGACTGCAAGGAGAACAAACCTATCCATTCTGAAGGAAATCAACCCTGAGTGCTCACTGGAAGGACAGATCCTGAAGCTGAGGCTCCAATACTTTGGCCATCTCATGAGAAGAGAAGACTCCCTGGAAAAGCCCCTGATGTTGGGAAAGAGTGAAGGGAAGAGGAGAAGGGGACGACAGAGGACAAGATGGCTGGACAGGGTCATCGAAGCGACCAACATGAATTTGACCCAACTCTGGGAGGCAGTGGAAGACAGGAGGGCCTGGCGTGCTCTGGTCCATGGGGTCACGAAGAGTCGGACACGACTAAACGACTAAACAACAAGTGTAAAAACAACAACACCATCAAGCTCTCTCTCACACACACGCATACATGCATTGCAAGTGCCTGCACGGAGGGAATGACACATGCAGGGAGGGTGGCCTGTATTTAACTAAAGCAACACTGACACCCAATGGCATGTGGGCTTAGCCTCCGTCTCCCCCCCACCCACCCCACCATGAGCCAGGACCCATAAAGGCACGAGAACACACCAGCCGATATGCAGAACGCTCAACTCAGCTGTGTGTGCCGGCACTCGGTCTAATTATTTGGTGGCACGTGTGTGTCTGTGCAATGTTTGGAAGGTCTGAACACAGACGACGGAGCCCGATCCACCGTGCAATCTTGTTCTTGGGGAGCCGGGGGGAAGAGACGAGAAAGAAGAGGAAGCTGCAAGAAAACCCAAAGTTTGGGACGGGGGGGGGGGGGGAGAGAGAGGAGAAGTTACTCCCTGCTGTTTAAGAGCTGACGCTGCCATTTCTAAGGTTAAGTTTGTGCTTTCCTCTCTCTTTTACCCCCTTACTCATTACCATTCTTTAACTGTTACAATTTATATCAGCATATAATGTTAAATAATTACAGGGAGCAGAGGCTCACTCTGGTGAGGATATAAACGCGCTGTGGGATTCTACAGATTTAAACAAATAACGCACTCGGCGGGGGGCGAGCAGATGAATTAGCATTAATACCCTGCCTGGGAGATCCCATTGCTGTGTTACTGTTTAAATACAGATTCTTTTCTGTAACCATCGGGATGACAGCTTGAAAACCCTTCCTCTCCCCTAGGTGCTTCTTCTTCTTGGGCACCCGCTACACACCCGGGTGGATGGCCCCCCCCCCCAAAAAAAGAAGGTGAAGGAAAAAAGGAGAGACCCCTTGGTAATGCTCCACAGGGCACGCCATCTCAATAAAATAAATAATATCCATTTAACAGTCTATAGCAGCCAGCAGCGAGATTAAAACCTTCCCTTTTAAGGGCTACACCATCGCCAACTAAATGGAGGAGTTGGCATTCTTCTCGGCTGCCTCCAGAGAGGCAGATTTCTCTCCTCCAATGGAGAATAAGTGTGTGCCACTCCTCCCTGCGCCCCCCCAACACCACCCCAGTCTTTTGGGGGTGGGAGGTTTTGAACGGGAAGAGCGAGAACGGACATGTTCCTTTTGTTCGATAAAAAAAAGGGTAGAAAGAAGCAACCACCCAAACTTTCAATTGGATTTCTGAGAAGTTGAAAATATTTCGGGGGGGGGGGGGAGGAAAGGAAGCAGAGGGTTAAATCCAGCTTTACCTCCTAGCTAGAGGAGACCTGTTCAAATCAGTAAGGCTTACGTGAGTGGGGACGTACAGGTCAGTAGCTCTCTTCTAGGCGGAATGAAAACTGGAGGTGACTCAAGGCAGGTTTCTCAGCCAGGTGGTGAGAAATACTCTCCAACATTTCGCTCCTCGTTCTTACCCGTTCCCTCTGTCGTGTCACGTCTTGCAAATAAAATCTGCAAAAGCAACTAACTCTTTCCCTTTTACCTCTACGGTAAGGTAAAGGTAAAGGTTCCCCTTGACATTGAGTCCAGTCATGTCCGACTCTAGGGCGCGGTGCTCATCCCTGTTTCCAAGCCATAGAGCCAGCGTTTTGTCCGAAGACCGTTTCCGTGGTCACGTGGCCAGCGCGACTAGACACAGAACGCCGTGACCTTCCCACCGAGGTGGTACCTATTTATCTACTCGCATTTACATGCTTTCAAACTGCTAGGTTGGCAGGAGCTGGGACAAGCGACGGGAGCTCCCTCCGTCGCGTGGATTCGATCTTACGACGGCGGGTCTTCTGACCTTGCAGCACAGAGGCTTCTGCGGTTTAACCCGCAGCGCCACCACGTCCCCACTTTACCTCTGCGGTACATACACACACAAAAAGTTTAAAAAGCCAATCTCCTCTGTCTTTTTAAGAAAGTAAATGAAATGTATACAGTATGTATATATATGCCACCTCTATCCATTGTTTCAACATCACCTGTGGAAGTTGTTTGTCTAGATTTTTTTTTTTGGCAAAAATCTCCAAGTATTTTTTTTTAAAATGATGCTTGAATAACTGCTGCCTTTATTTTAATGCTTCTGCTTTTTGCACACCTTCATCCTGTTATTGGATCCCTGATTTCCAATGTTCTGATAGTTGCTATTTATCATTTGCAAGCTGTTCCCAAAGGAAAGGAAAGAAATAGTTTAAGAAGTGAACCTAATTCCAAATCAGTTTGAGAGAAATTCCTGCGCTCGCTCTCCCGCCGGCTATTTGCAAGCCACCTGCTAATGTTGTTTTGCAATCAAGTCGAAAACAAGCGGAGCTTAAGTCAAACAATTCCAATGTCTCTCCTCAACATTTCAAGCCATCTGAGATTTTCCTGCTGTCAAAATGACTGTCAATTAGGTGAATCGCCATGATGTGCAATTACCACACATGTACACATGTGCGCACATGCACCCAGAGAGAGAGAGAGAGAGAGAGAGAGAGAGAAACATGAAGGAAGTGCTCTGTGGCTTTGAAAGAAGGTTGATGGAGTTTTTGTCATCTCACCTAAGAAAACTTCTGTATCATTCATAATTGGGTGGTTCTGAAGTCTAACCTCCTCCCACAATGGGTTACAATCACCATGTCGTGGTTGCCTTAAGAAAGGCAAACCAGTACACGGGAGGGGGGGGGGCGAAAGGGTGTGTAAGGGTGTTCCTCCAGCAGCTTAGCTCAATGCAAAAACATTCGATCGGCAAGGTGATTAATTATCCTGTAGTTACGTGCCATTTAAACCAACAAGACTATTTCTGTTTTCCTTCCTTTGCTCTTGTAAATGTGGATTTCCAAGTTCTGCCACATCATCTACTCTTGAGAGATGATTTTAGGGTTGGCTCTACCTACGAAAACATCACATCAAACTTTACCAGTAGCGACGTGTTTTATTTGAAGGGTGTTTTTAGAAATCCGTGCATAGAGGGGAAACTCACTCCTGCTATTACAAGACTACACTAACAGTGATTTAATCAGACAGAGATATAGTCTCTTATTTGCTACACTCCGGAATAGTTCTAAAACTTTGTTTTCTTAACAAAATTGAAACACTGATTTTCTAAAACAAGGCAAATACCATACATTTTATTAAGGGAGTTTGGAAGGGTATTTCTATTATCGTAAGAGAAACATGTATTCCTTAAAACATTTGTAATGAGTAAGGGAAAAATAAACATTCGTTGCTAAATAAATAAACAGAAGCTTTGGTATATTTGTTTTTTAGAAGTCATATCAAAATTGATGTCCCTACCAATTTTCTCTCCTATCTAGCAGCTGAAGGACTTTCTGTTCAATAAGTTTAAAAAAAACAAACCCACACACCTAGACAGAAGGGGAGCTTTTCCTGGTCAAATGCAATGATTTTCTTTCTCACACACGTGTACAGGCAAAAATTTGACTTTATGTGACCTGTAGAAGAGCATCATCACAATCCCAAAATTTCTTTTTTTTTTTTTAAAGGCTTTCTGAACACTTCACAAAAGGGTAAGCAACTTCAGCAACAACAGCCTTGAAAAGTCTGGCCATATTTTTAATGGAGAAAAGACAAATGTATTATTTCAAGCGAGAAGGAGAGCAACTTCAATGATCAAAGGCAGGGGAGAAAATAAGGGAAAAAGGAAAGAAGAACCTGCTGTGTTTTTTTTTTTTACAGAACCAAAGTTTGTTATATCTGCACTTGCCCGCTCACATGATTTCAAAGAACCTCTCTCTCTTTCTCTCTGTTGCAGCTTCGTCAGGAGAACGAGACAGAAAGCAAGAGAGGAGATTGAGCTGAGAGGCGGGTGGGGGGGAGGCAGGAAGGGAGCCCTTCTGCTTTACTGGTCCCCATGTCGTTACAAATAAAGACCATGTCAAGATTTAAACCATAATAATGGAAGAGCTATAAAAGGTCTCGGCCGTAATGTTTCCTCTGCTATCCCCTTTCATAAAAATGCTCTCTTTATATGTTGCGTGCTTGGCAATAAGGGACGTAATGTTTTCGCAAGCGATCTTCCACTGGGGAAAAATCCGAGCAGCGCTCCAGCAATCCTGCGCTAAAAAGCCGACGGTTTCTCGCTCAGATTCCCCGAGACCAGATTCCGCTCTCTCCCTCCTCCTATCCCCGGTACACATAAAAAGAGACTTGAGAGAAAGAAAGCGAGAGAGAAACCCCAACACAAAAGCTACGGCTGTGCAGGGTGTGGAAAGTTCGAGAGAAGAGGAGGGAAGACGGAGGGGTAGAAGAGAATTTTGCTTCAGCTCGCTTCTCATAAAAATTTACCTGCACTTGGAATCTCTCACATTTATGACCAAAAAAAAAAAAAAAGCTTGAGATTTTACATGATGAAGACCACCGGCCACAATAGATTTCCAGGAAAGTTTCAGCCTCCTTGGCTGCCCTCTTCTGAAAGGTGAATCGAACAATAAATTTTCCTGCCTGGGCGATATTACATGCAAGGGTGATCTATTTAAGAGGCAATCGTCTCTCTAATAACGGATAAGTCCTACCCCAGGCCCGTTCATCACGAAAGCGAAATCATATCGGTTGTTTCCAAAAGCGGTCTGCCTGGGGGATGGCAAGCATGAGGCAAAAGCAGGAAAAAACTTGGGACACGGTGTCCTGTCCCCTCCTCCTCCATCAAAACGTGGAGGCCATACCCCTGAAACTATAAAAAAATAACTTTAAAAAGTTGTAGGTGAGAATTGGGCCGGGGTACGACCTAAGAGATTTATTTCACTTAAAAATTCAGAAGTCTGGGGTTCAAGCATGGTGTTTGCCCCAAACTCATTCAAAACCTATACCTTCAGCAAAGCATCTGCCTGGTGGACTGGATCCTGACTCCACCACGTGAAAACGATGAGGGACTTCACAGGGTTGTTCTTACCGTCAGATAAGGCATACAGAGAGCCCGGGCTATGTGACAGCGCTGTACAAATCTTAAGTGCTCGGTATTCTTTGGTCATTCTGCTGCTGTTTTCTTTTCCGTTTTATTCTACACAAGCATAGGGGAGGCCGAGCGAGTAAGCCAGTACGCATCAAGGCAGCTCTTACTTGGGAAGGTTGACAACACGAGGCAGGTCGGCTGGAGAAGGAAGAGAAGGACTTCCCAGCCTTGAACACTGAACGACGTTCAATCTCTACCGCGATTTCACTCGTGACGTTTTACTGTACTAGACCATGATTGAACAGCAAGAAAAATGTTGCTTGGTCGTTTGGTGTTATCCGTTTCAACAACTGGTTTTATTGTACCTGTTTTGACTGCGAACCACTTTGAGTTGTATTTTTTTTCCCCCACCCAAGAAAGAGTGGAAATAAATAAATAAATAAATAAATAAATAAATAAATGTTCCTCTCATTACGCCTGCCTCCCGAGTTCACATTTGTCAGCTCTATAAATAACATTATTTATAAATAACATGATTTGAAGCCTGATGAGGGTATAACGCTGCCAGTCTCTGAATTCCGCATAAGGGCATCACAGAAGGACATGGGGTTCCATCCAGTCCTGTGATCTTTCCCTCTACAAATCCCCTGGTTTTTTCCCCCTGACACTCTACACACACACACTGCCCCTTCTTCTCCCGCCACATCTTCACAACTGCTTGCTGGTGTTAAATATGAGCTAGTTCTCCATCCTAACCAATCTTCAACCCAGCGTTTGATAAACCAAGTGAACCTGGGTCACATGAGTCAGGGCTAACATTGTGGCTGCAAATATATGACTATGAAACACCTAAAGCATCCATAATGCTGCAGAATGGTTTTTGGGGTGGATGGGAGACAAAGGAAGAAAGGGGAAATTTACAAGAGAGTGGAAGAGGTGCCCAAGCACTGAGTGTAGGGTTTAACCCAAGCTTGCAAAGTTACTTTTTTAAAAACAATTTCACTGTGTTTGTGCACTCCGAAAGTAATTTGTCACCACTGATGTGGCATTTTTTTTTAAATAAACTCAATATGTTTACCTGTTATACTTTCAAAGAAACAAACTAAGAATTTGTTTCACCACCACAACAGGTGGTGTAAATTTGTAAAATCCCATTCCAAACGCCTTTAAAATTGGTGGTTGTGGGTTTTTCGGGCTCTTTGGCCGTGTTCTGAAGGTTGTTCTTCCTAACGTTTCGCCAGTCTCTGTGGCCGGCATCTGCAGAGGACTTTAAAATTGTTCTTTCAAAGTCCTGTAACTGGAAGACTAGTAACATTATCCATTTCACACACACACACAAACAAAACACCAGAATGCATATTGCCCAGACTCACTACATGAGTTTTGAAATTTACGATGGCTGAATTTTTCTTAAAACAAGATTAAAAAGATAATGATTCAAAGGTCACTTATATTACAGCTAAAGTAACTGTGTTACTTCCCAGCTGCGACCAGGCCAAAGGATACTAACAAGCTCAGAGCAAAGATGACAAGGAAAAAAAATCTAAAAGGAATAGATTCCAAGGCCTACGTGAAAAGAGTGAAGTAAACTATCAGCCCCCATGCAATAAAACCTTTTAGAGCAACCGGGAAAGAGGAAAGTTATTAAATCTCTCTCTCTTTCTCCCTTTTAATCATAACTGTGGGCAGCTGCTGCCCTCTATAGGACACACTTGGCATAGCAAAGGATACCCACAACTCCCACAACCTGCCATTAAAAGAGAGGGAGAGCATCGCAACGCAAGTCCCCACTGGCCCATGCAGCTCCCCGTGCACACAATGAGTTGTCGTCTCACCCGCTCTCTCTTGGCCTGCAGCAAAGGATTCTAAGAAAAGATAAGGGACCGGGTGGCACAGATACATCACCCAACCATTGAAACTGGTAGCCCTCTCTCTCCCTCTCTAAGCGCACCACTCTCGTCCTGCTATACGGCACGATCTGAAACCAGAATTCAGAACAGGGCTTGAATCAACGGCTGGAATAATGTTTTCATGTGGGTTTTATTGTGGTTAACAGTGGCTAATTGAGGAGGTGCCGAGGTACACCTCCATTGCGCAATCAGGCACACGACTGGTATCTCTTCAATTAGTCTCCATTAGCCACGGCAAATTAGGTAAACCTTCCGTGAACAACAAGATTCTAGCCACTGGGCCTTTAGCAACACTATATTATCATTCCTACTAATACCAAATTCAATTCCCTTGTGCCAACGAGAATGGACCCAAAGCAAGGTTTCTGAGTAAAACAAGAGGGAGGCACCAGAAGAAGATAAATAAAATATACAACAGGAGAGGACAGACCTGTCCCAGACAACCTAATGAGGACCAGACTGTCCTAATGATGAGCAGGAAGCACTGAAGTGAAGTCTCAACTGGAAAATTAAAAAGGGGAAATGAACTTATCTGATGGGAACAGAATAAGGCTTTTGGTCTGATCCGGCAACGTTCTCGCTCTGTTGATAAAGACATGTCTGGAGTTGAAACCGCTGGTGTAGATGTCAAAAGTATGAACAGAAAGCAAACTCTGAACAGGGAGACTTGTGCAAACCACTGAGCAGAGGACAACCTCCAAGAAACCCTACAAACGGACAGGGAATTAGATGTGGAACAAACGAAGAGAAAAGAAAGCCCGATTCATTCCACCTGCTAGCAGTCGCATGCTTTTCATGTTCTAGCCATGTGCTTCCTGAAAAAAACATGTATGGACTTCACAGCCATAGGATATGGGGATAACCTCAGGAGGAACGTCGGAAAGTGACACGCCGGGTCACCCTATATGGATATTCAGCCCAGGATTATTTACTCTGACTTGTGCTGGCTCTCTAGGATGTCAACCAGTAGAAGCTGGTCACTTTGGTTTTGGCCCAAAACCAGAGTCCCATGGTCCTGAACCCTACACTCCTCCAATCGGTTCCGTACTTCGGATAAATCTTTTAAAGTATGGGCCAAAACCTAGAACGGATTCATGACCAGAGAAACCAGAGTCACTGGCCTGTCCTGGTCTCATGGAAACCACAATGGCATACAAGCGATGGAGGAATCCTTTGGGCCATCGTTTCTCGGACCAGTTGCTTCCAGTCATAGTTCAGATACACGACCGTCTCAGATGCCAGCTGTACCTCGACAAGGTAAGAGGCGGGAACATATTATGTTCAATTAAAATGTCTTGTCGGGAGATGCAGGGGATTTCAAGGAAATATTCCTATTGATCTTAAGCAGGGCGACTTAAGCAGAGCTGACAGTTCCCCTTTAAACATGCTCTCTCGGTAAGTACATCTGCATCTGCGGACAGTGTGTGCATATGTATTTGTCCAGATCAACACATTAAAAGGAATCGACAGATTAAAAGAGTGCATTTTGCATGAACCGCAAAGAAAGGGAGAGAAAAAAAAGCTACTCAATGAACAGAGTCAGCAGTAAAAAGACAAAACCAAGCAAAAAAAATTAATAAAAAAAAAAATGATTCGACCGAGATCTTACCAAGAGGTCAAGCAGAGCAGAAAATGGTTGACAAATTAATGCATTCTCCTAACATCAGCTGAACAGATAGGAAAAACACCTTTTATCGTTTTGGCAGTGAGTGGTCAAGGCTGAACCAAAATAGCATTTTCTGTGGTCGAGAAAAGGCTTTCTATAAAGTTTCTAGTTTATGAAGCACTGAGACATGGTTCTATCCTTGACAAATCTCTAGAACAGCGAGGGTCAGGGTTCCCAAAGCAGGCTGTAAGCAGCTTTTACAAGCCCCAGGTTTCTCCCTCAAGAGCTAGACAAGGGAACTCCTTCCTATTATCTCAACCACAGATCGGAGATAAGAGCTGAGATTTCTCCAATCCGTGCAGAAGAAAGACACGCCTTGTACAGCGCAAGGAAACGACACTCTTATCTCTAACCACGGATCCTCAGGCTTTTACAACACTTTTCACTTTAAATGTCTTTACCTTTTAAAGGTATTTGAAGACAAGGTATTTAAGATGGTTCAACAAAGACAAAATGCAGAAATCAGAGGCTTACGTTTTGAAAGGGAAGGGAGAAAATGGCATGGGGCCGAAATTCACCAAATCCTACATCGCCAGTGAGGGCTCAAAAACAGATGGGAGCTTGTGGCTCCCATCTGTAGCTTGTGTGTGTTGCCCATCTTTTTGCGAAGCCAAACGAGGAGATCCAGAGAACTCAAAAGCTTGCACATTATTTTATGGCCTTTTAGCTGGCTTTCAAATACTAAAAATCAATAGTTATAAAGATGTGATCTGCATCTCAGGGTTTGGGTTTTCTAAGTGCAAGGCCCAGAATTTCCACTTTGGGTGAGAGGAAGAAAGAAACGAGGAAGTATAATCTGCTTTTGAGGGGCGCATTTGATCGGGTTAACAACAACAGGTCCGTTCCATGTACGGTTTTTTACTGGCTGCATGTGTTTTGAGCTCTGGATCCCTCTGAATGATCCAGAGGCAAGCGGAGTGGTTCTGTAAATATCTATCTACCCAGGCGGTGGCTGGGAGGGGAGGAGATTCCCAGACAGAGAGAGAGTCACGAGTCAACTCACCCACAGCCCCGAGTGGAACATGAGTTGCAATCATTTAGCACTCCGAGGCAGAGAGGGAAGGAAAGAGAGAGGGAGAGAAGCTATCAGCTCTGTGACCTCTTGTGCAGACAAGTAACCCTAATGGGGTTATAATGTTCCACGTCCGTTAGGGCAATTCCTGTGGGTTGTTTTTTTTTTTTTTTTTAAAGTTTCCAGAGAAGATTCCTGTGGGTCTTTAAAATGCTGGGGAAGACTCCATCAGCCTTGGACTCGAGCAAAGAGGCACATCTTTTCTGTGTTTCTCTCCGGTTGAAGCTAGTCGTTCATCACACAGGAAACTCAGGGCTCCCAACCGCTTGCTCTGCAACGCAACTTTCAGGAAGCACTTGCCAGGCGTGGTGGTGTGGCCGAACCTTTTTTTTCCCTGGCTGCTAATTCTCCCAAAAACCATTTCTCTCCCACGCCCTCCTTCCGATTAATCCCTTCACCCACGGGGCCGGGGAGAGGTATGTTTTCGGGCCACAGAGCTCGGGACACCCCCATCCCAAAATATCCCTTATCCCCGGCTCCTGGCCGCACCCGACAAACCCTCTTTTTGTCTTTGGAAGACTACAGAGAAGAGGTTGCCACCCCATCAGGCCTTGAGGTGGGAAAGAAGAGATTCTTCCAAGGTTACGGCACATGCTGACCAATTCAATTTATGTTCATGCACCACTGCCCACATGTATGTTTCTCAAGGGAGGTGAGCGCATGGTCTTTTCCTCACAGGGAAGGTGTTGTTCCAGCCCCACGATCATTCTGGTGGTTTTGTTTTTCAAGCGCTGTGCATGCCCCAACCCTCCCAGGACGACCACCGAGCCTAGAACAGAAAAGGATGCAAAGGGAAGAGAAATCACACAGGCCGCTTTCGTTCACAGAGGCAGGAGAAACCAGTGCTTCTTGGTGCAGAATCGAGAGACGTCTCGATATTTTATTGGACCGCACAAAGCAAAAAAGAGGGCCCTGGGGATAAAACGAGGGAGGGGAAAAGGTGGCTTCCTGGGCCACGGGAAGCTGAGAGAAAAGGGGGTTTGTTTCTCTTGCAGGCAAAGGTTGTTTTTCACTTGGAGTGGCATGGCCAAGTAAGAAAAAGAGAAGAGAAAGAGAAAGAGAGAGAAAAGGAAGCCCGATTCAGAATCCAGAAGCACTTAGAGGACTGAGCCGAGAATGGAGGTGGGGGGTGGGAGAAAAGCAGCCCCCCAAAAAGGGGAGGCAGCAGAGAGCGGGAGAGGGCAGCCATTGTCCCCGAGCATCTGGACTCAAGGAGAAGCCAGTCCCACGCCAACGATGACAAACGCGGTTGTAAACGGCACCGGAGCGAGATGCTGACACCCAGCAAACACCAAGGTTACACTTCCCATTGTGGAGCGCCCGGGCAAATTTTAATGGGCCAAAACCGACAGCAGGGAAATGAGAGGCCAACATTAAAAATAAATAATAATAATAACAGATTACAACTCCCTTCCTGCCGCCTCAGTCCATTTGCCACCGCTGCGGACAGAGGCCGTGCCGGCTTTAGCGGAAGGCAAGTTACCTCAGAGGTGACTCCAAGGGGAGCTGGCCACGAAGGGCAGCAAGGGTTTTGGATGGCTTTGGCTTGTGTTGTGGGTACCCTGATGAACGGAGTTTCTAGCCCTCATGGTTCCTGTGGAGAAACAGGGATGTCTGTGGCAGACAAAAGCAGGGAAGGGTTTAAGCTGAGGGCTTTACCTTGCCGAGGGGGAAATCACGGCTCCTTTGCTCCCTCCCTCAAAGAACTGTTCCTAATAAGATGCCTTAAGAGGTTCCCTTGCTAGCTATTATGGCTAACCAATATTGACAGACGTCGCTTCCCTGATTCTGTCTCATTCTTGAAAAAGAAAAGGGGAAAAGAAGACAGTCGTCTAAAAGGTAGTGGCTATGCCACATCCTTCGGCAAATGATGAATTGCGCAAAGTGATGCAAGCCAGAGAAAATAAAAGACTGCATGCTTTGGGACTCACCCCAGTGGTCACCTGAAGGCCCTTCGGGACACACCACGGAGCCACGGCATAGAAGCTAAGAAGGACTGGTAGTTCCCTGGTCAAGAGGCCAGCTGGAAGCCTCTTTCCAACCATCTATTGCCCTTTTAAACCACCCACGAACCAACAGTCATTAATTTATAGAAAACAGAAGATTCAACAGTAAAACAATAGGATGAGTACAAAACATCAAGCAAAAGCTGAGCTTTGATGGATGCCACCTCGAATTCTACTGCCAAGAAAAGAAGGAGCCACCGATCCACACCAAACAGCTCAAATGCTCTCAGGCGGATACAGAAGAGCCACCTGCCTATCTTTTTAGGCACTATCTGTGACTGAGGGAGGCCAAGCCTGCCTGCAGAGGAATCATCAACACTGCAGAAGATTGTGGGACGTCCCTCCGCAATCCCTGGGGAATCCTTTTGCTGTGGGTGGGTGGGTGCTCCCAACCGTCTTCTGCGGGTCAGAGGGCATCAAGGGGTGACACCCGATGCCCCTCACTCTGCCCCCCCCATGCCGGCATCCCCTCCCATGTCTGGAATGCACCCGTCCACAAGACCTTTTCCGGAACTGCAATTCCGCCTCTAGGTTGGGGAAAAAAAAAGGTTTCCCGGCCCCTTCGCAAGAGAGACGGCAGTGATAAAACACCAAAAAGACCTGTGAGTCTCATCAGGCCACAACCCGGGAGTTAAAACAGTCAATTTGCTAAAGGTCTCTACAGATGCTCAGCAGGAAGTAATGACGACACCTAAGCAGAAATGAAGAGGCTACTGGAAAGTAAGCAAAAAAAAATTAATTAAAAAGGAAGCAGAAAAGGAAGCCTCCCCTCCCTTCTAAAATACCCCCCTATGCAAAGGCGGTTCATGTTCGAGGGATCAGATTATATTTCAGGGATGCCGGTTTTGCTTTGTGGTGTTCTTGCTTGCTTCTCCAACACTTTTCCCAATGAATTATTTTTTATTTTATATCTATGTCTATATATAGATATATAGCTGCTATGCGTTTCTCTTTCCTCCGAGCAATTATGCAGCAGTATATAAAGAGCAGGGGAGATGATGTTAATTAAACAGAAGGTAATTTCTGTCAGCCTGTGGGGTGGGGGGCAAGGAGAGCTGGAACGGGGAGGGAGGGGAGAGAAAAAAGTTGGGGGGGAGCAAGCCAGTGCCTTGATCCCTGGAGGGCAGGGGGGAAGAAACTTCCATCACAAAAGTGCAGGTATTAGCATCAGCAAGAAAGGGCTTAATTTATTCAAAAAAATACATACAGGGTGGTTTAAAAAAAAAAAGATCAGCGCTGAGAGCATAGGCTAAATGCACAAGACACAGTGAAGGTAAGGCAGCCCCTGAGAGGAGTCTTATTTGTGAATATGAAGAAAGCCACTCCAATCTCTCTCTCTCTCTCTCTCTCTCTCTCTCTCACACACACACACACACACACACACACACACACACACAATCCTGTAATAGCCTCGGGGCATTCTCCGTCAATACAGGACCCTCCATATGAGTTGACGACGAACTATGATGACTTGAGATGATGGTAGCTTTAGTCCAGCACATCTGGAGAGCATCAGATGGGGTAAAATGAGTGGAGGCGGGCAAAAGATGATTGCAGGCTCTCCTGCGGCATTTTTTGTGACTCTCCCAAATTCCCACCCCAAAATGGAGACAATTGGGATTCCCAAACTCGGACACTTTCAGGAGCAGCAGCAGCTGGATTAGGCAGCGGGAAGGGAAGGGAGGGGGGGCATCCTCACAGCCGTAATCAACAGCAATTGGGAGTCCACTCCAATTTCCCTTTCAAAATGCACAGTTACGAAACAGGCAAGTCCCAAGGACGCAATGACTTTATGTGGGGTGTGATAGTCTTGCTAAGGTCACAGAAACAGCATTTCTCAGTGCTTATCTAATAAATATAACATGTAGACCCCCTATTTCTGTTTTTTGGTTTGGGACGCAAGTTAGTCATTTTAATTTTTGTGTCAATTTTATAATTTCCCCCCCAAATGTGTGTGTAAGTTATTTCAAAAAGGGGAACAACAACAACAACAAAAGAAGAAGAAGCAGCAGCATAAGGGGTAACCTGCATAGACTCAGGTCAAGCTCCTCCTGCCCTTCAATACTATATTTTTTAATCAAAGAGTTTATAGCCCCTAATAGGCAAATACATGAATAACGAAGCATCTCTAAAGGGGAGCAGACCAGTCCTTTACTGGGTGGAGGAATAAGGTGTCCCTCAATTCATCCATGGAAAGGTGGAGGGGAGATTGGAACGGCTGACGGTCAAAGTTCAGAGGTCACCCACATGGCACTCGGCCTGAGCACCTAAGCAGTTGCTTCCCAAAAGATGTGATGCTGCTCATGAGAACAATATGTGACAAAAGAAGGAAACTCTTAAGGGCTCAAAGTAGGTGGAAAGGAAGGGACATTTTCTGGCCCCTTGCCATGAACTCACCAAAGCTTCCCGGGAGGCTCCATTCTCATTTCCGGAAGAGCCAGTCTGTGAACAGAAAAAGCAAGGTTAGAGGGCTACCCAATGGTCGACACACACAGGGCCAGAGCATCATTACTCAGGGGTAAAGGGAACTTGCTTATCGCTGGTTTAATCCCCCACAAATCCTATTAAAGGGATCAGATACAGCAGTGATGGAGTGGAGTTGCGGCTTGCAGGGTCAAAGTGCCGGGATTTTTTGATTAGCAAGGATAATTGACGACATGGGCCACTCCGGCCCAGCTGCAATCCTCACAGCACGGTCACCGGGGAGTGCCAGGTGTAGATTTCTCTCCCAGCAGCAACGAACTGTAAAGAGCTCTCCCAGTGGTAATGAAAACTCTTTTGGGGGTAAGCTTAGTCTTGAATGGACAATTAAGAAACATTCAGTTTACAAAAGCATCACTCTTGGTGGAGAAGAAAATTATTTGACCTGGCTTGTGGATATGGCTTAGATTTTGGGTTTTTTTAAGTGGACTTATTGAAACTTAAAATCTGTTTTTTAAAAAAAAGGAAGTGGTCAAAAACAAAATGCACAATCCAGCTTCAAAAAGGACCACCAGTCTCATCTCCTGTAAATGTCGTGAAAAGCCACAATTCCAGAAATAACTTTTTTTTTGACACTTGTGTAATTTATGCCGCCATGAAGAGGCTGCGATGATTAAACAGTGGCAGATTATAAATCAGCATGCGTTTAGTTAGTGCAAAAATAGCATGCCGAGCAGACCTGAAATAAAACAATAAGCACCAGGAGTAAATGACAGC
This sequence comes from Intellagama lesueurii, assembly GCA_037013535.1. Taxonomy (NCBI): domain Eukaryota; kingdom Metazoa; phylum Chordata; class Lepidosauria; order Squamata; family Agamidae; genus Intellagama; species Intellagama lesueurii. The sequence goes on along the minus strand of JBAJHW010000016.1, from coordinate 10,538,278 downwards.
TCAGGTCTCTCTAGGAGTGGATGAGAATTTCATTTGACTCGTTTTTATTGGCTCGCTTGTTTTAGAAAAGCTTTCCAAAACTCACACTTTGCTTTATAAATTCAACAGAAAGAATTTGGCATTCAAAAAACTAATATATCAGGAATGGTGGAATTGACAGATGCCCTCTTTCTAGCAGAGAAGTGTAAATTTTTGGCTCTTCAAAACTTGGCTTTGAATCTCCGTGTAGTCAATCGTATTTGTGGTGCTGAATCAGACAGAAGTGCTATAAGGTTAACCATCCACTGTACCCACATCTGATAAACTGTTGTGACTGCTGGAAGATGTAGCTAGAAACTAGCACCCAAATCTACTTCTATTTAAAAAAAAAAAATATGTTGAAGCTCAAAGCAGTATTCACTTTTCCGTTCCATTTTATTGTCAGAAACAACCACAGAAAACTTGAGATTCGTGGTTATTTGGCTTCCAATAAGAGGGGCATCTCACCGTGCCCCCAAAACTTGGAACTAAAGCCCATTTCTGTTTTATAAAAAACAAAACCATGAATTGCTTCTCTTTCTTTATCATTAAAAAGAAGACGGAGCAAAATTGCATCAATGGAGATGGTATTGTCTAAATTCCCTCTCTTTTCCACCACACCCCCTTTTCCAATATTTTCGAGTTTCCACGTCCAGCGGCATCACAGTTGAACAGAAGAAAGGATGCAGAACACTAAATTGAACAGAAGACGGCCAATAAACAAACATCGAGCTGAATGCTCTCCTTCAAACCGCCCTGGCAAATTGGATTTTTGTTGGTCTGCTCTTAAGCCTTGCAGTCAGAGAGATTTCACGTACAAACACAGAAAGGGCTTCTAACGGGGGGGGGGGGGGATCGTGTCGTACGGAGAGCAGAGCACAATACTAAAAATACTTAAGCAGCAGCTATTGTGGTCAACAAATCCTGTATACAGGTGGGAAAGAAAACATTCAGATCCAGACACCAGCAAATCCCTCCCAGGACCTCAGACATACTCATGAATGAAGCAGCTTTCCTTAAAGGCTTCCAGGTTAGAGTCAAGTCATTTCCTGGGTGACCCACAAGTTGTTTTACCTTCTCTCTTGACCCTCTGTCTGCCTTTTTGGCTACTGCAGCCCAATTCAAAAAGACTCCTCGGCCTGTCATTAGCTCCATCTCTGTATTCAGCCCCCTGTGCTAGTCGTAAGGTCAGCTTCATTCCCTTAGTTTACAGGATCTGGCAAGGTTTGTAAACAGCCAGCGCACAGAGGAAAAATACCCATCCTGCTAGGACTAACCAGCCTGCAAAAGGTAAGACTCCAGCCTGCAATTTTGGTGAATTCACTTTCCCCCAAGATCTACTGAGATTGCAGGAGAGGAGGTACCCCTGTGATCTCTTATCAGTGATCAGAGACGGCCACAGCCTGCCTACTACTCTCCCTCCAAATTGTAAGAGGATTGCAGCAAAATCACCCTCTGATAACTCATCTGTCCAAAATGCAACTATTTCTTGCTAAAAGGAAGTAGGAACAGAGAAGCTAGCCATGTTTTTTTTTTCCAAGCAATAAGAGATGCGGGGGAAAGACATCTGAAAAAAAACCAGCCCCAAAGAGAACAGATGCAAATATAGATACATAACCAGGAGGACTAAGGTTGCTGAGGAGGAATGAAATTGGAACGGGGAAGAGAAAACTGAAACAGCAAAGAGAATGGAGCCAGATTCCTGAACAGGGTACCCCTCCTGTGCTCCAAGACTCTGTTGCTGGGTCCCACGTGGTTCTTCCAGGGAATGCTTTGGCTCTAAGTCATCGGAAATCTGCCTCCCTGATGTACGTACATGTGCTGGGAAAATCACCAACTGGTCAACTCTAAGGAGGACACTAAGTAGGTAAAAATACCTGCTGAATTCCATAAGCAAGAATTTAGTGCCACCATTAATTTTTTTCCCCATCCTTTTTCCTCTCTGACCCCTTTTTTTTATTTTTTATTTTTTATTTTTTTTGGTATGGCATGTTTCTTTGTATGGCATTTGTTTGATCCTTTTTAGTATTTGTATCCTCACTGCTGTGAGCTTTAATATTGTCTTTTAATAATGTAAGCCGCCTGGGGTCCTTTTAAGGTGAAAGGCGGGGTAAAAATATTTGAAATAAAATAAATACTTTTTTCCTTCTGTGATATGTGTTTCAGATTATAAGCCTGCAGGCAGGTCCTGTCTCACGTCTGATATTCATAAATTACTCCAGGAAGTACTCTGGGTAGAAGTGCAGGGTTAACATGTGCTCATGAATGAATGAATAAATAAGAAAATAACAGAGGGAGGATTTGTTACTTGTGACAGTTTTCATACATATCTTTTCATGCTTTCTTTGCGAACACTCACAGAAGGACTGCGCACTTAGGCTTTTCATGTAAGCAGCTCTAACATTTCCACCGCCTCCCTCTTTATCTTTCTCAGAAACCACATTTTTCTTCTTTTTTCAAAAGCTTTATTGAATTTTACATAAACGTACAGATAGTAAAAAACGTCCAGGCTCCTTAGAGACCCAGCCTGAATGATTCACCCAATTATAACTTCATTTAGCTATTATGTAGAATATTGAACCACATCAATCAGTTCAGGTTAAGATGAAAGGTTAAGAGAGAATGAGAGACGGATGTCTACAGAAGTCTGTAAAAAAACGGTTCTTTAAATTAAAAAAAAACGACAAGGTTAAGGGATCAAGAGGAAAGAACTTTGCTTTGTATTGAGGAATCCTCCTGCCACCTCAGTTACTTGACTGACTTGTCAGCTTTTAATTAAAGAACAGTATTTTAAAAGCCAAGGTTCTAGACCTTATGGTTAGAAAGGGTGGCTTAGAAGAATAAAGGATAATGCTGGGCCATAGCAAGTGCACTTTATATGGGAAATATTTCACATGGCTAGGGAGCTCAATGCCTTGGGTACCTGGCTGCAGAGCCCGAGGTCCCGAGTTCGACTCCCCACGGTGCCTCCAGGGAGAAGAGCCAGCCTGGATGGCCTTGGGCCAGCTGCACAGTCCCAGAGTCCCACCCCACCCCGCCACCAGTAGAAGGGACTGGTAAACCCCTTCTAAGGACTCTATACCTAGAAAAGCCTGGAAAGGGTCAGCATACGATACAATGGCACATGGGTGTTGTTGCTGTTATTTATATGGGACACAAGATCCAGATTTCCTTCCCCAAATGTGGCTGTGTTATATCCTCCCCTTAAATATGGGAAGTCTTCCCCAAAACCCTTCACTTCTGCTCCCAAATCTCTTGGGCCTCCGTAGCTTCAGGTTCACCCTGCAAGACCCTGCTTTTGGGATTCTCTACCCATCAAAAGGGCGTCTAGTAGCGCCGGCCACGTGGCCACGGAAACTGTCTACGGACAAACGCTGGCTCTACGGCTTGGAAACGGGGATGAGCACCGCGCCCTAGAGTCGGACACGACTGGACTCAATGTCAAGGGGAACCTTTACCTTTACCTACCCATCAAAAGACACCCTGAAGATGGAAAACAGGAGAAAGCGAAGAAGGGGAAATTAAGGAAACTCTTTCCACCTGAGACTGGATTTAATTTCAGATACAGGAAGACCAATAAAGTCAGGATGTGTGAGCTTAATGTTAAAAACTTCAAAGACCTTCACATCTGTTTTAGTCTCGTTACCCTTATAACTACCACATAAGGCAGTCCACCCTTTTTTTATCCTCGTACCGCTGAGGCCGAGAGAGGCTTGCCAAGCCCACTTAATGAGTTCATGGCAGAGTCCGTCATTCATTAGCTCATCTCCTTAGTCACTAATTATGAAACATCATGACGGCACATAACAACAAACTTCTGACACCTCTGTTATTTAAAAACCTCCTTCCACAGCGGGTACAGGCCACCACAAGGCGACGCCTCCAAGGGCTGAACATCACGCAACAGACAACAGATTTCATAAACGAAAGAAAGTCGGCCCGTGTATGCAATCCAGACAACAGACAATGCCCAGCTGTCTTTTCTGACCAAGTTAGCAGAAGACAACTTTTGACCTTACCTACAAGCTGATTCAGGAAATGAGACGGGAATATTTGAAATACATTCATGCAGGCATCCCCATGATTTTTTTCCAGACTCACATTGCTAGGTCAGACCAGGCCCAGCCACTGTTCTCTCACCTCCAGTAATTCCAGCTGGAGTAGACCCATTGAGTCAATGGCATTTAAGACCATCCAGCAACTGACTGGTCTACTCTAGTTGAGGCTACCAACTGGATCTAGGAAGATGTTTTCATTTTTAGTTTATCTGTCCATAACATCTGAATGGGCTACGGCAATAATTAATGGGTCTCTCCAGGAGACACTTATTAGGCCCTCAAGGAGACACTCATTAGGCCCATTAGGAAGAAACCGAGCTTGGCGGCGGATGATATTGGTAATTATAGGCCCGTCGCCAATGTTTCTTTCCTCAGCAAGGTAGTTGAGAGGGTGGTGGCCGATCAGCTGCAGGCTCTTCTGGATGAAACCAATGCCCTGGATCCATTCCAGTTGGGCTTCAGGCCGCGCCACGGCACGGAAACGGCATTGGTCGCCCTGTTTGATGACCTATTGAGGGAGGCTGACAGGGGCAAAATGTCTCTGCTGGTCCTCCTCAATATCTTAGCCGCCTTTGATACCATCGACCACGGTATTCTCCTGGGGAGGCTCTCCGAGCTGGGAATCGGTGGCCTGGCTCTTGCCTGGCTCCGTTCCTTCTTGGAGGACCGTCCCCAGAGAGTGCAGATTGGAGAGAGTTTCTCGGCCCCGTGGAGCCTCAATTGTGGGGTTCCGCAGGGCTCGATTATCTCTCCAATGCTATTTAACATCTCTATGAGGCCGCTGGGAGGGGTCATCAGGGGATGTGGGGCTTCATGTCATCAGTACGCTGATGATATTCAGCTCTACATCTCCTTTTTTTCCAACAACAGTGGATGCTGTTTCGTCCCTTGAGCGCTGCCTGGGGGCCGTTCAGCAATGGATGCAGGTGAATGGACTGAGGCTGAATCCGGGCAAGACGGAGGTCCTTCGGGTGGGTGTCCCAGACATCAGTGGTCTGGGAAACTCCCTCTCCTTTGGGGGGGGTGACTCTTACCACCAAGACTGAGGTTCGCAGTTTGGGTGTACATCTGGACCCAGCGCTCACCATGGAGACCCAGGTGTCATCAGTGGTCCGTTCCGCACATTTCCACCTTTGGCGGATTGCCCAGCTGCGTCCCTATCTTGATGTGGGGGCCCTCACCACTTTGGTCCATGCGCTCGTAGTCTCAAGATTAGACTACTGTAATGCGCTCTATGTGGGGCTGCCTTTGAGACTGACGCGGAAACTTCAGATGGTACAGAATGCGGCGGCCAGGCTTCTTACAGGGGTGAAAAGGTACCAACATATTTCCCCCATGCTGGCCGCCTTGCACTGGCTGCCCATTTGTTTCCGCATTGATTTCAAAGTTCTTACGATTACATATAAAGCCCTAAACGGTTTAGGACCTCGATATCTGGCAGAGCGCCTTCTCCCACCCAGTTCTGCCAGAGTCACTCATTCCAGCCAGGCCGGGCAGCTGAGGGGCCTAATGCCGAGGGAGGTCCGGAATGAAAGAACGAGGAACCGGGCCTTCTTGGCAGTGGCTCCTCGCCTCTGGAACAACTTGCCCGTGGAGATCCACCTGGCTCCCTCTCTGGGTGTTTTCAGGAATAAACTTAAAACCTGGCTATTTGGTCAGGCTTTCCCTCCTGCCGTATCTTAATTTCTTATACTTTCGCCACCTTGGATCTATAATATATGTTTTTTGGTTTTATTGCTTTTAAATTTCTAAACCGCCCAGAGTAGACCTTTGGTCTAGATGGGCAGGATAGAAATCCAATAAATAAATATCTTATGTTTTAATGAAAGTGTTTGTGTGTGTTTTTCAATTTGTTACTTGACGGTTATCCATTGCATTGACTGCCACCTTTGGCAAGAAGGGAGGGGAGGGAGGGAGGGAGGATGAAAGAAAGAAAGAAAGGGAGGACAAATAGATGGATGGGCAGAGATCTCTCTGGAAATGAATATCCTTCTTACTAATTTTCTCCAAGCCCTGGAGAAGATTATAGGGACCTATTTTTCCCCCTTTCTCACTAGAGAGCACCTTTAGGAAAGCTACAGAGAAGGACTTCCACAATGATCAACTGGGCTCAGTTGAAAAGGCAGCTTGAGCTCATCCCTCCATGGACGGTGGCTGTCGTGGCTGATGGACCCACATCTCTTTTTCCTCCTCAGGAAAGTCATATAAACTCAGTAAGGGTTCTATTTCTTTCACAACCTGCCCTAACACGATGGAGAGCAAGGCTGGTGCTTCAGCTGAATATTTTGTCTGTCATTAAAAGGTATCAAATCAATTAATTTGTTATTATTATATTCTGACTGTCAGGAAGGGGAGAGGGGGAGAGAGGGTTCCCATAACATTATTCTTTCTTTATACCATCTTCTTTTCATCACTAAGAGACAGAAAGCCTGCCTTTCCTCATTTTTATTTTTATTTTATTTTTAACTAGGAAAAGTGGAAATTGAGACAAACTGAGAAGGGGGCAACCCATAGCCTTCTCCTCCTACCCCATGACTTATTTTTGTATCCATTTGACACCATTCTGAAAATTGTGCTTCAATTCGACGAGAGTGCTTTCACAACCACATGGTAAAAACAGGACACATCCACAAAGCTAGGGCAGACCAAATAGAGGCATTCCTAGGAAAGAGGGTCACCCTGCTTTTCCCCTCCTGCTCAAGCCCGGCTGGCTTTTAGAAATATAGGTGAGGCAGACGCTCCAAGGCAGTTTGCAAAGCTGGTCCTTCTCCCTTCCACCCACTCCTTCCCCCTCTATGGGGCAATGGGCACCCGCCTTCTCCATCCCCAGTGGGGGTAGCAAATTCTTCTAGTGGCATCGCCCCCTCTTTTAAACACAAGGGCAGAGAAAACACTTGGCTTGGGGGGGGGGGTTGGAGCCCATCATCGCCTCCTGGTACCATTAGTCAAAGCAGGCACCCATGTGCTCCTTGACTGCCAAGGGAAGAAGAAGAGACATGGGGGCGTCCAGGGCTGGCAAGAGGGGCAAACGCCCTCCCCACCTCTTCCTCTTCCTCTCCCCCCCCTCCCACGAGGGAGCAAATAGGCACCTGCCTATTCCTTCCCCAAGGAAGGCAAAATCATCCTGATGGGTTCCTCTTTTGAAACAGCTTGGGTGGAAACCATGGGGTTGCAAAGAGTCTCTCTCTCTTTACCCCCACATATCTATGGGGCAAAGGGCACCACCCGCCCACCCCTGCCCTCTCTTTCCTGACCAAGCCCTGGGGGTGGAGCATGATGGGGAGGGGGGGGAACCCAGTTCTCCTGGCCAAGAAGCCAGGGCAAAAGCAGCAGCAGCAGCAGCAGGACCCCCCCACTTCCTGGGCCCCCCCTTCCTCTGGGTCAGGGGCTCCCCCCACCCCACCCCCCCACCCCCCAGGGCGTCTCCTCCGGCCCCTCTCCAGCCCTCGTTTACCTGCCCAGGTTGCTCTGCCTGTTCCGAGGAGGAGGCCATGTTTCCAGACCCGACGAATCCACCCGCCGATGGCACGGATCCGAAAGGCAAGGCGGCTTTCTCCGTCTCTCCCGGAGGCCGGTCAGGCCGAAGCAGTCGAGCGGCCGACCACATCCTGGCCGAACGGCGACCCTGTTCGGTGCAGGGAGGAAAAACACGTGTTTTTCTTTTCTTTTTTCTTGCACCCTGACCAAAGCTCCCCTCTTGCATTCCCCGGGGATGAGTGGCATCTGTTTGCAAACCACCAAAGCTCCCATTCCAAAAGAAGAGTTAGTTTTTTAAGCTGCCACCTGTTCCTGTCTTTTTTTCCCATTTTGCTTTGTTTTGTGTTTATTCTTTGGATTTTTAAAATTTTTTGTATGCCTCTTGATCTTTACCTGTTCATTGATGTAAGACTCCTCCTTGTCCATAATTTTTAAATATCGTCTTTTAATGATGTTAACCGCCGTTGTACACTCCTTGTTTGCAACTTTAAATAGGGTCTTTTAATTGTTGTAAGCCGCCTTGGGTCCTTTTCGAGGAGAAAGGCGGGGTAAAAAAATATTTTAAATAAATAAATTTTGCCTGGTATGCTTGCACAGACTCTTCTAAAACTACAACCCTGGAGATGAATCATTTAAGAAATAAATGCCAGCTAACGCCTGTCTCTTCAAAAGAAAGTGGCACAATGTGCAGCTATAAACTGGAACGCTGAATACCAGCATTTCGGGCAAAAGCCAAAGAAGCAAAATCAAAACAAGACAAAAACAGACGGCACCTTAAAGACGTAACTATTCTATTTTAATGTGAGCTTGCGTAGACACGTCCACTTCATCAGGCATATGGAAACAGAACGAAATGTTGAATTAAATGTCCTCGAAAACTACAAATGAATTCCAGCGTTTGGCTACTCAGAATAAAATCACAACCAATTCAATAGCACTTATTTCGTGAATAAGGATGTGCAGGATTACAGCCTTTAGAGTAAAATAGATGTGTATTGAAAAATAAGTTGCATCTTTCTCAAAAATAACCTCAAAAGCTCATACTATAAGAAATATATTTGCCTGTTAAGTGCCACAGAATTCTGCAGTTGGTCACAGGTTTGTAACTTTAATAATCTTTTTTAAAAAGCTCACCTGTTATTATTTAGCCGGCATCAAGAAGTTAAACACAACAAACAGGTGTCAAAATGCATTCAATTTTTCACCAAAAAGATTTTCCATAAATGAAATACTTGATTTTTAAAAAGGTGAAAAAATCCCTGTTAAATTTATTTAAACAAATATTTATCACAGAAAAGCCTATGATTTGCACAAAAGCGGACACCAATATTTTAGTTATACATTTATTTGTTTATTTATTTATAACTAAAATATTGGTGTCCGCTTTCGTGCAAATCGTAGGCTTTTCTGTGATCCCTCCAAAATATAATGGAAGATTATCATATTCAGAGTTTCAAAATGTGATTTTTATCTATTTATTTGGATTACTGTACAACCTATCATTCTGGGAGTTGCAATCCCATAAAAGTACATTCTCTCCCCACCCCACCCCCAACTCTATACAAACATACACCAAAGAAATAGATAAGCACAATGTATCTGCTGAGTCTTTTGTGTTGTCACCCAAGAGAACCAAACTTTGCACCTGCTTACAAAAATAGCCTTTTGGGATTTAATTCTCTTTTCCTTTACAGACCTTTGTTTTCCTGTAGTAGCAATTTATCTTCCCATCTAAACATTGCCACGTCTTTCAACTCTTGGTTTGCAAGCTCCCTTTACTTGTTCTGGAGGTGAGGTTAGAAAAAGCCTTTTGGAGAAACACATAATAAATTCATGCTGGAATTTAGCCTAATAAGGGGAGTAAATACTTCATTTCCCATCATGCAAAGGGCCGACGGCGAGGCAGAAGCCAGAGTCCGGAAGGTGCGGGAAAGGGACTACATTTCCCAGGAGGCACGAGCAGAGCAGCTCTGCTCTCATTGGCTGCCTGGAAAGAAGGCTCGGTCGCTTTCACTTGCGAGGCTTCTTGAGCCGAACAGAAGGCGAGCAAACCCATGGCGGCGAGTGGAGGCGAGCTTCTCCTGTTGAAGCAATGCCTGATCAGGCGGAATGGGCGTCAGGAGCAGCACGGGGTGGCGGCCTCCAGCCTCCAGGAGCTGCGGAGCAAGGGTGAGACATTCTGATGGACAGCATCAGCATCCTCTTTGTTTGCCCAGGCTGCGCGGCAGTTAGAAGTACCACCGGTGAAGCCTCCCTTAGCTCAGGGTTTCGAAGCCTTAAAGCATGCACCGGTTGGATTTCGTCCTGGGAGACTCTTCAAGGCAGAGGAGAGGATGCGAGGTAATGGTTACAGATACAGTGCCTTCGGCTGGAACCGGAGAGATGAGGGTTCAAAAGATCCTGTCCCTGAGTCTCTCTCAGCCTGGCCTGCCTCGCCAGCCCGTTGTGACAAGGAAGTAGGGAAGAAGCCACCATGAGATCATTGGAGGGAGGTTGAGGTCCCAGGGCTAAGCTAGCTTTACAGCTTGGGAAATGGTGAACCTAGAAAAACAGCAGTGGGTTGTTGTTTTTAAATAAATAAAGGAGCCTGGTGGCACCCGAAAGGCTAATTAATTGTTGGATATATTTTTGTGGACTGGAGTCCACTTCAATCAGATGCTAAATCTGCCTTTTGCTCAAGTGATGGTGAAACGGCAGGAAAATATTTCGTTCCAGCCCACAAGAGTATGCGATAAATAATGTATTAAGTCTTTCGGCTGTCACTGTGTTGTTTCTGGCTGAAATGGGCTACCGTTACTGCTCTGAAAATGTTTTTTAACGGGTCTAAACCACGTGGACGTTCTTTTCGGGAGGTTTTGCGTCAAACAAAAGTGGATTAAGAATCGTAGTCCGAGGACTGCTTTTTGCAGAGATCGACAATTCCTCGTCAGTTTGGGCAGAACTGAAGAGGTAACTGGGACAGAGAAATGAATCGGAGGAAAGGTCATCCCTATGGATCCAGCTGCATTTGAATTATTTTTCTGGAAGGTGGAATTTGGAAAGAGGAACAAATTATTATATAAAGTAAATTAAAGAAGAAATGGAAGGGTGACCCCAAAGATTAAAGAGGGGGGATTAGATTTGTCACCTAGAGATGGAAATGTAAAAGAGGTGCATTATAACATCATAAGGAAACCACAGAATCTTGAGGACTAGTCACATGGAGTCCAGACTATGAAAGCACCTGGGGAGATACAGGGTCTTACGCATGCCTGGAACCACATCACATCAAGGCAATAAAGACCCTGTCGCTATGTTTCCTCATTTTCTCGTCCTCTCCCCATCTCCATTGCCTTTCTGGTTGTGTCCTCTTAAGATTATAAGCTTGTGGGCAGCGATTGTGTTCGCTTTGTTTTATTGACACGCAAGTCACTGAGAAGCCTCCCTTGGGGTGGAGGAGGATATAAATGTTTACAAATCCATTTTAAGAAATGGAAAGTAACTTTGGGGTTGTGCAGTGCAGTCCCTTGAAAGGGGACCCTTCAAGGAGAGATGAAGACTGGGTAGAAAGAGAGAGGGAGGATAGTACTGGAAAGATAAAAGTGCCAGGTAGCAGCCCTTCAAAAAGGGAAGAGAAGAAAATGACCTAGTTATATATCTTTTGCTTAAGAGGTGTTGACAACTCTTGTTCAAGCCTAATTGAATTAGTCCGTTAGAAGCTTCACTGGTGAGGTAGAAAGCCCCGGTTCAACCTGTATTACTTGTGTCTTCTGATTTTGTATATAAAATCATAATTGCATGGGTAATTCTTAGGCCCCCAGCATTTTGGATATCTGGAGGCTCTTGTCGGTCTGCTGCTTTCCTGACAGATTTGTTTACAGGTTCTGCAAATTACATAGAGTATGCCACCAAGAGGTGGTGTTGGGTTTTTTTTAATGGTATGCAAGCACTAATTCTTACACAGGCATTTTGCCGAAGGCAAAAAAGCTGGCCAAAACGACTGGACTCCGCCCAACAGTTTTTATTACCTCTATTAGCTATCTGCAACACCTCACCTGAAAGCAGAAGAAAAAAAAAGAACAGGCTTGAATTTAGCTGAGACGTTTCCCTTTAGGCACCTGGACTCAGGAATTCCTCCCCTGCGGCAAGCAGCTATTGGAAAAACTGCCTTCCGGAGTCGATGATTTCCCCTTTTTTCACAGCCTGTGATCACCTTGCGATCCACAAGGCGCTGGAGCCCATAACCCTGGTCTTGGCCGAGGATGGTACCATTGTGGATGACGAAGGCTACTTCTCGTGCCTGCCACCCAACACCAAGTTTGTAGTGCTGGCAAAGGACGAGGAGTGGTCTCCCAGCAGCACAGGTGAGTGTCTGGTATAATTGTGTCACGAAAGAAAGATATGAAAACCAATGTGCCCCAGGTAAGGGATGCCATCAGCCTCATTGACTGTTGTATTTGTAACCCCTTTGCCTGATGTTCGTCCACAATTTGCAGAGAGCAGCAGAGGCGTAAATCCCATTATTACGTCCAACTTAAGTAGACCCGTGGAATCAATCACTCTTTAAATCCCATCGATTCAAAACTTTTACTCGATCACTTGCTTACATCACATTGATTGAATTGGTCAGCTGGAGTTAGGCCAGAATTTTTTGGCCACTAGAAATACCAGTGGGTTTATACTTTTGTGACTTTATCATGGGAAAACATTTTAAGCTTTTGTTCTTATAGAGATAGGTGATGTTTTACATTATATATGGTTTTTATTGTTCTTAATGTTTGTATGTTTTATATGTGAGATATCTGGACTAGTTAAGTTTTACACGTAAAGTATAAAGACTAGTTTGTTTTAGAGAAAAAGCCATCAACCAAGTGTGGTGGTAGCGGTGAGGATGATTGATTTTTAAGAGCTTTGGCCCTCTGCACAGACAACTTGTGGCTCTTTCAGACGGAGGCACAGCTTGGCTAGAGGGAGAGGTCACTGCTGTTGATGGAGTGGAGGGCGGTGGCGAGAGATGGAAACACATCGCCCGGCAACTGAAGGCCGACCTCTCCACCATCGTCTTGATGTCTGAGGAAGATCTCCAGGTACAGAAGGTTCACAAGCTGCCCTCTTTCTCCCGAGATCCACTCGTGGGACATTTCCTTGCCCAAAATGAAGGACAAAATACACTGTCCTTTCCTCATTCCAGAAACTGGCTGGACTTAGCAGGTGAATGCTGACAATGTGAGGTAATGTCATCTAACGCACATAAAACAGAAGGCTAGTTTAACAGGCCTGGCACAGATGTACAGCGTATACAACGTTGTCCTCCAACAGAAGCCAGAGTCCAGGAGGAACAGCTGGAAGGCTGCCACACCTGTCCTGTACCACCTGGTTGCCTCACTCTGCTTAATTGGCTTAATTAGGGGACTGTCTTTCTGCATGCAATGCAGGTGATCCGTTTTTAAGCCATAAGCCATCCATCACCACCCGTGACTATAACAAAGATGAAGTGAAAAAAAGGTTGCTGCCCCATATTTAGCACAGCGCCATGTTCATCGTGACCTTACGGAAACTAGGAAGGGGCTGAAAGGTCCCTCACCTGGGTTGAGACAGCTCGGGTCTTGCTTTATTCCAGGCACTCATAGACGTACCCTGCTCAGACTTGGCGCAAGAACTTTCGGAGAACCAACCCAAAGTCCAAACTCTGCAAGACACCCTTCAGCAGGTGTTAGACCGGCGAGAGGAAGAACGGCAGTCTCGTCAGCTCCTGGAACTCTACCTGCAGGCGGCGAAAAATGAGGACTACATTGTGCCGAAGGCGGAAGGTAATCAGGTTAACGACTGAGTCCCGAGGTTTCTCAAGACGAAGGGCTGAAGGAAAGCTCTCTTTAGTTTGAATCAAGCCAGGATCAAAATGGGGTTTATGATTCTAGGTTTTTAGTAACCATAGTTTAAGCTAACGGGATTTCCAAGTTCAGACATAAATAGAAACTTTCTTTAGTTCAAAAGTTCAAGTGGAGCCTCCCAAAGATTTCTAGATCATCTTGCAGTAATGGTGGAGAGGGAGGTGTAATTGTGCAAAGTGCCCAGTCTCGTGCACATTATATAAAAACTAAAACATCTGTTAGCAGTATGTCTGAACCAGGCCCCTGTGTGTGCCTCAAACGTTACAGCTTTCTTTCTTCCTGCGTTTTACTTCACCGCAACCCTGGGAACTAGTTCTGGCCGGGAGCAAGTGACTGGCCTCTGCCTGTCTCAGTGGGACTAGACCTGCTCCAACAGGGACCACGCTGCATTGGTTCTGCAACTGCCGGATAGCTCAGTGTCTTAGGTCTATGGTTGTGGAGCCAGAGGTTGGGAGTTCAATTCCCCTCTGTGGCTCCTCGACAGAGGCTGGACTCAATGATCCATAGGGTCCCTTCCAGCTCCACAATTCTAGGATTATTATTGTTGTTGTTTGTTTGTTTCCTTAGATTCAGACTACGTCAATTATCGTCAATGCCCATTGAAATCGGACTTCCTAAACCGTTACCGTGCCTGTAATCCTGTTCCTCCTTACCTAGGAGTTAAATTCCATTGAATTTGATTAGACTTGTTTCTGAGCAGACATGTTGAGGACTGTATGGTAGCTCATCATTTTTTTTTCTAAGCCGCTTTGTGCACAATTTATTGTCAGAAAAACAGCAGAAACTGATGATGGGAAGAGCCTTAAAAATTTCCAGTAAGACTTAATAGGTACAGCAGGATTCAAACATTAAAAAAACAAAACAAACCCAAAGTTGAGTAATGAATTTTAATCCACGTGAAAAACTGAGGGAACTTTTAAAAAATATTACACCTGTCTTTTGCTCCGTGTCTAAAACCAGAAGCAGCAGAGATGGCTATGGAAGGAAGTGATACGGTTGATGCTGGAAGTAGAAGTGGGAATCCTGCAAGCACAGTGAGGCTCAGCAGCCAGATCCTGACAGCGCTTAAAGAAAAGCTGGCCCCAGAACTCAGCCTGGCCAGTCAAGACTTGGAGGTAGGTACAAACACAGATCCTTATCATCATCACGTCTGTGGCCGCTCGACTGCCTAAGGTAGGGCCAGTCCTGTTGTTAGATGAAGTGGCCATTATGAATAGTAAACACTTATTGTCTTGAAAAGTCAGAATAGCTGGAATTCATGCCAGTGTAAATCTGTGTTGAACTGCTGCAAGTTAAGAAATCAGCCTTGGCATTTGCTGTTACAAGCGGCTTAGGTTACACTGGTGGGCGTAACTACTATGATTCTAGCCACCAAGTTACTTAATTTGTTTTTTTACTGCCAGGTATGGGCAGAGACTCTGCCAAAATGACATGACTGGCTCTGGACACTGTGCATCTTGATTTTGTAAGTGGAGGCATCTTGTGCTGCTCTGCCTCAGGCAGTAAAATGTCTTAGGGTAGCCCTGTCAAAAGGGTGTGTGCTGTTGATAAAAAAACCCCACAAAAATTAAGGCAGGAAGAATTCTGGGTTTCCCAAGGTGAGCTATTTTAAGCAAACAGTGGAACCAGAACTGGGTTATCGCAACCCTCTCCCTAATTCCATTGCCCCTCTGAACTGCCGTTCAGTAAAAAGTCCTTAGCTATTCGGCTCTGAATTCGCTGTCTTATTTCTGATTAAGTCAGGTGCTGTTGCTGCAGTATTAGTTCTTTGTCTTTGGTTTCTCTCTTGGACTTAGTGTTCCTTATTGTGCTACCTCCTCACATGCATTGGTGTTTACTCCTCTGCTCTAAAGAGATATATGACAGATGTGCTTAAACGTACACATGGTGTGGAGAAAGTAGATGTGACATTTTTCTCCATAGTACTACAAGCCAGCGGTCTGAGATTCAGAACAAATTAAAGGTGGTTCTTCACACACTGTATCTGAATAGTGGAAGTCCCTAGCAGAAGATAAAGTGACAGCCACCAAGGCGGGTGGGTGGCTACCTGTCACGATGGTATTGCTTTTCTACTACTTAAGAGTTGGGAGAGGATTTAACCTATATAAAGGGTTACCTTTTAGCACCAAACAAAGAACAGTGGGCTCTTGACTTGTTCTCTGTTGCAGCTAGTTTATAAAGAAGACCCAGAAGCCCTTGCTCTGCTCCTGAATTGGGACAAGCCAAAGACCGAGGCGCTGCAGAAGGCTTGTGAGGAGGAGCTGTCGAAGCGGCTGCAACAAGTCCAGGCGCTGCATTCCTTGAGGAGCCTCTCAAAGGGCAAGAAAAAGCTTCCGTGGGGGGATTGGCTGAGCTCCAAACGCAAGAAATAAGATGCAGCTTAACGAGGGATGCTGGGAGGTATCTTAAGCAGCCACGGCATGTTTTCCTACACTGCCATGTTTTTTAAGACTAAGGATGGAGCACATCAGGACGGAATGTAAAAAGCAAACACGCTCTCAACCTGCAAGTCTGCAGCATCGGACGCAGCCAAACAGTGTTTGTGTTTCCATAGGTGACAGCTTTCAAGCCAGGGGAAAAGGAGATCCTTTTCTTACTAGGTAATAGAGGAAGATCATGTGTATACTGGTATAAAGAGAAGGGCAATGCTCTTTTTGATAAGACCATCTTCTTGGTGCTTATGAGTGGAAACGTCCAGATGCCACCATACTCAGGTCCTCCCTGCTGTTCAGTTTGGTACTGGGCTGACTACTCAAAGAGGTTTGGGGCCACAATCATTACGTTTGACCATGCTGTGCCTTGCTGTTAACGGTCTTCCAATGCTTACTTCCCCCATCTTTCATGACTGGGGCCAGCTCAAATGTTACTACTCCTGTACAATGCAACATGTCCTTTTATTGCTATGTGTTTCACTCATCATAGAGTGCAATCAGAAGTCACTTACATCAGTGACACACCTTCAAAATGTTCCCAAAGAGAAGATCTGCTTCCTTCCGCTTATGTGAGGGGCAGTAAATGTTTGTTGTCAAGGGCCACTTTCTCTCAGGGGTTGTCTGCCAGCAGGATGACCAGCTACAAACACAGCATTCTACTTTCTTCGCCTGTCGGCAGGGAACAGGTTGATCTTGTCAACAGCTTGCCATATGCTTTTGAAATTAGGCTGACAAGCCGTATGTTGCCTTGCCTTAGTGCCTGTGCTTCTTCTCTGGGATTCCTGATCATATTTAAACTACATTTCTGGAGTTATGGTCACTACTCTTACTAGGAAAAGCAGTATCAACTTTATGACAAGCAAGTGTTCTACATTTGATTGATATTAAAGTTTTGTACTATTGGATGATTTTCTATCTGTCGAATGACATACTGTCGTTTTTAGGCTTCCAGCTGGCTTGGAATTGCAGGCATTTCAGAGTTTAGCCAGGAGAGGCAGTGATAAGTTCATAGCAAGACGGAACAAGCGCAGGCGGTTTGTATTCCTATCCAATGCACACACAAAAATTGATCTTCGAGAAGTGCACAAATACCAGGCAGCTATTTGAGCCAGCCAGACTGCCCCAAGAAGGAGTAAATGAAATGTTAGTAAGGAATTAATGTTCTTAAAACCACACTTCATATTTTCCCTGGATGTAAAACAACACAAAGGTTATGCCGTGTTTCAGTATGCACAGACCACCATATCAGGAGAAAAACTCAGCACTGGCAAAAACAGAGGACAAGTTGGAGCAGCCTTGCGGTGAGAATCTGTGAGGAATAATTGAAGGCAGTTTGAATCTCTTTTTCAGTGTCCATGTTTTGTTTTGTTTGTTTTTTGCCTTCCCACAGAAACTGGCATTCTGGGCTTCATAAGCAGCTGCAAAGAAAACTCTGATCTTAAGTAAGCGTGAAGTCACAGCTATGTCTAGCAGAGATTTCTGCTACCACCGCCCTGCCAAGTACTTGGTTTCTTGTGCACAGAAATGAAAGCTCATACATATCCTTCCAGAAGCAAAACTGGAAAAGCTTGGTTTGGGGATCTCTAAACTTCTTAAACAGCTGAACTAGGGGGAGAGAGAGAGAGAGAGATGTATATTTTAAGAAGGCAGTGCAGCCACTTTGTGGTTTCACTGTTGATGAAATGCAGCCAGAGCTGTGTGTATGCTGATATTCTGTGGAAGACCAATGTGGGCGTAGGATTTGGTGTTGTTAAAAGTCTCAGCTTTTCCCTTCTCTTTTTAGTTATGAGAGCAAATTTCTAGCACAAATAAACTTGAAACTCTGTGGTCAAAGCCTGCAGAAATCTTAGGAACCTGAGAGAGAGTTCAGATACATTTGCTGGTAGCAGGCCCCTACAAGTAACAGAATTATACAAAGTACAACACCAATTTGCTAAGTACAGAAAAGAACCTTGCTCTTCTTGTCACATACTTGGGTTTCCTTAAAATGACAGTGGTGTGGCACCTGGGGGAGGGAGGGGAGGGACCTGGGTTTTCCTCCTAGCTTGGAGACAAAACTGGTTGGGTAACCTCAGCCCAGTCACACTCTCTTCACCCAGTCTCCCTCACAGGCTTGCTGTGGAGGTAATAAAGAGGGCCTAAGTACACTGCACTAAGTTCCTCAGAGGAAGAGTGGGATAAAATAAAAATAGATCAATTCTGGGTTTGTTTCATTTTTTTAAAAAAAAACACACTCCTGGTTATAAAAAGCAGTTTGTAGTTAGGTGGAGCCATCAATTGTGGGCTTAGTTCTTTAATAAATTGAAGACTCTGTTGGGAAACTCAGTCTTCTCTTTTGCCTATGGTCATCTTAAGTGCACTTGGAATGCAAGGAGCTAAACCAGCATAGTGAGAAGCAGGGTGGTCTACCTCCTGGGAGACCCAGGTTTCAGTCCACTCTCAGCTGCAATACTCACTGAGTAGTCTTGAGACTGCCACTCTCAGCGTAATCTACCTCACAAGGTTGCTGCCAGGATTGGTAAGGAGGAGAACTCCACGTGCTGCCTCGAGTTTATCGGAGGAAAAGCTAGATATAAATGTAACAAATAATAAAAGTTTTGGAAAACAAGAAACACACAGATCCCTCTTGACAGTAATAGTATTACATGCTGTGTAACCCACTGCTGTGAGTAATTTATTGGAAACTCATAAATCTTAGACCTTCCATTCCCAGTAAATAAAATACATGGAGTATATATATATGTGACTTAACAAAGAGACACGGGGCACCAGTATATATGCCCTACAGGTAAATCCACGCACAAGTCAGGAAATCAGTATGAGTATATATAGATTTGGTTCCTTTTATGCACACATCTCATATCAACAGAAGGGAAAGAGAAATCTAATTACACAACAATGCTTGCTCCCAAAGGGAAAAGGTAGTCACTGATCGGTGCCCCTGGAGCACTCCCAAGAAACTATTTCGTGTTAGCAAGAGGAGAAAGTCTTCCAGAAGAAATTCTTACAGGGTGCTTTTTCCCGTACGGAGGGCTGAAGAGAGGCGGCTCTTGCTTCCCGAGGCACGGGCGCAATCTTCTCCTGCCTCGACAGGGGTGCCTGATTCATGCGGGACGCCCAGTCAGCCAACCCAGAGAGAAAAGCAAAGACCTTCTCACGCTTTCTTGTGTCGGTCAGCGCCTGGAGATGCTTGCAAGTGAAGTGAAAGTGGATTAGGCATGGATGCAGACATGGAGAAGCCAAAAGGGCACGGTTTAGAGAAGGGGTGGGCTATAAGGACCAGGTCTGGTAGGAAACAGCAGTGTAGAGGAAGCTGGCAGGTCTAGTCGAGCAACATCGGGAGGGCTGCACGTTGTCCCCCTCCTGGCTTAAAGCAAAAGACCCACATTAAGAGTGGACATTCAAATCACACCCAGGACTTTTTCTTTCCCTCTTGGTGGGTCTCACAGAGACAGACAACACAAGGTTAAAGGGCAGACCATCTGCTTTGCATACCGAAGGTCCCAGTTTTAATTCCTAGCATCTCCACGTAGGAAAGAAGCCTGCCTGAAATTCTGGACTAGACAGATCAGCGGCCTCAACCTGAGCAGCATCCAAGGCTCCCGTGCAGTGACTCAGCTGTACGACTGACTTCAGATTGAAGACGTGCGAGTCATGTGACTAAATAATCTTTATGGGGTGTGCCTGCTTGGTTGTTTAAAAAACCTCACACACACACACACAGTAAACCACTACATCCAAGAGAAAGGTGCCAACTAACTCCACCTTTTTTTTAAGGGTTTTTTATCTACACGGCTTGTACGGAAGAGCATGGAAACCATGGGTCCTACCAGGTGGGGTCTGAAGCATTACAACACAGGCATAAATCCACGAACAGCTGCCCCACATACTGTCTATACAGCAGCTATCTAGCAGCTACTCTCCAAGTTTTTCAGAAATGGGTCTTAATCCTGCCTGCCGATCCTGGCAACTGAACCTTGGATTTTGTGCCTTCAAAGGGTTTAAGATATCATTGACCAAGCAACACGCCCCCCCCCCCCTTGTCCCCAAAGTGGATCACATCAGCAAAGAGCAGACCTTTTCTCTCTTCCATAAGGAAAATAAATAAGTGGTGAGTTCTTATATCTTTGGATTGTCAAGAGACAGGAAATTAATTCCCTGTTATGTTCAGCTTTCCACTAGGAAGGAGAACATGACTTTCATTTCAGAACTTTCGTGATCTTCAATGAAATTGGAAAGCAATCTTTTCCTTCTTTAAAAAAATGTCATAAAAAAACCCGTTTTGTGCACTTCCTTTAGGAATAATTCCACCCTAGCCCTTCTTTTAAGTGAAAAGCTCTAATTAAAAATAATGACAAAGGTGATTAGTTAATAAACTATCAGGCTGCCATGCTGTAGCTAATCCAATAATTTGGAAGAAAAATATCTTTTTAATGGTGAATTTTATGTACTGGTTCTTGGACCTTTTTCAAGGAACAGTATAGTAAATCAAGCACTCAAGAGTCGAAAACTCTTAAAATGACTCCTTTAATGGCCATTTTGAAAACTTATAGCAGCATTCAATTATATTGATAAATGAGAAGCATTGGGATTAAAAAAAAACTTAGATTTATGCAATGAAGATCCAATAGCAAGTAATGCCTCAGAGCTAATTCTCAATGGGCTGCGTTCTTGCATTTTTCCCTCCAGACAAATGTTCTCCAGTTCATACATGGTGTATCGGATTTCCTGAGTTTTTAAACAATTCTCATATACATTTCCGCCTCATCCATTATAATCCCATTAAAAAGAGACATATGAATTTTTTCATAAAAATAGTACTCAAATAAAGAGAATTTCATATAAAAGCTCTAAGTGCCCCAGCCTAGAATCCTGCCGCTCCACCTACAGCTCAAGGCAAAACAAACAGTTCCCCAGGCAGAGGTGTGCGTGTGGTTCAGTCTCATCTGAACCAAGTAATGGTTCAGGAGTTTATACTTAGAAATCCTACTTTATGTACACACACTAGGAAGCAAGATCAACAGGACAGCCTTTTAACTATACATGGGAAATTGAACTTCATGCTATCACATAATTTTGGACCACATGAGATTAGGGAACCTCCAGCGCTAAACTAAGAAAATTCGAGGTATATGCCGTTTTAATAATTTAGGTGCACTAACATTTTATTTTTTTAAAGACCTTTTCTCTGTGGGATTTTCCTGTCAATTCAGGAAAATGGGATCCCTGGGAACAGAAAACGTCTTAGCTACTTAATTACAGGCATCATATGTAATGGGCTATGTATATGGGTGAAAAAAGCCGAGTCCTTTGGGACCTTAAAGACTAATAAGTATATATTAGCAGGCTCATTGTCAGTAGAGGTCATAGTATAGTTAATGTGGGTAGTTTTTAAGATGCCATGGACTCTTTTTGATTTTGCTTCAACAGATTAACAATAACTCTGAAAAATATATATGGTTGGTGCAACATAAAAAATTAATTCACTCAAGGAAACAAAGTAACCCTATACACACACTTACCTGGGTATAACCCTCACTGAAAACAGTGGGATTTACTTTGGAGTAGACAGGCATAGGATCGTGCTGTTGATGAAACAGAAAAGCCATTTTTAAACACTCTTTTCGATCACAATAACATCCAACACCCAAGGACACCCAAAGCATACCTTTATTCTGCTGTCCCACAGATACATTTTAACCCACCCCCCACAGGCCAATTCATCAACTAAAGATGTCATTCACACCAAACTATGTCGGGTTAAGCTCCATGGAACCCAGTGGGACTTCTGTCCGAGTAGACAGACATACTACGCTTAGTAAAGCTCTGATTACTTCTAGAATAAACGTTGCCCACAGAAAGAACAGAAAATGCAGCACGGCTGGGTTCCTTAAAATCGAAGCCCTGGCGTTGTTTACGGTGGGGGGGGGGGACACACAACTTTTCTCCTGTTCCTGTCTTACCTTGCTGTGCTTCCACATAAGTCCTTCTGGAACTGGGAGAGCAGCAGCTGCTGCTGCTGCCGCCACCGCCCCTTTGGGCCAGGATGCCAGGAGCACCAGCAGGAAGACGGTGAGCTGGGGATGCACAAGGAAGGCCATCTGGTTCCGTTCTGCCACAAGCTACACCTGCCGGCAAGTTATATTTTGCACTTTCTGGAGAAACTGGGAGGGGGAACGTATACTCTCTCCAACAATATGTTTTTATTGAAGGGGCCCCCTCTCTCCCTCTGCCACCGTCATCTTCTCTCTCCCTCCCCCCCACCGCCTTTCCAAACTTAAAGCAATGACGCATGAACAAGGGAGCAATTAAGTTCCCAAATTGTGCATCTAGTTTGCCTTTAACCCTTAATTAGAGCCTCTGGGTAATGATGCCATTAGAGTACATTTAGTGTTAATTTAAGCTGTGTGTGCATTTTTATGTGCTGTAGCAAAAAAAAAAAAAAAAAAATAGGGGGAAAAACCCAAACCCTCTCCAATGCTCAACGGAACCTCATTTCCTTGCTATTATTCCCATAATGAATAGCCTAGTTTGAATACAAAATAGCGTGATTTTGCAACAAATGATTCATGATGGCTGTGGGTTTTGCACAGGGGAGGAAGGCAGCCTACTGAGAATCAGGGGCACCAGCCTCGAGATATACTCGGAACAGACGTATTACTTCTATGAATGCATTTGCAACAATAGCAAAACTAAGTTTAGGGTTTTTAAACATCATTTCCAGACTTCATAAAATAGCTTAACTATCCCAATGAGGAATTCAATTGTAGCAATTCCAACCAGAGAGAACAGAATCATCATCTAGGTTAATCACCTAATTACTAGCAAAAACAGCTTTAGAATGGAACCAGGGCATGGACTCTTTTAACAAAAACGAAGCTGCTCCTTCCTTTCAGTAAAAAGCTGTGTGACGAGAAAAGGAAGGCGATAAACATGATCAAAAGGGGAATAACAGAAGTTTATAAGACTGCACATGAGGGGGGGGGGTGTATGTGTGTGGAATGAGAGATGTTCTTCTCTTACAATAGATCTCAGGCCGGTCCAGTGGCCATAGATTTAGAACAGATAAAACGGAAAGGCATAATTACTCAATGCAGAACTAATTTGCGAAGTCTGCCGTCTTCAAACGGGGTAGCGACTAGTTTAGACAGCTTCAAAGGGCAACTAGAAATGAAGGTGGGTCATGTTACTAATCAAAGCTGCCTCTAACCTCCGGACTCAAAGGCAATATTACACTCAACGCCAGGTGGTAAGCAAGAATGGCACACGGTGGGACACTCTTGGCCCCAGGCCCTGCTTGTGGGCCACCAGGACATGTCTGGTTGAACGCTGTGGCAAGCAGAGAGGCGGGACGAGATGGAATCTCATCAAGGCTCTTCCAAAGTTTCAAGCCAGACGTACTGGAGCAGAGAAGTGATTCTTGTGAAGGATATTCTCAAGGCAGGAAACTACAGCAGAAGTTGCACCTGCTCCCTCTGTTTTGTTTGCTTGCTCTCCTGTCTGAGAAAGCTGCCAAGCTGGGTCATATGGCCTCCTCCTGGTCTTCCGCCCTGTTAATAGGCCTAACTGCTTTACCTGCTTATTCCACGCACACCCACGTGCACTGAACAGGACGGCACGAAAACTAGTTCCTAGGTAGCTTTCCACTCATTTCCACACAAGTGGCAAGCACCTAACGCCACGCTACGTGGTGAACAGGGTTTTTTAAAGGGATGGGAGGATCAAAAGGCAGGGGGAGAGAAAAGCTGTTCCATGAAAATAGGAAGTCAAAAATTCCAAAGAGAAGATCAAAAATTCTGTTGGGCAACAACAGCAGATTGTGTGAACCTAGGCTGAATTTCTGCTCTACCGAGTTATATGCTTCCGGTTTTAGGTATCACCCCAAAACTACTCTTGTCTCATGTTTTCTAACCGTTTACCCCAACTCTACTCTCTCCTTTCTCTCTCAATTAGGCAGGATGTGTGGTTAGGTCCACACGAATCCTATGTTCCATACTTCATCAAAGATACAAATTAAGCCAAATAAGGTTTACCGGATCTTTAAACACTTGTAGATTGTGCTGAATTTTCAATGGCAATGGATCAATACTTTCAAAATATCACTAAAGAGACATCTTAAGAATATGAACAACTGGCTGACAGCTCTTGAAGCAACTGGTATTTAATATCCAAAGAAATAGCCATGGTAGACTGTCTCAGCATGTTGAAAAAAGAAAAGAGGAAAAAAGGTAAAATATTACAGCAGTTAAAAGACTAAAACTCCTTGAGGTGTGAATTTTCATGGATCGTACAAAAGCTCACACCAAAATTAAAATTTTAGTCTTCAGAATGCTTTAATGTTTTGTCTCTCACACACACCCATACTTTTGCCAAGACAGTAAATATTTAATGTTATGATGACTAATAATAACCAATAATGGGTCCTTTTAAGCAGAAAGGTGAGGTAAAATATTTTAAATAAAATAGAGACCTCCTACTTTAAAACGATAAAAATGACTGACGTTCTTATAGTATTCTTTTTTAAATTTATGTATTTTCTTTCTCTGAAGAAAGTAGGAAAAACCACTGGGCTAGTCAGGTATAATCTAAACCAAATCCCTTATGAATACACAGTGGAAGTGAAGAACAGATTTAAGGAACTCGATTTGGTGGACAGAATGCCTGAAGAACCATGGTTGGAGGCTCGTAACATTGTACAGGAGGCAGCAACAAAAACCATCCCAAAGAAAAGGAAATGCAAGAAAGCAAAGTGGCTGTCCAACGAGGCCTTACAAATAGCAGAGAAGAGAAGGGAAACAAAATGCAAGGGAGATAGGGAAAGTTACAGAAAATGGAATGCAGACTTCCAAAGAACAGCAAGGAGAGACAAGAGGGCCTTCTTAAATGAACAGTGCAAAGATATAGAGGAAAATAGAAAGGGAAAAACCAGAGATCTGTTCAAGAAAATTGGAGATGTTAAAGGAACATTTTGTGCAAAGATGGACATGATAAAGGACAAAAATGGTAAGGACCTAACAGAAGCAGAAGACATCAAGAAGAGGTGGCAAGAATACACAGAGGAATTATACCAGAAAGATTTGGATGTCCCGGACAACCCAGATAGTGTGGTTGCTGACCTTGAGCCAGACATCCCGGAGAGTGAAGTGAGCCTTAGAAAGCATGGTTAACAACAAGGAGGTGATGGCATTCCAGTGGAACTATTTAAAATCTTAAAAGAAGATACTGTTAAGGTGCTACACTCAATATGCCAGCAAGTTTGGAAAACTCAACAGTGGCCAGAGGATTGGAAAAGATCAGTCTACATCCCAGTCCCAAAGAAGGGCAGTGCCAAAGAATGCTCCAACTACCGTACAATTGCACTCATTTCACACGCTAGCAAGGTTATGCTCAAAATCCTACAAGGCAGGCTTCAGCAGTATGTGGACCGAGAACTCCCAGAAGTACAAGCTGGATTTCGAAGGGGCAGAGGAACTAGAGACCAAATTGCTAACATGCGCTGGATTATGGAGAAAGCCAGAGAGTTCCAGAAAAACATCTACTTCTGCTTCATTGACTATGCAAAAGCCTTTGACTGTGTGGACCACAGCAAACTATGGCAAGTCCTTAAAGAAATGGGAGTGCCTGACCACCTTATCTACCTCCTGAGAAATCTATACGTGGAACAGGAAGCAACAGTTAGAACTGGATATGGAACAACTGATTGGTTCAAAATTGGGAAAGGAGTACAACAAGGCTGTATATTGTCCCCCGGCTTATTTAACTTATATGCAGAATACATCATGCGAAAGGCCGGACTGGAGGAATCCCAAGCCGGAATTAAGATTGCGGAAGAAATATCAACAACCTCAGATATGCAGATGATACCACTCTGATGGCAGAAAGTGAGGAGGAATTAAAGAACCTCCTAATGAGGGTGAAAGATGAGAGCGCAAAAAATGGTCTGAAGCTCAACATCAAAAAAAACTAAGATCATGGCCACTGGTCCCATCACCTCCTGGCAAATAGAAGGGGAAGATATGGAGGCAGTGACAGATTTGACTTTCCTGGGCTCCATGATCACTGCAGATGGTGACAGCAGCCACGAAATTAAAAGACACCTGCTTCTTGGGAGGAAAGCGATGACAAACCTAGACAGCATCTTAAAAAGCAGAGACATCACCTTGCCGACAAAAGTCTGCATAGTCAAAGCTATGGTTTTTCCAGTAGTGATGTATGGAAGCGAGAGCTGGACCCTAAAGAAAGCTGACCGCCGAAGAATTGATGCTTTTGAATTGTGGTGCTGGAGGAGGCTCTTGAGAGTCCCCTGGACTGCAAGGAGAACAAACTTATCCATTCTGAAGGAAATCAACCCTGAGTGCTCACTGGAAGGACAGATCCTGAAGCTGAGGCTCCAATACTTTGGCCATCTCATGAAAAGAGAAGATTCCCTGGAAAAGACCCTGATGTTGGGGAAGTGTGAAGGCAAGAGGAGAAGGGGAAGACAGAGGATGAGATGGTTGGACAGTGTCATCGAAGCTACCAGCATGGATTTGGCTGGACTCCGGGGGGCGGTGGAGGACAGGGGGGCCTGGCGTGCTCTGGTCCATGGGGTCACGAAGAGTCGGACACGACTAAACAACAACAACAATTTTCTTTCCAAAATGTTTAAAGCACATTTTCCATAGCCACTCTATGCAATCAAACTTATATTCAAATTTCTTTGCGCTTACTCGGTGAAAACCAGAGTTCCAACGTAAAGGAAGCAACGAATTGGCATCCTATGGTAACACCCTATCTGCACCGCTTCCAAGGAGAAAAGGAGAACTCTATCTTGATCTGGTGAAATGGGAGGAGGAGCATTATCCCATGTTGGAATCTTCATTCTCAGTCCCCACAGGTTCCGCTTGCTCCTCCGACACTCTTCTCCCTTTCTTAGAAACCGATTTCTTTTTCTTTTTCTCTTTCTGTTCCAGGTTATTTATAGTCAGTTCTTCACTCTTCTGGGTGATGTACCGCAGCTAGAAACAGAGACAGCTGTATCAGGCAGCAGTGAGACCAAGGGCCACCCATTTAGCCAGTTTAAGAACATTACAAAGAACATGTACACTTACAGAGAGTTCCAAATGGCCTAGGTTTCTAGGCAGGCTGTCAAGCAATAATTGACAATTTTATTATATTTTGTTCCTAGATTAACTGCATTATTTTTCAATTCCCCTTTGTATAAAAACATCGATGACTGCTTATTACTGGATTTATCAGCTGGACATGAAAACTAAGAATTACTGTTCTCGTTTTGCTTTTGAAGTCGCCTTATATATGTATCTAATTGATCTTTAATAAGGAGCATAAAAAGCTGGTCACTTTTTATGTTCCTTATTAAAAGCAATAAAAATAGTCTATGGGTAAGTACAAGTAAATGACATCAATATACAATGGAACTTCATGAAAAGTTGCTAATTAGAGCCAGAGTTGGAGAAATTATGGGTCTTTATTGCTGGACCTGCTTCTCCAATCATCCTTTACCACTAGTTATGCTAATGGAGAGAAGCTGCAGTTCAACACAGAGAGGGCTCCCATCTGTTACAACCTTATCTGTGGAAACTAGAATACATTGTAGTATACTGGATCTGCCATCCAATATATCAGAAGGCTGTGGGACTGCAGCTCTCTCAGCCTGAGCTAGCACAGCCAATGGGAAAGAGTGAGGAGAGTCGCAGGCTGTCCAGGAAAAACCTGGAAAGCCAGATGTTCCCAAAACCTGTCCTACAGATGTATCCAGAAGTACGTCCCGCAACCGTCAGCGGGATTTGCTTCTGATAAGACATGTACAGCATTGTGTTTTAAGTCTTTTATTATTACTCTTACTCCATGTTAGCACACAGATAATTGACTGTACATGGCAGATTCCGAAGTCGCCTCCAGGCCTTTTGCTTCAACTAGGTTGTTCTTCCTTGACTCCTGGATTAGAACAACACGAATAACAACTGAGCATAAACAAGGGGCTATTAATTAGCACAGCTGTGCTCTCCCAGTGTAGACGGGCGCAACCATCTCAATCTTCCTGACAAGACGCTCCATGTTCAATTAAGCCATGCTGCAGCTGTTAGTTGAAGGACACATTGACTCAGCCGCACCCTTTGCCACCTGCCGCTCCCACTCCTCCCACCAGCCTTTCTGAAAGAGTCAGCTCTTTCACCAGGAGACTTGCCCAGATAAGGCTAAAATTAGCAGAAACACTTTGTATTTGAAGATGAGAAACTCTGCAGAACTTTTGTTACAGGACAGGCTATAAATAACTGATAAGGGTCAGGATCCAATGCTAAGTGCAGCAACAGAAATCATAGGGCAAATTGCCACTCATTAAAAGTTAAGGCTTGCATTCCTCAGTGCCTGCCAAGCCACACAACTGGTGCATGACAAAAGAACACAAGTCCTAAATCCTTAACTAGCAGCAATTCACTGCTGTGATTTTATATTGTACTTAACACCACTGTATGTAAGCAATAGGATTCCACCTAATGAATCATATGCTGTTAAAGTTGCAGCATTTAACTCACAAGGTCTCTGGTATACCTGCAAAACAGTTTGTGAACCGACTTCAAAACTTTACCCTCTCGCTTCTCTCAATTTCACTGAAAGCTCTCTCTCTCTCCCCGCACACTGAAAACAGCTGCCTGCATCGTCTTTTGTTCCACTGCCCCTTTTGATAATTTACCATAAAGCAAAAATATAAAAAAGGAATATTATGAGTACCAACCACCAAAGCTGAGAGGAATTTGAAACAAGCCAAAATGTGTTATGCATTTGTACTGCTAAATGTTAACAGAGAGAAAAAGATCAGGAGAAGTAGGGCTACTTTCACTATGTCCTTAACAACTGTTGTAGCTAGTTGGTCCTGAAAACTAAGGCTACCTGGAAGAGGCTGTTTTTAAGTAACTTCTACAGTTTTGGAGGTAATCAAGTGCATTAAATGACTGCACTTAAGAGACCTGTGCAAGTACGTCTGTCCTGAGGATACATTTGCTTTTTTTACATGCCTTTACCCAGATTCATAGCTATTCTCTTTCAGAGCTAGAAATAGTACTACTTCTGTAATAATCCAGTCTGTCTCACTACATTTCAGATGAAGATGACAAGAGTACAAGTGAAGGAAGAGAAAAATGGAAAAGACTTCCAAGGCTGACAATAAGGAACAAGGAAAAGTGTTGTTCTGTCAGCAAGAAGTACTAATGCATTTACAAAAGGTCCCTTGGGAAGAAATTGCAACAAGATTCAGCAAAGCAAGGGCTCCATCTCACCAGCGAGCTACTCCTCCTCGCCAAAAGCTTCACGTCTTCAGCGTTAATAGTACTCCGTTTCGCATGCCTGTGTGAAGAAGGAAAATATGTATTACCCAAACCGTTGTCATTTACAAATGTTTGCTATACCTTAAATGTTATCTGTGTATGTTCTTATTAGACTATGTATGAGCAGTTGCGAAAGCGACTAAGCCTACAGCCAGATATCTAAATCATTTAATCACTGGGCAGATGAAGTAGTTCTGGCAGGGAGCCAGGGAAGCTTCTAAGGGGGCATTCCAATATTTATGTTTCCAATATTGGCACCTGCCGTGGTTAGTTTGGATCCAGGTTAGACTGTGAACCGGGGAACAAACAACCTCATACTTTTAGCTTGCAAGCATCACGTTATGTTGTAACAAAAAAAAAAATTGTTAAGTCTCACCGGTCCTGAAAGAATAAAAGAGTTTGTTGCTCAGGGTTCTCCTAGCTAATAAGACACATCAGATTAGCTTATGCCCTCCCAACCTCCCTCTTGTTCTACTCGCTGGATTTAAATGTCCTAAATCGGGCATGGAGAACTTCTGGCACTCCAGATACAACTAAGCTATGAGCTTCATAATCCCTGATTCCCAGGCATGGTGGCCGGGAACGAGGAAGGCTGTTAGTCTAGCAATATTTAGAAGGAAAGAGGCACCCAATCCTGCTTTAAATGCACCCTATCACTTTCCAGGTCTTCCCTTAGCAATACAGAAACTCTGTCTTTAGATCACAACTCCCAATTCCTGGCCACACTTGTCTCTCCCAGATCTAGCTCAAGACTTCTGAAAACCTTAGCGAATCAATTCTCTAGAACAGAAGTTTTCAACCCCCGGTCCGCGGCCCGGTGCCAGTCCGTGGCCTGAGCCAGACTGGGCCACGGAGACAGACCTCCCGCCCCCGCCCCCCCTGCACGCACTCCCCTCCCCACAGCTGCTTTGCGCACACACAAGCGTGCCAGCGCCGGCGTGAGTGCTCCCCCACCCCTTCATGCATGCACCCAAGCACCTGCGCGAAGGGGTGGGCACGCGCGGGGGGGGTGTGCAGGCGCTCCTGCGCATGCACAAAGGGATGCGGGAGCGTTCACGCCAGCGCTGGCGCACGCACTCCCCCACCCCTTCATGCATGCACCCGAGAGTGCGCCCGCGCGGGGCGGGGTGCCCTGCCTTCCTCAGAGGCTCAGCCGGTTCGCGGTCCCAATAAGGTTGGGGACCGCTGCTCTAGAAGTTCCCTTTCAAGACTAAAGAGGGGAGCTATAAGCCTTTCTGGGGAGGGGAGAAACTAAGTTATCTAGATGGATTAATTCCTTTACTGTTTTTTCCTTTACATTCAAGAAAGCCTCTTTGGCATTGGAAAATATTTATTACTCTTCTAATTTTGTTGATGGGTCAAAGACTGAGTCAAAGCATCTTGGATTTCATTTTAATTCTACAATGAAACATACGTTGCTACAGCATCTTCTCTCTGCTTTTCAAGGCTCCTTAAGATACATAGTTGTGGTAAAATGAATCTTCCAAGAGGCACTGGGCAAGGGTTTCATTCAGCAAAAAAAACCTAGCAAAATGTGGTGGCTGAAAATGTTCAGTCGCTTGTCGAAACAGACCAGGTGCTTTCTGAGTCACTGAAGTCCCTCTTGATTTATGCATTAACACGGTGGCCCATTATGTAAAGCCGCTGATTTAGAACTGTAATTTGTAACAAGTAAATTGACCTCCCATGACCCAGAGGAAGGAACATACTAGCAAGCAGGCAGCTGCTAGAGCTAAAACATGTGCAACTAAGGCGAGAAAAAAGGGAGGGGGAGCCTTTAAATGTGAGCAGCTGGAAAGTGAGATGCTCGGCTAGATGGTCCCATTGTTGACATCCTTAAACCACAAAGTATTATTAGCAGGACAGTCAGTGCACAAAAAGGAATCTGAAAAGGAGGATGCTACTTAAGAAAATAGTATCAGGAATACAGAAGGACCTCCTTATCCACAGAATCAGTATCTGCTGATTTACTCATCCACTCCCTGAAAACACTAAATAAAAAAACCTAGAAATATGTATTTATAGGTATTTCCAGGGTGTATTTAACAAAACACTAGAGGGAGTCATAGACCATGCAATGTACGTATAGCGTTTGATACATCCACATTTTCTGACATCTGCAGGGGGACTTGGGATGGATCCCCTGCTGATACCATGGTCCTACTGTTCCAAAAGCGAAGGCATGGGTAAAGAGTCGCAGAAGCCCTGAAGTGTCATTAGCAAGTTTTGAGAGAAGATTGCAACAACTCCCAGCTCAAGCATAAATCAGTGGGACTCTATGGCTTCCTTTGCCTCAAGTCACAGTTATCTAGGATACCACCCAGAGGGATGCTAAGACAGCACACTGAAGCTAAACATGCTTCCAGTTAGTTAGTTAATGGGCCAGTTTCTCAGCTCACCCTCTTCAAAGATGTGGTGCAAGAAACAGCATGAATAAAGGTGTCAAATAGACGACCAGTTAATACAGCAGTAGACTATACTTTTACAGTCAAATACAGACACTGAATTGGTTTTGCCCCAATAGAAACACTAGGCTAGCTCAGACGAAACAGGTCAAGCTGCACGGTTACCACAGGGCCATGTCACACAGAGTGAGTAGTTAAAACTGAAAAGGTCCATGAACCTATCAAGGACTACACCCTATTTTAAAGGTGCCTGGAGGCAGACACTGGCTGTTTCTTCCGTTAGGTTTCTCCGTGAGTCACTGGCATGGCCATATTTCCTAACGAGAAGGAGACCCATTCAGACCAATGACTCAGTCATGGGCACAGCAAGCAAGCAGCTGTGAGAGATGAACAGGCGCGGGCCACGGGACCATGGTACGAATGGGAAAGTTTCCAGCCTCTAGCAGTTAAGACCGTTTCATGGAACAAGATGGCGGCAATCACTTTGTCCTGCCTCTGTCTCTGCTGTGGTAAGACGGCGGTGGTGGGAGGTTGGACATCCCGTGTAAAGACAACACAACACAACAGCCTCCTCTGAGAAGCTGCCAACAAACGACCTCTTAGTTACTCTTGAAGAGCCTTTATTTGTGCCTAACAAGCTGCGAACAAAAAGATCTTCTGACTGCTCTGTGCTGTGGTTTATGCATACACCTGCACGCAATTACACTACACCTAACACAATCCACCCACAAGGCTGCTCGTGGGAGGCAGAACTCAGCACAAAGGCGTCATTATCCCCTAGGAAATTTACTTTCCATCTGCGTTTTGTAGGTACCTCTTTGTGCTTCCAGAGTGATTCTTAGACTAAATAGCAGGAAGGAAAACCTGCTGAAGAATCGAAGGTCCTTAAGAGCCACTCAAATTTAGGAAGTATTCAGTCAGTTTTTGAGCCAAGTTTCCAACCACAAAATCAGAAGAATGGGAGGTATAAAAACCTGTCTTGAATAAATAATTTGTATTCAAACTACAAAATAATGGAACTCTTGTACATAACAGAGAGGATCAAAGCTGTTATTCTAAAATGAACATTTGCTGGCTTCTAGGAAAGGTAGGAAGAGTAAGGGACAAAACTTTCCTTTGGCTATATATATATTTGCTAGATATAGAATGTCTCATTTTTAGCCCTGCACCTTGCCATAGTACTTACCTTGCAAACATTTCAAGGTCTTTTGCAAAAATTTCTGAAAAGGAAGGTAAAAAAGACACCTCAATAATTTTTCTATCTCAAAATCAGAAGGCAAGGTGAATTTCTATTGCTAACCCGTAAGGCACCCTGAATATTTTTTTAAAAAAGTTTTACTCTGCATAAAATAATCTCATTCCCAGTGCTACGTCTATTTGGAGGCAAGAGTTTTTTTTTCTTTCAAGGAGTCCCACTCCTAATGGGTTAAACGTTGGGTTGCCAATCCATAAAGACATCATTGGGTCTCTGATTGTGTACCTCACTATATGGTACTCCCTGAATGAACCAAAACTGTCAGCGTGCTCTAAATGGGGCAGAAAAGATGGCTAGAACAAGATGCAGCTAAAGTCAAATCCAAGGCAATTTCTATCCAACTGTCGTTTGGCTACGGGGTTTTATTTAAGATAACAGTTCTGGTTCCAGCCTAGATCACCAGATCTGCTAATGGGGGCCACAGCATGAAAAAGGTATAAAACGTAACTATACCTGCATAAGCCACATCTTTCACCAAGTACACATCAGATGTGCTGAACTGTTTTTCCAGTATCTTTTCATTTCTGTAATTTGGCCTGCAATCCCATGCCCATTTTCCTAGGAACAGGCCCAATGAAGGGAGCAGTGGTTTCTTCCAATATAACATGTAAAGAAAGGACTATAATGTTAAAGCTTGGTTTGTCTACTCATTTGCAAGTCAAACCTGCTCTGATTTCTGACCTAATTTCAATCATTGTCCATCCTTTTCCAAGCTTCACCTTCCAGAGGACTATATTTTGTTAGTGAGGGCTACCATCATGGCTGGGATGTGACAGCTTGCATGGGTATGTGATACCTCTAAGCACTAGAAACAACCAAACAAAAAGATGCTTAAAGCCACATTTTCCCTGGCTTTGCATAATAGCAGCACTGTGTCATTTAATAGTTTTTTTCAGAACCTGTCTTGCACACTCCCTCTAGCGCTAGGCAAATTAAAACGAGTCATTAAATCAGTTCTATACATCTCTAATTCCGGTTCTATTTTTAAAAAAGCACTGATTAACTCCTACAGACAAATATAGATATGCATAAAATATACGCCATACCACACTGTCTGAAGGTGATCTCAGAAATAGCTGCAATGGCTTGTTTACTGAACTGTGTTTCTTTGTCTTGGGCAACTTCTTCACAGAGACAAGCAACGGTATAATGGAAAGCTGCTCTCAACCTCTGGGAAAACAAAAGAACATCACACAATGCACTTTGTATAAACCTTAACTCTCATATAAACTACCCCATACCTATGCAACACAACCTATAATTCTTCAAAGCAAACACTAAGGCCCATTTGACCGCTTAGCAAACCTAATTTTTACACCTATGAATAAGTCGTAATAGGTGTGATAACATGAAACAAGCTGCATTTGAGTTGGTGGTCCACTGGAGGATCATATGAAGTGTTTACTTATATGACCTTAAACTAGGTTTGAATTTGTTTAATTGAATTCTGGGTTGATGTAGGGCTGAACTCATTCTCTCAAACAAACCATGATTTGTTAATCAGCTGCAAACCACAAACAGAAGCCATGGTTTCTAACTGTGCCTGGATTATGAAGTTTAACTTGTCCTTAACCCTGGACTCAGAACTGTGACTTGCTTCTTACTCCGAAACATGAGCTGACTAAATTCACAGGGGAGACAGAAGCTAGCCAGAAGTCCTGAAAACAGTTTACGGGAAATGTGGTACTTTTGCACACCCCTTCAGGAAAAAAAAAATCCCATGGCTACTCCAAACGGTCACTAAAATAGCAAACAAGGGAGCAAGTTAGTTCATGGATTTGTCTTCAGAATATATGGAGCATCTTCTCGAGTGTTGTTTAAATCAAGACTCAACACATTTAATACAAATAGTTTACTTAAAAACAGTAACAAAGAATTTTGCGGCACACTGAAGGCTAACCATACCCTGTTTCCCTGAAAATAAGACCTAACTTGAAAATAAGCCCTAGTATGATTTTTCAGGATGCTCGTAATATAAGCCCTACCCCAAAAATAAGCCCTAGTTAAGTGAAACCCCGCCCTCCACCATTATGCATCAACTAGAAGAAGATGACATGACTGTATTTGAATAAATGTAGATTGTTGTACATGAAAAAAATAAAACATCCCCTGAAAATAAGCCCTAATGCATTTTTTGGAGCAAAAATTAATATAAGACCCTGTCTTATTTTCGGGGAAACACTGTATATATATGTGGCATATACACTTCTGTGGACTGCAGGCCCCTAAAAACATATGTCAAAGTAACGAGTTAAAGGGCAGAAATACAATTGGCATCCACTGATTTTAAGTCTTTAAGGACTATGTTTATTGTTTTGCTCTCACCCACCACCAGTGTTGGAGAAAGAAACCTCCCACTAGCAAACGAAAGGCTCCCGACACCCTCTAAAAAAGGCAGGGATCATGAGCAAAGGAAAGGCACTCTGCACATGCTCAGATCCTCTCACTTACGCCTTGAGGAAAAAATAATAGTAGTACTACTACTAGTCGTAATTATTATTATTATTATCATCACCATCACGTCAGAACTGCATGTCATATTGAGCTTTTAATGAGATCAGAGAGTAAGTTTTTAGAAGATGCAGTTTAGCATTCAGTCATATAGACTTTTTTAGCACTGGAAGTTTTGTTGTTGTTAATGTTTCTAGTTGGTTTGACCCTTTTCAGTATTGCAGAGGAACTATTACGTATTAGGGACTCCTATTGTCTTTGAGTGATGCAAATAGCCTTGGGTCCCCATCTTCAGGAGAAAAAAAGCGGGGTAACAAATATTTTAAATAAATCATGACAAATCATTTTTAATCTCAGCCCTGCAGGTCGGGAGCACTGAGTGACTTTTGCGGTCTAATTGTTGCTTCATAGCCTCATATTTTTCCCAGAAAGTCATTACTTTCATGTATTACATGAAATACTTGAAATACACGAAATACTTTCATGTAAAAATACACTTTCATGTGAAAAATACACTAGGAAATACATGTAAGTAATACATGAAATACTTTCATGTATTACTTATATGTATTTCCTAGTGTATTTTTTTCCATTGATACACTGTTTTTGCCCCCTCTTTTTTTTTGTCCCTCTTAAATAGATATAAATAGATGTATCTTTGTTGTATCTTTCACTGAACGCTGCCTGGATATTTTCCATCCTCTGCCATTAAACAAATATTTTGAGTGTTTACTAAACAAAGGACTTCTTTTTTTCCCTTCTTCTTGTTCTCGAGACCCCCCTCTCGTCGGCCAAAGAAAAGGAACTCTGCACATGCTCAGAGGGAGGCGTTCACGCCCATCTTTTCAGCCAAACGACTGAGCTAAAAAATATAAAAATAAAGCGCACCAAAAAAAAAAAAAAAGGCCTCGCTGGTGGATTTACCCAGAAAACTGCCTCTGAAATAAATCCGTACGTCTTAAAAATAATGTGTTTTTGTTTTTCCGTTTCAAACCAACCCGACTCCCTCTCAGGCAAAAAAAGAGAAAAGGATCCCGCTATCCGCAGGACCGGTATCCGCTGATTTACTTATCCGCTGCCTGATAATACTAAATTAAATTTAAAACACACACACATACCCAGAAATACGTATACACCCTGGACAGACGTATTTATCATATTTCTAGGATGTATTTACAAAGAACTGGCCGCTGGAGGGAGGCAAGAGACCATGCAAGGTCTACCGTTCGCTATTTCAGCGTTTTTCGGCATCCACGGGGGAGAGGGCGTTAGAAACGATCCCGCGGTCCTCCTGGATATGTACATACCTCATGGGGGAAGCACTCTGCCCATGCACAGAAGACACACGTTGCCTCCTGAGGCAAACGGTTTCAGACCAGAGGTGTGTTTTTTTCCCCCCTCCCTCTCTCAGGGAAGGCGTTCAATAAAAGCTTTTATTTTATTTTATTTCAGAATCTCCCCGCCCCTCCCGAGGCTCTCCGGCCCTCTCGCCTGACCTGCGTGTCGTCGAAGGTCTCCTTCGGCCCGGTCTCCTCCATGGCGGCCCTTTTCCCTGAGGCGAGAAAATGGCGGCCAAATTTCCCGCCTCTCCCGCGGCAGCGGCGACGTCATGGCGGCTCTCCTGGCGCGGTGGGCGGAGCTAAGGCGGGGATAGAGGGCGGGCCAGAAGAGGGCGGCCAAAGGGAAAAGAGGGGGCGTGGTCTTTTTCCCCTCCCTTCCCCCCCTCCCGCCCGACGCTGAGGGGGAGGAAAGAGACCGTTTTTACCTCACAGGGAAATAAAACATTCGGTCTTTTAAAGCTTGCTTTCTCCCCCCTGCGCCCGGTTCTGTGTGGTGTTTTTGTTTTTAAAATATTTTAATTTTATTGTATTTTGATGATGATGATGATTTTCCTTTGGGTTTTTTTCCCCTGAGAACTTTTATTGACAGGGAGGCCTTTGGTGAGGAGGAGAAAGGCGGGGCAAAAAATATTTTAAATAAATAAATAAATTCCATCCATCCATATAAACAAAGAAACATCCATAAAATTAAAATGTCTTAGGGGGCAACATGTAACCATGGAATTAAAAAGTCTTAAGGGTGTGTTTATTATCATTATTGTACCGTGTGTGGTCGACTTGGAAGAAAAGTCTGATTTTGTAAGAAACTTATGGAGCAAAATCCTGTCCTTCTGAAGGCAAAAAATAAAAAATAAACTTTTTTTTTTCAAACAATGATGCTTTTAGGGAAATGCCCCCTTGCAAAATCTTGGGTGGGAAGGGATTAATTAAAGCAATTCATGGGAAAGACTTGGAAGAAAGTCTTTTTTTTAATTGCTCTCCGATAAGTCAATAAAGTCCTTATGAAATAAAAATTACATTTCACTCATGATGCCTTTTGGTCCGTTTTTGCCTCTTTGCTCCTTTCCCACCTCAATTTTGTCCATTTATTAGTATTTATAGCGATTAATATAAAAATAAATGGCTCCCAACCGTTTCACACAGATACAAAATCCTCACACAAGACTCTCTCGTTGTCTCTTAATTAGGAATACAGCACAATCTTGAAATTTATTGACCTGCCTGTGTTGTTAAGCTTGATTAATTGTTTAATTGATTTACACCCCATCGATCCCCGGACTCGGTGAAAAAGTGATAAATCACTATAAAAAATACTATTTTTAAAATCATTTCCAGCTCACTCCACAAACCAATTTTGCCATATCTAGTTTTAAAATATTTTAAAAAAATAGAAATGGCCCTGAGAAGATTTCTCAAGATGAAGGACGTAACATGGAACAAAAATCTGCATTGGGCTTTGAAAACTAAAATTTATTTTATTTTTAAATTATTTTAACCTCCTTTGTATGCCGCTTTGGAAAAAAGGATGTTTCAAAAGGTATTCTAGAAGCATTTGCAATGATCAAGGAACGGAGGGCGTCAAACCCATTCAAGCTACTCCTAAATCTCCTAATGGCTATGTCAAATTTTGAGAATTGCATATTTTCATCTTCTATTTATATTTAAATTGTATTATATATACTTTTATATGTGATATATATGTACGTGTGTGTGTTCTTATGTTTTGGGATTAAGCCTGCACAAGCATGTCAAGTCAATAAAATATTATTAAATATTTCAGCCTCTTTTTGAGAACCAATTTTTATTCAGCTCGGCACATTTCCTATGATTCAAAAGTAAATGATAATGTTTATTTTAACATCGAATCGTTCCCAGACTATGAAATATCTCTTCTGGCCACTAGATGCCCCCATTTATCTACTGTCTAAAATAGTCAAAATACATCTGTTCAGATTTTTTTTTAAAGCATTTATTCTGTCCCTTTATATCATTCATTTTCCAAGCTAAATAGCCCTTCCTGACAGTAAGGCCCACCACATTAGGAAGCCATTAGGTGTGCAATGAGTATAATGTAATGATGTCTTGTTTTTTTCAAAAAGCAATAGCCTTTGGTAAATGCATTGAAATTCTGAAATTGAAACTAGTGAAAATGTCAAATGTTTGAAACTTATAGAACCACTGAAAATGTTGTTTTTGAAATTAATTCGTTTTCTCCAGATTTTTTTTGTTCGTTTAATATCTGCTCTTTTACAAGACGTAACAATTTCTTTACAAAAAACAACAACAATCCCTAACATTTATTTCTAGGAAAAGTGCCCATTATACAGATCCAACAACCAGCAGAGAAGGAATGTCTCAGCTTTACAGTAGGTTGACTCTTGGGTTTGATCTTCTTTAATCTAGGCATTATATGAGGAAGAGGAGACAGAGCCCCCATGCCCTGTCCAGTTGGTATGAATGAATTCGCCCGGTTTCGACACCAGTTCGTAGGTATGGGCACCAAAATAATCCCGTTGAGCCTACAAGAAATTGCATATATATTACATTATCAGTGAATGACATTCCTAGGGAGGGGTAAGCTTGTTGCAGACTCTTCTGTTTTGGCCTGTTTTTAAACTTTTCATGGTCACTTCAAACATTATTTTTCTAGCAACGGACTTCTCTGCTAGCTTTTGTAGACTGCAACCCTTTGAAGACACTGGAATCCATAAAGCCCGGTCCAAAATAATACTTATTAGTCTAGAAGGTGCTTAAGTTCAACCAGTGAGTTTCACGGTTCAGTGGCAATCATCCCAGGCCAGAAAACCACTACAGCACGCTAGCATAAAAGTCAACGGGCCATAAAAATAATCAGATTTAAGTTAAATAACACGTGAAACCACCCTGAGAACAGCTGGCTCTGCTAAGCAGGATAAGTTTCAAATCCGCCTCCGTTGTCGTGCGTTTGCTTACCTGAATCAGGTTCGCTGGAAGGGTCCCATGTCTGTACCCATCGTAGAAAGAGAGCGCCGTGGTAAAGCACGGCATCGGGATGCCCAGCTGTACGCCAGTGCTGATGGCACGTCGCCAGGACTCCTTCCGGTGAGGGCCAGAAAAGAAACTTTTAAAACACTGCGGACAGCCAAATGCCACTTCCTTGACCTCACGCGGCCTTATAACAGGTCTGCCGATTTCCTATTTATTAGTTATACTTAACTAAGCCAACCTTTTAAACGCATTCCTGAACGAAGCCCTGATCCTTTGGCGCTTGACTGCAGTGTTCTGCATTTTAAGACCCGTGTAAGTACATTTACATCTTCGGAAAACAACCCTCGGTATGCAATCCAGCTTTATCAGCTTCTGAATCCACAAATGGGATGCACGGGGGAGGGGGGTATTTATGTGTTTATTTATTTAAAATATAAATGATAGATTATGGACTGCTCTTGTACAAGATGCTCCATTCCAATCTTCCTTCCACACAGATTTCCATTCTCCCCTTGAATCAGTATTTCAGAGCTCCCGAGAGCGTCCAGTCTTCCCGAAGCTGCTTCTGAGCATTTTCCACCATCTTTTTTTATTATTATTATTTTTTACTCTTTTCTATACTACTGCAATTATGGGATTCTTCGAAGACACCTGATATCTCTTCCATCTCGTACAGAGAAGGTGCTAACTCTGCTACATAAGGAGCGGCATTCAGCTCGCTCCATAAATACATACGATTTCATTTCTCGTTGCTTCCCTTTGGGTTACGTACCTGACAGTTCTCCACAGCTGTCTTAAAAAAGTTATCCAGGAGTAGGTTCTGGAGGTCAGGATTTCGGTCAAACGCTTCTTTGATTTTGCCCAGAAACACGCTATTCGGATGACATACAAAATAAGTCATTGAGAGCTCTAATAGGGCTTGCCATCACATAAGTATGCGGTCAGTTGATGTCCCAAATTTACTTGATGCAATGACTTACATACCAGTTCTAAGGAATCTCTAATCCGCTAAATCACGGCTTCCCAATCTTGGGTCCCTAGGGGTCATTGGACTACAACTCCCAGAAGCCTTCCCCACTCGCTGTGTTGGCCAAGATTTCTGGGAGTTGTACTCCAAGAACATCTGGGGACCCAAGGTTGGGAACCCCTGTCGACATTTTGGACTACAACTCCTGTAATCCCCACCTTTACACTGGTGTTCTTAGCAGGGTCAAAGCAGAAATCCAGAACATTTAGCGGGGCAAAGCTTTTTGGACATTTTAAAATTCCATATGTATAAATGCAGTACGTTTTTAAATATTCATGGACCAAAACCTTGAAAGAAAAATGAAAGATGGCAACAATTCTTGCAAAGCTAAATTGTGCATCCTCTACTATATTCTGCCATGTTATTTTCTGCACACGATGAGACCCGCAGTGTGCACAAAGCCCTGGCTGCAGCTTGATAAGTTTTTCAAGTGGGGCTCCAAGCAGAGAAAATTGTCCCACTGTCTTCAGATTCTTCTCTCCCGCTCACCTTCGGATGATGCAGCCACCCCGCCACATCAGGGCGATGGAACCGTAATTCAGCGTCCAGCCAAACTCTTTGGCTGCCTGACGGAATAACATGAAGCCTTGCGCGTAGGAAATGATCTTGGAAGCGTAGAGGGCCTGCAAAGGACACCGGGAATCCACATTTAGAAAAACACATACCAACAAAACGTCAAAGGTTCTTTACCTTCAGAAACTACATCCGTACTCAACTGCATATCAAGCACAAAAGGACTGCCATGTCTTAAGAAAGATGCAGACGGCCCTCTAAGGCTTCCAAATACTTAATTGAACCAGCAGTCGACTTTGCTCGGCACAATTGCTTAAAGTGTACAAACTGCACAATTCTGCGCAAAAGTGGGTGATCACTTGTGCAAGACATTCTCACCCACGTGCAAACTCTTGCAAAAAAGCTTGCCATCCTCCATGGCAAGGAGGGGGGGAAAATGCAACTTTTCGCCCTTGCTCAAAAGGATGAGATGACGGAAAATTTACATTCCCGGTCCAGGTGGTTGTGAGGTTAGGCATTTGTTAGGCCACACAGGCCAGGAAAACAGCACCCATGCTGCAAACAGAGTAACACAGAGATCCTGGGTAGTAGGAGATAATTTTCAGATCTACTCCAGATTAACAAAATCCCTTGGATATTGAGTTGACCAAAAGGAGCCCTCAGTTTCTGGAGCTCCTGTCAACTCAACTCCAAAATTGCAGCTTTACAACCTAGGCTTCAAGGAAGCAATGGCCATCTTTGTTGGTTCCATCCTGAAGAAGACATGAACACAAATGATACGTTCTGCACACCCAAAGCCGTAACTCACTTTGCGAATGTCCTCCAGAAATGCTGTTTTATTTCCGCTGAACTTGGTCGCTTTGGGTCCATGCAGCACCTTGCTTGCCTGGACCCGTTCGTCTTTAAGGGAAGACAGGCATCGGGCAAAGACAGCTTCCCCTTGGCAGGAAAAAAAAAAGAATCAAACCTAAGTCACTCTGATGACAAGAAGGGTCAACCCTTTGCTATGCGAACAGAAAGGAAGCTCTAGGTTATTGGGCAACTAACAAATATAATAATTAAAAATCACTTTTTGAAAGAACTTGAATTACCCCACAAAAATGTACAAGACGTCGTATAAGAAGACTGGCACAATCTGGGAAAAGCTGAAGCCAGCAGGAAAAGAGGAAGACCCAATACGAGATAGACCAACTCCCTAAAGGAAGCCACAAGCTCAAATTTGCAGGAGCTGAGCAGGGCCGTTGAGGACAGAACATTTTGGAGATTTCTCCTTCACAGGGTTAACATAAGTTGGAGGCAACTTGATGTCATGTAAAAACAACAAGACTGGAACAGACGTGGAAACACCGAGCCTGCATAATTTAGAATTTACTACATGTCTTTTCCTCTCGATGCCCTACATGCAGAGATTTCTTGGAATATGCCAAATGTTGTTACAGTAGAATAAGCCCCACTGTACACACAGGGGGATGGACCCAACACGCTCAGGACGGGACTGCAAGCAAGGACAAGCTATGGCATGAAACGAAGAACAGGCAGGCCAGTGAAGAGTTATATGGAACAGGCGGGAGGGAGAGGACAAACACAGAAGAGAAGAAAGGTCTCTGAGTCATAGAACTGCTTGTAGGGACCTTGTGGTCACACCCACGCCCTGCTCCTCCATTCACAAAACTTTCCCTCTTTGCAGCCGAGTGATTTCCTGCTGCTTTGTGACAGGAGAGGAGGAATGACTCTGCTTTTTCAGTCCAAGAAACTGCAAGTCATGGTGAGGAGGGAGGGATCCATGGAAAGGCAAGTGAAGAAGGCCATCCTCCCGCTAGCCACGCCTCGTCTCCCAAGACAAAGCGGGATGGTTTACCTAAGGTGGAGGACTGGGGGGCGCGCCCTCCCCTTCTGAAAGGGAAAAGGAAACCCAGAGGCAAAAAATGAAGCCTGTTCAAAGGCCACGTCATGTCGGAGAGAGGAAGGAACGCACACACAAAAAGGGCAGCCAAAAGGGCTACCCCACACGCACAGTGGCCACTAACCAATGAGAGTGACAGGAACCCCGTACTCCAGGGCCGAGATGGCCGTCCACTTCCCAGTGCCCTTCTGGCCGGCGCTGTCCCGGATTTTGGGAAGCAGATGCTTGCCATCGGCATCCCGATACTTCAAGATGTTGGCCGTGATCTCGATCAGGAAGGAGTCCAGTTCTGTCTTGTTCCATTCCTCAAAGACCTGGGCAGGAGGGAGAGGGTGGGAAATGCAGCCCGTGGCACGTAGAGAGGGCCGGGGGTTCAACAGTTTTGGCCTGGAATGTTTATCAGGCCCTGGGAATCCGACCCACCCACCCTCGGGAGAAGGGAAAGGTAATCCCTTCTGAGTATGCTCTACCCAGAACACCCTGGAAAGGGTCAGTAAAAGCCAACATTGACCTGATGGCACACAGTGATGATGATGGTAAGGAGGATAGTCTAAGCCAGCGATGGCGAACCTATGGCACATGTGCCACAGCTGGCACGCACAGCCCTTTCTGTGGGCACACAAGCCATAAGCCGCCGGATCGCTACTCTCCCCCCCCCCCCCGCACCCAAACCTCAGGAGGCAGCCACAGTGCTGGCGCTTCGACAGGCGGCGGGCCAGGATCCGGAGCAGCTGGCGCTGGCGGCGGATCCAGAGTGGGGTCTTGAGGCACTTCCGTGCCCGGGATTCCCCCTTCCGCCGCCACTTCTGATTCCGCCGCTGCCGCGGCACGTCGCCCGCTGAGTTTTGTTTTGTTTTTCCAGTTCGGGCCCTCGGGGCCCAAAAGGGTTCGCCGCCACTGGTCTAAACTATCTGGAAGGGACCAAGCTAAGAAATGCTACTCCAAAGACCCTCAAAGGCAGGAGATATGAATGCCCTTTAACTTTGGAAACTCAAACTCTGGGACCGCAGGCCAATTTCACTCACCGTTACTATTCCCGCCTTTGGGATCATGCCGAAGGACGGCCGCCTTGACCTCGTTCAGCAAAGAGGCTCTCACTGTATTTGACGGATGTGATCACACACACACACCCAAAACCATTGATTTCATCCCACCAGCATTAAGTGGACGAGGCCAGCTTGCTTTTTCCACCTACCTTGGCCATCTCGTCATGGTCCATGTCCAACACGTCCTTCATGAGGTGGTAGGCCTCGCAGATCAACTGCATGTCCCCGTACTCAATTCCATTGTGCACCATCTTCACGAAATGGCCGGACCCTTCATCTCCTACCTGCCGGACGTGAGGGGGGGGGGGGGAAACGAAGGAATGGATCCCAGGGCAAGCTTCAGTACAAAATTGATTCATTTTAAATATTTTATCCCGCCTTTCTCTCCTTGAAAGAACCCAAGGCACCAAAAGACAGC
The DNA here is from genome assembly GCA_037013535.1 of Intellagama lesueurii. Taxonomy (NCBI): domain Eukaryota; kingdom Metazoa; phylum Chordata; class Lepidosauria; order Squamata; family Agamidae; genus Intellagama; species Intellagama lesueurii. The sequence goes on along the minus strand of JBAJHW010000016.1, from coordinate 10,493,773 downwards.
TTCCTGCTCTAAGGCAGGAACGAGTCTGTACTACAAATGAAGGTGTGACTTCTAAAAGCCAGGAGAAAGGCCCAGAATGAACGCAGAGGTCCATCTTGCTCCCCATCCTTCAAAGGGGCAAGACCACCCTCCGGGTAGACATGGAACAGCCCACGGGACTTACCCAGTCACAACAGGGTTCCCCAGTGCCTACTTTGGCCGCAATGCTCTGAAAGATGGTCTTGATATGAGGCCTGCAAAAGAAGGGCAGATTTGAGGAACCAGGAAGAAAGAGCATCCTGTTTGTTAACACCTTTCAAAAGAAACTGCAGTAACAAAGTATTTCTTATTGGTGACTATGTGACCGAAGCGTTCTGCTTTTTTGTATTTTACAATTTCTTGATCTTTATTCATTCACCTTGGCACTTCTTTAGCACCTCCTCTCACCGCCGTAGAGAACACATGTTTTAAAGGCAGAGACACAATCTCCTACATGCATCTCTCTTCAGCAGCACGCAGTCCAAGCAGAAAGAACACCCTGCTCAAGGAAACAAAGTGAGCAAAAACTGGACACTTACCACGCCTCTTTGGCTCCCCCTGGCATAAGTGAGGGGCCGTACCTGGCCCCCTCTTCACCACCGCTAACCCCGCTCCCCACGAACAAGATGCCTTTCTCCTTGAGTTCCTTGCAGCGCCTCTGAATACAGAAGAAAGAGAGAGAGAGTAATTCATCTCAAAGGGAAGACTGTGGTGTGAGACTGACGCATCCCTTATTTAGCACAAAGTATACATGGCGCTGAAAAGAAAAGCAGATTTCTGCAGCAATTTAAGCCAAAAAAAGCCTTTTAAAACTTGCTCAGTCTAATGTTTCAGTTGGAAGCCCGTGCATGGAAGCCCACACTTGTGATCTTAAGGACTAGGCACTTGCAGCTTTTTTTTTTTTAAAGCATATTGAATTATGCACCCAGTCCTGCATTAATTACTTATCATCTAGCACATGGATGGGAAGGTGGATCTGGATCTACTCGGTTATCACTTAAGTGAGTTGCAGTCGTGCAGCAACCGTTTCTGACTCCCAATTATTAGATAATAACAGCAATGAAATCCCCACCCTAATTTATACGGCTGAAAGGAAAGAAAAACCTGGGATCACCAGCAGTGGCTTTTATGCACAGAAGGACTCTGAGCTTTGCACAGTTCTGGATTTCAAAACAAAACTCTGGGTGCAGAATTATTTAATTGTACATGGACGGATCTGAGGATATAAACTATAGCACAGTAGATCACACAAGACTTAAGGCTGCCTACGACGGATGTGCCAGGTAAGAGTTGCGTCAAGAAAGCTGAAGTTCCAATTCAAGCCCCCCCCCCCCCCAGAAGCTTTGGGGCAAACAAAGATATTTCAGAACCCTGAGTCCTACTCGTAAGAATAAAATGATCTCAGCCAACCCTATCGCAAGTTCCTCGGAGGAGAAGCGAGGCGCACGTACCGTCGAGTCTCTATACTCAGAATTTCCACCATCAATAATGATATCCCCAGGACTCAACAGCGGCACCTGTCAATGAAAAGAAGTAGCATGATTTCTTTGTTTCATTCACTCTATACCAGAAGACATCAGAGCAAGGAATAATAAATAAAATTGCTAGCAGCTTGCTTTCCAGAAGGCCGAGGGAACTCTAAGAAATTCACAAGCTGAGCCTAAAGGCAACAGCGGTCATGGATGCTTCTCCTGGAGCCTTCCAGTTCCAGCAAAACACAGTTTACCTTCACATCCAAACGGCGCAAGCTATGGCTACCACAACCCATGCAGCCAGAATCGGAAACTATGGTTTGGTTTGGCTTGCAGAAAAATCGAATGCCGTTGTGTCCCTGGACGGAGTCAAGACCTCCCCAGTCTCCTACATATGCCAGTCCCCTCACCAGTTTGTTGATGAAATCATCCACCGCGCTCCCAGCTTTCACCAAGAGGATGATCCGGCGTGGTTTCTTCAGCTTTGAAACCATCTCTTCCAGCGAGTGAGCTCCGATCACTTTTGTCCCCTTGGCTTCCTTGGCTAGGAAATCGTCCACTTTGGAGACAGTCCTGTTGAATGCACAGACCTGGGAGAGTAAGAAAGGAAACCATGAGAGTTAGCATGTTTTTAATTTTTTGGCAAGAATTACTGAAATTTATGAAATACAATAGCCAGATCTGCCCTTGCATTTCTGGGACGAAGAGGCTCTTTCCACTTCTAGAGAACTAAAAATACAAGATGCCTCTGCATTCGTTTTTCTGTTTTCTGTTGCCAGTGAAAGATAACTAAAAAGGGATTTTAACCAGTCACAGCGCCTTGAAAATAAACATCTGCACCCCTCGGTTCCCATCCCTTGGTCTTTTCAACATTGATCACAGCATCCTATTTTAACACTTACAGAATCCACGGCAAAGTCTAAGAAGAGTTTTGGAAAGGGCCGCTCAAGAAAGTTAGCCAAGTTAACAGCTGGACTGAGAGATAAAAAAATAAAATAAAACCGGGGGAAGAAAAATCCCTCCTTTCCCCCATTTTAGATTCTTTGAGAGGATGCAGTGTGGGCAGGATAAAGCACGTGGTTGAAACAAATGCATCATGGTTGAAATATGAGGCTCAGGTCTCCGGGCCCTTTTACTCACCACGAAGCCATGATCGTTTATGTTCAGGATGAGATTCTGGCCCATGACGGCCAGTCCGATCAAGGCAATGTCTGCTCTGAAAAGGAAAAGAACAGAAAGGACATTTGCTAGAAGACTCGGCTGCAGGCCATCTGACCTGCCGACCTCCAGGCCTATGAAATACACCTCTTTAGGTGGATCAAGCCAATGGGCTCAGCGGCAGGATGAGGGCCAAGGCAGATGCTTTGGGAGCCGATTTAACTGAGCCATGGTTTCCTACTGCCTGACACCAAAGAAACAGTATGGAGCATCTCGCCCTTCTCTAGATCAATGGGTCCCAAGATGTCCTTGGACTGAAATCCCAGCCAGCCCAGCTAGTGGTGGAGGCTTCTGGGAGTTGTAGTCCAAGAACGTCTGGGAACCACTGCAGCCCAGAGGACAGGTCGTGCCAGTCCATTCCAAATTAGGATACGAGCTTGGAGCACAAAGAGAAAACGGGTTTTCCTTCTGGTGAATCTTCTCCTTTTGTCTCAGCCATGCAAAAGAAGACAGACTTGTTGCACAGGGCAGGTCTCAAGAACCATGGCGTGCTTGAAGCCACACAGAGAAGGGGGACCGGCAGGGAAAGAAGGCCCTTTTGCAAAGCACTCCGGACTTGAGAAGTTACGAAAGATGGGGGCACCCGTTGCCACACGGTCTTGCAAGACAGCACGATGTCTTACATGGAAAATGAACGGGAAGTGAACAGGATTACCTAACCCAGTTAGGTTTCTGTCTTCACAAACCAGGCCAGGGCACCAAAGAATAAAAGAATCTGATTAAGGGGGGGGGGGGGAATAAAAAATCGAGACGTGTTTAAAACGTTGTCTCCTGCTTAATGCCTTGGCTTAAACCCACCAGGAGCTCATCTCTTCCAGTTCAGAGACTGGACAGTCGAGAGACTCCAAACGAGAAGTTCCAGGCAGAAAACCTTCTGGGTGTCTCAACAAGAGAGACCTTCCTCAAACACAGTGAGGATCCCCAAAAAAAAAAAAAAAAAAAAAAAAAAAAAAAAAAAAAACACACACACACAAAAAAAGAAGAAGAAATGATTAAGAGAAGGAAAGGAGAGAGGGGACTTTACGTGCCTCCTCAAAAAGCAAACGGATTAAACCCGGGGCTCAGCCTGCTTTTCATAACACATTTGTGCCGTCTTTCAGATCATCAGGGCTTGCACAATTTAAGCCGGCCAAGTGTTACGAGAGCGGTGTGGTAACACGCAGATGGCAACACACTTCCTGCCTGTGCTCTTCCCTCTGCAGGGCGAATTCTTCCTGATTCTTATATTTCCTAGTTACGAGGTTCATAAGACACACTTGGTCCAAGAACAGTACACAGGGGAGCGCAACGGAGAGAAGGGTCCTGTGTTCAAGTCTCGCCTCCGGACTTCCAAGTGGGATCAGGCGCAGACCTTTCATCGGACCCTCCGTACCTGATCTTAAGTTCCTATTGAAACGGAAACCTGTTCCATAGCCAAGTTCTAAATATCCCAGCGCCAGGTTATCTGATATACGATTTGACACCCGTGTGAATCTGCCTGGACCCTAATATGAGCTACAGAGGCTCAGCTTTTTGCCTTGGAAAGCTCTTGTCAGGCACCCCGGCACAAAAGACAGGGCCTTCTCTGTGGTGGCCCTTTCTTTTATGGAACGCTGCTCCTCGGGTAGTGTGCAGGGCTCCCACCCACCACCACTGTTTTTAAATGGGTTTTTTTAAGACTGGCTTGTATTAGGCTGGTTTTAAATGATTTCCTGACCATCTTTTCTATTGCGATTTAAAAGGTGACTGTTTTAAATATTACAAACTCTTTTAATTAACTGCTTTTTTGTATGTGAGTGCTCCAAATTCTTCCTGTGTGAACCACCATGGAGAGGTTTGCTTCTAAAGAAGGTACAGAAATATTTTAAATAAATATTAATACACTCCTTCTTGGAGCGATTTCACAATGCTCATCGGGATTACTGATCTGCAATGGTGGAATTAGCTCAGTCCAGTTGCCCAGGTCATTTACTCCAGATTATGCAATCTATAATTAAGGGTATAATGTCACAAATGCATCCTGCACAGAAACATCCATGTAAACATTTCTCATTCTTGCTAGCTGTCCACTCAGTTCAGTTCACTTTAATTCCTTTCCCCCCCCCCCCATGGAAGTACTCAAAGGGAGCAATATAAAATATTTTAAATAAATACAAATAACAAACATTGTGGCTTTCACAATTGTTCAACTGGAAAAAAAAATCAAGGAAGGAAGGAAAGCAGGCCCCCGCCAGGTGAATTCATGGCAGAGATCCACTTTTCCCTACACATGATGGTTCATCCACTTAATCCATTTTTACCCCACCCATCATCCCTCCATCAGATCAGGGCTCTGCCCACAGATTAGCACACCCAGGCGTCTCCTCCCACAGAGCTAACAACAGCCCCCCCCCCCAAGTATGTCCAAGTTGAAACTGCTTAGATTTCCAAAGTAAAATCTCAACCATCGGCACAACCAAGCCCATGTTCCTTTCTAGAGTTCACTCCTGGTAAAATGTGAAGGATCAACAGAACAGTCTCTGGGCATGTACAGAGTGCTGTCTGCCGCCGTCCCACCCCCACATTCACACCCCAAGTATCCAAATCTGTCAGCACTACGTACTTGGAGGGCAGTAATTTTCCAGGAGGTGCAAACTCCAGGGCCGACCAGCCCTTGCAAAGTTTGAATCTAGAAAATAGGCATTGCTACACACACTTCAACGCATTCGTTCCGCGCAAATTACTTCTGTGTAAAATATTCGGAAGTTCAGCCCGGCGGAATGAAAAGGCAGGGAAGACGAGCAGATCAGATTCCAAACCAAGAAAGAACCCAAAGTATTTACAAAACTGCTTATTTTTTGTCCATTTTTAAAGTACAACCCTAGGCCCACGCCGGAAGGCGCCCTTTACTGGCGAGTAAGCCTCCCCTGAAGCCAAGGGGCAAACCAGGCTTTTAAAGGAGGGGGGGTGGTTTTCCTGAGGGTCGGCTGCCATTCCCACGGGGGATCGGGACCCGCTCCTTGCGCGCCGCCTCGGCTGGAAGGGAGGAACCACATCGAATGGAGAGTTTTTACGCACGGAGGGGAAAGTGCTCTGGGGGCGTTCGCTAGCTTCAGCGAGCGCCCCAGGGGAGCGCAGCGGGGCTTACTCCCGAGTAGCCACGCCTTGGGGCCCTGCTCGCCTTCCTCGCTCCCTTCCCTGCCCCTTCCTTCCCGGGCCCAGGCGGGGGGGGGGGGTGGCCTAGGGCCAGCCGGCCAGCGACTCACTCGGCCATGGCGACGGGTCGGCGGCGCTGCTCCGCTTCCTCCTGCTGCTGCTGCGACCGGCGCTTCCCGATGGACGGGCTTCTGCCGCCGCCGCCGCCGGGGCCCTCCTTCCTTCCTTCCTTCGCTCCGCCCGGGCCAACCCACCGAGGGGGAGGAACCCGGCTCGGGCCAGCCTCGGCTGATCGGCTCCGGAGGGCCGGGCGCGGCGGCCCTTTAAAGGCGCAGGACCGGCCTCGCCTGCAGCCCGTGGAAAGGCAGCCTTCTGTCCAGCCTGCCCGGCCTCTCTCTCTCTCTCTCTGCGGTGGTTGCGGAGCCAGGATCCGCTCCGTTTCCCCGAGGGGCAGCTTTTGGCTGGGAGGGGTTTGCGTTAAACTATAAAACCCTCCTCTTAGGGAATGGTTGCGCTTCCTGCGCCCACCTTCGGGCTGATGGCGATCCTATGAACGAGCCCTCTCCAAAAAGGCCTGGCTTCCACGGCGCTCTCCCTACACTCAAGCCTGTGGCTTCCTTTAAGGAGTCAGTCCATCTCGCATCAGGTCTTCCTCTTTCCCTGCCGCCTTCCACCTTATGGTCTTCTCCAGGGAATCCTGCCTTCTCAGGATGTGCCCAAGGTAGGCCTGGTGCAAGACTCGAAAGGATAAAAGGCACCGATTTACAGTATGGCCCTAGAAATCTTTACTCGAAAGGAAGCCTGAGTCTACTGAGCCCCTTCAGGCCTTACTTCTAAGATACCTATACCATTCCCCCGCATCCCCGATAGCACAACGGATCTGCTAACTAGAGGATGCTAAATATCTCCCTGCAACCAACTCTACTCCATAGGCATGTGCTTTATTTTTATGCCATCAGTCATACCTCCACCCCACCAGTACCCTAGTATGGCTGGCTTCCACAAGAGAGGCGATTTCTGTAGCCCTCAAAATTAAAAATAGTGCTGGAAATTTACCAGCTTTGAAAATTCAAAAAGAGAAGCCAAGGGAAGAGAGGTCGTTGTGCTGGTGAATCAGGTGAGGAGGAAATGCTCACTGCTGCCAGCTGGGGCTCCTCCTATACACAGCCTCCCTGCTTTCACCTCAACCCTGGTTATTGGGTGCCACCTGCCTGCCCAACACCCACCCAGGTGGGCAAGCTTTCCAAACAAGTCTTTCTAGAGCCACCTCCCCCCCCCCACCGGGCTGAATGCTTTTCCTAGCAGGCGTTTCTTCCTCCTCAGACTGGGAGATGCTGTGTGAGGCTGCCACGAAGACCAGTTATGCCTCAACAATAAAGGTGAGTCTTCTTGGGCCGTGGTGGCGCTGCGGGTTAAACCGCAGAAGCCTCTGTGCTGCAAGGTCAGAAGACCAGCTGTCGCAAGATCGAATCCACGCGACGGAGGGAGCTCCCGTTGCTTGTCCCAGCTCCTGCCAACCTAGCCGTTCGAAAGCATGTAAACGAGAGTAGATAAATAGGTACCACCTCGGTGGGAAGGTCACGGCATTTTGTGTCTAGTTGCGCTGGCCACGTGACCACGGAAACTGTCTTCGGACAAACGCTGGCTCTATGGCTTGGAAACGGGGATGAGCACCGCGCCCTAGAGTCGAACACAACTGGACCAAATGTCAAGGGGAACCTTTACCTTACCTTCTTGGGCACCTTACTCTCAACCCTCTTCTAGTCTCATCAGGAAAGGAACCCACCAGGACAAAGGATTTAAGTCAACAAGGAGGGCAAGGGTTCCCTGCCTCTCAGGGCAGCAGGAATCTTGTCCACCGTTTCTGGTGACTGTTTCCCGTCAAGGTGAATGGGGCGGCTGGCTGGAAAACAGAACCCCCCAGAAGTAACCCAGATTCACCAGAAGAGACAAGACAGGTCTGTAGACCAGAAGGAACATCTCAAAACCTGTATAAAGGTTGTTTGTACCTTTGGCTGGTCCAGGGGCCAATTTTCTGCCCCTAGGATTCTCCACAGCCTGCTCAAAACCCTATAAATACTCAAACCTGAAGTGGCTGGGAATCCATTCCTGGGCTTGCCCACTTTCTGTATACACTAAGTGACGAGTCCTTTGTTACGGCTGGACTCTGGGAGCAAGAACCTTCGAAAGAGCTGTGAGGCCTTTTAAAATAAAAGCAGCAGCAGCAGCTCTTCTCTTGAAACAAATTATATGGTTCTTCTTGGGGTGCACCAGGGCTGGGCCTGAAGCACAACCATCTTCCTGGGCTACCGATGGCTGGTAGTCCCAAGGGCTATATAGGGCCTTCGGCACCAGCAGAATCAGGCCACTGGGGACCAACTGCTGTCTCGCTTTGGGGGTCTCCCAGAAGCCGCTGGCTGGCCGCCATGGAAAAACGGCAGGATTAGAAAGGCTTTTGGCTGGATCCAGCAAGATGCTTTTCAAGATCAGAGTCTCAGCTCTTTCAGGTGTTAGATATGGTGAGTCTTCAGCCTGTGATTTGCTTCTTCTAAAGAGTTTTAGTGAAGGCAGCGCAACCCGAGCCGGGCAGAAAATGGTGAAGCCTTATGGCAATTACAGTCCAACGGATTGTCTGGTAAACCACATATTCAAATCAACGTACGAGGAAAAGAAGCTCGCCCAACTCAACCCGGAAGGGGTACCTTGGTAATGCACTGGTTTTATCTTTATTGTTTTTCACCTTGTTCACTAACAGTTTGGTGGTGCAAAGTTACCATACACAGAATTAGATAGTAGTTTATCTGCATTGCACACCTAAAGGCTATACAGCAAAATGGATCAGAATTAGTACAAATACATGAAGTTGTATTTACATTTTGTATACCCAAGCTCCATACATCAGATATATTTACAAAATAAAACATGGAGGGAGGGAGGGAAGGGGAAGGGAAAGAGACAAACAAGTCAGCAATTAATAATGTACAGTGTTAGGGATGTACTGGTTTTTGCCGGAATGAGATCAATGGGGTGGGGAGCGGGTTCCAGAAGGCCATTTATGTTGTGCAGTTTGGCTGGAGAAGCATCAAGGGGGGATGTACGTGTGGGGGGTGAAGAAAAGTAGGCATCTATTAAATTTTTTTTTTAATGGTGAAAAGAATGTATGTAATATGTCATTTAGGCGAGGATAACAGAAGGGATAAAACCCAAGAACTGTTCTGGATGTGAGGGGCGCAAGCAACACTCTCAGGCCTCCCCAAGCGCTGGGGGTAACTCAGCATCTCTCCAAATGAGAGCATGGAGTCAACAGTACGGAAAGCAGAGCACATCTCTCCGAAGGAAACAGGAAAAAACACGTCCATCAATAAATGCCAGCAGAAATTAGAAGACCCCTTGAAGTAATTCGATTCACTAGGGGTGTCTGCACTTTGAATATTCATACACGGCCTTTTGGACTCCTTCCTCCCCCAAAATATAACCCCAAAACACGTATTTTTGTCCCCAAATGGCTGATGTTTTTGTCTGAATGAGGAAGCACAAATTGCATACATTCCTGTGATGTAAGAAATACAGAGGAGACCATGAATCTGGGTGGGGCTACGGGAGGAGTGGAGTTGGCCGCAACAGAAAAAACGCTGTACGAAGACCGGGGGGGGGGGGGGGTGAAGTCTTGTTTCAGATACATTCAATAAACCTCAGAGCAGCAAAATTAGTTTTCTTCCCAGTCTTTTAAAGCAGCAGGTTAAACAAAAACAAAACAGCAACGGAACAGAACGACAACATCTGGCCAGCTGTGAGTGCAGAGGACGGTACCTTTTGACGGCAGCTCCAGAGGCAGGAGGCATTCACTGACTACAGAACATACCAAGGGGTATCTCCATCTCTGGCTTTAGTGTGCAATTCAGCTACAAATGCATAAACATCACCTTTAAAAAACTTAACTATTCCCTGTAAATTATCCCTAAGTAATAAAGCAGCAGTGGAAAATCTTTGCTTTGGAGCACCGAAGGGAACCTGTGAAGGGGACAAATGGTTCCTGAGGGTTTTGGGGGGTGGGTGTCTTCCTCCCCCCCTTTTCCCTTTACACCTTCTTGCAATACTGGCCAAAGAATTAAAGTGCATTGTTTGTGTGTTGTTTTTTAAAAGTCATGTTAAAATAAAAACCGAGAGCCTATAGCTGGGAAAAGAAGTGGCATTTGTGATTCTGAAAACAGATCACTGCCCAGCATCATTTCCAAAACTTGGTTCGGTTTGGCTCCTTGCCTGAGAAAGCAGCAAAATCCCCCCCCCCCCCGGCGTGAGGTACAGCGCCAACGGGGAAGCCCACTTGGAGGTCACGGCTCACGTTCCATGGGTTGGCTGGCCCAGGGCATGGCGTGGCGCCTCCCGACAGCCCGGCAGGTCCCCTAAGAGCTGGCTGACTCTAGAGGAGCAACCACCCGCCGAGCTGGCACACTTCTTTACAGACAGATTCGTACCTTGGGGGGGGGGGGGAGGATGGAAACTTCTCCGTCCTTCCCTTTCCGGGACTGTCTCCCTTCACTGGAATGATGATACATGGCGGGGGGGGGGGGGAGATGGTGGTGGTAAGGAGTGTTTTGGTCCATCAGACAACAAAGGAAAGGCTCACGGCCCAGGCTAGGAAGGTGCTATGAAAAATCTTGCATTGGGTCCCTTTTCCCCAAGCAGACGGGGCAGGGGGCTCAGAACGGGTATCTGCCCTCTGGCCGACCTGCACCCTGCGTATAAATCGATCTAAGGTGATGGGATAACCTGTGACCTAATTCCCAGCTCTGAGTCTCCCAATGTTCTTCCTGGCTCTTGGGCTTAAAGAGAGTCCCTTAATGCTTATACATAACGCCCTGTATTTATAGCCCATTCCTAAGACAGTGATCCTTCCAAAGCAAAGACTTTGCAGACAAGTTTTTTCCAAGTTAAAAAAAAAAAAAAGATACCACAAGAAAAACCAAACACAAGGTTATCTTAGTGTGCATGTAAACAAGTGTCAAAAGAGCTCTTTTCGGGTTCTGTGGCCCTACACACATTTCCCTGCCTCTCTCAAAGGCAGCACGTATAGCGATGTAACGCTGTGTGCAAAATCTTGTCCATCCTTTAAAACCACTACACAATCTGCTTAGCGGTTCAACCAGCAGCCTTGGTTCATGCATTCACATACACACCCGCACCAGCAGTGCACGGCAGATCCATTTTACGATGAAAGAAACATTAGTTATTGTACTGAGACATATACAATTAGAGTATGATGAATGAACAAGCAAAAACGCACACACGGCCCCATTTCATGTCATGATGGGGGATGCCTGAGCCCACCCTCCATCCAGGTGGTCCAGGAAACCCACAAAACTGTCCAAATGTGTTGTATCCTGAACACTTGCTATGCTTAAAAAAAAAGGGGGGGGGATGAGCATGTTAAAAATTAGCTTCACTACCATGGCAAGCTCCCTGGTGTTTCATGATAGAACGGCAATATTCTCCAAAAGGCAGCGAGGTTGCTACGTTGGTGTGAGAGAGTTCCTCCAGGGCTGACGTCCAGTGAGTTTCTGTTAGGTGATGAGGAGTGGTTTGAATGAAGTATCCCTTTTAACTCAATCCAACGGCGTGAACTGTTCTGAGATGCATCAGAAGGCAACGGACAGACAGACCAGCCGATAGTCTGATGTAGTCCTTTCTGGACATAAAACCACCCAAGGCTCAAATTGCCGTCTGGAAGGTCCAAGATCTTCCTTGATCAAAGTCAACATGAGTTGGGAAAGGAGGAGGAGCGAGGGTACGATGGCTCCTCTGAAGAAGCAAACATGAATTCACAAGGAGAAATCTAAAGCTTTGGCAGGAGAACGAGGAAGGGCTGGATTAAGGCCTCGTTCTTACAAGCAGCAGGTACAGATCAACCTTAACCACTCCAAACTTCACGATGAGTCTTGCATGATGGCGCAGGTCTCTCCACACCAAACAGCTCCCTACATATTGAAAACTAGCAGCTCAAGGCAGAGGGACATAGCCTTGCAGTCTTCTGTGTTCAGGGAATTATTTCTATATGGATTGACCCTGCAATGTTCAAGTGGGAAAATTCCAAAATGAGCGCCTCCTTCTCTTCCTCCTCCTCCTCATTTCAGCTGGTGTTTCTGCAAGGGAGGCCAAGGACCATCTAGAACATGAACGCTAAGAGAGACCTAGAACCTGCAGGGCACCATGCTTGGTCCTTGCAGATCAAACAAGCAACAAGAATACCTCATCGGGGTGAGGGTAGCTGCTTCAAGCCTGTGTAAGCAAACCCTGCTCAACTACGAAACTACTATGAAAAATTGTAATTAGATTTTAAGGGGGTGGAAAGAAGGGCACCCACCCCTCTGTTTTAGAACCTTCTCTCCTACGCAGAAGTGTAAACGACTGAATAAGCAGCGCTGTCAAGAGCGGCAATAGTTCGGATAAAATGCTGTTTTACACTATGGAAAGCAGGGGGAGATATAAATAGATCCATTCTCTCTAGAAACAACAGCAACAACCAACCACACCACCACCCCCGGCCTCCAAACATGTCCGTGCAGCTCCTACTGGTTTGCCTTTAGAGTTCTGACAGGGTGGTGTTACTGAAGTGAGAATTTTAAAGTCTGGGTCATTTGCCAATTGCCTGCGAAGCACCGCAAGTAGCAGGGGGGAGGCAACTTTGTCCCCAGCCCAAAGTTGTGGTTAAATCCTGCAAAGGATTCTGAGGAACTGTTCTACGGGCTGTGATCCTGGGGGACAGAAGGTTAAGAAGGAGCCCCCCCCCTCCCCCAGCAAGGATTACAAGCCTCCTACATTTCCCAGTCTTCTTCTTCCTGTGCCCCACGGAACACAGTGTCTTCTGTTCTCCGGCCCTGCCTCACTCCAATTGAAAGGAATCTTGTGATCTTTTGGGATACTGTTAACACAACTGAACGGCTGCACCTTCCTGACGCAGTTATAGACTTCTCAAACTTTGAGGATCCCCGCCAGAGCTTGGGAAAGCGGCCATGCAGGCTGGGGTATTCTGGGAGTTGTAGTTCCTGGCAAAGCTCCAGACTCTGCTCTCTTTCCTTCACCGTCACTGGCTGGTTCCAGGAAAAAGAATATATATATCCTGGCTCAGGAATAAGATGGGATTGCAAGCCCTCCATAGCCACGAGGCCAAGCTCAGGCGGTCTCCGGCACAATCCTTCTGAGTTGATTATTGGTTCAAACACTCCTGAGCCACGGCTGGAACTCTGCAGGCCGCAGTCACTGGTCCCGGCGGTGAGAGGACTGATCCTGACCACCAGGCACGCTGGCGACTGAACCCGTTGTGCACACCTTAGCCCTTCTCGAAGGATCAGCTGCAGGCAAAGCCCTGGGAGATGAAGAACTGCAGAGAACAACCGCAAGGCCATCACAAGCACCAGCAGAGAGAAGCCGCTGAGAAGTCTTTTAAGTGCCAACAGAACGTTGCGGAGCAGAGAGTCCTAAAATCACGGATGCACTGATTTTGGGAAAGGGGGACCCTCGAGGGATCTCGGCCACATCCCCCGCATGAATGGCACAGAAAGTGCAGGGAGCCTCCGCCTCGGGAGCAGCGGAGCAGAGCGACGTCCAAATCATGGGAGCCAAGCAAAAAGCCGGAAAGGGAAAAGGGAGGGTTCAGACAGAGACAAACACACCACGGACGAAGGCAGCTGGAGGACGAACCAAGTGCCCAGATGGGGGGGGAAAAACTCCCAAGTTTGTTTCCCCTTCTTTTTAAAAAGTCGTGCATATAAATCGGAACACCCCCTCCCCTCCCCACCACCACTATTTCTGTCTTCCGTTTGGCCACATGCTATTATTAATAGTATTTTGAACACAGGTGAAAACAAAAGAACGGAACAGTCATCGTAACAGGGGAAGGGGAGGAGAGCGTGAGGAGGACTGGATAAGTGCTGAAGGGGGACGCATGAGAGGGTCTGGGAAAGTTAAGCCACAGGGTTACATACGAGAAGAAAAAGAGAGAAATTCAAGAATCACAGAGAAAGGAGAGGTAATGCTTTATCTCTATCAGAAGGCGTGTTAGAAGAGGGAAGGGGGTGGGAGTAATCGGACGAAAACCCCACATGGACTCAGTACTTCAGTTGTCCTGAGCGTCTTCGGGCAAGTTTGGACCTGTGCAGGAGAAGAAGGAGGAGCTGGGTTAAGGTGACCATACATCCTGTTTTCTGACTGTTTTCCTAGCTGTCCTCTTGTCTCTGGTTGCCTCTTGACCTATTCTGAAACATTTATCATCAGGCTGGGCTGGGAGCACCGTGGCATCTCGACAGGATTAAACCGGGGGCTGGGGGGGGGGGCGGACACACACGAAGGACATAGACCAGCAACCAGAACTGTATACACGTAGAGAGATAAGTTTGCAAGAGCCTAACACCTCGGCAAGCAACGTCAGTAAGAAGACTTTCCAAGTTCATGAATTCCTGCAGAGTTTTGGTGGGGGGGGGGGGGGGGGGATAAAACTTTTTTTTTTTTGGACTACCTCCCAAAATCCACATGGCTTTCAAAGATTCTGGGAGCTGGAGTCCAAAAAAAAAAGGAGTTTGGTTTCCGGCAAGCCGATCTGCTTCTTAAGCAGGCAATAACATTCAAATTGGCTGTTGTCGGGAAGGGTCTCCCTTGAAGGATCTGGAAAGAGACGTTTCTCCGGTTCTATAAGATTCACAACCTCGGTTCCCAGCACCAAGGTGTCCCAGCGGACATTTCCTCTCCCACTTCCTCTCTTATTTCCTACAACGATTGCCTTCTACCCACCCTGAGCAGAAGAGTCAGTCCCAACCTGTAGCCTTCTTGGGCAGCTGCGTTTTCCCTCAAATACATCTTGGTTTCTACTCCTAAATCCAGGGGACCAACTCTGGGCACCAGCCCAAGGGATCTGCTTTCATCTGACGGGTTTCAAGTGGGCCTCTTGGGGCTGCCAGTCTTGAATACCGGCATGCCTTGCGCCAAGATGCTCTTTCCCTCTACCCCCCATCCCCCTGGTCCCTCCTCCACGACAGGCTCTCCAGCTTCGCTCCCGCCGTCGCCCAAACGTCCTTGGCGTGTCTTACCGTATCGTGCCAGCGAGAAGTGGGTTGAAGGCGTAGAGCCAGTCGTTCATATCTTTGTCGTTGATGGCCTGGAGGAGGACACCACGGTGCCTCGTGCAGACCGCAAACGTGTTGGGGGTCTAGAGAATGACAAGAAGCAGGCAGTTCTCAAAAAGAATCCCCTTCCGATGCCAGACCACCTGTCAAAGCTGCAACGATTTACGGGCAGTTGGCAAAGACCTAAGGAGGGCCAAGACCCTGAGGAAGCCTGGGGCCTCGTTTTCCTACCCATCAAGATCTTGATGGTTGCTTAATGGCCCTCCCAGCGGGGAACCACTCCTCTGCCCTGTATTTTGGAATGGGATGGTGCTGGTTGCCCTCCCACCGCCCAACGAGGAACCCCGTGCAATCTGGAAAAGGACAGAAGAGCGATGGGACACTTCGTCCGCTGTTAGTGTGAGCGGGATGGACGTGCAACAAAAAGATGCACTGGGGGGACACTCCTGCTTCACAATCCAGACCCTGTGCTCTAGTAGGAGACTCCATACCATGACCTACCCTGCTTCCATTTCCCACCCACCACCACCACCTGGACCCATCTCGGAGCCTCCCCAAGCCCGTCCCTCTCCCTCTTCCTTAAATCTCCCGACACGGCAGCCGAGTCCCGCTCCGTGGCAGCCACTCTGGGAAGGGTCCCCCTGACACCACAGCAAAGCCCCACATGTGGGCCCCCCAGCGCCTGGAGACGGCGCAGCGCGCACTGACCTTGACCATGGCCTGCTGGTCCTCGCTGTACTCCACCTGAGCCGTGGAGAGGTTGATGATCCCTCTTTCCACGGGGTCCTTGTCGCTGTTGTAGATGAAGACGTAAGGGCGCCGGACCACCACAAAGTGCTTGGCCCACGACTGAGAGAGTGGCTCCTTGAAGTGCAAGTAGCCCTTCTTGGAAACGACGGAGCTGGAGAGGGAAAAGCCCCAAGAGGGGGGCGGGTATTCAGAACACCCGCGCCACAGACTCTCTTATGGATTTAGGCATACCCCCAAGACATCTCGTCCCAACCTCTCGAACCGTCTGGCTCTGAAAAGGGGTGAAGTTAGGGGTAGTTTATCTCTGGCCCTCCAGGAATTGTGGACTACCACTCCCATAATCCTTCAGCATGGGCCATGGTGCCTGGGGATTCTGGGAGATGAAGTCCATAATCATCTAGAAGGCCAAAGGTTTCCCTACCTTGGGGTGAAATGAGAAAGCGGGAAAACCTCACTTTTGTCACGCCATGGATTTACCTTGAAGCGAGCCAACTCACTGGGTCTACCCACCCCAATGCTGGAAACTCTGGCTGGACACGGCGCGGCCAGGTCTTCCTTGGGGTGGGGAGAGGTCAGTGGCTCCCGAACTGAAAGAGAGCAAGCTCGGGGGGGCACGGGCTCACTGTTCACACGAATTAGGGACAACACACATCTGGCATGCGCACATCATGGGGACCACCTGGCCTCCTCCTCCAGAGAAGGGCAACCCCTGTTAACCAGCCACATTCCGTAAGAGGGTAAACTGAACAGGAAGCCAATAAGCCCGAGCTCAGAAAATGATGGTTTTTGCTTTCCTCGTGGCTACACAACAGGCTGGGCTCCTCGGTGGCCTGAAAGCAGAGATTCTCACCCAGGTCTGATTTCCTCAATGTCAGGAACAAGGTTCAGGAACTCGTTTTTGCCGGCTCGAGCCAAGTAGGAGCCTTCGATGGGGGGCATCAGCTGGAAGGGCTCCCCCTCCGGGCCGGGGCTGGAGGCTCGAGAATTTGCTTCGGGGGTCCTTTGGATTAAAAACAACAGAAAAGGTATTAAGCAAGCAAGGCGGGAGAAGACGGCTACGCCACGACCAGCTGGGCTCGGTGGGGCCGCCAGAGGTGGGACTGCAAACGGAAGCCCGGGGGGGGGGGGGGCTCTCCCTTCGGCTCAGCTTACTTCTGATCCACCGAGTTGCATCTGGAATCCGACAGCGAGGGGCAAGTGGAGGAAGGGGTGAGGGTGGCACTGCTGAAACTGGAGACCGATGCGTCCCGGCCAATGGGAGAGATATCGGACAGCTAGACGAGGAGGAGGAGGGAGAAGAACACAAGAGACCGCCTGGTGAGCAACAGGGGAGGGAGTCAGTGGTGATTCCAAACGGCAAAGTAACAAGGCACTGCCGAGAGAGGATGGACAAGAACCCAAGGCGTCCCTCCCTCCTCTCGTCCCGGCCCTAAAAACCCGTAAGCTGTGATTTCTGTCCAGACGTTTCGCTTACCTTACAATCACTGATGCTGTTGTAGACCTGGTTATAATCGCGGTTGAAAGTGTGAGTCAGAAGCTGCAGGCACTGGAAAGAACAAAAGATCTGAGCCAGGACTGGGGGGGGGGGGGGGAAACGGAGGATATGAGAAGCAGCATTCCCTCCGTCCAAGCGAGACGAGGAACCGGTTTTGCAGACAGATTCCCTTCACCTAGCACACGGACGCTGCCTCTTCCACACGGCACCCATCACACACAACCCATCACACACAGAATCAGGGCGGCACTCAAGATGCTCAGAAGCCTTCCCCACCCTTGGTTGTGAGCAGCTCCTGTATTTTTTTTTCACCCATCATCCCACAAAGCTGAAGAATGGGATGGCACACAAAACAAAGGCTGATGGGAAATGGATGGAGGAGACTCGGGTTCAAAGCTTGCTGGGCTGTGGAGCCTCCAAGACCGCCCTGGACCCTCTCGGGTTCTGACCTTCCTCGCAAGCGCGTCGTGCGAAGCAAATGGGAGAGGGATTAAATCTGGACAGAGGTGGCTCTGTTGTCCTACCTTCGTGGCCAACTCCTTCTCTCGGTCCACCAGGCTCTCGATGTCTGCCGAGTCGTAGCCGCTGCTTTCGCTGGGCGTGACGGCGCTCTCGAAGGTGGTGGACGAGATCTGGGAGGAGATGCTGGTGGAGGTGCTGAGGGTCCCGCTGCTGAGGCTGGGGGACAGCGATTCGCTCAGAGACTTCGGGACGCTGTCCCCGAGCTTCTCCCGCAGCAGCAAGAAGTGGCGAGTCTTCTCGACCTGGGGAAGGAACAGATGTGGCATCCACCGGATGGTTTTTATTCCTTAAAAATAGCCATCTTCCCAAGCTGCCCGTAAAGCACGGAGGGGAGGAGGGCAAGCCGTATAACCCGCAAAATGTCCGAAGCCACTCACAACGGCCAAATGACGTGGGGCGTGTGCAAGGATCCCAGGCCCCCATTCTTGGGTGCCTTCCCGCCACACCCACCTCATGGAGTAGCTCCAGTTTCTCCAGTTCCCACTGGTGCTCCAGAATGAGGCTGTCCCCTCGGGGCCTCCAGCCTGCCAGGTTCTCCTCTCCACGGACGTAGGCCACAGAAGTGTCCAGGACCTTCCTTCGCCTCCGTTGCATCCCTGAAAAGCAAAGCAAACTTTTCTGGAAGGAGCCGAAACCGGCGTCCAGGATCCTCCCCCTCCCACATTTTATCCACACAGCAAACCCCGGGGGGAAAAGGCTAGGCTGAAAGCCAGTGAGTGGCTGGAGTAGGTCACCCTGTAAGGGAGGATTCGGTTCCTCCCTGCTCCGGCCCTCGTCCAAAACTCAAGCGGCTCCCTCCCCCTAGGCTTTCATTTCTATGCATTTCAAGAGCGAGTTTTCTTACCGGGGCTTCCCGTGTCTGCCATTTTGCACAAGCTCAGCTCATAGATCCCAGTGACTCGGTTGCTGTTGGCAGACCCCCAAAGAGAGAAAACATCATCAGACTCTTTGGGAAGTAAGGAAGACCAATGCACGGTCTTGCGGTCCCAAAAAAAAAAGAACCGACCTAAGCGGGGACTCGGAAAGCTGCCTTGGACCAGGTCAGATGATTGTTCCATCTTGGCTGACGCGATTCTGACCCCCAGCAGCTTTCCGGGGTCTCAGGCAGAGAAGGATCCTTCCCATTACCCACTCCTTGCTCCTTTTAACTGGGGATACTGGGGATGCAGCCCTGGGACATTCTAGGCGCCACTGAGCTCCATCCTCTCTGGCTCTAAGGTTTCTGCCAACCCAACCCAGCTCTGCTAAGAGACGGCCACGGCCAGGCTAGGTCTCCCCCAAGCGCCCCTTGCTTTCCATCCCAGCCCGGTCCCGCTCGCGAGGGGCCGGCTGGCAGCCACCCCCCCATCCACTTACGAGTCAGGGGATTTGGAATAACCGCTGCCGAAGAGGCTGCGCAGCGAGCGAGGGGGTGAGATCTTGGCGTCTCGCGAGTAGAAGACCATGCAGACATCTTTGGTGATGACGGCCGGCTGGATGCAGTGGTCGAGCTGGAAAGAGGAATGGCCCAGAAGCTCTTTTCTAGATTGCTTGGATTTTTTTCCCCTGAACGCAACCCACGGACCGGCACGCGGGCATTCTAAGGACTGTTCAAGCTCTGGTTCTCTGGCTGCTGCTTGTTAAAATCGCACCCATACACACTTCCAGCTTCCACCTGCATCCGTACAATCCGTCTTAACGCCCCGGGGAAGGAAACCCTTAGGAAAACCACCAGCCATGATCCGTGTAGTGACTCTTACAGGGCATGCCCACAAAGGGTCACTCAGGACCCAATAAAAATCTCTAAAGGTTTTGAGAAACAAACAGCTCGTCTCTCAACCAGGAAAAGGCGGGGGAAGAACACAGCAGAATTGCCTCCACTCCCCCCCCCCCCAATGCCGTCTTGCTCAACCCCAGTCAGACTTCCTTCTGGCCTGCTTCGGGCCCAAGCCCGTGGACGGGGGTGGCGACCCACACTCACCTCCAGGTAAGCCGAAAGGGTCATGTAGATCTTCTCGCCGTAGGGGGTCACCCGGTTCAACAGGAGGGAGTTGTGGAGGGAACTGTCCCAGACCGCCTCAAAGCGGTAGAAAGTCCTGGAGGAAAGGGCAACAGACCGTCAGCCGGGGCCAAAACCGCACAAGGCCCTGGGGAGCAGGACAGCTGGCCGGAGAGCCTTTTCCAAGATCTCGACCAACCGAACCGAGGTCGCCGTTTTGGGCTGAGGTCGCAAACAAGTCAAGACGTCTGGCTTGAGGGAAGCCAGATGGCTGAGCGTGTCTGGGACCCAAGAGATGCGTTCCGGTTCTGAACTGGCCCCCTCCACTCTTCTCCCTTGCTCTCAGAAGGACCAGGAGGGACGGGCGCCTTGGTCTATGGGTTACAGACCAGAACCCAGATGCTCTCCCTCAGAGCTCACAGATACATTCAGGGTTGTGCTTCACTGATGGTGCTCTGGATGACCCCCCCCCCGGACACCCTCGGGGGTCCCTTCCCTGACTGAGTAGCGATTGTTGAGATCAGAGGACATTCAGAGGAGGTGGCGGCCAGGTTGCCCGCACGGCCAGGCGCCCTTCCCTCAAGAGAATGGGCGTCAGAAGGGGCAAAGGGAAGAAACGGGGATGGCCGCCAGGAACCCTGCAGAGCGGCAAGCTCTCCCTTCTCCGCCAAGAACGGAACTCTGAAGAAACGGAAGGAGGGGCCAGCCTCGTCGTTCCAGACCTCGTCGGGAGCTCTTTCCCACATCCCGGAGAATGGCTCTCATGAGGGACTGGGCGAGGTCAGAAAAGGTAGCAGCCACAGCTTCCACGCATGGCAGCACCCGGGGCCAAAGACAGTTTTTAAGAGGCACCCGTGGCAGGCATGGCTCTGGGGTTCTTTTAGCCCTTCACAAGACCCTTTGACCATGCACGCCAAACCGTTTGAAGGAAGCCTCGTGTTTCTGTCAGAATTCTGGAGACTCTTTCCCCCCATATTCATACACACACAAGAACAAAAGAGGATCTTAAACTCTGTCTAAAACTAGGCCAGCCTACGCCGTCGTACGGTGTAAAGGGCAAGGGGACGATGGAAAAGAAAGGAAAAGAACTGCTGGAAAAAGGGAGGAAAAAAAGCACAGACGTCAGAATGACAGGGGAAGCAGCGACACAAGGAAGGGGAGGCACAGGTCACAGGCCAGAAAGGACAAATAAGACGGAGAGAGACCTCTTAAGGTCTGCCCCTCGCCAGATTCAACACACATAAACTGTGGCATTGAAAGAAAGAAAGAAAAAAGAAAGAAAGAAAGAAAGAAAGAAAGAACGAACGAACGAACGAACGAACGAACAAATAACCCTTCCCTGTGGTATCACCTGGAAACTAGAGCAAAGGATCTATGCTTCCAGTGAACAAATCCTGAGCTCAGGAATTCTTTCCAAGTCCCGGAACTGGAGAGAGGACACAATTCAGCCCCACAAAACTCTGCTGTCTGTTGTCCTAAACCTTCTTTGTTTAAAGAGTATAATTTAGCCTAGGAAGCCTTTTGTCACTGCAGTTGGGAGTCAAACCACCCTGACAAGCTACTGCAAAGCACCCAGAGATGGGCCTGGAAATCCAGCTCCAAACCTCTGAGTCGCTCTGGAGTCTTAAAACCACCTTCTCCATGGATGTCAGCCAGGAATGGAGAGGTGAACCCTGGTGCAAAGCTGTTCTAGAATTAAACTGGCAGGGGTGGGAGAGAGAGAAAGTACGTCGACGAGAAAAGCAGCGGGTGTCGTTAAATGGTTAACAGCAGCACCACACGTCCGGATGAGTCTCGGGAGAGGATCGAAACAGAAACCAGAGTTGAAGGAGAGAAAGAAAAAGAAGCTAGAGACAGAGAAGGTGGGGAAGCACCAGAGGCATAGAGGAAAAACAGGAGGAACCCTCTTGAAATATGTAAGTTTGGTATTAAAGGGCCTAAAGCAATCCTACGGGGTGCCTTCCTGACACCTGTGGGGCCCACAGACACTCCCTGGGGTCTCTATGCTAACAGGGACACAAAGAACACAGGGTTCAGAAGCACGGTGAGCTGGCGCCAGGAAAAGGGGAAGGAGGAAACAACGCATCAGAAAGACACGACAGAGGGATCCAAGTGAGGCAGGTGGTGCCAGGAAGAGGGAGAGACTCGGCGGGCATTGGGGCCTCCACTCATTAGGGAACGGAGCGTCCACCAACGCCCGGGGGGCCACAGGAGAAAGGAGAAGACCGGAGACTCCATGAGGTTTACTAAGGGAAGGGACATAAAGCATTCTATAGAGCCAGAAGCTTTATGTGCGAAGGAAGCAAACTGAAAATACCTAGGCATATCCTTATCAAGGAAGAGCCTGTGAAGACACAGAAAGCGTTCATTAGTGCAGCCCAAAGCGCGAACAGCTGAGAAGGGGGGAAAAAGAAAGAAGCAGACGGGGGAAACAACAACAACAACCCAAAACTAGACAAGACAACCAAGCCGTAACTTCTTTGCATGTTGCAAACAAAGAGAACACAGGCTGTATCCCCTTTCACTGGCACACGGACCCCGCCGAGGGCAGGAGCCCAACCCAAGGCCTTGTGAGACTTGGGGGGAAGACATCCACGGGTTCAGCATCAGTACCGGTTTAGTGACCCGCGGGGCAGCGCCAGAACTGTGAGAGCGGAGCACAGGGCCCGCCAGGGCCAAGAGAGGGGGGGGGGACGACACACCGTGTGTCCCGAGGACCCTAAACAGGACAAGCCAAACCCCTTGGAAGCGATGCTCTGGTGGCCAAAAGAGAACCTGGGGGAGGAGGTGGGCCCCTAACTCAGACGCACGCTAGGCAGCGGCTCCCAACCTTGGGTCACCCAGGTGTTCTTGGGACTACAACTCCCAGAAATCTTGGCCAGCCCGGCGGGTGGTGAAAAGGCTTCTGGGAGTTGAAGTCCAAGAACCTCTGGGTGACCCAAGGTTGGGAAACCACTGGACTGAGAGGTTTCCCCGAATGAAACCTAACTTGGGGTTCCTGACATGACCTGCACGGGTGGCCATGCAAGGACCAGGAAGAAGACAAAGCATCTGGAAAAGCCGAAAGCGGTGGGCCCCTCGCTGGGGCGGATCTTCTTCTCTGCTCCAGTCAAACTGCTGCAGATCCCCCCCCCCCCCCCCCAATTTCTGCTGATGCTCCGCTGGAGAGCGGCTGCCCCGGTTCCGGCCAGCTTTGGACATGGAGGAGATCCTGACACAGTCTGGCGCCAGGCCCACCGGACGCGAGGTTCGGAGGCTCCGGCAAAGCGACGCCCGAGGACTATTCTTACCTGTTAGAGTTGTGTGAAAGTCTCAAGTATTTCGCAGAGATGATGTTGAGAGACAGGATGGCATCTACCGCCGCTTCATCGACTTCCGGTTTGTTTCTGATACGCCCTGAAGGTGCGGGTGGGTTAAAAAAGGGGACACACATTTTTCTTAGCTTAAAGCTACATTTGACAGAATCAAGTTTTGTAGGAAAAAAAAAATTCTGGGTGGCTGCTCAGGCTGGGACAGCGTTTTAAGTCGGACTTTCTCCACCTTCACCATATTCTCAATATTATTATTAAACCCCGCCGTTGAAGACAACTTCCTTTTTTTAAAAATACCTCCCCTCCCGGCAAGTGTGTTGCTGTTATGATATGCCATCGAAACCCTTCCAGCTTCTGGCGACGGTATGAACGTGTAACCTCCCAAAGATCCTATCACAAACTGTCCGGCTCAAGGCTCCCAAAACTCAAGGCTGTGGCTTCCGTTCCTGAGTCGCTCCATCTCACATCTGGGTCTTTCTGTTCTCCTGCTGCCTTTTCTCTGCATTACTGTGCCTAAGAGTGCGCCTGGCTTTCTTATTATATGCCCAAAGTATAATAAGTCTCAACGTTGTCATGTTTTGCTGCCAGGGAGCATTCGGGGTGGAATTCCCACCAAGGGAAGGCTCAATCCAGGAGAGTGGCTGGAGTTGCACAGCCGCTAAAACCGTTTTCTCCTACCTAGCCTCCTTAATGGACGCTGCCCGCGGAGGACATTTGAGATGGCGCAGCCCCACATATTTCGGTGCCTATTAGAGAGAGTGGACCAGGTGCCCATGCTCTGTGGCCAACCCGGAATTCTTGCTCCGGAGGGTGTGAAAAAGCAAACTGACCTGAAAGAGGGGGAAGGGGGGGAGCGATACTTACCCACCACCAGCTCTCTCACGTCTTTCCAATGCAGCTCGTTTCCTTTCTCGTGGATAATTGTGACGGTGATCCTTCGCTGTATTCCCTGAGGGAAGGGAGGGGAACAGGGGAGGAACCCAAAGGATAATTAGCCTCATCTCCTTTAGAACAACACACAGGCCTGCACTGAGGATGTAGCGAGTTCTATCATCCTCCACCTCAGTCTTAAGTCACGTTAAAAGACAGAGGTGCTGATCCAAACCGCACAGGGCAGCCGGGCACCAACACAGAACAGGCACGACCTCAATTCAAGCCTCACAATACCTGATGAAGCAGGAACGTCCCCTGGCAAGGAAGACCCCCGGTGTGGTCAACGATGGCAGGGATGTATCTGCGGGGGGGAGAGAGAAGAGAGCACAAAGCCCAGGTGAGAGGCAGAAGAGGGTGGGAGGAACTCACCGAGAGGACTGACCAAGCGCCTTCCCAGAGGTCGTGGCTCACGTTCTAACAAAAGCCCTCACAATCAGTTCCTGTGTCGTACGTCAGGCGAGTCCGCCTGCGGAGCGGAACGCGTGCCTCCGTCTCGTCCGCCCGAAGGCGTGGCGTGGCGAAGACCGGAGGCGCCGGGCGCTCAGCTACTCCACCCAAACACCACTCAACTGCCTGAAGGTCCCCTTTGGCGACTCCTCTAAACTGGGCCCACGGAGCCACACCACCTCCTTTCGTTTCACCGGACCCGCTCCGGCTTCCTGGGTCGCGAAAAAAGCAGTAACGAGAACCAGAACGCCACCCCTTAGAAACAATGGATTGGCCAGGATGAGGGACGAGACTTGGGAGGTCATCTCCTCTCACCCAGGCTCGGCACACGGTTCAAAACGTAGCTCTGTTGCCTCTGCATCTTTTCCGACGGATAGCTTTCAGACTTGGCTTTCAGACTTCTTGCCCTCCAGTGGAACCACTCCCAGAGAGATTTAAAAGGTCTGCACCACCACCCCCCATTACGCAGGCTGCAGGGGTTAATGTACCTTGTGGGATCGTGGCCACCCCCGCCCTGACAGATCAACAGCATGGCTCAAGCTAGCTGATCTGCCTGACGTCGGTGGAGAAAACAAGGCGGACACTTACTCTCCAGTGGGCTCCAACTCGCTGATTTCAAACCAGACCAGGAGGTCGTATTTGGTCACGCTCTGCCCCAAATTAGGCTTGCTCATCGTGTTAAGCTTGGTAGCTGGGACTAAAAAGGGGAGAGAAAAAAAGTCCATTTACTGATATATTTTTTAAAATTAAACTCATGCAAATGCTTCAAAGGTCATCCCTGCAGTTGCAAGAAGAACCTTTATTTCACAAGGGAAAATAAAAGGGATTTTTAAGGATCCTAGTCAGGCCCACATACAATGCACCAATGTGTATGGCAGGCCTATCCCAAAATCCCTGGAAAGGCCTGGAAATTGCCCGGCCCTGGGCTTTCCTAGAAGCCATGCTGCTCTCTCAGAACATGAGGAAGTCTTCGGTTAACTACAGCAGGAAGTCTTCGATTAACTACAGCAGGAAGTCTTCGATTAACTACAGCAGGAAGTCTTCGGTTAACTACAGCAGGGAAGGGAAATCTCACACCTTCCAGATGTTGATAAAATATGGCTCCCATCCTACCTCGCCATCAACCCAATGAGCTGGGACTGATGGGAAATTAGTTCAACAACATCTGGAGGGCCATCCGTTTCCTCGCCCTGAGCTTCCCATTTCATCTAGCGGAGGAAATTTCTGTTGCAACCTCAGAAGAAAGCCGAGAATATAAAGCAACATCCAACCATGGTTTAATATCCTGGTTTGTTTCAGCGTCACTAATCATGGTTTGGATGAAACATGAAACTCCTGTCAAGACGTTTTGTTCTGATGCTGCTCACCACGGCTTCCTCGTTAGGATGAAATGTGAAACGAATTAACTGAAGATTCCCAAGCCCTACTTAAAGCTAAAGGATGACTATTCAAAATAGGTTAAGACCGCTTGTCTGGA
This sequence comes from Intellagama lesueurii, assembly GCA_037013535.1. NCBI lineage: Eukaryota > Metazoa > Chordata > Lepidosauria > Squamata > Agamidae > Intellagama > Intellagama lesueurii. The sequence goes on along the minus strand of JBAJHW010000016.1, from coordinate 10,467,922 downwards.
AAAGTGATGGAAGCAAAAGGCCAGGGGGGTTTGAGGTCTGGAGAGAAGGCGAGGAAAGGTTGTTCCTAGATCTACGGCACATGGAACATGGCTACTAACCATCTCGTTTGGGGAACCGCTCAGTCTGACAGCTGGGGATTGGTAGAAAGAGAAATGGTGGCAGCTGGTCGGCCCCGTCCTGGAAAGCTGCCACCGCAGAGGATGCGAGCAGGTTGGCATGCTCAGAGACCGTGTTCAGCACATGCACGTTTACATAGCCAGACATGAGATACCTGATCAATTCAATTTTTCTCTCATGGTCTGGAAAAGGGAGTGGGAGGGTGAAAGATCCAGGGGAGGGGGAGAAATAGTGGGGAGAGGAAAGGGGAAAGATGGGAGGCAAGCAGGGAATGGTAAAACAGGAAGGAATGTTTAAAAAGGGGTGTGTGTGTGTGTGGATTGGATATAGATCGGATGGGGCAGAGAAGGAGAGAAGAAAAAGAAAAGGTAACAGAAGAATTCAGCATGCACCACTGAAAACAAAAACGAAGAAAATCCAAGGGAGCGTTTGCAGCAGGCCAAAGGGGGTCACGCACGTTACTGAAAAACGGAGGAGCGCAGTTTAGGCGTAGGTAGGACAGAGATCCCGGACCAAGCGACGCGCTTGGAGGGGGTCAGCGGCAACCTCCCCTCCAGCTCTCTCCTTTTCTGCTTTGCGACTCGACCCATGGGTCAACCAACCCCTTCCCCCGGGACTGTGAAGAGAAGCCCCACAGATGGCCATCCAGACATGATTTCAGGCCCACAGACGAAACCCCCCCCCCAGGAAAGCGGTCACTCTGCTGGTGTCCCCCGCGCCCCATCCCTTCCAAGGCCAAAGGGACTGGCATTTGGGCAGGCAGGCATGAGGGCCAAGGGGGCCGCTGTATAGCAGGGGGCCGGGGTGGGGGCGGGCAAGCGCCGAGGAACTTCCTGTTTAAGAAGCCGGGGAAAAGGGTTTCAGAAAAGCCGTTGCATCGCCTTATTTGCTCTCCTCTGGTTTCACTCGACAGAAGCTACAGGGTGGAAAGAGAGAAGCGCCATCCTCACCTGGCTTCGAGAGCGGCATGGGAGGAGGGAAGTATCGTCGGGACGGCTGCGGGGGGCTGCGGAGGAAGAAGGCGGCAAGTTACTCTTCTTGGGGGGGGGCTTGTCTCCCCATCACAAGAAATCCCACTAAATGAGGCAGCACCCGTGGGTGTTACAGGCGGGCCTCATCCGAAGCCATTGGGCTTGCTTGAGCACTGCGGTCGTGGCCGCCACGCTCCTCTCTCCTAACCTCCCTCTAGGACTGGGCTTCCCAACCTTGGGTCAACCAGGTGTTCTTGGACGACAACTCCCAGAAATCCTGGCCAGCACCGCCGGCGGGGAAGGCTTCTGGGAGTTGCGGTCGAAGAACATCTGGAGACCCAAGGTTGGGAACCACTGGTCCAGAAGGTAAAGGACCAGAACTGAATACTCAGAACCCACAGGGCTGTGCTGCCCTCGCCCACACCACACGGCACCGCACCACGCCAGCGGGGTGTAAAGCTCGCTCCTCCTTCCCTCCGTCTGCAGATCTTACTGATGAACTAAAAAGCCAATTCCGAGGGTGGGAGCCGCTGGACCTGGCGTGGCCAAGAAGGGGTACCTGTTGAGATCCTGTCCTTGCTGATGGAGAGGGTGTTGCTGGTAGTGCCCAAAGACTTCAAACACAATCGGCTTTGACTTGATGTATTCCACAAAGGACTCGGTCACTTCCACAGAAATCTGGCGCGGGAGACAACAGGCACGGTCTCAGCCTGACCCCCGCCGCCCCCAAGACCAGCCAAGAGGACAGCTGGCCCTCTCTGATTTAGAAAGATTTGAGGATGCCCAGTTCAGCGACCATCTCTGCCACCGTCCCTCCAACTCCAACCCTCCCGGCTTTTTTCAAATAAAGCCAGAATTTGTGCCATATCAATGCTGCAAAGAACAGCAGTCGGCCTCCTTCCACTTACATTCTGGACATGATAAAAACCCAGCGGCGTCCCTCGGCCGTTGTTCTTCAGAGGCTCGGTAGAGAAAGCTTCGTCGTGTCGATGCAGAAAGCTAGCGGGAGAAGAAGAGTCCCATTCAGCACGACTGACCTTCCACAAGCTCCCTCCTCATGGACACCGAGACCATTTAGGACAGGGGTGGATCAACGGCAGCCCTCCTCGGTTTGCTCTTTTTTTTTAAACCACAACACCCATAATCCTTTACTACTGGTGATGCTGATTTGGACTGACGGGAGCGGTCATGCAAAACCCAGTTTCCCACCCCTGCTTTGGGCCTTCTGTTTCTTACCTGCCTGGGGTCCTCTTGGGGTGAAAGGTGGAATAGGTAAATAATTCCGGATCGTGGCCTGGGAGGGCTGGGGGCTTGGAGAGGCTGACGGCCGGCAACCTCTGGGGTTACCCAACGGCTGGAAGTTTCTGGGCTTAAGTGCTAAAAAGGTAATCTGCAGTTGGGCTCTCCATATAACTAATTCAGTCCAATCCAGATGTTTGTTTCTGGACTCCACGAGCTTACTTGAACTGGCAGAAGATGTCTGCGTATTCCGGGAGGATCCCGCTGGCTTGGAGCACGGTCACGCGGAAAGTAAACACGCCGCCCAGCTTCAGGTGGTCGCCGACCTCTTCGGTAAAGCCTTCCGCGGGCATCTTGCCATCCAGCAAGGTTCCAGACTTCAGATCTGTGGGGTGCAAAAAAAGAGGATGATCCCACGCTTCTCCGAGGGGCGCAGCTGATCAGGAAATCCCAGTGGTGCGGATTTCTTTCCTAAGGAGCTGCTCAAAACCACCTCTGGATTCCCCAAGAACTTCCATGGTGGTGCCACTCCAGGCGTACTTGAAAGCTAGATTTTCTCACCCCTAGTTTCCAACACCATCAGGACCACCTTGTAGAGAAGGAGAGGCTACGAGATTTAGTATTTTGTTAGCAGAGCTCTAGGCAGTCCTCTGACAAAGGGCGTCTTTCAGACTCTGATTATTTCCTCATTACACAGAAGTTTGAAACAGACACAAAAAGGGCTCAATTTCAGGAAGAACTCAATTTCAGCAGCTCTTCCGCCAGGCTGAGCCAACTCAGCCCATCAAGAATGTGTCCCTACTCTCTCGTCCTCGTCACTTTTTCCTTTTGCACTGCATGTTTTTTAGAGCAAGGGTTAAGAGCAGACATTGTCTTGCCTTTTTAAACATACGTCTGTGCAACATACGTACAGAAGCCCTTCCAGCTGTAGACCAGCATAAAAATACTACAAAATCAAATAATCAATGAACTCTTTGTATTGAAATCACGAAATGTCCCACTTTGCACGCTATAGCATATGGATTCAGAATAATACCCCGTAACACTTGGGTCCATGTCTGTTGCCCCTTTATCTCCAGGTCCCAAAGGTGACCAGCGTCAACCCTTCCAAGAAAGAGCACGAGAGACCCGCCAGTGACGCTGAGTCCACCTGCTCAAACGACGGTCTCTGATCTACTTACCCAGGTCGTTCATTCTGTTGATTTCTTCCGGAGGGGTGACGCCTTCTGAGCTTTGCCCCTGTCCTTCCACAATTCTCAGCTCCTCCAAGGAGAGTCCCGAGCGGGTCATGGCGACGGACGAGAAGTTACTCTAAAACACACCCAAAAGGAAAAGCAAAGGGTTGAACCGTTCTCCTTGCTCCTTCGACTCAAGGAAACGACTGAAGGGTCAGAGATGTGCTGATATAAGGGGCTCAATGAAGGCATCCGTTACCTTGTTAAAGTACTCGTTATCAAACGAGATCTTAGCCGTGCCAGACTGCCGAACTCCAGATCCATAATCGGGGGCTTCTTCGTCCGCTAAAAAAACAAACAAACAGGGAAAGCATTCGGATCAGACCTCAGAGCAGCGGCAGCCAGCCTTTAAAAATGTCCAATTCAAGCGTTGCTTTGCAACGGGTTGCAGAACTGATGTACCCCTCATCTCGCCCCTCAAGAATCTCCTTAAGTTCCTCCAAACCAGCCTTTCACAGGCCAATAGTGGGATGTGGTTTTTAACCAGGCACCAGGCAGCCCTCCAGAGATCTGGGCCGTAGCAGAGGTGGGTGTCCTGCTTCTGCAGAGGGGTGGAACATGCACCCCTCCCAAACTTTGACACTACTACTATGACCCCATGACTACCATGCTGCCTCTCCGAGGCACGTCTCTGGAGAGAATGAGGAGGTAAAACCGGGCACTGCCTCTGCACGCCAGGGGCAAGGCAGCCACAGGTCAGCAATTCACCCGATGTGGCCTGGGATCTCCGGCAGGGCCAGGGGTGCGACAGGCCAGGTTCTCCCGCCCTGCAGCGGGTTTGGATTTCAAAGACTGCCTGGCGGTGAATCCTACCAAGGCCACCCTCCTACCACCACTTCCCCAAGTCCTCCTTGGGCTGGCCGGGGGCTGATGGGAGCGGTCGCCCCAAAGAGCTGGCGGGCCAAAGGATCCTCACTCCTGGAGTGAGCGCAGGACACTTACCGGCTATAGCCTGGACAGCCACGCGGATAAATCCACGCACTTCCCCCTTCTCGCTGACCACGGCCACTCTGTGGATGAGTGGCACTGGGTAAAGGAGATTACTCAGGTATACAAATGCCCTGAGAGAGGGAAGGAGAGGAGGAGGGAGGGGGGATTATAAACAAGTATAAACCCACTGCGTTCTCACTTACACAGCAAGATCCGCATTTGACAACTTAAACAGACATAATTTTGTTTTATCTGTTTCTAGCTCGGAGCTCCAGCATAGCATTAATCTCTCAGCATGGGCCTGCACATGTCACATGCTCAGATTTCTGGAAATGCATAAAACCACAGCCAGGGGCTCGCCAGCAGTGAGTTAAAACTGCATGATGTTGGTTTATCAAAGAGGACTCTTGAAATCATCACTAACCATCTAAGCGCCTTGTGCTGATCTTTGCAAGCAAAGGGATTTAACTTCTCTCCACCATGTCCTCTGAAGAGAGAACAGCTCTTTTAAAGGGGAATTAGGGTTTGATTTACTTTCCCCCCCCCTTCTCTCCACATCCAAGCTCATCCCCAAATATCATTCGACAATATTTGAAATGTCATCGGTTTCATGGTTTGGAGGCCCCGGGGAACCAACAGTTGCAATTTTTTTTTTTCCAGCAAGTAAACTGTGGACTAGTAACTTGCTGGAAAGTTATTGTCAAGGCTGCATTAATCTTATTCCACCCCCTCACCCTAACAGATGGAAGTTTCCTGAAATGAAGAGGAGGTGAGTAATGTAAAAATGTAGGTTCAAGTGATTAAAATATACATAATTCTATAACAAAAAATGTAGACAAATGGAAGTTCAAAAGAAATAAGATTAATAAAGCACTAGCAACAGAAATGAAAATACAAATATGAGCAGAAACAGTTGCAACTCAGCACTCGGAGAAATGGGGAAAAAAAATCAAATTTCTTTTTTCAGTCTGCTCGGCTATGACACGAACACCGATTGTGCCGGGAAGGAAAACGAAGTGCCGTGAGGAAAGACTGGTGTGTCTATCCATCTGTCTGTGCTTTTTTTAATGGCATCCTTTCTATTAAATGAAGCCTCTGGTATAAAGCGAGGAGTTCGTTTCACTTCCCCGGGGCAGGCTGCCGCCGGGAGCACATTCAAGCCGATCTTAGGATAAAATCCACCCGAGGAGGAAAATGTTTCAAAGACGTGCTTCTTAGAGCTGGGGAAGGGGCGGAAAGCGACGTCTTCCCCTCGCCCTCTCCACCGCTCGCCTTTTTCAATCCGCACCCCGACAGGGAAACTCTCCACCACTTTCCGACAAGTGTTTTTCCCTTGACACCAGAGAGGAAGCTGAAGGGTCGAGCTTTCTTCTTCCGTTGCAAAAAGGACGGGTCGGGGTTCTCTCGAGCGCTTTGCGGAATAAGAGGCAAGCAGGCGGCTCGCGCCCGTGGGTCAGGTGTTCCGTTCGTGTCACCTGTCAGAAATCCTGACCCAGGCCCAGGGATGGGATCGGCGCTCTCCAGGGACCACGGAAACCCACGATTCTGCCTCCCCGATGGCTCCAGCCTGGGCTGCCCCCAAGGCATCCTTGCAGGCCGTCATACACCTGGTTGGGAGAGGGTGTCCCCATTCGTCCCAGGCCTTGCAAAATCAAGGAGGCCTACGTTGGTGATCCCCAACCCCCAAGAGACAGGATAAATACAACACAGCAGCTTCTGGCACACAAACCAGGGAACCGCTCGCCTAAGGCTCTCTTTCAAACCAATACCAAATTGTAAGTATTACCGAAACATCGGCGTACCCCTCTGAGAAGATGGGGCACCTGTTCAGGCGTCTAGCCAACCAGTCCCGCCCTCTGCTAGACTACTCCATTCCATTCTCCCCCTCTACATCCTGCAACCACAAAGCGTGTAGGGGCGTCAAAGTTTATTTCGCTTTGTTTCACTCTGTCCTGTGTTCTGGTGGGAGAGGAGCTTAAGGGGGGGGGGGTGTCGTCCTCCCCCATTTATTTTTAGTACTTCCACCGACCTGGGATGTTTCCCAAATTCGGCCGGTCCCTCACTCTCGTTTCTAAGCAGCAACGTTTGGGCTGCGGTCTCGTCCGCCCTTAGCCACTGACATTGTTCCTGAAAAGAGCTGTGGGTCCCTGGAGCAAGAACGGAGAGGGGAATAAACCGCAGAACTCCTTTTATTCCTTATACTTTTACCACATCTCTGGGCCGTCCTGCAAATGGCACGAACTCTTTGCCTCCCATCATCCGAGATAGACTACCCCTGAACGTGGATGTTCCGCATAGTTACGATCCTCAAGAGCTGCTAGCACAAGCTGACTTCCGTGAGTTTGCCTATGGCATTTTCAGAACCATCAAAGGCGCCGTCAGAGGCTGTCAGAAGCAACGCCCATCGGCCCAAGTGTTCCTAGACTAAAACTCCCAGAGTTCCTCACCACGAGCTGTGCTGGCCAGGATTTCAGGGAGTTGTAGTCCAAGAACATCTGGGGACCCACGGTTGGGAACCACTGCCCTAGGCAATCAAAGGTAAGGGAGGGCGGGGGGGGGGGGGGCAAGCCGATCGCATGCGGAGGGCACCGGTTCCCTAGCCGTGGCTTGCTGTCATGGCTTATCGCCACGTCCTGCAGCACTGAATTCCACAGATTATTTAGGCACGGAACGGGGCTGTTCCTTCTGCTTGCCAGGTAAACTCAGAGAAAGACGGGCAAAGCTCGCTTGCCTTAACACGACACAGCCGCAGACTGAAAAAGGGTGGCGTGAGGGGAGCTACGTTAGCAGAAAGATGGGTGAGAGGCAAATGCATACAAAAACCAAACTACAAATGAAATCAAACGTAAACGTTGGGGTGACAAACAGAAATCAAGGAAATGGTTGTGGCGATGTTTTGTTTTCTTTAGATTAAATGCAACATTTCCCCTCCTGCTTGTGATGAGCAGAAAAACCGATGGGCAACGCGACAAGGGAAAAGGAATCGGACACAGGGACTCGCTCTTTTGCTTGGGGCTGCTCGAGGGCAGCCTTCCCGTGGCTTCAAGTATCTCTGCTCAGCAGCAAAAGGAGCCACGGGGAATGGTGTGACCTGCAGGGTTCCCGGCGAGCCACCACGCCAACGCGGACGTTGCCAATAAGGCTCCGGAGAACACTCGGGCACCCAGGAAGCCTCCACTGGGCTCTGCTGGAAACGGCAGCTGGAAACGGTGCCTAATCTGCAATCCAAAACCTGCCGGCATAATGGCGTTCCACGGATTTTGCTGTTCTCTCTGCCTTGCTAATCTCACGGCGAGAAAAGGCACCGTGGTTCCATTCAGACAGGATCCCAGTTCAGGGTTAATGTGACCTCAGAACTGACAAACCACGGCTGCTGATCAGCAACAAAAGCCAGAATCAGAAACGGTGGTCTGTGTGGATTTACAAAACAACAGCGCGTACCAACTAAGCTTTGGCTATAGAATGTAGAAACTCAAGTCTGAGTTTCTACATCTAGTTACACAGGTTTTGAAGTACAAAATACAGGCAAGTTATGCGTTGAGGGTACCGGTCCATTGAGGAATGTGGGCAGAGATCAGGCAACCCACGTGGCCTATGGCCCAGGGATGGCAAACCAGAGGCCATCCAGCTGTCTGGGATAGCAGTCCCATCAACGCCCTACCACTGGCCACCCTGGAGGGGGGGACTAAAGCGAGCTGTCGGCCAGAGCATCTTGGGTGTTTGTGCACACAAAGGTTTCTAGCCGATTCCTTGTGAGGATCAGCCCCAGGAGCCAAGAGCCCAGGAGGGCGAGAGTGCCCCTCCACTGGCCTTTCTTAGAGTGAACCTCACCAACCTTCCCACTAAAATGAACCAAGGGGACCGGTCGTAAAACGGGTCATGCCCATCATTGAAGAGGTCCGATCCCTCCTCGGTCCCCACGTCGGAGCCGGTATCGTCCGCAAAGGCCTCGTCGTCAAAGTCCTCCATCTGGTCCTGCTGCTCGTCGGCCAGCTCGGTGAGGTCGGAGTCGGCCGTGGAGAAAGTGGGTGAGGGCGTGCGGTCTGCCAGGCGCTCGTTGACGCAGCCGTGGAAAATGGGGGAGCTAGATATATCGGTTAACGGAACACTTTTTGATTAGCGTGGCAAGGGGAGGAGAGAGAAAGACAGGAATAGCTTCATTCAACAAAGGCAGTCTGCTGCCGGCGCCCCGGCTCACAGCCCGCGAGCGTCAGTGTGCAAGCAAAGAAGGGGAGGCGAGGAGGAGACACGGAGGGGGGTGGGAAATCAAGTTGAAAGGGGAAGGACTTCAGAAGGAACCCAACATATTCCGTAATGAGGTACACTGACGCACACGGCTATTTCTGGATCCTTGCGCTGTGCTCGTGACACAAAGTTACGATTCCCAGCGCTTCCAGGTTTCTGCCTTCGGGCGAGAACCCCGGGCGCTTTCTGCAAAACGCAAAGGCCGACCGAAGTGGGAGAATTCGGGACTGGACCCGTGGAGTGCACGGGAGGTCAAGGCAAGTTAGAATGCTTCCTCTCCACACACCATCTAATCAAAAGTTCCCTGCTTGTACTGTGTCAGAGAGAAAACCACAAGGAAAAAAAGAAGAAAGGAGATTTCCAGCTAAACGTGAGAAAGAACTTTCTGGCAGGAGGGACGGCTGGACAACCGGAGGAACTACCTGGGAGGACTCGCTCCCCTTCACGGAGGGTTTCCACAGAGAGGTTGGGGGGCCAGCGAGGAAAGATGCTTTAGCTCTCTATTCCCACACTGCTAAGGGCTTAAGGCCAGATGGTGCTTGGGATCCCTTCCAAGGCTATATTTCTAGGTGAAACACCTCTTCTTGAGCACCTTGTTGATGACATGCAGGGAGATTTTTAAATTTTAAAAAATATATATATCTTTTGTTTTGTTTTGTTATGGTGGCCATCATTTATATTTATCCTCCCAGCTGCCATCTGAAGCGGCGTGCTCCACACCTCTCCTGCAAAACGGGCCATTTAGGAAGACGAAGTAAGTATCGGAACGTCTGCGAAATCACTAGCCATCCTTTCTTCTTTTTTTCCTTCCGGTGCATGTCGAAGACATGCAGCTGCGACACTGAAAGAGCGACTAAGCAAAAAGAAAACAAAGACACACAGACAAAGACACGCAAAACCATTTGGGCCCAGGCACAGGCATGGTTTGCGGTCAATGGAGCAAAACACTGAACCTCGAGATCCCCAACGGGCAGGAGCCGCAGAGGGGGCAGAACGTGGGAGTTTCCATCTGCCAGACTCCCTCCACCCCTGAGCATTTCCTCCACTGAAACTTAACCTGCTTCACTCCGTTTTCATGTAGAAATCATAAACTCAGGAGGGTGAAGGTGGACACCTTGGTGTCCACTACATGCTGGTCTCTGGTGAGGAAAAGGTGGCTCAAACGCTGAACTTTTGAGAGGGGCACAGATTACGTCAGTTTACACGTTTGTGTGTCCTGAGCTGTCACGCCAGGACCGACTTATCACGACCCGAACAGGGCGTTCAAGGTAAGGGAGGTATTTAAGGAGTGGCTTTACCGGCTCCACTCCCCCAGTGAGTTTCCGTGGCCGAGTGGGGATTCGAACCCTGTCCTCCAGAGTCCGTCCCTCCACCCACTACACCGCACTGGGAATCCACATACTTAGCAAAACATCAACGGCCCACTGAGCAAATCCATGTGGGGCCCATTTTCAAACAGACCCACAAAATCCTACGCCTATTTTGACGTCTTAGGGGGTGAGGGTGCTTCCAGACAGAGGCCACAAACAGCCACAAGGCACGGCGTGGCTAAATCTAGCTTTGTCTCCCAAACAGATGCCCTGTGGTAAGTGGGGAGGGAAAGAAAACAAAAACAAAAACCCCCAGAAGGTGTGGATGGATTACAAATGGAAGGCAACGATGGGGTTTGAAACCCACACATAAAATTTCATGAATGAAGCAGGGCGGTTTCACAACAGAAGTCACATCTGGAAGCACCCTACAAGCGAACGCCATATTAACAGGACAGGAGAACGACAGCGCAGACAGAAAAGTTACCCCCTGGAATCTGGCCCAATCTGGTCCTAGGCGGCGCTCCGAATGATGCCGATCAGGACGCTGAAGCGTCAGTTTTGGAAACTCTTGAGTTCGTTCCAACTAGTACGTATATAAACCTTCTCCTGGCCCTCAAAAACTCTGCTCTTGCAAAGCTGACCTTCGTTGACCAACCAGAGCCTGTGGGTCACCTACCTGCCAACCAGCTTGAACCAATGGAAACGGTCGTAGAAAGGGTCGCTCCCCGTCATGGCGCTCTCCCCCTCCTCCTGTGTGTTCGAGGCCATTTCTCCAGCTCGGTCGTACATCTCCCGCATCAGCTCCAACCTCTGCCTGTGATGCAATTTTTAAAAAAAAGAGTTGCCAAGAAATCAGCACTCAACCAGACCAAGTGAAATAAGTTGAAACCGCTTTCCCAAATCTGGTACGCTTCTGGTTGCATCGAGTTGCATCTGTTGATTGGTTTTATTTTAATTTCCTTGCTGCCGTTCTTTATTATTTGTTGTAAACCGCCCAGAATAGTATTTTGCACTAATGTACAAATCGAATATATAAATAAATATAACAAATAAATACTCCTCCAAATATTAATTTTCTTTCCATTGCCCAACGGAGTTGGGAAACCCAGAGCTCGCCCCCTATTTGAAGGACCGCTCCCATAATCTCTTACTACCGGCCATGCTGGCTCGGACTTCTGTCAGTCCAGAAATCATCTGAAGGGCCAACGTTTCCCACGCCTGTGGACACAAGGCAGGCTGAGACCTATTGACAGCTCTTTGGGAGACTTGCTGGAGATCAGAAAGGGTCCCCACCAACTCCCGACTGTTTTAACAATCCTGATCTTTAGATGTATGTGAGACTCTTGTGAGCCCCCAAGTTGAAGCCCGAATCTACCCACCCTGCACTTTCTTGGTCCTCTTCCAGAGAAATCTAGCCTGCAACCCCCCTCCCATGCGGCCATCATGGCCACACACCGAGTTGAGGGACAGCTGTCATGGGGTGGAAAAAGGACCCAAAGCGATTTCGTCTTTCGTTGCATCCTTTCAAGATGGAAAGGTGGAAAAATGAACATATTTCCCAGAAAGGCTCTTGACAACAGGCAGGGAATTCTAGCCTATGCTCTCAACGTACTTGAGCTTTTCCAGGGACCAGTAATGAGTTGCGCCGTTCTTCAGATCCTGGACTTCCACGGCCACCACCGTCCGAGGGAAAGGTCTGCGCTCGTCTGGGGTCTTCTCCATTTCTGGGGGAAGGAGTTCCGGAGGCAGTGGGGAGTAAAGCGTGTCAGTCAGCAAGACAAACTGGAATTGCACCTGGAGGGAGAGAAAGCGGAGGTAGGAAACGTACTTAGTCGGGACCCAACGGTGAGTCCTGGTTGACCAAAACAACCAAGGAGTTTGTTGCCCTCATGTATATGCTTGGTCTATTGATACTCCCAACAGACCAGAGACCCGGTTGAGCCAACTCTACACACTGAGACCTTCCAATGTTTTCCAACGTGGAGAGAGGGAGGGAGGGAAAGGGTTTGTACAGGGGTAAACAAACAGAAGCTTGAAATATCAAGACGTTTTGGCTTCTTCAGAAGGCAGCAACCAAAACATCCTCCCACAATGTTTCAACGTTTCTATTTTTCTCCCACTAAATATACGTTGGAAACGATGAACTGCATGCTCCTGGGACTTCAATATAGACTTGTTCAAACGTTTGTTTCCTCTTTCTCTCCACGGAGGCAGGTTGCCGGATAGGCAAGCCGAGAGATAAGTAGGCCAACAGATCTGAATGTGTGAGCATGGAATTAAAAAATTTTATGGGTCAGGTTCCATTCATCCAGGGAGGTTAGTCTACAGAGGTTCGTGCCGTAATCAATCACGAGTCCTTAAAGGGCCAGGAGACTCTCTGTTGCTGTTTTCAAAGCCAGAGAGATCCCCTTCCACCTCAAACCACACGTGCCTGAGCACAATCCGTGCTCCCTCCAGGGCTCAGGACACCGGTGTGCTGGAGTGAACTCTCCAGACCCTCCCTACCTTCTTTTTCAGCTCCACACTGATGGCGTTGCCTTCTTTCAGGTAGACTGCATTGCCCCACAGCTGATCCCTTAAGGAAGTGAACTGGTGGAACTTCCATTTCCGGAAAGCCCACTGGGCCAGGTCGTACTCACGCTGCGTCCAGGGCACTGCAGGAGGAACAGAAAGGGCGTGGGCTCATTCGGGGTCCTGGGCCACCCTCCCCCACAAGGGCACGATTACAGATGCACAAAGCAAACGTCCTTTCTTGAATGGGCTGACCAAAGAGAGACGGCTGGTGGTGACACTTGCAGTCTTTCTTCCACACGGTCAAGGGTTCCCCTTCTGGTCCCGGGCATGTAAAGACCGAGGAGTCTTATTCTGCATCTGGTTTTTACATCCATGACATAAATCGTGGTTTGGAAATATTTCTAAAACACACACCGTGTATGTTTATCAGTGTTTTCTTGTGTGCGCACCCACGTACGGTGCGGCACAAATTAATCCGTGCCTTTTGAACGGAAGTACCTTTCAAAGTCCTTCACAAGATCCCAGAATTCTGCTCAGCAGAGACAGAGCAGCTAAAGCAGTATCCATCGTAACCATGGAAGGCAGATGCACCTAAAATGTACTTCGGATTGAATGAACCCATGATGCTGCCAAAGTAGGGCTCTATAGGACTGCATAAAGTGGGGGGGGGGGGGGAGGTCCTTCAAATACGTTTCTGTAAAGCAGCCGCAAGAATCTTAGGAGCTGCACACACTCCGGGGTCCTCTCCTGTCGCCGCTGCTGGTACCAGCCCAGAAAGGCGCCAAGAACTCACCCTCCTCCTCTTCCTCTTCCTCCTCCTCCTCCTCCTCTGTGGTCTCAGCCGCCAGCGACCGGGTCTCCACCTGCTTCTGCAAGGCCTGGAGCTTACTCTCGTAGTCCTGAAGGGAAAAGAGGAGAGACCGTGTAGAAGAAGACAGACGGACGTGGGAGGAGAAAGAGAGAAGCGAAAAGCAGACAGCTGGAAGAACACATCAAGACAAAACAATACACTGGAGAGAGAGCCGTCCTTTTCTCATCCACTCCACTTTCAGGAAGACCAGGCCCTTCCCCTCCGAGCGGTGCCAAAAAAAAAGGTGTGGGGAACCTGGGGCCCTCCCCTTGTTTCAGGTGACGGTTCCTACAGCCCCTTATGATTCGCCAAGCGTAGGTCCAAAACATACGATGGGCTGAAAGCGCTCTAACCCCGGCTCTGGAACCCGCGGGAGGAGCTGGCCGCCGGCGGGCTGCCTTCGGAGCCTTGGGGCTTCTCTGCCCACCCGGCAGCATCCTCTCCTATCGCTGCGGTCCATGCCCTTCCTTCCTTCCCTTTGGCCGACCCCATGGGCATGGTTCGGCTGATGTATCAAAAGGGGGAACCCTTGCTGCAGCGTAAGTCACAGGCTTTAGAACAAAAAGGGAATAGGATCCCGCACTTCGAGGTCACACGCTGGCAGACCAAAAAAAAAAAAAAAAGCCCTCCACGGATCGTACTTAGGAAGCAAGTTGAAAGTAAGCCGACAGAAGAGATGCAAAGAAAAGAAATGGAGCCGATATCATTCACACACAGAATGCTCGGGAACAAAGACACCAGGTCAAGTCAGAAAGGGTGGTCTAGAACCGTGGTTCCCAGACTTGGGCCCCCAGATGTTCTTGGACTGCAACTCCCAGAATCCTTCACCACGAGCTGTGCTGGCCAGGATTTCTGGGAGTTGCAGTCCGAGAACATCTGGAGAACCAGGGTCGGGAAGCGCTGCGTCTAGAACGTTAACAAGCAACCCACATTTCTGGGGGCTCCTTCCTGCAAGAAGAAATGGGGTAGGGCTGTCATCAGAGAATCCCAGGGAGGGGGAAGCAAGAGTAATCAGAATTGACAAAAATGGGGGAATGTAATTAACCCTCCCCCGACAGTGTAATTTTGTCCATATTCAGTCAAACAATGGGTTCCGTGCTGTTGACTCCCATACAGTTTTCCTAGTATAATACATCTTTTGTGCTTTTTGAAAAATCATCACACTGCAAAAATTCTGAGAAGGGGTATTTCGAAAGATGATTGGTTCCTATATTCCTGCCAACGGCTATAATTATATCAGTGTATATTAAAACCCGAACCAAAGGGATGCTCCACTCACCCCCATACCCTGTTGGACTATAAACCTCATCAGTCTGAAGCAGCCAGTCAATAACGACAGAGTGAGTGAGCCCAATAGACCAGAAAGATGCAAATTCCATTTTTTAAATGGAAAATGTGTAAATAAAAAGAAACAGGCTAGAATGAAATCAACATGGATTCTGTGAGGGCAAAGCTCATGTGACTCCTGAATTATCCATGTGATTTCTTTCTTTTTCTTTTTAAACGTAACATGACATCCTAGCAATTACATTCCCCTTCCTGTAAGGACTGGATATTCCATATAGAAGGCCTGAATAATTTCTGCTTTTTTCCAAGCCTTCTCAAGCGTGCATCAGGGTTGGTTGGTTTTTTCCCCTGAAGCCTTAATAAATCAGGATTTATTCATGAATGGATTCCTCTCACTCAAACTGGAGAGCTGCTCCTGGGCCCCCAACCTTTCCTCCCCTCTACTGCACGCAGAAACAGCTCATAATCTATTGATAACAAAAGGGGAAAAAAGGGGGGAGCGAGGCGGAGGGGTTCGATTTCCCAGTCTTCAAATGAAAAAACAAAAAACAAAAGGCCAAGCCACATCTGATGAATGAAAAGAAATGGCCTGGTTAAAATCAGCCTGCTTCCCAGCAACGCAGCAGAGTGAAGCTCGCCGGCTGCCCTCGCCTCCCTGGGAAGATTCGGCATCGTTCACGGACCTTGATGGGGGGGAGTCAAGCAACTCCGTGGCTCACGGTCCAGGCTGTCTGCTTACTCAAAGCGCATTCGCCCTTCCAGTTTTGAAGACGGTGGGGATGCTTAACAACGTTATGTCAAACTACAGACCTGACGGTGGACAGGGATTACGATTCTGGACATTGTCACCGTTATCATCATGAGAAATTTATTTCCACCGACAGGGTGACGACACAAGAGGGTTGCCTCATCACGAGGGGGCTGCCTTCCTCTCGCCGCCAGCTGGGGTACGGATCCGACCCTTCCGGACAGACGAGAGACGAACGCCTCTCGGGTGACCCGTCAAAGGAAGCCCCACAACCCCATTCCTTAAAATGATGCCCTTGATGTCTGCCAGGCTGTTTATATATTCAATTAATTCATCTACTGCTCCCAATGATCGAAAACAGGAGAGTACAACTGCCGGGGACAATTCTTCGCCTCTCAAACCAGAGAAGGGAAGGGCTTTGTTGTGAAAAAAAGAAAAGAAAAAAACAACTTTTCCCACCTGTGCCCCCAACCACCAAGCAGGCCGAGAAGAAGACGGACCAATAAATACATTACGCAGCTTTCACTGAATTCAAGTTTCTGGAGTAGAGATCTTTTTTTTTGCTGTTGTTATCCAATGTTGAAAAATTTAAACTCAAAACACCCTCTCTATAGCAAAGTAGCTCCCAGGCTACTTTGTTCCCCAAAAACGTCACGCTTGTGTCCCAGTTTGCTGAAAGGCAGACTTTTTTTTTTTTTAAAGGATCGAGGGGGGAAGGAATGCCGTGAGAAGCCACTCTGGCCACCCGAAACCGGATCATCTCGGACGCCTCTTTCTTCTGTTGCAGAGCCTCGCCCTGCGCCACCGATGGGCCAAGGAGGCTGGGGCCCATGCGTGGCCCGGAGCTGCTGCCCCGAAACCAAACTGAAAGGTGCCAAGACCATGAGAGAAAACCCTGCTGGATTCATGGCTCCGCCTGAGGAGTCCACCACCCTCCGGACCCTGGCTGAGATCCTGTGGGCAGCCGAGACCTATAACGCCCTGCCCATCTGACCGCGTAGGCTGCCCGCTGCTGGGCCAGCGGCGACGGCTGCCCGTTTCAAGGCCAGCTTCCTCATCGGTCGGACGAGGGAGCCGGAAGCTTCTGGGTGCAAAGCAGCCACACGTCGGGCCGGCTGCACTCCACGGGGCGAACGGTTTGCTCCAAGATTTTCGGCCTTTCCGGACTTCCGTTTGGGCATGTCAGGCCTGGCTTTGGTAAGAGTCGAGAGAGCGTGGGATGAAGGACATTCGGACAAACAAAACTGGCATTGGCTAAACAGGTTCACAAATTCAATCCAGGACTTCAGCTCACCCCCTGCAGTCCAGTCACTTCCATCCCAGTTTTGACACACCAGGTTCCTCCACTTGCGAAGCAAAGGCAAGGGTAAACGGGCCATCATCCCATCCCTGAAACAGGACGGCCGGGTGACGTCATGGACACAGGCCTTCTCTGTAGCAGCAAAGGCTTTCTGAAACCCCCTTGTTCGACGGCAACGTCCACACACCCCCTAAAAGCACACTGGCTCTGCCGTTCCCCGCCAGGGCTGTTTGATGGATGGACGGCTCTCACGGCAAATTATAATCAGCCGCCACATTTATATTCTATATGTATTTCAGTTGTTACTTCGAAGTAGATTCGAAACCGCTGGGATATTTTATTAAACTCCCTCACACACAAGAAAGGGAAACGTTTTAAGAATGAGTTCCAAAAAGAATTTTCAGTGACCGATTCCCAGCCTCTCAGACGCTAAAGAGGCCACCTGGCTCCCTCCCTGTTATACTTCTGCCCGTCGACAAAGGCTCCTTTATGCCGTTGGCAACTGATCTCACTTGCTGTCATTGCTTGGATGGGTGTCATTGTTTTTTCTTTTACTGGTATGTTTTTATATTTTGCTTCATAACTTTGCATTTTTTAGCCATTTTATGCAATCGTACTATGTTGTTTAGAAGCCATCCTGAGCCCCCATTCATGGCAGAAAAGTTGATTATAAGTCAAATGAAATCATCATCATCCAGATATTTCTTCATTCCATTACTACTATGTCTGGTGTGTTATGGTTCGTGGTGTCTATCTTGATGTTGTCATTTTCTGACACCTTCTCTACCTGAAATGTCTGGCTCACTGACATTGCAATTCCAGGGGATGCCAGAGTCGAAAATAAAGAATTGGAAAAACTAACAGAAGTACAGAGACCTGGCAATCGAAACATCTCGCTTGTGGATGGAACACACGTCAGTGGTCCCCGTTGTCATCAGGGCTTTGGGAACAATATCAAGAAATTTCACACGGTATTATGAGCGGCTGCAAATCTCAGAAATAACACCATCAGAGCTGCAAAAATACACCAATATTAGGAACGGCACACATACTACTGCGCAGATATTTAACAGACACTTAGGTTTTTGGTTAAAACTTGTATCTGTTATATGATACCAGTCAATGTTTTTATAATTTTGATTGACTGGGCCTGGTGTTTTTGAATAATGATGACGACGATGATAATGACAAGCCTTATATTAAGCAGACTGTAAGTATTACAATCAAATAACTCCATCACCATTTCTTCTCCTAATGAAACTCATGGGCAGTTGAGATTCCAAGTCAGGAAAGAACGTGCATGTAATTAACCGATGGAACGACATTCATTCACAGCCACCAGCTTTAAAGGTGGATTAACAGAGTTTGATTGTTCCTCGGCTCCAAAGAAGGGCTGAAGAAAGGACTGCTAGATCCTCCCTGGATTGTTCTCATTCCTTTTCCACATCTTAAAGTCAGTGGCCGTGGCTCACATATTTTTGGCAACTGGCTTCGAGGAAGGTTTACAAGACTTGTGTTCAAAGAACTCTCTTCTCAACCACTGTAAACTTCCTGTCCGTCTCCTTCAACAAGTGACCACATGGTCTAAGCACTGAGACAAAAAGGATGGGGGGAAATGGTGTAAAAGCATCCCACCTCTATCCATTTTCTCCAAATTATTGTAATCCTGGGGAGGGGGGAGGGAGATTCATTCCCTTGGGTTTCTTAAAAACGGATGCTTTTTACACCCCCAACCAAGAGAAGACCAGACACTTACAAGAGTATTTCGCCATTTATTAAAAGCACTTGTTAAAAGGCACAATCCGGTCTGCTTTTCACAAAATGCAGACATGCTTAAAAAAAGAAAAACATAGTGAAACCCACTTTTTTAAAAAAACAAACACATACACACCCTAATAAAGGGCCAGATTTTGAAATCTCATCCTTTCACTGGAAGAGTGAATTCTTCCTTTACAGTAATTTTGGACAGAATTCCTACCTGGAAGCTCTCCACGTAGTTCCCCCAAAGGCACTTTTTAATCAAAAGTACTTTTTAGAAAAAGGATACACAACTTAAACCGTGAAACACAAGAGGCACAAGATGAATGGAGGGGGAAAAAATCCATTTCAACCTTCCTTCGAAGTAGCAAAAGATCCTTCCCTCTAACGCTGGACAGGTTCCATGATTGACGCCCAGCCAGAAAGAAGTTTGTCGAAAGGAAGACGGAAAAGAAGCAAATTTAAAAGCCTGAGCCTCCCCTTTGCGGTAAATTGTCAAGTATTTCACTGACCCAGATCAGCTTCAATAAAACATAGCACTTCGCATGCGAGATTCAAACAGCATTTTGAGAAGTTTCTTTTTTGGGGGACTAAAAAAAATCACATTTAAGTCCTGATATATTGGTTTAGGCACAAATTGTCCTAGAAAGGTATCCTAAAAAAACAAAAAACAAAAACGGTGCCCTAAATAAGAGCACGATCTGAGTTTAGCTTATGTTTTTAGCCATTTCAACCCCACATGTTCACAACTTCCAGCAAGTATCTTGAATGATAGTCTTTGATTAAGGGGTGTGTGTGAATCAAGCACCGTTTAAAAGAATGTGTTTTTTTAAACATGATCTTCAAACAATTATCAGCATAATTTTAAGGACGTACTTCTCTCACTTTGTTTAGATTTTAAAGGGAAAGGCACTGGAATCTGTTGACACGCTGATTGTACTTGTTATGCTGTGAGTGTTTACTCACCCAGTTCCAACAGAGATCAACCCTCTCGGCTGAGGGCTCTGGGACAGCTTCATTGTCACTGCCTATACAACCATTTGCTTCGCTTAGGCCAATTCTGGATGGAAGCAATTTGGCATTTTCTGCCCTTTAAAGCACTCTTTGGATGGTTTACAATATAATTATGCAGGCTACACATTGCTCCCAGCTTCCCAGCGAGCTGGTGCTCATTCTACCAACCTCGGGAAGATGGGAGGCTGAATCAACCTCGAGCCAGCTACTCGAGCCCATCCGATCAAACTCAGGTCATGAGCAGAGTCTTGGCTGCAGTACTGCAGTTTAACTGCTACTCCTTTCTAGTTCTCTGGTGAAAAAGCATTCTTCAGAAAAGAATGTTCCTATTTCTCTAATACATGAAGTGGCGCTCAAGGTCATAGAGACTGAACGGTTCTGAATGTAGGAATCTACATTTCGTTTTTCCTAAAGAGGGAACTGAAAGGCTCCCAGATAGATGGTTGGAGGGGGGGGAAACAGAATGAGAGAACTGGAGTGATTTCTTGTTGTACATATAAAACAGGAATTTCAATCAGCATGAGAATGAACCAGTTTCTTATGATTTCAAGGCCACCTTTGCAATCAACATAAACTACTTGGTATCCTCACATACACACACGCCCAGAATTGGCAAAATCCCTTGGAAGATAGGCTAATTTCAAGTTTTCAGGGTGGATCCCGCCCCTCACCCTGCATTCTCCAACTTAAAAAACAAAAAACAAGCAAAGATCCCCCAAGCCCGTTAACTTAATACACACAAGCCTTGCAGAGAGAAGATGATTTAACCTAGCCTAGCTGAAAGCAGCCTGTTGGATCCGGTACTCAACTTTATTCAGGCAACGCCTTCGGCAGCCCCTTTAGTTTTTACCCTGCTGTTTCTAAAGCATTCTCCAACAGGGAGAGAGTCTGCGTGGAATACAGGACTATAAACATCATGTTCACTTCCACCACCACCCCGCATGTACAGAAATTACACGGAAAAAGAAGAGGCAGAAATTAGATCCCTCGCCGCCATGCCCCAAACTCAGAAGCTCTCTCTGGGTGAATTTAACTACCATCGACTAGGAACGTGTAAAACAGAGAGAAAGGGTTCCAAAATGAAGAAACGGTGGGTGGGACACGCTCCCACATGCAAAATCTCACCAGCCCCCTTCAAGCTTCTGGCAGCGTATAACAAAATCTGCAGGTGTAGACGGATTCAAATTCCAGAGGTACATCCGTTCTTCACATGGAGAGGATCACAGCGTATCTCTCCTCCCACATTAAGCGTAAGGTTGAGGAGCCTTTCAGGAAAAAAAGGTGGCCACCGCAAGTCAGCATTTAATACAGTTGAATACCCGGGGATTCAACGCCAGCCTTCTTATGAGTGAAGCCCTCAAAAGTTCTGGACTGGATGGACAACAACAACCCCCCTGCTCCATTTCTCTCCCCTGTGATTATATCTCAAGTTCTTCGCATCCCAAATACAAAGGAATGCACACATCGGATTAAATTCTTGTAAGAAACAAACTGAAATAAGACGGCCGCCTATTCCTAACTGCAATACAACCGTCGGGACTTTTAAAATCTTTCCCCAAGAACCTTACAAGACAACACAGCGGAAAGGGGGGTAAGAGAAGGCATCGGGTTAGGGTTCTGCTGATTGTCCGAAGAACAAAACAGGGATATTGAGAACGTCGCTTGACAGATATTCAAGAAACGTTTCTCCTTAAAAAAAAAGAAGAAGATAAATTCCTGTATAATAATAAAACAAAGGCACGCTAAAAGGTCCTATGGGGTCCTCCCACCCAAAGCCCTCCGTTCGGGGTTCTCAACCACCCAAACCCCAGAATTCTAACCTGGTTAGATAGGTCAAAACGTTGGCCTTCTGCTCTGCATACAGATCACTCAGCTGCTAAAATCCCCGCGGGGTCTTGAAACCCAAGGCAAGAGGGATCCAGCCGCCCCCACCCCACCCACCACCCCCCAGAATCGGCACCCCCTCTCCCCCCCCCTCCCACCCCCTCCAGGCCGCCTCAAACAGTTGTTTCCCGGCTGGCTTTGAGGTTGGGGGCCGAGAACTGCCGCCGCATCCGGGGCGGGGTCACAAACGGGTTGTAGGGGTTCGGCCGATCGGTCTGTCTAGGGCGGACGCCGCCGGTGCCGGCCTCCGCGTCGGCACTCCCACGGCCGGGACCGCCGTACGGCTGGCGGTGCTGGTGCATGTGCCGCTTCTGCTGGAAAGTCTGCAGATGATCCTGACCGGGGTGCCCGGCTCCGTAAGAGGGCGGCGAGGGTTCGGGAGCGTCCGGGCCCTGGCGACGCGGGCTTTTCGGCTGGCCGTTGAGGGAGTTGCTCCTCCAGCGGAGCGGCGCCGGCGGCTCGGGCTGCGAAGGAGACGGGGGCGGCGGGTGCAACGGCTGCCTCTTGATCTGGATCCTCTCTTGCCCCTTCGGCGGGCCGCGCAGGCACAAAAGCTGCTGGGGGTCCCTGGGAAGGCGGGCTTCCCCGTCGGGGTCTTGCTGGTCCTCCTCCGGCTCCTCCTCCTTCTTCTCGTTCTCCTTCGGGATCCGCACCTCAATCACCTCGTCCTCGGTAATGATGATGTGAGTCCCGGGACTCCACGAATTCCGGTGCTTGGGGTTGCTCTTGAAGGGGAAGCGTGGCTTGCGGTTCTCGGGCGGGATGAACCGGTGGGGCGCGTTCTGCCGTCGGAGCTGCTTGGCGATCTCCTGCTGCTGGAGGTTCTTGAACCGAACCTGCTCTTGCTTCATCCAACGCAGACGCCCCCGACGGAAGGCCGGATCGTCCTCCATCAGCCTGGAGACCCGGTCCTCTTGGCCGGGGCCAAGCACCCCCTCCTTTCCCCCTCTCTCTTCAGCTTCTGCCCCAAGGGTGGGACTCGGCGCTTTTGCTCTCGGGGCGGCCGGACCCGGCGAGGCCTTCGCTTCTTGGGAGCCGATCAGGGGCAAAACTTTTTCCATCTTGAGCATCTTGTTTCGGAGGACTTTTATCTCCTCGTCCTTCATGTTGTTCTGCTTCTTCACCTCCTGCAGGATGTCCTCCAGCTTGTCAATGTGCACCTTGAGGTCATCCACGTCGGCGATGCTCTTCCCACCCAGAAGGACGTCTTCGATCTTCTCTTCACCGACGCCGACGGTGTCCCAGACGTCTCGGGCCACCGCTCGCCAGGAGTCTCGTTCGTTGGGATCCTTCTTCCCATACATGGCACAAAGCTCCTTCATCTTCACGATAGCCAAGGCCTCGATCTCCTGCCGGGTGTGGCGGAAGTCATTGAGGGCCACCTCGTAGCAGATCTCCTTCACGGCCTGGATTTTCAAGTCAGAGACCGTCACCCACCGGGAGTCTTTGCTCAGGCGCCGGCGCTGCGGGATCTGGTACATTTTAATAGGCTCTCGCTTCTTGCCACTGCTGGGGAGTCCACATTTTTTAACAATGGTTTGCAGCTTGCTGGGGGGCAGCTTCTCTCTCAGGGAAGTGATTAGCCTCCAGCTCTCTTCGCAAGACCGCTTGTCCGAGTCATCCCCACTATCAGAGTCTGCATCCTTGGAAAAACAAAAAAGATCGAGAAGTGGCCCCAAAATAACCAAAATTAAAACTGAGCGGAAGGAAGGTAAAATACTGAACAAAAAGTCTGAATGATTTTTTTTTTTAAAAAAGAAAAGAAAAAAAAAGAAGCACAACTAAAAACTAAGAAATCATATGGGTGGGTGAAGGGGAAAGGCTCAAACAGAATAAACGGTGGGAATATCTAATTTAAGAGGCCAGTCGTAAGATACTGGGTTCTGTGTACTATGAATCGCCAGTAGTTTTCTTTAAAATCCAGCCAGATTTAAATTTCGTGGCACATTTGACTCTAATCGTCCTAGAATATTTCAAGATTTTCCATAATCCAATCCACAGGGATCTGTTAGAAGAACCAATGCCAAGTACCTGACAAGTGGGAAGAAGCATTGCTACAGAGACATGCAAGATTCTCAGTCAAATCATTCTTTTCCTCCCTTTTTCTTTTTTTGCTTTAGTTACTTGCAGAGTCCTTCCAGAAGAACAAACTCTTCCCTCCTCCAGAAGTCAACCCCGTGGTCATTGCAGGACAACAGTCAGATGGGCAGCCAAGGTTAAGTCGAGTGAACGCGGGTTAGTAAGACGTGGTGCAGGGTTTACAACGCTCACGGTTTACAGTCCAGTCTACTAGAGAAGCAGCCAGAGAAGTGTTAGAAGGTAAGAAGGAAACCGTTTCAGAAGAAGCCACTAGGAAAACGGGGTTAGCAGTATGGCAAGCGTCATTACAACGAGCGAGAAGGTTTCAAGCTCCAACAGAGAAATGCCTAGAAAGCAAAAGGACGAGTCGCAGCATTCCAAAATGCATTTTATTTTTTTGCTACCGATACTTATTTTCAAAATGCTCATTTATTGCAGGTCAACTGAACAATGCCCAAGACATTTAGAAGACTGAACCACACTGTGTATTTTGACGCCTTGGGTCTTTCCGTATTCCACCGTCCAGCCTCTTACGGGTTTACAA
The DNA here is from genome assembly GCA_037013535.1 of Intellagama lesueurii. Taxonomy (NCBI): domain Eukaryota; kingdom Metazoa; phylum Chordata; class Lepidosauria; order Squamata; family Agamidae; genus Intellagama; species Intellagama lesueurii. Next base: position 10,443,893 of record JBAJHW010000016.1, on the reverse strand, counting down.
ATCGCCAGATGGCTTAGGGTTCACTTGTTTACAAGCTCATAGCCAGTCTGGGAAGCTTTTCTGGCCAAATAAGGGGGGAGAGACATGCTTCAAACAAAATCAATTCACTGAGATGTACCCAAGCAAACCTCAAACAAAACTCTCCATGCTGTTCCAAGGGTCATGCCTATTTATTGGTGCGGGCGGCTTAGGTGTCTACTTATCCAGTGTAACACAGGAGCTGTTTTCCAGAGGTGGGCTGAGAATCCTAACGAGTTACACCCTGGAGTTGGTTAAGTTCATGGACGTTGAGTCAACACCCTCTGGTTGACTCCTGGGCCATTTGCAGGTCTGTCTTGCTCGAGAGAACAGCGCACTCCACCCACCCTCCAGAGGGATCCGACTACCTGGTCGCGTAAATGCTCCTAAGGTCAGCAGAGCCTGGGTTGAAAGACACAAGCGCCCACTGCCACCGCATGGGAAACGGAAGATATTCAAGCAGGGCGTACCTACCGCACACTGCGTACGGAAAGAGAGGACCACGCAGAATCCACAAAGACCGGTTCCCAACTATTTCTTTGAAAGGGGCTGGAATGTGAGAGTACCTGTCATCTCAAGGGGCTTCAATGATTTCAGCCCCCCGTTCCTTTATGGCTCAGGGAAACACAGGAAGAAGACAAGGTGGGAGGAGAGAACCACCTAAGAAGAAGTCTGAGGGGCAACTTCGATCTCAAAATACGAGGTCCACAGATTCAGCAGGAAAGCAGAGAACCACACACTCCTGCCAAGAATTTTTCCTTCAAAATTTAAACCTAGATGGTCTTCCACTTAATGTTATTGATGTATGTCAAGGTGGGGGAAAGCTGTGGTCCTTCAGATGTGGTTCTCACTGCTCCCCAGCCAAAGCAGCTAATAATCAAGGGTGGACGGCAACTGAGGGGTCCCCTAGACCCAGACCGGAGGAAGCAGATTTCGGCTAAACGTTAGGAGGAATTTCCTGAAAGAGGGAGCTGCTTGCCAGCGAAGCAGATGGCCTCAAGGTGGGGGAGCTTTTCCTTTACAAAGGATGGGCACCCATCTCTCCAAAGCTGTTAAGTGCAGGTGGATTTGGACTCAGCAGAAAGACTAGGCTAGACAACCTCCAAGAGTCTTAATAACTGCAGCATCTGGAGGACCACAGGTTCCTGAAACTTGAGCAACGCCATTCAACACAGACCTCACCGCATTCACCAACAACCATCAAGTAAATTCGCCCGGTGTTGCCTCCTACGCACAATTCATTACCAAAATGGGTTTTGTTGGACGGAAAGGCTTTGACCTAAAAGGATGAAAATAGGGGCAAGCAAACCTGGGTTGCGGAGGCCAAAAACCTTCACTCAGAAGGCAGACGTGAGTCATTCCAAGCTATCAATACAACTGCTATGATCTCCTGTCACTTGCATTTTTTTTAAAAAAAAAGTTTATTTTTCTCTTTACTGGATGTCTTTTAGATCCTGGAGTAGTTGTTGTCTTTTTAAAAAAAGAAACCTTTAATCTCAGTCTACAGTATACTTTACTGCTGCTTTCTGAATGGCTTTTTTAATGCCAATAAAGGTCTGTATATGTATATGTAATGTGAATGGCTTTTATACATTTTCCTGTAGTTTACCTTTTGATCTGTTTCTGAAATCAACAGTTCCCCTTGTCTGTAATGACAAGGAAAAATAAATAAATCCCACCTTCAGATCTCACCCCCCCAAAAAAAACCTTCCCAGGCTCCTTGGAACACCGAATTAATGCTCACAGATTACTCCACTGGCCCAGTTTGATCTTCCTTCGTGCCCAGAAAACTTTCCAGCTCTTCTCTGTCTCTCTCCTTCTACAACTGCTTCTTAAGAAGCAAGTTTTGCCTACTTGGTTCTTAACATGCTTTTGCCGGGGGTGGTGGGGGTTTGGATGTCTGGCCCCCTTCCCCCCTCTTTCCACACGATGAAGGAAATGGGGCAGGAACCCCTTTCTGTGAACAGAAACTCTCGCTCCCTTCACACCAAAGGGAAGTTCAACCCTGAGGCCATTCTGGATTCCTGGGGAAAAAAGGTCTTGCTCTCTTACTGCTTCTTTACGTAAATAAAATAAAATATTTTCACACATAAACTTTGCATTTTTAAAAAAAGCAAACCTAGTTCCTACTAGAAGACAAACCAGATTGGTTTAAGGTCAGCACGGGAGTGTGAGGAACAGATTCCAACTTGCCACTTCTGCCTTCATGCATAGGACTCTTAGGCTCAAACATGGGGACAGAGCATACAGTGTTCCCTGCTAATTCTGGGGGGCCACCACTGCACGAGGCCACGAGAAAGACAGGTGGGCTGTGAGATGAGAGGCGCTGCGTTCCCAGACATCTGACAGGCCCGAGGCCAGTGAAAGCTCTTCTAGCTTCTTCCTCGAGCAATGTCAGAAATCTGAGTGTCCTGACACAGCTAGAAAGGAAAATACAGCTCTCTAAGAAAGTCGTTGTGCAGTGACTGTTTGACAATCTCCTGTTGACCAGGAGGAGAAAAAAGACCGTGCCTTTTCCCCTAGCCCGTAATTCAGGAGGTCTGCTTGCTCCACGCCAGACCTTTTGTCCCGTGTGAGTTATACACGATTCACTTGCCAGCCTCAGACGCCCGCCCTCCTCCCTCACACCCCTGCCCGCCCTCGGCACCCCTTTGTAAGTCTCCATGCAAGGAGGATCAGAAAAGTTAAGACATGCACAGTGGCAGCCATCCTTCAGGGCATGACACGGAAGAAGTCTCTGCACGCATCTCGGCGTTCCCGGCAGCAAAGAATTAGTAACGTGGTGATCATTCCAAGACAAAAACCCAGGCAAACTCTCCAAGCGGCCATAACCGGAAACACCACAAAAACAGGACTTGAGAGATCATCGGGGAAAGGGGCGGATGGGGACACAAGACACGCACCTCCCCTCGGGCCAGTTCAAGAACCAAGATGCTGGCACGGGACTGGCTTAAGTTAAACCTGGACCTGGGTTGAAGGAGGCAACCCTTGGCCCTCCCAATATCTTGGCCTACAGGGGCCATCGTTCTTTACCACTGGGGGAGGACTCTGGGAACCGGTGTCCAACGACACCTGCAGAGCCAAGGTTTCCCCTTTCCTGAACTTGAGGGTGACATTTAAATCCAAAACAGCGTGCTAAACCGGCGAGGCACAGCCGACAGTGAGAAGCCCTCCGACTGCCTCCTGTTCCCAAGAGTCGGAGGAGGTCAGCGTCCGGCATCTGCCAAGAGAGCTCATAACTCGCGACACTTACCAGCCTCTGCTGCTCCAGTAAGAGGTCTGCTTCTTCTTTCTCCTTCTTGTACAGAATCTCCATTTCTTGAAGCCTGGGGAAAGAAGCAGAGGTCAGTCGCTCCGGCTATGGTCGTGACACGCAGCCTCCGTTCAGGCGGCTGCGCTGAAGACGCCTTGCTTGCCATTCCCTTGAAAAGAAGACTCAAAAGGGGGAGTTTACGCCAAGGATAACAGTGGAACGAAAACGACAGAACCGATCACGTCTGTCTTTTCCAACCTGGGGCTTCCCGCTTGGTCGGGCTACAACCTTCACCGCTTTAGCCAGCACGACTGCCGGTTATGTTGGCACGGGGTTATGGGAGCTGTAGTCAAATACAGGCAAGGCTGAAGTAGGTAAGAATAAAGAAAGGGACAGAACAGAACAGAATATAGGACAGAAGAGAAGAGAAGGAAGAAAAATTCTCCTCTTTCCAGTGCCAAACAGAACTGGTTACCTCTTTTCCATCTCCTGCTTCATATCAATCCCCTGCTTCTCCAGCAGCTCCCGCTGAGCAAAAGTCCAGTCGACCGGTTCCGAGGGAGTCTCTGCCGACGGCGTCTTCTCCCTCTCGGCGCGGGCTTGCTCGGGATGGTTGAAGCGGAACACGTGGTTTTTCCCCATAATAATGCGATTTCCTGGACAAGCAATGAAAAGATTACAACCGAAGGACTTTTATGATCGAGGGAAGAGCTGAGAGCGCCTCCGAGTCATTCAGCCGTATTATTCCCCCGGCCATGAATTTTCAAGGAGGATAAAAAGAAACCAAAAAACCCCAGGACACATAAAATTCTAACACCCGGGAAAGGGAGATGGGCTTCTGGGAAAGGCTCGTGGGCTCAGCAGCCAAGCACGTCTGCTGCACGCAGAAGGACCCGATCCGTCTGATTTTTAAAACACACACACACACCAAGGATCGGACTGGACTGGGATCTGGGGGCGCTGAGGTACTGCTCCCCGTTCAGCCTGCAAATTCAGTGGGTGACCTTGGGCTACATGCCTTCTTTTCAGGCTCACCTACAACTCTGGCTTACAGTAAAGCTAAAAATGGAAAGGGAGGAAAGGCCCGTGGGAGGAAAGAGGGGAAACAAATAGGAGAAGGAGAAGGAGTATTAGGAGTAGTATTAGTAAGTTACGTGGAAGAGTTTACGCAGGTAAGCTGGGCAATGCGCTGCCAATGAGAGCCAGCGATCCTGCAGCCGAGGGACCCCCGGTCTGACCTGCCATAAGGCAGCTCCCTTTGCTGCTTAACAGGATGTGGCCACTTCTTCTAAGGCAACTGCCTAAGCCCTGACGGCTTACCTGAGCGGAGCTGAACAGGCTGCACCACCCTCTTGCCATTGACGTAGGTTTCCGATCGTTCGCAAGGTTCCAGAGTAACAATGACTAGAACAAGGGGGGGAAAATGGATTGGTGTCACTAGTGGACTCACCAGAGGAGCTATTCCGAAAGGTCTTTTTCGGAGCGACCACTAAAAACTCCGGAGGGGTCACGGTGATGCTGCGGGAAGGCACAGTGACAGAGGGGGGGCGAGGGGGGGCTAGTCCACGGCTTCTTGTCTCAGAATAAGGGGAGGGGAGACAAAGGGCAAATATCAATCCTATAAACAGCCGAAGACAAACGGATGTTGATATTTAACCAGGAGGAAAGTCCTGCCGCCTCACCTTCGCCATTGTTGTTCCTCTCGCTTCGGAAAACGCAGTGCTCCTCTTTAATGTGAGCCCCGCTCAGCACAATGTCTTGACGCCGTTCCGCATCTGCCTGGCCGACCCTGCACCCAACAAACGGGATTTTAAAAGGTTCCCGACAGCCTTTTGAAACACAAACAGTTCCTGGAACCATCCAGTCAACTGAGTTCTCAGAACTAAGGTAACAGAAGAGAGCCCCGCTAATGGAGTGATCCTGTCCCTTTCCTTTGGTGAAAAAAACTCAGCGAGAGGCTTCTGCAAGGCCAGATCTGACGCCTACAGTTAAATCTCCTGCATGTAAAAAAAGGACCAGGGTAATTAAGCGTGTGCCCTGCCTGTCGGCTAAGAACACGATACAACCACGTTCACTTCGGAAGAGGAGAAAAAGGTGGCCTCAAAAGGGAGGCCCTCCATCTGCGTAAGGGATGGGCAGGAGAGAGATCAGGATCTCCGGGCAGATTTCAGGATGGTGCAGAACAGGCTGGCAGGTCTCAAAACTTCCCATGGTTTACACTAAAAGCAAGAAGCAAAAGGCTTCCCGCCTCCCTCAGTGAGTAAGAACTTGGGGAGTGGAAGGAAGCTCGGCTCGGTAGTGAAAGGAAAATCAGGACCAAAACCACCAGGTCAGGCTGAGCACAGCTGACAGGCCCAAGATCACACCGCGAGTTTCATGGCAGGAAGGGGATTTGAACCTTGATCTTACCGGGGCATAGTCCAGCACTCTGACCCCGGCTGCACAGGTTCCCCCACCGGTTTGGCCTCAAAGGCACCCTGTTCCTTAACCCCAGATGTGTCCAGGGGCTCCCTGGGAACCCACGCTGCTCCTGGCTCTGGGTTGGCAGGTGCCTAGGCTCAGAAGGCTTTAACTGTATGGGTGCCTTGGCACATGCCAAGAAGCCATGGCTTGCATGAACAACATGGCTTAAACCATACACTCCGTGCCAAACAAACAGGGTGTGGGGCGTCCTCTATCTTCCTGGCCTGTTTTCCTCACACTGTTCTTGTCATCAACTGTTAGCTGGGGAAACAAGCTCCGGACGAGCCATGGTTCTGGGTTTAGCCCTTGCAAGCTAGCTGTGTTTTCATCAGCGGGCCAAGAATTCAAAAGCCAACAATGGGTTCAGATTCTGTTTTTTTGGCTGTGATGTGCAAATGTGACATCAGTTCAGGTTTTCTGCATCATCTCTTACCTTGTTATACCATCTTTAATGTAGTAAAGCAGACACTCTGACATGAGCGGGTCTTCGTTGAGGTTTACCAGATGAGGTGTCTGAAAGGAAAATAGCCATCTTTTAAACAGCCATTGATTTATTCACTTCTTGCGAGGAGACCTGACAGCTTTAAGGACCAAATGCAACCAGCGGTCTACCTCCTTCACTCAGGAAGGAACAGCCCCCCAACAGAAATATTTCTTAAATAAAGGAAAGTTATTGCAATATACAAAGAGGCCCATGTTACAGAAAGCACTGTCATGACAGTAAGAATTAAATAAATTAATCTGATGAGCTGATCTAACTGTGGAGAATACGCGGCCCTCCAGACGTTTTTCGGCAGAGCTGCTTCTAAGCCTAAAAGGGTTCCTCTAGATTTGGCTAAAAAGGAGACCATGATCTACTTGCAGCCAACATTCTTGACATAAGCTAGAGCTATGACAGCTACTCAACCAACCTTCTTCGGTGAAAATACCCCATTGGAATCGGCAAACAAGTCACATGGCCTTGGAGTGAAAATCTAGCCAATGGGATGCCAGCAAGCACAGGTAAGAGGAAAAACAAAGTGTCAGAGCAAAATAAAAGATGGACACCCCAAACCGACAATCAATACCAATAACTCTAGTTTCACTTTACATACAGCTACAAATGTCCAACTGCGGCAAAGGATGAAATTACAAGAACCGGAAGGGTTTACAATTCTGGGAAAAGGTGGATCACAGGCTACAGAAGGTCACGAGGATGAACAGGGCAGGCTATGAGGGAGTGGGGAAATTCGTATTTTCTAATTCAATAGGCAGAAGCTTTTCTACTTGAGCAGTTACCCCTGCAGACACACAAACCTGATCGACAGCAAATGCGTCAAACGCATCATCAAACAGAGTTGATGGCCTCCGAGGAAAGATCTAGATGGAGAAAATCCAGAAGAGGAGAGAAACAGGAGGAGAAAACAAGAAGAACGGATGACGGTGGTGGGAAGGAAACGACCCTGTGGATGATGGCAACCTCCAGGGTTTCAGAAACTCTCACAGAAGGCAAGGTCCGTAAGACCTCACTGCCACAGCCAAAACCGGGCACTCAGACGGAGAACAAAAAGGCACTCCTTCCGGCCACACGCGCTATGAAATCTCTATGCAATGTCTGCTGAAGAACTCAGAAAACCCATATACTCAGGTGACACAGACATTAACTTTGGGTTATTTTACATTTACAACTGTCTTAAAGCCACCGGGCTGTAAAAATGGTGTTTGAGTCAAAAGCTGAGAACGGTCGGTATGACAAGACCCACACCAGGCAACCCAGTGTCCCCCAATATTTCAAACCATATTCCCCCAGCATTGGTCATACTGGCTAAGGTTAATGGGAGTCAATGTTCAAGACATTTGGAGGCCTAATTATGGGGTTAAACCATAGAGAAGAAACAACAGCCTGTTTGCAAAGCCAAATGAATGGGTTTGGAGAAGCCCTGTCTGAACAGCCAAACCACTGAGGAATTAAAAAGCCAACACTTCTAATGATCATTGTCACGCCTTTAGAATCCAAACCCAACTGAGGCAGGGTGACCTAATATGCTTCCAGCATGAACACCAAAGATCCACTTTATGATATGAACTGAACGCATGATCAATCAGCAGGAAACGTCTGTATCTCTTATGGGATGAAGCCAACTGCTAACGGAAGACACACGAACCACTGAAGAGACACCTCTGTTCTCGCTAGGGTGACCAAAATCCAGGTCTATCTCAAATAGTATCAGCCACATGTTCCACAAGCAGATTTCTCATTTCGAGCAACTGGTTAGCACGGTAGTCTCAGTAGTCTGTGCCAGCCTTCTGGCATGGGACTGCCACTAGATCAACTTCTCTCTGCAGCATTACCCGTCTCTGAAGGGAAAAGGCATGCTTACCCACAACACACACAACGGCCAGAGCTTAGAAAACGTACTCTGGGCGGCTATAATTCTTCAGATCCTCTAGACAGCACGCTGGCTGGCTGGGGGGGTTCAAGGAATTGAACCCCCCCAGCCAGCCAAAAAGCCAGATTTCCGAGTTCTGGCCGTGATTGGATTCAACAGGTATTACTGAACGTGAAAAGGGACTGTTTGACTTTGTGTTACGGAATCACACAAAAACTGTGGAACTCAAAACAAAAGATGTCATTCTACCTCTACAACCTCCCGAACAAGTGTGAGAACATTTATACAACCTACCCATTTTTTGGTACATGAGTTGTTCTGTGAAGATTTTTTTTCTTTTCTAGTTTTTGGGATCCTGTTTGTTCAGAGCCAAATGCCACCCTAAAAGCCCGAGATTTGCCCCGTGCTGCCCACCTCAATAAACAATTCAACAAAGTGGCTTACCTTTTTGGGCGAGAAGACTCCAAGGGTTCCCCCGTCTTCCCGGATGGCAACTCCCATCTCAGCCAGCAATGCTTCTCTGCGGAGCAAAAATACCAGGCGGATAAGAAAAGGCATTTGTAATTCAGCCTGAAAACTTGTTAAGGGTTATGTGTTTCCTGCAGGAAACAGAACCAAATAGCCAAGCGGTGTTAACTAGAAGCCTGCCCTACATCGGAATTATGACGCATTTTCCAAACCAATAATCAAGCCAACCTCTCCATCCGAATTGCCTCGGTCTTCCGTAGCTTCTCCTCCCAGGTCTCATTCAGCTCGGCAATGATTTTTTCAGATTCCTGCAATGGAAGCCAACAGGAGAATTAGCACCAGATCAGGGGAACAAGAGCCAAATGCCCCCACTCCTCTCTAAGCCACTTGGCACAAGAAGCTTTAAACCGAGTGAAAGGCAAATCATTTGAGGAGAGTGGCCCAAGTGAACAGAGGAAACGGACGGGATCCTGAAACCCCCTGAGTCTAACTTCAACCGCAATGATTCCTTATGACCTCAGGCCCTTCTTACAAGGCTTGGCCGTGTTGACGGTTTTCTGGCTCCCGGACCGAGCCTGAACACGGCCAGGGCAAAAGGACGGTCCTGTCGCTTACAAAGAAGCGGCCACTCTTCGAGCCCAACCTTCGATGCTCTTTCTTTAGAAAGCCCTCAGAGCTGGTGAGAAGGGTTCCTGCCCAACCTGACGGCCTCCGGATGTGAAGGAGATCCAGACAACATGTCCTGGGGCCAGGGGGGCCACGGGAGGGGGGGAGGAGCTCAGCACACCCGGAGGCTGTCAAGTTGGGGATGGCTGTTATAGAGGCTCAAAAGCAGCCTTCGGCTTCAGAGAGAAAATGGAAGGTCTGGCTCTTGCAGACAAAAGGGTCTTCCTACACCTTAACGAGGTCAATAACTCTAATCCAGAGTACGTTTTGTGATGGCAGGTGGAGTCCACTTCCAGCTCATGGCACTTCTCTGGCACTAAACTTACAGTTACCTTTCACTCCATTCCACTGTGAAGAATAATTTTTTTTCATATTTGAGGACGAGGGCAGTAGAGTGGGTCACAACACAATAGACAGTAGGTCCCCCCCCCCCCCCTGTATCTGCAAGAGATCGGTTCCAAGCCCCCTCCGCAGATTATGGGAAACCTGGATTAGAGCGAATGTGGTTATAATAGCAAATGCTATAGACAGCGTGGTCTCTGGCTCCCTCCAGTGGCCAGTTCTGGTCACTTCATGGTTAGAAATATATATTTCTGAGAATTTTTCTTTTTTATATTTTCAGGCCATGGATAAGTGAATCAGCGGATATTGATCCTGCAGATACAGGAGTCCTACTGTACTGCAGGAGGAGGGGCAAGCTCCTTTTCTGATTACTTTCAGAATCACCCAGCAATTCTTGCCAGAAGGTGCGAGGGGTGGGGTTGGAGGGGGGAGCCAAACCATTCAGAAACGTCAGGAAACGTCTTCTGAACCTGCGGCCAGCAGCACATCTCCCGGGAGAATTTTGCTTTTCTCTCCAGCCGCAGGTCTGGCGAGCCCTGTGACAAGTGGCTGTTTGTTCCTCAGCCAGCGAGGAAAGGACGCCGTGTTCCTCCCGCCCTTGCTAGCCTTTGGTGTTGGCAAACCAACAGGGCTGCTGCTTCTCTGCTGTTGAAAGCTGACATGGGCCAAGTGTGCAAGAAAGGCTGTAGCAGCCAAGCAGGCGACGGGAAGCAAAGCTCGGAGCCCCGCGTACAGCCAATGCACTCCGATTTGGAAATCAAGCCACGGAAAAAGAGGCAAAAACGTTCATTTCCATGCCTACATTTGCAACGCTTTTAAAACCCCTGATCCATCTTAATTTGTCAGGAAACCAGCTGCCTTAGCAGACGAGGCGCATGCGCGCTCTCTCTCTCTCCCCAGGCCTGAGATGGTGCCTGGAATACTGATGGCGAAAGAGGGGAGATGCAACCAAGGCCACATGTTTTGGATCTGATCTGAAGACGTCCCTGAGGGCCGGAGTGCCCGGCAAACACATGGAGACGTGTTTGTTTTCAAAAAGCACGTATGTATGTCCTTTGCAAGGGGGGGGAGGCGTCCCAGCCTGTCCAAAATCACCTTGGTGGCTTTCAAAACTGAGACGGAGTGTGGGAAGGAAGAGAAGTAACGATGGGCTGAGGACAGAGAGGGAGAGCCAGATGGGGAAAGACAGGAACTCACATTAAACACACAGAACCAGCCTGGTCCTGCCGGGGGGGGGGGGGGGGGGAAAGGAGGCAGATTTGGCAAAGCCGTAAAGGCCAAGTCCTTTTGCTGCTGGGCCTGTCTGATGGTACACATGGAGGACCAAGCCCTGGATTGCCTCCGCAGGCAGCAGAGCGTTCCAGGCGCTTCGCATTTTCGTCTGGACCTCAAGATGACGTTGCCTTTGAGATCAGGGGGCTGCTTCCAAGAATCACTGAATGCTCCCGTTCCACTTAGGTAGGTAAAGAGGCTTGTAAACAGTTAAAAACAACTCATTGCTTGGGATGGTCTTTGCAAGGCTGATATACATAAAAGCGGGGGGGGGAGGGGGAACCCACGGGAAGGGGATGAGTTCCAAGACCCCTCCCTGCGGATACTGGAAAGGACGGATTATAGCAAACGCTAGACATAGTGTGGTCTCTGGCTCTCTCTAGTGGACAGTTCTGGTAACTTCATCTTTGGAGAGAGATTTTTCTAGGATTCTTCTTTTAATATTTTCAGACCATGGACAGGTGAGTCAATCAGCAGATACTGATCCCGCCGATAAGGGGGCCCCTACTGTATACGGAAAGGCGGAAGGACAAAAAGCACTCGAAGGGCACATACCTTCAAACGTTCAATGGCTTCCTCTCCTCCTGGAGTAGACATGATCCGTTCCTGGATACTGGAGACTGACGTTAAGCCCACCTGACTACTGAGAGAGCAGGAAGATGGGGAGGCAGTGAGGGAGCCCATGGGCGCTGTGGAAAAATGGCCAGGACGTTGGTTCTCTGAGGCTAGCAAGTATCTGTGCTTACTGTTCTGAATATCTTTCAGATCTGGGAGAAAGAGAGAGACAGACAGACAGACAGACACAGAGAGGAGGGAAGGCAGAAATACAAGGGGCAGGGAGAGGCAAGGCGAGGAAGAGGACGGAGCAGAACAAGAAAGGGTGGGGGGGGGAGATACAGGGAGAAGACACCAGTGTAAGAGGAGAGCACTTGAGCAGCCACAGAGGCAGGTTCAATCCTACATGATGGCAGTTCTGAAACACACTTCCTTCCAAAAGCTTCCTTCTGGTCCCGTTACGGATCGGCTGGGCTAGCCCTGAGCCGGGGGTCCTCCCCACACAGCTAGCGCTTCCCCCCCCCCCGGGTCCCCCAGGGCCAGACTCCCACCCTGAACCTGCTCTGCTTCCCTCCACTCCACTCCCCCATCCATCTGAAGGAGGATGGCTGAGATTTAAAGGAAGCAGACCTTCAAAAGGGGGGGGGGGGGAATCCTCAGATTTGTCCAGATGGGGCTTGTTTTTATGGACCATTCCTTGTTACTGACCCTTAGGCTCTCACTCTCTCTCTCTCTGGGGTAGTGCTCACCCTCTGGAACGATAACTTTCTGTGGTACATCAAGCATTAACATTCATGCGTTTCAGGTCTTTACTGAAGTTTTATCATTTTACTTTGGCGTTCTCCCGGGACGGAGCGAGTCTAATCTCCCTCAAACGCTGTGTCACTGTGTTATCTTATTGTGGAGCTGTGAACCACTTCAAATGGCAGAACGGCACAGAAGTGTTTCTGATAAAGGGACAATCCGTATCTTCATTCATTTTAAATCTATTAAATGGGATTGCTTCAGTTGCACGGTTCTGTAAACTCTCCCTCTCGCCTTTCCTAGAGATAGGATACGCTGTTTGAAAGAACGCCAAATGCCCCAATTAAAACAATTTATACCAAGTTTCTCAATGGAAAGAATATAAAACACTGTCTCCTCCTTCAGGAGCCAACATGATGCTCTGAGTACCAGAGACACCGTCTGAGCATCAGTCCTACGCTGTGGCCATAAAAATGTGTGCAGAAATATAGGTCACTCGTCAGGATAGGATCATTGCAATCTGGGGAAGGGTGCCGGTCCGTCTGAGCAATGGGTTCGCATGAATAAAGCCCTAGAGGCAGCCAAGACTACCGGAAGCTGTCTTAGGTCCGGTTAGACTATATATCTGCCTGATCTGGTATTATGTGTCCTGACTGGCAGACAAACCTCCACGGTTCCAAGCCGAGAGAGGTTTTTCTCGACATGTGCTCGCTGATCCCCAAACTGGAGTGCCACCCATTTTTGGACTCGTCAGTCTCGGCAAGAAAGCCCACTAAGAGGATCGTTTTGAATGACTTGAGTTCTAGTCCTTTACCTATGGGCGGGGCGGGGCCTCCTTGTACTGGGTTGTCCCGCCGGCTCACCTTGATCGACAGGATCTTGGAAGCCGTCTTTCCTGAGCTCCTGGCCCTGTCCTAGATCTCGCCAAGCTCTTTGTCTATCTAGACTGGCCTTGCTTATTGCAAGAGAGGTTTTAGCTTATAGCCCTCTTAGTGGATTCATCACTTAGGCCCGACCCACAACACTCTGATGGATGGGTTCCCACTCCCTTCTCTGTAGCCCCTGACACGGCAAGCAGCAGGGATAAGAAGCTACTCCAACCAAGCTTCTGAAAGCTCAAGAACACAACCCCTGCGCTTCGTCTACCTGCCTACTAGAAGTGATGTTTCAAAGCTGGTTTTAAAACTGCCATCTGGAAATACAGGAGAGAGGAAGGTGGGGCGTCCAGGAGGGCAGAAGAAGATCGGGGAACACGAGAGCTGATCTCGGGGTGCGGTAAAGCAGGCAGTGCACGGATGGAGTCCAGTCAGAGACACACACGCGCACACCCTCATGCATTCACGGGGGAGGAGCTGGCACTTGCAAACAACACAGCTGCAGCACAATTCGCACACGGCGTCACACCTTCGGGGGGGCCATGCATGCTTGTCCCTCTCAGAGATGTTAACAGTCGCTTGCTCAGGCCAAGCGTTAAAAGCTGTCAAGCTGGAAGCAGCATTTTAAAAAACAAAACAAAACACCAGTCATCGTCAGAAGCAGGAACCGGGCGACAGAACTTCACACCACCAAGGAACTGAGTTCAAGGAAATCCCAGACAGAGCTTTCTCCCGCTGCATCGTCTCCTTTGGCGACGGTTGGCCTTGATCAAAGATATACCCATTCTCCCCTCACTTTGCCTGGCGGAAGCGGCAAAAAAAGGATCACACCTCCTGGGAACGTCTCAGCTCAACCCACTTGAATCCTACAGATGGAAGCCAGCGAAGTGTGGACCTCCAGGGGTTGCTGGCCTACAAGCCCCATCAGCCCCAGTGAGGAACGCTGGGAACTACCAGAGGGTTGCTGTTTGGTCCCTCCTTGCTCCAAAAATGGAGACTTTGACCCACAGTCACCTGCAGTTCATGCGACTGTCGCTTCCCAGCTAGGCCACCGGACGCCCTCTTTCTTGTTTTTTAGGTGCCAGGTGACCCCCCCTTGCCCCGCCGCTCTCCCACTGGCAAGTCTGGACTTTGTTTCTATGCTGACTCTGATCCTTTTCATTTGGTGCTTTCACAACAGTCTGGGGTTTTTAGTAGATTTCATAGTTTTTACTGTTTTTGCACTTGCAGCTCAGGAAGGGACCCGAAATTCTACGAAGAAGGGGGTCTCCTTTCAGGCAACGAAGCCAAAACAAGTAAGGTAACATGACAAACGAGAGTTTATCTCCCTTGCTCCTTTGACTAAAGAGAAATACAAAATATGCTTTCCAGATGCCATCATCAGGAGCTACAGCATCTGTCATTTAAAAGAAAAGCATACGACCAGAAAGCCAGATTTTCAGCAAACAGTGGTTCTCCTTTCCTTGGGCTCAAACCGCAGGATGTCTGTTTGTTTTTATAACCTGCACATTCTTCTCTAAGTTATGCCTTTGAATACGGGGCGCTCGAAACCCAAGTGGAATTTAAAATAACCGTCCTGACACTCTGAAATTCTTTCGTTTTAGGAAAGGTTTTGATTTTGTGCTTTGCCAATGAAAGCTGCACCAACGAGGGGTGGGGGTGGGGAATGCTGTGGGCTCGGTTCAGCTCCGTGAAAGCATACCAGGCCCGTGCTTTGAAAGAAGGTTCGGTCTTGGATTTCCCACAAAGAAATTGCGTGTGTAAAGCTCAGTCAAAGAGTAGAACCAGCAAAAGGCAAAGTCGGAGGGGGGGAGAAGGGGGGGAAGACTACTAAATCCACAATACACACATTTGCCTCCACTTCCAGAGAAATCTCCCAGAGGATCGACTGAAGGAGGAAGTGAGGAGGGAAGATATAAGAAGGGTAAAAATATTCAGGATCAATAGTCGACAGAGGATGGGAAGAAACGCCTGGCATCGGGTTTTACAACAATCTATCTCAGATGCTCAATTGCACATAGGATGTCATGACAGCCCCGCTGTTTTTCCTGCTGGGACCTCCGGCAAAAAGCTGGTTGGCTTCACATTTCAAAAGTCTCTCTTTCAACCATTATTTTTAGGGCACAGACAAACTACGCATACAAATCATGTCCTTTTGAGCGGTGATTAAGCAGGAATGCCCTTTGGCAGACAAATGCACACCCACAATCCAAAAGCCAAAGTTCGGCATTCATGCTGAAAGCCTGCGCCTCTCGAAGAGGCAACAAGAGAGAAAGATGTCGTTTCTTCAGAACGGACCCCCACCCACCCAACAGATTCCCTTTGATCAGAAAGGAAAACAGGTCTATAGAGGGACCCAACCAGAGCCTCCGAAAAGTTACTTCCTTTAGGGTATTAAAAATGAAGGGCCGAAGAAACCCGGAATACCGATCAGAACCCCTGCGGTCCGCATGGTTAGTGCCATACTGGCTAAATCAGTGGTTCCCAACTGTGGGTCCCCAGATATTCATGGACTACAATTCCCAGAAGTCCTGACTAGCACAGCTCGTGGTGAAGGCTTCTGGGAATTTTAGTCCACAAATCTCTTGGGGGCCCCAGATGGAGAACCGCTGGGCTAGAAGAGGAAGAGTTGCAGTCGAACACCCCTTCCAGCAGAAGAACAGGGAAGACATTAAGTAACTCATAAGCAAATGGCTTTACTCCTAGCAGGGCAAATACAGAATTCTGGATGCAAAGCAACATCTGTTGATCAAACAGAGAATGTGGGAATACACCATGCATGGGCGTTGGTTACATCTACAGCTTGGGAAAGATCATGTTTGGGGTTTTAAGACATCTTCTGGGGGGATTCTTGGAGCCGCACTCCAAAAAAAAGGTACCATTTCCAAGTCCCGGTTAAATAATGTTAGCCTCTCATCCTTCATCGCTCCCACTCACGCCTTCAAACCCACCAAAGTGCCTAGATTTCTGTTAGGCTCTGAAGCAGAGGAAGACGTTTATCTCCTCCAGCGAGGCTAAGACGTGAATCTGCTTAATCCACTTACTGTCGATAATGTCGCCGAGCCCTTGAGCCCGGAGAAGGTCCTTGAGCCTCGTCACTTCCTCCTTCAGCTCCCGCACCAGCTTGGCGTTGGGGTCTTCATTGATCACGGCATTGCATTTGATCTGCTTTGCCCGATCGGCATATCTGAAGAGAGAAAATGGTACGGGGGCCTCTTCGTAGAAAACATTTTTTAAAAAATCACAGCTGAGCGGGAATAAAACCACCTCGGAAGCAGGGATAGGGCGGAATGAAGGGTTGTGGGGCCTGCAATCTTTTTCCTAGAAACCCCAGATTCACCAGCCAGACTGCATACAAATGATGTACTTAGGGGCTTTGCCTTGAATACCAGACCTGCGCTTTATTTTAGTCATTATTGTATGTTATTACACTTTCGTTGCACTTTTCCACTAAAAAGTGGCTCTCAGGACAGCTAACAAAATAGGGACAGTTTTAACAGGAAAGATCGTTAAAACAATGAGAATAATAGAAGCAGTTCAAGAGGCCAGGTGGAAGAGAGAGTTCTTCAACCTGGCTAGGCACAAAACCCAGCCTAGCACAGGTTCTCTCTTCTAAAACAAGTTACATCCTGTAAGTGGAGGGGGGAACTGATGCAGAAAGATCACACACCATGTTTGCGCATCATGCTCGGTACCTTAAAGTGCTTAACGTTTCATCGTAGTTTATGTCCGCTGGACTCAGAGCAGCCACCATGGCGGTTCGTGAGTTGCCCCCTGCAAGTGAGAAAAATCAATTGGATGAAACTGGACGTGTCAACCTCAACCACTAGGAGTGAGGCGTTACATCTCTAAGTTCTGCAACTAAAATGTGGGAAGTTCAACAAAGCAGCAGGTTTAACTTGTAAAGAAATAAATGCTTTTATGCCCTTGAAATATACAATATTCATGTCTAGTGGATCAACAGCAATCTAGAAAAGAAGTTCCTTTAGAAATCAATTTCACTGAGTATCGCCAGTGGGAAATGTTTGATACAATGATACTTGCCAAAATTGAGGGAGCACAGAAAGTTCTCATTCTCCTACTAGTCAAAGAAACTACCACCCAAACCATGGATTCCAAAAACTCTGGACATTACACAATCCTCCTTTCCGCAAGCAATGAGGACTAGAACCTTGCTTTTAATTTTTTTAAAGTTAAATTCAAGGTGTTCTCGATTTTAATGTGGTTTACGTCAAAGCCAAAGTCAGCATCTCAAAGACTGTGGCTCTATAAGGAATCCTGAACCACATCAAAAGGCGAGCAAATTTTGAGAGCTTCCATTCCTACGAACTAGATCCTGTTTAATCAGAAGTAGCCATACAAGCCGCCACTCTTGACTGTGAGAAATAAACTGATCATAAGATGGATACTTTAAAAATAAGTGGAAAGAGTTCTCGCTCGCTCGCTCTCTGCATGCATACCTAGGTTTTCCCGAAGCAGCCATGTCAGCACAGAATCCCTGTATGGAATAAAGTCGGACTTCTTTTTCTTCTTACTCTGCAAAAGGACATTTAAGCATGCATTGGTACAGAAGAGGTTCTACATGCACATTTCCCCACTCATTTCCAGGAAGCAACATTTGAAGCTATGATTTTGTTCAGGTAATTTTGTAGAACAAGCAGGAGTATGCTTAGCGTTAAGGCTGAAATGTCTCGCAAATCAGTTCAGTTAAACAGATTTTATTTTAATCGGATCGCCTTTCTCTTTAAAGAGTGCCTCTGGCTAACTCTGCATCTGATTTTTAATTTTTCAGTCACTCTCGGCGTGTGTTCATATAAACCCCAAAGGGCCATGCCGTCTCAGAAGAGGCATTTCCCCCCACAAAAGCGGGGACATTTCCTTTAAAAGGGTGTCGGCTGCAGTAGGAGGCATACTTTTTGCCTTCGAAGCACCCGTCTTCCTCCAGAATGCAGCTGGCATCGCCACCGGCCATCCCAGTAGGCGGCAGCAGAGGGAAGCTGAGGAAGGAGAACAGAGCGATCCCTCCACCCCTGCTGAAAGATTACTCGCTTCTACTTCCTTCCTCCAAATCCAAGTTTTTCCCTTTGGTGGCATGTCTTTTTAGATTTTTTTTAAGCCCAAGACTTAAAAAATTCAGAAGGAGCGAAAGCAAAACCGGTAGATTCGCTCGCTCAGGGGGAAGGTTTTGAATCCCTGTGGATTCAGCAACATTAATGGTGACTTGGGTTTGCTACCTTTCTCGCTGACCGCCTCTCGGTCTTCCCCATCTGACTACGAACCCAAGTACAATATGGTCCTTCTCGTACTGGGAACAGAGGCTGCTGAACTTGGACAGTGCAAACGGCAGGGGCAGGGTGGGATTCCTTTCACTTTTGTCTGGTATTTTTCCTTTTCTTGCCTGGACTTCACCCATAGCCACAAAATGCCTCCTATTCTAGGGCGAAAGAACAGAAGATCTGATCTTTTGCGGGGGGGGGGGGAGGTGTATGAGTAAAACCTACAGATTTTTCCCATCCGTACTGCACAGCCCTCCCACCCCGATCACTTTCTGAAAAAACAGAACTGACTTCCTGACCAGGAATACAGGCTGGGGTAAACTAATGATGCCTGTAAACATGTTGGACAACCGGATACGTAAGCAATTAAAATATGCTGGGCTATAATTCTTTTGAGCAGGAAGTATGAACTGAATTTAAAAAGTCCCTTCATTTAAAAAAAACACACAAACCTAGCTAAAAACCCCCCTTCTTGACATGCAAGGTGTCTGCTTTGTTTTGTTTTTAATTGTATGCCATCAATATGGAACCATATAGAATCATATACAGTCCACAGTAGCAAAGCCCAAACACAGGATAATAATAATAATCTTAGAACTGCAGGGCTGGAAGGGACCCTATGGATCATCCAATCCAGCTCCTGTCAAGACGGCACAGCAAGGAACCAAACTCCTAACTTCTGGCTCTGCAGCCAGATATCTAAACCACTGAGCTATCCAGCAGGAGAGCCATCTTGGAGGTGGGGGGGGGGGGGAAGTTGTTAATATTCTCATACTATTCTTACGACTTAAGTGCCCCTGACCTTTATTGCAACCTCTAGTCGAGAGATATCTGGATTGCCGTATGAGGATTACATCAATACGATTCAGCTTTATTTAGAAATTAATTTTCAGTACGCAGTATGCACCATCAGCTGAATTATATTTGAGCTGACATACTACTGACCTTTAAAAAAAAATGCTAAGAAAGAATGGCAACCCCTGATGAAAGCAGCCAGACAGATGGAAAAGCACTTAGAACTACTGAGTGGGAGAGGGAGGGGAAAAAAGATTATTGAGAACAGAATAGACATAGCAAGGTCGGGGGAGGCCGGAGATCCTTAAGCCAGCAAAATTAGAAGCAGAAGCACCAGTGGGATGGAGAGAGGTCGGATTCTGCCCTGCCCACGCCTTGTACCTGGCTGGGGATTAGAAGGGTTTAGAGACTGCCGACAGGAGAACACAAATAAATAGGGGTGGGGGAGCCTGAGAAGCCATCGGCAAGAAATAGAGGGGGTGCAGGAGCTATAGGTGAACCTGGATCTGGATTCAAGTCCTACTTTGGCCAGGCTGATGCAGGCAGGAAAGCAGATGCCCTCCGCCTCTGTCTGTTTTTATACCCCTGCAGACTGCGCCAACGTTTTATTTTGAGGGTGCGCTTGTAAGAAGTTGCAGTTAAGAAGATGTATCTGCTACTTCTCTTTCTAAAGAAAAGGAAGCCGAGTGAGTGACCATCAAGAGCTGGGATACATGGCCGGATTTTGATCATGAGATTAGAGCAAGTAATCTGGGGGGGGACCAGATACTGAAACTAACCCGCTGTGAATCTGTTCCGGCCTCTGGATGGGGAAAAACTGCAAACCTCAGCAAAAAGTCAAGTAGAGGTTACATGTGTGGGAGGGTTTTTTTGGAAGAGGTCAAATCGAGACAGCATTGTCGTTAACAGCACACCAGGGAAAACGCATTCCTTAGGCACGGCCCCGAATCGTGCCACTTCCTGGATCCCTTTGCTCCTGGAGTCTCCCAACCTAGTGATCTGTTACTCCCTACAGACTACTACGCTCTAGTTGTCAACACCTACTCTCCCCCCCCCCCCAACATCCCATACCTTGCTGGTGCAGTTATCCTATATTTCGAAGCATTGACGGAAGAAAGGAAGAAGAGAAGGGGTTGAAACCAGGAAGGGAAAAAAACACACATTTAAACAGACATGGCAGATTCCAAAGATGTACTTCCAACTTCACTTTTGCTAGGAACCCAATTATTTTGCATTCCCCTGCAACCCAAATCCCAGCAGAAATGCTTGTAACCACTGTCTGATACTTGGGCTTATGGGCAGCTGTGAAATACCAAGAGGGCCTGGCCACAAATCAGGATCATTCAGGACCTGTGGCCCTTTAGATGGGGATGGGCTCTGTAGCCCTCCTGGCTAACGGTAAGGGTCAGCAGGAGTTATCCTTTAACATCTGGAGGGCCACAGGCTATGAGCCACAGGGAAGGGAAAGAAACCCAGGCACCTCAACTTAGACCAGGTGTGAGGGAGCCCTGACACCCCCCTCCCAATGCTGTGGCTTTGACTCAGGACGCCCATCAGCCCTTCCCACTATGGCCAGTAGCAAAAAAAAAAAAAAAAGTGGAATTTGTAATCAACAGCATCTGGCGTGTCGGACATTCCCAATCCGAGGCCTGGAGTGTCCTCAAACCAACATGTTAAAGGTTCTTTGGAGCTGGGCTCCAACGCACCAATCCCTCCGCACTGGGAAGGGGAAGAAAATAAACAATCTCTGTTTCTCAAGCTCTAGAATGCGCCGAAGCTTCACATATGCGCGCTGAATAACCCATGTATGTGATTCGTGGAGGCCACGAAGAAGAACAGTGTACATCAATACAATGATACCCAGTCGTTTCTGCCAGCGGCAGCCGCCCTTTCCACATCTCAGAGGTATACTAGACCCAGGTAGGCCTCCAGAGCAGAATGAACGGTTACTTTTCTTTCTTTAAAGGGTATTAAAATAATCTGGACCTACCACTTCTGCCAAAGCTGAAATCACTTTCCCCAGCGTGGTGAGAGACTTGTTGATATTTGCTCCTTCCTGGAAACAAAATCAGAGGTTTGGGAGGGAAGCTGCTCAATATATATAAAGACACTTCAAAAGAATTTTTAAAAACTGTTCTTCCTGGTGTAAGGAATTAGAGGAATGTGGTGTTTGGTCTTCTCCTTGGTCTTCCCCTCCTTATCTTGGGGCCAGGCAGAGCAAACTTGGAACAACAATCCCACGAGAACATTTCAGGGGTTTAAATCCAAACTATACAGACTCCATCTTTGTATGACTACAAGTCCCATTTTCCTTCTAATTCCTTACACCTGGACTGTGTTTACTTTTCTCATTCTTTGCTTTTGTTTTCATACACTGAAAGCATACCTTTAACCGAGTCCCTTTGGCACCCGTGGAGTCTGCCCGCTCGCTTCCTGCAAGATCGACAAGGCTGATCTTGCTGACCTGGACAAAAAAAAGAGCAGGATCCGGTAAAGCACCAATTCATCACAAAACCTGCAATTTAACTTTTTCATGGCTTAGGACTGCAAACCAGCCAGGTCATTTTGGCAAGTGACACGTAAACTAGGAGGAATGCTTTTTTCACAAAAGAAAAGTGAACGAGCTAACGATCTGCCCTTCTTTCAAGCCGTTCAAAACATGCCATGAAGGTGACTGCCTCCACCTTCCTAACGGCAGAGCCGGCCCCTGCGGAAGCCATGGGCTCATCTTCAATACATGCTGGTGTGAAACAGGAAGCAATGGAACTTAGGACTGAATACATGAAGCTGACCAAGAATGGAAACAGACTGGCCCATTTATGTTGACTGCTAATGCAAGTCCACCTATTTTCCTTGTTTATTTCACACAGAAGACTTAATGTTCTTAGGCCAGGCACTTTATCTCCAAGGCAGGGAGGGGATCAGGGGGAACGGGAGAGAGCAGGAATGTCACAACCACCTGGCCAGAAAATGGCTCTAGGGACTCCTTCAGACAGCTGAAAATCTAATAGTGAAGAATGAAGTCTATGACTTAACAACCAGATAGTCCTCCCTCTATAATCCGGCCGCATGGTCATGTGACCAGGACACACATTGTACAGAGAAGGATGAACATTTACCGTTAGACCCGCAAGACTGTAAAAATGAATCACACAATTCACAATGCTAAAGGTTTCCCTTCCATCTTGTCTTCCTAAGAAGGCGGTATCCAGGACAAAAAAGCTTCTCTTCCATAGAGAACCTCTCTTTTGGAATGCAAATCCCTCCACAATGTTTAACACCCCCCACCCCCACCCCCACCCCCGGGTTGCCAGTTGATGCCTCCAGACTACACTAGGTCTACAGGGAGAAAGCAGAAAAGGAGAGAGTTAATGAGCTGGTAATTAGTTAAGTCCTGCCAAGCAGAAACACTGATGCTTCTGTGTCCAGGGAGGGTTTCCTCGGCTGCTCGTTATGTTACAAGAGCTGTGCTCCTTCACTTCCCAACATGGACATTCTCCTTTCTGCTCTCTATTTAGCACATAACTCAGGAGGTGAAGGAGGGGGGAAGAAACAAGGCACATCCCATACAGAAGTGGTCCCAAAAGTGAAACCAGCAACTGTACAGAACGGAACAGGAAGGAAAACGGTCCGTTCCCCCCACCGCCCGCCGCGTTCTCTCCATTATCCATAGATCCCTCCTGGCAGTTCAACGTTGCCCGATGTCTTACTCCTCGGTCCTGGGACAGCTTTACCTTCTCAGTGGAAAGATCGGTTTCCGCATCGTGTTTCTTCTGGGTGAACACGATTGTGAAGACGGCATGCGAACGGCTGCTGGTTTCATTCATGTTGGTGGCTGCCACCGTCCTTTTAAAAAAAAAAAGGAAGAGATTCGCTTTTTTTCTATTTAAAACAAATCAGGAGAGACAAGAGGAGGGGCTGCTCCTAACGGGTGGCACCTCTGCCAGCAAGGAGCTCCAAAACCCGACGCTCCGCGTAAGCCCGCTTCGGCAAACATAGATCTTTAAACATGGGCCTGGGTGTAGCTGAACTCTGCCACCCCCCATGATCCTTCAACTGTAAGCGATCCCAGTTGGGGCTGATGGGCCAACGTCTGAAGGGCCACAGGTTGCCCTGGTTTGGGGGCCAAGTTGCCCCTAACTGGTTCTTCACTCCTAGCTAGAGATCCTGTTCCCGCAGCCATGAATGGGATGGGCAGGAATGGATGCAGGGTCTTCCAAGTTATGGCACCTAAGCTTCAGAAGGATCTGGCTCAGCGTGTCTGTCTGTCTCGCTCTCCCCACGTCAGCATTCAGGCACCAAGCGAAAGCTACTCTTCTGGCACACGCGATTAATGAGAACTCTCCCCCTCATTTTCTAGACTTCCTCATGGCTTCTAATGGGGCAATCTGCTACACTGCATTTGCTTTACTTTATCCATTTATCTTCTTCCTCATTGCTACTGCTGAGCTCCCGTCTACCTACTCGCTGCCGATTCTTTGACTGAGAAGCTGGGGTACGAATATCCAACCAACAGCTCCTTGGGCTGTAGTCTGAAACGGCCGCCTGCATTTTTCCCTAACGCCCCTCTAAGAAGCAGACCGGGCACAAAGCTTTGCTGTGAATTTTGGGGACACTCCTTTATAATTTTTTCCACACTATCTGCAACATATCGGTGCATGGCCTGAAGCCACAGAGGTGATCCACAGAAAGCTTGACCGTTTGATGATGGTGGGTTTTTTAGTGGTCTATTAAAGGTATCGTCTACTCCTGAATTTGTATTGCTTGCCAAGAGAAGCAAGGGATAATTTTGGGGGGCAATAATCTAGCATTTGAGCACGGGGCCACTTAAAAACAAGGGAGAGAGGGACACACCGTTCTGCCTCATGTCTGAAATAAGGTGGAACAGACCTAGCTTTGTTTCCAGCATCCATAAGGTCAGCAATATCAGTATAAGACGTGACTGCAAGTTTGGAAAGGTCTTCCACATAAGGTCCAAGCAGGGGATGCTCCCGGACCCGCAAATTCCCCTTGTTTTTGGGGTTCAGCAGGTCTCGGACTCTCTCGCAGTAAATCTCCATGTAGCTGACCTGCAAGCAAAGGCAGAAAAGCCAGCTTGAAACGTCGAGTTCTAGTGAGAACGCCCACAAAGAAGCACCACAGTAAATGATGTGAAGGACCACATCTCTCTGGCAAAACAAAACAAGCAGTTAAAGCCTGATTCCCCCCCCCCCAAAAAAAATTGTTATTTAGAAGGCTCCATTATTTCAAAATAACCTTTCACAGCCAAGAAATCAATATGCACTTTGAGAGCGCTCCAGATCACTCTCCGGGGTCTTTTTAAAAAAGGCAAAGGAAAGGAACTTGTATCCATGCAAATGGACATGAGCTAATGTAGGGGTGGGCGATCTGGGGGTCTAGGTTCAAAATACTTTGGGGTTCAGATCTGTGATCAGGGTGATGTATCCTTCCTCTGGCAGTCTACAGGGCAGGAAAGAAGATGAGAGAGAAAAGGCAGCCTTAGGAAAACAGAGGAACAGGAAAAAAAGGTGACCTGCCTCCTTGAGGCTCCAAGCTCCGCCTCCTGGAGCCCTTGTGGCGCAGTGGTTAAACTGCAGTACTGCAGCCAAAACTCTGCTCATGACATGGGTTCAATCCCAGGTACCCAGCTCAAGGTTCACTCAGCCTTCCATCCTTCCGAGGTCAGTAAACTGAGTAACCAGCTGACAGGGCAGGGAGGAGGGGAACGTGTGACCTGCATAATTAAACCACCCAGAGCGTACTTTAAGCGCTATGGGGCAGTATATAAGCAGCACGCTTTATAAGGCGAGGTGAGTGGTCAAGTCTGTGCCAGAAGACCCCAATAATGTCCTGCCTCAAAACCTCCACATGATGTTGCAGGTCAATGGTTAGAATCTTAAGTCACATGGCCAACGCTCAGGAATTCTGGGAACAGTAGTCCATCAACATCTTGCCTTCTCCTGGTATATTGGTTTATTTAACAACTCCTCCAGGAAGGGGAGAGGGAGAGGGCAAATTTTACCCTGGAAGCTGATTAAGGAGTTACCCCACTGCCCCTTCCAAGGCAGGCACTGGTGGTCTTCCTGACTCAAAGTATCAGGTCTCAAAAGGAGAACTCGCTCCCCACCACGCCTGCCCCACCGCTCTTTACGCAGCTGATTTGGCAGGTTTTAGAGGGCTTAGCCGAAGCCTCCCATCTGTCCGTCCAGGAAGGAGGCCCGACGAAACATATGGAACAAATGCATGCAGCGACGGGGCTATTTTTACATAGACTGCCTTTTCATCACTAGCCAACTATGGGCACACGTCCTCCTAAGCAGGTACTTGGCTGTCAGCCCGGACGTTGTCACTGTGTGTCCCGTTCACAGGAAGAACCCGATTCTTCAGACGCAGCTCCATCCATTATGTGGCCTTTCCGGTCCCCACACTCTTGGGGGCGCTGAAGCCACCATGCTCCTCCTCCAGTTAGCCCCCCGATGCAGCTGTGTCTCCTTTCATCACAGTTAAAGAGGGTTTTCATTGCTGCATTTTTTGGCCCAAGGGAAAGCCGCCACCCAGCACAACCCTGGGATGTTCCACCCGCTGTGAATCATTCATTCCTCGCTGCTTCCTAAACTCTATGGCAACACAACGGCAATGCAAGAGGCCCAGATTGGTGGGTGTTGGGGGCCAGCGGGCATCCAGAATACCTATTTCCCCCTACCTGGTCAGAGAGAGAGAGATCGTGCGTTGCATGTTAATAAAACAAAAAAGAATTGTTCTCTTTTAACAAGGTTTTATTTACTGTTTAGTCAAAATATTTTTACCCTGCCTTTCTCCTTAAAAGGACCCAAAGCGGTTCCACCTACAAACCTGCGCTTACACCAATGTCTCGAAACTGCGGACTGCCAAGGCCACCGAGTGAATTAGTTCTTACTCCGCCTCTCTCTGCCCTAGGGACCCCAAGGCGGCTGGCTGGGCTTGCGACAATTAAAATCGCACAATAATGACAAGTTAAAAATACCATACAAAACTATGTATTAAAAAGGCAATTAAACATTGGTTGAGATTAAAAGCAATTTTCAATTTCAAAAAGGGAGCATTCCCTAAACCTCCACTTATGGCTTAAAAGCCCGCCTGAAAAGGAAGGTCTTCACATGACGACAGGAGGAGAAGAGGGGCCCTTCCTCTAAGTCTCCTCCTCGGAATAAAAAAAAAGGGGGGGATCTTTAGCCCCAAAATGTACAATTCTGCCCCAGGAGCCTCCAGGTGGAGCATCCCTGATCATTTCTAGTTTGGTTGTAGAGGGCCTGGTGTAGCACACAGCGATCCAGTGGTATGATGGAAAATATGGGAAGGGCAGCTCCGGGTCCCTCTGCTGTCACACCCAGCCGTGGGAGAAGAGTAAAGTCCAGGCATTAACTCAGATGGAGATGCAGACTGTACTGACGGCTGACAGGTACACAGCCATCAAGCGGCGCTTAGCAATGCTTACAGTCAAAACGATAAACACAGTTGCCTCCAACTTAAAGATCTATCAATTTCCTGGGGCAAAAGACACATGTTCTTGCGTCTATATTAGCAGAAGCGCAGAGCAACCAGACGGCACTCGCACAAACACACCCTACACACTCACCTCCACAGAGTAAGATATTTCCTCGTTGCTGTTGTCATTGATCTTCTCAAACAGCTCCTCACAGAGCTATAAAGAGATTTAAAAGAGCATCAAACGACAACCCAGCCAGAACGATGCTGTGACGCTCAATCTACTCGAGACTTTTCCAAATACACAGGGGACTAGCAAAAGGCCACCGATTTATTCCCACCCACCCAAAACTCGCTAGGCGACCAATCCACTTAGCATTATCCCAGCATCAACTGTACCCAAATTCATTAATCTGCTGTGTTTGGGGTAGGGGTTAGGTGGGAGGGAAAAAGCTTCAGAAATAAAAGCAGCAAGCCGTACGAACTGAACTAAGAAATGTAGGTTACAAATCCTAGAGGGGTATGATTATGTTAAATCCTCTCTCACCCAGCTGTAAAAACATTAAAATTACAGCTTAGATTTCAAAGAACCTTTTGGAGTTCAGCTGCTTGCTTGGAAAAATGGGTCTCCATGAGCTGGGATTTTTCAAGAAAAGTAAACACAGTGTGGGGGTGAGCTGTGTTGGAAACAGCCTCGTTAACCCTTGGCGGCTCATGGTGCCGGCTGTATACGTCTTCCAAATCCCCTTCTCTGAGGCTTACAAAAGGGGAGCAGCGAATCTGAGGATGGGGAACTAGTTCCATCGAAGGGTTGAATACCGTTTCGGAGACAGTTCTTAGGAGACTGGATTCCGGTGATGGCCAGGTCAAAGGAAAAAGGGGGCGAGACCCAAAAACCAGCCCATTTCCCTTTAAACCATCAGTAATCAAGCATTAAGAGAAGCATTCTAACTGTTTAGGTTAGGGAACACACTGTGGAATACCGACCATCTGAGGACATTCACAGATTCAACTCCAGGGCCTGTGGTTTCCCATTCCTTAGCTAGGCTCAAACCTCGGTATGGTCCAATTTTAGAGGGAGCACTTCAAAACACATTTGGGATGAAATCAGGGCTATTAAACTTTGATTTGGATAGAAAGCAGGGAACCCATGACATGTCTATAACCCTCCGAGACGCTGGCCCCCTGCCCAGGTGGGTGGAGGGGGAGGGGGGGGAAGCATCCAGGAACATTTTGCATAGCCGAGCAACCCCAAAGCTTCAGCTTACCTGTGGTATGATCCCTGCCTGGTTCTCCTCCTGCTTCCCCATCATGGTGTAGGATTTCCCTGCTCCGGTTTGGCCATAAGCAAAGATACAGACATTGTAGCCTTCAAAGGCATGCAGAAGCATCTCCTTCCCGATGTCATTGTACACACGGTTCTGGGAGGCGAAGCACGGATCATCAGGCTGCAGGGATGGAAAAAGACAACGTCAGGACGGACCCTCTTAGGAACGGAACAACTAATGGGCGGTGGGGGCGGTTTTGAAGCAGAAGACAAAGCGAGGGCATCCAGTCCCCGTGACTGGCAGAGGGTCTATCAAGTCTCCGGCAGGGACTCCGCAGAGCCGTTGAAGAGCAAACGCCAGTGACTAGTGTCACTGACTAACAACAGGAGGCACCAGTTCTTTCAGGGCAAACCTTCAAGAGAAGTTCAGGGGTACCGATCAGGTGCAGGCGGGCAGGCATGATAGGGGCACCTGGATCCTCCCAGATGCAGGAGGGGAAATGCTCCTCCCTCAACCTTTCCAGGGGCTGCTAGAAGCACTTGCCAAGACATTGGGAAAGGGGGATCCCAAATATTGCCAGCTACTAGTCCTAATCTCTGCGCTGGCCAAGGCATCGTTGCTGCAACCTCTGATCAGTGGCCAGGGACAGTACGAACCCCCTCTTCAGTGAAGGAAGGAGGCGGGGTACCCTTAGCAGGCGAGATCGGGCCTGTCGGCCAGAGGCTCCCTTCACCTGCTTTAGACACGAGGCCAGCCCTGCCATTAGGCAGAGTGAGGCAGTGGTCTCAGCCAGCACTTGGTGGGAGGCCAACTGTAGTCCAACTGTAACAACTACACTGGAACGGCTCTCCAGGCCAACATTTAGGCTGGCCTCTGGGAGGTATGGGTTCAAGTCCTGACTAAGCCATGAAACTGGTTTGCTCATGTTAGGATTTCAGTTAGCCAGGAGTTAAAGAAAGAGAAGCAGTTGGAAGAACTGTTATGAAGAGTTAGGATTAGGAGAAGTTTTGAGAAAGAGATAGATAGACAGGGATTATTAAAGTGAAAAAAAGTAACACTTGGAAAGAAATGTATAAGAGAACTGAATGCAATGAAAACTATAAGAAATAAATAAAATGTAGTGATTGAAACTAAATGCCAAGTAACCAACATATATTTAAGTTAAATGAAGTTTAAAGAATATCAAATACAATACCACCTATAATTTCCTTGATTCTTAAATATGTTAATCTGTTAATAAACAAAGTTATATTTGACACAATTGAGTCTGTATTTCAAATTGGTAATCGAGGAAGGATTTCCTCTGGTGGCAGCGAAAGTGAAGACAAGAGAAACTGTCATACCTGAAGGCAAATCTGTTTATTAGGGAGAACATACAGAGGAGCTGGGGGTGTGTGACATAAAATGGATCTTTCATTCTCCCTCTCAGCCTGGTCTCTCCCCCCACCCCCAACGGTTGTTATGGGGAGAAGAGAGAAGGAAGAGAGACATAAGAATGACATGCTGTCGTAAGAATACTGGATGAGAGGCAAGGTACACTTGTAGGTCTAAATCCATAATGTTTAAATCCATAATATAAGCCTCTCGCCACTGCATTCCTTGAGAATCAAGCGCTCCTAAGCGTATAAGAAATACCCAGCCTTCTCCTCCTACGTCCACGGTCAACCTCAGGGGTTCTGTGATCAAGCCAGTCTTGCTAGCCTTGAGCAGAGACTCGGTCCCTCCCTCCACCATCACGCTCCCTGCCTCTCACACTAAGCACTTGGTCCTTCAGAACAAAGCATTCAGGGACTGCGAAGCGGAAGCCGAGTGCCAGAGGCTCTCATTCAAAGGGCAATTGTGCTCTGCCACTGCTCTGGAGAGAAATCAGGGACAAAAAAAAAAAAAAAGGCTTCAGAAGGCAAGCGAGTTCAGAAAGGGGTGAAAAAAACAGGGCTAGTTCTTTAAAAAAAAAGGCAGAAGGGGAAGAGGAGGCCCTCCAAGCATGACATAATCTGGAGCATCAGCTGACGGGCAGGAAATTTTCCCGTTGAAGGAATAAGTGGAGCAGATTAACGCTGAACAAGGCAACTGTCCTGCCGTGCTCTCTGTGGAAAACCAAGTTACAACTCCGTTGAGTGGGTGGGGGAGAATCCTTTTTTTTCCCCACCATTGCACAGGCATGGGCGCAGAGAGAGAAAGAGAAAATTTTATTTTAAAAATAAACTGTAGCTCTCGTAAATCACATGTCCAGCTTGCTTTTCCTCCGCAGCACACAAAGTAGTGCACGCATGTCTCCCCCTGCCCCCCCCCATGTCTCCTAGCGAACCCGTGCGGGAGGTCAGGGCGAAAGGGAAAATCCACGGGAGAGACTGGCCCACCACGGACACCCGGTCCGTTTCATGGCTCAGTTCCACGCCGGACCCAACCATCCCTACTCAGGCTGCCTCGCCACACACCACCGATTTCTCCTTTAAAGCTTATTCCTAACACAGGCCAGCCTCGTCTTCTGTGGCAATACGACCCCTACAGGGGTGGGACGGTGGCAAAGTGGCCCTTCTCACGAGGGCCTTTGCACTCTCTCTCTGTGTGTGAGTGTGTCTCTCTCTGTGTGTGTTAGACTGGTTAAGGGAGAGGTAGGAAACAAAGCTATTGGCTTTCCGACTGGCTCCGTTACTGCAAGCAGACAACACAGAATACAGACGGTTAAGAAAACAAAGAAAAAAACTGCTCTTTGCATTCTTAGGTTTCCTCTGAACATGAGCCAAGAGAGTTCAGCTGCTTAAGGTCTGCCCATTGCATGCCTCCCCTTTCTGGACCAACCGATGATCCAACCCTACACCCACTGGGGATGGGACGAGGCCCTTTTCATCCATCCCACCCATTTAAGAAAACCCAAGGAGCAGCAAAGAAAAAAGCCCAACCATGACTGGAAATCAGAAAAGCTTTCACGTCCGGTTTTCACCATGAGAAGAGGGCCTCCCGTTTCCAGGGTGGGGGCAGAAGGGTGTAACTCTCCCAGTGGTTGGGGGGGGGGGGGGGACAATGTGAAAGGGAAAGCACCATCTTAGCCAGGATGTTAAGATTCATTTTTCACTGAGCCATAAACACTCCTAAATGAAGATTTTCCTTTCTGAACGGACAATTAAAAAAAAAAAAGATGGTAGGAAAATGCTTGCTGCCTGAATTCCATTCTGTAGAGCCTTGGGCCAACCCACCGCCCTATATCATCTTTGTACACACTTGCTCTTCTTTGTCTGGAATTTAATCTCTCCATTCCCATGACAGAAAAGGCACTTAAACAGCCCGAGAGGCATTTTGGAGAGCGAAAACCACCATACAACAGAGAGGAGAAAAGCAGCTGCTGGGAAGAGGGGTGGACAGGGAGAAGCCATCTACAGTCACCAGCCAGACGGGACGGGATTCCAGCTTCAGACGCTTTGGGTTCGTTTCACACACACACACACCCCACTTCCGAAACCCAAGACAGTCTCCTTACCGAAGTGTGGGACCAGTAGGAATAATCAAAGCTGAAGGATTTTGGAGGTTCCTTGGGATTCTTTGGATTGATAATACCTGGAGAAAACAGAAATACGGGTCTGTTAACAAAGATAACAGGAAAACGCAAGAAACACGAGGCTAGGTACAATAACGACATCCTGAAGATACGTAAGCAAAGCTGCTCTTATTTTTCCACACCCGCACCCTGGAACACAGGATACGCATAAAAGATTACAAGTCGTTTGGGAAAGGAGCCAAAGAAGCATCAGAACTGTACCAAACACAAAGAGAAAAGGCGGGCTAGGGGATCTCCGCCATCTGATCTATTGACCTATTGCTCCCGCCAGCCTACCCACAGCATGGCCAGAAGTAAAGGGCTGGGACAGCTGCAGTTTAAAGTGTGTGTGGAGGGCTGAAGATCCCTCAGTCCAGTATCAACCATGGAGCATGACCCGGAAGTAAATAACAATCCGAATAACAAGCACATCGAGGGACTTGCAATTTATTCCGTCTTTGCAACAAGGAAGGCGTAATTGAGTTGCCACACGACTGGAGCGCAAGGAGGTGTCCTTTCACTTCTGCAGTGTGACTGCTTTAGTTGCTTTTACAGTTACGATGTGTATATCTACTGCTCGTATATGGGTTTGACACTGCAGGCCAGCAGCGTTCCAAAAATGAAGCAAAACGGAATCATTTTAGTTGCTTTGTGAGAACTTCAGGAATTGTAACCGCAAACAATCTATGACAACCAGTATCATCCACAGGCAGATTTGGGCCCTTCCAGGATGCCTGGGTCGCCCCTTTTATGGGCTCCTGGCCCACCTTCAGGCGCTGTTCAAAGGGCTAGAGATGTGGTTCAAAACGCTACACGGTCTTGGACGACGAGGTCTAAAGGAGCATCTTTTCCTACATGAGTTTTTTTGCTGTACTACAATCTCCCAAGAGAGGCGGCCCTCCATGCCAGATCTTACCCATGTCAAAGTTACAGCTGACTGTTGGGGACTTCCTGGGGTCAGGCCAGCCTTCCCCAATTTGGCAACCTCCAGAAGCATGGAACGGCAACCTCCATCATTCGCAGCCTACGTCACTATGTGGCCAGTGGCCATGCTGGCTAGGGAGGTTAGCCTAACACATCTAGGATGCCAGATTAAAGAAGACTTTTTCTCTCTCTCCTTCTTTCTTACACCCTTCCATTGCGTCACGAAGGTGAGCGTTTGCTCTGCTGAGTGGTTCAAGCTCCCGTCTCTGACACTGACACTGACACACACACACACACACACCTCTTGCTTGTTTGTTTGTATTCAGTTCTGGCTTGCTTTAACAGCTTGCATTTTGTCATTTATACCTTTGATCCTATTCTAAACAACCTTCCGCACTTAACCGCAAGGCAGGAGCTCTAAAATACGTTCAAGATGGAAACAGGAATAGAAGAATTCAAGGACCATCTGTATCAGAAAGCACTGAGACCTGGAGGACGGTTCTAACAGGGAAGGGAGCCGGCTATCCATTCTGCAGATCAACTTAAAAAAAAAACATACATTCATACATGCTCGATTATGTAAGAGCCTTTATTATAACAGATTCGTGAGGCAGTAAAGAGGATTTTACTTTTTTTGAACGGGTCAAGGAAAGGTAGGGCTACTTGCAAAGCAAAAGAGCCACGCACTTACCACATGAGAAATTCACATTAGGCAAAAGTATAACATGACAAAAAAATAGCTCATCTTGAATTTCAGACTTCCCAGAGCAGGGAGGGAGGCAAAGCACAGAATTTTCTTTTAAAGTTAGAACCAACCAACCAACCAACCAACCAACCAACCAACACACACATGAAAAGCTCAGGAGGCTCTTGGGAATTCTGCAGCCGGCCTCGTCAAACCTCTTTTGAAACACATGTTCCAGTACAAACATTAAAAAGCCTTATAGCCTGTAGATTTGTTTTCAGATGCTAAAAAAAGCCTTCTGGGGGATGAAGAGAAGGGCCTGCAAAAAGCACTCCCGACTGTTCTGAGGCTCAGTAGCTTTGGGATCACAGAGTAAAACATTCCTCTGTAAATAAAAGATACCTATAGCCCACATGGAAGGATTTTAATAGAACTGACATTTTGAAAAAGAAAGGAGAGTCCAACTGTTCTACCAAACTCTTTCGCCGTCATAGGACCACCTCAACCCATTCCAAAACCCAGTTTACATTTCCTCGTCCCAAGCACCCAACTAGAGGGTGTACGTGCGCCCTCCCTCCTCCACGGTCCGTCATGGGCATGAACCAGTAACAAAGGGCCTCCTTCGGTTCTTGTGTTCTGGCAATCGATGCAGCTCCGGCAGACGAGTAAAATTCACACCCTGGCTTTTTCCAAATCGCTGACCAGGGATGAAAGAGAGAAGGGAAGCAAGACAAAAGTCAACCCGGCATCTATCAGAGGGCCAAATCTCTTAATCTCTCCAGTCAGGCATCCTGCGGAAACAGTTGGGCAAATTTTCAAAGGGGCCTCCTAAGGCTTCTTGACAGCATGTCATATGTGTCACACTACACGGAGAGACACGGAAAGCGAAACACGTTGATGCGGAGGAATCTGTTCAGAAATGGAAAGTCCATCAATGGTCTGCACTAAGTATACTTGCTAACCAGAACTTTCATTAACCAAAGCTCAACCTGTAACTATTTGGTGTGTTCAAGCAATTTTTTTTCACCTGTGTGGTTTTCTTCTTCAAAGAATCCTTGACTGCTATTCCCAAACGCTGACTTCTGAGCAGAGGGCAATTATTATACTGAACTAAATTGTGCCTCAGCTACGGTTCACAACCTAGATTAACAACCCAGCTTTTCATAATCCTGGTTCAGTGGCAAAAGGATGATTGGTCAGATATTATTGGTTCAGGAATCATGACCAACTTTAGAGAGTGGCTTTATAATGAAACTGCCTCTCCAAGGGCTGTTCTTACTCAAAGTTGAATAAGAAGCGACCTTGAAAAGCGATCAAAACAAATTTAGTCTTTGGTGCTCTTTAACCAGCCTGTGAATTCCTGATCCTTCAACCCAAAGCTACCTCCTTGCAGATGGCGGCTTCAGGAGGGAAGATGGAGTATCAGAAATGAGGCAACATCCCCAGATGTTCTTGGACTACAACTCCCAGAAGCCTTCACCGCTAGCTGTGCTCGCCAGGATTTCCGGGAGTGGTAGTCCAACAATATCTAGGTTATCCAAGGTTGGGAACCCCTGTTCTAAGCAGTCTTCTACTTTATTTAGTGATGCACTGCATTGCTGGCTAGCCGCCCATGAATAGGCTGTATGTGGGAACCTGTTCCTTTATCCCAAGCACTGTTCCTATACCACTTACGACGCAATATCCCCTATCGTCCACAAATGCCTTGTTCCTGAAAAGAGCTCTTGCAAAGGTTTTGGACAGAGCACGGGGTCCATGGGCCTCCTCGTTTGGTTTGCAGACTACAAATAGCAACGGTTGCTACTGCATTCTCCCGGACGATTCCTTCATTTAATGGATTTGCCTTCTGCTGGCGCTCCTGATTTAGGAAGGCTGACAAGCAAGCCAAGCCAAGGATTAATATCGCTTACACTAGCAGAGTGTCACGTAGAGGAGCAGACAGGCAGCTCTGGGTAGCAACCGGGGCATCAACACGAGCCATAAAATCCAAACAGAACCGGGGAGAGCCAAGGACATCCCACAGCCCCGAC
The DNA here is from genome assembly GCA_037013535.1 of Intellagama lesueurii. Taxonomy (NCBI): domain Eukaryota; kingdom Metazoa; phylum Chordata; class Lepidosauria; order Squamata; family Agamidae; genus Intellagama; species Intellagama lesueurii. The sequence continues at coordinate 10,408,891 of JBAJHW010000016.1, read as the reverse complement.
CAAAATCGCAACATCTGCCCAATTCACTCTTTGATCAGCTCTAAAAAAACAAAGAAAACCAAATGATTTTTTTTCCCTACCAACCCTCTCTAATTCAACACTGCCTTGACTTTTAACCTATTTCTGTAAGAAAAGCAGGAAAGAGGGCAGCAGGGGGAGAAAAATCTGTTGTGTAAAATTAAGACTGATATTCATCGGGACCAACTAAAGACAAGGGGGTTGCTGCCTCGGGCAGGAGAGGAAGAGAGGCGGTACCCAGGTGTGGAGAAGAGACCGCGGCAGGGTCATGCAGCTTCTCAGCTGTCCTCTGCTGACAAGGGCCACTATCCCCATCATCCGTCTTGAATTAGGATGCCACAGCCAGTCGCCTTTCCACTATGGATCTATAGGCATTCTGGCCAGCAATTCCCAACAGCTGTACCCAGTACGGCCAATGCTTAGGTACCATTGTAGTTCAAAACATCTGGAAGGCACCAGCTTCCATCACTTTGAACACTTTGAGAGAAGATAAATAAAACATAAAAAAAACAGGATCCACTATCTTACAAGAGGAACCAATAAACTAGCAATATACAAGACTTCTCAAAAACAACGGCCTGTTCAAAGAAGCAAGTTCCTCGACCAACATCACAACCTAACAAAGGTGGCCTTTTGCAGTCCCGTTTTTTGTATCTATAGCTATAACTTCCTTCCCTTTTGTCCCTTTGTAGCTACAGTTTTTGCAGCTTTAAGCACCGCCGTTAGAGGGTGCAGTACATGCTGCAGGAGAACAAGCACTACCTCTCCCCACTGAGCCAATTTACTTTCTGATATCCTTGTGTTAAAATCTTAAGAAGGCAGCCCTCTGGAATCCTAAATATCTTGAGAAGGTTTGTCAGGTTATCAAGGCCAATTATACTGCAGGTTCTTAAACATTTTTCTGGTTTCCAAACACGGCATACTTTTTTCTACAAGCCTCTGGTTCCAGCTGTGGAGAAAACCAACCTATTTTTGTATTCTTACTGGTCAGAGCTCAGGACAGATCCGTGGGGCACCCTATTCTTTGCTTTCAGAAGCCAATACACTACAAAGCCTGTCTTTTTGATAATTCTGGTATCTGGGCAATGAGAAAACAAAACAAGGTACCCACCAGATCACATCCTATGTAAACTTTGGAGAAGCTGGAGAAGTATGATAAATCTGTAGGCGCGCAAGCACATCAAGCAAGGATAATTTTACAGAAGATGGAAGAGGGGATTGAGAATAAGCTATCTAAACAAAGTCCCCTTCAACCTGCTTAAAGTTACCCATTTCAAACTCCCCGTGGAGCCGCATGGTCATAAAATAGTCAAAAGCTTTTTATTAGATAATTTCTGCAACATTAGTTACTAGCGCATAGTTATTTAGATGCTGCTTGAAGTTCTCCACTCTTTCAATGAAAGACAGAGAACATCAAGCCATCAATGAAACGAAAACGTTACCACAGGGTCACACTGAGGTTACAGGTTAGGATGAGTCCACCAGAACGATAATGGTGATGATGAGGATGATTGATTTAAAACCTACCCTTTCCCAAGGCATCATTTTGAAGAAAACCCTGTTGGCCATTGGACTAATCTCTCTCACCTTACTGTGGGTTATTTCTCTGGCTTGTCAAGAAGGAGACAAGTTAGGGTCTTGGCTTTAGCTATCACCATTAAATGGGGCTACGGATACAGGAATGAGCCACACCATGCCTTAGCATAATGCACGTAAACAGAAAGTCAGACGTCTCAAAAATGCTGGCATAACATGATGCCCCAAGTATGCCAGGGCAATGTAAACACAAAGGGCAAAACACCTTGCAGACAGGTAACATCAAAGGCAATTTAACTTATATTACCAAGACCGCTAATGTAAAATACTGTTTTTTTTAAAAAAAATCACCAAAGGGGGGAGGGAAAGCACAGTTCCCCCACCTCCCCAGATCAAAATAGATTTTCTCAGTGACCACTTGAGCTGACAAAAGCCTACCTGAAGAGAAAAGGTTATTTCAGCAAGGAAAGGGGCCAGGTGTAGGCTCCGGCGGAGTTATAGCGTTCACAGAACAGTTCTGCTGAGATCTGAACATCTAAAGGACTCAGTGTTAAACCCACGTACATCCAGCTAGCTATGGAAATGCTCTTATTTCAGAGAGCCAGAGCATCATACAGAGCTAACAAATCACACCATAAAGCCATTAATGGCCTATCTTGATGCATACACGTACATAAATAAGACTATTCCCTATTTATGCTGCCATTTGACTTATCTTTAAACCTACAGAGATCCTTGGAAGCCAATTATTCTCGGCTTGCCATTTCCATGGCAACCGCTTCATCTTATTTCATTGAGAAAACAAAGTGGCTAGTGGAGGGGTGAACCCATCATCACCATGCGCTGTTGTGATGCCGGGATATTTTAGGTATGCAAAGCTGTCATTCTTATTTCCAGGCTGGTTAGAGAAGAAGCTCGGGGGGGGGAAAATGACTGTAGACAGAGCACAGCAGTCTGTTTCAGCCAAACTCTGTTTATAGCAACACAAAAACATGCCAGGGGCATTTCATGTAAGGAATGGCTTTTAAAGCGAATTCTTTTCTTTTAAAAAAAATTTCTCTACTTTAATCTAATTTGGGCAATTAAAGATAAAAATTGTATAGCCCTGCCTACTTTTCCATTCCGGTCACACCTCCAGGGAAGCACTGCACTGAGAAGTTCCCACTGTGATGCTCAGGGGCCCCCTAAGGAGCGCCTAGCACTCGGTCAGAGAGTTCGTCAGGCCACTTACCTACCACCTTTGCGCTGAGGCAAGTCCCAAGACCTCAGCAGTGCGCAGCGTAAGCCCTTTGAACAAGTCTGACCTTAAAAGAACACTTTACTTTTACCCAGTACTTTGCAAGTACAGACACATGGGCTTTGTGATTCCTTAGAACTCACAACAGCTCAGTTAGGTAGGACTCTTAACGATAGCTAGTTTGTGGCCCTCTCCACCTCCTGGATTTAGCCAGACCCTGCTGTTCAAGAGACCAGTCCTTTGTAAGGATTTTTATAATTACTTTTTATTAGAAAAATAGAGTTTCATAGAATCAGTTTATATAGCTCAAGCTTTAGCATAAAGAACATATTCAAAGATCATTACAGTTAAATAAAATAACTATTTCCCATTAAAATAATAAACACTACTAAGCTGGGCTAAGGTGGGCTACAGTGGGCTAGCCCCACCTCCTTCTTTCTCTTTACTTGCATCCTCTCTCCTTCGAGCTACATACTCAAACCATCAAGTTCTTTCTCTCTCCCATCATCTCGGAATTGAAATCCAGAACAGAACTGGATCTCCCTCCTTCTCACATAACCCATCGTCCATTTTCTACATTCTCTAACTCCTCCCTTCTTCTTGACCATTCTGGCTGTTAACCGATTAGCCTCAAGGGGCTGTACCACCTTCCTCCTCCCTTAATTCCCATGAAAGTCCAGGTGTTTTATCTCTTTTTCAATTAGCTCTGAATGTTGAGTCTTCCACGGGCCCCTTGATTCGACCTTCAGTTTTATCTCGAACCAGGCTGTACTGATCTTCAGAAAAACACTCTCATGGCACTTAGAAAAACACATTCCAATGTCTCTCAACAGAACCTGTCTGACTCCATCTTACATTTCTCTGACTACATATCCCATCATCATGACACCCATCCCTGTTTAAATGCTCATCCTTGCTCTGGAAAACGGAATGGATGACCCCATGCCCTTAACTTCCTCCAGTAAGGCTTGCTTTATCCACCATTTTTTTCTTTCTACATCTGCACCTCAGCCCTGTGATTCAACTTATGCTGAGCTACCTACTAACTCATCACCAGCCAATCTGAAGCATCTTCAGAACAAAAGGCGAAAAGGTATACAGAGATATAGAAATCAGCTTTGTGAGAGGCAGAGGAGTGAATTTTAAAAGCAAAATAAAAGCAGACGCTTTGCTCGATATTGGGACACCCTGCTTGGACCAGCAGTTATGAACACATGCCCTGTTATGAATTGTGTGAAAATGCACTTTCCTGCCATCCAGACCATACAAGACAGGAGTTTGGGGACATCAAGATAAAGAAGAGATTGTTGGCTGCATGCTTTCTCCTCAAATGGTCTATGCAAAAAACAAGCAAACAAAAGGCATTCGGCAACATATATACAACCACAACAAAAACAATACCAGATACAAAAACACAGGACCAGGAAATGCAAAATCAACAACAACCAACTAGAAGCATAAAGCACCACTCAAAATATGAGGCGCACCCCCCCAAAAAAAAGAAAAAACCCACAAAAGAGGGTTGTCTGGAACACCTGGGAGGAACAGATCTAGGAACGTCCACACAATTTAAGGGGGTTCGTACCACGAATGGAGAACTCCAGTTAATGCCACTGTAGCGCACTCATCCAGCAACTGCACCCTGATTCTATTTTCCCTTCCGTGCCTTCACTGGTTTGTACATCTTGGATGCACAATAGGCCAGCCTAATAGTTTAATTACACACACCCTTGACATAAAGAAAGGCAACAAGGCAGGAACCTCCACAAGGGCCCATATTAACGCCTCATTTTTCAACAGAAGAAATTTGTTTATCTGATACTTCTAAAGGCCCAACACAACAATTAACTCGTCTGTTTGCAAACCAACCCTTACATGCCTTTGTGTCGCAGCTGTAATTAAGTTTTCTATCACTGTGGCACTAACAGCTACTTGGAGCAGCATGGCTAACCCCGGCCACGTACTCCACAGAACGCCACAGCTTTACTGGGGGGGGGGCAGCAGCCATTTCATGCAGCATTTACCATACCAGATACCCCTTGGCCACCGCCATACTTAACCATTTATGAGTTTTGTTAAAAACAGGCTTTCTTGGGCAAAGTCTATTAGAATCTTCAGCTGTGTTGGCATATAACAATCATCCTGCCTGACCAGAGAACACATAGGGACATAGTTGCACAGTGGAGGGAGGGAGGGGAGGAAACACATCATCATTGAAAACAAGGATTCCTGTAGCACCTTGAAAGGGGACAAAGTTATTGAAACATGAGTTTTTGTGGACTACATCCCATGACTTATTGACAAAGGTGGGTCTCAACATGCCAGGTTTCAACAAACCACACCATGGTTTGTTGTTACAGTCACAGGACATGATGCGATCTGATAGGGCTCGAGATTATGAGAAGACTGCCAATGGCTGGAAGGCAAACAAAGGTTTAATCTTTGCTGCAGCAAGGCACAAGGGGGTGAAGCAAAAAGGATGCAGGACCTTAGCTTTTAATCATACCCAAGGAGTCCTATTTATTTCTTGGCATTGAAAGGAATGATCTTTGTGGAGAAGAATAGGAAAGAACTCACAGTGGACGTCTGAGATCAAACAGCATTTTGGAACTGAATGTGTTCATTTTATTTCACTCAAATACATTCCGACGCTACTGAGAACCAATCCTTCTTCAGCTGAGAGGGGCGCGGAGAATGCCTTGAGACTCCGTCTTTGTCCTTTCGAAGCAAACGCCCACGTTAGAAAGATGCTCTGGATACAGTCGGAAGGGACCAGTCCTTAAACCATCTATCCTAAGAGCTCAATGAATTTATTTGTTTCTACCAAATCGGTGTCCCAGTCACATTAAGCAAGCAGTAAAGCACAGGGCAGGACGTGCACTGCACAGCTAGGCCGTTTCAGCCACTAAATTATGCAGGGCTTGGATTTAATTTTTCATCAAGCTGCCTGGCTCTTGCATAAGGAGGGGGCGGTTGTTTTTTGTTCAAATGCTGCTTTCGCAATTAAAAAAAAAAGGCAAAGAACACCAACCAGAACCAGAACCAAGCACCACTTGAGGAATGGACATCCCTCTTATTTCTCTAAACCATGGTTTGGACTAAGGGTTATGGCTGAATTGTTTCTGAAAATGCAACGTTTACTGGTTCATGAATAAAGCATTAGACTAGCGAGGCCTGAGTACAAATTCCTCTTTGGTCGATGCTCTCCAAGTACAATTCAAAAAACAAAGCAAAACATGCAAATTCAGGGAAAATGAAACCATCGACCATATATATATATATGCACACACACACATACTCGTATACATGTGTGTATAGGTGCCTATTTAAATTATTAAATCATTCACTAAGTTCCTCCTTTTTGTTTGTTTTATTTTCTCAATCGTCCAATAAAGGTACCACCTGTTCCTGCATTTGTGTCGTGGTATGAATCTGTCCATTCTATCACAAAGACAAAAAAGGAGACCAAGACAGGGGTTGGACTCAATTGATCCATAAGGGTCCCTTCTCCAGCTCTGCAGTTCGAAGATGATGGTAACAAAGATGATGTTAATGATTACTACAATAGGATCCAACCCAAGGGTGGGCTTTGTTCTGCTTTGTTTCTTAAATCCAGGCTCCTCATTCACTCAGAAATGCAGATGGCTTCAAGATTCACAGTAGCAAATGGATGAATGAATGAATGAATGAATGAATGGAAGGTGACCTTCCCGAGGAGGAGGGGCGAGGCCACAAAGGAAGGGAAGCCCAGACGGCAAAATCTGCAGAGGACCTTGGGAAGGTTAACTCAACATAGGCAGCACAGATGGCAATCGACTCGGCCTGTTTTGTACATACCCTCATATTTTAAAAATCCATTATTTCTTACAGGATGGTGCAAAACGAATAACCGCTTTTTAGTCAACCCTAGATCTTCTCAGGTGTAACACCTAAACAGACATCATCTGAGGGCTGGCAGGGGGGGGGGGGCGGTTGTTAAAAATGGTCTCTCTGCCATCTGTCGGTTTGGACAGCACTTCGAGAAAGACTCTCGTGTTCAATGCGAGAAAAAAACTCGTGAGATTACCACGATTCCGGTTCGACAGATGGGGAATGGAGGCTGAGAAACACGAGCCGCGTCCAACGTCACACAGTGAGTCGATGGAAGCAGAAGCATTTGAACACCGATCGCCCAGAGCCCGCACTGGTTAGTCATCTTAGAACCAGGCAGAGTCTGCCTCGGAGCCATATCTAACAGCTGAATGTAGAGAAAAGGTGGGATGTAAATAAAATGGATCGTTTTAAGCCGTCTGTTCACTAGACGTTACTATCAGATAAATACGATGGTCGACATGCACTGCTTCCGTCCAAGGTTCCTGGAAACTGACTATTTGCTATAGTCTCCCGAGGTGAAGCTTTTGGAAAACACAGGACAGATTAAAGGAATGTAAAATTGCACCCTTAACTCAGAGAGGAAAAAAGGCTTTTTTTTTTTTTTTTTTTTTTTTACCCTTCCCCTGTAAAGATATGGCTAGAAAAGTCCTGGACTCTTTACAAAAATGTCATCAAAACAATGTAGAGGAAAAGTTCGTATTACACCAGAACCAATGCAAAGAAGTGGGTCTGTCCCAGCTGTAGAAGGAGCCCCCGCTTGCTCGCCATTCAGGAGGGCTGGCCTTTTTCAAGTTAACTGCAATAAAGGAAGAAGACACACACACCCCATGCTGTGGAATGGCTTGAACTGGAATTCATCAAGACGTATTCTGCTGCTTAGGAATTCGACTTCCATACCAAGAGGAGAAGGAGGAAGGGAGTCAAGACAGAAGAGCAAGAGGAGGAGGAAGGAGGAGGAAGAAGAGAAGAGCCAGAAGCTACTGTAAAAGCTCTCATCCTCAGCTGCTCTAGCAGATCCAGTTGCTATAAATATCAAGTCTGCAGCTGCCATTTCAGGACAGCATGTCTCCTCTCTAGTTGCTTTTGAGCCGAACTACCACTAAAAGGCACAGATCCATCTCCGCCTGGATCCTCCACACCAGGGGCAAGCTAGCTGGTGCCCTCTACATGGTTTGGACTACAATTCTTCACAAGCCCTGGCCAGCACCGTCATTGTTGGGGATCATGGGAGTTGCTGTCCACATCTGGAGGCTGCCTACCCCTGTTCCAGTATGTAGCATACACACATTTCACACAAGTCAATCACTAGGGTCCACCTTATGGAAGATTTTCTACAGTAACGTAGTAAGCCATCAAAAAATCCCACATAGGGCCCAGAGACGCTAATGAGAGGCAGGAGTCTTCAAAATAATTTTTGATGTACGCTGAAGATGCATGCAAAGCAACAGCTGCACCCTGAAGATATTCTTGCTCCAAGCACAAAACAGATTTTAAACAGTCACATATTAGCTCAGGAGGATTCAGCGACCAGTGATGATTATCATGGATTTGAAATGAGGTCAGAGCACGCTACCATCCGAAAACAGCTCCAGAAAGGTTAAAACCATCCAAGAATTGTCCACAATCAAACCAAAAGGGGGGGGGGGGGGGAAAGTTGTGTGATCCTTACACAGACTCCAAAACCAGGGGTGGATCCTGGGCCAGGGAATTTATCAAACCATCCTTCGCCTCACTTTTGGTAGCAGCAAAACTCTGCTGGCTCTTCCAGTCCTAGTTGAAAACGTCACGGATAGAACCTGTGACCTCCATTATTACTGTATGGTAGGTAGACAAACGATGGGATCCAGACCCCTTCCCTCAATCAACAGCCTTTCCTTAAATGGACAGGGATGACACAACAGAGAACACAGAGGCACATTTCCTAAAGACAAATGAACTGTGTTCAGTTCACGTCAGTTTTTTTGGATGAAGGCTTTGATCACGGGAAGCAACTCTTACACCAAAGGGCTAAACAAATTTTTACAAACAGAACTTCTCTGCCGGCGAGGGTTCTGTGCTTTGCAAGACTGCTCATTTCTCACTGGTTTCAAAGTGTACAGAGAAGAAGGCAAGTCAGAATTTAGGCAAGATGCAAAAGATTCGTTTATGTGAATGAACTTTCCTGGTGGCTCTCCGTCGGCTTGGCTGCCGATTCCCTCACTCCGTCTGCCCAACGCTGACCTTGGAAGAGAGAGGCTAGTGAGAGATGGCTGACTTGAGCGGGACGAAATTAGACACTTCCCTTCCTCTCTCTGCCTGCCCCACAGGGCTGGAAGGGGGAAAGGAGCAGCTGCTGGCCCAGAACTGGACCCTGCCGTTTGGGGCAAATCTGACCCTAAACTAGACTGGGGAGAGGGGGTCATTTTGTCAGTCATTCAGAAACAAGAGACAGTCAACGAATTACGCATCGCACAAAGCAAAGGCAGAAACCCTCCACTATCATTGCCACCTAATTACATGGGAGGCTAACTTGAGCCCAGAAGAATATTAAATGGTACTATATGTGTCTCGATGACTGGTAAGTTTTTGCTATGTTGTTACAAGTATCATTTTTTTTGCTATCATTACCTGAACAGTTTATTTTAATTGTTGGGTGCAATTCTGTGGAAAGGCAACATACAGGTAGACTGGAACACACAATTACTTGTGGCACGCCAACAGCCTAGAAGGAGGATAACATAGGCTATTATCTATGTGTTGGAGGGAGATAATTCTTCCTTGCCACAGCAGTGTGGCTATCTGAAAATATCCAGCTTAGATACGATTATAGTAGCAGACTTTACATGGGGCTGCTTTTGAAAACAAGAAGGCCGTTACGTCATCCCAGTACCATAAGAATTTTATAAGCAATTAGTTCATTTCTGGGCACAATTCAAAGTGCCCATTCTGAACCAGCCAATCTGGTTATAAGTAACTTGGGATCACTGCCTTAGAAGGGCAGAGTTGGAAGGGACCCTATGGATCACCAAGTCCAGCTCCTGTCAAGGAGACACCATGGGGGAATCGAACTCCCAACCTCTGGCTCCACAGCCAGATGCCTAAACCACGGAGCTATCCAGCAGTTCTTCGATGTGTCTGAAGGCCCATGTGCTTCCAGATGAAACTACCTAAATGTTGATCTCTGTATCAGAGGCTCGCTCCTGGATGCTCCCGCTTTTGGAGATGAATGTGACAAAACTATCAAGAACGCGGTCTCTCTAGTGGTGGTGCACATCCACCAGATGATTGACCCATTTATAAATAGCTGGGACATAGGTACTGTTTTCACTAAAGTCATATCGCTCAGTATCATCTACTGCGAGAAGCAAAGGTTGGTTGTCCAGGGTCTCAGACAAGAGGTCTTTCTCAACACCTGATGCTACTCAGTTACAGATGTCCCCTTGGCATGCAAAAAAAAAAGAGCAAAGCCAAACAACACACCCATGCTCTACCTTTATTTTGATAAAGAACTGAACACAGCGACTGAGCAGGCACTCCCTCCCAATACTTTCTGTGGCCTTGCCAGAGCTTTTGAGCCTAACCGGGCTGCTCAGCTTCCCAATCTGTTCAAGTCAGCATCTGTGACTCTCGCTCCTGGCAGATGGGGTCGTTCCACTGCTTAAGCATTGAGTTGAAGGGGTTTGGGATCACCCGATCTCATTTCGAAATCGTTAAAGATGATCCAATAAATTCAAGCACTACAGAAGAGAGGACAAAACACTGCCAAAAAAAAAGAGAGAGAGAGAGAGAGAGAGACCCCTCTATAGAGAGGGAGATAGTAATCTGTCTCTTGTGTCTCTCTTTTTTTTTTTAATTAAACAAGTAGAACTTGCTTTCTAGGTTTTGGTTTAAAAGGATTTCAGCTTACAAAGGCAGGCAATTTGCAGTTTTAAATGGAGCTGTCAGATGCTTGTGACTAATGCACTTTGAACACGTTTTAGAAATTAAAACCCCCAATACTTCTGCAAATCTTATTAAAAAAAAACTGCACCCTTCATCAAATTTCTCCCTCACATGCCTACATATTAACATGAAGCGGGTGTTGTATTATATTTCAATTGCATCTGCAGTGCCAGCCCCAGCTCTAGAAAGAATTTCAGCCAAAAGATTTCACATGATCAATGGCAGAAGAACGACTGCTATGCTCCACCCTGCTTATATTTCCTCTTACCATCATTGTTGCAAACCCCTCCTTCATCGAGAATGGACTGCATACACAGTGCATGCCATGTTATAGACATCCTCCTGACAAACAGAAATTTGCTTTTTAAAAAGCTTAGATGTGGAAGTTTCTGCATAGTAGGTAAGCAACAGTGAATCTATTAACAGAGGTCACCTGTTGCCTTGGAAATCCCTGATTTTTCTATAGGCCTGATAATTTTGTAAGCACGTGTTTTGAGACCTGGTTGAGGCTGCCATGCTGGGCACACTGGTCTAGAATTATGACTCACTGAACACAATATGACTTAATTCCAAGTAAACATGTACACAACTGCACTGTTTTACATGGTGTGCCCATGAAAGAATGCTATTTATTGTGCTTTATTGTGGGAATTCTACAGTCTTAGCCCACACTTTATAAGCCACTTTGAGGGTACCGTAAAAATATAATGAATCTGAAAAGCCAGAAACTGGCTTAACGACACGTGAAATCAGCAAAGAAGCAACACTCCCATCAAACAACTGCCTTGACTCTGCAGAAAATTCTGTCTTTCTAAAGCATACACTTTCCCACCAATCTCATTATGCCCATTATAAAGAGTATTTTCCTGGACATGAAAAATACACCAGTGGGAAAAAAACAGTGAATATCAGCATGATCTATCTGTCAGGATGACTCAGTCTTCCAAATCACTATATCTTAAGTGAGCCATTCTACTATTCCTAAACTGTAACCCAGTAGAACTTCATATGTTTTCTGCCTGGCTAGGCTGGAAGAGGATGATCGGAATTACAGCCCAACACATCTCGAGGGGCAGGTTCATTAAGGAAGGCTGAAGTAATGCTGTTGACTCTGTGCCCAGCCCTTTGGTCATGAATGTGCACTAGCAGTGGGAAAAAGAAAAAAGACTAGTTTGCAAGTTAAAACGTGATGGGTGACCCTTCGTAGGAGAGAATCTCTCTCAAAAGTTCTGGGGATGAATTTCTGCTGTTGCCAGGGAAGACAAAGTGGGAAGTTCTTCTCCACCAAGAAGCCTCGCCTAGCAAAAAATATTCTGCCCTCTGATAAGAGACATGCACCCACAGTTCTTGTTCTTAGGCATATGTCGAAGACATAACTATCTCTGTAAGCTTTCCTGGTACAGCTCAGCCTCAGCGTCTCTTTCAAGGATAACTGAAGTACTGAATCCTGATGCTATATATACTGTTTTATCTTGTATGTTTTCCTGCACACAGGTTTGAAAACTTTGAAATCTTCCGATGTAAGCAGTTTTTAAATATCTGTAAATAAATAGAGTGCTAGGGTTAGATCCAGTTGTTACTCCCCACTACATCTGACTCACTGAACGGCTGTGACTTGTGCACTCAACAAGCACATATTGATTGAATGGGTCTACTCCACTTGGACCAGCAAGCAACTTAGCCCCTAGTGAATCGGGAAACGGATCTAAAACGGTGCCCAAAGGCCTGACACCGATCTGAGCTGCTGAACAGGAGGAGATAGCTTGGGTGTGAAGTATGACGGTGGTTTTCCAGCTGCTGTCATGTGACAGAACAACATTCCCTTGGATTGTTTTTGCATATGATGAAGCAGCCAGAAGTTCAGTCACAAGAGTGGCACTAGAATGATTTCATGGGAGCACGTCCCAGATTTCCTTCCTGTTCTGCTTTTCAGACAAAACTAACTTCTCTAGAAAAACACCAATGGCAAACCAGAGAAGGGCATAACAGACCCAGCTCTGCTAATAGTTCCACAAACAAACTTAAGGAGAAGAGAGATGTTTGCCAATTTTTTGTTTTTAAAGGAATCAAAATTAGAAGCAATTCCACTGCCTAGTCCACAGGCTGGCAGATTTCAGGCATCCAGCATTGACTTTGTCTTCTTTACTCGAATCAAGGTCGACCACCTGGGGCAGGAGGTATATATTTTAGACTTAGAGAGTCCTGAGCCCAGGGATTTGAGTAGCAGAAATGAACACACCATTTTTCCTTACAAAAATCCATGGCTGTCTGCCATGCAATTTCTTCACTTAAGAGGTACAACTTGGGAAGGGAGTCGTTTTCGAGACTGACATTGTTAAGCAACTGCAAGCCACAAATCCGTCTTGGTCCTCCTGCACGAGATCTACCGGGAGGGTAGACAGAGCTGCCTTCTGCCCCTGATTTACAGGAGTAGAAGCAAGGAAGGAGGAGTTGACATTAACACACTTGCCTACTGGGTCTGAGGGGTGTGCAAAGGTGTGTCGTCCCATAAAGTTCAAGCAAGCCTTCCCTCCACCCACTGTCTGAATTTTTGTTTCTTGTGTTCTCTCCATCTTGGATTATTGTGTTTTTAGTAATATATTGCCATTTTAAATTGTAATTTGTTATATGTTATGTTGTTACCCGCCCAGAGTAGTCTATATGACTAGATGGGCGGGCTAAAAATGTAATAAATAAATAAATAAATAAAGTGCACAAGTCTGTCCAATGCTGATTCACTTCCTACTGCAGTGGCAGGACACTGTGCTGCCTGGAGCTAAGACCAAGATGGCAGGTGTCCTCCAAATCCATGTACCAAACAGACCTTCATCACTGACCCCAGGACAGCATGCTTCACCACATCAGAAGGACACCAGCTAGTACAGAGCAGCTGTACGGCCACAGGTCTTTTCTCTAGTACCTTTACTGCAGCCTCCCAGCATCTGCTACCTGAGGCAACTGCCTCCCTCTGGTTGGCCATTCTTATCTCGCCCAGCAGCACTTATGTTGCACACCAGCTCCTGGCAGGAACAAAGATTTGTTCAGCTAGAGTGACTTCCCAACAAACAAGCCTAAGAAGATCCACGTTGGCAAACGTCAAAAGAGTCACTTGCTGGCCTGGGTGGCCCTCAGGTAACCAGGTGAGGTTCTCTTGGCCCTTCTTTCCCTAAAGAGACAACTGAAGGTTTGAGGCGGCTCAAAAATTTGCCAAGTACATCTACAAATAACTTCACTTTGCCTGCAGAAATCTGGAATAGCTCCTCCACTCTGGAGTTCATGCTACAAACTGCCAGTCTTTGCTTCTCTAGCTGGAAATGCCTCCCCAGTTCCAGATCCTCTATAAACAACCAACTTTCCCTCCAGGTAACATCAGCAGCTGCCCCAAGGAAAGCCTCTGACAGCTGCCCACATCCTGTCCTCATAATGCAGTCAGAACATGCGACTTTGGCGAGACTGCAGGATTTCACTGTTCAAAAAAACGCATATATTCTGATCAAATAAGGAAAGAGAACAGCATCATGTACATCATGAGCGCTTATAGCTTAACGGTCACTGGAACTTTAAACAGGCAGATTAATTAGAGCGCAGATGCTTTGCTGAACACAGCCCTGTTCCTTATGTGTTTTTTTTTTGGGGGGGGGGATGCAGAAGAAGAATGCAACTACTGTATTTCAACACAATAAAAGCATTCCAGGTTGAGCAGGATGTTGTCAGAACATCCTCTGTGAGTTACGGAGAATGGCGGGAATTTGAACTCTATTCCAATTCCTCTTTCTAAGTAAGATTATTTACAAACCTATCTTTGCCTTCTGTCAAAATAAAAATACCAGAAAGTGCAGTGGGGCATGAGACTGAATTCCTCTCAAAAAAAGAGATCACGGCCTCTGGCTGCAACATGGGCTGGTTTTCCCTTCTGAGTTTTCATTCTTGTCAAACGTAAGCACACGAAGCCAATGACCGAGGCGGGCCGGATAACCTGGTTTCCCTCCCACATGCTGGACGGCAACAACATCCAACTGACATGGAGGGAACCAGCTTCAGGAAGGCTGGTCTAGACTTCTGCAGTTTGCCCAACAATGATCCGCCTGGTTTGCCCTTTCATGCATATGAGTTATGCTTAACTGCAAACCGACCACAACGGTAGATTACGTCCAGGGAACCAGAGGGAAATCCACTCCCCAACCTCCCACCCAACAAAGAGCGATAGGCTTGGCACAATTCCAGTGCAACACCTCAGATTCAGCCCAGACAGGAGTAAATCACCACCCAATCAACCCCATCCTCATTTCTCCTTCAGCAGACAAATCCCGGCCTAACGTCTCCTTCTGCTCTGCATCCCAGGTACGTCCTTCTTGTGAGGGTGGCCAAAGACAACATGGGAAACACTGAAAGCGGGGCATTCTTGGCCACAATCACACGATAAAAGAAACACAGGATTAGAGGTTAGAGACGTTTTTCTTTTTTCCGTGCATGTTTTTGCATCTAATCCCCAAACTGTGTTGCAGTTTTACTGCTGTTATTTCAAAAGAAAACTGCAAGGGCCTGTAAAACAGTTCCTACGAAAAATGGGACTCAAACCTTTTGCAATGTACCCCTTTCCCCGCCTCCATGTGCGTCCTTTTCACCACATGCCCTTTTTATGCACATTCCTGGCATATTTTCCACCTAACAACATGTGAGAGGCTTTCTGCGGAGGGCTCCTGGGTATCTCTAAGGTTCTTTTCCCACAGTTATTAATGGCCCAACTGACTTCACTGGAACACTTGCCATTTCAATCTGCTTTTGTCTGCCTGGAAACCTTCACCAAAAGACGACGGGACCAGCACATGCCCAGAAAAAGAAAAGAAAAAAGACAGACACAAAGGAAACCTTTCCCCGTTGACTTGACCCTCTTAGAGCACTCTCGTTTTCTTCTAAAAAGCTTTTCTTTGAACACTACTACTACTACAACAACTAAATCACAATTACATCTTTGTTCAAATGACATCAGCCTCAGAAGCACGTATGAAGAATAAGATGCTAGGTATGTGAGATTTAATTATTATTATAATAATAATATTATAATAGTCTTAGAACTGCAGAGCTGGAAAGAACCCTATGGATCATCAAGTTCAGATTGTGTCAAGGAGGCACTGTGGGGAACTGACCTCCCAACGTCTGCAGCCAGAGATCTAAACTGATCCAGCCGTTGGCACCACGCTTTTAAAAAGGTACAGACAAATTAGAATGGGCTTAATTCCAAGAAAGTGGTTTGGCTGCACAAGGAAAGGTGATAGGCCTGGAGAAGAGTGGAAACAACATGGCACTCTTCAAATTCCCCAAGGCTGTAAAAGAGAAGATGGCATAGATGTGTTCTCCGTTGTCCCACCGGACTGGACTCAGCTCCAATGGGCTTTAATTCCAGGAGAAGAAATATTGGTTGAACCTCCTTAGGAGAAACCTCTTGATAGTAGGGGGGCGGGGTCAATGGAGCCAGGCTGGGCAACTTCTGGCTCTGTCCATCAAGGTAGACCAAGTGTGACCCTTCAAATGGTGAGAGATTGCAACTCTCAGCATTTTTCACCACATTAAACGTGACTGAGGCTGCCGGGAGTCCCAGCTGACCAACAGCTAGCGGCTACCCTGGGCCCAGCCCTATCGCTTCCCCAGATGTCCTCAAGCAGATGCTGGACAGTCATATCTCAGGGATGTTCTTGTTCCAGTTTTCTCGCTGGAAGCAGGCGGCTGGACTGGATTGACTACAATTATCTGATTCAAAGTTGTCAGGCCACAAAAGGAGCACAACAGCTCTTTAGCAGACGAAAACATCCTGGTAGCCCAAAAAGGGCGTCAGCAGGCCACATGCTGGCCAACCTTTTTCACAAGGACATGGAACTAAACATGTGCGCACAAATCTGGACGAGTCCCTCTGCCACTGTCAAAGAGGAACTCGCTCAAAAAATCACCCCACCACACAATACCACCTGCCCTGAGGAAGTTCCCAAATCACATTACACCTTCCAGTTCCAAAAATAAAAAACACAAAAAACTTGGCAGGACATGCTACCTTTTGGAGTCGGGGCAGAAAGCCAAAAAAGAGGGAGGGATGGGGGAAAAGACACAGGGTTCCCACATGAAAGAAGAAAGGCACTGCTTGATTTAGCAGCGGTTGACGACGTGACCTTCCTAGACAGTTATCAGGTCTAGGTAGGGAGAAGCCACTGGAAAACAGTGCCCGACTTACTGGTTGAGTTGCCTTGCATTTGGATGATGCATTTGGAATCTTTGCTAGTCTCGCGGGAGTTGAAGGGCCTGACCCGGACCGCCACCTTGACAGAAGCCCCTGACATTTTGACGGCCTCTTGTGCGTCGTCCAGAAACCAGCTGCAAAGGACTTCCACAGACTTCTCTCTTCTGGAGTTATCTGATAAAAGAAAGGAGAAAAACTGGTTTTCATTTATTCTGGAATACAGATCAGACAGCTCAGTGGAGTCGATCCCCCTTATGCAAAAATTAGCATCATTTCTTGGCATCCCAAGACAGCAAGGATAGCACCACTCCCCGCTCACCTAGCCGGTCACAGTTAAGTAACAGCTCCAGAGACACTGTTTTCAGTCCCACCCCCAGGAACAAAAACGGAATCTGCAGCATTGACATCACTTTTGACTCAGAGGCATTGAAAGGGTAGTCGTCCTCGGAGCGGTTTGCCAGTTTTATTGGTACATGTGACATGCTAAAAACAATTCTGCACACATAGAAAGCCCCAGGGATCTCCCAGATCCACGGAGGAAATGAAAAAAGTTTTTCTGATGGCTTGGCTGTGCAAGTCCAACCTTCCCTTCCCCTTTCTGCAGAGTGGCGAAGGGAAGGCCTCTGATACCCAGCCAGATTTTCACTTGAAAACAGCTCTGTCCTGTGCAGGTACACACAAATGTAGCAGGGAAGCTCAGATACTGGGTCCCCACCTCTAAAAAGCCACAGCAAAAGCTCCTTCCAACTTGGAAAGAGAGCACAGCGCATCACTGACAAATAAAGACACCTCCCTAGACATGTTTAAAAACAGCTCAATGTGAATCAGCAAAGAGGCAGGTTAAAGACAGAAGACATCATTCACTTCCTGAACGCCTTTTTAAAAACTGATTTAAGAAACATTACTGTCATCATTTTCTAGTCTGTATTTTTAAACTGAAGTCTGCAAACTATCTGTTTGCTTGTTTGCTTCCTTGTTTAAAGGCAGAACATCTTGGTGTTCCATCTAATAAGAAAAGTTGCAACCACAATGCATTGCAGGCAGAGAAAGCGTAGATTTCCCATTTGTGTTTATTTCTGTGGAAAAAAAAAATTAGACTTAGCTGATAAACCCAGATAGGAAATCTATGCTTTCTCTGCCTGCAACTGGATTGCGGTTCCAACTTTTCATATTCGATGGAACACCAAGAGGAGAAGAATGTATTCTTCCGTTGGAAAGACAAGAAGGACAAGTTGGTGTCATTAACACATATACAAACACATCACACTTTCAAATGCAGAAGCAACTCTATAACATGCCAGCTTCGGATGTTCACCACAACTCCTGGAACAACAGGAGGTGCCAACACAACACGGGACAAAAAATAGGGAGTTAGATTTCTTTGGCCCCTATTTAACACAGCTTTCACCACCCTTTCACCAAACCTCTTGGTCCTGCTGGCTGGGGACCAAGAGCTTTGTAGTCCAACCTATAGAGAGGATATCCAGTCAGGAAAGGCTAGTCTAATGGTTTAGCCAATCGGAGCATTAGTAGACTTTCATAAGAGTTACACAACTGGCTGGATAGCTCAGTGGGTTGAGGTCTCTGGCTGTGGAGCCAGAGGTTGGGAGTTCGATTCCCCCACTGGGCCTCGTAGGAGAAGAGCCCGCCTGGGTGGCCTTGGGCAAGCTGCAGGGCACGCCCAGGAGAAGGGAATGCTGAACCACTTCCAAGTCTTCTCTACCTGAAAAGGGCCACCATAAGTCAGAATTGACTTGGACGGCACATGATTATTATTAGTTACACAGTTGGGACACATTTTTTCCTTTTTTCACTTGATGGTTAGCAGGAGTCAAGAGCTCTCTAATTTATACATAACTCACAAAACAAAGGACACAAGTAACTAAGGGTTTCTTAGTGCCTGAACGTAACTGAACAGGCATCAACACAGCAGCAGTTATCTTCCAGGTACATCTGGAAAAAAAGCTAACAAACTGGGAGATGAAATCCAAGGTTGTGATGTTGTAAGCATTGCTTTCTACAGTATTTTCTGTGTAACTGATTCTCCCTCCCTAGAAGAAAACTGAAAGGATTCTGGCCAAATGGACGGAAAGCTTCTAGTAACATAATAGAAGTACATTATGTACTTTCAAACCTTCTACTTAAGTGGCCTCTGGTAGCTTCTTAACAAGGATACAACCTTCCTCCTGCTAAGACCAGGAATTCACATTAAGTATTACTTAAATCTCTTTTTCCAGGAAGATATTCCATCTCCATCCGAAAAACATGAGCTGCTCTTGCATTTCTGCATGTTCCACCATTTGTATTCTCTGCATGATGAAGGTTATGAAGGGCAAGAGAGAATCACGTAACTCAGAAAAGGGAGTGGGGAAGACCATGTGTGGCTCATGCAAAGTTATTTCATTTACAAGTTTCCTTATTGTGTACTGTAACTGCCAGGCTGGCTTCTTTTAACTCCTTTGGGCCGATCCAAGGGTTTCACATGTCTAGAACAAGGCACATGAATGTGCAGCAGACAAATACCAAGGGTCACATTTCTTTCGGCAGCCATCTGCCAGGGGACAGAGGCAGGCGGCTGGGGAGACTAGCCGGAGAGGAGACCAGAGGGGAAAGTAGGTGAACCCATGCCTTTTTTCCTCTCCCCTTCCTTTCTCTTCTTCCCCTAGCAGGATTCTGGGAAGCACATTTCCTCTGCAGCAGGCTTCACAAACCAGGCCTAAGGCCGGATGAGAGACTGGGCCAAAGACCAGGTATGGACTGTGGGCTGCAAGTTGCCCACTCCCCCAATATGACCTGATAAAAGAGTCTGCCCTACTTCTAAACAGAATTTTTTTCTGCTTTGTTCGACAACATAGGTTTGAGTGGTGCTCCTTTTCTCTCATAAAACCTCAGAAGAAAGAGAACGCAAAAATACAGAATGGCGAGAGATAAGGATTTGTTTATTTTCAAAAGATAAGGTTAAACATCATTTGGCGGGCATTTTGTCCGGTTAATACTCTGCATGTCTTCAATATGCAAAATGTAACTTTGACTGAACAGGCCCATGGGCAAACAATTCAATGCTCCATTCTTCTGAACAAGCCTTCCTTAGTAAGCTTATGCACTGGCATCAAAAATGCTGCTTAGGAAGATGATCAAACCACTAAAAAATGGAGTAGGCTGCTGGACACAGCATTCCTGAATCTTGTTAGGGGGAAAAAATCTGACAGAGATCAGAGCGGCCTAAAAGACACTCAACAAAAGCAGAAATTCCGACCCTCATATTCTCTCTCTCAAAAAAGGACAGGTATCAAAGAGAGATGCAGGGGAAAACATAACTCAAGACTGGGGCACATGCCAGTCCTCCAGATGTTCCTGGACTGCAATTCCCATGATCCCTCATCATTTGGTGTGCTGGAGAGGACCCTCAATTTGAATTAGGTGTCAAGACTGCTTATATAAAAGCAACAATTTAATAGAACCACAGTAAATATGACCTAATGAAGCTTCACAACCGAGATGGTTGCATTAACAGGAAACTCAACTGGATTTCCTTACAAACATAGCAAGGATATGCATGGCGCCTTTTTAATTAACAGCCTACAGCCTCACACAGGAATCCTAACTGCTGCACCATGACTAAGAGGGCAAGAGAAACAAGGCCAGAGATTATGAATATATGGCAAAGCTGACTCAGTGGAATCAGTGAGCTGAAGAATCTTGAATGCACAATTTCTATATGGGCAGAGACATCACTTCCATTGTATGAATACAACCTGCATTTTAAATGTTTTAAATTTAAACAAAAGCAAAAATGTTTTCATCCATCCGGATAGATGTCAGTCACAAACCCACATTTTTGAAAAGATTCTACATTATGGAAGCATGAGAGGGAGGCTTCCCGAGCAATCCTACATGGCTACTCAGAAGTAAGTACCACCGAGGGTAACAAGGTTCATTCCTAAATACCTGTAAAAAAAAAAACACCATGGTCTTAAATACCTTTCACTGTACGTTTCAATAGCACTAAATATATATTAACTCCTTTACAGTGAATTTTAAAAAGTCAATATAATCACTGCACCCAGCATTACAACCTAACAAGTCAAAGATAAAAGCAGCATAGCCAAATTGACCTGGGCAAGCGAAAATATTTGAGACGTCAAGCTTCAGAGAAACAAATGGAAATGGAAGACCTGCCAATTCCCAAAGCCCCACCCCTGAAAATCCACCACGAGGAGGAATACAGAAAATCCCATGAAAATGTGAGCAAGCAGCCATGAAGGCGAGATGGTTCACTAAGCCAGGGATTCCACACGAGCCCTGCTTCTACCTTCTGCCCCCCTTTCCTGACGAAGCGCCTACAGAACGGTCAGCACATCATCCCAATATGGCTGCCCCGGTAATTGTGCTGTGCGGGATGCAGAGGGATGGTGGAGGCCGAGAGGAACGCATCAAAGCAGAACGGCAACCGTTCGTGGAGACGACGAGGCCCCAAAAGAGAGGGGGAGAAATGGAAACACAGGGCTCCCCTCCGCCTCCCACCCCCCTAAACAAGTCCCCGTGGGCAGACGTCAATGGCGAAGGCAAGAGAAAGCCTCTTGTTCACCCCGCCCTGCTCGACGGAGGAGAAGAGCCGAAGGACGTGGGATGCTCAGGCCGCCGAATGAGGCCGAAGGAAGGAGGATCACAAACCAAGATGAGGTGATGGTCAAATCTTTAAAGGCATCTCCTGAGACCATTCACCCTGGCAGCCTCCGCACCGTTAGGGAAGGAGGGATCTGGAAGAGGCCTCTTTCCCAAGGGAACGCAGCGAGCTTGAGCTCCCAGTTTAACAGTCCGGCATTTTATCTTGGTGGGGGTCCCCCCTGCCAGGGAATCCTGCCGAAGCTCTGTGGAAGGAGCCCGTGTGTGTAGTAATATATATGATCTGGCTCTTGCAAGGCGGGTGGGGTTCAATAACGAAGCTTCCGACTTAGCCCCACGTTGTCCAGCCGGAGGGCATTTCTCCGTCAGCATTTCCAAGGCTGAAAATCAGGCCGTCACAAGATCTCAAAATCAGGCTGACGCCAGCTTCCTTATGGAAAAGGTCTTTGGAATAACTTACACTGCGAATGTGGGCGGAAGAGGAAAATAAATTGCAACCCAAACTGATTTACGGAGGGAGAACCAAATTTACAAAGCGAAACAAAGAAAAGTTCAAGCGATGGGGCTGCTATTCTAAGAAAAAGGACTGTCCACAAAAATTGCTGAGAAAAATAATACAATACACGATAGAATATACTCTTCAGGTTTACGTGTGGGTAAAATGGGGAAATGACACGTACCTATCTTTACAACATAAACATCACAGGCCTGGGCAATTCACAGGCAGTTCCTATCTTCAAATGGCATTTAAGCTAAGTTTAGCAAAATACATAAACATCTATTTCCCATACATGCTGTATCCACACATGCACACACATAGTGCGTCATCACTGCACACACCTGTCCCCCCACCTCATCAATGACACAATCCCCCGAGTTTACCACGCCACCCCCTAAGCGCTTCAGCCGTATGCTAGACTCCAACGACCCCTCGGGAACTCAAAGGTTTTCTACGTTAAGGTTTTCCACACGAGACTCAATTTAGCAGTGGGGACTAATCACTCTCAGTAGGGCTTAATTCCCAAATAAAATATACACTAGACCTCTCTGCACAAGGTATAGGTGGATACGAAGATACAGATATAAACAATTATACGTTCTTTTTGTCAGGGTTTAGAATTAGAGGAATGAGCCTTCCAAAGCAGATTCCTTATTAGATCTTGCCGTTATTTTTATTCCCACGCCATGTTACTTATCTCATCTTTTGTTATTACACCTGCCACTTATAAGCTGCTTTGTACTATCTACTGAAAAGGCAGCATATAGATATTTCCAAGTTAAAAAAAACATCAGTATAGCATATAGCCATTTATTCTGTTTTGCCTTAGGAATATGAATGAGTAGTACAACATTATTATATTTAAAATCATCATCATTTCTGACAAATCACTTGAGTCGAACACTCCCAGGAGAGGGGGGCTGTGAGAACAGAGGGCTGCAGAAAAGAAGCAGGGGGGCACGTCCTCAGTGGCGAAAAACACGCTCCCCCAAACCCCATAGGCACCTAGACACATTATTTCTCCCTTTGGGGGGGGGGGAGGAAGGTCTCTTGATGGGGTGGTCAAATTACAGCCTCCTCCTGGTCATCCACTCCCACCCTTTTGAGAAGCTGAGTACAAAATGGATCAATGAAGAGAAAGCTGGGCAGGAAAAATTAGAAAAGCCAGAGAGAGAGAGGTGACTCAAAAGGTAAATTACACTCTTCTTCTTTTATGCCTCTTGGAGGTAGAGAGAAGATTGAGAACAGAGGATGAAGTAAAAGAGAGGAAGATGGGGGAAGACAAGGAGACCAGGAGAGGAGGCTTTGAAGCCAAACCCACCCACCCCACCCCAATTCATTTCTTCCCTACGTTGGGGGCTGGAAAAAAAGAGAAGCCACGAAGTTGGAAAACAGATATTACAGAGCTTTTATAGAACCCCCCCCCCTACCTTTAATATCTTCCTATGGCCTCTGCAACCCCCTTTTCCCTCTATTAAGGGGCTCCCCCTCCTTTGTTTTGGAAAGGAAGAAACTGAAAAGGGATGAACCCAAAACAAATAAATAGAAAATAAGGCTTGGGGAAAAAAAAGAGAGAAGCCCCCCCTCTCTCCCCACCTAATCCATAAACACCCTCCCACCCCAAATAATACCCTTTTTGGGGGTGGCAGGTTGGGAAGGGAGGGAAGGGCAGGCAAGAAGTGGGGGGATGGGGAGGGGAAGCCCCGCCCCTCCATGTCGTCACGTGATCACGCCCTTCAAACTCCCCCCCCCCCATCTTTCCCAACGGCGTCCCCTTCTTACCTCGACGGAGCTCAAGGGCGGAGGGATGCCGGCGCCCCAGGGAAATGGTCAGCGGCTTCTCGGGAGACCATCAGCGGCGACGAAGCCCCCGAGATCCATCACGGAGCCCCCCCCCCCCGTCGGATCAGCCAAAGAGGGCGAAGGCAAATCGGGGATTGAGGCCGGGGAGGGAGAGAAGAGACGCTCCGGCGACGAAGCGTCTCCCACGGACGCCCGAGCGACACTGACGAGCGGCAGAGCAGGACCGGCCACCCAACCCCACGCTGAGGCCCCGCCCTGTCCTCGCGGCTCTCCTCCAATCATACGCCCGGAGGTGCTCGCCCGCCTTCCCGGTGGGGCCACTCGATAGGCGGCTCGTCCTGTCCGTCTGAAAAAAAGATGGAGAGGCCGGGAGGGTGGGAAATGAAGGATTCGGCTGCCCATCACGACCCGCCTCTCGGCCAATCCCATGAAGGGAAAACGCCGGGAAGGTGGGACGGTCCAGGAAGAGCCACCAATTAGCGTTCGCAAAAAAAGGGATTATTTTATGGCTTCCTGCCCCCTCAGCCTGAGGCCGGGTTCGGCGTAGAGGTACTAGACGGTGCTCCCCCTTGCGGCGGAGCGAGAGAGGACGCTGATGTCAGACCCCTCCGCTGGGAGATATAAAAAGGAAGGGGAGGGGGGCGAAAATGGATTCCTCACAGTCGCCTTTTCTCTCCTCTCACGTCATGTGTGTTATATTTAGTTTGTCATGCCTCAAATATAGAAAGTCTGAAAAATGACGATCCCTCTCTTTTGCTCTCCTCTCTGATAATTTTTTTCCCCAAAGGCTAACATTGTATTAATTATTTTAATTAATTAATTGCCTGACTAGATTCTTGTCATTTTTCTTCTCTGAGGGGGGGGAGAAAAGGTGCAAATTGGATTTTTGAGGGAAAATAGTGCCACGGACAAGGATTAAAGAACGAATTTGTGAAAATTAGCTATTCACAAGTTACTTTTCTTAAAAATTCCTCAAAAATTTTGGGGGGAAAAAAATCAAATCCATGGAGTATTTGATTACAGAAAACGTGCATTGTTTGCAAACAATTTATTCTTCCGCTAGTAGAAGAAAAGTGTTAATGCTCCATTTTGTTATTGTTTGTGGGGGATTTTTAATTCAAAAACGCACTTTGGAATTCGTAATGTTTCGTTCGGTTTTGCTCTGGAAGTTCCTCGGGACCATTTAGTGATGGGCAGCAATGATACACTTTTAATAACTAATAATAAAATGGCATTATGTCACATGAGGAACTGCAATTCCAGGTTTTCTACTCCATGATTTGTGGAAAATCCCAGGGTGAAATTTGCAGAACGGAACCCGAAAATTGGCAGAATGGAACCCAATTAAAC
This sequence comes from Intellagama lesueurii, assembly GCA_037013535.1. NCBI lineage: Eukaryota > Metazoa > Chordata > Lepidosauria > Squamata > Agamidae > Intellagama > Intellagama lesueurii. The sequence continues at coordinate 10,383,799 of JBAJHW010000016.1, read as the reverse complement.
AGAGAGGAAAAACTGAAAAATTATGTTACATCTATGTGCCCTCTGATATTCATAAAGAAAAGTCCGTTCAGATTTGAATTTTTAAAAACAGAAATCCATGTTAAGGGATTAATGTTAAGATCATTTATGGCAGCTATAAAGTGGGAGTGATAATGAGAGTTGCAACCCCTCCAAAAAAAGTAACTTTTCAAAGCTTCTCTCCTGTCTGGTTTGATCTTAAGGTTTCCCGTCCTGCAATTGCAGCCTCTGATCAGTTTTTAAGTTCACAAAAATCTAACATCAAAATGTTCGGTGTGAGAGCTATAGTGTAATTGGAAGGGGAAAAAAATCTAATTTGAAACTGTGCCACTTAGAGGTCAAATCCTGATCTACTAGCACCGTCTCTCAGAGTTTAAGAAATATGAGACAATCTCAGCCTGTTTTTACTGCATAATGCTCTTTATTTTAATGCTTGTTTTTTTAAAAATTGATTTTGTTTTGTAGATGATAAGCTAAAAAAGGAGACAACCGCAGGGTGTTAAGTACTGGGGATTTGCACCAGAATCCAGAGGTGAATATATTGGGGTATGTTAGGAAAATAAATGGCCACTCCTGCTTAGCCCAGATCCTCAAATTGCTAGCCATGGCTCTGGGCAAACACGGTAAAAGCCTGATGCAATTTCAGGCTCTCCGTAAACAGTGCTGTCCAAATCAAAGAAAATAATCATACTTTGCCAGAGTTCGCTGCGAATTTTACATCCTGTTCTGGGATCTGCAGGTTAAGATGGATGCTGACCACCTGGAACCCAACCAGAAGAGAAGTGACCAAGAGGGTTAAAAAAAAGTCTGGAAACCAAGCCTTATGAGGAATGGTTGTGGGAGCTCAGCACGTTTAGCCAAGAAGACCGAGAAGCAATATAAGAAGATTTTAAAGTATAATGGAAGACGGAGCGAACATTCGAGGGTTGGACCTGAACCAATGAACTGCAATGATAAGGAAGATGTTCTCTAAATGCTAGAAAGACCCTCCTGATCGTTACTGAGCGGTACAGTAACGGGATAGGTCTACCTTGGAAAGTGGTGGATGTTCTTCCATTCTCCATTTTTCAAGCAGAGATTTGATGATCTAATTTGTCATGGATACTTCAGCCGTGGGATTTCCTTCTTCAACAAGGTTGGCCAAGATGGCCCTCAAGATTGCTTCCAACATGTGACGTTGCATACCCTTCCAAGAACCCAGAATAAACTCACTTTTTCAAATTAAGTGTTGCTCTTTGCTTTCACATCGATATTGAAGCAGGCTTTGTTCAGAAGCTCTGCAGTCTAATCTGAAGCCAAAGCCAAGCCCATTTAAATATTGATGATGCTTTGGTCTATTTTATTCAGCCTATTGATCGGGGGCATCAGCTGGTCTCAAGATTCCATCTAGGCAAAATATTCCCTTTTGCTTAAATGCTCGGCTGAGTTTGGCATGGCATTAACTAATTGTTTTCTGTTTATTTTATTTTTTTGTTAAGCAGGGGGAGTTCTCTACTTGTCCGATCGAAATCGGCTTAAAAGAGCCATCCAAATAAAAGTTGTCTATCAATGTTAGCACCTCACTAGAGCTTTGAAGTTACCAGTTACAAGTAACTTGTTGCTTTTTATCGGATGCATTTCCCCAAACACCCAGACTACCCAAGGTTGGGAACCACTGGTCTAGACATATAAATCGGCACGGACCAATCTGCCACCCACTCCACACACACATACTTTCTCCCTGACATTTATTCTTCTTCGGCAATGGTCCAGCGGCTGCCTACCGTCCTCTTCGCTGCTTTCATTTCGACACAATGGAGCTGTGTGCAGTGCTGTTGAGTCAACACAATCCATTTGCCTTTATGTAGGTGGCAGAGAGACAAGGCAAGTGTCTTCTTAGACCTCTAAAAAACAATGGTCCCCAGCCTTGGCTCCCCAGACGTTCTTGGACTGCAACTCCCAGAAGTCTTCACCACCATCTGCGCTGGCCAGGATTTCTGGGAGTTGTAGTCCAAGAACATCTGGGGACCCCGGGTTGGGAACCATAGCTCTGAAGCCCCAAGAGTTATGTAAAGCCTTTGATTTGTTGCTCAGATTTAATGGACTGCCATTCGGGACATCCAATCCAAAGCACGGCACACTGTAATCCACAAAACCTTCTTCCACGTAAAACTGCAGTGGACCAAGATGGTTGTCCTTCCCCCAACCCCGCCATGTAAATGATTTAGGATCATCCCAAATTGACTGTTCTTCCTAGCAGTCACTGATCCGCTCTAAGGTAATTTCCTCTAAGAGCTGGAAAGAAAACTTTCTGGAGTAAGTTACTGTTTGGTCGTCAAAGAGCCCCTCTACGCTCCACTGAAATCATGAGTTCGGTTTGCCTGACAGCTCTTCCGAACCTTTTGTTTAAAGCAGTCGTTTTCAAACAGCTCTACTAGGGAAGGCAAAATCTTAAGGGAGCAGCAGTTACACCATCCTGTTCGGAGGGACAGCTGGTTACTCGCTTATTCTATAGGGAACAGATCTGGCCTTAAAAATATATATATCACCAGCTTTTCCACTGCCTACAGAAACTGAGAAAATAAACACGCATTAGTGTGATAAATATATTCCCCCCCGCCGCCCTTCTCTGTATATTATCCTCTGCTCTGCACAAACAAAGCCATTGACTTACGTCTGGTAACCCTCACCCCGTTCAGGGCCAGTGCTCATAACACATTTTGGTCTTGGTTTGCCATTTGTGAGGCATCAAAAACGAACCCAGCGGGTCCATTAGCTAATTAAGGATTAGCTTCGCCACAGATTCCAAGAGCATTTCATTTCCTACGGTAGCAGCCAGCCCACGGACACAGCTATTTATCATGATTATTCATCGTTTCCCTCACAATTAAGGGGCACAATTCTCCTATTTGTGAAGCAGGGAGACTTCAAATATATCTAAAGACAGTACTCCAAGTCTATGCGTTCTAAGCCTTAATACTGGTTTCCCATCGATGCAGGCAGCAAACTTGTGGTGTGCCCTTCTTCGTAGCCCCATACGATCAAGGATTAAAAGGTAACAACGGGGACATATTCATACCGTAGCTTCAAAGCCCTGTCTTATTTTGCTTATTTTTAATATCTTGGGCTCCCAAGTCCTGATCAGTCCATGTTCCAGGATACACTGTGAAAACAACACAGTAGGACCCCCCCATCGGCAGGATCAGTATCCACTGATTCACTCATCTTAGAATATTAATTAAAAAAAAACCCAGAAGTGCGTATTTCTACGTTTCCAGAATGTATTTACTAGAACTGGCCACTAGAGGGAGACAGAGACCATTCTATGTATCGCCTTCGCTATTTCCACGTTTTTGGGCATCCGGGGGGGGGGGTGTTGAATCACTGCCGCACGGATACTGCACTCCTTCTGTATCCTGATGTGTGACAGCAGTAACGTCTGTTGTGTTCTGCAAAAAGGCCAGTTCCAAATTATATCCTCTATATGTGGATACTCTCCATGGAAGCCAGAATCCCCGTGTTCTAGCTCCTGAAAAAGCCGCCCCCCCCAATAACCCTTCTAACTCATCATCCTCCATGGCGAGAGGGCAACAGAAGGGAGGATGCGCAGGGGGGGGATTTACCCAACTTATGCCGCTGGAACAGGTCTTTGGTCTCCCGTCCAATACACCCACCTGTGTCATGCAAACGAAGAAAATATAAAGGAGACCCACAACCAGAGGGCTCTTTGTGAAGGTGTATCATCATTTATTGTTGTTCAAGAATCAGGAACTGAACAGAAGACACTGTCAGCGGAGAAAAAAAAAGAAAGAGAAAAGAAAAAGATTTTCTTTTCAGGCTTAAATCTTTTTTTCTTCTTCTTTTTAAAACACTGCGGTTTCCAATCCTTTTTAAAAAGGAAGTTCAAGTATCTTTAAGCAGGGGGGGCAGTCATACAAAAATGTTTTGTCTTTTTTTTTTTAATATAGTTTCTCTTTTTTTTAAAAAAAGCAAGTCTACAATTTTTATTTTCTGCACCCTTGTTGCTTTGGTAAGGCCAAGCCATGGATACAAAACTGGTACGCAACGTAAAAATGGGAGGTTTTGCCTGCGACCGGGGAGGTGCCCACATTTAAAAAAAGGAAAGGAAAAAAAAGGATCTGCCACTCACCTCTCTCCTAGTCTTGGAGACAAGCTCTTAAAAGATGCAGAACCCTCCTCGTTTTTAGCTCTCCGACTTTTCAAGATTTTTACACCTCTCCCTCTCTCTTTCTCTAAGTATCTTTGAAGTCAACAAAGCCCACACCGATTTCCTCTTGGCAACTGTTATATTACAAGGCTTAAAAGAAAACAATTCACAACCCAAAGGAAAACTCAAAAAGAGTAGCAAATCTCTCTCCTACAGGACAAATAAGGGATGTGTCAGTGCAGGGGGGGGGAAAGGAGGAGAGAGCGGAAGAGTGAAAGAAATTCGCCATCATGAGTCACTCTTCTCAGCTACAGCCCACCAAATAAAAAATAAACAAATATGCAGAATAGAAAAATATGATTTCCCACCTCCCACCCCGATCGACCCTTGTTCCAGGCACGCTTATCTGTTCAAGATTATGTTCTCCTAGGGTCAGAGAAGGACTTTTTTTCTTTTTCCTTTTAATATACAGGAAACAGGTTCACATTACAGGAAAAAAAAAATTTAAGGAGACAGGAGAGTGCAGGAAAGAACCGACAGGGACGAAATGAAAGGGTCAAGGAATTACTTTAGCAGCAAAATGTTCAAGGTTTCAACCACAATCAAATTAACGGAGATCTGGCAATATATTTAAAAAAAAAGAAAGAAAAAAAAAGAGAGAGAACACGTTGTGGGTTTGCTGCCCTGATCCATATGTCTTTCGCTAAAAGATTCAGCCGTATGAACCCCAATTATGAGATGTCAAGAAGACACTGCTTCGTTACAACAGCCAGCTTCCTAAAAAATTATCCCCCAAGCTGCTATGGACCGTCATTTTTATCACTTAAATATATGTACAAGAATTAAGCCGTGGTTTGTTTCTGTTGTGTGTGTGTGTAGGTGTGTGTGTGTTTATTTTTATTTTTTTTGCCATGGTTCCTTCTCTCTCTCCACATGCTTCTGTGTCATCTGCAGCAGCAGGCGTGGCGTGAGACCCGCCTCCCAAGCGCTGGCACATATCCTCACGTCCCAGGCCTCCCTTCTTCCTCACAGCTGACCTCGGGGTGTGTGTGTGTCGCCGCGGCACACCCAGGCCTGCCTCAGTTGTCGGTGCTGTGCTTGTGTCTCATCCAGGCTTGGATCTGCTCTTTCAGCTCCGGCACTGAAAGGGGGGGAAAGGGGAACAGCAAGAAAAGACGGTGGGGGAGGAAAAAAAGGTTAAAAAAAACTAAAATGAACGAAAAACCAGTCGCGGATTGTAAAAGTATCCCCCATCAACCAGGTTGCTTTCTTGACGTTTCTTAAAACCTTGCTTTCAAGATCCCTACGTTTTGTAGAAAAATACTCAATCCCTTGGGGGGGGGGGGGGGAGGCAAACGATGATGGACTTTTAACACTGCATTTCAGAAGCTTTGTGTGTTGTTGGACTATAACTACCATCATCCCCAGCCAGGGGAGCAAATGGTCTGGGATGATAAAGAGTGACGTATATTCTGACAAACTCTGAGGACCCGAAGTTGGAAGCCCTCAAGCCCCATATTCTAGCGGTCAAATTGTCTTCGGCTTGCTCTTAAAACGTGGTTGTTCTTTCACATCTGTGACTTAGCTCATAGCTACTCTGGTGTTGGCCACAAACGTGTCATTAAGCCGAGGAGGAAAATTAGGTTTCAGGCAAGGAAATTTAGATGAACGTATTGCAGAATGTCGCGGAAGTATTCGCTCTGCCTCATCTAGGCGGACACACTGAAACAAGTAATTTCTTTGTGGAGAAAACTGCTCTGCTAGAAACCTCTGTCCAGAAGAAGCTTCTGTGTAACTCGAAACGCACACAGTGATTTCAACGCAAAAGGTCCCCCTTCCTCTACCTGGTTCCAGCATGTTTTCCGTTAGGGTTTGCCTATTGAAGGGGTCAGTCGAGGAATTGAGAAGGTGCCGGAGGATGATGGATCTATCCATGATGGTCCCAGAGGGCAACCGCACAGGATCAGTCATGAGCGTATCCATGAGGGGATCTAAATGGGAAAGCAGAGGAAGCTTGTAAGAACTTCCAGGTTTATCACCTTTCGGTGTGCACAACTCAAGAGAAGAGGAAGCAAAAAGGTATGCTGGCACACCTCCGCAGAATCGAATGCAACAGGATCCCCAAATCCGTGGGGGATCAGTTCTAAGCCCCCCCCGCGGGTGCTGAAAAAAGCAAATTATAGCAAATGCTACACATAGCATGGTCTCTGGTTCCCTCTAGAGGCCAGTTCTGGTAACTTCAGCTTGAGAAATATATATTTCTAGGATTTTTCTTTTAATATGTCCAGACTGTGGATAAGTGAATCAGCGGATACCAATCCTGCAGAGAAGGTGGGTCCTATTATATGGGAACAATTGGTGAGAGTAAAAAGGGTTGCACCTATGGAAATTTTCCATAAGTTTTCTAAGTCAGCCCCCCCTCCATAAAAATCTACTTGCCTCTGAATTCATCAGGAGCATCACTGTAGTCGATTTCAGCTCGCGCATTCTTGGCGACAATCTCCTCCACCTTTTCGGCCAGCAGCTTGAATTTCTCTATCGCTATGGTCGACTTGATGCCGGCTTTCCTCATCTTTGAAATGACCTCCTCGAACAGCTCCTTGCTGTAGGACCTCTGCGGGGCCAGAGAGCACCTGTTAAGGCCGCCCTGATCCACCCCAAGGCAAAGCCGCCGGCTGGTCCTGGGGTCCACACACTGGCGTCGGGAGGCCCGGAGACCCGAGGCTCTCTCGGGGAGCTTTTCCCCACCTGAGCCCTGACTCACCTTGGCGTCTGCAGCGGAAGCCATTCAGCACATACCCCCCCCCCCCCATAGCTAGACACTTAGGGATCCTCAGGAAAGGCATGTCAAAATAAAGCCTGCAGTGGCTTGATACAAAGGTAGTCTACCTTCAAATACAACGTGCTGAGGATAGGCAGCTTTTGCGCTTCCTGGAAGCGTCAGGCTACCTACTTTGCAGGTGAAGGGGGACAGATGCTGGTCCAGCCAGCGGAAGGCAGACAACTTAGGTCTTCTGGGGAAGATGGCATTCCCCTCAAGGGCCTCTTGTGGGTGGCTCAAACGCCAGCATTCCCCGTACATGCAGAGCAGTTTGGAAATTAGGCCAAAGGCTGCATGAGACAGAACGGCTGTGGGCTATAAATTAGGACAAAGCAGAGCGACAGCTACAGCCTGTTTAAGTCAACTGTGGACTTAAATCCCATGGAGACCTCTCCAGGGAGGGCTCCCTCTCCTTCGGCAGAATCGCTGCTAGGTCTTCTGGGTGCACCCCAAATAAAACCCTCTCTGGAGAGAGCCAGGAAACCCTCCACAGCCATCTGGGGGAGCAAAGAGGAGGGCGTTCCATAGCACCCACACAACGTGGGGATTAAGCCTCAGTCCTTGAATGAAAATGGGTTTTAAACCAAGTGATTAAATCGGTATATATCGGCATGCATGCAAAACAAAGTGCCTTCGAAAAAGGACTGAGCCAGTGTCACTTTTCGCCCACTTCCTCCCAGCTGGCGGCTGAAGCTGCTCAAAGGAGAGCAGTAGGTCCCCCACCTCCACCCCTTCATCAAGGACTAGAAACTTGTTTGGTGTTTTTTAAAAAAAGGAAGTTCAGATGTTCTAGAAGTTCTGTTTCATTTCACCTGTGGATGTATAAGACCAGTGGTTCCCAATCTTGGGTAACCCAGATGTTCTTGGACTGCAACCCCCAGAAATCCTGACCAGCCCAGCTTGTGGCGAAGGCTTCTGGGAGCTGTAGTCCAAGAACCTCTGGGGACCCAAGCTTGGGAACCCCTGGTATACGCACTGGACACATGCACAGTTCTGCTCAACTATGAGATCCCAATGCAGCCGTGATTTAATGGGAACCAGAAATCCTTGCGCAGAATTGGAACCCGGTTACGTCTCGTTGACAGCAAGGATAACCAGACAGAAAAGATCGTCCAATAGCAAACGGCAATCCCTGTGCCCCTAAAATTAGCCCATCGTGTGGATCCACTGGGAAGTTTGTCAGTTCCTGCAATAAACCGGCAGGGGTGACTTCTGGGGGAAGCCGTGATGTGGCTGATGCTGCCTGGGGAGCCCTCAAAACCCTCTTCTCCCTCCTCGCTCTGTTAACTAAAAAAAATAAAAATAAAAAAATAAAAAATTCCTGCTGCACAGGGAGTCCCCGGCACGCTTAAAGCCAGCACCAATGGAGAGGGTGCCAGTTCAATGCAGCATCACTGCAGGAAGGGTGGCGTTCTGATGATAGGATGGCACAGGGCACGCGGCGCCATCTCAGCCAGCCAACTGGGAGGGAAACCGCAAAGTCTTTGTCGATTGGGCAGGGTTACAAGTCAAAACACCAAGCGCCCAAGCCCGGGGAGGACTACAAAAACCGGCTGGTTTGGATCCTGGGTGAAGCCCCGTGCTAGCCACCCACGGTGGAGAGGAGACCCAGAGGCCAAGGGGCTCTTTCTCACTCGCTCGGCCCTCAGCAGACGGAAGAGCAACCGTCGCAGGTCCCCAGCAGGAAAGACTCAGCAGATCGGGTTTTTTGGCTGGCTCGTCTCTCGAGGCCGCTTCCAAATGGGCTTCGCCGCTCCAATAACGGATACACATTTATCTGCAGTGCAGATAAATGATCAGCTCCATGCCTGCGCCTTGCTCAAGGCGAATCTCGGCAGAGAGAGAAAGAACTGGCACAAAGCCCAGTTCGTTCTTCAGGTCCTCATAAATTACATGACGTTCCCCCAAATCGTAGAAACATGAGCGTGCTTTTCAGGAGTCTCCACTACGACGTGTGTTTCACTTTTTTTCCCCCCAGAATCAAACTCCCTCTTTGACATCTGTCACCCACTAACCATGGGGATTCTTCCTCTCTAGAAATGTTCTTCCTTTTTTTGGCCAATTCACAGACTGTTTCCCCCCCCCCCCCTTGCAAAAAAAAGAAAGACACAAAGGATTCCCACGCACGCATGCACGGGTCGCCCTGGCTTTGGGATCTGATTCAGCCAGCCCGCCATCAAATGGAAATGGTCTTTCCAGAATAACACAAATCAAAGTAAGGGTGTGGGGTAGAAACACCCTCCTTGCCGGCTGTTGTCTGGAGATCGCAAGGAAAGCCTGGTTTCCACCCCTGGCAAATCTCCACGGAGACGGTTGACTTAGGAGCAATCTTGGGCTCCAGGGAATAACGTCAACTCTGCCAAGCTGACCAGCTGGGGCTGCAAAGGGAAGCAGGTGGGCCCCGAACGGAAGGATCCGACAGGCAACATCTTTGGACTCCCCTGGATCACCAGGATTCCAGCCTGGGTAGGACGCTTTCACCACACAAAAAAAGGTGAACTTCGGAACACAAGTAGTTCAGAACCACCGTAGTTCAATCTAGAAGAGCTGGCCAGGGTAAAAGCCAAATTACGAAGAAGCTGTTTTCGCTAAAAACGCAGATGGTGAAAGGGCTCTGCGTGGGCCGAGGAGAGCCAGGATCTCCCCTCCTTTATCTTCAGCCTTCCCGTATGGCTGACTTCAAACAGCTGCTCTCCACTATTACTGCATTCCAACTTTAATCCTCCTCCTCGTCATCTTAGAACGGCAGAGCTGGAAGGGGACCCTATGGATCCATCGAGTCCAGCCCCTGTCAAGGAGGCTCACCAGGGAATCCAATCCCTCAACCTCTAGCAATGCAGCCAGAGACCGAAACCACCGAGCTAGGTTTAGAGGAGAGATGTCCCCCAAACCGGGTTGGACTCCAACTCCCATCAGCCCCAACCAGTATGGAGAAAGCAGCAATCCCGTAGCCTCCAGGTACCTGTGAGGTCCTGGTTTTAGAGTCTACCTCATTCCCACCACGCCAAAGAAGCCCGCCTGTCTTCTCCTTCCACCCTGAAGCCTGCGTGTTGACCCAGACTCCAACCCTCGGGAGGCGGGGCACGACTCTACCAGGTACTCCAGAGTCACAAGAACAGAACTGCAGGCATTCTTATGCAAGGAGTCTCCAGCCATCCCTATTTTTAAGCCACCACACCAAAAAAAGCTTCGGCAATCACGTCAACGCCTCCTGCCTCGAGGCACGGCCGTGCACGACTGGGAGATGGAAGAGGGGGGGGGAACCCCCGGGCTGGAGCAGAAAGGAAGCGGACAGCGACGAAGCCCGTACGAGGCCAGAAAAGGGAAAGACGCCCGTTCCTCTGAGCCTCCGCCTGACCTCGGCAAGCCCCCGTCCCTCGTCTGCCTTCCGTACCCCAAGCTTTCATCCTCCCGCTCACCTGGTCATCGGCAATCGCTTTCGCAAAGCGGGGGCAGTCGAGTTGCAAGTAGATGTCGGTGAGTTGATCCAAAAGCTTCTTTGGTTCGAACCCGTACTTTTCGGGGTTTTCTACTTTCAGGTCACGGCACTTGGGGCCGCACAGCTGCTGGAGGTTGAAGTTCAGCATGGCAGCCAGCCGGGGCCCAAGTTCCTGGGGAAAAGGCGACGGCGGGAGGAAGCGTTGGAGAGGAACCCCTCGAGTCTCCGTAAAGACCCTGCGCTTCGCCCCTAAGCCAAAACGGCTGAAACAAAACTGACACCCCCACCACCCACCACCCACTGCACTCAGCCTCCCTGTCGCGAGGTTATCAGGATCACAGCCCCTGGTTTCAAGCTGTGGATTTAGAGGCCGTCCCCGTGTTACTTAGCGCAAGCAGCAAAATCCAAAGAAACAAGAGAGAACAGAAGAAATATGCTGTGGATGAATATTTACACAAAGGAACGCATTTTCCTGCCCAGGCTAAAGCCTCTTCCAGTTTTATTGGTTCGTTCTCAAACGAAGCACAAAGGGACAGATCGTGTCTTTCGACTCACCGGTCTGAGGAAAGGCTTCTGGACCTGCTTAGTGAGGATGTGGAACATATCCACTGTTTCCGTGGCCAGGGCCAGGTAGGAGCGCGAGACCCGCTCGTCCTGGGCAAGCTGGGACTGCCGGGCCTGCTGCTGGTCCTAGAAAAAAAGACGGGGCTACAGATAAAATTCCCGCCATCTTGGCAGCCGATAAAAGCCAGCAACCAGTACCTGCGCCCAGTGGCTTTTTAAGAGGGCCGACGTGGGGACTACGGCAGCGACAGGAATGGTTTTCCAGACGTTCATTCGGAAAGGGGCTGGGAATTGCCCTCCACCCACTTGTGACTGTAACAAACTTGTTTTTATTTTTTATACGTTCGGCAAGCTGTCTTAAAAGCTGTTTTCCATGCCACTGAGCCACCCCAGAACCCTCCACCCATTTTCTGGGCTGGCTAACATTTCCGAGAGTTTAAAATCGAACATATCTGGGCCCCCAAGCGTATTTCATTTACTTTATTTGTTTCAACGTCTACCCCACCTTATCTAAGTGGGCAGCTTCCGAGAAGATCACGTAAATATACAGACAAAGCTGAAATCATAAACATGCAAAACAAAGCCTTGTCCTAAACCCCCCCAACGCCACCCCCTCCAGGTCAGACAAGTGTTGCAAAAGCGGAAGACAGCGAACCACGGGGCCGTCACAAAAGGGCCTCAAAATTAAAATCAAGAAGGCCAAAGGTTTTTGGAACTGCTGCCCCTGATGGACACAAGCACCCCTTTGGTGGGGAGATGTGGCCGCTGCTTTGGTGCTTCCATGGGTGGGTCAGCAAAACTGAAACAGTGCGGGGAGAGGGGGGGGCTTGAGACCTTTGGGGGCCCAGAAGGAAGAGGAAAAAAGAGAGAGACCCTCCCTCACCCGGGGGAGTAGGTCCCACTGCTCTTTGTTTTTCATCTCCTCCTGGACTTCGTGGATGCGCTTGAGCGACTCCAAACTCTCGTCCAGCAAAAACGTCGTGTCGTTGATCAACATGTTGATGTAGCGGACAAACTGTTTGCCCGAGCTGAGAAAAATCAAGAGCAGAGAGAGAGAGAGAGAGAAACAGAGATGGATAAAAAAAACCAAAACGGCCGGGCCCCGAGATAGGTCGCTTGACCAAGGTGGAGCCGGGAGACCCCCGAAGCAAATCTGCACCCAGAGATTGACTTCTCAGCTTCCCGGCCAGAGAAACAGGAATAGTGGCTGCTGTGGTGAGGATCAGGTTATGAAGCGGGGTGGATTTGACTTAAATCAAACTGATTTAAACCATGATTTAAATTTTCCAAAATCGTGGCGTTTGTGGGTTGTTGTTTTTTTGACCATTTAAAGTTTTTTTTTTAAAAAATATCTATTTTTATTTAAATCAATTTGATTTCAAAAGAACCACTGGTTTTTACGAAGACCCCTTTGCACAGTAAAAGCTGCTGTGTGATCTTGAACCTGGCAAGCCTGCAGCCCTGTTTTCCCCGGGTTCCAGACCCACACGGATTCCTCACGGTTCTGCCTCGCTTCACAACGCTTTAGAAACAATCCAGGCTCTCTAGTACCACGGGTTTTGAGCCAAACCATGCAAGATGGTGGTGGAGGGTAGCCACGGTGGCCCTTTCCCGAGGAAGGAGCTACAGAATGGACAGATGCGGGCTGGAGAAAAGGGGTGGGGGGGTGAACCAAAGAACAGGGCTGGGGAGCCGAGTCCTTTGTGTTAAGGGTGGGAGGCACCTATCAAAAACTCTTGGTTCTTCTAGCGCAGGTTGATCTACTGCTAAGACAGGGAGCGTATCTACAAGATCTCAAGTAAAGGGTTTTTCACAACCTCTGCTGATTTGATCCTTTTCACAGCAGACCTTGCAGGTTGTCCCCGGGAGCTTCCGCCCCCCAAAGCCGGAGCAGCTGAAGGCTGAACTATGACAAGAGGAACCCCGATCCAGAACCCCCTCGGCCGTGGCCACCCTGACGGCCTCCCGACTCACTTGAACTCTTCCATAAAGGTGCCGTGATGAGCGATGTTCTGCCAGAGGCTCTTGAAGATGGTGCTGATGTGGTAACGGATCGTAAACTTGTCGTAGAACTCACTGGTGGCGCCCGTGTGTTCCACGTCTGGAAGAGGGGAAAAAACCCACCGCAGGAGAAGTGAAGCCACTCTCGGGTTTAAAACAGAAGAGAGAGACACACTTGGCCCTTTCCATCATCCCAAGAGGGACCAGCGACCATCTGGACAGGAGAGCAGAGACACCTTCAGGCTCCCACCCCTGGCATTTCAGACATGGTCACTTTGCAGACAACCAAACCCATATGGGATCTGCGCAGTTTGTGGGGCAAAATATCTGCAGGGCCCCAAACATTTCCCAACTCTGGGCTGGGAGGTTGCCCATCCCTCCTCCTTCCAAAAAAACACCAAAGTAAAGTATTTTTTGTTTAATTTGGTCTCTATCCCATGTTTTTACCACAATTGGGAGTCGGGACAGATACGACAAGAACCCTATAAAAATAAATAAATAACACAATATCAAAACGCACCCATGGAAGAAAATAACCTAGCCTTTGGCTGGAGAAATCTAAAGAAGACGTGTGTGGGTTTTTGTCTTATTAATATTTTCTGAGCTGCCCAGCTGCTCTCCACTTGATGGGCAGGCTATAAGTCAAGTGAATGAATGAATGAGAGATTTATTTTCTGTTTACCTAAAATACTAGAACAGCAAAAGCCGCAAAGACTGAACAAACAAGGAAAACTGGCAGTTTCTTAGTATAAAGGTAAGTCTCACCCAAGGCTTTGGGCAAAGTTGATACGTTTGAATAATTCAGAAAAAAAATGGATAGGAAGAAACACGTGCCCCACAAAGGAATTCCTTCCCCATTAGATTTGTGGTAACATTCTTGGCTTCTCAAATACAGAAGGGCTGCAGTATTGGTGGGGGATCGCTTACAAGCACACACACCCCCCCTGACAGATGCCAAAAAAAATGCAGTATTGAATGCTATGCATTGTATGGTCTCTGTCTCCCTCCAGTGGCCAGGTCAGGTAAATACACCCTGGAAATACATACAAATATGTACAGTATTTCTGAAGCTTTTTATTTAATACTTTCAGGCAACAGCTCAATGAATCAGTGGATACCGATTTGGCCAGCAGGCAGAGTCCCCGTGTAGTACAGAGTGTGCGCAACAATTTCCAACCAAATTTGGGGGGGGGGGGAAGCGAGCAAGGAAGAATGGAAGTTGGCCACCAAGCCGGCTGTCGCACAACACAGGGCTACCCAGACAAAGCAGTGTCAGTCCTGCAGTCTGTGAGAACAGCTGGTGGCAGAGGGGGAAAAGCCTTTCGGAGGAGGCTGAACGCCGAGCGAGAGGCGGGAGGGGGCTCACCTGTATAAAACTTCATCAGCGACGGGACAAGCAACTTGGTGGAGAGCGGATGGTTCTCGATCATCTCAAAGAACTTCTGCGTCCGGGGCTGGACGGCTGGGTTCGTCATGAACATCACCTCCACCAGCTTGGCCACCAGGTAGGGGTTCCGGATGTAGTTCTGGTTGCACAGCATCACGACGAGGAAGGTCACCACGTCTTGAGTGCAGGGCTCGTAAAGTACCTGAGGCGCATATCTGAACAAGAGGGGAGGGGAGGGAAGGAACAGCCAGACTGAGAAACCTGCCCGGAAGGAATTGCAGTGGCAGGAGATTCACTCAAACGAATTCACCCCTGGGCAGCTCAGGGGTGGAGGCCTTTGGCTCTGGAGCCAGAGAGGGTGAGAGTTCGATTCCCCCCAGGAAACTCCCCCTTACAGGGACTGGACGTGATGATCCAGAGGGTCCCTTCCAGCTCTGCCGTTCTAAGAACGTGATGATGATCAAAGGGGGCTTCTTACTTACTGTACAATAAAAAATAAAAACTCTGCAACATCTTCCACATAAAATTCAGGCAACGCAGCGAACACTTTCGGGACGTCGGGGTTTAAAGGCAGCTTTATGCTGTGGGCAGGACGGAAGAGAAGACGGTTGAAAGGGGTAAGGTTTTTCCTAAGGTGGTCATCAGAACAACCTCCTCTGTACTAGGTAGAGACTTAGGCCCCCAAAACCCACGATTATCTAACAAGCGCGAGTCAGCCACTTCTCTGCCACCCAACGCACGCGGGCGCAGAGATCAAACTCCGAGGGCCACTCACTCAGGATAGGCAGGGTCAAGGATCCGCAGCAAAAGCTGGATCACCATGCTGTAGAAATTCAGGCACCTCCGAAGGAAATTCTCGTCTAAGAGGCCGGCATCCGCGCACGCTTTACACCGCACCAGTTTCTGGGCCAAGACGACACGAGAGCAGAGATCAGCCAAAGAACAGATACGGGGGAATCAAGAGGGAACTCCCCACCCCCAGCAAAAACCAGCTCTCCAATGAACGACATTGCTCTCGGGAATAAAGCCTGACGTTTCATAAACCATGCGTGGAGAAGCAGGGCTAAAACTGCCTGTGTAAAACCCTTGGTCCCAGGCAGGCAAGCTGGCGCCCTCCAGATGTTTCAGAGCCCAAGTCCCGGCTTCCCTGGCCTGGGACGCCGAACTCTGAAACATCTGGCCAGCAAAGAGCTGCTGCTTCGTGCCTTTAAGACAAAAGGAGGACCGGACCAACCGGCTTCCAGAGACGGACAAACCTTGAGTTGCGTTTTACACCGTTTCAGCATTTCTCGATGCCTCGTGGCTAGCGGAGAATCCTTCCACTGGCTTTCGTTATTTTTTAAATCCTCCACCGTCCTTAAGAAACAAGACAGGGGTGGGGGGGGGGAACACCTCTTAATTAAAGCCGAAGCACAATTAGTGAGAGCCAAAGCAAAGGTTTCGTTGAGCAGACTTGGGCTACGTGACCTGCAGGATCACCTCCCGGGTACAAACACTGCTGCGGAAAAAGTCTCAAAGGTTTCAGTTGCCTTCCCGTTTTACAATCTCACAGCACAAAACGAGGGGGGGGGGAGTCAGTCTACCCGGTAGCAGTCAAAAATAATGAAATGCTTCGAACTTTTTAGTAGTTAACCGAATGTTACTTTCCCCCTACTCAGAACTGGACCTGAAATTAAGAATAATACAGTGTGGCAGAAAAAACAACAACAGGAAACCAGAGGGATCTGTGGGTCATAAAGCAACCTGTTTTCCCCAGCTTTTCATACGTGTTCTTCCTTGTAGGCAAACTTCCATCCTCCAAAGCAAAAAACACGGAAAGCAAAGTGTGTTGCTGACAGACCGCCCCATAGCACTTAAAAGCACTCTCTGGGCAGTTTACAACTTAATTATTCCGGCCACATATTGCACCCCCTGTGAGCTGGGTATTCATTTTACTGACCTCGGAAGGATGCAAGGCTGAGCGAACCTCCAGCCAGCTACCTGGGATTGAACCCAGGCCATGAGTAGAGTCTTGGCTGCAGTACTGCAGTCTAGCCACGGAGCCACCATGAAGCTCTGATGCCTCCCTCTTCCCCATATCATCCTGACGGTGCCCTTCCCCATTCCCTTGCTGTTTGGGGTGACCGCCAAGGCTCCAGTTCCTGGTGATCCTGTGCACACAGGCACTCCCAGTGAGTTTCTGGCCAGCGATGCCTCCCCCCCCCCAATGACTCATGCCAGCTTGGGCCCGGTTGAACAATGGAGCCATTGGCAGCCTACGGAGCTTTCTGGGAACACTGGCACGATGCTCCAAACAAGACAATGTCCCACAGGGCATGAGAGTGTGGGCCAAACGGAGCCTCCCCCAGCCCTCTGGGTTCAACACAGCTAAGCTTCGTCTCCAGAGGCGCACCACAGCCCCTTCTGCTGATCAGCAGGTCCAAAACTCTGCCGATGGTCCCCAACGACATGGAGAGGCAGGCAGA
The DNA here is from genome assembly GCA_037013535.1 of Intellagama lesueurii. NCBI lineage: Eukaryota > Metazoa > Chordata > Lepidosauria > Squamata > Agamidae > Intellagama > Intellagama lesueurii. Next base: position 10,366,957 of record JBAJHW010000016.1, on the reverse strand, counting down.
CGGTTCGACAGGCTTTGGCTCAGAAGCATTTCAGGACTGAAACACCTCCCAGGTTTGATCCTCGCTGTCTGTGGCGAGGACTAGGAAAGAATTCTACCCAGAAATAGGTAGATTCAGGGACAGTAATCCGTGCTAGGGAGGGCAGTGGTCTAACTCAGAGTAAGCCACTTCACATTTCGAAGCGGCAGCTGCAGGTTTTATGCCGTTGTATTTTGAAAGTTGTCTCACTGATAAGTCTTTTTCCAGGGGATCAAAATGTGTTGGGTTTTTCTAAATCCACTAAGGTTGACTCCTCATTGAAGCCTTGGATGAAAGAATCATTGACTTTTTAATCTGTTGTTAAAGTGTCATCATGTCACCTCCGACTCATGGCGACCCCATGAATGAGCGATTTCCAAAAGATCCTCTCCTCAACAGCCCTGCTCAGCTCTTGTAAAATCAAGCCTGTGACTTCCTTTCAGGAGTCCGTCCATCTCGTGTTATTGGGTCTCCCTCTTTTCCTGCTGCCTTCCACCTTTCCTAGCACTGTCGTCTTTTCCAGGAAATCCTGCCTTCTCAGGATGGGCCCAAAGGAGGACAGCCTAAGTTTTAGCACTTTGGCCTCCAGAAATCGCACGGGCTCGATTTGATCCGGGACCCACTGGCTGGCCTTTCTGGCAGCCCAGGAAAGCTCTCCTCCAGCGCCACATTTCAAATGGATCAAATTTTTTTTCTATATCATTTGCTACACCCCTACAATTCTAATAATCATTCTAAAGAACTTGATTCTCAGTTTACTTATTGGCATCTCCCACTAAAACTAAAGCTCTCCTATGGGATGGAATTTTATTTTTTTATTTTTTTTTACTTTCCATGCACACAAAGATATTTTGGGCTTCACTGAACGTCTACCTCCACCGCCGTCTTCTATTTTTGGCCTCTAAAATTCACACTTGGGAAGCAAGGCGACCCATGTCGCTTCCTTACCGGTTGAGTTCCCGGATGGCCCTCAGTCGACGGATGTACCGGCGGCAGCTGGGCAGAATGGAGAGGTGGTGGGCGTGGAGGGTCAGGAAGAAACATTCGGTTGGAAATTTCGGCTCCGAGAAGAGACAGAGATCCCTAGCTGGGGAAAAAGAGGGAAGAGAAGAAAAATGAGAAGGCGGGGGTGACCCATGCATGCATGCATTTTTTATATACTGCCCCCATTAGTGCTGAAGCACTGTTCTGGGTGGTTTAGAAAGGATTAAAACCACAACTCTGCAACCAAGAAACACAACAATAAAGGGCAAACGGCAACAACGTCACAAAAGCACAAAAACCAGTGGCACCAACGAATTATCACAGAGAAGCAGAACCAAAGGCGAGACGCTCGGCCGGCATCAGAACAGAAAAGCTTCCCTCGATAGCAGTGTTTTCAGTAGTCTCCCTAAAAGAATACAGGGAGGGGGCCAGGCATAGCCCCTCCGGGAGCTGCTTCCATAGCCTGGGCGCCACCACAGAGAAGGCCCCGCCTCTGCCAGACGTCTGGCACTTTACGTCCCATAATCCCCTGAGCACTGGCCGCACTGGGCGGGGAAGGATGGATCTTTTAGTTAAAAAGACACAAAACCAATCCATCAGGCTGGACATGTGCCCATCTCTGCCCTCGGCGACCAAGCAGCAGGACCGCCGAGGATTCACCACCAGCACACGCCTGGATCGGTCCTTGTTCGCCACCAGCGAACGAAACGGGGTCCGCAACAACCCTCCGCGGCTGCAGGAGGGAAACTCACACAGCTCCGTCATCCAGCTGCCGACATCCTCCATGGTGGCTTTCACGCGCGTTTCGTCCGGCGGGAGGAGGATGCGACACCGGGGATGAAAGATGTAAGAGGGATCCACCGTCTCCAGCTTGATCTTCAGGCTCAGCTGCTGCAGGACCCACAAGAAGTTCAGCATGAAGCCGTCCGTGGATACCAACCGGTCGTCTGTCTGCAAGTCAGAAAGAGCCAAAGCAACGCCATTGAAATGTAGGCGCTTAAGAAGAGAACGCTATGACTTAAGCTGGGGCCCAGAAAGGGGTGCCTCATTTGATCGCTTAGTAGCTTCATCGTAGGAAGTCAATACACAGGGCCTTCACCCTAGCCCAGCCTGCTTATAACAAGCGAAAGGAAAGTGTGCTGCTTATAGACCGCCCCATAGAGCTTAAGGAACTCTCTGGGCGGTTTACAAATTTAATTATGCAGGCTACAAATTGCCTAACCAGCAAGATGGGTACTCAATTTACCAACATCGGAAGGACGGAAAGCTGAGTGAACCCTGAGCCGGCTACCTAGGATTGAACCCAGATTGTGAGCAGAGTGTTAGCTGCAGTTTAGCCACCGCACCACGGAGTGATGTGATGAAACCATTCAGAATTCTAAACTGATTGACGAGAGGACGGTAAGGAGCATGTGGCATGTGCCTGCAAGGGCTCTGGGCTGCGGAGGCAAATTCACCTGCATCTGGGCCTTCTTCATGTTGGCGTTAACCACAGCAGCCATGTAGCTGAGCGCCGCCTCCCGGGTATCTCCATTGAGCAAAACACTATGCAGGATCTTGAACAGTTCTTGCTGAAAGTCGAAACAAGAAAGCAGGGACTTGTAACTGAAGGGCCACAGTGTGCCATGATACAGAAACAGTTTAGAGCCGTGGCTCCCAACCTCGGGTCCTCAGATGCTCTTGGACGAGAGCCCTGGCCGGCAGAGCTCGTGGTGAAGGCTTCTGGGAGTTGTAGTCCGAGAACCTCCGGGGACCCAAGGGGGTAACCACTGGTTTAGAGCAAGCTTCAAGGTGGCTGGGGCTGATAATCCCCTTGTTATTGGCTAGCCCTTTCCCCATGGCATTTCCAAACCACCCCATCCTGAGACGTCCTCAAGATTTGAACCCAAAACCACAAATTTAGGGTTTTGCCAAAAACAAAAGAAAAACCCAAAGCCGAAATGTTTAGTTGTTTAGCCAGGTTAGTGGCTAAAGCATTTCGATCAACGCTGCCTGATTAACGAAGCAACACATTTAAAGAAAACACAACCACCAGATGTTTGATAAAACTGGGGCTGACAAGCCCCACCTCAGAAGAGGCATTCCCGCTTAGACAGGAGAGAATGCCTCTTTACAACCGTGTGGTGCACGCGGATTACAGTGAGCCTCTCCTTTATCCAGTGTCGTCATCCTTTCCCATCAAAGCAATCATTTTATATGTCTGCAAAGACTGACGATGAATGGTAAGCACAACCCTGGTGGCCCGACCACCATAATAAAAATGCAAGAAAACCCAGCACAGCTTTTTCACGTCTGTACACCTACCCTGGCAGACTCCAGGTAATGTTGCAGTGACTGGCTAACGACCCGAGTGTTTTCTAAGGTAATAGCAGGCCCGGAGAAATATTTTTCCACTACTCTAGGCTATAGAGAGTAAAGAAAAAAAGATATCAGTAAGCAACAGTTACAGGCGGAGTTCCTTGTGTCCTAAAAGGATGCGATCATCCTAAGAATGTCCTCTTGTCATAGACAGACTTATTCGTCGTTCTTTCTAGCAAACTCTCATTTACACAGCAGTACAGACAGACAAGACGAGAAGCGCATAAACGGCAGAGCCAAGCGGTACCTGAAAGACACACAGATTTTATTTGGCTTCAGTTTTCACGGGCCGTAACCCGCCATGGCTGAAGCATGGAGGGACGCTCCTGAGAGGCAGATGTTTATACCCTGCCAGTGTCTACACTGGAGAGTTGCAAACAGTAATAGGCCCACTAAAGAAGCTCGCACGCATGCATGTGTACCCTGGTCCCCAAGGGGGATCGGAATGCTATTAATAACAAACACTACACCTATCATAGGGACGTGGTGGCGCTGCGGGTTAAACCGCAGAGGCCTCTGTGCTGCAAGGTCAGAAGACCAGCCATCGTAAGATTGAATCCACGCGACGGAGTGAGCTCCCGTCGCTTGTCCCAGCTCCTGCCAACCTAGCAGTTCGAAAGCATGTAAAAATGCGAGTAGATAAATAGGTACCACCTCGGTGGGAAGGTAACGGCGTTCCATGTCTAGTCGCGCTGGCCACGTGACAATGGAAAACGGTCTACGGACAAACGCTGGCTCTACGGCTTGGAAACGGGGATGAGCACCGCGCCCTAGAGTTGGACACGACTGGACTAAATGTCAAGGGGAACCTTTACCTTACACCTATCATGGTCTCTGGCTCCATCTAGTGCCTGCTTCTGGTAATGACACAGTGGAAATTTATTTCTCTGGAGAACACTATACATCGCATGGTCTCTGTCTCCCTCTAGTGGCCAGCTGTGTATGGTGTATTTGAAATGGTCTAAAGCAGTGGTTCTTAACCTTTGTTACTCAGGTGTTTTTGAACTGCAACTCCCAGAAACCCCAGCCAGCACAGCTGGTGGTGAAGGCTTCTGGGAGTTGCAGTCCAAAAACACCTGAGTAACAAAGGTTAAGAACCACTGGTCTAAAGACCTATTCAATAAAAGTTACTCTATGCTTTTAACATTTTCAGACCGTGGACCTGGCCATTTCCTCCACACTTACATCATCCTCAGCAAAGACAGAGAGGCTGAAGAAAGTCCCCAGGTAAGACAGCCTTTGTAGTTCCCGGCCTGTACCAGGGCTGAGAGACTTTGGCAGCCACAACGGCAAAGACACAACCTATAGAAGCAAAAAAAAAAAAAGGCACAGGAAAGTTAACTGATGGGTGTTTTGGATGCTCTGCTGCCTCCATCTACCTGTTTCTCCCACCACGAACCAGACCGCGTGGCCAAAACAAAGGCCCCCAGCTATACCGTTTAATACTCACCAAGCTGCACACCGGGTGGGATTTCCCAAACTTGATTTCACACAGTTCACCTAAAGCCTAGACAAAGGGGGTGGGGAGGGGAAACATCAGCAAATGGCTCAGTCGGATTTCTCCCTCCGGTTCTTGGACCAACTAATAAAAGAGTGTCTCTTTACAGAAGGGAAAGTGAGTGGCTTTGGGGCCGGATGACGCTCCCAATGTGCAAGTGGAAAGCTAAAAGCCAACGTGGCCCTCCTCTGTCAGCCCTTCCCAGGGCTAGGCTCTGTAAGGAGTCCTTTTCCTCCTCAAACAAGGCTTTGAAAACCTTGGGGAGATCTTCAGAGACACGTTTGGCGAGGAGTAAAGGCAGGGCCTTCTTGGTGGCTGCTCCCAGGCAGTGGAATTCTCTCCCGGAGAGATACCCGACGGGCCCCATCCCTATTCTCCACCCGCTAGCAAAGACCTTTTTGTTCAAGGCAGGCTTTGGGGCAACTGAATGGAGTCTAGTACGGCAGCACACCGGGAAAGGAACCCGTCTGCGGAAGACTACTCGACAGGGAAGGCAGTAGCGTGCTGTGATTTTTGCTTGTCTTTCTAAAGGACTGCCTTTAGAACATCCCACCCCAAACACAGTGTACCTTACATAACCATCGATGAAAGGAACAATCGTGAATCCAAGAAAAATGTGAACCATAAGAGAAAATGGCACTAAAAGCTGAAGGAGGGAAGAAATTCAGGACTCAAAAACACTGTAATGGCTTGGGGAATTGATGAGGTTTCTGATGCCAAATAATAATAATAACAACAACAATGTGAGTAACAGGCAAGCCCTTCTGGGGAACTTATTCCACAGAACCGGAGCCACCATCAAAAAGGCTCTGCTCCTCCTGCTGCATTAGCAAGTGCAACGTAACAGAAAAACCTTTTTCGAGGAACGAAACTTTTATTTGGGGGCGGGGGGGGGGGGGGTGGAATCCACATTAGCCTCTTTCTTAAGCATTAGCCCTGTCTCTCCAGGGCAGCAAAATGTCGACCACCTTTGCCAACCTTCCACTTGTTCACCACAAGTTTTTTTGTTTTTGTTTTTTAAACCCTTCGTGTTCAATTTTGCAACCCCCTGGCGGCACAAGCCCTTGCCCTGTTTGGTGGCCAGCAAACTGTGAAATGGCCATTCAAGAGCCGGCCGTGCTCGTGAATGGACCGTTTGTCCTCCTCCTACAACCGAAGCCTTTGTCTTACAATTAAGCGCCGGAGGAATGTGGAGACCCCGGGACAAAAAGAACCTTCTCTGCTGCCGCCGACGCCTCCCACAGCCCCGACGGGCAGGGCGGAAGGAACGGCAGGCCACCACCGAAGGAGGGCCGTGGGCAACGGGCCACACCTTTTACATCTCCTGGATGGCGTCGCAGCCCCATCGGAGACTCTTTCTCCTCTGGACGCCCTCCGTTCACACTCTAATCTCCCCATTGCAAAGACCGTGTGGGGAAAACGGCCCGAGATTCAGCCTCGGCTGGAGAGAACCCCTAAATCGGGGTTTTCCGAGGAGTCACCGGCCGGCCGCGGCAGCAAAAGCAACAGAGAACCTTGCGGGACCTTAAAAGCGAACCCGTTTTCGTCAGCTTCTGCTTTTGCGGATCGTGGCCCACTGGGTCAGAGGCTTCGGCTCACCAAAGCGGGCGTCACGTGAAACTGGGTCACCCGGGTGGTGCCTCGAGACGCTGCGTGTGCTGCTTTTGCTGCCAAGTCACAATCTTTCGCTAAAGGTCCTGTGACTGGCAATTTCAACAAATTTATCCCCCTTGTATCCCAGTCATAGGGTCCAAGATATGGTTTAAGGCCTCTGGCTGTGGAGCCAGAGGTTGGGATTTCAAATCCCCCCCCCCCCCCCGGGCTTCCTTGAGAAGGGCTGGACTGGATGACCACAGCTCTGCTGTTCTCGGATTATGATGATGGTTATATTGCAATAAGCCTAGCATCAATCATCTCAGGAATCAAACAGCATGTTGTTTTAGGGGCACAGCTTGCTGCCTGCGTAAGCAAGAGCCTGCTCACAGTGTGGATAACACACTTCCCGGCTCTCCAGTGGAACTCGGCATGTTTATCTTGCCGCTTAACACAGAGAGCTCACTTCCTGGGTGGATGACGTGCTAAGCAGACCCAGCCTTCATTCGGGCGACCAGATCGGTGGCTGGGGCTGTACCACTTCACCATACCGGTGGGAAGAGGCTGACACGGTTAAATCTTCCCCTTGAGGAAAAAATAATAATAAGAGACCCGCACAGAGAGCTCTAGCAGGTTCAGGATTAGCCTAGGGTCCCTCTTCCTCATGAGCTAGGCTTCTATGGGCAGGGATTCCACACCCCTACCTGCCGCCCTCCCCCCCAATACAACCCTGAGAAATCCAGTCCCATGACTGCTGCCTTTACAACAAAATAAGCTATTCCATAGACCACGGGGAACGTATCGTCTAGGAAACAACAGCAACTTCGTGAACCGGGGGGAAAAAAGAGGAAGGAACGCTACTCACCATAAGGGGGTACTTAAAACTGTCGCTATCTAGGGAGCACTCTTTCGAAGCAAGAGCCAGGCCTTGCAAAATAGGGATAAAAATCTGTTCGTGGAAGAAAGAGAAAGAAAATGAGTCGAGATTTCCTGTTTTAGGCAAACACAGCCAGCCCGGGCCCCATTTCTAGGACATCCCCCCTCCTCATGCATCACCCAGACGGGATCCCCATTTCTAAACAAGAGTGTGGATGAAAATCAATTTTTAAAAAAATCAAACTGGTTTAAATCGCAATTTAAATGTTTTTAAAAAACATATTTTTTTTACTTCATTGTCCAAAAAAATAAAAATAAAAAAACGGATTTTTTTAAAAAAAATTTAGATTGTCATTTAAATCGAATCCGCCCTGATAAACCATGTCCTGCCTGCCTTAGTTTGCAGGCCCTTCTCTCTCTCTTTTTTTTTTAACCAGCGAAAGGTGTGCAGGAGTGATCCCTACTCTCCCCCCTCACTTACCACAATGCCATTCACCCCGTGAGCATTCGGTGACGCCTTTTAAGAAAGTGCCACTACGAACTGGGCGGGGGCGGCGAGTAGGTGGGTCCATCAGCGGCAGAGGGGTAAGGGACGAAGTCCCGGGAGGGAGGCGCCCCTGCGTCGGCTGTGACGAACGCCAGGATGCTGGCCGGGGGGGGGGGGGGGAGAGACCGGCAGGGTGGCTGACCTGCTCGAAGACCTCGTTGTCCTGATGCGTCGTCCGGACCAACTCCTGGATGAAGCCGAAAGGGAGGTTCCGACAAAGCAGGTAAGGGACGAGCAATGACTGCTGCTGGAGAGACCTGGGTGCCAAAAAAAAAAGAAAAAGAAAAAGAAATCGGGGAGGTGAGGAGAATCCACCCCACCGCACCCCAACGTCCAGAGGGCAAAAGGGAGTGAGCAGGGAGAGAGCCTGTTGCCCCCACCACCCACCCACCCAAGAAGAGGCCTCGGGGGGGGGGGTTTCCATAGCTGTCGTGTTCACCTTCCCCCTCCCAGAGCTCTCTGGCCACGCTAGGCACCCGGCATGATGCTCTCGGGGGGGGGGGGGGATTCTGGGAAGTGTCCCTTCCCCTTCCCCCTCCCACCCAGCCTCCCTGCCAAAACTCTTCCCAACTCCACTTATTTTTCTAAGACAGGATTTGAAGCCTAACACGCTTTGGGTTGGGGCAAGGGAACGGCAGCGGGAAGGAAGAATATCGTTTGGACTACAACATCCGTCGTCCCCAGCCAACACACGGCCACAGGGATGCTGGGAGATGTAGTCCGACAGACCTAAAGGGCATCAGGCTGTGGACATCCAGCCATTCCTAGCTCCTGGACTGAACGCTACACTGCGCTGCCCTACAAACCCTAGAACCAACTCCCATTGAGTTCTATCTGCTGGACCCGATATTGACATGACAGTAAAAGAGGGGGGGGGGCATTCCCAGCACCCCTGAAGCGGTTTTGAGGTCAGGGTGCAAATCTTGAGGGTTAAACCCGCTAACAACCTGGGTTGCTGTTGTTGTTTTTTAAGAACTGCAGCCTACTGGTTCACTCTGGCCACCTTTGTCTTATAAATCCAAGCTGACCCTTGGAAGTGAATTCCGACCAACGAGCCAACCACACACGCACCCCCCCCCCCCCGGGCATGTTGTCCCGCCACACTGTGGCCCGGCTCACCTTGGCTGTGTCAAAGATCCCTGGAGCACCAAAGCCGCGTGGGAAATGCACTGGGACCGGATGTTGCTCAGCAGCTGGGTGACCACCGGTTGGCTGCACATCTACGAGAAGGACCAAACCCAAAAACCCCTTCTCAAGAGGAGGCAAAGCGGACGGGCCGCGCATTGCAAACGTACGGTGGGCGCCTCTCCTCCTAACTCACAGACGGATCACCTCTGACGTGGCAGACAGACTGACCGGGATTCCTCACCCTCCTCGGCGGGTGGGAGTTGCGATCTCGCATGATCGGGAGTCCCTGCCCTAAACCCTTCCGCTTCATGGCCAGGATCCGATGGAACGCTTCACGGAGAACCCACCTGCTTCCCTTCGTATCAGGGATCTCCTCTCCTTTGACCTGAAGAGTCCACCCCACAGCCACAGACTGGGAAGACTGGTCTTAAAAACGCACATCCTTTAAGATGAGAAAGCGTTTTCTCTCCAGGTCACACTGTCCTGGGAAATCTTGGGTGTTTCTGCCAGTTATGTGGCTTGGCTCCCTCGTCTGGGATCGCTTGCAGTTTTGAGCATCCTCTTTTGCTTGACAAAAAAATGTGACTGGGTTGATATGAGGAGTGGGGGGGGGGGGGCAACATGAGCAGGGAAGGGGGAAAAGTCTGTTAGGCTTTCCCCCTGCGATGGAAGGAAAAATTCCCAGCATCTCCTGGCTATATATTAGTGACCATCGTGTACAAAAATGTATTATTTCAGGGAAACTGTTTGCAAAAGGGTGCCTATATAATGCTAGGAAAGGTGGAAGGCAGCAGGAAAAGAGGACGACCAAATACAAGATGGACTAACTCCCTAAAGGAAGCCACAAGCTTGAGTTTACAAAAGCTCAGCAGGGCTCTTGAGTTGAGGACATTTTGGAGATCGCTCATTCGTAGGGTCACCATAGGCTGGCAGCGACTTGACAACACGTCACAACAATAAATTCTGCAACATTGTGCATGAAGCCATTTAAGTGGAGAAAGGCACACACAAAAACGCACATGAGCAAAAAAATAATCTTTACAGCGCCCGGGACAAAATGAACTTCAGATGATGCAAATGAGGAACTGACCGCTGTGCTCATCCCAGTTAGTTACCCACTTCATTAAAACATACTTCCCGGGTAAAAGCTATGCGGCTGGGAAAGGTGGGCTGGTTTTTCTCTCTTTTCGGACCTACCTTTGGCGCCTTCCTCTCCTCGATCCCCACCCGGTCGAAGCACTCAATGAGGTAGTTCAGCATCTCCGTCTCCTTGCACGTCTCGATGGTGAAATGGTCGCCGCACAAGTCAGAAACGCTGGCCCCCCCGGAACCTCCACCGCTTTGGAAACAAAAGGTGATTTTTTTTAAAGAAAAACATATCCTACACACATGTAAGGCAAGGTCACAGGTTTCTTCATGAGCCCTACGGAGGCATTCCACTCCCCCTGTGGAACATCTCACAGCGTAGAGCTGATCCTTGTGGATGTTTACACACATAGCCGTGATCCTGAAGATGTTTACATACGTTATTCCCCTACTCCATCGGCAGTACTATTACTTGGTACATTGACATCTCACTTTCCCCCCCAATATACTCCAGGAGCATACATGGTTCTTCTCTCTCCCAGTTCCTTGGCACAACCTGCGTGGGTAGGTCAGGCTGAGAAAGTGACTAGACCAAGGCTACCCAGGGAGTTCTGTGGCACGGCGGAGACCTGAACTTGGGTTCTCCCAAGCCCCAGTCTTTCTAAGGGGCCTGTCCAGGCGGTGAAATCATTTTAAGTAGAAACACAATTGGTTAAGGTCTTTTTCCCCCCCGTACCAAACAGTGCTACCAGCGAACGATATCTCATAACTATATGCCCCTGTGGACAGGCTGTGGACTCTATACCCTGGCTCTTTGCTTAACTCCTCTAAAGACAGCGTGTTAGTTGGAAGAGTTGCAAAAACAACATAGATCACACTTAAACATAGGGGATAATTCATGTATTCCTAACCATCATTATCATTATTTTTAGCAAATCATAGTTCGTTGCATTGAGCAGACAAACTGGAATGCAAGCGATCGCACACTGTATTCCCTCGTGGTGCCCATGCATGGGTGAGCCTAGAACATGGGTTCTAGGCTCTAGGTGAACCTAGAACATGGGTTCTAGGCTCTAGGTGAGCCTAGAACCCAAGAACTTATGTTCTACAACCCGATCCTGCGCCAATGACCAATTTAAGATCCAGGTGAAGTTGCCACCCGAGTGAGCCGGGCGCCCCCAGCAAGCTGGCTGATGCAGACCTTTCACGACCCGCGAAAGAACGTGGCCTCAACGTGAGATGAAGGCCTTCCAGAGAAGCCAGTTTCAAGAGCAAGAGATCCCGGATTCGCCGGGCACGGCGGCCACTGCCTTCCGTTCAACCTGCAGGACCAGCAAGAAAGCCTCACCATCCACGAGGGCAAGAAACGCACGCCAACGTTGTGCGTATAAAAAGCTGCACTCTTTGGACTGAGTCATCACGCACCAGGTGCCAAACCTACCCCACCCCCTTCCCGTCTCCAAAGGGCAAATGAGCCTCTATCATCTGCTTTACAATTAAGAAGGCCGATCCCTCGTTAAGCTTCTTGGCTTTTAAAAGAGCTGTTTAAGATTCAGGCAAAGTGACCCTCTGAGTTGCCAGGGCGCACCCTCTGAAGATAGAGGACAAGGTTCTGTCTTAATTCTTTTATGGTGGAGCTCAGTTTCCTCGTCTGAGCTGCCGGCTTTTATTGTAACAACACTTTTATTTTTATTATATCCATCTTATTTTTCCAGGGACTTGCCATCAGCCTCTTTAGGTTCCCTAACAGAACCAAAAAATATATAGAAGGTTTAAAAATGAAATCTAACTAAAGGCGAGAACAGTCGGCCAGCATTTATGTGTATAACAGGACAGATCCGCAGACCTCTATCATCCTCATTTGCACAATTTGGCTGGGTTGCATCTCTGAAGACAACGGCGCTTCTTTTGCAGCCATTGTGGCTGGGGGATTTTGGCAGCTGTAGTCCAAAAAAGGAACTTCTCCCCCCAAGCTCTGTTTGCCAACTTAAAGCCTCCTAAGCAAAGCCAGGTGTTGTGGATCAGGGTGGGGGACGTTCTGGTCCTCCAAATGGCTTTGGGCTTCCATCTTCCAGAAACCCAAGACAGTTACGGACAACGGGAAAGGATGATTCAAGCAGCATTTCATTTAGATGGCCAGAGGTTCCCCAGTAGACTGTTCTAAGAGTGAGGGTTTCATCTCTACAAGGTATACCTGAAAACAACTGGTGATCTATCTATCTATCTATCTATCTATCTATCTATCTATCTATCTATCTATCTATCTATCTATCTATCTATCTATCTATCTATCTATCTATCTATCTATCTATCTATCTATCTATCTATCTATATATATATATATATATCAAGCACTATTCCAGTGGTTTCCCAACCTTGAGCCCGCAAGTGTTCCTGGACTGCAACTCCCAGAATCCTTCACCACTTACAATGCTGGCCAGGACTTTTGGGAGCTGTCATACAAGAATATCTGGGGACCCAAGGTTGGGAATCGTTGTGCTACTCCAATCACCTTCTTCACCCACTTTAAAGGAATCTCGGAGAGCTATTCTGCCAGGTTCTGAAGCACAGGAAGGAAGAAAACAAGATTAATTGTCAAGATTTTCGACACACCAAAATGTTTTGAGAAAAATGTTAGGAGGGCAGTGGAATTAGATGCAGATTTTGGCTGGGGCACAAGGCAAACAGGAGTTAGTTGCTGTTGTTTTTAAGGAGCCAAGTTCAAAGCAAAACCACACACTTTCTGAAATACCTGGACCCAAACTGGACACAAGAAAAATCATCGTCCTCATCCTCATTTCCTTCATCAGAACTGTCCCCAGACACATCAGAAACAGCCAGGAGGAGAGAGAAAGGGTTCTCGTATGTACTATCGTAACAAAAGCAAAGATGGACCGGTGAATATGAGAGAAAGCATAGCAGAAAAGCCAAAGTGTGGGGTGAGGGATCTTTTTAAATATGATTTTTCACAGCAAGCATGCAGAAAACTGGGTCTGGAAGTCAGTAACACTCATTAAAACCACAATAAGGTTCAGGTGCCTTATTGGAAGACAAAGGGCTGCAAGCAGTCCAAATAAGCAATGTTTACAACTCAGATCAAAAGAGAGGCTAAGCCGACAAACTCTCCTTCTGCTTGGTCTGAACAGGAATCCTTGGAAATAAATCCGGTACAAATGAACTGTATGCCTGGGGTGGGGGGACACGTATGGGGTAAGCTGAGAAGAGCCGATTGGGTCAGCTAGCTAGCTCAGTGCCGGCTGCTCCAAATGGGAGCAATTCTCCAGGTCTAAAACAAAGAGGGGGGGCTGTGACAAGCATCCCCAGTCCTTTCATCTGGACTCGATAGGGAACAAACTTTCATGCCTGCAATGGAGTTGAAGCACTAAGGGCTACCTCTGCTAAACAGACCAGTTATCATGGGAAAACACCACCCACCGGTCAGAAAATTGGCCTCAATCCATCTTGCATCAACTTCCAGAAATGGAAAGGGGCGAGTCAACTGTAGGTTAGACACCTCTCAACCTTCTGCCGGTAAAGCAAGACTCCTACGCGCCTCCCTTATGCTGGTCTGTAAAAGGCTGAGCGTTTCTGACATCTCCGGTGCCTACAGCACGACCACTCAACAGGCCTGGCTTGCAAGGCAAGTGGGTGTTAGTGAGGCATTAGTCAATGCAACCCAAAAGGAAAGCTTATCTTAAAAAAGAATGAGTTAGTGAGCAGCCAGGTCACGTTCTCCCAAAGCACGCCAAGTCACCACCACACTCCACGGCACGCACGAAATGGCAATCGTGAAAAATACCTCGACGGCGGAGTCCTACTCAGGAGAGAGGGGTGCTGGCCGAGAACGGTCAGCAAGGGCAGGGCCATAGTGACCGGTCTAATCCTGGGCGAAGGGGCCCGCAAACCTGGAGGACTGGTGCTGACGACCGGAGGCGCTGGGCAGCGAGAGAGGAGGGAGGAGATCGACGAGGGAAGGGGAGGCGAAGGCGCCGGGAAGGTCCAGGGGTGAGCCACCGTGTACGGGCGGTATCTTGGGGACGAGGGCTGGGCGCTCAGTGGCCCAGCCGGCACCACGTGAGGGCTAGTGGAAAGAGTGGAGGTCGAAGTCGGGGCAACGGGGCCCGGGGAAGAGGCAAGAAAGGAACCCACCAAAGACGGGGGGTTTGCAAAGCCGAAACTCGGAGCTGGGCTAGTTCCATACAGACTGCGGTCGGAGAGAGACAGGCAGGAACGGAGACACAGAGAGAAACGGAGAGAGAAATTGGCAGTTTAGATTATAGAAAAACGAAAGGCAAAGAGGAGCAAAGAGAAGACGAGGAAACGCCACCCTGCTCTCCACTGGGTCGTCCTTGGCTCCAAAAAAGAAGGATCCCTCTCCATATT